>BSWB01000007.1:47247870-52047870 GCA_033239125.1 Fagopyrum homotropicum | reverse complement strand
GATCTTTTTTATCAGATGTTGTGGTTTGATGTTTTGTACTCGGCTCTGAGTTTGTAAACTCTTTTGATGTATGATATACAACTTTTATGTATTTGGTTTTAATCTACCTGTGCCTTGTTGTAAGATCCAGTGAACTTGTTGTAAGGATGGGGTCAGGATCCATTGTGAGATCCTAGCCCAATGTGACACTCCAAGTCCCGTGGATTTGGGGTGTTACATAGTTGGTATCAGAGCTTTAGGTTGACAACAATGGCATTTGCTATCTGCAATAAAGGTAGAGTGGATAAATAAACAAAACCCACATGGGGTCTAACTTTTAAAGGATTTTGGTTTGAAAGCGAGTACAAATATTTTGGGATAGTATGTACAAAAGTCGTCACCCATCTGAGGATCTCGACAGTGTAGATATATATATATATATATATATATATATATATATATATATATATATATATATATATATATATATATATATATATATATATATATATATCTTTTATGTGTTGATGTGTACGCATGTAATATTGAGTATTATATATATATGTATATATATATATCGATACATATGGCATATATATATACAGCCTTATAAGTTAGGAGCGTATATTCTACAAATGGCTCAAACTAGAGCAGTATCTATAGTGGTACGAGATAGGGGCACACCCCCTCTTCCTCTAATAGCATCAAGTCAGGGACCAGTATCCACTGTTGTGTTGCCTATGGTAAAGAACGAGTTTGAAGAGGCTGATCATGTCTCCCTGAATAGATTCAAGTTTCAAGAGTATATGCAGCAAGTATATGAGGTGGTAATAGCGGGTAGATCTACACCGGATTTACCAACATTTGTGAGATCGACTGAAGCTTCTGGATTAGAGAAGAAACAACGGGTTGAATCAGTGAAAGATGAGGTTGGATATCCGGGTTGCAAACCGAGCCCGACTTGTGGACGTTTGAGTACTTCTCGTTCACACGGACTTCTGGTGAAATGAGGACTTTTTACAATTGTGGGAAGCCTGGACATGTACGACCACAGTGTCCAAGATCGCCAGTGACTTGCTTTACCTGTGGTAGACAGGGTCATAGAGCTGTTTTTTGTAAGCAAACCGGAGTGGCATCACGACAGGGTTTTATTTCTACTAGTGTGACGGGAAGTGGTCAGAAGACACCTCAGCAGTAGACGCGGGGCAGCAGAGAGTCCTAGATCATTCGCCTACTCAGGAATCCGTTCCCAGGCTGAGTAGAGGTAAGGGTCGTGGTAGGAGTACCACGGATACTAGAAGAGCTCAAGGCAGAGCCTTTGAGCTGGGCAGTGCAGAGGAGCCACCTGTACTAGTGGCAGGGATGAGATGTATATGTATCAACTGTGGTTATCCAGATCATGTGCGCTCTGAGTGCCCCATGGCACCGATAGCTAACTTCACTTGTGGTGAACTAGGTCATCTAGCCCCTTTCTGTCAGCAAGGTAATGTTTCTTCTCATCAAGACCTTCCTCTTTTCGATGCAGAAAGAGTGGAAGTGGAGGCTATGGCGATGACCTCAGTGATACCTGCGGAGCATAGGTCTGAGATTGAGTAATGATATGCAGTAGAGCTTCGGGCGTTAGCTTTTACAGGTACTATTCTTGTTAATGGTTTACCTAGTGGAGTTTTGTTTGTTGTGAGTGCTATGCACCTCTTGTCTTTCGATGCATGTGTAAATAGTTAACTGTGGATACAGTAGAAAATAGATCTTCCTTTATAGGAT
This sequence comes from Fagopyrum homotropicum, assembly GCA_033239125.1. Classification (NCBI taxonomy): domain Eukaryota; kingdom Viridiplantae; phylum Streptophyta; class Magnoliopsida; order Caryophyllales; family Polygonaceae; genus Fagopyrum; species Fagopyrum homotropicum. Next base: position 52,046,127 of record BSWB01000007.1, on the reverse strand, counting down.
TACGAGTTACGGGTCTTAGGTACCCGCGAGATATGTGGTTGTTCCCTTTGTTCAGGGACTTGTGTATGGCTTGAAGACTTCTTTGCCATGCCTTAGGTGCATGAGAAGGTCTTTATGTGTGTGGTGGACGAATAGATATCATGTTGGTTTAGATAGCAGTAGGAGGACTATTATAGTCACTACTGAGATCGACTAAGTAGAGGTTTTCCGAGGTTATGACCTTTGAGGAGGTGAGTTGTCTTTAGTGCCGTATGAGCAACGAGGTTGATAACTGTTCGCCCTAAAACGTGCATTCAAATAAGTTTTAAATTTATAAAACTAGAATAAAAGCAAGCGAACCCGCAGTGTACGGATCGGCGTAGATTAACAAGTATTCCAGAGTATCGATCTCAGGGAATTGGTGAAACAAAATCAATTTCAAGTAATCGAGCAATGAAAAGTGTAGAAGCTTTGCAAATATTGGGAAAACAGCAACCCTAAAGATCCAGGTGTCTAATTGTGGCAATCGATTCAAGATATACTATAGATATAGGGACAGAGTTGAGGGTTGTAAAAGTATACTAAAGTAAGGTGATGTACTATGAAGTTCCAAAACCTTTTATGTCTAACCCAAAGACTCTCTCTATAAAGGTTGTTGAGGTTGTAGTATAGAAAGGATCTAAAGGTAAGAATTAATCTCAAATACCCATGCCCAAATCCAAGGAATCAAAGAAAAGCCAAAACGGTTAAGGTTGTGACACTCGAAACCGAAATAGAGGATGTTGAGTCTCACTACTACCTAGGAAAGGCAAGCCAAGGGTAGGTTAAAGCTAATCTTTAACTTTGGATCAAAGCAAAATCAAAGTTCGTAAACCAGGGGAAATCACGGCTAGATCTTGAGAACCACGGCCGTGGAATCCAAGAACAGCCCATGATTTAGGGTGTCGACGATATTTCTCACACTCTCAGGGTCCAATCTATTTACGATCAATCTATCATCATCTAAGCCACAACTATCAACCCATCACCTTAGAATTGCTAAAGGGTTTTGACCAATAATCATTGTCATGATATCAATATTCAAATTAAGAAGAATAGAAGATGAAAACCCTCGAAAACTCAAATAAAACTCAAAGTCAATCTCGAAATCCAAACACAAAGGTAATATGTTTATGAATCTAGAAGAATAGGAACATAAATCCTCACAAAGATCTAGAGAAGTCACAAAGAACGAGATGTCAATCCGTTCTCGAATGAAAACCCTAGAATATCCGAAGTACACAATCTTCCGAAATTACGTCCTTCACAAATCTTCAATCCTTAATCCAATCTCCCCAGCAGCGACTAAATGTCCGTATTGCCAAAGTAAGCGAAGGTAAGTGAGCGTCCCATAAACTCTCTTCTCCAGCCTTTTTATAAGGCGAGGTAGGGTTACGAGAAAGCCCAATGACGTGGCTGACGTGGCAAAATATGACACGTCACAGAATCACCAAAATCACGGCCAAGTACAACTTTCCACGACCGTGGTTTAGGGCGTGGAACCAGATTACGGTGCCATATGATTTCCACGACCATAATTTAGACCGTGTAACTCTCTGGAGTGCTCCAAACTCACATCCACGTTCATGTTGCCAAATCCACGGCCGTGGTTTGGAGCGTGGTTCCTCAAATCCTCTTCCACGACCGTATTTTTGGGCGTGGTTCTTCCCAATCCTCGTTTTTGCCTTAGTCTCGTGACATCCTTCATCCATGCTCCTTCCTTAGCCTCTCCAATGCATCTCCTTGCCATCAAATATGATCAAACACTCCTTTCCTTCCTTATTTTGCTCCAATCCAAGCTTTATTAACCTAAAAATACAATGAAGCTAGTGTAGATCTCTATATCGAGAAAGTGGATGAACTAGCTCACAATTGTTCAAACACATATCTAAGAACACTATAAAGAGGGAAAAACAACTAAAACAAGTGTCTAAAATATCGTCATATTTCATGCTAACAAAATACCCCATACTTGCCACTTCCTTGTCCCCAAGCAAGGTTTTTAAAAGCTTAGAACATAAGGTAGAATGACATATGAATGCAAAACAAAGAAACTTCATAAATTGCAAATACTTCAAGACAAACATCATAACCTTCAAGCATTGTCAAAATCAAGCATGTGAAACTTCAATTTAGATCACCAAGTCAAATAACACTCTTATGATCTCAAGGACTTCCAAATAAGGCCAAGAATGCGGAAAAAGGTGGGAAACTTGTAAAGGAATGTGGTGTATGAATCCGGGAAGAAGGACAACACAAACTCTTTTCTTTTTACCATTTGAACTTCCACCAACTTAGAGCTTTGCTCTAGACTTTTTGCACATAATTTTTCGACTTTACTTTTGGAGTTATGGACAGCGGTGCACAATAGGAGATTGGCATTTCTCAATTTCGAGATGCGTCATACCCTTGATGCACATACCATAATCCGTTAGGAATATCGCTCAATCTGACTTTGGCAAGACACAAACACCCGGCTATGTGAATGGTGCCGAGTTACTCATCGTCATGAGTGACTTACCCAAACCTAGAATATTCCTAAACTTTGAAAATAATTGCTTTCGTGGCCCCCCCACATCAAACATGCCAAATTCAACTCTTCATAAATCCCGGATGGGTAAAGGAGGCAATTATTTCATTGAGGGGCTAAATGATCAAAGAAAGAAGTAAGAAATTTGAGGTGCCTTAATCATTTCATAAAGAAGAATAAGAACTTATATTGTGATTTCAACCTTTGTTTCTCAATATGATTTAGATAAAACCTTCACATTATGAAATTTGCAAGAAAGGATAAACAACATACTCAATTTCCTCACAATTCATAATTCAATTCAAGAATACAATTGTCATCAAAAACTCATTCCACAAGTAGTTTTCAACATAGAAATCATCTCTAATCTTAGAAGCACAAATATTTTCAAATTTTTCAAATTTTTATGGGTTTTTCAAAGTCTTTTCATGCATTGCAATAATGAAATGTGTGACAATGAAAGGAAAATGCAAGTGTTTATAGAATCATCAAACCAAAGTAAGTAGAGTTATTACAAACCATAGTCACACCCCACCCCATACTTGAAACATACATTGTCCTCAATGTTCAAAAGAAATAAAGAAAAGAAAGGAAGACAAAGAAACTCACTAGACGGTGGTGGGGCGGCTCGAACTAGCGGTTATCTCGTCATCACTGTGGAAGAGGCGGTGGAGGAAATGGGCGGAACTCGGAGCTGAAATTCCGCCCAAACTGCTGGCGGTATATGTCTTTCATCATCTGATCGTGCTCCTCAGCCCGTATATCACGAGTGTCCTGGCGGATCTCCAAGTCTCCCACTCTCCTGGATAGATCAGTGGCCCACTCCGGTAGCTGCTCATACCAAGCCGGTGGCTGTCCGTACCAAGCTGGAGCGTCTTGAGGTAGGGGAACTGGCGGTGCTACCAGTGCCTGCTCGTACCATGGTGGAGGAGCTCCTATCCAGTCCAGCTGCGCTCCATACCAAGTGACAGGAGCGTCCATCCAAGTTGGCCTCTCACTCACACTAGCAAGGCGTGAAGAAGAGGAACCGGAAGGTCTAGAAGGGCAGGGAGAACGTCTAGGAGGGGGGAACCTGCACCGGCTGATCCGGAAACGTACCAAACTCATGCTCATCACCTCCTACTTCATGATCATCACCTCCTCCCATCTCCTCATATTCATCCCCAGCTAGGATATCATCCGGCACATACGGAGGAGCTACTAGCCTATTTGCATGCATAGCCGCAAAGGTCGCCTTCCAATTATGGCGTCCGGCCATAATGGAATACTTAGGAAACCAAGGGATACCTCTACCACCTCTCTCTTCCCATGGCATGGCTGCGGTAGGTGGAGCTTGGTGGCGGGAAAAGATAATGCCTCTAGTCATAAGGCTGTTGAGACCCAAAGGTCTCGCCGCTATCCTAGTGCAGGCGGAGTAGTCTATCCCTAATTGGTTGGCTATGTGAGTCACCATGCCACGATAACCAATGTTCCCGGCCTTCTTGTTTTTCAGTTTACTCATAGTGGAGGCAAGGAGGGTAGTACAATCAGTGGGTCTACCATAGAGCATGCAATAGAGGAGAAAGAGCCCATCGGTCTTAATCTTTTGGGGGGTCTCGGTCCTAGGGAAGAGACACTCGGAAAGGACCCTATGAGCTATCTTCAAGGCTAAGTGATAGATGATCTTAGCCTTGGTGTCTGCCGGTTGCCAACGATCCTCACTAGCATAAATCATGGCAATCTCCTCCAAAATTTCCTTTGCATACACACCACTAAGAAATCTACAATTAAAACTCTCATGGAACCCAAAGAAGGTCCCAAACTGAACAATGGAGAACTCGTAGTCTTGCTCCATTAGCCTAAAAGATACGGTTCGGTTCATGTGGCTATGCTCAAAAGAGGTGACAAATTCTCTAGTGATATCCTCATAAGCGTCCTCTCTAATAGCGGAGAAGACTATCAAACCAGCTCTATCCAAGAGCCACGCCAAATCATTGACAACATTGAGCGGCTCAAGCTCCTCAAGGACTAAGTAACGAGGTCCTATGACCGGTCTCTTTTCGATCCTTTCTAAAGATCCTAAGTAGTCTTCATGGATGGTTGGGATTCTAGGAGGTGGTGGTGATGGTGGTTCACTAGGGGGAGGTTGGGAAGAGGAAGAACTACCATCCTTTCTTTTCTTGGTCCTATTGGATTTCCGTCTAATCATATTTTTCAACATCAGAAAAAAAATCATGGCTTGTTCTTCGAAAACCACGGCCGTGGAACGTACAAGGATCGTGGTTTTGGTCTGTTTTTCACAAATCTCAACAGTCTCACACCAAACTTCATCAATCACAATCCTAGACTAATTCCAATTCCAATTCTATTAAGTTCTTCTAATTTCTTGCGAAAAATAGAGCCGAATTGACAAACTAGAGAAAGTATAGAAAAACCTAGGTTTTGGATCTTTAAAATCCAAATTCCTTCTGCTGAGTGGATTGTTCACTTTGTTTGTTACTTGCATCGTGTAGATGATCGAAAATGCTTCACTTTAGGCCAAAGAATCGCTTGAATCGGACTTCAAACGAAGAATTGCAAGTTACGGAAGATTTTCGGCGTTTTTGGGCGTGGTTTGGGGCGTGGATTTGGGATTTTTGGCGTGTTTTGTGAAGGAAGTTGGTTTATATAGTGGCCCATAAAAAGTTTGAAAATCACGGTCACTCGGGGCAAACCACGGCCGTGGAAATGTACGGAGGCCGTGGTTTTGATGAATTTTTGCCTATTTTGGAGAATTACGGTCACCTGTTACTCCCATGACCGTGGTTTAGGGCGTGGAAGTCTCTGTTGTGTGCCAACATCCAAGTTTCGTTAATTTCTTCCAACTTTTGCATCATTCCTTTGCCAAACCAATATTCCTACATCCAAAAACATAACATACCGGAGGTATCGAGGGAAAAACAAAGCAGAAACAACTAAACTAAACTACTCTAAGAAAGAAAAACAAAAATGTAAGTGCAATACCTTGGGTTGCCTCCCAAGAAGTGCTTGTTTTGGGTCCGTTGCTAGACCGTTCCTGTGTTTATTTGAGGGTAATCGGCGCGATTTCCTCAACTGGGAGCTCCGGTGAATACTTCTTAAGGCGTTGGCCATTAACCTTGAAACTTCCGCTCTTTTCACCCCATACTTCAACTGCGTCATGGGGAAAGACACGTTTGATTAGATAAGGTCCAGTCCAATGAGATTTAAGCTTACCTAGGAAGAGACGAAGTCTTGAATTGAAGAGGAGAACTTGATCTCCTTCTTTGAGATCCTTTGGAATGATATGCTTATCATGCCAACGCTTCGCCCTTTCTTTGTAGATCTTGGCATTTTCATAGGCGTTCAAGCGAAGTTCTTCAAGCTCATTGAGGTCTAAGAGGCGCTTCTCGCCTGCTTCCTTCATGCCGAAGTTCTACCACTTCACAGCCTAGTACGCCTTGTGTGATGTTGTACCTATGATGTTGTACCTATGGGAGTCTTGTATGCAGTCCTATATGCCCATAATGCATCATCCAACTTCAAAGACCAATCCTTCCTCGTCTTTGAGACCGTCTTCTCAAGGATGCCTTTGATCTCTCTATTTGAAATCTCCATTTGTCCACTTGTTTGTGGATGGTAGGGAGTGGCGATCTTGTGAGTCACCCCATACTCAGCTAGTAGAGTTTTGAATCGTCGGGCAATGAAGTGAGAACCTCCGTCACTAATGATGGTCCGCGGTGTCCCAAACCTTGGGAAAATAGTTCTATTAAAGAACTTAACTACAACCATGACATCATTAGTTGGAGAGGAATAGCTTCAACCCATCTCGAAACATAATCTACAGCTAGAAGTATGTATTGGTTTCCACAAGATGATGGGAAAGGTCCCATGAAGTCTACTCCCCAAACGTCAAAGATTTCCACCTCCTGAATGTTATTTAGAGGCATCTCGTTTCTCCTAGAGATGTTTCATGTTCTTTGACAAGCATCACAACACGAAACAAAGGTTTGCACATCCTTAAATAAAGTAGGCCAAAAGAATCCAGATTGCAATACCTTAGCGCTAGTTTTATTAGAAATAGCGTGTCCTCCACAAGGTAGTGAATGACAATGACGAATGACACTTTGCATTTCGTCTTCCGGCACACATCTCCTAATGCTGCCGTCTTGACCTCTCTTGAATAGTAGAGGTTCATTCCAATAGTATTGCCGGACATCCCTAAAGAACTTCTTCTTTTGTGCATAGGATAATCCGGGAGGTATTTCTTGACAAACCAAATAGTTAACAAAATCAGCAAACCATGGTTCATTACCTCTTGATATGTTGTCGATGCACTCCTCAATGATGTGTAAATGCCCATCCGGAAAGGAGTCATCTATAGGTAGATCGTCGTCTTCAATGTGTGGTAGATGACTCAAATGATCCGCAACATAATTTTCCGAGCCTTTCTTGTCATGGATCTCTAGATCAAATTCTTGTAGGAGAAGAATCCATCTAATCAGCCTCGGTTTCGCGTCTTTCTAGGCAAGTAAATACCGGATTGCAGAATGATCCGTGTATACAATCACCTTTGCACCTACAAGATAAGAACGGAACTTTTCAAAGGCATATACAATCGCTAAAAATTCCTTTTCAGTTGTGGCATAGTTGAGCTGCGCTTCGTCTAGCGTTTTGCTAGCGTAGTAGATAGCATGGGTTCGGCCTTCTTTCTTTTGTCCTAGCACAGCTCCAACCACTACGTCACTCGCATCACACATAACCTCGAACGGGAGATTTCAGTCCGGAGGTTGGATAATCGGGGCTGAGATGAGAGCTTCCCGTATCTTATAGAATGCATCTAAGCGATCCTGCAAAAAGTCAAAAACTGCATCCTTCATCAATAGACTAGTAAGAGGTTTTGATATCTTAGAAAAGTCTTTGATAAAACATCTATAGAATCCATCATGTCCTAGAAAACTTCTTATCCCCTTCACCGAAGATGGAGGGGGAAGTTTCTCTATGGTGTCTATCTTAGCCTTGTCTACCTCAATCCCTCTACTAGAGATTAAGTGTCCTAGCACAATGCCTTCTTTTACCATGAATTAACACTTCTCCCAATTAAGAACTAGGTTAGTGTCTTCACACCTTTGCAACACAAGAGAGAGGTTAGATAGACAATTATCAAATGAAGAACCACAAACAGAAAAATCATCCATAAAAACCTCCATTATCTCCTCAATATACTCCGAGAAGATGGCCATCATGCACCTTTAAAAGGTGGCCGGGGCGTTGCAAAGCCCGAATGGCATCCGTCTATAGGCAAACGTACCCCATGGGCACGTGAATGTGGTCTTCTCTTGATCGGCTGGATAGATCGGAATCTGGAAGAAACCACTATAACCGTCAAGATAGCCAAAATGGGAGTGTTGTGCTAACCTCTCAAGCATTTGATCAATGAATGGTATCGGGAAGTGATCCTTCCTAGTTGCATTGTTCAGCTTGCGGTAATCAATGCACATTCTCCATCCCGTGACGGTTCTTGTAGGAATGAGTTCATTGTTCTTGTGAGTGATAACCATCATTCCTCCTTTCTTTGGAACAACTTGAACGGGGCTCACCCACTTGCTATCCAAGATACGATAGATGATACCTGCGTCAAGCAGCTTAAGAATCTCCTTCTTGACAACCTACTTCATGATCGGATTTAACCGTCTTTGAGGTTATCTCGAAGGCTTAAAATCTTCCTCCATTAGAATCTTGTGTATGCATAATGATGGTTTAATTCCTACAAGATCCTCTATAGTATAACCTAAGGCTTTCCTATGTTTCCTTAGAACAACCATTAATCTCTTATGTTCATCTTCACTTAAATCGGAACTAACAATTACGGGAAAGGTAGAATTAGTTCCAAGAAATGCATATCGAAGATGTGTGGGAAGTGGCTTCAATTCCATAACCATTGATGCCTTTGATGAGTCTTGAGGTGTGTCCGACGCTTCCTTAGAAGTCTCTAAGGGTGTGGAAGTGATGGAAGAAGACTCAAGAGTATTTGTGGAAAGAACGGAATTGTTCTCAGAATTACCCAAAATTACGACACCATTGTTACTTCTACGGCCGTGGTTTTGGGCGTGAAAGTCAATTACGGCATCACTGGTGGTTCCACGACCGTGGTTTTGGCCGTGTAACTTATTGGAGCTCTCCGAATAGCTGATTACGGTCATGTTGGGGGAAACCACGGCCGTGGAATAGCACGACTGGCCGTGATTCCTCACGTTTTCTGACCCATCATAGAGTTTTTCAAACTCTTCCTCATGCACTTCTTTTAGCTCCTCCAAGGCTTCAATCTCCTCATTGCAATCCTTTTCTTCTCCTTTCTCCATGATGCTCATGGTGATAACCTTTTGCAATGGATCCTTGAATAGAATCGAGCTCACTTCTTCTCTAGATTCTTCCTCATCAAGACATTGAACATGTCCTCTCCAAGAGCTGGCTCTTTCACCAAAGTTGAGAGAAAAAACTCAACCTTCTCTTTGCCTATGTCAAAAGCCAATCTAGCATTCTTGCAATTCACTATACAACCGGATGTTGCAAGAAACGGTTTTCCGAGTATGATCGGAACCGGACAATCTGCAAGAATGTCAAGTACTACAAAGTCAATTGGAATGTAAAACTTACCGAGCTTGACTGGGACGTCCTCAATGATACTGATGGGACGAGTTATGGATCGATCCATCATGTATAACGTCATCTTCACCGGTTTAGGTTCACCTAAACCGATCTTCCTACACAAAGCAAGTGGAATAATGCTCACACTTGCTCCCAAGTCACAAAGAGCATCACATGTGACTTCTCCTAATCTAATTGGAACGCAAAATGACCCCGGATCTCTCAGCTTTGGGGGCATCTTTTCAGTCATTGGTTTGATGAGCTCTGTAGATTCCGAACTCATCTTGACTTCTCCAAAGTCTTCTAGCTTCCTCTTGTTAGAGAGGTGCTCTTTCAAGAACTTCCCATAAGCGGGCATACCGACAACTGCATCAATGAAAGGTATATTAATATGTAGTTTGCTCATGAGTTCAATAAACTTACCGAATTGCTTGTTTAGACGCGCTTTTGCTCTAGACTGCGGGAATGTTAGGGGAGGTTTATAAGCTGGAGGAGGAACGTAGACGTCTTCCTTCTCCTTCCCCTTATCCTTCTCCTTCTCAGCTGGGACTTCCACAAACTTGGGCTGCGGGTCAGTGGTTGTAATGCCTATCCTAGTGGTGATAGCCATCACCCTTTTTTTTGGGTTGTCCTCCGTCTTCCTGGGAAGCTTTCCTTGATCCCTAGGAACTTCTTCAGCTTTGCTTAACATATGGTTTTTAAAGATTTTTGAGCTTTATCAACCTTAGTTATGTAGCACTCTAGCCCTTGAAGTTTTCCCAAGATCATTTCCAACATGGGATCGGGTTTCTCCTTCTCCTTATTGTTCGAACCATTTGATGTTTGCCCCTGACTTTTCAAAGGTGTATGATAACATGTATTATAGTCTATATTTTGGGACTTGTTTAGAAGTTTTATCTTCAATAATCTGCATGTTTGAATGTATATTATGTGATTTTATTGTTGTTTCATCTACCTTTACGGGAATCGAAGTCTGCACCAAGTTTCGTTGTAATCGTAAGTAAAATGGCACATTTTGGATCAAACTGGAGCTAAGGAGTCATAGGAGCTACATTAAGGAGCTTAAAAGAGAACTCAGGGAGCAAGAAATTAACAAGATAGATTTACAGATTCACCTCGGTCAGCTACAGTGTCACCTCGACCGAGGTGATCTAGAGGAGCGCCCCGACCGAGGCGAACACCCTTACGCGGCGAGATATATTTTATTTAGATGAGATCTTTTATTTTTGGAAGGAGAGATCTTATATTTTTGAGCTGGATTTCTGGAAAGAAGGAATTGAGTGACACTGTAGCTGATTTGAGAGATTTCCCTTTAATTGACCTTATTATCATCTCTTTGATTGCTTTAATCACTTTTGTGGTTATTAGTTACATTGACAACCTATACTTGCTTTGTTTCACCTAAGTCCTTGAGATCGACACCCCGGAATTCTTGCTTTTACTATAATTGATCCGTACACTTCGGGTTCGCATCCTTGTTTTAAGCATACTTCTTGGGATATAAATTTAAAGCTTGCATACACCGTTTGGAGCGAACAATTTTTGGGCGCCTATGCCGGGGATCGAACCCGGGTCACCCACGTGACAGGCGGGAATACTTACCACTATACTACAACGACTTTCGCAGGTTCTTTCTTTTAGGTTTATTCGAAGAACCCGTGCTGGGAAGGAAATCGTTCCTTACGATCCTGAACCAGAAAAGACATACAAAAGACGCTTGAAAGAAGCGAAAATGGCCAACCAAGACAATCGTGATCTTGAGGCCGAATTGAAGGAGGCGATGGAACAGCTGCGCCTCAATAGGGAAGAACTGCAGCGCGAAAGGGAGGAAACTCACACCAGAGTTGTAGAGATTGAAGCAGATATGGTTGAGCTACGAGCTCAGATTCTGCATCAACCAGACCCTCGACCGAGGCAGGACCCCGCTCCAGTTGCCACGGCCGAGATACTTCCACCTCAGATGCCTGTCCGAGATGTTCTTTTTGCAGGTATTCCACAAACCCTAGGAAAGAGGATGGACACAAACCAGCAAGTGAGGCATCCAGGAGTCAACCTAGGTGATCCAGCGGAGTATGATTATGAACTTCGACCGCAAGTTCTATCCATGATCCGCTAATGCCAGTTTGGAGGTTTAGAGAGGGAGTCTCCGCATCAACATTTACAAAACTATGAGATTTTGACGGAGACCTTGAGACCTTCAAGACTGGAAAATAATAATTACAAGCTAAGGCCTTTTTACTTTTCTTTGAAGGATAGGGTGCTTACTTGGTATCTGATAGGTGATGGAATCACTATCATTTAGGATACTTTTTAGAGTCTTTTTATTGAAATTATGTCGGTTTATGCTACTAACTCCTTGGTCCAGAAGAAGAAGACTAAAAGAAGCTAAGGAAGGAGTTATAAGCACTTAGGAGTGAAGATCGTTCGCGAAGCAAAGCTTCTATTGCCTCACCGCCCCAGCGGCCCCTAATGCCCGCCCCTGCGGGTGACGCCTTACACCGGAGCGCTCCCTGCGCCTTCGCTAGCGCCGGCCATGAAGTGTGTCACCGCCCCTGCGCCACTCCTTGACGCCCCTGCGGTGACTTGCCTTGAAGAAACGAAGACCAGCTCCCCTGCGCCTTCTACTGCGCCCCTGCCTGCGCCTCAACCTGGGAACTGGAAGACGAAGAGGCTGTGTCACCGCCCCTGCGTTGACATAGGGACGCCCCGGCGGCTTGGCATCAGAAACGTCAAGAAGTTGAAGGGTCAGACGTTTGAAGAGCATTGAAGATCCGCCCTAGCGGAATTTCCTAGCCGCCCCTGCGGCCATGAAGAAGATCAAGCGTTTTTGCCTTCACCGCCCATGCGGAATTGAAGGCCACCCCTACGGTTTAACGTCAGAAGCTTTACTCCGGCTGTTTACACCACCTTTATGGCATTAAAGGTGGCTGTTTTAGGACAGCCATTTACTCTCATTTAGTGTCTTTTGTAGTATAAATAGTCCTTGTTTGATTGCTAGAATCATCGATCTTGTTAGCCAACAAATTATCCACTTAGATTATCTTGCTACCTTCGTAATGAGTTGCTAACTCCCTTGCTACATTGGGTTGGTTTGAAGCTGCGTTGTTACTTTGGTTGTAAGTTCTTTTTAATATAAGCTTTCATTCAGTAATGCTTTGTGTTTCCTTGATCTCCATTGTCTAATTGCATGTTTACTATTTCTTGAGATTGATCACCTTAGGTTCTAAAGTGCATGCAAATAACTATGATTAATAGGTTCCGGGTTCGGGTCTTTAATCTAGTAGAAACTTTAAGTAATAACGGGTTGTAATTACTTAAAGAAAAGGAACACAAATATGAAGATATGTTTAACGGTTTTAATCTTCTCTTTATATCCCTTCGCCTTTGTTTGAATGCTAACTTGTTATTTGTTCTTGTAGGTTTACGGAACACTACGCTGTTAAGTTGTGTTGATGCCGGTTGGTTCAACACATATATATGATCGAGACGGGAGATTACTTGAAAACTTGTAAAAGGAACTCACCAAAGTAGCAATTGCATGCTTAGAATCAACCTAGTGTAGATTCACCCATCATTTGTCTTACTTGTCGCATTAATCGTTTTCATAAGTTTTTGTGTGCATCAATTCAACCAAACCCCCCCTGTTACTTGTTACTATAATCGATAATTGCATCTAAAACACCTTAACTCTCTTAGGTTCGACCCTTACTTAACGACTATACTTGTCTTTACTGCTAAGTCGGGATTTACTTTTGATTGGGTATAGACGACCATAGAAATACCTTCAGTCAAATTTTGGCGCTGTTTGCGGAGAGTTTTAGTGTTTTATTGTGTAACGCCCCGTTTATTCGGGTGCGTTCCGACTTTGTTTTTTTTCCCTTCTAGTGATTCGTTAGTAGCTTGATTTTTAATAAAAGTATTTTTATATATATTAAAAATACCTTTTCCGTATTTTATTAATCTTTTTTAGTCGGAGAGTCGGGATTTATCGATCCGGGAAATCCCGTTCCGATCAGTTAATCGAGTTTTGCCTTAATACCCATTTATTTTTATTTATTTCTCCTTTTCTCTTTTCTTTTCTCTTTTTCTCCTCTCTCCTGTGACTTGCGTGCTGAATGGCCGCCAGGAACATCGACTTCTCTATCCTCACTTCTTCTACACGCTTTTGCAGCCTACCTGCCTAGCCTGCCGGCCGACCTCTCGCCCTCCTCTTGTGATGACTACCCCAACAGCCCTTTCCTTCTCTCCATCTCTCCCACACCCCTTCTCTCAATCCCTCTCTTACGCTGCTCCTTCTCCTCTCGTTGTGAACCGCCGCACAACATCGCAGTCCACCGGGTTGTGCAAGAGCTGCTCGAAGCCGCCAAGGGGCTCGCCGGAAGGAGCCGCGCCGCAGTCCTCCGCTGAGCCACCGTGTCTCCGGTGCTCTAAGTGACGCCGACTTCTCCCTCTTTTCTTCCTCTCCTTTCTTCTGTATAACAGTCCGCCCTAATTCCGTGTAGCGATCGCCGGAGTGGGCCACCAAAGCCAGAGTCTGGGCCGCCGCTCGCCGCCGCCGGAGTCGCACCAGGAGCGCCGGCCTTCTCCTCCCTCCGCCTAGCAGCTGCCACTAGCCCTTGCCCTCTTCTCCGTCTCCTGTCGATTAACAATACTGAAGAGGGTTTTGTTTTTTATTATTATTGTAAATGGCCCCTCTCTTTGCACCTATTTACTGTTGTGACCCCTTTGGATGTGGAATTGCAGTTTTGACCCTAAAACTTTGGAAAAAGGACTTTTATACCCTGCAGTAAATTATTAATATTCTTAAACCCCAAATTTGGTTAAGCTTTGTGACCCAACTCCTTGACAAATTAATTGGTGTCTTAGATGGTTTAAAAATCCGATTGTTGGATAATTTGAAATTCGGTTTTCAATCAACTGTCCATTTTTGGTATGTCTTGCCCGGAATTGGTGTTAACAAGTTTAACCCCGGCTTTGGAAAACGGAGTTTTCATTGGGGAATCTTTTTGCGCTAAACCCTCCTTTCAAAATTAGCGTTTGAGCTAATTTCGCTTAGTTTTGTCCTTAGGTCCGGAAGCGCCCAATAGAAGCAATCGAACTCGTTCTTGACTCCGTAGACCGTGCTTCACTTTTGATCTCGTGTGAGTACTTCTCCTTCGTTAGTTTGGTTGTGGTAGTATAACTGGTTAGAGGATCTTAGCATAACGTAGAGCAAATGCCATGTAGTGGCCATGTATCATAGGTTTTAAGGTTTGGATTTTGAACTTATGGAATTATCTTATCTACGATCTTAGGATGACCTTCGGGATTTCAAAATGGACCTAGCACGCTAGAGTAGATATCATATTTATATATGTTGGAAACTAGAAGCCCGAGAACTTCTAGCTTTTTAGTTGGTTATTGATAAAGTGCCTCGCTTGGTCAGGCTTAGAGCGTTTTCCTGCGGAAAGTTGAGAGTGGTTTCGAGTTACCTTGAGAGAGGTAAGTCTCCGGACTTACTTAGCCATATTCGCCGTATTAGATTCGTTGCGTGCTTGGTGGTGTGTGTTTTATCGCTTTTGTCATAACTTATAAAACCGGATAATAGGACTACCGACCTTTATGTTATATTGGCACAAGTGTATGATAACGGGATGTGACATCACTGCCTGGCTCCCCGTGAGAGCTAGGGGGATCTCGGTATTACGCTAAGAACGTGTCACACAAAAGCCTTAAATTTATAACTCGATATATTTCTCCTAACTCCTAGCAAACCCGCAGTGTACGGGACGTTTTGTAGTAGGGATAGTATTCCGAGGTCGAACACAAAGACTGAGGTGAGACTGAATCGATTAGTGACTAAGGATAGTGTTGATCTAGGATAAGAAAAGAGAAAGAAACAAAGAAATGAAAATCTCAAAATTTTTGGGTTTGGTTTTGTGCGGTGATCAATCAAGGATCACAATGGTATAATAATGCAAAACAAACTAAGGATCAAGCTAAAACACAAATAAACAAAGTAAACACGAAATATGTGATCAAAGAGAGAAAAGCGGATTCTAGGGGTTGGAAATTCCGGTTATGACATAGGACTCAAGCTATCTAATCAACCTTGGATAAACTATAGTATGTTGGGAGTGAGCGTTCCTAGATTGGGATCAATCACCGGGTAGATCTCATGGTCCACTAGTCCATTCCTAAGGTCTCATCACCGGGTAAGTCTCAAAGAGCCTAAGGATAGGAATTCTACACAAACCGGATGGTAATCTAGGGATCTAACCTCTCCTTACCGGGTAAGTCTCGGGAAGGCAAGTCCTAAACAACTATCCTAGCACACTCAGTCCAATAGCGGCTTATGAGGCTCACTACTACCTAGAGCTCGTCATCTTCGGTATCTAAGAGCAAGAATCACCGGGTAGGTCTCTTCTAACACTTAGTAACTAACACTAGGTCACCCTAGGATTGATTTAACTCAACAAACACTAGGATTTCAACAATCTAACAACCTAGCACTTGGATTTATCATTACAAGCAAGTTAATCAAAATCACGGGGTGTTCATCAAGATCCACGGCCGTGGTTTGTCTAGAACAAACCGTTGTTTCTAACAGTGACTAGGTTTCATCAAACGAATCATCCAGGCATACATTTAAGTCTATTCTATCATAGTCCAAGCCATAACCATCTTTTCCTCACCCTAGAATCGCATCCATTTAGCCAACAACATGCATCTTAAAGATCAAACTCAACAAGCATAAAATCATAGAATCCATGGCAAGAAGATGAAATGAAAGATGGATTAAGCAAATGAAACAAGTATCACAATCTAAATCAAGGTTCAAGAAGGACTTACAACCCTTCAAAAGAAGGTTCAATCGATTCTTACAAAACCTTGCAAAACATTTCACTCGAAATCACTCAAAAAGACTATGGAACTATAAACTAGTGTGCTTCTTCTTCTTCTCCAATGAAACCCTTCCTTCTTCTCCAATGGTAGCTCCAATCCAATCTTCCAATGAGAGACTCTTTAGTGTTGTGAGTGTGGGAGAGAATGGGAGTGAGGGGGTCTCTCCTAACAGCCTTGCAGGACCACCTTTTATCCTAACAGCCTTGCACGCCCGTGGAAGTCCCAGTGGCCGTGGTTTTAGTGCCTCAGCTTGTTTTGGATCATTAAGTCACGATTTGATGCATGACATGCAACAACAAGGTCCCATGAGTCCTCCTTAGCTCCTAACTTGCTTCCCAATGAGTCCGAAGGTGTGTCATCTCGAGGAACGACCCTCGAATGTATCGATTAAGCTCTTAAATCTCCCAAAATACCTACAAAGCATGCAAAAGTCCGTGTAGACGTCTATCTCGACAAAATACATGAATTGAGTGCAAATCGTAACGAACTAGTGCAAACCATGCATGAATGAGCGGATAAACTATCTAAATGAGTGCCTAATCTAACATCATAAATCGTGTTATCAAAAATACCCCATACTTAAGGTTTGCTCGTCCCCGAGCAAGTCCCCAACTATAGACTAAGAGATGACATGATTTATGCATGCAGAAAAACAACAAAATCCTTTTGGGGTTGTGCTTCTAATTTTGGATCACCTTCATAGTCATGTTTCATGGCAAATGGATAAACAATCATGCATCAAACGAATGATGCATGGAAACACAATTATACTTAACTAGAAAGCATGCATGAAAGGTAAAAATGAAGAAGCCAAGATGATCATGAGTATATCCAATCTAGATCACTAAGTCTTACACACATGCAAATAGGTCACAAGGGCTTGTGAAATAAAAGGCCAAGAAACGTTGTGATTAGGTGGGAATTTTTCTAGGCTATGTGATCCTAATCCGGGAATGGAACTAACTTCACAACTTCACATTTATATCAACTTCCCACAAGTGTATATTTTCTCCATCTTTTCTTTCTTTTCTTTTCTTTTCTTTTTCTTTCACTTATTTTTGAGACAATGGCATTGGTGTACAAAAGCCGAAACCTTGGCGATTAACCGTCCTCGGGCTTTTTTTATTTTTCGAGGTGCATCCACACCGGGCACACATACCAAAGCTCGTTAGGACTATCGGTTTATTTGACTTTGGCAAGGCACAAACACCCGATTATGTGAATGGTGCCGAGTTACTCGTCATTTAAACCAATGTCCCCAAACCTATATTTTTGTCTACACTTTCACAACAAATTCAGCACTTCATTCATAACATTCATCCATCAACAACTTCACCCCACACTTGCTTTTCACACACATCAACACACTAGCATGCTCCTATTCCCGGATGGGTCAAAAGAGGTCAAATTTATATCAATTGAGGTGTTCAAACAACATGATTAAGATGAGAAGTAGAGAAAGATGAATTGCCTTAATCACTCCTAGATGATGTGCAAGAACTAGCATGTAATTTCGACTTTCAATCCTCAATCCAATCAAGACAAACATCATGATCACAATCCATTCATGGGATTCAAGATAAGTACTTCAAGTCCACAGATGCATCTATCTATTCAACATGTAAGATCATCCATAGCCAATCCACACAACAATCTCATCATAAGGGTCATTCCAAAAGCTTAGAAGCACTAAAATTTTTAAATTTTCTGATTTTTTGGAATTTTCAAAATATGTATGTACAATGCAAGACATGTGACAATATTAAACTATCCTAGATGCTAATCATGCAAAAGATCGTGCAAACCCCACCCCATACTTAGAAACACATTGTCCCCAATGTGTAAATGAAGTAAAGAAGAGTGAAAGAGGGTTCTCACAATGTAAAAATGGTTTGCTTTGGTATTTGGGATCATTCAAGTGGACTGATGGCGGATGATCCTATCAACGATAGTAGAGAGCTCAAAGTGTTCGTTATGGCTTCGGGATCCGCGCTAGGCGCCGCTAGCCGTCCAAGTCCCTCGTCCGCTCCATCCACAATTGATGAGGGACTCATCATCATCATCCACATGCCATGCAAGGCTTCCATGCTACCAAGACTGTAGCACACACACAAAGCACAGCAAACACACAAAAACAGAAAAATCAAAAACAAAACAAAAACGAAAAGGGAAAGATGCCTACCAATGGGTTGCCTTCCATCAAGCGCTTCTTTAAGGTCATTAGCTTGACCAAACTCGGGGGCGTCTCACTCTAGGTGAAGTGGGGCAATCATATCTACCGGAGCTCCCGGGATATACTTCTTCAACCGGTGCCCATTCACCTTAAAGTCTCCACAATGCTCCCCTCCTATCTCAACCGCTCCATGGGAAAAGATCTTCTTCACCACATAAGGACCCGTCCATCTTGACTTTAGCTTTCCGGGGAAGAGCCGCAACCTTGAGTTGAAGAGAAGGACAAGGTCGCCTTCACTCAACTCCTTCGGGATGAGACGCTTGTCATGCCAACGTTTGGTCCTTTCCTTGTAGATCCAGGCGTTTTCATAGGCATCCAACCGGATCTCCTCAAGAGCGTTCATATCAAGCAATCTTTTCTCTCCGGCCTCCTTGAGGTCAAAATTCAGCCACCTTATAGCCCAATACGCCCTATGCTCCATCTCCACCGGAAGGTGGCAAGACTTGTCAAAGACTAGCTTGTAAGGAGTGGTGTCAATCGGTGTCTTGAAAGCGGTTCTATAAGCCCACAAAGCATCATCGAGCTTCATAGCCCAATCCTTTCTCGTCTTAGAAACCATCTTCTCAAGAATTCCCTTTATCTCCGGGTTGGAGATCTCCACTTGGCCACTAGTTTGGGGATGGTAAGCGGTTGCCACCTTATGAGTCACCCCATACTTAGCCAAAAGTGTCCCGAAGTTCCTATTGGTGAAGTGCTTCCCTCCATCACTTATGATCACCCTTGGTGTTCCAAACCTAGGGAAGATCACTCGGTTGAAGAACGGCACCACAACCTTGGCATCATTTGTAGGAGCAGCAATTGCCTCAACCTATCTCGAAACGTAGTCTACCACCAATAGGATGTAGAGGTCGCCACAAGAAGAGGGGAATGGCCCCATGAAGTCCACACCCCAAACATCGAATATCTCCACCTCTTGTATGTTGTTCAAGGGCATCTCGTTCCTCCTTGAGATGTTGCCCGTTCTTTGGAAAGCATCACAAGCTACAACAAAATTCTGCACATCCTTGAACAAACTTGGCCAAAAGAAACCCGATTGCAACACCTTAGCACATGTCTTGTGCGAGCTAGCATGACCTCCACATGGCAAGGAGTGACAATGGCGGATCACACTCTCCACCTCATCCTCTGGTATGCATCTTCTAAAGACTCCATCCGGCCCTCTTTTGAACAAAAGCGGTTCACTCCAATAGTAATGCCTCACATCCTTGAAGAACTTTTTCCGCTGGGCATATGACAAACCGGGTGGCACCTCCTCACACACAAGGTAGTTCACAATGTCGGCATACCATGGCTCATTACCCCTTGACACTTGAAACAAGCACTCCTCCACCATTTGCAATTGCTCATCCCGGAATGAGTCATCAATAGGGATGTCATCTCTCTCAAGCTCCAATGGCAGGAGTCTACTAAGGTGATCCGCCACAGAATTTTCAGACCCTTTCTTATCCCGGATTTCCAAGTTAAACTCTTGAAGAAGAAGGATCCACCGAATCAATCGAGGCTTGACATCCTTCTTAGTAAGGAGATAACGGATCGCAGCATGATCCGTATACACAATGACCTTCGCTCCAACAAGATACGAGCGGAACTTTTCAAATGCATACACAACCGCTAGCAACTCTTTCTCGGTGGTAGCATAATTGAGTTGTGCATCATCTAGCGTCTTGCTAGAATAATATATGGCATGTGTAAGCCCATCTTTCCTTTGTCCCAAAACAGCCCCAACGGCTACATTACTCTCGTTGCACATGATCTCAAACGGTAAACTCTAATCCGGAGGTTGCATGATAGGTGCGGTGATCAAAGCATTCTTCAACCTACAAAAAGCCTCAAGGCAATCCTTGGAGAAAACAAACTCAACATCTTTCATTAGTAGGTTAGTAAGAGGCTTAGAAATCTTGGAGAAATCTTTAATAAATCTCCGGTAAAAACCGGCATGCCCTAGAAAACTCCTTACCCCCTTCACCGAAATAGGTGGTGGCAACTTCTCTATCGTCTCTATCTTAGCCCTATCAACCTCAATGTCACGGTTGGACACCAAGTGTCCTAACACAATACCTTCACTTACCATGAAGTGGCATTTCTCCCAATTCAAGACTAGATTAGTCTCCTCACATCTTTTTAGTACTAGAGACAAGTTAGCTAAACAATCATCAAAGGAAGATCCATAAACAAAAAAATCATACATAAACACTTCCATGATGTTTTTAATATACTCAGAAAAGATAGCCATCATACACCTTTGAAAGGTGGCGGGTGCATTACACAACCCAAATGGCATTCTCCTATATGCAAATGTACCCCAAGGACACGTGAATGTGGTTTTCTCTTGTTCATCCGGGTAGATAGGGATTTGGAAGAATCCACTATAGCCATCTAAGTAACAAAAATGGGAATGTTGAGCTAATCTCTCTAGCATTTGGTCAATAAAGGGAAGAGGGAAGTGATCTTTCCTAGAGGCCACATTTAGTTTCCTATAGTCTATACACATCCTCCATCCCGTAACCGTTCTAGTTGGGATTAATTCATTATTCTCATTGGTTATTACGGTCATGCCACCCTTCTTAGGAACCACATGCACGGGACTAACCCACTTACTATCCGAAATCGGGAAAATGATTCCCGCATCTAGCAATTTAAGGATCTCTTTCTTGACTACTTCTTTCATGATAGGGTTTAGTCTTCTTTGAGGTTCAATTGAAGGTTTATGGTTTTCTTCCATTAAGATCTTATGCATGCACAAAGAAGGTTTAATACCAACCAAATCATCAATGGTATAGCCAATGGCTTTCCTATGCAATCTCAACTCATGCAACAATCTAGCAAGTTCATCATCATTCAAGCATGCATTCACAATAACCGGATATGTAGAATTCTCACCAAGAAAAGCATACTTCAAATGAAAGGGGAGGGGTTTGAGTTCAAGTTTAGGAGGACCTTTATCGAGTGGAGACGATCCATATAATGTTGGTTGAGATGAATCCAAAGCCATGGAAGATTCCTCAAGATTCCTTGAAGCTTGATCAACAACAAATGCAGTTTCTGGAGAAACCACGGTCAAAACTACGGGCTCTGGCACAACCACGGCCGTGGAACTTGCAAAGCAATCACTTCAGGTCACTCCAGAGAGTTCTACGGGTGAAACCACGGGCGTGGTTCTTCCCCCCAGGCCGGGTTCCAACAGGAATTCAGCACACCTTCGTGTGCTTCAAATTCAGCTCTTGTCTCCTTTTCCAATGCTTCCAAAGCCTTGATTTCTTCATTGCAAGCCTCCTCAACTCCTTCCTCCATCAAACTTAAGCTAAGAACCTTCTCCAAGGGGTCCTTGATCAAGATCGAGCTCACAACTTCTCTAGAATCCTCTTGCTCGACAATGTTGAACACATCTTCACCAAGGGCTGGCCCTTTCATCATTGTGGATAATTTGAACTTGATATTCTCTTCTCCAATGTTGAAGGAGAGAATTCCATTTTTGCAATCTACTAAACATCCGGAAGTGGCTAGGAAAGGTCTCCCTAAGATGATGGGAACCGGATAGTCCGCCGGGATGTCCAAGACAACAAAATCAATCGGCACGTAGAACTTCCCGAGTTGCACCGGTATGTCCTCCAAGATTCCAACCGGGTGAGTGATCGAACAGTACGCCATGTAAAGGGTCATCTTGACCGGTTTTGGCTCTCCTAGCCCAACCTTGTTGCAAAGTGCAAGCGGAATGATGCTTACACTTGCCCCAAGATCACATAGGGCTTCATACTTCACTTCCCCCACTCCAATTGGCACACAAAAAGATCCCGGATCTCTTAGCTTAGGAGGCATCTCCTCCTTCATGGTTTGGATCAATTCCAAGGACCTCTTCGTCATCCTTACTTCTCCATACTCCTCCAACTTCCTTTTGTTGGAGAGTATTTCTTTCAAAAACTTGCCATATGCCGGCATACCTAGAATAGCATCCATGAACGGAATGTTAATATGCAATTTAGACATGAGTTCAAGGAATTTACCAAAGTGTTTGTCCAAGCGAGCCCTTGCTCGTGATTGTGGGAACGGTAGTGGTGGCTTGTATGGAGGTGGTGCCACATACGTTGGCTCATCATCCTTGCTCTTGTCTCCATCTTCTTGCAATGGTTCTTCCACTACCACTACTTGCTTCCCTTTGTCACTTTCCTTAGGTAAGGGATCCTTCATGCTCAACCCGCTCCTTGTTGTAATGGCCAACACTTGGCCTCTTGGGTTGTCTTCGGTTCTTCCAGGCAGCTTTCCCGGATCTCTATGAGCCTCACCCACCTTTTGGAACACTTATGCTTCCAACACCTTTTGAGCCTTAGAAATGGAAGTCACCGTGCTCTCAAGACCGCTCAACCTTCCAAGCAATTGCTCAAACATCATATCGGTTCTATCCTTTGGAGGTTGAGTAAATCCGGGTGGAGGTTCTTGTGAAGCCTTTGGTGGTGGAGCCGCACTTGTGGAAGCGGGAGGGTTCAAGGCTCCATCCGGGTTAGAATAGGAAAACCCGGGATGGTTGTGGTTAGGCCGGTAATTGTTGAATTGCCGGTTGTTATTGAAGTTCCTTGGGCCTTGATAGTTGTTGTAGTTTCCCCTTCCCATATAGTTTGCATCCTCCTCCTTGGAAGACAAGTTTGCTTGCACTTGCACTTGAGAGGTTGCTTGATTCTTCAAAGTTGTAGTGCACAACTCCCTCAAAGATTTCAACTCATTGTTGATTGCATCAAGCTTGAAGTTACTCATGGTGACTTCACTCACCTCATATGCTCCCGCTTTCCTCCCATCACTCTTCCTATGGGAGTACTTCTCAATCACCAAAGTTTGTTTCTCTACAAACTCCCAAGCTTCATCTACATTCTTTTCCATGAAAGTCCCACCGGAAAGAGATTGGAGCTTGAATTGGCTATCTTCATCAAGTCCCTTGAAGTAGATCTCCAATAGCTCAATTGGTATACCATGGTGTGGACAATCTACGAGAAGGTCTTTGAACCTCTCCCAAGACTTGAATAAGCTTTCTCTATCCTTCATCACGAAGGCATTGCTCTTCCCTCTTAACTCGGTAGTCTTGGAAGGTGGGAAGAACTTTGTCAAAAACTCGGTTGTCATTTCCTCCCAAGTACTCACTCGCCCTTGTGGAATAGATTGATACCAAGCCAAGGCTTTATCCTTAAGTGAGAAGGAGAAAGCCCTAAGCTTATGGTTGTTGCTCTCCAATCTAGGCGGCCTTAGAGTCTCCATCAAGATCTCATAGTTCATCAAGTGTTGATGAGGAGACTCTCCTTCCATCCCTCCAAATTGATTATGCTAGATCATTTGTAGAACTTGAGGGCGGAGCTCGTAATTATGGGTTGCGGGATCTCCTAAGTTCACACCCGGATGGTGTGCTGTTTGTGCCGGATCCATACGTCGCCCTAATGTTTGTGGATCTTCAATAGCAATGGGCACCACCCGAATATTAGCATCCGGCTGCAGTTGTGGCGGTGGAGGTGGAGGTGGAGGTTCTTGAGGGTTAGGTTCTCTTCGCACAAGAGCTTGCCTAATCTCTTCAATCTCCCTCCTAATTGCTTCTTGCCTCTCATTGGCAAGTCTCCTTTCATTCTCCAAAGCTTCATCCCTTATCCTAATTTGCTCTAAAGCCTCATCCAACTCAGCTTGGAGATCTCTTCCGGCCATCTCTTTTCCCTTTCTAATGCTCTTGGATCTAGATCTAAGGGTTTTCTCCGGTTCGGGATCGAACGGAGCTAAATCCTTGCCACGAGACCTTCGCATGCACCTAAAGAGTAAGAGATGTCCTGAAAAGCAAAGACACAAACCAAAGGAGATCAAAAGAAACAAGAAAGACCTACACTATAAACAATCACAAATTACGACTCAATCTTAACCTAGTCCCCGACAACGGCTCCAAAAACTTGTTACGCTAAGAACGTGTCACGCAAAAGCCTTAAATTTATAACTCGATATATTTCTCCTAACTCCAAGCGAACCCGCAGTGTACGGGACGTTTTTTAGTAGGGATAGTATTCCGAGGTCAAACACAAAGACTGAGGTGAGACTGAATTGATTAGTGACTAAGGATAGTGTTGATCTAGGATAAGAAAAGAGAAAGAAACAAATAAATAAAAATCTCAATATTTTTGGGTTTGACTTTGGGTGATGATCAATCAAGGACCACAATGATATAATAATGCAAAACAAACTAAGGATCAAGCTAAAACACAAATAAACAAAGCAAACACGAAATATGTGATCAAAGAGAGAAAAGCGGATTCTAGGGGTTGGAAATTCCGGTTATGACATTGGACTCAAGCTATCTAATCAACCTTGGATAAAGTATAGTTTGTTGGGAGTGAGCGTTCCTAGATTGGGATCAATTACCGGGTAGGTCTCATGGTCCACTAGTCCATTCCTAAGGTCTCATCACCGGGTAAGTCTCAAAGAGCCTAAGGATAGGAATTCTACAAAAACCGGATGGTAATCTAGGGATCTAACCTCTCCTTACCGGGTAAGTCTCGGGAAGGCAAGTCCTAAACAACTATCAGTCCAATAGCTGCTTATGAGGCTCACTACTACCTAGAGCTCGTCATCTTCGGTATCTAAGAGCAAGAATCACCGGGTAGGTCTCTTCTAACACTTAGTTGCTAACACTAGGTCACCCTAGGATAGGTTTAACTCAACAAACACTAGGATTTCAACAATCTAACAACCTAGCACTTGGATTTATCATTACAAGCAAGTTAATCAAAATCACGGGGTGTTCATCAAGATCCACGGCCGTGGTTTGTCTAGAACAAACCGTGGTTTCTAACAGTGACTAGGTTTCATCAAACGAATCATCCAAGCATACATTTAAGTCTATTCTATCATAGTCCAAGCCATAACCATCTTTTCCTTACCCTAGAATCGCATCTATTTAGCCAACAACATGCATCTTAAAGATCAAACTCAACAAGCATAAAATCATAGAATCCATGGCAAGACAATGAAATGAAAGATAGATTAAGCAAATGAAACAAGTATCACAATCTAAATCAAGGTTCAAGAAGGACTTACAACCCTTCAAAAGAAGGTTCAATCGATTCTTACAAAACCTTGCAACACGTTTCACTCGAAATCACTCAAAAAGACTATGGAACTATGAACTAGTGTGCTTCTTCTTCTTCTCCAATGGAACCCTTCCTTCTTCTCCAATGGTAGCTCCAATCCAATCTTCCAATGAGAGAATCTTCCTTGTTGTGAGTGTGGGAGAGAATGGGAGTGAGGGGGTCTCTCCTAACAGCCTTGCAGGACCACCTTTTATCCTACAAATTTACAAGAGTCGGCCATGAAGATCGTGGCACAGTTGTCACAACCGTCTGGCAAAAACCACCGCCCATTTCCACGCCCGTGGAAGTCCCAGTGGCCGTGGTTTTGGTGCCTCAGCTTGTTTTGGATTATTAAGTCACGATTTGGTGCATGGCATGCAACAACAAGGTTCCATGAGTCCTCCTTAGCTCCTAACTTGCTTCCCAATGAGTCCGAAGGTGTGTCATCTCGAGGAACGACCCTCGAATGTATCGATTAAGCTCCTAAATCTCCCAAAATACCTACAAAGCATGCAAAAGTCCGTGTAGACGTCTATCTCGACAAAATACATGAATTGAGTGCAAATCGTAACGAAATAGTGCAAACGATGCATGAATGAGCGGATAAACTATCAAAATGAGGGCCTAATCTAACATCATAAATCGTGTTATCACTCGGTGACTGGCCCGTGTTGGTTAGACGGTCGGAGGCATCCGACCGTTCCATTGCCGGAAGAAGGGACCGAGGCGAGTTTCGGAGGATTCTCGTGTCACAAAAGAAGTTGAACTAGAACGCGATACGACTTAATAAATAAAGATAATAACCTGATTGTTTGTCGAGAATGTTTATGTGATGTGATTATATATGTTTGTGTTTGTGCCTTCACCATGTCTTTAATGCTTCGAATGTAGCTAACGGTTTTAAACCGCTTGTTGTAGATGTCCCGCAGGTTAGGGACGTCGCCGAGTGAGGTGGAGAAGTGGACAGCCGAGGGTCGCCGTACATTTTAGGATGGGGGCGTTTTTGGGGTTGTTGTGTCATTATGTTACTTTATGATGGGATTGTGGTTGTATACTTTTCGGTTATCTTTTGTGGAGTTATTGTTGTTTTGAGGACTCGGCTGAGTTTCCAAGTTGTACTCTTTACCTTTTTCGTCTTGCATACATTAAAACGTTTTCTAGTTTTAAGCCTTTATTTGTGCCATGTTGGAAAGGTCCCGAGATTGTTGTCAGGCTAAGGGTCGGGACCCATTGTGTGGTATCGCCCGTAGCATCCCGATATCCCGCGGATTTGGGGTGTTACAAAAGTGGTATCAGAGCCCTAGGTTGACAACAATGGCACTCGCAACCTTCTAAAGGCCGAATGAGGAATAAATAGAACCCTTCGGGTTTTGACCTTTTTGTTTTAAAATTCATATGCATGAGTCGGGATTGGGTTAGAATGTACGGGACCACCACTCCTCACGCAAACCTTGGAGACATAGAATTCCGGATTTGACGTATGTAAGTATAATTACTTAGCTATCTATATTATGACCTTAGGGTCGATGTTGGACTTGTATGTACTTAGATATGCATGCGACCTTAGGATGCTTGGGCTTTATGCCTTGATTGTATTCTAGATTTCGGTACTCTTAAGTTTTATAAGTACCCTATTATATATGTAATGCGAGTAATATATATACCACCTTAATTAAATTGAACCAACACGATACGATATCAGATGGCACGTACGAGAGCTACCGCATACGTGGGACCCACCAGGGGTAGACCGCCCCTACCTCCTACCGCTCAGAGGCGGGGACGAGTAGGGAGACCTCCAGGCACGAGAGGTCGGGGACGTATCCCCATTGCAGATCCGCCAGCAGCTGAGGACCCCGTTGAGGAGGTTGCAGAGAGCGTTATTCCCGAGGCTGGGGATAGGACAATTGTGAGGTACGGGGCGCATAGTTCCCCATCTGCTAGGACCGGGGGACCATCTATTGGAGCTACTATATTTGAAGACTACGTACGCCGAGTGGAGGAGGCATTCAGGACAGGAGCACCACCTCCAGCACCAGTAGTGCCGGTACCTCCTGTACCTGCACCTGCACCAGCGAGATCAGTCGAGGTCTCACAGAGAGCTACCCAGATCGGAGCTGTACCTGATGTAGTTGCACCGGCGGTAGTAGCACATGTTCCGGTTGTGGAGATTGCTAGACCCAAAGACGAGCTGAGGTCTCCTAGGCCCGATGACTGGTTGAAAGCTTTTAACCAGCAACATGTTCCTTACTTCGATGGGAAGGTAGGGTTTGAGGTTGAGCACTGGATTGGACACGTGGAGTCTGCACTAGAGGCGATCCGTTGTCCAGAGGAGAGACAGGTGGAGATAGTCCAGACATTATTCAGAGAGGAGGCCCGTTATTGGTGGAGGACTGTTAGAGGAGGTGTGATTAGGATGGAGCAGCTGCTGAGCCTCGTCAGAGAGACTTTTTGCCCGGATTCACTGAGGAGAGACAGAGTCCAGGACTTCCTAGCGACCGGCTTTGAGGATGTTCCCATCATGGAGGCGATTAGACGTTTTAGAGCGGAGTTGGCATTGCTTGGGCCCGCTGCATCTCCAGCGGACCAGCATGTCTATCTCTTTTCCAGGAGACTGAGGGAGTCCACCCGTTCTTTCTTGGCGGGTTTTCGCTGCGATTCATTGGCATAGTACAAGGATTGAGCTTCGGCCTATGAGAGAGACCGACCTGGGACGAGGAGGGCGGCACAGTCCGGGGGACCGGACAAGAGACAGAGGTCCGCACCTACATGAGCCGGAGGACAGGGACGCAGCCAGGCTCCTGGACGTTCAGGACCACGGCGGCCGACATCCGACCGTGGGCCACAGTGCCATGGTTGTGAAGGCTATGGACACATTCGGAGGACTTGCACGAAGCCTCCCGTAGCATGCTTTACTTGTGGTTAGGTGGGCCACCGAGCCGCTTTTTGCCATCAGGGCAGGTCAGAGTCTCAACAGGGTTCTTCGCCTGCTGGGGTAGCAGGAGGTAGTCAGAGGCCTCCACAGTTTCAGCCACAAGGCTCTCAGTAGAGGTTCCAAGGACAGACACATATTCAGGGTTCAGCCCAGGGACCAGGCCGAGGTAGAGGCCGAGGTGGTGGTACACAGGGGACTAGGGGCACTCATGTTAGAGCGCTAGAGTTGAGGAGTGCCGTAGATCCCGCACCACCGGTAGCTACAGGTACTATTCAGATCCATGGACTACCGGTCTGAGTTTTGTTTGATACGGGTGATAACGTGATTTATGACGTTAGTTTAGGCACTTAATTAGATAGTTTTTCCCGTTATTCATGCACGGTTTGACATTAGTTCATGACGTTTTCGCTCAATTCATGCATATTTCTAGAAAAGACGTCTACACGACCTTTTATCAGTTTTGTAGGTAATTCGGGGATCTATTGGACATTAATCGATACATTCGAGGGTCAAGCCTCATGGTGGTACACATCCAAGGCTTAAAAGGAACATGATTGGAGCAACAAAGGACACAAGGACCCTAATTTGTGCAAGCAATGGAGCAACTCATGGCTAGACAATCATAACATCCCTCTATTGAAGAAAATCGGACCATCACTCAGGAAAATCAGCCGATTTTCCTGACTGGGTCGATTTTTTGGCCTTCAACAACTTAAGCCACGTGTCCCACGATCTCTTTGCCCGACCTAGCTCTTGGTGGAGAATATAAGTGGTCCTGCAAGCTGTTGCTGAGCATCCCTCCTCTCCCACATTCTCTCATTCATAGCTCATTGGATTGGGGATAGACTTGGAGAAGAAGAAAATCTCTCTCAAAATTGGAGAAAGAAGAAGAACACCAACTCTAGAGTGATAGTGAGGTTTTGAGTGATTTTGAGTAATTTTGGAGTCTTTGATTGAAGAACTATTGCAAGGATTGTTAGGAACGTTTTGGGACTTCAATTGAAGGGTTGTAAGTTTTGCTAAAACTTAGATTCAGCTGAGATTTATTGTTTTTACTTGCTTATCTTTCATCATCCATCTATGAAAACCATGTATGCTTGTGTGATGATTTTGGATCTTGATATGCATATTATTGGCTAGTTTATTGTGATTCTGGAGTGATGGATTGATGGTTATGGCTTGGGTGATGATAGGATGGACTTATATGATAGTTTAGGATGATTTGTATGCACGAAACCCATTCCAGTAGGAAAAATCGGGCTGTTCTTCAGTCAAATCGGCCGATTTTTCCATGATCCACCCGATTTTCCTTTCTGTTGCTCTTTAATTGATGAATATGTATGTTAGGGTGTTAGGTTGTTGAAATCCTAGTGTTTATTAAGCTTAATTTAGCTTAGGATCATCTAATGCTATCAACCTAAGTGAGGGAAGAGATCTACCCGATGATTTCCGATCTTAGATACCTAAGATGATGAATTCTAGGTAGTAGTGAGCCTCACAAGCCGCTATTGGATTGAGTGTGCTAGGATTATTGCTTGAGACTTACTTTTCCAAGACTTACCCGGTAAGGAGAGGTTTCCCATTTAAGTAGTGTCCGGTTTGTGTAGAATTCCCTACTTTACCTCCTTGAGACTTACCCGGTAACAGGAGTTTGATGCGGGATTAGTGAAGTAAGAGACCTACCCGGTAATTGTTTCCATTAGTGAAACACCCTTTCCCAACACCGCAACCTTGTCCTTAGAATCTTTAGAACCTTGAGTCCAATGCCATAACCGGAAATCTTGACCTCTAGAATCCACTTTTCTCTCTTTTATCACATATTTTGTGCTTGTGTTACTTGTTCACCTTGCTAGCTTGAGTTGTTAGTTTGTTTTATTATCTTGCTTGATTTGTGATCTTTGCTTGATCACCACAAAAACCAACCAAGAATATCATCATTTTCATTTCTTTGTTCCTTGACCTTTTCTTAGACTAGATCCACACTATCTATGACCATTGTTTGACTTGATTTCACCTTAGTCTTTGTGTTCGACCTCGGAATACTATCCCTACTACAAACGATCCGTACACTGCGGGTTCGCTAGGAGTTAGGAGAAATATATCGAGTTTATAAATTTAAAGCTTTTTGTGCTATACGTTTCTAGCGTAACAAGTTTTTGGCGCCGTTGCCGGGGACTAGGTCTAGATCGAGTCATTTTTGTGATTGTTTATAGTGTAGATCTTTCTTGTTTCTTTTGATCTCTTTTGGTTTGTGTATTTGCTTTTCAGGATATCTCTTACTCTTGAGGTGTATGCGAAGATCTCGTGGCAAGGATTTAGCTCCATTCGATCCCGAATAGGAGAAAACCCTTAGATCTAGATCCAAGAGCATTAAAAAGGGAAAAGAGATGGCCGGAAGAGATCTCCAAGCTGAGTTGGATGAGGCTTTAGAGCAAATTAGGATAAGGGATGAAGCCTTGGAGAATGAAAGGAGACTTGCCAATGAGAGGCAAGAGGCAACTAGGAGGGAGATTGAGGAGATTAGGCAAGCTCTTGTGCAAAGGGAGCTTAACCGCCAACAACCTCCCCCACTTCCACCACAACTGCAGCCGGCGGTTAACATTCGGGTTGTGCCCATTGCTATGGAAGAGCCACAAACGTTAGGGCAACGTATGGATCCTACACAACGAGCACACCGTCCGGGTGTGAACTTAGGAGATCCCGCAGACCATGATTACGAAATCCGCCCTCAAGTTCTACAAATGATCCGGCATAATCAATTTGGAGGGATGGAAGGAGAGTCTCCTCACCAACACTTGATGAACTATGAGATCTTGATGGAGACTCTTAGACCGCCTAGATTGGAGAGCAACAACCATAAGCTTAGGGCTTTCTCCTTCTCTCTTAAGGACAAAGCCTTGGCTTGATATCAATCTATTCCACAAGGGCGAGTTGGTACTTGGGAGGAGATGACAACCGAGTTTTTGACTAAGTTCTTCCCACCTTCCAAGACTACCGAATTAAGAGGGAAGATCAATGCCTTCGTGATGAAGGATAGAGAGAGCTTGTTCAAGTCTTGGGAGAGGTTCAAAGACCTTCTCCTAGATTGTCCACACCATGGTATACCGAAAATTGAGTTATTGGAGATCTACTTCAAAGGACTTGATGAAGATAGCCAATTCAAGCTTCAATCTCTTTCCGGTGGGACTTTCATGGAAAAGCATGTGGATGAAGCTTGGGAGTTTGTGGAGAAACAAGCTCTAGTGATTGAGAAATACTCCCATAGGAAGAGTGAAGGGAGAAAGGCGGGAGCATATGAGGTGAGTGAAGTCACCATGAGCAATTTCAAGCTTGACGCCATCAACAACGAACTAAAGTCTTTGAGGGAGTTGTGTGCTACAACTTTGAAGAACCAAGCAACCCCTCAAGTGCAAGTGCAAGCAAACTTGTCTTCCAAGGAGGAAGATGTAAACTACATGGAAAGGGGCAACTACAACAACTACCAAGGCCCAAGGAACTTCAACAACAACCGGAAATTCAACAATTACCGGCCTAACCATAACCATCCCGGGTTTTCCTATTCTAACCCGGATGGAGCCTTGAACCCTCCCGGTTCCACAAGCACAACTCCACCACCAAAGGCTTCACAAGAACCTCCACCCGGATTTACTCAACCTCCAAAGGATAGAACCGAGATGATGTTTGAACAATTGCTTGGAAGGTTGAGTGGTCTTGAGAGCACGGTGACTTCAATTTCTAAAGCTCAAAAGGTTTTGGAAGCACAAGTGTTCCAAAAGGCGGGTGAAGCACATAGAGATCCGGGAAAGCTTCCCGGAAGAACCGAAGACAACCCAAGAGGCCAAGTGTTGGATATTACAACAAGGAGTGGGTTAAGCATGAAGGATCCCTTACCTAAGGGAAATGACAAAGGGAAGCAAGTGGTGAATGAAGAAGAGCCATTGCAAGAAGATGGAGGGAAGAGCAAGGAAGATGAGCCATCATATGTGGCACCACCTCCATACAAGCCACCACTACCATTCCCACAATCACGAGCAAGGGCTCGTTTGGACAAGCACTTTGGTAAATTCCTTGAACTTATGTCTAAATTGCATATTAACATTCCGTTCATGGATGCTATTCTAGGTATGCCGGCATATGGCAAATTCTTGAAGGAAATACTCTCCAACAAAAGGAAGTTGGAGGAGTATGGGGAAATAATAATGACAAAGAGGTCCTCGGAATTGATCCAAACAATGAAGGAGGAGATGCCTCCTAAGCTAAGAGATCCGGGTTCCTTTTGTGTCCCAATTGGAGTGGGAGAAGTGAAGTATGAAGCCCTTTGTGATCTTGGGGCGAGTGTAAGCATCATACCGCTTGCACTATGCAACAAGGTTGGGTTAGGAGAGCCAAAACCAGTCAAGATGACCCTCTATATGGCGGACCGTTCTATCACTCACCCAGTTGGGGTCTTGGAGGACATTCTGGTGCAACTAGGGAAGTTTTATGTGCCCATAGACTTCGTTGTTTTGGATATCCCGGCGGACTATCCGGTCCCCATCATCTTTGGAAGACCTTTCCTAGCCATTTTCGGATGCCTAGTAGATTGCAAGAATGGGACTCTCTCCTTCAACATTGGAGAAGAGAACATCAAGTTCAAGCTGTCCACAATGATGAAAGGGCCAACCCTTGATGAAGATGTATTCAACATAGTTGAGGAAGAGGAGTCTAGAGAGGTTGTGAGCTCAATCTTGCTCAAGGATCCACTTGAGAAGGTTCTTAGCTCAAGCTTGATGGAGGAAGGAGTTGAGGAAAGTAGCAATGAAGTGATCAAGACCTTGAATGCATTGGACGAGCTACCAAGTGTTGGATTTGAAGTACTAGAAGAAGAGAGAAGCAGGTAGAAAAATCGGCCAGAGAGGGCCAAATCGGCCGATTTTTGGACTTATCCTGAAGTGCCATCAAATTTTGCAAATACAGAAACTCAGATCGACCTACACTCAGAAAAATCGGCCGATTTTCCTGACTAGGCCGATTTTTTGGAGTCTTTTGAGCATTATCCAAGTGTTTTTGAGCAATCATCAAGGGACTTAGGGGAGGCTTCCATGGCTTTGCAATCATCTCAACCTACATTGTATGGATCATCTCCAACCGAAAAAGGTCCTCCTCAACTTGATCTTAAACCTCTTCCTTCTCATTTAAAGTATGCTTTCCTTGGTTCAAATTCTACTTATCCGGTGATTGTGAATGCATCTTTGAATGATGATGAGCTTAATAGATTGTTGAATGAATTGAAACTGCATAGAAAGGCAATAGGATACACCATTGATGACCTTGTTGGCATTAAGCCCTCTTTGTGCATGCATAAGATAATGATGGAAGATAACCATAAACCCTCTATTGAACATCAAAGAAGGTTGAATCCTATAATGAAAGAGGTAGTCAAGAAAGAGATCATTAAGTTGCTAGATGCGGGAATCATCTACCCTATTTCGGATAGTAAATGGGTTAGCCCCGTACATGTGGTTTCTAAGAAGGGTGGGATGACCGTAGTAACTAATGAAAACAATGAACTAATCCCAACTAGGATGGTTACGGGATGGAGGATGTGTATTGACTATAGGAAACTAAATGTGGCCTCTAGGAAAGATCATTTCCCTCTTCCTTTCATTGACCAAATGCTAGAGAGATTAGCTCAACACTCTCATTTTTGTTACCTAGATGGTTATAGTGGATTCTTCCAAATCCCTATCCACCCCGATGACCAAGAGAAAACCACATTTACATGTCCTTGGGGTACATTTGCATATAGGAGAATGCCATTTGGGTTGTGTAATGCACCCGCCACCTTCCAAAGGTGTATGATGGCCATATTTTCTGAATATATTGAGAATATCATGGAGGTGTTTATGGATGATTTTTCCGTTTATGGATCTTCTTTTGATGATTGCCTAGCTAACTTGTCTTTGGTACTTAAGAGATGTGAGGAGACAAATCTTGTCTTGAATTGGGAAAAGTGCCACTTCATGGTAAGTGAAGGTATTGTGTTGGGACACTTGGTGTCCAACCGTGGCATTGAGGGTGATAGGGCCAAGATTGAAACGATAGAGAAGTTGCCACCACCTACCTCGGTGAAGGGGGTAAGGAGCTTTCTAGGGCATGCCGGTTTTTACCGGAGGTTTATTAAAGATTTCTCTAAGATTTCAAAGCCTCTTACTAACCTACTAATGAAAGACGTTGAATTTGTTTTCTCCAAAGATAGCCTTGAAGCATTTTGTAGGTTGAAGAATGTTTTGATCTCCGCACCTATCATGCAACCTCCGGATTGGAGCTTACCATTTGAAGTGGTGTGTGATGCAAGTGATGTGGCCGTTGGGGCTGTTTTAGGACAAAGGAAATATGGGCGTACACACGCCATCTATTATGCTAGCAAGACGCTAGATGATGCCCAACTCAACTATGCCACAACCGAGAAAGAGTTGCTAGCGGTAGTGTATGCATTTGAGAAGTTCCGATCATATCTTGTTGGAGCAAAGGTCATAGTGTATACGGATCATGCTGCGATCATTATCTCCTTACAAAGAAGGATGCCAAGCCTAGATTGATTTGGTGGATCCTTCTTCTTCAAGAGTTTGATTTGGAGATCCGGGACAAGAAGGCGTCCAAAAATTCGGTGGCGGATCACCTTAGTAGACTACCTCCATTATAGATTGAGAGAGATAACATCCCGATTGATGACTCATTCCGGGATGAGCTATTGCAAATGGTGGAAGAGTGCCTGTTCCAAGTATCTAGAGGAAGTGAACCATGGTATGCCGACATTGTGAACTACCTAGTGTGTGAGGAAGTGCCTCCCGGTTTGTCATATGTCTAGAGGAAGAAGTTCTTTAAAGATGTGAGGCACTACTATTGGAGTGAACCACTTTTGTTCAAAAGAGGGCCGGATGGAGTCTTTAGAAGATGCATACCGGAGGATGAGGTGGAGAGTGTGATCCGCCATTGTCATTCTTTGCCATGTGGAGGGCACGCTAGCTCACACAAGACATGTGCTAAGGTGTTGCAATCGGGCTTCTTTTGGCCAAGCTTGTTCAAGGATGTGCTAAACTTTGTGGTAAATTGTGATGCTTGCCAAAGGACGGGCAACATCTCAAGGAGGAATGAAATGCCCTTGAACAACATACAAGAGGTGGAGATATTTGATGTATGGGGTGTGGACTTCATGGGACCATTCCCTTTTTCATGTGGCAACCTCTACATCCTATTGGCGGTAGATTATGTTTCGAGATGGATGGAGGCAATCGCCTCTCCCACAAATGATGCCAAGGTGGTGGTGTGGTTCTTCAACCGAGTGATCTTTCCTAGGTTTGGAACACCAAGAGTGATCATAAGTGATGGAGGAAAGCACTTCACTAATAGGAACTTTGGAGCACTTTTGGCTAAGTATGGGGTGACTCATAAAGTAGCAACACCTTACCATCCCCAAACTAGTGGCCAAGTGGAGAATTCCAACCGGGAGATAAAAGGAATCCTTGAGAAGACGGTTTCTAGAACATGAAAGGATTGGGCTATGAAGCTCGATGATGCCTTGTGGGCTTATAGGACCGCTTTCAAGACACCAATCAGCTCAACACTCTCATTTTTGTTACCTAGATGGTTATAGTGGATTCTTCCAAATCCCTATCCACCCCGATGACCAAGAGAAAACCACATTTACATGTCCTTGGGGTACATTTGCATATAGGAGAATGCCATTTGGGTTGTGTAATGTACCCGCCACCTTCCAAAGGTGTATGATGGCCATATTTTCTGAATATATTGAGAATATCATGGAGGTGTTTATGGATGATTTTTCCGTGTATGGATCTTCTTTTGATGATTGCCTAGCAAACTTGTCTTTGGTACTTAAGAGATGTGAGGAGACAAATCTTGTCTTAAATTGGGAAAAGTGCCACTTTATGGTAAATGAAGGTATTGTGTTGGGATACTTGGTGTCCAACCATGGCATTGATGTTGATAGGGCCAAGATTGAAACGATAGAGAAGTTGCCACCACCTACCTCGGTGAAGGGGGTAAGGAGCTTTCTAGGGCATGCCGGTTTTTACCGGAGGTTTATTAAAGATTTCTCTAAGATTTCAAAGCCTCTTACTAACCTACTAATGAAAGACGTTGAATTTTTTTTCTTCAAAGATTGCCTTGAAGCATGTTGTAGGTTGAAGAATGCTTTGATCTCCGCACCTATCATGCAACCTCCGGATTGGAGCTTACCATTTGAAGTGATGTGTGATGCAAGTGATGTGGCCGTTGGGGCTGTTTTAAGACAAAGGAAATATGGGCGTACACACGCCATCTATTATGCTAGCAAGACGCTAGATGATGTCCAACTCAACTATGCCACAACCGAGAAAGAGTTGCTAGCGGTAGTGTATGCATTTGAGAAGTTCCGATCTTATCTTGTTGGAGCAAAGGTCATAGTGTATACGGATCATGCTGCAATCCGTTATCTCCTTACAAAGAAGGATGCCAAGCCTAGATTGATTTAGTGGATCCTTCTTCTTCAAGAGTTTGATTTGGAGATCCTGGACAAGAAGGGGTCCGAAAATTCGGTGGCGGATCACCTTAGTAGACTACCTCCATTAGAGATTGAGAGAGATGACATCCCGATTGATAACTCATTCCGGGATGAGCAATTGCAAATGGTGGAAGAGTGCTTGTTCCAAGTATCTAGAGGAAGTGAATCATGGTATGCCGACATTGTGAACTACCTAGTGTGTGAGGAAGTGCCTCCCGGTTTGTCATATGTCTAGAGGAAGAAGTTCTTCAAAGATGTGAGGCACTACTATTGGAGTGAACCACTTTTGTTCAAAAGAGGGCCGGATGGAGTCTTTAGAAGATGCATACCGGAGGATGAGGTGGAGACTGTGATCCGCCATTGTCATTCTTTGCCATGTGGAGGGCACGCTAGCTCACACAAGACAAGTGCTAAGGTGTTGCAATCGAGCTTCTTTTGGCCAAGCTTGTTCAAGGATGTGCAAAACTTTGTGGTAACTTGTGATGCTTGCCAAAGGACGGGCAACATCTCAAGGAGGAATGAAATGCCCTTGAACAACATACAAGAGGTAGAGATATTTGATGTATGGGGTGTGGACTTCATGGGACCATTCCCTTCTTCATGTGGCAACCTCTACATCCTATTGTCGGTAGATTATGTTTCGAGATGGGTGGAGGCAATCGCCTCTCCCACAAATGATGCCAAGGTGGTGGTGCGGTTCTTCAACCGAGTGATCTTTCCTAGGTTTGGAACACCAAGAGTGATCATAAGTGATGGAGGAAAGCACTTTACTAATAGGAACTTTGGAGCACTTTTGGCTAAGTATGGGGTGACTCATAAAGTAGCAACACCTTACCATCCCCAAACTAGTGGCCAAGTGGAGATCTCCAACCGGGAGATAAAAGGAATCCTGGAGAAGACGGTTTCTAGAACAAGAAAGGATTGGGCTATGAAGCTCGATGATGCCTTGTGGGCTTATGGGACCGCTTTCAAGACACCAATTGGCACCACTCCTTACAAGCTAGTTTATGGCAAGTCTTGCCACCTTCCGGTGGAGATGGAGCATAGAGTATATTGGGCCATAAGGTGGCTGAATTTTGACCTCAAGGAGGCCGGTGAGAAGCGGTTGCTAGACATGAACGCCCTTGAGGAGATCCGGTTGAATGCTTATGAGAATGCCCGGATCTACAAGGAAAGGACCAAGCGTTGGCATGACAAGCGCCTCATCCCAAAGGAGTTGAATGAGGGTGACTTAGTGCTTCTCTTCAACTCGAGGCTGCGGCTCTTCCCCGGAAAGCTCAAATCAAGATGGACGGGTCCCTATGTTGTAAAGAAAGTTTTTCCTCATGGAGCGGTGGAGATAGGAGGAGATCATTGTGGTTACTTTAAGGTGAATGGGCACCGTTTGAAGAAGTACATTCCGGAAGCCCCGATGGAAGTGATTGCCCCACTTCACCTTGAGTGAAACGCTCCTGAAATTGGTCAAGCTAATGACCTTAAATAAGCGCTTAATAGGAGGCAACCCATTGGTACATATTTTTCCCTTTCGTTTTTCTTGCTTTTGTGTGATCTTACTCTTGGTGTGCTTTGTTTTTCTTTCGTGTTTTTGGGTGCTAGATCTTGATTGATTGTCATGTGTGATGAGATGTTGGAGGTCATGTGAAAACCTCATGGAACTGTTGAAGGTACAAAATCCAAGCACATGGACAAGGAAGAAAACACCCAGAAAAATCGGACTGATCTTCACAGAAATCGGTCGATTTTTTGGGCAGTTGGTCCGATATTTCCTTCTGTAAAGGAAAGTGATGATCTCCAATCAAGCATGGGTGGAGCGAACGTGGAACTTGGACGGCTTGCGGTGCCAAGCGCGGGTTCCGACATCATAATGAACATCAAGAGCTCTCTACCATCCTTGATCGATCATCCACCATCATCATTCGATGTGAACCGAAATACCAAAGCATCACCAATTTTACATTGTGAGGACTCTCTTTCACTTCTTTATTTAGTTTGCACATTAGGGACAATGTGTTTCTAAGTATGGGGTGGGGTTTTCATGATCACTTGCATGATTAGCATCTAGGATAGTTTAATATTGTCACATGTTTCATTATGTCTTGCATTGTACATACATATTTCGAAAAAATCCAAAAAATCAGAAATTTTAAAAAACTTTTAGTGCTTCTAAGCTTGGGAATGACCCTTATGATGAAAATGTCTTGTGAATTGGCTATGGATAGCCTTATGTGTTGAATTGATGTATGCATATGTGGACTTGAAGTACTTATCTTGAATCCCATGTGTGAATTGTGATCATGAATGTTTGCCTTGATTGGATTGAGGATTGATAGTGAAAATTACATGCTAGTTCTTGCACATCATTTAGGAGTGATTAAGGCAATTCATCTTTCTCTACTTCTCATCTTGATCATGTTGTTGAGCACCTAAATTGATGAAACATTTTACCTCTTTTGACCCTTCCGGGAATAGAAGCATGCTAGTGTGTTGATGTGTGTGAAAAGCAAGTGTGGGGTGGTGAAGTTGATATTATGAATGTTGTGAATTAAGTTGTTGAAAATGCGTTGTAAAAGTGTAGACAAAATATAGGTTTGGGGACGTTGGTTTAAATGACAAGTAACTCGACACCATTCACATAATCGGGTGTTTGTGCCTTGCCAAAGTCAAATAAACCAGTAGTCCTAACGAGCTTTGGTATGTGTACCCGGTGTGGATGCACCTCGAAAAATATAAAAAGCCTGAGGACGGCTAATCACCAAGGTTTCGGCTTTTGTACACCAATGCCATTGTCTCAAAAATAAGTGAAAAAGAAAAGAAAAGAAGGAGAAAAATACACTTTGGTGGATGAAGTATAAATGTAAAAGTTGTGGTTGTTTAGTTCCTCTCCCGTATTTGCACCACATGGCCTTAGAAAATTCCCACCTTATCATCACGTTTCTTGGCCTCTTCTTTCCTAAGTCCTTGTGACCTAATTGCATGTGTGTAAGACTTAGTGATCTAGAGTGGACATACTCATGATCATCTTGACTTCTTCATTTTCACCTCTCATGCATGACTTCTAGTTAAGTATAATTGTCTTTCCATGCCTTCATTCATTTCATGCATGATTGCTTGTCCATTGCTATGAACATGACTATGAAGGTGATCCAATGCTAGAAGCACAATTCCAAAAAGATTTTGTTGTTTTTCTGCATACATAAATCATGTCATCTCTTAGTCTATAGTTGGATCTTGCTCGGGGACGAGCAAATCTTAAGTATGGGGTATTTTGATAACGTGATTTATGACGTTAGTTTAGGCACTTAATTAGATAGTTTTTCCCGTTATTCATGCACGGTTTGACATTAGTTCATGACGTTTTCGCTCAAGTCATGCATATTTCTAGAAAAGACGTCTACACGACCTTTTATCGGTTTTGTAGGTAATTCGGGGATCTATTGGACATTAATCGATACATTCGAGGGTCAAGCCTCATGGTGGTACACATCCAAGGCTTAAAAGGAACATGATTGGAGCAACAAAGGAAACAAGGACCCTAATTGGTGCAAGCAATGGAGCAACTCATGACTAGACAATCATAACATCCCTCTGTTGAAGAAAATCGGACCATCACTCAGGAAAATCGGCCGATTTTCCTGAATGGGTCGATTTTTTGGCCTTCAACAGCTTAAGCCACGTGTCCCACGATCTCTTTGCCCGGCCTAGCTCTTGGTGGATAATATAAGTGGTCCTGCAAGCTGTTGCTGAGCATCCCTCCTCTCCCACATTCTCTCATTTACAGCTCATTGGATTGGGGATAGACTTGGAGAAGAAGAAAATCTCTCTCAAAATTGGAGGAAGAAGAAGAACACCAACTCTAGAGTGATAGTGAGGTTTTGAGTGATTTTGAGTGATTTTTGGAGTCTTTGATTGAAGAACTATTGCAAGGATTGTTAGGAACGTTTTGGGACTTCAATTGAAGGGTTGTAAGTTTTGCTAAAACTTAGATTCAGCTGAGATTTATTGTTTTTACTTGCTTATCTTTCATCATCCATCTATGAAAACCATGTATGCTTGTGTGATGATTTTGGATCTTGATATGCATATTATTGGCTAGTGTATTGTGATTCTGGAGTGATGGATTGATGGTTATGGCTTGGGTGATGATAGGATGGACTTATATGTTTGTTTAGGATGATTTGTATGCACGAAACCCATTCCAGAAGGAAAAATCGGGCTGTTCTTCAGTCAAATCGGCCGATTTTTCCATGATCCACCCGATTTTCCTCTCTGTTGCTCTTTAATTGATGAATCTGTATGTTAGGGTGTTAGGTTGTTGAAATCCTAGTGTTTATTAAGCTTAATTTAGCTTAGGATCATCTAATGCTATCAACCTAAGTGAGGGAAGAGATCTACCCGATGATTTCCGATCTTAGATACCTAAGATGATGAATTCTAGGTAGTAGTGAGCCTCACAAGCCGCTATTGGATTGAGTGTGCTAGGATTATTGCTTGAGACTTACTTTTCTGAGACTTACCCGGTAAGGAGAGGTTTGCCATTTAAGTAGTGTCCGGTTTGTGTAGAATTCCCTACTTTACCTCCTTGAGACTTACCCGGTAATAGGAGTTTGATGCGGGATTAGTGAAGTAAGAGACCTACCCGGTAATTGTTTCCATTAGTGAAACACCCTTTCCCAACACCGCAGCCTTGTCCTTAGAATCTTTAGAACCTTGAGTCCAATGCCATAACCGGAAATCTTGACCTCTAGAATCCACTTTTCTCTCTTTTATCACATATTTTGTGCTTGTGTTACTTGTTCACCTTGCTAGCTTGAGTTGTTAGTTTGTTTTATTATCTTTCTTGATTTGTGATCTTTGCTTGATCACCACAAAAACCAACCAAGAATATCATCATTTTCATTTCTTTGTTCCTTGACCTTTTCTTAGACTAGATCCACACTATCTATGACCATTGTTTGACTTGATTTCACCTTAGTCTTTGTGTTCGACCTCGGAATACTATCCCTACTACAAACGTCCCGTACACTGCGGGTTCGCTAGGATTTAGGAGAAATATATCGAGTTTATAAATTTAAAGCTTTTTGTGCTATACGTTTCTAGCGTAACAACGGGTGCCACGCACTCTTTTATTTCCGATGATTGCGTAGCTAGGTTGTCCTTAGCTACGGTAGAGAGGAGACCCTTTGTAGTGGGGTTACCCGACAGGGGTAGGGTTAGCGGTACCCGAGAGTTACGCGGTTGTCCCACACGTTTGGGAAACCGAGATTGGTTTGCCGACTTCTATGTCATGCACTTATGCATGAAGAAGTCATTTTTGGCATGGACTGGATGGACCGCCACCGAGCCGTCTTAGGCATCAGTCGGAGGACCGTGATAGTTACCACGGAGACGGGACATGAGGTGATTTTCCGAGGTTGGGACCTCGGAAAGACCGGTACAGTCATTAGCGCGGTTCGAGCCGCAAGACTTATCGGACAGGGATGCGAGGCCTTCTGGTGCTATGCCATGAAGGAGGAGGCGGGACCGTTGCTGGAGGAGATTCCCGTAGCATGTGAGTTCGAGGATGTATTTGGAGAGCCACCCGGATTGCCACCGCAGAGGAGTGTTGATTTTGCCATTGAGTTGGAGCCCAGCACGAAGCCGATCTCCAAGGCCCCATACCGCATGGCGCCGATCGAGTTGCTAGAGCTGAAAAAGTAGCTCGAGGAGTTAGCAGAGAGGGGTTTCATACGCCCGAGCGTTTCCCCTTGGGGTGCACTGGTCCTCTTCGTCAGGAAGAAGGACGGGTCTTTGAGACT
Source organism: Fagopyrum homotropicum (assembly GCA_033239125.1). Lineage (NCBI taxonomy): Eukaryota > Viridiplantae > Streptophyta > Magnoliopsida > Caryophyllales > Polygonaceae > Fagopyrum > Fagopyrum homotropicum. Next base: position 52,003,477 of record BSWB01000007.1, on the reverse strand, counting down.
TTGTATCGATTACAGGGAATTGAACAAAGTCACCATCAAGAACAAGTACCCCCTTCCGGGCATTGATGATTTGCTAGACCAGTTGCCGGGAGCCTCCGCATTTTCGCGCATCGACTTGAGGTCGGGATACCACCAGCTGAGGGTGAGGGAGGAGGACGTGCCGAAGACGGCATTCAGGACGAGATACGGCCACTATGAGTTTGTCGTGATGCCATTCGGGCTCACGAATGCACCTGCCGTCTTCATGGAGTTAATGAACGGCATATTCATCGATTTCTTGGACCAGTTTGTGGTGGTGTTTATAGATGACATCTTAGTCTACTCCCAGAGTAGGGAGGAGCATGCGAGACACCTGAGGACGGTTCTTCGAGTCCTTCAAGATAGAGAGCTTTATGCAAAGCTCTCTAAGTGCGAGTTTTGGATGCCCGAGGTGGCATTTCTGGGTCACATAGTTTCCGCCGAGGGTGTCATGGTTGACCCGGCGAAGATAGAGTCCGTTTCTTCATGGCCGCCTCCTCGGACAGTCAAGGAGGTGCGCAGTTTCTTGGGCTTAGCGGGATATTACCGCCGTTTTGTTGAGGGTTTCTCCGTGATTGCACGACCCCTTACTTCCTTGCTAAGGAAGTCTACCAGGTTCGTCTGGTCTGAGCCTTGTTAGCGCAGCTTTGAGGAGCTGAAGAGGAGGTTGACCTCCGCTCCTATATTAGCCCAGCCAGAGGGCGTAGAGGATTTCGTATTGTATAGTGATGCCTCCAAGCTAGGCTTGGGGTGCGTTTTGATGCAGAGGGGTAGGGTTATTGCGTACGCTTCACGGCAGCTGAAGCCGTACGAGGAGAATTATCCCACCCATGGTCTTGAGCTAGCGGAAGTGGTTCATGCCCTGAAGATCTGGCGACACTACTTGTACGGGGTCACGTGCCAGATCTTCACAGACCATAAGAGTCTGAAGTACATATTCACTCAGCGGGAGTTGAATAACCGCCAGACGAGATGGCTAGAGCTGATTAAGGACTTTGATTTAGAGATTTTGTACCATCTTGGGAAGGCGAATGTGGTCGCCGATGCTTTGAGTAGGAGGACTCCTCGAGAGGAGGCTATAGCTCGGCTTACAGTTCAGCCTCAGTTGCGGAGGGATTTGATAGGGTTGGAGGTGGATATCCGGTTTCCGGATACGGACTGTCACTTGTCTGAGTTAGAGATATTACCTGACCTGTTCGGAGAAATCGGACAGAAGCAGGAAAGATGTCCCATTTTGACGAGGATTCGGGACAGGATGGCCCGAGGGGAGGCACCGCAGTTTGTCACAGGGGCAGATGGGTTGTTCAGACATCAGGGAAGTATTTGTGTACCGTCAAACCCAGAGTTGAGAGAGAGGATCTTGCAGGAGGCACATTCTACTCCTTACTCGGTACATCCAGGCACGAGTAAGATGTACCAGGATATCAGGAGATCTTATTGGTGGGGCGGGCTTAAGCCCGATGTAGCTAGATATGGGGCCAGATGCGCGACGTGCGAGCAGGTCAAGATCGAGCACTAGAGACCAGGTGGAGAGCTCCACCCACTGCGTGTGCCGCAGTGGAAGTGGGAGGACATATCCATGGACTTTGTCACAGGTTTGAGACCGAGTAGGAGCTTTGATGCAATTTGGGTGGTAGTGGATCGGCTGACGAAGACCGCACGTTTCATTCCTATTCGGGAGACGTGGCCTGTGAGTCGTCTAGCTGAGGAGTTTACTCGTCAGATTGTGAGATTACATGGAGTCCCGAGGACTATCATGTCGGATAGGGATGGACGTTTTACTTCGAGGTTCTAGCAGCAGGTACACGCCGCCCTAGGCTCGAGTCTGCATTTCTCCACCGCATATCATCCACAGACCGACGGTCAGTCCGAGCGGACTATTCAGACCTTAGAGGACATGTTACGGGCATGTGTGTTAGACTGGGGGCATGTATGGCCAGATCACCTTCCATTGGTGGAGTTCTCGTATAATAACAATTGGCACGCATCGATTGGGATGTCACCGTATGAGGCCTTGTATGGACGGAGATGTCGTACTCCCTTGTGTTGGGACGAGCCGGGCAGTTCTAGTGTTGTAGCTCCAGCCCAAATATAGGATGACATGGCTAGGGTTGATTTGATTTGAGAGAGGATGTTGGCTGCGCAGAGCCGTCAGAGATCGTATGCAGATAGGAGGCGTAGGCCCCTAGAGTTCAGAGTAGGAGCTCAGGTCTGGTTGAGGATATCACCGACACGGGGTGTCAGGCGATTTGACATTAAGGGGAAGTTAAGCCCCTGATATGTCGGCCCCTTTGAGATTTTAGAGAGAGTCGGAGAGGTGCAATATAGGTTAGCGTTACCACCGAGGTTAAAGGGTATTCACCCGGTGTTCCATGTATCTCAATTGAGAGAGTACATACATGACACGAGGCACGTCATTAGCCACGAGGACCTGGTGGTCGAGCCAGACCATATTTTCGCGGAGCATCCGATTGCGGTCTTGGAGCGTAGTACGAGACGACTTCGGTCGAAAGAGATTCCGATGCTAAGGGTGCAGTGGTCGAGGCGAGGAGCCGATGAGGCCACTTGGGAGACGGAGGATAGTATCCGTAGGAACTATCCCGAGTTTTACGCAGGATTAGCGACATCCATAGGACCGTCGGGTTAGTCCTGAAATCTATTCTTGGTTATTCTTATGTGACTTGTGACGTGATGTATGAGTGTTTCCTATGTGTATATCTTGCGAGTCTAGGCCAGTAGACTTTGGATTAGAAGGGCCATAGTTACCACATTATAGTGTTCCGAGAGAATTTTGAGGCACGTTTGTTTGAGAGTTCCGCGTGTAGCAAGTTTCGGGACGAAACTTTTCTTTAGGAGGACCTGATGTAACGCCCCGTTTATTCGGGTGCGTTCCGACTTCGTTTTCTTTCCCTTCTAGTGATTCGTTAATAGCTTGATTTTTAATAAAAGTATTTTTATATATATTAAAAATACCTTTTCCATATTTTATTAATCTATTTTAGTCGGAGAGTCGGGATTTATCGATCCGGGAAATCCCGTTCCGATCAGTTAATCGAGTTTTGCCTTAATACCCATTTATTTTTATTTATTTCTCCTTTTCTCTTTTCTTTTCTCTTTTTCTCCTCTCTCCTGTGACTTGCGTGCTGAATGGCCGCCAGGAACAGCGACTTCTCGTTCCTCGCTTCTTCTGCACGCTTTTGCAGCCTACTTGCCTAGCCTGCCGGCCGACCTCTCGCCCTCCTTCTGTGATGACTACCCCAGCATCCCTTTCCTTCTCTCCATCTCTCCCACACTCCTTCTCTCAATCCCTCCCTTACGCTGCTCCTTCTCCTCTCATTGTGAACCGCCGTAGAACATCGCAGTACACCGGGTTATGCAAGAGCTACTCGAAGCCGCCAAGGGGCTCGCCGGAAGGAGCCGCACCGCAGTCCTCCGCTGAGCCACCGTGTCTCCGGCGCTGTAAGTGAGGCCGACTTCTCCCTCTTTTCTTCCTCTCCTTTCTTATGTATAGCAGTCCGCCCTAATTCCGTGTAGCAATCGCCGGAGTGGGCCACCAAAGCCAGAGTCTGGGCCGCCGTTCGCCGCCGCCGGAGTCGCACTAGGAGCGCCGGCCTTCTCCTCCCTCCGCCTAGCAGCCGCCACCAGCCCTTCCCCTCTTCTCCGTCTCTTGTCGATTAACAATACTGAAGAGGGTTTTGTTTTTTATTATTATTGTAAATGGCCCCTCTCTTTGCACCTATTTACTACTGTGACCCCTTTTGATGTGGAATTGCAGTTTTGACCCTAAAACTTTGGAAAAAGGACTTTTATACCGTGCAGTAAATTATTAATCTACTTAAACCCCAAATTTGGTTAAGCTTTGTGACCCAACTCCTTGACAAATTAATTGGTGTCTTAGATGGTTTAAAAATCCGATTGTTGGATAATTTGAAATTCTGTTTTCAATCAACTGTCCATTTTTGGTATGTCTTGCCCGGAATTGGTGTTAACAAGTTTAACCCCGGCTTTGGAAAACGGAGTTTTCATTGGAAAATCTTTTTACGCTAAACCCTCCTTTCAAAATTAGCGTTTGAGCTAATTTCGCTTAGTTTTGTCCTTAGGTCCGGAAGCGCCCAATAGAAGCAATCAAACTCGTTCTTGACTCCATAGACCGTGCTTCACTTTGGATCTCGTGTGAGTACTTCTCCTTCGTTAGTTTGGTTGTGGTAGTATAACTGGTTAGAGGAACTTAGCATAACGTAGAGCAAATGCCATGTAGTGGCCATGAATCATAGGTTTTAAGGTTTGGATTTTGAACTTATGGAATTATCTTATCTACGATCTTAGGATGACCTTCGGGATTTCAAAATGGACCTAGCACGCTAGAGTAGATATCATATTTATATATGTTGGAAACTAGAAGCCCGAGAACTTCTAGCTTTTTAGTTGGTTATTGATAAAGTGCCTCGCTTGGTCAGGCTTAGAGCGTTTTCTTGCGGGAAGTTGAGAGTGGTTTCGAGTTACCTTGAGAGAGGTAAGTCTCCGGACTTACTTAGCCATATTCGCCGTATTAGATTCGTTGCGTGCTTGGTGGTGCGTGTTTTATCTCTTTTGTCATAACTTATAAAACCGGATAATAGGACTACCGACCTTTATGTTATATTGGCCCAAGTGTATGATAACGGGCTGTGACATCACCGTCTGGCTCCCCGTGAGAGCTAGGGGGATCTCGGCGACGGGCCCGTGCTGCTTAGACGGTCGGAGGCATCCGACCGTTCCATTGCCGGAAGAAGGGACCGAGGCGAGTTTCGGAGGATTCTCGTGTCACAAAAGAAGTTGAACTAGAACGGGATACGACTTAATAAATAAAGATAATAACCGGATTGTTTTTCGAGCATGTTTATGTGATGTGATTATATATGTTTGTGTTTGTGCCTTCACCATGTCTTTAATGCTTCGAATGTAGCTAACGGTTTTAAACCGCTTGTTGTAGATGTCCCGCAGGTTAGGGACGTCGCCGAGTGAGGTAGAGGAGTGGACAGCCGAGGGTCGCCGTACATTGTAGGATGGGGGCGTTTTTGGGGTTGTTGTGACGTTATGTTACTTTATGATGGGATTGTGGTTGTATACTTTTCGGTTATGTTTTGTGGAGTTATTGTTGTTTTGAGGACTCGGCTGAGTTTCCAAGTTGTACTCTTTACCTTTTTCGTCTTGCATACATTAAAACGTTTTCAAGTTTTAAGCCTTTATTTGTGCCATGTTGGAAAGGTCCGGTGAGATTGTTGTCAGGCTAAGGGTTGGGACCCATTGTGTGGTCTCGCCCGTAGCATCCCGATATCCCACGGATTTGGGGTGTAACATATTGTTATTATTGATTATTGGTTTGAACCATTTTTATGGTTCAAACCCGTGCTACTAACTCCGGCTTTGCTTCTTTTGATCCAAAAATTTAGAGGACGCACATCCGTCAACGAAGACAACAACAACTTCAACAAGAGATGGCTGACCGTACACTTCGTCAACTCACGCAGCCCACCTTGGCTCAAAACTCCCTTGCGGTCACTATACCGGCATTAGGGGAAGGAGTAAATTTTGAGCTCAAGCCGGGCCTCATTCACTTGCTTCCATCCTTCCATGGGCTAAGTGGTGAAGACCCCATCCAACACCTTGGGAAGTTCCATACCGTGTGTTTGAGCATGAAGCCGGCCAACATTACGAAGAACAAATCAAGATGAGGGCATTCGGCTTCACACTCAAAGATTTCGCGGATGATTGGTATTACCACCTTCCATCCGGGAGCATCAACACTTGGGAGAACCTTTACAAGGCGTTTTTGGAGAAATACTTTCCAGCCAAGAAGGCCAATAGCTTGAAGAAAGCTATAAGTAACATCGAGCAAGAGGTGAACGAAACTCTCTACGAGTACTTCGAAAGGTTTGCACGCCTCCGATCCAGCTGTCCTTTTCACGGATATTCAATTCAAGATCTAGTCTTGTACTTGTACAATGGCTTGCTAGACAATGATAGGAGGATCGTCGATGTAGCTTGCGGAGGTAATATTCTTAACTCTACTCCTGACCTTGCTTTGGAAAAGATACAGGAACTAGCGGAAGGTACTCGGAACTTTGGAAGGACCCCGTACAAGAAAGGAGTTCATGTTGTGAGTTCCGGGAAGAGCGAGATTTCCACCGAGCTCGCGGAATTGAAGGAAATGGTGAAGAGACTAACACTTATGGGAACCCCACAGCAGCTCAAAGCTTGTGGAGTATGTGCTGACCCATACCATCCAACGGACATGTGTCCACAAGTCCAGGATGACGATGCTGAGGTGAACACAATGGATTTTGGACAACCACAACAGCAAAGGCCTAGGAACGATCCCTATGCACAAAATTTCATGCCAAACTGGCGTGACCAACAGAACTTTCGTTGCAGGGATCAACAAAACCAACAACAACAACCCCGTCAAGGTAAGTATCAATCAACTGATGATATGTTGCAGGTTTTGACTAAACACTTTGCTACTCATGTCCAAACAACAGAATCTAGCATCAAGAACCTTGAAAAACAGGTTAGTCAAATGGCGGAAGTCATTTCAAGGACCGAATCAAGACTTTTCGGAGGATTGCCTTCCCAGACATTTATAAGCCCCAAGGAGAATGTTAGTGCCCTAACATTAAGGAGTGGGAAGCAAATCCACAAAAACCAGCAAAAGGATCACAAAGCAAACCTTCTGTCGATTTTACCGCACCCACAGCCGCCCCTACGGCTGCAACTGCGCCCAGCACAAAGCAGACGACGCTCCTGCAGCTGGATGTCCCCGCCCCTGCGGTGACAGCCCCTGAGCCGCCCCTACGCATACAAGCTGACACCCTTGCGGAAAACACAATAGAAGATTCTGCTGAGAGGGATTCTTACATCCGACCTAACTTTCCACCACTGTACTATGAGAAACCACCAGCTCCTTTTCCTGAGGCTCTGAAGGAGAGAAGAATAATTGAGGACAAGGACCTCTTTGAGACTTTCTCCAAATGCGAGGTAAACATTCCCCTCCTTAAGTTGGTGAAAAGTATTCCTAAGTATGCTCGTTTTTTGAAGGAACTTTGCACTATCAAGAGGAATTAGAAGCTGAAGGGGAAACAAAAAGTGCAAGTAAGTGAGCATGTGTCGGCAGTTTTCCAACGGAGAGTGCCCAAGAAGTGCAGCGATCCGGGCAAGGTAAGCATTCCTTGTGTTATAGGGGAAACCCGCTTTGACAAAGCGATGCTTGATCTCGGTGCTTCTATCAATGTTTTACCATATTCAATTTACAAATCACTTGGCCTTGGGCCATTAATGGAAACTAGGATTGTAGTACAACTTGCTGATAGATCTAATGTGTACCCGAAAGGGATAATTGAAGATGTGTTAGTAATGGTAGACAACCTGATATTTCCTACTGATTTCTTTGTCATGGATATGGAAAATGATTCACATACTGCACCCATTGTGTTAGGTAGGCCATTTCTGAAAACTATTAGGACTAAAATTGATTATGTTAGTGGCATATGACCATGGAGTTTGATGGAGAAGTAGTGGAATTTGACATCTATGATGCAATGAGATTTCCTAGTGATGATCATTCTTTATGTGTTATTGACATTGTTGAACCTTTTGTGCAAGATATTTTTGATAAAATCTGATGTTGATGAAGTGAAAAATGTGATTGAACATGACATTGATGGTTTCAAATCGGATTATGTATTAACATCCAGCATGAAAGAGGTCATAACCCAATTAGATGGGTATAAAAGGCTACCTATCTCCAATTTGGCCATTGGGCCAACTTTACTAACCCCAAGCGAGAAGCTTGTTCCGTCCATAGTGCAGGCACCTGAAATAGAATTGAAGGACCTACCATCACACCTCAAGTACGTTTTCCTTGGAGAACACAATACCTTGCCGGTGATCATCTCCAACAAGTTGACTACCGGTCAAGAAGACAAGTTGGTGAAGGTACTAAAAGAGCACAAGACGGCCCTTGGATGGACCATTGCGGACATCAAAGGGATAAGCCCTTAAACTTGCATGCATAGGATTTTACTTGAGGACGAAGCCAAACCCTCTAGGCAACCTCAAAGGAGGTTGGATCCGCCAATGATGGATGTGGTCAAAAAGGAAGTGTTGAAACTCCTCCAAGCGGATATGATCTTTCCTATCTGGGATAGCACTTGGGTTAGCCCAACCCCAGTAGTTCCAAAGAAGGGAGGCATTACCATGGTGGAAAATCAACATGGAGAGATGGTCCCGAGCAAAACACAAACCGGATGGAGAGTCTGCATCGACTACCGAAGCTCAATAAGGTAACACGAAAATACCATTTCCCATTACCTTTTATTGATCAAATGTTGGAACATCTTGTAGGTCATCAGTACTACTGTTTCCTGGATCGATATTCAGGCTATTTCCAAATAGCCATCGCACCAGAAGATCAAGAAAAGACTACGTTCACTTGCCCATTTGGCACTTTTGCATACCGCAGAATGCCATTTGGACTTTGCAACGCACCCGGCACCTTCCAACGGTGCATGATAAGTACTTTCTCCGAATACATAGAAAATTTCATTGAAGTCTTTATGGATAATTTTACCATCTATGAAGATAGTTTTGACGCATGTTTAGGACATTTGAAACTTGTTCTTGAAAAATGTGTTGAAACCAATTTGGTTCTTAATTCGGAAAAATGTCATTTCATGGTCGAAAAACGAATTGTGCTAGGACATGTAATATCCTCAAAAGGGATAAGGTAGATAGGGCAAAAGTTGATGTAATTCAAAATTTACCTTATCCTACTAATGTTCGGGAAATCCGATCTTTTCTTGGTCATGCAGGTTTCTACCGACGCTTCATCAAAGATTTTTCAAAAATCTCGGGACCCCTATGTGAATTGCTCAAGAAAGACATCACCTTCATAGTGGATGAGGATTGCAAGAAAGCTTTCGACACTTTGAAGGCATGTCTTACCATCGCACCAATCATCCGTTCCCCGGATTTGGAGAAACCTTTTGAAATCATGTGTGACGCCAGTGACTACGCCGTTGGAGCCTTCTTAGGACAAAAAGACGGACGGGCTTCCCATGTGATCCATTATGTGTCTATGACACTCAATGGAGCGCAAAGGAATTACTCTACCATCGAGAAGGAAATGTTGGCGGTGGTTTTTGCCCTTGAGAAATTCAGGCAGTACCTACTTGGGGTAAAGGTAATTATCTTCACTGACCATGCAGCTCTTAGGTACCTCATGGCGAAGAAGGAGGCAAAGCCACGATTGATCCGATGGGTGCTCCTTCTAAGTGAGTTTAACCTACAGATAAGGGACAAGAAGGGGGCTGAGAACCTGGTGGCCGATCATTTAAGCAGACTAGTGCAAGAGGAGGAAGATCCAGGAAAAGGAAGAGAGATAGCTGGAAGTTTTTCAGACGATACATTTTACACAACTCTCTGTTGTGTAACCGCCCCCGTGCCTCACACCAGCCGCCCCTGCGGCTCAGTCTAGGCGCCTCTGCGGAATTGTCGACAGAGGTTTGTCTAAAGCTCCAATCTTTTAAGCCTTGGTTTGCTGACATTGTAAACTTCATTGTCAGGAAGTAGTATCCTCCAGACTTCACCAAGGCACGACGAGAGAAGGTAAAGGCTGAAGCTCGACACTACGTTTGGGACGATCCTTACCTTTGGAAGCATTGTAGTGACCTAGTGATCCGACGTTGCATTTCGGACAATGAGGTACAATCTATCCTAACTTTCTGTCATTCTGAAGCATGTGAAGGGCACTTTGGGGCAAACAAAACTGCAAGAAAAGTTTTGGATGCCGGGTTCTTTTGGCCACACATTTTTCGAGACGCTTTTGCGTTTTGCAAAGTGTGTGATAAATGCCAAAGAGTAGGAAATCTTTTAAGGAGACATGAAATGCACCAATCCTCTCTTATATATTGTGAAATATTTGACGTTTGGGGAATTGATTCCATGGGGCCGTTTCCTACTTCATTCGGGAACACATATATTTTGCTTGCGGTGGACTATGTTTCCAAATGAGTGGAAGCAAAGGCCACCAAAACTGATGATTCAAAAGTAGTTGCAGCTTTTCTTAAGGAAAATATCTTTGCAAAATTTGGAATTCCAAAAGCCTTAATCAGTGATAGGGGTACCCATTTCTATAACAAGACGAGCACGGCTCTCCTTAAGAAGTACCACGTCCACCAAATAATATCAACAGCTTATCATCCACAAAAAAAAGGCCAAGCTGACGTATCTAACCGGGAAATAAAGACCATCTTTGAAAAGATAGTTTCTCCCAGACGGAAGGATTGGAGTGCAAGGCTAAATGACGCCCTATGGGCATATCGGACAACCTACAAAACTCCTATCGGGATGTCTCCTTTTAGGCTCGTGTTTGGGAAAGCTTGTCACCTACCGGTGGAGCTAGAGCACAAGGCTTGGTAGGCGGTAAAGAAGTGCAACATGAACATAGAGGAAGTGGAAGAATTCTGAAAGCTCCAATTGCAAGAGTTGGAGGAATTGAGGCTAGATGCATATGACCATGCTACCACATACAAAGAAAAGACCAAAGCATGGCATGACCGGAACATTCTCCGGAAAGACTTCAAGGTAGGTAATAAGGTACTTCTTTTTCAGTCACGTTTGAAACTCTTTGCAGGTAAGCTGCGTTCGAGATGGACAGGGCCGTTCATAGTACGTGAAGTATACCCTCACGAAGTTGTGGATCTCTATGATCCCCAAACGCACAAGGTGTTCAAGGTGAATGGACAAAGGCTAAAGCTTTACCTTGAAGGAGTCGAGAACGATCCGATTGACGAGATGGTGCTGGAGGAAGCACAGTCAGAGAAGTAGAGATCTTACGTCGAGCCAACGACGTAAAACAAAGGCGCTTCTCGGGAGGCAACCCGAAGGAATAAGAAGAGGAGCCTCTGTCAAGAAACCGCCCCTGCGGCTCTGTGCACCCGCCCCTATGGTGACACTCATGCCCATTGCCACCCCCGGCGTTGGGCCTGTGCCTGCGACATGCTTGTCACCGCCCCCGCGGTGACATCCCTACGCCACTGTGGCGGCCATCCTTGACACGCATCCTCGGCGCTGCCCCCGGCGCTGAGCCTACGTGACCCCTCTCCCTTGTCACTGCCCCCCGCGGCGACAATCCTCCTCCCTTGCGGGTTTACCCAGAAAAGAAAAAAAAAGTGGATCTCGAAAATGCCTACACCTACCACACACCACCCACCAACCTTCTTCACCAAACACACGAATCCTCAAAACCCTACTCCCTCACACCACACTTACGCTCATGCGCCCTCTTGCTCACTAACCACCTCGTCAACGCCCCTGCGCCGCCTCCGAAAAATGGCCACCAAACATGACGCCCCAGCGCCACCATCTCCCATTACCCCCTTACTCTCTCACATTCCTACAACCTTCATCCTCACCCACTTCAAACATTCCACTCCTGCTACACCATCGGCGACGACTAAACCACCAAGGCAGTCAACGGAGCGGCCTCAGTAACACCACTTCCATCGCAACCCAGAAATCGCCTCTGCACTTCTCCCGCCCCCGCTCCTGCAAGCACCCACACCTGCGCCTGCAACAGCCGCCCCTGCGGAAATCACATCAGAAAGGTCGATTTCTTTTCCCTGTTTCGGTATTTACTAATCATTTGCTTCCATCATCTTCAAGAATGGAAGCACCAAGGAAATACAAGATAACTAAAGCAGAGAAGGAGCGTTACAGGATTGTGCAGGATCGAGTTGTGTATGCAAATCGATTTTTGCATATTCCTACTTTGGAGAAACTAGGCATGCTGGAGAGCATGCAATCTTTTTTGGAAAATGCTGGGCTCGGAGACTTCCTATAGAGGAGTGCTTCAACATATCTTGAGCTCAGCAGACAGTTCATCTCCACTTTCACAATGGAGAAGGAAGATCATGTGTGTATCGGCCTCACCTTCAAGTTCAACAAGGTGAAATACACACTTGATTACCACGACCTACAGGAGGCCTTTGGGGTGACTCTAAACCCCTCTGAAAATTCGTGGGATTCAGTCCCGACCCCGGACCTATCTGAGTTTTGGGAGGCAGCTACCGGGTCAGAATTCCATGTTGGAGGTGAGTACTCCAACAAACTCACTCACCCCAGCTTGAGGCTCATCTCAAAGATCCTCATGAGTGTCTTCTGTGGACAGAAAGAGGAAAAAAATGTCGCCCTCAAGGACCTCCCACTACTCTACTCCTGCCTTCCACAGAGCGAGAAGGTGATGGATTAGCCGTCCCTCTTCCTTGCCGCTTTGAAGCAGATTAGGAGGGACGAGCCAATGGACATTGTCGGCGGTGGGGTATTCTTCTTGATCGCCTCACGGGTGATGGACCTGTCCGAGCTAGAGGACGGGCTGGAGGCTCCTCTTTACAATGAGGGGATGCTTAGGAGGTGCAAGCTCCTCCAGCGGGACGGGGAGAACCTATTTTGGATCTCCCTTGCAGATGGGAGCCACCTCACCTATCTCCCTCAGCCTCTACCATTAGAAGATGAGCTCTCCGAGCTCTACATTCCGGCAGACCCCTTCGTGTCGAGGAGGCCACTAGTGGCCATTGTGGAGAGGCATGCCGCTAGCTCTAGTCGGGCTCAACAGGAGGAGCACCTGCCCATCCCAGATGACGAAGAGATGCCCACTGCGGCACCAGAGGAGGATCCGGCCCTTGCGAGCCTTCAGGCTCAGATGGAGGCTATGACCACCCAGCACCGGACATGGCAGTCCGATTACCATCGGACTATGCTGGAGCAGCAGCAGAGCTGACAGACCAGCTTTGCCACCTCTATGACCTCCCATTTCGACCAGCGGCAGGAGACTTGCCAGGCGGCCTAGCAGCAGCAGATGGAGGCTCAGCAGCTGGCTTGGCAAGCTAGCTATGAGACCTCTTTTGGTCGTCGGATCAGTAGGACCGCATTGATGGCATCTACCGCCGGCAGGAGCATTTCTTCCGCCATTTTCCTTACCCACCGGAGGAGGGTCCAGGTGGTCCATCTGGACCATCCCACTGAGGGGTACATTTCTCTTCCTTTCTCCCACATTTATATTTTCCTCATTTCTACTTTGATGACAAAGTGTACTTCAAGTATGGGGGAGGGACATTATCATTGCTTGTACAGTTCATTTGAGTTTTTGAGTTGTTTTGTTTCAAGTTGTTTTGCATTTTGAATTCAGATTGAAATTCACAAAAAAAAAAGAAGAAAAAGCCAAAGAATTTGAAAAGAGGCATGAAATCATTGGTTAAACCAAAAACCCAAAAGGACGGTTTCGGCAAAAAGAAGGTAGTCCGACCAACCTTAGGTTGGTCCAAAATTGGACTTGAGGGATGTAAGTTAAAAGTGAGATCATCAAAAGAAGAAGAGTGGCAAGGTGAAAACCCGAAAGGGCGCCTTGGCAAAATGAGCGACACCGAGTGTAGGTTTCCCTTCCGGCGTTTGGCGACATAAGAAGGGGAGTCATAAGGAGGTTGTCCGGGTAGGCCACTCTTGGAGCAATAAGGATGGTAGTTTCTCCCTTTTTCTCACATTTCCTCTCTTTTCCTTCTTTCTTTCTTGGCTCTTCTCTTGTTTTCATTGTCTTTCTTGCTTACCCATGCTTCCTGAGGCCTTTGAGTCTAATTGTTGTCATTTGTTTAACTCGGGACGAGTAAAATGTGTAAGTATCGGGGAGTTTGATAGGTGATGGAATCACTATCATTTAGGATAGTTTTTACAGTCTTTTTATTGCAATTGTGTTGGTTTATGCTACTAACTCCTTGGTCCAGAAGAAGAAGACTAAAAGAAGCTGAGGAAGGAGTTATAAGCACTTAGGAGTGAAGATCGTTCACGAAGAAAAGCTTCTGTTGCCTCACTGCCCCAGCGACCCCTAATCCCCGCCCTTGCGGGTGACGCCTTACACCGGAGCGATCCCTGCACCTTCGCCAGCGCCGGCCATGAAGTGTGTCACCGCCCCTGCGGTGATTTGCCTTGAAGAAACGAAGACCAGCTCCACTGCGCCTTCCACTACACCACTGCCTCCACCTCAACTTGGGAGCTGGAAGACGAAGAGGCTGTGTCACGCCCTTGCGTTGACATAGGGACGCTCCGGCGGCTTGGCATCATAAATGTCAGGAAGTCGAAGGGTCAGACGTTTGAAGAGCATAGAAGATCCGCCTCAGCGGAATTGCCTAGCCGCCCCTGCGGTCATGAAGAAGATCAAGCGTTTTTGCCTTCACCGCCCCTGCGGAGCTGAAGGCCGCCCCTGCGGTTTAACGTCAGAAGCTTTACTCCGGCTGTTTACACCACCTTTATGGCATTAAAGGTGGATGTTTTAGGCCGGCCATTTACTCCCATTTAGTGTCTTTTGTAGTATAAATAGTCCTTGGTTGATTGCTAGAATCATCCATCTTGTTAGCCAACAAATTATCCACTTAGATTATCTTGCTACCTTTGTAATGAGTTGCTAACTCCCTTGCTACATTGGGTTGTTTTGAATTTGCGTTGTTACTTTGGTTGTAAGTTCTTTTTAATATAAGTTTTCATTCATTAATGCTTTGTGTTTCATTGATCTCCATTGTCTAATTGCATGTTTACTATTGCTTGAGATTGATCACCTTAGGTTCTAAAGTGCATGCAAATAACTAGGATTAATAGGTTCCGGGTTCGGGTCTTTAATCTAGTAGAAACTTTAAGTAATAACGAGTTGTAATTACTTAAAGAAAAGGAAAACAAATATAAAGATAAGTTTAACAATTTTAATCTTCTCTTTATATCCCTTCGTCTTTGTTTGGAAGCTAACTTGTTATTTGTTCTTGTAGGTTTACGGAACACTAACGTGTTAAGTTTTGTTGATGCCGGTTGGTTCAACACATATATATGATCGAGACGGGATATTACTTGAAAACTTGTAAAAGGAACTCACCAAAGTAGCAATTGCATGCTTAGAATCAACCTAGTGTAGTTCACCCATCATTTGTCTTACTTGTCGCATTAATCGTTTTCATAAGTTTTTGTGTGCATCAATTCAACCAAACCTCCCCCCCCCCCTTTGTTACTTCTTACTATAATCGATAATTGCATCTAAAACACCTTAACTCTCTTGGGTTCGACCCTTACTTAACCACTATACTTGTCTTTAGTGCTAAGTCGGGATTTACTTTTGATTGGGTATAGACGACCATAGAAATACCTTCAGTCAGTATCAGTCGCTTCCTCCCGGAAAGATCAACACTTGGGAGGAGATGACGACGGAGTTCTTAACAAAAATCATTCCCCCCTCCAAAACCGCTGAGATGAGAGGGAAAATCAATGCATTTATCATGAAAGACAAGGAGAGTTTGTCCAAGTCATGGGAGAGGTTTAAAGATGTTCTTTTGGATTGCCCACACCATGGGATTCCAAAGATAGAGTTGTTGGAGATATATTTCAAAGGATTGGATGGAGCTACCCAATTCAACCTCCAACTACTATCCGCCGGCACACTCATGAACATGCCGATTGATGAAGCTTGGAGTTCATTGAGAAACAAGCTTTGCACATGGAGAAATACTCCCACCAAGGAGCTGAGAATGGAGTTAAGAGAGTTAATTTCCAGGAAGCTCTATCAAATGACAATCAACTCATCTCCCTCAAGAATGATGTGAAGCAATTGAAAGACCTCTTGGTTGCTCACACCAAAAAGGAGGAGGGAGGATATCAACGGTCAAGGAATAACAATCATGGTTCCCGGAACTACAACTACAACAACAATAGAGGCTCCAACAGCAACAAGTGGAGATCCAACAATCAAAATCCGGGTAACCCTTACTATAACTCCAATTCTAATAATTCCTCTAACCCTTTCTCTTCTTCTTCTACTCCATTGAAGAGCTAGGACCTAGTATATAGTTCGTCCCATCCAGAAAAGAAAGATGCAGTGCTGGAGGTCATCTTGATCAAGCTCAACGCTATGGAGACATCCATGACTTCATTTTCAAAGGAACAAAAAGCCTTAGAGCAACAATTCTTTAATAAGGCGAATGAAGTACTAAGAGATCCAGGGAAGCTCCCAATAAGGATAGAGAGCAACCCAAAAGGACAGATCATGGCAATAACGACGAGAAGTGGACTGAAAACTGCATATCCAGTGCCTCGGTCGATGCCAGTGCAGATGAAGAACACCTCGGTTCATGTACAAACGATGAATACTTCGGTCGAGGTACCATCCGAGGTGGAGTCTCAAAAAGCGATGGACAAAACTGAAGTTTATGTCCCACCTACTGCATATAAACCACCACTTCCATTCCCCCAGTCAAGGGCTAGAGCAAATCTAGACAAGCACTTGGGTAAGTTCCTTGACTTGATGAATAATTTACATATTAACATCCCTTTCCTTGATGCTATTCTAGGGATGCCCGCGTATGGGAAGTTCTTAAAAGAGATTCTATCAAGGAAGAGGAAGCTGGAAGACTTTGGTGAAGTAAGGATGACATCTAACTCCTCGGAGCTCATTCAAGTCATGAAGGAAAAGATGTCACCTAAGTTGAGAGATTCCGGCTCATTTTGCATTCTCATTCAAGTTGGGCATGTTACTTGTGAAGCATTGTATGATCTAGGAGCCAGCGTGAGCATCATCCCGTTGGAGCTATGTGTGAAGATCGGACTTGAGAAGCCCAAGCCGGTGAAGATAAGATTATACATGGTGGACCGCTCCATTACCCATCATGTGGGCATTTTAGAAGATGTTCCGGTTAAGTTAGGTAACTTCTATTTATCTATAGATTTGTTGTGCTAGATATACCCGCAGATTACCCCGTTCCTATCATTCTCGGGAGACCATTTCTAGCAACTTTGGGTTG
The DNA here is from genome assembly GCA_033239125.1 of Fagopyrum homotropicum. Lineage (NCBI taxonomy): Eukaryota > Viridiplantae > Streptophyta > Magnoliopsida > Caryophyllales > Polygonaceae > Fagopyrum > Fagopyrum homotropicum. The sequence continues at coordinate 51,986,594 of BSWB01000007.1, read as the reverse complement.
CAATGTGGATTGTAAGAACGCCAAGTTGAAATTCAACATTGGCGGTGATCAAGTGGAGTTTGCATTGCTTGCTGCAATGAAAGGAGATCCGTTGGAGGATGATATCTTCAACATCTATGATGAAAAAGAATCAAGAGAATTAGTGAGCTCTATCCTTATTAATGACCCTCTTGAAAAAGTTATTAGTTTTAGCTTAATGGAGGAAAGTATAGATGCTTCTTGTAATGCATATATACGGAGCTTAAAAGCACTAGAAGAAGATCCAGGAGCTAAGATTGAGAAGCTAATCCAGGAGAAGAGAATCTCTAGTTTCGGTCCCAGTTGCAGTTTCTCGACCGAGGCACTTTCTGGAACAAGCGAGGTGTTCTTATCTGAAGAACATCTCGGGCACCCACTTTGGACCTCGACCGAGGTCGAAAGCGAGATGATGTCAGCTGAGACTTCTGAAAGTCCAATTCTTCGATCTAAATCTACTCCACTGGAAGGAGGAAGCAAGGATCCCCCTCAAAAAGCACCCCCTGTTGTGAAGCTTAAACCGCTTCCAAGTCACTTGAGGTATGTTTTCCTTGGACCGGATTCTACTTATCCCGTTATTGTTAGTGCTTCGCTTTACGAAACTGAATTATCTAAACTGATGCATGTCCTAAGAAAACATCAAAAGGCTTTGGGTCATACTATTGATGATCTTATTGGTATTAAGCCTTCTTTCTGCATGCATAGAATATTAATGGAAGATGATCATAAGACTTCACGGGAACCTCAAAGACGGTTAAATCTGATCATGAAAGAGGTTGTGAAGAATGAAATTCTTAAGTTGTTGGATGCAGGTATCATATTTCCTATCTAGGATAGCAAGTGGGTGAGCCCAGTGCATGTAGTTCCGAAGAAAGGAGGGATGACCGTTATGACAAATAAGAACAACGAGTTGATCCCAACTAGGACCGTTACGGGCTGGAGGGTGTGCATCGATTATAGGAAACTGAGTGTGGCCACTCGGAAGAACCATTTTCCTCTTTCCTTCATCGATCAAAAGCTCGAACGGTTAGCCCAACATTCACATTTTTGCTATTTAGATGGTTATAGTGGCTTCTTTCAGATTCCTATCCATCCGGATGATCAAAAGAAGACCACCTTCACTTGTCCATGGGGGACATTCGCTTATAGGAGGATGTCATTTAGATTATGTAATGCACCCGCTACCTTTCAGCGATGCATGATGGCTATCTTTTCCGAGTATATAGAGGAGATCATGGAGGTATTTATGGATGACTTTTCAGTATATGGTTCCTCTTTTGATGAGTGCCTATCTAACCTTTCTCTAGTTCTACAAAGATGTGAAGACACTAATCTCGTTCTGAATTGGGAGAAGTGTCATTTTATGGTCAATGAAGGCATTGTGCTAGGACACCTCGTTTCCAACCGAGGTATTGAGGTCGATCGAGCTAAGATCGAGAATATTGAGAAACTTCCTCCCCCTTGTTCTGTTAAGGGTGTGTGGAGTTTTCTCGGGCATGCACGTTTCTATAGGAGGTTAATCAAGGATTTCTTGAAGATTTCTAAACCACTAAGTAAACTCTTGAATAAGGATGTTGTTTTTGAGTTTTCACAAGAATGTCTTGATTCATTTTTTAGGATAATGGAAGCATTGATCTCCACTCCCATTATCCAACCTCCGGATTGGACCTTGCCCTTTGAGATCATGTGTGATGCGAGTGATGTGGCGGTAGGAGTGGTGCTTGGACAAAAGAAGGATGGCCGGACCAACGCCAATTACTATGCTAGCAAGACGCTAGATGAAGCCCAACTAAACTACGCCACCACCGAAAAAGAGCTTTTGGCGGTTGATAGGTGATGGAATCACTATCATTTAGGGTAGTTTTTAAAGTCTTTTTATTGCATTAGTGTTGGTTTATGCTACTAACTCCTTGGTCCAGAAGAAGAAGATCAAAAGAAGCTAAGGAAGGAGTTATAAGCACTTAGGAGTGAAGATCGATCAAGAAGCAAAGCTTTTGTTGCTCCACCGCCCCCGCGGGTCCTTGCAGCCGGCCCTGCGGTGACTTGCCTTGACGAGACGAAGACCAGATCCCCTGTGCCTCCCACTGCGCCCTGCATGTGCCTCGCCTTGGGAGCTGGAAGGTGAAGAGTCTATGTCACCACCCCTGCGTTGGCCTTAAGGCGCCCCTGCGCCTTGACATCAGAAATGTCAAGAAGGCGAAAGGTCAGACGTTGAAGTGCATTAAAGATCCGCCCCAGCGGAGTTGTGTAGCCACCCCAGCGGTTCTGAAGAAGATCATCCGATTTTGCCTAAACCGCCCCTGCGGTTCCTGAAGGCCGCCCCTGCGGTGTAACGCCAGAAGCTTTACTCCGGCTGTTTACACCACCTTTATGGCATTAAATGTGGCTGTTTTAGGCCGCTATTTACTCCTAATTAAGTGTCTTTTGTAGTATAAATAGTCCATGGCTGATTGCTAGAATCATCCATGCTTTTCCTCACAAAATCCATTTTAGACTTGAGTTTTTCCATTGTAATGAGTTGCTAACTCCCTTGCTACATTGGGTTGGTTTGAAGCTGCTTTGTTACTTTGGTTGTAAGTTCTTTTAATATAAGTTTTTATTCAGTAATGCTTTGTGTTTCCTTGATCTCCATTGTTTAAATTCCATGTTAACTATTACTTGAGATTGATCACCTTAGGTTCTAAAGTGCATGTAAACAACTAGGATTAATAGGTTCCAAGTTGGGGTCTTTAATCTAGTAGCAACTTTAAGCAATAACGGGTTATAATTACTTAAAGAAAAGGAACCCAAATATAAAGATAAGTTTAACGGTTTTAATCTTCTCTTTATATCCCTTAGTCTTTGTTTGAATGCTTGTTATTTGTTCTTGTAGGTTTACGGAACTTTAATAGGTTAAGTTGTGTTGATGCCGGTTGGCTCAACACATATGTATGATCGAGACGGGAGATTACCTAAAAACTTGTAAAAGGAATGCACCAAAGTAGCAAATGCATGCTTAGAATCAACCTAGTGTAGATTCATCTATTATTGTCTTAGTTGTCGCGTTAATCGTTTTCATAAGTTTTTGTGCATCAATTCAACCAAACCCCCCTGTGTCACTTGTTATTATAATCGATAATTGCATCTAAAACACCTTAACTCTCTTGGGTTCGACCCTCACTTAATCACTATACTTGTTCTTAGTGCTTAGTCAGGATTTACTTTTGATTGGGTATAGACGACCATAGAAATACCTTCGGTCAGCAGTTGTATATGCTTGTGAGAAATTTCGCTCTTACTTAGTGGGAACGAAAGTTATTGTTTACACTGACCATGCAGCTATTCGTTACTTACTTGCTAAGAAGGATGCTAATCCACGTCTTATTCGATGGATTCTCTTGCTTCAAGAGTTTGACCTAGAGATTCGCGATAAGAAGGGACCCGAAAATTCTGTTGTGGATCACCTCAGCCGGCTACATCTCTCTTCATGCGAGAAGGACGAACCACCCACAGACGATTCAATCCCAGATGAGCACTTGCATTTGCTGGAACGTTTGATAGACTTCTTTATCTCACCCCATGATGAAGGTGAAGTATGGGGTGAGAATACCTTCCAGCATGTTTAGGGATGTCGTACGGTCCATCTAGCGACTTTAAATCAAGCGCTTCTTGGGAGCAACCCAAGGTATTGCTTTCTTTTCCCTCTCCTAGTCTAGCTTTAGATAGTTTGCTTTTGCTTTGCTTTGCTTTGTTTTTTGGCGTCCTAGACAGAAACCAAATACTTTCTAAGGAAGAATTACAACCCAGGAGCAACACTGGAAGGACAGAAGTTCGAGAAATTGAGAAGACGGAGTTTGACTGAGACACATCTCGGTTACTATCATAGCACCTCGACCGAGATGATTCTTGAGCAACCGAGGCGACTAGGGTTGACAACGATCCACCTCGGTCCAGTCGGGACCATCTTGACCGAGGTGACAGCAGAATCGGTGAGGGGTATAAAAGGGCAACAGTTTCTCTCTCTTTCCCTCCCATCCCTCTCTCGACCGCGGCTCTCAAATCATCTCGTTTCTCCATTCTTCGATCGTTTTCTACGATTCTTGCTCCGATCTCGCAAGGAAAGGCTAGAAGAACAGGTTGCAAGCGAGGAACTGCAACGAAAACGCTTCCAATCGACTGAATCTGGGGTAATTAAAGCGAAAACCCTAACTTCTCTATTTTCACAATTTTTAGAGATTAGTAGCTTTGTTTGCCATACATTGGTGTTGAAAAAAAGGCTTAAGTACCCCATAGGAACAATCTATAGTGATATTGGGGGAAAAGAGCTAGAAATCGGAGAGTTAGATTCGAGTAGTTTATTACCTCGGTCCAGTCGACCTGTGCCTCGGTCGAGGTGTTCTTGAGACCTGTCAGGGCAACCGAGGTGACCTGTCAGAGAGAGAAAAATGAGTTCCAGATCTGATCGCCAGTTAGTTCTAAGTGATAGATCATCACCTTCTTCTTCTTCCCGACATTCTATTCCGGTGATCCACGAGCGTCACTAGGCTGATTTTGACCGCATATGCGCACGTCCCGTGATTGCGCCGCGTTTTCTGGATATTGCTGCTTTTGATTGCGTCCATGTTGCTGAGGATCTGAGGAGGATGGTTTCTATGGTGGGGTTGGAGTAGTTCATGGAGATTAGAGCTCCAGCCTACCTCGAGCTCGCTTTGGAGTTTGTGAGTTATGTCACTCACTAGCCTGAGGAGAGAGCCATCAAGTACCGGTTGCTGAACCGGAACTACTTAGTTCCTATGGACCAGTGGAGAGACATTTTTGGCTTTCCGACCCCCACAGTTACCGACTTCCCTTCTCGAGCCGTAGCTCGACATTTTTGGGGTCAGATTGCTTACGTGGTAGAGCACACTGATAGGTGGAGACTTGGAGACTCCACGGAGCGCATCATCTTCCACCTTGCTTTCTGACTCGCCCACCGAATCTTCAGTGAGACCCTTCTGGCGCGTACTGAGACGCCCAAGAAGATTAGACAAGGGGAGCTTCTAAGTCTATTCTGTATGGTGACTGGGGGAGTGCTTGATTTTGGGGCGATGCTAGCTGAGGATCTGCACGGGATCAAAGCTAAGGGGAAGGGAGATATATGTTCTAGAGGCCTAGTGACTCCCATAGCGACGGTCATGGATTTGGATCTGAGTGCATGTACATTGGTGGCGGCTGCCAAGCCGCTAGGATTACAGGAGATGATCACGAGGAGGATTCTAGTTACTCGTGGACTCACTATGCCATATGTGGCGATGCCTTGGGAGCAGACTGCCCCTCAAGGTATCAGGTGGTCAACCCAGTTCTTCGTCTATGATCCATAGTACTGGTCCACCGCATGGATACCTTACATTGAGGATGCTAGAGACACGGCAACAGCTCAGGTGCAGGAGGAGGATGATGATGGCGGTGTTGCCATGGAGACAGGGACAGACACAGCGGGCCCCAGTGTGCCAGTTGTCGACTTAGACGACGAGACTACAGAGGAGGAGGCAGCTGCAGTACCATCACATCATGCTAGGCGCAGAGTCCGTAGACAGAAGGATCCCGTATCTCACCGACGGATTGACGAGCTGACGGATCAGATGATCGACTCTTACTCCACCCTATCCTTGAACATGTTGGAGATGAGGAGGAGCCAGCACTACCAGCGCCGTATGTTGGAGATACGGTTCCAACATACCATGGGCTACCCTTTTGATCCATCCCATCATCCCTTCTTCCCGTATCCACCACCACCCGCAGATCAGGAGTAGAGCTAGCAGGAATTTCTTTTCTTTATTGTTTATGCAGCTCAGCTTATGTCCGGTGAGTACTCTACTTTCAAACTTATTTTGACCCATTGGGAAAATGTGTCCCAAGTATGGGGTATGGATGTGTATGACTTGCATGACTTGTATGACTTTTTCTTTATGCTCTACTTGCTTATCTGAGATTACATGCATGCATACAGGTTATTTGATTGAGAAAAATGTCGAAAATTGGTTAAGAAACAAAAAAATTTATGACCTCGACCGGGGTGATTCTTGCCAAATGAGATCAAGTACCTCGGTTGACCTAGAACATCTCGACCGAGGTGGTTTAACTGAGAGAGTTTTTGAAACGATTTTTGTGCTTCTTATCTGGATATGACCTCAGTGAAGATTTTGTTTGCAGATTGGTTTTGAAATCTTTATATGTTTGAAAGGTTTTATGATATATTTAAGTTACAAAATGCTTTGTTTGAAATTTTGGCATGTTTAATACTTTATTTTTATCCAAATTATGTTGAATTTGAAGGTTGCCACCACATGATGAGTTCTATCACTTTCTTCCAGGGATGATTAAGACAATTCACGCTCTTTTGTTCTTCTTCGTGATCATGCTTAGCCCATCATATACATATTGCCTCCCTTTACCTATCCGGAAATTTGGAAGCAAGCAAGTGAAAGAAAAGTTGAGATGTTGGATGGAAGTTAGAAAGAAACAATTAGGTTTGGGGAAGTCAATCATGATGATGAGTAACTCGGCACCATTCACATAGCCGGGTGTTTGTGTCTTGCCAAAGTCGGATTGAGCGATATTCCTAACGGGTCATGGTATGTGCATCAAGGGTTTGAGGCATCTCGAGAAATTGATGATTGCTGATTTCCTAGGCTTCGGTTATTGTGCACCTCTGTCCATGCATCCCAAAAAGTAAAGTAAAAATTAAATAAACAAAACTTATTGGTGGAAGATGTTGAAGTTCAAAGGAAGTGAAGTAAGATCCTTTTCCCGGATTCTAGCACCACATTCCTTATATACATCCCACCCTCACACGTTTGTTGACCTTCTTTTGAAAAGCCCTTGAGACCTCGAGCTTGTTGATTGACTTAGTGGTTTAAACTGGACTATACATGATTAATTTCGATAATTATGATTTATTATGCATTCTATGATTTTATGCAAAGATGAACAACTTTCCTATATTTATAAAATGTTTTGATCATGCTTTGATTTTAAACACCATGAAGCATTCTCTTAGAGTGATCTATGAGTGGAGCACACCACTAAAAATGTTTTGAAATACTTTTCATTGATCTTAATGACTTATAATCCATTCTATCTTATACTTAAGATTTGGAACTTGCTTGGGGTCAAACAAGGGACAAGTATGAGATATTTTGATAGCATGTATTATAGTCTATATTTTGAGACTTGTTTAGACGTTTTATCTTCAATAATCTGCATGTTTGAATGTATATTATGTGATTTTATTGTTGTTTCATCTACCTTTACGGGAATCGAGGTCTACACCAAGGTTTGTTGTAATCGTAGGTAAAATGGCACATTTTGGATCAAACTGGAGCTAAGGAGCAAAGGAGTCATAAGAGCTACATTCAGGAGCTTAAAAGAGAACTCTGGGAGCAAGGAATTAACAAGAAAGATTTACTTTGGACCAGATTTGAGAGATTTCACCTTCAGCTGAGATTCACCTCGGTCAGCTACAGTGTCACCTCGACCGAGGTGATCTAGAGGAGCACCCCAACCGAGGCGAACACCCTGACGCGGCGAGATATATTTTACTTGGATGAGACCTTTTATTTTTGGAAGGAGAGATCTTATATTTTTGGCCTGGATTTCTAGAAGGAAGATCATATATTTGGGAGATCTATTTTGGAGATAAGATATATTTTATCAAAAAATTATCTTTTTAAGAAATTATTATCTTTGGAAGATAATTTTCCTATAAAAAGGGTTGGATTTTCCACAAGTTCAACAATGCTTGGAGGTAGAGAATAACCAACAAAGGGAGGATTTGCTGGAAGCTTTGGAAGGAAGGAAGAAAGATTGAAGATCAATCAAGGAAGGATTGATAGTTCGGATATAGCTTTTGAGGGGATTTCTAATACTTTCTTAGATTCCCTTTTGTTTGATTGTCCTGTTGGATTTGTGATCCAAAGAACGCTGATTTGTTTGATATTTGATTCAGTTATTGAAGCCTTTTTCTTAAGGTTTTTGTGTTCAAATATTCATACTCTTCCCATATATTTGATTATTGCTTTCATGATGATGAGTGGCTAATTCCTTTGTGCGATTCTAGGGTAATTAGCTGAAAGTTGTGGGAAAGACGATGATAGAATAACCTTAATCCCAGTAGGACCCTGAAAGCTCGAGTCTTTATCCTTAACCCTAGAACATCTCGTTCAATCGATGAACATCTCGGCCGGCGTGGAACTTTACTGACGGAAGTGACCTTTTCTGATCCGTAAATAAGAGTTAAGTGTTAGAGTTTACCAAATCCTATTCTTATTACACCTTTCCTTGTTTAATGCAAGCCTAGGATGAGACTTACCCGGTGATTCCTTTGTTTGTTTACCCAAGATCATAAGTGTAGGTAATAAAGGTTTATCCTTTATTAGGGTTTGAGTGTGCATTCATCCCATCTTTGTGAGTTAGGCTGAGACTTACCCGGTAAAGGTTGATTCTATTCCCTTAGTTGGTGTGTTGGTTTGAGATTATAATTCCTTTCCTTAGTACCTTGAGAGTTACCCGGTAATAGAAGCTTTTGGTTTGGGATTAGTGAGTAGAGAGACTTACCCGGTGATCTATTCCACTTTAGAAACACTTTCCCTTTGCAAAATCTCAACTTTGTCCGCGTATCATGAGATCCTGAGTTGGAACCACAACTAGACGCTTTAATCCCTAGAATTTGCATATTCCCTTTAATTGACCTTATTATCATCTCTTTGATTGCTTTAATCGCTTTTGTGGTTATTAGTTACATTGACAACCTATACTTGCTTTGTTTCACCTAAGTCCCTGAGATCGACACCCCGGAATTCTTGCTTTTACTATGATTGATCCGTACACTGCGGGTTCCCATCCTTGTTTTAAGCATACTTCTTGGGATATAAATTTAAATCTTGCACACACCGTTTAGAGCGTGCAGGGTAGAAGAAGAGGGACTCCGAAGATAGATCCTCCCATGTGGCCAGCTTTGCAGCTGGAAGAGCTTGATACCAAGCCAATGCTTTGTCCTTCAAAGAAAAGAAAAACGGATTGATTTTATAGTTATTGTTAGTAGCCCTTTTCGGCTTCAATGTTTCCATTAGAATCTCAAAATTCTGTAAATGTTGGTGTGGAGATTCAACACTAGTTCCACCATATTGACTTTGGCGAACCATGGTGATAACTTGCGGGCAAAAGTTGAATTCCTGGATATCCTCAGCTCCGAAATTCACACCTAGATGGCGTGGTTGCTAAATTGGATCCATCCTTTGCCCCAGAGTTCGTGGTTCATCCCCTCCATTAGCAACTCTCACATCTCCAGCTGGAATGCGAGGAACAACCGGTGGTCTTGGGTTGTTACGAACGGGGTGAATCACCGGATCGATTTCCTCAAGTTCCGGCATATCAAGATCTTCATCATCGGATGAATCATCTCTAGTGGACTTAGTTGGTTTCTTGACCTTCTTCTTCTTCTTAGCATCATTCAACTCCAACTTCAAGTCCAACATCATAGCTTTGAGTTCATCAATTTGGAATTGATGACTCGTTAACTCGTCCAAACGATCTTTCTCACTCAACTTAAGTTGAAGTTGAGCTTCATCCAACTCAGCTTGGATGTTTCTTTCATTGTTTTCAGCCATCTTTTTCTCTTTCAACTTTCTTCTTAAAGTTCTCTCAAGTTTTGGATCAAAAGGAACTAGATCTTTGGTAGATCTGGTCTTTCGCATATACCTAAAGAATCTGCAAAAAGCACTCACAAAAAGATATCAAATAACAAGAGCAAAAGCTCCCAAGCTCGACAACCGAAAACCGGAAATGGTCTTGACAAACTCCCCGGCAACGGCGCCAAAAACTTGTTCGCCCTAAAACGTGCGTGCAAATAAGTCTTAAATTTATAAAACTAGAATAAAAGCAAGCGAACCCGCAGTGTACGGATCAGTGTAGATTAGCAAGTATTCCAGGGTATCGATCTCAGGGAATTGGTGAAACAAAATCAGTTTCAAGTAATTGAGCAATGAAAAGTGTAGAAGCTTTGCAAATATTGGAAAAACAACAACCCTAAAGATCCAGGTGTCTAATTGTGGCAATCAATTCAAGATATACTATAGATATAGGGACATGGTTGAGGGTTTCAAAAGTATACTAAAGTAAGGTGATGTACGATGAAGTTCCAAAATCTTATATGTCTAACCCAAAGACTCTCTCTATAAAGGTTGTTGAGGCTGCAGTATAGAAAGGATCTAAAGGTAAGAATTAATCTCAAATACTCATGCCCAAACCCAAGAAATCAAAGACAAGCCAAAATAGTTAAGGGTGTGACACTCGAAACTGAAATAGAGGATGTTGAGTCTCACTACTACCTAGGAAAGGCAAGCCAAGACTAGGTTAAAGCTAATCTTTAACTTTGGATCAAAGCAAAAGCAAAGTTCGTAAACCAGGGGAAATAACGGCTAGATCTTGAGAACCACAGCCGTGGAATCCAAGAATAGCCCGTGATTTAGGGTGTCGACGATATTTCACACACTATCATGGTCGAATCTATTTACGATCGATCTATCATTATCTAAGCCACAACTATCAACCCTTCACCTTAGAATTGCTAAAGGGTTTAAGCCAACAATCATTGTCATGATATCAATATTCAAATTAAGAAGAATAAAAGATGAAAACCCTCGAAAACTCAAATAAAACTCAAAGTCAATCTCGAAATCCAAACACAAAGGTAATATGTTTATGAATCTAGAAGAATAGGAACAGAAATCCTAACAAAGATCTAGAGAAGCCACAAAGAACGGGATGTCAATCCGTTCTCGAATGAAAATCCTAGAATATCCAAAGTACACAATCTTCTAAAATTACGTCATTCATAAATCTTCAATCCTCAAGCCAATCTCCCCAGTAGCGGATAAATGTACGTATTGCCAAAGTAAGCGAAGGTAAGTTAGCATCCCGTAAACTCTCTTCTCTAGCCTTTTTATAAGGCGAGGTAGGGTTACGAGAAAGCCCAATGACGTGGCTGACGTGGCAAAATATGACACGTCATAGAAGTACCAAAATCATGGCCAAGTACAACTTTCCAAGACCGTGGTTTAGGGCGTGGAACCAGATTGCGGTGCCATATGATTTCCACGACCGTAATTTAGACCGTGTAACTCTCTGGAGTGCTCCAAACTCACGTCCACATTCATGTTGCCAAATCTACGGCCGTGGTTTAGAGTGTGGTTCCTCAAATCCTCTTCCACGACCGTATTTTTGGGCCTGCTTCTTCCAAATCCTCGTTTTTGCCTTAGTCTCGTGACATCCTTCATCCATTCTCCTTCCTTAGCCTCTCCAATGCATCTCCTTGCCATCAAATGTGATCAAACACTCCTTTCCTTCCTTATTTTGTTCCAATCCAAGCTTTATTCACCTAAAAACACAATGAAGCTAGTGCAGATCTCTATATCGACAAAGTGGATGAACTAGCTCATAATTGCTTCAAACACATATCTAAGAACACTATAAAGAAGGAAAAACAACTAAAACAAGTGCCTAAAATATCGTCATATTTCATGCTAACAAAAACACTAGAGGGTGATGTTTTTTTAATGTTGTGCCATGAAAGAAAGAGATAGTTCCACGTTGAAGAGTGTTCTAGTGGTATATGATCTTGTAGAAGTGTTACTGTCTAATCTATCGCCTCAGCGGAATGAGGACTTTGATATTGCATTGACGTATGGTACGAGACTGGTTGGGAGAAGGCCTATGAGGTATATGGCTTGTTGAGTTGTTAGAAAATGAAGAAGCAATTTGAAGAGTGGTTTGAGACGGGCTCCATTCGCCCTATCACGTTCATTGCTACGTATGGACGACTTGTTGGATCAACTAAGAGAAGCAATTGTATTTTTAAGATTTCTGATAGCATGAATTATAGTCTATATATTGGGACTTGTTTAGACGTTTTATCTTCAATAATCTGCATGTTTGGATGTACATTATGTGATTATATTGTCATTTCATCTACCTTTGCGGGAATCGAGGTCTACACCAAGTTTCGTTGTAATCGTAGGTAAAATGGTACATTTTGGATCGAAATGGAGCTAAAGAGCAAATGAGTCATTGGAGCTACATTTAGGAGCTTAAAAGAGAACCTAGGAAGCTTGGATTTAACAAAGAAGATTTACTTTGGACCAGATTTAAGAGATTTCACCTTCAATTGAGATTCACCTCGGTCAGCTACAGTACCACCTCGACCGAGGTAATCTTGAGGAGTGCCCCGACCGAGGCGAATGCTCTGACGCGGCGAGATGTACTTTATTTGGCTGAGATCTTTTATTTTTGGAAGGAGAGATCTTATATATTTGGGCTGGATTTCTGGAAGGCAGATCATATATTTGGGAGATCTATTTTAAAGATATGGATATATTTTATTTGGATATTATCTTTTTTAAGATATTATTATCTTTGGAAGATAATTCTCCTATAAACAGGGCTGGATTTTCCACAATTCAGCATCGTCGCATACTTGGAGATTGAAGAAGCTACAGTTATGAAGGATTTTTGGAAGTTTGAAGGAAGATTGAAGGAAGGAAGTTCATGGCTTGTGATAGCTTTTGAGGGAATTTGTAAGACTTTCTTAGATTCTCTTTAGTTTCATTGTCTTATTGGATTTGTGATCCAAGGAACGCTGATTTGTTTGATATTTGATTCAGTTATTTAAGCCTTGCTCTTAAGATTTTTGTGTTCAAATATTCATTCCCTTCTCAATTATTTGATTATTGCTTTCATGATGATGAGTGGCTAATTTCCTTGTGCGATTCTAGGGTGATTGGCTGAAAGTTGTGGGAAAAACAATGATAGAATAATCTTAATCCTAGTAGGAGCCTAAAAGCTCGAGTCTTTATCCTTAACCCTAGAACACCTCGTTCAGTCGATGAACAACTCGGCTGGGGTGGAACTTGACTGACCGAGGTGACTTTTTTTACCCGAAACTGAGAGTTAAGTGTTAGAGTTTGCCAAATCCTATTCTTATTACACCTTTCCTGGTTGAATGCAAGCTTAGGATGAGACTTACCCGGTGATTCCTTAGTTTGTTTACCCAAGATCATAAGTGTAGGTAATAAAGGTTTATCCTTTATTGGGGTTTGAGTGTGCCTTCATCCCATCTTTGTGAGTTAGCCTGAGACTTACCCGGTAAAGGTTGATTATATTCCCTTAGTTGGTGTGTTGGTTTGAGATTATAATTTCTTTCCTTAGTACCTTGAGACTTACCCGCTAATGGGAGCTTTTGGTTTGGAGTTAGTGTGTAGTGAGACTTACCCGGTGATCTATTCCACTTTAGAAACACCTTCCCTTTGCAAAATCTCAGCTTTGTCCGCTTATCTTGAGATCTTGAGTTGGAACTACAACTGGATGCTTTAATCCCTAGAATTTGCATATTCCCTTTAATTGACCTTATTATCATCTCTTTGATTGCTTTAATCGCTTTTGTGGTTATTAGTTACATAGACGACCTATACTTCTTAGGTTTCACCCAAGTCCTTGATATCGACACCCCGGAATTCTTGCTTTTACTATAATTGATCCGTACACTACGGGTTCGCATCCTTGTTTAAGCATATTTCCTCGGTTATAAATTTAAAGCTTGCACACACCGTTTGGAGCGAACAAGTTTTTTGGCGCCGTTGCCGGGGACTTGGTCTAGACCGAGCCGGTGCGGTAGTCTTTCGGGGCAATTGCCCTTGTGCTACTAACCACTCTACTTGAGTGACTTTTGCAGGTTCTTTCTCTTAGGTTTATGCGAAGAACCCACGCTGGGAAGGAAATCGTTCCTTACGATCCCGAACCAGAAAAGACATACAAAAGACACTTGAAAGAAGATAAGATGGTCAACCAAGACGATCGTGATCTTGAGGCCGAATTGAAAGAGACATTAGAAGAACTACGCCTCAGCAAGGAAGAACTGCGATTGGAAATGGAAGAAACTCGCGCAAGGACGGAGGCGATCGAAGCAGATATGGAAGCTTTACGGGACCAATAACTACCTCGACCGAATCCAGATCCTCGACCGAGGCAGGATGTAGTTCTAGATCCTCGACCGAGGCAGGACCCAGCTCCAGCTGCCCCGGCCAAGATACTTCCACCTCGGATGCCTGTCCGAGATGTTCTTTTTGCAAGTATCCCACAAACCCTAGGGCAGAGGATGGACCCGAACCAGCGAGTGAGGCGTCTAGGAGTCAACCTAGGTGATCCAGCGGAACATGATTATGAACTTCGACGGCAAGTTCTTTCCATGATCCGCCAATGCCAGATTGGAGGTTTAGAGAGGGAGTCTCCGCATCAACACTTGCAAAATTATGATATTTTGATGGAGACCTTGAGACCTTCAAAAGTGGAAAATAATAATTACAAGCTAAGGCCTTTTTACTTTTCTTTGAAGGACAGGGCGCTTACTTGGTACCAGTCTCTTCCTACCCGGAAAGATCAACACTTGGGAGGAGATGACGACGGAGTTCTTAACTAAATTCTTTTCCCCCTCCAAAACCGCTGAAATGAGGGGAAAGATCAATGTATTTATCATGAAGGACAAGGAGAGTTTGTCCAAGTCATGGGAGAGATTTAACGACATTCTTTTGGATTGCCCACATCATGGGATTCCAAAGATCGAGTTATTGGAGATATACTTCAAAGGATTGGATGGAATTACCCAATTCAACATTCAACTACTATCCGCCGGCACATTCATGGACATGCCGATTAATGAAGCTTGGGAGTTCGTTGAGAAACAAGCTTTGCACATGGAGAAAAACTTCCACCAAGGAGCTGAAAATGGAGTTAAGAGAGTCAACTTCCAAGAAACTCCATCAAATGATAATCAACTCACCTCCCTCAAGAATGATGTAAAGCAATTGAAGGACCTTTTGGTTGCTCACACCAAAAAGGAAGAGGGAGGATATCAAGGCTCAAGGAACAACAACAATGGTTCCCAGAACAACAACTACAACAACAATAGAGGCTCCAACAATAACAATTGGAGATCCAACAATCAAAATTCGGGTAACCCTTACTCTAACTCCAATTCTAATAATTCTTCTAATCCTTTCCTCTCTTCTTCTTCTACTCCATTGAAGAGCCAGGAGCTTAGATCAAGTTCGTCCCAGCCAGCGAAGAAAGATGCAGTGTTGGAAGCCATCTTGATCAAGCTTAGTGCTATGGAGACGTCCATGACTTCATTTTCGAAGGCACAAAAAGCCTTAGAACAACAATTCTTTAACAAGGCGAATGAAGCGCCAAGAGATCCAGGGAAGCTCCCAGCAAGGACAGAGAGCAACCCAAAAGGACAGATCATGGCAATAACGATGAGAAGTGGATTGAAAACTGCAGATCCAGTGCCTCGGTCGATGCCAGTGCAGACGAAGAACACCTCGGTCCATGTACAGGCGAAGAACACTTCGGTCGAGGTACCAACCGAGGTGGAGCCTCAGAAAGCGAAGGAGAAATCTGAAGTTTATGTTCCACCTCCTGCTTATAAACCACCACTTCCATTCCCCCACTCAAGGGCCAGAGAACATCTAGACAAGCACTTTGGTAAGTTCCTTGACTTGATGAATAAATTACATATTAACATCACTTTCCTTGATGCTATTCTAGGGATGCCCGCTTATGGGAAGTTCTTGAAAGAGATTCTATCAAGGAAGAGGAAGCTGGAAGACTTTGGTGAAGTAAGGATGACATCTAAATCCTCGGAGCTCATTCAAATCATGAAGGAGAAGATGTCACCCAAGTTGAGAGATTTTGGCTCATTTTGCATTCCCATTCAAGTTGGGGATGTTACTTGTGAGGCGTTGTGTGATCTAGGAGCCAGCGTGAGCATCATCCCGCTAGAGCTATGTGTGAAGATCGGACTTGGAGAGCCCAAGCCGGTGAAGATAAGGCTATACATGGCGGACCGCTTCATTACCCATCCCGTGGGCATTTTGGAAGATGTTCCGGTAAAGTTAGGTAACTTCTAATTACCTATAGACTTTGTTGTGCTTGACATTCCCGCAGATTATCCCGTCCCTATCATTCTCGGGAGACCATTTCTAGCAACTTCGGGTTGCAATGTGAATTGTAAGAACGCCAAGTTGCAATTTAACATTGGTGGATATCAAGTGGAGTTTGCATTGCTTGAGGCAATGAAAGGAGAGCCGCTAGAGGATGATATCTTCAACATCTATGATGAAGAAGAATCAAGAGAATTGGTGAGCTCTATCCTTATTAATGAGAGCTATTAGTTTTAGCTTAATGGAAGAAGGTATAGATGCTTCTTGTGATGAAGATATATGGAGCTTAAAGGCAGTGGAAGAAGATCCAGGAGCTAAGATTGAAAGACTAATCCAGGAGAAGAGAATCTCCAGTTTCGGTCCCAGTTGCAGTACCTCGACCGAGGCACTCTCTGGACCAAGCGAGGTGTTCTTGACTGAAGAACATCTCGGTCACCCACTCTGGACCTCGACCGATGTCGCAAGCGAGATACCGTCAACTGAGAATAACAAACTTTCTACTCCCTTTTCTGAAACTCATTCACAGTTGGTGGAGCACTTTCTCCACCAAGCATCTGATAATAAAGAACCTTGGTATGCTGATATTATTAATTATCTTGTTTTCCAGGAAATACCGCCCGGATTAACTTACGCTCAAAGGAATAAATTCTTTAAAGATGTACGCCACTACTATTGGGATGAACCTCTATTGTTTAAGAGAGGTCCGAACGGGATACTTCGAAGATGCATTACGGAAGATGAAGCTACTAGTGTCATAAAGCATTGCCACTCACTTCCTTGTGGAGGACATGCTAGCGCTCACAAAATATGCGCTAAGGTATTACGTTCCGGTTTCTTTTGGCCTACATTATTTAAGGATGTGCAAATGTTTGTTGGTTCTTGTGATGCATGTCAAAGAAGAGGGAACTTATCTAGGATAAACGAGATGTCACTCAACAACATCCAGGAAGTTGATATTTTTTATGTATGGGGATTTGACTTCATGGGACATTTCCCATCTTTAGGAGGAAACCTCTACATCCTCCTAGCTGTCGATTACGTCTCTAGATGGGTGGAAGCCATTGCCTCCCCCACTAATGACGCCAAGGTGGTTGTGATGTTCTTTAATAGGACTATCTTTCCACGTTTTGGGACTCCATGCATCATCATCAGCGATGGAGGGACACATTTCATCAACCGAAAGTTTAAAGCACTTTTATCAAAGTATGGGGTAACCCACAAGGTAGCAACTCCTTATCACCCTCAAACTAGTGGACAGGTCTAGATCTCGAATAGAGAAATCAAAGCAATCTTGGAGAAGACCGTCTCTAGGACGAGGAAGGATTGGTCCATGAAGTTGGACGACGCTCTTTAGGCTTACAGGACCGCATTCAAGACTCCCATTGGTACCACCCCTTATAATTTGGTGTATGGGAAGTCTTGCCATTTGCCCGTTGAGCTAGAACACAAGGCTTATTGGGCAATCAAATGGTTGAACTTCTACATCAAGGAAGCCGGTGAGAAGCGGCTATTGGACATCAATGAGCTAGAGGAGCTGCGTTTGAACGCTTATGAGAATGCCATGATCTACAAGGAAAGGACAAAGAAATGGCATGACAAGCGTATCATTCCTAAGGAGTTCAAAGAAGGAGATTTAGTTCTACTCTTCAACTCCCTCCTTCGCCTCTTTCCATGTAAGTTGAAATCTAGATGGACAGGACCTTACGTTGTGAAACATGTTTTCCCTTATGGTGCAGTTGTAGATTTGGGGAGAAACAAGTGGAAGCTTCAAGGTCAATGGTCATAGACTTAAGAAATACAAACAGGAAGTCCAGGTTGAGGAAATTGCACCACCATATCTTGTATAGAAATGTCGTACGGTCCAGCTAGCGACCTTAAATCAAGCGCTTCTTGGGAGGCAACCCAAGGTATTGCTTTCTTTTCCCTTTTCCTATTCTAGCTTTAGATAGTTTGCTTTTGTTTTGCTTTGTTTTTGGCGTCCTAGAAAGAAACCAGGTACTTTCTAAGGAAGGAATACAACCCAGGAGCAACACTGGAAGGACAGAAGTTCGAGAAATTGAGAAGACGGAGTTTGACTGAGACACATCTTGGTTCCTGTCATAGCACCTCGACCGAGATGATTCTTGAGCAACCAAGGCGACTAGGGCTGACAACAACTCACCTCGGTCCAGACACCTCGGTCCAGTCGGGACCACCTCGACCGAGGTGACAGCAGAATCGGCGAGGGGTATAAAAATGGAACAGTTTTTCCCTCTTTCCCTCCCAACACCCTCTCGACCGCGGCGGACCATCACCTCGTTTCTCCGATTTTCACTCGTTTTCGACGATTCTTGCTTCCATTATGCAAGGAAAGGCTAGATACAAGCGAGAATCTGCAACAAAAACGCTTCCAATCGACCGAATTTGGAGTAATCGTTCGAAAACCCTAACTCTCCTCTTCTCGTTGATTTTAGTCTAGTTTGACTTTGGTTAGCATTGATTTCTGTTTAAAAAGACTTAAGTACCCCATAGGAACAATCTGTAGTGAAATTAGGGGAAAAGAACTGAATTTCAGAGAGTTGAAATCGAGCAGCTTCTAACTTCGATCCAATCGACCTACGCCTCGGCCGAGGTGATTCTTGAGTTCTGACAAGCAACCGAGGTGACCTGTTAGACAAAAAGAGAGAATGAGTTCCATGTCCGATCGCTAGTTAGTTCTGAGGGACAGATCCTCACCTTCATCTTCTTCTTCTCGACCTTCCATACCGGTGATACATGAGCGTCACCAGGCTGATTATGACCGCATTTGTATGCGCCCTGTGATTGCGCCGCGGTTTTTAGATATTTCTGCTCTTGATTGTCTTTATGTTGCTGATGCATTGAGGTGGATGGTCTCGATGGTAGGGCTGGAGCAGTTCATGGAGATTAGAGCTCCAGCCTACCTCGAGCCTACATTTGAGTTTGTGAGTTCTGTGACTCACCTTCATGAGGAGAGGGCCATCAAGTACCGATTGCTGAACCGGAATTATTTAGTTCCGATGGATCAGTGGAGAGAGATCTTTGGCTTCCCGACCCCCAAAGTTCCCGACTTCCCTTCTCGAGCCGTAGCTCGACAGTTCTGGGGTCAGATAACTCATGTTGTTGAGCATGATGACAGGTGAAGACCTGGAGACTCTAGGGAGAGGATTATTTTCCACCTTTCTTTCAGACTCGCCCACCGTATATTCGGCGAGACACTTCTGACACGTACTGAGACGCCCCAGAAGGTTAGACAGGGGGCGCTTCTGAGCTTGTTTTGTATGGTGACCGGAGGAGTGCCTGATTTTGGTGCGATGCTAGCTGAGGATCTACACCGGATCAAGGCTAAGGGGAAGGGAGATATTTGCTGTGGCGGCTTAGTGACTCTCATAGCGACTGTGATGAACCTTGATTTGAGCGCTTGTACATTAGTGGCGGCTGCCAAGCCGCTAAGTCTGCAGGAGATGATCACCTGGAGGATTCTAGTTCCTCGTGGACTCACTACGCCATATGTGGCAATGCCTTGGGAGCAGACTGCCCCTCAAGGTATTAGGTGGTCATCCCAGTTCTCCGTCTACGACTCTCAATATTGGTCCACTGCATGGACATCTTATATTGAGGACGTTAGAGATGCAGCAGCTCAGGTACAGGAGGATCAGGATGAGAAGGACGATGGTGGTGCTGCCATGGAGACAGGAATGGATACAGCCAGTCCTAGTGTACCAGTCGTCAATCTAGACGATGAGGCTACAGAAGAGGAGGCAGCTGCACCACCACCACGTCCTACTAGGCGCAGAGTCCGCATATTTAGAGATCCAGCAGCGCATGAGAAGATTGATGACCTCACCGATCAGATGATCGACTCCTACACCGCCCTGACAGTCGATATGAGTGAGCATTGTTACGCTAAGATCGTGATGCGCAAATGGGTTTTAAATTTATAACTCGAATTAATTCCTAACTACCAAGTGAAACCCGCAGTGTACAGGACGTTTGTAGAAGGGTTAGTATTCCGAGGTCGAACACAAAGACTAAGGTGAAATTGATTCGAATTGTGATTGAGTTTAGTAAAGATCTAGGTTGAAAGAAAAGAAAGAAATAAAGGAATGAAAATCTCAAATGTTTTTGGTTGGTTTTTGGTGATCGATCAAAGATCACAATTCATGCAAAGTAAACAATCAACTAAACTAAGAATCAACACAAATAAACAAACTAAACAAGATAATGATCAAAGAAAGAAAAGACGGATTCTAGGGGTTGGAAGTTCCGGTTATGGCATAGGACTCAAGTTATCTATTCATTTCTTGGATTAACTATGATATGTTGGGATTAAGTGTTTCTAAATTGGGATCAATTACCGGGTAGGTCTCATGGTCCAACTAGTCTACTCCTAAGGTCTCATTACCGGGTAAGTCTCTAAGAACCTAAGGATAGGAATTCTACACAAACCGGATTGTTAATTAGGGGTTTAACCTATCCTTACCGGGTAGGTCTTGGAAAGGAAAATCCTAAACAACTATCCTAGCACATCTAATCCAATGGCGGCTTATTAGGCTCACCACTACCTAAGGTTTGTTATCTTTAGAATCTAAGAGCAAGGATTACCGGGTAAGTCTCTCCTAACACTTAGTTACTACACTAGGTTACCCTAGGGTAGGTTAAACTCAACAAACATTTAGGATTTCAACATTTTATAGATCTAAGGCAAGATCCTTCGAACTAGGGAAAATCACGGTTTGTTCTACCTAAACCACGGCCGTGGTCAGACAAGAACTACCCGTGATTTCTAACAGCAGTTACGTTCATGAACACAAGTCATCCAAGGGTAAATCTAAGTCCGTCCTATCATAGCCCTAGCCATAACCATCCTTTCCTTACCCTAGAACCACATCAATTTAGCCTACAACGTTCATAATAGAAATCGAAACAAACAAACGTAAAATCATAACATCCATTGCAAGATAATGAAGGAAAAGAGATGAACAAGTGAACTTAAAACAAAACCAAGCTGAAAATAGAATTAGAGCAACTTACAATCCTTCCAAAGGAAGGTTCAATGATTCATACAACTCTTAGAAATAAAATCCGGAATTCTTCACTACAAAACTATCAAGTGTGGCAATGGGTGTGTGTTCTTCTTCTCCTCTTCAATGGAGCTCTTCTTCTTCTCTTTGACACTTTCCTTCCTAGAAAAACTTCTTCTTGAGAGAATATTGTTGTTAGAGAGAAAATGGATAATGGATGAGTTGCTCCAAGCTCCTCTCACAGCCCATGAAGGACCACTTTTATAACAAACTTGCATGAGCTGGCCATGAGAGTCGTGACACAGCTGTCACAAGAATCTGGCAAAATCCACGGTTGATTCCACGGCCGTGGAGTGTCAGAGAACCTTGATTCTGTGCAAAAACTTCGCTTTGGATCATTAAGCTGTGGTTTGGTGCATGGCAAGTGTTGGCAAGGCTCCATGAGTCTTCCTTAGCCTTTAGCTTGTGTCCTAATGAGTCCGAGGGTGTGTTATCTTGACGAACGATCCTCAAACGTATCGTTTTGCTCCTAAATCTCCCGAAATACCTATAAAACACGCACAAGTCCGTGTAGACGTCTATCTCGGCAAAGTACATGAATTGAGTGCAAAACGTCGTGAACTAGTGCTAAACCATGCATGAATGAGTGAGAAATCTATCTAAATGTTACCTAAAACTAAGTCATAAATCGTGTTATCAAAATACCCCATACTTAAGATTTGCTCGCCCCCGAGCAAATTCCCAACTATAGACTAAGAGATGACATGATTTATGTATGCAGAAAAATGGCAAAATCTTTTTGGGTTTGTGCTTCTATTTCTGGATCACCTTCAAAGTCATGTTTTATGGCAAAGGACAAGCAATCATGCATCAAACAAATGAAAGCATGGAAAGACAATTATACTTAACTCAAAAGTATGCATGAAATGTAAAGATGAAGAAGTCAAGAAGGTCAAGAGTACATCCAATCTAAATCACTAAGTCTTACAAACATACAAATAGGTCATAAGGTCTTGTGAGATAAAAAGGGCCAAGAAATGTAGTGATTCGGTGGGGATTTCTAGATTATGTGATGCTAATCCGGGAATGGAACTAACTCCACATCCTTGTCCTCGATCAACTTCCCTCAAGTGTATATTTTCCTCTATCTTTTCTTTCTTTTCTTTTTCTTTGACTTGTTTTTGAGACAATGGCATTGGTGTACAAAAGCCGAAACCTTGGTGATTAGCCGTCCTCGGGCTTTTTCTTAGTTTTCGAGGTGCACCCACACCGGGCACACATACCAAAGCTCGTTAGGACTATTAGTTCATTTGACTTCGGCAAGGCACCAACACCCGATTATGTGAAGTGTACCGAGTTACTTGTCATTTAAACCAATGTCCCCAAACCTATATTATTGGCTACACTTTTCGCAACAAATTCAGCATTTTATGCATGGTGTTCTTTTCATCAACAACTTCACCTCACACTTGCTTTTCACACACATCAACACGCTAGCATGCTCCTATTCCCGGATGGGTTAAAAGAGGTCAAATTTATCTCAATTGAGGTGCTCAAGCAATCATGATTAAGAGGAGAAGTAGAGAAAGATTGAATTGCCTCATTCATTCCTAGATGGTATGCAAGAACTATCATGTAATTTCGATCTTCACTACTCAATCCCTTCTAGGCAAACATCATGGTCACAAATCATTCATAGAATTTCAAGAGAAGTAGTTCAAGTCCACATATGCATTCATTAATCCTAACACATGAGGCCATCTATAGCCAATTCACAAGACAAGATTCATCATTAGGATCATATCCAAGCCTAGAAAGCACAAAAAAATTTTAAATTTTCTGAATTTTTATGGGATTTTCGATTTAAGTATGTACAATGCAAGACATGTGAAGATTTTAAACTATCCTAGGTGCTCATCATGCAAAGGATCATGCAAACCCCACCCCATACTTAGAAACACATTGTCCCCAATGTGGTATATAAGTAAAGAGAGTGAAAGAAGGTTCTCACAATATAAGAATGGTTTGTTACGGTATTTGGGATTGCTCAATAGTGAATTGATGTTCGATGATCCTATCAACCATGGTAGAGAGCTCTAAGCATCCATCAAAGCTTCGGGACCCGCGCTAGGCACCGCTAGCCGTCCAAGTTCCGCGTCCGCTCCACCCATAATTGATGAGGGTTTCATCATCATCATTCCTATGTCAAGCAAGGCCTCCAATGCCACTAATGTTCTAGCACACACACAAAGTAGACAAAACACACACAAAGATAGAAAAATCTAGAAACAAAAGCAAATCAAGAAAAGAAAAATGTTACCAATGGGTTGCCTCCCACCAAGCGCTTCTTTAAGGTCATTAGCTTGACCAAACTCGGGGGAGTCTACTCAAGGTGAAGCGGGGCAATTATCTCCACCGGAGCTCCCGATATATACTTCTTCAACCGGTGCCCATTCACCTTAAAGTTCCCACAATGTTCCCCTCCTATCTCAATGGCTCCATGGGAAAAGATCTTCTTCACTACATATGGCCCGGTCCATCTTGATTTGAGCTTTCCGGGGAAGAGCCTTAGCCTTGAGTTGAAGAGAAGGACAAGATCTCCTTCACTCAACTCCTTGGGGATGATCCTCTTGTCATGCCATCTTTTGGTTCTCTCTTTGTAAATCCGGGCATTCTCATAAGCGTCCAACCGGATCTCCTCGAGGGCATTCAATTCAAGCAATCTCTTTTCTCCCGCCGCATTGAGATCAAAATTTAGCCACTTAATGGCCCAATAAGCTCTATGCTCCATCTCTACCGGAAGATGGCAAGACTTGCCATAGACCAACTTGTAAGGAGTGGTGCCAATCGGTGTCTTGAAGGCGGTTCTATATGCCCATAAGGCATCATTTAGCCTCATAGCCCAATCCTTTCTAGTCCTAGACACCGTCTTCTCAAGGATGGCCTTGATCTCTCGGTTGGAAATCTCCACTTGACCACTAGTTTGGGGATGGTAAGGTGTTGCCACTTTGTGAGTCACCCCATACTTGGCCAAAAGCGCCCCAAAATTCCTATTGGTGAAGTGCTTTCCTCCATCACTAATAATCACCCTTGGTGTTCCAAACCTAGGGAAGATCACCCGGTTGAAAAACCACACCACCACCTTGGCATCATTTGTAGGAGAGGCGATTGCCTCCACCCATCTTGACACATAGTTCACCGCCAATAGGATGAAGAGATTTCCACATGAAGAAGGGAATGGTCCCATGAAGTCCACACCCCACACATAAAATAATTTGACTTCTTGGATTTTGTTCAAGGGCATCTCATTCCTTCTTGAGATGTTGCCCGTCCTTTGGCAAGCATCACATGCCGCTACAAAACCTTGCACATCTTTAAACAAGTTAGGCCAATAAAAACCGGATTGCAATACCTTTGCACACGTCTTGTGCGAGCTAGCATGGCCTCCACATGGTAAGGAGTGACAATGCCGGATCACACTCTCTACTTCATCTTCCGGTATGCATCTTCTAAACATTCCATCCGGGCCTTTCTTGGACAAGAGTGGCTCACTCCAATAGTAATGCCTAACATCGTTGAAGAACTTCTTTCTTTGTGCATATGTCAATCCGGGAGGCACTTCCTCACACACTAAGTAGTTCACAATGTCGGCATACCATGGCTCATTTCCTCTAGACACTTGGAACAAGCATTCCTCCACCATTTGCAATTGCTCATCTCGGAATGAGTCATCAATTGGAATGTCATCTCTTCCAAGCTCTAATGGAGGCAATCTACTAAGGTGATCCGCCACGGAGTTTTCGGATCCCTTCTTATCTCGTATTTCCAAATCAAACTCTTGAAGAAGAAGGATCCACCGAATCAACCTTGGTTTGGCATCCTTCTTTGTAAGTAGATAACGGATCGCAGCATGATCCGTATAAACTATGACCTTCGCTCCAACAAGGTATGAGCGGAACTTCTCAAATGCATACACCACCGCCAACAACTCCTTCTCGGTGGTAGCATAATTGAGTTGGGTATCATCTAGCATCTTGCTAGCATAATAAATAGCATGAGTGCGCCCATCTTTCCTTTGCCCCAAAACAGCCCCTACGGCTACATCGCTTGCATCGCACATGATCTCAAATGGTAGACTCCAATCCGGAGGTTGCATGATAGGTGCGGAGATCAAGGCGTTCTTCAACCTACAAAAAGCCTCAAGACAATCCTTGGAAAAGACAAAATCAACATCCTTCATTAGTAAGTTAGTGAGAGGCTTAGAAATTTTAGAGAAATCTTGGATAAACCTCCGGTAAAAACCGGCATGCCCTAAGAAACTCCTTACCCCCTTCACTGAGGTAGGTGGCGGCAACTTCTCTATCGTTTCAATTTTGGCCCTATCAACCTCAATGCCAAGGTTAGACACCAAGTGTCCTAACACAATGCCTTCACTTACCATGAAGTGGCATTTTTCCCAATTCAAGACAAGATTTGTCTCCTCACATCTTTGCAATACTAATGACAAGTTAGCCAAGCTATTATCAAAGGAAGAACCATAAACAGAGAAATCATCCATAAACACTTCCATGATATTTTCTATGTATTCCGAAAAGATAGCCATCATACACCTTTGGAAGGTGGCGGGTATATTACACAACCCAAATGGCATTCTCCTATATGCAAAAGTACCCCATGGACATGTAAAGGTCGTTTTCTCTTGGTCATCGGGGTGGATAGGGATTTCGAAGAATCCACTATAGCCATCTAGATAGCAAAAATGAGAATGTTGAGCTAACCTTTCTAGCATTTGGTCAATGAAGGGGAGAGGGAAGTGATCTTTCCTAGAGGCCATGTTCAACTTCCTATAATCGATGCACATTCTCCACCCTGTAACTGTCCTAGTCGGAATTAGTTCATTGTTCTCATTAGTTACTACGGTCATCCCACCCTTCTTAGGAACTACATGAACGGGACTAACCCACTTACTATCCGAGATAGGGTAGATAATTCCCGCATCTAGCAACTTAATGATTTCCTTTTTGACTACCTCTTTCATTATAGGATTCAATCTCCTTTGATGTTCAATAGAGGGTTTGTGGTTATCTTCCATCATTATCTTATGCATGCACAAAGAAGGCTTAATGCCAACCAAATCATCAATAGTATAGCCAATGGCTTTCCTATGCAATCTCAGTTCATGCAACAACTTAGCAAGTTCATCATCACTCAAGCATGCATTAACAATCACAGGATATGTAGAGTTTTCACCAAGAAATGCATACTTTAAATGAGAGGGGAGGGGTTTGAGTTCAAGTTGAGGAGGACCTTTATCGGTTGAAGATGATCCAAATAAAGTTGGATGAGATGAATCCAAAGCAAATGAAGACTCCTCATGGTTCTTAAAAACTTGACCATCATCAAGGACTGGTCCAGGGAAAACCACGGCTGGAATCACGGATTGCTCAAATTCCACGGCCGTGGTTCTTGCTAAGCTTGCTTCCCGGAGTTGTCCAGAAAGTTTGACGGCCGTGGAACTTAAATCTCGACCGTGGAACTTGCAGCTGTTCAACACCTCTTCGTGGCTTTCAAATCCAACTCTTGGCTCCTCTTCCAATGCTTCCAAGGCCTTGATCTCTTCATTGCAGGCCTCCTCAACACCTTCCTCCATCATACTTAAGGTAAGAACCTTCTCCAAGGGATCCTTGATCAAGATCGAGCTCACAATTTCCCTAGATTCCTCTTGCTCGACTATGTTGAAGAGATCCTCATCAAGGGCTGGCCCTTTTGTCATTGTGGATAACTTGAACTTGACATTCTCTTCTCCAATGTTGAAAGAGAGAGTTCCATTCTTGCAATCCACTAGGCATCCAGAGGTGGCTAGGAAGGGTCTTCCTAAGATGATGGGAACCGGATAATCCGCCGGAATGTCCAAGACTACAAAATCAATTGGCACATAGAATCCTCCTAGTTGCACCGGGATGTCTTCTTGGATCCTAACCGGATGAGTGATAGAACAATCCGCCATATAGAGGGTCATCTTGACCGGTTTCGGCTCTCCTAGCCCAACCTTGTTGCAAAGTGCAAGCTGTATGATGCTTACACTCGCTCCAAGATCACAAAGGGCTTCGTACTTCGCATCTCCCACTCCAATTGGGACACAAAAAGAGCCGGGATCTCTTAGCTTGGGAGGCATCTCCTCCTTCATTGTTTGGATCAATTCTGAGGATCTCTTGGTCATTCTTATCTCCCCATACTCCTCCAACTTCCTTTTGTTGGAGAGTATCTCTTTCAAAAACTTGCCATATGCCGGCATTCCTAAAATGGCATCCATGAACGGAATGTTAATATGTAATTTGGACATTAGTTCAAGGAACTTACCAAAATGATTGTCCAAACGAGCTCTTGCTCTTGATTGTGGGAACGGTAGTGGTGGCTTGTATGGAGGCGGTGCCACATAGGTTGGCTCTACATCCTTGCTCTTGCCTCCATCTTCTTGCAACTTTCCCTCTTCTACCACTACTTGCTTTCCCTTAGCATTGTCCTTGGGCAAAGGATCTTTCATACTCAACCCACTCCTTGTTGTAATAGCCAACACTTGGCCTCTTGGGTTGTCTTCGGTTCTTCCGGGAAGCTTTCCCGGGTCTCTATGGGCTTCACCCGCTTTTTGGAACACTTGTGCTTCCAAAACCTTTTGAGCTTTAGAGATTGAAGTCACCGTGCTCTCAAGATCACTCAACCTTCCAAGCAATTGCTCAAACATTATTTCGGTTCTATCCTTTGGAGGTTGAGTAAATCCGGGTGGAGGTTCGTGTGTAGCTCTTGATGGTGGTGTTGTGCTTGTGGAGGAGGAAGGGTTCAAGGCTCCATCCGGGTTAGAGTAAGAAAATACGGGATGGTTGTGGTTGGGCCGGTAATTGTTGAATTGCCGGTTGTTGTTAAAACTCCTTGGGCCTTGGTTATTGTTGAAGTTGCCCCTTCCCATATAATTCACATCCTCCTCCTTGGAAGACAAGTTGGCTTGTGGAAGCACTTGAGGAGTTGCTTGGTTCTTCAAAGTTGTAGTACACAACTCCCTCAAGGACTTCAACTCGTTGTTGATGGCGTCAAGCTTGAAATTGCTCATGGTGACTTCACTCACCTCATATGCTCCCGCCTTTCTTCCTTCACTCTTCCTATGCGAGTATTTTTCTCAATCACTAGGGCTTGCTTCTCCACAAACTCCCAAGCTTCATCTACATGCTTCTCCATAAATGTCCCACCGGAAAGAGATTGGAGCTTGAATTGGCTATCTTCATCAAGTCCTTTGAAGTAGATCTCCAATAGCTCAATTTTTGGTATGCCATGGTGTGGACAATCAAGGAGAAGATCTTTGAACCTCTCCCAAGACTTGAATAAACTCTCTCTATCCTTCATCACGAAGGCATTGATCTTCCCTCTTAACTCGGTGTTCTTGGAAGGTGGGAAGAACTTAGTCAAAAACTCGGTTGTCATCTCCTCCCAAGTACCAACTCGCCCTTGTGGAATAGATTGATACCAAGCTAAGGCTTTATCCTTAAGAGAGAAGGAGAAACCCCTTAGCTTATGGTTGTTGCTCTCCAATCTTGGCGGTCTAAGAGTCTCCATCAAGATCTCATAATTCATCAAATGTTGATGAGGAGACTCTCGTTCTATCCCTCCAAATTGATTATGCAGGATCATTTGTAGAACTTGAGGGTGGAGCTCATAGTTGTGGGCTGCGGGATCTCCTAAGTTCACACCCGGACGGTGTGCTCTTTGTTCCGGATCCATACGTCTCCCTAGGGTTTGTGGCTTTTCAATGGCAATGGGTGCAACCCTAATATTAGCCACCGGCTGCGGTTGTGGTGGAGGAGGTGGAGGTTGTCGGCGATTAAGCTCTCCTTGAACAAGAGCTTGCCTAATCTCCTCAATCTCCCTCCTAGTTTCCTCTTGCCTCTCATTGGCAAGTCTCCTTTCTTCCTCCAAGAGCTCATCTCTTAGCCTTATTTGCTCTAAGGCTTCATCCAACTCAGCTTAGAGATTTCTACCGGCCATCTCTTTCTCTTTTCGGATGCTCTTGGACCTAGATCGAAGGGTTTTCTCCGGTTCGGGATCGAATGGAGCTAAATCCTTGCCACGAAATCTTCGCATACACCTAAAGAGTAATAGATGTCCTGAAAAAGCAAAGACACAAACCAAAAAGAGATCAAAAGCAAGAAGAAAGATCTACACTAATAATCAATCACAAAATAGACTCAATCTAGACCTAATCCCCGGCAACGGCGCCAAAAACTTGTTACGCTAAGATCGTGATGCGCAAATGGGTTTTAAATTTATAACTCGAATTAATTCCTAACTACCTAGCAAAACCCGCAGTGTACGGGACGTTTGTAGAAGGGTTAGTATTCCGAGGTCGAACACAAAGACTAAGTTGAAATTGATTCGAATTGTGATTGAGTTTAGTAAAGATCTAGGTTGAAAGAAAAGAAAGAAATAAAGGAATGAAAATCTCAAATGTTTTTGGTTGGTTTTTGGTGATCGATCAAAGATCACAATTCATGCAAAGTAAACAATCAACTAAACTAAGAATCAACACAAATAAACAAACTAAACAAGATAATGATCAAAGAAAGAAAAGACGGATTCTAGGGGTTGGAAGTTCCGGTTATGGCATAGGACTCAAGTTATCTATTCATTTCTTGGATTAACTATGATATGTTGGGATTAAGTGTTTCTAAATTGGGATCAATTACCGGGTAGGTCTCATGGTCCAACTAGTCTACTCCTAAGGTCTCATTACCGGGTAAGTCTCTAAGAACCTAAGGATAGGAATTCTACACAAACCGGATTGTTAATTAGGGGTTTAACCTATCCTTACCGGGTAGGTCTTGGAAAGGAAAGTCCTAAACAACTATCCTAGCACATCTAATCCAATGGCGGCTTATTAGGCTCACCACTACCTAAGGTTTGTTATCTTTAGAATCTAAGAGCAAGGATTACCGGGTAAGTCTCTCCTAACACTTAGTTACTACACTAGGTTACCCTAGGGTAGGTTAAACTCAACAAACACTTAAGATTTCAACATTTTATAGATCTAAGGCAAGATCCTTCGAACCAGGGAAAATCACGGTTTGTTCTACCTAAACCACGGCCGTGGTCAGACAAGAACTACCCGTGATTTCTAACAGCAGTTACGTTCATGAACACAATTCATCCAAGGGTAAATCTAAGTCCGTCCTATCATAGCCCTAGCCATAACCATCCTTTCCTTACCCTAGAACCACATCAATTTAGCCTACAACGTTCATAATAGAAATCGAAACAAACAAACGTAAAATCATAACATCCATTGCAAGATAATGAAGAAAATGAGATGAACAAGTGAACTTAAAACAAAACCAAGCTGAAAATAGAATTAGAGCAACTTACAATCCTTCCAAAGGAAGGTTCAATGATTCATACAACTCTTAGAAATAAAATCCGGAATTCTTCACTACAAAACTATCAAGTGTGGCAATGGTGTATGTTCTTCTTCTCCTCTTCAATGGAGCTCTTCTTCTTCTCTTTGACACTTTCCTTCCTAGAAAAACTTCTTCTTGAGAGAATATTGTTGTTAGAGAGAAAATGGATAATGGATGAGCTGCTCCAAGCTCCTCTCACAGCCCATCAAGGACCACTTTTATAACAAACTTGCATGAGCTGGCCATGAGAGTCGTGGCACAGCTGTCACAAGAATCTGGCAAAATCCACGGTTGATTCCACGGCCGTGGAGTGTTAGAGAACCGTGATTCTGTGCAGAAACTTCGCTTTGGATCTTTAAGTTGTGGTTTGGTGCATGGCAAGTGTTGGCAAGGCTCCATGAGTCCTCCTTAGCCTTTAGCTTGTGTCCTAATGAGTCCGAGGGTGTGTTATCTAGAAGAACGATCCTCAAATGTATCGTTTTGCTCCTAAATCTCCCGAAATACCTATAAAACACGCACAAGTCCGTGTAGACGTCTATCTCGGCAAAATACATGAATTGAGTGCAAAACGTCGTGAACTAGTGCTAAACCATGCATGAATGAGTGAGAAATCTATCTAAATGTTACCTAAAACTAAGTCATAAATCGTGTTATCAAGCGTTTGGATGACCAGCGCCAGGAGATGGAGAGTCGGACACATCAGATGCTAGAGAGCCAACACTACCAACGCCGGATGATGGAGAACCAGTTCCAGCACATGATGGGATATCCATTTGACCCATCCCAGTATCCGTACATGCCATATCCACCACCACCTCCAACAGATCAGGACTAGAGCTTGTAGGGATTTCTTTTATTTATTTATTATGCAGCTCAACTTATGTCTGGTGAGTACTTTATTTTCTAGACTTATTTTGACCCATTGGAATAATGTGTCCCACATATGGGGTATTTGGATGTATTTATATGACTTATGTGTATGCTTGTATGATTCTACCGGATATTATTGTTTTATCTTGCTTTATGTGTTATCTGAGGCTACATGCATGCATACAGGTTATTTGATTGAGAAAAACGTCAAAAACTTGTTAAAGAAAAAAAATTTTATGACCTCGACCGAAGTGATTCTGACTAATCGAGGTACAACACCACGGTTGACTTAGAACATATCGACCGAGGTGGTTTAACTGAAACAGTTTTCGAAACGACTTTTGTGCTTCTTATCTGGATATGACCTCAGTGAAGATTTTGTTTGCAGACTGGTTTTGAAATCTTTATATGTTTGAAAGGTTTTATAATATGTTTAAGTTGCAAAATGCTTTGTTTGGAATTTAGCATGTTTAATACTTTGTTTTTATCCAAATTATGTTGAATTTGAAGGTTGACACCACATGATAAGTTCTCTCAGTTTCTTGCTGGGATGATTAAGGCAATTCATTCTCTTCTCTTCTTCTTCTTGATCATACTTAGCCCCTCATATACATATTTTCCTCCCTTTACCTATCCGGGAATTTGGAAGCAAGCAAGTGAAAAGCAAGTCAAAGAAAAGTTGAGATGTTGGTTGGAAGTTAAAAAGAAACAAATAGGTTTGGGGAAGTCAATCATGATGATGAGTAATGTTAGCATGAAATATTGCGATATTCTAGGCACTTATTTTGGTTGTTTTACCCTCATTATAGTGTACGTTGATAAAGTTTAGAAGCAAATGCTAGCTTGTTCATCTATTTTGTCTATATGGAAGTCTACACTAGCTTTGTGTTGATTATAGGTGAATAGGAGCTAAATCGGAGCAATTGAGAGAGAAAAGGGAGTGATCGATCATGTTCAAGGATTAGGAGACACATCAAGGAAGCTAAGGAAGGAGCTAGGAGGAAGAATGTCACGACACAAAGGAAACTACAAGCAATATGCACTTCCACGCCCTGAATTACGGCCGTAGAGAAGTCCATGTTCTAAACCACGGCCGTGGATCTTAGCATCATGAGCGTGGAGCACTCCAGTAGGTTACACGGCCTAAATTACGGTTGTGGAAGTCACAAGGCACCGTAATCCTTTTCCACGCTCTAAACCACGGTCGTGGAAAGCCTTGAGACCGTGATTTAGGCGATCTTTTGACGTACAATTATTTGCCACGTCATTTACGTAATGGGCCTTGACAGCAATTATTTCCCGTCTTATAAAAAGGCCGGAAAAGAGAGTTTTCGGGGATCCCGCTTGGAGCTCGCAAAGACGCCGCATACATTCCGCAAGGACTTCGCCTAGGGTTGATTTGGAGATCGCCGAAGGTTGCGGAAATGCAAAGGTTTAGCCTTTTTCTTAGGTTTTGATATTGAGGACGGATTGACAACCTGTTCTTCATACTTACCTTTGATCATTGTGAGGTTTTGTGTTATACATTTTGAATCCATTAAACATTGCTTCTTGTGTTTCGGATTTAAGAATTGGTTTTGAAGTTTTATTGAGTATTCAAGGGTTTTCATCTTTCATTCTCTTTAATTTGAATATTGATATCATGACAATGATTGTTGGCTAAAACCCTTTAGCAATTCTAAGGTGAAGGGTTAATAGTTGTGGCTTAGATGATGATAGATTGATCGTAATTTGATTGGACCCTGAGAGTTAGAGAGATATCATCGACGAACCTAAATCACGGCCTGTTCTTAGGTTTCCACGGCCGTGGTTCTCAAGATCTGACCGTGATTTACCTCGGTTTACGAATCTTGCTTTTACTTTAATCCAAAGTTAAAGATTAGCTTTAACCTAGTCCTGGCTTGTCTTTTCTAGGTAGTAGTGAGACGCAACATCCTCTATTTCAGTTTCGAGTGTCACAACCTTAACCGTTTGAATTTATCTTGATCCTTGGGTTACAAGTTTGGGTATTTGAGATCAATTCTAGTCTTTAGATCCTTTCTATACTACAGCCTCAATAACCCTTATAGAGAGTTCTTTTGGTTAGACAAATAAGGTTTTGGAACTTCACCATACATTACCTTACCTTAGCATACCTTTGCAATTCTCTACTCTGTCATTATATCTATAGTATGTCTTGAATCGATTGCCACAATTAGATACCTGGATCTTTAGGGTTGCTGTTTTCCCAATATTTGCAAAGATTTACATCTTATTTGCTTGATAATCTGAAATTGGATTTTGTTTCACCAAATCCCAGTGATCGATACTCTGAAATATTTGCTAATCTACGTTGATCCGTACACTGAGGGTTCACTTGCTTTTATTCTAGTTTTATAAATTTAAGACTTGATTGCACGCACGTTTTAGGGCGAACAAGTAACTCGGCACCATTCACATAGCCGGGTGTTTGTGTCTTGCCAAAGTCGGATTGAGCGATATTTCTAATGGGTCATGGTATGTGCATCAAGGGTTTAAGGCATCTCGAAAAATTGATGATTGCTGATTTCCTAAGCTTCGGTTATTGTGCACCTCTGTCCATGCATCCCAAAAAGTAAAAAAGTAAATAAGCAAAGCTTATTGGTGGAAGATGTTGAAGTTCAAAGCAAGTGAAGTGAAGATCCTTTTCCCGGATTCTATACATCTCATCCTCACACGTTTCTTGACCTTCTCTTGAAAAGCCCTTGAGACCTCGAGCTTGTTGATTGACTTGGTGGTTTAAACTGGATTATACATGATTAATTTCGATAATTGTGATTTATTATACATTCTATGATTTTATACAAAGATGAACAACTTCCTTATATTTATAAAATGTTTTGATCATATTTTGATTTTAATTACCATGAAGCATTCTCTTAGAGTGATCTATGAGTGGGGCATACCATAAAATGTTTTGAAATACTTTTCATTGATCTTCATTACTGATAATTCATTCTATCTTGTACTTAAGATTTGGAACTTGCTTCGGGACAAGCAAGGGACAAGTATGGGATATTTTGATAGCATGAATTATAGTCTATATTTTGGGACTTGTTTAGACGTTTTATCTTTAATAATCTGCATGTTTGGATGTACATTATGTGATTATATTGTCATTTCATCTACCTTTGTGGGAATCGAGGTCTACACCAAGTTTCGTTGTAATCGTAGGTAAAATGGTACATTTTGGATCGAAATGGAGCTAAGGAGCAAAGGAGTCATTGGAGCTACATTTAAGAGCTTAAAAGAGAACCCAGGAAGCTTGGAATTAACAAAGAAGATTTACTTTGGACCAGATTTAAGAGATTTCACCTTCAGCTGAGATTCACCTCGGTCAGCTACAATACCACCTCGACCGAGGTGAACTTGAGGAGCGCCCCGACCGAGGCGAATACTCTGACGCGGCGAGATATATTTTATTTGGCTGAGATCTTTTATTTTTGGAAGGAGAGATCTTATATTTTTGGGCTGGATTTTTGGAAGGCGGATCATATATTTAGGAGATCTATTTTAGTGATATGGATATATTTTATTAGGATATTATCTTTTTTAAGATATTATTATCTTTGGAAGACAATTCTCCTATAAAAAGGGCTGGATTTTCCACAATTCAGCATCGTCGCATCGTCGCATACTTGGAGATTGAAGAAGCTGCAGTTAGGAAGTATTTTTGGAAGTTTGAAGGAAGATTGAAGGAAGGAAGTTCATAGCTTGTGATAGCTTTTGAGGGGATTTGTAAGACTTTCTTAGATTCCCTTTAGTTTCATTGTCTTATTGGATTTGTGATCCAAGAAATGCTGATTTGTTTGATATTTGATTCAGTTATTGAAGCCTTGCTCTTAAGGTTTTTGTATTCAAATATTCATTCCCTTATCAATTATTTGATTATTGCTTTCATGATGATGAGTGACTAATTTCCTTGTGCGATTCTAGGGTGATTGACTGAAAGTTGTGGGAAAAACAATGATAGAATAATCTTAATCTTAGTAGGACCCTGAAAGCTCGAGTCTTTATCCTTAACCCTAGAACATCTCGTTCAGTCAATGAACATCACGGCCGGGGTGGAACTTGACTGACCGAGGTGACTTTTCTGATCCGAAACTGAGAGTTAAGTGTTAGAGTTTGCCAAATCCTATTGTTATTACACCTTTCCTGGTTCAATGCAAGCTTAGGATGAGATTTACGCGGTGATTCCTTAGTTTGTTTACCCAAGATCATAAGTGTAGGTAATAAAGGTTTATCCTTTATTGGGGTTTGAGTGTGCCTTCATCCCATCTTTGTGAGTTAGCCTGAGACTTATCCGGTAAAGGTTGATTCTATTCCGTTAGTTGGTGTATTGGTTTGAGATTATAATTCCTTTCCTTAGTACCTTGAGACTTACCCAGTAATAGGAGCTATTAGTTTGAAGTTAGTGTGTAGTGAGACTTACCCGGTGATCTATTCCACTTTAGAAACATCTTCCCTTTGCAAAATCTCAGCTTTGTCCGCTTATCTTGAGATCTTGAGTTGGAACCACAATTGCATGCTTTAATCCCTAGAATTTGCATATTTCCTTTAATTGACCTTATTATCATCTCTTTGATTGCTTTAATCGCTTTAATCGCTTTTGTGGGTATTAGTTACGTAACGCCCCATTTATTGGGTGTGTTTCCGATTTTTATTTTCCTATTTTTTTTATCGATATTTTTTTTTAGTTTAAATATTTATACGAATATTTTCACGTGGTAAATTATTTTTAAGTGAGTTTATATATTTTACATTCATATATATATATATATATATATTCCGTATGTTATTTTGCTGAAATTTTTTTTGAGAGTTTTTCCGATCTGAAAAATTTCGTTACGAGTGTTTTAACCGAGTTTAAACGTTATTCATTTTGGTTTCTTTTTCCCGCCCTCTTTCGGCCTTTGGCTCTTCTCTTTCCCCGACATCTGGAGGAGATGTTGCCCATTTGCTGCATACCTACTCAGGGTACCGCCCCCTCAGTGCCCCTCTGTCTGTTGCTTTTCTCACGCTACCCTCACCTCTCATCTCTCCTTCTCTCTCACAACCTTCCTTGTACTCACCTCTCGACTCTCTATTTCTGCACACACAGAAGAGCACCTCTCTTCCCACCAAAAAAAAAAAGAAGAGCACCTCTCTCCCTCACCCACACTTCTCTCCCCCTCACTTGCCAACATCTCTCGGACCTCCTTGTTTCATTATTCTTTCACGTTTAAACTCACCCACATGAGTGCTTATTCTCTCCTTCCAATGCCGCCGCCTGGGAGCAGCCTAGTGCACCGCCTGTCCAGCTTTCGAGCTCACCGGAGACACAAAGCTCGAGCAGCCACCTCCTACACTCCACCCTCTGGTTCTTCTTTGCAACCATTAGGAACTAGTGTTTCCAGGAAATGCCTCCTCCCTGCTGGACTGACAGCGCCACCGCCTCCACTCTGTGCCGGCAATAATGCCGCCGGAGAAGGAAGCCCTACCCTAGTTTGTCGAGGAGCCCCATCGACAAGCTGTAGCCGTCCTCGCTTGCGCCGCCTCTGATTCCCAACGCCGGAGCCTCAAATCCGCCTTCGCCCTCTGATTCCCAACGCTGGAGCCTCAGATCCGCCTTTGCCCTCTGATTCCCAACACTGGAGCCTCGGATCCGCCTTCCTCCGCCCGCACAGTCGCCGGTGCCTGCTCCACCCCGCTGGCCGCCGCTTGTGATGTCTCCCGCTGCAAGGGTTAAAAGAAAACCCTTTTCCTTTATTAAATCAACCCCCTCTTATTTGTGTTAATTGGAAAATGTACCCATATGTTTATTATTGCAGTTTTGACCCACGGTTTTGGAAGTTTACATTTATGCCACTACAGAAAGTTAATTACATATATTGGCCATATTTTATATTGTAGTTTGTGACCCGGGTTTTACAATTATCACTTGTTTCCTTTGATGGATTAATTCGGTTATGGCTCAATGATTTAATCCCGGGTTTTTAACGTTCACTTTTGAAAACGAGTTTTCGTTAGAGATATATATATTACATATTCCGTTCAAATTTAGCAAATGAGCAAAATTTGCTTAATTTTGGTGTTTGGTTCGGAAGCTTCCCGATAAAGGCCTAACGAGTCCAAAGTCGACATCCATTGATCGACTTCCTCCTTTTGACGTCGTGTGAGTATCCTTTCCCACGATTTAGTTATGTTTAGTACTAGCATCATGCTAGGTTGGATCTAGCATAACTTAGAGTGAATGCCAAGTAGTGGCCTTGGACCTTAGGTGAGTTTTGTGGATTGTGAAATGTTGTAAGGCTTGAGGAGTTGATATTATCTTGTGAGGTTGTTTATGGCTTTAAGTGGTATGTTGAGCTTGTGAGAATGTAGGCGCCGAGGTTGAATGATTGTTGGGGTTGAGATTGTAAGTTTATAGTTGTGAGCTTATGGTTGTTGAGGTTATGGGCAAGGATATGTGTATCCTAGCATAATGTTGTTAGCATTGCGATCGTGTTGACTAGGCATGTTATCCTAGAGGTGTTGTGTGTTATGATCTTGCGAGATCCGAGGGTTTAGAAATCTTAGGACTTCTAGCTTCTGTTGAGTGTGATGTGAGCTTAAGGGATTCTAGGATGCGGTCCTAGAATTGAGAGACAAATGGACTTGCGTAGATCATTTGTATAGAAGTCTAAAACTTCTATTGTGAGTGGGTTGTTGTTGATATAGTTATCTTCTTATGAGCAGGTTATGGGCTTCCTTCCTAAGGAAGCGAGAGTGTTGTGAGTTGAGTATGGTGACGAGGTAATTCTCCGGACGGACTTAGCTCATATTCTATGTATTAGATTCGATGCGTGTTTGGTGGTGTGTGTTTTATTGCTTTCATTATAACTTATAAAACCGGAAATAGGATTACCGACCTTTATATATTGTTTGGCCCAAGTGTATGATAACGGGCGGTGACAACTTGTCTAGCTCTTGCGTAGAGTTAGGAGGTTCTTGGCGACTAGCCCATCTGCTTAGACGGTCGAATGCATCCGTACCGTTCTATGCGGTAAGTGGGGACCGAGGCGAGTTTCGGGAGATTCTCGTGTCACAAAAGAAGTTGAATTAGAACGGGATATGACCTAATAATAAAAAGATAATAACCGGACTTGTGTGTTTTGAGCATGTTATGTGTTATGTTGATGTATGTGTGTATGTGTCTTTACCCTGCTTCTAATGCTGCGAATATTAGCTAACGGTTTTATACCGATTGTTGTAGATTGTCTCGCAGGTTAGGAATGCATCCAAGAGATCCGGAAGAGTGGGCAGCCGGGGTTCCGTGCATTTTAGGAGTGGATTTTGATTGGAGTCGGGTTGTGTTTCATTCTTCGTTTATTGTGTTTGTATGCCGTGTGTATGGCGTTTGGTCTTAGTATTGTATATCGGCTGAAGTCTTTGTTGTTTTCCTTCGGGTTTCTTATCATTTGCATTAAAAAGGAATTTTGGTTTTGCCCTTATTTGTGCCTTGTTGCAAGATCCGGTGAAATTGTTGTCAAGCTAAGGGTTAGGACCCATTGTGAGGTCCTAACCCGTAGCATCCCGAGTAATGCGGATTCGGGGTTTTACAAAAGTGGTATCAGAGCCCTAGGTTGACAACAATGTCACTCGCAATCTTCTAAAGGCCGAATAAGGAATAAAAAGAACCTCACGGGTTCTGAGTTTTCATTTTCAAAATCACATGCATGAGTCGGGGTAGAATGTACGGATCACCACTCCTTCCTCGGATCTCGGCAGCTTAGCTTATTAGATTTTGATATGTATATATATATATGTATATATAGATATGGATATGAGGTTTGTAGTTATGCATGATAGAATTGATGTGTATCTTTGTGATTATATGTTGCATGATGAACTGGATATATGTGTATAGTTATATATGTGGAATGTTATATGTTTTGGGACCTTATATTGTTGATGGAATGCTGGATGTGTTATGTTGGTAGTGATATGGACTTAGGACTTATATAGTTAGGTATAAGTATTCTTATATATATAGTAGCATATGAAGTTATGAGACCTTTTAGCTAAGATGATAGTAGGATATCATCCTTGGACGACGTTATTTGACATAGGATAGT
The DNA here is from genome assembly GCA_033239125.1 of Fagopyrum homotropicum. Taxonomy (NCBI): domain Eukaryota; kingdom Viridiplantae; phylum Streptophyta; class Magnoliopsida; order Caryophyllales; family Polygonaceae; genus Fagopyrum; species Fagopyrum homotropicum. Next base: position 51,947,124 of record BSWB01000007.1, on the reverse strand, counting down.
GTACATATGAGGATGAATATGCTCCAATATCGAGTTGAGCGCTACGTTCGGGCGAACACCTCGGAGTTCTTCTCGTACTCCTTTAAAAGAAGGTCGAAGAGGAGGATTGGATATGACGTAAACGAAGGACAACCAAGTAAAGGAAAATTTCGCGGCAATTTAAGATAAATCGAGATGGAAACCAAATAAATAAATAAACAAAAAACAAAAAAAAACGAAACCAATAGGGATAACGAACTTAAGTTCTTCAAGAAGACGCGTGAATAGCTAAAGATGTGAATCGAGGAGGAGATGACTACATTCTAGCAAGGTTAAGGTGACATTCTATTAAGATGTGAAGTTTTCTTTAGACGCTCCTAAGCATTTGAGTCAAGATGAGAAGAGTGATCTCACCAATTGCTAAAGATTTAAGATACCGTAAGTTAAGCTTACGAGGTACCAAAAAGTAAAGTTTCAACATTACTAGAGTTATGAGAAGAAGGGCATGGTGGGGATTCACGTGGAGTTGACCGATTTCCATTATGATGATAAGACTAAGAAACGCCAAGAAGGAGGAAGTGTGTATAAATGATGACCCCAAGAAGATGAAAGACGAAACCAAGAGCTTTGGACAAGAGATTTCATATACCAACCAAGAGGAACGCGAGTGGATGCTAGCTAAGGTTATAATATTTGATAAGGTGCTGTTGAAAGACCTGAAGGAAGAATGGTTAAGTCTATGAAAGGGAGTTATATGAAACAACAAGGCAAAGAATATAGAGTTACCTTACAGAAGGAGAAGGAAGCGCAAAGTGTAGATCAAGCTAACGGGGTTCAAGGTAGAGTGCCCCGAGGAGGGTAGCCTTCATGTTAATGGTAACATGGGAACTAAAGCAGAATGATAAGTCGTTGACCTTGGAGAAGGTCAACTATAAGTTGACCGGTGACAACCAAGAACGCACATGTGCGGGTTGGCTATTGATGAGCGTAGATGAGAAGAGTAGGCAAGACAATGGCATGAAGGGTCGGTAATGAGAGCTTGGAGGATTTCCGGTGGTTCGGTGTAAGTAGTGAGGAAGTATGTCAACTAAGTACAATTGTCTTAATCAAGTATTATTGAATGAGATCAAAACAAGTGACGGTGATAGACCTCCCAGTGAAGGATTGTAATGACCCCTTTTAGCGACCTTCTTAGGTCTTGAGATTGTCATATGGAGGAACAAAACGGATTGAAACCTTTAAGGTTTGAGCATGATAAGGGGTCGAGTGGATCAGAAGAATATGAGGTTTTCTTGGTTGTGGTACGTAGGCGGGAGTATACGAGAGGATGCATGGTAGGTTTGTACTAATGAAATGGATGGTGTCTTTTCGCGAGCAAAAGTTGAGTCAGATGTTTCAAACTGACACGGAAGAGCCACATTGGCTATGGCGTGAAAGGGAAGACATAGATTAGATCCATGATGCAAGCTTAGAATTATGATGATTAGTGCTTGGTGAAGTAATGAGTTTGATATTTCAGTGGTTTGGATGGGGAATTTCTTCTAGCATTTTCCACGGTCATACTTGTACGGTTGTGAAGTTGTTCTTGGAATACCAAGAGATGCATAAGGTGACCAACAAGAGAAAGAGAAAACTAAGGTTTTGGAAGTTTGATGTCGATATGGAATGTACAAGAAGCACATGAAAGATTGAGGTCAGAGCCTCTGCGGTCGTCTGACTCTACACCTACTTGAAGAAAGGATGTCTATGGTGAAAGCTTATCAAGGATACGGAGAACTCCTCCCATATGTTGGGATGTCAGAGAAAGCGGAGAAGATTGTATCGATTCGTTATATGGCATGCTTGAGTCTTGAAGTTCAAAATTTTGTGACTGAACATATGTACGAGACCAAGAAATATATTTATCGTCATTCCTTCGAAGTAAAAATAGGGATTAAGTTGAAATATTGCTTAACCAAGCCTCCAAGAGTTAGAAAACTTGAGCAAGTCCCTCGAGTTCAGAAGATGAAAGATCTTTGAAACAGGACGGTCGACATTATAGCTGAGGATGGAACAATACACGAGTCTTAAAGACGTCACATCAATAGATCGAGGTAGATCAATTGTGTCATGACCATTTGTAAAGTGATCAGACAAGATTGTGTCGGTTATTACGATATGTGACGAGACTAGAAAAGATAGAACCTGAGATATCATGGATTCCTACACATCGGAATGTGGATTTTGCCACTAAGGTTGATCTTGGCCCAACCCCAATTTTCAAAGCACCGTTCAAAATGATATCAATAAATGACCTTACGAAGAGACGTGAGTTGTGGAAGCAATGAATGAATAATTGAAAGAACTTATTGATAAGAGTTCATTAGAAATAGTGAAATGCTATGGAGAACTCCGAATGTTATCTTGAGCTCTTAATTTATAGTTCATAGGAAAATATATCTTAAACTCTTGATTTGAAGTTATTATGGAAAACACTAGTTTGCAAAAAGAAAGACGGATATCACCATTTGTACATCGATTATTGTGAGCTGAAGAAGATAACAATGAAGGACAAGTATCTCTTACAATGAATGGAAGATCGATCAGTTGCAAGGGTTGGTAGTTCTTCTAAGATTAACTATGATTTGATTGTCACCGTTTGAGAATTCGAGATTGAGATGTTGCAAATACGGCTTTTAGGGCAAACCCTGGTCACTACGAGTTGTAGTGATTCCATATGGGCTTACTATGCCCCGAACAAGATATTTTGGTCAACTCTCGAACAAGAGAGAAGTTGTATGACAAGTTGTCTCGGGATGACAACCCCCGAAGGATAGGAAAGAAGTTACAAGTTTTCTTGGATGTGCCGGTCATTTCCGAATTTGTGGAGAGATCCTCCAAAGTAATAACATCAATGGCTAACCTACTTTGGAAGACAAAGGAGTTTTGAAAATGGACAAGGGCCATCAGAGTTGTTAAGAGTTAATAAAAGAGTCGTTGGGCAATCATTTTGACATTGCCTCGAGGTATGATGGATTTGGTGTTTTACAAGTGATTCTTCAAAACAAGGTCTGAGTTAAGTACTGATGTAAAAGTGAGAAGTAACAACATACATGCCTTGTTAGTAAAAGTAGTGAGAAGTAAAGTACTCTCTTCCTTGCTTGGAGCGTGTAACCATTATTGAGGAGACGTAACATTAAAGTTTGGTTTGACAAGAACCAAAGCCAACAGTGTAAAATTGGAAGTTCGATTTGATAGAGAAATCAAAGGGAAAATAATGGAGATGATGCATCAAAACCGAGAAGAAGTTGAGTTCCGATATATTGATCTTTTTGAGATCTTAGCGCGAGTTGGAGAAGTGTCTTATAGTTGGCGTTGCCGCCAAGAGTAGAGAGGGTTCACCCGGTGTTTCATGTGTATCAATCTAGGAAGTACAGTTATGACTCGAGAAGTTTTGCGGTCTTGATGAGTTAGTGGCGTCGTAGAACCGATGAGGCTAATAGGAAGACGGAGGATAGTATTTGGTTGAGTTTTATGTTGAGTTAGTAGCATCGATAGAATCGACGCGTTAGACCTAGTTTTTCCCTTAGTTGAGTTATGTGCATGTGTGATGTTATGGGTAGTTTGTGCTTTGTGCGGGAATGTGATACATGACCTGATATATCTTGCGGTGGTAGTTCGAGTAGATTGTGTGTATAGATTAAAAGTTTAAGCCTTCTTAGTTTTAGAGTTCATACCTCGGCCTTAGCGACCAAGAAGATCGACGCATAGCAAGTTTTGAGACGAAACTTGCTTTTAGGGGATCTAATGTAACGCCCCATTTATTGGGTGTGTTTCCGATTTTTATTTTCCTATTTTTTTTATCGATATTTTTTTAGTTTAAATATTTTAATGAGTTTTTCACGTGGTAAATTATATTTAAGTGAGTTTATATATTTTACATTCATATATATATATATATTCCGTATGTTATTTTGCGGAAATTTTTTTTTATGGTTTTTCCGATCAGAAAAATTTCGTTAGGAGTGTTTTAACTGAGTTTAAACCTCATTCATTTTGGTTTCTTTTTCCCGCCTTCTTTCGGTCTTTGGCTCTTCTCTCTCCCCGACATCTGAAGGAGATGTTGCCCATTTGCTACATACCTACTCAGGCTACCGCCCCCTCAGTGCCCCTCTGTCTGTTGCTTTATTCACGCTACCCTCACCTCTCATCTCTCCTTCTCTCTCACAACCTTCCCTGTACTCACCTCTCAACTCTCTATTTCTGCACACACAGAAGAGCACCTCTCTTCCCACCAAAAAAAAGAAGAGCACCTCTCTCCCTCACTCACAGTTCTCTCTCCCTCACTTGCCAGCATCTCTCGGACCTCCTTGTTTCATTCTTCTTTCACGTTTAAACTCATCCACATGAGCGCTTATTCTCTCCTTCCAATGCCGCCGCCTGGGAGCAGCCTAGTACACCGCCTGTCCAGCTTTCGAGCTCACCAAAGACACAAAGCTCGAGCAGCCACCTCCTACACTCAGGCCGCCGCTTGTGATGTCTCCCGCTGCAACGGTTAAAAGAAAACCCTTTTCCTTTATTAAATCAACCCCCTCTTATTTGTGTTAATTGCAAAATGTACCCATATTTTAATCATTGCAGTTTTGACCCACAGTTTTGGAAGTTTACATTTATGCCACTGTAGAAAGTTAATTACATATATTGGCCATATTTTATATTGTAGTTTGTGACCCGGGTTTTACAATTATCACTTGTGTCCTTTGATGGATTAATTCGGTTATGGCTCAATGATTTAATCCCGGGTTTTTAACGTTCACTTTTGAAAACGAGTTTTCCTTAGATTTATATATATTACATATTCCGTTCAAATTTAGCAAATGAGCTAAATTTGCTTAATTTATGTGTTAGGTTCGGAAGCTTCCCGATAAAAACCTAACGAGTCCAAAGTCGACATCCATTGATCGACTTTCTTCTTTTGACGTCGTGTGTGTATCCTTTCCCACGATTTAGTTATGTTTAGTACTAGCATCATGCTAGGTTGGATCTAGCATAACTTAGAGTGAATGCCAAGTAGTGGCCTTGGACCTCAGGTGAGTTTTGTGGATTGTGAAATGTTGTAAGGCTTGAGGAGTTGATATTATCTTGTATAGGAGTCTTAGGACTTCTAGCTTTTGTTGAGTGTGATGTGAGCATGAGAGATTCTAGGATGCGGTCCTAGAATTGAGAGTCAAATGGTCTTGCGTAGATCATTTGTATAGAAGTCTAAAACTTCTATTATGAGTGGGTTGTTGTTGATATAGTTATCTTCTTGTGAGCAGGGAGGAAACGAGAGTGTTGTGAGTTGAGTGTGGTGACGAGGTAAGTCTCCGGACTTAGCTCGTATTCTCTGCATTAGATTCGATGCGTGTTTGGTGGTGTGTTTTATTGCTTTCATTATAACTTATAAAACCGGACAGTCGGGGTTCCGTACATTTTAGGAGTGGATTTTTATTGGAGTCGGTTTGTGTTTCGTTCTTCGTTTATTGTGTTTGTATGCCGTGTGTATGGCGTTTGGTCTTGGTATTGTGTATCGGCTGAAGTCTTTGTTGTTTTCCTTCGGGTTTCTTGTCATTTGAATTAAAAAGGAATTTTGGTTTTGCCTTTATTTGTACCTTGTTGCAAGATCCGGTGAAATTGTTGTCAAGCTAAGGGTCAAGACCCATTGTGAGGTCCTAACCCGTAGCATCCCGAGTCATGCGGATTCGGGGTGTTACAAGTTACATAGACGACCTATAATTGCTTAGGTTTCACCTAAGTCCCTGAGATCGACACCCCGGAATTCTTGTTTTTACTATAATTGATGCGTATAGTGCGGGTTTGCATCCTTGTTTAAACATATTTCCTCGGTTATAAATTTAAAGCTTGCACACACCGTTTGGAGCGAACAATTTCCGTATGCTTAGGATATCATCAGCTAAGGATGAGAGAGCAGCGTGGGCATATGACATCATTCCATACCCGTTTTGGACACAACGAGCTGTAGTGCTGTCATCTGAGTTGAGGAACGTCCTAGTAGTCGTTATAGGAGTTGATGAACAATGTCTTCATCTACTTCCTTGATCAATTGCCGGTAGACCTTATTGATGACGTTTGGTGTACTCTCACAACAGAGAGGAACGTACCAGTTATTTGAGGACGGTTTTGCAGAATCCGAGAGATAGAAGCCAGTGTGCTATGCTCCCTAAATGTGAATTGAGATGCCAGAAGTAACCTTCAAGGTCATGTTTTTCCGCCAGTAGGATCATGATTGATGTGACGAGGAGTAAGTATGAAGTCTTATGGATGATATTGATGAACGTTAAGGGAATGCGTAGTTCTCGGCCCAACCGTTTGCTACCAACGCTTTGAGGAAGGATTCTATGTGATTCCGCATCCATTTACGATTCTTCTGAGGAAGACCACCATCATTGTTTGGTTGAAGTAGTATGTCGAAGCTCTGAAGAGTAGAGGAAGCATTTGACCTTTGCTTCTACTCGGTGATAATCAGAAGATTCTGGGAATCGCGTGACTACGGTGTTGAGAACGTATGAGAAGAACTGCCCGACTCATGATTTCGAGTTAGTGGTGGTAGCTCAAGTTCCAAGATTTGAAGACAATACCTTCGTGACATTTCGTGTCAGAGTTTCACAGATCATAGAAGGTTGAAGCATATTTTTATGCAATAAAGGTTGAATAACTGCCAACGTCGATGGTTTGAGTTGATCAAGGACGCTGACCTTGAGATTTGTACCATTCTGGCAAGGAGAATGTGGTCACTGATGCCTTGAATAAGAAGACGCCTCGAGAGAAGGCGATTGTTGGAATTGTTGTACAGTCTCGGTTTCAAAATGATCTAGCTTGATTAGAGTTGGACCTACAACTGCTGATAAAGACGTTAGTTTCATGTTTAGGGATTTTACTTGGTTTGTTGGATGAGGTCCAACAAAAATAGGGGACTTGCCTGACCCTGAGGGAACTTGATGGAAGGATGCCTCATGGCGAGGCAACACAGTTCTTTAATGGAACATAAGGAGTATGAGGCGCCGCAACTGCGTCAGTATAACCGCTTATGCGGAGTCAAGTGGAGAAGATTATAGTACACTCATAGTACACTTTCTTTAGTACATCCATGTACGAATAAGAGGTACCATGAAGTAGTAAATTAGGTTAATGTGTTACTAACCTGGAGATGAGCTCATCCACTACCAGTGTTGTAGTGGAAGTGAGAGGACTTTTCTGTGGACTTGTGATGGGATTGAGACCCAGTAAGAGTTTTGGTGTTATCCAGATTATTAGTAACAGATTTACGAAGGCGACGTTCTATCTCTACAAAGAGACGTGGCCAGTGAATGAAGTAACAAAGGAGTACACTAGACAGATGGTGGGACTCCATAAGTGTACCAAGGACGATCGACTATGATTGTAGTAGACAGTTTACTTTGAGGTTTTGATAGCAGATTCATACTGCTTGGGGAACGTGTCCACATATCATGATTGAGTTTTACCTCAAACAGACGGTCAGTCTGAGAGAACCCTCCAGACCGTAGAGGACATATTGTGAGCTTGTGGGATGGATTGGGACCAGGGACGATCTGTTTATCTCCCACTTGTTGAGTTACCGTTGGTATGCATCTATAGGGATGGTCCCTATGAGGCATTGTGTAGACATAGGTGTGATACACCTTTATGCTGGGAGGAGCCTAGCAGTACCAGTGGGATAGCGCCAAAACAGATTCAGGATATGGCTCGAGTAACGCTGATCAGAGAGAGGATGCTGGATGCACAAAGTCGCCAGAAGTTGTATGTAGATAGGAGGTGTCGACCTCTAGAGTTCAGGGTAGGATCTCAAGTCTGGTTGAGAGTAACTCTAACGCGAGGCGTCAGACGTTATGGCATAAAGTGGAAGCTGAGTCTCCGATATGTCAATCCTTTTGAGATACTAGATAGAGTTGGGAGTGCAGTGCACATATTGGATTTGCCACCGAAGTTAGAGGGTGTTCACCCTATGTTTCATGTGTCTCAGCTGAGGGAGTACATACCAAGCCTGAGGCACATTGTGAGTTATGATGATCTAGTGGTTGAGCCGGACCACACTATTGCAGAACAACCTTTTGTAGTTCTAGAAAGAGAGGTGTGAGACGCCTGCATTCGAAGGATATTCCTATGATGAGGATACAATAGTCGAGACGAGGATCGGATGAGGCTACCTGGAAGACAAAGGATAGTATCCAGAGGAACTATCCAGAGTTCTATACGGAGTTAGAGGCACCCGTAGGATCCACAAGTAGATCTTAGTGCCTTTTTGGTGAGTGCTTGTATGCTATGTGCTTATGTGATATGATGTGTTTTGGTGCTAGATTTGATATGTGCATCTGATATGTTAGATCTTATTTTCTAGCACGATATAGGTATAGCTGGAGATGGTTCTTTCCTCCATGCTATTGTGATATGATTTGGATTGGCTGGAGACGGCTTTCCTCCATGCCTTGTGACGTGGTTAGTAGTTGGCAAGAGATGGTTTTTCCTCTATGCCTTTGGATAGCGTTATGATCTTGTTGCTGGAGTTGGTGATTCCTCCATGATGTGTTTTGAGGTTATAGAGTGTTATAGGTTAATACGTTTGAACGGAGATGTGATACCTCTAATAGAGAGAGTGTATATACCTCGGCGTATGGGTCCGAGAGGATTTTGGAATTGTTCAAGTTTCGGGACAAAACTTTTTCTTAAGGGGTGTGTGATGTAATAGCTAGGATTTCCGAATTCTAATTAATGTTGATTAACTTAATCAATGATAGTAATTGACATATAACTCGCAAAGATTGCGTAAGTGTTGAGTATAAGTCCCACCTTTATCTTCCTGGCGTAATTTTGGGCTTATGGTGAAATTTTCACTTTTTCCCCGGGTAATTATTTTTACCCTCCGGTATTATTTGTAGCATTTGGGAGCTCCAATTAATAAAAATACAGTTGAGAGAAATGATCAGGACATCGGACATGTCCTAGATATCAAATAACATGAAAATGCAAAACGGTCAAAAGAGTCGGTTTTTCGTTTCTTAACGGCTAAGAAAGACGGTTTAGGAATACACGTTTTCCGAGGCAATTGTGGAATAATTATCCCTACAATATTCAAGATTTATTGTTCCAATTTTGAGAAGTTTGGAGAAGGGAGTTCAACCCGCCATTGGATCGGTTAATGGATAATTATCGACTTCGCTAAAGGATAATTATCGACTTTACTATAAATAGTGGAAAATCGTTTATTAATTCATTTCCTTTCACGTTTCCTTGTAAAAGCTCTGATTTATCTCAAACTTCAAACTCACATCTACTCTCCGTTTCTAATCCGATTTCAATTCCGTTTGAGTTTCTAGATTCCTCTCTTCATTCTCTTCATATCGGTATCAAGTTTCTGCATTTCCGAGCAGATAAGGACATGGTCGAGCATATATGTCATCAGGACAGTTCCGTCGCTCAGATTCTGGTGAACTTAATGTTGTAAATGCGTAGCCTGCGTCGTTGTGATTCCGAATCTTCTTTCAGATCGTCAATCGGGTTAGTAACAAATAAATTATGAATTTATTCATTTTCCGTAATGCGATTTGGCCTAAATTGACCTTAGGCTTTTCAAAATGGATAATTAGAAATTCCATTATGATCATTATATTATTCTGGTGTTTATGGGTTGTTTGTTTGATGAAATCTGATGACAGGTGGGTTTAGAAATGGCCTGCAGGCAAAACGTTATTCTGGTGAAATTTAATTAATTAATTAAAGGTTATCTAATTAAATTAGGATTGAATTTGAGATTGAGGAAGACTGATTAGATGCATGCTAGGTGTCAGAATGAGTTGAGGATCATGATGATGTTATGGATATCGGTTATGGCTTTAAGGTTTAGTATTTGTACGAGTATGATGAGATGTTATGTTGAGGATATGCCTTAGGCATTTATGAATGTGTTGAGGATCTGAGGTTTAGATTTGAGATATAGGTTGGTAGTGGTTAGTGAGACGAGTCTTCTAACCTTTGCAGTATGTGATTGTGTGTGCCTCGCTATTGCAGGCGTTGATTACTTCCCCTAGGGGAAGCTGTGACGTGGTACAGGTTACGAGTATATCAGGTAAGTACATAGGACTTACTTAGCGTGTAGTTGTGGATTGTATGATTGTGATGATTGTGTGTGTTCATATGATTGTGCATTTATGACCTAAACCAGACTAGGATGACCATTTATTACAATTAAATGGCCCAAGTGTATTATAACGGGTGGTAACCACCGGTCTCTGTCTGCGGGTTAGGAGGAGGTGCCTGGAAGCCAGTAACACAGGGTGAGACGAGTGATGATCACCCTCTTTTAAACCCCTGTGTTAACGGGGAAAGGGACAAGGTTCTTTAGGTTCCTCATGCTACAAAAGAAGTTGAATTAGTATTGGAATAACGTAATGAAAGATAACAAATGAATGTGTATGGCATTGCATGTTTGAGATGTTGATGTGTGGTTGTGCTATTACCTTCATGCTTTTCATTGTTGTAGCTAACGGTTTCATACCCTATTGTAGATGATCTGCAGGTTAGGAAGACTACAGGGTGAGACAGATGATGTAGCCAGCCGAGGACTTCTGTACATTAGGATGTGCGGGATATGGGATCTTTTGTATCAGATGTTGTGGTCTGATGTTTTGTACTCAGCTCTGAGTTTGTAAACTCTTTTGTTGTATCATATACAACTTTTATTTATTTGGTTTTAATCTACCTGTGCAGTGTTGTAAGATCCAGTGAACTTGTTGTCAGGCTAGGGTCAAGATCCATTGTGAGATCCTAGCCCAATGTGACACTCGAAGTCCCGTGAATTTGGGGTGTTACATCACACATGCAAATAAGATCTATTCCATCGCTCATATCTATGTAACTAGCTCAGCGTAAAACTCAATCAAAGATATCATCATCCGTTTCTCAGTTAGCCTTATTGGCTCCTCATCTATGCTGCTAGATCGTCATGACTAACAACGTACCTCAAGTCATACTTGTACTCCCTCGACTGATACACATGAAACACATAGTGAAAATCCTTTACTCTCGGTGGTCAAGACAACAGGTAAACCACTTTCCAACTCACACTAAGATCTCAAAAAGGTCTGATATAGCGGAAACTCAACTTCCCTTTTTAATGTCCAAGACATATGACGCCTCGTGTCCATGATACTCTTAACTAAACTTGTCCCATATCTGAACTCAAGAGGTCCGTACCTCTTATCTGAGCACGCCTTCTGGCGACTTAGCTTGGCTATCACCCGCCATTGGACCACCGCTACTCGAGCAAGGTTGTTCCGTATCTGCTCAGGGCTATCCCCACATGCACTTCCAAATTTGAACACAACGGTGTACTACACTTTTGTCCATAAAATATGAAGAGGCTAAATACCTATGGTCATTGTCTTTTTGCTTTAGTCAAAGTAGGATACCTCACATACACTTAACCGATATGTATGTGTAAGTAAGGGTCGAACCCAAGAGAGTTTTAGTCAAGTTTTGGTTAGATTCAATTATTGATTGATAACCAAAAGGGGAAGGGGGGGTTAGGATTGTAGAACAAACAAGACAAAAGAGATTTAATTGAAAGCAAAGATGATGATAATAAGGATGATAAGAAAGCTACACTAGGTTGGATCTTAGCATGAACACTACTTGGTTGATTCTTTGTAGAAGCAATTCACCAAACTTCTCATCTTGAACTTAGATACGTGTTAAGCCAACCGAAATTAACACAACTTAGCTAGTTTAATGATCCGTAAATCTACAAGATCAAAACACAAGTTAACATTCTAGTAAAGATAAAGAGATATAAAGAAGAATAAACAAACCATTAATCTTTCTTTATAATTATGTTCCTTTCCCTGTGTAACACCCCGATTCCGCGGGACACAATATGCTACGTGTTGGGACCTCACAATGGGTCCCGACCCTTAGCTTAACAACAATTTCACCGGATCTTTCAAACATGGCACAAATAAAGGCAAATATCGAAAACTTTTTAAATACAATGCAAACAATTCGTAAAGAAAGGTACAGCTTGGAAACTCAGCCGAGTCCTCAAAACAACACAACCCTAAAATGATACCCGAAACGTACAACATAAACACAAACTAACATAGCAAAGACAAAACCCCAAAAACGTCCCCGTCCTATAATGTACGGAGACCCCGGCTGTCCACTCCTCCACCTCACTCGGCGGCATCCCTAACCTGCAAGGCATCTACACAATCGGTTTAAAACCGTTAGCTAATATTCAAAGCATTAGAAACAAGGTGATGGAACAAACACACGGAAATAAACAAAACACTCAACATGGTCAAAACACACAAGTCCGGTTCATTATCTTTTTATTTATTAAGTCATATCCCGTTACTAATTCAATTTCCGGTTGTGACACGAGAATAACCGCATGATCTCGCCTCGATCCCTACTCACCGTCAAGGAATGACACTGATGCATTTGGCCGTCTACCTGTCCGGGCTAGTCGCCGAGAACCCCCCTACCTTTTCGCAAGAGCTAGGCAGTGTTGTCACCGCCCGTTCTCATACACTTGGGCCAATAATAAATAAAGTCGGTAATCCTATTTCCGGTTTAAATGTTATACAATAAATGACAAACAAACACTACCAAACCCACATCGAAACTAATACGACGAATACGAGCTAAGTTAGTCCGGAGACTTACCTCGTCTCCACACTCAACTCACAACACTCTCGCTTCCCATGGGAAGAAGCCCACAACCTGCTCACAAGAGGATATATGTCATCAACCCACTCACACAAGAAGTCTTAGACTTCTATACAAATGATCAACACAAGACCATTTGACTCTCAATTACAAGATTGCATCCTAGAATTCCTACACTCACCTCTCACTCAACGCATATGAAGATCTACACACAACCCGCTCTCTCAAACACATGCTAGAAATTTTAACAACATATACCTCACAAGATCATAAACCACAACCTAAGGAAAGACAATCTAGCCTAGAAAGTCCAAGATGCTCAACTAACTCGCCAAGGGTCCAAAGTCACTACTTGACATGAACTCTAAGTTATGCTATATCCAACCTAGCATGCTACTGATGACATGAATTATGACCTATTTTTAGGCATGTATTTATATAGATTTTCCCTTTATTTTGCATGCATAGACATACATTCATGGCATTTATGGTTATATTCATCTATTTTGCAAGAATAGAGGTCTACACAGAGTTTTATTGCATTTGTAGGTAATTTGGCGAATTATGGAGCAAAAATGGCACATTTAAAGATTAAACCTTGCAGCGGGACAAAAAGGAGCATAAAAGGAATTTAGGACGCGCAAAAGTATCTTCTGATACCGTCTGACGCGGCCCAAAATATCTTCTGATACCTTCGGACGCGGCCCAAAGTATTTTCTGATACCTTCGGACGCGGCCCAAAGTATTCTCTGATACCGTCTGACGCGCCAAAGTATTTTTTGATACCTTATGACGCGGCCCAGAGTATCTTCTGATACCAGCACACTCGACTTTTTTTCAGCCCATATTTCTAGGGTTTTACCTTTAAACCCTAGATTTATCCCTACATATATTTGATAGCCTTCAACATTGAAGGACGGACGGTGACAGCCCCGGGACTTGGAGTCAAATTTTCAAAGGGAGATTGGAGAAGGCCGCAGCGGGAAATCTTTACACGTTTTGGAGAAATCGACGATTCTTGGAGAGAGATTGAAGAGCTTTTGCCGAAAAGTTATTCTTGATCTTTGATTGTGAGATTTCTTTATCCATTGCATTGTTTGTGGTTTGTGAACACGAAATTGAGTTGTTTGAGAGATACATTGAGCAGATTTGACAATTGTTTACAGATTTGAAAGTTATTGGAATTCTTTATTCAAGATTCGGTTTCTTAGCGATTTTTCTCTCAATAATTAATTTGATTCGATTTTGAAAATGGTTGGCTAAAAACCTTGTGATTCTGGGGAGGATAGTTGATGATTAAGGCTTAGATGATGATAGACTGAACTCATTCAAACATTAGGACCCTGAGAGTTTAGATTTTAGTTTTGCGACAAACAGGAAAATCGGACTGTTCTTGAGGAAAATCGGCCGATTTTCTTATGAACAGGGCGATTTATTCTTCTGACGAACTTTAATTGAACTAATTTTTAATCAAAACTAATCCTTGTCTAAATCCCAATCTTGATTAACCTTTCTACCCTCTAATTGAATGTATGAAGGCACTTCAAACCTGTTTCTACATTTAATAGATTAAGATCGCAAGATTTGGGTAATAAAGAGATTCAACGCCCTTTATTAAGATTTTAAGTGTGCTTTCTAATCTTTACTTTGGAGAGTCATATCCTGGAGTTTTAGATAGTTAGTTTGAACATAATTCTTGTCTCTAGATCTTTCTATATTGCAGCCTTAACAACCCTTATAGAGAGAACCTATAGATTAGTCATATAGGTTTCGGAACTTCATCGTACGAATCCTACCTTTGAACATTCAATCTTGGCAATATAAATTCTTTCTTATACCTATAGAAGTGTCTTGAATCGAAAGCCTAAATCGGATACTTGAATCCTTGGAATCATTTCTCTCTTTATCAAATCACAAAAGTTTTTATACTTTCGCTAGATAATTGAAATCGGAATTATTCTCACCAAATCCCTGAGTTCGACTCTGGAATTCTTACCTTTCTACAGCTGATCCGTACACTGCGGGTTCGCTTTGCTTTTGAGTTCTAGATATAAATATTAAGACTTTGACGCACACCCTTTTGAGCGAACAGCTACTTCTAAACATAACTCGATGAGGAAGAAAGGTACTCACACGAGGTCAAAGCCGGAAGACGAACTACGGATGTCGTTCGAGAAGGGATTCGTTGGCCTTTATCGGGGTCGCTTCCTGACCTAAGACCGAAGGTAAACAAATTTAGCTTATACGCCAATATTTATCATAAAGTAAAAAATATAATAATCTAAGGTAAAACTCATTTTCAAAAGATGACGTTAAAACCCGCATTAAAATCTTTGAGCCATAAACCAAGATTAATCCAACGAAGGCATAAATTATAATATATATCAAATAGAGTAAACTTGTATTTAATATCCAAGGTTAAAACTTGTAAGGACATTTTCAGGGCAACTTATACAACTTCAGAAATATGGGTCATAAATGGTAAATAAGAATATGGGCAAAAATCTGTAATTAAGTTCAGCAGGGGTATAAATGCAACTTCCTAAAATGTGGTTCAAAACTGCAATAATAAACATATGGTACATTCTGTAAATAACACAAATAATGGGGGTCCCGATTTTCAAAAAAAGAAGCACAGCTTCTCTAACCCTACAGATGGGAATAGTGGTGGGTCACAAACCTAAACCGTCAAAATCCAAACCGGCGGTTAACCGTCGGTTTGATCTCCCAACCGCCGGTTTGGTCCATTTTTTAAAAAAAAATAAAAATTAACCAAACCGGCGGTTAAACCGCCGGTTTGGGGTAAACCGCCAGTTTAGGTTTGGCCAAAGGCCAAACCTAAACTTAAACCGTAAACCCACGGTTTGGCCAAACTGGCAAACCTAAACCGCCGGTTTGGCCGTTTGGTTCAAACCGGACCCAACTCTAGATGGGAATGTGTTGGGGAGGCTTTGCAGGGCGCCGGGAGCGAGCTTTGATAGAGGTCTTCTCCGGTAGGGTCGACTCTTGTGGATGAAGGTGATCGGTGGCTCCGGTAACGATAAGGCGAGGCAAGGTTCGTCGATGGAGGTGTCAAAGCGTGGTGACAGCGGCTCTCCCTTGGACAGCTGCGACAGAAGAAGGGAAAAAAGGGGAAGAGAAATCAAGCCAGCAGTGGGGCTTCGGCCGAGACGAAGGCGGCTCTGGGTGCTTCTCCGGCTTTGAGTGGCGGCAAGGCTCTCCGATGGCGACTCGACAGAGGCGGTTCGAGAGGTGCGTGTCTGCTGGCGTGGTTCCGATGCCAAGAGAAGGGAGAGGAGGGTGTGAGTGGTGTTGTTGCTGCGTGAAGGGGAGAGTGAAAACAGAGACAAGAGTAAGGTTGTGAGATATGAGATGTTTGAGAGATGTGAGGTAGGGTCATTATAGAGCATTGCAGAGCTCCAGACCCTGTAGGCTAGAGAGGCAGTACCAGGAGCAACTAGGAGTCGGAAGCGAGAGGTCGGGAGAGGCGAGAAGTCGGGTAGCGTGGGGCTGAGTGGCTGTTCATCAGCAAGAGGAGAGAGGAAGGAAGAATATAAAAGAAAAGTAAAAGGAATTATAAAGGAAACGATAAAAATAAAGGAATTAAGGAATTAACAACTCGATCGAATTAATCGGAGTGAAATTTCCGGATTGGAAAATATTTCCGAACTTTTCCGTTAAATAATTTACAGAAAATATATAAATAAATTATATGTAAATATACTTGGAATAGTATGATTTTCGATAAAGAAAACGTTCTCGTAAAAATATGTACGAGATTACAATATTAATTTTAAACGGATAATATATGATTATGAAATATATTGGTACATACATATATACTCGTATAATTATTTAGGATATTAAAATATCAATAAATATACGGAAAGATAAATATCGAGAACACGCCTAAAATTGCGGCGTTACATTAGATCCTCCTCAAAACAAGTTTCATCCCGAAACTTGCTATACGTCGGGCTTCTCGATCTCGAAGGCCTAGTTATTAACTCTCAAACTAATAAGACTTAAAGCTTCTAATCTAAACATACCAACTACTCAAACTCCCCCGCAAGATATAGCAGGTCATAAAGCACATTCCCGCGTGGGGCATAAACTACATATATAATCACGCATGCACATATCTCAACCATGGAAAGACCTCGGTCTAGCCCGCCGATTCTATTGATACCACTAGATCTGCGCAAAACTCGACTAAAGATACTACCCTCCGTCTTCTAGAGTAGGTTAGCCATTGATGACGTAACTTTGGAGAATCTCTCCCCAGGTCGGATAAAGACCCACACATCCTGTAACTTGTAACCTCTTTCACATCCCTCGGGGGTTGTCATAAGCGTTAAGACTGTAGGGCGTTATCATGCCTCTAAATAAACCGATTTCCTCTTCTTTACCTTCCAAGACATGACCACATGTGGGAATTGTTGTTTGTAATTTATGTAAGCTTCTACCCTTCCTCCGAGTAGGTGGAGGACTTACTTTAACATCAATCTGACCATAAGGGTTTTAACATCCTTTCCTACATATACCTCCCGTGCTTCTCAAGTCGACCTTCAACTTCAAGCTTCGGTCTTCTCTTCCTCTTGTTGGTCACCTTATGCATCTCTTGGAATTACAAAAACAACCTTACCATCGTGCCGGCATGCTTCGTGGGGGACTCTAGGTAAAATTATTCACTTCAAAACCATTGAAATATCTTGCTCGTTTCTTTTCAGGTTAACGTCATAAGCTCAAAGCTTTCCGTGTTACTACTATCCAAGTTTTCCGTTTAATGTCATCGCTAGCATAGCTTCTCCATGTGAGTCCAAAGAATGCAACATCGGTTTTGTTAGTACAAACTGACCATGCCTCTTCTCTTGATCACGATAGAAGTTCTGCTTCCTCTTGTCCCGCCTTGGAAAGGTCACCTCGTCTCGTCTTTGGGGTGGCCGTCGTGGTCTTCCTACTAATGTCCAAAAGGTAAATGGAGTTCCCCTTTGTCCGTCTCTTTGATGTCTTCTTCATCCACTCGAAGTGCATGATATAGAAGTCTGCTCACCAATTACGATTTTCCAAGCGAATTGGACAACCGGGTACCTCTCGGGTACCACTAACCTTACCCTAGTCGGGTAACCCTATAGTGAAAGGTATCCCCTCTAACGTAACTAAGGTCAATCCTAGCTACACAAATTGTGTCAACCGGTGCCGCTGGATCTATATAGTACTCGTATAAAACAATACCCCGACAGTGATGCCGTGAATCTATATAGTACTTGTGTCAACCGGCGCCGCTGGATCAACGACGCTCCTCATCTCGAAAACCCTGGCCTGAGTGTCTCTAGCCTCTGTGGTGCCTCCACCATGCCCCCTACCTAGGCCTTGACTCTTGGCCGATCCCTACGAACGAGTCTGACCTTGGAATCTCTAATGGTGGCTCTGCAGCTGATACTAAGGCGACCTCTACACACCTCCTGCCACGCTAGCAGGTGAAGAACCCTGCTGTGACTGTGTCTTGCCCTGACGGCAGAAAGTAGCTCGGTGGCCCACTTGGCCACAAGTGAAACAAGCCACGGGTGGCTTCCTACATGCATTCCTAATGTGTCTATACCCTCCACAATTGAAACACTGACGTCCCCGATCAGATGTCGGGGCAGTAGCCTATGAACTAGAACGGCTTTGCACCTGGCTATGCCCATGTCCTGGGGCTCCTACTCCTGAACTAGCGGGCTCTGTCCTCCGTCTCTTGTCCTGCCCCTCGGACTGAGCAACTCTCTTAGGACCCGGGTGGTCCCTCTCATATGCCGAAGCTTGGTCCTGATACTCCACCAAGGAGTCACAATGGAATCCCGCAAGGTACGTGCGGGTGGACTCCCTCAGTCTCTTGGAAAAGAGATAGACATGTTGGTCTGCTGGAGGTGTAGCGGGTCTGAGCAAGGCTAACTCTGCCCGAAATGGTCTGATCGCCTCAATGACTGGGACATCCTCAAATCCCGCCTCTAAGAAGTCCTGGACTATGCCTCTCCTCAATGAATCCGGGCAAAAGGTCTCCCTAACGAGGCTCAACAGCTGATCCATCCTGGTCATACCTCCTCTAACTGTCCTCCACCGTTACTGAGCCTGATCTTGGAATAGCGTCTAGACTACCTCGACCTGCCTCTCCTCCGGGAAACAAATGACCTCTAAAGCGGACTCTACGTGCCCAATCCAATGTTCCACCTCTAATCCTACTTTCACGTCGAAGTAGGGTACATGCTGCTGGATGAAAGCCTTCAACCATGAATCAGGTCTCGGAGACCTCATCTCATCTCTTGCCCTAAAAACATCAACAGGCTCGGGTGCAACTACTGCTGGTGCAACAACCTCTGGTGTGGCTCTAACTGGAGTCACCCTCTGTGAGACCTCAACTGATCTCGCTGGTGCAGGTACATGTACTGGTGGTACGGGAGGTGGTGCTCGCGTCCTAAACGCCTTCTCAACTCGACGTACATAGTCCTTAAACACATCAGCTCTAATAAATGCTCCCCCGGTCCTAGCAGATGGGGAACTATGTGCCCCAGACCTCACAACTGTCCTATCCCTAGCCTCGGGAATGATGCTTTCCGCGACGTCCTCTACGGAAACCTCAGCTGCTGGCGGATCCATAACTGGTGGGTCCGCAATAGGGATACGTCCCCGACCTCTCGTGCCTGGAGGTCTCCCTACTCATCCCCGTCTCGGGGCGGTAGGAGGAAGAGGGGGTCTACCCTTGACGGGTCCTACGTATGCGGTAGCTCTCGTACGTGCCATTTGATAGCGTATGACGTTTATTTATATATTAAAAGGTATGTAATACTTACAATTTTGATATAGTAAAATTTACGAAAGCATGAAGATAAGCATGATCACCTATACATCCAAGCCATATAAGCCCAAAACATCCTAAGGCCATATACATAACAAGATACATACAAGTCCAAAACATCCTAAGGCCATATATAGATATATAACTATATAAGTATATTCATATATAAAATCCAGAAATCTACGTCACCGAGGTCCCGTACATTCTATCCCATCCCGACTCATGCATATGATTTAAAAAACGAAAAGTCAGAACCCGTGGGATTCTATTTATTCCTTATTCGACCTTTAGAAGATTGCGAGTGCCATTGTTGGAATCCTAAGGCTCTCATACAACTTTGTAATACCCCGATTCCGCGGGACTCGGGATGCTACGGGTTGGGACCTCACAATGGGTCCCGACCCTTATCTTGACAACAATTTCACCGGATCTTTCCAACATGGCACAAATAAAGGCAAATATCAAAAACGTTTTTAATGCAATGCAAACAATTCGTAAAGAAAGGTACAACTTGGAAACTCAGCCGAGTCCCCAAAACAACATAACCCTAAAATGATATCCGAAACGTACAATGTAAACACAAACTAACATAGCAAAGACATAACCCTAAAAATGTCCCCGTCCTATAATGTACGGAGACCCCTGCTGTCCACTCCCCGACCTCACTCGGCGGCATCCTTAACCTACAAGGCATCTACACAATCGGTTTAAAACCGTTAGCTAATATTCAAAGCATTAGAAACAAGGTGATGACACAGACACACGGAAATAAACAAAACACTCAACATGGTCAAAACACACAAGTCCGGTTCATTATCTTTTTATTTATTAAGTCATATCCCGTTACTAATTCAATTTCCGGTTGTGACACGAGAATCACCGCATGATCTCGCCTCGGTCCCTACTCACCATCAAGGAACACTGATGCATCTGGCCGTCTACCTGCCCAGGCTAGTCGCCGAGAACCCCCAAGCTCTCCGTAAGACCTTGACAGTGTTGTCACCGTCCGTTATCATACACTTGGGTCAATTATAAATAAAGTAGGTAATCCTATTTCTGGTTTAATTGTTATACAATAAACGATAATCAAACACCACCAGACACACATCGAAACTAATACGACGAATACGAGCTAAGTAAGTCCGGAGACTTACCTCGTCTCCACACTCAACTCACAACACTCTCACTTCCCTTGGGAAGAATCCCACAACCTGCTCACAAGAGGATATATGTGAACAACCCACTCACACAAGAAGTCTTAGACTTCTATACAAATGATCTACGCAAGACCATTTGACTCTCAATTCTAGGACCGCATCCTAGAATTTCTACACTCACCTCTCACTCAACGCATGAGGAGATTTACCCACAACCCACTCTCTCATACACATGCTAGAACTCCTAACAACATATACCTCGAAAGATCATAAACCACAACCTAAGGAAAGACAATCTAGCATAGAAGGTGCAACATGCTCAGCTAACTCGCCTAGGGTCCAAAGCCACTACTTGGCATTCAATCTAAGTTATGCTATATCCAACCTAGCATGCTACTACTAAACATAACTCGACGAGGAAGAATGGTACTCACACGAGGTCAAAGCCGGAAGACGAACTACGAATGTCGTTCGAGAAGGGATTCATTGGCCTTTATTGGGGCGCTTCAAGAATTAAGACCGAAGGTAAACAAATTTTAGCTTATACGCCAATATTTATCGTAAAATAAAAAATATAATAATCTAAGGTAAAACTCATTTTCAAAAGCTAACGTTAAAACCCGCATTAAAATCTTTCAGCCATAATCAGAGATTACTCCAACGAAGGCATAAAATATAATATATATATCAAATAGAGTAAACTTGTATTTAATATCCAAGGTTAAAACTTGTAAGGACATTTCCTAGGCAACTTATACAACTTCAGAAATATAGGTCATAAATTGTAAATAAGAATATGGGCCAAAATCTGTAATTAAGTTCAACAGCGGTATAAATGCAACTTCCCAAAATGTGGGTCAAAACTGCAATAATAAGCATATGGGTACATTTTGTAAATAACACAAATAATTGGGGTCCCGATTTGAAATAAAGAAGAAGCAAGGCTTCTCAAACCCTACATATGGGAATGCGTTGGAGAGTTTTTGCAGGGCACCGTGTAACACCCCAAATCCACAAGACTTGGGATGCTACATTGGGTTAGGATCTCACAATGGATCCTGACTCTAGCTTGACAACAAGTTCACTGGATCTTACAACAAGGCACAAGTAGAGTAAAACCAAATACATAAAAGCTGTATATAATACGTCAAAAGTTTTTACAAACACAAAGCCGAGTACAAAACATCAAACATAAACATCTGATACAAAAGATCCCAACCCACGCATCCTAATGTACAGAAGTCCTCGACTGGTCACACCATCTGGCTCACTCTGCAGTCTTCCTAACATGCTGATCATCAACAATACAGTATACACCGTTAGCTACAACAATAGATAAGCATGAAGGTAATAGCACAAACACACATCAACATCTCATACATGCAATGCCCCACACATTCATTTATTATCTTTCATTATGTTATTCCATGACTATTTCTACTTTTTTTGTAACATGAGGAGCCTAAAGAACCTCATCCCTTTCCCCGTTAACACAGGGGTTTTGCATGGGGTTGTTACGTCTAGGAATAGATGCACAAAAGTTTTACAATTTATAAACTCGTTATATTTCTCCTAACTCCTAGCGAACCCGCAGTGTACGGGACGTTTCATAGTAGGGATAGTATTCCGAGGTCGAACACAAAGACTGTGGTGAGATTGAATCGATTAGTGATTAAGTTTAGTGAAGATCTATGCTAAGAAAAGAGAAGGAAATAAAGAAATGAAAATCTCAATGTTTTTGGTTTGGTTTTTATGGTGATCAATCAAAGATCACAAGTCATGCAAGGTAAGCAATCAACTAAGCTAACACCACAAGTAACAAGCGAATTCGAAATATGTAATCAAAGATAGAAAAGGCGGATTCTAGGGGTTAGAAATTCCGGTTATGGCATTGGACTCAAGCTATCTAATCATTCATTGGATCTACTATAGTATGTTGGGAGTGAGCGTTTCTAGATTGGGATCAATCACCCTGTAGGTCTCATGGTCCACTAGTCTGTTCCTAAGGTCTCATCACCGGGTAGGTCTCAAAGAGCCTAAGGATAGGAATTCTACACAAACCGGATGGAATTCTAGGGATCCAACCTCTCCTTACCGGGTAAGTCTCGGAAAGCAAGTCCTAAACACCTATCCTAGCACACTCAGTCCAATAGCGGCTTGTGAGGCTCACTACTACCTAGAGTTTGTCGTCTTTGATATCAAAGAGCAAGAATCACCGGGTAGGTCTCTTCTAACACTTGATTACTAACACTAGGTTACCCTAGGATAGATTTAGCTCAACAAACACTAGGATTTCAACATTTTAACACTATAGAACTTAGACTCATCAAACCAAACGGATCAGACAGATCCACGGGCTGTTCATGCCCTTCCACGGCCGTGGACTGGCAAGAACAAACCGTGGAATCTAACAGTGGCTCTGTTCAAATAAACAAATCATCCAAAGGCAAATCTAAGTCCATCCTATCATAGTCCAGCCATAACCTTCCTTTCCTTACCCTAGAACCGCATCTATCTAGCCAACAACATACATCATCACAATCGAAATCATCAAACATAAAATCATGTCTTCCATTTGCAAGATAATGAAGAGAAAGAGATGAACAAGTGAAACAAGTAAAACCAAGCTGAAAATGAGATTAGAAAAACTCACAACCCTTCAAAAGAAGGTTTAATCGATTCTTACAACCCTAGAAAATGATTCCGATAATCTTCACTCTAAAATCTATCAATGACTAGCAATGGTGTCTTCTACACTTCTCCTCCGATGGAGCTTTCCTCCAAACTTCATATTGAGAGAATCTTCTTGTTGAGAGTGTGGGAGAGAATGGTAGTGAGAGTGTATGTGATTGGATGCTGAAAAAATTCCCCCCCCCCTCACAACCTTGCAGGACCACCTTTTATACTACAACTTTGCAAGAGTCGGCCATGAGATCGTGGCACAGTTGTCACAACCGTCTGGCAAAAACCACGGTCAGATTCCACGCCTGTGGAAGTGCCAGTTACCGTGGTTTTGGTGCCTGAGCTTGTTTTTGATCATTGAGTCATGGTTTGGTGCATGGCTTGCACCAACATGGTCCCATGAGTCTTCCTTAGCCTCTAGCTTGCATCACAATGAGTCCGAAGGTGTGTCATCTTGATGAACGATCCTCAAATGTATTGATTAAGCTCCTAAATCTCCAAAAATACCTACAAAGCAATGCAAAAGTCCGTGAAGACGTCTATCTTGACAAAATACGTGAATTGAGTGCAAACGTCGTGAACTAGTGCTAAACCATGCATGAATGAGTGAAAAATCTATCTAAATGATTACCTAAACCTATGCCGTAAATCGTGTTATCAAAAATACCCCATATTTATGATTTGCTCGTCCCGAGCAAGTCCCAACTATAGACTAAGAGATGACATGATTTATGCATGCAGAAAAACGACAAAATCTTTTTGGAGTTGTGCTTCTAATATTGGATCACCTTCATAGTCATGTTTCATGGCAATGGACAAGCAATCATGTGTCAAATAAATAAAGGCACGGAAAGACAATTGTACTTAACTCGAAAGCATGCATGAAATGTAAAAATGAAGAAGTCAAGATGATCAAGAGCATATCCAATCTAGATTACTAAGTCTTACACACATGCAAATAGGTCACAAGGGCTTGTGAGATAAAAGGCCAAGAAACGTTGTGATTAGGTGGGGATTTTTCTAGGCTATGTGATGCTAATCCGGGAATGGAACTAACTCCACAATTTTGTCCTTGATCAACTTCCCACAAGTGTATATTTTCTCCATCTTTTCTTCCTTTTCTTTTTCTTTCACTTATTTTTGAGACAATGGCATTGGTGTACAAAAGCCGAAACCTTGGTGATTAGCCGTCCTCGGGCTTTTTCTATTTTTCGAGGTGCATCCACACCGGGCACACATACCAAAGCTCGTTAAGACTATTGGTTTATTTGACTTTGGCAAGGCACAACCACCCGATTATGTGAATAGTGCCGAGTTACTCGTCATTTAAACCAACGTCCCCAAACCTATATTTTTGTTTACACTTTCACAACAAATTCAGCATTTCATTCATAACATTCTTTTATCAACATCTTCACCCCACACTTGCTTTCCACACACTCAACACACTAACATGCTCCTATTCCCAGATGGGTCAAAAGAGGTCAAATTTTATATCAATTGAGGTGCTTAAACAACATGATAAAGATGAGAAGTAGAGAAAGATGAATTGCCTTAATCACTCCTAAATGATGTGCAAGAACTAGCATGTAATTTCGACTTTCAATACTCAATCCAATCAAGACAAACATCATGATCACAAATCATTCATGGGATTCAAGATAACTACTTCAAGTCTACATATGCATTCATCTATTCAACACACAAGGCCATCCATAGCCAATCCACAAGAAAATTTCATCATAAGGGTCATTCCCAAGTTTAGAAGCACTAAAATTTTTTTAAATTTTCTGATTTTCTGATTTTTTTTTTGGATTTTTCGAAATATCTATGTACAATGCAAGACATGTGACAATAAGAAACTACCCTAGATGCTAATCATGCAAAGGATCATGCAAACCCCACCCCATACTTAGAAACACATTGTCCCCAATGTGTAAATGAAGTAAAGAAGAGTGAAAGAGGGTTCTCACAATGTAAAAATGGTTTGCTTTGGTATTTGGGATTTTGCTCAAGTGGATTGATGGTGGATGATCCTATCAACAATGGTAGAGAGCTCTACATGTTCATCAAGGCGTCGGGACCCGCACTAGGCACAGCTATCCGTCCAAGTTCCGCGTCCGCTCCACCCATAGTTGATGAGGGATTCATCATCATCATTCTCATGCCATGCAAGGCTTCCATGCTACCAAGACTCTAGCACACACACAAAGCACACCAAACACACAAAAACAGAAAAATCAAAAACAAAAACAAAAACGAAAAAGGGAAAAACGTTACCAATGGGTTGCCTCCCATTAAGCGCTTCTTTAAGGTCATTAGCTTGACCAAACTCGGGGGCGTCTCACTCTAGGTGAAGTGGGGAAATCATATCCACCGGAGCTCCCGGGATATACTTCTTCAACCGGTGCCCATTCACCTTGAAATCTCCACACTGCTTCCCTCCTATCTCAACCGCTCCTTGGGGAAATATCTTCTTCACCACATAAGGACCGGTCCACCTCGACTTTAGCTTTCCGGGGAAGAGCCGCAGCCTCGAGTTGAAGAGAAGGACAAGGTCGCCTTCACTCAACTCCTTCGGGATGAGACGCTTGTCATGCCAACGTTTGGTCCTTTCTTTGTAGATCCGGGCGTTTTCATAGGCATCCAACCGGATCTCCTCAAGAGCGTTCATGTCTAGCAACCTTTTCTCTCCGGCCTCCTTGAGGTCAAAATTCAACCACCTTATAGCCCAATATGCTCTATGCTCCATTTCTACCGGAAGGTGGCAAGACTTGCCATAGACTAGCTTGTAAGGAGTGGTTCCAATTGGTGTTTTGAAGGCGGTTCTATATGCCCACAAGGCATCATCGAGCTTCATAGCCCAATCCTTTCTCGTTCTAGAAACCGTCTTCTCAAGAATTCCCTTTATCTCCCGGTTGGAGATCTCCACTTGGCCACTAGTTTGGGGATGGTAAGGTGTTGCCACCTTATGAGTCACCCCATACTTAGCCAAAAGTGTCCCGAAGTTCCTATTGGTGAAATGCTTCCCTCCATCACTTATGATCACCCTTGGTGTTCCAATCCTAGGGAAGATCACTCGGTTGAAGAACCGCACCACAACCTTGGCATGATTTGTGGGGGAGGCGATTGCCTCAACCCATCTCGAAACATAGTCAACCGCCAATAGGATGTAGAGGTTGCCACACGAAGAGGGGAATGGCCCCATTAAGTCCACACCCCATACATCAAATATCTCCACCTCTTGTATGTTGTTCAAGGGCATCTCATTCCTCCTTGAGATGTTGCCCGTCCTTTGGGAAACATCACAAGCTACCACAAAGTTTTGCACATCCTTGAACAAACTTGGCCAAAAGAAACCCGATTGCAACACCTTAGCACATGTCTTGTGTGAGCTAGCTGTTCGCCCCTAGAGGTGTGTGCAAATAAGTTTTAAATTTATAAAACTAGAATCAAGCAGCGAACCCGCAGTGTACGGATCGATATAGTTAAGCAAGAATTCTAGAGTATCGAACACAGGGATTTGGGGGAAACGAACTCGATTGCAGATTATCAAGCAAGTAAATGTGAGAGTTTTGCAAATTATTGGGAAAACAACAATCCTAAAGATCCAGGTATCTAATTGTGGCAATCGATTCAAGATATACTAAATGATATAAAGACAGAGTTGAGATATGCAAAGGTATACTAATGTAAGGTAATCGTACGGTGAAGTTCCAAAAAACCTTATATAACTCACCTACAAGACACTCTCTATACAGGTTGTTGAGGCTCAATATAGAAGGATTCTAGAGGCGAGAATTAGTGTCAAATACCCAAACTTATAATCCAAGGATCAAGACTAACTTAACCGATTGAGGTTGTTGAGGCTCACAATCGAGGTAGAGGTTGTTGAGGCTTCACTACCACCTAGAAAAGACAAGTCTAAACTAAGTTAAAGCAAATCTTTAACTTTAGATTAAAGTAAAAGCAGATTCGTAGACTTAAGGGAAATCACGGTTAGTTCTTGAAGTTCCACGGCCGTGGACTCAAGAACAGACCGTAATTTAGGGCTGTCGGCGACAATTCTCTAACTCTCAGGGTCTAATCTATTTGCGATCGATCTATCATCATCTAAGCCACAACTATCAACCCTTCACCTTAGAATTGTTTAGAGCTTTTAGCCAATAACAGTCATATTGATATCAATTCAAGAATTAAAAGATAAAAAGATGAAAACTTTCAAGAACTTTCAATAATCTTCAATTCAATCTCAAAGTCACAAAGGGAATAAGCAATGTCAAAAGATTCACAATAGAACAATTAATCGTAACCCTAGGAAAGAAAAGAAAACGGGATGTCAATCCGTTTTCCAAATCGAACCTAATTAAGAAGAGAGATCTTCTTGAAAAATCTTCCAAGAACTACGATCTTCCGCAAATCCGGAGATCTCAACAGCAATCTCCACCAAAAGTGCGAGATTAGAGGAATTCCAAAAACGAACTTCGATCTCTTCAAAGAGATGTCAATTGCTTCCAAGCAAGCTAAGCAAAACGTCTTCGTGTCTAAGCGGCGAAGAATGAGGGCAAACGGGTAGCGAAAGTCGTAAGCGAGGTGACGGAATCTTGCTTCGTCCGTCTTTTTATAGTGTAGGGCAAAATGTCGGCCCGGCCCAATCTTTAAAAGATCGTGGCTTCAAAGTGTGGCGAAAAGATTCGCCAAGATCACGGTCGTGGAAGTGTTCCACGACCGTAATTTAGGGCGTGGAAACAATTACGGTTTGCAACATATATTCCACGGCCGTGTAATCCCCTGGAATGAACATGGATTTCTGACTCCAAATCCACGGCCGTAATTCTGAACGTGGTTTGTGATACGGCCGTATTTTAGGGCGTAATTTAGGGCAAGAACGTGATTCTTCCCTAAACTCGTGCATTCCTCAAACTAAGACTCCAAATTGCTTCCAAAGAGTGTCCTCAATCTATGGACATATCAACTCAACTCTCCTTTGCTCGTTTCCGTTCGGAAATAGCTCCAAATCACCTATAATCAACATAGAACTAGTGTAGACATCCATATCGACAATATAGGTAATACTAGCTCTCATATGCACAGAGTTCAATCAAAGACTATCAATATGAATCAAATACGTTTAGAAAACGTGCCTAAAATATCACAATATTTCATGCTAACAAATAACCCCATACGTAACACTTGCTTGTCCCTAAGCAAGGTCTTTCAAAAAGCTTTAAACAAGAGTTAGGATGAAATATGTGTACCTTCTTTTGGATGAATGTGACTTCTAAAGAATAGATCATTCTCAAACCTTGCTTCAATCGTTTTTCAAACTTTCACACACTTAATCAAAGAGTAAAAAGCAAAGAAAATTCATGAACCAACTTAACTTCTAAACAGGCATTATAACCTTCAAACATTAACAAAATCAATCTCAAGAAACTTCAATTTAGATCACCAAGTCATATAACATTCTTTTGATCTTAAGGACTTCCAAAGAAAAGGTCTAGAATATGGAAGGAAAGGGAAAACTTTAAGGGGAAGTGGTGCATAAATCCGGGAAAGTGGACAACTACCTTCTTCTTCTTATGCGGTTTCCGCAACACTTCAACTTAGAGCTTCGCTCTCTTCTTTTCACTTCTCGAATTTACTTTTGGAGTTATGGATAGAGGTGCACAAAAACCGAAGCCTAGGAGATCGGCGTTTCTCAAATTTGTCAAGAGATGCCTCAAACCCTTAGCGCACATACCATAATCCGCTAGGAATATCACTCAATCCGACTTTGGCAAGACACAAACACCCGGCTATGTGAATGGTGCCGAGTTACTCATCGTCATGATTGACTTCCCCAAACCTACAATTTCTTTCTATTGAATTGATTGTAAATATTTGCTCTCATGGCCCTCCCACATCAAACATGCCTTTTTCTCATTCACTTCTCCAAATTCCCGGATAGGTAAAGGAGGCTAATATTTCAATGAGGAGCTAGATGATCAAGGAAAGAAGAAAGAAAGTATTGAATTGCCTTAATCATTTCAAAAGGAAGTATAGGAACTTATGATGTGATTTCAACTTCAGTTTTCTAGCATGATTTAGGTAACATTTTCACATTATAAAACTTGCAAAAGAGGTGAAATTCATTCATTCAAATTCTTTTCAATTCACAATCCTTCTAAGCATGCAATTGTCATCAAACTCAATTCACAAGTAGATTATCATGGAAATCATCTCAATTCATTAGAAGCATAAAATTTTCAAAATTTTTCAATTTTTATGGGTTTTTCAAGTCATTTTTCATGCAATGCAATAAGGAAACGTGTAACACATAATGAAGATGCAACGATAGTCTCGAATGAAAGCAAACATAGAGAGTAGAGTTATTACAAACTTTTAGTACATCCCACCCCATACTTAGGACGAACATTGTCCCTAATGTTCAAAAGAAAGAACAAAAGAAAGAAAAGAAAAAGAAACTCACAAGTGGTGGCGGGAATGTCTAAAACAACGATCATGCATCAATCACTGCGGCGCCGGTGGAGGTGGGAATGGAGAGAAACTCGGATCATAGTACCGCCCGAACTGCTGGCGGTAGACGTCCCTCATCATGTGGTCAAGGTCGTCTAAGCGTCCGTCTCTAGCATCCGCCCGGATCTCTAGCGCTCCGACTCTCTCCGAAAGTCCGGTAGCCCAATCCGGCATCTGCTCGTACCATCCCGGGGCGTGACTGTACCATGATGGAGCATCGGATGGTGCTGGTGCTGGTGGCGGTGGTGGTGCTGCTGGCTGCGCCGTGGACCAAGGAGGGGGGTGTCGTACCAAGTGGGAGGTGTAGTCATCCACGTGGGCCTCTCACTCACGCTGGCGCGGCGAGATGACGAGCCTGAAGCTCTAGCTGGACGTGGAGAACGCCTAGGTACATCCGGGGCCGCCTCCGGCTGATCCGGGAACGTGCCGAACTCCTGCTCCGCTCCTCCACCACTCTCGTACTGATCTCCCATGTCCTCCTCATCCACAACCGGTGGTGGAACGTAAGGGGGAGCCACTAGCCTGTTCGCATGCATCGCAGCGAACGTCTCTTTCCAATTGTGGCGTCCCGCCACAATGGAATACTCCGGCAGCCACTCAATCCCTCTACCCGTCCTAGTCTCCCAAGGCATGCCTGCATAAGGCGGACCTCTATGTGTGGGGAAGATGAGTCCCCTAATCATAAAAGCATGTAGCCCTAAGGGAACCGCCGGTATACGGGTGCAAGCAGAAAAGTCAACACCGAACGTCCTAGCAATGTGGGTCACTATCCCACCATATCCAATGTTCCCCTTCTTCTTGTTCTTCAGTTTACTCATCGTAGCCGCCAAAAGAGTGGCACAATCTGCACGGCGACCGTAAAGCATACAATAGAGCAAGAATAGCTCATCCGTCTTGATCTTTTGGGGCGTCTCCGTCCTAGGAAAGAGACACTCCGAAAGAACACGGTGAGCTATCTTCAAGGCTAGATAGTACATCAATCTAGCCTTGGTATCGGCGGGTTGCCAACGGTCCTCGTCGGCGTAAATCATGGCTACTTCCTCCCAAAAATCCTTGGGGTAAACTCCGCTCGGAAATCGACCGTTATAGGTCTCATGGAACCCGAAAATGGTCCCAAACTCGACAATGCTCAAATGATAGTCTCGTTCCATGAGACGGAAGGAGACGGTCCTATCTACGTGGCTGTGCTCGAAGGACGTCACAACCTCCCGGGTAATCTCCTCGTAGGCGTCTTCACGAATGTTCGTGAAGACAAGCAACCCGGCTCTATCCAAGAGCCATGTAAGATCATCTACTATGTTGAGAGGATGTAGATCCTCCAACAACAAGTACCTAGGACCTATCACAGTCCTCTTTGTGATCCTCTCAAATGCATCAAGGTGGTTCTCATGTATGGTAGGGATGCTAGGGTGAGGGGGTGAAGATGGAGGTGAAGGTGAGGATGGTAGTGAGGGAGATGAGGGTGGTGGTGCCCTAGAGGTGGAGGGATTGCCCTTTCTTTTCTTGTTTTTCTCTCCCTTTTTCTCTTTTATCCTTCCCGACATTCTCCTCACAAAGTCTATTTTTCAGCAAAAATTACGGTCTGTTCTTGGATTCCACGGCCGTGGTTTACCCAGAGACTGTGATTCGTCTCAGAACTTTGTGAATCTCAGCAAATTCACCAACAATCACCACAACAAGCAGCCCTAATCTAATTCCTTCCAGTCTTTGTCAGTTCTTCCTAAAAAACTATAGCAAAAACGAACCAAATCCGCGAAAATCAAGAAGAAAGAAATAACCTCTTTTTCGGATTGAAAAATCCAAAATGCGTGTTTGTTGATCGAATTCCACTCGATTTGTTGCTTGGATTCTGTTCGTGGTTGGATTTGCTGCAGTTTAGGACGAAGAATCGTTGAAAATGATTAGAAAACGAGGAATTGAGAGAGGTGGAGGGTTTTCGGTTTCTAGGTCGTGGAAATGGGGAAAATTTTGGTTAAGTTTGTGAAGAATGTGGGTTTTATAGTGGCCGGCAAAATTTCCAAAAATTACGGTCTGTCGGGGTGTTCCACGGCCGTGGAAGTGTACGGACCCGTGGTTTTGGTGATTTTTCAAAGGCTTTTGAGAATTACGGCCACTGTAGCTATGACGACCGTAATTTAGACCGTGGAACCTTCTGTAAAGCTTCAAAGTCCGAATTTCGTCACTTTTCTTCGACATTATCTTCCCTTTCTCCTTTTCCATCGATCCTACAACCAAAAACACGAACATACCGGAAGAAATCGAGGCAAAATAAAGCAAAAACGTCTACTCTAAACTAGTCTATGAATTGAAGGCAAAAAATAAAAATGCAATACCTTGGGTTGCCTCCCAAGAAGCGCTTTGTTTAAGGTCCGTAGCTAGACCAATCTCGCACTTATTCGAGTGCGGTAGGCGCAAACTCCTCAGCTTGGAGTTCCGTTGTGTACTTCTTGAGTCGTTGGCCGTTCACCTTAAAACTTCCGCTAGCTTCACCCCATACTTCAACTGCACCATGGGGAAAATGCGCTTAATTAGAAAAGGTCTGGTCCAACGGGATTTAAGCTTACCTGGAAAGAGGCGAAGTCTTGAATTGAAGAGGAGAACTTGATCTCCTTCTTTGAAGTCCTTTGGAATGATATGCTTATCATGCCAACGCTTTGCCCTTTCCTTGTAGATCTTAGCGTTCTCATAGGCGTTCAAGCGAAGTTCATCCAGCTTGTTGATGTCTAGGAGACGCTTCTCTCCCGCTTCTTTCATGCCGAAATTCAGCCACTTGATAGCCCAAAACGCTTTGTGCTCCAGCTCTACCGGCAAATGACAAGACTTCCCATACACAAGGTTGTATGGTGTGGTTCCTATGGGAGTCTTGTATGCAGTCCGGTACGCCCATAATGCATCATCTAGCTTCAAGGACCAATCCTTCCTAGTCCTTGAAACCGTCTTCTCTAGAATTCCCTTGATCTCCCTATTTGAGATCTCAACTTGTCCACTCGTTTGTGGATGGTAAGGGGTGCGATCTTGTGAGTAACCCCATACTTAGCTAGAAGAGCTTCAAAGCGACGGGCTATGAAGTGAGAACCTCCATCACTAATGATTGTCCTTGGCGTTCCAAATCGCGGAAAGATGGTCTTGTTGAAGAACTTAACCACCACCATGGCATCATTTGTGGGAGAGGCAATTGCTTCCACCCATCTAGAAACGTAGTCCACCGCCAATAGTATGTATTGGTTTCCACAAGAAGATGGGAATGGTCCCATGAAATCGACTCCCCAAACGTCGAAAATCTCCACCTCTTGGATGTTGTTGAGGGGCATCTCGTTCCTTCTAGAAATATTGCCTGTTCTTTGACAAGCATCGCAGCAAGAAACAAAGGATCGCACATCTCTAAATAAAGTAGGCCAATAGAATCCAGATTGCAATACCTTTGCGCTAGTCTTGTTCGAACTAGCGTGTCCTCCACAAGGTAGTGAATGACAATGGCGGATGATACTTTGCATCTCATCTTCCGGCACACATCGCCGAATGATGCCATCCGGACCTCTCTTGAAGAGGAGAGGCTCGTTCCAATAGTACTCCCGGACGTCCTTAAAGAACTTCTTCCTTTGTGCGTAGGATAGTCCGGGCGGTATCTCCTGGCAAACCAAATAGTTAACAAAGTCAGCAAACCATGGTTCGTTACCTTTGGAGATCTCGTTGATGCACTCCTCTATGATGTGTAGATGTTCGTCTGGAAAGGAGTCATCAATGGGTAGATGGTCGTCCTCTAGATGTGTGAGGCGACTCAAATGATCCGCAACAGAATTTTCTGAACCTTTCTTGTCGCGGATCTCAAGATCGAATTCTTGTAGGAGAAGAATCCATCTAATTAGCCTTGGCTTCGCGTCTTTCTTTGCAAGGGGGTACCGGATCGCAGCATGATCCGTGTAGACAATCACCTTTGCACCTACAAGATAAGAGCGAAACTTGTCAATAGCGTAGACAATGGCTAGAAACTCTTTTTCTGTAGTGGCGTAGTTGAGCTGAGCTTCGTCTAGCGTCTTGCTAGCGTAGTATATGGCATGGGTTCGCCCTTCCTTTCGTTGCCCAAGAACAGCTCCAATAGCTACGTCACTAGCATCACACATAATCTCGAAGGGGAGAGTCCAATCCGGGGGTTGGATAATAGGTGCTGAAATTAGAGCTTGCCGAATGGTGTTGAACGCATCTAAACATTCCTGCGAAAACTCAAAAACCGCATCCTTCATCAATAGATTAGTGAGAGGTTTTGATATCTTAGAAAAATCTTTAATGAAACGTCTATAAAATCCAGCATGTCCTAGGAAACTTCTTATCCCTTTCACCGAAATTGGGGGAGGAAGTTTCTCTATGGTCTCTATCTTAGCTTTGTCTACCTCTATCCCTCTACTAGAGACTAAGTGACCTAATACGATTCCTTCCTTAACCATGAATTGACACTTCTCCCAATTAAGAACTAGGTTAGTGTCTTCACAACGTTGTAAAACAAGAGAAAGGTTAGAAAGACAATCGTTAAAAGAGGAACCGTATACGGAGAAGTCGTCCATGAAGACTTCCATAATTTCCTCTACGTACTCGGAGAATATGGCCATCATGCACCGTTGAAAGGTGGCTGGGGCGTTGCAAAGCCCGAACGGCATTCTCCTATAAGCGAACGTACCCCAAGGGCACGTGAACGTGGTCTTCTCCTGATCGTCTAGGTGTATCGGAATTTGAAAGAAACCACTATAACCGTCAAGGTAGCAAAAATGTGAATGTTGTGCTAACCTTTCAAGCATTTGATCGATGAATGGCAATGGAAAGTGGTCCTTCCGCGTCGCGTTGTTGAGCTTGCGGTAGTCTATACACATTCGCCATCCAGTCACGGTTCGGGTAGGAATGAGTTCGTTGTTCTTGTTGGTGATGACCGTCATTCCTCCCTTCTTCGGAACTACTTGAACTGGACTCACCCATTTGCTATCGGAGATAGGATAGATGATACCTGCATCAAGAAGTTTAAGGATTTCCTTCTTGACAACCTCCTTCATGGTCGGATTCAACCGCCTTTGAGGTTGTCTTGAAGTTCTAAAATCCTCCTCCATTAGTATCTTATGCATACATAGGGAGGGTTTAATTCCTACTAAGTCCTCGATAGTGTAACCTATGGCTTTTCTATGTTTCCTAAGGACATTCATGAGTTGTTCATGTTCATCTATGCTTAGTTCGGAACTAACAATGACCGGAAAGGTAGAATTAGATCCAAGAAAAGCGTACCTTAGATGAGTAGGAAGTGGTTTGAGATCCATCGCTTTCGGAGCTTCCAATGGTCCTTGAGGAGCATCCGACGTTTCCTTAGAAGTTTCTAAGGTTGTGGAGTGGTTTGGAGAAGAATCAGAAGAAGTTGAAGAGGTAAGCCGATCACCCTCTTCCACGGTCAGAATTACGGCCTCTCCATGTATTCCACGGCCGTGTAATCCTCTGGAATGGAGGTCGATTTTGGTTGTGAAATCCACGGTCGTGGAATACAGGGTATGACCGTGGATTCTTACATTCTCAGCCTCATCGTGGAGTTTTTCAAATTCCACTTCATGCATCTCTTCTTGTGCTTCTAAGGCTTCAATTTCCTCTTTGCACTCTTCTTCTTCCCCTACATTGGTTAGACTCATAGTGATAACTTTTTGTAAAGGATCGTTGAAGAGAATCGCACTTACCTCCTCCCTAGACAAACCTTCTTCATCTTGGATATCGTAAATATCCTCATCGAAGATTGGCTCCTTTACTAGAGTGGAAAGAACGAACTCTACTTTCTCTTCTCCAATATCAAAAGCGAGTCTCCCATTCTTGCAATCAACCATGCAGCCGGAAGTTGCAAGAAACGGTCTTCCGAGTATAATCGGGACCGGACTATCTGCAGGAATGTCAAGCACGACAAAATCAATGGGGACAAAGAATTTACCTAACTTGACCGGGACGTCTTCTACAATACCGACGGGGCGAGTGATGGATCGATCCGCCATGTATAACGTCATCTTGACCGGTTTAGGATCGCCTAAACCGATCTTCCTACATAATGCAAGTGGTATGATGCTCACACTTGCTCCCAAGTCACATAAAGCGTCGTATGTGACATCTCCCACTCCAATGGGAATGCAAAATGACCCCGGATCTTTCAACTTTGGGGGCATTTTCTCCTTCATAGTCTTGATGAGATCCGAAGAATCCGAACTCATCTTGACCTCACCGAAATCTTCTAGCTTCCTCTTGTTAGAGAGGAGCTCCTTCAAGAACTTGCCATAAGCCGGCATACCTACAATAGCATCAATGAAGGGTATATTAATATGCAGCTTGCTCATGAGTTCTATGAACTTACCGAATTGTTTATCTAGGCGCGCTCGCGCTCTAGATTGAGGAAATGGTAGGGGAGGTTTGTAAGCTGGAGGAGGAACATAGACATCTTCCTTCTCCTTCCCCTTTCCTTTGTCCTTCTCTACGGGGACTTCAACGAACGTAGGCTGCGGATCGGTGGTGGTCACTCCGCTCCTAGTTGTAATCACCATTACCCTTCCCTTAGGGTTGTCCTCCGTCTTTCCTGGAAGTTTCCCTTGATTTCTAGGGACTTCCTCCGCGTGGTTGAACAATTGGTTTTCCAAAACTTTTTGAGCTTTGTCAACCTTAGAGACTTGATCATCAACCTTGATGAGGCGGTTCTCCAACCCTTGAAGCTTTCCCAAGATTGTCTCCAACATGGGATCGGACTTCTCCTTTCCCGCATTGTTTCCTCCATTTGATGATTGCCCCTGGCTTTTCAAAGGAGTAGAGGAAGAGGAGGGTGGAGTTAGTGAATTAGAATTGGAAGGATAGGAGTTACCGGAATTTTGTTGATTGGAGCGCCAATTGTTGTTGTTTGAACTTCGATTGTTGTTCCAATTGTTGTTGTTCCGGTTGTTGTTGTTTCCATTCCAGTTGTTATTCCGGTTATTGTTGTTGCGGTTGGAGTTATCACCGCCATTGTTGTTGCCCAAATAGCCAACATCCTTCTCTTGTTGCTTTGGGAAGTTTGTCTTGATAGTCTCCTTCAACTCTTTGATCTCATTGTTGAGGGAGAAAATCTGATTTTGAGCTTCATGTGTGAGCTTCGCTCCTTGCTCCACACGATTTCCCTCCGCTTTCCGGTGGGAATACTTCTCTATGACTCTTGCTTGCTTCTCAATGAAGTCCCAAGCGTCATCTTCTCTCATGTCCATGAACGTTCCGCATGAGAGGGATTGGAGGTTGAACTGCGTTCCCGCATCCAGCCCTTTGTAGTAGATTTCCAACAAGGCAAGTTTGGATATGCCATGATGAGGGCAATCCAAGAGTAAATCCTGAAACCTTTCCCAAGATTGAAACAAACTTTCGTTAGGTCTCATGGAAAAAGCATTAATCTTACCTCTAAGTTCCGCCGTTTTGGATGGCGGAAAGAATTTGGTGAGAAACTCCGCGGAAAGGTCTTCCCACGTGTCTAGTTTCCCATTGGGAAGAGCTTGATACCATGACAACGCTTTCCCTTTCAAAGAGAAAAAGAAAGGTTTGAGCTTATAGCTATTGGTAGTAGCGTTCTTCGGTCTCATTGTCTCCATCATACACTCAAAGTTTTGCAAGTGTTGGTGTGGAGATTCGGTACTTGTACCGCCAAATTGGCTTTGGCGAACAAGAGTGATAACTTGAGGGTTAAAGCTGAACCCTTGCACATCTTCAGCATCAAATTTCACACCCAAGCGGCGTGGTTGTTGTGTTGGATCCATCCGCTGGCCAAGAGTTCTTGGCTCATTATCCACGCGTTCGACTCTCACATTCCTAGGTGGAATGCGGCGATTAGTAGCTCCTTGTGGATGGAAAGGATTCATATTGATCGTGGGATCAATCTCTTCTAACGGCGGCATGGAAGAGTCACTATCATCAGCGGAT
The DNA here is from genome assembly GCA_033239125.1 of Fagopyrum homotropicum. Lineage (NCBI taxonomy): Eukaryota > Viridiplantae > Streptophyta > Magnoliopsida > Caryophyllales > Polygonaceae > Fagopyrum > Fagopyrum homotropicum. Next base: position 51,909,294 of record BSWB01000007.1, on the reverse strand, counting down.
GAGTGGCTTTTTCTTCTAGACCTTGATCTCCTTTTTGAGGACTTCTTGCTTACCTTATTCTCAAGGTCGCTCATCTTTATCCTCATTTGGACGATCATGTCTTGTAGACCGTTAACTTGAGATTGATGACGATCCATCTCATCTTGGCGGAGAGTTTCATTCCATCGGAGTTGAGATTCCTTCTCCGCCAACTCCGTTTGAAGATCACGTTCGTGTTCTTCGGCCATCTTCTTTTCCTTGCGCTTTTGCCTCAAGGTTTTCTCTAGCTCTTGGTCAAGAGGTAAGAGATCTTCGGTGTTCCTAGACCTGCGCATGCACTCAAGGAGATATCAAATAACGAGAGCAAGCTCCCAAGCTTGACAACCGGCTACCGGATTCGGTCTAAACCAAATCCCCGGCAACGGCGCCAAAAACTTGTTCGCCCCTAGAGGTGTGTGCAAATAAGTTTTAAATTTATAAAACTAGAATCAAGCAGCGAACCCGCAGTGTACGGATCGATATAGTTAAGCAAGAATTCCAGAGTATCGAACACAGGGATTTGGGGGAAACGAACTCGATTGCAGATTATCAAGCAAGTAAATGTGAGAGTTTTGCAAATTATTGGGAAAACAACAATCCTAAAGATCCAGGTATCTAATTGTGGCAATCGATTCAAGATATACTAAATGATATAAAGACAGAGTTGAGATATGCAAAGGTATACTAATGTAAGGTAATCGTACGGTGAAGTTCCAAAAAACCTTATATAACTCACCTACAAGACACTCTCTATACAGGTTGTTGAGGCTCAATATAGAAGGATTCTAGAGGCGAGAATTAGTGTCAAATACCCAAACTTATAATCCAAGGATCAAGACTAACTTAACCGATTGAGGTTGTTGAGGCTCACAATCGAGGTAGAGGTTGTTGAGGCTTCACTAACACCTAGAAAAGACAAGTCTAAACTAAGCTAAAGCAAATCTTTAACTTTAGATTAAAGTAAAAGCAGATTCGTAGACTTAAGGGAAATCACGGTTAGTTCTTGAAGTTCCACGGCCGTGGACTCAAGAACAGACCGTAATTTAGGGCTGTCGGCGACAATTCTCTAACTCTCAGGGTCTAATCTATTTGCGATCGATCTATCATCATCTAAGCCACAACTATCAACCCTTCACCTTAGAATTGTTTAGAGCTTTTAGCCAATAACAGTCATATTGATATCAATTCAAGAATTAAAAGATAAAAAGATGAAAACTTTCAAGAACTTTCAATAATCTTCAATTCAATCTCAAAGTCACAAAGGGAATAAGCAATGTCAAAAGATTCACAATAGAATAATTAATCGTAACCCTAGGAAAGAAAAGAAAACGGGATGTCAATCCGTTTTCCAAATCGAACCTAATCAAGAAGAGAGATCTTCTTGAAAAATCTTCCAAGAACTACGATCTTCCGCAAATCCGGAGATCTCAACAGCAATCTCCACCAAAAGTGCGAGATTAGAGGAATTCCAAAAACGAACTTCGATCTCTTCAAAGAGATGTCAATTGCTTCCAAGCAAGCTAAGCAAAACGTCTTCGTGTCTAAGCGGCGAAGAATGAGGGCAAACAGGTAGCGAAAGTCGTAAGCGAGGTGACGGAATCTTGCTTCGTCCGTCTTTTTATAGTGTAGGGCAAAATGTTGGCCCGGCCCAATCTTTAAAAGATCGTGGCTTCAAAGTGTGGCGAAAAGATTCGCCAAGATCACGGTCGTGGAAGTGTTCCACGACCGTAATTTAGGGCGTGGAAACAATTACGGTTTGCAACATATATTCCACGGCCGTGTAATCCCCTGGAATGAACATGGATTTCTGACTCCAAATCCACGGCCGTAATTCTGAACGTGGTTTGTGATACGGCCGTATTTTAGGGCGTAATTTAGGGCAAGAACGTGATTCTTCCCTAAACTCGTGCATTCCTCAAACTAAGACTCCAAATTGCTTCCAAAGAGTGTCCTCAATCTATGGACATATCAACTCAACTCTCCTTTGCTCGTTTCCGTTCGGAAATAGCTCCAAATCACCTATAATCAACATAGAACTAGTGTAGACATCCATATCGACAATATAGGTAATACTAGCTCTCATATGCACAGAGTTCAATCAAAGACTATCAATATGAATCAAATACGTTTAGAAAACGTGCCTAAAATATCACAATATTTCATGCTAACACTAGCATGCCCTCCACATGGCAAGGAATGACAATGGCGGATCACACTCTCCACCTCATCCTCCGGTATGCATATTCTAAACACTCCATCCGGCCCTCTCTTAAACAAAAGTGGTTCACTCCAATAGTAGTGCCTCACATCTTTGAAGAACTTCTTCCTTGGGCATATGACAAACCGGGAGGCACTTCCTCACACACAAGATAGTTCACAATGTCGGCATACCATGGCTCACTTCCTCTAGACACTTGGAACAAGCACTCTTCCACCATTTGCAATTGCTCATCCCGGAACGAGTCATCAATCTGGATGTCATCTCTTTCAAGCTCAATCGGCGGGAGTCTACTAAGGTGATCCGCCACAGAGTTTTCGGACCCCTTCTTGTCCCGGATTTCCAAATCAAATTCCTGAAGAAGAAGGATCCACCGAATCAACCGAGGCTTGGCATCCTTCTTTGTAAGGAGATAACGGATCGCAGCATGGTCCGTATAAACAATGACCTTCGCTCCAACAAGATATGAGCGGAACTTCCCAAATGCATACACAACCGCTAGCAAGTCTTTCTCGGTGGTAGCATAATTGAGTTTGGCATCATCTAGCGTCTTGCTAGCATAATAAATGGCATGTGTGCGCCCATCTTTCCTTTGCCCCAAAACAGCCCCAACGGCTACATCACTCGCATCACACATGATCTCAAACGGTAAACTCCAATCCGGAGGTTGCATGATAGGTGCGGAGATCAAAGCATTCTTCAACCTACAAAAAGCTTCAAGGCAATCATTGGAGAAAACAAACTCAACATCTTTCATTAGTAGGTTAGTAAGAGGCTTAGAAATCTTAGAGAAATCTTTAATAAATCTCCGGTAAAAACCGGCATGTCCTAGAAAACTCCTTACCCCCTTCACCGAGGTAGGTGGTGGCAACTTCTCTATCGTTTCAATCTTGGTTTATCAACCTCGATGCCACGGTTGGACACCAAATGTCCCAACACAATACCTTCACTTACCATGAAGTGGCATTTTTCCCAATTCAAGACAAGATTTGTCTCCTCACATCTCTTAAGCACTAAAGACAAGTTAGCTAAGCAATCATCAAAGGAAGATCCATAAACAGAAAAATCATCACTTCCATGATATTCTCAATGTACTCAGAAAAGATAGCCATCATACACCTTTGAAAGGTGACGGGTGCATTACACAACCCAAATGGCATTCTCCTATATGCAAAAGTACCCCATTGACATGTAAATGTGGTTTTCTCTTGGTCACCGGGGTGGATAGGGATTTGGAAGAATCCACTATAGCCATCTAAGTAGCAAAAGTGAGAATGTTGAGCTAACCTCTCTAGCATTTGGTCAATGAAAGGAAGGGGGAAGTGATCTTTCCTAGAGGCCATGTTCAACTTCCTATAGTCAATACACATCCTCCATCCCGTAACCGTCCTAGTTGGGATTAGTTCATTGTTCTTATTAGTCACTACGGCATCCCACCCTTCTTAGGAACCACATGCACGGGACTAACCCACTTACTATCCGAAATAGGGTAGATGATTCCCGCATCTAGCAACTTAATGATCTCTTTCTTGACTACCTCTTTCATTATAGGATTCAATCTTCTTTGATGTTCAATAGAGGGTTTATGGTCATCTTCCATCAATATCTTATGCATGCACAAAGAGGGCTTAATGCCAACAAGGTCATCAATAGTATAGCCAATGGCTTTCCTATGCAATCTTAGCTCATGCAACAACCTAGCAAGTTCATCATCATTCAAGCATGCATTCACGATAACCGGATATGTAGAATTATCACCAAGAAAAGCATACTTCAAATGAGAGGGGAGGGGTTTGAGTTCAAGTTTAGGAGGACCTTTATCGAGTGGAGACGATCCAAATAACGTTGGTTGAGATGAATCCAAAGAAAATGAAGGCTCTCCAAGACTCCTTGAAGTTTGATCAACAACAAGTGCTGCTTCTGGGGAAACCACGGGCAACTCCACGGATCCTGGCACATCCACGGCCGTGGACCTTGCAAAGCTTGCTCTTCGGAGCTCTCCAGAGAGTTCCACGGCCGTGGAACTCTCTTCACGACCGTGGTTCCTACAGGAACTCAACATACTCTCGTGGACTTCAAATTCTGCTCTTGTCTCCTTTTCTAATGCTTATAAGGCCTTGATCTCTTCATTGTAAGCCTCTTCAACACCTTCCTTCATCAAACTCAAGCTAAGAACCTTCTCTAAGGGATCCTTGATCAAGATTGAGCTCACAACTTCTCTAGACTCCTCTTGCTCGACAATGTTGAATACATCTTCATCAAGTGTTGGCCCTTTCATCATTGTGGACAGCTTGAACTTGATATTCTCCTATCCAATGTTGAAGGAGAGAATTCCATTTTTACAATCCCCAAGCATCCGGAAGTAGCTAGGAAAGGTCTCCTTAAGATGATGGGAACCGGATAGTCCGCCGGGATGTCCAAGACAACAAAATCAATCGGCACATAGAACTTCCCGAGTTGCACCGGTATATCTTCCAAGATTCCAACCGGATGAGTAATAGAGCGGTCCGCCATGTAAAGGGTCATCTTGACCGGTTTAGGCTCTCCTAGCCCAACCTTGTTGCAAAGTGCAAGCGGTATGATGCTTACACTTGCTCCAAGATTGCATAGGGCTTCATACTTCACTTCTCCCACTCTAATTGGCACACAAAAAGATCCTGGGTCTCTTAGCTTAGGAGGCATCTCCTCCTTCATTGTTTCGATCAATTCCGAGGACCTCTTTGTCATCCTTACTTCTCCATACTCCTCCAACTTCCTTTTGTTGGAGAGTATTTCCTTCAAGAACTTTCCATATGCCGGCATACCTAAGATAGCATCCATGAACATAATGTTAATATGCAATTTGGACATAAGTTCAAGGAATTTACCAAAACGTTTGTCCAAGCGAGCTCTTGCTCGTGATTGTGGGAACGGTAGTGGTGGCTTGTATGGAGGTGGTGCCACATAAGTTCGCTCAACATCCTTGCCCTTGCCTCCATCTTCTTGCAAGGTCTCTTCTTCTATCACCACTTGCTTTCCCTTAGCATTCTCCTTGGGCAAGGGATCCTTCATACTCAACCCACTCCTCGTTGTAATGGCAACCACTTGGCCTCTTGGGTTGTCTTTGGTTCTTCCGGGAAGCTTTCCCGGATCTCTATGAGCTTCACCCGCCTTTTGGAACACTTGTGCTTCCAACACCTTTTGAGCTTTAGAAATAGAAGTCACCGTGCTCTCAAGACCACTCAACCTTCCAAGCAATTGCTCAAACATCATCTCGGTTCTATCCTTTGGAGGTTGAGTAAATCCGGGTGGAGGTTCTTGTGAAGCCTTTGGTGGTGGAGCTGCACTTGTTGAAGCGGGAGGGTTCAAGGCTCCATCCGGGTTAGAATAGGAAAACCCGGGATGGTTGTGATTAGGCCGGTAATTGTTAAATTACCGGTTGTTGTTGAAGTTCCTAGGGCCTTGGTAGTTGTTGTAATTGCCCCTTCCCATGTAGTTCACATCTTCCTCCTTGGAAGACAAGTTTGCTTGCACTTGCATTTAAGGGGTTGCTTGATTCTTCAAAGTTGTAGCACACAACTCCCTTAAAGACTTTAGCTCGTTGTTGATGGCGTCAAGCTTGAAATTGCTCATGGTGACTTCACTCACCTCATATGCTCCCGCCTTTCTCACATCACTCTTCCTATGGGAGTATTTCTCAATCACTAAAGCTTGTTTCTCCACAAACTCCCAAGCATCATCTACATTCTTTTCCATGAAAGTCCCACCGGAAAGAGATTGAAGCTTGAATTGGCTATCTTCATCAAGTCCTTTGAAGTAGATCTCCAATAGCTCAATTTTCGGTATACCATGGTGTGGACAATCTAGGATAAGGTCTTTGAACCTCTCCCAAGACTTGAATAAACTCTCTCTATCCTTCATCACGAAGGCATTGATCTTCCCTGTTAACTCGGTAGTCTTGGAAGGTGGGAAGAACTTAGTCAAAAACTTGGTTGTCATCTCCTCCCAAGTACTAACTCGACCTTGTGGAATAGATTGATACCAAGCCAAGGCTTTATCCTTCAGTGAGAAGGAGAAAGCCCTAAGCTTATGGTTGTTGCTCTCCAATCTAGGCGGTCTAAGAGTCTCCATCAAGATCTTATAGTTCATCAAATGTTGATGAGGAGACTATCCTTCCATCCCTCCAAATTGATTATGTCGGATCATTTGTAGAACTTGAGGGCGGAGCTCGTAATCATGGGCTGCGGGATCTCATAAGTTCACACCCGGACGGTGTGCTCTTTGTGCCGGATCCATACGTTGCCCTAACGTTTGTGGCTCTTCAATAGCAATGGGCACAACCCGAATATTAACCGCCGGCTGCGGTTGTGGTGGAGGTGGAGGAGGTTATTGACGATTAAGCTCTCTTTGCACAAGAGCTTGCCTAATCTCCTCAATCTCCCTCCTAGTTGCCTCTTGCCTCTCATTGGCAAGTCTCCTTTCATTCTCCAAAGCTTCATCCCTTATCCTAATTTGCTCTAAAGCCTCATCCAAATCAGCTTGGAGATCTCTTCCAGCCATCTCTTTTCCCTTTTTAATGCTCTTGGATCTAGATCTCAGGGTTTTCTCCGGTTCGGGATCGAATGGAGCTAAATCCTTGCCACGAGATCTTTGCATACACCTAAAGAGTGAGAGATGTCCTGAAAAGCAAAGACACAAACCAAAAAGAGATCAAAAGCAACAAGAAAGACCTACACTATAAACAATCACAAACAACGACTCAATCTTAACCTAGTCCCCGGCAACGGCGCCAAAAACTTGTTACGTCTAGGAATAGATGCACAAAAGTTTTACAATTTATAAACTCATTATATTTCTCCTAACTCCTAGCGAACCCGCAGTGTACGGGATGTTTCGTAGTAGGGATAGTATTCCGAGGTCGAACACAAAGACTGAGGTGAGATTGAATCGATTAGTGATTAAGTTTAGTGAAGATCTATGCTAAGAAAAGAGAAGGAAATAAAGAAATGAAAATCTCAATGTTTTTGGTTTGGTTTTTATGGTGATCAATCAAAGATCACAAATCATGCAAGGTAAGCAATCAACTAAGCTAACACCACAAGTAACAAGCGAATTCGAAATATGTAATCAAAGATAGAAAAGGCGGATTCTAGGGGTTAGAAATTCCGGTTATGGCATTGCACTCAAGCTATCTAATCATTCCTTGGATCTACTATAGTATGTTGGGAGTGAGTGTTTCTAGATTGGGATCAATCACCGGGTAGGTCTCATGGTCCACTAGTCCGTTCCTAAAGTCTCATCACCGGGTAGGTCTCAAAGAGCCTAAGGATAGGAATTCTACACAAACCGGATGGAATTCTAGGGATCCAACCTCTCCTTACCGGGTAAGTCTCGGAAAGGCAAGTCCTAAACACCTATCCTAGCACACTCTGTCCAATAGCGGCTTGTGAGGCTCACTACTACCTAGAGTTTGTCATCTTTGATATCAAAAAGCAAGAATCACCGGGTAGGTCTCTTCTAACACTTGATTACTAACACTAGGTTACCCTAGGATAGATTTAGCTCAACAAACACTAGGATTTCAACATTTTAACACTATAGAACTTAGACTCATCAAACCAAACGGATCAGACAGATCCACGGGCTGTTCATGCCTTTCCACGGCCGTGGACTGGCAAGAACAAACCGTGGAATCTAACGGTGGCTCTGTTCAAATAAACGAATCATTCAAAGGCAAATCTAAGTCCATCCTATCATAGTCCAGCCATAACCTTCCTTTCCTTACCCTAGAATCACATCTATCTAGCCAACAACATACATCATCACAATCGAAATCATCAAACATAAAATCATGTCTTCCATTTGCAAGATAATGAAGAGAAAGAGATGAACAAGTGAAACAAGTAAAACCAAGCTGAAAATGAGATTAGAAAAACTCACAACCCTTCAAAAGAAGGTTTAATCGATTCTTACAACCCTAGAAAACGATTCCGATAATCTTCACTCTAAAATCTATCAATGACTAGCAATGGTGTCTTCTACTCTTCTCCTCCGATGGAGCTTTCCTCCAAGCTTCCTATTGAGAGAATCTTCTTGTTGAGAGTGTGAGAGAGAATGGTAGTGAGAGTGTATGTGATTGGATGCTGAAAAAATTCCCCCCCTCACAGCCTTGGAGGACCACCTTTTATACTACAACTTTGCAAGAGTCGGCCAAGAGATAGTGGCACAGCTGTCACAACCGTCTGGCAAAAACCACGGTCAGATTCCATGCCCGTGGAAGTGCTAGTGACCGTGGTTTTGGTGCCTCAGCTTGTTTTGGATCATTGAGTCATGGTTTGGTGCATGGCTTGCACCAACATGGTCCCATGAGTCTTCCTTAGCCTCTAGCTTGCATCCCAATGAGTCCGAAGGTGTGTCATCTTGATGAACGATCCTCAAATGTATCGATTAAGCTCCTAAATCTCCCAAAATACCTACAAAGTAATGCAAAAGTCCGTGTAGACGTCTATCTCGACAAAATACGTGAATTGAGTGCAAACGTCGTGAACTAGTGCTAAACCATGCATGAATGAGTGAAAAATCTATCTAAATGATTACCTAAACCTAAGCCATAAATCGTGTTATCAGGGTTGATCATCACTCGTCCCCCCTTGTGTTACTGGCTTCCAGGCACCTCCTCCTAATCCGTAGGCGGAGACCGGTGGTTACCGTCCTGTTATAATACACTTGGGCCATATCAATGTAATAAATGGTCATCCTAGTCCGGTTTAAGTTGTAAATCCATAATCATATGAACACACACAACCATCACAATCATACAAATCCATAACTGAACGCTAAGTAAGTCCTATGGACTTACCTCATAAACTCGTATCGAATATCACGTCACAACTTCCCCTTAGGGATGGAATCAACGCTTGCAATAGCAAGGCACACAACATCATACACTGCAAGGGTTAGGAGACTCGTTTCCATAACCATAACCAACCTACAACCTCAACTTAACCTCAAGATCAACACAAGTGCCTAAGGCACAACTCCAACATACAACCCATCCTAACCACTTGTTCGCTCCAAAAGGTGTGTGCAAGCTTTAAATTTATAACCGAGGAAATAAGCTTAAACAAGGATGCGAACCCGCAGTGTACGGGTCAATCGTAGTAAAAGCAAGAAATTCCAGGGGTCGATCACAAGGACTCAGCGAAACAAAGCAAGTATAGGTTGTCTATGTAATTACTAACCACGAAAGTAATCAAAGCAATCAAAGATGATAAAAAAAAAAGTCAATTAAAGGAATATGCAATTCTAGGGATTAAAGCGTCTAGTTGTGGTTCCAACTCAAGATCTAAAGATAAGCGGACAAAGCTGAGATTTTGCAAAGGGAAGGTGTTTCTAAAGTGGAATAGATCACCGGGTAAGTCTCACTACTCACAATCCCAAACCATAACTCCTATTACCGGGTAAGTCTCAAGGAATTAAGGTAAAAAACTATAACCTCAAACCAACACACCACCTAAGGGAATAGAATCAACCTTTACCGGGTAAGTCTCAGGCTAACTCACAAAGATAGGATGAAGGCACACTCAAACCCCAATAAAGGATGAACCTTTATTACCTACACTTATGATCTTGGGTAAACAAACAAAGAAATTACCGGGTAAGTCTCATCCTAGGCTTGCATTGAACCAGGAAAGGTGTAATAAGAATAGGATTTGGCAAACTCTAACACTTAACTCTCAATTTCGGATCAGATAAGTCACCTCGGTCAGACGAATTCCACCCAGGCCGAGATGTTCATCGACTGAACGAGATGTTCTAGGGTTAAGGTTAAAGACTCGAGCTTTCAGGGTCCTAATGGGATTTAAGATTATTCTATCATTGTTTTTCCCACAACCTTCAGCCAATCACCCTAGAATCACACAAAGAAATTAGCCACTCATCATCATGAAAGCAATAATCAAATATATGGGAAGAAAGTGAATAATTGAATACAAATACCTTAAGAACAAGGCTTCAATAACTGAATCAATTATCAAACAAACAAGCGTTCCTTGGATCACAATCCAACAAGACAATCAACAAGAAGGGAATCTAAGAGAATCTTACAAAACCCTTGACAAAAGCTATAAAAGCTATCAACTTCCTTCCTTCAATCTTCCTTCAACCTTCCGAAAAGGTTCTTCAAATCTCCCCGCTGTAGTGGATGTTTTCCAGCTGTAAGCAGAAGCGGTGATCCGAAGATCTGAAATCTCTTGATCCGAAGATCTGAAATCTCTTGATCCGAAGATGGTTGAATTGTGGAAAATCCAACCCTTTATATAGGAGAATTATCTTCCAAAGATAAGATATCTAAAAAAGATAATTTCCTAATAAAATATATCTTATCTCCCAAAATAAATATCTTCCTAAGATAATTTTATAGAAAATATCTTAAAAGATAATATCCTAATAAAATATATCTTATCTCTAAAATAGATCTCCTAAATATATGATCTTCCTTCCAGAAATCCAGCACAAAAATATAAGATCTCTCCTTCCAAAAATAAAAGATCTCAGCCAAGAATAAAATATATCTCGCCGCGTCCAAGGTGTTCGCCTCGGTCGGGACGCTCCTCTGGATCACCTCGGTCGAGATGGTACTGTAGCTGACCAAGGTGGCTCTAAACTGAATGTGAAATCTCTCAAATCTGGTCCAAAGTGAATCTTTAATCCATTTTCATGCTTCCTGGATTCTTCCTTAAGCTCCAGAATGTAGCTCCAATGACTCCTTAGCTCCTTTAGCTCCATTTTGATGCAAAACGTGCCATTTTTTTCCTACGATTACAACGAAACTTGGTGTAGACCTCGATTCTCGCAAAGGTAGATGAAACGACAATATAATCACATAATATACGTCCAAACATGCAGATTATTGAAGATAAAACGTCTAAACAAGTCCCAAAATATAGACTATAATTGATGCTATCAAAATACCTCATACTTAGCCCTTGCTTGTCCCCAAGCAAGTTCCAAATCTTAGATACAAGATAGAATGGATTATAAGTCACAAAGATCAATGAAAAAGTCTTTCAAAACATTTTAATGGTGTGCTACAATCATAGATCACTCTAAGAGAATGCCTCATGGAATTTAAAATCGAAACATGATCAAAACATTTTATTAATATAAGAAAGTTTTTCATCTTTGCATAAAATCATAGAATGTATAATAAATCATAATTATCGAAATTAATCATGTATAATCCAGTTTAAACCACTAAGTCAATCAATAAGCTTGAGGTCTCAAGGGCTTCCAAAAGAGAAGTCAAGAAACGTGTGAGGGCGGGATGTATATATGGAATGTGGTGCTAGAATCCGGGAAAAGGATCTTCACTTCACTTGCTTTGAATTTCAATATCTTCCACCATTAAGCTTTGCTTATTTACCTTTTACTTTACTTTTTGGGATGCATGGACAAAGGTGCACAATAACCGAAGCCTGGGAGATTAACAATCATCAATTTCTTGAGATGCATCAAAACCTTGATGCACATACCATGACCCGTTAGGAATATCGCTCAATCCGACTTTGGCAAGACACAAACACCCGACTATGTGAATGGTGCCGAGTTACTCATCATCATGATTGACTTCCCCAAACCTAATTGTTTCTTTCTAACTTTCAGCCAACATCTTAACTTTTCTTTCACTTGCTTTTCACTTGCTTGCTTCCAAATTCCCAAATAGGTAAAGGGAGGCAAATATGTATATAAGGGCTAAAGCATGATCAAGAAGAAGAAGAGAAGAGAAGAGAATGAATTGCCTTGGTCTTTCTAGGAAGAGAGTGAGGGAACTCATCATGTGGTGTCAACCTTCAAATTCAACATAATTTGGATAAAAACAAAGTATTAAACATGCCAAATTTTCAAACAAAGCACTTAGAAACTTAAACATATCATAAAACCTTTCAAACATATAAATATTTCAAAACCAGTCAGCAAACAAAAATCATCACTGAGGTCATATCCAGATAAGAAGCACAAAAATCGTTTCGAAAACTTTCAGTTAAACAGCGTCGGTTGAGATGTTCTAAGTCAACCGAGGTGCTGCACCTCGATTGGTCAGAATCACTTCGGTCGAGGTCATAAATTTTTTTTTCTTAACTAGTTTTTGACGTTTTTCTCAATCAAATAACCTGTATGCATGCATGTAGTCTCAGATAAGCACATAGAGCATAAGAAAAGCATAATAAGATCCACATACCCCATACTTGGGACACATTATCCCAATGGGTCAAATAAAAGTCCAAAATCGGAAAACTCACAAGATATAGCTGAGCTGTAGAATAAGAAAATAAGCTCTAGAAATGCATCAATCCTCATCAGATCGGTCGAGGTGTTTCTGGGCGGACCGAGGTGTCAGAGCGGATGTCAGACCTAATCGCCTCGGTTGACCAAGAGCATCTCGGTCGAGGTACTGTGATAGCAACCGAGATGTATCTCAGTCAAGCTCCGTCTTCTCAATTTCTCGAACTTCTATCCTTCCAGTGTAGCTCCTGAGCTGTAATCCTTCTTAGAAAGTACATGGTTTTTGTCTAGGACGCCAAAACAAAACAAAGCAAAGCAAAGCAAAATCAAACTATCTAAAACTCAAACTAGAAAAAGGGAAAAGAAAGCAATACCTTGGGTTGCCTCCCAAGAAGCGCTTGGTTTAAGGTCGCTAGTTGGACCTTTCTCCACAGAATTACTCAATGTACCTCGAACACCTTGGAGTGCTCATCACATCCATCATAAAATTCTTCCGAAAAGGTTCGGGCTCCTAATTTCACCGGCAAATGGTAAGATCTCCCACATACATGCTTGTACGGTTTGATTCTCACCGGAATCCTTCTAGCTTTCCTTCACTTGAATGGGACATAATCTAGCTTGGCATCCCATCCTTTCGTGGATCGAGAAAACGGCTTCTCGAGAATCCTAGTAGCTTCCCCATCTTTAGCTTGGGGATGGTACAAGGTCCTAAGCATGCGAGGGACCCCATACTTGAACAAAAGACACTTCATCACCTTAGCGGTGAAGTGCTTGTTAACTTCACTCCTTATAATCCAAGGAGCATCTTCTTTCAATAATTTCAAGGGAGGTTTAATCTTGATCTTAGGAGGTTCTTTCGGAAGAGACCTTCAACTCTTCGGTGCATCCCTGAAGAAATCTAGAACTTTAGTAGGAGTTTCAAAGGAAGTAAGAGAAGGCACCTTATAAAGTTCTCCAAGGCTTGGGACAAGTTTCATGTTAGATTGATAATCCACACATGAAATCTTTCCCAACTCAGCTGATCTTTCTTCCACCTTGGCCACAATCTCAGTAGTTTGGCCAAAGTTCTCTGCATCTTCCACTTCCAGTTCTACAAATTCTTCTTCCATCTCGGCCGATCTCTCTTCCACCACGGCCGATCTCTCTTTCACCTCGGCCGAAGTCTCAATAGTTGGATCGAGATCTTCCACATCTTCCTCTTCCTCAAAAGCTTCAGGAGAAACTTCCGGCTCGATTGGAGGAATGCTTGAAACTTGCAGTACTTCCTTATGCTCCTCTTTCGGCTTAGCATAGGATAAGGTGCTTTCCTTGAGCTCCTCCAACTTCTTCATTATCTTCTCCAATTCTGATTCAAGTGAATCTTCAAGAGGTTGCTCATAAACCTTTCTAGGGATATTCAGCTCATCCCATATAGCAAGTTCCTCCTTAATGGCCTCTTCTCTTTCTCTTTCATTGTTGAACCAATAGAAGGAGTATTTCTCCTCCAAGTATTCATAATGGTCCGCCCTAGCACTTTGTCTTGCTACCCAGGCTGGATCAAATGTAGTCATCGGATATCCTGAAAACTACAAAACTCATAGAAAGAGTGGTTAATAGCAACAAGGGCAATAGCCCCGAAAGACAACCGCAACCGGTACGGTCTAGACCAAGTCCCTAGCAACGGCGCCAAAAACTTGTTCGCTCCAAAAGGTGTGTGCAAGCTTTAAATTTATAACCGAGGAAATAAGCTTAAACAAGGATGCGAACCCACAGTGTACGGGTCAATCGTAGTAAAAGCAAGAAATTTCAGGGGTCGATCACAGGGACTCAGCGAAACAAAGCAGGTATAGGTTGTCTATGTAATTACTAACCACGAAAGTAATCAAAGCAATCAAAGACGATAAAAAAAGTCAATTAAAGGAATATGCAATTCTAGGGATTAAAGCGTCTAGTTGTGGTTCCAACTCAAGATCTAAAGATAAGCGGACAGAGCTGAGATTTTGCAAAGGGAAGGTGTTTCTAAAGTGGAATAGATCACCGGGTAAGTCTCACTACTCACAATCCCAAACCATAACTCCTATTACCGGGTAAGTCTCAAGAAATTAAGGTAAAGAATTATAAGCTCAAACCAACACACCACCTAAGGGAATCGAATCAACCTTTACTGGGTAAGTCTCAGGCTAACTCACAAAGATAGGATGAAGGCACACTCAAACCCCAATAAAGGATAAACCTTTATTACCTACACTTATGATCTTGGGTAAACAAACAAAGGAATTACCGGGTAAGTCTCATCCTAGGCTTGCATTGAACCAGGAAAAGTGTAATAAGAATAGGATTTGGCAAACTCTAACACTTAACTCTCAGTTTTGGATCAGATAAGTCACCTCGGTCAGACGAATTCCACCCAGGCCGAGATGTTCATCGACTGAACGAGATGTTCTAGGGTTAAGGTTAAACACTCGAGCTTTCAGGGTCCTAATGGGATTTAAGATTATTCTATCATTGTTTTTCCCACAACCTTCAGCCAATCACCCTAGAATCACACAAAGAAATTAGCCACTCATCATCATGAAAGCAATAATCAAATATATGGGAAGAATGTGAATAATTGAACACAAAAACCTTAAGAACAAGGCTTCAATAACTGAATCAATTATCAAACAAACAAGCGTTCCTTGGATCACAATCCAACAAGACAATCAACAAGAAGGGAATCTAAGAGAATCTTACAAAACCCTTGACAAAAGCTATAAAAGCAATCAACTTCCTTCCTTCAATCTTCCTTCAACCTTCCGAAAAGGTTCTTCAAATCTCCCCGCTGTAGTGGATGTTTTCCACCTGTAAGCGGATGCGGTGATCCGAAGATCTGAAATCTCTTGATCCGAAGATGGTTGAATTGTGGAAAATCCAACCCTGTATATAGGAAAATTATCTTCCAAAGATAAGATATCTTAAAAAGATAATTTCCTAATAAAATATATCTTATCTCCCAAAATAAATATCTTCCTAAGATAATTTTATAGGAAATATTTTAAAAGATAATATCCTAATAAAATATATCTTATCTCTAAAATAGATCTCCTAAATATATGATCTTCCTTCCAGAAATCTAGCCCAAAAATATAAGATCTCTCCTTCCAAAAATAAAAGATCTTAGCCAAGAATAAAATATATCTCGCCGCGTCCAAGGTGTTCGCCTCGGTCGGGACGCTCCTCTGGATCACCTCGGTCGAGATGGTATTGTAGCTGACCAAGGTGGCTCTAAACTGAATGTGAAATCTCTCAAATCTGGTTCAAAGTGAATCTTTAATCCATTTCCATGCTTCCTGGATTCTTCCTTAAGCTCCTGAATGTAGCTCCAATGACTCCTTAGCTCCTTTAGCTCCATTTTGATGAAAAACGTGCCATTTTTTTTCCTATGATTACAACGAAACTTGGTGTAGACCTCGATTCTCGCAAAGGTAGATGAAACGACAATATAATCACATAATATACATCCAAACATGCAGATTATTGAAGATAAAACGTCTAAACAAGTCCCAAAATATAGACTATAATTCATGCTATCAAAATACCCCATACTTCGCCTTTGCTTGTCCCCAAGCAAGTTCCAAATTTTGGATACAAGATAGATTGGATTATAAGTCACAAAGATCAATGAAAAAGTCTTTCAAAACATTTTAATGGTGTGCTACAATCATAGATCACTCTAAGAGAATGCCTCATGGAATTTGAAATCAAAACATGATCAAAACATTTTATGAATATAAGAAAGTTGTTCATCTTTGCATAAAATCATAGAATGCATAATAAATCATAATTATCGAAATTAATCATGTATAATCCAGTTTAAACCACTAAGTCAATCAATAAGCTTGAGGTCTCAAGGGCTTCCAAAAGAGGAGTCAAGAAACGTGTGGGGGCGGGATGTATATAGGGAATGTGGTGCTAGAATCCGGGAAAAGGATCTTCACTTCACTTGCTTTGAATTTCAACATCTTCCACCAATAAGCTTTGCTTATTTTCTTTTTACTTTACTTTTTGGGATGCATGGACAGAGGTGCACAATAACCGAAGCCTGGGAGATTAGCAATCATCAATTTCTTGAGATGCATCAAACCCTTGATGCACATACCATGACCCGTTAGGAATATCGCTCAATCCGACTTTGGCAAGACACAAACACCCGACTATGTGAATGGTGCCGAGTTACTCATCATCATGATTGACTTCCCCAAACCTAATTGTTTCTTTCTAACTTTCAGCCAACATCTTAACTTTTCTTTCACTTGCTTTTCACTTGCTTGCTTCCAAATTCCCGGATAGGTAAAGGGAGGCAAATATGTATATGAGGGGCTAAAGCATGATCAAGAAGAAGAAGAGAAGAGAAGATAATGAATTGCCTTGGTCTTTCCAGGAAGAGAGTGAGGGAACTCATCATGTGGTGTCAACCTTCAAATTCAACATAATTTGGATAAAAATAAAGTATTAAACATGCCAAATTTTCAAATAAAGCACTTAGCAACTTAAACATATCATAAAACCTTTCAAAAATATAGATATTTCAAAACCAGTCAGCAAACAAAAATCATCACTGAGGTCATATCCATATAAGAAGCACAAAAATCGTTTCGAAAACTTTCAGTTAAACAGCGTCGGTTGAGATGTTGTAAGTCAACCGAGGTGCTGCACCTCGATTGGTCAGAATCACTTCGGTCGAGGTCATAATTTTTTTTTCTTAACCAGTTTTTGACGTTTTTCTCAATCAAATAACCTGTATGCATGCATGTAGTCTCACATAAGCACATAGAGCATAAGAAAAGCATAATAAGATCCACATACCCCATACTTGGGACACATTGTCCCAATGGGTCAAATAAAAGTGTAAAATCAGAAAACTCACAGGACATAGCTGAGCTGCAGAATAAGAAAATAAGCTCTAGAAATGCATCAATCCTCATCAGATCGGTCGAGGTGTTTCTGGGCGGACCGAGGTGTCAGAGCGGATGTCAGACCTAATCGCCTCGGTTGACCAAGAGCATCTCGTTCGAGGTACTGTGATAGCAACCGAGATGTATCTCATTCAAGCTCCGTCTTCTCAATTTCTCGAACTTCTATCCTTCCAGTGTAGCTCCTGAGCTGTAATCCTTTTTAGAAAGTACCTAGTTTCTGTCTAGGATGCCAAAACAAAACAAAGCAAAGCAAAAGCAAACAATCTAAAACTCAAACTAGAAGGGAAAAGAAAGCAATACCTTGGGTTGCCTCCAAGAAGCGCTTGGTTTAAAGTCGCTAACTGGACCTTTTTCCATAGAATTACTCAATGTACCTCGAACACCTTGGAGTGCTCATCACATCCATCATAAAATTCTTCCGAAAAGGTTCGGGATCCTAATTTCACCGGCAAATGGTAAGATCTCCCACATACATGCTTGTACGGTTTGATTCTCACCGGAATCCTTCTAGCTTTCCTGCACTTCAATGGGACATAATCTAGCTTGTCGTCCCATCCTTTCCTGGATCGAGAAAACAGCTTCTCGAGAATCCTAGTAGCTTCCCCATCTTTAGCTTGGGGATGGTACAAAGTCCTTAGCATTCGAGGGACCCCATACTTGAACAAAAGACACTTCATCACCTTAGCGGTGAAGTACTTGTTAACTTCACTCCTTATAATCAAAGGAGCATCTTCTTTCAATAATTTCAAGGGAGGTTTAATCTTGATCTTAGGAGGTTCTTTCGGAAGAGTCCTTCAACTCTTCGGTGCATCCCTGAAGAAATCTAGAACTTTAGTAGGAGTTTCAAAGGGAGTAAGAGAAGGCACCTTATAAAGTTCTCCAACGCTTGGGACAAGTTTCATGTTAGGTTGAAATCTTTCCCAACTCAGCTGATCTTTCTTCCACCTTGGCCACAATCTTAGTAGTTTGGCCAAAGTTCTCTGCATCTTCCACTTCCAGTTCTACAAATTCTTCTTTCATCTCGGCCGATCTCTCTTCCACCTCGGCCAATCTCTCTTTCACCTCGGCCGAAGTCTCAATAGTTGGATCGAGATCTTCCACATCTTCCTCTTCCTCAAAAGCTTCAGGAGAAACTTCCGGCTCGATTGGAGGAATGCTTGAAACTTGCAGTACTTCCTTATGCTCCTCTTTCGGCTTAGCATAGGATAAGGTGCTTTCCTTGAGCTCCTCCAACTTCTTCATTATCTTCTCCAATTCTGATTCAAGTGAATCTTCAAGAGGTTGCTCATAAACCTTTCTAGGGATATTCAGCTTATCCCACATAGCAAGTTCCTCCTTAATGGCCTCTTCTCTTTCTCTTTCATTGTTGAACCAATAGAGGGAATATTTCTCCTCCAAGTATTCATAATGGTCCGCCCTAGCACTTTGTCTTGCTACCCAGGCTGGATCAAATGTAGTCATCGGATATCCTGAAAACTACAAAACTCATAGAAAGAGTGGTTAATAGCAACAAGGGCAATAGCCCCGAAAGACAACCGCAACCGGTTCGGTCTAGACCAAGTCCCCGGCAACGGCGCCAAAAACTTGTTCGCTCCAAAAGGTGTGTGCAAGCTTTAAATTTATAACCGAGGAAATAAGCTTAAACAAGGATGCGAACCCACAGTGTACGGGTCAATCGTAGTAAAAGCAAGAAATTCCAGGGGTCGATCACAGGGACTCAGCGAAACAAAGCAGGTATAGGTTGTCTATGTAATTACTAACCACGAAAGTAATCAAAGCAATCAAAGACGATAAAAAAAAGTCAATTAAAGGAATATGCAATTCTAGGGATTAAAGCGTCTAGTTGTGGTTCCAACTCAAGATCTAAAGATAAGCGGACAAAGCTGAGATTTTGCAAAGGGAAGGTGTTTCTAAAGTGGAATAGATCACCGGGTAAGTCTCACTACTCACAATCCCAAACCATAACTCCTATTGCCGGGTAAGTCTCAAGGAATTAAGGTAAAGAACTATAACCTCAAACCAACACACCACCTAGGGGAATAGAATCAACCTTTACCAGGTAAGTCTCAGGCTAACTCACAAAGATGGGATGAAGGCACACTCAAACCCCAATAAAGGATAAACCTTTATTACCTACACTTATGATCTTGGGTAAACAAACAAAGGAATTACCGGGTAAGTCTTATCCTAGGCTTGCATTGAACCAGGAAAGGTGTAATAAGAATAGGATTTGGCAAACTCTAACACTTAACTCTCAGTTTCGGATCAGATAAGTCACCTCGGTCAGACGAATTCCACCCCGGCCGAGATGTTCATCGACTGAACGAGATGTTCTAGAGTTAAGGTTAAAGACTCGAGCTTTCAGGGTCCTAATGGGATTTAAGATTATTCTATCATTGTTTTTCCCACAACCTTCACCCAATCACCCTAGAATCACACAAAGAAATTAGCCACTCATCATTATGAAAGCAATAATCAAATATATGGGAAGAAAGTGAATAATTGAACACAAAAACCTTAAGAACAAGGCTTCAATAACTGAACCAAGTATCAAACAAACAAGCGTTCCTTGGATCACAATCCAACAAGACAATCAACAAGACAATCAACAAGACAATCACAAAAGCTATAAAAGCTATCAACTTCCTTCCTTCAATCTTCCTTCAACCTTCCGAAAAGGTTCTTCAAATCTCCCCGCTGTAGTGGATGTTTTCCAGCTGTAAGCGGATGCGGTGATCCGAAGATCTGAAATCTCTTGATCCGAAGATCTGAAATCTCTTGATCCGAAGATGGTTGAATTGTGAAAAATCCAACCCTTTATATAGGAGAATTATCTTCCAAAGATAAGATATCTTAAAAAGATAATTTCCTAATAAAATATATCTTATCTCCCAAAATAAATATCTTCCTAAGATAATTTTATAGTAAATATCTTAAAAGATAATATCCTAATATAATATGTCTTATCTCTAAAATAGATCTCCTAAATATATGATCTTCCTTCCAGAAATCCAACCCAAAAACATAAGATCTCTCCTTCCAAAAATAAAAGATCTCAACCAAGAATAAAATATATCTCGCCGCGTCCAAGGTGTTCGCCTCGGTCGGGACGCTCCTCTGGATCACCTCGGTCGAGATGGTACTGTAGCTGACCAAGGTGGCTCTAAACTGAATGTGAAATCTCTCAAATCAGGTCCAAAGTGAATCCTTAATCCATTTCCATGCTTCCTGGATTCTTCCTTAAGCTCCTGAATGTAGCTCCAATGACGCCTTAGCTCCTTTAGCTCCATTTTGATGCAAAACGTGCCATATTTTTCCTACGATTACAACGAAAAGGTAGATGAAACGACAATATAATCACATAATATACATCCAAACATGCAGATTATTGAAGATAAAACGTCTAAACATGTCCCAAAATATAGACTATAATTCATGCTATCATCACACTAGCCTAACTACCAACTAAGCCAAGGCCAAAGGAACAGAAGGAAGGAAGATATAGCAACAAGGTATGCACCAACAAAAGAAAGAGCACAAGGCTGATCCAGTGAGGCGTAAGGGCAGCTCACCAAAGGCGCAGGGGCGACTCACCGGCAGGCGCAGGGGCGGCTCACACCAGGCGCAGGGGCGGCTGTCTGTGCAGAATGTTGGCCCCGACTTCTCTTCGATCCCTTTCTCAACTTCCTTCACTTCTTCAACATACCACAACAACATATACACATATATACACATATATGATCATCAACCATCCAGGAAAGGATCCAACACAAGCCTAGCTTGTGATCCCAAGCTAGAAAGGAAGAAGATGCAAGAAAGAAGGAAAGAAGAGAGATGAAGGAGAAGAGCTTACCACAACAAGCCCTAAGCTGCAACTATGGAGCATCAGCACGTCTATCACCTCAACACAACATCAACAACCTTTAGCAACATCCTCAAGAGCATCCAAGGCCAAAGCCACACTCAAACTCATAAGATCCCACTCACAAGAGCAAGAAGAGATCAAAGAAGATCAAGGAAGAAGAGAGGAGAAGATCAAGAACGTAGAGAGGGTAAAGAGACTGGAATGAGGTGAAGAAACCTATCATCTCAAGCAAAAGCAAAGCTTGTAGGAAAAGCCAGCCGCAAAGCACAAGTTAAGAGTCAACGAAAGAGGTTGCACTCATACAAAGCCGTAGGGGCGGCTAACCCAGGGCGCAGGCGCACCTAGCCGCTTGGGCGGCCCAAGTGGTGCGCAGGTGCGGCTGCCAGAGTCGAAGATAAGCTTAGCAAGGACTCATCTAAGGGCTCAACAAGACACCAAGGCTCCCAAAGACTAAGGCTCTTACATCACACCCCCCTAAAAACAAGTTTCGTCCCGAAACTTGCAAAATCCCAAAGCCTCTCGGACATATAAGCCGAGGTAAACACTCTCCTCAGGAACGTGAGGTCATAACCTATAACATTTTATATCCTTAACACAGCATGGAGGAATCACAACTCCAGCAAAACAACTCTACACAAGGTCTAGAGGAAGATCATCTCTAGCCAACCACTAACCACATCACACTAGCATGGAAGAACGCCGTCTCCAGTGAAAACACACACATAACACTACTATGTGGAGGAAAACCATCTCCACTCACACTATGTCCATCAAAGGTAGCATGAAGGAAAGAACCATCTCCAGCTAATCCTAACACATACACCATAACATGGAGGAAAGAACCACCTCCAGCTAGACCTAGCTCGTACTAGCAAACCAGATCTAAAAGATCAGATACACATATCACAGCTAGCACGAAAACACAACATATCACATAAGCACATAACATGCACTCACCAAGAAGGCACTAAGATCTACTCGTGGATCCTACTAGTGCATCTAGCTCAACATAGAACTCTGGATAGTTCTTCTGGATACTATCCTCTGTCTCCCAAGTAGCCTCATTTGGTCCTCGTCTCGACCACTGTATCCTGAACATAGGGATGTCCTTCGAATGCAGGCGTCTCACACCTCGCTTTAGGACTGGAATAGGGTGCTCTGTAAATGTGTGGTCTAGCTCAACCACCAGATCATCATAACTCACGATGTGACTCGGATCTGGTATATACTCTCTCAGCCGAGAAACATGAAACACATGGTGAACACCCTCTAACCTCGGTGGCAAAGCTAATTTGTAAGCTGCTCACCCAACTCTATCTAGTATCTCGAAAGGACCGACATATCGGGGACTCAGCTTCCCCTTTATGCCAAAACGTCTGACGCCTCGCGTCGGAGATACTCTCAACTAGACATGAGCTCCTACCCTGAACTCTAGAGGTCGACGCCTCTTGTTTGCATACGACTTCTGGCGACTTTGTGGAGCCATCATCCTCCCTCTGATTAGCGCTACTCGAGCGATATCATCCTGAATCTGCTAGGGCGCTATCCCACTGATACTGCTAGGCTCGTCCCAGCATAAAGGTGTACGACATCTACGTCCATACAGTGCCTCATAAGGAGTCATCCTTATAGATGCATGCTAGTTGTTGTTGTATGAGAACTGAACGAGTGGGAGGTAATCAGACCATCCCTGTCCCCAATCCAACAGACAGGCTAGCAGCATATCCTCTAAGGTCTGGATGGTCCTCTCTGACTGACCATCTGTCTGGGGGTGAAACGCAGTCGTGAAATGTAGACTCGTCCCTAAAGCAGTCTGAATCTGCTGCTAGAATCTCGATGTGAATCATCCATCATGATCAGAAATGATCGTCTTCGGTACCCCATGGAGTCTCACCATCTTTCTAGTGTACTCCTCAGCTAATCTGCTCACTGGCCACGTCTCTCTTATGGGAATGAAACGTGCCGTCTTCGTCAATCTATCAAAGATCACCCAAATGGCATCAAAGCTCCTGCTGACCCTCAAACCGGTCACAAAATCCATGGAGACATCCTCCCACTTCCACTACGGCACTGGAAGTGGATGAAGCTCACCTCCAGGCCTGAAATGCTCTATCTTGACCTGCTGACAGGTCGCACATTGAGCCACAAATCTGGCTACATCAGGCTTCAGCCCTGCCCACCAATATGAGCGTCTCACATCATGGTACATCTTACTCGTACGAGGGTGTACTGAGTAAGGCGTACAGTGAGCCTCCTATAATATCCGTTGTCTCATATCTGCATCTGCAGGAACATATATACGATCATGTTGCCTCATAACTCCATCTGCCCCAATAGTGAACTAGGGTGCCTCTCCACGAGACATCCTATCTCTGATCCTCGTCAAGGTCGGGCAGGTCCCCTACTTCTGTTGGATCTCATCCAACATACTAGGTAGAACCTGTAAAGCAAACAACTAGGCATCCTCATCAGGAAACTAGATGTCCATCTCTAGCCAGGCTAGATCCCTCTGAAGCTGAGGCTGTACAGCAAGTCTGGCAATCGCCTTCTCTCGAGGCGTCTTCCTACTCAAGGCGTCAGCTACTACATTCGCCTTGCCAAGATGATACAAAATCTCAAGGTCAAAGTCCTTGATCAACTCAAGTCATCGACGCTGGCGGTTATTCAATTCCTGCTGGGTGAAAATGCACTTCAGACTCTTATGGTCTACGAAGATATGACATGTAGCACCATACAAGTAATGTCTCCAGATCTTCAAAGCATGAACTACCGCTGCCAACTCCAAATCATGAGTCGGGTAGTTCTCCTCATACGTCTTCAGCTGTCGAGACGCATAAATAATCACTCTGCCTCTCTGCATCAGCACACATCCGAAGCCTAGCTTGGACGCATCACTGTAGACCACGAAATCATCAGAACCCTCTGGTTGTGCCAAGACAGGAGTAGAAGTCAAGCGCCTCTTCAACTCCTCAAAACTCTGAGCGCACTGGTCAGTCCATACAAATCTGGTAGTCTTCCTCAGAAGACTCGTCAATGGACGGGCAATCACAGAGAATCCCTCCACGAAGTGTCTGTAATAACCGACTAAGCCAAGAAAGCTACGCACTTCCTTGACATTCGTCGGTGTCGTACAAGCAGCAACAAACTCGATCTTCGCCGGATCTACCATAATCCCATCGGCGGAGACGATATGTCCAAGGAAAGCAACCTCAGATATCCAGAACTCACACTTAGAGAGCTTGGCGTACAACTCTCTATCCCTCAAAATCTACAAAACCGTCCTCAAGTGTCCAGCATGCTCCTCTCTACTACGAGAGTACACCGGAATGTCATCAATGAAGACCACCACAAAATGATCCAGGAAGTCGATGAAGATGTTGTTCATCAACTCCATGAATACTACTGGGGCATTCGTCAGCCCAAATGGCATCATTACAAACTCGTAGTGTCCATAACGTGTACGAAATGCCGTCTTGTGCACATCCTGCTCTCTCACCCTCAGCTGGTGATATCCAGAACGCAAGTCGATCCTGTAGAAGACTGTCGCTCCCTGCAGCTGATCAAGTAGATCATCAATACGAGGTAGTGAATACCTGTTCTTGATGGTCAGCTTGTTCAACTCTCTGTAATCTATACACAGTCTTAACGATATGTCCTTCTTCCGCACGAAGAGGACAGGTGCACCTTGTTCAGCTCTATGTAATCTATGCATAACCTCAAAGATCCGTCCTTCTTCTGCATAAAGAGGACAGGTGCACCCCATGGTGAAACGCTAGGGCGTATGAAGTCCTTCTCAGCCAACTCCTTGAGTTGCTTCTTCAGCTCCAACATCTCGACAGGTGCCATAGGGTATGGGGCCGTCGAGATGGCTCGCGTGCCAGGCTATAACTCTATGTTGAAGTCCACACTCCACTGAGGCGGCAAACTCGACGGCTCAAACACATCTGTAAACTCGCAGACCACTGGAATATCCTCCAAAGTTGGACTCTCTCCATCCTTCATGGCGTAGCACCAAAAGGCATCACAACCATGTGCAATCAATCTAGCTGCTCGTACAACACTAATAACCGAACCTGTCTTCCCAAGGTCCCAACCCCGGAAGACCTCAATCTGACCAACCTCAGTAGAGACTGTAACAGCCCGTCTACCAACATCCAAAACTGCATGGTGTCTACGCATCCAGTCCATACCTAATATGACTTCTTCATGCATCAATGGCATGACTAAGAGGTTAACAAGTAAAACACGAGTCCCTAAGCATAGGGGAAAACTACGTATCTCCTGGGTACCTCTGACCCTACTACCATCAGGTAACCCTATAGTAAAGGGTGCCTCCTCTATGGTAGACAAACACAAATGCTCAACACAAGCATCAAAATTAAATGAATGCGTAGCACCCGTATCAAACAAAACTCTAACAGGTAACCCATGTAACAGAATGGTACCTGTAGCAGCTGGTGCTGGCGGCTCCTCAGCTCAAAAACTCTGCCCCGAGCTCCTCGGCTATCACTGGTACCAGCCTCTCTACCTCTACCACTACTCAGTCCTAGAGCTGACCCCTGAGTAGCAGGCGTGCCTGGGACTCTTTGCTGTCCCTGTGTCTGATGCTGAGGCGGTCTCTGCCCACCTCCTGCTGCACTTGCAGGGGAAGAACCCTGCTGTGATGACGCCTTGCCCTAACGGCAAAACGTAGCTCTATGTCCTGGCTTCCCACACGAGAAGCAAGTCAGTGGTGCTCTAGGGCAATCAGTCTTTACATGCCCATAGGCCCCGCAGTTGTAACACTGCCGGCCTCTATCAACTGTCTGTACAGACACTGGAACACTCGAGCGGCCCTGAGTCCGACCTCGCCCGTATCCAAATGCTCCGGCACCAGTCGGTGCGGTACGCTGCCTCTTCTCAGAACGTCCTGTCTAAGAAGTCCTCCTCTGGCTAGCTCTCTTTCTCTCATAGGCAGAGGCCCAATCCTGGTAGTCTGCCAATGAGTCACAGTGAAATCCCGCCATGTATGAACGTGTGCTCTCGCTTAGACGACGGGCGAAAAGGTATACATGCTGGTCCTCAGAAGGTATAGATGGACCCAACAATGCCAACTCCGTCTAGAAGCGGCAAATAATGTCTGTAATGGGTACGTCCTCAAAACCCGCCTCCAGGAAATCCTGCAGCTTCTCCTTCCTCAGTGAGGCAGGGCAGAATTGCTCCCTCAGCATAGTCCTCATCTACTCATAGGTGGTGACTCGTGCTCTAACTATCCTCCAGCACTAGTGTGCCAGGTCACGGAATAGAGACTGTACTAGCTCTATCCGTCTATCCTTCTAGGCAACGAATTGACTCTAAAGCTGAGTCTACATGCCCTATCAACACCTCAGTCTCTAGGCCGATCTCCCCAGAGAAGTGTGGTACTCCCTACTGGCGAAATGCCTTCAACCAGGTATGTGGTCGAGGCCCTCTGGTCTCCTCCACAACTCGAGCTGGCTTAACAACACGAACCGGTACAGCCTGCACCTGAGTAGCTCCATGGGATCTCTCATAGGATCCCTCGTGCCCTGGCAGATCTGGGGCTCGTCTGCCTACTCTGATAGCCTCCTCAAAATGCTTGAGATACTCTCTGAACTCTGATATATCCATAGAGACACGGTCTGAGCCATCAAACTGGCCTGGATGGGCCGGCTGTCTCTTGGACCCACCACTCCTCGTAGCTGGAACTACGCTCTCAGTAACCTCCTCAGCTGCCTCCTCCACCACTGGTGGATCTGCAGCGGGAGCTGGTCCCTGTCCTATCCCTTTTGGAGGAAGAGGTGGTCTACCTCTACCTCTGCCAACAACAGTAATAGCTCTAGTCCGAGCAATCTGCGGGGTATGCACAGCTAACGTATAAGGCTCAATATAGGCCATATGTATATATATATATATATATATATATATATGTATATATATATATATATATATATGTATATATATATATAATACTTAATAATACATGCATATACATCATCACATTAGAGATATCTATATATATATATATCTATACGGTCGAGATCCTCAGATGGGTGACAGCTTCTGTACATACTATCCCAAAACATCTGTACTCGCTTTAAAACCAAAACCTTTTGAAAAGTCAGACCCCATGTGGGTTCTATTTATTTATCCACTCTACCTTTATTGCAGATAGCAAGTGTCATTGTTGTCAACCTAAGGCTCTGATACCAATCTGTAACACCCTAAATCCACAGGACTTGGGATCTAACAACAAGGCACAAGTAAAGTAAAACCAAATACATAAAAGCTGTATATGATACATCAAAAGTTTTTACAAACACAAAGTCGAGTACAAAACATCAAACATAAACATCTGATACAAAAGATCCAAACCCACACATCCTAATGTACAGAAGTCCTCAGTTGGTCACACCATCTGGCTCACTCTATAGTCTTCCTAACCCGCAGATCATCTACAACACGGTATACACTGTTAGCTACAGCAATAGATAAGCATGAAGGTAATAGCACAAACACACATCAACATCTCATACATGCAATGCCCCACACATTCAATTATTATCTTTCATTATGTTATTCCATTACTAATTCAACTTATTTTTTAACACGGGGAGCCTAAAGAACCTTGTTCCTTTCCCCGTTAACACAGCAGTTTTGCATGGGGGTGATCATCACTCGTCCCCCCATTGTGTTACTGGCTTCCAAGCACCTCCTCCTAACTCGCAGGCAGAGACTTGTGGTTACCGCCCTGTTATAATACACTTGGGCCATATCAATGTAATAAATGGTCATCCTAGTCCGGTTTAAATTGTAAATGCACAATCATATGAACACAGACAACCATCACAACCATACAGATCCATAACTTAACGCTAACTAAGTCCTATGGACTTACCTTATACACTCATATCCAATACCACATCACAGCTTCCCCATAGGGAAGGAATCAACGCCTGCAATAGCAAGGCACACAACATCATACACTGCAAGGGTTAGGAGACTCGTCTCCATAACCATAACCAACCTACAACCTCAACTAAACCTCAAGATCAACACAAGTGCCTAACGCACCACTCCAACATACAACCCATCCTAACCACACTAGCCTAGCTACCAACTAAGCCAAGGCCAAAGGAAAGGAAGGAAAGAAGACATACCAACAAGGTATGCACCAACAGAAGCAAGAGCACATGGCTGATCTAGTGAGGAGTAGGGGAGGCTCACCAAAGGCTCAGGGGCGGCTCACAGGCAGGTGCAGGGGCGGGTCACACCAGGCACAGGGGCGGCTGTCTGTGCAGAATGTTGGCCCCGACTTCTCTTCGATCCCTTTCTCGACTTCCTTCACTTCTTCAACATACCACAACATCATATACACATATATACACATATATGATCATCAACCATCCAGGAAAGGATCCAACACAAGCCTAGCTTGTGATCCTAAGCTAGAAACGAAGAAGATGCAAGAAAGAAGGAAAGAAGAGAGAAGAAGGAGAAGAGCTTACCACAAATGCCCTAAGCTGCAACTATGGAGCATCAACACGTCTATCACCTCAACACAACATCAACAACCTTTAATAACATCCTCAAGAGCATCCAAGGCAAAAACTACTCTCAAACTCACAATATTCCACTCACAAGAGCAAGAAGAGATCAAAGAAAATCAAGGAAGAAGTGAGGAGAAGATGAAGAACGTAGAGAGGGTAAAGAGACTGGAATGAGGTGAAGAAACCTCTCCTCTGAAGCAAAATCAAAGCTTATTGGAGAAGCCAACCGCAAAGCACAAGTCAAGAGTCAACGAAAGAGGCTGCACTCATACAAAGCCGTAGGGGCGGCTAGCCCAGGGTGCAGGGGCGCCTAGCCGCTGGGGTGGCCCAAGTGGTGCGCAGGTGCGGCTGCCAAAGTCCAAGGTAAGCTCAGCAAGGACTCATCTAAGGCTCAGCAAGACACCTAGGCTCCCAAAGACTAAGGCTCTTACACGCCGGCAGCGAGCTTCGATAGAGGTCTTCTCCGGCAGGCTCGACTCTGGTGGCTGAAGGGAATCGGTGGCTCCGGTAACGACGAGGCGAGGCAGGGTTCGTCGATGGCGGTGGCAAGGCGTGGTGACAACGGTTCTCCCTTGGACAGTTGCAACAGAAGAAGGGAAAAAAGGGGAAGAGAAATCGTGCCAGCAGTGGGGCTTCGGCCGAGACGAAGTCAGCTCTGGGCGCTTCTCCGGCTTTGAGTGGCGGCAGGGCTCCACGATGGCAACTCGACAGAGGCGGCATGAGAGGTGCGTGTCTGCTGGCGTGGTTCCGATGCCAAGAGAAGGGAGAGAAGGGTGTGAGTTGTACTGTTGCTGCGTGAGGGGAGAGTGAAAGCAGAGACGAGAGTAAGGTCGTGAGATATGAGAGATTAAGAGTTGTGAGGTAGAGTCATTAGAGAGCATTGCAGAGCTGTAGAGCCTGCAGGCTAGAGAGGCAGTACTAGGAGCAACGAGGAGTCAGAAGCGAGAGATCGGGAGAGGCGAGAAGTCGGGTAGCGTGGGGCTGAGTGGTTGTTCATCAGCTAGAGGAGAGAGGAAGGAAGATTATAAAAAAAAAGTAAATGGAAAAAGGAAAATAAAGGAAATAATTAAAATAATGGAAATCAAGAAATAACAACTCGATCGCAAAATATAGAAATTCCCAAAGGAGCTAGGAAAAGGTCCCATAAAATCTATCCCCTAAACATCAAAAATCTCAATAAAAATAATTGATGATTGTGGCATTTCATTCCTCCTAGAAATATTACCTATTCTTTGACACCTATCACACACTTTACAGAACGCAAAAGTATCTCGAAAGATGTGTGGCCAAAAGAAACCCATATCCAAGACTTTCTAATAGTTTTATCAGCACCAAAATTCCCCTCACATGCTTCCGAATGACAGAAGGAGAGAACATATTGTACCTTATTATCCGGAATGCAACGGCGAATTACCTAATCGCTGCAATGTTTCCAAAGGTAAGGATCATCCCAAAAGTAGTTCCTAGCCTCGGCTTTCACCTTTTCTCTCTCTGCTTTGGTGAATTCTGGAGGGTATTAACCTCTAACAAGAAAGTTTACAATGTCAGCAAACCAAGGTTTGAACGAATGCAACTTATACAATATCTCTGCAGTGTTATCTGTAGGGGCGGCGACAAGGGAGGTGCAAGGGCGCCGGCTTCGAGCCGCAGGTGCGGCATTGCGTAGGGGCGGTTCCCTATGGCCGCGGGGGCGGTTACACAATAGAGGGTTGTGTAAAATGTGTCGTTTGGGAAACTTCCTAGGATGGCCGTCTCCTTTGCTAGATTTGTTTCTTCTTGCACCAACCGACTCAAGTGGTCAACCACAAGGTTTTCCGCTCCCTTCTTGTCCCGAATTTCTAAGTTGAATTCACTTAGAAGTAGAACCCAACGGATCAACCTTGGCTTGACTTCCTTCTTGGTTATGAGGTAACGAAGCGCTGCATGGTCACTAAAAACGATTACCTTTACACCAAGAAGATATTGCCTGAATTTCTCCAAGGAAAATACCACCGCTAACATCTCCTTTTCGGTTGTGGAGTAGTTCCTTTGTGTGCCATTCAATGTCATCGAGGCGTAGTGGATTACATGTGATGCTCTTCCGCCCTTTTGTCATAAGAAGGCTCCTACAACATAGTCGTTGGCGTCACACATGATCTCAAAGGGCTTCTCCCAATTGGTAGATCGGATGATTGGGGCACTTGTGAGGCAAGCCATCAAAGTGTCAAATGCCTTCTTTCAATTCTCATCAACTATGAACGTTACGTCTTTCTTCAGGAGCTCACACAGCAGTGATGATATCTTGGAGAAATCCTTGATGTAGTGCCGGTAGAATCCTGCATGACCTAAGAAAGAGCGAATTTCACACACGTTAGTAGGATAAGGTAGTGTTTGAATTACATCAATTTTAGCCTTATCCACTTCTATTCCTTTCGATGAGATAACATGTCCCAGCACAATACCTTGCTCTACCATGAAGTGACACTTTTTGGAATTGAGAACTAGATTGGTTTCTACGCATTTTTGGAGAACAAGCTTTAAATGTCCTAAACATGCATCAAAACTATCTCCATGGACGGTAAAACCGTCAATAAAAACCTCAGTAATGTTTTCAATGTATTCAGAAAGATACTTAGCATGCACCATTGGAAGGTGCCGGGAGCATTACAAAGTCCAAATGGCATTATGCGGTATGCAAAAGTGCCAAAAGGACAAGTAAAGGTAGTCTTCTCTTGGTCCTCTGGAGCAATGGATATTTGAAAATAGCCCGAGTATCCATCCAAGAAGCAATAGTATGGGTGACCTGCCAAACGCTCAAACATTTGGTCAACAAAAGGCAAAGGGAAATGGTCTTTTCGGGTTACCGTGTTTAGCTTACGGTAATCGATACAAACCCTCCATCCGGTTTGGGTTTTACTTGCAACCATCTCACCATGTTGATTTTCCACCATGGTAATCCCTCCCTTTTTTGGAAGAACTTGGGTTGGACTAACCCATTTACTATCCGAAATCGGGAAGATCATATCCGCTTGGAGGGTCTTCAACACTTCCTTCATGACCCCATCCATCATGGGCGGGTTTAGTCTTCTTTGTGGTTGCGTTGATGGTTTTGCCTCTTTCTCAAGGAGGATCCGATGCATACATGTATAGGAACTAATCCCTTTAATGTCCAGAATGGTCCAACCAAGAGCTGTCTTATGCTCCTTAAGGATGTTCACCAACTTTTCCTTATGATGGGAAGAAACTTTGCTAGATACGATCACCGACAAAGTGTCGTTCTCCCCTTGGAATGCGTACTTGAGATATTTGGGAACTCTTTCAATTCGATCACCGGAGCCTACACTATAGAGGGAACAACCTTTTCGCTTGGAGTTAGGAAGATGGGCCTAATGTGATATAGGGAGCTTTTTGTGCCCATCTGTTACGCTAGAGATGTAGCACAAAAAGCTTTACATTTATAAACTCGATCTAATCTCCTAAACTACCTAGCGAATTCCGCAGTGTACGGATCGTTATGTAGGAAGAAAAGTATGCCGAGGTCGAACACAAGGACTAAGGTGAAATCAAGTCATTCAATGATCAAAGATAGTGCAAATCTAAACTAACATGAGATGAGGAATAAAGAAAGTGCAAAACACAATGTTTTTGGTTGGTTTTGGGTGATCAAACAAGGATCACAAAATATGCAAATCAAACAAGCAAACAAACACACAAACGCAAGATAGGACATAAGAGGTAAGAAATGCGGATTCTAGAGATTCGAAATTCCGATTATTACAATGGACTCATGCTTCTAAAGATCAAAAGAAAGATGTGGTTGTTCGGAGTTGGTTGTTTCTCTAATGGGATCAATTACCGGGTAAGTCTCATGCTCCACTAGTCTCGAACCTAAAGTCCTATTACCGGGTAAGTCTCAAGGAACCTAAGGACGGGAATTCTACACAAACCGGCCACTACCTAAGGGTCAAACCCCTCCTTACCGGGTAAGTCTCGGAAAAGGTAGGTCTTAGGCAACAATCCTAGCACACTCAATCCAATAGCGGCTTTTTTGGCTCACTACTACCTAGAGTTCATCATCTTATGTATCTAAGAAAGGAAATTACCGGGTATGTCTCATTCCTCAAAAAGGTTGCTAACATTAGGTCACCCTAAGCTAGATTAGGCTCAACAAACACTAGGATTTCAACACATCTACATCCTAACATCCAGATTCATCAATATAAGCACAACAGAGAAAACCACGGGCTGATCATGAGAAACCACGGTCTAGATTTTGGATGAATAGGCCGTGGCTTGGGTCTGAGTTGGGGTTTCGAACAAAAATCCACCCTAAGCTAACATGGAAGTCCATACAATCATAGTCCAAAGCATAAACATCATTCCTTTACCCTAGAATCACATCTATTCATCCAACAACATACAAATCAAGATCAAACTTCAAAAATAGAGGATGCTTGCAAGTCATAGCTAGATAATGAAGAATGAACCAAAGAAAAGACATTATAAAGCTAGAATAGAAGTTACCAAGTCTTACAAAGGCTCCAAGAGCTGGTCCAAGTTGTCAAAAATGGAAACCTCACTCAAAACCACTCAAATCTCACTACCAAACTAAAATCTACACTAATCTCTCCCAAGAACACCCACAAGGGTGCCTCGAAGAGAGGCTACAATGGAGGAGTATTGGAGAAGAGCTAGAGGAGAAGGGTCCAAAAAAGGAAGAAGATTCTCGAAATCAGCATGCAAGACCACTTAAGTACTCCACCAAAAAGCAAGGGTCAGACAAAGAGATCGTGGGACACGTGTCACAGCTGTCCAGAAGAAACCACGGCCAAAACCACGGTCTAGATTTTTCTCTGGGCCGTGGTTCTCACCAGAAACTCTCCTTGGATCACCAAGTCATGAGTTGGTATAAGGCATGCACCAACAAGGTCCTATGTGTTCTCCTTGTCTCCTAGCTTGCTCCTTATTGAGTCCGGAAGTGTGCCATCACGAGGAATGATCCTTGAATGTATCGATTAAGTCCAAAAGCTCCACAAAGTACCTACAAAACCGACAAAAGCCCGTGTAGACGTCTATTTCGACAATATGCATGAATTAAGCGTAAACGTCACGAAATAATGCGGAAACATGCATGAATGGAAAGGAAAACTCTCTAAAAGAGTGCCTAAACTAGTGTCATAAATCATGTCATCAAAATACCCCATACTTGCCACTTGCTCGTCCCCGAGCAAGGTTCAACTATAGGCTACGAGATGACATGATTTATGAATGCGTAAAAACATAAAATATTTTTGGAATTGTGCTTCTAAAGATGGATCACCTTCATAGTGATGTTCATGGCAAAGGAAAAGCAATCATGTATCAAATGAATGAAGGCACGGAAAGACAATCATACTTAACTCGAAAGCATGCATGAAAGGCAAAAATGATGAAGTCAAGATGATCATGAGAATATCCAATCTAGATCACTAAGTCATACACATATGCAAATACGTCACAAGGACTTAGGAAAGAAGAGGCCAAGAAACGTTGTTATAGGTGGGAACTTTTTTAGGGTCATGTGGTGCAAATCCAGGAAAGGAACTAAACAACCACAACTTCACATTTATACTTCATCCACCAAACTGTATTTTTCTCCTTCTTTTCTTTCTTTTCTTTTCTTTTTCTTTTCATTTCACTTATTTTTGAGACAATGGCATTGGTGTACAAAAGCCGAAACCTTGGTGATTAGCGGACCTCGGGATTTTTTCGAGGTGCCTCATACCGAGCACACATACCAAGGCTCGTTAGGACATTCGGTTTATCCGACTTTGGCAAGGCACAAACACCCGATTATGTGAATGGTGCCGATGTACTCATCATCGAAACCAAAGTCCCCAAACCTATAGTTTTTTCTACACTTTCACAACAAATTCAGCACTTCATTCACAACATTCATTCATCAACAACTTCACCCCACACTTGTCTTTTTACACAATCAACACACTAGCATGCTCCTATTCCCGGATGGGTCAAAAGAGGTCAAAATTTTTAATTAAGTGAGGTGCTCAAACAACATGATCAAGATGAGAAGATGAGAAGAAGAGAGATGAATTGCCTTAATCATTCCTAGATGATGTGCAAGAACTAGCATGTGATTTCGACTATCAATTCTCAATCCAATCAAGGCAAACATCATAATCACAATTCATACATAGGATTCAAGAGAAGTATTTCAAGTCCATATATGCATAAATCCATTCGACACACAAGGCCATCCATAGCCAATTCACAAAACAATCTCATCATAAGGGTCATATCCAAACTAGGAAGCACAAAAATTTTTAAATATTCTGATTTTTTTTGGAATTTTCGAGATAAATATGTACAATGCAAAACATGAAAAGAGACGTGTGACAATAAAACGAAACTATCCTAGATGCGATCAGGCCATGCTAAGAATCATGAAAACCTCACCACATGCTTAAAAACACATTGTCCCCAATGCAAATCAAGTAAAGAAAAGTGAAAGAAGTCCTCACCATGTAAAAATGTAGTGTTTTCGGTATTTTGGTTAACTCATGTGGAGTGGTGGTGTAGATGATCGATCAATAATGGTAGAGAACTCTTCATAGTCATTCTGCCGTCGAGACCCGCGCCAAGGTGTATGCGAGATGGGAGCTCTTCCATTCAACAAAGACACCTCAAGGCGTCCAAGTCTCACGTCCGCTCCACCCATGGTTGAAAACGGGATCATCATCATCAACTCGTCTTGCAAGGCTTCCTTATTACCTAAAATCTACCACACAAACACAAAACACAAAAACACACAAAAACAAAAACAAAAGCAAAAGCGAAAACGAAAGAGAAAAAGGAAAGAGTTGTTACCCTTGGTTTGCCTCCCAAGAAGTACTTCTTTTAGGTCGTTAGCTTGACCAAACTCCGTGGATATGTCAATCCACCTCGAATACCATGGTTTGCTTGAGGAGTCCAACCAACCATCACTTTCCGGCATCCATGATGACAAGCACGGGCCACTTGATGCCCAAATATACTTGATTTCTCTCTTCACCGGTGAGTAGTAGACTCCCTCATCACCGCTTCCTTGGTGATAGTATGGAGTTGCAACCATAGGTGTCACCCCATACTTAGACAATTGGTACTCCGCGGTCTCACCGGTGAAATGCTTGCCATCCTCATCCTCTATGATCCGAAGAAAGCCAATTCTTGGAAAGAATTCTTCATTGAAGTGCTTCATAACCATCATCGAGCCATCATGCTTGCCTCCACCATTCAACATGGGAGATTCCTTAGGAAACGGACTCCAATCTTCGTGTGTACTCCGGGCAAGAAAGAAAGGATTGGATGGAGTTGAAGTTAACATAAGCCTCTCTACGACAGAGCTTTCCACGGGCTGAACTGTTGAAACCACGGGCGTGGTTATGGCCCGCAGGCCGTGATTCTTTCTGTTTTCTTCCTCCCTCGTGAGCTCTTCAAGTGTGGTTCCGGGGTTGATGGCAAAGATGTCCAGGGGTGAGAGTACTTCATTGCACTCCTCCAAAGGTGAAGGAGGTGGAGGTAAGCCTTGAAGGATGGTAGGGTCTCCTATCATAAGAGCATGCCTAATCTCCGCAATCTCCCTCCTCAATTGTTCTTCTCTCTCGAAATTCAATCTTCTTGTATCCTCCAGGGCCAAATCCCTTAGCCACAACTGCTCCCGAGCTTCATTCAACTATTCTTTAAGGTCTCTAATGGTTTTGGTTGAATCGGGCACTTCTTTGATCTCCACATGGCGCACCTCCTCTTATTGAAATACTTCCGCTTCAAGCACCATGTGGGCACTCGAAATGGAAGCAAGGTTAGTTTCTAGATCATCCATCTTCCTCAACATTTCTTCTAGCATTGATTCCACTCGATCATTATGAGGGTTATGGTGAGGTTCCACATAAGGCAATGTAGTCATGTGAGCTTGATCATGGGACTCATGATAGGCATTAAACTCCTCCCAATACTCTAACTCATCATGGAGAGGTCCTAGATCATGGTTTTCCATCCATCCCTCATACTCCATGTCGTCAAGGTCGTCTTGAAAGTATAATCCGTTCATGGCAAACATGAAAAGGCAAAGATAAAAACAACACAAGATCAAAAGTAACAAGAAAGATAAACACTAAAATCAATCAAAATCAAATAACTTAATCTAGACCTAGTCCCCGGCAACGGCGCCAAAAACTTGTTACGGCGCTGCCGAGGGACAAAACTAAGTCTATTTTGAACACTTCAATCCCCGGCAACGGTGCCAAAAACTTGTTACGCTAGAGATGTAGCACAAACAACTTTACATTTATAAACTCGATCTAATCTCCTAAACTACCTAGCGAAACCCGCAATGTACGGATCATTATGTAGGAAGGAAAGTATTCTGAGGTCGAACACAAGGACTGAGGTGAAATCCAGTCATTCAATGATCAAAGATAGTGCAAATCTAAACTAAGATGAAATGAGGAATAAAGAAAGTGCAAAACACAATATTTTGGATTGGTTTTGGGTGACCAAACAAGGATCACAAAATATGCAAATCAAACAAGCAAACAAACACACAAACCCAAGATAGGAGATAAGAGGTAAGAAATACGGATTCTAGAGATTCGGAATTCCGATTATTACAATGGACTCATGCTTCTAAAGATCAAAGTAAAGATGCGGTTGTTCGGAGTTGGTTGTTTCTCTAATGGGAGCAATTACCGGGTAAGTCTCATGCTCCACTAGTCTCGAACCTAAAGTCCTATTACCGGGTAAGTCTCAAGGAACCTAAGGACGGGAATTCTACACAAACCGGCCACTACCTAAGGGTCAAACCCCTCCTTACCGGGTAAGTCTCGGAAAAGGTAGGTCTTAGGCAACGATCCTAGCACACTTAATCTAATAGAGGCTATTTTGGCTCACTACTACCTAGAGTTCATCATCTTATGTATCTAAGAGAGGAAATTACCGGGTAAGTCTCATTCCTCAAAAAGGTTGCTAACATTAGGTCACCCTAAGCTAGATTTGGCTCAACAAACACTAGGATTTCAACACATCTACATCCTAGCATCCAGATTCATCAATATAAGCACAACAAAGAAAAAATCACGGGTTGATCATGAGAAACCACGGTCTAGATTTTGGATGAACAAGCTGTGCATTGGGTATGAGTTGGGGTTTCGAACACAAATCCATCCTAAGCTAACATGGAAGTCCATACAATCATACTCCAAAGCATAAACATCATTCCTTCACCCTAGAATCACATCTATTCAGCCAACAACATACAAATCAAGATCAAACTTCATAAATAGCGCATGCTTGCAAGTCATAGCTAGATAATGAAGAATGAACCAAAGAACAAACATTATAAAGCTAGAATAGAAGTTATCAACTCTTACAAAGGCTCCAAGAGCTGCCCCAAATTGTCAACAATGGAAACCTCACTCAAAGCCACTCAAATCTCACAAAAAAACAAAAATCTACACTAATCTCTCCCAAGAACACCCACAAGGGTGCCTTGAAGAGAGGCTACAATGTAGGAGTGTTGTTGAAGAGCTAGAGGAGAAGGGTCCAAAAAAGGAAGAAGCTTCTGGAAATCAGCCTACAGGACCACTTAAGTACTCCACCAAAAAGCAAGGGTTGGACAAAGAGATCGTGGGACACTTGTCACAACTGTCCAGAAGAAACCACGCCAAAACCACGGTCTAGATTTTCCTTTGGGCCGTGGTTCTCACCAGAAACTCTCCTTGGATCACCAAGTCATGAGTTGGTACAAGGCATGCACCAACAAGGTCCTATGTGTTCTCCTTTGTTCCTAGCTTGCTCCTTAATGAGTCCGGAAGTGTGCTATCACGAGGAACGATCCTTGGATGTATCGATTAAGTCCAAAAGGACCCCAAAATACCTACAAAACCGACAAAAGCCCGTGTAGACGTCTATTTCGATAATATGCATGAATTAAGCGTAAACGTCACGAACTAATGCGGAAACATGCATGAATGGAAAGGAAAATTATCTAAAAGAGTGCCTAAATTAGTGTCATAAATCATGTCATCAACATCCAGTTGAACTAAAACTTCATGCATGTTAGATGTCAAGGCATAATCCGATTTATGAATATCAATGTTGTTTTCAATTATGCTTTTCAACTCATCAATATCGGAAATGTGAAAAATATCTTGTATATTTGGTTCAATTAATCAATAGTACAAAGAGAATGGTCATCGATGGGGTGTTTCATAGCATCATAAATGTTAAATTCAACCACTTCACCATCAAACTCCATTGTCTATTTCCCACTAACGTAATCAATTTTAGTTCTAGCAGTTTTTAGGAATGATCTCCCTAATAAAATAGGTGTAGCATGTGAATCATGTTTCATATCCAATACAAAGAAATCAGAAGGAAAATGGAATAAGGAAGAACATTGATTGACTCACCTAAGTCAATCATCGATTTGTCAAAGCGAGTTTTGCCAATGACACAAGGAATGTTCACCATGCCCGCATCACTATACTTCTTGGGCATTCGTCGTTGGAAGACAGCCGAGACATGCTCACTTACTTGAACCTTTTGCTTCCCCTTCAGCTTCTGGTTCCACTTGATCGTGCACAACTCCTTCAAAAAGCGAGCATACTTAGGAATACTCTTCAAAGGTTTTAAAAAGGGAATGTTTACCTCACATTTGGAGAATGTCTTAAAGAGATCCTTATCCTCTATCACCCTTCTCTCCTTGAGTACTTTTGGAAAGGGAGCCGGTGGTTTCTCAACATACAGCGGTGGAGAACTTGGACGGATGTAAGAATCCTCTTCTACAGAAACCTCTGTCGTCTTTTCCGTAGAGGCGGAAGCTTGCAGCCGCTGCGGCAGCTGTTCGGCCGAAAACTTGCGTGCAAATAAGCTTTATATTTATAAAACTAGAATAAAAGCATGCGAACCCGCAGTGTACGGATTTTCGTAGATTAGCAAGTATTCCAGAGTATCGAACACACGCATTTGGTGAAACAAAATCCAATTTCAAATTGTCAAGCAAATAAGATGTAAAGCTTTGCAAAAAATTGGGGAAAACAGCAACCCTAAAGATCCGGAAATCAAATTGTGGCAATTGATTCAAGATATACTAAAGAATTAAGGACAAAGTCAAGAATTGTAAAGGTATACTCAAGTAAAGTAATGTACGGTGAAGTTCCAAAACCTTATATGACTTACCCAAAGACACTCTCTATAAAGGTTGTTGAGGCTGCAGTATAGAAAGGATCTAATGACAAGAATTAATCTCAAATACCCAAACTTGTAACCCAAGGATCAAGATAAACTCAAACGGTTAAGGTTGTGATACTTGAAACCGAAATAGAGGATGTTGAGTCTCACTACTACCTAGGAAAGGCAAGCCAAGACTAGGTTAAAGCTAATCCTTAACTTTGGATTAAACTAAAAGCAAAGTTCGTAAACTGGGGTAAATCACGGGTAGATCTTGAGAACCACGGCCGTGGAAGCCCTAGAACAGGCCGTGATTTAGGGTGTCGACGAAATTTCTCTAACTCTCAGGGTCCAATCAAATTACGATCGATATATCATCATATAAGCCACAACTATCAACGCTTTACCTTAGATTTGCTAAAGGGTTTTAGCCAATAACTATTGTCACGATATCAATATTCAATTTAAGAAGAATGAAAGATGAAATCCCTCGAAAACTCAAATAAAATTCAAACTCAATCTCAAATCCAAAACACAAGACGAAACGTTCAATGGATTCAGTATGTATAATACGAAACCTCACAATAATCTCAAGCAATAACGAAGAACGGGATGTCAATCCGTCTTCAATATCAAAACCCAAGAAAAGATCTAAACTTCCGCTGCAAGCAATCTCCAATCTCCAACAATCCGGCGTTTCCGCAACTCTAGGCGGCTTCCAATCAACCCTAAGCAAGAGTGCTAAACAGGGGGTAAGCGGCCGTCCCCAAAATTCTTTTTTCCAGTCTTTTTATAAGGCGAGAAATAGTTACCGTCAAAACGTCAAAAGATTGCCTAAATCACGGTCTCACAGCCTTCCACGATCGTGGTTTAGATTGTGGAAACAGATTATGGTGCCTTGTGACTTCCACGACCATAATTTAGACCGTGTAACTTACTGGAGTGTTCCAAACTCTCTTCCACGTTCATAATGCCAGGTCCATGGCCGTGGTTTAGAGTGTGGACTTCAAATCATCTTCTCCACGGCCGTAATTCAGGGTGTGGAAGTGTACATTGCTTGTTGTTGTCTTTGTTTCGTGACATCCTTCATCCATGATCATTCCTTAGCTTCCTTAATGCATCCCTCATCCTTGAACATGATCGATTACTCCCTTTTCTCTCTCAAATGTTCCGATTCCAGCTCCTATTCACCTATAATCAACACAAAGCTAGTGTAGACTTCCATATCGACAAGATAGATGAACAAGCTAACATTTGCTTCAAAACCTTATCCATGTACACAATAATAAGGGAAAAACAACCAAAATAAGTGCCTAGAATATCGCCATATTTCATGCTAACAAAATACCCCATACTTGTCACTTGCTTGTCCCCAAGCAAGGTTTTCAAAAGCTTAGAACACAAGTTAGAATGAAATATGCATGCAATTTCAAAACAAAACCATCCTTTAGGCAAATGTGCTTCTAGTCAATAGATCATCCTCAAACCTTGTTTCATTCATCCTTGAAAACGCTCATATACATAAACCAAAGAATGTAAAGTAAAGAAACATCATAAATCGGTTAAACTTCAAGACAAACATCATAACCTTCAAGTATTGTCAAAATCAAGCATGTG
This sequence comes from Fagopyrum homotropicum, assembly GCA_033239125.1. Lineage (NCBI taxonomy): Eukaryota > Viridiplantae > Streptophyta > Magnoliopsida > Caryophyllales > Polygonaceae > Fagopyrum > Fagopyrum homotropicum. The sequence goes on along the minus strand of BSWB01000007.1, from coordinate 51,867,648 downwards.
AAACTTCAATTTAGATCACCAAGTTAAATAACACTCTTTTGATCTTAAGGAATTTCAAGTAAGGTCTAGAATGCGGAAAGGAGGGAAACTTGTAAGGGATGTGGTGCATGAATCCGGGGAAAGGAATAACCCAACTCTTTTTCTTTTTATTTTGATTTGCAACACCATCAACTTAGAGCTTTGCTCTTTTCATTTTCACATTATTTTTCGACTTTAATTTTTGTAATATGGATAGAGGTGCACAAAAACCGAAGGCTAGGAGATCGGCGTTTCTCAATTTCGAGATGCCTCAAACCCTTGATGCACATACCATAATTCGTTAGGAATATCACTCAATCCGACTTTGGCAAGACACAAACACCCGACTATGTGAATGGTGCCGAGTTACTCATCATCATGATTGACTTCCCCAAACCTATTAGTTCTATTCTTTGAATGCAAAATTTTTCTTTCATGGCCCTCCCACATCAAACATGCCAAATATCAACTCCTCCAAATTCCCGGATAGGTAAGGGAGGCAATTACTTTTATTGAGGGGCTAAATGATCAAAGAAAGAAGTAAGAAAATCGAATTGCCTTAATCATTTCATAAAGAAGTATAAGAACTCATCATGTGATTTCAACCTTAATTTCTCAATACGATTTAGATAAAACTTTCACATTATGAAACTTGCAAAACAGGATAAACAACACATTCAATTTCTTTTCAATTCATAATTCCGTTTAAGCATACAATTGTCATCAAAAACTCATTCCACAAGTGAGAACTATCATAGAAGTCATCTCTAATCTTAGAAGCACAAAAACTTTTTCAAAATTTTTCAAAATTTTTAAAAATTTTCAAAATTTTCAAATTTTTATTGGTTTTTTCAAACTTTTTCATGCAATGCAATAACGAAAGGTGTGACTATGGAATTAAACATGCAAAGTGTCATGGATAGGAGCAAGCAAATGTAGTAGAGTTATTACACACATAGTCACACCCCACCCCATACTTAAAACATACATTGTCCTCAATGTTCAAAAAGAAAATAAAGAAAAGAAAGAAAAGCAAAATGAACTGACTAGAAGGTGGTGGGGCGGCTGAAACTTGCGATCATCAAACTCATCACTACGGAGGAGGCGGTGGTGGAAATGGACGGAAGTCATGGCTATAGTACCGCCCGAACTGCTGGCGGTAAATGTCACTCATCATCTCATCATGCTCCCGGCTCCATGTCTCCTGGGTCTCCCGGTGGATCTCCAAGTCTCCAACTCTCCTAGAAAGGTCGGTGGCCCACGCCGGTAGCTGCTCATACCAAGCTGGTGGCTGGCCCTACCATGCTAGTGCTTCCTAGGGAGTCGGTGCTGTTGGTGCTGCGGGTGCTTGATCATACCATGGAGGTGGAGCTCCCATCCATGAAGGTTGTTCCCCATACCAAGCGGGAGGAGCGTCCATCCAAGTCGGCCTCTCACTCACGCTAGCACGGCGAGAGGAAGAGGCTCCGGAAGGTCCGGAAGGTCGCGGGGAACGTCTAAGAGGGTCGGGAAAGTGTGTCGGCTGATCCGGAAAAGTACCAAAGTCCTGCTCATCACCTCCTCCCTCTAAATCATCACCTCCTCCTATCTCCTCCTCAACATCCGCAGCTGGGACATCATCCGGCACAAAAGGAGGTGCCCCCAACCTATTCGCATGCATGGAGGCGAAAGTCTGCTTCCGGTTATGGCGTCCGACCATAATGGAATACTCGAGGAGCCAAGGGATACCTCTACCCTCTCTCTCCTCCCAAAGCATACAGGCGGTAGGTGGACCGCGGTTTCTAGGGAAGATGATGCCCCTAGTCATAAGACTATTGAGACCCAAGGGTCTCGCCGCTATCCCAGTGCAAGCGGAATAGTCTATCCCTAGTTGCGAGGCAATGTGAGTGACCATACTACCATACCCTATATTGTCGGCACTCTTGTTCTTCAGCTTACTCATGGTGGAGGCTAGGAGGGTGGCATAATCGGTGGGTCTACCATGGAGCATAGAGTAAAGGAGGAAAAGCTCATCGGTCTTAATCTTTTGAGGGGTCTCGGTCATAGGGAAAAGGCACTCAGAAAGGACCCTATGAGCTATCTTCAAGGCTAAGTGATAGATAAGCTTAGCCTTGGTGTCGGCCGGTTGCCAACGGTCCTCACTAGTGTATATCATAGTGATATCCTCCCAAAAGTCCTTAGTGTATACCCCTCTAGGAAACCGACCATTGAAACTCTCTTGGAACCCAAATAAGGCTCCAAACTGCAAGATCGAGAACTCATAGTTCTCCTCCATCAACCGGAAAGAAACCGTCCTATTGACGGTGCTATGCTCAAAGGAAGTGGCGAACTCCTAGTGATCTCCTTATAAACGTCCGCTCAAATAGCGGAAAAGACTATCAAACCAGCTCTATCTAGAAGCCATGTCAAATGATTCACTACGTTCAGCGGTTCAAGCTCCTCAAGCACTAAGTATCGTGGTCCTATGACCAACCTCTTTTGGATCCTCTCTAAGGCATCGAGGTAATCCTCATGAATGGTTGGAATTTTAGGAGGTGGGGGTGATGGTGGTTCACTAGGAGGGACTTGGGAGGAAGAGGAACTGTCACCTTTCCTCTTCTTGTTCCTACTTGACTTTCTCCTAAAGAAATTGTCCATTATAGGGGAAATCACGGTCTGTTCTTGGAAAACCACGGCCGTGGAACCTATAGGGACCGTGGTTCTGTTTCACTCAAATCTCAACCAAATTACACCAAAATCACCAGACACAGTCCTAGACTAGTTCAAAATCCAATTCCAATAAGTTATCCTAAAAATCTTGCAAAGAATTAAACCAAATTGACAAGTAGAGAAAGAGGAGAAAAACCTAGGTCTTGGAGTTTTAAAATCCAAATACCTTCTTCTGCATGGATTGTTTACTTGAATTCTTGATTGGATCTTGTAGATGATCGAAAATGCTTTACTTGAGGATCAAGAATCGTTCGAATGGGACTCCGAACAAAGATTTGCGAGAAGGGGAAAGATTTCGGCGATTAGGGTGTGGAAAAGGGCGTGGATTTGAGAAATTGTGGTGTTTTTGTGAAGGAAGGTGGTTTATATAGTGCCCGTAAAAATTTTGGAAAATCACGGTCACTCGGGGTGTTCCACGGCCGAGGAATTGTACGGACCCGTGGTTTTGGTTATTTTTCTTAGATTTTGGAATAATTATAGCCACTATAGCTTCCACGACCGTGGTTTAGGGCGTGGAACTCTTTGTATTGTGCCAAAATCCAATATTCGTCAAATCCTTCCAACTTTTCCTCCTTCCATTGCTTATTCCATTGCTCCTACATCTAAAAACACGACATACCGGGAGGTATCGAAGGCAAAACAAAGCAAAAACGACTAAACTAATCTAATCTAAGAATGAAAAACAAAAGCATAAGTGCAATACCTTGGGTTGCCTCCCGAGAAGCGCTTGTTTTAGGTACGTAGCTAGACCGTATCTGTGTCTATTCGAGTGTGGTGGGTGCGAACTCCTCAACTTGGAGTTCCGGTGAATACTTCTTAAGTCGTTGACCGTTCACCTTGAAACTTCCACTCTTTTCACCCCATACTTCAACTGTGCCATGGGGAAAACATGTTTGATTAGATAAGGTCCAGTCCAACAAGATTTAAGCTTACCTCGAAAGAGCCGAAGTCTCGAATTGAAGAGGAGAACTTGATCTCCTTCTTTGAGGTCCTTTGGAATGATATGCTTATCATGCCAACGCTTTGCTCTTTCCTTATAGATCTTGACATTCTCATAAGCGTTTAAGCGGATTTCTTCAAGCTCGTTAAGGTCGAAGAGGCGCTTCTCGCCCGCTTCCTTCATGCTGAAGTTCAACCACTTTACCGCCCAATACGCTTTATGTTCCAGCTCCACCGACAAGTGACAAGACTTCCCATACTCAAGGTTGTATGGTGTTGTTCCTATGGGAGTCTTGTACGCAGTCCTATATGCCCACAATGCATCACCTAGTTTCAAAGACCAATCCTTGTCTTCGAAACTGTTTTCTCTAGGATGCCCTTGATCTCTCTATTCGAAATCTCCACTTGTCCACTCGTTTGTGGATGGTAGGGAGTGACGATCTTGTGAGTCACCCCATAATTAACTAGTAGAGCTTTGAATCGTCGGGCAATGAAGTGTGAACCTCCGTCACTAATGATGGTCCGCGGTGTCCCGAACCTCGGGAAAATATTTCTTTTAAAGAACTTGATGACAACCGTGGCATCATTAGTTGGAGAGGCTATGGCTTCAACCCATCTCGAAACATAATGCACAACTAGGAGTATGTATTGATTCCCGCAAGATGATGGGAACGGTCCCATGAAGTCGACTCCCCAAACGTCAAAGATCTCTACCTCCCGAATGTTGTTAAGAGGCATCTCGTTCCTCCTAGAGATGTTCCCTGTTCTTTGACAAGCATCGCAGCAGGAAACAAAGGTTTGCACATCTTTAAATAAAGTAGGCCAAAAGAAACCGGACTGCAATACCTTAGCGCTAGTTTTGTTTGAACTAGCGTGTCCTCCATAAGGTAGTGAATGACAATGACGGATGACGCTTTGCATCTCGTCTTCCGGCACACATCTTCGAATGATGCCATAGGGACCTCTCTTGAAGAGTAGAGGTTCATTCCAAAAGTATTGCCGGACATCCTTAAAGAACTTCTTCCTTTGTGCGTAGGATAGTCCGGGAGGTATTTCCTGACAAACCAAATAGTTAACAAAATCAGCAAACCATGGTTCGTTACCTTTAGTTATCTTGTCGATGCACTCCTCTATGATGTGTAAATTCTCGTCCAGAAAGGAGTCATCTATAGGTAGGCTGTCGTCTTCAATGTGTGGTAGACGACTCAAATGATCCGCAACAGAATTTTCCGAACCTTTCTTGTCACGGATTTCTAGATCGAATTCTTGTAGGAGAAGAATATATCTAATCAAACTTGGTTTCGCGTCCTTCTTGGCAAGTAGATAACGGATCGCCGAATGGTCCGTGTATACAATCACCTTTGCACCTACAAGGTAAGAAAGAAACTTTTCGAAGGCATATACAATAGCTAAGAATTCTTTTTCAGTTATGGCGTTGTTAAGATGCGCTTCATCTAGCGTCTTGCTAGCGTAATAGATAACATGGGTTCGGCCCTCCTTCTTTTTCCCAAGCACAGCTCCAATAGCTACGTCACTTACATCACACATAACCTCGAACGGGAGATTCCAGTCCGGAGGTTGGATGATCGGGGCTAAGATTAGAGCTTCCCGGATCTTATGAAATACCGCTAAACAATCCTGCGAGAAATCAAAAACTACATCCTTCATCAATAGATTAGTAAGCGGTTTTGATATCTTAGAAAAGTCTTTGATAAAACGTCTATAAAATCCAGCATGTCCTAGAAAGCTTCTTATCCCCTTAACCGAAGATGGAGGAGGGAGCTTCTCTATGGTCTATATCTTAGCCTTATCTACCTCAATCCCTCTATTAGAGATCAAGTGTCGGAGTACAATGCCTTCCTTCACCATGAGTTGACACTTCTCCCAATTAAGAACTAGGTTAGTGTCTTCACACCTTTGTAGCACAAGAGAAAGGTTAGAAAGACAATTATCAAAAGAGGAACCATAAACAGAAAAGTCATCCATGAAAACCTCCATGATCTCCTCTATATACTCCGAGAAGATAGCCATCATGCACCTTTGGAAGGTGGCTGGGGCATTGCAAAGCCAGAACGGCATTCTCCTATAAGCAAACGTACCCCACGGGCATGTGAATGTGGTCTTCTTTTGATCATCCGGATGGATGGGAATCTAGAAGAAGCCACTATAACCGTCAAGATAACAGAAGTATGAGTGTTGTGCTAACCTCTCAAGCATTTGGTCTATGAATGGTAGCGGGAAGTGATCCTTCCTCGTCGCATTGTTCAGCTTGTGATAGTCTATGCACATTCTCCATCCCATCACGGTTCTTGTAGGAATGAGCTCATTGTTCTTGTTGGTGATGACCGTCATTCCTCGTTTCTTCGGGACAACTTGTACAGGGCTCACCCACTTACTATCGAAGATAGGATAGATGATACCTGCATCAAGTAGCTTAAGAATCTCCTCTTGACAACCTCCTTCATGATCGGATTTAACCGTTGTTGAGGTTGTTGCGAAGGCTTAAAATCTTCTTCCATTAGGATCTTGTGCATGGATAATGAAGGTTTAATTCCCACAAGATCCTCTATAGTGTAACCTAAGGCTTTCCTATGTTTCCTTAGAACAACCATTAGTTTACCATGTTCGTCTTCACTTAAATCGGAACTAACAATTACCGGAAAAGTAGAATTAGTTCCTAGAAATGCGTACCGAAGATGTGTGGGAAGTGGCTTCAATTCCATCACCATTGGAGTCTCTAATGCCTCTTGAGGAGTGTCCAATGCTTCCTTAGAAGTCTCTAAGGGTGTACGAGTTGTTGAAGAAGACTCAAGAGCATTGGTGAATAGAACGTAATTGTTCTCAGAATTTCCCAAAATTACGGCACCACTGTTACTTCCACAGCCGTGGTTTAGGGCGTAAAAGTCAATTACGGCACCACTGGTAGTTCTACGGCCGTGGTTTTGGCCGTGTAACTTACTAGAGTCCTCTGAATAGGTGATTACGGTCATCATGGGGGAAACCACGGCCGTGGAATAGCACGACTGACCGTGATTCCTCACATTCTCTGACCCGTCATAGAGTTTTTCAAACTCTTCTTCATGCATTTCCTTTATCTCTTCTAAAGCCTCAATCTCCTCATTGCAATCCTCTTCCTCTCCTTTCTCCATGATGCTCATGGTTATGACCTTTTGCAACGGATCCTTGAATAGAATCGAGCTCACTTCTTCCCTAGACGCTTCTTCGTCATAGATATTGAACATATCTTCTCCAACAACCGGCTCTTTCACCAAGGTGGAAAGAAAAAACTCTACCTTCTCTTCTCCTATGTCGAAGGTAAGTCTAGCATTCTTACAATCCACCATACAACCGGATGTTGCAAGAAACGGTCTTCCGAGTATGATCGGGAACAGACTATCTACAAGAATGTCAAGCACAACAAAATCTATTGGAACATAGAACTTATCAAGCTTGACCGGGACGTATTCAATGATACCGACGGGGTGAGTTATGGATTTATCCGCCATGTATAACGTCATCTTCATCGGTTTAGGTTCACCTAAACCGATCTTCCTGCACAAGGCAAGTGGGATGATGCTAACGCTTGCTCCCAAGTCACATAATGCATCATAAGTGACTTCTCCCACTCCAATTGGAATACAAAATGACCCCGGATCCTTCATCTTTGGGGGCATCTTTTCCTTCATTGTTTTGATGAGTTCCGACGATTCCGAACTCATCTTGACTTCTCCGAAGTCTTCCAGCTTCCTCTTGTTAGAGAGGATTTCCTTTAGGAACTTCCCGTAAGCGGGCATACCTACAATTGCATCAATGAAAGGTATGTTAATGTGCAGTTTGCTCATGAGTTCAATGAACTTACCGAACTGCTTGTCTAGGCGCGCTCTCGCTCTAGACTGTGGGAATGGTAGGGGAGGTTTGTAAGCTGGAGGAGGAATGTAGATGTCTTCCTTCTCCTTCCCCTTTTCCTTCTCCTTTTTCGATGGGAACTTCAACAAACTTAGGTTGCGGGTCAATAGTTGTCGCTCCGCTCCTAGTTGTGATAGCCATCATCCTTCCCTTTGGGTTGTCCTCCGTCTTTCCGGGAAGCTTTCCTTGGTCTCTAGGAACTTCCTCAGCCTTATTGAACATTTGGTTTTCTAAAGCCTTTTGAGCTTTATCAACCTTAATGATGTGGTTTTCCATTCCTTGAAGCTTTCCCAAGATCGTTTCCAGCATGGGATCGGGCTTCTCCTTCCCCGAGTTACTTTCGTTATTGGATGTTTGCCCCTGGCTTTTCAAAGGAGTGGAAGAAGAAGAAGAAGATGGTGGTGTTAGTGAATTTCCTGAATTGGGATAAGAATTACCGGAATTTTGCTGTTGGTTGGAATGCCAATTGTTGTTTGAATTCCGATTGTTGTTCCAATTATTGTTCCGGTTGTTGTTGTTCCAATTGTTCCGGTTGTTGCGGTTGGTGTTCTCATTCCCTTGATAGTTGTTGTTGTTTCCTAAGTATCCAACATCTTTCTCCTTAGGCTTTTGAAGGCCAGCTCTAATGACTTCCTTCAACTCCTTAATTTCGGTGTTCAAGGAAAAGATTTGAGTTTGTGCAGCTTGTGTTAGCTTCGATCCTTGCTCTAATCGGTTAGATTCCGCCTTCCGGTGGGAATACTTCTCAATTACTCGGGCTTGCTTCTCAATGAAGTCCCAAGCGTCATCTTCCCTCATGTCCATGAATGTACCACATGAAAGAGATTGGAGCTTGAATTGTGTTTCCACATCCAGCCCCTTGTAATATATCTCCAACAACTCTAACTTGGAAATGCCATGGTGTGGGCAATCCAATAATAGATCCTGAACCTTTTCCAAGATTGAAACAAACTTTCGTTAGTTATATAGAAAAAGCATTGATTTTACCTCTCAACTCCGTTGTCTTAGATGGCGGAAAGAATTTGGTTAGAAACTCCGAAGATAGATCCTCCCATGTGTTGAGTCTTCCATTTGGAAGAGCTTGATACCAAGATAAAGCCTTCCCTTTCAAAGAGAAAAAGAACGGTTTGATCTTGTAGTTGTTGGTGGTTGCATTCTTCGGTTTCATTATCTCCATTAGAATCTCAAAGTTCTGTAAATGTTGGTGTGGAGATTCAGCACTCATTCCTCCAAATTGGCTTTGGCGAACGATGGTAATAACTTGGGGTTAAAGCTAAACCCTTGAATATCTTCAGCTTCGAAGTTCACGCCTAGACGGCGCGGTTGCTGAATCGGATCCATCCTTTGTCCAAAAGTTCTTGGCTCCTCATCTGCACGAGCAGCTCTCGCACCCCAGCTGGGATACGAGGATTTGCGGCCGGTCTTGGATCATTCCGGACTGGATTGATCGTTGGATCAATGTCCTCTAGTGGTGGCATATCATCATCCTCCTCCTCATCGGATGATTCCACTCTAACGGACTTAGTTGACTTAACTTTCTTGTTTTTCTTGGAGTCATTCATCTCCAACTTCATGTCCATCATCATAGCTTTGAGCTCATAAATTTGGAATTGATGACACTCCGTTTCTTCCATATGAGTTTTCTCACTCAACCTAAATTGAGCTTGAGACTCCTCTAACTCCGCTTGGAGATCCCTCTCTCTATTTTCAGCCATCTTTATTTCCTTAAGTTTCTTCCTCAAAGTCTTCTCAAGTTCCGGATCAAGAGGTATGAGGTTCTTGTTGGATCTAGACCTGCGCATATACCTAAGAGAACCTGCGAATAGCACACTAAAGAGATATCAAATAACAAGAGCAAAGCTCCCAAGCTCGACAACTGAGAACCGAAGTTTGGTCTAGACCAAATCCCCGGCAACGGCGCCAAGAACTTGTTCGGCCGAAAACGTACGTGCAAATAAGCTTTATATTTATAAAACTAGAATAAAAGCAAGTGAACCCGCAGTGTACGGATCGGCGTAGATTAGCAAGTATTCCAGAGTATCGAACACAGGGATTTGGAGAAACAAAATCCAATTTCAAATTGTCAAGCAAATAAGATGTAAAGCTTTGCAAATATTAGGGAAAATAGCAATCCTAAATATCCGGATATCAAAATGTGGCAATCGATTCAAGATATACTAAAGAATTAAGGACAGAGTCAAGAATTGCGAAGGTATACTAAAGTAAAGTAATGTACGGTGAAGTTCCAAAACCTTATATGACTGACCCAAAGACACTCTCTATAAAGGTTGTTGAGGCTGCAGTATAAAAAGGATCTAAGGACAAGATTTAATCTCAAATACCCAAACTTGTAACCCAAGGATCAAGATAAACTCAAACGGTTAAGGTTGTGACACTCGAAACCAAATAGAGGATGTTGACTCTCACTACTACCTAGGAAAGGCAAGCCAAGACTAGGTTAAAGTTAATCCTTAACTTTGGATTAAAGTAAAAGCAAAGTTCGTAAACTGGGGTAAATATCACGGGTAGATCTTGAGAACCATGGCCGTGGAAGCCCTAGAACAGGCCGTGATTTAGGGTGTCGACGAAATTTCTCTAACTCTCATGGTCCAATCAAATTACGACCGATCTATCATCATCTAAGCCACAACTATCAACTCTTCACCTTAGAATTGCTAAAGGGTTTTAGCCAATAACCATGGTCACGATATCAATATTCAATTTAAGAAGAATGAAAGATAAAAGCCCTCGAAAACTCAAATAAAATTCAAACTCAATCTCAAATCCAAAACACAAGACGAAACGTTCAATGGATTCAGAATGTATAATACGAAACCTCACAATAATCTCAAGCAAGAACGAAGAACGGGATGTCAATCCGTCTTCAATATCAAAACCCAAGAAAAGATCTAAACTTCCGCTACAAGCAATCTCCAATCTCCACAATCCGGCATTTCCGCAACTCTAGGCGGCTTCCAATCAACCCTAAGCAAGAGTTCTAAACAGGGGGTAAGCGGCCGTCCCCGAAATTCTCTTTTCCAGTCTTTTTATAAGGCGAGAGAGAGTTACTGTCAAGGCCCAATACGTAAATGACATGGCAGATAATGAAACGTCAAAAGATTGCCTAAAGCACGGTCTCACAGCCTTCCACGACCGTGGTTTAGAGCGTGGACTTCAAATCATCTTCTCCACGGCCGTAATTCAGGGCGTGGAAGTGTATATTGCTTGTTGTTGCCTTTGTTTCGTGATATCCTTCATCCATGATCATTCCTTAGCTTCCTTAATGCATCCCTTATCCTTGAACATGACCGATTACTCCCTTTTCTCTCTCAAATGCTCTGATTCCAGCTCCTATTCACCTATAATCAACACAAAGCTAGTGTAGACTTCCATATCGACAAGATAGATGAACAAGCTAACATTTGCTTCAAAACCTTATCCATGTACACAATAATAAGGGAAAAACAACCAAAATAAGTGCCTAGAATATCGCCATATTTCATGCTAACAGCAGCTCAGGGGCTGTCACTATAGGGGCGTTGACATCTGGCCGCAGGGATAGCGCTTGTGTAGAGGGTGACGTTGGGAGACCCGCAGGGGCGGCTATGGGGGCGGCAGAACCGTCAGAGGGCACATCTTTTGACTCCAAAGTTGGTTTTTGCTACAATTGTCTCCCGCTTCTTAATGTTAGAGCACTAACATTCTCCTTAGGGTTCACGACGGTCTAGGAGGGTAGGTTTTGATAACACGATTTATGACGTTAGTTTAGGCATCCATTTAGATAGTTTTTCCGTTATTCATTCATAGTTTGGCATTAGTTCATGACGTTTACGTTTAATTCATGCATATTATCGAGATAGACGTCTACACGAACTATTGTCGGTTTTGTAGGTATTTTGGGGAGCTTTTGGAGCTTAATCGATACATTCGAGGATCATTTCTCACGATGACACACTTCCGGACTCATTAAGAAGCAAATTGGGAGCTAAGGAGAACACATAGGACCTTGTGGTGCATGCCTTGCACCAACTCCTGGCTTAACGATCAAAAGAGTGCTGTCTAAGCAAAACCACGTTCCAGACCCAGATTCCACGCCTGTGGTTTCAACCGTGATTCTCTCTGGACAGTTGTGACAACTGTCCCACGATCTCCATAATCGACTCTTGCCCTTGATGGAGGATATAAGTGGTCCTGCAGGCTGATTCTCTGACGGATCCTCTCCCACACTCTCTCATTCAACAACATTCCATTGGAGGCTACTCTTGGAGGGAGCAAAAACACTCTCATTTGGAGAAGAAGAAGAAGAACATTAGTTTTAGATTTTTCATAGTTTTTGAGAGATTTTTGAGTGAACTTGTTGAAGACATTTACAAGGCTTTGTAAGGAACGATTTGTACCTTCTTTGGAAGTGTTGCAAGTCTTTCTTAACATTCATTCAGCTTGGTTTTCTTGTTCTACTTGTTTCACTTCTCTTTCATTTCATTTTCTTGCTATTGAAGCCATGAATGTATGCTTGTTGAGTTTGATTGTTAAAATGCTTGTTGTTGGCTAAATAGTTGAGATTCTAGGGTAATTGAATGATGGTTATGTCTTGGACTATGATAGAATAGACTTAAATGTATCTTTGGATGATTTACTTGCTCGTGCTTAACTGCTGTTGAAAATCACGGGTTGTTCTTCCCCTTCCACGGCCGTGGTTCTGATGATCTGCTTGTGGTTTGATTCTGTTGTGCTTGTATTGATAAATCTGAATGTTAGGATGCTAGATTGTTGAAATCCTATTTTTGTTAAGCTTAATCTAGCCTAGGGTGACCTAATGCTAGCAAACTAAGTGAGGAAAGAGACCTACCCGGTGATTTCCGATCTTAAGTACCAATGATGATGAACTCTAGGTAGTAGTGAGCCTCACAAGCCGCTATTGGACTGAATGTGCTAGGATTGATATTTAGGACTTGCCTTCCCGAGACTTACCCGGTAAGGAGAGGTTAGACCCCTAGATAGCAATTTGGTTTGTGTAGATTTCCCAACCTTAGGGTCCTAGAGACTTACCCGGTGATAGGACTTTAGTTGCGGGATTAGTGGATCATGAGACCTACCCGGTGATCAAACCCATTTGAGAAACATTCCTTCCCAACTTACCATAACTAGTCCAAGGTTAATTAGAAGCTTGAGTCCAATCCCATAACCGGAATTCCTAACCCCTAGAATTCGCTTTTCTCTCTTTGGTCACATATCTCGTGTTTGTGTTTCTTGTTTGCATTGCTAGCTAGATTTGTTAGTTTGTTTTATAATCTTGCATCAATTGTGATCTTGTTTGATCACCATAAAACCAACCCAGAAACATTATGATTTTCATTTCTTTATTCCTTTCTCTTTTCTTAGACTAGATTTACACTATCCTTAGTCACTTATTTGATTCAATTTCACCTTAGTCTTTGTGTTCGACCTCGGAATACAATCCTTGCTACAAAACGACCCATACACTGTGGATTCGCTAGGAGTTAGGAAAAATATATCGAGTTATAAATTTAAAACTTTTGCGTGCTACAATTCTAGCGTAGCAGGTTTCTCGAGGATTAAGCTTCGATCCTTGTGATGGCTTCCACCATTTTTCCAACTTGTTTCTCAAGGTTCTTGATGCTAGATTATGTGGTTTTCACACGAGTAGCGAAATGTTTAGTGAAAACATGTAGCATATCTTCAGTGGATTTGGACTTACCTTGGTGGGGCTGTTGTTGTTGGTTTTGTTGATCCCTCCACCGGAAGTTCTGTTGGTCATGCCAACCCGGCATGTAATTCTGAGCATATGGGTCATTCCGTTGGTGTTGCTACTTTTGTTGACCATATCCCAAAGCATTGACCTCAGCAACTTCATCTTGGATTTGTGGACACAAATCCGTGGGGGTGGAAAGGATTGACACAAACTCCACAAGCCTTGAGTTGTTGTAGAGTTCCCATCAAGGTTAATCTCTTAACCATCTCCTTCAATTCAGCAATCTCCATGGATATCTCCGGACGGCTGGGGTGTACAACATGTACCCCTCTTTTGGTAGAAGTCCTACCAAAGTTCCTAGTTCCTTCCGCCAATTCATGAATTTTATCCAAAGTAAGTTTGGGAGTAGAGTTTTGTAACGACCGGATTTTCGTTACGCTTGGATAGGGTTAGAGGAGGGTAGAAGCCGGGCACAAGGGCTAACGCCCTTGCGGCTTAGACAACGCATTCGAGTAGGCCGCAGGTGCGGTTAGGATTCCCGCAGGGGCGGTGACACGCGTGGGCGGGGTAGCAGCGTTTTGGGCAACCGTTCACCTTCCAATCCTTTTAACTCCTCTCTTTAATTACTTGGGGAGTTGTTGGCTGAAGACCTTTGGTATCCTCCCTCCTTTATGCAGCCAATCCTTCTCTTCCTCTCATTTTCACTCACGTTACTTTCTTTCCTCCTACCAACATCATCCTCTTGCATCTTCCCCTTACATCCTTCTCCTTCATTCTTCTCTTGGCGTGCTCCAGCTTGGATCCACCATTCTTGAGGCTGGGACTGCAGTGACGAGACGAGGGCAAGGCTTCTTCTTCTTCTTCTTCTTCTTCTTCTTCTTCTTCTTTTTCTTCTTCTTCTTCTTCCTCTTCTTCTTCTTCTTCTTCTTCTTCTTCCATGGCTTGAATGGAAGATCTTCAAGAATCCTTGCTCAACGATCTATCGTTGTTTTGTTGGTTTGATGACGACACTAGACCTTAGAGGGAGGCTAAGACCAAGTGTGAGAAGTGGAAGATGTTCATAGCATCAAAGGAGACCCTAAAGGACCGGCTGTAGAGGCGAAGAACTTAGAAGACGGACTTTCTGCACAGACAGGCGCAGGGGCGGATTCACAGAGGCACAGGGGCGGCTTCTGTCAGGCACAGAGGCGGACCCAGATTGGCGCAGGGACGGACCCAAATAGACGTAGGGGCGGGCTCAGGTAGGCGCGGGGGCGGTTTTGCTCTAGTGAGTTCCCAATCTCGTTCTTTCCTTTCCTTCTTTCATTCAATAGATTCGTTATACCTTAGAAGCATGCTAGGTTGGCTTAGGGTAGTTGAGCTGGAATGCTTTAGAGTGGTTGGATCTTAGAGGTCTAGTGTGAGTTACGTGAGTCTCGTGGTGGTATGTTGTTGAGGGTTTGTTTCGAGCTTTGTGTAAGCGACCTTTGTGTGTATCGTTATGTTGAGAGTTGGATAGGTCATGGACTGAGAGTGTAGTCTTCTTGGACTAGGTGGTTGAGGATTTTGAGCTCAGAAGTCTAAAGACTTCTAGTGGACTAGAGTGTGGTTTGATTGTGTGCCTTGTCTTGGACAGACATTGTACGTTTTCCCGAGGGAACTTGAGAGTGAGGTGATCGTGTGCACTTCGGAGATTGGTAAGTCTACGGACTTACTTAGTTGGCTTCTTGTATGAGTGTAATGTGTATGAGTGGTGTTTGTTAGTTATGATAAACAACAAAACTAGATTAGGCCGACTTTATTATATTACCTAATTGACCCAAGTGTATGATAACGGGTCGTGACATCACTGCCTAGTTCTTGTGAGAGCTAGGAGGTTCCCTGTACCAGCCCAGGCAGGTAGACTGTCAGATGCATTAGCACCATTCCTCGTTGGTAAACGGGATCAGGGGTGAGGTTTGGGAATCTCTCTTGGAGCTCCGAGACAAGGACGTGTGGGTAGGCTTTGTTAGCATGAAATATTGCGATATTCTAGGCACTTTTTCTAGTTGTTTTTAATCCATTATAGTGTTCATTGATAAGGCATTGAAGCATTTGTTAGCTAGTTTGTCTATATTTTTTATATGGAGGTCTACATTAGCTTTGTGTTTATTATAGGTGAATAAGAGCTAAAACCGGACCATTTGAGAGAGATAGGAGAAGATTTGAGCACATCCAAGGATTAGGAACACATCAAAGAAGCCAAAGGAGATGCTAGGAATAAGGAATGGCACGACACAAAGGAAACCACAAGCAATTTACACTTCCACGCCCTAAAATACGGTCGTAGAGAAGTCCACGCTCTAAACCACGGCCGTGGATCTTGGCATCATGAACATGGAGCATTGCAGAGAGTTACACGGTATAAAGTACGGTCGTGGAAATCATATGAAACCGTAATCCACTTCCACGCTCTAAACCACGGTCGTGGAACCCCTTGAGACCGTGATTTAGGCGATCTTTTGACGAACCAATTATTGATTCATCATTTACGCAATGGGCCGGACGGTTATTTTATCCTTTCTTGTAAAAGGGTCAGAGAAGAGAGTTTCGGACATCCACGCTTATCGCTTAGCCTTGCTTAGGTTTGCTTGAGAGAGTTCGAGGAGACTTAGCGGAAGCGCCGGCAATTTGGATTTCGGAGGATCTTGTGTTGCGGAAGTTGCGCCCTTTTTCTTAGGTTTTGATATTGAAGACGGATTAACATCTCGTTCTTCGTGTTTGCCTAGGATCTTTGTGAGGTTTTGTGTTCTATTCCGAATCCATTGAATATTCCGATTTGTGTTTCGGATTTGAAGATTTATTTTGAGTTATATTTGAGTTTTCGAAGGTTTTCATCTTTCATTCTTCTTAATTTGATTTGTGATATCATGACATTGGTTATTGGCTAAAACCCTTTAGCAATTCTAAGGTGAAAGGTTAATAATTGTGCTTAGATGATGATAGATCGATCGTAAATTGATTGGACCATGAGAGTTAGAGAGACCTCGTCAACGAACCAAGATCACGGTCTGTTCTTGAACTTCCACGGCCGTGGAACTCAAGATCTGCCCGTGATTTACTCTAGTTTACGAACTTTGCTTTTACTTTAATCCAAGGTTAAAGATTAGCTTTAATCTAGTCTAGGTTTTCCCTTTTCTAGGTAGTAGTCAAGCCTCAACAACCTCTACCTCGATTTCGAGTGTCACAACCTTAATCGGTTTAGTTCTTTAGTATATCTTGAATCGATTTCCACAATTAGACACCTGGATCTTTAGGGTTGCTGTTTTCCCAATATTTGCAAAGTTTATTACATTCATTTGCTTGACAATTTGCGAACTGAATTTGTTCCCCCCAAATCCCTAAGTTCGATACTCTGGAATTCTTGCTTTACTACGCCGATCCGTACACTGCGGGTTCGCTTGCTTGATTCCAGTTTTATAAATTTAAAGCTTATTTGCACGCACGCTTTAGGGCGAACAAGTTTTTGGCGCCGTTGCCGGGGATTTGGTTTAGGCCGAATTCGATTATCGGTTGTCAAGCTTCGGAGCTTTACTCTTGTTATTTGATATCTCCTTTGAGTGATATTTGCAGGTTACCTTAGGTATATGCGCAGGTCTAGAAACAACAAAGACCTCTTACTTCTTGATCAAGAACTTGAGAAGACTTTGAGGAAGAAGCTCAAAGAAAGAAAGATGGCTGAAAACAAGGAGCGGGATCTTCAAGCAGAGTTGTAGGAATCCGAAGCTCAACTTAGATGGAGCGAGAAGACTCGCAAGGAAGAATCGGACTATCATCAATTGCAAATTGATGAGCTCAAGAACATGATGTTTCAAATGAGGTTGGAGATGAGCGATTCCAAGAAGAAGAAGAGGAGGAAACCGGCAAGATCGGTTAGAACCAACTCATCCGATGAGGATAACGACTCTTCCATGTCACCGCTATAGGACATTAATCTGACGATCAATATGAATCAGTATAATCCAAGACCGGCTGCTAATTATCGTGTCCCAGCTGGGGGTGCGAGAGCCGCTCGTGTAGATGAAGAGCCAAGAACTCTTGGCCAAAGGATGGATCCAATTCAGCAACCACATCGTCTAGGTGTGAACATTGATGCTGATGATATGCAGGGGTTTAGCTTCAACCCACAAGTTATTACCATTGTTCGCCAAAATCAGTTTGGAGGAACGAGGGGTGTGATTATCATTTGTAATAACTCTACTCACTTTGCTTGCCTTGATTCGAGAACACTTTGCATGTTTCATTTCATTGTCACACGTTTCATTATTGCATTGCATGAAAAAGCTTTTGAAAAACCCATAAAAATTGAAAAATTTTGAAAATTCTAAAAGGTTTTGTGCTTCTAAGAATTGAGATGATTGCTATGATAATTACTACTTGTGAATTAATTTTTTGATGACAATTGTATGCCTAAACGAATAATGAATTGAAAAGGAATTGAATGTGTTGATTATCCTTTCTTGCAAGTTTCATAATGTGAAGAGTTTTATCTAAATCATATTGAGAAATCGAAGTTGAAATTACATGATAAGTTCTTATACTTCTTTATGAAATGATTCAGGCAATTCGACCTTTCTTTCTCCTTTCTTTGTTCATTTAGCCCCTCAATGAAATAATTGCCTCCCTTACCTATCCGGAAATTTGGAGGAGTTATATTTTGGCATGCTTGATATGGGAGGGCCACGAAAGCAATTGTTTAAATTCAAAGAATAGAAATAATAGGTTTGGGGAAGTCAATCTTGACGATGAGTAACTCGGCACCATTCACATAGCCGGGTGTTTGTGGCTTGCCAAAGTCGGATTGAGCGATATTCCTAACGGATTATGGTATGTGCATCAAAGGTTTGAGGCATCTCGAAATTGAGAAACGCCAATCTCGTAGGCTTCGGTTTTTGTGCACTGCTGTCCATAACTCCAAAAGTAAAGTTGAAAAATGATGTGAAAAGAAGAGAGCAAAGCTCAAAGTTGATGGTGTTGCAAATCGAAATAAAAAGAAAAGAGTTAGTTGCCCACTTTCCCGGATTCATGCACCACACTCCTTATAAGTTTTTCCTCCCTTCCGCATTCTAGACCTTATTTGGAAGTCCTTAAGATCAAAAGAGTGTTATTTGGCTTGGTGATCTAAATTGAAGTTTCTAATGCTTGATTTTGATAATACTTGAAGGTTATGACGTTTACATTGAAGTTTAACCAATTCATGATGTTTCTTTCCTCTACATTCTTTGGTTATGTATATGAGCGTTTCAAGAATGAATGAAGCAAGGTTTGAGAATGATCTATTGACTAGAAGCACATTTACCTAAAAGATGTTTTGTTTTTGAGTTTGCATGCATATTTCATCCTAACTTATGTTCTAAAGCTTTCAAAAGACCTTGCTTGGGGACAAGCAAGAGGCAAGTATGGGGTATTTTGTTAGCATGAAATATTGCGATATTCTAGGCACTTTTTCTAGTTGTTTTTCATCCATTATAGTGTTCATTGATAAGGCATTGAAGCATTTGTTAGCTAGTTTGTCTATATTTTCGATATGGAGGTCTACATTAGCTTTGTGTTGATTATAGGTGAATAAGAGCTAAAACCGGACGATTTGAGAGAGATAGGAGAAGATTTGAGCACATCCAAGGATGAGGAACACATCAAAGAAGCCAAAGGAGATGCTAGGAATGAGGAATGGCACGACACAAAGGAAACCACAAGCAATTTACACTTCCACGCCCTAAAATACGGTCGTAGAGAAGTCCACGCTCTAAACCACGGCCGTGGATCTTGGCATCATGAACGTGGAGCATTCCAGAGAGTTACACGGTATAAAGTACGGTCGTGGAAATCATATGAAACCGTAATCCACTTCCACGCTCTAAACCACGATCGTGGAACCCCTTGAGACCGTGATTTAGGCGTTCTTTTAACGAACCAATTATTGCCACATTATTTACGCAATGGGCCGGACGGTTATTTTATCCTTTCTTATAAAAGGGTCAGAGAAGAGAGTTTCGGACATCCACGCTTATCGCTTAGCCTTGCTTAGGGTTGCTTGAGAGAGTTCGAGGAGACTTAGCGGAAGCGCCGGCAATTTGGATTTCGGAGGATCTTGTGTGGCGGAAGTTGCGCCCTTTTTCGTAGGTTTTGATATTGAAGACGGATTGACATCCAGTTCTTCATGTTTTCCTAGGATCTTTGTGAGGTTTTGTGTTCTATTCCAAATCCATTGAATATTCCGATTTGTGTTTCGGATTTGAAGATTGATTTTGAGTTATATTTGAGTTTTCGAAGGTTTTTCATCTTTCATTCTTCTTAAATTGAATTGTGATATCATGACAATGGTTATTGGCTAAAACCCTTTAGCAATTCTAAGGTGAAAGGTTAATAATTGTGGCTTAGATGATGCTAGATTGATCGTAAATTGATTGGACCCTAGAGTTAGAGAGATCTCGTCGACGAACCAAGATCACGGTCTGTTCTTGAACTTCCACGTCCGTGGAACTCAAGATCTGCCCGTGATTTACCCTAGTTTACGAACTTTGCTTTACTTTAATCCAAGGTTAAAGATTAGCTTTAATCTAGTCTAGGTTTGCCCTTTTCTAGGTAGTAGTGAAGCCACAACAACCTCTACTTCGGTTTCGAGTGTCACAACCTTAATCGGTTTAGTTCGTCTTGATCCTTGGGTCACAAGTTTGGGTATTTGAGATCAATTCTTCTCCATAGATCCTTTCTATACTGAAGCCTCAACAACCTTTATAGAGAGTGTCTTTAGATAAGTCATATAAAGTCTTGGAACTTCACCATACATTGCTTTACCATAGCATACCTTTGCAACTCTTAACTCTGTCCTTAATTCTTTAGTATATCTTGAATCGATTGCCACAATTAGACACCTGGATCTTTAGGGTTGCTGTTTTCCCAATATTTGCAAAGTTTATTACATTAATTTGCTTGACAATTTGCGAACTGAATTTGTTCCCCCCATATCCCTGAGTTCGATACTCTGGAACTCTTGCTTTACTACGCCGATCCGTACATTGTGGGTTCGCTTGCTTGATTCTAGTTTTATAAATTTAAAGCTTATTTGCATGCACGCTTTAGGGCGAACAGGCTTCAGAGGGGGTGAGGTCGGGGACGTGCTCCCGTTGTGGCTCCACCAGCTGCGGATGTTCCTGTTGAGGAGGTGGCTGAGAGTATTGTTCCCGAGGTTAGGGATGGGACCGCTGCTAGGTCCGGAGGATGGAGTGCGGGGCTTGCTGATTCTGGCCGTGTATCGATTGGAGCATCGGAGTATCGAGCGTATGTCCAGCAGGTGCAAGAGGCATACAGGGCCGGAGCACCACCTCCAGCACCGCCGGTGCCAGCTAGGTCGGTAGAGGTCTCTCTGAGGGTGACTCAGGTGGTAGTTCCACCGGTGGTAGCTGTACCAGTGAGGGTTGTTGAGGTTGACCGAGTGAGAGATGAGCTGAGAGTACCGAGGTCGGACGATGGTTTAAGACTTTCAACCATCAGCGAGTTCCCATATTCGATGGGAATGTTGGACTTGAGGTAGAGCATTGGATTAGTCATGTGGAGTCTGCACTAGAGGCGATCCGCTGTCTTGAGAGTTTTAAGGTGGAGCTGGTTCAGACCTTGTTTAGAGACCAGGAACAGTTCTGATTGAGGACCGTGCGGGGCGGAGTGTCCCGATTTGAGCCGTTACTGAGTCTTGTGCGGGAGACTTTTTGCCTTACCTCGATGAGGAGAGACCGAGTGTAGGACTTCTTGGAGACAGGATTTGAGGATGTTCCGATAGCTGAGACGATCAGGAGGTTCCGAGAGGAGCGGTCACTACTGGGTCCTGATGCACCACCTGTGGACCAACACGTGTACTTGTACTCCCGGAGACTGAGGGAGACTACACGCTCCTATGTGGCAGGGTTTTGCTGTGACTCTTTATCCGATTACCATGATCGGGATTCAGCATATGAGAGGGACCGACTAGGTCATAAGAGAGCTATGTAGTCTGGAGCGTCAAACAAGTAACAAAGGACCGGACCAGCCAACACAAGAGTAGGAGGTTCAAGTCATGGACGTGGTTAGTCTCAGGGCCGTTCTAGTTACCAGGTTGTATCGCCGACTGTTTCTAGTGGACGTCAGTGCTACAACTGTGGGGAGTATGGACACATTAAGCTGGAGTGTAGGAAGCCACCAGTTACATGTTTTACTTGCGGCTAGCTGGGCCATAGAGCTACCTTCTGCCAACAAGGCAAGGTAACATCACAGTAGGGGTCCTCGCCTACTGGTACCTCAGGAGGAGGATAGAGGCAGTCTCAATATCAGGCTCAGGGTTACACTAGTACAAAATCTAAGTTTCTCGGGACAAATTTCTCGGGTATTAAAAAATAGTGCAGTAAGAATAGAAGACGGTCGGGATTTTTTCACAAAACTCCCGTGAAAACAATATTATTTTATCGTTTAAAATTTTATATTAAACTCTCGGGACTTCTTTATATACCTCCCTAGAAATTATAAAGTCACTCACGGGATTTTACTATAAAACTCCCGAGAAGCTCTCAAAGTCATGTACTCATACCCGTCTCATCCGCCAAATAAAAATATACCTTTGAAAAAAAACCCTAAACCCAGTTCTCCCGTTTCCGGCGTATCAAATCCTCCAATTTGATGCGAGAGATTGTGATATCTCTCTTTCTCTATCTTCTCTGAGGAGAATAACCACAAAATGACGATTGTTGCGGCTCACCGGAGATCGGCGAGAGTGTCAGCATTCACCTTCTTTAAGCCTTTGACATCAGCGATTGTCTACACTCTTCTTCTTTTTAACCATCCTCTTCACTTCATCGGAGCACTCTTAATCCACTATCCATTCCTCTGTAAGTTGCATTTTTGCTGTATAATAATGATTGTTGATAGACCCGCACAGTGTAGTGGTTGTTTTGCTTGGAATTTTGTTGAATTTTAGTGATTCACGCTTTGTAGATTTGTTTAAATGCAAATCCGAACTTTAGTCGTTATCTTTGAAATTATGCGCTCTGTGAATGTAAATCCTCTATATAGAGATAAGACTGATTTGATTTAGTTGTGATTTAAATGCACTCTTAAATGTGATTTATATTTCTGTACTGTTATTGTGTTTACTTTACCAATTTGAGATTTAAGTTGCGTGTTGTTGTTTTTCTTCTTGTTTGTAACTCTCCATGATTTTTTTTTCCTGGTGAAATAGAGTATAGTTCTTGTTCAATTGGAAGTGGATCAACTGCATTTGTGCTGTTTTTGTGCTTCTTTTATTTTTTTTTTTTGCTGAAGTCATGCTCAAGTTATCTTTAAAGTTTTTGATGAATAATGTGAAATCTTGGAGAACATTCTTGCTTAATTTTATGAGTTTGTGATTGATTGTTACTAAAAAGTTAGCAATATGAAGAAGACTTAAAAAGATGCCTTAATCTTTTTTCATTTAGCAATCAGTCATATATGATTGGTTGATGAATTATTATAGTTATTCATCCATAACTTAATATTTAACTATCTTGTTCCCCTTCACACTGGAAGTAGAGCATATATTGAGCTTTGTATGAGACTAATCAAAATAACAATTATGGATAAAAATCCTAGAGATTTAAGAATTGTAGAAATTCTTTTGAGTTCTAATCCTTTAACATTTTAAGAAAGTCCTAAGCCATGATTGAAGGAATTTAACATTTGTTTATTAAGTAATATGTTAAGTTGGTTATTGCTAATATGAGAAGCAAGGTGTATGTTGTCTTGTTGATCAAAAAGAAGCCGAGGAATATGTACTTGGTGTACCCTAAATAATCTGGTCATAACATGAGAAATGAAAAATACCCACTAAGCTACTCTAGGAAATACTCACAACAGGTTCTTGTTCAGCTGCTAAATCTCATTGCCAGACATACGTCTAAGAGGAAGTAGCTTATTCGTGAACTATCCAGAAGCTGCTTTAATTTTTTGGTTTCTTTTCTAATTGTTTTGTGAGATGCTAAGGAAAAAACATTAATAATCTCTCATAGTTGGGAAGTTTATGCCATTAGTTTTCACTTGTTCATAACTAACTATAATATTTGTAAGTCCTTTAAATTAATGTTTTGGGGGGAGAAACATTGGGCTCAATGAAATAAGTGTGCTCAGTGAAGAAAGTTGCTATGGTATACCCCCTCCTTCCACCAACGTGGTCTTGTTTGGATAACGTGTGGTACTTTAGCGGGTCCTTGTAACCAACTTCACTATTTCTTGGTTGATACGGTAAGGTCCTTTGTATGTTTTTCTCCCTAAGAAGGCGAAATTAAACTCATAATTTATGATGCTATTGTGGGGTAAGATGGTGTAAGTGCGCAAATGTCAACATTCTCTTTTTATATTCAAGAGTTTTGTTAATAAATGATCCTTATCTTTTTATTGTCTAACTGAAGTTTTCAACCAACTTTTGTTGTTGTTAAATTTTTTTACTGAATAATCCATTTTTAATCTCCACATTTTAATTTATTTGCAGGTTGTATTTGTCCCTTACAACAATGATAGTGTTTCCGAATTGCTTATTCCTGCTACTGAGCATTCACAACATATTAGGTATCAGTCATCTCAAATGTGATTTGAGTATGGTCATTAATCTAACATTTTCGCTTGCATTGATTCATATTGTAAAGATGGGTTAATTTTAATTCTTAAAGGCACATATCTAACATTGCTTGCATTTGCTTTGTAGCACTACTGTGATGGAAGCTAATGGGACCATCAACATAATGTTTCTTACGAATGGTTGTGTTGTAAACGGGATACTTGACAGTGTCAATGTTGAAATAAGAGAAGAGTTCGAGAAGACAACTTTTTCCTATTTGTTGCTCGTGCCAATGAGATTGCAAGCTTAAGAAATAAAAGTGTTGAGTACTTTTTTAAAAAACTCCCTAGAGTTGTTTCTAGGGACTTTTTTTAAAAAGTCCCGAGACACATTTCTTGGGAGTTTTTTTAAAGAAGTCCCGAGAGCCATTTTTAGGGAGTTTTTTAAAAAAGTCCCGAGAGTGTTTTCTAGGGAGTTTTTTGAAAAAGTCCCGAGAGTGTTTTTGTTTCTCAGGACTTGGAGATAAACTCCCGAGAAAAATCTCTCGGCCAAAGGTATAACGGGACTTGAAAAACTCCCTACTGCAATGCAAAAAAAGTCCCGAGAAACTTAGGATTTGTACTAGTGTTAGCAGCAGCGAGCCCTTGGTCAGGCATATTCACAGGGTTGTGCTCAGATTCCACGTAGAGGTAGTGGGCGTGGTGGAGGCAATTCAGAGACTAGGGGTACTCAGGCTCGCGTCTTTGAGTTTAGGAGCGCCGTATAGCCAGCAGCGCCCGCAACCACAGGTACTATTATGATTCATGGCTTTTCAATCCGAGTACTTTTTGATATAGGTGCGACACACTCTTTCATATCTGATGATTTCATAGATAGGTTGACCTTAGATACAGTAGAGGGGGAACCTTTCCTTATAAGGTTACCCGATGGGAGTAGGGTTTGTGGTACTTTGGAGATTCATGGTTGTCCTATCCGCTTGGGAGGTCGTGACTGGCTAGCCGACTTCCACGTCATGCGCTTAGAGCATGAGGAGGTCATACTAGGGATGGACTTGATAGAACGCCATCGAGTTGATATGGATGTCAGTAAGAGGACAGTGACGGTCACTACGGAGTCTGGGTAGGAGGAGGTCTTTCGAGGTTGGGACCTCGGAAAGATCGGGACAATCATTAGTGTGGTCCGAGCCGCAAACCTCATAGGTAAGGGGTGCGAGGCCTTCTAGTGTTACGCCATGAAGGAGGAGACGAGACCATCTTTAGTAGAGACCCCAATAGCTTGTGAGTTCGAGGACATCTTTGGCGAGTTGCCTGGCTTACCACCGCAGAGAAGCGTAGATTTTGGGATCGAGTTGGAGCCCGGCACGAGGCCGATCTCCAAGGCTCCATACCGCATGACACCAGTCGAGATGCTTGAGCTTAAAAAGCAACTCGAGGATTTGGCAGAGAGGGGATTCATCCGACCCGGTGTGTCTCCCTGGGGTGTACCAGTCATCTTCGTCAGGAAGAAGGACGGATCTATGAGGCTTTGTATCGACTATCGAGAGTTGAACAAAGTCACCATAAACGAATCTTCAAGAGGTTGTTCATAAATATTTCGCCTTAGCATAGTACTTCCTTATGCTCCTCTTTCGGCTTAAGAATGTAGTTATAGGATAGGGTAGGGTGCTTTCCTTGAGCTCCTCTTTCGGCTTAACATAGGATAGGGTGCTTTCCTTAAGCTCCCCCAACTTTTTCATCATCTTCTCCCATTTTGATTCAAACGAATCTTCAAGCGGTTGATCATAAATCTTTCTAGGGATATTCAGCTCATCGCATATCGCAAGCTCTTTCTTAATGACCTCTTCTCTTTCCCTTTCATTGTCAAACCAATAGAAGAAATATTTATCTTCCAAGTATTCATAATAGCCCCAAAAGACAACCAAAACCGGCTTGGTCTAGACCAAGTCCCCGACAACGGCGGCAAAAACTTGTTCGCTCCAAATGGTGTGTGCAAGCTTTAAATTTATATCCCAAGAAATATGCTTAAAACAAGGATGCGAACCCGTAGTGTATTGTTCAATTATAGTAAAAAGCAGGAATTCTGGGATGTCGATCTCAGGGACTTAGGTGAAAGTAAGCAAGTAGAGGTTGTCAATGCAACTAATAACCACAAAAGCGATTAAAGCAATCAAGGATGATAATAAGGTCAAATAAAGGAAATATGCAAATTCTAGGGATTAAAGCATCTAGTTGTGGTTCCGACTCAAGATCTCAAGATAAGCGGACAAAGCTTAGATTTTGCAAAGGGAAGGTGTTTCTAAAGTGGAATAGATCACCGGCTAAGTCTCACTACTCCCAATCCCAAACTAAAGTTCCTATCACCGGGTAAGTCTCATAGTACTAAGGAAAGGAACTATAATCTCAAACCAACACACCAACTAAGGGAATAAAATCAACCTTTATCGGATAAGTTTTAGGCTAACTCATAAAGATGGAATGAAGGCACACTCAAACCCCAATAAAGGATAAACCTTTATTACCTACACTTATGATCATGGGTAAACAAACAAAGGAATCACCGGGTAAGTCTCATCCTAGGCTTGAATTGAACCAGGAAAGGTGTAATAAGAATATTATTTGGCAAACTCTAACACTTAACTCTCAGTTACGGATCAGAAAAGGTCACCTCAGTCAGTCAAGTTCCACCCCGGCCGAGATGTTCATCGACTGAACGAGATGTTCTAGGGTTAAGGTTAAAGACACGAGCTTTCGGGATCCTACTAGGATTAAGATCATTCTATCATTGTCTTTCCCACAACTTTCAGCCAATCACCCTAGAATCGCACAAGGAAATTAGCCACTCATCATCATGATAGCAATAATCAAATATATGAGAAGGGAATGAATATTTGGACACAAAAATCTTAAGAGCAATGCTTCAATAACTCAATTAAATATCAAACAAATCAGCGTTCCTTGGATCATAAATCCAATAAGACAAAGAAACTAAAGGGAATCTAAGAAAGTCTTACAAATCCCCTCAAAAGATATCACAAGCTATCAACCTTCTTTCCTTCAATCTTCAAGGCTTCCTTCAAAAATTCTAGAAAATCTCCTAACTGCAGCTTCTTCAATGATCAAAAGATGGCTGAATTGTGGAAAATCCAACCCTTTATATAGGAGAATTATCTTCCAAAGAGAATAATATCTTAAAACGATAATTTCCTATAAAATATATTATATCTCTTAAAATAAATCTCCCAAATGTATGATCTTCCTTCCAGAAATCCAGCCCAAAAATATAAGATATCTTCTCTCCATATTTAATACATCTCAGCCAAAATATATATCTCGCCGACGCCAAGGTGTTCGCCTCGGTCGGGACGCTCCTCAAGATCACCTCGGTCGAGGTGATACTGTAGCTGACCGAGGTGAATCTCACCTTAATGTGAAATCTCTCAAATCTGGTCCAAAGTAAATCTTGTTTATTAATTTCATGCTTCCTGAGTTCTCTTTTAAGCTCCAGAATGTAGCTACTATGACTCCTTTGCTCCTTAACTCCATTTCGATCCAAAATGTGCTATTTTACCTACTATTACAACGAAACTTGGTGTAGACCTCGATTCCCGTAAAGGTAGATGAAACGACAATATAATCACATAATATACATCCATACATGAAGATTATTTAAGATAAAATGTCTAAACAAGTCCCAAAATATAGACTATAATACATGTTATCACCATCTCCTTTCGCTCCATATGGTGTGTGCAAGCTTTAAAATTTATATCGCAAGAAATATGCTCAAAACAAGGATGCGAACCCGCAGTGTACGGATCATTTATAGTAAAAAGCAAGAATTTCGGGGTGTCGATCTCAGGTACTTAGGTGAAACTAAGCAAGTAGAGGTTGTCAATGCAACTAATAACCACAAAAATGATTAAAGCAATTAAAGATGATAATAAGGTAAAATAAAGGAAATATGCTAATTCTAGGGATTAAAGCATCTAGTTGTGCTTCTGACTCAAGATCTCAAGATAAGCGGACAAAGTTGAGATTTTGCAAAGGGAAGGTGTTTCTAAAGTGGAATAGATCACCGGGTAAGTCTCACTACTCACAATCCCAAACTAAAGTTCCTATCACCGGGTAAATCTCAAGGTACTAAGGACAGGAACTATAATCTCAAACCAACACACCAACTAAGGGAATAGAATCAACCTTTACCGGGTAAGTCTCAGGCTAACTCACAAAGATGAAATGAAGACACACTCAAACCCCAATAAAGGATAAACCTGTATTACCTACACCTATGATCATGGGTAAACAAACAAAGGAATCACCGGGTAAGTCTCATCCTAGGCTTGAATTGAACCACGAAATGTGTAATAAGAATAGGATTTGGCAAACTCTAACACTTACCTCTTAGTTACGGATCAGAAAAGGTCACCTCGGTCAGTCAAGTTCCACCACGGCTGAGATGTTCATCGACTGAACGAGATGGTCTAGGTTTAAGGTTACAGACTCGAGCTTTCAGGGTCCTACTAGGATTAAGATCATTCTATCATTGTCTTTCCCACAATTTTCAGCCAATCACCCTAGAATCGCACAAGGAAATTAGCCACTCATCATCATGATAACAATATTCAAATATATGAAAAGGGAATGAATATTTGAACACAAAAACCTTAAGAACAAAGCTTCAATAATTGAATCAAATATCAAACAAATCAGCGTTCCTTGGATCACAAATCTAACAAGACAATAAAACCAAAGGGAATCTAATAAAGTCTCACAAATCCCCTCAAAAGCTATCACAAGCTATCAACCTTCTTTCCTTCAATCTTCAAGGCTTCCTTCAAAACATCCAGAAAATCTCCTAACTACACCTTCAATGATCAAAAGATGGCTGAATTGTGGAAAATCCCACCATTTATATAGGGGGATTATCTTCCAAAGATAATAATATCTTAAAATAAATCTTCCAAATATATGATCTTCCTTCCAGCAATCCAACCCAAAAATATAAGATATCTTCTTTCCATATTTAAAAGATCTCAGCCAAAAAATATATCTCGCCGGCGCTAGGGTGTTCGCCTCGGTCAGGACACTCCTCAAGATCACCTCGGTCGAGGTGATACTGTAGCTGACCGAGGTGAATCTCAGCTGAATGTGAAATCTCTCAAATCTGGTCCAAAGTAAATCTTCTTTATTAATTTCATGCTTCTTGAGTTCTCTTTTAAGCTCCAGAATGTAGCTACTATGACTCCTTTGATCCTTAGCTCCATTTCAATCCAAAACGTGCTATTTTACCTACGATTACAACGAAACTTGATGTAGACCTCGATTCCCGTAAAAGTGGATGAAACGAAAATATAATCACATAATATACATCCATACATGCAGATTATTGAAGATAAAACGTTTAAATAAGTCCCTAAATATAGACTATAATACATGCTATCAACAACTGAAGACGTATGAGGAGAATTACCCTACTCACGACCTTGAGATAGCCGCAGTCATTCATGCATTGAAGATGTGGCGTCATTACCTCTACGGGGCCACCTGTCACATCTTCACACACCACAAGAGTCTGAAGTACATATTCATTCAGTGGGAGTTGAATAACCGCTAGAGGAGATGGCTAGAGCTGATTAAGGATTTTGACTTAGAGATCCTCTATCATCCGGGGAAGGCGAATGTGGTCGCCGATGCCCTTAGTAGGAGGACACCCCGCGAGGCTGCGATAGCTAGATTGACCTTTCATACACAGTTGTAGAGAGATTTGATTTGTTTGGAGGTAGACATCCAATTCCCGGATACTGACGGTCATTTGTCAGCGTTGGAGGTTTCACCGGATCTGATGGAAGAGATCCGGCAGAAACATGAGGGTTGTCCCGCACTGGCGAGGATCAGCGATAGGATGTCCAAAGGGGAGGCACCACAGTTTATGGTGGGTGTAGATGGGATTTTGAGGCGCCAGGAGCGCATATGTGTACCCTCTGACAGAGAGTTGAGGTAGCGTATACTACAGGAGGCCCATTCTACACCTTACTCCGTCCACCCGGACGCGAGTAAGATGTATGAGGATATACGACGATCTTATTGGTGGGGCGGGCTCAAGCACGATGTGGCTAGATATGTAGACCAGTGTGCGACGTGTCAGCAAGTCAAGATCGAGCACCACAGGCCCGGAGGAGTGCTCCAATCACTTCCGATTCCACAGTGGAAGTGGAAGGACATTTCAATGGACTTCGTTACCGGCTTGAGGTTAAGTAGAGGCTTTGATGCGATATGGGTTGTAGTGGATCGGTTGAAGAAGAAGGTACGATTTATTCGGATTAAGGAAACGTGGCCGGTATCTCGTTTAGCCGAAGAGTTTACCCGACAGATTGTGAGGTTCCATGGAGTGCCGAGGATGATCATTTCAGATAGGAATGGACGATTTAGCTCGAGGTTTTGGCAGTAGCTACACGCCGTGTTTGGCACGAGCTTACAGTTCACCACGGCATACCATCCTTAGACGGACGGGTAGTCGGAGAGGACTATTCAGACACTCGAGGACATGTTGAGGGCAGGTGTGCATGATTTGGCCAAGTATGGCCCGACCACCTTCCTTTGGTGGAGTTTTCTTATAACAATTGTTGGCATGCAACTATTGGGATGAATTTGGAGTTCAGGGTTGGAGCCCAAGTATGGTTGAGAGTGTCACCGACAAGGGGTGTCAAACGTTTCGTCATTAAGGGGAAGTTGAGTCCCCGATATGTTGGGCCCTTTGAGATCCTTTAGCGGATAGGAGAGGTAGCATATAGATTGGCATTGCCACCCCGATTGGAGGGAGTTCATCCAGTATTTCGCGTGTCGCATCTAAGAGAGTATGTGCATGACCCGAGACACATAGTGAGCCATGACGACCTAGTGGTCGAGCCGGATCATACATTTCTAGAGCACCCGATAGCAGTTTTGGAGAGAGAGGTACAAGACACCTTCGATCGAAGGAAATACCCATGATGAGAGAACAGTGTTCGAGACGAGGGATTGACGAGGCAACTTGGGAGACGGAGGATAGTATCCGGCGAAACTATCTTGAGTTTTATGCGGGTCTAGAGACGTCTATAGGACTGTCAAGTAGTCTACTTTCTTGTTTGGTTGCTTTCAGTGTTGTATGTGTGATATATTTGATGTGCTTGTGTGTGACCTTAAGTGGTCTTGATGTAGTAATTTGTTAGTCGTAGGGGCTTGCTTATGTCGTATGACCGCGGTAAGTACCCCCTAAGTTTCGGGACGAAACTTATTTTCGAAGGGTATATGATGTAACGACCGGATTTTCGTTACGCTTGGATAGGGTTAGAGGATGGTAGAAGCCGGGCACAAGGGCCCACGCCCTTGCGGCTTAGACGACGCATTCGAGTAGGCCGCAGGTGCGGCTAGGATTCCCACAGGGGCGGTGACACGCGTGGGCGGGGTAGCAGCGTTTTGGGAAACCGTTCACCTTCCGATCCTTTTAACTCCTCTCTTTAATTCCATGGGGAGTTGTTGGCTGAAGACCTTTGGTATCCTCCCTTCTTTATGCAGCAAATCCTTCTCCTCTTATTTTCACTCACGTTACTTTCTTTCCTCCTACCAATATCATCCTCTTGCATCTTCCTCTTACATCCTTCTCCTCCATTCTTCTCTTGGCGTGCTCCAGCTTGGATTCACCATTCTTGAGGCCGGGACTGCAATGACGAGACGAGGGTAAGGCTCCTTCCTCCTCTTCTTCTTCTTCTTCTTCTTCTTCTTCTTCTTCTTCTTTCTTCCTTCCCCTTCCATGGCTTGAATGGAAGATCTTCAAGAATCCTTGCTCAACGATCTATCGCTGTTTTGTTGGTTTGATGACAACGCTAGACCTTAGAGGGAGGCTAAGACCAAGTGTGAGAAGTGGACGACCATAGCATCAAAGGAGACCCTAAAGGACCGGCTGCACAATCGAAGAACTTAGCAGACGGACTTTCTTCACAAACAGGCGCAGGGGTGGATTCATAGAGGCGCAGGGGCAGCTTCTTTCAGGCATAGGGGCGGACCCAGATTGGCACAGGGGCGGACCCAAATAGATGCAAGGGCGGGCTCAGGCAGGTGCGAGGGTGGTTTTTGCTCTAGTGAGTTCCAAATCTTGTTCTTTCCTTTTCTTCTTTCATTCCCTAGATTCGTTATACCTTAGAAGCATGCTAGGTTGGCTTAGGGTAGTTGAACTGAAATGCTTTCGAGTGGTTGGACCTTAGAGGTCTAGTGTGAGTTACGTGAATCTCGTGGTGGTATGTTGTTGAGGGTTTGTTTCGAGCTTTGTGTAAGCGACCTTTGTGTGTATCGTTATGTAGAGAGTTGGATAGGTCATGGATTGAGAGTGTAGTCTTATTGGACTAGGTGGTTGAGGAGTTTGAGCCTAGAAGTCTAAATAATTCTAGTGGACTAGAGTGTGGTTTGATTGTGTGCCTTGTCTTGAACAGGCGTTGTACGTTTTCCCGAGGGAACTTGAGAGTGAGGTGATCGTGTGCGCTTCGGAGACTAGTAAGTCTACGGACTTACTTAGCTGCCTTCTTGTATGTGTGTGATGTGTATGAGTGGTGTTTGTTAGTTATGATAAACAACAAAACCGGGTTAGGCCGACTTTATTATATTATCTAATAGACCAAAGTGTATGATAACGGGTCGTGACATCACTGCCTAGTTCTTGCGAGAGCTAGGAGGTTCCCTATACCAGCCCAGGCACGTAGACGGTGAGATGCATTAGCACCATTCCTCGTTGGTAAACGGGATCAGGGGCGAGGTTTGGGAATCCCTTATGTCACAAAATAAGTATCATTAGTAATGACATATCACCTAATTAATGATAACAAAAGGATTGAGTGTTGCATGTTGATTGTGTATGTTGTGTGTTTTTGCTTTTACCTTTATACTAATGAATAGATTGTTAGCTAACGGTTTTATACCGCTTGTAGATGTCTTGCAGGTTAGAGAGGAGATCGAGTGATCCGGCGGTAGTGGGCCGCCGGGGTCCCATGCATTATAGGACGGGACTGTTTATCTTATTTCACGACTATTGAGACTTATGTTGTTTACTTTGGTTTTGAGACTTGGCTGGATTGTTTTCAGATTTGTACTTTTTCTTTCACTCATGATATAAAACTATGTGTTTTTCCTTTTTATTTGTGCCGTGTTGCAAGGTCTGATGAAGTTGTTGCTAGGCTAAGGGCTGGGACCTATCGTGAGGTCCCAGCTCGTAGCATTCCGAGTCCTCTAGGATTTGTGGTGTTACAAGTTTGATATATTACCTCCACATGCAACGTCAATGATCCTCCTTTCATTGTCTAGCAAGCCATTGTACAAGTACAAGACTAGATCTTGGGTAGAGTACCGTTGGAAAGGACAAATGGATCTCAATCTTGCGAAACGTTTGAAATACTAATAAAGAGTTTCGTCCGCTTCTTGCTCGATGTTACTTATCGCCTTCTTCAAGCTATTCGCCTTCTTTGTGTGGAAGTACTTCTCCAAGAAGGCATTGTGGAGGTTGTCCCATGAGTAATGCTCCCGGACGGAAGATGGTAGTACCAATCATCCGCCCCATCTTTGAGGGTAAAGCCAAACGCCCGCCTCTTGATTTGTTCCTTGGTGACGTTTTCCGGCTTCATGCTCATGCAAACGGTGTGGAACTTCCCAAGATGCTTAATCGGATCTTCCCCACTCAACCCATTGAAAGATGGGAGCAAGTGGATCAACCCCGGTTTGAGCTCAAAGTTGACTTCTTCCCCGATTTCCGATATGATAACCGCAAGCGGGCGTTGAGTCAAATCGGGTTGTATCAGTTGGCGGAGAGTTTAGTTTGGCATTACTTCACGAGTTCGTTGTTGCCTTCGTTGTCGATTGTGCATTCTCTCGATTTTTGAATCAAAAGCCGCAAAATCTAAGTTAGTAGCACGGGTTTGAAAAATGAAAATGGTCTAAACCAATAATCAATAATCAAAAATAAAAACCAAACAAAAAGTTAAACTCCCCGGAAAAGCCGCCAAATTTGACGAGGCTAAAAACCTATGGTCGTTTTCTTTTAGCTTTAGTCAAAGTAGAATACCTAACATACACTTAACCGATTTCTATAGTGTAAGTAAGGGTCGAACCGAAGAGAGTTTTAGTCAAGTTTTGGTTAGATTCAATTATCGATTGGTAACCAAAAGGGGGGAGGTGTGGATTGTAGAACAAACAAGACAAAAGCGATTTATTTGAAAGCAAAGATGATGATAATAAGGATGATAAGAAAGCTACACTAGGTTGGATCTTAGCATGCACAGTACATGGTTGATTCTTTTTAGAAGCAATTCACCAAAGTTCTCATCTTGATCTTAGATATGTGTTAAGCCAACCGGCATTAAAACAACTTAACTAGTTTAATGATCCGTAAACCTACAAGTTCAAAACACAAGTTAGCATTCTAGTAAAGATAAAGAGATATAAAGAAGAATAAACAAACCGTTAATCTTTATTTATAGTAATGTTCCTTTCCCTTAGATAATTACAACCAGCTTTTACCTAGGGGTTTGCTACTAGACTAAAGACCCGAACCCGGAATCGATTAACCCTAATTAGTACACTTAAGGTGATCAATCCAAGTAAGAAAACTCATACAAACATAAGTTAAAGCTCAAGGAAACATAACAAAATTGGACTGAATTAAACTTCTAATTATAAAATACGTACAACCAAATAGCAATGTAGCTTCAATCAACCCAATGTAGCGAGGAAGCTTAGAAACTCATTACAAAATGACACTTAGAAATTTAGAGCTTTTATGGAAAATGTGGATGATTCTATCAATCAGGCAAGAGCTCTATTTATACTACAAAATGCATTAAAAGGGAGTAAATGGGTTGTCTAAACAACCACCTTAAATGTCATAAAGGTGGTGCAAACAACATGAACTAAGTCCTCTGGCGCTAAACCACAAGCGCGTGCAGGGGTGCCGCAGGGGCAGTTTAGGCCAAAACGTTCCAACTTCGTCTTGGCCGCCCCAATTGCCAATACGGTTTAATGCTCTTGAACATCCGACTCTTCATCTTCGTGTCGTTTCCGATGATGATCCGCAGGGGCGGTGACACTCGTCTTTTGGGCACAGGTGAAGGCGCTGACTACGGCACTAAGCATGGGTCTTCAGGGGTGTCACCATAGGGGTGGCTAGTTGGAGCCGTAGGGGTGGTGACACCCTGCTCTCGGGGCGCTGGCGAGGCGCAAGCTGCGTTTCCGGAGTGTAGTGTCACTGCAGAGGAGGTGACATTACTCCGCGGGAGCGGTGTGGCACCTGAAACTTGTCTTCATTGATTTTCTTCAACTCCCAACTGTTGCTAAATCCTTCTTTACTTCATTTTGATCTTCATCTAGATCAAGGGATTAGTAACACAATATGACTAAAAAACATAAAAAGGACTCTAAAAACTACCTATATTGTTAGTGAATTTATCACCTATCAAAATGCCTCACAAGGGCCATCACAAACTACACATCACAACTATAATATTACAAAAACTCAATCTAGGGGAGTGTTCGGATCACACTTGTTTCCTAATCTAGCACACATGCTCTCTTTATGGCACCCCACGTCACAAAATCCATCTCTAGTTGACCAACTATATGAGGATGGAGTTGCAACTTGTTCCCTAAGCGACATGATCTTGTTGCCCAGAAATCCCGAGATGAATCACCTATCTCAATCCGATATAGTAGTACTCGGTATCCCATGCAACTTCACTATCAACTTAGTGAATTCCTCCAATAGCTGTCTCATCGGCCACGCTTCCCAATAAGTGTATAAAAAAAACGCAGTCTTGACAGTCAGTCCACTATGACCCAAATCACATCACCACTATTATTTGGTCTAAAACTGGTAACAACCTTTATGGAGGTAACCTCTCACTCCCACTACGCAACTAGTAGTGGTTGAAGTTCTATTGCAGTCCTATAGAGCTCACCCTTGGCCTGGTGACAAGTGGCACACTGGCTTCGTAAATGTTCACTCTCAAATGTGTGTGTCGTGAACGATATAGCTTTAAATTTATAACCTAAAATATAAGCCTAAAACAATAAGCGAACCCGCAGTGTACGTATATATTGTAATAACGGAAAATACTCCAGGGTCGAACACAGGGACTATGGTGAATCAAAGATCGGTAAATCAGTTTGTCAATAAAAATAAGCAATAAAGAAAAGATATCAAAGATGATGTAATGACCAAGTAAAGAAAATGCGGAATCTAGAGATTAAAGAATCCAATTGTGGTTCAAACTCAAGATCTCAAAAGATAACGTGGACAAAGATGAGGTTTGCAAAGGGAAGGTGTTTCTAAGGTGGGAACAGATCACCGGGTAAGTCTCACTACTCACTATCCCAAACCAAAGATCCTCTCACCAGGTAAGTTTCAAGGTACTAAGGAAAGGAACTATAATCTCAAACCAACACACCACCCAAGGGGATAGAATCAACCTTTACCGGGTAAGTCTCAGGCTAACTCTCAAAGATGAGATGAAGGCACACTCAAACCCCAATAAAGGATAAGCCTTTATTACCTACACTCATGATCTTGGGCATATAAACAAATGAATCACCGGGTAAGTCTCATCCTAGGCATGCGTTGAACCAGGAAAGGTATAACAAGGATAGGATTTGGCAAACTGAAACCTCAACTCGGATAAGGATCAGGAAAGGTCTCGCCTCGCTCAGTTTATGTACCATCTCGGTCGAGATGATCCACGACTGACCGAGGTGTTCGTCGGTTAAGGTAAAGGCTCGAGCTTTCAGGGTCCACTAGGGTAAAGGCTCATTCTTTCATCGTCTTTCCCACAACTTTCAGCCAATCTCCATAGAATCGCATAAAGAAATTAGCCAACAATCATCATGATAACAATAATCAAATGTATAAGAAAGGAATCAATATTCAAACAAGAAAACCTTAACACAAAGGTCTCAATAACGCAATCAAATAAACAAACAAACAATCAAACTACATTCCTCAATCACAAACTAGAAAGACAACAAAATCAATCCAATCTTAGGAAATCTTACAACTACCTTCAAAGTCTTCAACCTTCCTTCAAAATTAACTTCCTTTAACTTCCTTCCACTTGCTTTCTGATCTGGAGAACTGTAGCTCCGAGATCTCCGAGATTATTAATTTCCAAAAAATACACCTCTTTATATAGGAGAATCACCTTCCTAAGATAAAATATCTTTAAAGGCAATTTCGTTCTTTAGAATATCTTCCAATCTTCCAAATAAATCAGCAAAAAAGATATGCTTCCATCCAAAAAATCCATCCTAAAATATGGGAAATCACTTTCCAAAAATAGAAGATCTCAACCAAAAATAAAGATCTCGTGGCCGGTGGATTATTCGCCTCGGTCTAGCCTACCTGAAGATCACCTTGGTCGAGGTGTGTTCGCTCCAAAAGGTGTGTGCAAGCTTTAATATTTATACCAAGAATAATTGCAAATAAGCGAACCCGTAGTGTACGGATCATAAAAGCAAGAATTCCAGGGTCAAACACAGGGACTACGGTGAAACAAAGATCGGTAATTCAGGTTGTCAAATAACCACAAGCAACAAATCAAAGCTATCAAAGATGATATAAAAGTCAGATAAAGCAAAAGCGGATTCTAGAGATTAAAGCATCCAGTTGTGGTTCCGACTTAAGATCTCAAAATATAACGTGGACAAAGCTGAGGTTTGCAAAGGGAAGGTGTTTCTAAGGTGGGAATAGATCACCGTGTAAGTCTCACTACTCACTATCCCAAACCAAAGATCCTTTTACCGGGTAAGTCTCAAGGTACTAAGGAAAGGAAATATAATCTCAAACCAACACACCACCCAAGGGGTTAGAATCAACCTTTACCGGGTAAGTCTTAGGCTAACTCTCAAAGATGGGATGAAGGCACACTCAAACCCCAATAAAGGATAAACTTTTTTTACCTACACTCATGATCTTGGGTATACAAACAAAGGAATCACCGGGTAAGTCTCATCCTAGGCTTGTGTTGAACTAGGAAAGGTATAACAAGGATATGATTTGGCAAACTGAAACCTCAACTTAGATAAGGATCGGAAAAGGGTTCACCTCGTTTAGTAATATCTCATCCCGGCCGATATGTTCAATGACTGACCGAGGTGTTCGTCGGTTAAGGTAAAGGCTCGAGATTTCAAGGTCCACTGGGGTAAAGTATCATTCTATCATCGTCTTTTCCACAACTTTCAACCAATCACCCTAGAATCACATAAAGAACTTAGCCAACAATCATCATGATAACAACAATCAAATATGTGAGAACATAATCTATATTCAAACAAGAAAACGTTGACACAAAGGTCTCAATAACTGAATCAAACAAACAAACAATCACCGTTCTTCAATCACAAATCAGAAAAGACAACAAAACCAAGCCAAACTAAGAAAGTCTTACAAACTTCCTTCAAAGCCAATTGCAAACTTGATTCCTTCCTTTCTTGAACTTCAACCTCCAAAACTTCCTTCAACTTCCTTCAAACTTCCTTCAGAGAATGGGTGATCCGGAGATGATCCAAGGATGGCTGAATTGCAGAAAATCCAACCCTTTATATAGGAGAATTATCTTCCAAACATAAAATATCTTAAAAAGATAATTTCCTTAAAATATATCTCCATATCTTCCAAAATATATCAGCCAAAAAGATATCTTCCTTCGAGAAATCCAGCTAAAAATATGTGATTTTCACTTACCAAAAATAGAAGATCTCAGCCAAAAATAAAGATCTTGCGTCCGGTCATCACTTCGCCTCGGTCCAGACGCTCCTGAAGATCACCTCGGTAGAGGTGGTGTTGTAGTTGACCGAGGTGAGTCTCAGCTGAGAGTGAAACTCTCTAATCTGGTCCAAAATCAATCTTCTAAATCATTTTCATGCTTCGTGAGATCTTCTTATAACTCCTCAATGCTCCAGAATGTAGCTCCAATGACTCCTTAGCTTCCTTAGCTCCATTTTGGTCTAAAACGTGCCATTTTCCCTACAATTACAACGAAACTAGGTGTAGACCTTGATTCCAACAAATGTAGATAAAACAACAATATAATCAAAGAATATACATCCGTACATGCAGATTTATGAAGATAAAACGTCCAAACCAATCCAAAAATATAGACTATAATACATGCTATCAAAATATCACATACTTGTCCCTTGCTTGTCCCCAAGCAAGATCCAAATCATAGATACAAGATAGAATGGATTATAAGTCATCAAACAGATCAATGAAAAACATTTTAAAATATTTTGGTGGTGTGCTCCAATCATAGATCACCCTAAGAGAATGCTTCATGGCAAATAAAATCAAAACATTTTATAAATATAAGAAAGTTGTTCATCTTTGCATAAAATCATAGAATGCATAATAAATCATATTTATCAAAATCTATCATGTATAATCCACAAGCTCGAGGTCTCAAGGGCTTTCAAAAGCAGTCAAGAAACGTGTCAGGGTGGGATGTATATAGGGTAATGTGGTGTTAGAATCCGGGAATATGATCTTACTTTACTTTCTTTGAATCTCCACATCTTCCACCAATAAGCTTTGCTTATTTTTACTTTACTTTACTTTTTGGGATGCATGGACAGAGGTGCACAGTAACCGAAGCCTAAGAGATCAGCAATCATCAATTTCTCTAGATGCCTCAAACCCTTGATGCACATACCATGACCCGTTAGGACTATCGATCAATCCGAGTTTGGAAAGACACAAACACCCGGCTATGTGAATGGTGCTGAGTTACTCATCATCAAGATCAACGTCTCCAAACCTAATTGTTTCTTTCTAACACTTTCAGCCAAGATCTCAACTTCACTTCACTTTCTTTTCTTCACTTGCTTCCAATATTCCCGGATAGGTAAAGGGAGGCAAAAATGTAGATGAGGGGCTAAGAATGGTCAAAAAGAAGAAGAGAAGAGAATGAAGTGCCTTAATCATCCAGGAAGAATGTGATAGAACTCATCACGTGGTGTTAACCTTCAAATCCAACATAATTTTGATAAAAACAAAGTATTAAACATGCTAAAACATTAAACAAAGCATTTTCCAACTTAAACATATTATAAAACCTTTTGAGCATATAAAGATTTCAAAACCAATCTGCAAACAGGATCATCATCGAGGTTATATCCAAAGAAGAAGCACAAAAACGTTTCGAAAAACCATTCAGTTAAGAACCATCTCGGTCGAGGTGTTCTGGCGTCATCCGAGGTGTTCAACCTCGATCGGCCATGAACGTCTCGGTCGAGGTCATAAAATTTTTTTTTTTCAAAGCAGTTTTCGACGTTTTTCTCAAATAGAAACCTATATGTACGTATGTAATGACAGATAAGCACATAAAGCCAAATAAGACAATAATATCCATAAGAGTTATACAAATCACAGTAGCACATAAGTCAAGTAATACATCCAAATACCCCATACTTGTAACACATTGTCCCAATGGGTCAAATATAAGTCTAAAATCAAAATACTCACCGGACCTAGCTTAATTGCATAATAAATATAGAAAAGAAATCCATGAAGCTCTAATCCTCGTCATTTGGCGGTGGTGGATGTGGAATGTAGGGATGCTGGGTCGGGTCAAAAGGATATCCCATCATCTGCTGGAACTAGATCTCCATCATCTGGCGCTGATAATGTTGGCTCTCCTCTATACGATCCATACATCCATCACTGTGTCGGTGCTCATTAGCAAAGCGTTGGGAGATGTCTACTGTCATAGCCGCATAGAATCGATCAGCTTATCAATATGTCGGTGGGCCTCAGGATCTCTACGGCGGCGGAATCTGTGCTGAGGTGGCAGTGGTGGTGGTGCTGCTCTCTCATTCTCTGTCGCTCGTCGTCGAGGTCAACAACA
Organism: Fagopyrum homotropicum; assembly: GCA_033239125.1. Lineage (NCBI taxonomy): Eukaryota > Viridiplantae > Streptophyta > Magnoliopsida > Caryophyllales > Polygonaceae > Fagopyrum > Fagopyrum homotropicum. Next base: position 51,826,881 of record BSWB01000007.1, on the reverse strand, counting down.
AGAACACTAGGGCCGCCGGTATCAGTACCGTTCTCCATGGCAGATCCTCCATCATACCCCTTATCATCATCATCAGTTGCATCTCCAACATCCTGCATATATGGCAACCAAGCAGCAGACCAATATTGATGATCAAAAATAGAAAACTGAGATAACCACATAATACCCTATGGAGTTGTCATCTCCCATGGCATGGAAACGTATCGTGTGCCAAGGCCACGAGGAACTAGAATACGGCGGGTGATCATCTCCTGCGGTCCCAGCGGCTTTGCATCCGCAACAAGTGTACAACTAGATAAGTCCAAGCCCATGGAAGTGGCGATGTGGGTTACCATCCCACCACAACAGATATCGCCCTTCGACTTCCCCTTAATCTTGTGTAGATCATCTTCCAGAATGGCAGCAAAGTTTGGCACTCCTCCAGTCACCATGCAAAATAAACTCAGCAGCTCCCCCTGTCGGACCTTTTGGGGCGTCTCAGTACGCGCTAGAAGAGTCTCACTAAAGATCCGGTGAGCCAAACGGAAAGCAAGGTGGAATATGATCCACTCCCGGCAATCTCCGGGCTGCAACCTGTCACTATGGTCAGTCACGTAGGCTATCTCGCCACAGAAACTTCGTACCACCGCTCGGGAGGAAAAACCTATCACTGTCGGTGTAGGGATACCGAAAATCTCCCTAAACTGATTCATAGGAACTGCGTAGTTCCTGTTCAGCAGCCGGTACTTGATCCTTTGACGCTCCGGCACGTAAGTCACTGAGTTGACAAACTACAACGTCGGCTCGAGATAGGCCGGCGCTCTAATATCCATGAAGTCCTCCAGACGAACCATGGAGATCATCTTCTTCAAGTGCTCCACCACATGGAGGAACTCGAAGGCATCAATTTGAAGAAAAGGCAGGGCAACGATCGGGCGCCCGCAAATCCTGTCATAATCCTTCTAGTGTCGCTCGTGGATCACCGGAATGGAAAACTGAGAAGCACAGGAAGGGGAAGACTGGTGTGAACTGCTAGGCATGTCCATCAAGGCCAACTGACGATCTGATCTGTTACTCATTTTTCTGGATGAACACCTCGGCTGCTCAAGAACACCTCGGCCGAGACACAATCGGCTGGACCGAGGCGAACTGCTGTTCGAACGAAAATCCCGATTCTGTAAGCCTTTTCCCCCAAAAACACTACCAAAATCTTCCTAAGGGGTACTTATATCTTTTTCAGCAAAAAACTATGGGAACCAAAGCCAGGTCTACTCAGAATTGACAAAAGAAGGGAAGAGTTAGGGTTTGGAACAAAATACCTTGGATTCTACAGATTTAAGCGTTTTCCTTGTTGTTTGTTTCTTGGAAACTAGATCTCTTGCTTCCTCCGGTGAATTCGAGCCAAGAAACGTGGAAAACGAGCAAGAAACGAGAATTTGGGAGTAGGAGGCCGTTGCGGTCGAGGTGAGGGTAGAGAGGGAAAAAGTGGAAGAGTGAGAAACCGTCGCCCCTTTTATACCCCTCGCTCAATTTGATTACACCTCGGTCGAGATGTTCCTGAGTAGACCGAGGTGTCAAAGTGGATGTCAGACCTAGTCGCGTCGGTTGACCAAGAACAACTCGATCGAGGTCTTGTGACTGCATCCGAGATGTGTCTAAGTCAAGCTCCGTCTTCTCAATGTCTCGAACTTCTGTCCTTCCAATGTAGCTCCTAAGTTGTAATATTTCCTTAGAAAGTACCTGGTTCCTGTCTAGAGGATGCAAAAACAAAACGAAGCAAACTAGCTAAAACTAAGCTAGAAAAGGGTAAAGAAAGCAAAACCTTGGGTTGTCTCCCAAGAAGCGCTTGGTTTAAAGTCGCTAGCTGGACCGTACGCCATCTTCAAACAAGGTATAATGGTTCAATCTTCTCAGCCAGGACTTCCGGTCGGTACTTCTTGACAAACAAGGCAATTAACAATATCACCATACCAAGGCTCTTTACCATCAGAAACTTGGCGAAGCCAGTGCTCCACCAACTGTAAGTGACCCTCAAAAAATGAGTCAAAAAGTGTGTCGTCATCATTTGACAACATCTCGCCTGCTATCTCGGTCGGGATCTGAGGTGAGTGACCGAAATGTTCTTCATATAAGAACACCACGCTTGGTCCAGAAAGTGTCTCGGTCAAGGTACTCGAACTGGAACCGAAACCTAACGTGCTTTTCTTCTCATGAATCAATTTATCAAATCTAGCTCCTGGATCTGCTTCCAATTGTTCCAAGCTTCGGACATCTGCATCACAAGAGACATCTATACCTTCCTCCATTAAACTAAAACTAAGAACTTTTTCAAGAGGATCTATAATAAGGATAGAGCTCACCAATTCTCTAGATTCTTCTTAATCATAGATGTTGAAGATGTCATCTTCCAACGGCTCTCCCTTCATTGCAGCCAGCAATGCAAACTCCACATGATCTCCACCAATGTAGAATTTCAACTTGGCGTTCTTACAATCCACGTTGTAACCCAAAGTTGCTAGAAAAGGTCTCCCGGGAATGAAAAGGATGGGATAATCTGCGGGAATATCAAGCAAACCAAAGTCTATAGGTATGTAGAAACTACCTAACTTGATGGGAACGTCCTCCAAAATACCGACAGGACGGGTGGCATCTTCTCCTTCATGATTTGAATGAGCTCCGAAGATATACATGTCATCCTTACTTCACCAAAATCCTCCAGCTTCCTCTTCCTTGATAGTATCTCTTTCAGAAATTTCCCATAGGAGGGCATCCCTAGAATGCAATCAATGAAAGGAATGTTAATATGTAGCTTATTCATAAGGTCTAGAAACTTACCAAAGTGCTTCTCTAGATGTGCCCACGCCCTTGATTGAGGGAATGGGAGTGGTGGTTTATAAGCAGGAGGTGGAACATAAATTTCAGTTTTATCTTTCGCTTTCTAGGGCTCCATCTCGGTTGGCACCTCGACCGAGGTGTTCCTCGTATGATCCTGGTCCGAGGTGTTCCTCATTTGGTCGGGGCTCGACCGAGGTACTGGATATGTAGTCTTCAATCCACTGCGTGTTGTAATGGCCATAATCTAACCTTTTGGGTTGCTCTCTGTCCTCGCTGGAAGCTTCCCTGGATCTCTTGCTTCATTCACCTTGTTGAAAAATTGTTTCTTTAAGGCTTTTTGTACCTTGGAAAATGAATTCATCGATGTCTCCATAGCGTTGAGCTTGATCAAAATTGCTTCCAGCACAACATCTGGTTTCTTTGGTGGCTGGGACGAGCTTGATGCATTCTCCTAGCTTCTCAATGGAGTAGAAGAAGAAGAGGGGGCATTAAGAGCATTTTTAGCATGAGAATAAGGGTTAATCGAATTTGTTTTGAGTAGATCTCTAATTGTTGTTGTTGGAGTTTTTGTTGTTGTTGTTGTAATTATTGTTCCGCGGCCCTTGATAGTTGTTTCTTCCTTGGTATCTACCATCTTGCTCCTTGTTCGTTTGAGCTACTAAAAGCTCCTTCAATGCTTTCACTTCATTGCTAAGCAAGGTGAGTTGAGCTCCATTTGAGGATGTGTCTTGAAAGCTAACTCTCCTTGCCTCATCTTTAACTCTTTGATGGGAGTACTTAGCCAAGTGCAAAGCTTGCTTTTCAATGAAATCCCAAGCTTTATCTTTCGGCATATCCATGAAAGTGCCGGCGGAAAGTAATTGGAGCTTGAATTGAGTATCTCCATCCAAACCCTTGAAGTAAATTTCCAACAACTCGATCTTTGGAATCCCATGATGTGGGCAATCCAACAAAAGATCCTTGAATCTCTCCCATGACTTGGACAAACTCTCTTTGTCCATCATAATAAAGCCATTGATCTTGCCCCTCAATTCAGCGGTCTTAGAAGGGGGAAATAACTTAGTTAGAAACTCCGTCGTCATCTCTTCCCAAGTGTTGATTTTTCCAGCCGGAAGAGATTGATACCAAGCAAGAGACTTGTCCTTCAAAGAGAAGTAGAAAGGCCTCAACTTATAATTGTTGTTCTCCACTCTTGATGGTCTCAAAGTCTCCATCAGAATCTCATAGTTTTGCAAATGTTGATGCGAAGACTCTCTCTCCAAAGCTGTTCATCTTTGCATAAAATCATAGAATGCATAATAAATCATATTTATCGAAATCAATCATGTATAATCCAGTTCAAACCACAAAGCCAATCAACATACTCGAGGTCTTAAGGGCTTGAAAAAGGGGTTAGAAACGTGTCAGGGTGGGATGTATATAGGGTAATGTGGTGCTAGAATCCGGGAATAGGATCTTACCTCACTTTCTTTGAATCACAATATTTCCACCAATAAGCTTTGCTTATTTTCACTTTACTTTACTTTTTGGGAACATGGACAGAGGTGCGCAATAACCGAAGCCTAGGAGATCAGCAATAATCAATTTCTCAAAATGCCTCAAACCCATGACACACATACCTTAACCCGTTAGGACTATCGATCAAAACGACTTTGGCAAGACACAAACACCCGGCTATGTGAATAGTGCCGAGTTACTCATCATCAAGATCAACGTCCCCAAACCTAGTTTATTTCTTTCTAACACTTTCAGCCAAGATCTCAACTTCACTTCCATACGCTTTTCATCAATTGCATCCAAAATTACCAGATAGGTAAAGGGAGGCAAATATGTATTTCAGGGACTAAAGCATGATCAAGAAGAAGAAGAAGAAGAGAATAAAGTGCCTTAATCATCCCAAGAACAATGTGAGAGAAATCATAATGTGATGTTAACCGTCAAATCCAACAAAATTTGATAAAAACAAAGTATTAAACATGCCAAAATTTCAAACAAAGCATTTAGCAAGTTAAACATATTATAAAACCTTTCGTTCATATAAAGATTTCAAAACCAAGCCGCAAACAAATATCTTCAGTGAGGTTATATCCAGAACAGAAGCACAAAACGTTTCCAAAATCTTTCAGTTAAAAACCCATCTCGGTCGAAGTGTTCTGACGGTGTACGAGGTGTTCAAACGAGATGTGCCTCGGTTTTCACGACCTCGTTTGGTCAAGAACGTCTCAGTCGAGCTAAAATATTTTTTTCAAACTGGTTTTTGACGTTTTTCTCAAATAGAAACCTGTATGTATGCATGTAATGACAGATAAGCACATAGAGTAGAATAAACGATAATATCCAAGAGTCATACAAGCCATAGTAGTTAAATAATACATCAAATACCCCATACTTGGGACACATTGTCCCAATGGGTCAAATATAAGTCTGAAGGAACAAAGTACTCACCACACTAGCTGAAATACATAATAAATATAGAAAATAAATCTATGAAGTTCTTAGTCCTCGTCAACGGGCGGTGAAGGTGGTGGAATGTAGGGATACTAGGATAGATCGAACGGGTAGCCCATGACTTGCTGAAACTGCACCTCCATCATCCTTCTAGTTCCACTGCGGGTCTTGGAGGGCTACATTATGGGATATTGGTATGAGAGATATTTTTGTGGTGGAGACGGAAAGGTGAAAGACCGGTTTCGGTTTGATCATTCCAGATTGGCTGCAGGTGTGTGGTCGGGTTTGGGGCAGCCCACTATTTGAATGGGAGTGAGCTGGGGGTATATGTCCATGTAGAAGGTGTGGGATGGTTGGGTTGGATATATCAGTTGGGCTCAGTAGAGCAGGTGTGTCGAAGATGGCAGGTGGGCTTGAGTTGTCAGTAGATTGTTAAGGGGATGGGCCGGGGCCTTCTGATGTAGTTGTTGGACCAGAAATGTGAGGAGGCGCAAATATAGTTAGTGAGGAGGGAGGGAGAACAGTTTTTGGGCTTAAAGAAGCTGATGGGCCAGAAAAGGCTTGTGGGCCAAAGGGTGAAGAAGGGTCAGTTTTCGATTCAGGCGCAGAGCTGGGCAACGAAGAGGGCTCAACACAACGTGTATTGCTGCGAAGGAGAGCTGAGGTGTACGGGCAGGGTTCATTATCGGTGAGGGTGCCATATTGATCTAGGAGACTCGATTTCGGGAACTGAACAGAAAAATAGACTCGTCGAATGTGACATGGCGGGAAAGAATGATCTTGTTTGTGCCTAGCTCAAGACATTTGTAATCTCGATGATGGGTGGGATAGCCAAGGAAAACGCAGGGCATAGTGCGATGTTGAAGCTGATGAGAAATGGTTGCACTTTGATTGGGATACCAAAGACAACCGAAGACTCAAAGATGACCTAATGAAGGTGTGGTGTGGTATAACACTTGGGTGGGAGACCGATTTTGAGTGGAGGTAGAGGGAAGAATCTTTAGGAGGTAGCAAGATAACTCTTAAGGCATGAGGCCAATAACAGATAGGAATAGATGCATGAAAAAAGGAGAGACCGCGTCATGTTGTTGATGGTACGAATCATACGCTCCGCTTTGCCAATTTTGAGGAGAGGTATAAGGACATGAGAATCAAAAGGTGATGCCATGGGTGGAAAAGAAATTATGAAAACTCGTGTTGTTAAAACGCCCCATGTCAAATTGGAAACTTTTGATGTTGGTGTGAAATTGTGTTTGAACAAGTTTATGAAATTGCTCAAAAAGATTAAAAATTTGTGACTTAAATTTGATAGGGTAAATCCACAAGAAATGTGAGAAGTCATCAAGAATAACAAGTAATATTTAAAACCTTCCCGACTAGGTATAGAAGTGTTCCAAAGATCACTACGAACAATATCAAACGGAGCAAAAGTATGTGTATTGGAGCGTTCAACGACAATCTATGATGTTTTCCAAGTTGACAAGCATGATAAAGTGGGGATGATATCTCCTTATTGGAAAAAACAAGAGAAGATTTTTTAAGAAAATTTAAAACTGGCGAGCGAGGATGACCTAGACGAGCACGCCAAGTGTAGGAACACTCACTTGAGAGGGCATGTGGAGGATGGACGGAAGGGAGAGTAACCGGATAGAGCTCCTCAGAGCTAATACATCTCAGACGGATGGTCCCCTTGTGCAGATCCTTCACAGAGAAACCAAAAGGGTCAAATTCTATGAAAGCACGATTATTAGTAGTAACACGTCTAACGGAAACAAGATTTTTGACAATTTTGGGTGCGACAAGAATGTTGGTTAAACGAAGTTGTTGGTTATCGGTGGGTAGGACGACATCACCAAGACCTGTAGAAGGAATGTGCATACCATTGCCAACAATTATCGAATTTAAAGGACCATTATGCAAAAAATTCGAGAGATTACTAGAGTTATTCGTCATGTGTGAGGTGGCGCCCATGTCCATATACCATAAATCATCCGTTGGATTTAACAACATTGTTGCGAAAGATTGATCCAAAGACGTGGGTTGAGCAACCATGAAAGACTGCTGTTGCGCGAAACGGGCTTGTTGGGGGCCAAATGATGGGCCGGAGCCCAAGATTCCTTGTTGGTTGTTGTTGTAGGGCAAGGTGGAGGCAGATATGGGCCAAAGCTGTACTGGGCAGGCACCCATGTCTACGCAGGAAGAGGCCCGTTAAGAGAGGAGTGTAGTGGGATCCACCCCATGTTGGCCGGAAAACAAATCTCTGCTAGGCCTGTTGTGAACCATTGGACCGGGCCTTCCCTTTCTTATTTCTGCCTTTTTTGTTGCTGGGATTATCCGAAACTAGGCTTGTAGGTTGTGACTAATTGGAGGAGTTTGTCCTAGACGACGCCGGAGTGTGGCCTGCGGAAGTGAGGGCAGATTGAGGGTAGCCAAAATTTGATTGTGCCGCCAGCCTTGTTTCTTCAAGCAGCAGTTGAGAGCATGCTTTAATAAAAATCAAAAGTGTGTCTAACTGTTGAATAAATCTCGCCACAGCATTATATTCAGAGGGGAGTCCCGAGATTAATTGAAGAACTAGACGAGTGGCCGGAACCGGAGATCCGACTCCTTTTATTTGATCTGACAATGACTTGAGTTGCTGACAAAAAGCAGTAATGGAGAAAAAATCAGATAACTTACATCAGAAAAACTCGTGTTCGAGATACACCGCACGAGTATTTTTGTTATCTTTGAAGATATCCTTGACGCGGTTCCATGCCTGAAGAGTAGTGTTGTCAGAATCAAGAATTTGAAGAAGAATGTCGCGAGAGACTGTACTGTATATCCACTGTAGAACGGTGGCATCGACTTGAAGGCATAAGAAGTTGTTGATGTCTGTAGGTAATGGAATAGTTTCATCAATGTGGTCGAGAACATTGTGAGCCTTCGCAGTAACGCTAAATTGGGTGACCCGAGACGCGTACGGAGTATCATGATCAAGAACAAGAGCGATATTATTTTTGATGTTTGAGATTCCAAGAGCGGAGTGGAAACAGGGCGTTTTGCCAGCTTCCATTTGAAGGAAGATTGCCAGAAAAAGCTTAAAGGGGAGTTAGACGGTAGAACCGTCGATGAAGAAGCAGCAGAAGAGGGTTAGAGGATAGATTCCTCTTATACCATGTGAGATTAGGATGAATCTTCCTTATAGTTTCCGTCAATAGACGGCTCATATTAATAAGAATCAGAGATTACATAATTACATAAGGCAACCCTCTATTTACACATAATTACATAATCTATCAAATATCTCTTATTTATCATATCACTACTTTAAAAATGACATTATACCCCTTAAAAAAATACCCTAGCCCATTTGTAGTTGTTGGCAAAACTTAACAGAAATTAATCTTCTTCTTGACTTCTTTGGTCGGTCAAGGAATAATTTCCTAATTTCATTTTTTCAATCCATTTTCTTCTTCGGTTCAACGAAGGAGTGTATAACCACCGACGAGTGCAACCTCTTTTGATTTCCGACTTCTCTCCTTATTTTCTTCTTTGATCCTATTCTTCCCTTCTTCTACTGAAGTTGACTTTGTTAATTGTTAAGTTTTTAACTGAATTGAGTGAGTACTCCTGACTTTTCATTCCCATAATTTATATAGGGATTATTTTAGTTTTTCTTTTTTCTTTTTTTTTAACGGAAAGTGACAAGACCTTTTCCTATGTTCGTTTTTATCTTATCAAAATATAATCCCGACTTAGCACTAAAACAAGTATAGTGGTTAAGTAAGGGTCGAACCCAAGAGAGCTTTGTTATTCTTATTAAAGTCTATTATTGATTATAGATTCATGTAACAAAAAGGGAGGGAATTTTGGGTGAATTTATGTACACAAAACTTATGAAAGCAAGTAACACAAACGAGCAAGACAATAATGGGTGAATCTACACTAGGTTGATTCTTAGCATGCGATTACTACTTTGGTGAGTTCCTTTTTACAAGTTTTCAAGTAATCTCCCATCTCGATCATATATATGTGTTGAGCCAATCAGTATCAACACAACTTAACAGGTTCATGTTCCGTTAACCAACAAGAACAATTAACAAGTTAGGTTTCAAATAAAGACTAAGGGATATAAAGAAAAGATTAAAACCGTTAAACTTATCTTTATATTTGTGTTCCTTTCCTTTAAGCAACTCCAACCCGTTATTACATTAAAGTTTACTACTAGATTAAAGACCCGAACCCGGAATCTATTAATCCTAGTTCTTTGCATGCACTTTAGAACCTAAGGTGATCAATCTTAAGTGATAGTAAAACATGCAATTAGACAATGAAGATCAAGGAAACACAAAGTATTACTGAATGAAAACTTATATTAGAAAGAACTTACAACCAAAGTAACAATACAACTTCAAACCAACTCAATGTAGCAAGGGAGTTAGCAACTCATTAAAAAGGTAGCAAGAGAATTATGATGGAAAAAGTGGATTCTAATTGGATGATTCTAGCAATTAACCCTAGGTCTATTTATACTACAAATGGCACTAAATAGGAGTAAATGGCCGGCCCAAAAGAGCCACCTTTAATGCCATAAAGGTGTGTAAACACCCGGAGTAAAGCCTCTGTCGTTAAACCGTAGGGGCGGCCTTCAGATCCGCAGGGGCGGTATAGGTGAAAACGTTTGATCTTCTTCGTGGCCGCAGGGGCGGCCTAGCACTTCCGCAGGGGGCTGATATTTAATGATCTTCAAATGTCTGACTCTTCAACTTCCTGTCGTTTCTTATGCCGAGCCGCAGGGGCGTCCCAATGTCAACGCGGGGGTGGCAACACTGACTCTTCATCTTCCAACTCCCAGGTTGAGGCGCAGGTAGAGGCGCAGGGGCGCAGGCTTAGCTTCTTCAAGGCAAGTCACCGCAGGGGCGCCAAGGGTTGACGCAGATGCGGTGACAGTCTTTGTTCCTGGCGCTGGCGAAGGCGCAGGCTGCGCTCCGGGATATATGGTGTCACCCGCTGGGGCGGTGACAATGCTCCGCGAGGGCGGTGAGGCCACAGAAGCTTTGCTTCATGAATGGTCTTCACTCCTAAGTGCTTATAACTCCTTTATCTTCTTTTAGTCTTCTTCTTCTGGATCAAGGAGTTAGTAGCATAAACCGACACTAATGTAACAAAAAGACTCTAAAAACTAACCTAAATGATAGTGATTTCATCACCTATCAAACTCCCCCATACTTAGACCTTTTACTCGTCCCGAGTAAAATAAATGACAACAGTTTTTAAACTCAAAGGCCTCAGGAAGCATGGGCAAGCAGAAAAGTCAATGAAAACCAAAGAAAAGCCAAGAAAGAAAGAAGGAAAAGAGAGGAAATGTGAGAAAAAGGTGAGAAAACTACCATCCTTATTGCTCCAAGAGTGACCTACCCGGATAACCTCCTTACGACTACCCTTCTTATGTCGCCAAACGCCGGAAAGGGAACCTACACTCGGTGCCGCTCATTTTGCCAAGGTGCCCTTTCGGGTTTTCACCTTGCCACTCTTCTTTGTTTTCTTTGACGATCTCACTTGGATCTCACATCCCTCAAGTTCAATTTTGCACCAACCTAAGGTTGGTCGGACTACCTTCTTTTTGCCTAAACCGCCCTTTCGGGTTTTCGGTTTATCCAAGGATTTTCATGCATTTTTTCATTTTCTTTGGCTTTTTCTTATTTTTTCTATGGACTTCAAACTGAATTACAACTCAAAAGACTCAATGCAAAACAACTCAAATAAACTATACATGCAATGATATGTCCCTCACCCATACTTGAAGCACACTTTGTCCTCAAAGTGGAAAATAAAGCAAAGATAAATGTGGAAAAGGGAGAAATGATGATACCACTAGTGGGATGGTCCGGTTGGACCATCTGGACCCTCCTCCGGTGGGTACGGGAAGTGGCTGAAGAGGTGCTCAGCTGGTGGTAGAGCGTGTCGATGCGGTCCTCCTGAGCGTCCATCCTCTGCCCAAATGAAGTCTTAAAGCTGGCTTTTCAAGCCAGCTGCTGAGCCTCTAGCTGCTGCTGATGAGCCGCCTGCCAAGTATCCTGCCGGCGGTCAAAATGGGTGGTCATAGAGGAAGCGAAGCTGGACTGCCACGCCTGTTGCTGCTCAAGCATGGACCGCTGGTACTCGGTCTGCCATGCCTGATGTTGGGCGGTCAAGGCTGCCATCTGAGCCTGAAGGCTCTCCATGGCCGGACTGTCGTCCGGTGCTGTAGTAGATATCTCCGCATCATCCGGTATGGGCACGTGGTTAGCAACAGGAGCCCAGCTGGAGCCCACAACATATCTCTCAACAATGGCCCCTTGAGGCCCTCTCGGCACGAAGGGGTCAGTTGGTATGCATAGGTCAGAGAGCTCGTCTCCAAGTGGAAGTGGTCGGGGGAGGTATATGATGTGACTCCCATCTGCCAATGAGAGCCAAAAGAGGTTCTCCCCGTCTCTCTTGAGGAGCCTACACCTCCTCAACATCCCTTCCGTGTACAGTGGGGCCTCTAACCCATCCTCCAAGTTGGAGAGGTCCATCACCTGTGCAGCGATCAAGGAGATCACCCCACCTCCCACAATGTCTCGTGGCTCGTTCTTCCTAATCCGCTTCAAAGCGGTAAGGAAGAGGTATGGCCAATTTTGTATCTTGTCGTTCGTGGGGAGGCAGGCGTACAAAAGTGGAAGGTCCTTGAGAGCGACCTTGTTCTCCTCCTTGTATCCACAGAAGACACTCATGAAGATCTTGGAGAGGAGCCTCAAACAGGGGTGAATGAGTTTGCTGGAATACTCACCCCGTGCATGAAACTCGGATCTGGTGGCGGCCTACCAAAATTCGCATAAGTCGGGTGTAGGGACGGGTTGCCACCAATCTTCGGAGGCTCAAATAGTCACCCCGAATGCCTCCTACAATTGGGTGTAGTCCAATGTATACTTTCTCTTGTTGAACTTAAATGAAAGTCCAATACAAATATGGTCCTCCTTTTCAATGGTGAATGTGGCGATGAATTGGCTGCTGAGCTCGGGGTATGTTGGAGCGTTCATGTCCAGAAAATTGCCGAGCCCAGCATTGGTGAGGAATGCCTGCATTCTCTCCAACATGCCCAATTTTTCCAAAGTAGGAACGTGCAAAAACCGAGTTGCATATAGAACCCCATCTTGCACAATCTTATACCGCTCCTTCTTAGCTTCTGACAGCTTATATTTCTTCTGTTTTTCCATTTCTTGCAATTGAACAAGTAAAAGAATCTAAAGTTCAGAAATTGGAGTAAGAGACGAACCCTCTGTTGCTATTTCCGTAAAGGCGGCTGAAGGATTCGTGGGGGAGGCGAGGCGCAGGGGCGACAGCTTGCAGGCACAGGGGCGGGAGAAGTGTAGAGGGAAATTTTCGATAGTAGGGAAGGTGGCGGTGCAAAGGGGCGTTTTGGTGGCTTCTTATTGGTGGGGATGTCCCCGGCGGTGATGAGCGGTGGAGGGAAGAGAGTGTGAGGGGGAAGGTTGTTGCAGGGTAAGCGTTTTGGGAGGATGGGGGAGGTGTTTGGTGGTACGGTAACAAGAAAGAGGGGATGCAGGCGCAGCGCCGGGGGTGGTGCAGGGGATGCCGGTCAAGGGTGGCCGCCGCAGTGGCGGTGCTTGTCACCGTGGGGGCGGTGTCAGGGGCTTTTGTAGATGCAGACCCAGCACTGGGGGCGACGCTGGGAATGGATGTCACCGCGGGGGTGGGGACACTGAGCCGCAGGGGCGGTTTTCTTGACAGAGGCTCTTCTTCTTATTCCTTCGGGTTGCCTCCCGAGCAGCGCCTTTTTTTATGTCGTTCGCTTGACGTAGGGACTCTACCTTTCTGATTGGGCCTCTTCCAACATCACCTTGGGGTTTATAACCGTCTGTGAAGGCAATCTTCCGAAGGATCTAGTTTGAATCCTTGTTATGGCTTCCTCCATTTGCCCAACCTGTTTTTAAAGGTTCCTGATGCTGGATTCTGTTGTTTGGACATGAGTAGCAAAATGCTTAGTCAGCACGTGCAACATATCTTCAGTTGTTTGATACTTACCTTGTCGGGGTTGTTGTTGGTTTTGTTGATCCCTCCAATGAAAGTTATGTTGATCACGCCAGTTGGGCTTGAAATTCTACGCATAGGGATCGTTCCTAGGACTTTGATGTTGTGGTTGTCCATAACCCATTGAATTCATCTCAACATCGTCATCCTGGACTTGGGAACACATGTCCGTTGGATGGTGTGGGTCAGCACACACTCCACATGCCTTCAGCTGCTGTGGGGTTCCCATAAGTGTTAATCTCTTCACCATTCCCTTTAGTTCCTCAAGCTCATTGGAGATCTCACTCTTCCCGGAATTCACAGCCTGAACACCTCTCTTGGAAGGAGTTCTTCCAATGTTCCGGGTCCCTTCAGCTAGTTCATGTACCTTTTCCAAAGCAAGGTCAGGGGTAGAGTTAAGAACGTTACCTCCATAAGCCGCATCGACGATCCTCCTTTCATTGTCTAGCAAGCCATTGTACAAGTACAAGACTAGATCTTGAGTCGAATATCCGTGGAAAGGAAAGCTGGATCGGAGGCGTGCGAATCTTTCAAAGTACTCATAGAGAGTTTCGTCCGCCTCTTGCTCGATGTTGGTTATAGATTTCTTTTAGCATGAAATATTGTGATATTTTAGGCACGTTTTCTAAACGTATTTGATTCATATTGATAGTCTTTGATTTAGCATTGTTGCATTTGTGAGCTAGTTTGCCTATATTGTCGATATAGATGTCTACACAAGCTTTATGTTGATTATAGGTGATTGAGAGCCATTTCTTAATGGAATCCAGCAAGGATGAGTTGATTGAGTATGTCCATGGATTGAGGGCATTCTTAGGAGCAAAATGAGGGTCAACTTATGGAATGCACGAGGCTAGGGAAGAATCACGTTCTTGCCCTAAACCACGCTCTAAAATACGGCCGTACTACAAACCACGTTCAGTTCCACGGCCGTGGAACCCTAGCAAGAAAAGCGTGATTCATTCCAGTGGATTCTACGGTCGTGGAATCATGTGTTCAAACCGTGTCCAATTCCACGCTCTAAATTACGGTCGTGGAACCTTCCACGACCGTGATCTTGGCGATCTTTTTTCGCCACACTTTAAGCCACGATCTTTTAAAAGATTGGGCCGGGCCGCTACTTCATCATACACTATAAAAGGACGGACGAAGAGAGATTCCGTCACCTCGCTTTAGGCTTACGCTTGCACCTACGCTTGGAGATTTTGCGACTTTGCAAAAGACTACTTGCACTCATCTTTGGAGTTGCCCTAATCTCGCACTGGGTGGAGATTGTGATAGAGATTTCCGGATTGACGGAAGATCGAAGATTTGGAAGGTTAATTGCAAGAAGATTTCTCTTCTTGTTTAGGTTTGATTTGGAAGACGGATTGACATCCCGTTCTTCCTTCTTATCTAATATTATGTTTGTTTGTTCTATTCCGAATCTATTAACGATATTCGTTCTTGATTGTGACTTTGAGATTAATTTGAAGTTTATTGGAAGTTTTCGGAAGTTTTCATCTTTCAATCTTTTAATCTTTGAATTTGATATCATAATGATGATTGTTGGCTAAAAACCCTTAACAATTCTAAGGTGAAGGGTTGATAGTTGTGGCTTAGATAATGATAGATCGATCGTAAATAGATTGGACCCTGAGAGTTAGAGAGAATCGTCGACGACCTTAAATTACGGCCTGTTCTTGAAGTCCACGGCCGTGGAACCTCAAGAACTAACCGTGATTTCCTTTAAGTTTACGAACGTGCTTTTACTTTAATCCAAAGTTAAAGACTTGCTTTAACTTAGTTTAGGCTTGCCTTTTCTAGGTGGTAGTGAAGCCTCAACAACATCTACCTCGATTGTGAGTGTCACAACCGTAATCGGTTAAGTTAGTCTTGAACCTTGGATTGCAAGTTTGGGTATTTGACATTAATTCTCACCTTTAGAACCTTTCTATATTGAAGCTTCAACAACCTGTATAGAGAGTGTCTTGTAGGTGAGTCATATAAGGTTTTTGGAACTTCACCGTACGATTAGCTTACATTAGCATACCTTTGCATATCTTAACTCTGTCCTTATATTATTAGTATATCTTGAATCGATTACCACAGCTGGATACTTGGATCTTTAGGATTGTTGTTTTTCCAATAATTTGCAAAGCTCTTACATTCAATTGCTTGATAACCTACGATCGGATTTATTCTCCCCAAATCCCTGTGTTCGATACTCTGGAATTCTTGCTAATCTACGTCGATCCGTACACTGCGGGTTCGCTTGCTTGATTCTAGTTTTATAAATTTAAAGCTTATTTGCACGCACGTTTAGGGGCGAACAAGTTTTTGGCGCCGTTGCCGGGGATTTACTTTAGGCCGAATTCGGTTATCGGTTGTCAAGCTTGGGAGCTTGCTCTCGTTATTTGATATTTCTTGAGTGCATGCGCAGGTCTAGGAACACCGAAGACCTCTTACCTCTTGATCAAGAGCTTGAGAGGACTTTAAGGCAGAAGCGTAAGGAAAAGAAGATGACTGAAGACAGTGGCGGCCGCAGGATTTCTAAAGGGTGGGGCAAAAATAAATTATCGATAAAAATATCTATGAAATAAGATAACGATAAAAATAAAATCAATATGTCATCTATTTGCGCAGTTTTGACTACAAGTCTACCAAAAATAACTAGTCAATGCTACAAATAAAGTGTCAATCTGACAACAAAGGGTGTAATCCATAAGAAGAAAAAAAAGAGTATATATATTGATTAAAATTACTTATAGAATAATATCTTATTTAGATATCAAAATAAATTCATAATATATATATATATATATATATATATATATATATATATATATATATATATATATATATATATATATATATATCAATCATTACATATATTTAGGGGGTTATATAAAGGATGAAATTAGTTTTTAAAAATCTTAACCGAAATAATGTTATTTTTTTCATAAATTATAACATCTTTTTTATAGAGTATTAATTTTGTAATTGAATTATTCAATAAATTGCTTTGAAGTATAATCCATAAAAAGAAGAAAAAAAATGTGAATAACTTTTATATTTAGAGTTTGGACAAATAAAAACAAAATATATTATGAAATATATAGTTTAAATCCAAAATAATAAGGTGTTTGAAAGAAAAACAAAAAAAAATAAAAAAAGAAAAAAAAGGTGAAAAAAATAGGCTAAAAGGCTAGTGATAGGATTTGAACTCAGGATCATGTGAAAATTTCATTTCATGCTCTATCCTAACACCACTATGCCACCATGTAATTTGTAATAATACTTCATACTATTTGTTATCATTTCGTGCCAAAGGGTGGGGCAGCTGCCCCACCCTGCCCCACCCAAAGGCCGCCACTGGTTGAAGAACACGAACGTGATCTTAAAGCGGAGTTGGCGGAGAAGGAAGCTCAACTCCAATGGAATGAGAACATTCGCCGGGATGAAATGGATCGTCATCAATCTCAAGTTAACAATCTACAGGATATGATTTTCCAAATGAGGATAGAACTAAGCGACCTTAAGAATAAGGGAAGCAAGAAATCCTCAAGGAGGGGATCAAGATCAAGAAGAAGAAGCCATTCATCCGCTGATGATAGTGATTCTTCCATGCCGCCGTTAGAAGAGATTGATCGCACGATCAATGTGAATCCTTTCCATCCACGGGGAGCTGTTAATCATCGTGTTCCACCTAGGAATGCGAGGATTGAACGTGTAGACAATGAGCCAAGAACTCTTGGCCAAAGGATGGATCCAACACAACAACCGCGCCGTTTGGGTGTGAATTTTGATGCTGATGATGTGCAAGGGTTTAGCTTCAACCCTCAAGTCATTACTCTTGTTCGCTAAAACCAATTTGGCGGGACAAGCACTGAATCTCCACACCAACACTTGCAAAACTTTGAGTGTATGATGGAGACAATGAGACCGAAGAACGCTACTACCAACAACTATAAGCTCAAGCCTTTCTTCTTCTCCTTGAAGGGGAAAGCGTTGTCTTGGTACCAAGCTCTTCCTAGTGGGAAACTAGACACGTGGGAAAACCTTTCCCCGGAGTTCCTCACCAAATTCTTTCCGCCATCAAAAACGGCGGAACTTAGAGGTAAGATCAATGCATTTTCCATGAGGTCTAACGAAAGTTTGTTTCAATCATGGGAAAGGTTTCAGGACTTGTTATTGGATTGCCCTCATCATGGCATATCCAAGCTTGCATTGCTGGAGATTTATTACAAGGGGCTGGATGCGGGAACGCAATTCAACCTCTAATCCCTCTCATGTGGAACATTCATGGACATGAGGGAAGATGACGCTTGGGACTTCATTGAGAAGCAAGCAAGGGTCATAGAGAAGTATTCCCACCGGAAAGTGGAGGGAAATCGTGTGGATCAAGGAGAAAAGCTCACACATGAAGCTCAAAATCAGATTTTCTCCCTCAACAATGAGATCAAGGAGTTGAAGGAGGCGATCAAGACCAACTTCCCAAAGCAACAAGGGAAGGATGTTGGCTATTTGGGCAACAACAATGGCGGCGATAACACAAACCGCAACAACAACAACAACAATAACCGGAACAACAACCGGAATAACAATTGGAATGGCGATAACAATAACCGGAACAACAATTGGAACAACAATAGGGGTTCAAACAACAACAATTGGCGCTCCAATCAACAAAATTCCGGTAACTCTTATCCTTCCAATTCTAATTCACTAACTCCACCTTCCTCTTCCTCTACTCCTTTGAAAAGCCAGGGGCAATCATCTAATGGAGGAAACACTTCGGGGAAGGAGAAGCCCGATCCCATGTTGGAAACGATTTTGGGAAAGCTACAAGGGTTGGAGAACCGCATCATTAAGGTTGATGATCAAATTTCCAAGGTTGATAAAGCTCAAAAGGTTTTAGAAAACCAAATGTTCAGCCATGCGGAGGAAGTTCCAAGGAATCAAGGAAAACTTCCAGGAAAGACGGAGGACAACCCTAAGGGAAGGGTAATGGCAATCACAACTAGGAGCGGAGTGACTACCACCGATCCGCAACCTGAGTTCGTTGAAGTCCCCGTAGAGAAAGACAAAGAGAAGGGGAAGGAGAAGGAAGATGTCTACGTTCCTCCTCCAGCTTACAAACCTCCCCTACCATTCCCTCAATCTAGAGCGAGAGCGCGCCTAGATAAACAGTTTGGTAAGTTCATAGAACTCATGAGCAAGCTGCATATTAACATACCCTTTATCAATGCTATTGTAGGTATGCCGGCTTATGGCAAGTTCTTGAAGGAGCTCCTCTCTAACAAGAGGAAGCTAGAAGACTTCGGAGAGGTTAAGATGAGTTCGGATTCTTTGGATCTCATCAAGACCATGAAGGAGAAAATGCCCCCAAAGCTAAAGGATCCGGGGTCATTTTGCATTCCCATAGGAGTGGGAGATGTCACATACGATGCGTTATGTGACTTGGTAGCAAGTGTGAGCATCATACCACTTGCGTTGTGTAGGAAGATCGGTTTAGGCGACCCTAAACCGGTAAAGATGACGTTGTACATGGCGGATCGATCCATCACTCGCCCCGTCGGTATCGTAGAAGACGTCCCGGTCAAGCTAGGTAAATTCTTTGTTCCCATTGATTTTGTTGTGCTTGACATTCCTGCAGATATATTCGATATCCAAGACGAAGAAGGGTTATCTAGGGAGGAGGTAAGTGCGATTCTCTTTAACGATCCTTTACAAAAAGTTATCACTATGAGTCTAACAAATGTAGGGGAAGAAGAAGAGTGCAATGAGGCAATTGAAGCCTTAGAAGCACAAGAAGAGATGCATGAAGTGGAGTTTGAAAAACTCCACGATGAGGCAGAAAACGTGAGAATCCACGGCCACACACTATATTCCACGGCCGTGGATTTCACAACCAAAACCGTGTCCCACTCCAGGGAGTTATACGGTCGTGGAGAAGACATGACAACCGTATTTCCCTTCCACGCCCTAAACCACGGCCGTGGAGGCCATGGGGAACCCGTAATTTTGGGCGTGGAAAGGGGTGATCGAGACACTTCTTCAACTTCTTTCGA
Organism: Fagopyrum homotropicum; assembly: GCA_033239125.1. NCBI lineage: Eukaryota > Viridiplantae > Streptophyta > Magnoliopsida > Caryophyllales > Polygonaceae > Fagopyrum > Fagopyrum homotropicum. The sequence goes on along the minus strand of BSWB01000007.1, from coordinate 51,807,511 downwards.
TTCTTCTCCCACACATTCAACACCCTTAGAAACTTCTAAGGAGACATCGGATGCTCCTCAAGGATCATTGGAAGCTCCGAAAGCGATGGAACTAAAACCGCTTCCTACTCATCTAAGGTACGCTTTTCTTGGACCTAATTCTACCTTTCCGGTTATTGTTAGTTCCGATCTAAGCATAGATGAACATAATCAGCTCATGATTGTCCTTAGGAAACATAGGAAAGCTTTAGGCTATACTATTGAGGACTTAGTAGGAATTAAACCCTCCCTATGCATGCATAAGATACTAATAGAGGAAGATTTTAGAACTTCGAGACAACCTCAAAGGCGGTTGAATCCGACCATGAAGGAGGTTGTCAAGAAGGAAATTCTTAAGCTTCTTGATGCAGGTATCATCTACCCTATCTCCGATAGTAAGTGGGTGAGTCCAGTTCAAGTAGTTTCGAAGAAGGGAGGAATGACGGTCATCACCAACAAAAACAACGAACTCATTCCTACCCGAACCGTAACGGGGATGGCGGATGTGCATTGACTACCGCAAGCTCAACAACGCAACGAGGAAGGATCACTTCCCATTGCCGTTCATCGATCAAATGCTTGAAAGGTTAGCGCAACATTCGCATTTTTGCTATCTTGACGGTTATAGTGGTTTCTTTCAGATCCCGATACACTCGGACGATCAAGAGAAGACCACATTCACGTGCCCATGGGATACGTTTGCTTATAGGAGAATGCCGTTCGGGCTTTGCAACGCCCCAGCCACCTTTCAACGGTGCATGATGGCCATCTTCTCCGAATACGTAGAGGAAATCATGGAGGTCTTCATGGACGACTTCTCCGTATACGGTTCCTCTTTTAACGATTGCCTTTCTAACCTTTCTCTTGTTTTGCAAAGGTGTGAAGACACTAACCTAGTTCTTAATTGGGAGAAGTGTCAATTTATGGTTAAGGAAGGAATTGTATTAGGTCACTTAGTCTCTAGTAGAGGGATAGAAGTAGATAAAGCTAAGATAGAGACCATAGAGAAGCTTCCTCCCCCAACTTCGGTGAAAGGGATAAGAAGTTTCCTAGGACATGCTGGATTTTATAGACGTTTCATTAAAGAATTTTCTAAGATATCAAAACCTCTCACTAATCTATTGATGAAGGATGCGGTTTTTGAGTTTTCGCAGGAATGTTTGGATGCGTTTAACACCATTCGGCAAGCTCTAATTTCAGCACCTATTATCCAACCTCCGGATTGGACTCTTCCCTTTGAGATTATGTGCGATGCTAGTGACGTAGCTATTGGAGCTGTTCTTGGACAACGAAAGGAAGGGCAAACCCATGCTATATACTATGCTAGCAAGACGCTAGATGAAGCGTAGCTCAACTACGCCACTACCGAAAAAGAGTTTTTAGCCATTGTCTATGCTATTGACAAGTTTTGCTCTTATCTTGTAGGTGCCAAGGTGATTGTCTACACGGATCATTCTGCGATCCGGTACCTCCTTGCAAAGAAAGACGCGAAGCAAGGCTAATTAGATGGATTCTTCTCCTACAAGAATTCGATCTAGAGATCCGCGACAAGAAAGGTTCAGAAAATTTTGTTGCCGATCATTTGAGTCGCCTAACACATCTAGAGGACGACCATTTACCCATCGATGACTCCTTCCCGGACGAACATCTATACATTATAGAGGAGTGCATCGACGTGATCTCCAAAGTTGAAGTATGGGGTGAAACGAGCGGAAGCTTTAAGGTGAACGGCCAACGACTTAAGAAGTATACGCCAGAACTCCAAGCTGAAGAGTTCGCGCCTACCGCACTCGAATAAGTGCGAGACTGGTCTAGCTACGGACCTTAAACAAAGCGCTTCTTGGGAGGCAACCCAAGGTATTGCATTTTTGTTTTTGTTTTCGATTCATAGATTAGCTTAGTATAGACGTTTTTGCTTTGTTTTGCCTTCGATTCCTTCCGGTATGTTCGTGTTTTTGGATGTAGGAACGATGGAAAAGGAAAAGGGAAGGGCAATGTTGAAGAAAAGTGACGAAATTTGGACTTTGGAGCTTTACAGAGAGTTCCACGGCCTAAACCACGGTCGTGACAGCTACAATGACCGTAATTTCCAAAAGCCTTTGAAAAATCACCAAAACCACGGTTCCGTACAATTCCACGGCCGTGGAACACCCCGACAGACCGTGATTTTCAAAATTTTGCCTGTGACTATATAAACCACGCTCTTCACAAAAATCACTCCATAAATCCCTCTTCCACGACCTAAACGCCGAATCCACGCCCCCTCCTCAAATCCTTCGTTCGTTAATCGTTTTTAACGATTCTTCTTCCCAAACTGAAGCAAATTCGACCACCAACAAGATCCAAGCGACGAATCGAGCGGAAATTCACCAAGGAACGCACAATTCGGATTTTTAAATCCGAAAAATAGGTTTTTCCACTCTTCTTGATCTTTGTCGATTTGGTTCGTTTTTGTTAGAGATTTTAGGAAGAACTGATTGAAATTGGAAGAAATTAGACTAAGGCTGATTGATTGTTGAGATTGAGTGCTGAATTCTGAGATTTGTGAAAAACTGAGACAAACCACGGTTCCTGGAAGAACCACGGCCGTGGAATTGCTAGAACAGCCCGTAATTTTTGACAGTAATGGACTTTGTGAGGAGAGTTTCAGGGAGAATCAAAGAGAAGAAGAATGCTCAGAACAAGAAGAGGAAGGGTAATCCCACTTCTTCTTCATCTTCTAGGGCACCACCACCCTCTTCCCCTTCACCTCCATCTTCACCTTCATCACCCTCACCTCCTAGCCCTAGAGTCCCGACCATTCATGAGGATCACCTTGCTGCATTTGAGAGGATCGAGGAGAGGGCTGTGATTGGTCCTAGGTACCTGCTGTTAGAGGAGCTAGTTCCTCTTAACATCGTAGACGACCTTACTTGGCTCTTGGATAGAGCCGGACTAGTTGTCTTCTCGGCTATCTGAGAAGACGTGTATGAGGAGATTACGAGGGAAGTTGTGACCTCTTTCGAGCATAGCCACGTAGATAGGACCGTTTCTTTCCGTCTTATGGAAAGAAACTATGATTTTAGCATCCGAGAGTTCGGGACTTTCTTCGGGTTTCATGAGACCTTTAACGGTCGCTTTCCTAGTGGCGTTTACGCCAAGGACTTTTGGGAGGAGGTAGCGATGATCTACGCCAGCGAGGACCGCTGGCAACCTGCTGATACCAAGGCCAAGTTAATGTATCACTTGGCCTTGAAGATTGCTCACCGTGTTCTTTCGGAGTGTCTCTTTCCTAGGATGGAGACGCCCCAAAAGATCAAGACGGATGAGCTCTTTTTGTTGTATTCCATGCTGTATGGGCGCCGAGCTGACTGTGTCACCCTCTTGGCTGCTACTATGAGCAAGCTCAAGAACAAGAGGAAGGGCAACATTGGATACGGTGGGATAGTTACCCACCTTGCTAGGAGTTTGGGTGTTGATTTCTCTGCCTGTACCCGTATACCAGCCGTGCCCCTAGGACTTCATGCCTTCATGACTAGAGGGCTCATCTTCCCCACACATAGAGGACCGCCTTATGCGGCCATGCCTTGGGAGAGCAGGACCGGTAGGGGTATTGAGTGGCTGCAGGAGTATTCCATTATGGCGGGACGCCATAATTGGAAGGAGACATTCGCTGCCATGCATGTGAACAGGATTGCAGCTCCCCCATATGTCCCACCACCAGTTGTTGAGGAGGAGGAGATGAAGGATCAGTTTGAGGGTGGAGGAGGAGCCGAGCAGGAGTTTGGCACGTTTCCGGATCAGCCGGATGCGGCCCCCGATGTGCCTAGACGTTCTCCACATCCAGCTAGAGCTTCAGGCTCGTCTTCTCGCCGCGCCAGCGTGAGTGAGAGACCCACATGGGCTGAGATACCTCCTGCATGGTATGGAGCTCCACCTCCATGGGCTACAGAGACACCATCTGCACCAACACCAGCACCAGCACCATCCGACGCTCCATCATGGTACAGTCAGGCTCCGGAATGGTATGAGCAGATGCCGGATTGGGCTACTGGTCTTTCGGAGAGAGTAGGAGCATTGGAGATACGAGCCGATGCTAGAGATGGCGTTTGGACGACCTCGATCACATGATGAGAGACGTCTACCGCCAGCAGTTTGGGCGGTTTTATGATCCTAGCTTCTCTCCATTCCTGCCTCCACCAGCGCCGCAGTGATGATGATGATTGACCGTTCGCTTTAGCCGCTCCACCGCCATTTTGTGAGTTTCTTTTTCTTATCTTTCTTTTCTTTGTTTCTTTTGAACATTAGGGACAATGTTCGTCCTAAGTATGGGGTGGGGTGTGACTAAAAGTTTGTAATAACTCTTACTCACTATGTTTACTTCTATTCGAGACTATCATTACATGTTCATTATATTGTTGCATGTTTCGTTATTGCATTGCATGAAAAAGAATTTGAAAAACCCATAAAAATTGATAAATTTTGAAAATTTTGTGCTTCTAATAAATTCAGATGATTTCTATGATAATCACTACTTGTGAATTGAGTTTGATGACAATTGCATGCTTAAAAGAATAGTGAATTGAAAAGGAATTGAATGAGTTGATTATACCTCTTTTGCAAGTTTCATAATGTGATGGATATTACCTAAATCCTGTTGAGAAATTGAAGTTGAAATCACACTATAAGTTCTTATACTTCTTGTTGAGATGATTAAGGCAATTCGATTTTTCTTTCTTCTTTCTTTGATCATATTAGCTCCTCATTGAAATATTGACCTCCTTTACCTATCCGGGAATTTGGAGAAGTGAATGAAAAAGGCATGTTTGATGTGGGAGGGCCATGAGAGCAATCATTTGCAATCAAAAGAATAGAAAGAAATTGTAGGTTTGGGGAAGTCAATCATGATGATGAGTAACTCGGCACCATTCACATAGCCGGGTGTTTGTGTCTTGCCAAAGTCAGATTGAGCGATATTCCTAGCGGATTATGGTATGTGCGCTAAGGATTTGAGGCATCTCATAAAATTGAGAAACGCCAATCTCCTAGGCTTCGGTTTTTGTGCACCTCTATCCATAACTCCAAAAGTAAAGTCGAAAAATGAAAGGAAGAGAGCGAAGCTCTAAGTTGAAGTGTTGCGGAAACCGCAAAAGAAGAAGAAGGAGTAGTTGTCCACTTTCCCGGGTTCATGCACCACATTCCTTAAAGTTTCCTTCCCTTTCCACATTCTAGACCTTTTTCTTTGAAAGTCCTTAAGATCAAAAGAATGTTATATGACTTGGTGATCTAAATTGAAGTTTCCTATGATTGATTTTGATAATGTTTAAGGGTTATGATGTTTGTATGGAAGTTTGATTGATTCATGAGTTTTCTTTACTCTTTACTCTTTGATTAAGTGTATGAAAGTCTATAAACAATTGAAGCAAGATTTGAGAATGATCTATTCTTTAGAAGGCACATTCCTCCAAAAGAAGTATTGCTTTGAGAAGGTACACATATTTCATCCTAACTTTTGTTTTAAAGCTTTTGAAAGACCTTACTTAGGGACAAGCAAGTGTTAAGTATGGGGTTATTTGTTAGCATGAAATATTGTGATATTTTAGGCACGTTTTCTAAACGTATTTGATTCATATTGATAGTCTTTGTTTTAGCATTGTTGCATTTGTGAGCTAGTTTGCCTATATTGTCGATATAGATGTCTACACAAGCTTTATGTTGATTATAGGTGATTGAGAGCCATTTCCGAACGGAATCCAGCAAGGATGAGTTGATTGAGTATGTACATGGATTGAGGGTATTCTTAGGAGCAAAATGAGTGTCAACTTATGGAATGCACGAGGCTAGGGAAGAATCACGTTCTTGCCCTAAACCACGCTCTAAAATACGGCCGTACTACAAACCACGTTCAGTTCCACGGCCGTGGAACCCTAGCAAGAAAAGCGTGATTCATTCCAGTGGATTCTACGGTCGTGGAATCATGTGTTCAAACCGTGTCCAATTCCACGCTCTAAATTACGGTCGTGGAACCTTCCACGACCGTGATCTTGGCGATCTTTTTTCGCCACACTTTAAGCCACGATCTTTTAAAAGATTGGGCCGGGCCGCTACTTCATCCTACACTATAAAAGGACGGACGAAGAGAGATTCCGTCACCTCGCTTTAGGCTTACGCTTGCACCTATGCTTGGAGATTTTGCGACTTTGCAAAAGACTACTTGCACTCATCTTTGGAGTTGCCCTAATCTCGCACTGGGTGGAGATTGTGATAGAGATTTCCGGATTGACGGAAGATCGAAGATTTGGAAGGTTAATTGCAAGAAGATTTCTCTTCTTGTTTAGGTTTGATTTGGAAGACGGATTGACATCCCGTTCTTCCTTCTTATCTAATATTGTGTTTGTTTGTTCTATTCCGAATCTATTAATGATATTCGTTCTTCATTGTGACTTTGAGATTAATTTGAAGTTTATTGGAAGTTTTCGGAAGTTTTCATCTTTCAATCTTTTAATCTTTGAATTTGATATCATAATGATGATTGTTGGCTAAAAACCCTTAACAATTCTAAGGTGAAGGGTTGATAGTTGTGGCTTAGATAATGATAGATCGATCGTAAATAGATTGGACCCTGAGAGTTAGAGAGAATCGTCGACGACCATAAATTACGGCCTGTTCTTGAAGTCCACGGCCGTGGAACCTCAAGAACTAACCGTGATTTCCTTTAAGTTTACGAACCTGCTTTTACTTTAATCCAAAGTTAAAGACTTGCTTTAACTTAGTTTAGGCTTGCCTTTTCTAGGTGGTAGTGAAGCCTCAATAACCTCTACCTCGATTGTGAGTGTCACAACCGTAATCGGTTAAGTTAGTCTTGAACCTTGGATTGCAAGTTTGGGTATTTGACATTAATTCTCACCTTTAGGACCTTTCTATATTGAAGCCTCAAGAACCTGTATAGAGAGTGTCTTGTAGGTGAGTCATATAAGGTTTTTGGAACTTCACCGTACGATTACCTTACATTAGCATACCTTTGCATATCTTAACTCTGTCCTTATATCATTAGTATATCTTGAATCGATTGCCACAACTGGATACTTGGATCTTTAGGATTGTTGTTTTCCCAATAATTTGCAAAGCTCTTACATTCAATTGCTTGATAACCTACGATCGGATTTATTCTCCCCAAATCCCTGTGTTCGATACTCTGGAATTCTTGCTAATCTACGTCGATCCGTACACTGCGGGTTCGCTTGCTTGATTCTAGTTTTATAAATTTAAAGCTTATTTGCACGCACATTTAGGGGCGAACAATTTCTTCAAGCTATTTGCCTTCTTGGATGAGAAGTATTTCTCCAAAAACGCCTTGTGGAGGTTCTCCTAAGTTTCGATACTCCCGGATGGAAGGTGGTAATACCAATCATCCGCTGCATCTTTGAGTGTGAAGCCGAATGCCCTCATCTTGATTTGCTCTTTGGTAATGTTGGCCGGCTTCATGCTCATACACACGGTATGGAACTTCCCAAGGTGTTTGATGGGGTCTTCACCACTTAACCCATGGAAAGATGGGAGCAAGTGAATGAGACCCGGCTTGATCTTGAAGTTGATTCCTTCTCCTAATGCCGGTATAGTAACCGCAAGAGGGTTTTGAGCCAAAGTAGGCTGAGTGAGTTGACGAAGAGTACGATCAGCCAGTTCTTGTTGGAGTTGTTGTTGTCTACGTTGCCGGATGTGCGTCCTCTCAATTTATGAATCAAAAGGAAGCAAAGCCGGATTTAGTAGTACGGGTATTACCATAAAAAAGGTTCAAACCAATAATCAATAATAACAATAAAATAAAAATAACTAAACTCCCCAGCAACGGCGCCAAAATTTGACAAGACCTTTTCCTATGGTCGTTTCTATCTTATCAAAATATAATCCAGACTTAGCACTAAAACAAGTATAGTGGTTAAGTAAGGGTCGAACCCAAGAGAGTTTTTGATGCGCTCTTCGTTAGTTGAACGCAAGGATCCGCCGGTGTTGTTCCTCCGACTATTTCTTTTGTGTATTTTCGATTTATATGGGATATGCAAAGCAAGGAATCGTCCATCCTCGCACCTTCGATCTCCTTGCCTCGAGATCTTCTTTCCTCGGAATCTCACTTCGGAAATTGGATCTCCTTTGTCCTCCTAGCCTCGCACCGTAAGGACACCACTCGGCCTCTCACCTTGTGGGTTTCAAAACATTGGCCTCTTACCTTAGTCTCTAGGATTGTTTTTCTCAAAGTGAAAACACAACTTTTGATTGACTCAACTCTATAATCTGATTAAAAACGTGTGTGGGAGAAGCCCTTATATGGGCTGAAAATTCAGCACCAACTCCCCACAATAATAACTTACAAGTAGTTCAAAAGTTGTGTATTAAATGAAGGCAAACCTAGGGTCTTTCAACCAACAACTTCAAGCAAATAAATGGCCTAATAACCATAAATATGGCCGGCCAATTAGAGCTCCAAGGGTAATAAACGTGGTTGAAAAGAATCCCAACTAAATGTGGTTTTAATCCCTTGAAATAAAATCAAGCATGAACACATAAAATAAAAAAGGTTACATCTAAGGTTTTAAAGTGATCCGTCATCCACAATCGCCTCAAGTATGTTCACCAAGTGATAGTCATGGACGTCCTCAAATGTCGGAGCTCCGAAAGGGTGGTAGGTCAAAGTGGTTTGACCTAGCATGCGGGCTCTAGCTCGAGTGAGAGGTGGTGTTGATCTTGGTGCTGTCTCATTAGTCTCGTTGCTTAAGTCCAGCGGGCTCACATCATTCCCTCCTTCATGGAAAGCATTCGACCCCGAATCTGCCAACTTGTTCTCCGCCTTCTCGACCTCATCACCTACATAAAAAGGAGACAAATCAGAAACATTAAACACATTATGGACACCATACTTAGTGGGAAGCTCAATGCGATATGCGTTATCGTTAATCTTCTCGAGGACCCGGAAAGGACCATCCGCTCTTGGGTTGAGCTTAGATTGCCGAATAGAAGGAAAGCGATCCTTCCTCAAATGGACCCACACGAGGTCTCCCTCCATGAAGAGCATTTCCCGGCGCCCTCTGTTGGCTTGGTTGACATATTGCTCGGTACGTTTTTCTAATTGGTTTCTGACCCGCTCATGCATACCTTTCACAAACTCGGCTCTAGATTGCCCATCCACATCAACTGGTTGTGGATCCAGTTGAGAAGTCAAAATCCATGGAGCTTTCTAATTGGTTTCTGACCCGCTCATGCATACCTTTCTAATTGGTTTCTGACCCGCTCATGCATACCTACACAAGTTAGTATCCATCATAGTACGAAGCAAAGTGCCAAGAGTCCGGTTTACTACCTCATTTTGTCCATCCGTTTGGGGATGACAAGAAGTCGAAAAACACAACTTCGTCCCCATCTTGGCCCAAAGTGTCTTCCAAAAATAACTAAGGAACTTAGAGTCTAGGTCCGACACAATTGACCTAGGTATCCCATGCAGCTTAACAATATGCTCAAAGAAAAGGTTAGCCACATTTGACGCATCATAAGATTTACTACAAGCAATAAAATGCGCCATCATAGAAAACCTATCAACAATCACAAAAATGGAATCATGTCCTCTCCTAGAACGAGGTAATCCTAGGACAAAATCCATGGAAATGTCTTCCCAAGGAGAGCTAGCAATAGGCAAGGGTAAGTATAATCCATGTGGGTTAGCCTTAAACTTAGCCTTACGACAAGGTACACAACTAGCACAACATCTCTCTACATCACTTCTCATCTTAGGCCAATAAAAGTGTTCCCTCAATATGCCTAAAGTCTTAGTAACCCCAAAATAACCCATTCATCCCCCTCCATGGGCCTCTAAAACAATCAAAGTTCTCGAAGAACAAGTAGGCAAACATAACCTAGAAGCTCTAAACAAATATCCATCATGAATGTAATAACTACTAGCATGAGAGTCACTACTAGAGCGCAAACAAAGCGCAGAAATGTCCCGGAAGTCCACATCAAGAGCATATAAATCACGAATCAGTCCAAAACCCAAAACGCATGCATCTAAGGAAGATAGAAGTGTGTACCTACGAGATAACGCAACAACTACGATGTTGTCCTTTCCTTTCTTGTAGCGCATAACATATGGAAAAGCCTCAATATATTCCACCCATCGTGCATGGCGTTTGTTCAACTCGGTGAGGGGGGCGGCAATGGTGCTAAAGTCCCTAACGAACCTCCTATAGAACCCGGCAAGTCTAAGGAAACCCCGTATGTGAGGGACCATTGTCAGACGTGGCCATTCTGATATTGCCTTGGTCTTCTCTTCGTCCACTCGCAAGCCTTCCCTTCCTACCACAAAACCCAAAAAAACCATAGATTCTGAGCAAAAAATGGCATTTCTTAAAGTTTACAAACAAATGTTGTTCTTTAAGCACAAGAAATACACTTCTCAAATGTTCAACATGCTCATCCAACGTCCGCCTATAAACTAAGATGTCATCAAAATACACCAAAACAAATTTACCTAAGAAATCACATAGGACATGGTTCATTAGGCGCATAAACGTACTAGGTGCATTCGTTAATCCAAAAGGCATTACAAGCCACTCATATAATCCATACTTAGTTTTGAAAGCAGTTTTCCATTCATCACCCTTATGCATCCTAATCTGATGATATCCACTTCGAAGGTCTATTTTAGAGAAAAGAGTAGCACCGTGAAGTTCATCTAACATATCATCAAGACGAGGAATAGGATGCCGGTACCTTAGAGTTATTTGGTTGATGGCACGGCAGTCGACGCACATCCTCCAATTCCCATCTTTCTTGGGTACCAATAGCACAAGAACGGCACATGGAATCAAGCTCTCCCGAATGTATCCCTTACTCAAAAGATCCTCCACTTGAGCTTGTAGCTCCTTTGTTTCCACCGGGTTAACTCGATATGCGGGCCAATTTGGGATGGTTGATCCTGGTATGAAGTCAATCTGATGTTCTATGCCTCGGATAGGGGGTAGTCCCGGGGGAATCTCTTCGGGCATAATCTCCTTGAACTCCTCAAGTAGTCCTGAAATACAAGAAGGCAAAGACAAATCATTAGCTTCCATAGTAGATAAAGTTGTTACACAAACAAGAAGGAAGCAAATATCCCCCCCTTTGTAGGGCTCGACGGGCGTCGTGTAGTCGTGCGGTGAGTAAGGTCTTGGGGTCGGATGCTGTTTCAAGAACCATCTTAGTCTTTCCCTTTGTCCTTGCGGCCTCAACTTTCTCCAACTTCTTCCTTTCTCTAAACATGTGGTCTTCCATGATCTCGGATGGGCTGAGAGGCATGAGTTTTACTTTCTTCCCGGCCATGACGAAGAAGTATATGTTGGTGTAACCATCATGAAACACCCTTCGGTCAAACTGCCATTGTCTCCCAAGTAAGAGGTGGCAAGTTGTGATTGGAAGCACGTCACAAACAACGTCGTCTTGGTATGGTCCGATGGCAAAGTGAATAAAACATTGCTCCTTGACTTGAAGGGGAGCGTTGGTTTTGAGCCACTAGAGCGAATAAGGTTGTGAGTGCGCCTTCGTTTTGAGTCCTTGGTGTGCAACGACCTCCTGACTAACAATGTTACAGCAAGACCCACTATCAATAATAACAGTAAACAATTGTCCCGAAATTAAACAACGAGTGTTAAAGAGATTCTCCCTTTGTGAGATATCGGGAACGAGTTCGCTTGCTTGTAGGGCCTTTTTTGTGACAAGACAGAAATCTCCCACAGGAGCACGAGCTTCAACTTCAATACCTTCTATGATTGGAGCTACTGTTTCATAGTCATCTTCGGATTCATGATTCTTGGTGACCTCTTCCCCAAATGCATTCAATAAAACCATACGGGGATTAGGGCACTCCCGGGCATAATGACCATGCTCATAACACTTGTAGCACCTCACTTCTCTAGTCCGGCTCGTTTCTGGTGTTGGTGGGATACTTGGAAGAGGGGTACTAGGGTTAGAGGCGGAGGTGGCCTTAGGAGCTATTGTTGGGGATGAACCGGTTGTGTGGGTAAGACGATTATTTCTACAAGGTTCAGTGGATTCATGAGTTGTCCCTCTTCTTGTTGATCCGGATGCCTTACGTTTATGGATGACATTATAGATGTGGGTAGCATGGTGAAGGGAATCAGTTAGGCTTGTGTGTCGGAGTTGTTCAACTATTTCGGACACATCGGGGTTAAGCTTATATAGGAACTTGGCTAGGATATAGTCGTCGGGCTGTCGGGTTCCCGATCTCTGAAGGAGAGTTCTCAACTCTTTATGGTACTCGTCTGGAGTTCGGTTACCTTGACGTAGCCTCTCAAGTTTGAGCAACAATTGTTGCTTGTAATCCGAAGGTATGAACCGAGCACGCATCCTTCTATGGAGTTCAAACCAAGTGTTGATGCGTGGTTGTTGATGTGCCTCCACATATTCCAATTCTTCCTGCCACCAAGTTAGAGCAAAATCAACAAAATGAATAGTAGCAGCTTGGTTGATCCCATTACCATTGATGGATGCCACGTGTCCAAAGGTATAACAAAACCAAGTGTTCAAAGGCAAAACCGAAAGTACTAAAAATGGCGATTTCGTGACCAAAACGGTGTTGGATGGCTAAAAAAGCCCTTAGGTCACAACAACGCGGTGAGTTGGACTCGGAGGCCCGTTTCTCTTCTTGGAAAGGTATAAAAATTGGAATTCTGAGTTCGGACACCTTTTTTCCGCAAAACCGCAAAACCGGCCGTTTTTCACCTTTTCTAGTTTCTTCGACTATCACACAAAAACAAACTAGAAGGCAGAAGGTTAGCAACAAAAAACGTTCTCTCTCTCTCCTCTCTCAAGTGTATTTCTCCTTACACTCACTCAAGTGTTTGATAGTGTTTGAATTCACACAACTCCCCTTTTCCTTTGCTTCGAGGCAAAGCTCTCACTCACCTTTTCCAATGCACTAGGCAATGTCCTCCACTCAAATATTTCACTTGGTAACAAAATTCCACAAGATTTCAAGATAGTTCACAAGGTAAGCAAGGTACGCCAAGATGCAATATAACTTCAGAAAAGCAAACTCAAAGGGCAACATAAGCAACAACAAATACGAGCCTTCCGGTGAGTATTTTAAGTAGTTAGTCAAAGCAATAACTAGCATTTTCCCCAAAATATGCGGGTTGTGTTTTGGATGACTAGAACACTCAAGAACAACTTTGATAACAATTTCAAAGAACACTCTCAAAGACAATTTTGATTTCAACGAAAACTCTCAAACACCTTTTCTTTTCTTTTGTTGTCGTTTTTTTTCTTTGACTTTAAACTGGATGATATAAGATATGCTTTTCATTTTTTTTGAATAAAAGGTCAACAAGATCTCTCTAAAGACTCACACAAGAAAGAAGATTGTAAGCACCAAAATTTTGGGGAACTACTCAAAATTGCAAAAACTAAAAACAAGTTTAGGTAAGAAATTCGTACCCCGAAAGCTTGAGGAACTCGCACCGTTGGGCTCTGATACCACTTGATGCACTCTTCGTCATTTGAACGCAAGGATCCAACGGTGTTGTGCCTCCGGCTACTTCTTTTGTGTATTTTCGATTTATATGGGATATGTCAAGAAAGGAATCGTCCAGCCTCGCACCTTGGATCTCCTTGGCTCGAGATCTTCTTTCCTCAGAATCTCACTTCGGAAATTGGATCTCTTTTGTCCTCCTAGCCTCGCACCGTAAGGACACCACTCGGCCTCTCACCTTGTGGGTTTCGAAACTTTGGCCTCTCACCTTAGTCTCTATGTTTGTTTTTCTCAAAGTGAAAACACAACTTTTGATTGACTCAACTCTATAACCTGATTAAAAACGTGTGTGGGAGAAGGCCTTATATGGGCTGAAAATTCAGCACCATCTCCCCACAATAATAACTTACAAGTAGTTCAAGAGTTGTGTATTAAATGAAGGCAAACCTAGGGTCTTTCAACCAACAACTTCAAGCAAATAAATGGCCTAAAAACCATAAATATGGCCGGCCAATTAGAGCTCCAAAGGTCAAAAACGTGGCTGAAAAGAATCCCAACTAATTGTGGTTTTAATCCCTTGAAATAAAATCAAGCATGAACACATAAAATAAAAAAGGTTACATCTAAGGTTTTAAAGTGATCCGGCATCCTCAATCGCCTCAAGTATGTTCACCAAGTTATAGTCATGGACGTCCTCAAATGTCGGAGCTCCGAAAGGGTGGTAGGTCAAAGTGGTTTGACCTAGCATGCGGGCTCTAGCTCGAGTGAGAGGTGGTGTTGATCTTAGTGTTGTCTCATTAGTCTCGTTGCTTAAGTCCAGCGGGCTCACACCAGTTTTGTTATTCATATTAAATTCTATTATTGATTATAGATTCAAGTAACAAAAAGGGGGGGAATTTTGGGTGAATTTATGCACACAAAACTTATGAAAGCAAGTAACACAAACGAGCAAGACAATAATGGGTGAATCTACACTAGGTTGATTCTTAGGTTGCGATTACTACTTTGGTGAGTTCCTTTTTACAAGTTTTCAAGTAATCTCCCGTCTCGATCATATATATGTGTTGAGCCAACCGGCATCAACACAACTTAACAGGTTAGTGCTCCGTAAACATACAAGAACAATTAACAAGTTAGCTTTCAAATAAAGACTAAGGGATATAGAGAAAAGATTAAAACCGTTAAACTTATCTTTATATTTGTGTTCCTTTCCTTTAAGCAACTACAACCCGTTAATACTTAAAGTTTACTACTAGATTAAAGACCCAAACCCGGAATCTATTAATCCTAGTTCTTTGCATGCACTTTAGAACCTCAGGTGATCAATCTTAAGTGATAGTAAAACATGCAATTAGACAATGAAGATCAAGGAAACACAAAGTATTACTGAATGAAAACTTATATTATAAAGAACTTACAACCAAAGTAACAATGCAACTTCAAACCAACCCAATGTAGCAATGGAGTTAGCAACTCATTACAAAGGTAGGAAGAGAATTATGATGGAAAAAGTGGATTCTAATTGGATGATTCTAGCAATCAACCCTAGGTCTATTTATACTACAAATGGCACTAAGTAGGAGTAAATGGCCGGCCCAAAACAATCACCTTTAATGCCATAAAGGTGGTGTAAACAGCCGGAGTAAAGCCTATGTCGTTGAACCGCAGGGGCGGCCTTCAGATCCGCAGGGGAAGTATAGGTGAAAACATTTGATCTTCTTCGTGGCCGCAAGGGCGGCCTAGCACTTCCGCAGGGGCGGATATTTAATGATCTTCAAACGTCTGACTCTTCAACTTCCTGTCATTTCTGATGATGAGCCGCAGGGGCGTCCTAGTGTCAACGCGGGCGCGGCAACACTGACTCTTTATCTTCCAGCTCCCAGGTTGAGGCGCAGGCAGAGGCGCAGGGGCGCTGGCTTTGCTTCCTCAAGACAAGTAACCGTAGGGGCGCCAAGGGTTGACGCAGGTGCGGTAACAGTATTCGTTCCTGGCGCTGGTGAAGGCGCAGGCTGCGCTCCGGGATATGGTGTCACCCACAAGGGCGGTGACAATGCTCCGCGGGGGCGGTGAGGCAATAGAAGCTTTGCTTCGTGAATGGTCTTCACAACTAAGTGCTTATAACTCCTTCTTTATCTTCTTTTAGTCTTCTTCTTCTGGACCAAGGAGTTAGTAGCATAAACCGACACTAATGTAATAAAAAGACTCTAAAAACTAACCTAAATGATAGTGATTCCATCACCTATCAAACTCCCCCATACTTAGACCTTTTACTCGTCCCGAGTAAAATAAATGACAGCAGTTTTTAAACTCAAAGGCCTCAGGAAGCATGGGCAAGCAGAAAAGACAATGAAAACAAAAGAAAAGCCAAGAAAGAAAGAAGGAAAAGAGAGGAAATGTGAGAAAAAAGTGAGAAAACTACCATCCTTATTGCTCCAAGAGTGACCTACCCGGACAACCTCCTTATGACTCCCCTTCTTATGTCACCAAACGCCGGAAAGGGAACCTACACTCGGTGCCGCTCAATTTGCCAAGGTGCCCTTTCGGGTTTTCACCTTGCCACTCTTCTTCTTTTACTTTGATGATCTCACTTGGAACTCACATCCCTCAAGTCCAATTTTGCTCCAACCAAAGGTTGGTCGGACTACCTTCTTTTTCCCTAAACCGTCCTTTCGGGTTTTTGGTTTCTCCAAGGATTTTCATGCCTTTTTTCATTTTCTTTGGCTTTTTCTTTTTTTTTGTTTTTTTTATGAACTTCAAACTGAATTACAACTCAAAAGACTCAATGCAAAACAACTCAAATAAACTTACATGCAATGATATGTCCCTCCCCCAAACTTGAAGCACACTTTGTCTTCAAAGTGGAAAATGAAGCAAAGATAAATGTGGGAAAGGGAGAAATGATGATACCACTAGTGGGATGGTCTGGCTGGACCATTCGGACCCTCCTCCGGTGGGTACGGCAAGTGGCTGAAGAGGTGCTCCTTCCGGTGGTAGAGCGTGTCGATGCGGTCCTCCTGAGCGTCCATCCTCTACCCAAATGAAGTCTCAAAGCTAGCTTGCCAAGCCAGCTACTGAGCCTTTAGCTGCTGCTGATGAGCCGCATGCAAAACATCCTGCCGGTAGTCAAAATGGGTGGTCATAGAGGAAGCGAAGCTGGACTGCCACGCCTGCTGCTGCTCAAGCAACCGCTGGTACTCGGTCTACCATGCTTGATGCTGGGTGGTCAAGGCTTTCATATGAGCCTGAAGGCTCTCCATGGCCGGACTGTCATCCGGTGCTGGAGTAAATATCTTTGCATCATCGGGTATGGGCACGTGGTCAGCAATAGGAGCCCGCCTGGAGCCCGCAACATATCTCTCAACAATGGCCCCTTAAGGCCGTCTCGGCACGAAGGGGTCAGCTGGTATGTATAGCTCGGAGAGCTCGTCTCCAAGTGGAAGTGGTCGGGGGAGGTATGTGATGTGACTCCCATTTGCCAATGAGAGCCAAAAGAGGTTCTCCCCGTCTCTCTTGAGGAGCCTGCACCTCCTCAACATCCCTTTCGTGTACAGTGGGGCCTCTAACCCATCCTCCAAGTCGGAGAGGTCCATCACCTGTGCAGCGATCAAGGAGATCACCCCACCTCCCATAATGTCTCGTGGCTCACTCTTCCTAATCCGCCTCAAAGCGTTAAGGAAGAGGTATGGCTAATCTGGTATCTTGTCGTTCGTGGGGAGGCAGACATACAACATTGGAAGGTCCTTGAAAGCGACCTTGTTCTCCTCCTTGTGTCCACAGAAGACACTCATGAAGATCTTGGAGAGGAGCCTCAAACAGGGGTGAGTGAGTTTCGTGGAATACTCACCCCCTGCATGAAACTCGGATCTAGTGGCGGCTTGCCAAAATTCGCATAAGTCGGGTGTAGGGACGGGTTCCTACAAGTCTTCGGAGGCGCAAATAGTCACCCCGAATGTCTCCTGCAATTGGGTGTAGTCCAATGTATACTTTCTCTTGTTGAACTTAAATGAAAGTCCAACACAAATATGGTCCTCCTTTTCTATGGTGAATGTGGCGATGAATTGACGGTTGAGCTCAGGGTATGTTGGAGCATTCATGTCCAGAAAATCGCCGAGCCCAGCATTGGTGAGGAATGCCTGCATGCTCTCCAACATGCCCAATTTTTCCAAAGTAGGAACGTGCAAAAACCGAGTTGCATACACAACCCGATCTTGCACAATCCTATACCGCTCCTTCTCAGCTTCCGACAACTTGTATTTCTTTTTTTTTTCCATTTCTTGCAATTGAACAAGTAAAGGAATTAGAAAGTTCAGAAATTGGAGTAATAGACGAACCCTCTGTTGCTATTTCCGCAAGGGCGGCTGAAGGATGCGCGGGGGCGGCGAGGTACAGGGGCAACAACTTGCAGGCGCAGGGCGGGAGAAGTACAGAGGGCGATTTCTGATAGCTGCGAAGGTTGCGGTGCGGAGGGGCGTTTTGATGGCTTCTTGTTGGTGGGGATGTCGCCGGCGGTGATGAGCGGTGGAGGGAAGAGAGTGTAAGGAGGAAGGGTGTTGTAGGGTTAGCGTTTTGGGAGGATGAGGGAGGTGTTTGGTGATAGCGAGGGAAGGTGTCGCAGGGGGCATGTTAACAGCTTTGGCTAGGTCGCCGGAGGTGGCGCGGGGGCGTTGCACAAGGTGGCGTGTGAGAGCTCGATGAGGGCGCAGGGGCGTGGGAGATAGAGGCGGTGTAGGGTTTGAAGAGTGAGTGGTGAGTGAGGAGAGGGCATGGTAGGAAAGTTGTAGGTTATTTTTGGGAAGTGTATTTTTTCTTTCCTTGATAAAACTGCAGGGGCGGGGGCTTGTCGCCATGGGGGCGGTGACAAGGAAGAGAGGACGTAGGCTCAGCGCCGGGGTGGTGTTAGGGATGCCGGTCAAGGGTGGCCGCCGCAGTGGTGGTGCTTGTCACCGCGGGGGCGGTGTCAGGGGCTTTTGCAGATGTAGACCCAGCGCCGGGGACGGCACTGGGCATGGATGTCACGGGGGCGGGGACACTGAGCCGCAGGGGCGGTTTTCTTGACAGAGGCTCCTCTTCTTATTCCTTCGGGTTGCCTCCCGAGCAGCGCCTTAGTTTTACGTCGTTGGCTCGACGTAGGGACTCTACCTTTCTGATTGGACCTCTTCCAACATCACCTTGGGGTTTATAACCGTCTGTGAAGGCAATCCTCCGGAGGATCTAGTTTTAATCCTTGTTATGGCTTCCGCCATTTGCCCAACCTGTTTTCAAGATTCTTGATGCTGGATTCTGTTGTTTGGACATGAGTAGCAAAATGCTTAGTCGTCAAAACCTGCAACATATCTTCAGTTGTTTGATACTTACCTTGTCGGGGCTGTTATTGGTTTTGTTGATCCCTCCAACAAAAGTTCTGTTGATCACGCCAGTTGGGCATGAAATTCTACGCATAGGGATCGTTCCTAGGGCTTTGCTGTTATGGTCGTCCATAACCCATTACATTCACCTCAGCATCGTCATCCTGGACTTGGGGACACATGTCCGTTGGAGGTTGTGGGTCAGCACACACTCCACATGCCTTCAGCTGCTGTGGGGTTCCCATAAGTGTTAATCTCTTCACCATTTCCTTCAGTTCTGCAAGCTCATTGGAGATCTTCACTCTTCCTGGAATTCACAGCATGAACACCTCTCTTGGAAGGGGTCCTTCCAAAGTTCCGGGTCCCTTCAGCTAGTTCCTGTACCTTTTCTAAAGCAAGGTCAGGGGTAGAGTTAAGAACGTTACCTCCATAAGCCGCATCGACGATCCTCCTTTCATTGTCTAGCTAGCCATTGTACAAGTACAAGACTAGATCTTGAGTCGAATATCTGTGGAAAGGACAGGTGGATCGGAGGCGTGCGAATCTTTCAAAGTACTCATAGAGAGTTTCGTCCGCCTCTTGCTCGATGTTGCTTATAGATTTCTTCAAGCTATTTGCCTTCTTGGATGAGAAGTATTTCTCCAAAAACGCCTTGTGGAGGTTCTCCCAAGTGTCGATACTCCCGGATGGAAGGTGGTAATACCAATCATCCGCTGCATCTTTGAGTGTGAAGCCGAATGCCCTCATCTTAATTTGCTCTTTAGTAATGTTGGCCGGTTTCATACTCATACACACGGTATGGAACTTCTCTAGGTGTTTGATGCGCTCTTCACCACTTAACCCATGGAAAGAAGGGAGCAAGTGAATAAGACCCGGCTTGAGCTCGAAGTTGATTCCTTCCCCTAATACCGGTATAGTAACCGCAAGAGCGTTTTGAGCCAAAGTAGGTTGAGCGAGTTAACAAAGAGTACGATAAGCCGTTTCTTGTTGGAGTTGTTGTTGTCTACGTTGCCGGATGTGTCTCCTCTCAATTTCTGGATCAAAGGAAGCAAAGCCGGAGTTAGTAGCACGGGTTTGAACCATAAAAATGGTTCAAACCAATAATCAATAATAACAATAAAATAAAAATAACTAAACTCCCCAACAACGGCGCCAAAATTTGACAACACCTTTTCCTATCGTCGTTTTTATCTTATCAAAATATAATCCCGACTTAGCACTAAAACAAGTATAGTGGTTAAGTAAGGGTCGAACCCAAGAGAGTTTTGTTATTCTTATTAAATTCTATTATTGATTATAGATTCAAGTAACAAAAAGGGGGGGAATTTTGGTTGAATTTATGCACACAAAACTTATGAAAGCAAATAACACAAACGAGCAAGACAATAATGGGTGAATCTACACTAGGTTGATTCTTAGAATGCGATTACGACTTTGGTGAGTTCCTTTTTACAAGTTATCAAGTAATCTCCCGTCTCGATCATATATATGTGTTCAGCCAACCGGCATCAACACAACTTAGCAGGTTAGTATTCCGTAAACCTACAAGAATAATTAACAAGTTAGCTTTTAAATAAAGACTAAGGGATATAAAGAAAAGATTAAAACCGTTAAACTTATCTTTATATTTGTGATCCTTTCCTTTAAGCAACTACAACCCGTTATTACTTAAAGTTTACTACTAGATTAAAGACCCGAACCCGGAATCTATTAATCCTAGTTCTTTGCATGCACTTTAGAACCTAGGTGATCAATCTTAAGTGATAGTAAAACATGCAATTAGACAATAAAGATGAAGAAAACACAAAATATTACTGAATGAAAACTTATATTAGAAAGAACTTACAACCAAAGTAACACAAAGCAGCTTCAAACCAACCCAATGTAGCAAGGGAGTTAGCAACTCATTACAAAGGTAGCAAGAGAATTATGATGGAAAAAGTGGATTCTAATTGGATGATTCTAGCAATAAACCCTATGTCTATTTATACTATAAATAGGACTAAATAGGAGTAAATGGCCTGCCAAAAACAGCCACCTTTAATGCCATAAAGGTGGTGTAAACAGCCGGAGTAAAACCTCTGTCGCTGAACCGCATGGGCGGCCTTCAGATCCGCAGGGGCAGTATAGGTGAAAACGTTTGATCTTCTTCGTGGCCGCAGGGGCGGCCTAGCACTTCCGCAGGGGTGGATATTTAATGATCTTCAAACGTCTGACTCTTCAACTTCCTGTCGTTTCTAATGCCGAGCCGCAGGGGCATCCTAGTGTCAATGCGGGGGCGGCAACACTGATTCTTCATCTTCCAGCTCCCAGGTTGAGGTGCAGGCAGAGGCGCAGGGGCGCTGGCTTCGCTTCTTCAAGGCAAGTCACCGCAGGGGCGCCAAGGGTTGACGCAGGTGCGGTGACAGTCTTCGTTCATGGCGCTGGCGAAGGCGCAGACTACGCTCCGGGATATGGTGTCACCCGCAGGGGCGGTGACAATGCTTCGCGGGGGCGGTGAGGATACAGAAGCTTTGCTTCGTGAATGGTCTTCACTCCTAAGTGCTTTTAATTCCTTCTTTATCTTCTTCTAGTCTTCTTCTTCTGGACCAAGGAGTTAGTAGCATAAACCGACACTAATGTGACAAAAAGACTCTAAAAACTAACATAAATGATAGTGATTCCATCACCTATCAGAAAGCGTTTAGGAGAAAATTGTATTGTAGAGGTAGTCCATCATAAAGCATCCTTACGAATGAGAACACTAAGTTAGGGGTCATTAGAAAAGGGTGTGTTGGGGTTTGAAGTTCCCAAATGTGTCAATTGGTTAGCACCACAGGTGATTTCTCTGAGCACATGCCTGACCTAGACTTCCTCAAAGAAGCGAAGATTCAGTATGGTGTCGGATATGATCATCTCGATCTCCCAAGGACAACTCCAAAGTCCTTGGTGGGCCTTGATAACACAAAGTTTATCACCCTCAATTTCGATCATTTTTATATTTAGTCTTATTGCTTCTTAATTTTAGTACAGCTTTCAACGCGAAGGCTTTTCCTCTAACTGCCGAGTTAAAGTTATTTTTCTAAGCGCCCAAGTTAATAACATCAATTTCGTATAACAAATAGAGAATAGTATTTATTGTGAAATGTTGATCATACTTATTTTGTGATATGTGTGAACCGCCTTATATTATATTAGATATAGGTCACAACTTCACCATTTCTACTAACGATTGTCGAATCATAGGAACTAGTTTTAAGATTGTCGAATCATAGGAAATATTTTTGTATAATTATAATCTATAATTAGATAAGCTCAATAAGTAGAGGAACTTTGGATTTGTTTTTTTCATAACTAGTAATCAAGGCAATGAATGTAAATTGGGCCCAGAGACAGTTTTCTCTAAAATTCCTTTAATCTCTC
The DNA here is from genome assembly GCA_033239125.1 of Fagopyrum homotropicum. Classification (NCBI taxonomy): domain Eukaryota; kingdom Viridiplantae; phylum Streptophyta; class Magnoliopsida; order Caryophyllales; family Polygonaceae; genus Fagopyrum; species Fagopyrum homotropicum. Next base: position 51,785,251 of record BSWB01000007.1, on the reverse strand, counting down.
TATTGGATATCTCAACTTGTCTGCTAGTTTGCGGATGGTATGGCGTAGCTATCTTATGGGTCACCCCATACTTAGCCAATAGAGTCTCAAATCGACGGGCTGTGAAGTGCGTTCCTTCATCACTAATGATGGTTCGGGGAGTCCCGAACTTTGGGAAGATCGTTCTATTAAAGAACTTCACCACAACCATTGCATTATTAGTAGGAGAAGCGATTGCTTCTACCCATCTTGAGACATAGTCTACGGCTAAAAGTATGTACTAGTTTCCACAAGAGGATGGGAATGGTCCCATAAAGTCTACTCCCCATACATCAAATATCTCCACTTCTTGTATGTTGTTGAGGGGCACGTCATTCCTCCTAGAAATATTACCTGTCCTTTGACAAGAATCACAAGCAACAACATAATTTTGCGCATCTTTGAATAAGGTAGGCCAAAAGAAACCGGAACGAAGTACCTTAGCACATGTTTTATGGGAGCTAGCATGTCCTCGACAATATAGAGAATGGCAATGGCGGATGACACTTTCCACCTCATCCTCTGGGATGCATCTCGTATATATGCCATCAAGACCTCTCTTGAAGTGGAGAGGTTCGTTCCAATAGAAATGTCGGACGTCCTTAAATAACTTCTTTCTTTGAGCATACGAAAGTCCGGGAGGAATCTCCTGACAAACAGGGAAATTTATAATGTCAGCAAACCATGGATCATTACCTTTTGAGATATGTTGAAGACACTCTACAATCTCGTGGAGTTGTTCGTCAAGGAATGATTCATCTATAGGGAGCTCATCCACCTCATTGGTGAGGTGTGGAAGACGACTAAGGTGGTTAGCAACTGAATTTTCCGAGCCCTTCTTGTCACGAATCTCTAGATCGAACTCTTGTAAGAGCAAGATCCATCTTAGAAGCCTTGGCTTCGCATCCTTCTTTGTGAACAAGTAACGGATAGCTGAATGATCCGTATAGACTATCACCTTCGCACCTACAAGATAGGAACAAAATTTTTCAAAAGCATAAACTACGGCTAGAAGTTCTTTCTCCGTAGTAGCATAATTCAATTGAGCTTCGTCTAGCGTCTTGCTAGCATAGTAGATGGCGTGTGTACGACCATCTTTCTTCTGTCCAAGTACAGCTCCTATAGCAACGCCGCTTGCGTCGCACATAACCTTAAAAGGAAGAGTCAAATCGGGTGGTTGGATAATGGGTGCTGAAATCAAAGCCTCTTTGATCCTGCAAAAAGCATCTAAACATTCTTTCGAAAACTCGAAAGTTGCGTCCTTCATTAAAAGATTAGTTAAGGGTTTTGAAATGTTAGAAATTTCCTTTATAAATCTCCTATAGAAGCCTGCATGTCCGAAAAAGCTTCTAATTCCTTTCACCGAGGATGGAGGAGGTAGTTTCTCAATAGTTTCTATCTTAGCTCTATCAACCTCTATTCCTCGTGACCTAACACAATTCCTTCGGTGACCATAAAATGACACTTCTCCCAGTTAAAAACTAAGTTAGTGTCTTCACATCTCTTAAGGACTAGTGAAAGGTTAGAGAGACAGTTATCAAAGGAAGAACCATATACTGAAAAGTCATCCATTAATACTTCCATGATATTCTCTACATACTCTAAAAAGATTGCCATCATACACATTTGAAAGGTGGCTGGAGCGTTGCATAAGCCGAATGGCATCCTTCTATAGGCAAACGTACCCCAAGGGCACGTGAAGGTCGTCTTCTCTTGATCATCCGGGTGAATGGGAATCTGAAAGAAACCACTATATCCATCTAGATAACAAAAGTAAGAATGTTGGGCTAACCTTTCCAACATTTGATCAATAAAAGGAAGGGGAAAGTGATCCTTCCTGGTGGCCACATTCAGTTTACGGTAGTCGATGCACAATCTCCATCCCGTAACTGTCCTTGTAGGAATAAGCTCGTTGTTCTTATTGGCCTAACTCACCCACTTGCTATCGGATATAGGGAAGATGATACCTGCATCAAGTAGTTTAAGGATTTCTTTCTTCACGACCTCTTTCATGATCGGATTTAACCGTGTTTGAGGTTGACGTGAAGGTTTGTAATCCTCTTCTGTTAAGATTTTATGCATACATAGAGAAGGTTTAATGCCTATCAAGTCATCAATAGTATAGTCTAATGCTCTCCTATGTTGTATTAGAACATTCATAAGCTTCTCGAGTTCATCATCATTCAAATTTGCACTAACTATAACAGGATACATAGAGTTAGGCCCAAGGAATGCATACCTTAAGTGTGTAGGAAGTGGCTTCAATTCCAATGAAGGAGGTGCTTTGATTGATGATTCATGACCATCTAATGTCATGGGAGAAGCCTCTAAAGGTGGGGGAAGTGCACTATTAGAGTTGAGAACAACTGTAGTCAAGTTCGTAGAAACTGGAGAAATCAACGTTAAATCGTCCCCCTTTGAAGAAAATCGTCCGATTTGAGCGGCGATTTTTCTTCCTGTTGTCAAAAATCGACTTGCCTCTTCAGAAATCGTGTGATTTATTTTGTGTAGGTCGATTTTTTTCACAGTTTTCGGGGTTATTTCTAGCTCTTCAAATCCTGCCCCTGGTTCTTCCACTACATCTTCCAATGCTTTTTCTTCATCATCACAATCATGCTCTACTCCTTCCTTCATGATACTCATACTAAGAGCCTTTTGAAGTGGATCTTTCATCAAGATCGAACTCACCACTTCTCTAGACTCTTCTTCATCAAAGATGTTAAAAACATCTTCTCTCAAGGCTAGCTCTTTAATTAAAGAGGAGAGTACAAACTCCACTTTCTCTTCACCTATATTGAAAGATAGCTATCCATTCTTGCAATCTACCATGCATCCAGAGGTTGCAAGGAATGGCCTCCCAAGAATTATGGGAACTGGATAATCTGTAGGGATGTCAAGAACGACAAAGTCTATAGGAATGTAAAACTTACTGAGTTTTACAGGAATGTCTTCTATTATCCCAACAGGCTGGTAATGGAACAATCAGCCATATAAAGCGTCTCCTCACCGGTCTAGGTTCTCCTAGACCAACCGCCTTGCACAAAGCAAGTGGTATGATGCTCACACTTGCTCCAAGGTCGCAAAGTGCATCATAAGTAACCTCTCCTAAGGTGATGGGTATGCAGAATGATCCTGGATCACGCAACTTAGGTGGCATATTCTCCGTCATAGTCTTGATGAGTTCGGATGACTCCATGATCATCTTGACTTCTCCAATATCTTCTAACTTCCTCTTGTTAGAGAGGATTTCTTTTAGGAATTTCCCATAAGCTGGCATACCTAAAATTGCATCCATAAAAGGTATATTAATATGCAGCTTACTCATAAGATCAATAAACTTACCGAACTGTTTATCTAGACGCGCCCACGCTCTAGATTGAGGAAAAGGTAGAGGTGCTTTGTAGGCGGGAGGAGGAACATAGACATCTTCCTTCTCTTTTTCCTTCTCTTTTCCGGTGGTGGTGTCAACTACTTTGGGTTGAGGATCGGTGGTTGTTATACCACTTCTAGTAGTGATTGCCATAACCCTTCCCTTTGGGTTGTCTTCCGTCTTTCCGGGAAGCTTCCCTTGATCTCTCGGAACTTCTCCGGCCTTGCTGAATACTTGGTTTTCTAAAGCTTTGTGAGCTTTATCAACCGAAGTTATGTAACTCTCCAATCCTTGTAGCTTTCCTAGGATCGTTTCCAACATGGGATCGGGCTTCTCCTTCTCCGTCTTGTTTGATCCATTTGATGATTGCTCTTGGCTTTTCAAAGGAGTAGAAGAAGATGGAGATGTTAAAGCTTTTTCAGCATGTGAATAAGGATTACCTGGATTTTGTTGATTGGATCTCCAATTGTTGTTGTTGGAGTTCCTATTGTTATTATTCCAGTAATTGTTCCGATTATTGTTCCGGTAGTCATTCTTATTCCCTTGGTTGTTATATCTTCCCATATAGTTGGCTTCCTGCTCCTTCGCCTTTTGAAGGCTAGTCTTGATGACTTCCTTCAACTCTTTGATCTCATTGTTGAGGGAGAATATTTGTGTTTGCGCAGCTTGATTCAACTTAGCTCCCGGATCTCCTTGATTCCGCCTATTAGGATCCACCTTCCGGTGGGAATATTTCTCAATCACTTGGGCTTGCTTCTCAATGAAGTCCCAAGCACCATCTTCTATCATGTTCATGAATGTACCACAAGAGTGAGATTGGAGATTGAATTGTGTTTCCACATCCAACCCCTTGTAGCAGATCTCCAACAATTCTAGCTTTGAAATGCCATGGTGTGGGCAATCCAATAAGAGATCCTGAAACCTTTCCCAAGATTGAAACAAACTTTTGTTAGGTTTCATAGAAAATGCATTAATCTTACCTCTCAATTCAGCCGTTTTGGATGGCGGAAAGAACTTGGTGAGGAAGTCCTAAGATAGATCCTCCCATGTGTTAAGCTTTCCAACTGGAAGAGCTTGATACCAAGATAGAGCTTTGTTCTTCAAAGAGAAGAAGAACGGTTTGATCTTGTTATTATTGGTGGTAGCCCTCTTCGGCTTTAATGTCTCCATGAGAATCTCGAAATTCTGCAAATGTTGGTGTGGAGATTCAGCACTCGTTCCACCAAATTGACTTTGGCTAACCATGGTGATAACTTGTGGGCTAAAATTGAATTCCTGGATATTCTCAGCTCCGAAATTCACACCTAGACGGCGCGGTTGCTGAATTGGATCCATTCTTTGCCCAATAGTTCGTGGTTCTTCTCCTTCATGAGCAACTCTCACATTTTCAACGGGAATGCGAGGAACAACCGGTGGTCTAGGGTTTTTACGAACGGGATGAATCACCGGATCAATGTCCTCAAGTGGTGGCATATCTTCGTCCTCATCATCGGATGATTCAACTCTAATGGACTTTGTTGGTTGCTTGTCTTTCTTTTTCCTAGCCTCATGCAGTTCCAACTTCAGATCCAGCATCATAGCCTTAAGTTCATCAATTTGGAATCGATGACTTGTTAGTTCTTCTTGACGAGCCTTCTCACTCAACTTAAGTTGAAGTTGAGATTCCTCCAACTATGCTTGGATGTTTCTCTCATTATTTTCAGCCATCTTCTACTCCTTCAACTTTCTTCTTAAAGTTTTCTCCAATTCGGGATCAAAAGGAACTAGATCTTTGGTAGATCTAGTCTTTCGCATATACCTAAAGAATTTTAAATGATCACTGAAGTAGACAAATCAAATCACAAGAGCAAGAGCTCCCAAGCTAGACAATTGAAAACCGAATTTGGTCTAGACCAAATCCCCGGCAACGGCGCCAAAAACTTGTTCGCTCAAAAGTGTGCGTCACTAGTTTTAAATATATCTAGAACTTAAATCAAAGCGAACCCGCAGTGTACGGATCAGCTGTAGTAAGGCAAGAAATTCCAGAGTCGAACTCAGGGATTTGGTGAGAGTAAAATCGATTTCAATTATCTAAGAAAGTGCAAAAGCTTTTGTGATTAACAAAGGAGGGAAATGATTCCAAGGATTCAAGTATCCGACTGCGGCTTTCGATTCAAGTCACTTCTAAAGATCAAAGGACAGAGTTTATATTGCTAATGTTATGTGTTTCAAAAGTAGATATCGTACGGTGAAGTTTCGAAACCTATTTGTCTAATCCAAAGGCTCTCTCTATAAGGGTTGTTGAGGCTGCAATATAGAAAGGTCTAGGGATGAGAATTACACTCAAACTAACTACCTAAAACCCCACGATGTGACTCTCCAAGGTAAACATAGAAAGCACACTTAAAACCTTAATAAAGGATGTCGAGTCCCTCTATTACCCAAATCTTACAATCTTAATCTTTCAAATGTAGAATCAATGATGAAGTCTCTTCACACACACTTAAATAGAGGTTAAAAAGGTTAAGCAAGGTTGGGATTTAGGCAAGGATTAACTTTGGCTAAAGAATAAATCAATTAAAGATCATTAGGGAATAAATCGACCGGATCTTAAGAAAATCGGACGATTTTCCTGAAGAATAGCACGATTTTTCCGTTTGGCGTAAAGTTAAAATCTAAAGTCTCAGGGTCCAAATGGTTGAATGGGTTCAGTCTATCATCATCTAAGCCTCGATCATCAACTATTCTCCCCAGAATCACAAAGATTTTAGCCAACCACTTTCAAAATCAAATCAAATTTGAGATTGAATGAATAAATCAAATAAACCCGAACTTTGAATAAAAACTCAATAATCTCCAAATCTGCAAACCAAATTCAAATCCAATCAAAGTATCTCTCAAAATACTCAGTAATGTGTTCACAAACCACAAGAATTGCAAAGGAAACAAAGAATCTCACAATAATGACAAAGATTGACTTCCCGGCACTTTCTCTTCAATCTCCTTCCAAGAATCTTCAATCTCTCTCAAATGTTTTCGTTCCTAGGGTTCCAATTATAGTTCCTTGCTAATGGGCCGCTTGGCAAAACACTTTTCAAGTCCACAAGTGATGGGCTTTGGGTCGTGTTAATTCTTGGGCCGAAAGATAAGAAAATCGTGCTAGCCGATTTACAAAGAAAACCGCTCGAATTTTACAAGGGAAAATCGTCCAATTTATATATAAAATGGCACGATTTTCTTCATCAAAGAATGTTCGTCTCTTGGCTTGTTTCCTTCCTCCCTTTTGTCACTCTTTTACACAACTCCTTTGCTCTTTGTGATTCCTCTAAAACTCCTCAAGCTTCCCTAATAGCCTTAGATGCTCCTGCTCCACTTTTGCTTTCGAATCCACTGAATTTACCTACAATTCAACCAAAACTCGTGTAGACTTCTATTTCCGGAATATAAATGAATAAAGTCTAAAAGGTACACAAATTCTCTCTAAATGCAAGGTAAATCAAGGTAAACCTCTAAAATATGCATGATTATAATGGTATATAATTCATGTCATCAATCGTACCCTTGTCTTCCTCTCGCCTCTTTGCTGGGTTAATTTGGTATGGATTGAAGTTGTCGGCCTTCTGATCTTTCTTAAGAAATCGACATTTTGATTTCTTATGACCTATTTTCCCATAATAATAACAAGTTGCTCTAGAGTGTGACTTAGAGCGACATCGAGACTGGTCTCAGCTTCGGTTCATATTGCGCCCACGTGCATCGCGTCTACCCCGGTTGTCAATAATGTTCGCCTCACACTGGGTAGACATGCCTCATTCTCTCATTCTAACTTCTTCACCAAGGAAGCTATCACTAATGGTGTCCATGGTAAGCTTCCCTTCCGGAGCCGAGCTACTCAAAGTAACTGTGAGAGTGGCTCAACTCTCTAGAAGGGAACTATGGAGTAAAAGGGCTTGCAACTACTCTTTGAGTTTCATCCCAACTTTATTTAGCTAATTTACGAGCCCCTTGAAATTATTCATGTGCCCATTTATCGGGCTAGTTGTTCGTTACTGTAGCAAGTTGTAACTCACACTTATATTGTATACTAGGTGAGCCGCGCGTGCTCTTGTATACTAGTTGAGCCGCGTGCGCTCTTGTATAAAAGATTCCAAAAGCTATCAGCTAACATAAAAATCAACAAGTAATTTAGAGCTAAATAAACCAGAATTTATCATTGAAGATATAAAATTGAGGATGCAATTTGGAGGGGTATATGCTATACCTGCAGAAGTTCATTGATAAAATGAGAAAGTTTTTGTACCATGAATAAATTGAAGAGCAGGTTGTGATACCAAAACTGCAACTCTCAACTTCTGCTGCATATATCAACAACTTCTGACTTCTCCTGAGCAACTTGTGAACTTAAACCTTCCTGATATAGCAGTGTAATTTTTAGGAAATTAATTAGAGTCATCTAGAGTGTTAATTGCAATCAAGCCATGTAAACTTTATCTTAACTATCAAATTCTGCTGCATACATAAAATGAAGTTACAAAAAATAGAGGTTTGTGCTATGATTTACCTGAGAGCCATGACTTGTAGCCAAAGCCGAGTTGGCACCCAAATTGCAAATTCAGCAAGAACATAAAGGAGGGATGACATTCAAACCTTGGATTATATATTCACACTAGGCTTAAGCTAATGCGTTTGCAAATTGAACGGCACAGTTAATAGGTATCCTTTTATAATCCAGGCCAAGATAGCTTCCATGGTATTCTAGCAAGTTCCTATAGTATAGACAAACCACTTTCAGTAAAAGAAGAAACTAGTTGCAGATTGCCATGGAGAGAAAGATTCTCATCAAAACAATACAAATAATCCGAACATGTAAAACACAAATCAAGATTTCTTCCACAAAAATGAATGCAGCAGTAGACAATTGTATACGTAAATGAACAGAACTGCAACCAGCAGTAACGAATTAAGAGAGCCAAGACAACATGAAATCATGATTTATCAACATAAAGAAGTATCAGCAAGAGTTTCCAGACTCAAACACCGAAATCAACTTAGCACAAACAACAATCTCTGACTTTTTATAAAGGCAAGACTAAGAATCCAGCTTCCAAGTTTTTGGTGAAACTCTCTGCTGAGTTTCTGTACCAACTTGACCTTCTTCTGCAGTGTGAGCTTTACCTTTAGTTGTTAATTTCAAAGCCTAAGTTAATTAACTACATTTACTAAAGTGATTAGTAGCCTTGTGTATTTGGATGGACTTTCTTGGAAAATTTGATGAAACAAAAGGAAAATGTTACAATAAGGGGACCAATTTAAGTTATGCTAAATGGATATGTTTCTTTCTATGTCTTCATACATATGATATGTTTGTTGGTTCAATGAATGATTTGATTTTTTGTATTTGTTTTTTGAAAATATTAGTTTTCAAATTGGTGAGTTTTCATATAAAAAGACATACACAATATGTCAGAAACAGATCCCAACATTTTCAAATAAAAAGACGGGATAAAATACAATACTGAAGGATATTGAAAAAAAAAACTAGAAATCAGACGCATCCTAGAAACCCGATATGTAGAAAGCCATAAATACATTTAAATAGTATATTAATCACAGTGCGCGTTGAATTTTAATAAATACTTAATACTTAAAAATTCATATGTATATTTTTGTAAGATAAAAATTCGGAAAATAAAATTATAATCATTATTATGTTTTTAATTCTCTTTTAATTACTTTTCTATTCTAATTACTTTTCTCTTCTAATTAAGAGAAAAATGGGTTACCAAAACCTTTTTTATATCGCTAATATAAACTACTCCCTTTAATTTTTTCAATTAAAATTAAAGGTAAAAAATTTGAGCATTAACTGTAAAATAGAAAGCAACATTCGCGATAGAAATATAAGAGCCTTGAATATGTTCATCTCTACAATAACAACCCACAAACTCATTTTACCCTAAACTTAATTGATTACACTCGCATAGAAAAGTTAGAACAACATAAAACTTAAAAAAGTTTATGACAATTAAATCCATCGGGAGTTGATCAGTCGTAGGTTCAATCCTAAATTGGTTGGATTGAGTTAGCACGCTATTGTATGCAAACTAGTATGAATGAAGTTAGGAGACCACAAATCCAGCATTGAATACTTCAAAATGCAAACCATACTAGTATGCAACTAGTATAGAAGAAAGTGGTGTACATTATTCTCATAAAATTAACAGGGAGTTTCATGAAATCTAACATCGGTTTATGCATCTTCGTTGTTTCCCACATCGGAAGACAAAATGATAGTAAACAAAGAAATTCCTTATAAAAAGCCAAGACATAGTACATTGTTGTTATGCATATAAGATCACAATGAGTCGTTCGAGATGAAAGTTACCATAACAATCAACAATTAGATCCGGTATCGAATTATCAATCTACCAAATAAAGTAAGTTCCTTATCTCTTCTTTGTTTTTGTCTACTTTTTTAATTGTTCTAGTATTTAGTTTTTTGTTTTTCTATTCCGCTTGTTTTTATTGTTTTTTGTCTTCATTTTTATTGTTTTATTTTTCTTATATTTTAATTCTTAACTATTTTACAATTATCTTTGTTATACATTATAGATTTAAATTAGGTTATGAGTTCTTGTATTTTACTATGCAATACTATTTTATATTTTGTATAATACTTTAGTTTTAATTAATTATTTTATTATTTTTATTGTGTTGTGATTAAGTATAGAACTAACTAATTGATTAATATCGTTGTAAACAATATTATTACTTTCCAGTCTCCACCCCTTTGATTTCAAACCAACGTCACAGTGTGAGTCAGATTAATGTATTATAATTCAATTCCAATTAGTTTAAATTCTATATTTACATTCATAAAATTTTGTATTTAATATAATCCGATAATTCAGAGACTGATTGTGAGTTGACAGAGAAGCTCAATGAGTGGCACATCCCATCACCTGGTGTTTATATGATGTAGGTTACCCAAATGGAAAGAAAAACACTAGCGGAGCTTAAGACGGTGGAAAACGCTAGCTAGTCTCCGAAGGTTCGGATCAGAAATTACAAAATTCGGAATCGGTTTCGGGAACATGAACTTTCCCAAGCCCAAACCTGAACAATGTGGAATAAACCACCAAAGCTGTAAACTTTTGGGGCTGATCAAGTTCAGTGGAACGCAACGTTTTGGATAGTTCAGTCAAATCCATGTACAACATTGGAGGAATTGCTTGTCCAAGAGCAATTTGGACCCCTTTGGATAATAGAACTGCAAGAGAGAATGCCTTATTGTTCATGATATTAGAATGACATGCCAATGAAGGAAAGACAATCTTGATAGCCATACGACAATGAAAGTTGCATGCTCTAACTCACTGTCTTCGAAATCTCACTATCCAATCGTAGTGGTATGCATTGCGCAGTTGAGTCCTTTGTATTTGTAGCATTGATTCGTCTGACTGATTCTTCATGAACATTGTCTGGAGATCATTGTTTATAGAGCTCAAGGGCGAGATTCCTAAAGCCGAAAATCCACCTAAGATTAATATGTCCTCTAGAGTTATCATTGCTTTGCCCATCCGAAAACAAAGGTGTTGTCTATTATGATTGGTACCAAAACTTGAAGCTCTAAGTAATGTTGCAGTAACGTTATGGTCAAAGTATGGTGATGAGTTTCCACTATCATGGAAAGTTGCCTACAAGCTTTTGAGCCAACCGTTGTGTTGTTTGTGTGCACAAGTTCAAGGAGCGGATAGCGTGATATTGATACGGAATGATCTTATGCCGGAGGAATTCATGTTGAGTCTTGATTGTATTCTCAAATCGTCGGATTGTTTATGAGTTTATATTATATACTTTTGTTTTAGTTATCCATTTGTATTCTCAAACCATCTTCATTTCCGAATGGGAAGCAAATCATCCAAGTCTAATGACCGGAAATCTATTGAGAATTTTCGCTTTTATTTTAATCTCTAAAGTTAAAGCTCCTAATGATATCGCAGTTGTAAACATCTAAATATATTATATAAATATTTTATCTTTGGAATTCTAACTTTCATCACAAGTTTTACGGATTATATTTTCTATATATACACGAGTACAAAAAGGTGGGGTAGATCACAATTATATTGTACATGAGAACCCGGTTAATGAAGCGTGGTTAACGAGAACGAGGTCAGGGCGTTCACACCACGGTATTTGTCACCATGTTAATTTTTTCGGACTCCGGTTATTATAAAAAAATTGGGGTATTTTTCGGACCCCGGTTTTTTATAATAACCGGGGTATTTTTCAGACCCTGGTTATTATAATAATTAGGGTATGTTTTGGACCCCGAATTTGTTATAATAACCGGGGTATGATATTTTTCTACCGATTTTTAAATTTCAAAATCTTCCTCGATTTCTACATAAAACCTTGGTAATTTTTAACCGTAATATATTATTCTTTTAATATGAAAATAGGTAATTTTGTTTAGTACCTACTAAAATTACGCAATAAATAATGTACGTAACCGAAACTATTCATCAATAATTAATATTCCAATTATCATGTAATTAATATTCCAATTATATAATCCGAAGGTAATATAAAAAATAAACCAAGTTTCTATCGTTCTTCGTTCCGAAAGTAGCTTATATATCTTAACAAAAGATAACAAACACTTTTTACTAATGGTCTCTACAAAGAAAATTAAGCTAGACAAGTCAGTCAATTTCGATGCATTCTTAAATGAGAGGCACCACAAACTGGAGCTACTCCTTATGCAGTTCATGAAGATGGTCTTTGTCATACGACTTTGGTGAGTCTTTAAAGTACTAAAAAATTAAAGATTAAATAACGAAAGTAAGCAACAAAATATTTAAATTAATTTTACATTTCCATATTTTAAAATGTAGTAAGTACACATGCATACCATTTGCGGAATATCATGCATATCGTTTTCAATAATTTCTCGCATTTAACACCATATATAGTAACCACTTTTTCCATCTTTTGATAGTTTAGGGCCTAAAATATTAAAGAAAATTTGTAACTCAATATAAATATATGTTATTTACAAACTCGTTTTAACAAACAAAATCAATTAAAATCTAACCTTGATGATCTTTCAAGGCAATACTCACTTTCTTGCCTTGGAATTAGTAGGAGACGTCTTTGTTTCATTAAAATGTTCCATAGAACTACAAAGAAATACAAAGTAGCATATACATCAATAGCTATCAATCGATAAAATCAGCAAAAATGTGAAAAGATAAAATTGCGTGTCATATAACTTACAGTCTAGCCACGATCTGAAAATCATTTCTAACTTCATGCAATGGATCCACCCAATAAACAACAAATTCTAAGAGATCGATCACCGCCAACATCCAATGAAGACTACGGATAAAAAATTCACTCAAAAAGGTTAATATAGTTAGACAAACTAAAATTTAATATATCATATAATATAATAACATTTTACTTACCCTCCATATTAGGGGGCAAATCATAAACATCTTGTCTAATCCGAATTCCGTATAGAATTAGCCATATATTCAACTCTGTTATCAACACGTCTTTTAGTACCCACCGGTCAAGCCAAGTTTGTTGGGGGAAAGAGATAATGCAGGGAGACTTGCCCATGAAAATCCTATTGCTTCAATGAAAAATCACAATGCAGCATGATGAAGAACATATAAGATAATGATCCACATGTAGTAAGAAAAACTCATGTAGTATGTTGCACCCCTTCAGCCCCAGTTATAAAAGACACATTTGGAGCAGTTTCTATAGAAGAATTCTTGTTCTCAGTTGCACAGAAGATGGATTAGATTCTCCAACTACAATTTGCTGCACCTTTTTAGTGAGTGTTTGGTTCTACCACTATTAAATTTTAGCCATCGTTTGGTCGGTGTTGTATTTTCTAGGATGTTCAACCTCCCAAGTAGTTTCAATTATCATTTAAAAGTGGTATTTCATTTTATGGGATGTTTGACTTCCTCCAACCCAAGGGACTTGAACTTATCTTGGTGAATTTCTATCGACCTTATAGCCTGCAAAGTCTGCATCTGAATAGCCAACGAGGTAAAACGAGTTTTGACGTGGATACCATAACCCTAAATTCGTAGTGCCATTAAGATATCTAAATGTCCTTTTCACACCTATCAAGTGTGACTCTTTTGGAAGCTTGAAATCTAGCACACATGCACACACTAAACATAACGTAAGGTTGACTAGTGGTTAGATATAACAAAGAACTGATCATACCTCGATACTCCTTTTGTACGACACTCTTACCATTCTTGTCTTGATGTAATGAAAGAGTAGAACTTATAGGAGTTTTTTCTACCTTAGATTGATCCATTTTATATTTCTTGAGCAAATCCTTGTTATACTTGCTTTGGTTAAGAAATATCCTTTCTTAGCTTGAGTAACTTGAAGACCAAAAAATAAATTCAACTCTCCCATCAAGCTTATTTCGAATTCTGTACACATAAAATCTGAAAATTTCTTACATAGAGAATCGTTAGTAGCACCAAATAATATATCATCAACATATATTTGTACTACTAATAAATCGTTGCCTCTAGTTCGGACAAACAAAGTTTTGTCAATCAAACCTCTTTTGAAATAATTTTCATGGAGATACTTGGACAATCTTTCATACCAAGCTCGAGTTGCTTGCTTAAGACCATAGAGAGCTTTATCCAATTCAAAAACATGATCCAGAAAATCATCATCTTCAAAACAGGAGGTTGAGCAACATAGACTTCTTCTTCCAAGAAGCCATTTAAAAAAGCACATTTAACATCCATTTGAAAGAGCTTTATGTTCATGAATGATACAAAAGCAAGTAGCATACGTATGGTTTCTAACCTTGCATTTGGAGTAAAAGTCTCCTCATAATCAATACCTTCTTCTTGGTTATAGCCTTGAGCTACAAATCGTTCTTTGTTTCGAATGATTTACCATTTCAAAACACCCATTTTGTTTCAATGACGGATTGTTGCTTAGGTCTATACGCGAGAGTCCAAACTTTGTTTCTCTCAAATTCATTTAGCTCATTTTGCATGGAAATAACTCAATCTGTTTCTTGAAGTGCTTGCACGTAGTTCTTGGGTTCTACTAGAGACACAAACGCAAAAAAACACACAAATTATTTTCCCTAGATCGAATTTGCACACCTGCTTTTGGATCTGAGATCAGGTTCTCTTGTGGATGATATGAAGAATGTTGGAACTTTCTTCTCTAGAAGATTGGAACGGATTCTGATGATTAAGGTTCAGTTGATCGACTTGATTCAGGTACCGCTAGGGTTTTACCCTTGTTTCCTATGCCAAAGCCTTGAAGTTGGGTTTCAAGGTCTTGAAATTGACTTCCAGCAGTGTTGTTGTTTGTCGTTTCAAGGTCTTGAAGATGCGTTTCAAGGTCTTGAGGTTGTCCTCCGATATCCTAAATTTGCTCTTGCATGATCGTTTCTTGAGCCTTAGGGTCTTCTTCTCCATCAGAATTTTGATCTCCATGTTGATTTAGATTCAGATATGTAAAGCTATCACTCAAAGTACTATCATTGCTTTAATAAAAAATAACATGAATACTTTTCTCGATAATTTTGGTACGATTATTGTAAACTCGATAAGCTATACTATTTGATGTGTATCCTATAAAGATAGCTTCATCACTACGTGTATCAAACTTTCCAAGGTTGTCATTGCCATTATTATGGACAAAGCACGTACATTTAAAGGGTTTAAAATAGAAAATATTAGGTTTTCGTCCTTTAAAGAGTTCGTAAGCAGTCTATTTCAAAATAAGGTGTATTAAGCATCTATTTAAGATGTAATTAGCCGTGTTAACAACTTCAACCCAACAACTTTTTGTCAAACTATTTTTTAAAAGCATAGTCCTAGACATGTCCTCCAAGGTGCGGTTCTTACGTTCCACAACGCCGTTTTGTTGAAGTGTTCTAGGAGCTAAAAAAGTTGTGTGAAATACCATATTTTTCACAAAATAAATCAAAAATAAGTTGGTCAAACTCTCTACGATGATCACTGCTAATATAAATGATATGTAGGCTTTTCAATATTTGCAACTCCTTACAATGTTTTGAAAACTTATACAAGGCTTCAGATTTTTTCCCGTAAGAATGACATCCATGTAAAATAAAATTAATCATCCACAATGACAAGGATGTATTGTTTCCTCTTGGAAGATTTGACACACATAGGACCACATAAATCCAAAAGTAAAAGTTCAATGGGTCGAGAAGAACATACAACCTTCTTTGGTTTGAACGAATCTCTTGTTTGTTTACCTTGTGTACAAGCCTTACATAGTTCATCATCCTTGAAGTTTAGGTTTGGTAAACCACGTACCAAATCCTTTGAGATAAGTTTATTCATCGTATGCATGCTTACGTGACCAAGCCGCTATGCTAATGCCTTGGATCGTCAGTCAAGGCCTTGAGACACGTTAATCTTGTTCCTGAAACTTGGTTAGTGCTTACTGAATATACATTGTTGCATCTAGGAGTTATAAGCACGACCTCACCGGATAATTTATCTTGAACTTCTCAATTTTCAATACCAATAATGTTACACTTCCCTTTATCACCAAGAGTAATGGTTCCAAATTATTGCTTCGTTAAATCTGAAAATAGTGAGATGTTTCCACTCATATGTCTTGAGCAACCACTATATAATATCTATTTATGCTCCTTAACCTTCGTGATATCCTGCAAAACAACAAACTTAAACCTTTTCGGGTGGACCAGATGACATATTTTGGTCCATATTCAGGTTCAATCATGTTTGGTGGTCTAGTACCTTTAGGAACCCAGATTTGCTTAACTTGTTTCCTTAGACATAAAGGATAAGTGTTTCTAATGATGTAGGGATCATTTCTTGTATATGGACAGGTTGATTTAACATGTCCCTTTTTACAACAATAGCATTAACAAAAGTGGTAGTCGTTTTTCTTGGAAAATTCATGTGATAGCCAATACCACTCTTGTTAAGAGAGGATTGTTGTTCATCCATCATCTTTTTAAGATAAGCTTTTGAACGAGTGGATTGATTAAGTGCAACCTTTTGGTCTCTACATGTCACAGTTAGATCAATCTTCTCTTTCTCTAGATTAATGTAATCTTGATGTATAGAAGATAGATTGTCCTTAAGAATCGCATTTTATGATTCAAAGAACTTGATGTAACACCCTAAATTTTTGGAACTCGGGGAGCTACTAGTTAGAACCTCACAATGGGTCCTGACCTTGGTTTAACAACAACTTTACTAGGATCTTACAACAAGGCACAAATGTATTTAAACTCTTTGAAAATATCAAATGGTATTTGTATGAATGAAAAACCCATGACAACCTTACAAAACATAAATATATTAATAACATGCATGTTGAACGGAAGACTCCCCCGTTCCCATCTAATGAGTACGTGGACCTGGGTGACCATCCGTCCTAGATTTCTCATCAACTGTCTATCTCCACAAAATCTACAACACGGATAAAACGTTAGCTAACAATCCAAATATAAGTAGAATAAGAAAAGCACAAACACAACCCAGACAAATAAACAATCATCATGTTGGCACACAAACCGGTTATCATCTCATAATTTAGGTGATTCACTTTATTCGGTTTTTAAACTTGTGGCACAAGAAATCTAAGATTTCTCGCCTTCGTTCCTTGTCCAACTGGTGATGGTTTGGCACACCCCGAATTCTCAAAACTCAGGAAGCTACTGGTTAGGACCTCACAATGGGTCCCGACCTCAGTTTGACAATAACTTTACTAGAATCTTACAACATGACACAAATAAGGAAACCGAAATTCATAAAGCGATGGTTTAAATGATATGAATGTAACAACATACGTCTAAAAACCAATAGTACTTAAGAAATTAAAAGTCTAACTGTCATCATACACTAAAGGAAACATCAATATAAAACCTAACCCCATTCTACGGAGTACGGAGACCCCGCTGGCCACTACTTCCGGATAACTCAGTTGTTGCTCTAACATGTGTTAATTCTAAACAACAAAATAAAACAACCGTTAACTAGCTATCTAAATGTTAGACAAATGAAAATAGCACACACACACACACAAGAAGCAAAACTAAACACCCATCATGCTTTCAAATAATGCATTTTTATTATCTTTATTTAGGTCATTCACTCTTACTAATGATACTTATTTTGTGACACGAGGGATTCTTAAACCTCGCCTCCGCCCCCGTGAAACCATCAGGAATGGATCCGATGCACCTCACCTTGTACTTGTATGGTCTGGGTATAGAAAACCTCCTTGTCTCATGTCAGAGATGGGTAGTGATGTCACCGCCCGTTATACATACACTTGGGCCATAAAAATAATAAAGTTCGTCCTATGAATGCTATAATTATTTAACAATCAACACACACCACTATCATCATTCAGCTAACATCTAGAAGCCAACTAAGTAAGTCGCAAGGACTTACCTGATACAAATCTCAACTCTCTTAATCTCAACTCGGTCTACAACCGTAGAAACTCATTTGCCTGTCATAAGAGGCAAGTGGATCAATAATGTATCCCTCTTTCTTAGAAGTCTATAACTTCTAAGATATACAATCCCATCATAAGAGAACTTACTAAAATACCCTCCTAAGGTTAAATGACCTTTTTACCCACGGTCCCAAAACACTAGAAAATTCTATAACATAGTTCTAAACTAACCGTTGGAACACAAAACCACCCTCTAGCTCTCACAAGAAAGTTTGGATAAGACTGGGAAGATATTCTACTTTCTTGACTTTTGAGAAAAGTCACTAGGATCTAACTTTGGACTAAGATATGAGGCTCAAATAATAATATAAAAATTCCATCAAAATTATCTTGTTCTTCTATAATATGCATGCTACTCATAGGAGAAAAGATCTCTCAAAGACACCCACTAACAACTCCTACACAATACTTCAAAGCTGATTCCCAAATCTAGAATTTCCTATAGTTAGCCAAAACCGCACTGTTATGAAATCTGCCCACTAACAACTCCTACACAATACAAAAATAATAACCAACGCCTAGGTTACTGCAACAACAGTATAGTCCAACGAGGCAAGGGTCAAGTGTAGAAGACTCACAGATCCGGTACGACTCGATCGAAACGGTCGATGACAGTCCTTGACAAGGAGAGAGGTAAAGTTGGCGTGGGTGGTGTGGTTTGTGACGGGGCGGCCAAGGTCCGTGTACTGTGGGTGCTGCACATCAGCGATCATTCAGGATCTCGATGATGTTTACGGTGCAAGAAGGCTTGAGAAGAAGGCGACATCATCGACTCACCTGGCCGCTGACGGTGACGGTGGTTGAGGAAGCTTTGCGGTGGTCCTTTAGCGACGTTGTGCGGCCTTGCCTGGCTGTGCGGTAGAATATTCGTCAACAACGGTTAGTTGACTCATGAAGGGAGAGAGAGATCGATACTCACTTGGTCGAGGAAGATGAATCACTGTCTGGCGCCGATGAAGACCGTCTGGGAGGGTCGGCCGTCGAACGATTCCGCCGTAGGTTGCAGGTGTTGAGAAACGTCGGAGAGGGATGGTGTCGCTTCCGGTCGTGCAGAGCAATGAAGAATGTGGCAACGGTAGAGTTACGTAGTTCCAATTAAGTTAGTGGTCATTAGTTTAGGTTAACTGTAATTAAGGAAATTTGGGTGGGAGATAGTAACGGATGAAGGTGCTTCTTGTTGGGCCTTGTGAAGCTTTGGGCCTCAGCAAATGGGCCTGCTCATCCAATCTAGGTAATGGGCTGATACGTGAGATATCTTATCATACGGAAATGTTACTCGGTAGATGCGAGATTAGGGTTTTACGATCTTTTAATCATTTATGCGAGTGAAAGACTCTCTTAATTGATAAAAATATGTGTTGATACATGACACTAGGTACCATGGAAAAAGGTCAACGGTCGGAATCCGGTTAACTTCGGAAAGAAACGAAAATTAAAATTCTGGATATTACATCAGTACCCCCTTAAAATAAGTTTCGTTCCAAAACTTAGAATAAGGCATCCAAACAAATGACTTTCAAAAAGAGAAGTACTCTATCTCTACTAACTTTTCACTCCCATTTTGTAACATGCAAAAACTACTCAATCATCATAATTAGGCAGTACATGAAAACACAATCACTCAATACAATGTATAATCATAACAGTCACACAAAACAACATCCGAGTACTAACTCGTCGGTACAGAAGTAGCGGCTAACTCCTCAAAGAACTCGGGATAACTACGTCTAATGCTCTCCTCTGTCTCCCAGGTGGCCTCATCAGCTCCTCATCTAGACGACTGGAACCTCAACATTGGTATCTCCTTGGACCGCAGGCGTCCAGTACTGCGCTCTAGGACGGCTACTAGGTACTCCACAAAAGTGTGATCTAGCTCTACTATCACGTCCTCATGGTTGATGACGTGTCTCGGGTCCAGGATGTACTCTCTCAGCTGAGATACATGCAAGACCCGGTGGACCCCCTCTAGTCTCGCCGGTAGTGCTAGCCGGTAGGCAACCTGATAGCATGAAATATGACGATATTTTAGGCACATGTTTTGGTTCTTTCTCCTCTTCTTTTGTGTATATGGCTATGAGCCTGAAGCATATATGAGCACATTCACCTATTATGTTGGTATAGAGATCTACACAAGCTTTGTTGTGTTTTAAAGGTGAATAAAGACTTGAATTGGAGCATAAATTGAGTAAGTGGGAGTGATTGATCATGCTAGACATCAAGAGGATGCACTTGATTAGCTAAGGAAGGAGTATGATTGGAAAGCTTTGGGAAACAAGAGATATATGCACGCTTTAGGGATTCCACGATCAAGTACAAGGAACCACGGCCGTGGTTTTGGGAATTAATTTAAATTAGACCGTGAGAATGTATGTCGAGAGCAAATATGCCATTCCACGGTGGATTCCACGGGCGCGGAATTTTACTCTTGGCCGTGGTTCTTCTAACGGTTTCCACGTGTCATATTTGTCACGTCAGCAGCGGTTATGCGCTTTTCGTAAACCTATTTTCTCCTATAAGAAGGCTGAAGGAAGAGAGAAAAGGAGTCCCTCCCTACATTTTCGCAGCCGGCACTAGAGAGAAGTCGAGATCATTTGCAAGATTACATTGTGAGAAGGTTTTGGAAGGAAGATTTGGAGAAGTACGCACTTTGATATTGTGGAGTTGGAAGATCTTAGGGTTTCACTTTGAAGGCGGATTGACATCCGTTCTTCTTTGTTCTTTAAGATTTGTGAGAGATTTCTGACTCAATTCTATATTCACTGAACACAAGTACGGATTTTGAGTTTGATTGAGATTAGTTTTGCATTCATTATTGAGTTTTCAAGGTTCTATCTTTTCTTTCTTTTAATTTTTTCCGTTCTTTCTACAAACGTTCTTGCTTCTTCTTCCACCACTTCCACACCCTTGGAGACATCCAAGGAGACTTCGGACAGCCCTCACAACATAAAAAAGGCATCTACAAATTTAAAATTGAAGCCACTTCCTGCACATCTAAGGTACGCTTTTCTTGGATCTAACTCTACGTTTCCCATTATAGTTAGTTCTAGTTTAAGTGAAGATGAGCATGAAAGGCTTATGATTGTATTGAAGAAACATAGGAAAGCTTTAGGCTACACCATATAGGAACTTGTAGGAATTAAACCATATTTATTTATGCACAAGTACTAATGGAAGAGGATTATAAGCCTTGACGTCAACCTCAACGACGGTTAAATCCGATCACGAAAGAGGTCTTGAAGAAGGAAATCCTCAAATTTCTTGATGCAGGTATCATATTCCCGATTTCCGATAGTAAATGGGTGAGTCCAGTTCAAATCGTCTCAAAGAAGGGAGGAATGACCGTTGTGGCTAACAAGAACAATGAACTCATTCCAACAAGAATGGTGACGGGATGGAGGATGTGTATAGACTATCACAAGCTGAATAATGCGACGCGGAAGGACCACTTCCCGCTGCCCTTCATTGATCAAATGCTTGAGAGGTTAGCGGAAATTTCTTATTTTTGCTATCTTGATGGTTATAGTGGTTTCTTTCAGATTCCGATTCATCCGGAAAATCAAGAAAAGACCACATTCACGTGCCCATGTGGTACGTTTGCTTATAGGAGGATGCCATTCGGATTGTGCAACGCTCCAGCCACCTTTCAAAGGTGTATGATGGCCATCTTCTCGGACTATATTGAGGAAATCATGGAGGTTTTTATGGATGATTTTTCTGTTTGTGGTTCCTTATTTGATGATTGTCTTGCTAACCTATCTCTTGTTCTACAAAGATGCAAAGACACTAACCTAGTTCTAAATTGGGAGAAGTGTCATTTTATGGTTAGGGAAGACATTGTTTTAGGACACTAGATCTCTAATAGAGGGATTGAAGTTGACAAGGCTAAGATTGAGAAAATAGAAAAGCTTCCTCCACCATCTTCGGTGAAGGGGATTAGAAGTTTTCTAGGACATGTTGGATTCTATAGGAGATTCATTAAGGACTTTTCGAAAATCTCTAAACCGTTGACTAAACTATTGATGAAGGATGTTGTTTTTTAATTTTTAAAAGAGTGTTTAGATGCTTTTTACAGGATTCGGGAAGCATGAATCTCAGCCCCAATAATTCAACCTCCGGATTGGAGTCTTCCATTTGAGGTCATGTGCGATGCAAGTGACGTAGCAGTGGGAGCGGTGCTTGGACAAAAGAAAGATGGATGCACTCATGTCATCTATTACGCTAGTAAAACAATAGATGTAGATCAGCTTAACTACGCCACAACGGAAAAGGAATTTCTTGCTGTTGTATATGCATTTGAAAAGTTTTGTTCTTATCTCTTAAGAGCGAAGGTGGCTGTATACACGGATCATTCAGCCATTCGGTATTTGCTTGCCAAGAAAGATAAAAAACCAAGGCTGATTAGATGGATTCTTCTCCTTCAAGAGTTCGATCTTGAGATTCGTGACAAGAAATGATCCGAAAATTCAGTTGCGGATCACTTGAGTTGTCTACCACATGTCACAAATGACGACTTACCTATTGATGACTCTTTCCCGGACGAATAATTGCATCTAATGGAAGAGTGCATCAATCATATTTCTAGAGGTAACGAACCTTGGTTTGCTGATTTTGTGAATTATTTGGTTTGTCAGGAAATACCTCCCGGACTATCCTACGCTCAAAGAAAGAAGTTATTTAAGGATGTCCGCCATACTGTTGGAATGAACCTATACTCTTCAAGAGAGGTCCAGATGGCATCATTAGAAGATGTGTACTTGAAGACGAAATGCAAACTGTCATTCGTCATTGCCATTCTCTTCCTTGTGGAGGACACACTAGCTCTCACAAGACTAGCGCTAAGGTATTGCAATCCGGATTCTTTTGGCCTACATTATTTAAAGATGTGCAAACCTTTGTTGTTTGTTGCGATGCTTGTCATAGAACATGGAACATATCTAGGAGGAATGAAATGCCTCTCAACAACATCCAAAAAGTGGAGATCTTTGACGTTTGGGAAGTTGACTTCATTGGACCATTCTCATCATCCTGTGGTAACCAATACATACTTTCTAGCTGTAGACTATGTTTAAAGATGAGTTGAAGCTATTGCTTCTCCAACTAATGATGCGATGGTGGTTGTTAAGTTCTTTAATGGAACTATTTTGGCAAGGTTTGGGACACCCCGAACCATCATTAGTGACGGAGGATCACACTTCATAGCCCGTCAATTTGAAGCTCTACTAGCTAAGTATGGGGTGACTCACAAGATCTCCACACCTTATCATCCGCAAACAAGTGGGCAAGTGGAGATTTCCAATAGGGAGATCAAAGGAATTATGAAGAAAACAGTGTCTAGAACAGGGATAGATTGGGCGTTAAAGCTTGATGACGCATTATGGGCATATAGAATGGCATACAAGACTCCCATTGGCACAACACCATACAATCTTGTGTATGGGAAGTCTTGTCATCTTCCGGTGGACTTGGAACACAAGGCGTATTGGGCTATTAAGTTGTTGAACTTTGGCATGAAGGAAGCGGGAGAGAAATGACTCTTGGATCTTAATGAGCTAGAAAAACTCCGCTTGAATGCCTACGAAAACGCCAAGATCTACAAAGAGAGATCGAAGCGTTGGCATGATAAGCACATCATTCCGAAAGACTTCAAAGAAGGAGACCATGTTTTCCTCTTCAATTCGAGACTTCGACTCATTCCCGGTAAGCTTAAATCTTGTTGGATAGGACCTTATGTTATTAAATACGTTTTTCCCCATTGTGCAGTTGAAGTATGGGGTGAGAAGTGCGGATGTTTTAAAGTGAATGGCAAACGACTCAAGAAGTACTCGCCAGAACTCCAAATTGAGGAAGTCGCACCGATTCTCCTCACTTAAGCACAAAGGATTGGTCTAGCTACGGATCTAAAACAAAGCGCTACTTGGGAGGCAACCCAAGGTAATACATTCTTGATTTTATTTTCCGTTTTTCTTAGATTAGATTAGTGTAGGTTGTTTTTGTTTGTTTTTATTTGATGTCTTCCGGTATGTCTTGTGTCTTTGGATGTCAGGGTTGAAGAACAACCAAAAGAAATGAAGAAAGCCAAAGGAACAACGAAATTTGGATTTTTGACAGAAAAAAAGATTTCCACAGGTTTAAATACGATTCCACGGCCTTGGTTTCATTAATTTTGGCCGTGGAGATACAGGTCGAAAGCAGCCAACGAAAAAAGAGCAAAACCACAGCCGGCCATACATTTCCATGGCCGTGGAAGTAACAGTGAGACCATGGTTTTTGAAAATTTGACGGACCTATATAAAGCCTTCTTCTTCACAAACCACAAAACCTTACCTTCTCCTCCACGCCCTATTCCACACCCAATCTCCTCAACCCTCAAATCTTCATTCGGTGATCGTTTTGCACAATTCTTTGCTCCAAACTGAAGCAAACTTGATTCTATTGTGGATTGTGACAACAAACAACACAAACATTCAGCGATCGGCCGAGATTTTGGATTTCTTCAAATCCAAAACCTAGGTTTTCTCTCAACTCTTTCCTCGGTTTATTTCCTTCGTTTTCTTTGAAGATTTTTAGGAGAACTGAATGAAATATAACTTAGAAATAGTTAGGACTGCTGTTGTTGAGATTGTTGTGGAATTTCCGGATTTTTAAGCTAAATCGTGCAGTTCCACGGGTATCTGTACAAAACCACGGGCGTGGTTTCACCACGAACAGGCCGTGATTTTCTGGAAAATGTTTGGAACTCGCAAATCAAGCCGAAACTAAAAGAAAGGAGGCAAAGGCTCCTCTTCCCAACCCCCTCCCGTTCCTCAACCCATCCCTAGGATCCCTACAATCCATGAGAACCACAAGAGGGCTTATGATAAGATCCAACAACGCAATGTTATTGCCCCTAGGTACATTGTGCTTGAGGAGTTTGAGGATTTGCATGTGGTGAATGATCTTTGATGGATGCTTAATATTGCTGGACTTACTGCATTTGCGAGCATTAGAGAGGATGCTTATGAGGAGATTACAATGGAGTTCATAAGCTCGTTTGACCATAGTGCCGTAAACCAAACGGTCTCCTACCGTTTGATGGACCACACTTACCATATGTCCATAGCTCAGTTTGGAAAGTTGTTTGGCTTTGTAGACACATACAATGGGACATTTCCTATGAGTTCTCGAGAAAGAGAGTTTTGGGAGGAAATTGCTATAGTAGTGGGTCACGAAGACCATTGGCAACCCGCTGATTCAAAAGCCAAGTTGATCTATAACCTCTCCTTTAAGATTTCCCATAGGATTCTCTCCGAGTGCCTTTTCCCTTGGACCGAGACTCCCCTGAAGCTCAAGGCTGATGAGATTTTTTATTCTTTATTGTATGGCGGCCGGTGTCACTCCGGATTGCGCCACTATGCTTGCTTCTACTCTTAGCAAGATCAAGAACAAACCTCTAGGGCTTCAAGGTTTCATGACTAGGGGACTCTTAATTCCCTACCACCGAGGTCCACCATTTCTTTCCATGCCTTGGGAAGACAAGGGAGGATGAGGCATTCCATGGAGAGTTGATTACTCCATCCATAACAGGCAGAACCGGAAAGCAACATTTGTCCCGATGCATGCCAACTTCCTAAGAGCTCCAATTTATTTTCCCGACGATACGCCAACTGATGTTGATGAGGATGGTGATGAGGAGATAGATGGTGTGGAGTTCCAAGATGCTGAAGGTGATGAGGAGGCTTTTGGAGATTTTCCGGTTCAGCCGGCAGATTTCTAGGAGCCGCCTAGGAGATCTACCTACCAGCAGCAGCCTTCCGCTTCTTCTTCTACCCGGCGTGCCAGAGTGAGTGAGCGACCTACTTGGATGGATGCACCACCGTCATGGATGGATGTTCCACCCGCTTGGATGGGAGAACCGCCGCAGTGGATGCCGCAGCTGCCAACATGGATGGACGAGCAACCGATATGGATCACCGGACTTACGGAGAGGATGGAGGCTCTTGAGACCCGCTTCGATAAACATGAGGAAGAACGCCTTGACAACTCAAGGATCCTCCAAGACGTTTACCTGCAGCAGTTTGGGCGTCCATACGACCCAAACATCTACCCGTTCCCACCACCTCCACCGCCTATGTGATAGCTTGATTGGTTCGAGTTGCTCCACCGCCTTGTGAGTTTGTTTTTACTTTTTCTTTTTCTTTTTTTTTTGCACATTAGGGACAATGTGTATCTTAAGTATAAGGTGGAGTATGATTCACATGTGATGTAATAATTTGACACATTGCTTTGCTTCTTATCCATGAACACTTGCATCTTTATGTTCTTGTCACACGTTTCATATTTGTTTTGCATTTTAAGCTTTGAAAAACCCATAAAGATTTGAAAATTTTGTAAAAATATTATGCTTCTAGGATTGGAAAAGACCTCAATGATGAATTTACTTGTGGATTGAATTTTGGACAACATTTATGTGCTTGATTTGAATTGTGAATTGTGGAGAAATTGAATATATTTATTGATTTTCTTGCAAGTTTAATATTGTAAAGTTTCTTGTCTAAATCATGTTGAGGAATGAAGGTTGAAATCGCATTATAAGTTCTTCCGCTTCTTTTTGAAATGATTAAGGCACTTCGATTTTTCTTGCTTCCTCTTTATTCATTTAGCCCCTCAATGAAAATTTTGCCTCCTTTACCTATCCGGGAATTAGGAAGAGTGTAATTTTTTGCATGATTGGGGACGTTATACATGAGGATAAGTAACTCGGCGCGATTCACATAGTCGGGTGTTTGTGTCTTGCCAAAGTCCGAATGAACTATAGTCCTAACGGAATAAGGTATGTGCATCAAGGGTTTGAGGCATCTCGAAAATTGAGAATCGCCGATCTCCTAGGGTTCGGTTTTTATGCACCGTTGTCCATACTTCCAAAAAGTAAAGTAAAAGAAAAGTTCGCATGCAAAGCATGTTCGGGAAACAATGATCTTCAATCTTGTGTTGTGTAGTTCCTCTTTCCCGGATATCGCACCACATTACCTTATGAAAAGTCCTATCCATTCACGTTTCTTGACCTTTACTTGAAAGTCCTTAAGATCTTATGGTTGTTATTTGGCTTAGTGATCTAAATTCGATTTTAACATGATTGAATTTGACATTACTATGGGTTATGATGTTTGTCTTGGAGCTTTTGCAATGCATGATGTTTCTTTTTCATGATATGATTCATTTTGTGTATATAGGAGTTTTCAAGGAAACAGGAAGCAAGATTTGAGAGTGATCTATTGAATAGAAGCACAATACCAAAAAGAATTGTTTATCCTTGTTTTGCATTCATATTTCATCCTACCTTATGTTCTAACTTTTGAAATCCTTGCTTGAAGACAAGCAAGAGACAAGTGTGGGGTATTTTGATAGCATGAAGTATGACGATATTTTGGCATATATATTGGTTCTTTTTCCCCTTCTTTTGTGTATATGGATATGAGTTTGAAGTATATATAAGCACATTCACCTATTATGTTGGTAAAGAGATCTACACAAGCTTTGTTGTGTTTTTAGGTGAATAAATGCTTGGATTGGAGCATAAATGGAGTATGTGGGAGTGATTGATCATGCTAGACATCAAGAGTATTCATTGGATTAGCTAAGGAAGGAGTATGAGTGGAAAGCTTTGGGAAACAAGAGATTTTATGCACGTTTTAGGGATTCCACGGTCACGTACAAGGAACCACGGCCGTTGTTTTGGGAATTAATTTAAATTAGACCGTGGGAATGTATGTCGAGAGCAAATATGCCATTCCACGGTGGATTCCACGGGCGTGGAATTTCACTCTTGGTTGTGGTTCTTCTAACGGTTGCCACATGTCATATTTGCCACGACAGCAGCAGTTATGGGCTTTTTGTAACCCTATTTTCTCCTATAAGAAGGCTGAAGGAGAGAAATGGAATCCCTCGCTACATTTTCGCAGCCGGCACTAGAGAGAAGTCGAGATCATTTGTAAGATTACATTGTGAGAAGATTTTGGAAGGAAGATTTGGAGAAGTACGCACTTTGATATTGCGGAGTTGGAAGATCTTAGGGTTTCACTTTGAAGGCGGATTGACATCCCGTTCTTCTTTGTTTTTTAAGATTTGTGAGAGATTTCTGACTCTATTCTATATTCATTGAATACAAGTACGGATTTTGAGTTTGATTGAGATTAGTTTTGCATTCATTATTGAGTTTTCAAGGTTCTATCTTTTCTTTCTTTTAATTTTGATTATTGATTTCATTATGATGATTGTTGGCTAAAACCCTTAGGCGATTTTAAGGTGAAGGGTTGATAGTTGTGACATAGATGATGATAGATTGAACCAAAATAGATTGGACCCTGAGAGTTGCGAGAAACCTTGTTGTCGAGGCTTTCCACGGCCTATTCTTTAGTTCCACGGCCGTGGTTCTTCAAAATCTGACCGTGGTTTTCCTCTGTCGTACGTTCTTTGCTTTTGCTTTGATCCAAAGTTAAAGATTTGATTTAATTTAGCCTTGGCTTACCTTTTCTAAGTAGTAGTGATACTCAACATCCTCTACTTTGGTTTCGAGTGTCACAACCTTGACCTTTTTGGCTTATCTTTGATTCCCTTGGGTTTGGGCATGGGTATTTCAAAGTTTAATCTTGTCCTTCGATTCCCTTTATAACGAGACTCATCATCCTTTTTTGAGAGAGCCTTTGGGTGAGACTTATGGGTTTGGAACTTCACTGTATAATTCCCTACCTTAGATCTATACCTTTGCAATCCTAACTCTGTCCTTATATCTTTAGAACATCTTGAATCGATTGCCACAATTGGATACCTGAATCTTTATAATCGTTGTTTTTCCAAATATCTTTACAAAAGCTTTTTATGTTGCCGGACAATTTATGAACTGAATTTTATCCCCCAAATCCCTCAGTTCGATACTCTGGAATTCTTGTTTTACTATGCCGATCCGTACACTGCGGGTTCGCTTTGTTTGATTTCAGTTTTTTATAAATTTAAGACTTAGTGCCGCACACTTTCAAGCGAACACAACCTCTCCGACTCTATCCAAAATCTCAAATGGTCCGACATATCGGGGACTCAGCTTCCCCTTAATGCCGAAACGCCGCATGTCTCGCGTCGGTGACACTCTCAACCACACTTGTGCACCTACTCTAAACTCAAGAGGTCGACGCCTCTTTTAGGCATAGCATTTCTTACGACTCTGAGCTGCTAACATCCGCTCACGGACCAAGGCGACCCGAACGATGTCGTCCTGTATCTGGTCCGGAGCTACTCCATCCGCTCTACTAGGATCATCCCAGCATAATGGTGTACGACATCTCCGCCCGTACAAAGCCTCATAAGGAGCCATCCCAATAAAAGCATGCCAATTGTTATTATATGAAAACTCTAAAAGGGGAAGGTGATCTGGCCATACCTGTCCCAATTCAGTATATAGGCCTGCAACATGTCCTCTAACGTCTGGATGGTCCTCTCATACTGACCGTCAGTCTGTGGTGGTAAGTAGTAGTAAAGTGGAGACTCGTCCTCAAAGTAGTATGTACCTGCTGCCAAAATCTCGAGGTGAAACGTCCGTCTCTATCGGAAATTATAGTCCTCGGTACCCCATGGAGTCTCACAATGTGTCTGGTAAACTCCTCAGCTAGACGACTCACTTGCCACATTTCCTTGATCGGAATGAAACGTGCGGTCTTTGTCAGACGGTCTACCACTACCCAAATAGCATCAAAACCTCTGTTGAGTCTCAATCCTTTGACGAAATCCATAGAGATGTCCTCCAACTTCCAATGGGCTCTAGTAGTGGGTGGATCTCTCCTCCGGACCTACGATGCTCAATCTTGTCCTGTAGGTAGGTCGCATACTAAGCTACCTACCGAGCCACATCGGGCTTTAAAACACCCCACTAGAAGGAACGTCTCACGTCCTTATACATGTAACTTACTCCGGGATGTACTAAATGGGGTAGCATGAGCCTCACTTGGTATCCTCTGTCTCAGCTTGCTATGTGATGACACACAAATACGGTCTTGACGTCTCATCACTCTATCAGCACCAATAGTGAACTGGGGTGCCTCGTCTCGAGACATCCTGTCTCGGATCCTAGTCAAAGTCGGACAGATCTCTTACTTTTGGATCCTTCCCAACATATCAGGTAGTTACTCCAAGGTAGCCAAATGACAGTTTGTATTTGGGAACTGAATTTCTACCTCTAACCAAGTAAAATCCCTTTGCAACTGCGAATGTACCATCAATCGGGCTATCACCTTCTCTGAGGCGTCTTTCAAATCAAAGCGTCAGCAACAACCTTCGTCTTCCCTGGATGGTAGAGAATCTCCAGGTCGAAAACCTTCATCAACTCCAGCCACCACCTCTGGCGGTTGCTCAACTCCCGCTGAGTGAATTTATATTTCACACTATTATGGTGTGTGAATATGTGACACGTTGCCCCATAGAGATAGTGACACCGGATCTTTAGGGCATGAACTTCTGCAGCTAACTCTAGTTCGTGTGTTGGGTAGTTCTCCTCATACATCTTCAGCTGCCGAGATGCATACGCTATGACCTTACCCCTCTGTATCAGGACACACCCTAAGCCCAGCTTGGATGTGTCACTGTGTACCACAAAGTCGTCTACACCCTCAGGCTGTGCTAAAATCGGACCAGACGCCAATCTCTTCTTAAGCTCCTCAAATCTCCGTTTACACGGCTCGGAGAAACAAATCGAGTAGTCTTCCTCAGAAGACAGGTAAGTGGTCGAGAAATCAGGGAGAACCCTTCCACAAACCGACGGTAGTAGCCCGCCAAACCCAGAAAGCAACGAACCTCCTTAACATTCTTAGGAGGTTGCGAAGAAGATTGTTCGCTCCAAAAGGTGTGTGCAAGCTTTAATATTTATACCAATAATAATTGCAAATAGCGAACCCGCAGTGTATGGATCGATTGTAATAAAAGCAAGAATTCCAGGGTGGAACACTGGGACTATGGTAAAACAAAGATCGGTAAATTCAGGTTGTCAATAAAACACAAGCAACAAAGCAAAGCTATCAATAATGATATAATAATCAGGTAAAGGGAATGCGGATTCTATAGATTGAAACATCTAGTTGTGGTTCAAGATCTCAAAAGATAAAGTGGACAAAGCTAAGGTTTACAAAGGGAAGGTGTTTCTAAGGCGAGAATAGAACACCGGGTAAGTCTCACTACTCACTATCCCAAACCAAAGATCCTCTCACCGGGTATGTCTCAAGGTACTAAGGAAAGGAACTATAAGCTCAAACTAACACACCACCCGAGGAAATAGAACCAACCTTTACCGGGTAAGTCTCAGGCTAACTCTCAAGGATGGGATGAAAGCACGCTCAAACCCCAATAAAGGATAAGCCTTTATTACCTACACTCATGATCTTGGGTATACAAACAAAGGAATCACTGGGGAAGTCTCATCCCAGGCTTGCGTTGAACCAAGAAAGGTATAACAAGGATAGGATTTGGCAAACTGAAACCTCAACTCAGATAAGGATCAGGAAAGGGCTCGCCTCGCTAAGTTTATGTACCATCTCGGTCGAGATGTTCCACGATTGATTGAGGTGTTCATCAATGAAGGCAAAGGCTCGAGCTTTCAGGGTCCACTAGAATAAAGGACCACTCTTTCATCGTCTTTCCCACAACTTTCATCCAATCACCCTAGAATCGCATAAAGAATATAGCCAACAATCATCATGATAACAATAATCAAATATATAAGAAAGGAATCAATATTTAAACAATAAAACCTTTACAAAAAGGTCTCTATAACTGAATCAAACAATCAAATAATCAGCGTTCCTCAATCGAAAATCAGAAAAGACAACAAAACCAAACCAACTAAGGAAATCTTACAAACTTCCTTCAAAGTCAACTTCAACTAGATTCCTACCTTCTTTGATCTTCAACCTTCAAAACTTCCTTCAAAACTCTCCAAAAATTTTATGATCCGAAGATGATCCGAGGATGGCTGAATTCTAGAAAATCAGCCTCTATATATATGAGAATTATCTTTCAAAGATAAAATATCTTAAAAAGATAATTTCCTTCCTTAAAATATCTTGCAATCTTCCTTGCTTCCAAAATATATCAGCCAACAAGATATGCTTTCTTCGAGAAGTCCATCCAAAAATATGTGATATTCACTTTCCAAAAATAGAAGAACTCAGCCAAAAATAAAGATCTTATGTCCAGTCATCACTTCCCCTCGGTCCAGACGCTCCTGATTATCACCTCGGTGGAGGTGGTACTGTAGCTGACCGAGGTGAGTCTCAGTTGTGTGTAAATCTCTCTAATCTGATCCAAAATCAATCTTCTATTCAACTTCCATGGTTCCTATACTTTCTTTGTAACTCGTCAATTCTCCAAAATGTAGCTCCAATGACTCCTTAGCTTCCTTAGCTCTATTTTGGTCTAAAACGTGCCATTTTCCCTACAATTACAACGAAACTAGGTGTAGACCTTGATTCCCGCAAAGGTAGACAAAACAACAATCTAATAAAAAAAATATATCCATACATGCAGATTTATGAAGATAAAAAGTCCAAACCAATCCCAAAATATAGATGTTCGCCACTTAGCGTGCGTGCAAATAAGCTTTAATTATAAAACTAGAAATCAAGCAAGCGAACCCGCAGTGTACGGATCGATATAGTTGAGCAAGAATTCCAGAGTATCGAACACAGGGATTTGGGGGGTTAAATCCAGTTATAGATTATCAAGCAAGTAAATCTATGAAGCCTTTCAAATTATTGGGAAAACAACAATCCTAAAGATCCAGGAATCCAGCTGTGGCAATCGATTCAAGATATACTAAAGATATAAGGACATAGTTGAGGTTTGCAAAGGTATACAAATGTAAGGAAATCGTACGGTGAAGTTCCAAAAACCTTATATGACCTACATAAAAGACACTCTCTATAAAGGTTGTTGAGGCTTCAGTATAGAAGGAATCTAAAGGCAAGAATTAACGTCAAATACCCAAACTTATAATCCAAGGATCAAGACTAACTAAACCGATTAAGGTTGTGACACTCAGAATCGAGGTAGAGGTTGTTGAGGCTTCACTACCACCTAGAAAAGGCGAGCCAAGACTAAGTTAAACAAATCTTTAACTTTGGATTAAAGTAAAAGCAATTTCGTAAACTGACACAAAATTACGGGTAGTTCTTGAGTTCCACGGCCGTGGAAGCTCAAGAATAGACCGTGGATTAGGTTCGTCGGCGATTCTCTCTAAATCTCACGGTCCAATCTGTTTACGATCAATCTATCATCATCTAAGCCACAACTATCAACCCTTCACTTTAGAATTGCTAAAGGGTTTTAGCCAACAACAGTCATATTGATATCAAATTCAAGATTTAAAAGAATGAAAGATGAAAACTTCCGAAAACCTTGAATAACTCTCAAGTCTATCTCAAATCCACAAATCAAGAACAATGGTGTAAATGGATTCGGAATATCACAAGCAATCACAATCTTAGATAAGAATGAAGAACGGGATGTCAATCCGTCTTCTAATCAAACCTAGAATTAAAGTATGAAATCTCCTTACGAACAATCTTCCAAATCTTCACTCTTTCTCCAACTTTCCGTTGCGAAATAGCAATTTCCGCACGTTCCACTTGAAACCCTAGGCACGTGCAATAAGCGTAGGCAAAGTCTAAGCAAAGGTGACGGAATCTCTCTTCTTCCGTCCTTTTATAGGGTAAGATAAAATATGAGCCCGGCCCATTGCGTAGAAGATCGTGGCTTAAAATATTGCGTAGAAGATCGCCAAGATCACGGTCGTGGAAGGGTTCCACGCCCGTAATTTAGAGCGTGGAATTGGGTCACGGTTTGTCACAACCCTCTACGGCCGTGTAAGTTGCTGGAATGCACCACGCTTCTCTTGTCGAAGTTCCACGGCCGTGGACTAGAACGTGGAATCTAGTACGGCCGTATTTTAGAGCGTGGTTTAGAGGTAGATCGTAATTTTCCTTAGCCTCATGCTATTCTTCAAGTTAGCACCATCCTTAGCTCCTAGAGATGTCCTCAATCCTTGGACATGCTCACTCTAACTCCATTCTCTCTCAATCCGTTCGGAATTAGCTCTTAATTGCCTATAATCAACACAAAGCTTATGTAGACCTCTATATCGACAAAATAGATAAACTAACTCACAAATACTTCAATGATTTATCAATGACTACCAATATGGAAGAAATACACTTAGATAACGTGCCTAAAATATCACAATATTTCATGCTAACAAATAACCCCATACTTGCCACTTGCTTGTCCCTAAGCAAGGTCTTTCAAAAGCTTTAAAACACAAGTTAGGTTGAAATATGTGTACCTTCTCAAAGCAAAACTTCTTTTGGATGAATGTGCCTTCTAATCAATAGATCATTCTCAAATCTTGCTTCATTTACTTATAAGACTTTCATACACTTAATCAAAGAGTAAAGAGTAAAGAAAGCTCATGAATCAATCAAACTTCCATGTAAACATCATAACCTTTAAACATTATCAAAATCAATCATAAGAAACTTCAATTTAGATCACCAAGTCATATAACATTCTTTTGATCTTAAGGACTTTCAAACAAGGTCTAGAATGTGGAAAGGGAAGGAAAACTTTAAGGAATGTGGTGCATGAATCCGGGAAAGTGGATAACTACTCTTTTCTTCTTCTCTTGCGGTTTCCGCAACACTTTCAACTTAGAGCTTCGCTCTCTTCTTTTCATTTTTCGACTTTACTTTTGGAGTTATAGATAGAGGTGCACAAAAACCGAAGCCTAGGAGATTGGCGTTTCTCAATTTTTATGAGATACCTCAAACCCTTAGCGCACATACCATAATCCGCTAGGAATATCGCTCAATCCGACTTTGGCAAGACACAAACACCCGGCTATGTGAATGGTGCCGAGTTACTCATCATCATGATTGACTTCCCCAAACCTATAATTTCTTTCTATTCCTTTGAATGCAAAATATTGCTTTCATGGCCCTCCTACATCAAACATGCCTTTTTCATTCAACTCCTCCAACTTCCCGGATAGGTAAGGGAGGTCATTATTTCAATGAGGGGCTAAATGATCAAAGAAAGAGGAAAGAAAATCGAATTGCCTTAATCATCTCAAAAAGAAGCATAAGAACTTATTATGTGATTTCAACCTTGATTTCTCAACATGATTTAAGTAACATTCATCACATTATGAAATTTGCAAAAGAAGGATCATCAACTCATTCAATTTCTTTTCAATTCACTATTCGTTTAAGCATGCGATTGTCATCAAAACTCAATTCATAAGTGGTGATTATCATAGAAATCATCTCTATCCTTAGAAGCACAAAACATTCAAAATTTTTCAATTTTTATGGGTTTTTCAAAAGCTTTTTCATGCAATGCGATAATGAAACGTGTAACAATAGAATGAAAAATGCAAGATAGTCTCAATAGAAGCATACAAAAGTGAGTAAGAGTTATTACAAACTATTAGTCACACCGCACCCCATACTTGGAACAAACATTGTCCCTAATTTTCAAAGAAAAGAAAAAGAAGAAAAGAAAGAAAGAAAAAGAACTCACAAAATGGTGGTGGAGCGGCTAAAACTGTCGATCTCAAAGTCGTCACTACGGTGCCGGTGGAGGTGGAAATGGAGAGAAGCTGGGATCATAGTACCGCCCGAACTGCTGGCGGTATACATCTCTCATCATGTGGTCAAGGTCATCCATACGTGCATCTCTAGCGTCAGCACGGATCTCCAAAGCTCCAACCCTGCTGGAAAGGTCGGTAGCCCACTCTGGCAACTGCTCATACCAGGCGGCTGGTTGTACCACGCTGGTGCATCTGAAGGTGCTGGTGCTGGTGCTGGTGGCGGCTGTGTAGACCATGGTGGAGGAGCTCCCATCCAATCCGGCTGAGTCGAATACCAAGCAGGGGGGTCAGCCATCCAAGTAGGCCTCTCGCTCACACTAGCGCGGCGAGAGGAAGAGCCAGATGCTCTAGCAGGGTGGGGAGAACGTCTGGGCATGTCGGGAACTGCATCCGGCTGGTCTGGGAATGTACCAAAGTCCTGATCAGCTCCTCCTAATCCCTCATAAACATCTCTCATCTCCTCCTCCTCTACAACTAGTGGTGGTACGTAAGGAGGGGCTACCAATTTGTTCGCATGCATGGCAGCGAATGTCGCCTTCCATTTATGGCGTCCAGCCATAATGGAATACTCAGGGAGCCACTCAATGCCTCTCCCGGTCCTACTCTCCCATGGCATAGCAGCGTATGATGGACCTCTATGGGTGGGGAAGATGAGGCCTCTAGTCATAAGGGCCTGAAGTCCTAGGGGTACAGCAGTAATACGTGTGCAGGCGGAGAAATCTACCCCTAATGCCCTAGCAAGGTGTGTGACTATCCCACCATATCCAATGTTGCCAGCCCTCTTATTCTTTAGCTTGCTCATGGTAGCAGCTAAGAGGGTGGCGCAGTCAGCAGGTCTACCGTATAGCATACAGTAGAGAAGAAAGAGCTCATCTATCTTGATCTTTTGAGGTGTCTCCGTCCTAGGGAAGAGACACTCAGTAAGTACCCTGTGAGCAATCTTGAAGTCCTTTGGAATGATATGCTTATCATGCCAACGCTTAGCTCTTTCTTTGTAAATCTTGGCGTTTTCATAGGCGTTCAAGTGGAGTTCTTCAAGCTCATTTAGGTCCAAGAGACGCTTCTCTCCCGCTTCCTTCATGCTGAAATTTAGCCCCTTGATTGCCCAAAACGCCTTGTGCTCCAACTCGACCGGTAAGTGACAAGACTTCCCATACAAAAGGTTGTATGGTGTGGTTCCGATGGGAGTCTTGTATGCAGTCCGGTATGCCCACAATGCGTCATCTAGCTTCAAGGACCAATCCTTCCTAGTCCTTGAAACCGTCTTCTCTAGGATTCCTTTGATCTCCCGGTTTGAGATCTCAACTTGTCCACTAGTTTGTGGATGATAAGGGGTGGCGATCTTGTGAGTCACCCCATACTTAGCTAGAAGAGCTTCAAAACGCCGGGCAATGAAGTGAGAGCCTCCATCACTAATGATGGTCCGTGGTGTCCCAAATCGTGAGAAGATGGTCTTGTTAAAGAACTTGACCACTACCATGGCATCATTGGTGGGAGAGGCAATCGCTTCAACCCATCTTGAAACATAATTAACCGCTAAAAATATGTATTGGTTACCACAAGATGATGGGAATGGTCCCATGAAGTCTACTCCCCAAACGTCAAAGATCTCCACCTCTTGGATGTTGTTGAGAGGCATCTCATTCCTCCAAGAGATATTTACTGTTCTTTGACAAGCATCACAGCAAGAAACAAAGGTTTGCACATCTTTAAATAGTGTAGGCCAAAAGAATCCGGATTGCAATACCTTAGCGCTA
Source organism: Fagopyrum homotropicum (assembly GCA_033239125.1). Classification (NCBI taxonomy): domain Eukaryota; kingdom Viridiplantae; phylum Streptophyta; class Magnoliopsida; order Caryophyllales; family Polygonaceae; genus Fagopyrum; species Fagopyrum homotropicum. The sequence goes on along the minus strand of BSWB01000007.1, from coordinate 51,747,921 downwards.
TTCTTGTTCGAACTAGCGTGTCCTCCACATGGTAGTGAACGACAATGGCGGATGACACTTTGCATCTCATCTTCCGGCACACATAGCTGAATAATGCCATCTGGACCTCTCTTAAAGAGGAGATGTTCATTCCAAAAGTACTCCCGAACATCCTTAAAGAACTTCTTTCTTTATGCGTAGGACAATCCGGGCGGTATTTCCTGACAAACCAAATAGTTAACAAAATCAGCAAACCATGGTTCGTTACCTTTGGAGATTACATCGATGCACTCCTCTATAATGTGTAAATGCTCGTCCGGGAAGGAGTCATCTATAGGTAGGTGGTCGTCCCCTAGATGTGTTAGACGACTCAAATGATCCGTAACAGAAATTTTCCAAACCCTTCTTGTCGCGGATCTCTAGATCAAATTCTTGTAGGAGAAGAATCCATCTAATTAGCCTTGGCTTCGCATCCTTCTTTGCAACGAGATACCGGATCGCAGCATGATCCGTGTACACAATCACCTTTGCACCTACAAGATAAGAGCGAAACTTGTCAATTGCATAAACAATGGCTAAAAATTCCTTTTCCGTAGCGGCGTAGTTGAGTTGCGCTTCATCTAGCGTCTTGCTAGCGTAGTAGATAGCGTGGGTTCGCCCTTCCTTTCTTTGTCCAAGAACAGCTCCTATAGCTACGTCACTTGCGTCACACATAATCTCAAAGGGGAGATTCCAATCCGGAGGTTGGATAATAGGGGCTGAAATTAGAGCTTCCCGAATCATGTTAAACGCATCTAAGCATTCCTGCGAAAACTCAAAAACTGCATCCTTCATCAATAGATTAGTGAGCGGTTTTGATATTTTAGAGAAGTCTTTTATGAAGCGTCTATAAAATCCAGCATGTCCTAGAAAACTTCTTATCCCTTTCACCGAAGTTGGGGGAGGAAGCTTCTCTATAGTCTCTATTTTAGCTTTATCCACCTCAATCCCTCTACTACAGATTAAGTGCCCTAGTACAATGCCTTCCTTCACCATGAATTGACACTTCTCCCAATTAAGAACTAGGTTAGTGTCTTCACACCTTTGTAACACAAGAGCAAGGTTAGAAAGACAATTGTCAAAAGAGGAACCATAAACGGAGAAGTCATCCATAGAAACCTCCATGATTTCCTCTATATATTCGGAGAAGATGGCCATCATGCACCTTTGAAAGGTGGCTGGGGCGTTGCAAAGCCCGAACGGCATCCTCCTATAAGCAAACGTACCCCACGGACACGTAAATGTGGTCTTCTCTTGATCATCCGGGTGTATCGGAATCTGAAAGAAACCACTATAACCGTCAAGATAGCAAAAATGCGAATGTTGTGCTAACCTTTCAAGCATTTGATCGATGAAGGGTAGTGGGAAGTGATCCTTCCTCGTCGCGTTGTTTAGCTTGCAGTAGTGTATGCACATCCGCCATCCTGTCACGGTTCGGGTACGAATGAGTTCGTTATTCTTGTTGGTGATGACCGTCATTCCTCCCTTCTTCGGGACCACTTGAACCGGACTCACCCACTTGCTATCGGAGATAGGGTAGATGATACCTGCATCAAGAAGTTTAAGAATCTCCTTCTTGACAACCTCCTTCATGGTCGGATTCAACCGCCTTTGAGGTTATCGCGAAGTCCTAAAGTCCTCTTCCATTAATATCTTATGCATGCATAGGGAAGGTTTAATTCCAACTAAGTCCTCTATAGTATATCCTAAAGCTTTTCTATGTTTTCTAAGGACAACCATGAGCTTACTATGTTCATCCATGCTTAAATCGGAACTAACAATAACCGGAAAGGTAGAATTAGGTCCAAGAAATGCGTACCTTAGATGAGTATGAAGTGGCTTTAGTTCCATGATTATCGGAGTTTCCAATGGTTCTTGAGGAGCGTCCGATGCTTCCTTAGAGGTGTCTAAGGGTATAGAAGGTTGGGGAGAAGAATCAAAAGAAGTTGAGGAAGAGACACAATTACCTTCGGAATCACCCAAAATTACGGCCTCTCTGCATCCTCCACGGCCGTGGTTTTGGGCGTAGAAAGGGAATACGGTTGCCCTGTTCTCTCCACGACCGTGTAACCCTTTGGAGTGAGCCACACTTTTGTTGGTGAAATCCACGGCCGTGGAATATAGTGTATGGCCGTGGATTCGTACGTTCTCTGCCTCGTCGTGGAGTTTCTCAAACTCCTCTTCACACACTTCTTCTTGTGCTTCTAAGGCTTCAATTGCCTCATTGCACTCCTCTTCTTCCCCTATATCCACTAGACTCATAGTAATAACCTTTTGCAAAGGATCTTTGAAGAGAATAGCACTTACCTCCTCTCTAGACAACCTTTCTTCATCTTGGATATTGAATATATCCTCATCAAAGATTGGTTCTTTCACTAAAGTGGAAAGGACAAACTCTACCTTCTCTTCTCCTATGTCAAAGGCGAGTCTAGCATTCTTGCAATCGACTATGCAGCCGGAAGTTGCAAGAAACGGTCTTCCGAGAATGATCGGGACCGGACTATCTGCAGGAATGTCAAGCACAACAAAATCTATAGTAACATAGAATTTACCTAGCTTGACCGGGACGTCTTCAACAATACCAACGGGACAAGTTATGGAACGGTCCGCCATGTACAACGTCATCTTCACCGGTTTAGGGTCACCTAAACCGATCTTCCTATATAATGCAAGTGGTATGATGCTCACACTTGCTCCCAAGTCACATAATGCATCATATGTGACATCTCCCACTCCTATGGGAATGCAAAATGACCCCGGATCCTTTAGCTTTGGGGGCATCTTCTCTTTCATGGTCTTGATGATATCCGAAGAATCCGAACTCATCTTAACCTCACCGAAGTCCTCTAGATTTCTCTTGTTAGAGAGGATTTCCTTCAAGAACTTGCCATAAGCCGGCATACCTACAATAACATCAATGAAAGGTATGTTAATATGCAATTTGCTCATGAGTTCTATAAACTTACCGAATTGCTTGTCTAGACGCGCTCTTGCTCTAGATTGCGGGAACGGTAGGGGAGGTTTGTAAGCTGGAGGAGGAACGTAGACAGATTCCTTCTCCTTCCCCTTTTCTTTCTCTTTCTCAACGGGGACTTCTACAAACTTGGGCTGCGGGTCGGTAGTGGTGACCCCGCTCCTAGTTGTGATCGCCATCACCCTTCCTTTTGGGTTGTCCTCCGTTTTTCCTGGAAGTTTCCCTTGATTCCTAGGAACTTCCTCCGCATGGCTGAACATTTGGTTTTATAAAACCTTTTGGGCTTTATCAACCTTAGTAATGTGATCATCAACCTTGATGATGCGAGTCTCCAACCCTTGAAGCTTCCCCAAAATCGTTTCCAACATGGGATCGGGTTTCTCCTTCCCCGAAGTGCTTCCAACATTAGATGTTTGCCCCTGGCTTTTCAAAGGAGTGGAAGAAGAGGAAGGTGGAGTTAGTGAATTTGAATTAGAAGGATAAGAATTACCGGAATTTTGTTGATTGGAGCGCCAATTGTTGTTGTTTGAACCCCTATTGTTGTTCCAATTGTTGTTCCGGTTGTTGTTCCGATTGTTGTTGTTGCGGATTGTATTCTCACCACCGTTGTGGTTATTTTTGTTGCCTAAATAACCTACATCTTTTCCTTGTTGCTTTGGAAAGTTGGTCTTGATGGCTTCTTTCAACTCTTTAATCTCGTTGTTGAGAGAAAAGATTTGAGATTGAGCTTCATAAGTGAGCTTTGCTCCTTGCTCCACACGATTCCCCTCCACTTTCCGGTGAGAATACTTCTCTATGACTCGCACTTGCTTCTCAATGAAGTCCCAAGCATCATCTTCCCTCATGTCCATGAATGTACCACATGAGAGGGATTGGAGCTTGAATTGTGTCTCCACATCCAGCCCCTTATAGTATATCTCCAATAATGCAAGCTTGGATATGCCGTGATGAGGGCAATCCAATAGCAAATCCTGAAATCTTTCCCAAGATTGAAACAAACTTTCGTTAGATCTCATTGAAAATGCATTAATCTTACCTCTTAGCTCCGCCGTTTTGGATGGCGGAAAGAACTTAGTGAGGAACTCCACGGAAAGATCCTCCCATGTCTCAAGCTTTCCACTTGGAAGAGCTTGATACCAAGACAATGCTTTTCCCTTCAAGGAGAAGAAGAAAGGTTTGAGTTTGTAGCTGTTGGTAGTTGCGTTCTTAGGCTTCATTGTCTCCATCATAATCTCAAAGTTTTGTAGATGTTGGTGTGGAGATTCAGCACTTGTTCCACCAAATTGGTTTTGGCGAACAATGGTAATAACTTGAGGGTTGAAGCTAAACCCTTGTACATCGTCAGCATCAAAGTTCACACCTAAACGGCGTGGTTGCTGCGTTGGATCCATCCTTTGGCCAAGAGTTCTTGGCTCCTCATCCACGCGTTCGATCCTTGCATTCCTAGGTGGAACACGGCGATTTGCAGCTGGTCGTGGATAGAATGGATTCACATTGATCGTGGGATCAATTTCCTCTAGTTGTGGCATGGAGGAGTCGCTATCCTCATTGGATGAGTTGGCTCTAACCGATCTTCCCGGTCTCCTCCTTTTCTTTTTCTCCTTGAGGTTGTTTATTTCCAGCCTCATTTGGAACATCATGTCCGTTAAATCATCAACCTTCATTTGATGACGATCCGTTTCTTCTCTACGAGTCTTCTCACTCCATTGGAGTTGAGCTTCCTTTTCCGCTAACTCCGATTGGAGATCACGTTCTCTTTCTTCAGCCATTTTCTTTTCCTTACGCTTTCTCCTTAAAGTCCTCTCAAGCTCTTGATCAAGAGGTAAGAGGTCTTCGTTATTCCTAGACATGCGCACACACTTGAAAAGATATCAAATAACAAGGGAGAAGCTCCCAAGCTTGACAACCGATAACCGAATTCGGCCTAGACCAAATCCCCGGCAACGGCGCCAAAAACTTGTTCGCCACTTAGCGTGCGTGCAAATAAGCTTTAATTATAAAACTAGAAATCAAGCAAGCGAACCCGCAGTGTACGGATAGATATAGTTGAGCATGAATTCCAGAGTATCGAACACAGGGATTTGGGGGGTTAAATCCAGTTATAGATTATCAAGCAAGTAAATCTATGAAGCCTTTCAAATTATTGGGAAAACAACAATCCTAAAGATCCAGGAATCCAGCTGTGGCAATCGATTCAAGATATACTAAAGATATAAGGACAGAGTTGAGGTTTGCAAAGGTATACAAATGTAAGGAAATCGTACGGTGAAGTTCCAAAAACCTTATATGACCTACCTAAAAGACACTCTCTATAAAGGTTGTTGAGGCTTCAGTATAGAAGGAATCTAAAGGCAAGAATTAACGTCAAATACCCAAACTTATAATCCAAGGATCAAGACTAACTAAACCGATTAAGGTTGTGACACTCAGAATCGAGGTAGAGGTTGTTGAGGCTTCACTACCACCTAGAAAAGGCGAGCCAAGACTAAGTTAAAGCAAATCTTTAACTTTGGATTAAAGTAAAAGCAATTTCGTAAACTGACACAAAATTACGGGTAGTTCTTGAGTTCCACGGCCGTGGAAGCTCAAGAACAGGCCGTGGATTAGGTTCGTCGGCGATTCTCTCTAACTCTCAGGGTCCAATCTGTTTACGATCGATCTATCATCATCTAAGCCAAAACTATCAACCCTTCACTTTAGAATTGCTAAAGGGTTTTAGCCAACAACAGTCATATTGATATCAAATTCAAGATTTAAAAGAATGAAAGATGAAAACTTCCGAAAACCTTGAATAACTCTCAAGTCAATCTCAAATCCACAAATCAAGAACAATGGTGTAAATGGATTCGGAATAACACAAGCAATCACAATCTTGGATAAGAATGAAGAACGGGATGTCAATCCATCTTCTAATCAAACCTAGAATTAAAGTATGAAATCTCCTTACGAACAATCTTCCAAATCTTCACTCTTTCTCCAACTTTCCGTCGAGAAATAGCAATTTCCGCACGTTCCACATGAAACCCTAGGCACGTGCAATAAGCGTAGGCAAAGTGTAAGCGAAGGTGACGGAATATCTCTTCTTCCGTCCTTTTATAGGGTAAGATAAAATATGAGCCCGGCCCATTGCGTAGAAGATCGTGGCTTAAAATATTGCGTAAAAGATCGCCAAGATCACGGTCGTGGAAGGGTTCCACGCCTGTAATTTAGAGCGTGGAATTGGGTCACGGTTTGTCACAACCCTCTACGGCCGTGTAAGTTGCTGGAATGCACCACGCTTCTCTTGTCGAAGTTCCACGGCCGTGGACTAGAACGTGGAATCTAGTACGGCCGTATTTTAGAGCGTGGTTTAGAGGTAGATCGTAATTTTCCTTAGCCTCATGCTATTCTTCAAGTTAGCACCATCCTTAGCTCCTAGAGATGTCCTCAATCCTTGGACATGCTCACTCTAACTCCATTCTCTCTCAATCCGTTCGGAATTAGCTCTTAATTGCCTATAATCAACACAAACCTTATGTAGACCTCTATATCGACAAAATAGATAAACTAACTCACAAATACTTCAATGCTTTATCAATGACTACCAATATGGAAGAAATACACTTAGAAAACGTGCCTAAAATATCACAATATTTCATGCTAACAATAGACTATAATACATGTTATCAAAATAACCCATACTTGTCCCTTTCTTGTCCCCAAGCAAGTTCTAAATCTTAGATACAAGATAGAATGGATAATAAGTAAGAAAGATCAATGAAAAACATTTCAAAACATTTTGTGGTGTGCTCCACTCATAGATCACCCTAAGATAATGGTTCGTTGAAAATAAAATCAAGACATGATCAAAACATTTTATGAATATAAGAAAGCTGTTCATCTTTGCATAAAATCATAGAATGCATAATAAATGATAATTGTCGAAATCAATCATGTATAATCCAGTTTAAACCATCAGGCCAATCAACAAGCTCGAGGTCTCAAGGGCTTCCAAAAGAGGTCAAGAAACGTGTAAGGGTGGGATGTATATAGGGTAATGTGGTGCTACAATCCGGGAATAGGATCTTACTTCACTTTCTTTGAATCTCAACAGCTTCTACCAATAAGCTTTTCTTATTTTCACTTTACTTTTTGGGATGCATGGACAGAGGTGCACAATAACCAAAGCCTAGGAGATTACCAATCATCAATTTCTCGAGATGCCTCAAACCCTTGATGCACATACCATGACCCGTTACGACAATCGATCAATCCGACTTTGGCAAGACACAAACACCCGGCTATGTGAATGGTGCCGAGTTACTCATCATCAAGATCAACGTCCCCAAACCTAATTGTTTCTTTCTAACACTTTCAGCAAAGGTCTGAACTTCACTTTACTTGCTTTTCGTCACTGTAAGAGCCTTAGTCTTTGAGAGCCTAGGAGTCTTGCTGAGCCTTAGATGAGTCCTTGATGTGCTTACCTTGGACTCTGGAAACCGCACCTTCGCACCACATAGGCCGCCCCAACGGATAGGCACCCCTGCGCCTTAGGCTAGCCGCCCCTACGACTTTGTGTTTGAGCAGCCACATTCGTTAACTCTTTGACTCGTGCTTTGCGGCTGGCTTCTCTTATAAGTTTTCCTATCCTTCAGATGAGATGTTTTTCCATTTCATTCCAGCTTCTTCACCCTCTCTACGTTCTCCATCTTCTTCCTTGATCTTCTTTGCTTCTCTTGATCTTGTGTGAGTGAGTTCTTGAGAGTTTGAGTGTGGTTTTAGCTGTGGTGGATCTTGAGGTTGTTGCTAAAGGTTGTTGAGGTTGTGTTGAGGTGATAGACGTGTTGATGCTCCATAGTTGCAACTTAGGGCTTGTTGTGGTAAGCTCTTCTCCTTCATCTCTCTTCTTTCCTTTTTTCTTGCTTCTTTCTTCCTTCCTAGGTTAGGATGACAAGCTAGGCTTGTGTTGGATCCTTTCCTGGATGGTTGATGATCATATATGTGTATATATGTTTAAATGTTGTTGTGGTATGTTGAAGAAGTGAAGAGAGTCAAGAAAGCGATCGAAGAGAAGTCGGGCCCAACATTCTGCATAGACAGCCGCCCTTGCGCCTGGTGTGAGCGGCCCGTGCGCCTACCTGTGATCCGCCCCTGCGCCCTTGGTGAGCCGACCCTGCGTCTCACTGGATCAGCTTGTGTTCTTTGTTCATGTTGGTGCATACGTGGTTAGTATGTCTTCCATCCTTCCTTTCCTTTGGCCTTGGCTTAGTTGTTAGCTAGGCTAGTGTGGCTTGGATGAGCTGTATGATAGAGATGTGGCTTAGGCACTCGTGTTGATGTTGAGGTTATGCCATAGGAATATGTGAGCTTGTTATGATCTTGAGGTTTAGATTGAGGTTGTAGGTTGGTTCTGGTTATGGAGACGAGTCTCCTAACCCTTGCAGTATATGATGTTGTGTGCCTTGCTATTGTAGGCGTTGGTTCCTTCCCCAAGGGGAAGCTATGACGTGGTATTGGATACGAGTGTATGAGGTAAGTCCATAGGACTTACTTAGCGTTCAGTTATGGATTTGTATGATTGTGATGGTTGTGTATGCTCATATGAGTGTGCATTTATAACCTAAACCGGACTAGGACGACCATATATTACATTTAAATGGCCCAAGTGTATTATAACGGGCGGTGACCACTTGCCAGAAGCGCCGAGAGTGGAAGGAGGTGCTCGGAAGCCAGTAGCTCAGGGGGGAGGTAGATCCCCAACACCTTAGTTAGAGGGGGAAAAGACCGGGTTCTTTAGGCTCCTCATGCCACAAAAGAAGTTGAATTAGTAAAGGAATAACATAAATGAAAGATAATAAATGAATTTGTGTGGCATTGCATGTATGAGATGGTTATGTGTGTTTGTGCTATTACCTTCATGCTTATCTATTGCTGTAGCTAACGGTGTATACCATGTTGTAGATGATCTGCAGGTTAGGAAGACTACAAAGTGAGCCAGATGGTGTGACCAGCCGAGGACTTCTGTACATTAGGATGCGTGGGTTGGGATCTTTTGTTTCAGATGTTTATGTTTGATGTTTTGTACTCGGCTTTGAGTTTGTAAACTCTTTTAATGTATCATACAACTTTTATGTATTTGGTTTTACTCTACTTGTGCCTTGTTGTAAGATACAGTGAACTTGTTGTCAGGCTAGGGTCAGGATCCATTATGAGATCCTCGCACAATGTAGCATCCCAAGTCCTGTGGATTTGGGGTATTACAGAGTTGGAATCAAAGGCCTTAAGTTGACGACAATGGCACTTGCTATCTGCAATAAAGGTAGAGTGGATAAATAAACGGAACCCACATGGGGTATGACTTTTCAAAAGGTTTTGGTTTTAAAGCGAGTACAGATGTTTTGGGATAGTGTATACAGAAGTCGTCACTCATCTGAGGATCTCGACAATATATATATATATATATATAGATATCTCTTATGTTATTATATGTATGCATGTATTATTAAGTATTATATATATATATATATATACATATAGCCTATATAGAGCCTTATACGTTAGGTGTGCATACCCCGCAGATGGCTCGGACTAGAGCTACTGCTGCTGCAGGTACAGGTAGGGGTAAGCCACCTCTTCCTTTAGGAGGGATAGGATAGGGACCAGCTCCCGCGGTAGATCAAACAGTGGTGGAGGAGGCTCCTGAGGAGGTTGTTGAGAGCATAGTTCTAGCTATGAGGAGTGGTGGGTCCAAGAGGCAACAGACCCATCTAGGCCAGTCTGATGGCTCATACCGTGTCTCTATGGGCGGATCAGAGTTCAGAGAGTATCTCAGGCATTTTGAGGAGGCCATCACAACGGGTAGACGAGCCCTAGATCTGCCAAGGCATGAGGGATCATCTGAGAGATCCCATGGAGCTACTCAGGTGCCAACTGCACCGGTTCGTGTTGTTGACTCGAGTTGTCGAGGAGACCAGGGGGCCTCGACCAAATACCTAGTTGAAGGCATTTCACAAGCAAGGAGTACAACACTTTTCTAGGGAGATCGGCCTAGAGACTGAGGTGTGGATTGGGCATGTAGACTTAGCTTTAGAGTCTATTCGCTGCCTAGAGGACAGACGGATGAAGCTAGTACAATCTCTGTTCCATGACCTGGAACACCAGTGGTTGAGGACAATTAGAGCACGAGTCTCCACCTATGAGCAGATGAGGACTATGCTGAGGGAGCAGTTCTGCCCTACCTCATGAGGAGGGAGAAGCTGCAGGACTTTGTGGAGGCGGGTTTTGAGGACGTACCTATTACAGACGCTATTCGCCGCTTCCAGACTAAGCTAGCATTGCTGGGTCCAGCTGCACCATCTGAGGGCCAGCATGTGTACCTTTTCGCCCGTCGTCTGAGGGAGAGCACACACTCATACATGGCGGGATTTCACTGTGACTCATTGGCAGACTACTAGGATCGGGCCTCTGCCTATGAGAGAGAGAGAGAGAGCTAGCTAGAGGAGGACTTCTCAGACAGGACGGTCTGAGAAGAGGTAGCGTACCCCACCGATTGGTGCAGGAGCATCTAGATACGGGCGAGGTCAGACTCAAGGCCGCTCGAGTGTTCTAGTGTCTGCACAGATAGCTGAGAGGGGCCGGCAGTGTTACAACTACGAGGCCTATGGGCATGTGAGGACTGATTGTCCTAGAGCACCACTGACTTGCTTCTCGTGTGGGAAGCCAAGACATAGAGCTATGTTTTGCCGTCAGGGCAAGGCGTCATCATAACAGGTTTCTTCCCCTGCAGGTGCAGCAGTAGGCTGGCAAAGACCGCCTCAACATCAGACACAGGGACAACAAAGAGTCCCAAGCACACGCCTGCTACTCAGGGGTCAGCTCCAGGACCGAGTAGAGGTAGAGGTAGAGAGGCTGGTACCAGTGATAGCTGAGGAGCTCGAGGTAGAGTTTTTGAGCTGAGGAGTGCTAAGGAGCCGCCAGCACCAACTGCTACAGGTACCATTCTGTTACATGGTTTACCTGTTAGAGTTTTGTTTTATACGGGTGCTACGCATTCATTTATTTCTGCTGCATGTGTTGAGCGTTTGAGTTTGTCTACCATAGAGGGGGCACCCTTTACTATAGGGCTACTTGATGGTAGTAAGGTCAGAGGTACCTAGGAGATACGTAGTTGTCCCCTACGCTTAGGAACTCGTGTACTACTTGTTGACTTCTTAGTGATGCCTTTGATGCATGAAGAAGTCATACTAGTTATGGATTGGATGCGTAGACACCGTGCGGTGTTAGATGTGGGTAAGAGAACTGTTACAGTCTCTACCGACTTAGGTTCGATAGAGGTCTTCCGGGGTTAGGACCTTGGGAAGACAGGATCTGTAATCAGTGTCGTACGAGCAGCTAGACTGATTGCACAGGGATGTAATGCCTTCTGGTGCTATGCCATGAAGGATGGAGAGAGTCCGGCTTTGGAGGACATACCAGTGGTCTGTTGTATTACAGACGTATTTGTAGAGCCATCTAGCTTGCCACCTCAGAGGAGCGTAGATTTTGGTATTGACTTGGAGCCTCGCACGAGACCCATCTTGAAGGCCCCATACCGTATGGCACCTGTCGAGATGTTGGAGCTGAAGAAGCAACTCGAGGAGTTGGCTGAGAAGGGCTTCATAGAGCCTAGCATTTCACCATGGGGTGCACCTGTCCTCTTCGTGTGGAAGAAGGACGAATCATTGAGACTGTGTATAGATTATAGAGAGTTGAACAAGGTGACCATCAAGAATAGGTATCCACTACCTCGTATTGATGATCTACTTGATCAGTTACAAGGAGCGACAGTCTTCTCTAGGATTGACTTGCATTCATGGTATCACCATGTAAGGGTGAGAGAGCAGGATGTGCACAGGATGACATTTCGTACCCGTTATAGACACTACGAGTTTGTAGTGATGCCATTCGGGTTGACGAATACCCCAACAATTTTCATGGAGTTGATGCACAGTATCTTCATCGACTTACTAGATCAGTTTGTGGTGGTCTTTATTAATGACATTCTAGTGTACTCTCGTAGCAGAGAGGAGCATGTTGGGCACTTGAGGACGGTTTTACAGATTTTGAGGGATAGAGAGCTGTACGCCAAGCTCTCTAAGTGTGAGTTTTGGATGTCTAAGGTTGCTTTCCTTGGACATATCGTCTCCGCCGACGGGATTATGGTAGACCCGGCAAAGATCGAGTCTGTTTCTGCATGGACGACACCGACGAACGTCAAGGAAGTGCGTAGCTTTCTTGGCTTAGCTAGTTATTACAGACGCTTTGTGGAGAGATTTTCTGTGATTTCCCGTCCACTTACGAGTCTTCTGAGGAATACTACCAGATTTGTACGGACTGACCAGTGCGCTCAAAGTTTTGAGGAGTTAAAGAGGCGTTTGACATTTGCTTCTGTCTTGGCACAACTAGAGGGTTCTGATGATTTTGTGGTCTATAGTGATGCATCCAAGCTAGGCTTGGGATGTGTGTTGATATAGAGAGGCAGAGTGATTGCATATGCGTCTCGACAGCTGAAGACGTATGAGGAGAACTACCCGACTCATGATCTAGAGTTGGCAGCGGTAGTTCATACTTTGAAGATTTGGAGACATTACCTCTATTGTGCTACATGTTAGATCTTCACAGACCATAAGAGTCTGAAGTACATTTTCACGTAGTGGGAATTGAATAACCGTCAGCGTCGAAGGCTTGAGTTGATCAAGGACTTTGACCTTGAGATTTTGTATCATCTTGGCAAGGCGAACGTAGTAGCTGACGCCTTGAGTAGGAAGACGCCTCAAGAGAAGGCGATTGCCAGACTTAATGTACAGCCTCAGCTTTAGAGGGATCTATCCGGGCTATAGATGGACATCCAGTTTCTTGATGAAGAGGCCTAGTTATTTGTTTTAGCGGTTCTACCTAGTTTGTTGGATGAGATCCGACAAAAGCAAGGGACCTGCCCGACCTTGACAAGGATCAGAGATAGGATGTCTCGTGGAGAGGCACCCTAGTTCACTATTGGGGCAGATGGAGTTATGAGGCGACATGATCGTATCTGTGTTCCTGCAGATGCAGAGCTGAGAAAACAGATATTACAGGAGGCTCACTTTACGCCTTACTCAGTACACCCTGGTACGAGTACGATGTACCATGATGTGAGACGCTCATATTGGTGGGGAGGGCTGAAGCCCGACGTAGCCAGATTTGTGGCTCAGTGTGTGACCTGCCAACAAGCCAAGATAGAGCATTTCAGGCCTAGAGGTGAGCTCCATCCACTGCCAGTGCCGCAGTGGAAGTGGGAGGACGTCTCTATGGATTTTGTGACTGGGTTGAGGACCAGTAGGAGCTTGGATGCTGTTTGGGTGATCGTTGACAGACTGACAAAGAGGGCACATTTCATTCCCATCACAGAGACGTGGCCAGTGAGCAAATTAGCTGAGGAGTACACCAGACAGATAGTGAGACTCCATGGGGTACCGAGGACGATCGTTTCTGATCGTGATGGACGATTCACATCGAGATTCTGGTAGCAGATTTAGACTGCTTTGGGGACGAGTCTACACTTCACGACTGCGTTTCACCCCCAAACAGATGGTCAGTCAAAGAGGACCATCCAGACCTTAGAGGATATGCTGTGAGCATGTGCGTTGGATTGGGGACAGGGATGATCTGATTACCTCCCACTCGTTGAGTTCTCATACAACAACAGCTGGCATGCATCTATAGGGATGGCTTCTTATGAGACACTCTATGGACGTCGATGCCATACACCTTTATGTTGGGATGAGCCTAGGAGTATCAGTGGGATAGCACCAGAGCAGATTCAGGATGATATGGTTCGAGTAGCGCTGATAAGAGAGAGGATGCTGGTTGTATAGAGTTGCCAGAAGTCTTATGTAGACAAGAGGCGTCGACCTCTAGAGTTTAGGGTAGGAGCTCATGTCTGGATGAGAGTATCTCCGACGCGAGGCGTCAGACGTTTTGGCATAAAGGGGAAGCTAAGTCCTCGATATGTCGGTCCTTTCGAGATATTGGATAGAGTTGGGCGAGCAGCTTACAGATTAGCTTTACCTCCAAAGATAGAGGGTGTTCACCCTGTGTTTCATGTGTCTTAGCTAAGGGAGTATATTCCTGATCCGAGGCACAATGTGAGTTATGGTGATCTGGTGGTTGAGCCAGATCACACATTTGTAGAGCACCCTGTTACAGTCCTAGAGCGAGGTGTGAGACGCCTGCGTTCGAAGGACATTCCTATGTTGAGGATATAGTGGTCGAGACGAGTACTAGATGAGGCTACCTTGGAGACAAAGGATAGTATCCAGAGGAACTATCCAGAGTTCTATGCTGAGCTAGATGTACCAGTAGGATCCACAAGTAGATCTTAGTGCCTTCTTGGTGAGTGCATGTTATATGCTTATGTGATATGCCATGTTTTTGTGCTATAAGTGATATGTGTATAGGATCTGTTAGATCATGTTTGCTAGTACGAGACAGGTTTAGCTGGAGTGGGTTGTTACCTCCATGCTATGGTATGTGTGTTAGGATTAGCTGGAGGTGGTTCTTTCCTCCATGCTACCTTTGATGGACATAGTTTGAGTGGGGATGGTTTTTCCTCCACATAGTAGTGTTATGCGTGCGTTTGGCTGGAGATCGCTTTCCTCCATGCCAGTGTGATGTGGTTAGTGGTTGGCTAAAGATGATCTTCCTCTAGACCTTGTGTAGAGTTGTTTTGCTGGAGTTGTGATTCCTCCATGCTATGTTAAGGATATTGAATATTATAGTTGTGACCTGACGTTCTTGAGGAGAGTGTTTACCTCGGCTTATGGGTCCGAGAGGCTTTGGGATTTTGTAAGTTTCAGGACAAAACTTGTTTTTAGGGGGGTGTGATGTAAGAGCCTTAGTCTTTGAGAACCTAGGAGTCTTGCTGAGCCTTAGATGAGTCCTTGCTGAGCTTTCCTTGGACTCTGGCAACCGCACCTGCGCACCACCTGGGCCGCCCCAGCGGCTAGGCGCCCCTGCGCCTGAGGCTAGCCGCCCCTGCGGCTCTGTGTTTGAGCAGCCTCATTTGTTGACTCTTTGACTCGTGCTTTGCAGCTGGCTTCTCCTATAAGTTTCCCTATCCTTCAGATGAGAGGTTTTTCCACTTTATTCCAGCTTCTTCACCCTCTCTACGTTCTCCATCTTCTCCTCTCTTCTTCCTTGATCTTCTTTGCTTCTCTTGATCTTGTGTGAGTGAGTTCTTGAGAGTTTGAGTGTGGTTTTGGCTGTGGTGGATCTTGAGGTTGTTGCTGAAGGTTATTGAGGCTGTGTTGAGGTGATAGATGTGCTGATGTTCCATAGTTGCAGCTTAAGTCTTATTGTGGTAAGATCTTCTCCTTCATCTATCTTCTTTCCTTATTTCTAGCTTCTTTCTTCCTTCCTAGCTTCAGATCACAAGCTAGGCTTATGTTAGATCCTTTCCTGGATGGTTGATGATCATATATGTGTATATATGTTTATATGTTGTTGTGGTATGTTGAAGAAGTGAAGAGAGTCGAGAAAGGGATCGAAGAGAAGTCGGGGCCAACATTCTACACAGGTAGCCGCCCTTGCGCCTGGTGTGAGTTGCCCCTGCGCCTGCCTGTGAGCCGCCCCTGCGCCCTTGGTGAGCCGCCCCTGCGTCTCACTAGATCAACTTGTGTTCTTTGTTCTTGTTGGTACATACTTGGTTGGTTTGTCTTCTTCCTTCCTTTCCTTTGGCCTTGGCTTAGTTGTTAGATAGGCTAGTGTGGCTTGGATGAGTTGTATGATAGAGATGTGCCTTAGGCACTCGTGTTGATGTTGAGGTTATGCCATAGGCATATGTGAGCTTGTTATGATCTTGAGGTTTAGATTGAGGTTGTAGGTTGGTTCTGGTTATGGAGACGAGTCTCCTAACCCTTGCAGTATATGATGTTGTGTGCCTTGCTATTGCAGGTGTTGGTTCCTTCCCCAAGGGTAAGCTGTGACGTGGTATTGGATACGAGTGTATGAGGTAAGTCCATAGGACTTACATTTAAATGGCTCAAGTGTATTATAATGGGCGGTGACGATTTGCCAGAAGCTCGCCGAGAGTGGAAGGAGGTGCTCGAAAGCCAGTATCTCAAGGGGGAGGTAGATCCCCATGCAACACCTGAGTTAAAGGGGGAAGAGACGGGGTTCTTTAGGCTCCTCGTGCCACAAAATAAGTTGAATTAGTAAAGGAATAACATAAATGAAAGATAATAAATGAATGTGTGTGGCATTGCATGTATGAGATGGTTATGTGTGTTTGTGCTATTACCTTCATGCTTATCTGTTGTTGTAGCTAACGGTGTATACCGTGTTGTAGATGATCTACAGGTTAGGAAGACTGCAGAGTGAGCTAAATGGTGTGACCAACCGAGGACTTATGTACATTAGGATGCATGGGTTGGGATCTTTTGTATTAGATGTTTATGTTTGATGTTTTGTACTCGGCTTTGAGTTTGTAAACTCTTTTGATGTATCATACAACTTTTATGTATTTGGTTTTACTCTACTTGTGCCTTGTTGTAAGATCCAGTGAACTTGTTGTCAGGCTAGGGTCAGGATCCATTGTGAGATCCTAGCCCAAGGTAGCATCCCAAGTCTTGTAGATTTGGGATGTTACAGTCACTTGCGTCCAAATTCCCGGATTGGTAAAGGGAGGCAAATATGTATATGAGGGGCTAAAGCATGGTCAATAAGAAGAAGAAAAGAGAATGAATTGCCTTAGTCATCCTAGGAAGAATGTGATAGAACTCATCATGTGTTGTCAACCTTCAAATCCAACATAATTTTGATAAATACAAAGTATTAAACAAGCTAAAATTTCAAACAAAGCATTTAACAACTTAAAATATCATTAATCCTCTCGAGCATATAAACATTTCAAAACTAATCTGCAAGCAAAATTATCATCGAGGTCATATCTAGAAAAGAAGAACAAAACGTTTTGAAAATCTTTCAGTTAAAAGTCATCTCGGTCGAGGTGTTCTAAGGTCATCCGAGGTGTTCATCCCCGATCGGCCAAGAACGTCTCGGTCTAGCCATTAATTTTTTTTTCAAACCTAGGTTTTGACGTTTTTCTCAAACAAAAACCTGTATGTATGCATGTAATGACAGATAAGCATATAAAGCCAAATAAGCAATAATATCCGAAAGAGTCATACAAGCCATAGTAGCACATAAGTCACATAAATACATCCAAATACCCCATACTTGGGACACATTGTCCTAATGGGTCAAATATAAGTCTAAGGAACAAAATACTCAATGAACCTAGCTGAACTGCATAATGAATAAAGAAAATCAATGAAGCTCTAGTCCTCGTTAGCTGGCGGTGGTGGATGTGGAATGTAGGGATGCTGGGATGGATCGAACGGATAGCCCATAACATGTTGATACTGCAGCTCCATAATCCGTCTAGTGAAGTGCTGGTTCTCAGCCATCCGATGCATCCATCCATCACTGTGTCGGCGCTCATTAGGAAAGCGTTGGGAGATTTCAACTGTCATAGCCGCGTAGGAGACAATCATCTGATTAGTCAGCTCATCAATCCGTCAGTGGGCCTCGGGATCTCTACAGCGGTGAGATCTGCGCTGAGGTCGCGGTGGTGGTGGTGGTGCTCTCATCCTCCGTCGCCTCGTCATCAAGGTCAACAATGGGAACACTGGGCCCGCCGGTATCAGTACCGGTCTCCATGGCAGCTCCTCCTCCATACCCCTCAGCATCATCATCATCTGCATTTCTAGCATCCTGCATATAAGAGAACCAAGCATCAGACCAATATTGATGATCAAAGACAGAAAACTGAGATGACCACATAATGTCCTATGGAGATGTCATCTTCCATGGTATGGCAACGTAGGTCGTGCCAAGGCCACAAGGAGCTATAATACGGCGAGTGATCATCTCTTGAAGTCCCAACGGCTTCGGAACCGCAACAAGTGTACATCCCGATAAGTCAAGTCCCATGGAAGTGGCGATGTGGGTCACCTGCCCACCACAACAAATATCGCCCTACGACTGCCCCCTTTTCTTGTGTAGGTCATCTGCAAGCATGGCAGCAAAGTCTGGTACTCCTCCTGTCACCATGCATAATAAATTCAACAGCTCCCCTTGACGGACCTTCTGGGACGTCTCAGTACGCGCCAATAGTGTCTCACTAAAGATCCGGTGAGCAAGGTGGAATATGATCTGCTCACGGGAGTCTCCGGGCTGCCCTCTATCCTTGTGATCCATCATGTGGGCAATCTCGCCCCAAAAACTCCGAGCCACCGCTCGGGAAGGAAAATCAGTAATAGTAGGTGTAGGGAAGCCGAAAACCTCACTAAACTGATCCATAGGAACTGCATAGTTCCTCTTCCACAGCCGGTACTTGATCTCATGGTGCTCCAGCACATATGTGACTGAACTCACAAACTCCATCGTCGGCTCTAGATAGGCCGGCGCTCTAATAGTCATGAAATCCTCCAAGCCAACCATGGAGATCATCTTCCTCAAGTCCTCCGCCACATGGACGCACTCGAAGGCATCAATGTGAAGGAAACACGGGGCAATGATGGGGCGGCCACAAATCCGGTTGTAATCCTTCTGGTGTCGCTCGTGGATCACAAGAATCGAAAACTGAGAAGCTGAGGAAGGAGAAGAATGGTGTGAACTGCTAGGCATGTCTCTCAAGGCCAACTATCGATTAGATCTGTCGCTCATGGTGAAGAACAGAGAACACCTCGACCAAGACACAGTCGACTGAACCTAGGCGAACTGCTATTCAAACGCAACTCCTGAATCTGTAATCTTTTTCCCCCAAAATAACTACCAAAAGCTTCCTATGGGATACTTATATCCTTTTCAACAACAAACTATGGAAACCAAAGCCAGATCTATCTAGACTCAAAAAAAGAAGGAGTTAGGTTTTGAACGAAATACCCCAAATTCTGCAGAATGAAGCGTTTTCCTCGTTGTAGTTGCTTGGAAACTCAATCTCCTGGTTCCTCTTGTGATTTCGAGCCAAGAACCGTGGAAAACGAGCAAAAATCGAGAATTTAGAAGTAGAAGCCGCCGCGGTCGAGGTCGGTCGTAGAGAGGGAAAAGGTGGGGAGAGTGAGAAACCGTCGCACCTTTTATACCCCTCGTTGAATTTGATTACACCTCGGTCGAGATGTTCTTGAGTGGACCGAGCTGTCAGTGTGGATTGTCAGACCTAATCGCCTCAGTTGACCAAGAACATATTGGTCGAGGTCTTGTGACTGCACCCGAGATTTGTCTCAGTCAATCTCCGTCTTCTCGAACTTCTGTCCATCAAGTGTAGCTCCTGAGCTGTAATTCCTTCTTAGAGAGTACCTGATTCCTGTCTAGGAGGACGCAAAAAAAAACCGAAGCAAACTATCTAAACTAAGCTGAAACAGGGGAAAAAAGCAATACCTTGGGTTGCCTCCCAAGAAGCGCTTGGTTTAAGGTCACTAGCTAGACTGTAAGCCATCCTCAAACAAGTTGTAAGGTGTCCTCACCCCATACTTAATCTTCATCATGGGGTGAAACAAAGGATTCTATCCAATGTTCCATAAAATGCAAGTGCTCATCGGGAAACGTGTCATCAATGGGTAGGTCATCCTTCTCGAGCGAGGTGGGAGGTAGCCGGATGAGGTGATCCGAAACAGAATTTTCGCCTTCCTTCTTATCGCGAATCTCAAGGTCAAACTCTTGAAGCAAGAGAATCCAACGAATGAGGCGTGGCTTTGCATCCTTCTTAGCGAGCAAGTAACGAATAGCTTCATCGTCAGTGTAAATAATAACTTTTGCTCCAACTAAGTAAAACAGAAATTTCTCAAAAGCACAAACAACTACCAAAAGCTCCTATTCGGTGGTGGCGTAGTTCAGCTGAGCTTCATCTAGAGTCTTGCTAGCATAGTAAATGACGTTGGACCAGCCATCCTTCTTCTGTCCAAGTACAGCTCCTACGGCCACATCACTAGCATCACACATGATCTCAAACGGCAAGGTCCAATCGGGAGGTTGAATGGTGGGAGCGGTAATCAACGCTTCCTTTATCCTGTAAAAAGCATCAAGGCATTTCTGCGAAAACTCAAAAACATCATCCTTATTCAAGGTCTACACCTAGTTTGAACGTTTTATCTTCATAATCTGATAGCATGTATTATAGTCTATATTTTGGAATTGGTTTGGACGTTTTATCTTCATAAATCTGCATATATGGATGTATATTCTTTTATTATATTGTTGTTTTGTCTACCTTTGCGGGAATCGAGGTCTACACCTAGTTTCGTTGTAATTGTAGGGAAAATGACACGTTTTGGACCAAAATGGAGCTAAGGAAGCTAATTAGTTATTGGATCTACATTGTGGTGCATTGAAGAGTTATAAGAAGATCTCAAGCATGGAAATGATTTAGAGGATTGATTTTGGACCAGATTCGAGATGATTTACATTCAGCTGAGATTCACCTTGGTCAGCTACTATATCACCTCGACCAAGGTGATCTTGAGGAGCGTCCCGACCAAGGCGAACACCTTACCGCCGACAAGATCTTTATTTTTGGCTGAGATCTTCTATTTTTGGAAAGTGGATATCACATATTTTTGGCTGGATTTCTAGAAGAAAGATAATATTATTGGCTGTTATATTTTGGAAGATATGGATATATTTTCTAGGAAATTATCTTTTTAAGATATTTTATCTTTGGAAGATAATTCTCCTATATAAAGGGTTGGATTTTCTACAATTCAGCCATCTACGGATCAACCACATCTCGGAAATTCCGGATCAGAGGAGCATAGTACTCCAGAGTTGAAGGAAGTTTTTAAGGTTGAAGATCAAGGAAGGAAGGAATCTATTTGAAGTTGGCTTTGAAGGAAGTTTGTAAGATTTCCTTAGTTGATTTGGTTTTGTTGTTTTTTCTGATTTGTGATTGAGGAACGCTGATTGTTTGTTTGTTTGATTCATTGAGTTATTGAGACCTTTTGTTAAGGTTTTCTTGTTTGAATATTGATGCCTCACTTATAAAATTGATTATTTTCATCATGATGATTGTTGGCTAAGTTCTTTATGCGATTCTAGGGCGATTGGTTGAAAGTTGTGGGAAAGACGATGATAGAATGATCTTAATCCTAACAGGACCCTGAAAGCTCGAGTCTTTACCTTAACCGTAGAACACCTCGGTCAGTCATTGAACATCTCGGCCAGGATGGAATTTAGCTGAACGGGGTGAACATTTCCTGAACCTTATTAGAGTTAAGAGTTCGAGTTTGCCAAATCCTATCCTTATTATACCTTTCCGGGTTCAACGCAAGCCTAGGATGAGACTTACCCGGTGATTCCTTTGTTGGTTTACCCAAGGTCATGAGTGTAGGTAATAAAGGTTTATCCTTTATTGGGGTTTGAGTGTGCCTTCATCCAATCTTTGTGAATTAGCCTGAGACTTATCCGGTAATGGTTGATTCTATTACCTTGGGTGGTGTGTTTGTTTGAGATTATAGTTCTTTCCTTTGTACCTTGAGACAACCCGGTAAAAGGAGCTTGGGTTTGGGATAGTGAGTAGTGAGTATTACCTGGACATCTATTCCCACCTTAGAAACACCTTCCCTTTGCAAACCTCATCTTTTTCCACGTTATCTTTTGAGATCTTGAGTTGGAATCACAACTGGATGCTTTAATATCTAGAATCCACATTCCCATTATCTGACTTTTATATCATCTTTGATTACTTTAATTTGCTGTTAGTGGTTATTTGACTACCTGATTACCATACATTGTTTCACCATAGTCCCAATGATCAACCCCTGGAATTCTTGCTTTATTACAAATGATCCGTACATTGGGGGTTCGCATATTGTTCAAGCATACTTCTTGGTTTATAAATATTAAAACTTTCACACATCTTTTGGAGCGAACAAGTTTTTGGCGCTGTTGCCGGGGATTTGGTCTAGACCAAATTCGACTTCGGTTGTATTTTGGGGCTATTCCCTTGTTGCTTTTGACCACTTTAATTGATTGTTTTTGCACAATCTTTCGTTATGTTTATGCGAAGAACTCGTGCTGGAAAGGAAATAATTCCCTACGATCCCGAACCAGAAAAGACCTACAAGAGAAGATTGAAAGAAGCTAAGATGGCCAATAAATATAATCGCGATCTTGAAGACGAATTGAAGAAGGCATATGAACAGCTACGCCTCAGTAAGGAAGAACTGCAGCGAGAGAAAGACAAGACTCGCGTAAGAACAAAAGGAATTGAAGCAGATATGGCCGCTCTAAGGGCCCAGTTTCTGCCTCGACGATCCCAGATCCTCGACTGAGGCAAGACCCAATTCTAGTTGCCCCGGCCAAGATGCATCCCACCACCTCGGATGCCAGTCCGAGATGTTCTTTTTTCTGGAGTTCCACAAACCCTAGGACAGAGGATGGACCCTAATAAGCAAGTCAGGCGTCCAAGAGTCAACCTAGGTGATCCAATTGAGAATGATTATTAACTTCGACCGCAAGTTCTAACCATGATTCGACAATGTCAATTTGGAGGTTTGTAGAGAGAGTCTCCGCATCAGCATTTGCAAAATTATGAGATTTTGATGGAGACCTTGAGACCATCAAGATTTGAGAATAACAATTACAAGTTGATGCATTTCTACTTCTCTTTGAAATATATGGCGCTTACTTGGTATCAATCTCTTCCGGCTGGAAAAATCAACACTTGGGAAGAGATGACGACTAAGTTTCTTACTGAGTTCTTTCCCCCTTCTAATACCACTGAATTGAGGGGAAAGATCAATGCTTTTATTATGAAGGACAAGGAAAGTTTATCCAAGTCATGGGAGAGATTTAAGGATCTTTTGTTGGATTTCCCACATCATGGGATTCCAAAGATCGAGTTGTTGGAAACATACTTCAAGGGATTGGATGGGCAAACTCAATCCAAGCTCCAATTACTTTCCGTTGGCCCCTTCATGGATATGCAAATACATGAAGCTTGAGATTTCATTGAAAAGCAAGCTTTACACATGAAGAAGGAGCAAGACGGTTGCTACCAAGGAAGAAACAACTATCAAGGGCCGCGGAACAACAATTACAACAACAACAACAGAAACTCCAACAACAACAATTGGAGATATAATCTACAAAATTCCGGTAACACTTATTCTCATGTTAATAATGCTCTTAACACCCCCTCTTCTTCTTCTACTCCCTTGAGAAGTGAGGAGCCTGCATCAAGTTCGTCCCAGCCACCAAAGAAAGATGTTGTGCTGGAGGCAATATTGATCAAGCTCAACGCTATGGAGCCATCGATGAATTCATTTTGGATGGCACAAAAAGCCTTCGATGAATTCTTCAACAAGGCGAATGAAGCGCCAAGAGATCCAGGGAAGCTCCCAACAAGGACAAAGAGCAACCCTAAGGGACAGATCATGGCAATTACAACACGTAGTGGATTGAAGACTACAGATCTAGTACCTCGGTCGAGCCACGACCAGGCGAACACTTCGGTCGAGGTGCCAACCGAGATGGAGCCCCAGAAAGCGAAAGATAAATATGACGTTTATGTTCCACTTCCTGCTTATAAACCACCACTTCCATTCCTTTAGTCAAGGGCGAGGGCACATCTAGACAAGCACTTTGGTAAGTTTCTAGACCTTATGAATAAACTACATATTAACATCCCTTTCCTTGATGCCATTCTAGGGATGCCCGCCTATGAGAAGTTTCTAAAAGAGATTCTATCAAGGAAGAGGAAGTTGGAGGATTTTGGTGAAGTAAGGATGATATCTAAGTCTTCAGAGCTCATTCAAATCATGAAGGAATAGATGCCACCTAAATTGAGGGATCCCGGTTCATTTTGCATTCCCATTCAAGTTAGGGATGTAACTTATGATGCATTATGTGATCTAGGAGCCATCGTGAGTATCATTCCACTGGAGCTTTGTGAGAAAGTCGGACTTGGAGAGCCCAAGCCGGTGAAGATGATGCTATACATGGCGGATCGCTCCATTACCCGTCCTGTGGGTACTTTGGAAGACGTTCCCATCAAGTTAGGTAATTTCTACATACCTATAGAATTTGTTGTACTTGACATTCCCGCAGATTATCCCATTCCTATCATTCTCAAGAGACCATTTCTAGCAACTTCGGGTTGCAATGTGGATTGTAAGAACACCAAGTTGAAATTCAACATTGGTGGCGATCATGTGGAGTTTTCATTTTTTGCTGCAATGAAGGGAGAGCCGCTGAAGGATGACATGTTCAACATCTATTATGAAGAAGAATCAAGAGAATTGGTGAGCTCTATCCTTATTAACGATCCTCTTGGAAAAGTTCTTAGTTTTAGTTTCATGGAGGAAAGTATAGATTTCTCTTGTGATGCAGATATATGTTAGAATGAAATATGACTATATTTTAGGCCCTTGTTTTAGTTGTTTTTCCCTCTTTTATGTATACATAGAAATGAGTTTAAAGCATTTGTGAGCTCATTCACCCACTTTGTCGATATAGAGATCTACACTAGCTTTGTTTTGTTTATAGGTGAATAAAGGCTTGGGTTGGAGCAAAATGTGGAAGGAAAGGAGTATTTGATCATGCTTGATGGAAAGGCGATGCTTTGGAGGAGCTAAGGAAGGAGCATGAGTGAAGAACATCACGAAATAAAGGCTTTCACAAAGGATTTGGATTTCCACGCCCTAAATTACGGCCGTGGACTTGGCATTGGATCGTGGAAAGTGAATTTGAAGCACAACAGAAAGTTACACGGTCTAAACCACGGCCGTGGAAAGTTATAAGACCGTGATTTCCATGACGAAGGTGACGTGTCATATTTTCAACATCAGCGACGGTTATTGGGCTTTTCTCGTAACCCTATTTCGCCCTATAAGAAGGCTTGAGAAGGGAGTTTAGGAGACGGATGCTTTAGGGTTTATTTTACCTACGCTTGCAATCGGACGTTCGGGATTGAGGCGAAGGACTGGAGATTTGGAAAAAGACGTGATTTTGTAGATTATGTACTTTTGGGATATCTTAGGGTTTACATTGGAGGACGGATTAACATCCCGTTCTTTGTTTTTTCTCTGGATCTTTGTGAGGATTTCTATTCCTACTTTTCTGCATTCATCAAACATACTTTGTTATGGATTTGAGTTTTGTTATTGGATAATTATTGAGTTTTTGGAGTTTTATACCTTTTCTCTTTTAAACTTGATTTTTGATATCATGATGATGATTGTTGGCTAAAACCCTTTTGCAATTCTAAGGTGAAGGGTTGATAGTTGTGGCTTAGATGATGATAGATCGATCATAAACGGATTGGACCCTGAGAGTGTGAGAAACCTCGTCGACACCCTAAACCACGGTCTGTTCTTGAGTTCCACGGCCGTGGAATCTCATGATCTCGTCGTGATGTTCTCTGTTTTACGACCTTTGCTTTTGCTTTAATCCAAAGTTAAAGATTAGCTTTAACCTATCCTTGGCTTGCCTTTTCTAGGTAGTAGTGAGACTCAACATCCTCTATTTCGGTTTCGAGTGTCACAACCTTAACCGTTTTAGTTTATCTTTGATTCCTTGGGTTTGGGCATGGGTATTTGAGATTAATTCTTGTCTTTAAATCTTTACTATACTGCATCCTCAATAACCTTTATAGAGAGAGTCTTTGGGTTAGACATATAGGGTTTTGGAACTTCACCGTACATTACCTTACTTCAGTTATTCCTTTGCAATCTCGACTCTGTCCTTATATCTATAGAATATCTTCAATCGATTGCCACAATTAGATACCTGGATCTTTAGGGTTGTTGTTTTCCCCAATATTTGCAAAGCTTTTATACTTTTACTCGCTCGATTATTCGAAAGTGAATTTGACTAACCAAATCCCTGAGTTTGATACTCTCGAATACTTGCTTAACTACGCCGATCCGTACATTGCGGGTTCGCTTGCTTTATTTTCAGTTTTATACATCAAAACTTATTTGCACGCACGCTTTGAGGTGAACAAGTTTTTTGCGCCGTTGCCGGGGATTTGGTCTATACCAAATTTTGGTTCTCGGTTGTCGAGCTTGGGAGCTTTGCTCTTGTTATTTGATATCTCTCTTTGAGTGATTTTTGCAGATTCTTTAGGTATATACAAAAGACTAGATCTACCGAAGATCTAGTTCCTTTTAATCCAGAACTTGAGAAAACTTTGAGAAGAAAGTTGAAAGAGAAAAAGCTGGCTGAAAACAATGAGAGAAACATCCAAGCGGAGTTGGATGAACCTCAACTTCAACATAAGTTGAGTAAGAAGGCTCGTATCGAAGAAATGCAGCGTCGTCAATTCCAATATGATGAGCTCAAGGCTATGATGCTAGACATAAAGTTGGAGATGAATGATGCTAAGAAGAAGAAGGTCAAGAAACCTAAGTCCATTAGAGCTGAATCATCCGACGATGAGGATGAGGATTTGCCGCCATTAGAGGATATTGATCCGGTGATCCATTCCGTTCAAAACAACCCTAGACCACCGGTTGTTCCTTGCATTCCCGTTGGAGATGTGAGAGTTACTCATGAAGGGGATGAACCACGGACTCTTGGGCAAAGAATGGTTCGCCAAAGTCAATTTGGTGGAACGAGTGCTGAATCTCCACACCAACATTTGCAGAATTTTGAGATTCTCATGGAGACATTGAAGCCGAAGAGGGCTAACAACAACAACTACAAGATCAAACCGTTCTTCTTCTCTATGAAGGACAAGGCTTTGTCTTGGTATCAAGCTCTTCCAGCTCGAAGGCTTAACACATGGGAGGATCTATCTTCGGAGTTCCTCACCAAGTTCTTTCCGCCATCCAAGACGGCGGAGTTCAGAGGTAAGATTAATGCAATTTCTATGAAAGCTAACGAAAGTTTGTTTCAATCATGGGAAAGATTTCAGGATCTCATATTGGATTGCCCACACCATGGCATTTCAAAGCTGGAATTACTGGAGATCTACTACAAGGGGTTGGATGTGGAAACACAATTCAATCTTCAATCTCTCTCTTGTGGTACATTTATGGACATGAGAGAACATGATGCTTGCGACTTCATTGAGAAGCAAGCCCAAGTGATTCAGAAGTATTCCCACCGGAAGGTCAATCCTAATAGCCGGAATCAAGGGGATCCGGGAGCTAAGCTAACACAGGCTGCACAAACTCAAATATTCTCCCTCAACACCGAAATCAAGGAGTTGAAAGAGATTATTACAGCTTCCCTTCAAAAGCCAAAGGAGCAAGATGTTGGCTACTTAGGAAACAAAACCAACAACCAAGGGAATAGGAACAATAACCGGAACAACAATTGGAATAACTACAACAACAACAACAGAAATTCCAACAACAATTAGTTGTCCAACCAACAAAAAAATTTCGGTAATTCCTATCCAAATTCTGGAAATTCACTAACATCTCCATCTTCTTCTACTCCTTTGAAAAGCTAGGGGCAAGCATCAAATGGCTCAAACAATAAGGAGAAGGAGAAACCCGATCCTATGTTGGAGACGATCTTAGGAAAGCTACAAGGTTTGAAGAGCTACATAACTTCGGTTGATAAAGCACACAAAGTTGTAGAAAACAAAGTATTCAACAAGCCCAGAGAAGTTCCTAGAGATCAAGGCAAGCTTCCTGGAAAGACGGAGGAAAACCAAAAGGGAAGGTTGATGGCTATTGTTCGCCACTTAGCGTGCGTGCAATCAAGATTTAAATTTATAAAACTAGAATAAAAGCAAGCAAACCCGCAATGTACGGATCGGCGTAGATTAGCAAGTATTCCAGAGTATCGAACACAGAGATTTGGGGGGAACAAATTCAGTTGTAAAGTTGTCAAGCAAGTAAAAGGGTAAAGCTTTGCAAATATATTGGGAAAACAGCAACCCTAAAGATCCAGGTATCTAATTGTGGCAATCCATTCAAGATATACTAAAGAACTAAAGACAATTAAGAGTTGTAAAGGTATGCTAAGGTAAAGCAATGTACGGTGAAGTTCCAAGGCTTTATATGACTTATCTAGAAATACTCTCTATAAAGGTTGTTGAGGCTTCAGTATAGAAAGGATCTAAAGACAAGAATTAATCTCAAATACCCAAACTTGTAACACAAGGATCAAGACTAACTAAACCGATTAAGGTTGTGACACTCGAAATCGAAGTAGAGGTTGTTGAGGCTTCACTACTACCTAGAAAAGGCAAGCCAAGACTAGATTAAAGCTAATCTTTAACCTTGGATCAAAGTAAAAGCAAGGTTCGTAAACTAGGGTAAATTACGGGTGGATCTTGAGTTCCACGGCCGTGGAACCTCAAGAACAGGCCGTGATTCTGGCTCGTCGGCGAAATCTCTCTAACTCTCAGGGTCCAATCAATTTACGATCGATATATCATCATCTAAGCCACAACTATCAACCCTTCACCTTAGAATTGCTAAAGGGTTTTAGCCAACAACAGTCATCATGATATCAAATTCAAGATTAAGAAGAATGAAGATGAAAACCTTCGAAAACCTTCAATAAACTTCAAATCAATCTCAATCCACAAACAAAGGTAATGATGTATATCAGATTTGGAATAACACAAACCAATCACAATCCTTGATAAGAACGAAGAGCGGGATGTCAATCCGTCTTCTAATCAAACCTAAGGACAAGGCGCAACTTCCAAATCTTCAAGCCTTTGCAAATCTCCGTTGCAAAATGGCAATCTCCGCACGTCCAACTAGAACCCTAGGCACGTGCAAGCAAGCGTAAGCGAAGGTACCAAAATCTCCCTCCTTCAATCCTTTTATAGGGAAAGATAGAATAAGTGTCCGGCCCATGTGTGTAGACAATGTGTCTATATTTTATTCGTCAAAAGATTGCCTAAATCACGGTTTTATGGAATTCCACGCCCGTGGTTTAGAGCGTGGAATTGGATACCGTGTAACTCTCTGGAATGCTCCACGCTCATGTTGCCAAGTTCCACGGCCGTGGTTTAGAGCGTGGACTTCATTACGGCCGTATTTTAGAGCGTGGAAGCATAGCTTGCTCGTAATTCCCTTTGTTTCGTGTCATTCCTCATCCTAGCATCTTCATTGTCTTCTTTGTGGTGTCCTCAATCCTTGGATATGCTCAATCCATATCCGTCCTCTCATAATTTGTTCGGTTTTAGCTCTTATTCGCCTATAATCAACACAAAGCTTATGTAGACCTCTATATCGACAATATAGACAAACTAGCTCACAATTGCTTCAATGTTTTATCGATGAACACTATAATGGATGAAATACATCTAGAAAACGTGCCTAAAATATCACAATATTTTATGCTAACAAAATACCCCATACTTGGCACTTGCTTGTCCCCAAGCAAGGTCTTTCAGAAGCTTTAAAACTCAAGTTAGGATGAAATATGGATGCACTTCTCAAAGCAAAACATATTTTAAGTAAATGTGCTTCTAGTCGATAGATCATTCTCAAATCTTGCTTCATTCGTTCAAAAGACTCTCATATACATAACCAAAGAATAAAAAGGAAAGAAAACTCATGAATTGATCAAACTTCCATGTAAGCATCATAACCTTTAAACATTATCAAAATCAATCATAAGAAACTTCAATTTAGATCAAACTTCTCTTGCGGAAAGGGAGAGGAGATTGTAAGGAATGTGGTGCATGAACCCGGGTAAGTGGATAACTAACTATTTTCTTTTTCTCTTGCAGTTTTGCAACACTTTCAACTTAGAGCTTTGCTCTCTTCTCTTGCACATAATTTTTCGACTTTACTTTTGGAGTTATGGACAGAGGTGCACAAAAACCGAAGCCTAGGAGATTGGCGGTTCTCAATTTTGCGAGATGCCTCAAACCCTTGATGCACATACCATAATCCGTTAGGAATATCGCTTAATCCGACTTTGGCAAGGCACAAACACCCGGCTATGTGAATGGTGCCGAGTTACTCATCGTCATGATTGACTTCCCTAAACCTATAAGTTCTTTCTATTCTTTGAATGCAAAAATTTTTGCTTTCATGGCCCTCCCACATCAAACATGCCAAATATCAACTCCTCCAAATTCCCGGATAGGTAAAGGAGGCCATTATTTCATTGAGGAGCTAAATGATCAAAGAAAGAAGAAAGAAAATCGAATTGCCTTAATCATTTCAACAAGAAGTATCAGAACTTATCATGTGATTTCAACCTTGATTTTTCAATATGATTTAGGTAACATTCTTCACATTATGAAATTTGCAAAAGAGGGATAATTAACTCATTCAATTTCTTTTCAATTCACTATTTGTTTAAGCATGCGATTGTCATCAAAACTCAATTCACAAGTAGTGATTATCATAGAAATCATCTCAATCCTTAGAAGCACAAAATTTTCAAAATTTTTCGATTTTTATGGGTTTTTCAAAAGCTTTTTCATGCAATGCGATAATGAAACGTGTAACAATAGAATGAAACATGAAAGGTGTTCTCAATCAAAGCAAGTAAAGTGAGTAGAGTTATTACAAACGAATAGTCACACCCCACCCCATACTTGAGACAAACATTGTCCCTAATGTTCAAAAAGAAAATAAAGAAAAGAAAGAAAGAAAATGAACTCACAAGACGGTGGTGGAGTGGCTAAAGCGGTAGATCATCATCATCACTGGGGTGCCAATGGTGGTGGAAATGGGAAGAAGCCGGGATCATAGTTCCGCCCAAACTGTTGGCGGTAAATGTCTCTCATCATGTGGTCATGCGCGTCGGCTCGTGCATTCCTAGCATCTGTGCGGATCTCCAAGGCTCCGACCCTACTGGAAAGATCGGTGGCCCAATCCGGCAGCTGCTCGTACCATCCCGGCGGCTGGCTATACCATGCTGCTGCATCTGATGGTGCTGGTGCAGGTGGTGGCTGGGCATGCCAAGCTGGTGGAGCTCCCATCCAATCCGGCTGAGTGCTGTACCACTGAGGAGGGCTCGCCATCCATGTCGGCCTCTCACTCACGCTGGCGCGGCGAGAGGAAGAACTAGAAGCTCTAGCGGGGCGGGGAGAGTGTCTAGGGAAGTCGGGAACCGCATCCGGCTAATCCGGGAAGGTACCATAATCGTGCTCCTCACCTCCTCCCTCAAACTCATCATCTCCTCTCATCTCCTCCTCCTCTACAACGGGTGGCTCAGGGGGAACGTAAAGGGGTGCTACTAGTCTATTCGCATGCATAGCAGCGAATGTCTCCTTCCAATTATGGCGTCCAACCATAATGGAATACTCGGGAAGTCATGTAACCCCTCTACCTCCTCTACCCTTCCAAGGCATGGCAGCATTAGGTGGACCTCTATGTCTAGGAAAGATAATGCCTCGAGTCATGAGGCTCTGGAGTCCTAGAGGTCTAGCAGCTATCCTGGTGCATGCGAAGAAGTCGATACCAAGCTGCCTAGCAAGGTGGGTGGCCATCCCACCGTATCCAATATTTCCGGCCCTCTTATTCTTTAGCTTACTTATAGTAGAAGCTAAGAGGGTAGTACAGTCAGCCGGCCTACCCTGCAACATACAATAAAGCAAAAACAACTCGTCAGTCTTGATTTTCTGAGGAGTCTCCGTCCTAGGGAAGAGACACTCAGAAAGCACTCGGTGGGCAATATTCAAGGCTAAGTGATAAATCAACTTAGCCTTGGTATCAGCAGGTTGCCAGCGGTCCTCACTGGCGTATACAATAGCTATGTCCTCCCAAAAATCCTTGGCGTACACGCCACTAGGGAATCGACAATTGAAGGTCTCTTGGAACCCAAAGAAGGCTCCAAACTCCTGAATCGAGAACTCATAGTTTCTCTCCATCAGCCGGAAAGAAACAGTCCTATCAACGTGACTATGCTCAAATGAGATCACAAACTCCCCAGTGATCTCCTCATATGCATCTTCCCGAATAGCGGAGAAGATGATCAACCCTGCTCTATCCAACAACCAAGTGAGATCCCCTACCACATTCAGTGGCTCTAATTCCTCAAGCAGTAAATATCTTGGTCCTATGACCGCTCTCTTCTCAATCCTTTCTAAGGCATCGAGATAGTCCTCATGAATCTTAGGGACTCTAGTGGATGGTTGTGAGGGTGGTGATGGTGGCTTAGTAGGGGGTGCCTGGGAGGAGGAGAAAGCATTGCCTTTCCTCTTCTTGTTCCTAGCTAACATTCTCCTAACCAAATCCATCTCAGTTCAAAAATTACGGCTTGTTCTAACAATTCCACGGCCGTGGTTCTTCCAAAGACCGTGGTTCAGCTCTGAATTTCTCAAAACTCAACAGATTCACACCAAACTCAACAGAAGGCAGCCCTAGACTAAATCCAATCCAATTCCAATCAGTTCTCCTAGAAATTCTTGCAAAAACTGAGGCAAATCGACAAAGTGAGAGAAGAGATAAAAACCTAGGTTTTTGGGTTTTGAAATCCGAATTCTATCTTTTCCGGTGATTTGCCGCTCAAATCGTTTCTTGGATCTTGTAGGTGATTGGATTTGCTTCACTTTTGGTCAAAGAATCGTTAGAAACGATTAACGAACGGGAATTTGAGAGGGGGACGATTTCGGCGTTCTTGGGCGTGGAATTGGGGGTTTTGGTGTGTTTTGTGAAGAAACGTGGTTTTTATAGTGACCGTAAATTTTTTCGAAAATTACGGTCACTCGGGGGTTTCCACGGCCGTGGAAATGTACGGAACCATGGTTTTGGTGATTTTTCTTAGGCTTTTACAAATTACGGTCACTGTAGCTGTCACAGCCGTGGTTTTGGCCGTGGAACTCTCTGTAATGTGTCAAAGTCCAAGTTTTGTCAATTTTCTTCAAATCTTTCCTTCTTCCTTTCTCTTCCACTGATCCTACATCCAAAAACACGAGCATACCGGAAGGTATCGAAGGCAAAACAAAACAAAAACGTCTAAACTATTCTAATCTATGAATCAAAAACAAAAACGTAAGTGCAATACCTTGGGTTGCCTCCCAAGAAGCGCTTGTTTAAGGTCCGTAGCTAGACCATATTCACACTTATTCAAGTGTGGTAGGCGCGAACTCTTCAGCTTGGAGTTCCGGTGTATACTTCTTGAGTCGTTGACTGTTCACCTTGAAGCTTCCGCCCTTTTCACCCCATACTTCAACTGCACCATGGGGAAAAACACGTTTGATTAGATAAGGTCCAGTCCAACGAGATTTAAGCTTACCTGGAAAGAGACGAAGCCTTGAATTGAAGAGGAGAACTTGATCTCCTTCTTTGAGGTCCTTTGGGATGATATGCTTATCATGCCAACGCTTCGCTCTTTCTTTATAGATCTTGGCGTTTTTGTAGGCGTTCAAGCGAAGTTCTTCAAGCTCATTGAGGTCTAAGAGACGCTTCTCTCCCGCTTCCTTCATGATGAAGTTCAACCACTTTATTGCCCAATACGCCTTATGCTCCAATTCTACCGGCAAGTGACAAGACTTCTCATACACAAGGTTGTATGGTGTTGTTCCGATGGGAGTCTTATATGCAGTCCGGTATGCCCATAATGCGTCATCTAGCTTCAAAAACCAATCCTTCCTTGTCTTTGAAACCGTCTTCTCTAGGATCCCTTTAATCTCCCGGTTTGAGATCTCCACTTGTCTACTAGTTTGTGGATAATAAGGGGTGGCGATCTTGTGAGTCACCCCATACTTAGCTAAGAGAGCTTCGAAACATCGGGCAATGAAGTGATAACCTCCATCACTAATGATAGTCCGTGGTGTCCCAAATCGTGAGAAGATAGTCTTGTTAAAGAACTTAACCACTACCATGGCATCATTGGTGGGAGAGGCAATTGCTTCAACCCATCTCGAAACATAATCCACCGCTAAAAGTATGTATTGGTTTCCACAAGATGATGGGAAAGGTCCCATGAAGTCTACTCCCCAAACGTCAAAGATCTTCACCTCTTGGATGTTGTTAAGAGGCATCTCGTTCCTCCTAGATTTGTTCCCTGTTTTTTGACAAGTATCGCAGAAGGAAACAAAGATTTGCACATCTTTAAATAATGTAGGCCAAAAGAATCCAGATTGCAATACCTTAGCGCTAGTCTTGTTCGAACTAGCGTGTCCTCCACAAGGTAGTGAATGACAATGACGGATGACACTTTGCATCGCATCTTCCGGTACACATTGCCGAATGATGCCGTCCGGACCTCTCTTAAAGAGGAGAGGTTCGTTCCAAAAGTATTCCCGAACATCCTTAAAGAATTTCTTTCTTTGTGCGTAGGATAATCCGGGTGGTAATTCCAAGCAAACCAAATAGTTAACAAAATCAGCAAACCATGGTTCGTTATCTTTGGTGATCACGTCGATGCACTCCTCTATGATGTGTAAAAGCTCATCCGGAAAGGAGTCATCTATAGGTAGATGGTCGTCCTCTAGATGTGGTAGACGACTCAAATGATCCGCAACAGAATTTTCCAAACCCTTCTTGTCACGGATCTCTAGATCGAGGTCTTGTAGGAGAAGAATCCATCTAATCAGCCTTGGTTTCGCATCCTTCTTCGCAAGCAAAAACCGAATCGCAGCATGATCCGTGTACACAATCACCTTAGCACCTACAAGATAAGAGCGAAACTTTTCAAATGCATATACAATTGCTAAAAATTCCTTTTCGGTAGTGGCGTAGTTGAGCTGCGCTTCATCTAGCGTCTTAGTAGATAGCATGGGTTCGTCCTTCCTTTCATTGCCCAAGCACAACCCCTACGGCTACGTCACTTGCGTCACACATAACCTCAAAGGGAAGATTCCAATCCGGAGGTTGGATAATCGGGGCTGAGATTAGAGCTCCCCGAATCATATTAAACGCATCTAAGCATTCCTGCAAGAGATCAAAAACTACATCCTTCATTAATAAATTAGTGAGCGGTTTTGATATCTTGGAAAAATCCTTTATGAAACGCCTATAGAATCCAGCATGTCCTAGAAAACATCTTATCCCTTTCACCGAAGTTGGGGGAGGAAGCTTTTCTATTGTCTCTATCTTAGCTTTATCCACCTCAATCCCTCTACTAGAGAAAGTGTCCTAATACAATGCCTTCTTTCACCATAAATTGACACTTCTCCCAATTAAGAACTAGGTTAGTGTCTTCACACCTTTGTAATACAAGAGAAAGGTTAGAAAGACAATTATCAAAAGAAGAGCCATAAACGAAGAAATCATCCATAAAGACCTCCATGATCTCCTCTATGTACTCCGAAAAGATAGCCATCATGCATCTTTGAAAAGTGGCTGGGGCGTTGCAAAGCCCAAACGGCATCCTCCTATACGCAAACGTTCCCCACGGACACGTGAATGTGGTCTTCTCTTGATCGTTCGGATGTATCGGGATCTGAAAGAAACCACTATAACCGTCAAGATAGCAAAAGTGTGAGTGTTGTGCTAACCTCTCAAGCATTTGATCGATGAAGTGTAGTAGGAAGTGATCCTTCCTTGTTGCGTTGTTTAGCTTCCGGTAATCTATGCACATCCTCCATCCAGTTACGGTTCGTGTGGGTATGAGTTCATTGTTTTTATTGGTGATGACCGTCATTCCTCCCTTCTTTGGAACCACCTGTATGGGACTCACCCACTTGCTATCGGAGATAGGGTAGATGATACCTGCATCAAGTAGTTTAAGAATTTCCTTCTTGACAACCTCCTTCATGGTCGGATTTAACCGCCTTTGAGGTTGTCGCGAAGTTCTAAAGTCTTCTTCCATTAGGATCTTATGCATGCATAGTGAAGGTTTGATTCGTACTAGATCCTCTATAGTATACCCTAAGGCTTTCCTATGTTTCTTAAGAACAACCATGAGCTTACTATGTTCATTAGTAATCAAATCGGAGCTAACAATTACCGGAAAGGTGGAATTAGGTCCTAGAAATGCGTACCTTAGATGTGTAGGAACTGGTTTCAATTCCATCACTATAGGAGTCTCTAATGTCTCTAGAGGAGTATCCGATGCTTCCTTAGAAATGTCTAAGGATGTAGAAGGTGCTAGAGAAGAGTCAAGAGAAGTGGTGGAGAAGATACAATCTCCTTCATATTCACCCAAAATTACGGCTCCCCTGTTCCCTCCACGGCCGTCGTTTTGGGCGTGGAAGTCAATTACGGCGCCTCTGTTTGTTCCACGGCCGTGGTTTTGGCCGTGTAACTTACTGGAGTCCTCTAAATAGCTGATTACGGTCATATTGGTAGGTTCCACGGCCGTGGAATAGCACGACTGGCCGTGATTTCGTACGTTTTCTGACCCATCATAGAGTTTCTCAAATTCTTCTTCATACACTTCTTTTTGCTTCTCTAAGGCTTCAATTTCTTCATTGCATTCCTCTTCTTCCCCTATATCCATAATGCTCATAGAAATAACTTTCTGTAAGGGATCTTTGAAGAGAATCGAACTTACCTCCTCTCTAGATAGCTCTTCGTCATGGATGTTGAATATATCCTCATCGAAAACTGGTTCCTTCACCAAAGTGGAGAGAACAAATTCTACCTTTTCTTCTCCTATGTCGAAGGCGAGTCTAGCATTCTTGCAATCAACTATACAGCCGGATGTTGCAAGAACGGTCTTCCGAGTATGATCGGAACCGGGCTATCTGTAGGAATGTCAAGCACAACAAAGTCTATAGGAACATAGAACTTACCAAGCTTGACCGGGACTTCTTCAACTATACCGACGGGACGAGTTATGGACCGATCCGCCATGTACAACGTCATTTTTACCGGCTTAGTTCGCCTAAACCGATCCTCCTGCATAAGGCAAGCGGAATGATGCTCACGCTTGCTCCTAAATCACATAATGCATCATATGTGACATCTCCCACTCCTATGGGAATACAAAATGACCCCGGATCCTTCAGCTTTGGGGGCATCTTCTCCTTCATTGTCTTGATGAGATCCGATGAATCCGAACTCATCTTGACCTCTCCAAAATCCTCTAATTTTCTTTTGTTAGAGAGGATCTCCTTTAGGAACTTTCCATAAGCTGGCATACCTACAATTGCATCAATGAAAGGTATATTAATATGTAGTTTGCTCATGAGTTCAATAAACTTACCGAATTGCTTGTCTAGACGCGCTCTTGCTCTAGATTGTGGAAACGGTAGGGGAGGTTTGAAAGCTGGAGGAGGAACGTAGACATCTTCCTTCTCCTTTCCCTTTTCTTTCTCCTTTTTGGCGGGGACTTCTACAAACTTAGGTTGCGGGTCAATGGTTGTTGCTCCGCTCCTAGTTGTGATTGCCATCACCCTTCCCTTTGGGTTATCCTCCGTCTTTCCTGGAAGTTTTCCTTAATTCCTAGGAACTTCTTCAGCTTGACTAAACATTTGGTTTTCTAAAACCTTTTGGGCTTTATCAACCTTAGTAATGTGATCGTCGACCTTGATGATGTGAGTCTCCAATCCTTGAAGCTTTCCCAAGATTGTTTCCTGATAGCATGAATTATAGTCTATATTTTGGGTTTTGTTTGGACGTTTTATCTGCAATAACATGCATGTTTATATGTATATTATGTGGTTATGTTACCATTTCATCTACCTTTGCGGGAATCGAGGTCTACACCTAGTTTTGTTGTATTCGTAGGTAAAATGGCACGTTTTGCATCAAAAAGGAGCAAAAGGAGCTATGGAGTCATTGGAGCTACATTCAGGAACATAAGGAAACATCCAGGAAGCATAGCCATGGATTAAAGATTCACTTTGGACCATTTTTGAGAGATTTCACATTCAGTTGTGATTCACCTCGGTTGACTACAGAGTCACCTCGACCGAGGTGATCCAGGGAAGTCAACTCGACCGAGGCGAACACCTGGGACGCGGCGAGAATATTTTATTCTTGGCTGAGATCTTTTATCTTTGGAAAGAGATCTTATATTTTTGGGCTTGGCTCCTGGAAGGAAGAAGATATGCTAGATCATATATTTTACCTATTTTTATGGGAAGAGATCTTTCTAAGATATCTTATCTTTGGAGAGTAATTTTCCTATAAAAAGGGTCGGTTTTCCCACAAATTCGACATCCGCTATCACCTCGCTTACACCTAATATACCGCAGCAGCCATACTCCAGTTGGGAGATTTGAAGAACCTTTTTGAAGGTTGAAGGAAGAAAGTCTATAGCTTTTATAGCTTTTGAAGGGTTTTTGTAAGATTATCTTAGATTCCCTTCCTTGTTGTTTGTCTTGTTGGATTTCTATCCAAGGAACGCTTGTGTTTGATAATTGATTCAGTTATTGAAGCCTTTCTCTTAAGGCTTTCTTGTTCAATTATTCTCTTTCTTCCCATATACTTGATTAATACTTTCATGATGATGAGTGGCTAATCTCTTTGTGTGATTCTAGGGTGATTGGCTGAAGGTTGTAGGAAAAACAATGATAGAATGATCTTAATCACAGTAGGACCCTGAAAGTTCGAGTCTTTAACCTTAACCCTAAGCATCTCGCTCAGTCGATGAACATCTCTGCCGGGGTGGAATTTGGCTGACCGAGGTGACTTATCTGATCCGAAACTGAGAGTTAAGTGTTAGAGTTTGCCAAATCCTATTCTTATTATACCTTTCCTGGTTAAACGCAAGCCTAGGATGAGACTTACCTGGTAATTCCTTAGTTTGTTTACTTAAGATCGTAAGTGTAGGTAATAAAGGTTTATCCTTTATTGGGGTTTGAGTGTGCTTTCATCCCATCTTTGTGAGTTAGCCTGAGACTTACCCGGTAAAGGTTGATTCTGTTCCCTTAGATGGTGTGTTAGTTTGAGTTTATAGTTCTTTATCTTAATTCCTTGAGACTTACCCGGTAAAAGGAGTTACGGTTTTGGATTAGTGAGTAGTGAGACTTACCCGGTGATCTATTCCACTTTAGTAACACCTTCCTTATGCAAAAACCCTTGGACTTCCTTGCATATTTCCTTGTTTTAAGCTTACGTCTAGGGTTATAAATTTAAAGCTTGCACACACCGTTTGGAGCGAACAAGTTTTTGGCGCCGTTGCCGGGGATTTGGTCTAGACCTAGCCGGTTACGGTTTGTTTTTGGGGCACTTGCCCCCGTGTCTACTGACCACTCTACTTGAGTGACTTTTGCAGGTTCTTTCTTAGGTTTATGCAAAGAACCCGCACTGGGAAGGAAATCGTTCCTTACGATCCCGAACCAGAAAAGACATACAAACGACGCTTAAGAGAAGCAAAGATGGCCAACCAAGACAATCGCGATCTTGAGGCCGAATTGAAGGAGGCGTTAGAGCAGCTACGCCTCAGCAGGGAAGAGCTAAGGCAAGAGAAAGAAGAAACTCGCACCCGGACTGAGGCAATCAAAGCGGATATGGCAGCCTTACGAGACCAATATCAACTTCGACCGAGGGAAGATCCAGTTCCTGATGCTGGACTGATGCAGGTCCCAATCGCTGACCCTCGACCGAGGCAGGTCCCAATACCTCACGCCCCGGCCGAGGTACTTCCACCTCGGATGCCAGTCCGAGGAGCTCTTTTTGCAGGAATCCCACAAACCCTAGGTCAAAGGAAGGATCCCAATCAACAACTGAGGCGTCCAGGAGTGAACCTAGGAGATCTAGCGGACCATGACTTCGAACTTCGACGCAAGTTCTATCCATGATTTGCCAATGCCAGTTCGGAGGGCTAGAGAAGGAATCCCCACATCAACATCTTCAAAACTATGAGATCTTGATGGAGACCTTGAGACCCTCAAGGATTGAAAACAACAACTACAAGCTAAGACCTTTTTACTTTTCTTTAAAAGATAGAGCTCTTACTTGGTATCAATCTCTTCCTCCAGGAAAAATTAGCACTTGGGAGGAGATGACTACGAAATTCTTGACCAAATTCTTTCCCCCCTCTAAGACCGCTGAAATGAGAGGGAAGATCAATGCATTCATTATGAAGGACAAAGAGAGCTTGTCCAAGTCATGGGAGAGGTTTAAGGACATTCTTTTGGATTGCCCACATCATGGGATTCCAAAGATAGAGTTATTGGAGATATACTTCAAGGGACTGGACGGAAGCACCCAGTTCAACCTCCAACTACTCTCGGCCGGTACCTTTATGGACATGGCAATTGACAAAGCTTGGGACTTCAACGAGAAGCAAGCGTTGCATA
Organism: Fagopyrum homotropicum; assembly: GCA_033239125.1. Classification (NCBI taxonomy): domain Eukaryota; kingdom Viridiplantae; phylum Streptophyta; class Magnoliopsida; order Caryophyllales; family Polygonaceae; genus Fagopyrum; species Fagopyrum homotropicum. The sequence goes on along the minus strand of BSWB01000007.1, from coordinate 51,707,863 downwards.
TGGAGAAGTACACCCACCAAGGAGCTGAAGGTGGAGTTAAAAGAGTTAACTTCCAAGATACTGATAGCATGAATTATAGTCTATATTTTGGGGTTTGTTTGGACATTTTATCTTTCATAATCTGCATGTTTGTATGTATAATATGTGATTATATTACCATTTCATCTACCTTTGCGGGAATCGAGGTCTACACCTAGTTTTGCTGTAATCGTAGGTAAAATGGCACGTTTTGCATCAAAAGGAGCAAAAGGAGTTATGGAGTCATTGGAGCTACATCCAGGAACATAAAGAACCATCTAGGAAGCATAGCCATGGATTTAGGATTCACTTTGGACCAGATTTGAGAGATTTCACATTCAGTTGTGACTCACCTCGGTTGGCCACAGATTCACCTTGACCGAGGTGATCCAGAGAAGTCGACTCGACCGAGGCGAACACCTGGGACGCGGCGAGAATATTTTATTCTTGGCTGAGATCTTTTATCTTTGGAAAGAGATCTTATATTTTTGGGCTTGGCTCCTAAAGGAAGAAGATAATTCAGATCCTATATTTTACCTATTTTTATGGGAAGAGATCTTTCTAAGATACCTTATCTTTGGAGAGTAATTCTCCTATAAAAAGGGTCGGATTTCCCACAAATCCGACATCCGCTATCACCTCACTTACACATACTACACCGCAGCAGCCATACTCCAGTTGGGAGATTTGAAGAATCTTTTTGAAGGTTGAAGAAGGAAGATTGTAGCTTTTATAGCTTTTGGAGGTTTTCTTGTAAGATTACCTTAGATTCCCTTCCTTGTTGTCTTTCTTGTTGGATTTATATCCAAGGAACGTTTTGTTGTGATATTTGATTCAGTTATTGAAGTCTTTTCATTAAATTCTTCTTGTTCAAATATTCACCTTCTTCCCATATATTTGATTAATACTTTCATGATGATGAGTGGCTAATCTCTTTGTGTGATTCTAGGGTGATTGGCTGAAGGTTGTGGGAAAAACAATGATAGAATAATCTTAGATTCCAGTAGGACCCTGAAAGTTTGAGTCTTTAACCTTAACCCTAAGCATCTCGCTCAGTCGATGAACATCTCGGCCGGGGTGGAATTCTTCTGACTCAGGTGACTTATCTGATCCTAAACTGAGAGTTAAGTGTTAGAGTTTGCCAAATCCTATTCTTATTACACCTTTCCTGGTCCAATGCAAGCCTAGGATGAGACTTACCCGGTAACTCCTTAGTTTGTTTACCTAAAATCATAAGTGTAGGTAATAAAGGTTTATCCTTTATTGGGGTTTGAGTGTGCTTTCATCCCTTCTTTCTGAGTTAGCCTGAGACTTACCCGGTAAAGGTTGATTCTATTCCCTTAGATGGTGTGTTAGTTTGAGGTTATAATTCTTTATCTTAATTCCTTGAGACTTACCCGGTAATAGGAGTTATAGTTTAGGATTAGTGAGTAGTGAGACTTACCCGGTGATCTATTCCACTTTAGTAACACCTTCCCTATGCAAAAACCTCAGCTTTGTCCGCTTATCTTTAGATCTTGAGTTGGAACCACAACTAGATGCGTTAATCCCTAGAATTGCATGCTTTTTCCTTATTGACTTCTATATCATCTTTGATTGTTTTAATTGCTTTGTGGTTAGTATTTACATAAGCATACCGTAATTGGAATTTGTTTCACTAAGTCCCTGTGATCGACCCCTGGAATTCCTTGCTTTTTACTACGATTGACCCGTACACTGCGGGTTCGCATCCTTGTTTTAAGCTTACGTCTAGGGTTATAAATTTAAAGCTTGCACACACCGTTTGGAGCGAACAGATACTCAGCCAAACAACAATCAACTCACGTCTTTGAAGAATGACGTGAAGCAATTGAAGGATCTCTTGGTTGCTCAAAGCAAGAAGGAAGATCAAGGACAAAGGAATAACAACAATGGATACCGTAAGAACAACAACGGTTCCCGGAACAACAACTACAACAACAACAATAGGGGGTCCAACAGCAATAATTGGAGGGCAAACAACCAAAATTCTGGTAACAATCATTCAAACTCCAATTCTAACGATTCCTCTAATCTTTTCCTCTCTTCCCCTTCTTTTTCTTCTACTCCATTAAAGAGCCAAGAGCAAGGATCAAGTTCATCTCAGCCGGAAAAGAAAGACGCGGTGCTGGAGGCTATCTTGATCAAGCTTAGTGCTATGGAGACTTCTATGACTTTATTTCCGAAGGCCCAAAAGGCCTTTGAACAACAACTTGCTAGTAGGGCGAATGAAGCGCTAAGAGATCTAGGGAAGCTTCCAGCAAGGACGGAAAGCAACCCTAAGGGCCAGATCATGGCCATAACTATGAGGAGTGGACTGAAAACTGCAGATCCAGTGCCTCGATCGGTGCCAATACCGACGAAGACCGCCTCGGTCCAGGTGCAGTCGAAGAACACTTCGGCCGAGATGCCAACCGAGGTGGAGCCACAGAAAGCGGAGGGGAAAACTGAAGTTTATGTTCCACCTCCTGCATACAAACCACCACTTCCATTCCCCCAGTCAAGGGCCAGAGCACATCAAGACAAGCACTTTGGTAAGTTCCTTGACTTGATGAATAAACTGCACATTAACATTCCTTTCCTTGATGCTATTCTAGGAATGCCCGCCTATGGGAAGTTCTTGAAGGAGATCCTATCAAGGAAGAGGAAACTGAAAAATTTTGGTGAAGTAAGGATGACATCTAAATCCTTGGAGCTTATTCAAATCATGAAGGAGAAGATGCCACCTAAATTGAGAGATCCCGGCTCATTTTGCATTCCCATTCAAGTTGGAGATGTCACTTGTGAAGCCCTTTGTTATCTAGGAACCAGCGTGAGCATCATCCCGCTGTAGCTATGTGTGAAGATCGGACTTGGAGAGCCCAAGCCGGTCAAGATTCGACTATACATGGCGGATCGCTCCATCACCCATCCCGTGGGAATTTTGGAAGACGTTCCGGTCAAGTTAGGTAACTTCTATTTACCAATAGACTTTGTTGTACTTGACATTCCCGCAGATTATCCAGTTCCTATTATTCTCGGGAGGCCATTTCTAGCAACTTCGGGTTGCAACGTGGATTGTAAGAACGCCAAGTTGAAATTCAACATTGGTGGAGACGAAGTGGAGTTCGCATTACTTGCAGTCATGAAGGGAGAGTAGCTAAGCGATGATATCTTCAACATCTACGATGAAGAAGAGTCAAGAGAATTGGTGAGCTCTATCCTTATTAACGATCCACTCGAAAGAGTTATTAGTTTCTGTTTAATGGAGGAAGGTATAGATGCTTCTTGTGATGCAGATATACGGAGCTTAAAAGCACTGGAAGAAGATCCAGGAGCTAAAACTGATAAGCTAATCCAGGAGACGAGGATCTCCAATTTCGGTTCCAGTTGCAGTACCTCGACCGAGGCACTTTTTGGACTGAGCGAGGCGACTGAAGAACATCTAGGTCAATGCCTCTGCGCCTCGACCGAGGTCGATGGCGAGATGATGTCAACTGAGACTGCTGAGAATAACAAACTTCTTACTCCCTTCTCTGACATTCATCCTCAGTTGGTGGAACATTCTATCCACCAACTTTCTGATAATAAAGGACATTGGTATACTGATATTATGAATTATCTTGTTTGCCAAGAAATACCTCCCGGATTGACGTACTCTCAAAAAAAAAAGATTCTTCAAAGAGGTACGCCATTACTATTGGGACGAGCCGCTGCTATTCAAGCGCGGACCGGATGGGATGCTTCGTAGATGCATTCCGGAAGATGAAGTTAATAGCGTCATACGGCACTGTCATTCACTTCCTTGTGGAGGACATGCTAGCACCGATAAAACATGCGCTAAGGTATTACGTTCCGTTTTCTTTTGGGCTACATTATTTAAGGATGTGCAATCATTTGTTGTCTCTTGTGATGCATGCCAAAGCACAGGAAATTTATCAAGGAGGAACGAGATGCCACTTAATAACATTCAAGAGGTGGAAATCTTTGATGTATGGGGGATAGACTTCATGGGACCTTTCCCATCCTCCGGAAGAACGAGATGCCACTTACGTCCCTTGATGGGTTGAAGCCATCGCTTCTCCCACTAATGACGCCAAGGTGGTTGTGAAGTTCTTAAACAGAACTATCTTTCCATGTTTTGGAACTTCACGCATCATCATCAACGATGGAGGAACGCATTTCATCAACCGGAAGTTCAAGGCACTTCTATCGAAGTATGGGGTAACCCACAAGGTATCAACCCCTTATCACCCTCAAACCAGTGGACAGGTCGAGATCTTGAATAGAGAAATCAAAGCAATTTTGGAGAAGACCGTTTCTAGGACGAGGAAGGATTGGTCCATGAAATTGGACGACGCTCTTTGGTCCTACAGGACCGCATTTAAGACTCCCATAGGTACCACCCCTTATAATTTGGTATACGGGAAGTCTTGCCATTTGCCTGTTGAGTTAGAACACAAAGCGTATTGGGCGATCAAATGGTTGAACTTCGACATTAAGGAGGCCGGCGAGAAGCGGCTATTGGATATCAACGAGCTGGAGGAGCTGCGTTTGAACGCTTATGAGAATGCCAAAATCTATAAGGAGAGGAGGAAGAAATGGCATGACAAGCGTATCATCCCAAAAGAGCTTAACGAAGGAGACTTAGTTCTACTCTTCAACTCCCGCCTCCGCCTCTTTCCAGGTAAGTTAAAATCTAGATGGACCGGACCTTATGTTGTGAAACATGTTATTCCTCATGGTACAATTGAGATATGGGGCGAAACGAGCGGAAGCTTCAAGGTCAATGGTCATAGACTCAAGAAATACAAACCGGAAATTCCGGTTGAAGAGGTTGCACCAATATACCTCGTTTGAGACGCACTATGGTCCAGCTAGCGACCTTAAACCAAGCGCTTCTTGGGAGGCAACCCAAGGTATTGCTTTCTTTTCCCTTTTTCTAGTCTAGCTTAGATAGTTTTTCTTTTGCTTTGCTTTGTTTTGTTTTTGGCGTTCTAGACAGACAACAAGTGACATCTAAGGAAGGAGTACAAACCAGGAGCATAACTGGAAGGACAGAAGTTCGAGAATTTGAGAAGACGAAGTTTGACTGAGGCACATCTCGGTTGCTGTCAGAGCACCTCGACCGAGATGATTCTTGAGCAACCGAGGCGACTAGGATTTCTGAAGATCCACCTCGGTCCGTACCACCTCGGTCCAGTCGAGACCACCTCGACTGAGGTGACAGCAGTTCCAAAAAGGGTATAAAAGGGGTGAAATTTCTCTCACCTTATTTTACCCAAACCTCCTCGACCGCGGCACTCCCTTTCACCTCGCACTTCGATTCTTGCTCGTTTTCGAAGATTTTCGCTTCCAAACTGCGATTAAAGCGTAGAGGATCCCAGTGCAAACGTCGATCTGTGAAGAAATCGAACCGAAACGGCCGAACGAGGTAAAATAGAACAAAACCCTAACCTCGCTGATTTTGCTTCGATTTGGGCTTTGGTTGCCCCACATTTGCTAAAGAACAGATTAAGTACCCCATAGGAACCAATTGTAGTGATTTTGGGGGAAAAGAACTGGAGTTTTGAGGAAATTAGTTGTGCAGTTTTTCGCCTCGGTCCAGTCGTGATGTGCCTCGGCCGAGGTGTTCTTCAGTGTTGTCAGACCGAACGAGGTGATCTGAAAGAGAGAATATTGAAAATGAGTTCTGACAGACGGCTTGCCATTAGGGATAGATCCTCCCCTTCCCCTTCCTCTTCTTCTTCCAGACCTTATCGACCGGTGATCCACGAGCGACACCGGGTCGATTACGACCGTATTGCAGCCCGTCCAGTGATAGCACCTCGCTTCTTGGATGTATCAGCCTTTGACTGTCTCCATATGGATGGAGACCTTAGACGTATGATATCGACGGTAGGACTGGATCAGTTTACTAAGATCCGCACACCCGCCTATCTGGAGCCTACCCTAGAGTTTGTTAGCTCCTTCACCTACCTCCCCACAGAGCGTTCTGTGAAGTACCGGTTGATGAACCGGAACTTCATAGTTCCATTAGAGTATTGAAGAGACATTTTCGGTTTCCCAGCCCCGACCGCCGTTGATTTCCCTTCCCGGACTGTAGCTAGGGAGTTTTGGGGACAGATTGCTCACGTAGTTGAGCACGCAGACATGTGGCGTCCTGGAGACTCCAGGGAGCGCATTATTTTCCACCTAGCTTTTAGTTTAGCCCACCGCATTTTCAGCGAGACACTTCTGGCGCGTACTGAGACGCCCCAGAAGGTCCGACAGGGAGAGCTTTTTAGCCTATACTGCATGGTGACTGGAGGGATCCCCGACTTTGGCTTGATGTTGGCAGAGGACCTGCACAAGATCAAGGCCAAGGCGAAGGGGGACATCTGCTGCGGAGGGATTGTGACCCACATCGCCAGCTATCAGGATATGGATCTCAGCGCTTGCACTATGGTGGCGGCTGCCAAGCCGCTAGGGCTGCAGGAGATGATTACCCGACGGATTCTGGTTCCCCGAGGACTGACTACGCCATATGTGGCGATGCCATGAGAGCCGACTACACCTCAGGGGATTAGGTGGTCAGCCCAGTTTACAGTTTATGACCCTCATTACTGGCATACCGCTTGGGCTCCACTGATGGAGGATGCGAGAGAGGCAGCAGCTGCACCAGCTGAGGAGGAGGATGAGGAGGAGACTGCTGAGGCTGATGATGACAGGGATGATGGAGTTCCCATGGATACAGGGACGGATACTGCCGGGACGAGTGTGCCGGTTATTGATCTTGATGATGATGATACTGAGCCTGCACCGGCCACATCTCCAGTGAGACCTGCTAGGCGTAGGGCACGCCGACAAAGAGATCCAGAGGCTCACCGTCGGATCGATGATCTGACGGATCAGATGATCGATTCTTATGCTGCCTTATCACTGGATATCCGCGAGATGCAGGAGAGGCAGTATTACCAGCATATGATGGCTCAGATTCAGATTGAGCACATCATGGGCTACCCGTTTGACCCGTCTCAGTATCCATATGTGCCACCACCACCATCACCGGATCGTGACTACTGAGAGCTGCAAGATTTTCTTTCTTATTTATTATACAGCTCCGCTTATGTCCGTTGAGTATTTTATTTCATTAGACTTATTTTGACCCACTAGGGACAGTGTGTCCCAAGTATGGGGTGTGTATTTATGTATTATTTGAGTCATGGATGTATAACTCGACTTTATATGATATTTATGCTTTATTTTGCTTCTATGTGTTTATCTGAGACTGCATGCATACATACAGGTTATTTGATTGAGAAAACATAAAAAAAAACTGGTTTTAAAAAAAAAAATTTTTGACCTCGACCGGGGCAGTCCTGACCGAACGAGGTGTTTCACCTCGGTTGACCTAAGAACACCTCGACCAAGGTGGGTTAACTGAGAGTTTTCGAAACGATTTTTTTTTGTGCTTCTTATCTGGATATGATCTCAGTGAAGATCTTGCTTACTGACTGGTTTTTGAATTCTTTATGTGTTTGAAAGGTTTTATAATATGTTTAAGTTGCTAAATGCTTTCTTTGAAATTTTTGGCATGTTTAATACTTTGTTTTTATCTAAATTATGTTGAATTTGAAGGTTGACACCGCAAGATAAGTTCTCTCACTTTCTTCCTGGAAAGACAAGGCAATTCATTCTTCTCTCTTCTTCTTCTTGATCATGCTTAGCCCCTCATATACATTTTTGCCTCCCTTTACCTATCCGGGAATTTGGAAGCAAGCGAAGTGGTGAAAGCAAGTGAAGTTAAAGTTGAGAAGTTGGCTGGAAGTGAAAGTGTTAGAAAGAAATAAATAGGTTTGGGGAAATCAATCATGATGATGAGTAACTCGGCACCATTCACATAGCCAGTTGTTTGTGTCTTGCCAAAGTCGGATTGAGCGATATTCCTAACGGGTCATGGTATGTGCATCAAGGGTTTGATGCATCTCAAGAAATTGATGATTGCTGATTTCCTAGGCTTCGGTTATTGTGCACCTCTGTCCATGCATCCCAAAAAGTAAAGTAAAAAAGAAAAAGTGTGAAATAAGCAAAGCTTATTGGTGGAAGATGTTGCAAAGTGAAAGTGAAGTATATCCTTTTCCCGGATTCTAGCACCACATTACCTTACATACATCCCTACCCTACACGTTTCTTGACCTTTCTTTTTGGAAGCCCTTGAGACCTCGAGCTTGTTGATTGACTTAGTGGTTTAAACTGGATTATGCATGATTAATTTCGATAATTATGACTTATTATGCATTCTACGATTTTATGCAAAGATGAACAACTTTCTTATATTTATAAAATGTTTTGATCATATTTTGATTTTAAATTCCATGAAGTATTCTCTTAGAGTGATCTATGATTGTTGCACACCATAAGTATGGGGTATTTTGATAGCATGAATTATAGTCTATATTCTGGGGTTTGTTTGGACGTTTTATCTTCAATAACCTGCATGTTTGTATGTATATTATGTGGTTATGTTACCATTTCATCTACCTTTGCGGGAATCGAGGTCTACACCTAGTTTGGTTGTAATCGTAGGTAAAATGGCATGTTTTGCATCAAAAAGGAGCAAAAGGAGCTATGGAGTCATTGGAGCTACATTCAAGAACATAAGGAAACATCCAGGAAGCATAGCCATGGATTAAAGATTCACTTTGGACCAGTTTTGAGAGATTTCACATTCAGTTGTGATTCACCTCGGTTCACTACAGAGTCACCTCGATCGAGGTGATCCAGGGAAGTCGACTCGACCGAGGCGAACACCTGGGACGCGGCGAGAATATTTTATTCTTGGCTGAGATCTTTTATCTTTGGAAAGAGATCTTATATTTTTGGGCTTGGCTCCTGGAAGGAAGAAGATATGCTAGATCATATATTTTACCTATTTTTATGGGAAGAGATCTTTCTAAGATATCTTATCTTTGGAGAGTAATTTTCCTATAAAAAGGGTCGGTTTTCCCACAAATTCGACATCCGCTATCAATTCGCTTACACCTAATATACCGCAGCAGCCATACTCTAGTTGGGAGATTTGAAGAACCTTTTTGAAGGTTGAAGGAAGAAAGTCTATAGCTTTTATAGCTTTTGAAGGGTTTTTGTAAGATTATCTTAGATTCCCTTCCTTGTTGTTTGTCTTGTTGGATTTCTATCCAAGGAACGCTTGTGTTTGATAATTGATTTAGTTATTGAAGCCTTTCTCTTAAGTTTTTCTTGTTCAATTATTCTCTTTCTTCCCATATACTTGATTAATACTTTCATGATGATGAGTGGCTAATCTCTTTGTGTGATTCTAGGGTGATCGGCTGAAGGTTGTGGGAAAAACAATGATAGAATGATCTTAATCACAGTAGCACCCTGAAAGTTCGAGTCTTTAACCTTAACCCTAAGCATCTCGCTCAGTCGATGAACATCTCGCCCGGGGTGGAATTTGGCTGACCGAGGTGACTTATCTGATCCGAAACTGAGAGTTAAGTGTTAGAGTTTGCCAAATCCTATTCTTATTATACCTTTCCTGGTTCAACGCAGGCCTACGATGAGACTTTCCCGGTAATTCCTTAGTTTGTTTACTTAAGATCGTAAGTGTAGGTAATAAAGGTTTATCCTTTATTGGGTTTGAGTGTGCTTTCATCCCATCTTTTTGAGTTAGCCTGAGACTTACCCGGTAAAGGTTGATTCTGTTCCCTTAGATGGTGTGTTAGTTTGAGTTTATAGTTCTTTATCTTAATTCCTTGAGACTTACCCGGTAATAGGAGTTACGGTTTTGGATTAGTGAGTAGTGAGACTTACCCGGTGATCTATTTCACTTTAGTAACACCTTCCTTATGCAAAAACCTCAGCTTTGTCCGCTTATCTATAGATCTTGAGTTGGAACCACAACTAGATGCTTTAATCCCTAGAATTGCATATTTCCTTTATTGACTTTTATCATCTTTGATTGTTTTAATTGCTTGTGGTTAGTAATTGCTAAAGCTTACCGTAATTGGACTTTGTTTCACTAAGTCCCTATGATCGACCCTTGGAATTCCTTACTTTTTACTACGATTGACCCGTACACTGCGGGTTCGCATCCTTGTTTTAAGCTTACGTCTAGGGTTATAAATTTAAAGCTTGCACACACCGTTTGGAGCGAACATTTCCAACATGGGATCGGACTTTTCTTTCCCCGAAGTGCTTCTGCTATTAGATGCTTGTTCCTGGCTTTTCAAGGGAATAGAAGAAGAAGAAGAAGAAGGTGGCGTTAGTGAATTTCCTGAATTGGGATAAGAATTGCCGGAATTGTGTTGTTGTTTGGACCGCCAATTGTTGTTGTTTGAACCCCTATTGTTGTTCCAACCATTATTCCGGTTGTTTTTGTTGTTGTTCCAATTATTCCGGTTGTTGTTCTGGTTGTTGCGGTTTGTATTCTCATTCCCATTGTGGTTATTGTTGTTTCCCAAATAACCCACATCTTGTCCCTTTTGCTTTGGGAAGTTTGTTTTAATGGCTTCCTTCAACTCTTTAATCTCGGTATTGGGAGAAAAGATTTGAGTTTGAGCGGCTTGTGATAATTTTGCTCCTTGCTCCACTTGATTTGCTTCTACTTTCCGGTGAGAATAATTTTCTATGACTCGGGCTTGCTTCTCAATGAAGTCCCAAGCGTCGTCTTCCCTCATGTCCATGAATGTACCACATGAAAGGGATTGGAGCTTGAATTGTGTTTCTACATCCAGCCCCTTATAGTATATCTCCAATAAACCCAACTTTGAAATGCCATGGTGTGGGCAATCCAATAATAAGTCCTGAAATCTTTCCCAAGATTGAAACAAACTTTCGTTAGATCTCATAGAAAACGCATTAATCTTACCTCTCAACTCCGCCATCTTAGATGGCGGAAAGAATTTGGTTAGGAATTCCGCAAAAAGATCCTCCCATGTGTTAAGTCTCCCATTTGGAAGAGCTTGATACCAAGATAAAGCTTTCCCTTTCAAAGAGAAGAAGAATGGCTTGATCTTGTAGTTGTTGGTGGTTGCATTCTTTGGCTTCATTGTCTCCATCATGACCTCAAAATTTTGTATATGTTGATGTGGAAATTCAGCACTCGTTCCTCCAAACTGATTTTGGCGAACGATGGTGATAATTTGTGGGTTGAAGCTAAACCCTTGCATATCATCAGCATCAAAGTTCACACCTAAGCGGCGTGGTTGCTGAATGGGATCCATCCTTTAGCCAAGAGTCCTTGGCTCTCCATCTACACGAGCAGCTCTCGCATTCCCAGCTGGAGCACGACGATTGGCGGTTGCCCGTGGAGCAAATGGGTTCGCATTGATCGTCGGATCAATGTCTTCTAGTGGTGGCATGGAAGAGTCGTTATCCTCATCGGATGAATGGGCTCTAATCAATCTTGACGATTTCCTGCTCTTCTTCTTCTTAAGATCGCTTAATTCCACCCTCATTTGAAATATCATATCCGTAAGATCGTCAACTTTTGATTGATGACGCTCCAATTCCTCCTTGCTAGTCCTCTCGCTCCATCTAAGTTGAGCTTCGGATTCCGCTAACTCCGTTTGGTAATCTCGTTCTCTTTCTTCAGCCATCTTTCTTTCCTTGAGCTTCTTCCTCAAAGTCTTCTCAAGTTTTTGATCAAGAGGTAAAAGGTCCGTGTTGTTCCTAGACCTACGCATAAACCTAAAGTAACCTGCAAATATCACTCACAAGAGATATCAAATAACAAGAGCTATGCTCCCAAGCTTGACAACAGGTAACCGAATTCGGCCTAGACCAAATCCCCGGCAACGGCGCCAAAAACTTGTTCGCCACTTAGCGTGCGTGCAATCAAGCTTTAAATTTATAAAACTAGAATAAAAGCAAGCGAACCCGCAGTGTACGGATCGGCGTAGATTAGCAAGTATTCCAGAGTATCGAACACAGGGATTTGGGAGGAACAAATTCAGTTGTAAAGTTGTCAAGCAAGTAAAAGGGTAAATCTTTGCAAATATATTGGGAAAACAGCAACCCTAAAGATCTAGGTATCTAATTGTGGCAATCCATTCAAGATATACTAAAGAACTAAAGACAAAATTTAGAGTTGCAAAGGTATGCTAAGGTAAAGCAATGCACGGTGAAGTTCCAAGGCTTTATATGACTTATCTAGAAATACTCTCTATAAAGGTTGTTGAGGCTTCAGTATAGAAAGGATCTAAACACAAGAAATAATCTCAAATACCCAAACTTGTAACACAAGGATCAAGACTAACTAACCCAATTAAGGTTGTGACACTCGAAATCGAAGTAGAGGTTGTTGAGGCTTCACTACTACCTAGAAAAGGCAAGCCAAGACTAGATTAAAGCTAATCTTTAACCTTGGATCAAAGTATAAGCAAGGTTCGTAAACTAGGGTAAATTACGGGTGGATCTTGAGTTCCACGGCCGTGGAACCTCAAGAACAGGCCGTGATTCTGGCTCATCGGCGAAATCTCTCTAACTCTCAGGGTCCAATCAATTTACGATCGATCTATCATCATCTAAGCCACAACTATCAACCCTTCACCTTAGAATTGCTAAAGGGTTTTAGCCAACAACAGTCATCATGATATCAAATTCAAGATTAAGAAGAATGAAGATGAAAACCTTCGAAAACCTTCAATAAACTTCAAATCAATCTCAATCCACAAACAAAGGTAATGATGTATATCAGATTTGAAATAACACAAACCAATCACAATCCTTGATAAGAACGAAGAGCGGGATGCCAATCCGTCTTCTAATCAAACCTAAGGACAAGGCGCAACTTCCAAATCTTCAAGCCTTTGCAAATCTCCGTTGCAAAATGGCAATCTCCGCACGTCCAACTGGAACCCTAGGCACGTGCAAGCAAGCGTAAGCGAAGGTACCGAAATCTCCCTTCTTCAGTCCTTTTGTAGGGAAAGATAGAATAAGTGTCCGGCCCATGTGTGTAGACAATGTGTCTATATTTTGTTCGTCAAAAGATTGCCTAAATCACGGTTTTATGGAATTCCACGCCCGTGGTTTAGAGCGTGGAATTGGATTACGGTCCTTCACAACTTCCACGACCGTACTTTATACCGTGTAACTCTCTGGAATGCTCCATGCTCATGTTGCCAAGTTCCATGGCCGTGGTTTAGAGCGTGGACTTCATTATGGTCGTATTTTAGAGCGTGGAAGCATAGGTTGCTCGTAATTCCCTTTGTTTCGTGTCATTCCTCATCCTAGCATCTTCATTGGCTTCTTTATGGTGTCCTCAATCCTTGGATGTGCTCAATCCATCTCCGTCCTCTCATAATTCATTCGGTTTTAGCTCTTATTCGCCTACAATCAACACAAAGCTTATGTAGACCTCTATATCGACAATATAGACAAACTAGCTCACAATTGCTTCAATGCTTTATCGATGAACACTATAATGGATGAAATACATCTAGAAAACGTGCCTAAAATATCACAATATTTCATGCTAACAGCTATCACTACTAGGAGTGGCGTGACAACCACCAACCCGCATCCTAAGTTTGTAGAAGTTCCAGCTGAGAAGAGAAAGGAGAAGGAGAAGGAAGATGCTTATGTTCCTCCTCCAGCTTACAAACCTCCTCTACCATTCCCGCAATCTAGAGCAAGAGCGCGTCTAGACAAGCAATTCGGTATGTTCATCGAACTAATGAGCAAAAAGCACATTAATATACCTTTCATTGATGCTATTGTAGGTATGCCCACTTACGGGAAGCTCTTGAAAGAGCTCCTCTCTAACAAGAGGCAGCTAGAAGACTTTGGAGAAGTCAAGATGAGTTCTGAATCTTCGGAGCTCATCAAAATGATGACAAAAAAGATGCCCCCAAAGCTGAGAGATCCGGGGTCATTTTGCATTCCAATTGGAGTAGGAGAAGTCACATATGACGCCCTTTGTGATTTAGGAGCAATCGTAAGTATCATCCCGCTTGCTTTGTGTAGGAAGGTCGGTTTAGGTGAACCTAAACCGGTGAAGATGACGTTGTACATGGCGGATCGATCCATAACTCATCCCCTCGGTACCATTGAAGATGTCCTAGTCAAGCTCGGTAAGTTCTATATTCCAATAGACTTTGTTGTGCTTGAAATTCCTGCAGATTATCCGGTTCCGATCATACTCGGAAGACCGTTTCTTGCAACATCCAGTTGTATGGTGGATTGCAAGAATGCTAGACTAGCATTCGACATAGGAGAAGAGAAGGTTAAGTTTGTTCTCTCAACTTTGGTGAAAGAGCGAGCACTTGGAGAGGATATGTTCAATATCCATGACGAGGAAGCGTCTAGAGAGGAAGTGAGCTCGATTCTGTTCAAAGATCAATTGCAAAAGGTCATAACCATGAGGATCATGGAAAAGGGAGAGGAAGAGGAATGCAATGTTTAGATTGAAGCCTTGGAAGGGCTAAAGGAAGTACAAGAGGAAGAGTTTGAGAAACTATTACATGGCTCGGAAAACGTAAGAAACCACGGTCAGTCGTGCTATTCCACGGCCGTGGTTTCACCAAAACTGGCCGTAAACTGCTATTTCGAGAGAACAGAGAGTTCCACACACAAAACCACGGCCGTGGAAGTAACAACGATGCCGTAATTTTGGGAATTTCTGAGAACAATTCCGTTCTTTCCACAAAAGCTCTTGAGTCTTCTTCAATCACTCCTACATCCATAGAGACTTCTAAGGAAGCATCGGACACTCCTCAAGACTCATCAACGGCATCAATAGCTATGCAATTGAAGCCACTTCCCACACATCTTCGGTATGCATTTCTTGGAACTAATTCTACTTTTCCCGTTATTGTTAGTTCCGATTTAAATGAAGATGAACATGAGAAACTAATGGTTGTTCTAAGGAAACATAAGAAAGCCTTAGGTTATACCATAGAGGATCTTATAGGAATTAAACCATCTCTATGCATTGTTCGCTCCAAACGGTGTGTGCAAGCTTTAAATTTATAACCCTAGATGTAAGCTTAAAACAAGGATACGAACCCGCAGTGTATGGGTCAATCGTAGTAAAAAGCAAGAAATTCCAGGGGTCGATCACAGGGACTTAGTGAAACAAAGTCGGAATAGGTAAGCTATGTAATTACTAACCACAAAAGCGATTAAAACAATCAAGGATGATAAAAAGTCAATAAAGGAAATATGCAATTCTAGGGATTAAAGCATCTAGTTGTGGTTCCAACTCAAGATCTCAAGATAAGCGGACAAAGCTGAGATTTTGCATAGGGAAGGTGTTACTAAAATGGATTAGATTACCGGGTAAGTCTCACTAATCTCTAATCCCAAACCATAACTCCTATTACCGGGTAAGTCTCAAGGAATTAAGGAGAAGAACTATAATCTCAAACTAACACTCCAACTAAGGGAATAGAATCAACCTTTACCGGGTAAGTCTCAGGCTAACTCACAAAGATGGGATGAAAGCACACTCAAACCCCAATAAAGGATAAACCTTTATTACCTACACTTATGATCTTTGGTAAACAAACAAAGGAATTACCGGGTAAGTCTCATCCTAGGCTTGCATTGAACCAGGAAAGGTGTCATAAAAATAGGATTTGGCAAACTCTAACACTTAACTCTCAGCTTCGGATCAGATAAGTCACCTCGGTCAGAAGAATTCCACCCCGGCCGAGATGTTCATCGACTGAGCGAGATGCTTAGGGTTAAGGTTAAAGACTCGAACTTTCAGGGTCCTACTGTGATTAAGATTATTCTATCATTGTTTTTCCCACAACCTTCAGCCAATCACCCTAGAATCACACAAGGAAATTAGCCACTCATCATCATGAAAGTAATAATCAAATATATGGGAAGAAAGAGAATAATTGAACAAGAAAACCTTAAGAAAAAGGCTTCAATAACTGAATCAATTATCAAACAACAAGCGTTCCTTGGATTAAAATCCAACAAGATAAACAACAATGAAGGGAATCTAAAGGGATCTTACAAAACCCTTCACAAGCTATAAAAGCTATAAACTTCCTTCTCCAACCTTCAAAAAGGTTCTTCAATTCTCCCAACTGGAGTATATGCGGGATGTTGTTGCTGCGAATGTCTTTCGGGTGATAGCGGTTGTTCAACCGTTAGAGGGTGTTGGATTTGTGGAAAATCCAACCCTTTTTATAGGAAAATTACTCTCCAAAGATAAGATATCTTAGAAAGATCTCTTCCCATAAAAATAGGTAAAATATATGGGCTAACTTATCTTCTTCCTTCCAGAAATCCAGCCTGAAAAGATAAGATCCTCCTTCCAAAATTAAAAGATCTCAGCCAAGAATAAAATATCCTTTTCGCGTCCAAGGTGTTCGCCTCGGTCGAGTCGGCTCCTCTAGATCACCTCGGTCGAGGTGACTCTGTAGTCAACCGAGGTGAATCACAACTGAATGTGAAATCTCTCAAATCTGGTCCAAAGTGAATCTATAATCTAATTCCATGATTCATGGATTCTTCCTTAAGCTCCTGAATGTAGCTCCATTGACTCCTTAGCTCCTTTTGCTCCTTTATGATGAAAAACGTGCCATTTTAACTACGATTACAACGAAACTTGGTATAGACCTCGATTCCCGCAAAAGTAGATGAAACGACAATATAATCACATAATATATATACAAACATGCATATTATTGAAGATAAAACGTCTAAACAGGCCCCAAAATATAGACAATAATTCATGCTATCAAAATACCCCATACTTTGCCCTTGCTTGTCCCCAAGCAAGTTCCGCATATAAAATATAAGATAGAATGGATTATAAGTCCTGAAAATCAATGAAAAAGTCCTTTAAAACATTTTAATGGTGTGCTACAATCATAGATCACTCTAAGAGAATACTTCTTGGAATTTAAAATCAAAACATGCTTAAAACATTTTATAAATATAAGAAATTTGTTCATCTTTACATAAAATCATAGAATGCATAATAAATCATAATTATCGAAATTAATCATGTATAATCCAGTTTAAACCACTAAGTCAATCAACAAGCTCGAGGTCTCAAGGGCTTCCCAAAAGAAAGGTCAAGAAACGTGTAGGGTAGGGATGTATAGAAGGTAATGTGGTGCTAGAATCCGGGAAGAGGATATCACTTCACTTGACTTTAAACATCATCCACCAATAAGCTTTGCTTATTTCACAGTTTTCTTTTTTACTTTACTTTTTGGGATGCATGGACAGAAGTGCACAATAACCGAAGCCTAGAAAATCAGCAATCATCAATTTCTTGAGATGCATCAAACCCTTGATGCACATACCATGACCCGTTAGGAATATCGCTCAATCCGACTTTGGCAAGACACAAACACCCGGCTATGTGAATGGTGCCGAGTTACTCATCATCATGATTGACTTCCCCAAACCTATTTATTGCTTTCTAACACTTTCACTTCCAGCCAACTTCTCAATTTTTCTTTCATCTGCTTTTCACTTTCTTGCTTCCAAATTCCCGGATAGGTAAAGGAAGGCAAATATGTATATGAGGGGCTCAGCATGATCAAGAAGAAGAAGAGAAAAGAATGAATTGCCTTGGTCTTTCCAGGAAGAAAGTGAGAGAACTCATCATGTGGTGTCAACCTTCAAATTCAACATAATTTTGATAAAAACAAAGTATTAAACATGTCAAAATTTCAAACAAAGCATTTAGCAACTTAAACATATTATAAAACCTTTCAAACATATAAAGATTTCAAAACCAGTCAGCAAACAAAGTCTTCACTGAGGTCACATCCAGATAAGAAGCACAAAACGTTTCGAAAATTTTCAGTTTGGAAAACCACCTCGGTCGAGGTGTTCTAAGTCTACCGAGGTGGTCAACCTCGTTTGGCCAGAACCATCCCGGTCGAGGTCAAATTTTTTTTTTTTTTCTGTCCAGTTTCTGACGTTTTTCTCAATCAATTAACCTGTATGCATGCATGTAGTCTCAGATAAGAACATAAAGTAAAATAAAGCATAATAGGGTCATAAATACCCAAGACTCATACATCACATAAGTCAAATACGTACAACCAAATACCCCATACTTGGGACACATTGTCCCAATGGGTCAAAATAAGTCTAGAGAAATAAAATAAACTCACCGGACATAGCTGAGCTGAATAATAAATAAAGAAAGAAAATCCTGCGAGCTCTCAATAATCACGATCCGGTGGTGGTGGTGGTGGCACATACGGATACTGGGATGGGTCAAATGGATAGCCCATGACATGCTGAAACTGAATCTCAGCCATCCGTCTTTGATAGTGCTGGCCCTCTAGCATCTGATGAGTCCAGTTGTCGATCTCTCGGTGCTGGTCGTCAAATCTCTCCTAGATGTCTACAGTCAGGGCAGCATAGGATTCTATCATGTGCTCGGTGAGGTCATCAATCCGACGGTGGGCATCTGGATCTCTCTACCGGCGTACCCTATGCCTAGCGGGACGTGCTGGTGCTGCAACCGGCTCTGTCTCAGTCTCGTCATCATCCAAATCGATGACCGGCGCACTAGTCCCAGCAGTGTCCGTGCCTGTATCCATAGGAACACCACCATCCTCAGCAACATCATCATCATCCTCAGCCTCGTCCTCCTTAGCTGGTGCAGCTGCTGCCTCTCTAGCATCCTCCATAAATGGGATCCACGCAGTGTGCCAGTAATGTGGATCAAACACGGAGAACTAAGGTGACCATCTGATCCCCTACGGTGCAGTCGGATCCCATGGCATCGCCACATATGGCGTAGTAAGTCCTCGGGGAACCAGTATCCTCCGAGTAATCATCTCTTGAAGTCCAAGCGGCTTGGCAGCCGCCACCATGGTACAAGCATTGAGGTCCATATCCATGTAACTCGCTATATGAGTCACAATGCCTCCACAACAGATGTCGCCCTTCGCCTTTGCCTTGATCTTATGAAGATCCTCTGCCAGCATCAAACCAAAATTTGGGATCCCTTCCATCACCCTTCAGTATAAGCTCATCTCTCCCTGTCTAACCTTCTGGGGCATCTCAGTACGCACTAGAAGAGTCTCGCTGAATATCCTATGGGCCAATCTGAAAGCAAGATGGAATATAATCCTCTCCCTGGAATCTCCAAGTCTCCATCTGTTAACATGCTCAACCACGTGAGCTATTTGTCCCCAAAACGCCCTAGCTACAGCTCGGGAGGGAAAATCAGCAACAGTTGGAATCGGGAAGCCTAAGATATCCCGTCAGTGATCTAAAGGAACCAAATAATTCCGGTTCATCAACCGGTACTTCACGGCTCACTCGTTAGGCAGGTAGGTGAAGGAGCTGACAAACTCCAGTGTAGGCTCTAGATAGGCCGGAGCTCTGATCTCTGTGAACTGATCCAGTCCCACAGCGGAAATCATACGCCTCAAATCATCATCAACGTAGAGGCAGTCAAAAGCTGAAATGTCCATGAAGCGGGGTGCAATCACTGGACGGGCCGCTATGCGGTCATAATCGACCTGGTGTCTCTTGTGGATCACCGGTCTAGTACGTCAAGAAGAAGAAGAAGAAGGAGAAGGGGAAGATCTATCCCTCAGGACCAACTGTCTCTCAGAACTCATCTCTCTGTAATATGTCAGGTCACCTCGGTTGCTCTGACAACCTTGTAGAACACCTCGGCCGAGGCGCACGCCGACTGGACCGAGGCGAAGAGCTGTTCGATCGATTCCCTCAAAAATCCAGTTCTTTTCCCCCAAAATCACTACCACAGGTTCCTATGGGGTACTTAATCTGTTTCTCAGCAAATGTAGGGGCAACCAAAGCCCAAAACGAGAATAAACAGTGGAGAAAGACGAAGTTAGGGTTTTTTCGATAATTACCCAGATTCAGTCGATTCGGTTCGTTCTTTCTGCCGATTGGTGCTTGGAACGTGATCCTCTATCCTTTCCTTGCGGTTTGGAAGCAAAAATCGTCGAAAACGAGCGAAGAACGAAGGATCGAGGCGAGAAGTGTGCCGCGGTCGAGGAGAAGGTAAAGAGAGGAGAGAGAATTCTTCAGCCCCTTTTATACCCTTTTCTGGAACTATTGTCACCTCGGTCGAGGTGGTCTCGACTGGACCGAGGTGGTACGGACCGAGGTGGATCTTCAGAAACCCTAATCGCCTCGGTTGCTCAAGAATCATCTCGGTCGAGGTGCGGTGACAGCAACCGAGATGCGCCTCAGTCAAACTTCGTCTTCTCAAATTCTCGAACTTCTGTCCTTCCAGTTGTGCTCCTGGGTTGTATTCCTTCCTTAGATGTCACTTGTTGTCTGTCTAGGATGCCAAAACAAAAACAAAGCAAAGCAAAAGCAAACTATCTAAGCTAGACTAGAAAAAGGGAAAAGAAAGCAATACCTTGGGTTGCCTCCCAAGAAGCGCTTGATTTAAGGTCGCTAGCTGGACCATACGGCATCTCTATGTGTGATCGGAGGTGTCCTCACCCCATAGTTCACCTTCATCATGGGGTGAGATAAGTAAGTCTATCGAACGCTCCAACAAGTGCAAGTGCTCATCGGGGAATGAATCGTCTATGGGTGGGTCGTCCTTCTCACGTGAAGATGGAGGTAGCCGGTTGAGGTAATCCGCAACAGAATTTTCGGATCCCTTCTTATCGCGGATCTCTAGGTCAAACTCTTGAAGCAAGAGAATCCATCGAATAAGGCGTGACATGGCATCTTTCTTAGCAAGCAAGTAACGAATGGTTGCATGGTCGGTGTAGACAATCACTTTCGCTCCTACTAAGTAAGAACGAAACTTCTCGAAAACATATACAACCGCCAATAGCTCCTTCTCGGTGGTAGCGTAGTTGCGCTGGGCTTCATCTAGCGTCTTGCTAGCATAGTAAATGGCGGTGGTCCGGCCATCCTTCTTTTGTCCAAGCACCGCTCCTACTGCTACATCACCAGCATCACACATGATCTCAAAGGGCAAGGTCCAATCCGGAGGTTGGATAATGGGAGCGGAGATCAACGCTTCCTTAATCCTGTAAAATGCATCAAGACACTCGTGCAAAAACTCAAAAACAACATCTTTATTTAAGAGGTTAGTTAGAGGTTTAGAAATCTTAGAGAAGTCCTTGATGAATCTCCTGTAGAAACCTGCGTGCACGAGAAAACTCCTCACACCTTTAACAGAACAAGAGGGAGGGAGTTTCTCAATAGTCTTGATCTTAGCGCGATCGACCTCAATACCGCGATTAGAAACGAGGTGTCCTAGCACAATGCCTTCATTAACCATAAAATGACACTTCTCCCAATTCAAGACAAGATTAGTGTCTTCACATCTTTGTAGCACTAGAGAAAGGTTAGATAGGCAATCATCAAAAGAGGAACCATATACTGAAAAATCATCCATAAATACCTCCATGATCTCCTCTATATACTTGGAAAAGATAGCCATCATGCATCGCTGGAAGGTAGCGGGTGCATTGCATAATCCAAATGGCATCCTCCTATAAGCGAATGTCCCCCATGGACAAGTGAAAGTGGTCTTCTCCTGATCATCCGGATGGATAGGAATCTGGAAGAAACCACTATAGCCGTCTAAATAGCAGAAGTGTGAATGTTGGGCCAACCGTTTGAGCATTTGATCAATGAAGGGAAGTGGAAAATGGTCCTTCCGAGTGGCCGTGTTCAGCTTCCTATAATCAATGCAAACCCTCCAGCCCGTGACGGTCCTAGTCGGGATTAACTCGTTGTTCTTATTCGTCACGACGGTCATCCTTCCTTTCTTCGGAACTACATGTACTGGGCTAACCCATTTGCTGTCCGAGATAGGATATATTATACCTGCATCCAACAACTTAAGAATTTCTTTCTTCACAACCTCTTTCATGATCGGATTTAACCGTCTTTGAGGTTCCCGTGAAGTCTTATGATCGTCCTTCATTAGAATTCTATGCATGCAGAAAGAAGGCTTAATGCCAATAAGATCATCTATAGTATAACCCAAAGCCTTTTGATGCTTTCTCAGGACATGCATTAGTTTAGACAATTCAGATTCGGAGAGGGAAGCACTAACAATAACGGGATAAGTAGAATCCGGTCCAAGAAAGACATACCTCAAGTGATTTGGGAGTTGTTTAAGCTCCACAACTGGGGGCGCTTTCTGAGGGGGATCCTTGCTTCCTCCTTCCAGTGGAGTAGATCTAGAAACTGGACTTTCGGAAGTCTCAGTTGAAATCATCTCACCTCCGACCTCGGTTGAGGCGCAGAGGCATTGACCGAGACGTTCTTCAGACGCCTCGCTTGGTCCAGAAAGTGCCTCGGTCGAGGTACTGTAGCTGGAACCGAAACTAGAGATCTTCGTCTCTTGGATTAGTCTTTCCTTGATGCTATTCTAGGCGGGCATCCCTAGAATAGCATCAAGGAA
This sequence comes from Fagopyrum homotropicum, assembly GCA_033239125.1. Lineage (NCBI taxonomy): Eukaryota > Viridiplantae > Streptophyta > Magnoliopsida > Caryophyllales > Polygonaceae > Fagopyrum > Fagopyrum homotropicum. Next base: position 51,685,491 of record BSWB01000007.1, on the reverse strand, counting down.
AGGAATGTTAATGTGTAGTTTATTCATCAAGTCAAGGAACTTACCAAAGTGCTTGTCTAGATGTGCTCTGACCCTTGACTGGGGGAATGGAAGTGGTGGTTTATATGCAGGAGGTGGAATATAAACTTCAATTTTCTCCTTCGCTTTTTATGGCTCCACCTCGGTTGGCATCTCGGCCGAAGTGTTCTTCGACTGCACCTGGACCAAGGTGGTCTTCGTCTGTACTGGCACCGACCGAGGCACTGGATCTGCAGTCTTCAGTCCACTCCTCGTCGTTATGGCCATAATCTGGCCCTTAGGGTTGCTTTCCGTTCTTGTTGGAAGATTCCCTGGATCTCTTGGCGTTTCATTTGCCCTACTAGCAAGTTGTTGTTCAAAGGCTTTTTGTGCCTTCGAAAATGATGTCATAGATGTCTTCATAGCGCTAAGCTTGATCAAGATGGCCTCCAACACTGCGTCTTTCTTTTCCGGCTGGGACGAACTCGATCCTTTCTCCTGGCTCTTTAATGGAGTAGAAGAAGAAGAGGAGGAGAGGAAAGGATTAGAGGAATCGTTAGAATTGGAGTTAGAATGATTGTTACCCGAATTTTGGTTGTTTGCCCTCCAATTATTGTTGTTGGATCCTCTATTGTTGTTGTAGTTGTTGTTCCGGGAACCGTTGTTGTTGTTACGGTATCCATTGTTCTTCCTTGATCCTTGATCTTCCTTCTTGGTTTGAGCAACTAAGAGTTCCTTCAATTGCTTCACGTCATTCTTCAAAGACGTGAGTTGATTGTTGTTAGGTGGAGCATCTTGAAAGTTAACTCTTTTAACTCCACCTTCACCACCTTGGTGGGAGTATTTCTCCATGTGCAAAGCTTGCTTCTCTATGAACTCCCAAGCTTCGTCTATCGACATGTCCATGAACGTGCCGACAGATAGTAGTTGAAGGTTGAACTGGGTGCTTCCGTCCAGTCCCTTGAAGTATATCTCCAACAACTCTATCTTTGGAATCCCATGATGTGGGCAATCCAAAAGAATGTCTTTAAACCTCTCCCATGACTTGGACAAGCTCTCTTTGTCCTTCATAATGAATGCATTAATCTTCCCTCTCATTTCAGCGGTTTTAGAGGAGGGAAAGAATTTAGTCAAGAATTCCGCCGTCATCTCCTCCCAAGTACTAATTTTTCCTGGAGGAAGAGATTGATACCAAGTAAGAGCTCTATCTTTCAAAGAGAAGTAGAAAGGTCTTAGCTTGTAGTTTTTGTTTTTCAGCCTTGAAGGTCTCAAGGTCTCCATCAAGATCTCATAGTTTTCTAGATGTTGATGCTGAGATTCCCTCTCTAGCCCTCCAAACTGGCATTGGCGAATCATGGAAAGAACTTGCGGTCGAAGCTCATAATCATGGTCCGCTGGATCACCTAGGTCGACTCCTGGACGCCTCAGTTGTTGATTGGGGTCCATCCTTTGTCCTAGGGTTTGTGGAACACCTGCAAAAAGAGCATTTCGGACTGGCATCCGAGGTGGAAGTACATCGGCCGGGGCAACAGGTACTGGGACCTGCCTCGGTCGAGGGTGTGGAACTAGATCCTGCATCGGTCGAGGATCTGGGTTCGGTCGAGGTAGATACTGGTCTCGTAAAGCTGCCATATCTTCTTCGATCACTTCAGTCCTGGCGCGAGTTTCCTCTTTCTCCAGCCTCAGTTCTTCCCTGCTGAGGTGTAGTTGTTCTAACGCCTCCTTCAATTCGGCCTCAAGATCGCGATTGTCTTGGTCGGCCATCTTTGCTTCTCTCAAGCGTCGTTTGTATGTCTTTTCTGGTTCGCGATCGTAAGGAACGATTTCCTTCCCAGCGCGGGTTCTTCGCATAAACCTAAGAAAAAGAACCTGCGAAAGTCACTCAAGTAGAGTGGTTAGTAGAAACAGGGGGCAAGTGCCCCAAAAGCAAACCGCAACCGGCTCGGTCTAGACCAAGTCCCCGGCAACGGCGCCAAAAACTTGTTCGCTCCAAACGGTGTGTGCAAGCTTTAAATTTATAACCCTAGATGTAAGCTTAAAACAAGGATGCGAACCCATAGTGTACGGGTCAATCGTAGTAAAAAGCAAGAAATTCCAGGGGTCGATCACAGGGACTTAGTGAAACAAAGTCGGAATAGGTAAGCTATGTAATTACTAACCACAAAAGCGATTAAAACAATCAAGGATGATAAAAAGTCAATAAAGGAAATATGCAATTCTAGGGATTAAAGCATCTAGTTGTGGTTCCAACTCAAGATCTCAAGATAAGCGGACAAAGCTGAGATTTTTCATAGGGAAGGTGTTACTAAAACGGATTAGATTACCGGGTAAGTCTCAAGGAATTAAGGAGAAGCACTATGATCAAACTAACACTCCAACTAAGGGAATAGAATCAACCTTTACCGGGTAAGTCTCAGGCTAACTCACAAAGATGGGATGAAAGCACACTCAAACCCCAATAAAGGATAAACCTTTATTACCTACACTTATGATCTTTGGTAAACAGACAAAGGAATTACCGGGTAACTCTCATCCTAGGCTTGCATTGAACCAGGAAAGGTGTAATAAGAATAGGATTTGGTAAACTCTAACACTTAACTCTCAATTTTCGGAGCAAGATAAGTCACCTCGGTCAGAAGAATTCCACCCCGGCCGAGATGTTCATTGACTGAGCGAGATGCTTAGGGTTAAGGATAAAGACTCGAGCTTTCAGGGTCCTACTGCGATTAAGACTATTCTATCATTGTTTTTCCCACAACCTTCATCCAATCACCCTAGAATCACACAAGGAAATTAGCCACTCATCATCATGAAAGTAATAATCAAATATATGGGAAGAAAGAGAATAATTGAACAAGAAAACCTTAAGAGAAAGGCTTCAATAACTGAATCAATTATCAAACAACAAGCGTTCCTTGGATTAAAATCCAACAAGACAAACAACAATGAAGGGAATCTAAAGGGATCTTACAAAACCCTTCACAAGTTATAAAAGCTATAAACTTCCTTCTCCAACCTTCAAAAAGGTTCTTCAATTCTCCCAACTGGAATATATGTGGGGTGTTGCTGCTACGAATGTCTTCCGGGTGATAGCGGTTGTTCAGTCGTTAGCGGGTGTTGGATTTGTGGAAAATCCAACCCTTTTTATAGGAAAATTACTCTCCAAAGATAAGATATCTTAGAAAGATATCTTCCCATAAAAATAGGTAAAATATATGGGCTAACTTGTCTTCTTCCTTCCAGAAATCCAGCCTGAAAAGATAAGATCCTCCTTCCAAAATTAAAAGTTCTCAGCCAAGAATAAAATATCCTTGCCACGTCCAAGGTGTTCGCCTCGGTCGAGTCGGCTCCTCTGGATCACCTCGGTCGAGGTGACTTTGTAGTCAACCGAGGTGAATCACAACTGAATGTGAAATCTCTCAAATCTGGTCCAAAGTGAATCTATAATCCAATTCCATGATTCCTGGATTCTTCCTTAAGCTCCTGAATGTAGCTCCATTGACTCCTTAACTCCTTTTGCTCCTTTTTGATGCAAAACGTGCCATTTTACCTACGATTACAACGAAACTTGGTGTAGACCTCGATTTCTACATAGGTAGATGAAACGACAATATAATCACATAATATATATACAAACATGCAGATTATTGAAGATAAAACGTCTAAACAGGCCCCAAAATATAGACAATAATTCATGCTATCATGCATTGTTCGCTCCAAACGGTGTGTGCAAGCTTTAAATTTATAACTCTAGACTTAAGCTTAAAACAAGGATACGAACCCGCAGTGTACGGGTCAATCGTAGTAAAAAGCAAGAAATTCCAGGGGTCGATCACAAGGACTCGGTGAAACAAAGTCAATAACGGTAAGCTTCGTGAATACTAACCACAAGAGCAATTAACATAATCAAAGATGAATAAGAAGTCAATAAAGCAAACATGCAATTCTAGGGATTAAAGCTTCTAGTTGTGGTTCCAACTCAAGATCTAAAGATAAGCGGACAAAGCTGAGATTTTTGCAAGGGGAAGGTGTTACTAAAGTGGAGTAGATCACCGGGTAAGTCTCACTACTCACTAATCCAAAACCGTAACTCCTATTACCGGGTAAGTCTCAAGGAATTAAGATAAAGAACTATTACCTCAAACTAACACACCATCTAAGGGAATAGAATCAACCTTTACCGGGTAAGTCTCAGGCTAACTCACAAAGATGGGATGGAAGCACACTCAAACCCCAATAAAGGATAAACCTTTATTACCTACACTTATGATCGTTGGTACACAAACTAAGGAATTACCAGGCAAGTCTCATCCTAAGCTTGCTTTGAACCAGGAAAGGTGTAATAAGAATAGGATTTGGCAAACTCTAACACTTAACTCTCAGTTTAGGATCAGACAAGTCACCTCGGTCAGACGAATTCCACCCCGGCCGAGATGTTCATCGACTGAACGAGATGCTTAGGGTTAAGGTTAAAGACTCGAACTTTCAGGGTCCTACTGGAATCTAAGATTATTCTATCATTGTTTTTCCCACAACCTTCAACCAATCACCCTAGAATCACACAAGGAAATTAGCCACTCATCATCATTATGAAAGTATTAAATATATGGAAAGAAGGTGAATATTTGAACAAGAAGAATTTAATGAAAAAGACTTCAATAACTGAATCAAATATCACAACAAAAGCGTTCCTTGGATATAAATCCAACAAGATAAGAAAACAAGGAAGGGGAATTGAAGACAATCTTACAAAACCCTTCAAAAGCTATAAAAGCTATGATCTTCAATCTTCCTTCAACCTTCAAAAAGGTTCTTCAAAACTCCCAACTGGAGTACGGCTGCGGCGATGTATGCTAGATAAGAGGGAGTGATAGCGGATCTTTCGGTCTAAGCAGGATGTTGGATTTGTGGAAATCCAACCCTTTTTATAGGAAAATAACCCTCCAAAGATAAAATATCTTAGAAAGATCTTTTCCCATAAAAATAGGTAAAATATAAGATCTTCTTCCTTCCAAGAGCCAAGCCCAAAAATATAAGATCACCTTCCAAAGATAAAAGATTTCAGCCAAGAATAAAATATTCTCGCCGCGTCCTAGGTGTTCGCCTCGGTCGAGTCGGCGTCTCTGAATCACCTCGGTCGAGATGAATCTCTGTTCAACCGAGGTGAGTCATAACTGAATGTGAAATCTCTCAAAACTGGTCCAAAGTAAATCTTTAATCCATGGCTATGCTTCCTGGATGGTTCCTTATGTTCCTCAACGTAGCTCTGATGACTCCATAGCTCCTTTTGTTCCTTTTTGATGCAAAACGTGCCATTTTACCTACAATTACAGCAAAACTAGGTGTAGACCTCGATTCCCGCAAAGGTAGATGAAATGGTAATATAATCACATATTATACATGCTAACATGCAGATTATTGAAGATAAAACGTCCAAACAAACCTCAAAATATAGACTATAATTCATGCTATCAAAATACCTCATACTTAGCCCTTGCTTGTCCCCAAGCAAGTTCCGCATATAGAAGACAAGATAGAATGGATTATAAGTCAAGAAAATCAATGAAAAGTCTTTCAAAAACATTTTTATGGTGTGTTACAATCATAGATCACTCTAAGAGAATACTTCATGGAATTAAAAACTCAATATGCTCAAAACATTTTATAAATATAAGAAAGTTGTTCATCTTTGCATAAAACCATAGAATGCATAATAAATCATAATTATCAAAATTAATTATGTATAATCCAGTTTAAACCACTAAGTCAATCAACAAACTCAAGGTCTCAAGGGCTTCCCAAAAGAAAAGGTCAAGAAACGTGTAGGGTGGGGATGTATGTAAGGTAATGTGGTGCTAGAATCCGGGAAAAGGATGAACTTCACTTTCACTTTGAGTTGCAACATCTTCCACCAATAAGCTTTGCTTATTTCACACTTTTTTTTCTTTTTACTTTACTTTTTGGGATGCATGGACAGAGGTGGACAATAACCGAAGCCTAGGAAATCCGCAATCATCAATTTCTTGAGATGCATCAAACCCTTGATGCACATACCATGACCCGTTAGGAATATCGCTCAATCCGACTTTGGCAAGACACAAACACCTGGATATGTGAATGGTGCCGAGTTACTCATCTTCATGATTGACTTCCCCAAACCTATTATTACTTTCTAGCACTTTCACTTCCAGCCAACTTCTCAACTTTAACTTCACTTGCTTCCAAATTCCCGGATAGGTAAACGAGGCAAAATGTATATGAGGGGTTAAGCATGATCAAGAAGAAGAAGAGAGAAGAATGAATTGCCTTGGTCTTTCCAGAAAGAAAGTGAGAGAACTTATCTTGTGGTGTCAACCTTCAAATTCAACATAATTTGGATAAAAACAAAGTATTAAACATGCCAATAATTTCAAACAAAGCATTTAGCAACTTAAACATATTATAAAACCTTTCAAACACATAAAGAACTTAAAACCAGTCAGTAAAGAAGATCTTCACTGAGATCATATCCAGATAAGTAACACAAAAATAATTTTCGAAAACTCTCAGTTAACCCACCTCGGTCGAGGTGTTCTTGGTTAACCGAGGTGAAACGCCTCGTTTGGTCAAGACTGACTCGGTCGAGGTCAAAATTTTTTTTAAAACCTTTTTTTTTTTTTTTCAGTTTCGACGTTTTTCTCAATCAAATAACCTGTAAGTATGCATGTAATATCAGATAAACATATAAATGCAGAAGTGAAGCATAAATAAAATATCCGATGAAATGTCATACATCAAAATAGTCAAATAAGTACATCAAAAGTCATCACATAAATACAAATACCCCATACTTGGGACACACTGTCCCAGTGGGTCAATATAGGTCTAGAGACAAGAGTACTCACCGGATAAATAGCTGAACTGCATAAAAATATAATAAAGAAAATCCTGCAGCTCATCAATAGTCCTGATCCGGTGGTGGTGGTGGTGGTACGTACGGATACTCAGTCGGATCGAACGGATAGCCCATAGTCTGCTGGAACTGTAGCTCCATCATCCTGCGCTGATAGTGCTGCCCCTCTAACATCAGATGAGTCCATCTATCAATGTGTCGGTGCTGGGCAGCAAATCTCAAATGCATGTCCACAGTAAGGGCAGCATAAGAATCTATCATCTGATCTGTCAGGTCGTCGATCCGACGATGAGCCTCAGAATCTCTATGACGGCGTGTCCGACGCCTAGCAGATCTAGCGGGAGGTGCAGCAGGTGCAGGCTCAGTATCCTCCTCATCATCCAAGTCTATGATCGGCGGTGCGCTTGTCCCTGTAGTATCTGTCCCTGTATCCATCGGGACTCTACCATCTCTCTCGTCTACAGTGTCCTCATCATCGTCAGCCTCCTCCTCCTCATCCTCAGCTGGGGCGGCTGCTGCCTCCCTATGATCCTCCATCAGTGGAGCCCAAGTTGTCTGCCAATAATGTGGATCGAAGACTGTAAACTGAGCAGACCAACGGATCCCCTGTGGCGCAGTCCGCTCCCACGGCATAGCAACATATGGAGTGGTCAGACCTCGGGGAACTAGAATCCTTCGAGTGACCATCTCCTGCAATCCAAGCGGCTTCGGAGCCGCCACCATCGTACACACACTAAGGTCCATCCCATGAAAAGCAGCTATGTGGGTGACTAGACCGCCGCAGCAGATATCTCCCTTCGCTTTGGCCTTGATCTTGTGCAGGTCCTCTGCCAAGATCAAGCCAAAGTCTGGGAAACCCCCTGTAACCATACAGTAAAGACTAAAAAGCTCGCCCTGTCGGATCTTCTGGGGCGTCTCAGTACGCGCCAGAAGTGTCTCGCTGAATATCCTATGGGCTAATCTGAAGGCAAGGTGGAAGATGACCTTCTCCCTGGAATCTCCAGGGCGCCATCTATCTGCATGCTCAGTAATATGGGCAATCTGCCCCCAGAACTCCCTAGCTACAGATCGGGAGGGGAAGTCAGTTGCGGTGGGCTCAGGAAAGCCGAAAATATCTCTCCAAACCTCTAAGGGAACTATGAAGTTCCGGTTCATCAACCGGTACTTCACAGACTGCTCTGTGGGGAGGTAGGAAAAGGAGCTAACGAACTCTAGGGTCGGCTCCAAGTAAGCTGGGGCTCGGATCTCAGTAAACTGATCCAGCCCGACTGTGGTGATCATCCGCCTAAGGTCTCCATCTACCCCTAGGCAATCAAAAGCCGACACGTCCAGAAAACGTGGTGCAATCACTAGACGGTTAGCTATACGCTCATAATCTACCCGGCATCTCTCGTGGATCACCGGGCGGTAAGGTCGGGAAGAAGAGGAAGGAGGGGAAGGTGAGGATCTATCTCTGAGGGCAAGGCGACGATCGGAACTCATTTTCTCTCAACTACTGTCAGATCACCTCGGTCGCTGACAGCCCTCAAGAATCACCTCGGTCGAGATGCAGTTCGACTGGACCGAGGCGCAACATTGTATGATTCCAATCTCAGAAATCCAGTTCTTTTTCCCCAAAAATCACTACAATTGCTTCCTATGGGGTACTTAAGCCTTTTCTCAGCAGATTCAAAGGCAACCAAAGCCCAAATCGAAACGAATGAACGAGTTAGGGTTTCGACTGTTTTTACCTCGTTTCGGTCGATTCGTTCGATTTCTTCGCAGATCTGCACTTGCAATAGGATCCTCTACTCTTCAATCGCAGTTTGGAAGCGGAAATCTTCGAAAACGAGCAAAAACAGAGGAAGCGAGGTGAGGAGCGCCGCGGTCGAGTCGAAGAGAGTGAAAAGGTAAAAAGTAAATTTTCCCCCTTTTATACTGTTCCTGGATCTGCTGTCACCTCGGTCGAGATGGTCTCGACTGGACCGAGGTGGTACGGACCGAGGTGGTTCTGCAGAAACCCTAGTCGCCTCGGTTGCTCAAGAATCAACTCGATCGAGGTGCTCTGACAGTAACCGAGATGCTTCTATCTTCTCAAAATCTCGAACTTCTGTCCTTCCAGTTATGCTCCTTCCTTAGATGTCTCTTGTTATCTGTCTAGGACGCCAAAAACAAAGCAAAGCAAAGCAAAAGCAAACTATCTAAGCTAGACTAGAAAACGGGAAAAAGAAAGCAATACCTTGGGTTGCCTCCCAAGAAGCGCTTCGTTTAAGGTCGCTAGCTGGACCATAATGCATCTCAAATGTGATGGGAGGTGCCTTCACCCCATACTTCACCTCCATCGTAGGGTGAAGTAAGTAAATCCATCAAACGCTCCAACAAGTGTAAGTGCTCATCGGGGAATGAATCGTCTATGGGTGGGTCATCCGTCTCGCGGGAAGATTCCGGTAGACGGCTGAGGTGATCCGCAACTGAGTTCTCGGATCCCTTCTTATCGCGGATCTCTAGGTCAAACTCTTGAAGCAAGAAAATCCATCGAATAAGGCGCGGCTTGGCATCTTTCTTAGCCAACAAGTAACGAATGGCTGCATGGTCGGTGTAGACAATGACTTTCGCCCCCACTAGATAGGAACGAAACTTCTTGAAAGCATATACAACCGCCAATAACTCCTTCTCGGTGGTAGCGTAGTTGTGTTGTGCTTCATCTAGCGTCTTGCTAGCATAATAAATGGCAGTGGTCCGTCCATCCTTCTTCTGTCCAAGCACCGCTCCTACGGCTACATCACTAGCATCACACATGACCTCAAAGGGCAAGGTCCAATCAGGAGGTTGGATAATGGGAGCGGAGATCAACGCCTCCTTAATCCTGTAAAAAGCATCAAGACACTCCTGCGAAAACTCAAAAACAACATCTTTATTCAAGAGGTTAGTTAGAGGTTTAGAAATCTTAGAGAAGTCTTTGATGAATCTCCTGTAGAAACCTGCATGCCCGAGAAAACTCCTCACACCTTTAACAGAACAAGGAGGAGGGAGCTTTTCAATAGTCTCGATCTTAGCTCGATCGACCTCAATACCTCGATTAGAAACGAGGTGTCCTAGTACAATGCCTTCATTAACCATAAAATGACACTTTTCCCAATTCAGAACAAGGTTAGTGTCTTCACATCTTTTAAGCACTAGAGAAAGGTTAGATAGGCAATCATCAAAAGAGGAGCCATATACAGAAAAATCGTCCATGAAGACCTCCATGATCTCCTCTATGTATTCGGAAAAGATAGCCATCATGCATCGCTGGAAGGTAGCGGGTGCATTGCACAATCCAAATGGCATCCTCCGATAGGCAAATGTCCCCCATGGACAGGTGAAAGTGGTCTTCTCCTGATCATCCGGATGGATAGGAATCTGGAATAATCAACTATAGCCGTCCAAGTAACAAAAGTGTGAATGCTGGGCCAACCGCTCGAGCATCTGATCGATGAAGGGAAGTGGAAACTGGTCCTTCTGTGTGGCCGAGTTCAGCTTCCTATAATCGATGCAAACCCTCCAGCCCGTAACGGTCCTAGTTGGAATCAACTCGTTGTTCTTATTCGTTACAACGGTCATCCCTCCTTTCTTCGGAACGACATGCACCGGGCTAACCCACTTGCTGTCCGAGATAGGATAAATAATACCTGCATCCAACAACATAAGAACTTCCTTCTTCACAACCTCCTTCATGATCGGATTTAACCGTCTTTGAGGTTCCCGTGAAGTCTTATGATTATCTTCCATTAGAAGTATATGCATGCAGAAAGAAGGCTTAATGCCAATAAGATCGTCCGTGGTGTAACCTATAGCTTTTCGATGCTTTCTCAGGACATGCATTAACTTAGACAATTCAGATTCGGAAAGGGAAGCACTAACAATAACGGGATAAGTGGAATCCGGCCCAAGAAAGACATACCTCAAGTGACTAGGGAGTTGTTTAAGCTCCACAACTGGGGGTGTCTTCTGAGGGGGATCCTTGCTTCCTCCTTCCGGTCGAGTGGATTCAGAAACTGGACTTTTGGAAGTCTCAGTTGACATCATCTCGCTATCGACCTCGGTGGAGGCACAGAGGCGTTGACCGAGATGTTCTTCAGTCGCCTCGCTCAGTCAAGGAAGTGCCTCGGTCGAGGTACTGCAACTGGAACCGAAACTGGAGATCTTCGTCTCTTGGATTAGCTTCTCAATTTTAGCTCCTGGATCTTCTTCCAGTGCCTTCAAGCTTCGTATATCTGCATCACAAGAAGCATCTATACTTTCCTCTATTAAACTAAAACTTAGAACTCTTTCGAGTGGATCGTTAATAAGGATGGAGCTCACCAATTCTCTTGATTCTTCTTCATCGTAGATGTTGAAGATATCATCAGTTAGCTGCTCCCCTTTCATGGCTGCAAGTAGTGCGAACTCTACCTCATCTCCACCAATGTTGAATTTCAACTTGGCGTTCTTGCAATCCACATTGCAACCCGAAGTTGCTAGAAATGGCCTCCCGAGAATAATAGGAACAAGATAATCTGCGGGAATGTCAAGCAAGACAAAATCTATAGGTAGATAGAAGTTACCTAACTTAACCGGAACGTCCTCCAAGATGCCCACGGGATGGGTGATGGAGCGATCCGCCATATAAAGTCGAATCTTGACCGGCTTGGGCTCTCCAAGTCCGATCTTCGTACATAGCTCTAGCGGAATGATGCTCACGCTGGCTCCTAGATCACAAAGGGCTTCACAAGTGACATCCCCAACTTGAATGGGAATGCTAAATGAGCCGGAATCTCTCAACTTAGGTGGCATCTTCTCCTTCATGATCTTAATAAGCTCCGAGGATTTAGATGTCATCCTAACTTCACCAAAGTCTTCCAATTTCCTTTTCCTTGATAGGATCTCCTTTAAGAATTTCCCATAGGCGGGCATTCCTAGAATAGCATAAAGAAAAGGAATGTTAATATGCAGCTTGTTCATCAAGTCAAGGAACTTACCAAAGTGCTTGTGTAGATGTGCTCTGGCTCTGGACTGAGGGAATGGAAGTGGTGGTTTGTATGCAGGAGGTGGAACATAAACTTCAGTTTTCCCCTCCACTTTCTGTTGCCCCGCCTCAGTTGGCATCTCGGTCGAGGTGTTCTTCGACTGGACCTGGACCGAGGTGGTCTGCGTCGAACGAGGTACTGGATCTGCAATTTTAAGTCCACTCCTCGTCGTTATGGCCATGCATTGGCCCTTAGGGTTGCTTTCCGTCTTTGCTGGAAGCTTCCCTGGATCTCTTGGCCCTTCATTCGCTCTACTCGCAAGTTGTTGTTCGAAGGACTTTTGGGCCCTAGAAAATGAAGTCATAAAATTCTCCATAGCGCTAAGCTTGATCAAGATGGCTTCCAGAACTGCGTCTTTCTTTTCTGGCTGAGACGAACTTGATCCTTGCCCTTGGCTCTTTAATGGAGTAGAAGAAGAAGAAGAAGGAGAAGAGAGGAAAGGGTTAGAGGAATTATTAGAGTTGGAGTTAGAATAATTGTTACCAGGATTCTGGTTGTTTTGATTGTTCGTCCTCCAATTGTTGCTATTGGATCCTCTATTGTTGTTGTAGTTGTTGTTATTGTTCCCGGAACCGTTGTTGTTGTTACGGTATCCATTGTTGTTGTTCCTTTGTCCTTGCTCTTCCTTCTTGGTTTGAGCAACCAAGAGTTCCTTCAATTGCTTCACGTCATTCTTCAAAGACGTGAGTTGATTGTTGTGGGATTGAGTCTCTTGAAAGTTGACTCTTTTAACTCCACCTTCAGCTCCTTGGTGGGTGTACTTCTCCATATGCAAGGCTTGCTTCTCAATGAAGTCCCAAGCCTCATCAATCGCCGTGTCCATGAAGGTACCGGCGGAGAGTAGTTGGAGATTGAACTGGGTGCTTCCGTCCAGTCCTTTGAAGTAGATCTCCAACAACTCGATCTTTGGAATCCCATGATGTGGGCAATCCAAAAGGATGTCCTTGAACCGCTCCCATGACTTGGACAAGCACTCTTTGTCTTTCATAATGAAAGCATTGATCTTCCCTCTCATTTCAGCTGTCTTTGAGGGGGAAAGAATTTGGTTAAGAATTCCGTCGTCATCTCCTCCCATGTGCTAATTTTTCCTGGAGGAAGAGATTGATACCAAGTAAGAGCTCTATCTTTTAAAGAAAAGTAAAAAGGTCTTAGCTTGTAGTTGTTATTTTCAATTCTGAAAGGTCGCAAGGTTTCCATCAAGATCTCGTAGTTTTGAAGATGTTGATGCGGTGATTCCTTCTCTAGCCCTCCGAATTGGCATTGGCGAATCATGGATAGAACTTGCGGTCGAAGTTCGTAGTCATGGTCCGCTGGATCTCCTAGGTTGATTCCTGGACGCCTCAGTTTTTGATTAGGGTCCATCCTTTGACCTAGGGTTTGTGGGATTCCTGCAAGAAGAACATCTCGGACTGGTCTCCGAGGTGGAAGTACATCGGCCGGGGCGTCAGGTACTGGATCCTGCATCGGTCGAGGATCAACAGGAGGATCTTCCCTCGGTCGAAGTAGAATCTGATTTCGTATGACTGCAATCTCCGCTTCGATTGCTGCAGTCTTGGTGCCATTCTCTTCTTTCTCTTGCCTTAGTTCTTCCTTGCTGAGGCGTAGCAGCTCTAGCGCCTCTTTCAATTCGGCCGCAAGATCACGGTCGTTTTGTTGGGCCATCTTCGCTTCTCTTAAGCGTCGCTTGTATGTCTTTTCTGGTTCGGGATCGTAAGGAACGATTTCCTTCCCAGTGCGGGTTCTTCGCATATACCTAAGAAAGAACCTGCAAAAGTCACTCAAGTAGAGTGGTTAGATGACACGGGGCAAGCGCCCCAAGAGCAAACCGTACCGGCTCGGTCTAGACCAAGTCCCCGGCAACGGCGCCAAAAACTTGTTCGCTCCAAACGGTGTGTGCAAGCTTTAAATTTATAACCCTAGACTTAAGCTTAAAACAAGGATGCGAACCCGCAGTGTACGGGTCAATCGTAGTAAAAAGCAAGAAATTCCAGGGGTCGATCACAGGGACTCGGTGAAACAAAGTCAATAACGGTAAGCTTCGTGAATACTAACCACAAGAGCAATTAACACAATCAAAGATGAATAAGAAGTCAATAAAGCAAACATGCAATTCTAGGGATTAAAGCTTCTAGTTGTGGTTCCTACTCAAGATCTAAAGATAAGCGGACAAAGCTGAGATTTTTGCAAGGGGAAGATGGTACTAAAGTGGAGTAGATCACCGGGTAAGTCTCACTACTCACTAATCCAAAACCATAACTCCTATTACCGGGTAAGTCTCAAGGAATTAAGATAAAGAACTATTACCTCAAACTAACACACCATCTAAGGGAATAGAATCAACCTTTACCGGGTAAGTCTCAGGCTAACTCACAAAGATGGGATGGAAGCACACTCAAACCCCAATAAAGGATAAACCTTTATTACCTACACTTATGATCGTTGGTACACAAACTAAGGAATTACCGGGTAAGTCTCATCCTAAGCTTGCTTTGAACCAGGAAAGGTGTAATAAGAATAGGATTTGGCAAACTCTAACACTTAACTCTCATTTTAGGATCAGACAAGTCACCTCGGTCAGACGAATTCCACCCCGGCCGAGATGTTCATCGACTGAACGAGATGCTTAGGGTTAAGGTTAAAGACTCGAACTTTCAGGGTCCTACTGGAATCTAAGATTATTCTATCGATGTTTTTCCCACAACCTTCAGCCAATCACCCTAGAATCACATAAGGAAATTAGCCACTCATCATCATTATGAAAGTATTAAATATATGGAAAGAAGGTGAATATTTGAACAAGAAGAATTTAATGAAAAACACTTCAATAACTGAATCAAATATCACAACAAAAGCGTTCCTTGGATATAAATCCAACAAGATAAGACAACAAGGAAGGGGAATTGAAGACAATCTTACAAAACCCTTCAAAAGCTATAAAAGCTATGATCTTCAATCTTCCTTCAACCTTCAAAAAGGTTCTTCAAAACTCCCAACTGGAGTACGGCTGCAGCGATGTATGCTAGATAAGAGGGAGTGATAGCGGATCTTTCGGTCTAAGCGGGATGTTGGATTTGTGGAAATCCAACCCTTTTTATAGGAAAATAACCCTCCAAAGATAAAATATCTTAGAAAGATCTTTTCCCATAAAAATAGGTAAAATATAAGATCTTCTTCCTTCCAGGAGCCAAGCCCAAAAATATAAGATCACCTTCCAAAGATAAAAGATTTTAGCCAAGAATAAAATATTCTCGCCGCGTCCTAGGTGTTCGCCTCGGTTGAGTCGGCGTCTCTGGATCACCTCGGTCGAGATGAATCTCTGGTCAACCGAGGTGAGTCATAACTGAATGTGAAATCTCTCAAAACTGGTCCAAAGTAAATCTTTAATCCATGGCTATGCTTCCTGGATGTTTCCTTATGTTCCTCAACGTAGCTCCGATGACTCCATAGCTCCTTTTGTTCCTTTTTGATGCAAAATATGCCATTTTACCTACAATTACAGCAAAACTAGGTGTAGACCTCGATTCCCGCAAAGGTAGATGAAATGGTAATATAATCACATATTATACATGCTAACATGCAGATTATTGAAGATAAAACGTCCAAACAAACCTCAAAATATAGACTATAATTCATGCTATCATGCATGCACAAGATTCTAATGGAAGAGGATTTTAAGCCTTTGCGACAAACTCAAAGACGGTTAAATTCAATCATGAAGGATTTTGTCAAGAAGGAAATTCTTAAGTTACTTGACGCAAGTATCATCTATCCTATCTCCGATAGCAAGTGGGTGAGCCCCGTTCAAGTTGTCCCGAAGAAAGGAGGAATGACGGTTATCACCAACAAGAACAATGAGCTCATTCCTACAAGAACCGTGACGGGATGGAGAATGTGCATTGACTACCGCAAGCTGAACAATGCTACTAGGAAGGATCACTTCCCGCTACCATTGATAGACCAAATGCTTGAGAGGTTAGCACAACACTCCTATTTTTGTTAAATTGACGGTTATAATGGTTTCGTCCAGATTCCGATCCACCCGGACAATCAAGAGAAGACCACATTCACGTGCCCATGGGGTACGTTTGCTTATAGGAGGATGCTATTCGGACGTTGCAACGCTCCTGCCACCTTTCAAAGGTGTATGATGGCCATCTTCTCCGAGTATGTTGAGGAAATCATGGAGGTTTTTATGGATGACTTTTCAGTTTATGGTTCCTCATTTGAAAATTGTCTTTCTAACCTTTCTCTTGTGTTGCAAAGGTGTGAAGACACTAACCTAGTTCTTAATTGGGAGAAGTGTCGATTCATGGTTAAGGAAGGCATTGTACTAGGACACTTGATCTCTAATAGAGGGATCGAAGTTGATAAGGCAAAGATTGAGACTATAGAGAAGCTTCCTCCTCCATCTTCGGTGAAGGGGGTAAAAAGTTTCCTAGGACACGCTGGATTTTATAGGAGATTTATCAAAGACTTTTCTAAGATTTCAAAACCGCTAACTAATCTCTTGATAAAGGATGCAGTTTTTGACTTTTCGCAGGATTGTCTAGATGACTTCTATAAGATCCGGGAAGCTCTCATCTCAGCCCGATTATCCAACCTCCGGACTGGAATCTCCCGTTCGAGGTTATGTGTGACGCAAGTGATGTAGCTGTTAGAGGAGTTTCGTTCTTATCTTGTAGGAGCGAAGGTGATTGTATACACGGACCATTCAGCGATCCGGTATTTACTCGCCAAGAAGGATGCAAAACCGAGGCTGATTAGATGGATTCTTCTCCTACACGAATTCGATCTAGAGATCCGCGACAAGAAAGGCTCGGAAAATTATATTGCAGATCATTTTTCGGATGTCCGGAAATACTTTTGAAATGAACCTCTACTCTACAAGAGAGGTCCCGACGGCATCATTAGGAGATGTATGCCGGAAGACAAAATACAAAGCGTCATTCGTCATTGTCAATCACTACCTTGTGGAGGACACGCTAGTTCCAATAAAACTAGCGCTAAGGTATTGCAATCCGGATTCTTTTGGCCTACTTTATTTAAGGATGTGCAAACCTTTGTTTCTTGTTGTGATGCTTGTCAAAGAACAGGAAATATCTCTAGGAGAAATGAGATGCCTCTCAATAACATTCAGGAGGTGAAAATCTTCGACGTTTGAGGAGTCGACTTCATGGGACCTTTCCCATCATCTTGTGGAAACCAATACATACTTCTAGCTGTAGATTTTGTTTCGAGATGGGTTGAAGCTATTGTCTCTCCAACTAATGATGCCATCCTTGTTGTCAAGTTTTTTAATAAAACTATTTTCCCATGGTTTCGGACACCACGAACGATCATTAGTGACGGAGGTTCACACTTTATTTCCCAACGATTCGAAGCTCTACTAGCTAAGTATGGGGTGACTCACAAGATCACCACTCCCTACCACCCACATACAAGTGGGCAAGTGGAGATTTCGAATAGAGAGATCAAGGGCGTCCTTGAGAAGACGGTATCAAAGACAATGAAGGATTGGTCTTTGAAACTAGATGATGCGTTATGAGCCTATAGGACTGCATACAAGATTCCTATAGGTACAACACCATACAACCTTGTGTATGGGAAGTCTTGTCATCTCCCGGTAGAGCTCGAACAGAAGGCGTATTGGGATGTGAAGTGGTTGAACTTCGGCATGAAGGAAGCGGGCGAAAAGTGCCTCTTGGACCTTAACGAGCTTGAAGAACTCCGCTTGAACGCCTATGAGAACTCAAAGATTTACAAGGAAAGGGCGAAGTGTTGGCATGATAAACGTATCATTCCAAAGGACCTCAAAGAAGGAGATCATGTTCTCCTCTTCAATTCGAGACTTCAGCTCTTCTCAGGTAAGCTTAAATCTTGTTGGACTGGACCTTATTTGATTAAACGTGTTTTTCCAATGGCGCAGTTGAAGTATGGGGTGAAAAGAGCGGAAGTTTCAAGGTGAATGTCCAACGACTTAAGAAGTATTCACCGGAGCTCCCAGTTGAGGAAATCGCTCCGATTGTCCTCGAATAAACTCAGTAACGGTCTAGCTACGGACCCAAAGCAAGCGCTTCTTGGGAGGAAACCCATGGTATTGCATTTGCGTTTTTGTTTTTCATTCTTAGATTACTTTAGTTTAGTTGTTTTTGTTTTGTTTTCCCCTCGATACCTCCCGGTATGTTATGTTTTTGGGTGTAGGAATAAGGAATGAGCAAAGGAAGGAAGAAAATGTTGGAAGGAATTGACGAAACTTTGATTTTTAGCACACAACAAAGACTTCCATGCCCAAAACTACGGCCGTGGAAGTAACAGTTGGCCGTAATTTCCCAAAAGTTGACTCAAATCAGAGAAAAACCACGGGTCCGTACATTTCCACGGCCGTGGAATGCCTCGAGTGACCTTGGTTTTCCAAAAAACTACGGCCACTATATAAACCACCTTCCTTCACAAAAACACAACCAACCTTACCTTCCACGCCCAGAACCACGCCCAAATCGCCGCCACCTTTCCTCATCCCGTAATTCTTCATCCGGAGTCCGATTCGATCGATTCTTCAACCTAAAGTGGATCATTTTCAATCATCTACAAGATCCAAGAAACAAACTGAGTGGAAATCCATATTGGAGAAGGAATTTGGATTTTTCAAATCCAAACCTGGGTTTTTATTCTGTATTCTCTTCTTGGTCAATTTGGTTCAATTTATTTGCAAGATTTTAGGAGAACTAGACAAAATTGGATTTGGAATTAGTCTAGGGCTGTGATTGTTGATTTTGGTGTGAAATTGCTGAGATTTGAGAGAGACAGACCGAAACCACGGTACCGTACATTTCCACGATTGTGGAATACCAAGAACAGACCGTGGTTTTTTCTATTGTTGAGTGAAATTGTTTAAAAGAAAGCCTAGTAGGAATAAGAAGCAAAGGGGTGATAGTTCCTCCTCTCCCCAACCCCCTCCTAGCCAACCACCTTCACCACCACCTCCTAGAATCCCTATAATCCATGACCATTATATAGAAGCATTAGAGAGGATTGAAAAACGACCGATCATAGGACCCAGATATCTTGTCCTACAGGAGCTTGAGGAGCTCAATGTGGTGAATGATTTGACTTGGCTCTTGGATAGAGCCGGATTGATCATCTTCTCCGCCATTAGGGAAGATGCTTATGAGGAGATAACAAGGGAGTTTGTGACTTTCTTTGAGCATAGAAACGTTAACCGAACGGTCCCCTTTAGGATAATGGAGCAAAACTATGAGTTCTCCATAATTCAGTTTGGAACCTTCTTTGGGTTCAATGAGAGTTTCAATGGTAGGTTTCCCGGGGGTGTGTATGCCAAAGACTTTTGGGAAGACATCGTTATGATCTATGCTAGTGAGGATCGTTGGCAACCGGCCGACACCAAGGCTAAGCTCATATATCACTTAGACTTGAAGATAGCCCATAGAGTCCTTTCGGAGTGCCTTTTCCCTAGGACAGAAACACCACAAAAGATCAAGACCGATGAGCTTTTCCTCCTCTATTGCATACTTACCGGTAGATCCACCGATTGTGTCATCCTACTTGCCTCCACCATTAGTAAGTTGAAGAACAAAAAGGCCGGGAACATAGGTTATGGGGGTATGGTGACTCACATCGCCAAGCAGCTAGGGATTGACTATTCCGCATGTACTAGGATAGCGGCGAGACCTTTGGGTCTCAATAGGCTTATGACTAGAGGGATCATCTTTCCCCGGCACCGTGCTTCACCTACCGCCGCTATGCCGTGGGAGGAGAGAGGTGGTAGAGGTATCTCATGGCTTCCCGAGTACTCCATCCTGCTAGGCCGCCACAATTGGAAGGAGACCTTTGTACCCATGCATGCCAATAGACTTGTAGCTCCTCCATATGTGTCGGATGAGGTCCCAGTTGAGGATGAAGATGAGGAGATGTGAGGAGGAGATGACCATGATGCAGGAGGCGCTGAGCATGACTTTGGTACATTCCTGGACCATCCAGCCGACTTCTTGGAGCCTCCTAGGCGATCTCCCCGCCCTTCTAGACCTTTTAGTTCTTCTGCTTCACGCAGGGCTAGTGTGAGTGAGAGGCCGACGTTGATGGAGACTCCACCCACTTGGTATGGAGAGCAGCCATCATGGATAGGAGCTCCTCCTCTATGGTATGATCATCCACTGGTGGCACCGACTCCTCCTCAAGACACTCCTACATGGTATGGCCAGCTGCCAGCTTGGTATTCGCAGTTACCGGAGTGGGCGACCGATCTTTCGAGAAGAGTGGGAGATCTTGAGATCCATCAGCAGGCCCATGACGTAGAGCGCCAGGAGAACGCTCGTATCTTGAGGGACGTCTACCGCCAGCAGTTTGAGCAGAACTTCAGCTCGGACTTCTATCCATTTCCGCCGCCTCCTTCCTTGTGATGATGATCAGATGATCCGCCGGTTAGAGCCACTCCACCGCCATTAGTGAGTTTCCTTTGTTTCTTTTCTTTTCTTTATTTCTTTTGAACATTGAGGACAATGTGTATTTCAAGTATGGGGTGGGGTGTGACTATCGTTTGTAATAACTCTACTCACTTTGCTTTGCTGATGTATATGAACACTTGCATGTTTTCTTTCATTGTCACATGTTTCATTATTGCATTACATGAAAAAGGCTTTGAAAAACCCATAAAATTTGAAAATTTTGAAAATTTTGAAAATTTTTGTGCTTCTAAGATTAGAGATGATTTCTATGATGAATCTACTTGTGGAATGAGTCTTTGATGATAATTGTATGCTTGAATTGAATTATGAATTGTGAAGAGGTTGAGTATGTTGTTTATCCTTTCTTGCAAGTTTCATAATGTGAAAGTTTTTATCTAAATCATTTTGAGAAATGAAGGTTGAAATCACAATCTGAGTTCTTATACTTCTTTATGAGATGATTAAGGCACCTCGATTTTCTTACTTCTTTCTTTGATCATTTAGCCCTTGAATGAAAACAATTGCCTCCTTTACCTATCCGGGATTTAGGAAGAGTTGATTTTTACATGCTTGATGTGGGAGGGCCATGAAAGCAATTGTTTGAATTCAGTGTAGGAAAGTATAGGTTTGGGGAAGTCAATCATGATGATGAGTAACTCGGCACCATTCACATAGCCGGGTGTTTGTGTCTTGCCAAAGTCGGATTGAACGATATTCCTAACAAATTATGGTATGTGTATCAAGGGTTTGAGGCATCTCGAAATTGAGAAACGCCAATCTCCTAGGCTTCGGTTTTTGTGCACCGCTGTCCATAACTCAAAAAGTAAAGTCGAAAAATTATGTGCAAAAAGTCTAGAGCAAAGCTCTAAGTTGGTGGTTAGTTCAAATGGTGAAAAGAAAAGAGTTTGTGTTGTTCCTTCTTCCCGGATTCATACACCACATTCCTTTACAAGTTTCCCACCTTTTCCTTATCCTTGGCCTTACTTGAAAGTCCTTGAGATCATAAGAGTGTTATTTGACTTGGTGATCTAAATTGAAGTTTCACATGCTTGATTTTGACAATGCTTGAAGGTTATGATGTTTGTCTTGAAGTTTAGGAAATTTATGAAATTCCTTTGCTTTGCATATTTTGGTTTATGTGCATGAACGTTTTTAAGGATGAATGAAGTAAGATTTGAGGATGATCTATTGATTAGAAGCACATTACCAAAAATATTGTTTTGTTTTGTTTTGCATTCATATTTCATTCTGCCTTATGTTCAAAGCTTTTGAACACCTTGCTTGGGGACAAGCAAGTGACAAGTATGGGGTATTTTGTTAGCATGAAATATGACTATATTTTAGGCACTTGTTTTAGTTGTTTTTCCCTCTTTTATGTGTACATAGATATGAGTTTAAAGCAGTTGTGAGATCATTCACCCACTTTGTCGATATAGAGATCTATACTAGCTTTGTTTTGTTTATAGGTGAATAAAGGCTTGGGTTGGAGCAAAATTTGGAAGGAAAGGAGTATTTGATCATGCTTGATGACAAGGAGATGCTTTGGAGGAGCTAAAGAAGGAGCATGAGTGAAGAACATCACGAAATAAAGGCTTTCACAAAGGATTTGGATTTCCACGCCCTTAATTACAGCCGTGGACTTGGCATTGGATCATGGAACGTGAATTTGAAGCACAACAGAAAGTTACACGGTCTAAACCACGGCCGTGGAAAGTTATGAGACCGTGATTTCCATGATGAAGGTGACGTGTCATATTTTCCACGTCAACGACGGTTATTGGGCTTCTCTCGTAACCATATTTCGCCCTATAAGAAGGCTTGAGAAGGGAGTTTCGGAGACGGCTGCTTTAGGGTTCATTTTACCTACGCTTGCAATCAGACGTTTGGGATTGAGGCGAAGGACTAGAGATTTGGAAAAAGACGTGATTTTGGAGATTGTGTACTTTCGGGATATCTTAGGGTTTACATTGGTGAACGGATTGACATCCCGTTCTTTGTTGTTTCTCTGGATCTTTGTGAGGATTTCTATTCCTACTTTTATGCATTCAGTAAACATACTTTGTTGTGAATTTGAGTTTTGTTATTTGATAATTATTGAGTTTTTGGAGTTTTATACCTTTTCTCTTTTAAACTTGATTTTTGATATCATGATGATGATTGTTGGCTAAAACCCTTTAGCAATTCTAAGGTGAAAGGTTGATAGTTGTGGCTTAGATGATGATAGATCGATCATAAACGGATTGGACCCTGAGAGTGTGAGAAACCTCGTTGACACCATAACCCACGGTCTGTTCTTGAGTTCCACGGCTGTGGAATCTCAAGATCTAGCCGTGATTGTCTCTGTTTTACGACCTTTGCTTTTGCTTTAATCCAAAGTTAAAGATTAGCTTTAACCTAGCCTTGGCTTGCCTTTTCTAGGTAGTAGTGAGACTCAATATCCTCTATTTCGGTGTCGAGTGTCACAACCTTAACCGTTTTAGTTTAACTTTGATTCCTTGGGTTTGGGCATGGGTATTTGAGATTAATTCTTGTATTTAGATCCTTTTTATAATGCAGCCTCAACAACCTTTATAGAGAGAGTCTTTGGGTTAGACATATAGGGTTTTGGAACTTTACCGTACATTACCTTACTTCAGTTATACCTTTGCAATCTTGACTATGTCCTTATATCTATTGAATATCTTCGATCGATTGCCACAATTAGATACCTGAATCTTTAGGGTTGTTGTTTTCCCCAATATTTGCAAAGCTTTTATACTTTCACTCTCTCGATTATTCGAAAATAAATTTGGCTCACCAAATCCCTGAGTTCGATACTTTGGAATACTTGCTTAACTACGCCGATCCGTACACTGCGGGTTCGCTTGCTTTGATTTTAGTTTTATACATTAAAACTTATTTGCACGCACCCTTTGAGGCAAACACTATACAGAGCTTAAAGGCATTGGAAGCAGATCCAGGAGCTAAATTTGATAGGCTCATTCAAGAGAAGAAAAGCACGTTAGGTTTTGGTCCCAGTTCCAGTACCTCGACCGAGGCACTTCCTGGACCAAGCGAGGTGTTCTTATCTGAAGAACATTTTGGTCACCCACCTCGGACACCGATCGAGATAGCAAGCGAGATGTTTCTAACTCAGGACAACAAACTTTTTGATTCGTTTTCTGACAGTCACTTACAGCTGGTGGAGCACTGTTTGTTAGGAAATACCGCCCGGATTGACGTACGCTCAAAGGAAGAAGTTCTACAAAGATGTACGCCATTATTACTGGAATGAACATCTCCTATTCAAGAGAGGTCCACATGGGATGCTTCGACAATGCATTCCGGATGATGAAGTTGCTAGTGTCATACGGCATTGCCACTCGCTTCCTTGAGGAGGACATGCTAGCCCTCACAAAACGTGCGCTAAGGTATTACGTTCTGGTTTCTTTTGGCCTACATTATTTAAGGATGTGCAAACGTTTGTTGTTTCTTGTGATGCATGCCAAAGAATAGGGAACTTGTCTAGAAGGAACGAGATGCCACTCAACAATATTCAGGAGGTAGAGATTTTTGATGTCTGGGGAGTTGATTTTATGGGACCTTTCCCATCATCCGCGCGGAATCTCTACATTCTCGTAGGTGTTGATTATGTCTCTAGATGGGTAGAGGCCATTGCTTCTCTAACTAATGACGCCATGGTGGTTGTGAAGTTCTTCAATCGGACCATCTTTCCACGTCTTGGGACTCCGTGCATCATCATCAGCGATGGAGGGACACATTTCATCAGCCGGAAGTTCAAGGCACTTTTATTGAAGTATGGGGTAACCCACAGGGTAGCAACCCCTTATCACCCTCAAACTAGTGGGCAGGTGGAGATCTCGAATAGAGAAATCAAGGCAATTCGGGAGAAGACCGTTTCTAGGACAAGAAAGGATTGGTCCATGAAGTTGGATGATGCTCTTTGGGCTTATAGGACCGCTTTCAAGACTCCCATCGGTACCACCCCTTACAATTTGGTATATGGGAAGTCTTGTCATCTACCCGTAGAGCTGGAACATAAGGCATATTGGGCAATCCAGTGGCTGAATTTCAACATCAAGGAAGCCGGAAAAAAGAGGCTTTTAGACATTAATGAGCTGGAGGAGTTGCGCTTAAAAGCTTATGAGAATGCCAAGATGTACAAGGAAAGAACAAAGAGATGGCATGACAAGCATATCATTCCTAAGGAGCTCGAAGAAGGAGATCTCGTTCTACTCTTCAACTCCCGCCTCCGCCTCTTTCCACGTAAGTTGAAATCTAGATGGAGAGGACCTTACGTTGTGAAAACTATTTTTTCCCTATGGTGCAGTTGAGATATGGGGCGAACCTAGCGGAAGTTTTAAGGTCAACGGTCATAGGGTGAAGAATTATCGACCGGAAGTCCCGGCTGAGGAGATTGCACCACTATACCTTGTCTGAGGATGAAATACGGTCCAGCTAGCGACCTTAAACCAAGCGCTTCTTGTGAGGCAACCCAACATATTGCTTTCTTTTCCCTTTTCTAGCTTAATTTTAGATAGTTTGCTTTATTTTGTTTTTGCACCCTCTAGACAGGAACCAGGTACTTTCTAAGGAAGGATTGCAACTCAGGAGCTACACTGGAAGGACAGAAGTTCCAGAAATTGAGAAGACGGACCTTGACTGAGACACATCTCGGTTGCTGTCACAGCAGCTCGACCGAGGTTTTCTTGGTCAACCGAAGCGACTCGGTCTGACATCCGGTCAGACACCTCGATCCAGTCGGGACAACCTCGACCGAGGTGGAATCATATTCAACGAGGGGTATAAAGGCACGACGGTTTCTCACTCTTCACACCTTTCCCTCTCTACTCCAACCTCGACCGCGGCGGACTCCAACTCTCAAATTCTCAGTTTTCGCTCGTTTCTTGCGTTTCTTGGCTCGATTTCACTGGATGAAGCAAGAGAATCAGTTTCCAAACATCAAACAACAAAGAAAAGACTATGATCGCATTTGCGGGCGTCCATTATTTGTTGCCATTATTTGTTGCGGACTCCAACTCTCAAATTCTCAGTTTTCGCCCTAACTCCTTCTTCTTTTGACGACTCTGGATAGATTTGGCTTTGGTTGCCATTATTTGTTGCTGAAAAGGATATAAGTACCCCTTAGGAAGCTTTTGGTAATGATTTGGGGGAAAAAACTTACAAATTCAGAAAGTGCGATCGAACAGCAGTTCGCCTCGGTCCAGTCAACTGTGTCTCGGCCAAGGTGTTCTTGGGGCAACCGAGGTGATCTTGCTAGAAAAAATGAGTAACAGATCTGATCGTCAGTTGGCCTTGAGGGACAGGCCTTGCAGTTCCCATCAGTCTTCCCCTTCTTCTGCTTCTCAGTTTGCTATTCTTGTGATCCACGAGCGACACCAAAAAGACTATGATCGCATTTGCGGGCGTTCGATTGTTGCCCCGCGATTCCTTCACGTTGATGCCTTCGAGTGCCTCCATGTGGTGGAGGACTTGAAGAAGATGATATCCATGGCTGGGCTGGAGGAGTTCATGGATATCAGAGCGTCGGCTTATCTGGAGCCGACGATGGAGTTTGTGAGCTCAGTTACTTACGTGCCGGAGCATCAAGAAATCAAGTACCGGCTGCTGAAAAGGAACTATGTAGTTCCTATAGACCAGTTTAGGGAGATTTTCGGCTTCCCTACCCCTAAAGTTCCTGATTTTCCTTCCTGAGCAGTTGCTCAGAGTTTTTGGGGCGAGATAACCCATGTGACGGACCACAGTGACAGGTGGAGGCCCGGAGATTCCCGGGAGCGTACTATATTCCATCTTGCATTCCGCCTTGCTCACATGATCTATAGTGAGACACTTCTGGCGGGTACTGAGACGCCCCAAAAGGTCCGTCAGGGGGAGTTATTGAGTTTATTTTGTATGGTCACGGGAGGAGTGCCAGACTTTGTTGTCATGCTGGAAGATGATTTGCACAAGATCAAGGGCAAGTCCAGGGGCGATATGTGTTGTGGTGGGTTGGTGACCCACATCCCCACTTCTATGGGCTTGGACCTTTCAGCTTGTACACTAGCTGCGGCAGGGAAGCTGTTGGGATTGCAGGAGATGATCACGAGACGTATTCTTGTTCCTCGTGGCCTTGGCACGCCTTACGTTGCCATGTCATGGGAGACGACTGCACCACAAGGGATTATGTGGTCATCCAAGTTTTTGGTTTTTGACCGTCAATTCTGGTCTGCTGCTTGGTTTCCCTACACGCAAAACGCTAGAGATGCAGTTGATGACGATGATGATGATGAGGGTTATGATGGAGGAGCTGCCATGGAGACCGGTACTGATACCGGCAGCCCTAGTGTTCCCGTTGTCGATCTTGATGATGAGGCGACAGCGGATGAGAGACAAGCACCACCACAACCACCTCAGCGCAAATCCCACCGCCAATTTAGAGATCCTGAGGTGCACTAGAGGATTGATGATCTCACTGAGCAGATGATTGACTCCTACACAACCCTCACAGTTTACATTCGTGAGCGCTTCGAGGAGGAGCGTAGACATATCAAGGGATGGACGCATTAGATGTTGGAGAGCCAACACTACACCAAACGGATGATGGAGATCCAACATCAGCATGTTATGGGCTACCCATTCGACCGGACCCAGCACCCTTACATTCCACATCCACCACCGCTAGATGACGAGGATTAGAGCTTCATGGATTTCTTTCTTTATTTATTATGCAGTTCAGCTAGGTTCGGTGAGTTTTCTGATTCCTTAGACTCATATTTGACCCATTGGGACAATGTGTCCCAAGTATGGGGTATCTGGATGTATCTTACTTGACCTATGTGTGTATGGTTTGTATGACTCCCGGATATTATGATCTTATTCTGCTTTACTTGGCTCTATGGGTTTATTTGTCATTACATGCATACATACAGGTTTCTGTTTGAGAAAAACGTCGAAAACTGATTTGAAAATTTTTTTTATGACCTCGACCGAGACGTTCATGACCGATCGAGGATGAACACCTCTGATAACGCCACAGCACCTCGACCGAGATGTCTTTAACTGAAAGATTTTCGAATGTTTTGTGCTTCTTCTCTGGGTATGGCCTCAATAATGATTCTGTTTGCCGATTGGTTTTAAAATCCTTATATGTTTGAAAGGTTTTATGATATGTTTAAGTTGCAAAATGCTTTGTTTGAAGTTTTGGCATGTTTAATACTTTGTTTTTATCAACATTATGTTGAATTTGAAAGTTGACACCACATGATGAGTTCTATCACATTCTTCCTGGGATGATTAAGGCAATTCATTCTATTCTCTTCTTCTTCTTGACCATGCTATGGCCCTCATATACATATTTGTCTCCCTTTACCCATCCGGGAATTTGGAAGCAAGTGAAGAAAAGCAAGAGAAGTGAAGTTGAGATGTTGGCTGAAAGTGTTAGAAAGAAACAATTAGGTTTGGGGATGTTGATCTTAATAATGAGTAACTCGGCACCATTCACATAGCCGGGTGTTTAGGTCTTGCCAAAGTTGGATTGATCGATTGTCCTAAAGGGTTGTGGTATGTGCATCAAGGATTTGAGGCATCTCGAAAAATTGATGATTGCTGATCTCCTAGGCTTCGGTTATTGTGCACCTCTGTCCATGCATCCCAAAAAGTATAGTAAAATAAGCAAAGGTTATTGGTGGAAGGTGTTGTGATTCAAAGAAAGTGAAAGAAAGATCCTATTCCCATATTCTAGCACCACATTACCCTATATACATCCCACCCTGATACGTTTCTTGACCTCTTTTGGAAGCCCTTGAGACCTCGATCTTGTTGATTGACTTGGTGGTTTAAACTGGATTATACATGATTGATTTTGATAATTATCATTTATTATGCATTCTATGATTTTCTGCAAATATGAACAGTTTTCTTATATTCATAAAATGTTTTGATCGTGTCTTGATTTTATTTTCCATGCAGCATTCTCTTAGGGAGATTTATGAGTGGAGCACACCACAAAATGTTTTGAAATGTTTTTCATTGATCTTTCTGACTTATAATTCATTATATCTTGTATCTAAGATTTGGAACTTGCTTGGGGACAAGCATGGGATAAGTATGGGGTATTTTGATACCATGTATTATAGTCTATATTTTGGAATTAGTTTGGACGTTTATCTTCATAAATCTACAAGTATGGATGTATGTTGTTTTGTCTACCTTTGTGGGAATCAAGGTCTACACCTAGTTTCGTTGTAATTGTAGGGAAAATGGTACGTTTGGACCAAAATGGAGCTAAGGAAGCTAAGGAGTCATTCGAGCTACATTCTGGAGCATTGAAGAGTTATAAGATGATCTCAGGAAGCATGGAAATGATTTAGAGGATTGATTTTGGACCAGATTCGAGATGATTTACATTCAGCTGAGATTCACCTCGGTCAGCTACAGTATCACCTCGACCGAGGTGATCTTGAGGAGCGTCCCGACCGAGGCGAACACCTTACCGCCGACAAGATCTTTATTTTTGGCTTAGATCTTCTATTTCTGGAAAGTGGATATCACATATTTTTGGCTGGATTTCTGGAAGGAAGATAATATTATTGGGTGATATAATTTGGAAGATTTGGATATATTTTCTAAGAAATTATCTTTTAACATATTTTATCTTTGAAAGATAATTCTCCTATATAAAGGGTTGAATTTTCTACAATTCAACCATCTACGGATCAACCACATCTCGGAAATTCCGGATCAGAGGAGCATAGTTCTCTAGAGTTGAAGGAAGTTTTGAAGGTTGAAGATCAAGGAAGGAAGGAATCTATTTGAAGTTGGCTTTGAAAGAAGTTTGTAAGATTTCCTTAGTTGATTTTGTTTTGTTGTCTTTTCTGATTTGTGATTGAGGAACGTTGATTGTTTGTTTGTTTGATTCATTGAGTTATTGAGACCTTTTTGTTAAGGTTTTCTTATTTGAATATTGATTCCTTTCTTATAAATTTGATTATTGTTATCATGATGATTGTTGGCTAACTTCTTTATGCGATTCTAGGGTGATTGGCTCAAAATTGTGGGAAAGACGATGATAGAACGATCTTAATCCCAGTAGGACCCTGAAAGCTCGAGTCTTTACCTTAACTGTAGAACACCTCGGTCAGTCATTGAACATCTCGGCCTGGATGGAATTTAACTGAACGAGGTGAACCTTTCCTGAACCTTATATGAGTTAAGAGTTCTAGTTTGCCAAATCCTATCCTTGTTATACCTTTCCTGGTTCAACGTAAGCCTAGGATGAGATTTACCCGATGATTCCTTTGTTTGTTTACCCAAGGTCATGAGTGTAGGTAATAAAGGTTTATCCTTTATTGGAGTTTGAGTGTGCCTTCATCCCATCTTTGTGAATTAGCCTGAGACTTACCCACTAAAGGTTGATTCTATTCCCTTGGGTGGTGTGTTGGTTTGAGATTATAGTTCCTTTCCTTAGTACCTTGAGACTTACACGGTAAAAGGAGCTTGGGTTTGGGATAGTGAGTAGTGAGACTTACCCGGTGATCTATTCCCACCTTAGAAACACCTTCCCTTTTCAAACCTCAGCTTTGTCCACGTTATAATTTGAGATCTTGAGTCTGAACCATAACTAGATGCTTTAATCTCTAGAATCCGCATTCCCTTTATATGGCTTTTATATCATCTTTGATTGCTTTAATTTGCTGTTAGTGGTTATTTGAAAACCTGGTTACCGTACTTTGTTTCACCATAGTCCTAGTGATCAACCCCTGGAATTCTTGCTTTATTACAATTGATCCGTACACTGCGGGTTCGCATATTGTTCAAGCATACTTCTTGGGTTATAAATATTAAAGATTGCACACACCTTTTGGAGCGAACAAAATCCTTGATGAACCTCCTGTAGAAACCTGCATGCCCGAGAAAACTCCGCACAAGCTTAACAGAACAAGGGGGAGGAAGTTTTTCAATAGTCTCGATCTTAGCTCGATCGACCTCATTACCTCGGTTGGAAATGAGGTGTCCTAGAACAATTCCTTCTCTAACCATAAAATGACACTTCTCCCAATTCAAAACAAGATTAGTGTCTTCAAAACGTTGTTGCACTAGAGAAAGGTTAGCCAAACAGTTATCAAAATAAGAACCATAAACCGAAAAGTCATCCATAAATACCTCCACGATCTCCTCTATATACTCGGAAAAGATGGCCATCATACAACGCTGAAAGTTAGCTGGTCCGTTACATAATCCGAATGGCATCCTCCGATAAACGAACGTCCCCATGGACAAGTGATAGTGGTCTTCTCTTGATCATCCGGAAGGATAGGAATCTGAAAGAAGCCACTATAACAATCTAAATAGCAAAAATGGGAGTGTTGAGCTAACCGTTCAAGCATTTGGTCGATGAAGGGAAGCGGGAAGTGGTCCTTTCGAGTGGCCAGGTTAAGATTTCTATAATCAATTCACATCCTCCAGCCTGTAACGATCCTAGTAGGAATCAACTCGTTGTTCTTGTTTGTCACAACGGTCATTCCTCCTTTCTTGGGAACTACATGCACCGGACTCACCCATTTTCTATCCGATATGGGAAATATAATACCTGCATCCAACAACTTAAGAATCTATTTCTTCACAACCTCATTCATGATCGGATTTAATCATCTTTGAGGTTCCTGTGAAGTCTTATGATTTTCCTCCATTAGTATCTTATGCATACAAAAAGAAGGCTTAATACCAACAAGATCATCAATAGTATGTTTCTTCAGAACACGCATCAGTTTAGATATTTCAATTTCAAAAAGAGAAGCACTAACAATAATTGGATAAGTAGAATCCGGACCAAGGAAAGGATACCTCAAGTGACTCGGAAGTGGTTTAAGCTCCAAGACTAAGGGTGCTTTCTGAGGTGGATATGTGCCTTCTCCTTCTAGTAAAGTGGACTTAGATCGAAGAACTGGACTTTTAGAACTCTCAGTTGACATCATCTCGCTTGCTATCTCGGTCGAGATCTGAGGTGGGTGACCGACATGTTCTTCAGATAAGAACACCTCGCTTGCTCAAAAAAGTGCCTCGGTCGAGGTACTGGAACTTGAACCGAAACCTAGCGTGCTTTTCTTCTACTGAATTAGTTTATCAAATCTAGCTCCTGGATATGCCTCCAATTATTCCAAGCTTCGCACATCTGCATCACAAAAGACATCTATACCATTCTCCATTAAACTAAAACTTAAAACTTTCTCAAGAGGATCTTTAATAAGGATAGAGCTCACCAATTCTCGCGTATCTTCTTCATTATAGATGTTGAAGATGTCATCTTCCAGCGGATCTCCCTTCATTGCAGCCAGCAATGCAAACTCCACATGATCGCCACCAATGTTAAATTTCAACTTGGCGTTCTTACAATCAACGTTGAAACCCGAAGTTTCTATAAATGGTTTTCCGAGAATGATAGGGATGGGGTAATGTGCGGGAATATCAAGCACAACAAAGTCTATAGGTATGTAGAAATTACCTAACTTGATGGGAACATCTTTCAAAATACCAACGGGACGGGTAATAGAGCGATCCGCCATGTATAACGTCATCTTCACGGGCTTGAGCTCTCCAAGTCCGACTTTCTCACATAGCTCTAGCGGAATGATGCTCACGCTGGCTCCTAGATCGCAAAGTGCATCATAAGTTACATCCCCAACTTGAATGGGAGTGCAAAATGAACCGGGATCTCTTAATTTAGGTGGCATCTTCTCCTTCATGATTTGAATGAGCTATGAAGATCTAGATGTCATCCTTATTTCACCAAAATTCTCCAGTTTCCTTTTCCTTGATAAAATCTCTTTCAGAAACTTCCCATAGGCGGGCATCCCTAAGATAGCATCAATGAAAAGAATGTTAATATGTAGCTTATTCATAAAGTCAAGAAACTTATCAAAGTGCTTGTCTAGATGTGCCCGCGCCCTTGACTGAGGGAACGGGAGTGGTGGTTTATAAGTAGGAGGTGGAACATAAACTTTAGATTTTTATTTCGCTATCTGGGGCTCCATCTCAGTTGGCAGCTCGATCGAGGAATTCCCCGTCAGATCTTGGTCTGAGGTGTTCCTCATCTGATCGGGGCTCGACTGAGGTACTGGATCTGCAGTCTTCAATCCACTGCGCGTTGTAATAGCCACGATTTGTCCTTTTGGGTTGCTCTTTGTCCTTGCTGGGAGCTTCCTAGGATCTCTTGGAGGTTCATTTGCCTTGTTGAAAAATTGTTGCTCTAAGGCTTTTTGTGGCTTCGAAAATAAATTCATAGACGTCTCCATAGTGTTTTGCTTGATCAATATTGCCTCCAGCACAACATCTGGTATCTTCGGTGGTTGGGACGAACTTGATGCAAGGTCCTGGCTTCTCAATAGAGTAGAAGAAGAAGAGGGGGCGTTAAGAGCATTTTCAGAATGTGAATAAGGGTTACCAAAATTTTGTTGATTTGATCTCCAATTGTTGTTGTTGGAGTTTTTGTTGTTGTACTTGTTGTTCCGCGGCCCTTGATAGTTGTTTCTTCCTTGGTATTCACCATCTTGCTCCTTCTTTGTTTGAGCTACTACAAGCTCCTTCAATGTCTTTACTTCATTGCTAAGCGAGGTGAGTTGAGGTCCATTTGATGATGTTTCTTGAAAGCTAACTCTCCTTTCTCCATCTTCAACTCGTTGATGGGAATATTTCTCCATGTGTAAAGCTTGCTTGTCAATGAAATCCCAAGCTTCATCTATCAGCATATCCATGAAAGTGCCGGCGGAAAGTAATTGGAGCTTGAATTGAGTATCTCCGTCCAAACCCTTGAAGTATATCTCCAACAACTAGATCTTTGAAATCCCATGATATGGGCAATCCAACAAAAGATCCTTGAATCTCTCCTATGACTTGGACAAGCTTTCTTGGTCCTTCATAATAAAAGCATTGATCTTTCCCCTCAATTCAGCGGTCTTTGAAGGGGGAAAGAACTTCGTAAGAAACTCCGTCGTCATCTCTTCCCAAGTGTTAATTTTTCCAACCGGAGGAGATTGATACCAAGCAAGCGCCTTGTCTTTCAAAGAGAAGTAGAAAGGCCTCAACTTGTAATTGTTGTTCTCCACTCTTGATGGTCTCAAAGTCTCTATCATAATCTCATAGTTTTACAAATGCTGATGCGGAGACACTCTCTCCAAACCTCCAAATTGACATTGTCGAATCATGGTTAGAATTTGATGTCGAAGTTCATAATTATGCTCAGCTTGATCTCCTAGGTTGACTCTTAGACGTCTGACTTGCTGATTGGGGTACATTCTCTATCCTAGGGTTCGTGGAACTCCAGCAAAAAGAACATCTCGAACAGGAATCCGAGGTGGTGGGTGTATCTCGGCCGAGGCAACTAGGACTGGGTCTTGCCTCGGTTGAGCATCTGAGATCAGTCGAGGTAAAAACTGAGCCCTTAGAGCGGCCATATCAGCTTCAATTCCTTTAGTTCTTGCGTGAGTCTCGTCTCTCTCTTGCTGTAGTTCTTCTTTTTTGAGGCGCATTTGTTCCAATGCCTCCTTCAATTCGACTTCAAGATCGCGATTGTCTTGATCAGCCATCTTAGCTTCTTTCAATCGTCTTTTGTAGGTCTTTTTTGGTTTGGGATTGTAAGGAACGATTTCCTTTCCAACACGAGTTCTTCGCATAAACCTAAGGAAAGATCCTGCGAAATCACTCAAGTAAAGTAGTCAATAGTAACAAGGGCAATAACCCTGAAAGAAAACCGAAACTGAACTTGGTCTTGACCAAGTCTCCGGCAACGGCGCCAAAAACTTGTTCGCTCCAAAAGGTGTGTGCAAGGTTTAATATGTACACCAAGAATAATTGCAAATAGAAAACCCGCAGTGTACGGATCGATTGTAATAAAAGCAAGAATTTCAGGGTCGAACACAGAGACTATGGTGAAACAAAGATCGGTAATTCAGGTTGTCAATAAAACACAAGTAACAAAGCAAAGCTATCAAAGATGATATAATAATCATGTAAAGGGAATGCGGATTCTAGAGATTAAAGCATCCAATTTTGAATCCGACTCAAGATCTCAAAAGATAACATGGACAATAGGTTTCCAAAGGGAAAGTGTTTTTAAGGTGGGAATAGATCACCGGGTAAGTGTTAGTATGAAATATTGTGATATTTTAGGCACGTTTTCTAAATGAATTTGATTCATATTGATAGTCTTTGATTGATCTTTGTGCATATGTGAGCTAGTATTGCCTATATTTTCGATATGGATGTCTACACTAGTTCTATGTTGATTATAGGTAATTTGGAGCTATTTCCGAACGGAATCGAGCAAAGGAGAGTTGAGTTGATATGTCCATAGATCGAGGACACTTTTTGAAGCAATTTGGAGTCTTAGATTGAAGAATGCACGAGTTCAGGGAAGAATCGCGTTCTTGCCCTAAATTACGCCCTAAAACACGGCCGTATCACAAACCACGTTCAGAATTACGGCCGTGGATTCAGAGTCAGAATTCGATGTTCATTCCAGGGGATTCTACCGCCGTGGAACTAACCGTAATTGTTTCCACGCCCTAAATTACGGTCGTGGAATCTTCCACGACCGTGATCTTGGCGAATCTTTTCGCCACGCTTCGAAGCCATGATCTTTTGAAAGATTGGGCCGGGCCGACACTTTACCCTACACTATAAAAAGACGGACGAAGCAAGATTCTGTCACCTCGCTTACGACCTTCCAACCTTCGCTTAGCGGCAAACGTACGCCGAGAATCCACGTTTAGCAACGCATAAACCCTCATCTTGGAGGTAATTTGGGGATCTTATTGAAGATCAAAGTTCGTATTGGAGAGTTGCTGTTTTGTGATTTTCGAATTGGTGGAAGATCGAAGTTCTTGGAGGGTTTTGCAAGAAGATCCCTCTTCTTGTTTAGGTTTGATTTAGGATCGGATTGACATCCCGTTTCTTTTCTTTCCTAAGATTGTGATTGTTTACTCCGTTTTGAATCTTTTGATAAACATTTGTTCTTGACTGTGATTTTGAGATTCACTTGAGGATTATTGATAGTTCTTGAAAGTTCCCATCTTTTATCTTTTAATTCTTGAATTGATATCAATATGACTGTTATTGGCTAAAAACCCTTAACAATTCTAAGGTGAAGGGTTGATAGTTGTGGCATAGGTGATGATAGATCGATCGCAAACAGATTAGACCCTGAGAGTTAGAGAATTATCGCCGACAACCCCAAATTACGGGCTGTTCTTGAGTCCACGGCCGTGGAACCTCAAGAACTAACCGTGATTTACCTTAAGTCTACGAACCTGCTTTTACTTTAATCTAAAGTTAAAGATTGGCTTTAGCTTAGCTTAGACTTGTCTTTTCTAGGTGGTAGTGAAGCCTCAACAACCTCTACCTCGATTGTGAGTGTCACAACCTCAATCGGTTAAGTTAGTCTTGACCTTTGGATTACAAGTTTGGGTATTTGACATTAATTCTCACCTCTAGAACCTTTCTATATTGAGCCTCAACAACCTGTACAGGGAGTGTCTTTTAGGTGAGTTACATAAGGTTTTTGGAACCTCAACCGTACGATTACCTTACATTAGTATACCTTTGCATATCTCCACTCTGTCTATACATCATTAGTATATCTTGAATCTATTGCCGCAACTGAATACCCGAAGCTTTAGGATTGTTGTTTTCCCAATATCTGTAAAACTCCCATATTCACCTGCTTGATAACTTGCAATTGAATTCACTCCACCCAAATCCCTGTGTTCGATACTCTGGAATTCTTGCTTAACTACGTCGATCCGTACACTGCGGGTTCGCTTGCTTGATTCTAGTTTTATAAATTTAAAACTTATTTGCACACACCTCTAGGGGCGAACAAGTTTTTGGCGCCGTTGCCGGGGATTTGGTTTCGTCCGAATCCGGTAGCCGGTTGTCAAGCTTGGGAGCTTACTCTCGTTGTTTGATTTCCTTTGAGTGCATGCGCAGGTCTAGGAACACCGAAGATCTCTTACCTCTTGATCAAGAGCTAGAGAAAACCTTGAGGCAAAAGCGCAAGGAAAAGAGGATGGCTGAAGAAAACGAACGCGATCTTCAAACGGAGTTGGCGGAGAAGGAAGCTCAACTCCGATGGAATGAGACTCTCCGCCAGGATGAGATGGATCGTCATCAATCTCAAGTCAACGGTCTACAAGACATGATCGTCCAAATGAGGATAAAGATGAGCGACCTTGAAGATAAGGTAGGCAAGAGGTCCTCGAGAAGGAGATCAAGGTCTAGAAGAAAAAGCCACTCATCCGCTGATGATAGCGATTCTTCCATGCCACCGTTAGAAGAGATTGATCCCACGATCAACATGAATCCTTTCCATCCACAAGGAGCTACTAATCGCCGCATTCCACCTAGGAATGTGAGAGTCGAACGTGTGGATAATGAGCCAAGGACTCTTGGCCAACGGATGGATCCAACACAACAACCACGCCGCTTGGGTGTGAAATTTGACGCTGAAGATGTGCAAGGGTTTAGCTTTAACCCTCAAGTTATCACTCTTGTTTGCCAAAGTCAATTTGGCGGTACTAGTACTGAATCTCCACACCAACATTTACAAAACTTTGAGTGTATGATGGAGACGATGAGACCGAAGAACGCTACTACCAACAGCTATAAGCTCAAGCCTTTCTTCTTCTCCCTGAAGGGGAAAGCGTTATCTTGGTATCAAGCTCTTCCTAATGGGAAACTAGACACGTGGGAAGACCTTTCCGCAGAGTTTCTCACCAAATTCTTTCCGCCCTCCAAAACGGCGGAACTTAG
This sequence comes from Fagopyrum homotropicum, assembly GCA_033239125.1. NCBI lineage: Eukaryota > Viridiplantae > Streptophyta > Magnoliopsida > Caryophyllales > Polygonaceae > Fagopyrum > Fagopyrum homotropicum. The sequence goes on along the minus strand of BSWB01000007.1, from coordinate 51,648,310 downwards.
AGGTAAGATCAATGCTTTTTCCATGAGACCTAACGAAAGCTTGTTTCAATCTTGGGAAAGGTTTCAGGATTTGCTCTTGGATTGCCCTCATCATGGCATATCCAAGCTTGCCTTGCTGGAGATTTACTACAAAGGGCTGGATGCGGGAACGCAATTCAACCTCCAATCCCTCTCATGTGGAACGTTCATGGACATGAGAGAAGATGACGCTTGGGACTTCATTGAGAAGCAAGCAAGAGTCATAGAGAAGTATTCCCACCGGAAAGTGGAGGGAAATCGTGTGGAGCAAGGAGCGAAGCTCACACATGAAGCTCAAAATCAGATTTTTTCCCTTAACAATGAGATCAAAGAGTTGAAGGAGACTATCAAGACCAACTTCCCAAAGCAACAAGAGAAGGATGTTGGCTATTTGGGCAACAACAACGGCGGTGATAACACCAACCGCAACAACAATAACCGGAACAATAACCGGAATAACAATTGGAATGGAAACAACAACAACCGGAACAACAACAATTGGAACAACAATCGGGGTTCAAACAACAACAATTGGCGCTCCAATTAACAAAATTCCGGTAACTCCTATCCTTCCAATTCCAATTCACTAACTCCACCCTCTTCTTCCTCTACTCCTTTGAAAAGCCGGGGGCAATCATCAAATGGAGGAAACAATACGGGAAAGGAGAAGCCCGATCCCATGTTGGAGACAATCTTGGGAAAGCTTCAAGGGTTGGAGAACCGCATCATCAAGGTTGATGATCAAATTTCTAAGGTTGACAAAGCTCAAAAGGTTTTGGAAAACCAAATGTTCAACCATGCGGAGGAAGTTCCTAGAAATCAAGGGAAACTTCCAGGAAAGACGGAGGACAACCCTAAGGGAAGGGTAATGGCGATTACAACTAGGAGCGGAGTGACTACCACCGATCCGCAGCCTACGTTCGTTGAAGTCCCCGTAGAGAAGGACAAAGAAAAGGGGAAGGAGAAGGAAGACGTCTATGTTCCTCCTCCAGCTTTCAAACCACCCCTACCGTTCCCTCAATCTAGAGCGCGAGCGCGCCTAGATAAACAATTTGGTAAGTTTATAGAACTCATGAGCAAGCTGCATATTAATATACCTTTCATTGATGCTATTGTAGGTATGCCGGCTTATGGCAAGTTCTTGAAGGAGCTCCTCTCTAACAAGAGGAAGCTAGAAGACTTCGGAGAAGTCAAGATGAGTTCGGATTCCTCGGATCTCATCAAGACTATGAAGGAGAAAATGCCCCCAAAGCTGAAAGATCCGGGGTCATTTTGCATTCCCATTGGAGTGGGAGAGGTCACATATGACGCTTTATGTGACTTGGGAGCAAGTGTGAGCATCATACCACTTGCATTGTGCAGGAAGATCGGTTTAGGCGACCATAAACCGGTGAAGATGACGTTATACATGGCGGATCGATCCATTACTCGTCCCGTCGGCATTGTAGAAGACGTCCCGGTCAAGCTAGGCAAGTTCTTTGTCCCCATTGATTTTGTCGTACTTGACATTCCTGCATATAGTCCGGTCCCGATCATACTCGGAAGGCCGTTTCTTGCAACTTCCGGCTGCATGGTCGATTGCAAGAATGGGAGACTCGCTTTTGATATTGGGGAAGAGAAAGTAGAGTTCGTTCTTTCCACTCTAGTGAAGGAGCCAATCTTTGATGAGGATATTTACAATGTCCAAGACGAAGAAGGTTTATCTAGGGAGGAGGTAAGTGCGATTCTCTTTGACGATCCTTTACAAAAGGTTATTACTATGAGTCTAACCGATGTAGGAGAAGAAGAAGGGTGCAAAGAGGAAATTGAAGCCTTGGAAGCACAAGAAGAGATGCATGAAGTGGAGTTTGAGAAACTCCACGATGAGGCTGAGAATACTAGAATCCACGGTCATACTCTGTATTCCACGACCGTGGATTCCACGACCAAAATCGACCTCCATTCCAGAAGATATTACGGCCGTGGAATGCCAGAGGAGACCGTAATTTTGGCCGTGGAAGATGGTGATCGGCATACCACTTCAACTTCTTCTAATTCTTCTCCAAACCATTCAACATCCTTAGAAACTTCTAAGGAACCATCGGGAGCTCCTCAAGGATCATCGGAAGCTCCGAAAGTGATGGAACTCAAACCACTTCCTACTCATCTAAGGTACGCTTTTCTTGGATCTAATTCTACCCTTCCGGTTATCGTTAGTTCCGAATTAAGCATAGATGAACATGAACAGCTCATGATTGTCCTTAGGAAACATAGAAAAGCCATAGGCTATACCATTGAGGACTTAGTAGGAATTAAACCCTCCCTATGCATGCATAAGATACTAATGGAGGAAGACTTTAGAACTTCGAGACAACCTCAAAGGCGGTTGAATCCGACCATGAAGGAGGTTGTCAAGAAGGAAATTCTTAAACTTCTTGATGCAGGTATCATCTATCCTATCTCCGATAGCAAGTGGGTGAGCCCGGTTCAAGTAGTTCCGAAGAAGGGAGGAATGACGGTCATCACCAATAAGAACAACGAACTCATTCCTACCCGAACCGTAACTGGATGGCGAATGTGTATAGACTACCGCAAGCTCAACAACGCAACGCGGAAGGATCACTTCCCATTGCCATTCATCGATCAGATGCTTGAAAGGTTAGCACAACATTCATACTTCTGCTATCTTGACGGTTATAGTGGCTTCTTTCAGATTCCAATACATCCGGATGATCAAGAGAAGACCACATTCACGTGCCCTTGGGGTACATTCGCTTATAGGAGAATGCCGTTCGGGCTTTGCAACGCCCCAGCCACCTTTCAACGGTGCATGATGGCCATCTTCTCCGAATATGTAGAGGAAATCATGGAAGTCTTCATGGACGACTTCTCCGTTTACGGTTCCTCTTTTAACGATTGTCTTTCTAACCTTTCTCTTGTTTTGCAAAGGTGTGAAGACACTAACCTAGTTCTAAATTGGGAGAAGTGTCAATTCATGGTTAAGGAAGGAATCGTGTTAGGTCACTTAGTCTCTAGTAGAGGGATAGAAGTAGACAAGGCTAAAATAGAGACCATAGAGAAACTTCCTCCCCCAATTTCGGTGAAGGGAGTAAGAAGTTTCCTAGGACATGCTGGATTCTATAGACGTTTCATTCAGGACTTTTCTAAGATATCAAAACCTCTCACTAATCTATTGATGAAGGATGCGGTTTTTGAGTTTTCACAGGAATGTCTAGATGCGTTCAACACCATTCGGCAAGCTCTGATTTCAGCACCCATTATCCAACCTCCGGATTGGACTCTCCCCTTCGAGATTATGTGTGATGCTAGTGACGTAGCCATTGGAGCTGTTCTTGGGCAACGAAAGGAAGGACGAACCCACGCCATATACTACGCTAGCAAGACGCTAGACGAAGCTCAGCTCAACTACGCCACCACAGAGAAGGAATTTTTAGCCATTGTCTACGCTATTGACAAGTTTTGCTCTTATCTTGTAGGTGCAAAGGTGATTGTCTACACGGATCATGCTGCGATCCGGTACCTCCTTGCGAAGAAAGACGCGAAGCCAAGGCTGATTAGATGGATTCTTCTCCTACAAGAATTCGATCTTGAGATCCGCGACAAGAAAGGCTCGGAAAATTCTGTTGCGGATCATTTGAGTCGTCTAACACATCTAGAGGACGACCATTTACCCATTGATGACTCCTTTCCGGACGAACACCTACATATCATAGAGGAGTGTATCAAGGTAGTCTCCAAAGGTAACGAACCATGGTTTGCTGATTTTGTTAACTATTTGGTTTGCCAGGAGATACCGCCCGGACTGTCATACGCACAAAGGAAGAAGTTCTTCAAAGACATCCGAGAATACTATTGGAACGAGCCTCTCCTCTTCAAGAGAGGCCCGGATGGCATCATCCGGCGGTGTGTGCCGGAAGAGGAGATGCAAAGTGTCATCCGCCATTGTCATTCACTACCTTGTGGAGGACACGCTAGTTCGAACAAAACTAGCGCAAAGGTATTGCAATCTGGATTCTATTGGCCTACTTTATTTAAAGATGTGCAATCCTTTGTTTCTTGTTGCGATGCTTGTCAAAGAACAGGCAATATCTCTAGAAGGAACGAGATGCCCCTTAACAACATCCAAGAGGTAGAGATTTTCGACGTTTGGGGAGTCGATTTCATGGGACCATTCCCTTCCTCTTGTGGAAACCAATACATATTATTGGCGGTAGACTACGTCTCTAGATGGGTGGAAGCGATTGCCTCTCCCACAAATGATGCCATGGTGGTGGTTAAGTTCTTCAACAAGACCATCTTTCCGCGATTCGGGACACCAAGGACGATCATTAGCGATGGAGGTTCTCACTTCATAGCCCGTCGCTTTGAAGCTCTTCTAGCCAAGTATGGGGTTACTCACAAGATCGCTACCCCTTACCATCCACAAACGAGTGGACAAGTTGAGATCTCAAACAGGGAGATCAAGGGAATTCTAGAGAAGACGGTTTCAAGGACTAGGAAGGATTGGTCCTTGAAACTGGATGACGCATTATGGGCATACCGGACCGCATACAAGACTCCCATAGGAACCACACCATACAACCTTGTGTATGGAAAGTCTTGTCATTTGCCGGTAGAGCTAGAGCACAAAGCGTTTTGGGCTATCAAATGGCTAAATTTCAGCATGAAGGAAGCGGGAGAGAAGCGTCTCCTAGACATCAACAAGCTGGATGAACTCCGTTTGAACGCCTACGAAAACGCTAAGATCTACAAGGAAAGAGCAAAGCGTTGGCATGATAAGCATATCATTCCAAAGGACTTCAAAGAAGGAGATCAAGTTCTCCTCTTCAATTCGAGACTTCGCCTCTTCCCAGGTAAGTTAAAATCTCGTTGGACTGGACCTTTTCTAATTAAGCGTATTTTCCCCCATGGTGCAGTTGAAGTATGGGGTGAAGCTAGCGGAAGTTTTAAGGTGAACGGCCAACGACTCAAGAAGTACTCGCCGGAACTCCAAGCTGAGGAGTTTGCACCTACCGCACTCGAATAAGTGCAAGTATGGTCTAGCTACGGACCTTAAACAAAGCGCTTCTTGGGAGGCAACCCAAGGTATTACATTCTCGTTTTGTCTTCGATTCATAGATTAGTTTAGAATAGACGTTTTCGCTTTATTTTGCCTCGATTTCTTCCGGTATGTTCGTGTTTTTGGTTGTAGGATCGATGGAAAAGGAGAAAGGAGGGATAATGTCGAAGAGAAGTGACGAAATTTGGACTTTGAAGCTTTACAGAAGGTTCCACGGTCTAAATTACGGTCGTCATAGCTACAGTGGCCGTAATTCTCAAAAGCCTGTGAAAAATCACCAAAACCACGGGTCCGTACACTTCCACGGACGTGGAATGCCCCGACAGACCGTGATTTTTGAAATTTTGCCTGCGAGTATAAAAGCCACACTTCATCACAAAAACCACCACAATTCTTCCCCCAATTCCACGACCTAGATACCGAAAACCCGCAGCCTCTCCCAATTCTTCATTCTCTAATCGTTTTCAACGATTCTTCGCTCTAAACTGCAGCAAATCCAACCACGAACAGGATCCAAGCAACAAATCGAGTGGAAATCGATCAACAAACGCGCATTTTGGATTTTTCAATCCGAAAAAGAGGTTATCTCTTTCTCTTCGATTCTCGCGGATTTGGTTCGTTTTTGCTATAGATTTTTAGGAAGAACTAACAAAGATTGGAAGGAATTAGATTAGGACTGCTTGTTGTGGTGATATTTGGTGAATTTGCTGAGATTCACGAGATTCTGTGACGAATCACGGTCTCTGGAGGTTCCACGGCCGTGGTTTCTATAGAACAGACCGTGGTTTTTGCTGAAAATGGATTTCGTAAGGAGAGTTTCAGGAAGGATAAAGGAGAAGAAAGGGGAGCAAAATAAGAAAAGAAAGGGCAACCCCTCCACATCTAGGGCACCACCACCCTCATCTCCCTCACTACCATCCTCACCTTCACCTCCATCTTCACCCCCTCACCCTAGCATCCCAACCATACACGAAAACCACCTAGCTGCATTTGAAAGGATAGAGAAGAGGGCAGTGATTGGCCCTAGGTACTTGTTGTTGGAGGATCTACATCCTCTCAACATAGTTGATGACCTTACATGGCTCTTGGATAGATCCGGATTGCTTGTCTTCACGAACATTCGTGAAGACGCTTACGAGGAGATTACCCGAGAGGTTGTGACGTCCTTTGAGCACAGCCTAGTAGATAGGACCGTCTCCTTCCGTCTTATGGATCGAGACTACCACTTGAGCATTGTTGAGTTCGGGACCATTTTCGGGTTCCATGAGACCTACAATGGTCGACTTCCTAGAGGCGTTTCCGCCAAGGATTTTTGGGCGGAAGTGGCCATGATTTATGCCGACGAGGACCGTTGGCAACCAGCTGATACCAAGGCTAGATTGATGTACCATCTAGCCTTGAAGATAGCTCACCGTGTTCTTTCGGAGTGTCTCTTTCCTAGGACGGAGACGCCCCAAAAGATCAAGACGGATGAGCTATTCCTTCTTTACGCCATGCTTTATGGATGCCGCGCAGATTGTGCTACTCTTTTGGCGGCAACGATAAGTAAACTCAAGAACAAATCGAGAGGGAACATTGGATATGGTGGGATAGTGACCCACATAGCTAGGAGCTTTGGTGTAGATTTTTCAGCTTGCACCCGCATACCCGCCGTACCTCTAGGATTACATGCATTCATGGTTAGGGGACTCATCTTCCCCACACATAGAGGTCCGCCTTATGCGGGCATGCCTTGGGAGAGTAGGACAGGCAGGGGTATTGAGTGGCTTCCAGAGTATTCCATTGTGGCGGGACGCCACAATTGGAAGGAGACGTTCGCTGCGATGCATGCGAACAGGCTTGTAGCTCCCCCTTTTGTCCCACCACCGGTTGAGGATGAGGAGGAGATGGGAGAGTAGTACGAGAGTGGTGGAGGAGCGGAGCAGGAGTTCGGCACGTTTCCAGATCAGCCGGAGGCGGTCCCGGATGTACCTAGGCGCTCTCCACGTCCAGCTAGAGCTTCAGGCTCGTCATCTCGCCGCGCCAGCGTGAGTGAGAGGCCCACGTGGATGACTACACCTCCCACTTGGTACGACACACCCCCTCCTTGGTCCACGACGCAGCCAGCAGCACCACCACCACCACCAGCACCAGCACCAGCCGATGCCCCCGCATGGTATGATCACGCCCCGGGATGGTATGAGAGGATGCCGGATTGGGCTACCGGACTTTCAGAGAGAGTCGGAGCGCTAGAGATCCGGGCGGATGCTAGAGACGGACGCCTAGACGACCTTGACCACATGATGAGGGACGTCTACCGCCAGCAGTTCGGGCGGTTCTATGATCCGAGCTTCTCTCCATTTCCACCTCCACCGGCGCCGCAGTGATCGATGCATGACCGTTTGATTTAGACATTCCCGCCACCACTTGTGAGTTTCTTTTTCTTTTCTTTCTTTTGTTCTTTCTTGTGAACATTAGGGACAATGTTTGTCCTAAGTATGGGGTGGGATGTACTAAAGTTTGTAATAACTCTACTCTCTATGTTTACTTCATTTGAGACTATCATTGCATGTTCATTATGTGTTGCACGTTTCCTTATTACATTGCATGAAAAGTGACTTGAAAAACCCATAAAAATTGAAAAATTTTGAAAATTTTGAGCTTCTAATGAATTGAGATGATTTCCATGATAATCACTACTTGTGAATTGAGTTCGATGACAATTGCATGCTTAAAAGGATTGTAAATCGAAAAGAATTTAAATGAATGAATTCTACCTCTTTTACAAGTTTTATAATGTGAAAACATTGCCTAAATCATGTTGAGAAATTGAAGTTGAAATCACATTATAAGTTCCTATACTTCTTGTTGAAATGATTAAGGCAATTCGATACTTTCTTTCCTCTTTCTTTGATCATCTAGCTCCTCATTGAAATATTAGCCTCCTTTACCTATCCGGGAATTTGGAAAAGTGAATGAGAAAAAGGCATGTTTGATGTGGGAGGGCCATGAAAGCAATTAATTGCAATCAATTGAATAGAAAGAAATTATAGGTTTGGGGAAGTTAATCATGACGATGAGTAACTCGGCACCATTCACATAGCCGGGTGTTTGTGCCTTGCCAAAGTCGGATTGAGCGATATTCCTAGCGGATTATGGTATGTGCGCTAAGGGTTTGAGGCATCTCATGAAAATTGAGAAACGCCAATCTCCTAGGCTTCGGTTTTTGTGCACCTCTATCCATAACTCCAAAAGTAAAGTCAAAAAGAAGAGAGCGAAGCTCTAAGTTGAAGTGTTGCGGGAACCGCATAAGAAGAAGAAGGTAGTTGTCCACTTTCCCGGATTTATGCACCATTTCCCCTTAAAGTTTTCCCTTCCCTTCCATACTCTAGACCTTTTCTTTGAAAGTCCTTAAGATCAAAAGAATGTTATATGACTTGGTGATCTAAATTGAAGCTTCTTATGATTGATTTTGATAATATTTGAAGGTTATAATGCTTGTTTAGAAGTTGAGTTGATTCATGAATTTTCTTTACCTTTTACTCTTTGATTAAGTATGTGAAAGTTTGAAAAACGATTGAAGCAAGGTTTGAGAATGATCTATTCTTTAGAAGTCACATTCATCCAAAAGAAGGTACACATATTTCATCCTAACTCTTGTTTTAAAGCTTTTCAAAGGACCTTGCTTAGGGACAAGCAAGTGCTAAGTATGGGGTTATTTGTTAGTATGAAATATTGTGATATTTTAGGCACGTTTTCTAAATGAATTTGATTCATATTGATAGTCTTTGATTGATCTTTGTGCATATGTGAGCTAGTATTGCCTATATTTTTGATATGGATGTCTACACTAGTTCTATGTTGATTATAGGTAATTTGGAGCTATTTCCGAACGGAATCGAGCAAAGGAGAGTTGAGTTGATATGTCCATAGATCGAGGACACTTTTTGAAGCAATTTGGAGTCTTAGATTGAAGAATGCACGAGTTCAGGGAAGAATCACGTTCTTGCCCTAAATTACGCCCTAAAACACGGCCGTATCACAAACCACGTTCAGAATTACGGCCGTGGATTCAGAGTCAGAATTCGATGTTCATTCCAGGGGATTCTACGGCCGTGGAACTAACCGTAATTGTTTCCACGCCCTAAATTACGGTCGTGGAATCTTCCACGACCGTGATCTTGGCGAATCTTTTCGCCACGCTTCGAAGCCATGATCTTTTGAAAGATTGGGCCGGGCCGACACTTTACCCTACACTATAAAAAGACGGACGAAGCAAGATTCCGTCACCTCGCTTACGACCTTTCAACCTTCGCTTAGCGGCAAACGTACGCCGAGAATCCACGTTTAGCAACGCATAAACCCTCATCTTGGAGGTAATTTGGGGATCTTATTGAAGATCAAAGTTCGTATTGGAGAGTTGCTATTTTGTGATTTTCGAATTGGTGGAAGATCGAAGTTCTTGGAGGGTTTTGCAAGAAGATCCCTCTTCTTGTTTAGGTTTGATTTAGGATCGGATTGACATCCCGTTTCTTTTCTTTCCTAAGATTGTGATTGTTTACTCCGTTTTGAATCTTTTGATAAACATTTGTTCTTGACTGTGATTTTGAGATTCACTTGAGGATTATTGATAGTTCTTGAAAGTTCCCATCTTTTATCTTTTAATTCTTGAATTGATATCAATATGACTGTTATTGGCTAAAAACCCTTAACAATTCTAAGGTGAAGGGTTGATAGTTGTGGCATAGGTGATGATAGATCGATCGCAAACAGATTAGACCCTGAGAGTTAGAGAATTATCGCCGACAACCCCAAATTACGGGCTGTTCTTGAGTCCACGGCCGTGGAACCTCAAGAACTAACCGTGATTTACCTTAAGTCTACGAACCTGCTTTTACTTTAATCTAAAGTTAAAGATTGGCTTTAGCTTAGCTTAGACTTGTCTTTTCTAGGTGGTAGTGAAGCCTCAACAACCTCTACCTCAATTGTGAGTGTCACAACCTCAATCGGTTAAGTTAGTCTTGACCTTTGGATTACAAGTTTGGGTATTTGACATTAATTCTCACCTCTAGAACCTTTCTATATTGAGCCTCAACAACCTGTACAGGGAGTGTCTTTTAGGTGAGTTACATAAGGTTTTTGGAACCTCAACCGTACGATTACCTTACATTAGTATACCTTTGCATATCTCCACTCTGTCTATACATCATTAGTATATCTTGAATCTATTGCCGCAACTGAATACCCGAAGCTTTAGGATTGTTGTTTTCCCAATATCTGTAAAACTCCCATATTCACCTGCTTGATAACTTGCAATTGAATTCGCTCCACCCAAATCCCTGTGTTCGATACTCTGGAATTCTTGCTTAACTACGTCGATCCGTACACTGCGGGTTCGCTTGCTTGATTCTAGTTTTATAAATTTAAAACTTATTTGCACACACCTCTAGGGGCGAACAGTAAGTCACACTACTCACTATCCCAAACCAAAGATTCTCTCACTAGGTAAGTCTCAAGGTACTAAGGAAAGGAACTATAGGCTCAAAACAACTCACCACACAAGGGAATAGAATGAACCTTTACCGGGTAAGTCTCAGGCTAACTCACAAAGATGGGATGAAGGCACACTCAAACCCCAATAAAGGATAAACCTTTATTACCAACACTCATAATCTTGGGTATACAAACAAAGGAATCACCGGGTAAGTGTCATCCCAAGCTTGGATTGAACTAGGAAAGGTATAACAAGGATAGGATTTGGCAAACTAAAACCTCAACTCAGATAAGGATGAGGAAAGGGCTCGTCTCGCTCAGTTTATGTACCATCTCGGTCGAGATATTCCGCGACTGACCGAGGTGTTCGTCGGTTAAGGTAAAGGCTCAAGCTTTCAGGGTCCACTGGGATAACTTTCAGCTAATCACCCTAGAATTGCATAAAGAACTTAGCCAACAATCATCATGATAACAATAATCAAATATATAAGAAATGAATCAATATTCAAACAACAAAAACCTTAACACAAAGGTCTCTATAACTGAATCAAACAATCAAACAATCAGCGTTCCTCAATCACAAATCACAAAAAACAACAAAACCAAACCAACTAAGGAAATCTTCAAAGCCAACTTCAACTAGATTCCTTCCTTCCTTGATCTTCAACCTTCAAAAGTTCCTTCAAAACTCTCCAAAAATTCTATGATCCGAAGTTGATCCGAGGATGGCTGAATTCAAGAAAATCAGCCTCTATATAGAGGAGAATTATCTTCCAAAGATAAAATATCTTTAAAATATAATTTCCTTCCTTAAAATATCTTGCAATCTTCCTTGCTTCCAAAATATATCAGCCAACAAGATATGCTTCCTTCCAAAAGTCCATCCAAAAATATGGGATATTCACTTTCCAAAAATAGAAGATCTCAACCAAAAGTAAAGATCTTATGTCCGGTCATCACTTCGCCTCGGTCCAGACGCTCCTAAATATCACCTCGGTCGAGGTGGTACTGTAGCTGACCGAGGTGAGTCTCAACTATGTGTAAATCTCTCAAATCTGATCCAAAATCAATCTTTTGTTCAACTTCCATGGTTCCTATGCTTTCTTTGTAACTTCTCAATGCTCCAAAATGTATCTCCAATGACTCCTTAGCTTCCTTAGCTCTATTTCGGTCCAAAACGTGCCATTTACCCTACAATTACAACGAAACTAGGTGTAGACCTTGATTCCCGTAAAGGTGGACAAAACAACAATATAATCAAAGAGTATACATCCATACATGCAGATTTATGAAGATAAAACGTCCAAACTAATCCCAAAATATATACTATAATACATGCTATCAAAGACACTGACTCGATCTTTTCCGGATCGACCTTAATACCCTCAGCAGTCACTACATGGCCTAGGAAGGCCACCTTTGACATCCAAAACTCACACTTGGACAGCTTACTATAAAGCTCGCTATCCTGCAGAATATGTAACATTGTTGTCAAGTGTCCGACATGTTGCTCTCGACTCCTAGAGTAAATTTGAATGTCGTCAATGAAGACCACTACAATCTGGTCTAAGAAGTCGATGAAAATCCCGTTCATCAACTCCATGAACACCGTTGGCGCATTAGTGAGCCCGAATGGCATCACTACAAACTCATAATAACCATATGTTAGTATGAAATATTGTGATATTTTAGGCACGTTTTCTAAGTGTATTTCATCCATATTGGTGATCATTGATAAAGCATTGAAGCAATTGTGAGTTAGTTTATCTACTTTGTCGATATAGAGGTCTACATAAGCTTTGTGTTGATTGTAGGCAAATAAGAGCTAAAACCGAACGGATTGAAGGAGAATGGAGATGGATTGAGCATGTCCAAGAATTGAGGACATCACTATGAGCTAAGGAGGATGCTAGGATGAAGAATAACACAAGACAAAGGAGAATTACGAGCTACTTGTGTTCCACGCCCTAAAATACGGCCATATTAGAGTCCACGCTCTAAACCACGGCCGTGGAACTTTGGCAAGACAAGCGTGGAGCATTCCAGAGGGTTACACGGTCGTGGAAGTTGTGACAAACCGTGATAAATTTCCACGCTCTAAACCACGCTCTAAACCACGGGCGTGGAATCTTAGGAAACCGTGATTCTGGCGATCTTTAAACGTACAACTTAAAGCCATGATCTTTTGCACATTGGGCTGGACTCATATTTTATCTTACCCTATAAAAGGACGGAAGAAGAGAGATTCCGTCACCATCGCTTACACCTCCGCATAGAGAGCTTTGCTTAGACTTTTGCTTACGCTTATTGCACATGCCTAAGGTTTCAAGTTGGACGTGTGGAGATTGCTATTCCGCAACGGAGATTTGCGAATAGTTGAAGATTTGGAAGCTACGCTTTGTCCTTAGGTTTGATTAGAAGACGGATTGACATCCCGTTCTTCGTTCTTATCAAGGATTGTGATTGTTTGTGTTATTCTGAATCTACTTACATCATTGTTCTTGTTTGTGGATTTGAGATTTGTTTGAGATTTATCCAAGGTTTTCGAAGGTTTTCATCTTTCATTCTTTTAAATCTTGAATTTGATATCAATATGACTGTTGTTGGCTAAAACCCTTTAACAATTCTAAGGTGAAGGGTTGATAATTGTGGCTTAGATGATGATAGATCGATCGTAAACAGATTGGACCCTGAGAGTTAGAGAGAATCGTCGACGTACCTAAATCACGGTGTGTTCTTGAGTTCCACGGCCGTGGAATCTCAAGATCCACCCGTAATTTCCCTCAGTTTACGAACCTTGCTTTTACTTTAATCCAAAGTTAAAGATTTACTTTAACTTAGTCTTGGCTTACCTTTTCTAGGTGGTAGTGAAGCCTCAACAACCTCTACTTCGATTTCGAGTGTCACAACCTTAATCGGTTTAGTTAGTCTTGATCCTTGGATTACAAGTTTGGGTATTTGATATTAATTCTTGCCTTTAGATCCTTTCTATACTGAAGCCTCAACAACCTTTATAGAGAGTGTCTTTAGTTGAGTCATATAAAGTCTTGGAACTTCACCGTACATTGATTTACATTCGTATACCTTTGCAAACCTCAACTCTGTCCTTATATCTTTAGTATATCTTGAATCGATTGCCACAGCTGGATTCCTGGATCTTTAGGATTGTTGTTTTCCCAATATTTACAAGGCTTCATACATTTATTTGCTTGACAATTCTATAATTGGATTTAACCCCCCAAATCCCGGTGTTCGATACTCTGGAATTCTTGCTTAACTATATCGATCCGTACACTGCGGGTTCTCTTGCTTGATTCTAGATTTACAAATTTAAAGCTTATTTGCACGCACGCTAAGTGGCGAACACCGTACCTAGTCCAGAATGCCGTCTTAGGTTTGTCTTGATCTCTCACCCTCAGCTGGTGATAACCTGACCTCAAGTCGATCCGAGAAAATACTGACGCTCCATGCAACTGGTCAAGCAAATCATCAATGTGAGGCAGTGGATACTTGTTCTTAATTATAACTTTGTTCAACTCTCTGTAATCGATGCATAGCCTCATCGATTCATCCTTCTTCCTCAAAAACAATACCGGCGCTCCCCAAGGAGAAACACTAGGGCGTATAAAGCCCTTCTCTGCTAATTCCTCTAACTGCTTCTTCAACTCAAGCAGCTCTATCGGTGCAATGCGGTATGGGGCTATTGAGATCGGCCTCGTACCCTGGCAGATCGTCGCGGCACACCTCTACGAACTTGCAAACTACCGGTATCTTCTCTACTGTCGAACCCTTTCATTCCTTCATGGCATAACACTAGAAGTTCTCGCAACCCTATGTTATCAGTCTTGCGGCTCTCACTGCACTAATAATTGTGCCGGACTCTCCGAGGTCCCAACCTCAGAATATCTCCCTATGACCCTCCTCAGTGGCGACAGTCACGGTCGTCTTGCCAATGTCTAAGAACGCTCCATGTCTCGTCATCCAATCTATCACTAAGATCACGTCCTCATGTGCTAAGAGCATGACTAGAAAGTTCACCAGTCAGTCCCAATCTCCTAAATAAATCGGGCAATCATGAATCTCTTGGGATCTTTTGATCTTACTCCCATCAGGTAATCGTATCACAAACGGTATTCCCTCTACAATAGTTAAGGACAACCTACCTACGCATGCATCAGATATAAAGGATTGTGTAGCACCAATATCAAACAGAACTCGTACAGATAAGTCATGAATCCAAATAGTACATGTGGTCGTCGGTGCTTCTAGCTGATCAGTACTCCTCAACTCAAACACTCACGCCGGGGCTCCCCTAGTATCAGCCGCACTACCACGTCCCCTGCCACGACCGGACCCCTACATAGAGCTCAGTGAGGAAGGATTTCCTGGAGCCCGATACTGTTGTTGTTGACCTGGGGATCGGTATTGCTGCTGCTGACTCAGAGCTCGGTATTGTGGGGACCTCAATCCACTCCCCGGTATACCTGTAGGGGAAGAACCCTGCTGAGACATAGCCTTGTCCTAGCGGCAAAATACAACTCTATGTCCAGACTTGTCGCACTGAAAGCAGGTCATTGGGGGCTTCGTATAGTTCGATAGGACGTGTCCATAACTACTACAGTTATGACACTATGAACCCCCAGTTGGAGTATGAACTATGACGGTGTGACTATGTCGTCCCTGAGTCTGTCTTCGCCCATAACCGAATACTCCCATACTGCCACTAGCATATCCTGTCCTCTGCCGCTTATCCAGCCTATCTGATTGAGTAGCTCTCCTAAGGCTTGATTTGTCTCTCTCATAGGAAGAAGCTTTGTCCTGATAATTTGCTAGAGACTCACAACGAAATCCTGCCAGATACAAACAAATGCTCTCTCTCAATCTCTAGGAGAAGAGGTACATGTGCTGCTCTTCCGGAGGTGCAGCTAGACCAAATAGTGTCAACTTTGGTTGAAACTTCTTGAAGGCCATTGCAACAGGAACATCCTCAAACCCCGCTTCAATGAAATCTTGAAACTTCTCTCTCCTCAGCGAGGCAGGGCAGTACCTCTCTCTAAAAATGCTTCTCATCTGATCACATCTAGTTACTTTGCTACGAATAGTCCTCCACTAGTAATGTGTCTGCTCTCTGAACAAGGTCTGTACCAACTCCACCTGTCAATCCTCTAGAAAACGTATCGACTCTAGTGTGGTCTCAACGTGCTCTCTCCAATGCTCCACCTCCAGCCCTATCTCCCCCTCAAATGGGGGGACTTTCAAGGTGTTGAAAGCCTTCAACCACTCATCTGGTCTCAGTGCTCTAGGCTCAGCATGAGCCCTATCAACCTCATCTCTCCTCTCAAGCACAACTGGCGCTTGAGTCACTCTTTGTGACACCTGAGATGACCTAGCCGGTATTGGCGGTGCCGGCGAATGTCCCTCTGTCTTGGCACCTTCTTTCATACGCTGGATGTACGCTCTGTACTCTCTGTACTAAGATGCCCTTATAGAGACGCGTCCTGACCCAGTCAAACGTGCTCTCTATGTTCCAGACCTAGTAGCGGTCTTATTCCCGACCTCGGGAACTATACTCTCAGTCACCTCTTCCAGTCCAGCATCTGGCATGCTCGCTTCTGGTGGATCCTCTCGAGGAGCACGACCCCGACCTCTATCCAGTGGAGGTCTCCCTCCATGGCCACATCTTCTTACAAGAAGAGTCCTATCACCCCTACCCTGTCTAGTTGGAGGAAGAGGTGGACGACCTTTACCTCGACTAGTAGTTGGTGTAGCCCTAGGACGTGCCATTTGCACAAGTGATAACAATTACAGTTATAATCTAGCTAATAAGTCAAATGAGAGCAACAATCTAAAATACATACTAAGCATACTGAGTTCCGCGGTCATAGTAGTGGTCATCCGTACTTTCTATCCCATTCCGACTCATACATGTATTTAAAAAAAATCAAAAGTTTTATTGAAAAGTTCATACCCTTCTCGGGTTCTATTTATTTACTTATTCGGTCCTTTAGAAGATTTCAAGTGTCATTATTGCCAACCTAGAGCTCTGATACCATGTTGTAACACCCCGAATTCTTAGAACTGGGGACGCTACTGATTAGGTCCTCACAATGGGTCCCGACCTCAGTTTGACAACAACATTACCAAATCTTACAAAAAGACACAAATAAGGAAACCAAAATTCATAAACGATGGTTTAAATAATATGAATGTAACAACATACGTCTAACAACCAATAATACCTTAGAAGTTAAAAGTCTAACTGTCATCATACTATAAAGGAAACATCAATATAAAACCCAACCCCATTCTAGGGAGTACGGAGACCCGGTTGGCCACTACTTCCGGATCACTCAGTTGTTGCTCTAACATGTGGTAAGTCTAAACAACAAAATAAAACAACCGTTACCTAGCTATCTAAACCTTACCCAAATGAAAATAGCACACACACACAAGAAACAAAACTAAACACCCATCATGCTTTCAAAGAATCCATTTTTATTATCTTTATTTAGGTTATTCACTCTTACTAATGATACTTATTTTGTGACACGAGGGATTCCCAAACCTCGTCTCTGCCCCTGTGTAACCATCAGGAATGGATCTGATGCACCTCACCTTCTACCTGTATGGTCTAGGTATAGAGAACTTCCCAGTCCAATGTCAGAGTTGCGCAGTGATGTCACCTCCCGTTATACATACACTTGGGCCATAAAAATAATAAAGGTGGTCCTATGCATGTTTTAATTATTAAACAATCAACACACACCACTATCATCATTCAACTAACATCTAGAAACTAGCTAAGTAAGTCACAAGGACTTACCTGAATCAAATCTTAACTCTCTTAATCTCAACTCGGTCTACAACCGTAGATACTCAATCGCCTCATAAGAGGCAAGTGGATCAATAATGTATCCCACTTTCTTAGAAGTCTATAATGAAACTCCACCTTGATTATATATTTGTATAGGTGATGATGATGGAAGACTTAAACACAAATGGAGTGGTTTTATACACTAACAATTTATTGATTATATATCAACTTGCTTGGTTTGGTTTGGTAGTTTGTATTGAATATATGTAGGTTTTGAAAACGCATTTGAAAGGACCTTTGAAGGCCTTGAAATCAGAAGCACGCAAAGACAAGGCGTTTAGAGTGATTAAAAGACAAAGGCCTCGAAAGCCATTTCAAGGGAACAGAAGTCAAGACACGTCAAGGCTGCATGCTGAAGGAATTCAAATCACTTATCTACCAAAGTGCCAAAGAAGATCTTCTAAGAAAGATATTCTCAACAAGAAGATATGTTTAAAAGAAGATCTCAACCAACCAAGAAAGATTTCATTCTTAAAAGGATCTTGCAACGATCCTCTACCGAAACCACGAAGATCCTCTCACGGAATTTGATATCGTCACAATAAGATACGAGAAGATTATGGATCAGAGAGATCAACGTGTTTCAAGGAGATGATGATCCACAATGTCTACCTCATCTCAACCAAGAAGCGACTTTCATGGAGAAGAAGAATCATTGTCAAGTGGTCATCTTCCCAATGGCCAGAAGACCTCTCACTAAAAAGTCTATAAATGAAGATGGCGATTGAAGAACAAATCAACAAGCTTACACGGAAACATCAAAAATCTTCAAGCGATCCAAAACATCTTCATTCGGTCAAATAGTTTTTCTTTCTCTCTTTCACTAAAAGCGTGATCCCCTAAAGAGAGATAAAACTCGAGAGCTTCATTTGTATGTCTAAAAAGTGTTATACTAGAGTTTGTGTTACTCTGCGAAGTAACTAGACTATTATAGCAAGGTGAAGAGTTGGAGCTTGATCATAGCATTGGCTACAATGAGAGAAGAAGGTGATTTCTTCTAGTTTGTATCTAGGACTCTTTGAAGATGATAATAGATAGTTAGATCCTAAGGCTATACCCTGGGACGGAGAGTAGGCTATTTAGAGCCGAACTTCATAAACATATCCTCGTGTCGATCTTTTACATTCCGCACTTTATCTTGCTTTATTGTGACTAACTTTGCATTGCAGGTTTACAAAGTCAAGGTCCTTGAAAGTTGTTTCAAAGTCCTTGAAATCAAAATGTGTCACAAAGAGCTCAGATCGACATCAAGGCCTTTGAAATTGGTTTCAAAGCCTTGAGATAGGTTTTTGCGAAAAGTTCACATACTCTATTCAACCCCCCTTCTAGAGTATCTTTTATCCTTTTTATTCACCTAACGGTTCTTCAATTGGTATCAGAGATAGACTCACGTATAATGATTTAACAATCAGTGAGACTAATCATGAATCCTATAGGTGATGGAGTATTTTCTCAAGGAAGATCCTCATCTCGACCACCACTCTTATGTGGCAACAACTTTGCCCATTAGAGAGCACTCATGCATATGTTCATTATTGATCGGGACATGGAATTATGGAGCATCATTCAGAATGACCCCAAAGTCCCAACTACGACAGTTAAGGTGTCCAAGTCCAAAAGCAAGAAGCTGACTTCACACAAGTTGACTTAGACAGTGTATCAAAGAACTACAAAGCTATGAACTTACTCTACTACGGATTAGATGCAAACGAAATCAACCGCATCGATCATCATGCAACAGCGGAAAGGAAATATGGGACAAACTTGTTGTCACATACGAAGGAACAAGTCAAGTCAAGGAAACAAAGATTAGCATCTTACACATACAATACGAGCTATTCAAGATGAATCCTAATGAACCAGTAAAAGAAATGTTCACAAGATTCACTGAGATCGTGAACAACTTGGACTCACTAGGAAAGGTCTTCACAAATGAAGAGAAAGTTAGGAAGGTTCTAAGGAGATTACCTAAGGCCAAGTGGGGACCAAAGATGACTGTCATCGAAGAAGCTCAAAATCTCTCAACTCTTCTTCTTGATGACCTCCTTGGAAAACTCATAACACACGAAATGGTTCTTGGTGAAGAAGAATGAGAGCTCCCATCTAACACTAAGAATCTGGCATTAAGATCGAGAAAAGATGAGTTACCATCTGAAGAGGAAGACAGCGATGACGATGATGAAGAAGATGCAATTTCCATGATCTCTAAAGGTCTCGCGAGAATTCTCAAGATAAAGAAACAATCTGCAAACAATAGAGAATATCCACAAACATCAAAACCCCAAGGTAAGTTTTATAACTCTAACATATAAACTAGAGTGTTGACTTGTTTTGAATGTGGTGAAACAAATCATCTTGTTAAGGACTGTCCACAAAAGAAGAGGACCAACTTCAAGAAAAACGATCGAAAGAAGAAAGATATGGTAGCTTCACGGAGTGATTCTGAATCTTCAAATGAATCAGAAGACAAAAAAGAACAAGCAAACCTGTGTCTTCTGGCCGATCATGAAGAAGATTTAAATCTCTACATTGATAATGTGGTAAGTACTATCACGTCTCAACCTGAATCTGACCTAAAACAATTCCTTAAAGACATTATTATATGTGACCATGAACATAGAATAAGGATAAATTCTCTAAAAGAAAAGCTTCTTGAACAAGAAAAACAACTACTACAGATTGAAAATCTTAACACATAAAAGGTAGACCTTGATGACAATATCAAGGCCTTGGAATAGGAAAATGCAATTCTCAAGGACAACCTCTCCTCTCTTCATCGAAACTATATTGATTTAGAGAAAGAGAAAGTTTATCTAACTTTGACGTGTCAAGACCAGAAGACTGCACTTGTTAAATTTACTCGTTCAAAAGCTAATCTTGAAAGAATGATGGGTGAACAACAGTCCTCACTTAATAAAAATGGTATAGGTTACCATAGGAGCTTTCCTAGAAAACCAACTACCACTTTTGTCAAGGCTAAAGGAAGTATTCATATGCCTACTTGTTTCTACTGTTGTAAAAAGGGTCATGTAAAATGTACATGTCCTTATAGAAGAAATGACCCTTTATTATTAGAAACACCTATCCACTATGTTAAAGGAAACAGGTCAAACAAATCTAGGTTCCTAAAGGTACTAGACCACCAAACATGATCGAACCTGAATATGGACCAAAATATGCCATTTGGTCGACCCGGAAAGGTTGATGTTTGCTGTTTTTCAAGATATCACCAAGGAAAAGGATTATAAATGGATATTAGATAGTGGTTGCTCAAGACACATGAGTGGAAAAAGTTCACTTTTCTCAGATTTAAAGAAGCAATCATGTGGAACCATTACACTTGGTGATAAAGGAAATTGTGACATTATTGGCATTGGTAAAAAATGTTATAATTCATCTAACTTCATTGATGATGTATATATGGTTGACGGTTTAAAGTATAATCTGCTTAGTATCTCTCAATTATGTGATAAAGGCAACAAAGTATTGGTTGATTAAGAAAAATGTGAAGTTCAAGACAAAATGACGGGTGACATTGTTCTTACTACTCCTAGATGTAACAATGTTTATTCTATGAGTACTAACCAAGTTTCAGGAACTAAGCTAAAATGTCTCAAGGCCTTGACTGATGATCCAAGGCTTTGGCACAGAAGACTTGGTCACGTAAGTATGCATACAATGTAGAAGCTACTTTCAAAAGATTTGGTACGTGGCTTGCCAAACCTTAATTTCAAGGTAGATGAACTATGTAAAGCTTGTACACAAGGTAAACAAACAAGAGGTTCATTCAAACCTAAGAAAGTTATAAGTTCTTCTCGACCCATTGAACTCTTACATATGGATCTTTGTGGACCTATGCGTGTCAAATCTCCCAAAGACAAGCAGTACATCCTTGTTATTGTGGATGATTTCTCTCGTTTCACATGGATTTCCTTCCTACGAGAAAAATCTGAAGCATTGTTTGAGTTTTCAAAATTGTGTAAGGAGTTTCAAACTTTGAAAAACCTACCAATTATTTCTATAAGAAGTGATCAGGGTAGAGAATTTGATCAACTAAAGTTTGATTTGTTTTGTACAAAATATGGTATTTCACATAACTTTTCAGCTTCTAGAACTCCTCAACCGAATGGATTTGTGGAACGTAAGAACCGCACTCTTGAGGATATGTTCAGGACTATGCTTTTAGAAAACAGTTTACCAAAAAGTTTTTGGCTGAAGCAGTAAACACTGCTAATTACATTTTAAACAGATGTTTAATTCGCCCTATCTTTAAAAGACTCCTTATGAACTATTTAAAGGAAGAAAACCTAATATTTCATATTTCAAACCCTTTGGATGTACTTGTTTTATTCATAATAATGGCAACGATAATCTTGGGAAATTTTATGCACGTAGTGATGAAGCTATATTCATTGGATATGCTTCAAATAGCAAAGCTTATTGTGTTTATAACAAACGTACCAAAATTATTGAGGAATGTATTCATGTCATTTTTTATGAAAGCAATGATGGTACTTTGAGTGAAAGTTTTGCAGATCTTAATCTAAATTAACGAGAAGATCACAATTCGGATGAAGATGAAGATCCTAAAGATCAAGAAAAGAATATTCAAGAAAAGATTCAAGATACCGGAGAAAACCCTTAAGACCTTGAAACACATCTTGAAGACCTTGAAACAGAAAACTGCGATGTTAGAACTACATTTTAAGGGCTTGAAACCCAACTTCAAGGCCTTGAGATAGGATCCAAGGGCAATACATCAACGATACTTGAATCTAGTCAAGCATATGAAGCTCAACCTTCAAGATCTGCTCCATCTTACAAACAAAGAAAACTTCAACACTCTTCATACTGTTAGCATGAAATATTGTGATATTCTAGGCACGTTTTCTAAGTGTATTTGATTCATATTGATAGTCTTTGATTTAGCATTGTTGCATTTGTGAGCTAGTTTGCCTATATCGTCGATATGGATGTCTACACTAGCTTTATGTCGATTATAGGTGATTGAGAGCCATTTCCGAACGGAATCGAGCAAAGATGAGTTGATTGAGTATGTCCATGGATTGAGGGCATTCTTAGGAGCAAAATGAGTGTCAACCTATGGAATGCACGAGGCTAGGGAAGAATCACGTTCTTGCCCTAAACCACGCTCTAAAATACGGCCGTACTACAAACCACGTTCAGTTCCACGGCCGTGGAACCCTGCAGGAGAAGCGTGATTCATTCCAGGAGCTTTTACGGTCGTAGAATCCATGGTTCAAACCGTGTTGATCCCCACGCTCTAAATTACGGTCGTGGAACCTTCCACGACCGTGATCTTGGCGATCTTTTTCGCCACATTTTGAAGCCACGATCTTTTGAAGATTGGGCCGGGCCGATATTTTATCTTGCCCTATAAAAAGACGGACGAAGAGAGATTCCATCATCTCCGCTTAGACGCACTTTGCGACCTCGTTTTAGAGTTACGCTTGCACCTTCACTTTGGAGATTTTGGCGGTTCTTGCAAAAGACGTATTTTGCCCTTTTCCTTAGAGTTGCCCTAATCTCGCACTTTTGGTGGAGATTGCTGTGGAGATTTCCGGATTGACGGAAGATCGGAGTTTTTGGAAGATTGCTGTAAGAAGATTTCTCTTCTTGTTTAGGTTTGATTTAGAAGACGGATTGACATCCCTTTCTTCTTTCTTTCCTAAGATTGTGTTTGTTTGCTTTATTCTGAATTGACAACATTCGTTCTTGATTGTGACATTGAGATTGATTTGAAGTTTATTGAAAGTTTTCGGAAGTTTTCATCTTTCAATCTTTTAATCTTTGAATTTGATATCATAATGATGATTGTTGGCTAAAAACCCTTAACAATTCTAGGGTGAAGGGTTGATAGTTGTGGCTTAGATAATGATAGATCGATCGTAAACAGATTGGACCCTGAGAGTTAGAGAGAATCGTCGACAACCCTAAATTACGGCCTGTTCTTGAAGTCCACGGCCGTGGAACCTCAAGAACTACCCGTAATTTCCCTTAAGTTTACGAACCTGCTTTTACTTTAATCCAAAGTTATAGATTTGCTTTAACTTAGTTTAGGCTTGCCTTTTCTAGGTGGTAGTGAAGCCTCAACAACCTCTACCTCGATTGTGAGTGTCACAACCGTAATCGGTTAAGTTAGTCTTGATCCTTGGATTACAATTTTGGGTATTTAACATTAATTCTTGCCTTTAGAACCTTTCTATATTGAAACCTCAACAACCTGTATAGAGAGTGTCTTGTAGGTGAGTCACACAAGGTTTTTGGAACTTCACCGTACGATTACCTTACATTAGTATACCTTTGCACATCTCAACTTTGTCTTTATATCATTAAGTATATCTTGAATCGATTGCCACAGCTTGATACTTGGATCTTTAGGGTTGTTGTTTTCCCTATAATTTGCAAAGCTCTTACATTTACCTGCTTGATAATCTGAAATCGAATTTGTTTCTCCCCAAATCCCTGTGTTCGATACTCTGGAATACTTGCTTAACTACGCCGATCCGTACACTGCGGGTTCGCTTGCTTGATTCTAGTTTTATAAATTTAAAGCTTATTTGCACGCACGTTTAGGGGCGAACACATACCATCCACAAGAGAATGTGATCTCAGATCCAAACGCAGGAGTTCAAACTCGATCTAAAGTAAACAACCTATGTGCATTCTATGCGTCCGTATCCCTTATTGAGCCAAAGAATAATGTTCATGCTCTTCAAGAACTCGATTGGATCATTTCCATGCAAAACGAACTAAATGAGTTTGAGAGAAACAGGGTTTGGACTCTTACTACAAGACCAAAGCATCAATCCGTCATTGGCACGAAATTGGTTTTTCGAAATAAGTTGGATGAAAGTGGCAAAGTCATACGAAATAAAGCACGACTTGTAGCACAAGACTATAACCAAGAAGAAGTTATTGATTATGAGGAGACTTTTGCTCCGGTTACCAGGTTAGAAGCCATACGTATGCTACTTGCATTTGCATCTTTCATAAGTATAAAACTATTTCAAATGGATGTAAAATGTGCTTTCCTAAACGGCTTTTTAGAAGAAAAAGTCTACGTTGCCTAACTTCCTGGTTTTGAAAATGATGAATTTCCTAATCATGTTTTTAAACTGGACAAAGCTCTTTATGGTCTTAAGCAAGCTCCTCGAGCTTGGTATGAAAGATTATCCAAGTATCTTCTCGAAAACAAATTCAAAAGAGGTTTGATTAATAAAACCTTATTTATCAAAACCAGAGGCAACGATATATTAGTAGTACAAATCTATGTTGATGATATATTATTCGGTGCTACTAATGATTTCCTATGCAAGGAATTTTCAGATATCATGTGCAGCGAATTCAAAATGAGCTTAATGGTTTAGCTAAGTTTCTTTCTTGGATTGCAAGTTACACAAGCAAAGAAAGGAATTTTTCTCAATCAAAGCAAGTATACTAAGGACTTGCTTAAGAAGTATAAGATGGATCAATCTAAGGACGCAAAGACTCCTATGAGTTCGACACTTTCACTTGACCATGACAAAGATGGCAAAAGTGTAGTACAAAAGGAGTATCGAGGTATGATCGGTTCATTGTTGTATTTAACTGCTAGTCGACGTGACATTATGTTTAGCGTGTACATGTGTGCAAGATTTCAAGATGATCCTAAAGAGTCACACTTGATAGTTGTGAAAAGAATTTTTCGGTATCTAAATGGCACTAAGGATCTAGGGTTATGGTATCCACATCAAAGATCGTTTCACCTTGTTGGCTATTCAGATGCAGACTTTGTACGTTATAAGGTTGATAGGAAAAGAACTTATGGATGTTGTCAATTCTTAGGGTCATCCCTAATCAGTTGGCACTCCAAGAAGCAAAACTCTGTCGCCCTATCCACAACTGAAGCTGAATGTATAGTTGTAGGAGCCTATTGTGCATAAATTCTTTGGATTGCTCAACAACTTCGTGATCTTGGCTTTGATTTGAAAGATATTCCTATAAAATGTGATAATACAAGTTCTATTTCTATTACTAAAAATCTTGTGCAGCATTCAAGGACTAAGCAAATCGATGTGAGGCATCACTTCATACGTGATCATGTTGAGAAAGGTGATGTTTCGATCTCTTTTATATCAACTAACTTGCAGCTTGCACATATCTTTACTGAGCCCCTACCTGAAGATCAATTTAATTTTATTAGGTTAGAGTTTGGTATGTTGAACAAGGAAGCATTAACGTAGGGGGGTAAATTATTTTATTTTCACCTTCGTATGCATCCCAGTTATCTTTTTCAAGGGCCTTGAAACAAGATTCAAGGGTAAATTGAGATACAGATCTATTTAAGGATTAATATCTTTTAGATATTTTAAATTCTCAAATTGTTTTTATGGTTTCAAATTTGTTTTAATTCAAAGGCTTGAAAAAGATTTGTTGAGATTTTATTGGAAACTTTTTTGGTCTTTAAATAGCTTGATCTTCTCAAAATCTTGTTTTCATTCTTGTAAAAAGGCCAAAATCTCTCTTTTTCATTTTCCTTCCTTATGAAAACCCTTTTCAAAAACTCCTTTTTTCTCTTTCAACATCATCCATGGCTCCTAGAAGTAAGAAATCTGCTCCTGAGGCTCCCAAAAAGAAATTTGTTCAGATCTCCTCTATTGCAAAAGAAGAAACAACTTCTGAGGATTTGGAAACTTCTCAGACGACCGGTCTTCCCACATCTTGGTTCATCAATTTTCAAGCTTCGGGATCTTGCCTTGATGGTTTTCACAATAGACCCCTTTGTATGTGTGATCTGGTGGATACTATATTTCTCGAAACACTTCAGATCCCTTGCACAGACGGGCTCAAGAGTTCAATAGTCTGGAAAATCTTAAACCCTGGGACAAAAGAGTTATCACTCTTGAATATTTTGTAAAAAGTACCCCAATTTCGCTCACTTCTATTTTAAGTGAGATATTTGGAATTTCTACAGATATTGCTTTTAATCATCCCTCACGATCAGAGAGTGTTCGACTTGTTAAGGAGAGGTTTCTAGTTCCCAATTCAACCTCACGCCAGTTTACTCATGCTTCCCTAACCCTAGACGCTAAAATTGTTTTTACCATTCTGGTTCGATGTGTTGTTCCTCGTGCAAACTCAAGAGAGCTTTTGACTGATTAATCCCTAAAGCTAATTCATCTGATTATGTCTGGGTTAGACAATGATGTACATAATCTCATCCTCAACCATATGATACACTCTGTTAACTCTAAGTGAGCCATTCCTTTGCCTTATGGAAATCTGTTGCCCAAGATCTTTGACTATTTCACAATTCATACATTCTTTGAAGATCGACAGTCAAATCCTGGCAAGATTGATGAGACTTGCTTAGAACGACTAGGAATTGAGAAGACTCTTGCAGGCGCATGGACTTTAAAAGGGAAAGGAGCTATCCTACTTCCAACTCAAGAAGCTCCATCATCTTCTACTCCTACTCCTAAAATCAAGTTAGAAGGATGTGAAAAGGAACTGGTTTGTCTGAATCATGAACTGTCTGATTTCCAGTTTGACATTAGGAGAAGACTTGAGGCCAATCATGAACTATTGTCTACCATAAATGCTAAGGTCAATGAAATGTATTTGATGAATCCTCTTACTCTGACCACTATGGGAAGGATCCTTCCCATGAATGAAGATGTAGCTCAACATACTCAAGAGAAAGTGGAAAATGTGCCGATGAATTGCAAACGTCGTGTACATAATAACTTTATTTTGTATCCAACTCATGTTGAGCAACTATCCTGCCAGTGATCGAATATGAGGTGGTTAAGGAATGAAGAGATGAAGAAAAGAGACGACGCTTAACTGTTGAAATGGATGATTGGAGCAATAAAAAGTCTTCATCTAAGGGAAAAAGGAGGTTTTAGGAAGAGGATTCAGATTGAGTTGATGATTGGAGAAACTTGTTTTATTATTGCGTGAGTTTTTGTGAGATACTTTTCTGGGTTGTAAACTTTTAAACTTCCTTACTTTAACTATTTTTCTCCCTTGTTGAAAGACAAATTGGAGAAATAAATGATCTAACATTTTGATATTTTCTGCATTCACCATTATAAGTTAGTTTGATTTTCATTTATTCATCGCTAACTTTACAATGCAGGTACGATACATTTGTGTTATCTTCCATCAAGGGGGAGATTGAAACTCCACCTTGATTATATATTTGTATAGGTGATGATGATGGTAGACTTAAACACAAATGGAGTGGTTTTATTCACTAACAATTTATTGATTATATATCGAGTTGCTTGGTTTGGTTTCGTGGTTTGTATTGAATATGTGCAGGTTTTGAAAACGCATTTCAAAGGACCCTGGAAGGCCTTAAAATCATAAGCACGCAAAGACAAGGCGTTTAGAGTGATTAAAAGACGAAGGCACGTCAATGCTGTATGTTGAAGGAATTCAAATCACTTATCTACCAAAGCGCCAAAGAAGATCTTCAAAGAAAGATATGCTCAACAAGAAGATATGATTAAAAGAAGATCTCAACCGACCAAGAAAGATTTGATTATTAAAAGGATCTTGCAATGATCCTCAACCGAAACCACGAAGATCCTTTGCCAAGGAATTTGATATCGTCACAACAAGATACGAGAAGATTATGGATCAGAGAGATCAACGTATTTCAAGGAGATGAAGAACCACAACATCTACCTTATCTCAACCAAGAAGCGACTTTCATGGAGAAGAAGAATCATTGTCAAACGGTCATCTTCCAAACGGCTAGAAGACCTCTCCATAAGAAGTCTATAAATGAAGATGGCGATTGAAGAACAAATCAACAAGCTTACACGGAAACATCAAAAGTCTTCATGCGATCCAAAACATCTTCATTCGATCAAATAGTTTTTCTTTCTCTCTTTCACTAAAAGCGTTATCCCCTAGAGAGAGAGATAAAACTCAAGAGCTTTATTGGTATATCTAAAAAGTGTTATACTAGAGTGTGTGTTACTCTACGAAGTAACTAGACTATTATAGCAAGGTGAAGAGTTGGAGCTAGATCGTAGCATTGGCTACAATGAGAGAAGAAGGGGATTTTCTAGTTTGTATCTAGGACTCTTTGAAGCTGATAATAGATAGTTAGATCCTAAGGCTATACCTTGGGACGGAAAGTAGGCTATGTAGAGCCGAACTTCGTAAACATATCCTCGTGTCGATCTTTTACATTCTGCACTTTATCTTTCTTTATTGTGACTAACTTTATTTTGCAGGTTAACAAAGTCAAGGCCCTTGAAAGTTGTTTCAAAGCCCTTGAAGTGTGTCACAAAGAGCTCAGATTGACATCAAAGCCTTTGAAATTGGTTTCAAAGTCTTGAGATAGGTTTTTGGGAAAAGTTCTCATACTCTATTCAACCCCCCTTCTAGAGTATCTTTTATCCTTTTTATTCACCTAACGGTTCTTCATTTAACTTATAATATATACAATTCCATCATAAGAGAACTTACTAAAATACCCTCCTAAGGTAAAATGACCATTTTAACCCTGGTCCCGAAACTCTAAAAATTCTATAACATAGTTCTAAACTAACCGTTGGAACACAAAACCATCCTCTAGCTCTCATAAGAAAGTTTGGATAAGATTGGTAATATTTTCTACTTTCTTGACTTTTGAAAAAAGTCACTACGATCCAACTTTGGACGAAGATATGAGGCTCAAATAAAAATGTAAAAATATAAAAATTCCATCAAAACTATCTTATTCTTCTATAATATGCATGCTACTCGTAGGATCAAAGATCTATCAAAAACACTCACTAACAGCTCCTACACAATACTTCAAAGCTGATTCCAAAATCCAAAATTTCCTATACTTAGCCAAAACTGCACTATTATGAAATCCGCCCAACTACCCTACTTTGGGACCTCATAAGTCTAAATCCGACCGTTGGATCGGTCCCAAATTTTAATACCATATACTACCTATATCTATCTATAACATATAAAAATTTCAACGGTGGATGTTTGATCTAAGGTATTGAAATACAGGATTAAAGTCAGGAGGTTCTAATCCAAAATTCTGGAAATTTTCAATAGGTTCTATAAAAAAAATTTTGAAAAATTCAGCGGGTTCTATACAAAAAATATAACCAACGCCTAGGTTACTGCAACAACAGTACAACCCAAGGAGGCAAGGGTCAAGTGTAGAAGACTCACAGATCCGGTACGACTTGATCGAAACGGTCGATGCCAGTCCTTGACAAGGAGAGAGGTGAAGTTGGCGTGGGTAGTGTGGTTCGTGACGGGGCGGCCAAGGTCCGTGTGTTGTGGGTGTTGCACATCAGCGATCATTCAGGATCTACGATGACGTTTACGGTGCAAGAAGGCTAGAGAAGAAGACGACATCATCGACTCACGTGGTTGTTGACACTGACGGTGGTCGAGGAAGCTTTGCGGTGGTCCCTAAGCGACGTTGTGCGGCCTTGCCTGGTTGTGCGACAGAATCTTTGTCAACAACGGTTATTTAACTCATGAAGGGAGAGAGAGATCGATACTCACTTGGTCGAGGAAGATGAAGCAGTGTCCGGCGCCGACGAAGACCGTCTGGGAGGGTCGGCCGTCGAACGATTCCGCCGCAGGTTGTAGGTGTTGGGAAACGTCGGAGAGGGATGGTGTCGCTTCCGGTCGTGCAGAGCAATGAAGAATGTGGCAGCAATAGAGTTACGTAGTTCCAATAAGGTTAGTGGTCATTCGTTTAGGTGAAATGTAATTAAGGAAATTTGGGTTGGAGGTAGTAACGGCTGAAGTTGCTTCTTGTTGGGCCTTGCGAAGCTTTGGGCCTCAACAAATAGGCCTGCTCATCCAAGCTAGGTAACGGGCTGATACGTGAGTTATCTTCTCATACGGAAATGTTACTGGTATATGCGGGATTAGGGTTTTACGATCTTTTTATCATTTATGCGAGTGAAAGACTCTCATAATTGATCAAATATGTCTTGATACATGACACTAGGTACCATGTAATAAGGTCAACGGTCGGAATCCGTTAACTTCAGCAAAAAACGGAAATTAAAATTCCGGATATTACATCTACCGGTAACGTCCCCGCAAACCAAGTATGGACTAGTCCCTAATGAAACCTCCAGTCGACCTCGGGCTTACTGGGCAGAATGCCACCGCCCGTTACTCTAGGCTAAAATGTAGGTCGGTAGTAGGTAAATAATAATAAGTATACTTATACACATATCA
Organism: Fagopyrum homotropicum; assembly: GCA_033239125.1. Lineage (NCBI taxonomy): Eukaryota > Viridiplantae > Streptophyta > Magnoliopsida > Caryophyllales > Polygonaceae > Fagopyrum > Fagopyrum homotropicum. Next base: position 51,617,657 of record BSWB01000007.1, on the reverse strand, counting down.
TTCAAACACCAGTATCATTATTCACACTCATATCTAGAAGTTAGTGAAGTAAGTCCAAAGGACATACCTGAATCAAATCTCAAATCCCGTTATCTCAACTCTATCTGTAACCGCGGAAAATTGACCGCCTATTATACAAGGCAAGTGGATCAATAATGTATCTCATTTTCTTAGATGTTTCCAACTTCTAAGATATTCAATCGATCATAAAGAAATTACCAAAAATACCCTTATAAGGATAAATGACCACTTTACCCTTGATCCCGAAACTCTAGAAAATTCTATAACAAAGTTCCAAACCATTCTTTGAAACTTAAAACCACACTTTAACTCTCAAAAGGAAGTTTTCTAAAGATTTAGAAGAGTTAACAACATACTTGACTTTCATAAAAAGTCGTTAAGGTGCGACTTTGGCTTAAGACACGAGGCTCGAATAAAAATATAAAATTCCACAAAAATTATCTAGTTCATCTATGAGATTCATGCTACTCATAGAATCGAAGAACTCTCATAAACTCTCAACAACAACTCCTACACAAAAATCTCAAGTTGACTCCTCAACACAAATTCTCTCATACTTAGCCAAAAATCTACATTTTACCAAACTGCACAACTCGCCTACTTTTGAACCTTATAAGTCTAGATTCGATTGTTGGGTCGACCACAACTTTTAATACATCACATCATGAATATCACTCTATGTTCCATCAAAATTTCATGTCCATCAAATAGATCTAACCCATTTATATCTACATCCAAAAACTGCTTCAACACACGTTTTCTCAAACACTTAGAATATTTCAGCAACACAGAAAAAAACTACTTACGGATCCAATCTTTGAAAAATCGTAACTCCTAAACCACTCGCCGATTCTTCTAAAATTTTGAGATGTTTTACTACAATATACCGACTATATCATATAAACATTTTAGCCAAAAATGATGTGTCTTGCATACCTAAATATGTCCCTAAAGTTGGATGTTCTCCATTGTTTAAAAACTCAAAAAATGAGTGGATCTTCACTGCTCCTTTCTGGATGTTCAGAGTATGTTTAGGAGGCAAAAAGGCATTCATTAGGCATGACATTCATAGAGGGAAGTGCAAGGAAGGAAGGGATATGAATCTTACCCGATTTCAAGGCTCAAAAGAGGGAAAGTCGATGACACAAGGCGCAAAAGACAACTCCTGCAGGTTGGATTGTTTCCCGTGACAAAAGCAAGGAGGAGGAGGCTCTGCAGAGTTGGTTGCTGATCGACAGAGAGGGACTAAATCCCTGTTGTCCCGTGTTGCTGCACCTGAGGAGGAAAGACAATAGTTTGGCTTCGATGTGGTCATCTGAGCGAGTCAAGAGCGAACCCGCTTGCTGTCCAGTGCCCTAGGGAGGCGATGTGTGTGCTGCTGATTTCTGGCTATTCACATGCATAAAGGAGCCTCGCTCTTGGAATCGTGAGGCATGATTGGGAAGAAGAGGTTGCTTCTTCGTGGGAGAGACACAAGGGATGCCCATCCTTGGCGTGGTTGCGTGACAGTGACGAGAAGGCCTCCCGATCTACTGTTATGCGTGAGAGTGGAGAAGATGGAGAGGAAACTGCTAAAGTTTTTTAACCGAAGGTATTTCTATGGTCGTCTATACCCAATCAAAAGTAAATCCCGACTTAGCACTAAGAACAAGTATAGTGATTAAGTAAGGGTCGAACCCAAGAGAGTTAAGGTGTTTTAGATGCAATTATCGATTATAATGACAAGTGACACAAAGGGGGGGGGGTTTGGTTGAATTGATGTACAAAAACATATGACAACGATTAATGCGACAAGTAAGACAATAATGGATGAATCTACACTAGGTTGATTCTAAGCATGCAATTGCTACTTTGGTGCATTCCTTTTACAAGTTTTTAAGTAATCTCCCGTCTCGATCATACATATGTGTTGAGCCAACCGGCATCAACACAACTTAACCTATTAAAGTTCCGTAAACCTACAAGAACAAATAACAAGTTAGCATTCAAACAAAGACTAAGAGATATAAAGAGAAGATTAAAACCATTAAACTTATCTTTATATTTGTATTCCTTTTCTTTAAGTAATTACAACCGTTATTACTTAAAGTTACTACTAGATTAAAGACCAGAATCCGGAACCTATTAATCCTAGTTGTTTACATGCACTTTAGAACCTAAGGTGATTAATCTCAAGTAATAGTTAACATGCAATTAAACAATGGATATCAAGGAAACACAAAGCATTACTGGATAAAAACTTATATTAAAAGAACTTACAACCAAAGTAACAAAGCAGCTTCAAACCAACCCAATGTAGCAAGGGAGTTAGTAACTCATTACAATGTCTAAAAATGGATTTTGTGAGGAAAAGCATGGATCATTCTAGCAATCATTCATGGACTATTTATACTACAAAAGACACTTAATTAGGAGTAAATAGCCGGCCTAAAACAGCCACCTTTAATGCCAAAAAGGTGGTGTAAACAGCCGGAGTAAAGCTTCTGGCGTTTCACCGCAGGGGCAGCCTTCAGGAACCACAGGGGCGGTTTAGGCAAAATCGGTTGATCTTCTTCAGAACCACCGGGGCGGCTACACAACTCCGCTGGGGCGGATCTTTAATGCACTTCAATGTCAAACCTTTCACCTTCCTAACGTCAAGGCAGGTCACCGCAGGGGCGGTGACATAGACTCTTCGCCTTAAGGCCAACGCAGGGGCGGTGACATAGACTCTTCGCCTTCCAGCTCCCAAGGCGAGGCACAGGCAGGGCGCAGTGGGAGGCGCAGGGGAGCTGGTCTTCATCTCGTCAAGGCAGGTCACCGCAGGGGCGGCTGCAAGGGCCCGCGGGGGCGGTGGAGCAACAAAAACTTTGCTTCTTGATCGATCTTTACTCCTAAGTGCTTATAACTCCTTCCTTAGCTTCTTTTGATCTTCTTCTTCTGGACCAAGGAGTTAGTAGCATAAACCGACACTAATGCAATAAAAAGACTCTAAAAACTACCCTAAATGATAGTGATTCCATCACCTATCAAAATCCCACATACTTAGACCTTTTACTCGTCCCGAGTAAAACAAATGACAGCCATTAGACTCAAGGTCTCAGGAAGCAAATGAAGGAAAGAAAAATAATGGAAAACAAGAGAAAAATCAAGAAAGAAAGAAGGACAAAAAGAGAGGAAATGTGAGAAAAAGAGATACTACCATCCTTATCGCTCCAAGAGTGTCCTACCCGGACAACCTCCTTATGACTCCCCTTCTTATGTCGCCAAAACACCGGAAGGGAAACCTACACTCGGTGTCGCTCATCTTGCCAAGGCGCCCTTTCGGGATTTCACCTTCCCACTCTTCTTCTTTTCTCACTTAAGCTCACATCCCTCAAGTCCAATTTTGCACCAACCTAAGGTTGGTCGGACTACCTTCTTTTTACCTAAACCGCCCTTTCGGGTTTTCGGTTTATCCAAGGATTTTCATGCCTTTTTTCACTTCTGTCGCTTTTACTTTCTTTTTTTTTTACTGTTTTCAACAAAGCAAAACAAATGCCAAAAAAACAACACAATAAACTGTACAAGCAATGATATATATCCCTCCCCCATACTTGAAGTGCACTTTGACCTCAAAGTGGAAATGAGTCAAAGATAAATGTAGGAGAAGGGAAAGAAATGTACCCCTCACTGGGGTGGTCGGGATGGACCACCAAGACCCTCCTCCAGAGGGTAAGGGAAATGGCTGAAGAACTACTCCTGGCACTGGTAGATATCATCGATGTGGTCCTGTTGGGCAGTCATCCGGCGACCAACAGAGGTCTCAAAACTGGCCTGCCAAGCCAGCTGCTGAGCCTCCAGCTGCTGCAGCTGGGTTGCCTGTCATGCCTCCTGCCTTTGGTCGAAGTGTGAGGTCATGGAGGTGGCAAAGGTGTCTTGTCAGCTCTGCTGCTGCTCCAGCATAGTCCGCTGGTAGTCGGACTGCCAAGCCTGGTGTTGGGTCGTCATGGCTTCCATCTGAGCCTGAAGGCTCGCAAGGGTCGGGTCCTCCTCTGGTGCCGTTAAGGGAATCTCCTCGTCATATGGGACGGGCAGGTGCTCCATCTGATGGGCCCGGCTGGAGCTGGCGGCATGCCTCTCTACAATGGCCACTAGTGGCCTCCTCGGCACGAAGGGATCTGCCGGTATATAGAGCTCGGAGAGCTCACCTCCTAGTGGTAAAGGTCGGGGGAGGTAGGTGAGGTGGCTCCCATCTGCAAGGGAGATCCAAAACAGGTTCTCCCTGTCCCTCCGGAGGAGCTTGCACCTCCTAAGCATCCCCTCAGTGTAGAGAGGAGTTGCCATCCCATCCTCTAACTCGGACAGGTCCATCACTTGTGAGGCGATCAAAGAGATCACCCCACCGCCGACAATATACCTCGGCTCATTCCTCCTAATCCGCTTCAAAGCGGCGAGGAAGAGAGAGGGCCAATCCATCAGTTGCTGGCTATGTGGAAGGCAAGAATAGAGCAGTGGGAGGTCCTTGAGAGCGACCTTGTTTTCCTCTTTGTGTCCACAGAAGACACTCATGAGGATCTTGGAAATCAACCTCAAACTGGGGTGAGTGAGTTTGTTGGAGTACTCACCCCCAGCATGGAACTCCGACCCGGTAGCTGCTCGCCAAAACTCACATAGGTCCGGGGCCGGGACTGGATCCCACCAATTCTCAGAGGGGTTTAGAGTCACCCCAAAAGCCTCCCGTAAATCATTGTAGTCAAGCGTGTACTTCACCTTGTTGAACTTGAAGGTGAGGCCGATACACACGTGGTCTTTCTTCTCCATTGTGAAAGTGGAGATAAACTGTCGGCTGAGCTCCGGATATGTCGGAGTACTCTTCTGGAGGAAGTCTCCGAGCCCAGCATTCGCCAAAAACATTTGCATGTTCTCTAGCATGCCCAGTTTCTCCAAGGTCGGAATATGTAGAAAAAGAGTTGCATACATAACTCGATCTTGCACAATCCGATAACGGTCCTTCTCTGTTTGGGTCATCTTGTATTTTCTTGGGGCTTCCATTCTTGCAAAGATTCGAGCAAAGGATTAGTGAACGTTTGGACAAAAAAAGAAGAAATCGACCTTTCTGTTGGTTTTGCCTTTATTTGTGCCATGTTGGAAAGGTCCGGTGAAATTGTTGTCAAGCTAAGGGTCGGGACCCATTGTGAGGTCTCGCCCGTAGCATCCCGATATCCCGCGGATTCGGGGTGTTACAAAGTGGTATCAGAGCCCTAGGTTGACAACAATGGCACTCGCAATCTTCTAAAGGCCGAATAAGGAATAAACAGAACCCCACGGGTTCTGAGTTTTCGTTTTCAAAATTCACATGCATGAGTCGGGGTAGAATGTACGGACCACCACTCCTTTCGCGGTTCTCGGCAACTTAGTTTATTGGACTTGGTGTATATATGTATATATATAGTTATGGATATGAGATTGTAGTTGTATGATGGACATGATTTGTGTATAGTTGTATGTGTGGACTATTATATGTTTTAGACTTTGTATTGATATGATGGCATGTTGGATGTTTATGTTAGTAGAGATATGGACTTAGGACTTATATAGTTATGTATATGTAGACTTATAAATATAGTAGTATGTAGAGCTATAGGACCTTTGAGCTAAGATGATGATACGATATCATCACCTTTAAGACGATGATGTAGCTTATGACGACATTCATAAGTAGTAGAAGACACTCAAGTATCGAGTTGGGCATTTCGTGCTAACGAACACAATGACGATCCCAAATTCCTTTTAAAGGATGTCGGAGAGAAGGATTGGAGACCACGCCAAGGAAGGCCAACCAAGCGAAAGAAGAAAACGAGACAAATTAAGGGGGGTGTATTCAATTAAGAGTCTATAGGAATTTTTTGGAGTTTAAAAGTATATGGGTATTGAATATAGATTTTTAAAAGTCCATATAAATCTTTAGGTATTCAATTAGGATTTAAAATTTTCCATAAAATTCCTATGGTATTTAAAAGTATGTGGATTTTAAAAGAATCTATTATTTCATTGATTTTGTAGGATTCTTCATTACTTTTATACCTACCTAAAATCCATAGAAATCTTCTCCCAACACATAAGATTTTCACAGAATCTGTATTGACTCTATATAGAATTAAAATTTCCCACAGAATTTGCAAATCCTATAATTATTAAAAATCCGTCAAAATCTTTAAAAAGTCTCGATTGAATACACCCCCTTAAGAGAGTAACATGGAGATGCGAAGTGGGTACTAAAGAAGGCACGAATGGAAGGATAACAAGACCTATGGAGATAACGTATATAAGTTTTCTTCAAAAGATGCGTGGACCACTAAAGATGTGAGTCAAGGAAGAGATGGGAGCATTCTAACAAAGTTAATGGCGGTGTCCCATTATGATAAGTGAAGCTTCCCTTAGACGCTCCTAAGCCTTTCAGTCAAGATGTGAAGAATGATCGAACCCAGTGTGAAAGATGGAGGATACCGTAAGTTAAGCTTACGAGGTACCGTTAAGGAGAGAGTCAAAATTACGAGAGTAACGAGAAGATTCACGTGGAGTTAACCGACTTCCGTTATGGTGATAAGGCTAAGAAACACCAAGGAGATAGAAGTGTGAATAGATGTGATCCCGAGAAGAGGAGTGACGCAACAAGGAGCTTTAGCTGTGAAAGGACCTAAGACAACGACCAAGAGACACGCTTACGAGATGTTACGAGGTGCGGCTAAGCCTATGAAGGCGAGTTATACGAAACGTGAGGCCTAGAAGAGTATGATTACATTATGGAAAAGGAAGAAAGCATGGAACGTGGAAGGAGCTAACGGAGTGGAGGTAGAATACCCCAAGGAGGGTAGCCATCATGAGAATAGTGACATAAAGTATTAAGAATTGGTAAGTTGTTGACCTTGGAGAAGTTAACCACAAGGTTATCGGTGATGACTGAGAACGCAGTAAATGCGGGTTACCATGGAAAAATTGTAGACGGGAGGTATAACCTCAAGTGGAGACTACAAAGGAACAATAACAAAGTTGGGAGTTTTTCCTATGGTTAGATGCCAATGGTAAGAAGTACATCAGCGGAATCGTGATTGTCTTGAGCAATATAACGTTGGATGGTTTAAGCAAGTGACGGTAATAGACCTTTCAAAGAGGTACGGTAATGCACTTTTCGCGACCGTAATAGGTCTCGAGTTTTGGCATATGGAGGAATTGAGCAGTTTGAAACCATAAAGGCTTAAGCATATAAGGACGTAGTGGATAAGGAGGAAGGTGAAGTTTCCCGAGTTGCTTTAAGCAAATGGGAAGATACGGAAAGGAGATGCATGGTATTTTGTTCTTAAGGAACAAATGATAAGTTGACGCGAACGAGAGATGAGTCAAAGTTGTTAGACACACCCAAAGGAGCCTTGAAGGCTACGGTGTGAAACGAAGGACCAAAGCTACGGTAGCATTGCAAGCTTGAAGCTTAAGGTGGTGGTACCTGAGGGATCATGAGTCAGAAGTTCCGTGGTAGGGGGGAAGAATTCTTCTAGTCTTTCCTTTAGAGAATTTTAGTATGAGTTTTGAGGAAAGATACGAGCCGGGAAGTTGCACTTTAATTTCCAAGGGATATGTCTGGTGAACAACGAGTAAGGGTGTCCTCTTGTATTGGATGGCCGTTAAGACTAATTGCATGCGATTGCGACGTTTGACTAGCTCGACTTGGAGTTGAGAAGCCATCAGCTTTGGATGAAGAGAAGAAAGAACCTTCATGAGGCAGCATTCAGGGACAATATGGTTGATACAAGTGTAGGGAAGCCATTTGAAGTCGCAAGTGCGATTGAGGAGTGGGAGTTTACACAGATGAGTATCCATCAGTTTTCGGAATCCTGTTATGATGAAGTCGGCATTTGTGTTGTTCGGACGGCTCCAAGGTGGACCCTAACCGAAGGGAGTTATGACAGTTATGATACTTGAATTGCGCTAATGATTCTTATGATTGGATTGGACGACAAGGATACCGGTCATGAAGGATAAGAGGATAACTAGAGTTATCCACACGGGTTGGGTGTCCGAAGTGACCTCCTAAGAGACGTAGCGTGTTGAGAAGATCCGGTATATCAGTTGAGAACGAGATGATAATCGGTGTTACCTTCCAGGTATAAGAAGAAGATATGAAGCACATAAATTGGTGGGCCATAAACGCTTAGTTGCGGGATGGTTTTGACACTTTCTTCCCTTCTAAAGAAGTAAATGGATCGTGGGATCCGAGACGTATCCGTAGAGTTTTAACAGAAGCAGAAGAGGTGAGTGACCTCCATTTTGTTTTCTTGGACGCTAACATCGAGTTATGGGGACTGGATGACATTATGGATACATCCAAGCGGGGGCTTGTGATGCGTATAAAGCAACAAGAGAGGATTCATGTCTACATAGAAAATTGCGGGTATGTAAGAAGAATGATCGACTAAGGGTCGAAGATTAACCACTTTAGGGCGCGTGGTTCTTGTGATGTCGGTTTGGCCACGGAGTAACATGCCAGGCATGTATGAACGATAAGAGTATGATACTCACTCAGCAAGAGTTGAGTACCCCGCAGAGGCGACATTTAGAGATGGTTAAGGACGTTAGTTGAAGATGGTCTTTGAATGGCTTTGAGAAGGATCCGGGACAGAAGGTTCCGAGGAGAGACCCCATAGTCACCTTTTTGGGTTGAGTATTGTTAAAACCATGGCGTTGGTAAGAGATATCCAGTTTAAGACGTTCACATTAGTGAGACGGGCTTAAGGCCGAGATTGCTAAGTACAAAGCCCTTATGTAAACCGTCATCCAAACGAGTTGAACACCATATGGCGAGGAAGAAGACTTCACCACCGCAAGTTAGGCAGTGGGAATGGTAAGATACCTCGAGAGAGATTAGTACCGGTTTGTGACCTTGTGACAGTGGTGACGAGTCTGGGTCACATAGACCTACCGACAAAGACTATGTGTTTTTACACCCTATTGAGAAACAGAGCCGATGAGTTGGCTAGTTTTGGAGTCCTCTATGTGATAGCAAGATGTTTTGGTATACCGAGTATCGTTATCTCGGTTTGAGATGGGCGTTTCGTTTCGAGAATTTTTGGGCGGTAGGATCGTGCCGCATAAGAGGCCATATGTCTTTCATGATAGTTTCACCTTGGATAATGGATCGAGTAGAAAGGACTTTGGTGACCAGTCGCTGCCATGCAGAGGGTATGTGTGCAATGTAAGGGGGTAAAGGTAGATCGTATACCTCCCCTTGGGTTGAGTTATCATTATGACAGTTGAGAGGTACCGTTGTGATGGCCTTGTTCGAAGCAAGTTGTGGACGGAAGTGCAGTACCTTGCGATGTTAGAATTGGTGAGTATATGTAAGCTTAGCTGAACAGATACGTGTTGACCTCGCTTGAGTAGTGGCGGTCCAGCGGCAGAAACTAGGCAAGCTAAGTCGCGAGAAAGTATGTACAGAAAAGAGGTACGGACCTCTTGGGTTCGGATACGAGACGAGTCGAGTTAAGAGTATCATGGACGCAGGGCGTCATATGTGTTGGTCGTGAGAAAAGAGTTGGGTTCCAATATATATTAGACCCTTTTTGGACGCATTGACGCTAGTTGTGAAGTGGTTTACCGTTGGCATGGCCTTGTTCGCCAGATTTCAGGTATGACGATCGACGGAAGACGTGTATGGCTCGAGATATGATCGTAGTTGTGATGATGTAGGGATAGATGAGGAGCCGATGAGGCTACCGAGAGGATGTGAGATAGTATCCTTGTTGGAGTTCGTACGATGACCTAGTTACATCGAGTTGGCCGATGGCTTAGATATTAGGTGCTTGCGTTTTTTTTATGTGTTTGGTGCCCGAGCGGGAATGTGTGTATGATTGGTTAGCTTTTGGCTTTTATGCGCTACGCGGTTTACACGAGTATGTATGCAGGCCTTGCGAGGTTTTGACCTGGCTACACGAGTGGGCGATGGTTATCGATTAGGGAGTTACACGTTACGGTTTTGAGTGGTTACCGACTTCTTACCGAGAGTTTTACGTTTTGCAAGTTTCGGGACGAAACTTGTTTTTAGGGGGATTAGTTATAACATCCGGAATTTTTATTCCGGATTGTTAGCGAGTTACCGACCTTCTCGTGCGCCTCAGTCTTCCCGCAGGCACGAGACGCTGAGTAACGGGATTTATCCTAAAATCTCATTCCGACCTCTCGTTTGTGCCTCTTGCTTTTGGACCCCTCGGTTCCTAGCGTAAATGAGAGGAAGGGTCAGCTGACCTTTGGATAACCTCTTTTGTGGCAGCCTTGGCACTTCTCTCTCTCTCTCTTTCTCATTCACATTGAAACTCTTTTCCCACTTCCTTTCTTTTGCTCTCTTCTTCCATACTTGACTTGGGAGATGCTCTTGATGATCCTTCCTTCTCCTCTTCTCATGTAAGTGTCCAGCAAGGAGGTGATGTGCAATCCGAGTCCAACAGTAAGCTTCTTCTTCCCCTTCATCTTCTTCATCTCCTTCCTCAAGCTTCAATGGTGGAAGCCTTAGCTTCATCTTGTTTTCTTTCTTTTGGCTTGCATGTGTTTGGGATCGAGTTTGGGATGCCTTGTGTGATGCTATTGTGTGTGGAGAACATCTATGGTGGAGCAAGGAAGCTAGGAGGCATCAACACATCAAGGATCTACCGAAGAAACCATGGCGGAATCGGCCACTACTGTTCGACCGCGGGGGCGGCCAGCCTGGGCCGCAGGGGCGGCAAGCCTGGACCGCAGGGGTGGCCAGACCAGGCCGCAGGGGCGGCTGCAGCTTCTGTCGGCCTCCCCTTGCGGTCTTCTTTCCCCTTTCGCGGTTGCTCTTCTTCCTCCCGATCCCGTGCCTTTGCTTGGTGAGTTCCCTACCTTGAGTATGTATTCTTAATTGATCTTAGAGAGTGTTGATGATAGTATCATGCTAGGATTGGACCTAGGATTGATGAGAATGCCAAGTAGTGGCTTGCACCTTAGGTGAGTGTTCGAGGATCTTGTTATGTTCTAAGGTTGGTTGATGTATGTTCTGAGTTGACTCGTGGGATGAGTGTAGGCTGTTTCTTGTGAGACTTGTGAGAGTGAGTTTTCGAGTTTGTTGGTTGTGAGGTTGTGGGCTAGGATATGCGTATCCTAGCGTAGAGTGTTACCTTTGACGTTGTTGAGACTAGGCATGTATCCAAGTGGTGTTGTGAGCTTTGATCTTACGAGATCTGAGGGTTTAGAAGTCTTAGGACTTCTAGCTTGTTGAGTGTGATGTGAGCATGAGGGATTCTAGGATGCGGTCCTAGAATTTGAGAGTCAAATGGTGTTGCGTTGATCATTTGTATATAAGTCTTAGACTTCTATTCTGAGTGGGTTGTTGTTGATATAGTTACCTTCTTGTGAGCAGGTTATGGTCTTCCTCCCCTAAGGAAGCGAGAGTGTTGTGAGTTGAGTGTGGTGACGAGGTAAGTCTCTGGACTTACTTAGCTCGTATTCTTTGTATTAGCATTGATGTGTGTTTGGTGGTGTGTGTTTATCGTTTATGTTATAATAACAAAACTGGAAATAGGATTACCGACCTTTATATTATTTTGGCCCAAGTGTATGATAACGGGCGGTGACATCATCTGCCTAGCTCTTGCGAGAGTCTAGGAGGTTCTCGGCGACTAGCCGTGCTGGTTAGACGGTCGGAGGCATCCGTACCGTTACATGCCGGAAATAGGGACTGAGGCGGGACAACGGTGGTCTCGTGTCACAAACCTAAGTTGAATTAGAACGAGATATGATTTAATAAGTTTAAAGATAATAAACCGGATTGGTGTGCTTTTGAGTATGTTGTGTGTTTATGATGTTTTACTTGTGTATGTGTCTTTCCCCATTAGTTCTAATGCCTTGAATGTGAGCTAACGGTTTTATACCGAATGTTGTAGTTTGCCTTGCAGGTTAGGCATGCTCCGAGAGATCCGGAAGGGTGGGCAGCCGGGGTCCGTACATTTTAGCAAGGGTTTTGAGTTGGAGTTGTCTTGCGTTTTGTCTTTCGGTTTTACGTTTTTGTGCCGCTTGTTTGGCGTGTGGTTTGAGTTGTACCTCGGGTGAAGTTTGTTGTTGCATTCTTTCGGGTTTCTCATCATTTCCATTAAAAATGGTTTACGTTTTTACCTTTATTTGTGTCATGTTGGAAAGGTCCGGTGAAATTGTTGTCAAGCTAAGGGTCGGGACCCATTATGAGGTCTCGCCCGTAGTATCCCGATATCCCGCGGATTCGGGGTGTTACAAGCTTGGTGATTTCTCACACCTGATGTCAGAGACCGCGCTTTTAATTTCTCTTCTAGATAAAGGTTTGATTAGTTCATAGTTCTCATTTTCATTTATTTGTGGTTGGATTACTTATAATTGTTTCTGGAGGTTGTGATCATCTGTTCCCGAAGCTTTGAACCGACATTGAAACTCATTCAAAAATTCTCTGTTCATGTTGGCTTATTTTAATAAGATTGTTCCATTGGTTTTACTAATTGATGTAATAATCTTTCGATTCCTTCATCCAATAGCTTTTCTATGGTGAAATTTTGTGTTTTTATCACCGAGTCTTAAATAATTAGTTTTAGCTCGTTGCACCTAGTATTTGTGTTGATAACCAATAATGCATTCTAGTTTTTTGATAAGCCTATTAACCTTGTCATTTTGAAACTAATTGAATCTTTGATATGTATGTTTTTGTAGAGCTTCGATTTCTTCATCAACTAATGTTATTTGTTTATTAATGTTTCCAAACTAATCACGACTTCATTGTTTTAACTTTTCTTTAAGGAGACTAGTCTTTTTAACCATATTGAACATATTAGTTCCCGGATACTAAGTTCTCCAAGTTTGCTTTATAAGATTTGTACAGTCCTTGTGTTGCATCCATATAGATTCAAATCTGAAAGGTTTATTCTTGAATTTGTTAGGTGTGTTTTCTATATTAGCGGAGATCATACAATGATCTGAAGATGTAAATGCATGATTTCTAGTATGGATTTGAGGATATATGTGGATGATTTCGAAAGAAGTCATAATTCTATCAAGTTTTTCGTAAGTGTTATCATTACCTTCCTTTTTCCTTTTCCATATGAACTCATTTCCTTTTTTAGGGAGGTCTATGAGATTACATTGTTGAGCAAAACATTGTAGTGTATCTAGTTTGTTAGTTGGAAGCGGAGCGTAACACCCCAAATTCGCAGGACTCGGAGCGTTACGGGTTAGGACCTCACAGTGGGTCTTGACCCTAGCTTGACAACAAGTTCACCGGATCTTGCCACAAGGCACAAATAAATATAAGACCAAATAGATAAAACTGTAATATCATAAACCGAAGTATAACAAAACACACACAACCGGGATCCAAATTTGTATAACAATGTATCACTCATACAAACCCGCATATCACGTCCTGTATATGCGGAAACCCTCGGCTAATCACTCCATGGATCACCCTGCAGTTGGCATGTCCTGCAAAACCTTTACAACACGGTATAAACCGTTAACTAGCAACCTATGAATTTGGATAATGGTAATAACACATATAACACATAAGCACATTATTTTGTGACACGAGGAGCACCCAGAACCTCACCCCTTCCCCATCACCAGACAAGTTTAGAACCGGTGTCAATCATCACTGCTTGTTGGCATGGTCGCAAAGGAACTTCCCAGCTGCCCCATTTTGAGCCGATAAAAATGTCACCGCCCGGTTATAATGCACTTGGGTCAATTAATCATATATGGTCATCGTAGTCCAGTTTAGGTGATCAATAACAATAACACACATACGCACACACCACCATTACAATCATGCTAACTCATAGAAGTCAGCTAAGTAAGCCCAAGGGACTTACCTGTCACAAGGTAATTCCAATCACACTAACCATGGTTTCCCTCAGGAAACGATCAACGTCTGTATAAACAAGGCACACAAATATCAATCACTATCTACCTCCTAGTCTTCAAGATTCCGCAAGATCATAAACCATAACATAATCATCAATATCTCATCGAATATCCTCAAAGACGCCTAAGGCGTTTAACATAATATACCATCATCAATCTCAAATCTAATCCTAATTCAATTAATTGACCTTTATTTAATTAATTAACTTTCACTAGAATAACGTTTTGCCCGCAAGCAATTTCTGAACCAACTTGTCATCAAATCACTTCAAACAAACAACCCATAATCACCAAAATAATATAACGAATATAATTGAATTTCCATTCATCCATTTTGACAAGGCTAAGGTCAATTTAGGTCAAATCGCAATACGGAAAATGAGTAAATTCATAACGTATTCGTTACTAACCCGATTGACGATCCGAAAGAAGATTCGGAATCACAACGACGCAGGCTACACTAGGACACTATCAAATTCACCGGAATTTGAGCGACGGAACCGTCCCAGTAGCATATATGCTCGACCAGATCTTCACTTGTTCGGAAACGCAGAAACTCGGTACCAAAATGAAGAGTATGAAGAGAAGAATCCAAAAACTCAAATGGATTTGAAATCGGATTAGAAACGAAGAGTATATATGAATTTGAAGGTTGAGAGAAATCAGAGATTTTATGAGAAAACGTGAAACGAAATATATTAATAAAGAATTTTCCCTATTTATAGTGAAGACGATAATTATCCTTTAGTACAGTCGATGATTACCCTTTCACCGATCCGAAGGTTGTCTGAGCCCCCTTCTCCAAACTTCTCGAAATTGAAATGATAAATCTGGAATATTGTATGGATAATTATTCCGCAACTGCCTCGAAAAACGCGTATTCCTAAGCCGTCTTTCTTAGCCACTAAGAAAAAAAATAACGACTCTTTTATCCATTTTGTCTTTCCATGTTATTTCATATCTAGGACATGTCCGATGTCGTGATGTTCGCTCCAAACGGTGTGTGCAAGCTTTAAATTTATAACCCTAGACGTAAGCTTAAAACAAGGATGCGAACCCGTAGTGTATGGGTCAATCGTAGTAAAAAGCAAGAAATTCCAGGGGTCGATCACAGGGACTTAGTGAAACAAAGTCGATAACGGTAAGCTTTAGCAATTACTAACCACAAGCAATTAAAACAATCAAAGATGATAAAAGTCAATAAAGGAAATATGCAATTCTAGGGATTAAAGCATCTAGTTGTGGTTCCAACTCAAGATCTAAAGATAAGCGGACAAAGCTGAGATTTTTGCAAGGGAAGGTGTTACTAAAGTGGAATAGATCACCGGGTAAGTCTCACTACTCACTAATCCAAAACCGTAACTCCTATTACCGGGTAAGTCTCAAGGAATTAAGATAAAGAACTATAAACTCAAATTAACACACCATCTAAGGGAATAGAATCAACCTTTACCGGGTAAGTCTCAGGCTAACTCACAAAGATGGGATGAAAGCACACTCAAACCCCAATAAAGGATAAACCTTTATTACCTACACTTATGATCTTAGGTAAACAAACTAAGGAATTACCGGGTAAGTCTCATCTTAGGCTTGCATTGAACCAGGAAAGGTGTAATAAGAATAGGATTTGGCAAACTCTAACACTTAACTCTCAGTTTCGGATCAGATAAGTCACTTCGGTCAGCCAAATTCCACCCTGGCCGAGATGTTCATCGACTGAGCGAGATGCTTAGGGTTAAGGTTAAAGACTCGAACTTTCAGGGTCCTACTGTGATTAAGATCATTCTATCATTGTTTTTCCCACAACCTTCAGCCAGTCACCCTAGAATCACACAAAGAGATTAGCCACTCATCATCATGAAAGTATTAATCAAATATATGGGAAGAAAGAGAATAATTGAACAAGAAAACCTTAAGAGAAAGGCTTCAATAATTGAATCAATTATCAAACACAAGCGTTCCTTGGATAGAAATCCAACAAGACAATGACAAAGAAGGGAATCTAAGATGATCTTACAAAAACCCTTCAAAAGCTATAAAAGCTATAGACTTTCTTCCTTCAACCTTCAAAAAGGTTCTTCAAATCTCCCAACTGGAATATGGCTGCAGCGGTGTATTAGGTGTAAGCGAATGTATGCAGGGTATTCCGAGTGATAGCGGATGTCGGATTTGTGGGAAATCCGACCCTTTTTATAGGAAAATTACTCTCCAAAGATAAGATATCTTAGAAAGATCTCTTCCCATAAAAATAGGTATAATATATGATCTAGCATATCTTCTTCCTTCCAGGAGCCAAGCCCAAAAATATAAGATCTCTTTCCAAAGATAAAAGATCTCAGCCAAGAATAAAATATTCTCGTCGCGTCCCAGGTGTTCGCCTCGGTCGAGTCGACTTCTCTGGATCACCTCGGTGGAGGTGACTTTGTAGTCAACCGAGGTAAGTCAACTGAATGTGAAATCTCTCAAATCTGGTCCAAAGTGAATCTTTAATCCATGGCTATGCTTCCTAGATGTTTCCTTATGTTCCTGAATGTAGCTCCAATGACTCCATAGCTTCTTTTGCTCCTTTTCATGCAAAACGTGTCATTTTACCTACAATTACAACAAAACTAGGTCTAGACCTCGATTCCCGCAAAGGTAGATGAAATGGTAATATAATCACATATTATACATACAAACATGCAGATTATTGAAGATAAAACGTCCAAACAAACCCCTAAATATAGACTATAATTCATGCTATCAAAATACCCTATACTTAGCCCTTGCTTGTCCCCAAGCAAGTTCCGCATATAAAAGGAAAGATAGAATGGATTATAAGTCAAGAAAATCAATGAAAAAGTCTTTCAAAAACATTTTTATGGTGTGCAACAATCATAGATCACTCTAAGAGAATACTTTATGGAATTTAAAATCTAAATATGATCAAAACATTTTATACATATAAGAAAGTTGTTCATCTTTCCATAAAATCATAGAATGCATAATAAGTCATAATTATCGAAATTAATCATGCATAATCCAGTTTAAACCACTAAGTCAATCAACAAGCTCGAGGTCTCAAGGGCTTCCCAAAAGAAAGGTCAAGAAACATGTAGGGTAGGGATGTATGTAAGGCAATGTGGTGCTAGAATCCGGGAAAAGGATATACTTCACTTTCACTTTGACTTTCAACATCTTCCACCAATAAGCTTTGCTTATTTCACACTTTTTCTTTTACTTTACTTTTTGGGATGCATGGACAGAGGTGCACAATAACCGAAGCCTAGGAAATCAGCAATCATCAATTTCTTGAGATGCATTAAACCCTTGATGCACATACCATGACCCGTTAGGAATATCGCTCAATCCGACTTTGGCAAGACACAAACACCCGGCTATGTGAATGGTGCCGAGTTACTCATCATCATGATTGACTTCCCCAAACCTATTTATTTCTTTCTAACACTTTCACTTCCAGCCAACTTTTCAACTTTAACTTCACTTGCTTTCACCACTTTGCTTGCTTCCAAATTCCCGGATAGGTAAAGGGAGGCAAAAATGTATATGAGGGGCTAAGCATGATCAAGAAGAAGAAGAGAGAAGAATGAATTGCCTTGGTCTTTCCAGGAAGAAAGTGAGAGAACTCATAACGTGGTGTCAACCTTCAAATTCAACATAATTTGGATAAAAACAAAGTATTAAACATGCCAAAAATTTCAAACAAAGCATTTAGCAACTTAAACATTGTAACACCCCAAATTCTGAGAACTCAGGGAGCTACTGGTTAGGACCTCACAATGGGTCCCAACCTTAGTTTGACAACAACTTAACTTCGATCTTACAACAAGGCACAAAAGTATTTAAATCATTTGAAAACTTTAAACAATATATATATGAAGAATATGTATCAGCCTTACAAAGCAAATGTTCCAAAACGACACATAAGAAGAGCAAAAGACATCCCGTCCCCAACTAAATAAGTACGTGGACCCGGCTGATCATTCCCTTCGGATCTCTCTACAACTGTTTTAACCTACAAGACATCTACAAGCGGTATAAAACCGTTAGCTAACATTCTATGCATAAGTATAAAGGTAAAAGCGAAAACACACAACATACACAATCAACATGCAACACTCAATCCTTTTATTATCTTTAATTAGGTGATAGGTTATTACTAATGATACTTATTTTGTGACACGAGGGATTCCCAAACCTCTCCCCTGTCCCCGTTTACCAACGCGGAATGGTACTAATGCATCTGACCGTCTACCGGACTGGGCTGGTCGTAGGGAACCTCCTAGAATCTCGCAAGAGCTAGGCAGATGATGTCACGACCCGTTATCATACACTTGGGTTAATTACGTAAATAATAAAGTTGGCCTAATCCGGTTTCGTTGTTTATCATAACTAACAAACACCACTCATACACATTACACTCATACAAGAAGCCAGCTAAGTAAGTCCTTGGACTTACCTGAATCAGATCTCGACTTTCTAATTTGTAAATCGATCTGTACAGTAGGAATTCAATGGCCTGTCAAAGGAGGCAAGTGTGTTAGCACACTTTCTGGGTGATTAGAAGTCTAAGACTTTAAGATAGTAAGTCTTAATAGAACATAATTGATTACAGTATTAATTTATGGTAAAATGACTATTTTACCCTTGGTCTCGAAACTTCCAAAAATTCCCTAATTCATGCCTAAACCCTTATTTGAGACAAAAGAGTCATATTCTAACTCCTAAAGATGAGTTTGGTTACAAACTGGCAATTTACCCATTTCCCTATTTTCGGAATGATCGTTAAGGTCTAACTTCGGCTTCAAATATCAAATTCGAATAATCTTATAAAAATTCCGAAATAATTTCCTAGATCATCTATGATATCTCATCTACTCCTAGGAACAAGAATTTCTTAAAACTGTTCAACCATCACTTCTACAAAAATTTTCAAAGTTGGTTACAACACTTAACAAACAACACACTGTCTTAACTTTGAAAAATCATAACTCCTAAACTACTCGCTGGATTTATCCCAAATTTTGATATGTTCTACTATAAAATCTTATCTATAATATATCCAAAATTCAGCCGCAAAGGAGATCAAAATCCTATTTAAAACTATCTCACAAAACCGAATTTCAGCCCAACAGAAAAACTTCTTATGACTAAATCTTTGAAAAATCATAAATCCCAAACCACTCGCTGGATGCTTCTCAAATTTTAATATGTTCTACAAAAATATGTCAACTATATCATATTCAAAATTCAAGCACAACGGAGATCTAGAGCTTATTCAAAACCATCTCACAAAACAGCATCACTTGCTCACTCAGCACATATATACAAACTGCATGAGGCATCAACTTTGGAACACAATAACTCTCAATCCGTAGCTCGGATTCCTCTAAAATTTTAGTATGTTAAAATATACAATATCGACTAAAACATATCCGAAAATTAGCCAAAAAGGAAGAGCCTAGCTTACCTAAAATCGGACTCGAAGATGACTGCTCGTCACTTTATAAAAACTCAGAAAACGCGTGCCTCCTTACTGTTCGGCTACGAATGATCTGTATAGGTTTATAAGGCATTACAGGCACTTGTTAGGCATGGAATATGTGGACAGATCTGTAAGGGAGAGAGAGGTACAAGCCTTACTCGATTTCACGACTCGAATGCACTAGGCTGCTGCTGAGCGGATTAGGCGTGCAGGAGAAGGACTGGATGCGTCGGCTGCGTTACTGGAGAGATCCGCTAGGGTTAAGGAGGGAGTATGAGGCTGCTGCGTGCTGGCTCGACAGAAAAGAGGAGAGGGCTGTGTGCTGGCTCGACAGAAGCGAGGAGAGGTTGTGTGCTGGCTCGACGCTGCTGCAGAGGGCTGGAAGGCGTGACGCTGCTGCAGAGGCTGGAAGGCGTGACGCTGCTGCAGAGGGCTGGAAGGCGTGACGCTGCTGCAGAGGCTGGAAGGCTCGGTTTTTGCTACTGCACATGGACGGCTGCAACATCGAGGGGGAGAGAGAGCGACATGGGTAGCGTGAGAGAGGGGAGGGGTTTGACGTACGGCAACTGTAGGAGGCTGCTAGGGTTAGGCTTCCCGTAAGAGCAAGGAGGAGAAGAGAAGCTGATATACGTGGGTTGGACGTCTCACTGGGCTGCTTGGCTAGCTCCTGGCTGGGCTGAAACAAAGAGTGTGGGCTTAGGTAAGGCAAGTCTGGCTGAAAACAAGAGAGAAAGTGGGTTGAGGTAAGGCAAGAAAGGTGGGCTGAAATGTTTGTCAAAACTCATCATTTCCTTGTCAGGCCCATGAATGAGTTTGTCACAGATTTGTCGGGCTTTGTCATGGCCTCGTCTCAGCTTACTCATGATCTCGTCACAGCTTGTCATGATCTCATCTAAAGTCATCGATAAGAATGAATTATATTAACTAGGGTTTGATATAAATCTATCATTTTATGTGAATTAAATTCTACATAAAATAATACATAATTATAAGAATTAGAGCTTGATATAATTTTATCATTTTATGTGAATTAAATTCTACATAAAATAATAAAATTTGTGAAGGAAGAAATACTAGATTGAATAGGATACCGTCAACGGCTCGAAGTCCGATTTGATTCGAAATTAAACGGAATAAAAATTCCGGATATTACATCAGTACCCCCTTAAAATAAGTTTCGTCCCGAAACTTCGGACAAGGTACTTAATTAAACGACTTCTATAAATAAACTAGTATGTCCTAGTCTCACTAAATTTTTATTTGTTTCCTAAACTTCTCTAACCCTATCAAAACGTAACGAAAAAAAACTGGTCGTTACATCAGATCCCCCTCAAAATAAGTTTCGTCCCGAAACTTACGGTAAGACACCAAATGGGTGTGTTTGATCACTACACAAAAGTCTCGTCGTTTCCACATCTAAGTTTCCCGCACATCAAGGTTACCAAAAGAACACATTACTGACTAACACTCAATCATGAAATAAACAAGCAGTCAAACAATATCACACATACAAGGTCAAGCCCTAACTCGTCACTCCCGAGGTTACAACTATCGCTACATGGGTCTTTGAAACGTTACGTCTCTTACTATCTCCAATCTTAGGTAGTCTTATCGGATTTTTATAAAACCACTAAATCTTAAATCTTTTCAGGTACATAGATCACAAGCGTATGTTACCCAAATTCTGAGAACTCGGGGAGCTACTGGTTAGGACCTCACAATGGGTCCCGACCTTAGTTTGACAACAATTTAACTTGGATCTTACAACAAGGCACAAAAGTATTTAAATCATTTGAAAACTTTAAACAATATATACATGAAGAATATGTATCAGCCTTACAAAGTAAAGGTTCCAAAACGACACATAAGAAGAGCAAAAGACATCCCGTCCCCAACTAAATAAGTACGTGGACCCGGCTGACCATTCCCTTTGGATCTCTCTACAACTGTTTTAACCTACAAGACATCTACAAGCGGTATAAAACCGTTAGCTAACATTCTATGCATAAGTATAAAGGTAAAAGCACAAACACACAACCTACACAATCAACATGCAACACTCAATCCTTTTATTATCTTTAATTAGGTGGTAGGTTATTACTAATGATACTTATTTTGTGACACGAGGGATTCCCAAACCTCGCCCATGTCCCAGTTTACCAACGCGGAATGGTACTAATGCATCTGACCGTCTACCGGACTGGGCTGGTCGCAGGGAACCTCCTACACTCTCGCAAGAGCTAGGCAGATGATGTCACGACCCGTTATCATACACTTGGGTCCATTACGTAAATAATAAAGTTGGCCTAATCCGGTTTCGTTGTTTATCATAACTAACAAACACCACTCATACACATTACACTCATACAAGAGCCAGCTAAGTAAGTCCTTGGACTTACCTGAATCAGATCTCGACTTTCTAATTTGCAAATCGATCTGTACAGTAGGTATTCAATGACCTGTCAAAGGAGGCAAGTGTGTTAGCACACTTTCTGGGTGATTAGAAGTCTAAGACTTTAAGATAGTAGGTCTTAATAGAACGGAATTGATTACAGTATTAATTTATGGTAAAATGACTATTTTACCCTTGGTCTCGAAACTTCCAAAAATTCCCTAATTCATGCCTAAACCCTTATTTGAGACAAAAGAGTCATATTCTAACTCCTAAAGATAAGTTTGATTACAAACTGGCAATTTACCCATTTCCCTATTTTCGGAAAGATCGTTAAGGTCTAACTTTGGCTTCAAATATCAAATTCGAATAATCTTATAAAAATTCCGAAATAATTCCCTAGATCATCTATGATATCTCATCTACTCCTAGGAACAAGAATTTCTTAAAACTGTTCAACCATCACTTCAACAAAAATATCCAAAGTTGATTACAACACTTAACAAACAACACACTGTCTTAACTTTGAAAAATCATAACTCCTAAACTACTCGCTGGATTTATCCCAAATTTTGATATGTTCTACTATAAAATCGTATCTATAATATATCCAAAATTCAGCCGCAAAAGAGATCAAAATCCTATTTAAAACTATCTAACAAAACCGAATTTCAGCCCAACAGAAAAACTTCTTATGACTAAATCTTTGAAAAATCATAAATCCCAAACCACTCGCTGGATGCTTCTCAAATTTTAATATGTTCTACAACAATATGTCAACTATATCATATCCAAAATTCAAGCCCAACGGAGATCAAGAGCTTATTCAAAACCATCTCACAAAACAGCATCACTTGCTCACTCAGCACATATATACAAACTGCATCAGACATCAACTTTGGAACACAATAACTCTCAAACCGTAGCTCGGATTCCTCTAAAATTTTATTATGTTAAACTATACAATATCGAATAAAACATATCTGAAAATTAGCCAAAAAGGAAGAGCCTAGCTTACCTAAAATTGGACTCGAAGATGACTGCTCGTCACTTTATAGAAACTCAGAAAACGCGTGCCTCCTTACTGTTCGGCTACGAATGATCTGTATAGGTTTATAAGGCATTACAGGCACTCGTTAGGCATGGAATACGTGGACAAAACTGTAAGGGAGAGAGAGGTACAAGCCTTACTCGATTTCACGACTCGAATGCACTAGGCTGCTGCTGAGCGGATTAGGCGTGCAGGAGAAGGACTGGATGCGTCGGTTGCGTTCCTGGAGAGATCCGCTAGGGTTAAGGAGGGAGTATGAGGCTGCTGCGTGCTGGCTCGACAGAAGAGAGGATAGGGCTGTGTGATGGCTCGACAGAAGCGAGGAGAGGTTGTGTGCTGGCTCGACTCTGCTGCAGAGGGCTGGAAGGCGTGACGCTGCTGCAGAGGCTGGAAGGCGTGACGCTGCTGCAGAGGGCTGGAAGGCGTGACGCTGTTGCAGAGGCTGGAAGGCTCGGTTGTTGCTACTGCACATGGACGGCTGCAACATCGAGGGGGAGAGAGAGCGACATGGGTAGCGTGAGAGAGAGGAGGGGTTTGACGTACGACAACTGTAGGAGGCTGCTAGGGTTAGGCTTCCCGTAAGAGCAAGGAGGAGAAGAGAAGCTGCTATACGTGGGTTGGACGTCTCACTGGGCTGCTTGGCTAGCTCCTGGCTGGGCTGAAACAAAGAGTGTGGGCTTAGGTAAGGCAAGTCTGGCTGAAAACAAGAGAGAAAGTGGGCTGAGGTAAGGCAAGAAAGGTGGGCTGAAATGTTTGTCAAAATTCTGTCAAAACTCGTCATTTCCTTGTCAGGCCCATGAATGAGTTTGTCACAGATTTGTCGGGCTTTGTCATGGCCTCGTCTCAGCTTACTCATGATCTCGTCACAACTTGTCATGATCTCGTCTAAAGTCATCAATAAGAATGAATTATAATAACTAGGGTTTGATATAAATCTATCATTTTATGTGAATTAAATTCTACATAAAATAATACATAATTATAAGAATTAGAGCTTGATATAATTTTATCATTTTATGTGAATTAAATTCTACATAAAATAATAAAATTTGTGAAGGAAGAAATACTAGATAGAATGGGAAACCGTCAACGACTCGAAGTCCGATTTGATTCGAAATTAAACGGAATAAAAATTCCGGATATTACAAACATATTATAAAAACTTTCAAACACATAAAGATTTCAAAACTAGTCAGTAAGCAAGATCTTCACTTAGATCATATCCAGATAAGAAGCACAAAACGTTTCGAAAACTCTCAGTTAAACCACCTCGGTCGAGGTGTTCTTAGGTCAACCGAGGTGAAACACCTCGTTCGGCGAGTATTGCCCCGGTCGAGGTCAAAAAAAATTTTCTGTCCAGTTTCGACGTTTTTCTCAATCAAATAACCTGTATGTATGCATGTAAACTCAGATAAAATCATGGAAGCAAAATGAAGCATAAATATCCAATCAAGTAGAGTCATACATTACATAAGTCGATAAATACATAAACACCCCATACTTGGGACACACTGTCCCAGTGGCTCAAAATAAGTCTAAGGAAATAAAATACTCACCGGACA
The DNA here is from genome assembly GCA_033239125.1 of Fagopyrum homotropicum. NCBI lineage: Eukaryota > Viridiplantae > Streptophyta > Magnoliopsida > Caryophyllales > Polygonaceae > Fagopyrum > Fagopyrum homotropicum. Next base: position 51,593,238 of record BSWB01000007.1, on the reverse strand, counting down.
TAAAGTTGAACTGCATAATAAATAAGAAAGAAAATCATGCAGCTCTCAATAGTCACGATCCGGTGGTGGTGGTGGTGGCACATATGGATACTGAGATGGGTCGAATGGGTAACCCATGATGTGTTGAAACTGAATCTGAGCCATCATATGCTGGTAATGTTGTCTCTCCTGCATCTCACGGATATCCAGTGATAGAGCAGCATAAGAATCAATCATCTGATCCGTCAGATCATCGATCCGACGGTGAGCCTCTAGATCTCTGTGTCGGCATACCCTACGCCTAGCAGATCTCACTGGTGATGTGGCTGGTGCAGACTCAGTATCATCATCATCAATATCAATAACCGGCACACTCGTCCCGGCAGTGTTTGTCCCTGTATCCATCGGAACTCCACCATCCCGGTCATCATCATCAGCTGTCTCCTCCTCATCCTCCTCAGCTGGTGCAACTGCTGCCTCTCTAGCATCCTCCATCAATGGAATCCAAGCAGTCTGCCAGTAGTGAGGGTCATAAACAGAGAACTGGGGCGACCATCTGATCCCCTGAGGTGTAGTCGGCTCCCATGGCATCGCCACATATGGCGTAGTCAGTCCTTGGGAAACTAGAATCCTCCGAGTGATCATCTCCTGCAGCCCTAGCGGCTTGGCAGCCGCCACCATAGTACAAACGCTGAGGTCCATGTCCTGATAGCTGGCAATGTGGGTCACAAGTCCTCCGTAGCAGATATCCCCCTTCGCCTTGGCCTTGATCTTGTGCAGGTCCTCTGCCAACATCAAGCCAAAGTCTGGGATCCCTCCAGTCACCATGAAGTAAAGGCTGAAAAGCTCCCCTTGTTGGACCTTCTGGGGCGTCTCAGTACGCGCCAGAAGCGTCTCGCTGAAAATACGGTGAGCTAACCTAAAAGCTAGGTGGAAAATGATGCGCTCCCTGGAGTCTCCAGGGCGCCATCTGTCTATGTGCTCAACTACATGAGCAATCTGACCCCAAAACTCCCTAGCTACAGTCCGGGAAGGAAAATCAACAGCGGTCGGGGCCGGGAAACCAAAAATGTCTCTCCAGTACTCTAAGGGAACTAAGAAGTTCCGGTTCATCAACCGGTACCTCACAGAACGCTCTGTGGGGAGGTAGGTGAAAGAGCTAATGAACTATAAGGTAGGCTCTAGATAGGCAGGTGCTCGGATCTCAGTAAACTGGTCTAGCCCTACCATCGATATCATCCGTCTAAGGTCTCCATCTACATGGAGACAATCAAAAGCCGATACGTCCAAGAAGCGTGGAACAATCACTGGACAGGCTGTTATACGGTCATAATCGACCTGGTGTCGCTCGTGGATCACTGGTCGATAAGGTCTGGAAGAAGAAGAAGAAGAAGAAGGGGAAGGGGAGGATCTATCCCTAAGGACCAGCTGTCTATCAGAACTCATCCTCAACAAACTCTGTCAGGTCACCTCGGTCGGTCTGACACAACTCAAGAACACCTCGGCCGAGGCACAACACGACTGGACCGAGGCGAATAACTGCGCGACGAATTTTCTCAAAAATCCAGTTCTTTTCTCCCAAAATCATTGCAACTGGTTCCTATGGGGTACTTAATCTGTTCTTCAGCAAATGTAGGGCAATCCAAGCCCAAATCGAAGCAAAAACAGTGAGGTTAGGGTTTTGTTTACTTTTACCTCGTTCGGCCGTTTCGGTTCGATTTTCTTGCAGATTCGCACTTGCAACACGATCCTCTATGCTTTAATCGCAATTTGGAAGCGAAAATCTTCGAAAACGAGCAAGAATCGAAGAGACGAGGTGAAGGGGTTGCCGCGGTCGAGGAGGTAAGTAAAAGTAAAGAGAGAAATTAAATCCCCCTTTTATACCATTCCTGGAACTGCTGTCACCTCGGTCGAGGTGGTCTTGACTGGACCGAGGTGGTACGGACCGAGGTGGATCTTCAGAAACCCTAATTGCCTCGGTTGCTCAAGAATCACCTCGGTCGAGGTGCTTTGACAGCAACCGAGATGTGCCTCGGTCAAACTCCGTCTTCTCAAATTCTCGATCTTCTGTCCTTCCAGTTATGCTCCTGGTTTGTGCTCCTTCCTTAGATGTCACATGTTATCTGTCTAGGATGCCAAAAACAAAACAAAACAAAGCAAAAGCAAAACTATCTAAGCTAGACTAGAAAAAGGGAAAAGAAAGCAATACCTTGGGTTGCCTCCCAAGAAGCGCTTGGTTTAAGGTTGCTAGCTGGACCATAGTGCGTCTCTCAAACGTGATGGAAGGTGCCCTCACCCCATACTTCACCTCCATCGTGGGGTGAAGTAAGTAAGTTATCAAACGCTCCAACAAGTGTAAGTTCTCATCGGGGAATGAATCGTCTATGGGTGGGTCGTCCTTCTCGCATGAAGATGCAGGTAGCCGGCTGAGGTGATCCGCAACAGAATTTTCGGATCCCTTCTTATCGCGGATCTCTAAGTCAAACTCTTGAAGCAAGAGAATCCATCAAATAAGGCATGGCTTGGCATCTTTCTTAGCCAGCAAATAACGGATGGCTGCATGGTCGGTGTAGACAATGACTTTCGCCCCTACTAAATAAGAACGAAACTTCTCGAAAGCATATACAACCGCCAATAACTCCTTCTCGGTGGTAGCGTAGTTGCGTTGTGCTACATCTAGCATTTTGCTAGCATAATAAATGGCGGTGGTCCGGCCATCCTTCTTCTGTCCAAGCACCGCTCCTACGGCTACATCACTACCATCACACATGATCTCAAAGGGCAAGGTCAAATCCGGAGGTTGGATAATGGGAGCGGAGATCAACGCTTCCTTAATCCTGTAAAAAGCATCAAGACACTCCTGCAAAAACTCAAAAACAACATCTTTATTCAAGAGGTTAGTTAGAGGTTTAGAAATCTTAGAGAAGTCCTTGATGAATCTCCTGTAGAAACCTGCATGCCCGAGAAAACTCCTCACACCTTTAACAGAACAAGGGGGAGGGAGTTTCTCAATAGTCTCGATCTTAGCGCGATCGACCTCAATGCCTCGATTAGAAACAAGGTGTCCTAGCACAATGCCTTCATTAACCATAAAATGACACTTCTCCTAATTCAAAACAAGATTAGTGTCTTCACATCGTTGTAGCACTAGAGAAAGGTTACATAGGCAATCATCAAAAGAGGAACCATATACTAAAAAATCATCCATAAATACCTCCATGATCTCCTCTATATACTCGGAAAAGATAGCCATCATGCATCGCTGGAAGGTAGCGGGTGCATTGCATAATCCAAATGGCATCCTCCTATAAGCAAATGTCCCCCATGGACAAGTGAAAGTGGTCTTCTCCTGATCATCCGGATGGATAGGAATTTGGAAGAATCCACTATAGCCGTCTAAGTAGCAAAAGTGTGAATGCTGGGCCAACCGTTCGAGCATTTGATCAATGAAGGGAAGTGGAAAATGGTCCTTCCGAGTGGCCATGTTCAGCTTCCTATAATCAATGCAAACCCTCCAGCCCGTGACGGTCCTGGTTGGGATCAACTCGTTGTTCTTATTTGTCACAACGGTCATCCCTCCTTTCTTCGGAACTACATGCACCGGGCTAACCCATTTGCCGTCCGAGATAGGATATATGATACCTGCATCCAACAACTTAAGAATTTCCTTCTTCACAACCTCTTTCATGATCGGATTTAACCGTCTTTGAGGTTCCCGTGAAGTCTTATGATCATCCTCCATTAAAATTCTATGCATGAAAAAAGAAGGCTTAATGCCAATAAGATCATCTATAGTATAACCCAAAGCCTTTTGATGCTTTCTCAGGACATGCATTAGTTTAGACAATTCAGATTCGGAGAGGGAAGCACTAACAATAACGGGATAAGTGGAATCCGGTCCAAGAAAGACATACCTCAAGTGGTTTGGGAGTTGTTTAAGCTCCACAACTGGGGGCGCTTTCTGAGGGGGATCCTTGCTTCCTCCTTCCAGTGGAGTAGATCCAGAAACTGGACTTTCGGAAGTCTCAGTTGAAATCGTCTCGCCTTCGCTCAGTCCAGAAAGTGCCTCGGTCGAGGTACTGCAATTGGAACCGAAACTGGAGATCTTCGTCTCCTTGATTAGCTTCTCAGTTTTTGCTCCTGGATCTTCTTCTAGTGCCTTTAAGCTCCGTATATCTGCATCACAAGAAGCATCTATACCTTCCTCATTTAAAATGAAACTAATAACGCTTTCGAGCGGATCGTTAATAAGGATAGAGCTCACCAATTCCCTTGATTCTTCTTCATCGTAGATGTTGAAGATATCATCGCTTAGCTGATCTCCCTTCATGGCCGCAAGTAATGCGAACTCCACTTCATCTCCACCAATGTTGAATTTCAACTTGGCGTTCTTACAATCCACATTGCAACCCGAAGTTGCTAGAAATGGCCTCCCGAAAATAATAGGAACAGGATAATCTGCGGGAATGTCAAGTACAACAAAGTCTATTGGTAAATAGAAGTTACCTAACTTGACCGGAACGTCTTCCAAAATTCCCACGGGATGGGTGATGGAGCGATCCGCCATGTATAATCGAATCTTGACCGGCTTGGGCTCTCCAAGTCCGATCTTCACACATAGCTCCAACGGAATGATGCTCACGATGGCTCCTAGATCACATAAGGCTTCACAAGTGACGTCCCCAACTTGAATGGGAATGCAAAATGAGTCGGGATCTCTCAACTTAGGTGGCATCTTCTCCTTCATGATTTGAATAAGCTCCGAGGATTTAGATGTCATCCTTACTTCACCAAAGTCTTCCAGTTTCCTCTTCCTTGATAGGATCTCCTTCAAGAACTTCCCATAGGCGGGCATTTCTAGAATAGCATCAAGGAAAGGAATGTTAATGTGCAGTTTATTCATCAAGTCAAGGAACTTACCAAAGTGCTTGTCTAGATGTGCTCTGGCCCTTGACTGGGGGAATGGAAGTGGTGGTTTGTGTGTAGGAGGTGGAACATAAACTTTAGTTTTCCCCTCCGCTTTCTGTGGCTCCACCTCGGTTGGCATCTCGGCCGAAGTGTTCTTTGACTACACCTGGACCGAGGTGGTCTTCGTCGGTACTGGCACCGACCGAGGCACTGGATCTGCAGTTTTCAGTCCACTCCTCGTTGTTATGGCCATGATCTGGCCCTTAGGGTTGCTTTCCGTCCTTGCTGGAAGCTTCCCTGGATCTGTTGGCGCTTCATTCGCCCTACTAGCAAGTTGTTGTTCAAAGGCCTTTTGGGCCTTCGAAAATTAAGTCATAGAAGTCTCCATAGCACTAAGCTTGATCAAGATAGCCTCCAGCACCGCGTCTTTCTTTTCCGGCTGTGACGAACTTGATCCTTGCCCTTGGCTTTTTAATGGAGTAGAAGAAGAAGAAGGGGAAGAGAGGAAAGGATTAGAGGAATCGTTAGAGTTGGAGTTAGAATGATTGTTACTAGAATTTTGGTTGTTCGCCCTCCAATTATTGCGGTTGGATCCTCTATTGTTGTTGTAGTTGTTATTCCGGGAACCGTTGTTATTGTTATTACGGTATCCGTTGTTGTTGTTCCTTTGTCCTTGATCTTCCTTCTTGGTTTGAGCAACCAAGAGTTCCTTCAATTGCTTCACGTCATTCTTCAAAGACGTGAGTTGATTGTTGTTTGGCTGAGTATCTTGGAAGTTAACTCTTTTAACTCCACCTTCGGCTCCTTGATGGGTGTATTTCTCCATATGCAAAGCTTGCTTCTCGATAAAGTCCCAAGCTTCGTCAATCGCCATGTCCATAAATGTACCGGCGGAGAGTAGTTGGAGGTTGAACTGGGTGCTTCCGTCCAGTCCCTTGAAGTATATCTCCAACAACTCTATCTTTGGAATCCCATGATGTGGGCAATCCAAAAGAATGTCCTTAAACCTCTCCCATGACTTGGACAAGCTCTCCTTGTCCTTCATAATGAATGCATTAATCTTCCCTCTCATTTCAGTGGTCTTAGAGGGGGGAAAGAATTTAGTCAAGAATTCCGTAGTCATCTTCTCCCAAGTGCTAATTTTTCCTGATGGAAGAGATTGATATCAAGTAAGAGCTCTATCTTTTAAAGAAAAGTAAAAAGGTCTTAGCTTGTAGTTGTTATTTTCAATTCTTGAGGGTCTCAAGGTCTCCATCAAGATCTCATAGTTTTGAAGATGTTGATGTGGGGATTCCTTCTCTAGCCCTCCGAACTGGCATTGGCGAATAATGGACAGAACTTGCGGTCGAAGTTCGTAGTCATGGTCCGCTGGATCTCCTAGGTTAACTCCTGGACGCCTCAGTTGTTGATTGGGGTCCATCCTTTGACCTAGGGTTTGTGGGATTCCTGCAAAAAGAGCGCCTCGGACTGGCATCCGAGGTGGAAGTACCTCGGCCGGGGCGTCAGGTACTGGGACCTGCCTCGGTCGAGGGTCTGCAACTGGGACCTGCATCGGTCCAGCATCGGGAACTGGGTCTTCTCTCGGTCGAAGTTGATATTGGTCTCGTAAGGCTGCCATATCTGCTTCGATCGCTTCAGTCCTGGTACGAGTTTCTTCTTTCTCTTGCCTTAGTTCTTCCCTGCTGAGGCGTAGCTGTTCTAACGCCTCCTTTAATTCGGCCTCAAGATCGCGATTGTCTTGGTTCGCCATCTTTGCTTCTCTTAAGCGTCGTTTGTATGTCTTTTCTGGTTCGGGATCGTAACGAACGATTTCCTTCCCAGTGCGGGTTCTTCGCATAAACCTAAGAAAGAACCTGCAAAAGTCACTCAAGTAGAGTGGTTAGTAGACACGGGGGCAAGTGCCCCAAAAGCAAACCGTAACCGGCTCGGTCTAGACCAATTCCCCGGCAACGGCGCCAAAAAACTTGTTCGCTCCAAACGGTGTGTGCAAGCTTTAAATTTATAATCCTAGACGTAAGCTTAAAACAAGGATGCAAACCCATAGTGTACGGGTCAATCGTAGTAAAATGCAAGAAATTTCAGGGGTCGATCACAGGGACTTAGTGAAACAAAGTCGATAACGGTAAGCTTTAGCAATTACTAACCACAAGCAATTAAAACAATCAAAGATGATAAAAGTCAATAAAGGAAATATGCAATTCTAGGGATTAAAGCATCTAGTTGTGGTCCCAACTCAAGATCTAAAGATAAGCGGACAAAGCTGAGATTTTTGCAAGGGAAGGTGTTACTAAAGTGGAATAGATCACCGGGTAAGTCTCACTACTCACTAATCCAAAACCGTAACTCCTATTACCGGGTAAGTCTCAAGGAATTAAGATAAAGAACTATAAACTCAAACTAACACACCATCTAAGGGAATAGAATCAACCTTTACCGGGTAAGTCTCAGGCTAACTCACAAAGATGGGATGAAAGCACACTCAAACCCCAATAAAGGATAAACCTTTATTACCTACACTTATGATCTTAGGTAAACAAACTAAGGAATTACCGGGTAAGTCTCATCCTAGGCTTGCATTGAACCAGGAAAGGTGTAATAAGAATAGGATTTGGCAAACTCAAACCCCAATAAACTCTAACACTTTATTCACCATGCCAATCGACCGCTCAACTATTTCTTTCTATTCTTGGACTTGTCGATTTGCATTGGAGAGAGGAGATCTACAGATGACTCCGGTCCAATCGGAGATCTTATAACTTGAGGAGGGCGTTGCCGATAGGTAAGCGTTTTTTGTATCTTCTTATTTTCTTTTCTTTTATCAAAGATGATCCAACACCACCACCAGGAAAAAAAGTCAATCAGAATCTCGTTTCACCATAGCAGAAGTACTCAAAGTTGGGGATTTATGAAGGTTATTGTTGAATAGGGGGAGAAGATTGTAGATGAGTCCAAAAACGATCTCAAATTGAAGATTCCATGGGAGGATTCATTAGTTTTAGATCTAGGGTTTCTGTTTGGTGGTGTTTCTAGAGATGGCGTTGGTGGTTTTTGGGTTTTAGAGAGGGAGAAGGCAGCACTTATAGGCACGTTCTTTGGTTGTAGATTAGGGTTTTCATTTTTCCGTGAACCTATTCACTGAATATAAAGATACCTTCTAATACCAATCATTGGAAGGACACGACACCCAAAAATTAGGTAATCTTTTCGTTTTTTGAATGGACGTTCACTTGGGGGCTCGATTCCCAACACAATACATTGTAGGGATTTTTCGACGTAAGGGAAAAAAAAGCATACATCTTTTGCCGATTTTTTTTGCGTTTTTTACATGGACGTTCACTTAGGGGCTCGATTCCCAACATAATACATTGTAGAGATTTTTCGACAAAAACGTCAGGAAAAAAAAGCATACATCTTTTACCGATTTTTTTGCATTTTTTTCATGGACATTTACCGGGCTCGCTTCCCACCACAGTACATTGTCGGGATCTTTTTTTTATAAGAGAGAGCAAGAGCTTCCCGCCTTAAGGCGTATTATTAAGCAAAATGTGGAACTACAATCGGGTGATAATGGGGAGAGACGCCCCCCTCATATCCTCGAGAATCAAAGAGCGAATGTTCAACGGAGATCCGCTAAAGGATGAACCCCAAAATCAAGAGAGAAAGCGAAATTAGCAATAGCATCCGCAACCCGATTTCCTTCCCTCAAAGTATGCCTGAAATTGAGAATCTAGTCTCGAATTATGAAGCCTTGGCAGCGGACTACCAGGCTAGAAAACGGGTGGAACTGTTCACCCATTTCTCAATGAATTCAAGCACTAAAAGTGAGTCAAGTTCCACCTCGACTCTTCGGAAGCCCAGCTCTCACGCAAGATCCAGGCCCTCGATCACCCCCAAAGCTCCGCAATAGGAGCTGAAGCCGCTCCAATGTTCATCACCACGCCTCTAACCTAGTCGCCATACTCATCTTTGATCACCACACTAGCTGCTGCAAATTCCTGGCGCCCCCGAGAAGCCGCATCATAGTTGATTTTCACCCATCCACCTCTTAGATGGGTCCACTGAACAAGCTTTTCAATTCTTCCTTTTGTGGACGACTTCATGCCCGTACTCACAAGAGCTTCATATTCCTTAGAGTGGGCCTTAATGAACCCGACCTTGTCTGATGTAATATATCATTCGTTAAAAAATCTTGCGTTGCGCCACTTCCATAGCCACCAAAGAGAAATGGAGAAAAATTCCCGCCAGCTCATCTGTAGTGCCGAAACCATGCCAATACTCAGGTTTTCGAATAGCCAATCATCCCATTCCAGAGCTAGAAACACCTGATAATGGTCCCTGGGCACCAAAGCGTCCAGATCGGCCTCGCAAAACTGTTGTCCCTTAGAAGATGCAAAAAGGATTCCTCCATACCTGGGCACGCCGGACAGCACGCCGTCTCAAACATATGTCGTCGATACCGTTCTGAGTTCGTCAGTGGAACCCCCCATGTCAGCTGCCAAATCCAGAACCAAACACGTTCCTGCACCTTGAGTTTCCAAATCTGACTGATCAGTCCTTCTCTCACTTGGGTTCTCGGGTGTGCTTCTCCGAGGAAAGAATAAGCAATAGCTATAGAGAAACAACCGTTAGTAGTGATCATCCATCTAGGCGAATCCACACCCATCCCTTCCAACAAACCCTTCACAATAACCCGTAGCATGCTAGCATTACCCAATCGATAATTGAGATAATTCCAATCCCACCCTTCATCCAACCTCCACAGAACCCTAATTTGAGATCTAATTCAACAAAGGAGAGGTGAGTTTGGCATGAAAGGGAGAGTGGTTCATTAGAGAGCCAAGGGTCGCTCCAGATCTAGTTGTACTAACATTCCGTACACTCCAGCCCATATTAGGAACGATCACTTGGTTGTAACCTTCAGTGATGCCCTTTCATACATATGAGTTACCATTCTTTCGTTGCAAATGATTCAGCCACTCCAGATGTTCAACAACTTTACGTAAAAGAACACGAGCCCACAATTGATCTTTATGTGCGAACATAAGCCATCCCGTCTTACTGATAGTGGCAAGATTGATGTCGGCGGCAGGTTTAAGGCCCAATCCACCACACACGACCGGCTAACAAATCTTCTCCCATCTAACTAGATGCGTCCTATGTCTTTCTGCAACACTGCCCCAAATGAAGTTCCGGCATAGTTGATCTAGTTTGTTCGTAACACACACATGGAAAAGGATAGTATTCATGAAGTACCTGGGGATAGTAGACAAAACGCATCTAACTAGGGTTGCCCTTCCACCAAGGCTGAGCCTACTAGACTTCCAACCCGCAAGTCGCGCCACCAACAGTTCAATCAGTGGGCTAAAGGTTGTCCTAGACAGTGTTTCATGTATCAAAGATATACCAATGTAGATACCTAAGTCCCTGGTATGGGGAATGCCACATACGTCACTCAGTTGGTCTTCCAACACCCCTCGAACGTTATGTGAACCAAAAATACGTGACTTGGCTAAGCTGACCCTCTGGCCTGACACCCCCACATAACCCATCCAAGGTTTCCTTAATGATTCTCATTTGGAAGGTGGAAGCCTCCGTAAAGAGCGAGATGTCATCGGCGAAGAAAAGGTGAGAGATTGGAGGGCTTCCTCGAGATAACTTTATCGGTTTCCATTTTTCTTCGCCCACCGCTCTATCAATCAAGTGGCCAAGCATTCCAAGCAAAGCACAAAGATGTACGGACAGAGTGGGTCACCTTGTCTCACCCCCGGGTCATAGGGAACATATTAGTTCTCTGTCCATTCCAAAGAAGTCCCATAGAGTTGGATGTGATGCATCTTATAATTCTCGCAATACAGTCAGTCGGTAAGTGTAAATCAGACAAGGTATCTTAAATGAACTCCCACATGAGCATATCATAGGCTTTCTCCAAGTCCAACTTTAGGAGCATCCACCCTTTCTTGCCTCTCTTATGTCTCATCGAATGAATAAATTCTTACGCAAGAACAATGTTATCTGAGATAGATTGCCCCGGGATGAAGCTAGTCTGCATTGGACTCACCAGAAAATTCATGAAAGGTTTAAGATGGTTAGTAAACATCTTGAAAATAATCTTATACGAAACATTATAGAGGCTAATAGGTCAGAACTATCTTAGCATATCCGGCTTTGCAATCTTCCCAATTAGCACAATAAGGGTCTCATTCGCTCCTCCCGGAAGAGTCCCAGATGCAATGAAATCCTGAATAAAACGGGTCACAGATGGCCCAACCGTACTCCACAATTTTTGGTAAAAAATAGGTTGGAAGCCGTCAGGTCCCGGAGCTTTGAGCGGGCCCATACTCTTGACATCCGCAACGATCTCAAGGTATGTGTACAGACGTGACATATCCGCCAACTGGTCTCTGGAAAGTGCAGGGAATCCACCCCCGGATTGGAATGAGTGGATCAATTACACAAGGACCATAAAGATTTCGGAAGAAACTAACTGCCTGAGACTCCAGCAGGGCTTGGTCCAAGCACCATTCGCCCTCCTCCAATCTGAGTGCTTTGATTTTACTGTGTTGTCTCCGAATGATGGTCGAAAGATGGAAGAAGGATGTATTTCGATCCCCACAAGCGAGCCACTACTATCTAGATCTTTGGCACCAAAGAATCTCTTGTTGTTCTTACACTTGAGCAAACTCAGCGTGCACCTCCCTTTCATGGTCCAACAGAGCATCAAAAGTGTGGGATCCAAATTGGTTATAAATATCTTCAATTATCTTCATAAGCGCCTCTTTTATTTGGTTAATGTCGCCAAACGATACTTTATTCCATCTTCTAAGCCAATTTTACATCTTCCTGAGGGTCAGTGGGTGTGGTGCCAACTTTTCCCATGTCGTCACCACAATGGGTTCTAAATCCGGATGTGTGAACCACACCGCTTGGAATCTAAACGGACGTTGTGTAGGGTTCCCTTGAATGCCTGAGTCCATATTCAACAAAAGAGAGTTATGGTTAGACGATAGGCAAGGGAGGAACCTTACCGAAGCGTTTGGCCATGTGATCCTTGCGCTTGGGCTCATGAGCACTCGATCAAGGCGTTTAGAGATTCTATGCTGGGTCGTACGTCCCCGAGCCCAAGTGAAATTTGACCCAACAAACCCAAGATCAATTAATTGGTTATCATTTATCCAATGACCAAAGGCAACAAAGGAGGGAGAGAGCCAAAGAAGCCCGTCTTGGCTTTCGTCAATGGACTTGATCACATTCATATCCCCACCAATAATCATCGGGAACTCAACGGATGCGATGATCGCTACTAACTCATTCCACACATCCTCTCTCCTACTAGGGTCCGGGGAAATATAAGTAACGATGAGCCCGAAAGCACTGTCGCCCTGTCCCACCTTAGTATAAATGAATGGACGGTTTATTGTCATTAAGTGATATGACATTCCTCGGATTTCCACAAAAACCAAACGCCCCCTCTTTGACCTATGGAACTCACTCTTTCCTACGAGTCAAACCCAATCCCATCACAAATCTTGTCCGTAGTTTCTCTAGAACAATGCGTCTCAAAAAGCGCCAAAAAACAAGGTTTATGCTTCCGTAGCATGTATCTCATAGATCTTCGGAAGCTGGCCTTGACAGCCCCGAAGCAATTCCAAAAGATTTCGATCATTTAAACGAATAAGCAGGCCGACACCCCAAGGTCCACTAAGAACGTTGATCAGGAGCCATTGGAACACATGCCTCCAATTCTCCCATAGACGTTCCAGACCTAGAGGCCTCACATGGAGCCATAATGACATCCCTTCCTCCCCCACCATCAGAAGTTCGTTTAGCATTGAACACCACTTCTTTAGGGGAAGCTTTGTATAGAATTTTTACTTGCTGTAAAATTATCCTAATCGGGTGTTCCAAAGGAGGACATACAACTGATCCCTTTGTGCTAGACTCTCCCACCGTTACCATGGCCAGTACGTGCCTCTCCTCTCGCTTCTTGTTAGCTAGGCGAACACGTTTCCTCGATTGGTTATTGGAGCCTACTAACTGAGATTAATTATGAGGAGCAGCAGGCGGATGCTTTGCCTTCCCCATTGACACAGTTGGCACCACTCTATTGGGGATGTTCCTCCCCGTCGTCTCACGTCCCTTCTCTAGTGTAACCGTAGTGTGTCTTCTAGAAGGCCATGTCCTACGCTGAGATAAGATCATCTAGGGCCCATGCCAATCATTACCTCTCTCCATATCCTCCCCTTAAACACTATGTGACTTCCCTTTACTGTTATTTTCCTCTCCCTCTTGAGACTCCTCCGGTCCACTAACTTGACCTAAAGTAGTGTTTGTTATATGGTCTTTGTAAACACATGTTTCCTGAGTATGCATGGCCATAGCACCCACAATGGAAGTAGATGGTATGCAGATTCTCGTACTCCAGAAGAAATCGTTCCTCGTTCAGTATCATGTCTCCTTTGAGAGGTCGGGTCAAGTCCAAAGTCACACAAACTCTAGCGTATCTTACTCTCGACATTGCTAGGGTATTGGCATCGATCCGGAGGGGAGTTCTGATGGCGGACGCAATCGCCTTCAACACGTTGATGTTGTACATAGCAAACGGTAAGCCCGAGATATGGATCCAAACTCCGGTAGAGGACAACACCAAAGACATTGGATCAAATGCCTCATCCCATTGCTTCATCATGAGGTAATGTCCGAATATCTTCCATGGACCGTTGGTGAGGATATCCATCATATCAGACTCTTTCTTGAACCTAACCAAGAAGAAATCGTTTGGCAGATCTATGACAGACCATCCACCTTTCAATTTCCAAATTTAACGAAGGGAGCGTTCAGAAGCAGGGAAGGAAATCATACATCCGAACAGTTTCATCACCACAGAATTTCGCCATGGAGCATTTAAGACGCGTACGATGTCTGGAGCCAAATTAATCACAGGAGTAGCATCCTGACCTTTAGGATACTCAATTGAAATCTTAACCGATTCAACAAGGTTATCCGGTGAAAGGGGCATCCTTTTCCATGCATCATCCCAAAAAAGCATTGAACTCCAAGATTTAGTTGTACATGCATGGTCCTGTACACTTGCATGCACTTCCCCAAGCATAGGGGTATTTGTGTGGGCAGCCGTGGGAAGCGCAGAAGAAGAGGTGGGGTGCGAGGGAGCCCTGGGATCTGGAGCCACAGGTGGAGGGACAGTTGTTACCTCGAGTGCCGCCACTGTCGCCGTAATCGCCATAAATTAGGGTTCATTGTTGGGATTCTTTGAATTTGTATTGAAAGATATGGTATATTATAATTAGAGAAATTATCTTAATATTTTAGATTAGTTTCTATTTTATATTATCTTGTTTAATCTTTATTATTCTCCCCTAATCCTATTTGTGATAATAAACTCAGTACCAGCGTGGTTCTACCTCCACCATTTATATGCTCTTAATCTTTCAATTTTGATCGAAAATTTATGATGGGTCTATTTTTGTGTGCCTATGTTCCAGTCACATTGCATACTAGGGTCACTTACGGACACACGGTCTCTCATTAGGTGTCAGTTATGCAATAGTAAACCTGACACTGTGCATCTAGGGATCAAGTAACAATAGCATGCTCGAGAAATAGGACAACCCCGCCAAATAGAAAATGGAAGAAATCCAAAAGGAGCCAAACCAAGCAAAACTTAAGGATGAAACCATGACAACATACTACTAGCCATAACAAAAAAATCGAAAACCTTGATCGATTTGAACACCTATGACCAACATAAGATCTACTCGTTTGTTCATATATTTAGCATTTTCAAAAAATCATAAATACGAATGATTCATTCCTATTTTAGGGGTGATTATTGCAGAAAATGAAGAAAACGGCTATTGAAGGTAGAATTTATTCAACTTCATTTGAACACAAATCAAACCTCAAAACCTAATGGATAGTCCTACTCTTTTCATTATTCATAACTACATGAAGGACTAGCCATGGTGATCATATATTGTCATCACCTGGCTTCTTCTACATCACTGCAGTTGACGAGCATAATGGGAGCATCTTCAATTGCACTAAACTCAGAAGTTACATCAAGGAAATACAAGAAGAAAACCAACGCTATGCAACTCAAAAACATCGGTATAGGCCCAAATATCCACAGAAAGAGCGGGAAGGAGAAGTAGAAGGCGCGTAACCCTAATGACCAGAAATAGCTTCCCCAATTGACAATCCTTGCGACATATTCTGCATTCAAGTAAGGTGAATCCAGTTTCTTGAAAGGCACATTGACCAAGATGCTGGCATGGCTATAGTATCGGATTGACTGAACATTGAGGAGGAAAGCAACGAGGAAACATGAGAGGATGCTGAAGAATTTGATGGAGAAACCCAGTGGGCTTCGGTCTCCGAACACAACTTCTAGAGGTCCTCTTTCTTCGACATTGTTCGAGACTGCGCCATGGCTCATTAGCACTGCTATCACTGAACTCATCATGATGGCTGTTGATGCTAGCAAGGTTGATGCCATTATGTTGTTTCTTAAGGTTTGGACTGCTAATATTCCATTCTTTGGGTCCTGTTCATATCAGGATGGCAAATTCATAAACTGCTTTCCAACCAAACTCATGAAGAATAAGTAAGGTTGATGCCATTAGTGTTGATTAAAACCCTAAACCTCAACGCTAGCATTCAAAACACAAACACTATACATGCTAAAGTTTAGGAGGATTCTCATCTATGTGGGACTGTTCGATAATTATATCCAGATATTAATATGCCAAATGTCGGTATATATATATATATATATATATATATATATATATATATATATATATATATATATATATATATATATATATATAGATAGATAGATATAGGGTGTGGTGTACATGAGAACAATCGTACATTAAGGGTTGAGATTTAGAGTATATATCATAATTAATAATAACTACGAATAATAATAATTAGGAATCCTACAATAACTGCGAATAATCCACTCAACCAACAATAACTACGAATAATACATTAAACGATATGGCACCTTCGTAACAAAACTAATAATAATTACGAATCTGTTCTCATGTGTATATATATATATAAATAAGTATCAAGATATGGACATTAGATTAATATTTCCTAGCAAAAAATAGACACGAGTTCTGCCAAACCGGCGGTTGTCAAACGGCTGTTGAGGTTTTCTGGTTTGACCAAACGGTCGGTTGGCGGTTTAGGTTTCTCTTTTCGAGAAACCTAAACCGGTGGTTTAACGAGGGTTAAACCGCCTAACCAACCGGCGGTTTAAATGCCGGTTTGGTTAGTATTTTATTTTTGGAGGGATCAAACCGGGTTTGGTCCGGCTTGCTAATTTTTTAATATTTTTTTTAACAATCCGATGCTAAACCGGCAAACCGCCGGTTTATTTTTGCACGATTTAGGTTTACGTTTGGTCTTAGGCAAAACCTTTAGGTTTGGTCTTAGGCAAAACCTAACCTGACGGTTCGTAAACTCAAACCGAACCCATGTCTATTAAAAAAAAGTTTAGATAGAACTAATATATGAGGGATACCAATAGTTTTTGCAGTTTTAATCTAAAACGATGAAGTGAATGATAGAAAGAGGAGAAATTGCAGAGATGATAAGAGAGCCATTAATATCCATTATCCATTTAAGATATAATGATTAATGAGGAATGGAAAACACACCTCCATCATAACATGGACCCAAAAACGGCGATTAATAGAGTTGATTCCGATGACAGTAACTGTGGGTTGCTTCATGATCCTCCTTAGAAGCCATAAATGGTACACAATCAACAACCCCAACCCAGTTGGAACAAACAAGAAATCCAACATTACCAGCTCCATCTTCAATCTCTCGAGTGATCAATAAATTGACGATTTAAAGTTAAAAGGGTTTCTGTTTCGCTTTGAGAAATTTATGGGAGGAACTTAATTTCATTAATAAATCCCCCTTGATGTGCTCAACAATGTATTTATTGATCAGTAAAATGTGAACCATGTATGGAACTTTTTTTTATTCCGAACGCTTGGGAGTGAATCCAAAGTACACGTGGTTGTGCCCGATTAGAGCATAGTATAGAGTCTCCTATATCGTCTCTAAAGAGATAAATTTACTTGGATATCGTCTACTATTTTGAAATAATATTCATGGATTTGTAAGAATGACAAGAAGAAAAAGAAAAGGCGAAACGTGAGGTGGGAACTTAAATGAGATAAGGGGTTCACATTTAAGAGATGACATCATAGTGGTAGACAAGGCATCTCCATAAATGTACTTGTAAGAATATTATAATACCCGAGGTTCCATAATGTAATTTGATTTATGGTTTTGTCAGGTAAGATATAAACGAATCGTAGGGCGGGGAGTCGTGTACATGTATTTAGGCTGAAATCCAACACATAAATCCAGTGAGAATTCATCACAAAACCAATTGAAAATAGACCGGTTATATACTAAGCTCAATATACCTTCATCTTCGATGTGAAAACTTATTATCTTCAACAAATTTCCTCGGATCAAAGCAATAATAGTCGTCTCTTCTTTATTTTGGTTGGACCTAAAAATAAACAAAGAACCAACTTAAATTGTCTAAAAAGTAGTAGTGTATATTTGTTATGCATGTTTGTATATCTTTAGTCTTCTTCTTCAATGTAACTATAATTATATATACCCTCTATTGATTATTGAGAATATATAAAGTTTCTTCTCCAAATCATAAGTATTTATAAATAGTGATTAGTGAGAAAATATAAAATTTTTCAAGTCATGTAATTATAAATACCTATATAGATTAGTAAGAAAGATAGAAAAACTTTCACAAATTAGTGATAACATGGTATCAGTCTCTCTCTTTTCTCCGACGCTAAATCCTAATTCTCCAACGCCGGTTGTCATGGATAATTCAAATTATTTGCCGTCTAGCAAAAACGGCATCTTCGGTACTCTTCATCTCTTGTTGTAGCATCTAGCAACACATCTTGCATCACTCTGCATAATTTTAATATTCATCTTGATCGCCACAATTATTCCCTTTGGCATCATAATGTCAAGTCAGCGTTGGAAGCATATGACCTTCACACATTCATCTCAGACGTCAATCCATCAATCATGCATCTAAATGTTGTAGATGGTAACAATACACCCATTGTCAATCCTGACTTTCCCTATTGGGTTCGCAAGGACAAGCTCATTCTCTTATGGATTCGGAAATCTCTACCCAATCCATTGTTAGCCCATGTTGCTTGTTCATCCATGGTGTATGGATCATGGTCTATTCTCGAGCGAATGTTTTTTTCTCAAACCAAGGCTTGAATGATGCATCTTAAATAAAAACTATATTACTTTCCGAAAGGTAATCTCTCCATGCTTGAACATGTGGAGAAGAAACTTGCTTTTTTTATTCCTTAGCCGAGTACAATCACTTTGTAACAAACGAGGACTTTGTTGTGTGCATCCATCCATAAATGGACCTCATATAACTCTTTTCTAACATCTTTCCTTATGCATCCCGACATCTCGTCGGATGAGCTTTTTGGCCTTCTCTTGCAAGAAGAAAAGAACAATAATCAGATTGTTTCCCCGACTCGTGATGACCTTTTGACAAGAGTAAAATCGATGGTCGTTGCTTTTAGACTTATCAAAGTAAATGTTCCGAACTCAACACTAACCTAAGCATAGTGAATAAGTAAGGGTCAAACCCAAGAGAGTGAGAAGTGAGTTAAAGTAAAATTTAGATTCAATTATCAATTATATGTAACCAAGAGGGGGGGGGGTGGATTGTAATAGCGAACAAGACAAAAGCATGTGATAGCAAAGCAAAGACGGTAATAATATTATGAAGAACACTATAGTAGGTTGGACGTCCGCATACATATAACTTGGTTAGTTCTTTTTAGAAGTATTCACCAATTGTTCTCATCTTGATCATATTTATGTGTTAAGCCAACCGGCATTAGCACAACTTAACAAGTTATCAATCCGTAAACCTACAAGACCAAACAACAAGTTAGCATTCTTCCAAAGATACAAAGATACATAAAAGAGAAACAACTCGTTAATCTTGTTATGTAGTTATATTCCTATACCCTTAGATAATCGCAACCCGTTATTACCTAGGAGTTTGCTACTAGATTATTGACCCGAACCTAGAACTAAATAACCCTAGCCTTTTGCATGCAATGTACAACTTAGGTGATCAAACTAAGTAGAAAAAAAAATGTAAATTAAGAACAAGGAATATGACACAATTGTATATTGAATAAAAATTTTATTTAAAAGAACTTATAACCAACTTATATCCGCCTTCAATCAACCCAATGTAGCAAGGAGATTTAGTACTCCATACAAATGGAAAATTACACAAGAGAGTTTTTGTGGGAAAATAGGATGATTCTAGCAATCAGCCTAGGGCTCTATTTATACTAGAAATGACAGTAAATGAGAGTAAATAAGCTATGTACACAACCACCTTAATGGCCATAAAGGTGGGCTAAATAACTGCAGTCAAGTCGTCTGTTACTAAAGCACAGGCGCGGGCAAGAGGCCCGCAAGGGCGGTTTAGTGCAAAACGCTCCATATTCAACTGAGTTGCGGGGGCGACACGGTAGGGCCGCGGGGGCGGTGTCTTTTGAAGAACCGGTAGGTGAATAAAAAGGATAAAAGATACTCTAGAAGGGGGGGGGGGGTTGAATAGAGTTTGGGAACTTTTCGCAAAACCAATTTCAAGGGTCTTGATGTCAATCTTAGCTCTTTGTGATACTTTGATTTCAAGGGCTTTGAAACAACTTTCAAGGGCCTTGACTTTGTACTCCTACAAATAAAAGTTAGTCACAATAAAGCAAGATATAATGCGGAATGTAAAAGATCGACACGAGGATATGTTTACGAAGTTCGGCTCTAAATAGCCTACTCTCCGTCCCAGGGTATAGTCTTAGGATCTAACTATCTATTATCAGTTTCAAAGAGTCCTAGATACAAACTAAAAGAAATCCCCTTCTTCTCTCACTGTAGCCAATGCTACGATCTAGCTCCAACTCTTCACCTTGCTATAATAGCCTAGTTACTTCGCAGAGTAACACACACTCGAGTATAACACTTTTTAGATATACCAATGGAGCTCTCAAGTTTCATCTCTCTCTAGGGAATAAAGCTTTTTAGAGAAAGAGAGAAAGAAAAACAATTTGATAGAATGAAGATGTTTTGGATCGCTTGAAGACTATTGATGTTTCCGTGTAAGCTTGTGTACTTGTTTTTCAATCGTCGTCTTCATTTATAGCCTTCTATGGAAAGGTCTTCTAGCCATTGGAAAGATGACCGTTTGAAGATCATTCTTCTTCTCCATGAAGATCGCTTCTTGATTGATATGAGATAGACGTTGTGGATCTTCATCTCCTAAGAACACGTTGATCTCTCGCTCCTTAATCTTCTCGTATTTGTTGTAACAATATCAAAATCAAGAGCAGAGAATTTTCGTTCTTTTCGGTTGAGGATCTTTTACGATCTTTATTGGCCGGTTTGAGATCTTCGCTTGATCATATCTTCTTGTTGAGCAAATCTCTCATAGAAGATCTTCTTAGTAATTTAAATTCCTTTAGCGTGCAGCCTTGACTTCTTTGTTCCCTTGGAATTCATTTCAAGGCCTCCGTCGTTTCTAAACTCATTGCCCTTCCATGTCGAAGGTGGTGAGGTGGCTGCAAGAGATGGGTGAAGGTGGAGATGGTGGTTACGGTTTCGCTTTAATTGGAAGGAAGGGGAGGAGAGGTGAGGGTTGTAGGTGGTGGAGAAGGGACGTTTCGAGGGGGCGGCAGTGCTCTATAGTGGTGGTGCTGGGGCGGTGATAGGTGATGAAATCACTATCAATTAGGTTAGTTTTTAGTTTCTTTGAGTCAGTTTGTGCTACTAATATCTTGATCCAGATGAAGAAATCCAAATAAAGCAAAAGAAGATATTAGCAACACTTGGGAGTTGAAGAGAATCAACGAAGCAATATTCTAGTGCCACACCGCTCCCGCGAAGCAATGTCACCGCCCTTGCGGTGGCATTGCACTCCGGAACGCAGCCAGCGCCTTCGCCAGCGCCTGGAACCAGATCATCACCACCCTTGCGGCCGCCTCCACCCGCCCCTGCGGTGACTCACCCTGAAGAAGTAAAGCCGGCGCCCCTACGCCTCAGCCTGCGGACCAGCCTGCGGACTTGTGAAGCCGAAGAGTTAGTATCACCACCCCTGTGGTGACATTGGGCCGCCCCAGCGACCAAGAAGAAGATCGAGCGTTTTGGCCTAAAACGCCCCTACGGCCCTGAAGCCCACCCCCGCGGTTTAGCGCCAGAGGACTTTACTTCGTTTGTTTGCACCACCTTTATGACATTAGACATCCCATTTACTCCCATTTACTGTCATTTGTAGTATAAATAGAGCCCTTGGCTGATTGCTAGATCATCCATCATTTTCTCCAAAAGCTCTAATTTCCTTAGTTCCCAACTTGTAATGAGTTTCTAATTTCCCTTCCTACATTGGGTTGTTTTGAAGTTGCATTGCTATTTGGTTATAAGTCTTTATTAATATAAGTTTATTCAGTCAATTTGTGTTATATTCCTTGAGCTCTAAATTACGTTTTTATGTCTCTTATCACTTAGATTGATCACCTTAAGTGTCTAATGCATGCAAAGTACTAGGATTAATCAATTCCGGGTTCGTGTCCTTAATCTAGTAGTAACCCTTTAGGAAAAAGCTAGTTGTAATTACTTAAAGGAAAAAGGAATATAACTATAAAGAAAGTTTAACGGTGTTTATTCATTCCTTATATTTCTTCGTCTTTACTAGAATGTTAACTTGTGCGATCTTGTAGGTTTACGGATCAATAATCTTGTTAAGATGAGACTTTGGTGAATAACTTATAAAAAGAACCAACCAAGTAGTGTGCATGCTAAGATACAACCTAGTGTAGCTCTTCATTCCATATCTATTATCCCCATCTTTGCTTAATTTTATATTCTTTTGTCTTGCTTTTGTTACAATCCAAACCCCCCCCCCCATTGGTTACAATTCGGTAATTAAACATAATGAAAACTCGACTAAAACTCTTTTGGGTTCGACCCTTACATACACTATACAATTCGTTAGTGTAATGTTAGGTAATCTACTTTGACTAAAGCTAAAAGACAACGACCATAGGTTTTTAGCCTCGTCAAATTTGGCACCGTTGCTGGGGAGTCTTAGTTTCTGTTTTGATTTATTTTTTATTATTGATTATTGATTATTGGTTTGGACCATTTGCATGGTTCAAACCCGTGCTACTAACTCCGATTTTGCCCCTTTTGATCAAGAAATCGAAAGAACACACAATCGACAACGAAGGCAATAACGAACCCGTGAATAGATGGCCAAACGAACTCTTCGCCAACTCACACAGCCCGAGTTGACTCAACACCCACTCGCAGTCACCATACCGGCAATTGGGGAAGGATTCAACTTTGAGCTCAAACCGGGGTTGATCCACTTGCTCCCATCCTTCCAAGGTTGAGTGGAGAAGACCCAATCAAACACCTTGGAGAGTTCCACACCGTGTGTATGAGCATGAATCCGGCCAACGTCATCGAAGAACAAATCAAAATGCGGGCGTGTGGCTTCACTCTCAAGGATGGGGCGGACGATTGGTATTACCATCTTCCGTCCGGGGACATTGACACATGGGAAAACCCCGAAAGACCTTCTTGGAGAAGTACTTCCCCGCTAAGAAGGCAAACATCTTGAAGAAAGCAATAAGCAACATCGAGCGAGAGGCGGACGAAACTCTTTATGAGTACTTTGAGTGCTTTGTAAAATTAAGATCAAGCTGCCCTTTCCACGAATATTCCACGCAGGACTTAGTGCTATATTTGTACAACGGATTGTTGGACAATGAAAGAAGAATAGTGGATGCCGCTTGTGGAGGTAATATTCTGAACTCAACTCCTGAAATTGCTATGGAAAAAATGCAGGAAATGGCGGAAGGTACGAGGAACTTTGGAAGATCTTCTACCAAGAGAGGAGTTCACGCCATCAACCCCCAGCCATCCAAAACTTTCACACGAAATAGATGAGCTCAAAGAAATGGTCAAACGACTCACCCTGATGGGTGATAGGTGATGAAATCACTATCATTTAGGTTAGTTTTTAGAGTCTTTTCATTGTATTAGAGTTGGTTTATGCTACTAACTTCTTAATCCAGAAGAAGAAACCTAAAAGAAGTTAAAAGAGAAGTTAGAAGCACTTGGGAGTTGAAGACCATTCATGAAGACAAGCTTCTGGTGCCTCACCTCCCCCGTGGAGCAGTGTCACCGCCCTTGCGGGTGACTGTGCACTCCAGAACGCAGCCAGCACCTTCGCTAGCGCCTAGAACGAAGACTGTCACCGCCCCTGGCCTCTCCTGGGCGCCCTTGTGGTGACTCACCTTGAAGAAGCGAAGTCGGCGCCCCTATGCCTCTGCCTGCGGACCACCCTTCGGAGTTGTGAAGCCGAAGAGCATAGTGTCACCGCCCCTGCGGTGACACTGGGCCGTCCCTGCGGCTCGACATCAGAAGCGACAAAGAGATGAAGAGTCAGACAATTGAAGAGCATTAAAGATCCGCCCCTGTGGAATTGTTAGGCCGCCCCTGTGGCCATGAAGAACATCAAGCGTTTTTGCCTAAACCGCCCTTGCGGTCCTGAAGGCCGACCCTGCGGTTGAGCGACAAAGACTACCCCGGCTGTTTCCACTACCTTTATGACATTAAAGGTGACTGTTTAGACTGACCATTTACTCCCATTTAGTTCCATTTGTAGTATAAATAGACACATGGCTGATTGCTATCATTTTCCCATTTTATTCTCTCTTTTCCCTTGCTTCCTTTGTGTAATGAGCTTCTAAGTGCCTTGCTACATTGGGTTGTTTTGAAGCTGTATTGCTGCTTTGGTTGTAAGTTCCTTTTTAATATAAGTTTTATTCAGTCTATGTTTTGTATTCCTTGAGCTTCACTTATCTAATTTCATGTTTCTTATCACTTAAGATTGATCACCTCAGTCTATGTTTTGTATTCCTTTAGGTAAAAACTGGTTGTGATTACTTAAGCGAAAGGAATACAAATATAAAGAAAAGTTTAATGGTTTTAATCTTCTCTTTATATCTCTTTGTCTTTGTTTGAAAGCTAACTTGTGACTTGTTCTTGTAGGTTTACCGAACATTAACTTGTTAAGTTGTGTTGATTCCTGTTGGCTCAACACATACATATGATCAAGACGAACATGCTAATAAACTTATCAAAGGAACCAACCAAAGTAGCATTGCATGCTAAGATTCAACCTAGTGTAGTTCATTTCTCACCACTTTATTCACCTTTTTACTTGCTTCTTATGCTTTGTCTTGTTACGTTTCAATCCAAACCCCCCCCTTTTGGTTACATTGTCAATAATTGAATCTAATATAAACATCAACCAAACTCTCTTGGATTCGACTCTTACTTAACCACTATACTTGCTTTAGTGTTAAGTTAGGAAATTACTTTGATAAGATAAAAACGACCTAAGAAATTATTCTTTTCAAATTTTGACGCCGTTGCCGGGGAGTTTAGTTGTGTTTTTATTTCATTTTAATTATTGATTATTGGTTTGGACCGTTTTTATGGTTCAAACCCGTGCTACTAACTCCGGAATTGTGCCTTTTGATCCAGAAATTGATAGAACACACATCCGGCGACGTAGACAACAACAACTCCGTGAAGAAATGGCCAACCAATTTGCCAACTCACGCAGCCGGACTTGACTCAACACCTTCTTGCGGTTACTATACCGCCAATAGGGGAATGTGTCAGTTTCGAGCTCAAGCCGGGGCTGATAAATTTGTTCCCATCATTCCATGGGCTAAGCGGTGAAGACCCCATCAAGCACCTTTGAAAGTTTCATACCGTGTGTATGAGCATGAAACCGGCCAACATTACGGAAGAGCAAATTAAGATAAGGGCGTTCGGTTTCACGCTCAAGGATGGAGCGGATGATTGGTATTACCACCTTCCATCAGGGAGTATCGACACTTGGGAGAATCTCCACAAAACATTTTTGGAAAAATAATTTCCAGCCAAGAAGGCCAATAGCTTGAAGAAAGCTATAAGCAACATTGAACAAGAGGCGGACGAAACTCTCTATGAGTATTTTGAACGGTTTGCACACCTCCGATCCAGCTGTCCTTTCCATGGATATTCAACTCAAGACCAAGTCTTGTACTTGTACAATGGCTTGCTTGACAACGAGAGGAGGATCATCGATACTGCTTGTGGAGGTAACATTCTCAATACCACTCCTGACCTTGTGTTCGCTCCAAACGGTGTGTGCAAGCTTTAAATTTATAACCCTAGACTTAAGCTTAAAACAAGGATGCGAACCCGCAGTGTACGGGTCAATCGTAGTAAAAGCAAGAAAATTCCAGGGGTCGATCACAGGGACTCGGTGAAACAGAGTCAATACGGTGTGCTAATGTTAATACTAACCACAAGAGCGATTTAACACAATCAAAGATGAATAAGATGTCAAATAAAGCAAACATGCAATTCTAGGGATTAAAGCATCTAGTTGTGGTTCCAACTCAAGATTTGTAGATAAGCGGACAAAGCTGAGATTTTTGCGTGGGGAAGGTGTTTCTAAAGTGGAGTAGATCACCGGGTAAGTCTCACTACACACTAATCCTAAACCGTAACTCCTATTACCGGGTAAGTCTCAAGGAATCAAGATAAAGAACTATAACCTCAAACTAACATACCATCTAAGGGAATAGAATCAACCTTTACCGGGTAAGTCTCAGGCTAACTCACAAAGATGGGATGGAAGCACACTCAAACCCCAATAAAGGCTAAACCTTTATTACCTACACTTATGATCGTTGGTATACAAACTAAGGAATTACCGGGTAAGTCTCATCCTAGGCTTGCATTGAACCAGGAAAGGTGTAATAAGAATAGGATTTGGCAAACTCTAACACTTAACTCTCAGTTTAAGGTCGGATAAGTCACCTCGGTCAGAAGAATTCCACCCCGGCCGAGATGTTCATCAACCGAACGAGATGCTTAGGGTTAAGGTTAAAGACTCGAACTTTCAGGATCCTACTGAAATCTAAGATTATTCTATCATTGTTTTTCCCACAACCTTCAGCCAATCACCCTAGAATCACACAAGGAAATTAGCCACTCATCATCATTATGAAAGTATTAAATGTAAGGGAAGAAGGTGAATATTTGAACAAAGAAGAATTTAATGAAAAGACTTCAATAACTGAATCAAATATCACAACAAAGCGTTCCTTGGATAATAATCCAAAAAGACAAGACAACAATTGAGGGAATTGAAGACAATCTTACAAAACCCTTCAATAAAGCTATAAAAGCTATGGACTTCAATCTTCCTTCAACCTTCAAAAAGGTTCTTCAACTCTCTCCCAAATTGGGGTGTGCGGCTGCTGCGTCTTTTTCGGTGTAGGCGGATGTTCGTGTATGTGGGGTCTCTGAATTGTGGGAAATCCGACCCTTTTTATAGGAAAATAACCCTCCAAAGATAATAAATCTTAAGAAGATATTATCCCATAAATATAGGTAAAATATATATTCTGCATATCTCCTTCCTTCCAGAAGCCAAGCCCAGAAATATAAGATCACTTTCCAAATTTAAAAGATCTCTTCCAAGAATGAAATATTCTCGCCGCGTCCTAGGTATTCGCCTCGGTCGAGTCGGCGTCCCTGGATCACCTCGGTCGAGATGAATCTCTGGTCAACCGAGGTGAGTCTCAACTGGATGTGAAATCTCTCGAATCTGCTCCAAAGTGGATCTTCAATCCATGGCTATGCTTCCTGGATGTAGCTCCAAATGACTCATGACTCCTTTTGCTCCTTTTTGATGCAAAACGTACCATATTACCTGCAATTACAACAAAACTAGGTGTAGACCTCGATTCTCGCAAAGGTAGATGAAATGGTAGTAAAATCACATAATGTATATACAAACATACAGATTATGAAAGATAAAACGTCCAAACAAACCCCAAAAACTAGACTATAATTCATGCTATCAAAATACCCCATACTTAGCCCTTGCTTGTCCCCAAGCAAGTTCCTTATATAGAAGACAAGATAGAATGGATTATAAGTCAAGAAAATCAATGAAAAAGCTTTTCAAAAACATTTTATGGTGTGCAACTATCATAGATCACTCTAAGAGAATACTTCCTGGAATTTAAAAACTCAATATGCTTAAAACATTTTATAAATATAGGAAAGTTGTTCATCTTTGCACAAAATCATAGAATGCATAATAAATCATAATTATCAAAATTAATCATGTATAATCCGATTTAAACCGCTAAGTCAATCAACAAGCTCAAGGTCTCAAGGGCTTCCCAAAAGAAAAGGTCAAGAAACGTGTAGGGTAGGGATGTATGTAAGGTAATGCGGTGCTAGAATCCGGGAAAAGGATGAACTTCACTTTCACTTTGACTTGCAACATCTTCCACCAATAAGCTTTGCTTATTTCGCACTTTTTTCTCTTTTACTTTACTTTTTGGGATGCATGGACAGAGGTGCACAATAACCGAAGCCTAGGAGATCCGCAATCATCAATTTCTTGAGATGCATCAAACCCTTGATGCACATACCATGACCCGTTAGGAATATCGCTCAATCCGACTTTGGCAAGACACAAACACCCGGCTATGTGAATGGTGCCGAGTTACTCATCTTCATGATTGACTTCCCCAAACCTATAATTGCTTTCTAAGACTTTCACTTCCAGCCCACTTCTCAACTTTAACTTGCTTTCACCACTTGCTTGCTTCCTAATTCCCGGATAGGTAAAGGGAGGCAAAATGTATATGAGGGGTTAAGCATGATCAAGAAGAAGAAGAAGAAAAGAGTGAATTGCCTTGATCTTTCCAAGAAGAGAGTGAGAGAACTTATCCTGCGGTGTCAACCTTCAAATCCAACATAATTTGGATAGAAACAAAGTATTAAACATGCCAATAATTTCAAACAAAGCATTTAGCAACTTAAACATATTATAAAACCTTTCAAACACATAAAGAATTTAAAACCAGTAGGTAAACAAAATCTTCACTGAGGTCATATCCAGATAAGTAGTACAAAAATCGTTTTCGAAAACTCTCAGTTAACCTACCTCGGTCGAGGTGTTCTTGAGTCAACCGAGGTGAATCACCTCGTTCGGCTAGAACTGTCCCGGTCGAGGTCCAAAAAATTTTTTTTAAAACCAGTTTTCTTTCAGTTTCGACGTTTTTTCTCAATCAAATAACCTGTAAGTATGCATGTAATACCAGATAATCATATAAAGGCAAATGAAGCATAAATATGAAAATATCCGATAAATAAAATACATCAAAAATGTCGAATACATCAAAGGTAGCCACATAGTCAAATAACAAACACCCCATACTTGAGACACACTGTCCCAGTGGGTATAATAAAAGTCTAAATAAAAGAGGACTCACCGGATGAGAGCCGAACTGCATAAAAAATATAATAAATAAACCCTGCAGCTCCTCAGTAGTCCTGATCCGGCGGTGGTAGTGGTATGTAGGGGTACTGAGTCGGGTCATAGGGATAGCCCATGATACGCTCAAACTGTAGCTGAGCCATCATGTGCTGATGATGCTGCCGCTCCTGCATCTCGCGGATATCCAGCGAAAGTGCAGCATATGAGTCGATAACCTGATCCGTCAGGTCATCGATCCGTCGGTGTGCAGCTCTGTCCCTCACTCCACGCCTCCTGCGTCCAGCAGGTCTGACTGGAGACGTCGCGGCTGGCGCCGGCTCAGTGTCCTCCTCATCATCTAAATCAATAATAGGTGGTGCGCTCGTCCCAGCTGTATCTGTACCTGTGTCCATCGGGACGCCACCTCCTCTCTCATCCACTGTCTCATCATCGTCGTCATCCTCATCCTCAGCCTCCTCCTCAGCCTCAGCAGGGGCAGCTGCTCCCTCTCTGTAATCCTCCATAAGTGGACCCCAAGCAGTCTGCCAGAAATGTGGATCAAAGACAAAGAACTGTGCAGACCATCTGATGCCCTGAGGTGCAGTCAGCTCCCATGGCATAGCGACGTAGGGTGTAGTCAGTCCTCGGGGAACTAGAATCCTCCGAGTAATCATCTCCTGAAGTCCGAGCGGCTTGGCAGCCGCCACCATGGTACACCTGCTCAGATCCATATCCTGATACCTAGCGATATGGGTCACTATCCCTCCGCAGCATATATCTCCCTTCCCCTTGGCTTTGATCCTGTGCAGATCCTCTGCCAGCATCAAGCCAAAGTCAGGGTATCCTCCTGTGACCATGCAGTATAAAGAGAAGAGCTCCCCCTGTCGGACCTTCTGGGGCGTCTCAGTACGCGCCAGAAGCGTCTCGCTGAAGATCCTGTGTACCAATCGAAAGGCTAGATGATAAATAAGCTTCGCCCTGGAATCACCAGGGCGCTTCCTATCTGCGTGCCTCGTGATGTGGGCGATCTGACCCCAGAACTCTCTAGCTACAGCTCGGGTCGGGAAGTCTACAGCAGTGGGGGCAGGGAAGCCAAAAATGTCTCTCCAGTGGTCAAGAGGTACTATGTAGTTCCGGTTCATCAACCGGTACTTCACAGCCCTCTCTGTGGGGAGGTAAGTGAAGGAACTGACAAACTCGAGGGTCGGCTCGAGGTAGGCTGGGGCTCGGATCTCAGTAAACTGATCCAGCCCGACGGTGGTGATCATCCTCCTAAGCTCTCCATCTACGTGGAGACAATCAAAGGCAGAAACGTCCAGAAATCTAGGAGCGATGACAGGACGACTAGCAATGCGATCATAATCTACCCGGTGTCTCTCGTGGATTGTTAGCATGAAATATTGTGATATTTTAGGCACGTTTTCTAATCGCAATTGATTCATATTGATAGTCTTTGATTGAGCTTTATGCATATATGAGCTAGTATTGCCTATATTGTCGATATGGATGTCTACACGAGTTCTATGTTGATTATAGGTGATTTGGAGCTATTTCCGAACGGAATTGAGCAAAGGAGAGTTGAGTTGATGTGTCCATAGACCAAGGGCACCTTTTGGAAGTAATTTGGAGTATTAGATTGAGGAATGCACGAATGAAGGCAAGAATCACGGTTTTACCCTAAATTACGGCCGTGGATCTTGATGCAGAATTCGATGTTCATTCCAGGGGATATTACGGCCGTGGAAGCTATCCGTGTTTGTTTCCACGCCTCAAAATTACGGTCGTGGAAACTTCCACGACCGTGATCTTGGCGAATCTTTTCGCCACTTTCGAAGCCATAATCTTTTGAAGATTGGGCCGGGCCGACGTTTTGCCCTGCATTATAAAAAGGACGGATGAAGCAAGATTCCGTCACCTCGCTCCCGCACTTACGACCTTTCAACCCTAAGTTTAGCGGCAAAAACGCAAGCTTAGCAACACACAAACCCTCATTCTTGGAGGTGATTTGGAAGAATTCATTGAAGTTCCAAAGTTCGTGTCGGAGAGTCGCTGTTGTGATCTTCGTGTGGAAGATCGAAGTTTCTTGAAGGATTTCGCAAGAAGATTCCTCTTCTTGCTTAGGTTTGATTTAGGATCGGATTGACATCCCGTTTCCTTTCTTTCCTAAGATTGTGATTGTTTATCTCGTTTTACATCTTTTGATAAACACTTGTTCTTGGCTGTGATTCTGAGATTCGATTGAAGATTATTGATAGTTCTTGAAAATTCCCATTTTCTATCCTTTAAATCTTGAATTAATATCAATATGACTGTTATTGGCTAAAAACCCTTAACAATTCTAAGGTGAAGGGTTGATAGTTGTGGCTTAGATGATGATAGATCGATCGTAAACAGATTAGACCCTGAGAGTTAGAGAATCGTCGCCGAAAACCCTAAATCACGGGCTGTTCTTGAGTTCCACGACCGTGGAATCTCAAGAACTAACCGTGATTTTCCTTAAGTCTACGAGCCTGCTTTTACTTTAATCCAAAGTTAAAGATTTGCTTTAACTTAGTTTAGACTTGTCTTTTCTAGGTGGTAGTGAAGCCTCAACAACCTCTACCTCGATTGTGAGCCTCAACAACCTCAATCGGATAAGTTAGTCTTGACCTTTAGATTATAGGTTTGGGTATTTGATGCTAATTCTCGTCTTTAGAATCTTTCTATATTGAGTCTCATCAACCTGTATAGGAAGAGTCTTTTGGGTGAGTTATATAAGGTTTTTGGAACCTCAACCGTACGATTACCTTACATTAGTATACCTTTGCATATCTTAACTCTGTCTTTACATCATTAGTATATCTTGAATCGATTGCCACAGCTGGATACCTGGATCTTTAGGATTGTTGTTTTCCCAATATATTTGCAAAACTCTCATAATAACCGCTTGATAACCTGCAATCGAGTTCGTTCCACCCAAATCCCTGTGTTCGATACTCTGGAATTCTTGCTTAACTATATCGATCCGTACACTGCGGGTTCGCTTGCTTGATTTCAGTTTTATAAATATAAAGCTTATTTGCACACACTTCTAGGGGCGAACAAGTTTTTGGCGCCGTTGCCGGGGATTTGGCTTCGACCGAATCCGGTAGCCGGTTGTCAAGCTTGGGAGCTTGCTCTCGTTATTTGATTTTTCTTTGAGTGTAGGCGCAGGTCTAGGAACACCGGAGATCTCTTACCTCTTGATCAAGAGTTAGAGAAAACCTTGAGGCAAAAGCGCAAGGAAAAGAGGATGGCTCAAGAAAACGAAAGCGATCTTCAAACTAAGTTGGCGGAGAAGGAAGCTCAACTCCGATGGAATGAGTCTTTCCTCCAAGACGAAATGGATCGTCACCAAACTCAAGTTAACGGTCTACAAGACGTGATCGCCCAAATGACGATAAAGATGAGCGATCATGAAAATAAAGTGGGGAAGAAGTCCTCGAGAAGAAGGACAAGGTCTAGAAGAAGAAACCACTCATCCACCGATGATAGTGATTCTTCCATGCCTCCTTTAGAAGAAATTGATCCCACGATCAATATAAATCCTTTCAATCAACAAGGAGCTGCTAACCGTCGCATTCCACCTAGAAATGCGAGGGTCGAACGTGTGGATAATGAGCCAAGAACTCTTGGCCAGCGGATGGATCCAACACAACAACCACGCCGTTTAGGTGTGAACTTTGATGCTGAAGATGTACAAGGGTTTAGCTTCAACCCTCAAGTCATCACTCTTGTTCGCCAAAGCCAGTTTGGCGGTACAAGCACCGAATCTCCACACCAACACTTGCAAAACTTTGAGTGTATGATGGAGACGATGAGGCCAAAGAGCGCCACTACCAACAGCTATAAGCTCAAACCTTTCTTTTTCTCTTTGAAAGGGAAAGCGCTATCTTGGTACCAAGCTCTTCCTAGTGGAAAGCTAGAGACGTGGGAAGACCTCTCCGCAGAGTTTCTCACCAAGTTCTTTCCGCCCTCCAAAACGGCGGAACTTAGAGGTAAGATTAATGCTTTTTCTATGAGACCTAACGAAAGTTTGTTTCAATCTTGGGAAAGGTTTTAGGATTTGCTCTTGGATTGCCCTCATCATGGCATATCCAAGCTTGCCTTGCTGGAAATTTACTACAAGGGGCTGGATGCGGGGAACGCAATTCAACCTTCAATCCCTCTCATGTGGAACGTTCATGGACATGAGAGAAGATGACGCTTGGGACTTCATTGAGAAGCAAGCAAGAGTCATAGAGAAGTATTCCCACCGGAAAGTGGAGGGAAATCGTGTGGAGCAAGGAGCAAAGCTCACACATGAAGCTCAAAATCAAATTTTCTCCCTCAACAATGAGATCAAAGAGTTGAAGGAGACGATCAAGACCAACTTCCCAAAGCAACAAGAGAAGGATGTTGGCTATTTGGGCAACAACAACGGCGGTGATAACACCAACCGCAACAACAACAACCGGAACAATAACCGGAACAACAATTGGAATGGAAACAACAACAACCGGAACAACAACAATTGGAACAACAATCGGGGTTCGAACAACAACAATTGGCGCTCCAATCAGCAAAATTCCGGTAACTCCCATCCTTCCGATTCCAATCCACTAACTCCACCCTCTTCTTCCTCTACTCCTTTGAAAAGCCAGGGGCAATCATCAAATGGAGGAAACAACACGGGAAAAGAGAAGCCGGATCCCATGTTGGAGACGATCTTGGGAAAGCTTCAAGGGTTGGAGAACCGCATCATCAAGGTTGATGATCAAATTTCTAAGGTTGACAAAGCTCAAAAGGTTTTGGAAAATCAAATGTTCAACCATGCGGAGGAAGTTCCTAGAAATCAAGGGAAGCTTCCAGGAAAGACGGAGGACAACCCTAAGGGAAGGGTGATGGCAATTACAACTAGGAGCGGAGTGACTACCACCGATCCGCAGCCTACGTTTGTTGAAGTCCCCGTAGAGAAAAGTAAAGAAAAGGGGAAGGAGAAGGAAGATATCTATGTTCCTCCTCCGGCTTTCAAACCTCCCCTACCATTCCCTCAATCTAGAGCGCGAGCACGCCTAGACAAGCAATTCGGTAAGTTCATAGAACTCATGAGCAAATTGCATATTAACATACCTTTCATTGATGCTATTGTAGGTATGCCGGCTTATGGCAAGTTCTTGAAGGAGCTCCTCTCTAACAAGAGGAAGCTAGAAGATTTTGGAGAAGTCAAGATGAGTTCGGACTCTTCGGACCTCATCAAGACTATGAAGGAGAAAATGCCCCCAAAGCTGAAAGATCCGGGGTCATTTTGTATTCCCATTGGAGTGGGGGAGGTCACATATGACGCTTTATGTGACTTGGGAGCAAGTGTGAGCATCTTACCACTTGCATTGTGCAGGAAGATCGGTTTAGGCGACCCTAAACCGGTGAAGATGACGTTATACATGGCGGATCGATCCATTACTCGTCCCGTCGGTATTGTAGAAGACGTCCCGGTCAAGCTAGGCAAGTTCTTTGTCCCAATTGACTTTGTCGTGCTTGACATTCCTGCGGATAGTCCGGTCCCGATCATACTCGGAAGACCGTTTCTTGCAACTTCCGGCTGCATGGTCGATTGCAAGAATGGGAGACTCGCTTTTGACATTGGGGAAGAGAAAGTAGAATTCGTTCTTTCCACTCTAGTGAAGGAGCCAATCTTTGATGAGGAGATTTACAATTTCCAAGACGAAGAAGGTTTATCTAGGGAGGAGGTAAGTGCGATTCTCTTTAACGATCCTTTGCAAAAGGTTATTACTATGAGTCTAACCGATGTAGGAGGAGAAGAAGAGTGCAAAGAGGAAATTGAAGCCTTAGAGGCACAAGAAGAGATGCATGAAGTGGAGTTTGAGAAACTCCACGATGAGGCAGAAAACACTCAAATCCACGGTCATACTCTGTATTCCACGGCCGTGGATTCCATGACCAAATTCGACCTCCATTCCAGAGGATATTACGGCCGTGGAAAACCAGAGGAAACCGTGATTTTGACCGTGGAAAAGGACGATCGACACACTCCTTCAACTTCCTCTGATTCTTCTCCAATCCACTCAACATCCTTAGAAGCTTCCAAGGAAACATCGGAAGCTCCTCAAGGATCATTAGAAGTTCCGAAAGCAATGGAACTTAAACCACTTCCTACTCATCTAAGGTACGCTTTTCTTGGATCTAATTCTACCTTTCCGGTTATCGTTAGTTCCGAATTAAGCATAGATGAACATGAACAGCTCATGATTGTCCTTAGGAAACATAGAAAAGCCATAGGCTACACTATTGAGGACTTAGTAGGAATCAAACCCTCCCTATGCATGCACAAAATACTAATGGAGGAGGACTTTAGAACTTCAAGACAACCTCAAAGGCGGTTGAATCCGACCATGAAGGAGGTTGTCAAGAAAGAAATCCTTAAACTTCTTGATGCAGGTATCATCTATCCTATCTCCGATAGCAAGTGGGTGAGCCCGGTTCAAGTGGTTCCGAAGAAGGGAGGAATGACGGTCATCACCAATAAGAACAACGAACTCATTCCTACCCGAACCGTGACTGGATGGCGAATGTGCATAGACTACCGCAAGCTCAACAATGCAACGCGGAAGGACCACTTTCCATTGCCATTCATCGATCAAATGCTTGAAAGGTTAGCACAACATTCATACTTTTGCTACCTTGACGGTTATAGTGGTTTCTTTCAGATCCCGATACATCCGGATGATCAAGAGAAGACCACATTCACGTGCCCTTGGGGTACGTTCGCTTATAGGAGAATGCCGTTCGGACTTTGCAACGCCCCAGCCACCTTCCAACGGTGCATGATGGCCATCTTCTCCGAATATGTGGAGGAAATCATGGAAGTCTTCATGGACGACTTCTCCGTTTACGGTTCCTCCTTTAACGATTGTCTTTCCAACCTTTCTCTTGTTTTGCAAAGATGTGAAGACACTAACCTAGTTCTTAATTGGGAGAAGTGTCAATTCATGGTTAAGGAAGGAATCGTTTTAGGTCACTTAGTCTCTAGTAGAGGGATAGAGGTAGATAAAGCTAAAATAGAGACCATAGAGAAACTTCCTCCCCCAATTTCGGTGAAGGGAATAAGAAGTTTCCTAGGACATGCTGGATTTTATAGACGTTTCATTCAAGACTTTTCTAAGATATCAAAGCCTCTCACTAATCTATTGATGAAGGATGCGGTTTTTGAGTTTTCACAGGAATGTCTAGATGCGTTCAACACCATTCGGCAAGCTCTAATTTCAGCACCCATTATCCAACCCCCGGATTGGACTCTCCCTTTCGAGATTATGTGTGATGCTAGTGACGTAGCCATTGGAGCTGTTCTCGGGCAACGAAAGGAAGGACGAACCCACGCCATATACTATGCTAGCAAGACGCTAGACGAAGCCCAGCTCAACTACGCCACTACGGAAAAAGAGTTTCTAGCCATTGTCTATGCTATTGATAAGTTTCGCTCTTATCTTGTAGGTGCAAAGGTGATTGTCTACACGGATCATGCTGCGATCCGATACCTCCTTGCAAAGAAAGATGCGAAGCCAAGGCTGATTAGATGGATTCTCCTCCTACAAGAATTCGATCTTGAGATCCGCGACAAGAAAGGCTCGGAAAATTCTGTTGCGGATCATTTGAGTCGTCTAACACATCTAGAGGACGATCATCTACCCATTGATGACTCCTTTCCGGACGAACACCTACACATCATAGAGGAGTGCATCAAGGTAGTCTCCAAAGGTAACGAACCATGGTTTGCTGATTTTGTTAACTATTTGGTTTGCCAGGAGATACCACCCGGACTATCATACGCACAAAGGAAGAAGTTCTTCAAGGATGTCCGGGAATACCATTGGAACGAGCCTCTCCTCTTTAAGAGAGGTCCGGATGGCATCATCCGGCGATGTGTGCCGGAAGATGAGATGCAAAGTGTCATCCGTCATTGTCATTCACTACCTTGTGGAGGACATGCTAGTTCGAACAAAACTAGCGCAAAGGTATTGCAATCTGGATTTTATTGGCCTACTTTATTTAAAGATGTGCAATCCTTTGTTTCTTGTTGCGATGCTTGTCAAAGAACAGGCAATATCTCTAGGAGGAACGAGATGCCCCTCAACAACATCCAAGAGGTGGAGATTTTCGACGTTTGGGGAGTCGACTTCATGGGACCATTCCCTTCTTCTTGTGGAAACCAATACATACTATTGGCGGTAGATTATGTCTCTAGATGGGTCGAAGCAATTGCCTCTCCCACAAATGATGCCATGGTGGTGGTCAAGTTCTTCAACAAGACCATTTTTCCGCGATTCGGGACGCCAAGGACAATCATTAGTGATGGAGGTTCTCACTTCATAGCCCGTCGCTTTGAAGCTCTTCTAGCCAAGTATGGGGTTACTCACAAGATCGCTACCCCTTACCATCCACAAACGAGTGGACAAGTCGAGATCTCAAATAGGGAGATCAAGGGAATTCTAGAGAAGACGGTTTCAAGGACTAGGAAGGATTGGTCCTTGAAGCTAGATGATGCATTGTGGGCATACCGGACTGCATACAAGACTCCCATAGGAACCACACCATACAACCTCGTGTATGGAAAGTCTTGTCATTTGCCGGTAGAGCTAGAGCACAAAGCGTTTTGGGCTATCAAATGGCTAAATTTCGGCATGAAGGAAGCGGGAGAGAAGCGTCTCCTAGACATCAACGAGCTGGATGAACTCCGTTTGAACGCCTATGAAAACGCTAAGATCTACAAGGAAAGAGCAAAGCGTTGGCATGATAAGCATATCATCCCAAAGGACTTGCAAGAAGGAGATCAAGTTCTCCTCTTCAATTCGAGACTTCGCCTCTTTCCAGGTAAGTTAAAATCTCGTTGGACTGGACCTTTTCTAATTAAGCGTATTTTCCCCCATGGTGCAGTTGAAGTATGGGGTGAAGCTAGCGGAAGTTTTAAGGTGAACGGTCAACGACTCAAGAAGTACTCACCGGAACTCCAAGCTGAGGAGTTTGCACCTACCGCACTCGAATAAGTGCGAGATTGGTCTAGCTACGGACCTTAAACAAAGCGCTTCTTGGGAGGCAACCCAAGGTATTGTATTTTCGTTTTTGCTTTCGATTCATAGTTTAGTTTAGAATAAAAGTTTTTGCTTTATTTTTGCCTCGATTTCTTCCGGTATGTTCGTGTTTTTGGTTGTAGGATCGATGGAAAAGAGGAAGGGAGGGATAATGACGAAGAGAAGTGACGAAATTTGGACTTTGAAGCTTTACAGAGAGTTCGACGGTCTAAATTACGGTCGTCATAGCTACAGTGGCCGTAATTCTCAAAAGCCTGTGAAAAATCACAAAAATTACGGGTCCGTACATTTCCACGGCCGTGGAATGCCCCGACAAACCGTGATTTTTGAAATTTTGCCTGCGAGTATAAAAGCCACACTTCACCACAAAAACACCACAAAATCCCCAATTTCCACGCCCTAAATACCGAAAACACGCAGCTCATCCCAAATCTTCATTCTCTAATCGTTTTTAACGATTCTTCTTCCTAAACTGAAGCAAATCCAACCAAGAACATGATCCAAGCAACGAATCACGCGGAAAACGATCAACAATTCCGCATTTTGGATTTCTCAATCCGAAAAAGAGGTTTTTGCTCTCTTCTTGATTCTAGTCGTTTTTGTTCGTTTTTGTTAGAGATTTTTAGGGAGAACTGATTGAGATTGGAAGAAATTAGATTAGGACTGCCTGTTGTGGAGTTTGATTGCTGATTTGCTGAGGATTGAGAAATTCCGTGTCGAATTACGGTCTACACAGATTCCACGGCCGTAGTTTAGGAAGAACAGACCGTAATTCTCAACAGAATGGATTTCGTGAGGAGAGTTTCGGGGAGGATTAAAGAAAAGAAAGGGGAACAGAATAAGAAGAGAAAGGGTAACCCCTCCACATCTAGGGCACCACCACCACCCTCATCCCCTTCACCTTCACCCCTATCTTCACCTCCATCCTCACCACCTCCATCCAGCATCCCGATCATACACGAAAACCACCAAGCTGCATTTGAGAGGATAGAGAAGAGGGCAGTGATTGGCCCTAGGTACATGTTGTTGGAGGATCTTCATCCTCTCAACATAGTGGATGACCTTACTTGGCTCTTGGATAGAGCCGGTTTGCTTGTCTTCACGAACATTCGTGAGGACGCTTATGAGGAGATCACCCGAGAGGTTGTGACGTCTTTTGAGCACAGCCA
The DNA here is from genome assembly GCA_033239125.1 of Fagopyrum homotropicum. Taxonomy (NCBI): domain Eukaryota; kingdom Viridiplantae; phylum Streptophyta; class Magnoliopsida; order Caryophyllales; family Polygonaceae; genus Fagopyrum; species Fagopyrum homotropicum. The sequence goes on along the minus strand of BSWB01000007.1, from coordinate 51,554,596 downwards.
TGTCGATAGGACTGTCTCCTTCCGTCTCATGAATAGAGACTACCAGCTTAGCATTGTTGAGTTCGGGACCATCTTTGGGTTCCATGAGACCTACAACGGTCGCCTCCCTAGGAACGTTTCTGCTAAGGATTTTTGGGAGGATGTGGCGATGATCTATGCCGACGAGGACCGTTGGCATCCAGCTGATACCAAGGCCAAATTGATGTACCATTTGGCCTTGAAGATAGCTCACCGTGTTCTTTCGGAGTGTCTCTTTCCTAGGACGGAGACGCCCCAAAAGATCAAGACGGATGAGCTATTCCTTCTCTATGCTATGCTCCACGGATGCCGCGCCGATTGTGCTACTCTTTTGGCGGCGACAATGAGCAAGCTCAAGAACAAGTCGAGAGGGAACATTGGATACGGTGGGATAGTGACCCACATAGCTAGGACTTTTGGAGTGGACTTCTCGGCTTGCACACGTATACCGGCAGTTCCATTAGGGCTACACGCTTTCATGGTTAGGGGACTCATCTTCCCCACACATAGAGGTCCGCCTTATGCGGGCATGCCCTGGGAGAGTAGGACCGGTAGGGGTATTGAGTGGCTACCGGAGTATTCCATTGTGGCGGGACGCCACAACTGGAAGGAGACGTTCGCTGCGATGCATGCGAACAGGCTTGTAGCTCCCCCTTACGTTCCACCGCCGGTAGTAGATGAGGAGGATATGGGAGATCAGTATGAGAGTGGTGGAGGAGCAGAGCAGGAGTTCGGCACGTTTCCGGATCAGCCGGATACGGCCCAGGATGTACCTAGACGCTCTCCGCGTCCGGCTAGAGCTTCAGGCTCGTCATCTCGCCGCGCTAGCGTGAGTGAGAGGCCCACGTGGATGACTACACCTCCCACCTGGTACGAGACACCCCCTCCTTGGTCCACCACGCAGCCAGCAACACCACCACCACCGCAGCCAGCACCAGCAGATGCTCCCGGATGGTATGATCACCCCCCTGGGTGGTATGAGAGGATGCCGGATTGGGCTACCGGACTTTCAGAGAGAGTCGGAGCACTAGAGATCCGGGCGGATGATAGAGACAGACGTTTCGACGACCTCGACCACATGATGAGGGACGTCTACCGCCAGCAGTTTGGGCGGTACTATGATCCGAGCTTCTCTCCATTTCCACCTCCACCGGCACCGCAGTGATAGATGACCGGACAGCTCGTTTTAGACATTCCCGCCACCATTTGTGAGTTTTCTTTTTCTTTTCTTTCTTTTGTTCTTTCTTGTGAACATTAGGGACAATGTTCGTCCTAAGTATGGGGTGGGATGTACTAAACGTTTGTAATAACTCTACTCTATATGTTGCTTCTATTCCGAGACTATCCTTGCATGTTCATTGTATGTTACACGTTTTATTCTTGCATTGCATGAAAAAGAACTTTAAAAACTCATAAAAATTGAAAAATTTTTAAAAATTTGATGCTTCTAACGAATCGATATGATTTCCATGATAATCATTACTTGCGAATTGAGTTGATAACAATTGCATGCTTGAAAGGATGGTAATTCGAAAAGGATTTGAATGAATGAATTTTACCTCTTTTGCAAGTTGTATAATGTGAGAATTGTTACCTAAATCATGTAAGAAATTGAAGTTGAAATCACATTATAAGCTCCTATACTTCTTGTTGAAATGATTAAGGCAATTCGATATTTTCTTTCTTCTTCCTTTGAATCATCTAACTCCTCATTGAAATATTAGCCTCCCTTACCCATCCGGGAACTTGGAAAGTAAATGAGAAAAAAAGGCATGTTTGATGTGGGAGGGCCATGAGAGCAAGTATTTGCAATCAATTGAATAGAAAGAAATTATAGGTTTGGGGAAGTCAATCATGACGATGAGTAACTCGGCACCATTCACATAGCCGGGTGTTTGTGTCTTGCCAAAGTCGGATTGAGCGATATTCCTAGCGGATTATGGTATGTGCGCTAAGGGTTTGAGGCATCTCGCAAAAATGAGAAACGCCAATCTCCTAGGCTTCGGTTTTTGTGCACCTCTATCCATAACTCCAAAAGTAAAGTCGAAAAAGGAGAGAGCGAAGCTCTAAGTGAAGTGTTGCGGAAACCGCAAAAGAAGAAGAAGGTAGATATCCACTTTCCCGGATTTATGCACCACTTTCCCTTAAAGTTTTCCCCACCCTTCCATGCTCTAGACCTTTTCTTTGAAAGTCCTTATGATCAAAAGAATGTTATATGGCTTGGTGATCTAAATTGAAATTCTTATGATTGATTTTGATAATGTTTGAAGGTTATAATGCTTGTTTGGAAGTTAAATTGGTTCATGATTCTTCTTTACCTCTTACTCTCTAATTAAGTGTGTGAAAGTTTGAAACGATTGAAGCAAGGTTTGAGAATGATCTATTCTTTAGAAGTCACTTTCATCCAAAAGAAGGTACACATATTTCATCCTAACTCTTGTTTTAAAGCTTTTTGAAAGACCTTGCTTAGGGACAAGCAAGTGTTAAGTATGGGGTTATTTGTTAGCATGAAATATTGTGATATTTTAGGCACGTTTTCTAATCGCAATTGATTCATATTGATAGTCTTTGATTGAGCTTTATGCATATATGAGCTAGTATTGCCTATATTGTCGATATGGATGTCTACACGAGTTCTATGTTGATTATAGGTGATTTGGAGCTATTTCCGAACGGAATTGAGCAAAGGAGAGTTGAGTTGATGTGTCCATAGACCAAGGGCACCTTTTGGAAGCAATTTGGAGTATTAGATTGAGGAATGCACGAATGAAGGCAAGAATCACGGTTTTACCCTAAATTACGGCCGTGGATCTTGATGCAGAATTCGATGTTCATTCCAGGGGATATTACGGCCGTGGAAGCTATCCGTGTTTGTTTCCACGCCTCAAAATTACGGTCGTGGAAACTTCCACGACCGTGATCTTGGCGAATCTTTTCGCCACTTTCGAAGCCATAATCTTTTGAAGATTGGGCCGGGCCGACGTTTTGCCCTGCATTATAAAAAGGACGGATGAAGCAAGATTCCGTCACCTCGCTCCCGCACTTACGACCTTTCAACCCTAAGTTTAGCGGCAAAAACGCAAGCTTAGCAACACACAAACCCTCATTCTTGGAGGTGATTTGGAAGAATTCATTGAAGTTCCAAAGTTCGTGTCGGAGAGTCGCTGTTGTGATCTTCGTGTGGAAGATCGAAGTTTCTTGAAGGATTTCGCAAGAAGATTCCTCTTCTTGCTTAGGTTTGATTTAGGATCGGATTGACATCCCGTTTCCTTTCTTTCCTAAGATTGTGATTGTTTATCTCGTTTTACATCTTTTGATAAACACTTGTTCTTGGCTGTGATTCTGAGATTCGATTGAAGATTATTGATAGTTCTTGAAAATTCCCATTTTCTATCCTTTAAATCTTGAATTAATATCAATATGACTGTTATTGGCTAAAAACCCTTAACAATTCTAAGGTGAAGGGTTGATAGTTGTGGCTTAGATGATGATAGATCGATCGTAAACAGATTAGACCCTGAGAGTTAGAGAATCGTCGCCGAAAACCCTAAATCACGGGCTGTTCTTGAGTTCCACGACCGTGGAATCTCAAGAACTAACCGTGATTTTCCTTAAGTCTACGAGCCTGCTTTTACTTTAATCCAAAGTTAAAGATTTGCTTTAACTTAGTTTAGACTTGTCTTTTCTAGGTGGTAGTGAAGCCTCAACAACCTCTACCTCGATTGTGAGCCTCAACAACCTCAATCGGATAAGTTAGTCTTGACCTTTAGATTATAGGTTTGGGTATTTGATGCTAATTCTCGTCTTTAGAATCTTTCTATATTGAGTCTCATCAACCTGTATAGGAAGAGTCTTTTGGGTGAGTTATATAAGGTTTTTGGAACCTCAACCGTACGATTACCTTACATTAGTATACCTTTGCATATCTTAACTCTGTCTTTACATCATTAGTATATCTTGAATCGATTGCCACAGCTGGATACCTGGATCTTTAGGATTGTTGTTTTCCCAATATATTTGCAAAACTCTCATAATAACCGCTTGATAACCTGCAATCGAGTTCGTTCCACCCAAATCCCTGTGTTCGATACTCTGGAATTCTTGCTTAACTATATCGATCCGTACACTGCGGGTTCGCTTGCTTGATTTCAGTTTTATAAATATAAAGCTTATTTGCACACACCTCTAGGGGCGAACAAGTTTCGGGATGAGGAAGAAGAAGGGGAAGGAGAGGATCTATCCCTAAGGGCTAAAAATCTATCAGAACTCATCTTCAAACTGCACTGTCAGATTACCTCGGTCGACTGACAAACTCCAAGAATCACCTCGACCGAGGTGCAGAACGACTGGACCGAGGCAAAGGCAGTGCGATTTCAACTCTCTGATTTTCAGTTCTTTTCCCCCAAAAATCACTACCGATGCTTCCTAAGGGGTACTTAAAGGTTTCCTCAACAGAAGCAAGGGCAACCAAAGCCCAAATATCAGTAAACGAACGAGTTTAGGTTTTCGAACGTTTTTACCTCGTTTCGGTCGAAACGCTCAAATTTCTTGCAGATCTGTAGTTGCAATCGACTCCTCTATCCTTCAATCTCGGTTTGGAAGTAGAAATTGTTGAAAACGAGCAAGAAACGAGATGTGCGAGGTGTTTCTGTCCGCCGCGGTCGAGGAGGGTAAAAAAAAAGTGAAAATGTAATTTTTCCCCCTTTTATGCTGTTACTGGATCTGCTGTCACCTCGGTCGAGATGGTCTCGACTGGACCGAGGTGGTATGGACCGAGGCGGTTCTGCAGAAACCCTAGTTGCCTCGGTTGCTTCAAGAATCAACTCGGTCGAGGTGCTCTGACAGTGACCGAGGTGCTTCCGTCTTCTCAGAATCTCGAACTTCTGTCCTTCCAGATGTGTTTCTTCCTGTTGTCTGTCCAGAACGCCAAAAACAAAGCAAAGCAAAGCAAAAACAAAAACTATCTAAGCTAGACTAGAAAACGGGAAAGAAGAGCAATACCTTGGGTTGCCTCCCAAGAAGCGCTTGATTTAAGGTCGCTAGCTGGACCATGATGCGTCTCAAACGAGGTATATCGGTGCAACCTCCTCAACCGGCGTTTCCGGCTGGTATTTCTTAAGTCTATGACCGTTGACCTTGAAGCTTCCGCTAGTTTCGCCCCATATCTCAACTGCACCATGAGGGAAAACATGCTTCACAACATAAGGTCCGGTCCATCTAGATTTCAACTTACCTGGAAAAAGACGGAGGCGGGAGTTGAAGAGTAGAACTAAGTCTCCTTCGTTAAGCTCCTTTGGGATGATACGCTTGTCATGCCATCTCTTTGTCCTTTCCTTATAGATTTTGGCATTCTCGTAAGCGTTCAAACGCAGCTCCTCCAGCTCGTTAAGCTCCAATAGGCGTTTCTCGCCAGCCTCCTTGATGTCAAAGTTCAACCATTTGATAGCCCAATACGCCTTGTGCTCCAACTCAACGGGCAAATGGCAAGACTTTCCATATACCAGATTATAAGGGGTGGTACCTATGGGAGTCTTGAATGCCGTCCTGTACGCCCAAAGAGCATCGTCCAATTTCATGGACCAATCCTTCCTCGTTCTAGAGACGGTCTTCTCCAAAATTGCCTTGATTTCTCTATTCGAGATCTCGACCTGTCCACTAGTTTGAGGGTGATAAGCGGTTGATACCTTGTGGGTTACCCCATACTTCGACAGAAGTGCCTTAAACTTCCGGTTGATGAAATGCGTTCCTCCATCGCTGATGATGATGCGTGGAGTTCCAAATCGTGGAAAGATAGTTCTATTCAAGAACTTCACAACCACCTTGGCGTCGTTAGTGGGAGAAGCAATGGCTTCAACCCATCTAGAGACGTAATCAACGGCAAGGAGAATGTAGAGGTTTCCTCCGGAGGATGGGAAAGGTCCCATGAAGTCAATCCCCCACACATCAAAGATTTCCACTTCTTGGATGTTATTAAGCGGCATCTCGTTCCTCCTTGATAAGTTCCCTGTTCTTTGGCATGCATCACAAGAAACAACAAAAGATTGCACATCCTTAAATAATGTAGGCCAAAAGAAACCGGAACGCAATACCTTAGCGCATGTTTTATCGGTGCTAGCATGTCCTCCACAAGGAAGTGAATGACAATGCCTTATGACGCTATTAACTTCATCTTCCGGAATGCACCTTCGAAGCATCCCATCCGGTCCGCGCTTGAATAGCAGCGGCTCATCCCAGTAGTAGTGTCGTACTTCCTTGAAGAATCTCTTCTTTTGAGAGTACGTCAATCCGGGCGGTATTTCCTGGCAAACAAGATAATTCACAATATCAGCATACCAAGGACCTTTATTATCAGAAAGTTGGTGGAGGGAATGATCCGCCAACTGTGGGTGAATATCAGAGAAGGGAGTAAGAAAATTGTTATTCTCAGCGATCTCAGTTGACGTCATCTCGCTGTCGACATCGGTCGAGGCGTTTAGGCGTTGACCGAGGTGTTCTTCAGATGCCTCGCTCCATCCAGAAAGTGCCTCGGTCGAGGTACTTCTACTGGAACCGAGACTGGAGATCTTCGTCTCCTGGACTAGCTTCTCAGTTTTAGCTCCTGGATCCTCTTCCAGTGCCTTCAAGCTCCGTATATCTGCATCACAAGAAGCATCTATACCTTCCTCCATTAAACTGAAGCTAATAACTCTTTCGAGTGGATCGTTAATAAGGATAGAGCTCACCAATTCCCTTGATTCTTCTTCATCGTAGATGTTGAAGATATCATCAGTTAGTTGCTCTCCTTTCATGGCCGCAAGTAGTGCGAACTCCACCTCATCGCCACCAACGTTGAATTTCAACTTGGCGTTCTTGCAATCCACATTGCAACCCGAAGTTGCTAGAAATGGCCTCCCGAGAATGATAGGAACTGGATAATCTGCGGGAATGTCAAGTACGACAAAATCTATAGGTAGATAGAAGTTACCTAACTTGACCGGAACGTCCTCCAAAATGCCCACGGGATGGGTAATGGAGCGATCCGCCATGTAAAGTCGAATCTTGACCGGCTTGGGCTCTCCAAGACCGATCTTAGTGCATAGCTCCAGCGGGATGATGCTCACGCTGGCTCCTAGATCACAAAGGGCTTCACAAGTGACATCCCCGACTTGAATGGGAATGCAAAATGAGCCGGGATCTCTCAACTTAGGTGGCATCTTTTCCTTCATGATCTTGATAAGCTCCGAAGATTTAGATGTCATCCTAACTTCACCAACATCCTCCAGCTTCCTCTTCCTTGATAAGATTTCTTTTAAGAACTTCCCATAGGCGGGCATACCTAGAATAGCATCAAGGAAAGGAATATTAATATGTAGCTTATTCATCAAGTCAAGAAACTTACCAAAGTGCTTGTCTAGATGTGCTCTGGCTCTGGACTGAGGGAATGGAAGTGGTGGTTTATATGTAGGAGGTGGAACATAAGTTTCTGTCGTTCCTCCTGCTTTCTGTTGCGCCGCCTCGGTTGGCATCTCGGTCGAGGTGTTCTTCGACTGGGTCTGGACCGAGGTGGTCTGCATCGAGCGAGGTACTGGATCTGCAGTTTTGAGTCCACTCCTCGTCGTTATGGCCATGCACTGGCCCTTAGGGTTAGTTTCCGTCTTTGCTGGAAGCTTCCCTGGATCTCTTGGCGCTTCATTCGCCCTATTAGCAAGTTGTTGTTCGAAGGACTTTTGGGCCCTCGAAAATGAAGTCATAGAATTCTCCATAGCACTAAGCTTGATCAAGATTGCCTCCAGGACTGCGTCCTTCTTTTCCGGCTGAGACGAACTTGATCCTTGCCCTTGGCTTTTCAATGGAGTAGAAGAAGAAGAAGGAGAAGAGAGGAAAGGGTTAGAGGAATCATTAGAATTGGAGTTTGAGTGATTGTTACCGTGATTTTGGTTATTCGCCCTCCAATTGTTGCTATTGGATCCTCTATTGTTGTTGTTGTAGTTGTTGTTTCGGGGTCCGTTGTTGTTGTTACGGTACCCGTTATTGTTGTTGTTGTTGTTCCTTTGCCCTTGCTCTTCCTTCTTAGTTTGAGCCATCAAGAGCTCCTTCAATTGCTTCACGTCGTTCTTCAAGGACGTGAGCTGGTTGTTGTTGGGTTGAGTCTCTTGAAAGTTGACTCTTTTAACTCCACCCTCAGCTCCTTGGTGGGTGTACTTCTCCATGTGCAAGGCTTGCTTCTCAATGAAGTCCCAAGCCTCGTCAACCGCCATGCCCATGAAGGTACCGGCGGAGAGTAGTTGGAGATTGAACTGGGTGCTTCCGTCCAGCCCTTTGAAGTAGATCTCCAACAACTCAATCTTTGGAATCCCATGATGTGGGCAATCCAAAAGGATATCCTTGAACCGCTCCCAAGATTTGGACAAGCTCTCCTTGTACTTCATGATGAAAGCATTGATCTTCCCTCTCATTTCAGCAGTCTTTGAGGGGGGAAAGAATTTGGTCAAGAATTCTGTAGTCATCTCCTCCCATGTGCTAATTTTTCCTGGAGGAAGAGATTGATACCAAGTAAGAGCTCTATCTTTTAAAGAAAAGTAAAAAGGTCTTAGCTTGTAGTTGTTGTTCTCAATTCTGGACGGTCGCAAGGTTTCCATCAAGATCTCGTAGTTTTGAAGATGTTGATGCGGCGACTCCTTCTCTAGTCCTCCGAATTGGCATTGGCGAATCATGGCTAGAACTTGCGGTCGAAGTTCGTAGTCATGATCCGCTGGATCTCCTAGGTTCACCCCTGGACGCCTCAGCTGTTGATTAGGGTCCATCCTTTGACCTAGGGTTTGTGGGATTCCTGCAAGAAGAACATCTCGGACTGGCATCCGAGGTGGAAGTACCTCGGCCGGGGCGTCAGGTACTGGAATCTGCCTCGGTCGAGGATCAACTACTGGATCCTCCCTCGGTCGAAGTAGAATCTGGTCCCGAATGGCTGCAATCTCAGCTTCGATTGCTGCAGTCCTGGCATGATTCTCTTCTTTCTCTTGCCTTAGCTCTTCTTTACTGAGACGTAGCAGCTCCTGCGTCTCTCTCAATTGGGCCGCAAGATTGTGATCGTCTTGTTGGGCCATCTTCGCTTCTCTTAAGCGTCGCTTGTATGTCTTTTCTGGTTCGGGATCGTAAGGAACGATTTCCTTCCCAGTGCGGGTTCTTCGCATGTACCTAAGAAAGAACCTGCAAAGATCGTCACTCAAGTAGAGTGGTTAGATGAAACGGGGCAAGCGCCCCAAGAGCAAACCGTACCGGCTCGGTCTAGACCAAGTCCCCGGCAACGGCGCCAAAAACTTGTTCGCTCCAAACGGTGTGTGCAAGCTTTAAATTTATAACCCTAGACTTAAGCTTAAAACAAGGATGCGAACCCGCAGTGTACGGGTCAATCGTAGTAAAAGCAAGAAAATTCCAGGGGTCGATCACAGGGACTCGGTGAAACAGAGTCAATACGGTGTGCTAATGTTAATACTAACCACAAGAGCGATTTAACACAATCAAAGATGAATAAGATGTCAAATAAAGCAAACATGCAATTCTAGGGATTAAAGCATCTAGTTGTGGTTCCAACTCAAGATCTGTAGATAAGCGGACAAAGCTGAGATTTTTGCGTGGGGAAGGTGTTTCTAAAGTGGAGTAGATCACCGGGTAAGTCTCACTACACACTAATCCTAAACCGTAACTCCTATTACCGGGTAAGTCTCAAGGAATCAAGATAAAGAACTATAACCTCAAACTAACATACCATCTAAGAGAATAGAATCAACCTTTACCGGGTAAGTCTCAGGCTAACTCACAAAGATGGGATGGAAGCACACTCAAACCCCAATAAAGGCTAAACCTTTATTACCTACACTTATGATCGTTGGTATACAAACTAAGGAATTACCGGGTAAGTCTCATCCTAGGCTTGCATTGAACCAGGAAAGGTGTAATAAGAATAGGATTTGGCAAACTCTAACACTTAACTCTCAGTTTAAGGTCGGATAAGTCACCTCGGTCAGAAGAATTCCACCCCGGCCGAGATGTTCATCAACCGAACGAGATGCTTAGGGTTAAGGTTAAAGACTCGAACTTTCAGGATCCTACTGAAATCTAAGATTATTCTATCATTGTTTTTCCCACAACCTTCAGCCAATCACCCTAGAATCACACAAGGAAATTAGCCACTCATCATCATTATGAAAGTATTAAATGTAAGGGAAGAAGGTGAATATTTGAACAAAGAAGAATTTAATGAAAAGACTTCAATAACTGAATCAAATATCACAACAAAGCGTTCCTTGGATAATAATCCAAAAAGACAAGACAACAATTGAGGGAATTGAAGACAATCTTACAAAACCCTTCAATAAAGCTATAAAAGCTATGGACTTCAATCTTCCTTCAACCTTCAAAAAGGTTCTTCAACTCTCTCCCAAATTGGGGTGTGCGGCTGCTGCGTCTTTTTCGGTGTAGGCGGATGTTCGTGTATGCGGGGTCTCTGAATTGTGGGAAATCCGACCCTTTTTATAGGAAAATAACCCTCCAAAGATAATAAATCTTAAGAAGATATTATCCCATAAATATAGGTAAAATATATATTCTGCATATCTCCTTCCTTCCAGAAGCCAAGCCCAGAAATATAAGATCACTTTCCAAATTTAAAAGATCTCTTCCAAGAATAAAATATTCTCGCCGCGTCCTAGGTATTCGCCTCGGTCGAGTCGGCGTCCCTGGATCACCTCGGTCGAGATGAATCTCTGGTCAACCGAGGTGAGTCTCAACTGGATGTGAAATCTCTCGAATCTGCTCCAAAGTGGATCTTCAATCCATGGCTATGCTTCCTGGATGTAGCTCCAAATGACTCATGACTCCTTTTGCTCCTTTTTGATGCAAAACGTACCATATTACCTGCAATTACAACGAAACTAGGTGTAGACCTCGATTCTCGCAAAGGTAGATGAAATGGTAGTAAAATCACATAATGTATATACAAACATACAGATTATGAAAGATAAAACGTCCAAACAAACCCCAAAAACTAGACTATAATTCATGCTATCACCTTGCTTTAGAAAAGATGCAGGAACTAGCTGAAGGAACTCAAAATTTCGGGAGGACTTCTTCCAAAAGAGGAGTTCATGCTATCAACCCTAGGAAGAATGAGATCTCCATTGAACTTGTTGAGCTGAAAGAGATAGTGAAGAGATTGACCCTTATGGGAACTCCACAACAACTTAAGGCATGCGGAGTTTGTGCCGACCCCTACCACCCAACGGACATGTGCGCACAAGTCCAAGATGACGATGCTGAGGTGAACGCATTAGGTTATGGGCAACAACAACAGCAAAGGCCTAGGAACGATCCATATGCACAAAATTCCATGCCGAATTGGTGTGATCAACAGAATTTTCAACGGAGGGATCAACAAAACCAACAGCAGCAGCCCCGCCAAGGTAAGTCTCAATCCATTGAGGATATGCTGTAGGTTTTAACTAAGCATTTTGCTACTCATGTCAAAACAACAGAATCCAGCATCAAGAACCTTGAGAAACAGGTTGGGCAAATGGTGGAAGCCATTACAAGGATCGAAGCTAGATCCTCCGGAAATTTGCTCGGAAAACTCGACAGAGAGTTCAGGGGATGTCGCCGCCCCTGCGGTGACAGCCCTTGAACCTGCAAGCTAGCTCCCCTGCGGAAAACTCGACAGAGAGTTCTATTGAGAAGGATTTATACATCCGACCTGAGTTCCCACCTTTGTACTCTGAGAAACCACCAACTCCTTTCCCCAAGGCACTAAAGGAGAGAAGAATAATCGAGGACAAGGATCTCTTTGAGACCTTCTCCAAATGCGAAGTAAACATCCCTCTCGTCAAGTTAGTGAAAAGTATTCCTAAGTATGATCGGTTCTTGAAGGAACTCTGCACCATCAAGATGAATCAAAAGTTGAAGCGAAACAAAAAGTGCAAGTGAGTGAGCATGTGTCCGCCGTTTTCCAACGTAGAATGCCCAAGAAGTGTAGCGATCTGGGCATGATTAGCATTCCTTGTGTTATAGGGGAAACCCGCTTTGACAAAGCTATGCTTCATTTTGGTGCTTCTATTAATGTCCTTCCATATTCCATCTATAAATCACTTGGCCTTGGGCCATTAACTGAAACTCGGATTGTACTACAACTTGATGATAGATCTAATGTTTACCCGAAAGGGATTATTGAAGATGTATTAGTAATGATAGATAATCTGATTTTTCCTGCTGATTTCTTTGTAATGGACATGGAAAATGACTCACATGCTGCACCGATATTGTTGGGGAGACCATTCCTAAAAACTGCTAGGACTAAAATCGATTATGTTAGTGGCAAACTAACCATGGAGTTTGATGGGGAAGTAGTTGAATTTGACATCTATGATGCAATGAAATTTCCTATTGATGATCATTCTTTATGTGCCATTGATATTATTGAACCTTTTGTGCAAGATGTTTCTGATATTTCTGTCATTGACGAATTGAAAAATATAATTGAGCATGACATTGATGATCATAATTTAGAATATGCATTGACAACTAGCATGAAAGAGGTCCTAGCCCAATTGGATGGGCACAAGCAGTAACCTATCTCCACTTTGGCCATTGGGCCCACTTTACTAACCCCAAGCAAGAAGCTTGTTCCATCTATAGTGCAGGTACCGGAGATAGAGTTGAAGGACCTTCCACCTCACCTCAAGTATGCTTTCCTTGGAGACAACAATACCTTACCGGTGATCATCTCTAACAAGTTGACTACCGGTCAAGAGGACAAGTTGGTGAAAGTGATGAAAGAACACAAGACGGACCTTGGATGGACCATTGCGGATATCAAACGGATAATTCCATCCACTTGCATGCATAGAATTCTACTTGAGGATGAAGCGAAACCATCTAGGCAACCTCAACGAAGGTTGAATCCGCCAATGATGGAAGTGGTCAAGAAGGAGATACTGAAGCTCCTCCAAGTGGACATGATTTTCCCCATCTCAGATAGTAAGTGGGTTAGTCTAACCCAAGTAGTTCCAAAGAAGAGGGGTATCACTATGGTGGAGAATCAACATGGAGAGATGGTCCCGAGTAAAACACAAACCGGTTGGAGAGTTTGCATTGACTACCGCAAACTCAACAAGGTAACACGTAAAGACCACTTTCCATTACCTTTTATTGACCAAATGTTGGAACGTCTTGTAGCTCATCCATATTATTTCTTTCTAGACGGATACTCGGGCTATTTCCAAATAGCCATTGCTCCGGAAAACCAAGAAAAAACAACGTTCACTTGTCCATTTGGCACTTTTGCGTACCGCAGAATTCCATTTGGACTGTGCAATGCCCCCGGCACCTTCCAACGGTGCATGATAAGTATTTTCTCCAAATATATAGAAAACTTTATTGAGGTTTTTATGGATGACTTTACCGTCCATGGAAATAGTTTTGATGCATGCCTAGGACATTTAAAACTCGTTCTTGAAAAATGTGTTGAAACTAATCTAGTTCTTAATTCGAAAAAATGTTATTTCATGGTTGAACAAGGAATAGTGATAGGACATGTGATATCCTCAAAAGGGATAGAGGTAGATAAGGCAAAAGTTGATTTTCTCAAAGCTTACCTTATCCTACTAACATTCAGGAAATCTGTTCTTTTCTTGGTCATGCAGGTTTTTACCGACGGTTCATCAAAGACTTTTCAAAGATCTCGGCACCATTGTGTGAATTACTCAAGAAAGACGCCACTTTCATAGTGGATGAAAGTTGCAAGAAAGCTTTCGACACTTTGAAAGCATGTCTCACGAGTGCACCGATCATCCGGTCTCCGGATTAAGAGAACCCTTCGAGATTATGTGTGACGTCATCGATTACATTGTAGGAGCTGTCTTAGGATAGAAGGATGGAAGAGCCTCACACGTCATCCATCATGCATCCATGACACTGAATGGAGCACAAAGGAATTACTCCACCACCAAGAAGGAGATGCTAGCGGTGGTTTTTGCACTTGAGAAATTCAGACAGTACCTTCTTGGAGTAAAGGTAATCACTTTTACTGACCATGCAGCTCTTAGGTATCTCATGGCGAAGAAGGAAGCAAAGCCGAGATTGATTCGGTGGGTGCTCCTTCTAAGCGAGTTCAACCTAGAGATACGGGAAAAGAAGGGAGCTCAGAACTTGGTGGCCGATCATTTAAGCAGGCTAGTGAAGGAGGAAGAAGATCCAGCCAAAGGAAGCGCAATAGTTGGAAGCTTTCCAGACGACACCCTCTACATAACCATCTGTTGTGTAACCGCCCATGTGCCTTAAGCTAACCGCCCCTTCGGCTCGCGCCAGGCGCCCCTACGGATCACTCGACAGAGGTTTGGTTTAAATTGCAATCTTTCAAGCCTTGGTTTGCTGACATTGTAAATTTCCTTGTTAGGGGCGAGTATCCTCCAGACTTCACCAGGGCACAAAGAGAGAAGGTGAAGGCCGAAGCTCGACTCTACGTTTGGGACGATCCCTACCTTTGGAAGCATTGTAGTAACAAAGTAATACGCCGTCGCATCCCGGACAATGAGGTACAATCTGTCCTCACATTCTTTCATTCTGAAGCATTTGGGGAGCATTTTGGGGCCAAAACTGCTAGAAATGGTCTAGATGCGGGGTTCTTTTGGCCACACATTTTTATAGATACTTTTGTGTTTTGTAAAGTGTGTGATAGGTGCCAAAGGGTAGGTAACATCTCTAGGAGACATGAAATGCCTCAATCCTCTCTTATATTTTGTGAAAATTTTGATGTATGGGGATTGATTTCATGGGTCTTTTCCCTACTTCTTTTGGGCATACTTACCTATTACTTGCTGTGTACAATGTTTCCAAGTGGGTGGAAGCAAAGGCCACCAAAACTGATGACTCTAAAGTGGTTGCAACTTTTCTTAAGGATAATATTTTTGCAAGATTTGGAATCCCAAAGGCTTTGATAAGTGATAGGACCACCCATTTCTACAACAAGACGATCACCGCCCTCCTT
Organism: Fagopyrum homotropicum; assembly: GCA_033239125.1. NCBI lineage: Eukaryota > Viridiplantae > Streptophyta > Magnoliopsida > Caryophyllales > Polygonaceae > Fagopyrum > Fagopyrum homotropicum. The sequence goes on along the minus strand of BSWB01000007.1, from coordinate 51,539,565 downwards.
AAGAAGTATCACGTCCACCAACGAGTATCAATAGCCTACCATCCGCAAACAAATGGTCAAGCGGAGGTGCCCAACCGGGAAATAAAAACCATCCTTGAAAACACGGTTTCTTCCGGAAGGAAGGATTGGAGTTTGAGGCTAAACGACGCTTTATGGGCATACCGGACAACATATAAGACTCCTATAGGGATGTCTCTATTCGGGCTTGTGTTCAGAACAGCTTGCCACCTTCCGCTGGAGATTGAGCTACAAGGTATGGTGGGCGTTGAAGAAGTGCAACATGAATATAGAGGAGGTAGGAGAGTTCCGAAAACTCCAATTGCAAGAGCTGGAGGAATTAAGACTAGATGTGTATGACCATGCCACTGCATACAAAGAGAAGACCAAAGCGTGGCATGACCGATACATCCTCCGGAAAGACTTCAAAGTAGCTAACAAAGTACTTCTTTTTCAATCACGTATGAAACTCTTTGCAGGTAAGCTGCATTCAAGGTGGGAAGGTCCGTTCGTGATAGCTGAAGTGTACCCTCATGGCGTTGTGGACCTCTACGATCCATAAGCGCACAAGGTTTTCAAACTCAACGGACAAACGCTCAAGCCTTACCTTGAAGGAGTAAAGAATGATCTCATTGATGAAATGGTGCTGGAGGAGGCTCAAGCAGAGAAGCAGGGTCCTTACGTCGAGCCAACGACGTAAAACAAAGGCGCTGCTCGGGAGGCAACCCAAGGAATAAGAAGAGGAGCTACTGTCAAGACAGCTGCCCCTGCAGCTCATCGGCACCGCCCCTGTGGTGACACCCTTGCCAGCGCCGCCCTCGGCGATGGGCCTGCGTCTGCAACAACCTTGTCACCGCCCCCGCGGTGACATCCCTATGCCTCTGCGGTGGCCACTCTTGACACGGCGCTGGGCCTGCATACCCCTCTTCCTTGTCACCGCCCTCGCGGTGACAAGCCCCATCCCTTGCGGTTTTACCCAGAAAAGAAAAAAATAGAAATCCCAAAATACCCTACACCTACCCCACCAACCCTTCTCCTCTCTCACCCACCACTCACTTCTCTCTCCCGACATCTCATTCCACAAGCCGACGACCCTGCACCCTAATCTCTCCCTCGCAACACCCTTGCTCACGCCCCCTGCGCCACCTCACCAACACCACCGCCACACCCTCCGACGCTCCTGCGCCACCCTCTCTCTCCCTACAACCATCACCTCCCTCAATCTCTCAACCCTTCACTCCACTACACTTCCTCCCTCAAAGGGTCTCCTCCCTCCACTCTGTGCCACCTCCGGAGACATCGCCACGAGCCAGAAGCCACCGGAATGCTCCTCAGCTCCACCACCTTCGTAGCTGTCAAAATCACCTTCACCACTTCTCCCGCCCCTGCGCCTCATCACCCCTTCTCATCTCCCAGCCGCCCCTGCAGAAATAGCAACAAAGGTTTCGTCTTCTTTCTTTGTGTTTGAAGTTACTAATTCCTTTGCTTGATCACTTGCAAGAATGGAACCACGGAGGAAGTATAAGATGTCTGAGGTTGAGATGACTCGTTACGGGATTGTGCAAGATCGGGTTGTGTAATCAACTCGGTTTTTGCACATTCCCACATTGGAGAAGCTTGGCATGGTTAATAGCATGCAATCATTCCTCACAAACGCAGGGCTCGGAGACTTTCTAAAGAAGAGTGCTCAAACGTATCCCGAGCTCAGCCGACAATTCATTGCTACCTTCACCATGGAGAAGGAGGATCACGTGTGTGTTAGACTTTCCTTCAAGTTCATCAAGAAGAAGTACACACTTGATTACCTCCAGTTGCAGGAGGCTTTTGGGGTCACTCTCAACCCCTTCGAGAATTGGTAGGAACCCACTCCGACCCCCGACCTATGTGAGTTTTGGCAGGCCGCCACAGGATCCGAGTTTCATGTAGGGGGTGAGTATTCCAGCAAACTCACTCACCCCTGCTTGAGACTCCTCTCGAAGATCATCATGAGTGTCTTTTGTGGACACAAGGAGGAGAACAAGGTCGCTCTTAAGGACCTCCCTTTGCTATATGTCTACCTTCCGATGAGCGAGAAGGGGTTAGATTGGTCGTACCTCTTCCTTACCGCTTAGGAAGAACGAGCCACGGGATATTGTTGGTGGCGGGGTGATCTCTTTGATTGTCGAGCAGGTGATGTACCTCTCCGACCTTGAGGATAGGATGGCAGTCCAATTCTATACGGAAGGGATGCTTAGGAGGTGCAAGCTTCTCAAGAGGGACGGGGAGAACCTCTTTGGGCTTTCCTTTGCAGATGGGAGCTACATTACCTACCTTCCCCGGCCGCTTCCATTTGGAGATGAGCTCTCCGAGCTCTACATCCCGGCGGATCCATTTGTGCCTAGGCGGCCTCAGGTGGCCATAGTTGAGAGACACGCTGCGAGCTCCAACCGGGCTCATTATGTGTACCACATGCCCATACCGGATGATGAGGAGATGCCCACTACAGCACCAGATGATGGTCCCGCACTTGAGAGCCTTCAGGCTCAGATGGCCGCCTTGACCACTCAGCATCAGCCTTGGAAGACCGAGTATCAGCGGACCATGTTGGAGTAGCAACAGGCTTGGCAGTCCAGCTTTGCCTCATCTATGACCACCCACTTTGACCGGCGCCAAGACGCTTGGCAGGCGGCCCAGCAGCAGCAGCTCGAGGCTCAACAGTTTGCTTGGTAAGCCAACTTTGAGACCACTATTGGAGGCCGGCTGACCGCCCAGCAGGACCGTCTCGACGACATCTACCGCCAGCAGGAGCACTTTTTCACCCACTTTCCATACCCCCGGAGGAGGTTCCGGATGGTCCAGCCGGACCATCCCACTAGTGGTTATTGTCTTTCTCCCTTCTCCACATTTATCTTTGCTTTCATTTTCCACTTTGAGGGAAAAGTGTGCTTCAAGTATGGGGGAGGGAATATCATTTGCATGTATAGTTCATTTGAGTTGTTTTGAGTTGTGTTTGCTTTGAGTATTCATGCGTTGTAATTCAGTTGAAATTCATAAAAAAAAAAGAAGTTAAAAATAAGAAGAAGAAAAATCCAAAGAAAATGAAAAAAGGCATGAAAATCGTTGGATAAACCGAAAACCCGAAAGGGCTGTTTAGGCAAAAAGAAGGTAGTCCGACCAACCTTAGGTTGGTGCAAAAATGGACTTGAGGATTGTGAGGAACAAGTGAGATCACCATGAAAAGAAGAAGAGTGGCAAGGTGAAAACCCGAAAGGACACCTTGGAAACATGAGCGACACCGAGTGTAGGTTTTCCTTCCGACGTTTGGCGACATAAGAAGGGGAGTCATAAGGAGGTTGTTCGGGTATGTCACTCTTGGAGTGATAAGGATGGTAGTTTTCTCACTTTCTTCTCATATTATCTTTTTCCTTCTTTCTTTCTTGGTTTTTCTTTTATTTCCATTATCTATGCCTCTTACCCTTGCATCCTGAGGCCTTTGAGTCTAAACTGCTGTCATTTTTTTACTCGGGACGATAAAAGATCTAAGTATGGGGGAGTTTGATAGGTGATGGAATCACTATCATTTAGGTTAGTTTTTAGAATCTTTTCATTGTATTAGAGTTGATTTATGCTACTAACTTCTTAATCCAAAAGAAGAAACCTAAAAGAAGTTAAAAGAGAAGTTAGAAGCACTTGGGAGTTGAAGACAATTCACGAAGACAAGCTTCTGGTGCCTCACTGCCCCCGCGGAGCAGTGTCACCGCCCCTGCGGGTGACTCTGCACTCCGGAACGCAGCCTGTGCCTTCGCTAGCGCCCGAAATGAAGACTGTCACCGTCCCTGCGCCTCTCCTAGGCGCCCCTACAGTGAATCACCTTGAAGAAGCAAAGCCGGCGCCCTACGCCTCTGCCTGCGGACCATCCTGCGGAGCTGTGAAGCCGAAGAGCCAGTCTCACCGCCCCTGCGGTGACACTGGGCTGCCCCTGCGGCTCGAAATCAGAAGCGACAGAAAGATGAAGAGTCAGACGTTTGAAGAGCATTAAAGATCTGCCCCTACGGAATTGCCAGGCCGCCCCTGCGGTTGAGCGAAAAAGACTTTACTCCGACTGTTTGCACCACCTTTATGACATTAAAGGTGGTTGTTTAGGCCGGCCATTTACTCCCATTTAGTACCATTTGTAGTATAAATAGACCCATGGTTGATTGCTAGAATCACCCGTCATTTTCCCATTTTATTCTCTCTTTTCTCTTGCTTTCTTTGTGTAATGAGCTTCTAAGTGCCTTGCTACATTGGGTTGTTTTGAAGTTGTATTGCTGCTTGGGTTGTAAGTTCATTTTTAATATAAGATTTATTCAGTTTATGTTTTGTATTCCTTGAGCTTCACTTATCTAATTTCATGTTTCTTATCACTTAAGATTGATCACCTTAGTGTCTAAATGCATGCAAAGAACTAGGATTAATAGATTCCGAGTTCGGGTCTTTAATCTAGTAGAAAACTTTAGGTAAAAACTGGTTGTGATTACTTAAGGGAAAGGAATACAAATATATAGAAAAGTTTAATGGTTTTAATCTTCTCTTTATATCTCTTTGTCTTTGTTTGAAAGCTAACTTTTGACTTGTTCTTGTAGGTTTACGGAACATTAACTTGTTAAGTTGTGTTGATGCCGGTTGGCTCAACACATACATATGATCAAGATGAGAACATGCTAATAAACTTATAAAAGGAACCAACCAAAGTAGCATTGCATGCTAAGATTCAACCTAGTGTAGTTCATTTCTCACCACTTTATTCACCTTTTTACTTGCTTCTTATGCTTTATCTTGTTACGTTTCAATCCAAATCCACCCCCCCCTTTTGGTTACATTGTCAATAATTGAAGCTAATATAAACATCAACCAAACTCTCTTGGGTTCGACCCTTACTTAACCATTATACTTTCTTTAGTGTTAAGTTAGAAAATTACTTTGATAAGATAAAAACGACCTAAGGAATTATTCTTGTCAATGGGAACTCCACAACAACTCAAGTCTTGTGGAGTTTGTGCCGACTCTTTCCACACCACGGACTTGTGTCCACAAGTCCAAGACGATGTTGTTGAGGTGAATGTTGTAAGATATGGTCAACAACCACAACAACGTCCATGGAATGATCCATATGCACAGAACTACATGCCCAATTGGCATCATCAACAAAACTACCGGTGTAGGGATCAACAAAATCAGCAGCAACAGCAGCCCCGCCAAGGTAAGTCTCAATCCATTGAAGATATGATGTAGGTTTTGACTAAATACTTTGCTACCCATGTCCAGACCACAGTCTAGCATCAAGAACGTTGAATAACAGGTTGGAAAAATGGCAGAGGCCATCACAAGGATCGAAGCTCGATCCTCGGGGAACTTGCCCTCCTAGACTGTCATAAACCCTAAGGAGAATGTTAGTGCTCTAACATTGAGGAGCACGAGGCTTGTCCAGGCAAAGCCAACCATGGAAGCCAAAGAAAAACCCTCTGACGGTTTTGACGCCTCCACAGCCGCCCCTGCGGCTGCAACAGCGTCTCCCTCTGCACAGACACCGCCCCCGCAGCTGGATGTCTCCGCCCCTGCGGTGACAGCCCCTGAGCCGCCCCTGCGCCTGCAAGCCGGCGCCCCTACAGAAAAGTCGAAAAAGGGTTATACTGAAGCGGATTCTTACATCCGTCCCAGTCTTCCCCCATTATATGCTGAGAAACCTCCAGCTCCCTTTCCAGAAGCACTAAAGGAGCGAAGGGTGATTGAGGATAAGGATCTCTTTTAGACCTTTTCCAAATGTGAGGTAAACATTCCACTTTTGAAACTTGTGAAGAGCATCCCTAAATATGCTCGGTTTTTTAAGGAACTTTGCACGATCAAGAGGAACCAGAAGCTGAAGGGAAAGAAGAAAGTTCAAGTGAGTGAGCACGTGTCAACTGTCTTCCAACGACGAATGCCCAAGAAATGTAGTGACCCGGGCATGGTAAGTATCCCTTGCGTTATTGGTGAAACCCTCTTTGACAAAGCAATGCTTGATTTAGGTTCTTCTATTAATGTGCTTCCTTATTCCATATACCAATCTCTTGGCCTTGGGCCACTTCTTGAAACTCGGATTGTTGTCCAAGTAGCTGATAGGTCAAATGTTTACCCAAAAGGAATTATTGAGGATGTGCTAGTAATGGTTGATAATCTGATTTTTCTTGCTAATTTTTTCGTTTTGGATATGAAAAATGATTCACATGTTGCACCTATTTTGTTGGGAAGGCCTTTTTTAATAATTGCTAGAACTAAGATTGATTATGTGAGTGGTAAATTGACTATGGAATTTGATGGGAAAGTGGTTGAATTTAATATATATGGTACTATGAAACACCCCATTGATGACCATCTCTTTGTGCTATTGATGTGATTGACCCTATTATTCAAGATGTTTTTGACATGTCCGACATTGATGAATTGAAAAGTATAATTGAAAATTATATTGACATTCATAATTCGAATTAAGCACTAACATCTAACATACAGGAAGTTCTAGCTCACTTGGATGCGTACAAAAGGCTCCCAATCTCATCTTTGGCCATTGGGGCCACATTGCTAACTCCTAGCGAAAAGCTTGTTCCTTGTATAGTGCAGGCTCCGGTGATAGAATTGAAAGAACTTCCCCAACACCTCAAGCACGCTTTTCTAGGGGAAAATGACACTTTTCCGGTGATCATTTCTAGAGAGTTATCCCCTATTCAAGAAGGGAAGTTGGTGAAGATCCTAAAGGATCGCAAGATGGCTCTTGGTTGGAACATTGCGGACATTAAGGGGATTAGTCCCTCTACATGTATGCATAGGATCCTCCTTGAGGAAGAGGCAAAACCATCAAGGCAACCACAAAGAAGATTAAATCCGCCCATTATGGATGTGGTCAAAAAGGAAGTATCGAAGCTCCTCCAAGCGGATATAATATTCCCAATTTCGGATAGCAAGTGGGTTAGTCCAACCCAAGTGGTTCCGAAAAAGGGAGGTATCACCATGGTGGAAAATCAATATGGTGAGATGGTTCCAAGCAAAACTCAAACCGGATGGAGAGTTTGCATCGACTACCGCCAACTAAACACGGTAACTCGGAAAGACCATTTCCCCTTGCCTTTTATTGAACAAATGCTCGAATGTCTTGCAGGACACCCCTATTACTATTTCTTGGATGGATACTCGGGCTACTTCCAAATAGCCATCGCCCCGTAGGATCATGAGAAGACGACCTTCACTTGTCCTTTTGGCACTTTTGCGTATCGCAGAATGCCATTTGGACATTGCAATGCCCCCGGCACCTTCCAACGGTGCATGATAAGTATTTTTCGAAATATATTGAAAACTTTATTGAAGTTTGTATGGAGATTTTACCGTCCATGGAGACAGTTTTGATGCATGTTTAGGACAATTTAAACTTGTTCTTCAAAAATGCGTAGAAACCAATCTAGTTCTTAATTCTAAAAAATTTCATTTCATGGTTGAACAAGAAATTATGTTAGGGCATGTTATATCATCAAAGGGAATAGAAGTGGATAAGGCTAAAATAGATGTAATTCAAAGTTTGTCTTACCCTACTAATGTACGTGAAATTCGTTCTTTTTTAGGTCATGCAAGTTTCTATCGGCGCTTTATCAAGGATTTCTCCAAGATATCAGCACCTTTATGTGAGCTCCTGAAGAAAGATGCGATTTTCATAGTTGATAAAGATTGTAAGAAGGCGTTTGACACCTTGAAGGTCTGCCTCACTAGTGCACCCATCATCCGATCTCCCAATTGGGAGAAGCCCTTTTGAGATCATGTGCAATGCCAATGACTACGCTGTAGGAGCCTTCCTAGGACAAAAGGACGGGAGAGTATCACATGTCATCCACTACGCATCAATGACGTTGAAAGGTGCTCAAAAGAAACTACTCCACCACCGAGAAGGAGATGTTAGCGGTGGTGTTTGCATCGGAGAAATTCCGGCAATACCTCCTTAGTGTAAAGGTAATCGTGTTTACTAAGTATGCAGCACTCCGTTACCTCATGACCAAGAAGGAAGCAAACCCAAGGTTAATCCGGTGGGTGCTTCTTCTAAGTGAGTTCAACTTGGAAATCCGAGACAAGAAGGGAGCAGAGAACTTGGTGGCGGATCACCTGAGTAGGCTGGTGAAGGAGGAAGAAGATCCAGCAAGAGGAAAGGCCATACTTGGAAGTTTCCTAGACGACACTTTTTACAAAACTCTTTGTTGTGTAACCGCCCCTGCAGATCCAGAGACCCACCCCTGCGCACATCTGCCCCAACGGCTTGAGGCCGGCGCCCCTGCGCCTTCCTTGTCTGCGCCCCTGCATGATGCTCTAGACGCCTCAGCAGATTATACGACATAAGTATTGTATAAGTTGCATTCTTTTAAACCTTGGTTTGATGACATCGTTTACCTTCTTCTTAGAAGTGAATACCCCCCGGACTTCGCCAAAGCACAGAGAGAGAAGGTGAAAGCCGAGGCAAGGCATTACGTTTGGCATGATCCATACCTTTGGAAGCATTGTAGTGACGAGGTAATACGCCGTTGCATCCCGGATAATGAGGTACAATCTACTCTCTCCTTCTGTCATTCTGAAGCATGTGGGGGACATTTTGATTCAAATAAAACTGCTAGGAAAATCTTAGATGTGATATTCTTTTGGTCACACATCTTTCGAGACGCTTTTGCGTTTTGTAAAGAGTGTGATAGGTGTCAAAGGGTAGGTAATGTCTCTAGGAGGAATGAAATGCCTCAATCATCACTTCTATTTTGTGAAATTTTTTACGTTTGGGGATAGATTTCATGGGTCTTTTTCCTAACTCTTTTGAGAATACCTATATATTACTTGCGGTGGACTATGTTTCCAAGTGGGTGGATGCAAAGGCCACCAAAACTGATGATTCTAAGGTTGTGGCAGCTTTTCTCAAGGACAATATCTTTGCAAGGTTTGGCATCCCTAAAGCTTTGATAAGTGATACGGGAACTCATTTTTACAACACGACGATCACCGCTCTCCTCAAGAAGTACCATGTCCATCAACGTGTGTCGACAGCTTACCGCCCACAAACAAATGGACAAGCTGAAGTGTCAAACCGGGAGATCAAGATAATCCTTGAAAAGACGGTTTCACCCGAAAGCAAGGATTGGAGCTTAAGGCTTAACGACGCTTTATGGGCATACCGCAAGGCGTACAAGACTCCCATTGCAATGTCCCCATTTTGACTTGTGTTTGGGATGGCTTGCCACCTACCGGTGGAGCTAGAACACAAAGCATGGTGGGCGGTGAAGAAATGCAATATGAACGTGAATGAAGTAGGAGAATTCCGGAAGCTTCAATTACAAGAGCTAGAGGAGTTAAGGCTCGATGAATACGACCATGCCACAACATACAAAGAAAAGACAAAAGCATGGCATGGCCGGAATATCCTCCGAAAGGACTTCCAAGCTGGTAACAAAGTCCTTCTTTTCCAATCACGTTTGAAACTTTTTGCAGGAATGCTGCGCTCAAGGTGGACAGGTCCGTATGTGATAGCTGAAGTCCATCCACATGATGTTGTGGATCTTTACGATCCACACACGCACAAGATATTATAGTAGAGAAGTAAGGTCCTTACGTCGAGCCAAAGACGTTAGACAAAGGCGCTGCTTGGGAGGCAACCCGAGAGAATAAGAAGAGGAGGTTCTGTCAAGAAAACTGCCCCTATGGCTATATTTCACCGCCCCTGCGGTGACACTGCCTTCCCAGTGCCGCCCCCGGCACTAGGCCTACGCCAGCTCAAGACTGTCACCGCCCCCGCGGTGACAACCCTACACCCTTGCGGCTCTTTCCCTTGACAGACACCCCAGTTCCGCCCCCGGCGTTGGGCCTGCATCTCCTCTCCCCTTGTCACTACCCCCGCGGTGACAAGCCCCCGTCCCTGCGTGTTTACCCAAAAAAGAAAAAAAATTGGAACCAACACCTACACCTACCCCACCACCTCTCTCTCTCTCTCCTCCTCACCTACCTTCTCTCTCTCGACAAACCTGCCACACCCCAGCCCCCAAACGCCCCTTGTGCCCCCATATCTCCATCACTCACACCACCACCACGCCCATGCGCCACCTCTGCAATGCCCCGGCGATGACATCCCCACGCCCCTGCGCCACCACAGTCCTCCCTCCTCCACAATTTGTTGCAACCTCCCCTCAACCTCCACACCTAAACCCTAACTCACCTTCCACTCAAAACCCTCCTCACCGCCCACTAAACATATCCAACACTACCAACAACCATACGCAGCACCAACAAACGCCAGGAGAAAACGCCACTTCACCACCACCAACGAAGCTGTCAAAATCGCCCTCTTGTCTTCTCCATCCCCCGCGCCAGCCCGCCCCTGCGGATCGCCCAGCCACCCCTGCATGAAACACAACAGAGTTTTCATTCTCATTTTCTTTTTGTGTGATTTCTGATTGCTTTGCTTGAAATTACTGCAAGAATGGAGCCACAAAGGAAATACAAGATGTTGGAGGCTGAGAAGACACGTTATGAAATCATGCAAGACTGAGTGGTCTAGGCTACTCGGTTCTTGCATGTCCCGACATTGGAGAAGTTGGGCATGTTGGAAAGCATGTAGTCCTTCCTCGACAACGATGGGCTTGGGGATTTCCTACAGAAGAGTGCTCCCATATACCCCGAGCTCACCAGACAGTTCATTGCCACCTTCAACATGGAGAAGGAGGATCATGTGTGTGTAGGCCTCATATTCAAATACAACAAAAAGAAGTACACGGTGAACTTTGCTCAGCTGCATGAGGCTTTTGGGGTTACTATTAACCCTTCTGACAAGTGGTGGGAATTCCCACCACAACTGGACTTGGTGGAGTTTTGGCAAGCGGCTACCGGCTCCGAGTTTCATGTAGAAGGTGAGTACAACAACAAGCTCACTCACCCCTGTTTGAGGCTCCTCTCAAAGATCATCATGTGTGTCTTCTGTGGAAACAAGGAGGAGAATAAGGTCTCTCTCAAGGACCTTCCATTATTGTATTCTTGCATTCCGGCTTGTGACAACGTGCCAGATTGGATCTCCCTCTTCCTCACCGCTTTGAAGTGGATTAGGAAGAACGAGCCGAGGGACATCATTGGTGGAGGGTTTATTTCTTTGATTGCATAGCAGGTCATGGATTTGGCCGAGTTGTAGGATGGGATGTCGATCTCATTCTACAACGAAGGTATGCTTCAGCGTTGCAAGCTCCTGAGGAGGGATGGTGAGAACCTCTTCTGGTTGTCCTTTGTAGATGGGAGTCACATCACCTACCTCTCCCGGCCTCTACCTTTCGGAGATGAGCTCTCCAAGCTTTATATTGTTGTTGATCTGTTTGTTCTGAGGAGGCCTCAGGTTGTTTTCGTTGAGAGGTATGCGGCGAGCTCCAGCCGGGCCCCCTATGAAGACCAGATGCCCATTCCTAAGGATGAGGAGATGCCCTTAGCAGAAGGAGAGGATGGCCCCGCTCTTGAGAGTCTTTAGGCCCACATAGATACTTTGACCACTCAGCACGAGCAGTCGTAGACCGATTACTAATGGACTATGCTGGAGCAACAACAGACCTAGCAGTCCGGTTTCCAGGCGAGCATGACCGCCCACTTTGACTAGCGTCAGGACGCTTGCCAGGTGGCTCAACAGCAGTGTGTAGAGGCTCAGCAGCTGGCTTGGCATGCCAGCTTTGAGTCTTCTTTTGGTGCCTAGTTGGATGCTCAACAAACCCGCCTTGACGACATATACCGACGGTAGGAGCACTTCTTCGAGCACTTTCCTTATCCGCCAGAGGAGAGTCCGGATGGTCCAACCGGACCATCCCACTAATGGGTATCCTCTCTTTCCCTTCTCCACATTACTATCTTTGCTTTCATTTTCACTTTGAGGGCAAAGTGTTCTTCAAGTATGGGGGAGGGAATACTATCATGCTTGTACAATTTATTTGTGAGTTTGTTTTGAGAATCCTAGTTTGTAATTCTTGTTAAAATTCTGAAGGAAAAAAAAAAAAGAAAAATCCAAAGAAATTAAGAAAAAGGCAAGAAAATCCTTGGATAAACCGAAAACACGAAAGGGCGGTTTAGAAAAAAAGAATGTAGTCCGACCAACTCTAGGTTGGTGCAAAATTGGACTTGAGGGATGTGAGGATTTTGGTGAGATCATCATGAAAAGAAGAAGAGTGGCAAGGTGAAAACCCAAAAGGTCACCTTGGCAAAATGAGTGGCACCGAGTGTAGGTTCCCCTTCCGGCGTTAGCGACATAAGAAGGCGATTCACAAGGAGGATGTCTGGGTAGGTCACTCTTGGAGCAATAAGGATGGTAGTTTATCACCTTTTCTCATTTTCTCTCTTTTCTCACTTTCTTTTCTTGGCTTTTCTTTTTCTTTCCTCATCTTGTCTTCTGCACCTGACTTCCTGAGACTTTTGTATGTTGAACTGTTTGATATGTTGTTTACTCAGGATGAGTAAGAGTCTAAGTATGGGGGAGTTTGATAGGTGCCAATTAGGTTAGTTTTTAGTGTCTTTTTAGTGTCTTTGAGTTAGTCTGTGATACTAATATCGTGATCCACATGAAGACATCCAAATAAAGCAAAAGAAGATATTAGCAACACTTGGGAGTTGAAGAGAATAAACGAAGCAATGTTTCTGGTAACACACCGCCCCCGCGGAGCAGTGTCACCGCCCCTGCGGTGGCATTGCACTCCGGAACGCAGCCTGCGCCTGGAACCAGATCGTCACCGCCTCTGCAGCCGCCTCCACCTGCCCCTGTGGTGACTCACCCCGAAGAAGCAAAGTCGGAGCCCCTGTGGACCAGTCTGCGGACCTGTGAAGCCGAAGAGCTAGTGTCACCGCCCCTGCGGATCGTCATCAGAAGCGACAGAAAGATGAAGAGTCAGGCGTTCAAGGAGCATTAAAGACCCTCCCCTGCGGGATTTTCAGGCTGCCCCAGCGGCCAAGAAGAAGATCGAGAGTTTTGGCCTAACCCGCCCCTGCGGCACTGAAGCTCTCCCCCGCGGTTTAGCGCCAAAGGACTTTACTCCGGTTGTTTGCACCACCTTTATGACATTTAAGGTGGCTGTTTAGACAGCCCATTTACTCTCATTTACTGTCATTTGTAGTATAAATAGAGCCCTTGGCTGATTGCTAGATCATCCATCATTTTCTCCAAAAGCTCTATTTTCCTTAGTTCATAACTTGTAATGAGTTTCTAATTTCCCTTGCTACATTGGGTTGTTTTGAAGCTGCATTGCTACTTGGTTGTAAGTCTTTATTAATATAAGTTTATTCAGTCAATTTGTTTTGTATTCCTTGAGCTCTAACTTATGTTTGCATGTCTCTTATCACTTAGATTGATCACCTTAAGTGTCTAATGAATGCAAAATATTAGGATTAATCAATTCCGGGTTCGGGTCCTTTATCTAGTAGTAACCCTTTAGGTAAAAGCTGGTTGTAATTTTGAAAAGGAATATAACTATAAAGAAAGTTTAACGGTGTTTATTCATTCTTTATATCTCTTTGTCTTTACTAGAATGCTAACTTATGCTTTGATCTTGTAGGTTTACGGATCAATAATCTTGTTAAGTTGTGTTGATGCCGGTTGGATCAACACATATCTAAGATTAAGATGAGACGTTGGTGAATAACTTATAAAAAGAACCAACCAAGTAGTGTGCATGCTAAGATACAACCTAGTGTAGCTCTTCATTCCGTATCTATTATCCCCATCTTTGCTTAATTTTATATGCTTTTGTCTTGCTTTTGTTACAATCCAACCCCCCCCCCCATTGGTTACAATTCGGTAATTAAACATAATCAAAACTCGACTAAAACTCTCTTGGGTTCGACCCTTACTTACACTATACAATCCTATTAGTGTAACGTTAGGTTATCTACTTTGACTAAAGCTAAAAGACAACGACAATAGGTTTTTGGCCTCGTCAGACGGGCTGGTGGCGACGGTAAGAGAGAGCGTGAGAGTTGGGAGGTTTGAGTATGAGAGTAAGAGTAAGAGTAAGAGAGGGTGGGGTAGGTGTAGGAAGGTTAGGTTAGATTTGTGAATTATTTTTTTTTCTTTTTTGGGTAAAACCGTGGGGGCGGGGGCTTATCACCGCGGGGCAGGGGATTGTAACCGCGGGCGCGGGGGATTGTCACCGCGGGGGTGGTGAAAAGTTTTTGTTGGAGTTGGCTCAACGTCGGGTGCGGCACTCGCCATGTCACCACGGGGGCGGTGACCTAGAGCCGTTGGGGAGGTTTTCTTGACAGAAGATCCTTTTATTTCCTCGGGTTGTCTTCTGAACAGCGCCTTTGTTTTACATCGTTGGCTCGACATAAGATCTTGATCAAGCTTTAATGACCTCTCCAGGATCAATTTGTTGATGTGGTGGGCTTGTTCCTTCAGTTCTGTTCATGATCCAACCATTAGGTTTCTCACTTCCTTCTAGCTCTTTCTTGGCTTTTTTTGTTTGAGATTTTCTTAGCACGTGCTCGGCATCCTGCAAGATGGAAAAAACAAGCTCTTGGCTTGGGGTTAGAAGATTGGGCCCAATGGTCAATTCATCATGTTTGTTCGTTTTGGTTTGATCATCTTGCAAGTCCACTTCCAAGGCAAATCTCTCATACTTTTTCACACCCACATTCGGACTGTCATTGTTAGAAGTATTATAGAAAGAGTTTTCAATAGGCACAACACTATTAATGGAACACAATGAAGGAGTATCAACGGGGTTTTTGAAGGATTTAAACATGTCAAACTCAATAACCTCATCATTAAACTCCATAGTAAGTTTCTCATCAACATAGTCAATTTTTATTCTAGTCGTTATTAGAAAAGGTCTTACTAACATGATGGTGTGCATGCTATTTTCCATATCAATGACAAATAAATCAGAAGGAAATATTAGTTTGTCAATCTTAATTAGGACGTCTTCAATTATGCCTTTGGGGTGGATGTTAGAACCATCAGCTAGTTGTACTATTGTCCGCGTTTCATGAAAAGGTCGTAAGGCTAGAGATTAATAGATTGAATATTGCCAGACATTTATAGAAGCACCCAAATCTAGCATAGCTTTGCCAAAGCGAGTATCGCTTATGACACAAGGAATACTTACCATGCCCGAATCACTACGCTTTTCCGGCATTTGGGTTTGAAAGACGGCGAACACATGCTCCTTCTCAATAGCTTTCTATTTCCTCTTCATCTTTTGCTTCCTCTTGATGGTACACATTTCCTTCAAGAAGCGAGCATATTTAGCCACACTTTTCATGAGTTTAAGGAGGGGAATGTTTTCCTCACATTTTGGGAAAGTCTCAAAAAACTCCTTGTCCTAGATTACTCTTCTTTCCTTGAGTGCCTCAAGGAAGGGTGCTGGTGGTTTCTCAGTATAGAGTGGTGGAAAGCTAGGACGAACGTAGGGATTTGCTTTTGAAGCACTTTATGTGGTGTTGGCCGCAAGGGCGGGGGGATAGAGCTGCGGGGCGGTGTGACTTCAGCGGCGGGGACGGCATCCACAAGGCGCAGGGGCGGTGGACCAATAGAAGGTTGGTTAATCGTCCCTATATCTTCATCCTTGCTGATAAACCTCCCACTTCTGAGAGTTATGGCACATACACTCTCCTTGGCATTCACCACATTTTGGGAGGGCAAGCTTCCCGAGGTTCGAGCTTCGATCCCCGTGATTGCCTCCGTCATTTTCCCCACTTGTTTCTCAAGGTTCTTGATACTCGATTCCTTGCTCTGGACATGAGAAGCAAAATGCTTAGTTAAAACATGAAGTATTTCCTCGGTTGAATCAGACATACCTTGGTGGGGTTGCTATTGTTGGTTTTGTTGATCTCTCCACCGGAAGTTCTATTGATTACGACAACCCAGCATGTAATTTTGGGCATAGGGATCGCTCCTTTGGCGTTGTGACTGATGTCCATAACCCATGGCATTCACCACTGCAGTAGCGTCATCTTGGACTTGTGGATACAAGTCCGTGGGGTGGAAGGGATTGGCACAAACTCCACACGCCTTCAGTTGTTGTGGAGTTCCCATCAAGGTGAGTCTGTTGACCATCTCCTTGAGCTTAGATATTTCATATGATAGTTCCGGACGGCTGGAATTGATGGCATGAAATCATCTTTTGGTAGAAGTGCTACCAATGTTTCT
Source organism: Fagopyrum homotropicum (assembly GCA_033239125.1). Classification (NCBI taxonomy): domain Eukaryota; kingdom Viridiplantae; phylum Streptophyta; class Magnoliopsida; order Caryophyllales; family Polygonaceae; genus Fagopyrum; species Fagopyrum homotropicum. The sequence continues at coordinate 51,523,394 of BSWB01000007.1, read as the reverse complement.
CGTGCCTTCTGCCATTTTCTGCATTTTTCCATAGCAATCTCAAGTGTGAAATTAAGAATATTACCTCAACACGCAGCGTCGACGATCCTTCTTTCATTGTCCAACAACCCATTGTACAAGTACAACACGAGGTCCTATGTGGAATATCTGTGGAAGGGGCAGCTCGATCTCAACTTAGCAAACCTTAGAAATACTCATAAAGAGTTTCGTCCGCCTCTTGCTCGATGTTGCTAATCACTTTCTTCAAGTTATTGGCCTTCTTAGCGGGAAATTACTTCTCCAAGAAATCCCTGTGGACATTCTCCGAAGTGTCGATGCTTCCAGACGGAAGATGGTAGTACCAATCGTCCGCCGAATCCTTGAGGGTGAAACTGAAGGCCCTCATTTTGATTTGCTCTTCAGTGACGTTTGCCGACTTCATGCTCATACAAACGGTGTGGAACTTCCCTAAGTGTTGGATGAGGTCTTCTCCACTTAGACCATGGAAATAGGGTAGCAAGTGAATCAAGCCCAGCTTGAGCTCAAAGTTGACCCCTTTGTCAATTGCCAGTATGGTCACCGCAAGTGGTCAAGTCCGACTGCGTGAGTTGACGGAGTGTGCGGTTCACCATTGGTTCTTGATTCCGGTGTTGTCTTTGTTGCCAATTGTATGTCCTCTCGATTTATGGATCAAAAGGAGCAACTTCAGATCTAGTAGCACAGGTTTGAACCATGAAAATGGTCCAAACCAATAATTGATAATAAAAAGTAAAATAACTTTAAACACTCAAACTCCCCGGCAACGGCACCAAATTTGACAATTGTAAAATCGATGGTCGTTGCTTTTAGACTTATCAAAGTAAATGTTCCAAACTCAACACTAACCTAAGTATAGTGAATAAGTAAGGGTCGAACTCAAGAGAGTGAGAAGTGAGTTAAAGTATGATTTAGATTCAATTATCAATTATATGTAAGCAGGGGGGTCGGATTGTAATAGCGAACAAGACAAAAGCATGTTATAGCAAAGCAAAGATGGTGATAATATTATGAAGAACACTACATTGGGTTGGACGTTCGCATACATATAACTTGGTTAGTTCTTTTTAGAAGTATTCACCAATTGTTCTCATCTTGATCATATTTATGTGTTAAGTCAACCAGCATTAGCACAACTTAACAAGTTATCGATCCGTAAACCTACAAGATGTTCGCCTCAAAGTGTGCGTGCAAATAAGTTTTAATTATAAAACTAAAACAAAAGCAAGCGAACCCGCAGTGTACGGATCGGCGTAGTTAAGCAAGTATTCCAGAGTATCGAACTCAGGGATTTGGGGAGTCAAATTCAGTTTCGATATAATGGAGCAAGTAAAAGTATAAAAGCTTTGCAAATATTGGGGAAAATAACAAACCTAAAGATCCAGGTATTCAGTTGTGGCAATCGATTCAAGATATTCTATAAGTATAAGGACAGAGTCGAGGTTTACAAAGGTATAACTAATGTAAGGTTATTTACGGTGAAGTTCCAAAACCTATATAACTCACCCAAGGACACTCTCTATAAAGGTTGTTGAGGCTTGTTCGCCCGAAAACGTGCGTGCAAATAAGCTTTATATTTATAAAACTGGAATAAAAGCAAGCGAACCCGCAGTGTACGAATCAGCGTAGATCAGCAAGTATTCCAGAGTATCGAACACAGGGATTTGGTGAAACAAAATCCAATTTCGAGTTGTCAAGAAAATAAGTTGTAAAGCTTTGCAAATATTGGGAAAACAACAACCCTAAAGATTCAGGTATCAAATGTGGCAATCGATTCAAGATATACTAAAGAACTAAGGACAGAGTCAAGAGTTGTAGAGGTATGCTAAAGTAAAGTAATGTACGGTGAAGTTCCAAGACTTTATATGACTTATCTAAAGGCACTCTCTATAATGGTTGTTAAGGCTGCAGTATAGAAAGGATCTATGGACAAGAATTAATCTCAAATATCCAAACTTGTAACTCAAGGGTCAAGATAAAGTAAAACGATTAAGGTTGTGACACTCGAAACCGAAATAGAGGATGATGAGTCTCACTACTACCTAGAAAAGGGCAAGCCAAGACTAGATTAAAGCTAATCTTTAACCTTGGATCAAAGTAAAAGCAAAGTTCGTAAACTGAAGTGAATCAAGGTCAGATCTTGAGAACCACGGCCGTGGAAACCTAAGAACAAGCCGTGATTTAGGTTCGTCGACGAGATCTCTCTAACTCTCAGGGTCCAATCAAGTTACGATCGATCTATCATCATCTAAGCCACAACTATCAACCCTTCACCTTAGAATTGCTAAAGGGTTATAGCCAATAACCATTTTCATGATATCAATATTCAAATTAAAGGGAATGAAAGATGAAAACCCTCGAATACTCAATAAAACTTAAAACCCAATTCTCAAAATCCGAAACACAAGAAGCAATGTTTAATGGCTTCAGAATGTATAACACAAAACCTCACAAGAATATAAGACAAGTATGAAGAACAGGTTGTCACTCCGTCTTCAATATTAAAACCTAAGAAAGAGGCTAAACCTTCGGCGATATTCAATCAACCCTAGGCGAGAATGCTCAAAGCAAAGTAAGCGGCCGTCTATCCCGAAGTGTATACGAGATGTATGCGGCGTCTAAGCGGTGATAAGCAGGGATCCCCGAAACTCTCTTTTCCGACCTTTTTATAAGCCGGCAAATAATTGCCGTCCAGGCCCATTATGTAAATAATGTGGCAAATAAATGTACGTCAAAAGATTGCCTAAATCACGGTCTCATGGGTTTCCACGACCGTGGTTTAGAGCGTGGAAAAGGGTTACGGTGTTTTGTGACTTCCACGACCGTACTTTAGGCCGTGTAACTTACTGGAATGCTCCACGCTCATGATGCCAAGATCCACGGCCGTGGTTTAGAGCGTGGACTCTTCTACGGCCGTAATTTAGGGTGTGGAAGTGTAGAATGCTTGTAGTTTCCTTTGTGTCGTGACATTCTTCATTCTAGCTCCTTGCTTAGCTTCCTTGATGTGTTCCTAATCCTCGAACATGATCGATTACTCTCTTTTCTCTCTCAATTGCTCTTATTTAGCTCGTTTTCACCTACAATCAACACAAAGCTAGTGTAGACATCCATATCGACAGAATAGACAAACAAGCCAACAATTGCTTCTAAACTTCTTCCATGTACACAATAATAAGGGAAAAATAACCAAAATAAGTGCCTAGAATATCGCAATATTTCATGCTAACAAGGCTGCTGTATAGGAAGGATCTAAAGGTAAGAATTAATCTCAAATACCCATGCCCAAACCCAAGGAATCAAAGATAAACTAAAATGGTTAAGGTTGTGACACTCGAAACCGAAATAGAGGATGTTGAGTCTCACTACTACCTAGGAAAGGCAAGTCAAGGCTAGGTTAAAGCTAATCTTTAACTTTGGATTAAAGCAAAAGCAAAAGTCGTAAAACAGAGAAAATCACGGCTAGATCTTGAAGAACCACGGCCGTGGAACTCAAGAACAAACCGTGATTTAGGGTGTCGACGATGTTTCTCACACTTTCAGGGTCCAATCAAGTTACGATCGATCTATCATCATCTAAGCCACAACTATCAACCCTTCACCTTAGAATTGCTAAAGGGTTTTAGCCAATAACCATCATCATAATATCAAAAATCAATTTAAGAAGAAAGAAAGATGAAAACCCTCGAAAACTCAAATAACAATAAAAAACAATCTCGAATCCGAATAACAAAATTAGTATGTTTATGAATTCAGAAAGAGGAATAATAAATCCTCACATTGATCTAGAGAAACCACAAAGAACGGGATGTCAATCCGTTCTCCAATGAAAACTCTAGAATATCCGAAAGTACACAATCTCCGAAATCACGTCTTTCACGAATCTCCAATCCTCAAAGTCGAAATGAAACCCTAAGGCTGCCGTCTCCAAAACTCTCACGAGGGTGTAAGCGAAGGTCCTCGAAACTCTCTTCTCAAGCCTTCTTATAGACAAAAATAGGGTTACGGGCAAGTCCAATGACGTTGCTGACGTGGGAAATATGACACGTCACAAAATCATGGAAATCACGGTCATGTACAAATTTCCACGACCGTGGTTTAGACCGTGTAACTTTCTGTTGTGCTCCAAACTCACTTCCACGATCATTTTGCCAAATCCACGGCCATACTTTAGGGCGTGGTTCTTCAAATGTCTTCTCCACGACCGTAATTCAGGGCGTGGACTTCCAAACTCTTTGTTTTTGCCTTTGTTTTGTGACATTCTTCATGCATGCTCCTTCCTTAGCCTCTCTAATGCATCTCCTTGCAATCAAGCATGATCAAACACTCCTTTCCTTCCACATTTTTCTCCAATCCAAGTCTTTTTTCACCTAAAAACAAAACGAAGCTAGTGTAGATCTCTATATCGACAAAATGGGTAAATAAGCTCACAATTGCTTCAAACTCATATCTAAGAACACAATAAAGAGGGAAAAACAACTAAAAAAAGTTCCTAAAATATAGTCATATTTCATGCTAACACAAGGCCAAACAACAAGTTAACATTCTTCAAAAGATACAGAGATACATAAAAGAGAAACAACCCGTTAATCTTGTTATGTAGTTATATTCCTTTACCCTTAGATTATCACAACCCGTTATTACCTAGGAGTTTGCTACTAGATTATTGACCCGAACCCGGAACCGAATAACCCTAGCCTTTGGCATGCAATTGTACAACTTAGGCGATCAAACTAAGTAGAAAATAATCATGAAAATGTAAATTAAAAACAAGGAATATGACACAATTGGATATTGAATCAAACTTTTATTTAAAAGAACTTACAACCAACTTGTATGCAGCTTCAATCAACCCAATGTAGCAAGGAGACTTAGCACTCCATACAAATGGCAAACTACACAAGGCAATTTTTGTTGGGAAATAGGATGATTCTTGCAATCAGCCTAGGGCTCTATATATACTAGAAATGACATTAAATGGGAGTAAATAGGTTGTGTAAACAACCACCTTAATGACCATAAAGGTGGGCTCAACAACTGCAGTCAAGTCGTTTGTTACTAAACCACATACGCAGGCAAGAGGACCGCAGGGGTGGTTTAGCGCAAAACGCTCCATATTCAACTGAGCCGCGGGCCCGACACGGCGAGGCCGTGGGGGCGGTGTCTTTAATGTTTTGGAACGTTTGAATGTTGATCTTATTGACAAATCTGATGTCAATCCGCAGGGGCGGCCCATACTCATCGTGGGGGCGGTGACACAAACTCTTCGGCTTTGTAGGTCCGCATGCAAAGGCGCAGGGGTGCTGGCTTTTGTTCTTCAGGGGGTGTAACCGCAGGGGCGGCTAGGTGATGCCGCAGGGGCGCTGACATGTTACTCTTGGGACAATGGCGAGGCGCTGGGTACGGCGTCGGAGGCGTCGATCACCGCAGGGGCGATGACATGGGGCCGCAAGGGCAGTTCGGCTCCAAAAGCTAGTCTTCGTTGATCTTCTTCTTCTCTCAAGTGTTGCTAGATCCTTTGTTTACTTCATTGTGAACTCCTTCATCTGGATCCATACACTAGCAACATAATACAGCTAAAAGACTCTAAAACTACCTAGAAACGATAGTGATTCCATCACCTATCACCTTCTCTCGGCAAACACATCATCTCGGGGGTCTAGCCGCTCCTCCCGTGGAAAGGAAAAGCAACGTGAATATATTCACTCCTTTGATGTTTCTGATTGTGACTGCTTGCGTGCTCCTTGCCAGATTTACATGTGAACTAATCATGAGGCGCTTAACTACTTTCAATGATTCAATATTACAAACTTTCCGCCTACATATCGTCTCCCTAACACTACTATTGTTTGCTCTTATGGACCCTCTCGACAATACATGTGATCCTCCACGCAATTAGTGACCTCAACGTAATGCCTATAAGATTTCAGTTCCATCGTCGGCTAATGTTGATCCGGCTTGGTATATCGATTCAGGGACCACCGATCATATGACCCACGACTTTGGTTCTATATTTGTAATCTCATATTATATTGGTAATGATAGTCTACAAATCATTGTGCTTTACAACTTTATAATGTCTTTTTGGTGCCTCAAATAAGCAAAAATTTGATGAGTGTTTCAAAACTCACCCGTGATTATAATGTATTTATGGAATTCTATGACCCTTGTAGTTTCGTGAAAGATCTGTGAGATGGGCATTGTGCTCTACAACTTCATAATGCATATGTGTCGGAATTAGCTTTTCTGCTACTACTGTCGGGATGCTTACAATTTCATTAGATTTTCAAATTTAAAATGTTTTAATAGTCCCTAATTTAGAATGCTATTTCCTTTCTTTTTGTTTGATTTAACGACTGAAATTGTATGTTAACATTCACTAATAGACTATGCATGTTGTATGACCGTTCTTTGCGGATTCTGATTGAAGCGGATACACCTTGTAATGATGTATTGGTTGCATTGGTTGGCCTATCCCTCCACTTTACCTGTAACTTATTCCATTCAAAACCATCGGATTTCTTCTAATAAATGGCATAGTATATACCGCGGATTATACTGTTTCGGATTATTCAGTATGTTTCTATTAAAAAAAATATGATGCATTGTAGCTGCATTATTGAGGAAATTTTGTAAATAACCTATAAGATGTTGGATATTGTAAAACTAAACACCAAATTTTTAACATTTCAAAATAACCAATTTATGACCTAAAATTGTAAACTCTCCTTCTTCATCAAACTACTTTCGAAAAATGCTCTTTTTCTACAACTCCAAAAAACGAATCAATTTCTAATGGTTTCCAACTGAATTCTCGCCATTTCAAGAGATTGCACTTTCAACAATCTTCATCGACACCATTGATATCGATTCATCTTTTGAAGTCAAAAGAGTCACCAAATATAATAAAACTAATAATTATAAAGTGTTTTTTTTAACATTTTAAATAAAATTATTAATTTACATTCATAAGTGGTATTTATACAATGTATGTAAGTTACGGGATCATTTTTTAATAAATTTTCTATTCCATATTTTATTACTATAATTATTATTATACAAATATAATAAAAATTAATTCAAATTTTAAAATAAATAATGATTTTACCCGAATAATCCGACTAAATTAAACATTAATCAATTTACCTTTATAAGTGGTTTTATACAATTTTCTTCTCTCATTTTTGACATTTTTTCGTCTTGGGTTGTTTCTTACGTTATTAGGTTTTCTTCCTTGGATTTGAGATAGAGACTTTTACTACTTATATTTAGCATATTCTAATATTACTACTAATATTTTCCTACATATTAGGTTAGGCTTATCTTGTGTCATTTCCTGAACATGATAGGAATCTTGAGAGGGCCATTATTTCTCCCTTTGACTAGACAACATACAACTATATCTTTCATGTTATGTTCAGCCAGAAGCCCAATTGGGTTGTATTTGGAGATGTTTAATCAACATTTAATGAATTTCTTGTGTAAAACTACAATTGATGTTGAGTTCTTGTCTCCATTTGATGTGTTGAGACTAGAAAGTTGGAAACTACAGTGGGGTTGTTCGGTATGCCTTACTCAGTCGAATGAATCGACTGAATAAGTTGCAGTGGTGTTCGGTTGTGTTGTTTGGCATTAATTCAGTCAAATGAATGGAATGAAAATTTGGGATGAATCGTTTGAATTATTTATACGAGGGGATGAGGTTGAACCAAATGAAAATGTTTTCGATGACATTTCTACTCCTGAAACTGAAGGATTTAGGGCTTTCAATTTCTCTATTCGTCTTCTTTTCTTCACTTCTTCATCGTCTCGTTCACTTCTTCTCCTTCTCGGTCACTACTTCTCAACGGAAAGCTCAGATACGACACAACTCAAGCAGTGTTGCAACTACATTCTCCTTTTCTTTGGATGTTGCCCGTCGCAAGAAACCTATCAATCTAGCAACCGCCAACTCCTCCCCGCCAACAACCTCATACCCAATTGGTTGTTTTACTATTAAGGCTAGAGAAGCTATAACTTCCTCATAAATCTCTTCGTCTTCCAGGGCTTTCACCAGAGTTGTTGCAGCTATTGCCTCTATCATCCTCGAACAATTCTTTGGATGCATAGAGAGATTGTATATGTAGACCGGTGATTGCATCCTTCTTTCCTCTTAATGTTCCTTTTTTCAATAAATGTACAAGTGCTTTGATGGCTCCTTTTGTATTTGCTATTCGTTTGTTGTGATTGCGGACGACCAAAAGGCTGAACAATGTTGTTGTTGCATTCTCTCGGGCATCTTTCGTGTGTCCATTTCTTAAAACATCGATGATCAATGCCCAACATCCTTGTTCCTCCATGATCCGTATCTTGTTCTTCTCATAGATTGAAAGGTTGAGGATCAGTAACTGAATTCTCTTTTGCAAAAGGAGACAACAACAACTTGCAAAGATGAGAAATTGTACCTAATAAAAGTGATTCAATCGAGTAAAACCCAAGTGGGAGATTGTAAGATTTTATTAATCTTATTATTATTAGTGGGCTTACATATTATAATAATCAATTATATTATATGACTAAATATATTAGCGGGAAAATAATAGTGATTCAATCGAGTAGAGCCCGTAGACTTTAATTAAGCGGTATGGACTTAATGGGTGCATATCAGATTTTGGCCCAATAGGCTTACTGGGATTCTATTAGGTCATTATATAAACGTTATCAGGTTATGGTTCCCAATACGTCAAATCAATCAGCAGTTTTCTATTCTCTTCTCATCAGAGAGAAAACCTAAAGAAACCCTAAGGAGGTTTGACTGAGGAAGACTGTATACCTGCGGCGCTCATTCGGATCGTAGATTCCGCACTAAGGTTGATCCGATTGCTACTGGTTCATCCGATTGCTACTATGAAATCAAGTTTGTAAATTCTAGATTCCTTAATAACCACACCATGATATTGATCCTTGCATTAATGGTTTAGGGAATTTGATTATTCCAACAGTTGAACCAAATAAAAATGTTTTGGATGACATTTCTACTCTTGAAACTGAAGGATTTAGGACTTTTAATTTCTCTCTTTGTCTTGTTGTTCTCTTCACTTCTTCATCATCTCGTTCACTTCTTCTCCTTCTCGGTCACTACTTCTCAACGAAAAGTGTTCGCTCCAAAAGGTGTGCGCAAGCCTTAAAATTTATAACCCAAGAAGTATGCTTGAACAATATGCGAACCCGCAGTGTACGGATCAATTGTAATAAAAGCAAGAATTACAGGGGTCGATCACAGGGACTATGGTGAAACAAAGCACATAATCGGTTGTCAAATGTTGCAAATAAGCAATTAAAGCAATCAAAGATGATGTAAAAGTCATGTAAGGGGAAATGCGGATTCTAGGGATTAAAGCATCTAGTTGTGGTTCCGACTCAAGATCTCAAAGGATAACGCGGACAAAGCTGAGGTTTGCAAAGGAAAGGTGTTTCTAAGATGGGAATAGATCACCGGGTAAGTCTCACTACTCATTATCCCAAACCAAAGCTCCTATTACCGGGTAAGTCTCAAGGTACTAAGGAAAGGAACTATAATCTCAAACCAACATACCACCAAAGGGAATAGAATCAACCTTTACCGGGTAAGTCTCAGGCTAACTCACAAAGATGGGATGAAGGCACACTCAAACCCCAATAAAGGATAAACCTTTATTACCTACACTCATGATCTTAGGCAAACAAACAAAGGAATCACCAGGTAAGTCTCATCCTAAGCTTGCATTGAACCAGGAAAGGTATAATAAGGATAGGATTTGGCAAACTTAAACTCTTAAACTCAGTTTCGGATTAGGAAAGGTTCACCTCGTTCAGTCAGATCCCACCCCGGCCGAGATGTTCATCGACTGAGCGAGGTGTTCTAGGGTTAAGGTTAAAGACTTGAGCTTTCAGGGTCTTACTAGGATTAAGATCATTCTATCATCGTCTTTCCCACAACTTTAAGCCAATCACCTTAGAATCGCATAAGAAACTTAGCCAACAATCATCATGATAACAATAATCAATTTAACGAAAAGGGAATCAATATTCAAACACAAAAACCTTAAGAAAAAGGTCTCAATAACTGAATCAAACAACAAACAAACTGCGTTCCTCAAGTCACAAATCAGCAAAGACAATAAATCAAAAGACAATCTAGAAAGTCTTACAAACTCCTTCCAAAAAAGCAATTCCAACTATGACTCCTTCCTTCCTTGAACTTCAATCTTCAATACTTCCTTCAAACCTTCCTTCAAAACCTCCAGAAAAATCACTTAATTGCTGGATGCTCCAAGCATGGTTGAACTTGTGGATAATCCAACCCTTTATATAGGAGAATTATCTTCCAAATATAAAAATATCTTAAAAATATAATTTCCTATAAAATATATATCTCTCTCTCAAAATAAATCAATCAAAAATCATATCTTCCTTCTAGAAATCCGGCCCAAAAATATAAAATATCTTCTTTACAAAAATAAAAGATCCAACCAAAAATATGGATCTCGCCGGCGGAAGGGTATTTGCCTCGGTCGGGACGCTCCTCAAGATCACCTCGGTCGAGGTGACACTGTAGCTTACCGTGGTGAATCTCAACTGAATGTGAAATCTCTCGAACCTGGTCCAAAGTAAATCTTCTTAATCATTTCCATGCTTCCTGAGTTCTTCCTTAAGCTCCAGAATGTAGCTCGAATGACTCCTTAGTTCCTAAGCTCCATTTCGATGCAAAACGTGTCATTTTACCTACAATTACAACGAAACTAGGTGTAGACCTCGATTCCCGTAAAGGTAGATGAAACAACAATATAATCACATAATATAGATCCATACATGCAGATTATTGAAGATAAAACGTCTAAACCAATCCCAAAATATAGACTATAATACATGCTAACAAAATACCCCATACTTGTCCCTTGCTTGTCCCCAAGCAAGTTCCAAATCTTAGACACAAGATAGAATGGATTATAAGTCAGAAAGATCAATGAAAAGTATTTCAAAACATTTTGGTGGTGTGCTCCACTCATAGATCACTCTAAGAGAATTCTTCATGGCAAATGAAATCAAAACATGATCAAAACATTTTATAAATATAAGAAAGTTGTTCATCTTTGCATAAAATCATAGAATGCATAATAAATGATATTTATCGAAATTAATCATGTATAATCAAGTTTAAACCACCAAGTCAATCAACAAGCTCGAGGTCTCAAGGGCTTCCTAAAAGAGGTCAAGAAACGTGTCAGGGTGGGATGTATATAGGGTATGTGGTGCTAGAATCTGGGAAAAGGGATCTTACTTTACTTTCTTTGAATCACAACACCTGCCACCAATAAGCTTTGCTTATTTTACTTTACTTTTTGGGATGTTTGGACAGAGGTGCACAATAACCGAAGCCTAGGAGATCAGCAATCATCAATTTCTCGAGATGCCTCAAACCCTTGATGCACATACCATGACCCGTTAGGAATATTGCTCAATCCGACTTTGGCAAGACACAAACACCCGAATATGTGAATGGTGCCGTGTTACTCATCATCATGATTGACTTCCCCAAACCTATTTGTTTCTTTCTAACACTTTCAGCTAACATCTCAACTTCACTTTCACTTGCTTTTCTTTGCTTGCTTCCAAATTCCCGGATAGGTAAAACGAGGCAAATATGTATATGAGGGGCTAAAGCATGATCAAGGAGTAGAAGAGAAGAATATGAATTGCCTTAATCATCCCAGGAAGAATGTGATAGAACTCATCATGTGGTGTCAACCTTCAAATTCAACATGATTTTGATAAAAACAAAGTATTAAACATGCTAAAATTTCAAACAAAGCATTTTGCAACTTAAACATATCATAAAACCTTTCGAGCATATAAAGATTTCAAAACAAATCTGCAAATAGAATCATCATTGAGGTCATATCCAGAGAAGAAGCACAAAACATTTTGAAAAACTCTCAGTTAAGAACCCACCTCGATCGAGGTGATTTGACGTCATCCGAGGTGTCTACCTCGTCCAGTCAAGAACATCCCGGTCGAGGTCAATAAAATTTTTTTTTTTCAAACCAGTTTTCGACATTTTTCTCAAACAAAAACCTGTATGTATGCATATAATGGCAGATAAACACATAGAACCAAGTAACAGGATAAGATCATAAATATCCGGGAGTCATACAAGCATACCTACATAAATATCCAATCATACATCCAAATACCCTATACTTGGGACACATTGTCCCAATGGGTCAAATAAAAGTCAAAGGAAATCAGGAAAATCACCGGACCTAGCTGAACTGCATAATAAATAAATAAAGGAAATCCATGCAGCTCTAATCGTCGTCAGCTGGTGGAGGTGGTGGTGGATGTGGAACTTATGGGATGTAGGGGTGCTGGGATGGATCAAATGGATACCCCATAATCTGCTGGAACTGAATCTCCATCATCTGTTGCTGGTAATGTTGGCTCTCTCTAATCTGATGCATCCAACCGTCAGTGTGTCAGCGCTCATCAGCAAGGTGCTGGGACATATCCATTGTCATAGCAGTATAGGAGTCGATCATCTTATCAGTCAAGTCGTCGATCCGTCAGTGAGCCTCGGGATCTCTGTGCCTGCGAACTCTGCGCCGAGCTGGTCGTGGTGGTGCTGCTGCCTCCTCCTCTATCGCCTCGTCATCAAGGTCGATAACTGGCACACTAAGACTGGCGGTATCAGTATCAGTCTCCATAGCAGCTCCACCATCATCATACTCTTCCTCATCATCAACTAGTGTAGCATCTCTAGCATCGTGCATTTAAGGAAACTATGCAGACGACCAGTACTGACAGTCGAAAACTGAAAACTGAGTTGACTAGAGAATGCCCTGTGGAGCCGTCGTCTCCCAAGGCATAGCTACATATGGCGTACTGAGACCACGAGGGACGAGAATATGCCTCGTGATCATCTTCTGTAGTCCAAGCGGCTTTTCAACCGCTACCACTGTACATGCACTCAGATCCAGACCCATGGCAGTAGCAATATGGGTCACCAAGCCTCCGCAGCAGATATCTCACTTGGACTTGCCCGTGATCTTATGCAAGTCCTCAGCCAGCATCCCTCTAAAGTCAGGGATTCCACTTGTAACCATACATAACATGCTCAACAACTCCCCCTGTCGGACCTTCTGGGGCGTCTCAGTACGCGCCAGAAGCGTCTTGTTGAATATACGGTGAGAAAGACGGAAGGCTAGGTGGAAGATGACACGCTCTCTAGAATCTCCAGGTCTCCACTTGTCACTATGCTCCACCACATGGGCTATCTCGCCCCAAAAGTCTCGAGCTACGGCTCGGGAAGGAAAATCGGTAATGGTGGGATTCGGGAAGCCAAAAACCTCTCTAAAGTAATCCATCGGTACTATGTAGTTCTGGTTCAGCAACCGGTACTTGATGTTGTTCCTCTCAGGCATGTGAGTGACAGAACTCACAAACTCCATGGTCGGCTCTAAGTAAGCTGGAGGTCGAATCTCCATGAACTCCTCCAGTCCCACCATCGATATCATCTTCCTCTAGTCCTCCGCCAGATGGAGGCACTCGAAAGCTGCGACATCCAGAAAACGCGGGGCAGTAATGGGACGCCCGCAAATCCTATCAAAGTCCACCTGGTGACGCTCATGGATCACCGGTATAGTAGGATGAGATGTAGAACAAGGGGAGGAACCACTGGGCCTATCACTCAGAACCAGCTGGCGATCGGATCTGTTGCTCATGATTGTTGACAAGATGAACACCTCGGTTGCTCTTACAACCACCTCGGCCAAGACACAGTATGACTGGACCGAGGCGACCGGCTGTTCGATTTCAACTCTCTGATTTTCAAGTTATTTTCCCCCAAGTCACTACCAATTGCTTCCTATAGGGTACTTATATCCTTTTCAGCAATAATAGTCCGCAACCAGAGCCGGATCTGTCCTAAATCAGTAAGAGGAGAGAAGTTAGGGTTTTCGAACAATTTACCCAAATTACGCAGATTCGGAGCATTTTTCTCGTAGTTTGGTGCTTGAAATCTGATCCTCTTGCTTCTCTTGGTGAAATCGAACCACAAATTGTGGAAAACGAGCAAGAAACGAGGAAACAAGGGGAAATCTCCGCCGCGGTTGAGGATGAAGTTGAGAGGGAAAAGTGAGGAGAGAGAAATCCGCTTTGCCTTTTATACCCCTCGCTGAATTTGATTTCACCTCGGTCGAGGTGGTCCCAACCAGACCAGGGTATCTGACTGGATGTTAGACCTAGTCGTCTCGGTTGCCTCAAGAACATCTCAGTCGAGGTGTTGTGACAGCAACCGAGATGTGTCTCAGTCAAACTTCGTCTTCTCAATTTTTTGAACTTCAGTCCTTCTAGTGTAGCTCCTGAGTTGTAATCCTTCCTTAGAAAGTACCTGGTTTTTGTATAGAGGACGCCAAAAACAAAGCAAAGCAAACTATCTAAAACTAAGCTAGAAAAAGGGAAAAGAAAGCAATACCTTGGGTTGCCTCCCAAGAAGCGCTTGATTTAAGGTCGCTAGCTAGACCGTACATCATCCCTAAACATGCTGGAGGGTGTCTTCACCCCATACTTCACCTTCATCGTGGGGTGAGATAAAGAAGTCTATCAAACGTTCCAATAAATGCAAGTGCTCATCGGGGAATGAATCATCTATGGGTAGGTCGTCCTTCTCGAGCAAAGAGGGAGGTAGCCGGCTGAGGTGATCCGCAACAGAATTCTTGTACCCCTTCTTATCGTGAATCTCTAGGTCAAACTCTTGAAGCAAGAGAATCCAATGAATAAGACGTGGCTTCGCATCCTTCTTAGCAAGCAAGTAACGAATAGCTGCATGGTCAGTGTAAAACAATAACTTTCGCTCCCAATAAGTAAGAGTGAAACTTCTCAAAAGTATATACAACCGCCAAGAGCTCCTTTTCGGTGGTGGCGTAGTTCAGTTGAGCTGCATCTAGCGTCTTGCTAGCATAATAAATGACGTTGGTCCGGCCATCCTTCCTTTGTCCAAGCACCGCTCCTACAGCCACATCACTAGCATCACACATGATCTCAAAGGGCAAAGTCCAGTCGGGAGGTTGGATGATGGGAGCGGTGATCAACGCTTCCTTTATCTTGTAAAACGCATCAAGGCATTCCTGCAAAAACTCAAAAGCAACATCCTTATTCAAGAGATCAGTGAGTGGTTTAGAAATCTTCGAGAAATCCTTGATGAACCTCTTGTAGAAACCTGCATGCCCGAGAAAACTCCGCACACCCTTAACATAACAAGGGGGAAGAAGTTTCTCGACAGTCTAGATCTTAGCTCGATCGACCTCAATACCTCAGTTGGAAACGAGGTTTCCTAGCACAATTCCTTCACTAACCATAAAGTGACACTTCTCCCAATTCAAAACAAGATTAATGTCTTCACAATGTTGCAGCGCTAAAGAAAGGTTAGTCAAAAATTATCAAAAGAGGAACCATATACCGAAAAGTCATCCATGAATACCTCCATGATCTCCTCAATGTACTCGGAAAAGATAGCCATCATACAGCATTAGAAGGTAGCGGGTGAGTTACACAATCCGAATGGCATCCTCCTATAAGCGAATGTCCCCCATGGACAAGTGAAAGTGGTCTTCTTTTGATCATCCGGATGGATAGGAATCTGAAAGAAGCCACTATAACCATCTAGATAGCAAAAGTGGGAGTGTTGAGCTAACCGTTCAAGCATTTGGTCGATGAAGGGAAGTTGAAAATGGTCCTTCCGAGTGGCCAAGTTCAGCTTCCTGTAATCGATGCACATCCTCCAGCCCGTAACGGTCCTTGTTGGAATCAACTCGTTGTTCTTATTCGTCACAACGGTCATCCCTCCTTTCTTCGGAACTACATTCACTGGGCTCACCCATTTGCTATCCGATATGGGAAATATGATACCTACATCCAACAACTTAAGAATCTCCTTCTTCACAGCCTCTTTCATGATCGGATTTAACCGTCTTTGAGGTTCCTGTGAAGTCTTATGATCGTCCTCCATTAGTATCTTATGCATGCAAAAAGATGGCTTAATACCAACAAGATCATCAATAGTATAACCTAAAGCCTTTCGATATTTCCTCAGGACATGAATCAGCTTAGACAGTTCAGTTTCAAAAAGGGAAGCACTAACGATAACGGGATAAGTAGAATCCGGACCAAGGAAAGCATACCTCAAGTGACTAGGAAGTGGTTTAAGCTCCACAACTGGGGGTGCTTTCTGAGGGGAATATGTGATTCCTCCTTTCAGTGGAGTAGACTTAGATCGAAGAACTGGACTTTCAGAAGTCTCAGTTGACATCATCTCGCTTGTGACCTCGATCGAGGTCCAAGGTAGGTGACCGAGATGTTCTTGAGATAAGAACACCTCGCTTGGTTCAAAAAAAACCTCGGTCGAGGTACTGGAACTGGGACCGAACCTAAATTGCTCTTCTTTCCCTAAATTAGTCTCTCAATCTTAGCTCCTGGATCTGCTTCAAGTGCCTTTAAGCTCCATATATCTGCATCACAAGAAACATCTATACCTTCCTCCATTAAACTAAAATTAAGAACTCTTTCAAGAGGGTCATTAATAAGGATAGAGCTCACCAATTCTTGATTCTTCTTCATCATAGATGTTGAAGATGTCATCTTCCAGTGGCTCTCCTTTCATTGCAGCAAGCAATGCAAATTCCACTTGATCTCCACCAATGTTGAATTTCAACTTGGCGTTCTTACAATCCACATTGCAACCCGAAGTTGCTATAAATGGTCTCCCGAAAATGATAGGAACGAGTTAACCTGCGGGCATGTCAAGTACAACAAAGTCTATAGGTAAATAGAAATTACCTAACTTGACGAGAACGTCTTCCAAAATGCCCACGGGATGGGTGATGGAATGATCTGCCATGTATAGCCTTATTTTCACCGGCTTGGGCTCTCCAAGTCAGATCTTCTCATATAGCTCCAGCGGGATGATAGTCACGCTGGCTCCTAGATCATACAACGCCTCACAAGTTACATCCCCAACTTGAATGGGAATGCAAAATGAGTTGGGATCTTTCAATTGGGGTGGCATCTTCTCCTTCATGATTTGAATAAGCTCCGAGGACTTAGATGTCATCCTTACTTCTCCAAAGTCTTCCAACTTTCTCTTCCTTTGACAGAATTTCTTTCAAGAACTTCCCATAGGCGGGCATCCCAAAATGCTTGTCTAGATGTGCTCTGGCCCTTGTCTGGGGGAATGGAAGTGGTGATTTATAAGCAGGAGGTGGAACATAAACTTCATATTTGTCCTTCTCTTTCTGGGGCTCCACCTCGGTTGGCACCTCGACCGAAGTGTTCCTCGTCTGATCCTGGACCGAGGTGTTCTTCGTCTACACTAGCACCGACCGAGGTACTAGATCTGCAGTTTTCAGTCCACTTCTCATCGTTATTGCCATAATCTGTCCTTTAGGGTTGCTCTCTGTCCTTGATGGGAGCTTCCCTGGATCCCTTGGCACTTCATTCGCCTTATTAAAGAATTGTTGCTCTAAGGCTTTTTGTTCCTTTGAAAATGAAGTCATCGATGTCTCCATAGCATTGAGCTTGATCAAGATTGCCTCCAGCACTGCATCTTTCTGCTCTGGCTGGGGCGAACTTGATCCAGGCTCCTGGCTTTTCAATAGAGTAGAAGAAGAAGGGGGGGTTAAGAGCATTTTGAGCATGAGAATAAGGGTTACCCGGATTTTGTTGATTAGATCTCCAATTGTTGTTGTTGGAGTTTCTATTATTGTTGTAATTGTTGTTCCGTGACCCTTGGTAGTTGTTTCTTCCTTGATATCCTCCATCTTGCTCCTTCTTCGTGTGAGCTACTAAAATCTCCTTCAATTGCTTCACAATATTGCTAAGCGAGGTGAGTTGATCTCCATTTGATGAAGTGTCTTGGAAGCTAACTCTCCTTGCTCCATTCTCGGCTCCTTGATGGGAATACTTCTCCATATGCAAAGCTTGCTTTTCAATAAACTCCCAAGCTTCGTCTATCGTCATATCCATGAATGTGCCGGCGGAGAGTAGTTGGAGATTGAATTGAGTAGCTCCATCCAATCCCTTGAAATATATCTCCAGCAACTCTATCTTTGGAATCTCATGATGTGGGCAATCCAATAGAACATCTTTGAATCTCTCCCATGACTTGGACAAACTCTCCTTGTCCTTCATGATGAATGCATTCATCTTCCCTCTCATTTCAGCGGTCTTGGAGGGAGGAAAGAACTTTGTAAGAAACTCCGTTGTCATCTCTTTCCAAGTGTTGATCTTTCCGGGTGGAAGAGATTGATACCAAGCAAGCGCCCTGTCTTTCAAAGAAAAATAGATAGGCCTCAACTTGTAGTTGTTATTTTCCAACCTTGATGGTCTCAATGTCTCCATCAGAATCTCATAGTTTTGCAAATCCTGATGCAGAGACTCCCTCTCTAAACCTCCAAATTGGTATTGTCGGATCATAGATAGAACTTGCGGCTGAAGTTCGTAATCATGTTCAGCTGGATTACCTAGGTTGACTCTTGGATGCCTCACTTGCTGATTAGGGTCCATCCTCTGTCCTAGGGTTTTTGGAACTACATCAAAAAGAACATCTCGGACAGGCATCCGAGGTGGATGTATCTCGGCCGGGGCAACATGGACAGGGTCTTGCCTCGGTGGAGGATCTTGGTTCGGTCGAGGCAGAAACTGGG
Organism: Fagopyrum homotropicum; assembly: GCA_033239125.1. Classification (NCBI taxonomy): domain Eukaryota; kingdom Viridiplantae; phylum Streptophyta; class Magnoliopsida; order Caryophyllales; family Polygonaceae; genus Fagopyrum; species Fagopyrum homotropicum. Next base: position 51,504,666 of record BSWB01000007.1, on the reverse strand, counting down.
CCCTTAGAGCGGCCATATCTTCTTCAATATCTTTAGTTCTTGCGCGAGTCTGATCTCTCTCTCGCTGTAGTTCTTCTTGGTTGAGGCGTAGCTGTTCCAGCGTCTCCTTCAATTCGGCCTCAAGATCGCGATTGTCTTGATTGGCCATCTTAGCTTCTCTTAATCGTCGCTTGTATATCTTTTCTGGTTCGGGATCGTAAGGAGCGATTTCCTTTCCAGCACGGGTTCTTCGCATAAACCTAAAAAGATCCTGCAAAAACACTCAAGTAGAATGGTTAATAGCAACAAGGGCAATTGCCCCGAAAGACAACCGAAACTGGTTCGGTCTAGACCAAGTCCCCGGCAACGGCGCCAAAAACTTGTTCGCTCCAAAAGGTGTGTGCAAGCTTTAAAATTTATAACCCAAGAAGTATGCTTGAACAATATACGAACCCGCAGTGTACGGATCAATTGTAATAAAAGCAAGAATTTCAGGGGTCGATCACAGGGATTATGGTGAAACAAAGCACAAGATCGATTGTTAAATGTTGCACATAAGCAATTAAAGCAATCAAAGATCACGTAAAAGTCAAGTAAGGGGAAATGCGGATTCTAGGGATTAAAGCATCTAGTTGTGGTTTCGACTCAAGATCTCAAAGGATAATGCGGACAAAGCTGAGGTTTAAAAAGGGAAGGTGTTTCTAAGGTGGGAATAGATCACCGGGTAAGTCTCAATACTCACTATCCCAAACCAAAGGTCCTATTACCGGGTAAGTCTCAAGGTACTATGGAAAGGAACTATAATCTCAAAACAACACACCACCCAAGGGAATAGAATCAAACTTTACCGGGTAAGTCTCAAGCTAACTCACAAAGATGGGATGAAGGCACACTCAAACCCCAATAAAGGATAAACCTTTATTACCTACACTCATGATCTTAGGCAAACAAACAAAGGAATCACCGGGTAAGTCTCATCCTAAGCTTGCATTGAACCAGGAAAGGTGTAATAAGGATAGAATTTGGCAAACTTAAACTCTTAAACTAAGTTTCGGATCAAGAAAGGTTCACCTCGTTCAGTCAGATCCCACCCCGTCTGTTAGCATGAAATATTGTGATATTTTAGGCACCTTTTCTAAACGTATTCGATTCATATTGATAGTCTTTGATTGAACTTTGTGCATATGTGAGCTAGTATTACCTATATTGTCGATATGGATGTCTACACAAGTTCTATGTTGATTATAGGTGATTTGGAGCTATTTCCGAACGGAATCGAACAAAGGAGAGTTGAGTTGATATGACCATGGATTGAGGACATTCTTTGGAAGCAAATTTGAGTTTTAGCTTCAGGAATGCACGAGTTTAGGGAAGAATCACGTTCTTGCCCTAAACCACGCCCTAAAATACGGCCGTATCACGTTCCACGTTCAATTCCACGACCGTGGATTTGGAGTCAGAAATTCATGTTCATTCCAGAGGATTACACGGCCGTGGAACATATGGTGCAAACCGTATTTGTTTCCACGCTCTAAATTACGGTCGTGGAACACTTCCACGACCGTGATCTTGGCAAATCTTTTCGCCACACTTTGAAGCCACGATCTTTTAAAGATTAGGCCGGGCCGACATTTTGCCCTGCACTATAAAAAGACGGACGAAGCAAGAATCCGACACCTTCGCTTACCCCCTCTTACCCTCATTCATCACCGCTTAGACACGCTTACACTTCGCTTAGCTTGCTTGGAATCACTCTTTGGGAGATCGAAGTTCGTGTTTGGCAATTCCTCTAATCTCGCACTTTTGGTGGAGATTGCTGTTGACATCTCCGGATTGGCGGAAGATCGAAGTTCTTGGAAGATTTTGCAAGAAGATCTCTCTTCTTGTTTAGGTTTGATTTGGAAAACGGATTGACATCCCGTTTTCTCTTCTTTCCTAAGGTGGTGATTGTTTGTTTTACTTTGAATCTTTTGACATTGCTCGTTCTCCTTGTGACTTTGAGATTGAATTGAAGATTATTGAAAGTTCTTGAAAGTTTTCATCTTTTTATCTTTTAATTCTTGAATTGATATCAATATGACTGTTATTGGCTAAAAACCCTTAACAATTCTAAGGTGAAGGGTTGATAGTTGTGGCTTAGATGATGATAGATCGATTGCAAACAGATTAGACCCTGAGAGTTAGAGAGATTCGCCGACAAACCCTAAATTACGGTCTGTTCTTGAGTCCACGGCCGTGGAACCTCAAGAACTAACCGTGATTTCCCTTAAGTCTACGAACCTGCTTTTACTTTAATCTAAAGTTAAAGATTTGCTTTAGCTTAGTTTAGACTTGTCTTTTCTAGGTGGTAGTGAAGCCTCAACAACCTCTACCTCGATTGTGAGTGTCACAACCTCAGTCGGTTAAGTTAGTCTTGATCCTTGGGTTATAAGTTTGGGTATTTGACATTAATTCTCATCTCTAGAATCTTTCTATATTGAGCCTCAACAACCTGTATAGAGAGTGCCTTGTAGGTGAGTTATATAAGGTTTTTGGAACTTCACCGTACGATTACCTTACATTAGTATACCTTTGCATATCTCAACTCTGTCTTTACATCATTAAGTATATCTTGAATCAATTGCCACAGCTGGATACCTGGATCTTTAGGATTGTTGTTTTCCCAATATTTGCAAAACTCCTATATTTACTTGCTTGATAATCTGCAATCGAGTTCGTTCCCCCCAAATCCCTGTGTTCGATACTCTGGAATTCTTGCTTAACTACGTCGATCCGTACACTGTGGGTTCGCTGCTTGATTCTAGTCTTATAAATTTAAAACTTATTTGCACACACCTCTAGGGGCGAACAAGTTTTTGGCGCCGTTGCCGGGGATTTGGTTTAGGCCGAATCCGGTAGCCGGTTGTCAAGCTTGGGAGCTTGCTCTCGTTATTTGATATCACTTTGAGTGCATGCGCAGGTCTAGGAACACCGAATATCTCTTACCTCTTGATCAAGAGCTAGAGAAAACCTTGAGGCAAAAGCGTAAGGAAAAGAAGATGGCTGAAGAACACGAACGTGATCTTCAAACGGAGTTGGCGGAGAAGGAAGCTCAACTCCGATGGAATGAGACTCTCCGCCAGGATGAGATGGATCGTCATCAATCTCAAGTTGACGGTCTACAAGACATGATTTTCCAAATGAGGATAGAGATGAGCGACCTTAAGAATAAGGGAAGCAAGAAATTCTCAAGAAGGAGATCAAGATCTAGAAGAAAAAGCCACTCATCCGCTGATGATAGTGACTCTTCATGCCACCGTTAGAAGAGATTGATCCCACGATCAATATGAATCCTTTCCATCCACAAGGAGCTGCTAATCGCCGCATTCCACCTAGGAATGTGAGAGTCGAACGTGTAGATAATGAGCCAAGAACTCTTGGCCAGCGGATGGATCCAACACAACAACCATGCCGCTTGGGTGTGAAATTTGATGCTGAAGATGTGCAAGGGTTTAGCTTTAACCCTCAAGTTATTACTCTTGTTCGCCAAAGCCAATTTGGCGGTACAAGCGCTGAATCTCCACACCAACACTTGCAAAACTTTGAGTGTATGATGGAGACGATGAGACCGAAGAACGCTACTACCAACAGCTATAAGCTCAAACCTTTCTTTTTCTCTTTGAAAGGGAAAGCGTTGTCATGGTATCAAGCTCTTCCCAATGGGAAACTAGACACGTGGGAAGACCTTTCCGCGGAGTTTCTCACCAAATTCTTTCCGCCCTCCAAAACGGCAGAACTTAGAGGTAAGATTAATGCTTTTTCCATGAGACCTAACGAAAGTTTGTTTCAATCTTGGGAAAGGTTTCAGGACTTGCTCTTGGATTGCCCTCATCATGGCATATCCAAACTTGCCTTGCTGGAGATCTACTACAAGGGGCTGGATGCAGGAACGCAATTCAACCTCCAATCCCTCTCATGCGGAACGTTCATGGACATGAGAGAAGATGACGCTTGGGACTTCATTGAAAAGCAAGCAAGAGTCATAGAGAAGTATTCCCACCGGAAAGTGGAGGGAAATCGTGTGGAGCAAGGAGCGAAGCTCACACATGAAGCTCAAAATCAAATTTTCTCCCTCAACAATGAGATCAAAGAGTTGAAGGAGACTATCAAGACTAACTTCCCAAAGCAACAAGAGAAGGATGTTGGCTATTTGGGCAACAACAATGGCGGTGATAACACCAACCGCAACAACAATAACCGGAACAATAACCGGAATAACAATTGGAATGGAAACAACAACAACTGGAACAACAACAATTGGAACAACAATAGGGGTTCAAACAACAACAATTGGCGGTCCAATCAACAAAATTCCGGTAACTCCTATCCTTCCAATTCTAATTCGCTAACTCCACCTTCCTCTTCCTCTACTCCTTTGAAAAGCCAGGGGCAATCATCTAATGGAGGAAACAATACGGGAAAGGACAAGTCCAATCCCATGTTGGAAACAATCTTGGGAAAGCTTCAAGGATTGGAGAACCGCCTCATCAAGGTTGATGATCAAGTCTCTAAGGTTGACAAAGCTCAAAAAGTTTTGGAAAACCAATTGTTCAACCACGCGGAGGAAGTCCCTAGAAATCAAGGGAAACTTCCAGGAAAGACGGAGGACAACCCTAAGGGAAGGGTAATGGCGATTACAACTAGGAGCGGGGTGACTACCACCGATCCGCAGCCTACGTTCGTTGAAGTCCCCATATAGAAGGACAAAGGAAAGGGGAAGGAGAAGGAAGATGTCTATGTTCCTCCTCCAGCTTACAAACCTCCCCTACCGTTCCCTCAATCTAGAGCGTGAGCGCGCCTAGACAAACAATTCGGTAAGTTCATAGAACTCATGAGCAAGCTGTATATTAATATACCCTTCATTGATGCTATTGTAGGTATGCCGGCTTATGGCAAGTTCTTGAAAGAGCTCCTCTCTAACAAGAGGAAGCTAGAAGATTTCGGAGAGGTCAAGATGAGTTCGGATTCTTCGGATCTCATCAAGACTATGAAGGAGAAAATGCCCCCAAAGTTGAAGGATCCGGGGTCATTTTGCATTCCCATTAGAGTGGGAGATATCACATACGACGCTTTATGTGACTTGGGAGCAAGTGTGAGCATCATACCACTTGCATTATGTAGGAAGATCGGTTTAGGCGATCCTAAACCGGTCAAGATGACGTTATACATGGCGGATCGATCCATCACTCGCCCCGTCGGTATTGTAGAAGACGTCCTGGTCAAGCTAGGTAAATTCTTTGTCCCCGTTGATTTTGTCGTGCTTGACATTCCTGCAGATAGTCCGGTCCCGATCATACTCGGAAGACCGTTTCTTGCAACTTCCGGCTGCATGGTCGATTGCAAGAATGGAAGACTCGCTTTTGATATTGGAGAAGAGAAAGTAGATTTCGTTCTTTCCACTCTAGTAAAGGAGCCAATCTTTGATGAGGATATTTACGATATCCAAGATGAAGAAGGTTTGTCTAGGGAGGAGGTAAGCGCGATTCTCTTTAACGATCCTTTACAAAAGGTTATCACTATGAGTCTAACCAATGTAGGGGAAGAAGAAGAGTGCAAAGAGGAAATTGAAGCCTTAGAAGCACAAGAAGAGATGCATGAAGTGGAGTTTGAGAAACTCCACGATGAGGCTGAGAATGTAAGAATCCACGGTCATACCCTGTATTCCACGACCGTGAATTTCACAACCAAAATCGACCTCCATTCCAGGGGATTACACGGCCGTGGAACACATGGAGAAGCCGTAATTCTGACCGTGGAAGAAGGTGATCGGCCTACTTCTTCAACTTCTTTTGATTCTTCTCCAAACCACTCAACAACCTTAGAAACTTCTAAGGAAACGTCGGATGCCCCTCAAGGACCATTGGAAGCTCCGAAAGTGATGGAACTCAAACCACTTCCTACTCATCTAAGGTACGCTTTTGTTGGATCTAATTCTACCTTTCCGGTCATTGTTAGCTCTGAACTAAGCATAGATGAACATGAACAGCTCATGATAGTCCTTAGGAAACATAGAAAAGCCATAGGCTACACTATCGAGGACTTAGTAGGAATTAAACCCTCCCTATGTATGCATAAGATACTAATGGAGGAGGATTTTAGAACTTCAAGACAACCTCAAAGGCGGTTGAATCCGACCATGAAGGAGGTTGTCAAGAAGGAAATTCTTAAACTTCTTGATGCAGGTATCATCTATCCTATCTCCGATAGCAAATGGGTGAGTCCAGTTCAAGTAGTTCCAAAGAAGGGAGGAATGACGGTCATCACCAACAAGAACAACGAACTCATTCCTACCCGAACCGTGACTGGATGGCGAATGTGCATAGACTACCGCAAGCTCAACAACGCAACGCGGAAGGATCACTTTCCATTGCCATTCATCGATCAAATGCTTGAAAGGTTAGCAAAACATTCACATTTTTGCTACCTTGACGGTTATAGTGGTTTCTTTCAGATTCCGATACATCCGGATGATCAAGAGAAGACCACATTCACGTGCCCTTGGGGTACGTTCGCCTATAGGAGAATGCCGTTCGGGCTTTGCAACGCCCCAGCCACCTTTCAACGGTGCATGATGGCCATCTTCTCCGAGTACGTAGAGGAAATCATGGAAGTATTCATGGACGACTTCTCCGTATACGGTTCCTCTTTTAACGATTGCCTTTCTAACCTTTCTCTTGTTTTACAACGTTGTGAAGACACTAACCTAGTTCTTAATTGGGAGAAGTGTCAATTCATGGTTAAGGAAGGAATCGTATTAGGTCACTTAGTCTCTAGTAGAGGAATAGAGGTAGACAAGGCTAAGATAGAGACCATAGAGAAACTTCCTCCCCCAATTTCGGTGAAAGGGATAAGAAGTTTCCTAGGACATGCTAGATTTTATAGACGCTTCATTAAGGACTTTTCTAAGATATCAAAACCTCTCACTAATCTATTGATGAAGGATGCGGTTTTTGAGTTTTCGCAGGAATGTTTAGATGCGTTTAACACCATTCGGCAAGCTCTAATTTCAGCACCTATTATCCAACCTCCGGATTGGACTCTTCCCTTCGAGATTATGTGCGATGCTAGTGACGTAGCTATTGAAGCTGTTCTTGGACAACGAAAGGAAGGGCGAACTCATGCCATATACTACGCTAGCAAGACGCTAGACGAAGCTCAGCTTAACTACGCCACTACAGAGAAAGAGTTTCTAGCCATTGTCTACGCTATTGACAAGTTTCGCTCTTATCTTGTAGGTGCAAAAGTGATCGTCTACACGGATCATGCTGCGATCCGGTACCTCCTTGCGAAGAAAGACGCGAAGCCAAGGCTAATTAGATGGATTCTTCTCCTACAAGAATTCGATCTTTAGATCCGCGACAAGAAAGGTTCAGAAAATTCTGTTGCGGATCATTTGAGTCGCCTCACACATCTAGAGGACGACCATCTACCCATTGATGACTCCTTTCCGGACGAACACCTACACATCATAGAGGAGTGCATCAACGAGATCTCCAAAGGTAACGAACCATGGTTTGCTGATTTTGTTAACTATTTGGTTTGCCAGGAGATGCCGCCCGGACTATCCTACGCACAAAGGAAGAAGTTCTTTAAGGATGTCCGGGAATACTATTGGAATGAGCCTCTCCTCTTTAAGAGAGGTCCGGATGGCATCATCCGGCGATGTGTGCCGGAAGATGAGATGCAAAGTGTCATCCGCCATTGTCATTCACTACCTTGTGGAGGACACGCTAGTTCGAACAAGACTAGCGCAAAGGTATTGCAATCTGGATTCTATTGGCCTACTTTATTTAGAGATGTGCAATCCTTTGTCTCTTGCTGCGATGCTTGTCAAAGAACAGGCAATATTTCTAGAAGGAACGAGATGCCCCTCAACAACATCCAAGAGGTGGAGATTTTCGACGTTTGGGGAGTCGATTTCATGGGACCATTCCCATCTTCTTGTGGAAACCAATACATACTATTGGCGGTAGACTACGTTTCTAGATGGGTGGAAGCAATTGCCTCTCCCACAAATGATGCCATGGTGGTGGTTAAGTTCTTCAACAAAACCATCTTTCCGCGATTTGGAACACCAAGGACAATCATTAGTGATGGAGGTTCTCACTTCATAGCCCGTCGCTTTGAAGCTCTTCTAGCTAAGTATGGGGTTACTCACAAGATTGCTACCCCTTACCATCCACAAACGAGTGGACAAGTTGAGATCTCAAATAGGGAGATCAAGGGAATTCTAGAGAAGACGGTTTCAAGGACTAGGAAGGATTGGTCCTTGAAACTAGATGATGCATTATGGGCGTAACGGACTGCGTACAAGACTCCCATAGGAACCACGCCATACAACCTTGTGTATGGGAAGTCTTGTCATTTGCCGGTAGAGCTGGAGCACAAAGCATTTTGGGCTATCAAGTGGCTGAATTCCAGCATGAAGGAAGCGGGAGAGAAGCGTCTCCTAGACATCAATAAGCTGGATGAACTTCGCTTGAACGCCTATGAAAACGCTAAGATCTACAAGGAAAGAGCAAAGCGTTGGCATGATAAGCATATCATTCCAAAGAACTTCAAAGAAGGGGATCAAGTTCTCCTCTTCAATTCAAGACTTCGCCTCTTTCCAGGTAAGCTTAAATCCCGTTGGACCGGACCTTTTCTAATTAAACGTATTTTCTCCCATGGTGCAGTTGAAGTATGGGGTGAAGCTAGCGGAAGTTTTAAGGTGAACGGTCAACGACTCAAGAAGTACACACCGGAACTCCAAGCTGAGGAGTTTGCGCCTACCGCACTCGAATAAGTACGAGAATGGTCTAGCTACGGACCTTAAACAAAGCGCTTCTTGGGAGGTAACCCAAGGTATTGCATTTTCGTTTTTGTTTTCGATTCATAGTTTAGCTTAGAATAGACGTTTTTCGCTTTATTTTGCCTCGATTTCTTCCGGTATGTTCGTGTTTTTGGTTGTAGGAGCGATGGAAAAGGAGAAAGGGAGAATAATGTCGAAAAGAGCGACGAAATTTGGACTTTGAAGCTTTACAGAAGGTTCCACGGTCTAAATTACGGTCGGCATAGCTACAGTGGCCGTAATTCTCAAAAGCCTTTGAAAAATCACCAAAACCACGGGTCCGTACACTTCCACGGCCGTGGAACACCCCGACAGACCGTGATTTTCAAAATTTTGCCTGCGACTATATAAGCCACATTCTTCACAAAATTTCCCAAAAACTTACCCCTTTCCACGCCCTAAACGCCGAAACCCCACGACCTCCTCCAATTCCTCGTTTTCTAATCGTTTTCAACGATTCTTCATCCTAAACTGCAGCAAATCCAACCACGAACAAGATCCAAGCGACAAACCGAGCGGAAATCCATCAACAAACGTGCATTTCGGGTTTTTCAATCCGAAAAAGAGGTTTATTCTTTCTTCTTGATTTTCGCGGATTTGGTTCGTTTTTGCTATAGATTTTTAGGAAGAACTGACAAAGACTGGAAGGAATTAGATTAGGACTGCTTGTTGTGGTGATTGTTGGTGAATTTGCTGAGATTCGCAAGATTCTGAGACGAATCACGGTCTCTGGGTAAACCACGGCCGTGGAACCTGAAGAACAGACCGTAATTTTTGGTGAAAAATGGATTTCGTAAGAAGAGTGTCAGGAAGGATAAAGGAGAAGAAGGGAGAGCAGAATAAGAAAAGAAAGGGAAACCCCTCCACCTCTAGGGCACCACCACCCTCATCTCCTTCACTACCATCTTCACCTTCACCTCCATCTTCACCTCCTCACCCTAGCATCCCAACCATACATGAGAACCACCTTGCTGCACTTGACCGGATCAAGGAGAGGACAGTGATAGGTCCTAGGTATTTGTTGTTGGAGGATCTACATCCTCTCAACATAGTTGATGACCTTACATGGCTCTTGGATAGAGCCGGATTGCTTGTCTTCACGAACATTCGTGAAGACGCCTATGAGGAGATCACCCGGGAGGTTGTGACGTCCTTCGAGCACAACCACGTAGATAGGACCGTCTCCTTCCGTCTCATGGAACAAGACTACCATTTGAGTATTGTTGAGTTTGGGACCATTTTCGGGTTCCATGAGACCTATAACGGTCGATTTCCTAGTGGAGTTTACACCAAGAACTTTTGGGAGGAAGTAGCGATGATATACGCCGACGAGGACCGTTGGCAACCCGCCGATACCAAGGCTAGATTGATGTACCATCTAGCCTTGAAGATAGCACACTGCGTTCTTTCGGAGTGTCTCTTTCCTAGGACGGAGACGCCCCAAAAGATCAAGACGGATGAGCTATTCTTGATCTATAGCATGCTATACGGTCGCCGTGCAGATTGTGCCACTCTTTTGGCGGCTACGATGAGTAAACTCAAGAACAAGAAGAAGGGGAACATTGGATATGGTGGGATAGTTACCCACATTGCTAGGACATTTGGTGTAGATTTTTCTGCTTGCACCCGTATACCGGCGGTTCCTTTAGGGCTACAAGCATTTATGGTTAGGGGACTCATCTTCCCCACACATGGAGGTCCGCCTTATGCGGGCATGCCTTGGGAGACTAGGACGGGTAGGGGGATTGAGTGGCTGCCGGAGTATTCCATTGTGGCGGGACGCCACAATTGGAAGGAGACGTTTGCTGCGATGCATGCGAACAGGATAGTAGCTCCCCCTTACGTCCCACCGCCGGTTGTAGAGGAGGATATGGGAGATCAGTACGAGAGTGGTGGAGGAGCGGAGCACGAGTTTGGCACGTTTCCGGACCAGCCGGAGGCGGCCCCAGATGTACCTCGACGCTCTCCACGTCCGGCTAGAGCCTCAGGCTCGTCATCTCGCCGCGCTAGTGTGAGTGAGAGGCCCACGTGGATGGCCACACCTCCCACATGGTATTCCACCCCACCTCCTTGGTCCACGGAGCAGCCAGCAGCACCACCACCGCCACCAGCACCAGCACCATCCGATGTCCCATCATGGTACAGTCACGCCCCGGGATGGTACGAGCATATGCCGGATTAGGCTACCGGACTTTCGGAGAGAGTAGGAGCGCTAGAGATTCGGGCGGATGCTAGAGACGGACGCTTAGACGACCTTGACCACATGATGAGGGACGTCTACCGTCAGCAGTTTGGGTGGTTCTATGATCCGAGTTTCTCTCCATTCCCACCTCCGCCGGCACCGCAGTGATTGGACGCATGATCGTTTGTTTTAGACATTCCCGCCACCATTTTGTGAGTTTCTTTTTCTTTTCTTCTTTTCTTTATTTCTTTTGAACATTAGGGACAATGTTCGTCCTAAGTATGGGGTGGGATGTACTAAAAAGTCTGTAATAACTCTACTCTCTATGTTTGCTTTCATTCGAGACTATCGTTGCATATTCATTATGTGTTACACGTTTCCTTATTGCATTGCATGAAAAATAACTTGAAAAACCCATAAAAATTTGAAAAATTTTGAAAATTTTGTGCTTCTAATGAATTGAGATGATTTCCATGATAATCACTACTTGTGAATTGAGTTTGATGACAATTGCATGTTTAAAAGGATTGTGAATTGAAAAGAATTTGAGTGAATGAACTTCACCTCTTTTGCAAGTTTTATAATGTGAAAATGTTACCTAAATCATGATAGGAAATTGAAGTTGAAATCACGTTATAAGTTCCTATACTTCTTGTTGAAATGATTAAGGCAATTCAATACTTTCTTTCTTCTTTCTTTGATCATCTAGCTCCTCATTGAGATATTAGCCTCTTTTACCTATCCGGGAATTTGGAGAAGTGAATGAGAAAAAGGCATGTTTGATGTGGGAGGGCCATGAGAGCAATTATTTGCAATCAATTGAATAGAAAGAAATTATAGGTTTGGGGAAGTCAATCATGACGATGAGTAACTCGGCACCATTCACATAGCCGGGTGTTTGTGTCTTGCCAAAGTCGGATTGAGCGATATTCCTAGCGGATTATGGTATGTGCGCTAAGGGTTTGAGGCATCTCTTGAAAAATTTGAGAAACGACGATCTCCTAGGCTTCGGTTTTTGTGCACCTCTATCCATAACTCCAAAAGTAAAGTCGAAAAGTGAAAAGAAGAGAGTGAAGCTCTAAGTTGAAGTGTTGCGGGAACCACATAAGAAGAAGAAGGTAGTTGTCCACTTTCCCGGATTTATGCACCACTTTCCCTTAAAGTTTTCCCTTCCCTTCCATATTCTAGACCTTTTCTTTGAAAGTCCTTAAGATCATAAGAATGTTATATGACTTGGTGATCTAAATTGAAGTTTCTTGTGATTGATTTTGATAATGTTTGAAAGTTATAATGCTTGTTTAGAATTTAAGTTGGTTCATGAATTTTCTTTGCCTTTTACTCTTTGATTGAGTGTGTGAAAGTTTGATAAACGATTGAAGCAAGGTTTGAGAATGATCTATTCTTTAGAAGTCACATTCATCCGAAAGAAGGTACACATATTTCATCCTAACTCTTGTTTAAAGCTTTTTGAAAGACCTTGCTTAGGGACAAGCAAGTGTTAAGTATGGGGTTATTTGTTAGCATGAAATATTGTGATATTTTAGGCACGTTTTCTAAACGTATTCGATTCATATTGATAGTCTTTGATTGAACTTTGTGCATATGTGAGCTAGTATTACCTATATTGTCGATATGGATGTCTACACAAGTTCTATGTTGATTATAGGTGATTTGAAGCTATTTCCGAACGGAATCGAACAAAGGAGAGTTGAGTTGATATGTCCATGGATTGAGGACATTCTTTGGAAGCAAATTTGAGTTTTAGCTTGAGGAATGCACGAGTTTAGGGAAGAATCGCGTTCTTGCCCTAAACCACGCCCTAAAATACGGCCGTATCACGTTCCACGTTCAATTCCATGACCGTGGATTTGGAGTCAGAAATTCATGTTCATTCCAGAGGATTACACGGCCGTGAAACATATGGTGCAAACCGTATTTGTTTCCACGCTCTAAATTACGGTCGTGGAACACTTCCACGACCGTGATCTTGGCAAATCTTTTCGCCACACTTTGAAGCCACGATCTTTTAAAGATTGGGCCGGGCCGACATTTTGCCCTGCACTATAAAAAGACGGACGAAGCAAGAATCCGACACCTTCGCTTACCCCCTCTTACCCTCATTCATCACCGCTTAGACACGCTTACACTTCGCTTAGCTTGCTTGGAATCATTGAGATCTCTTTGGGAGATCGAAGTTCGTGTTTGGCAATTCCTCTAATCTCGCACTTTTGGTGGAGATTGCTGTTGAGATCTCCGGATTGGCGGAAGATCGAAGTTCTTGGAAGATTTTGCAAGAAGATCTCTCTTCTTGTTTAGGTTTGATTTGGAAAACGGATTGACATCCCGTTTTCTCTTCTTTCCTAAGGTGGTGATTGTTTGTTTTACTTTGAATCTTTTGACATTGCTCGTTCTCCTTGTGACTTTGAGATTGAATTGAAGATTATTGAAAGTTCTTGAAAGTTTTCATCTTTTTATCTTTTAATTCTTGAATTGATATCAATATGACTGTTATTGGCTAAAAACCCTTAACAATTCTAAGGTGAAGGGTTGATAGTTGTGGCTTAGATGATGATAGATCGATCGCAAACAGATTAGACCCTGAGAGTTAGAGAGATTCGCCGACAAACCCTAAATTACGGTCTGTTCTTGAGTCCACGGCCGTGGAACCTCAAGAACTAACCGTGATTTCCCTTAAGTCTACGAACCTGCTTTTACTTTAATCTAAAGTTAAAGATTTGCTTTAGCTTAGTTTAGACTTGTCTTTTCTAGGTGGTAGTGAAGCCTCAACAACCTCTACCTCGATTGTGAGTGTCACAACCTCAGTCGGTTAAGTTAGTCTTGATCCTTGGGTTATAAGTTTGGGTATTTGACATTAATTCTCATCTCTAGAATCTTTCTATATTGAGCCTCAACAACCTGTATAGAGAGTGCCTTGTAGGTGAGTTATATAAGGTTTTTGGAACTTCACCGTACGATTACCTTACATTAGTATACCTTTGCATATCTCAACTCTGTCTTTACATCATTAAGTATATCTTGAATCGATTGCCACAGCTGGATACCTGGATCTTTAGGATTGTTGTTTTCCCAATATTTGCAAAACTCCTATATTTACTTGCTTGATAATCTGCAATCGAGTTTGTTCCCCCCAAATCCCTGTGTTCGATACTTTGAAATTCTTGCTTAACTACGTCGATCCGTACACTGCGGGTTCGCTGCTTGATTCTAGTCTTATAAATTTAAAACTTATTTGCACACACCTCTAGGGGCGAACACCGTCCCAGATGTTCATCGACTGAGCGAGGTGTTCTTGGGCTAAGGTTAAAGAATCGAGCTTTCAGGGTCCTGCTAGGATTAAGATCATTCTATCATCGTCTTTTCCCACAACTTTCAGCCAATCACCCTAGAATCGCATAAGAAACTTAGCCAACAATCATCATGATAACAATAATCAATTTAAGGAAAAGGGAATCAATATTCAAACACGAAAACCTTAAGAAAAAGGTCTCAATAACTGAATCAAAAAACAAACAAACTGCATTCCTCAAGTCACAAATCAGCAAAGACAATAAATCAAAAGACAATCTAGAAAGTCTTACAAACTCCTTCCAAAAAAGCAATTCCAACTATGACTCCTTCCTTCCTTGAACTTCAATCTTCAATACTTCCTTCAAACCTTCCTTCAAAACCTCCAGAAAAATCCCTTAATTGTTGGATGCTCCAAGCATGGTTGAACTTGTGGAAAATCCAACCCTTTATATAGGAGAATTATCTTCCAAAGATAAAAATATCTAAAAAGATAATTTCCTATAAAATATATATCTCTGTCTCAAAATAAATCAATCAAAAATCATATCTTCCTTCCAAAAATCCAGCCCAAAAATATAAGATATCTTCTTTCCAAAAATAAAAGATCTCAACCAAAAATATGGATCTCACCGGCGGCAAGGTATTCGCCTCGGTCGGGACGCTCCTCAAGATCACCTCGGTCGAGGTGACACTGTAGCTGACCGTGGTGAATCTCAACTGAATATGAAATCTCTCGAATGTGGTCCAAAGTAAATCTTCTTAATCATTTCCATGCTTCCTGAGTTCTTCCTTAAGCTCCAGAATGTAGCTCCAATGACTCCTTAGTTCCTTAGCTCCATTTCGTTGCAAAACGTGCCATTTTACCTACAGTTACAACCAAACTAGGTGTAGACCTCAATTCCGGTAAGGGTAGATGAAACGACAATATAATCACATAATTTACATTCATACATGCAGATTATTGAAGATAAAACGTCTAAACCAATCCCAAAATATAGACTATAATACGTGCCCTTGCTTGTTGTTAGCATGAAATATTGCAATATTCTAGGCACTTATTTTGGTTATTTTTCCCTTATTATTGTGTACATGGATGAAGTTTAGAAGCAATTGTTAGCTTGTTCGTCTATTCTGTCGATATGGATGTCTACACTAGCTTTGTGTTGATTGTAGGTGAAAAGGAGCTAGAATGAAGAATGTCACGACACAAGGGAAACTACAAGCATTCTACACTTCCACGCCCTAAATTACGTCCGTAGAAGAGTCCACGCTCTAAACCACGGCCGTGGATCTTGGCATCATGAGTGTGGAGCATTGCAGTAAGTTACACGGCCTAAAGTACGGTCGTGGAAGTCACAAAACACCGTAACCCTTTTCCACGCTCTAAACCACGGTCGTGGAAACGCATGAGACCGTGATTTAGGCGATCTTTTGACGTACATTTATTTGCCACGTTATTTACGTAATGGGCCTGGACAACAATTATTTCCCGACTTATAAAAAGGTCGGAAAAGAGAGTTTTGGGGATCCCTGCTTATCGCCGCTTAGAAGACGCATACATCTGGTATACACTTCGGGATAGACGGCCGCTTACTTTGCTTGGAGCATTCTCGCCTAGGGTTGATTGAAGATCGCCGAAGGTTTAGCCTCTTTCTTAGGTTTTGATATTAAAGACGGAGTGACAACCTATTCTTCATACTTGCCTTAGATTCTTGTGAGGTTTTGTGTTATACATTCTGAATTCATTAAACATTGCTTCTTGTGTTTCGGATTTGAGAATTGGTTTTGAAGTTTTATTGAGTATTCGAGGGTTTTCATCTTTCATTCCCTTTAATTTGAATATTGATATCATGACAATGGTTAACTATTGGCTAAAACCCTTTAGCAATTCTAAGGTGAAGGGTTGATAGTTGTGGCTTAGATGATGATAGATTGATCGTAATTTGATTGGCCCTTGAGAGTTAGAGAGATCTCATCGACGAACCTAAATCACGGCCTGTTCTTAGGTTTCCATGGCCGTGGTTCTCAAGATCTGACCGTGATTCACTTCAGTTTACGAACTTTGCTTTTACTTTGATCCAAGGTTAAAGATTATCTTTAATCTAGTCTTGGCTTCCCCTTTTCTAGGTAGTAGTGAGACTCATCATCCTCTATTTCGGTTTCGAGTGTCACAACCTTAATCGTTTTAGTTTATCGTGACCCTTGAGTTACAAGTTTGGGTATTTGAGATTAATTCTTGTCCATAGATCCTTTCTATACTGCAGCCTCAACAACCTTTATAGAGAGTGCCTTTAGATAAGTCATATAAAGTCTTGGAACTTCACCGTACATTACTTTACTTTAGCATGCATTTGCAACTCTTGACTCTGTCCTTAGTTCTTTAGTATATCTTGAATCAATTGCCACAACTTGATACCTGGATCTTTAGGGTTGTTGTTTTCCCAATATTTGCAAAGCTTTACAAATTATTTGCTTGACAACTCGAAATTGGATTTTGTTTCACCAAATCCCTGTGTTCGATACTCTAGAATACTTGCTGATCTACGCCGATCCGTACACTGCGGGTTCGCTTGCTTTTATTCTAGTTTTATAAATATAAAGCTTATTTGCACGCACGTTTTTCGGGCAAACCAGTTTTTGCCGCCGTTGCCGGGGATTTGGTCAAGACCAAACTTCGGTTTTCGGTTGTCGAGCTTGGGAGCTTTGCTCTTGATATTTGATATCTCTTGTGAGTGCTATTTGCAGGTTCTCTTAGGTATATGCGCAGGTCTAGATCCAACAAAGACCTCCTATCTTTTGATCCGGAACTTGAGAAAACTCTTATGAAGAAAGCTAAGGAAAGAAAGATGGCTGAAAATAAAGAGAGAGATTACCAAGCGGAGTTAGAGGAGTCTCAAGCTCAACATAGGTTGAGTGAGAAAGCTCGTAAGGAAGAAGCGGAGTGCCATCAATTCCAAATTGATGAGCTCAAAGCTATGATATTGGACATGAAGTTGGAACAAGGTAGTGCTAAGAAGAAGAAGGTCAAGAAGCCAACTAAGTCCATTAGAGTGGAATCATCCGATGATGAGGAATTTGATCCGGATATGCCGGAATTAGAGGAGATTGATCCAACTATCAATCCAGTCCGGGTTGGTCCAATACCAACCGCCAATCCTCGTGTTCCAGCTGGGGGTGCGAGAGCCACTCGTGTAGATGAGGAGCCAAGAACTCTTGGCCAAAGGAAGAATCCTATTCAGCAACCATGCCGTCTAGGTGTGAACTTTGATGCTAATGATATTCAGGGGTTTAGCTTTAACCCACAAGTTATTACCATCGTTCGCCAAAGCCAGTTTGGAGGAACGAGTGCTGAATCTCCACATTAACATTTACAGAATTTTGAGATTTTGATGGAGACAATGAAGCCAAAGAATGCAACCACCAACAACTATAAGATCAAGCCATTCTTCTTCTCCTTGAAAGGGAAGGCTTTATCTTGGTATCAAGCTCTTCCAAATGGAAGACTCAACACATGGGAGGATCTATCTTCGGAGTTCCTAACCAAGTTCTTTCCGCCATCGAAGACAGCGGAGTTGAGAGGTAAAATCAATGCTTTTTCTATAAGATCTAATGAAAGTTTGTTTTAGTCTTGGGAAAATTTCAGGATTTATTATTGGACTGCCCACACCATGGCATTTCCAAGTTAGAGTTGTTGGAGATATACTACAAGGGGCTGGATGTGGAAACACAATTCAAGCTCTAATCCCTTTCATGTGGCAAATTCATGGACATGAGGGAAGATGACGCTTGGGACTTCATTGAGAAGCAAGCTCGAGACATTGAGAAGTACTCTCACTGGAAAGCAGAAGCTAACCGAGTAGAGCAAGGAGCGAAGCTAACACAAGCTGCGTAAACTCAAATATTTTCTCTCAACACCGAGATTAAAGAGTTGAAGGAGGTTATGAAAACTGGCTTTCAAAAGCCTAAGGAGCAAGATGTTGGCTATTTAGGAAACAACAATAACCATCATGGGAATGAGAATACCAACCGTAATAACCGGAACAACAACCGGAACAATTGGAACAACAACTGGAATAATAATTGGAACAACAATAGGAATTCAAACAACAACAATTGGCGTTCCAACCAACAACAAAATTCCGGTAATTCTTATCCCAATTCAAGAAATTCACTAACTCCACCATCTTCTTCTTCCATTCCTTTGCAAAGCCAGGGGCAAACATCTAATAGTGGAAGCACTTCGAGGAAAGAGAAGCCCGATCCCATGCTGGAAACGATCTTGGGAAAGCTTCAAGGCCTGGAGAATCACATCACTAAGGTTGATAAAGCTCAAAAGGTTTTAAAAAGCCAAATGTTCATCAATGCTGAGGAAGTTCCTAGAAATCAAGGAAAACTTCCAGGAAAGACGGAGGATAACCCGAGAGGAAGGGTGATGGCTATCACAACTAGGAGCGGAGCAACAACTACCGACCCGCAGCCTAAGTTTGTTGAAGTTCCCGTCAAAAAGGAGAAGGAAAAGGGGAAAGAGAAGGAAGACATCTACATTCCTCCTCCAGCTTACAAACCTCCCCTACCATTCCCACAATCTAGAGCAAGAGTGCGTCTAGACAAGCAATCCGGTAAGTTTATTGAACTCATGAGCAGACTGCATATTAATATACCTTTCATTGATGCAATTGTAGGTATGCCCGCTTATGGGAAGTTCTTGAAAGAGATCCTCTCTAACAAGAGGAAGCTGGAAGACTTTGGAGAAGTCAAGATGAGTTCGGAACCGTCGGATCTCATCAAAACGATAAAGGAAAAGATGCCCCCAAAGCTGAAGGATCCGGGGTCATTTTGTGTTCCAATTGGAGTAGGAGATGTCACATATGATGCATTATATGATTTAGGAGCAAGCGTTAGCATCATTCCGCTTGCCTTATACAGGAAGATCGGTTTAGGTGAACCTAAACCGGTGAAGATGACGTTATACATGCGGATCGATCCATAACTCGTCCCGTCAGTATCATTGAAGACGTCCCGGTCAAGCTTGGTAAGTTCTATGTTCCAATAGATTTTGTTGTGCTTGACATTCCTGCAGATAGTCCGGTCCCGATCATACTCGGAAGACCGTTCCTTGTAATTTCCGGTTGTATGGTAGATTACAAGAATGCTAGACTTGCCTTCGACATAGGAGAGGAGAAAGTAGAGTTTTTTCTTTCCATTTTGGTGAAAGAGCCAGCTCTTGGAGAAGATATATTCAATACCTATGACGAAGAGGCATCTAGAGAGGAAGTAAGCTCGATTCTATTCAAGGATCCATTGCAAAAGGTTATCACTATGAGCATTATGGAGAAAGGAGAGGAAGAGGATTACAATGAGGAAATTGAAGCCTTGGAGGAGCTAAAGGAAGTACAAGAAGAAGAGTTTGAAAAACTCTACGATGGGTCAGAGGATGTGAGGAATCACGGCCAGTCGTGCTATTCCACAGCCGTGGTTTCCACCAACATGACCGTAATTAGCTATTCAGAGGACTCCAGTAAGTTACACGGCCAAAACCACGGCCGTGGAACTACCAGAGGTGCCGTAATTGACTTTCACGCCCAAAACCACGGCCGTGGAAGTAACAGTGGTGCCGTGATTTTGGGAAATTCCGAGAAAAATTACGTCCTCTCCACTAATGTTCTTGAGTCTTCTTCAACCACTCCTACACCCTTAGAGACTTCTAAGGAAGCATTGGACACTCCTCAAGAGGCATTAGAGACTCCAATGGTGATGGAATTGAATCCACTTCCCACGCATCTAAGGTACGTATTTCTAGGAACTAATTCTACTTTTCCGGTAATTGTTAGTTCCGATCTAAGTGAAGATGAACATTGTAAGCTTATGGTTGTTCTAAGGAAACATAGGATAGCCTTAGGTTACACTATAGAGGATCTAGTAGGAATTAAGCTTTCATTGTGTATGCATAAGATCCTAATGGAAGAAGACTTTAGACCTTCACGACAACCTCAAAGACGGTTAAATCCGATCATGAAGGAGGTTGTCAAGAAGGAAATTCTTAAACTACTTGATGCAAGTATCATCTACCCTATCTCCGATAGCAAGTGGGCGAGTCCCGTACAAGTTGTTCCAAAAAAGGGAGGAATGACGGTCATCACCAATAAGAACAACAAGCTCATTCCTACAAGGACCGTGACTGGATGGAGGATGTGCATTGATTACCTGAAGCTAAACAATGCAACTAGAAAGGATCACTTCCCATTACCCTTGATCATATGCTTGAAAGGCTAGCACAACATTCTCATTTTTGCTATCTTAATGGTTATAGTGGCTTCTTTCAGATTCCGATCCATCCGGATGATCAAGAGAAGACCACATTCACGTGCCCATGGGGTACGTTCGCTTATAGGAGAATGTCGTTCGGGCTTTGCAACGCCCCAGCCACCTTCTAAAGGTGCATGATGGCTATTTTCTCATAGTACATAGAGGAGATCATGGAGGTTTTCATGGATGACTTTTCTGTTTATGGTTCCTCTTTTGACAATTGACTCTCTAACCGTTCTCTTGTGCTACAAAGGTGTGAAGACACTAACCTAGTTCTTAATTGGGAGAAGTGTCAATTTATGGTGAAGGAATGCATTGTACTCGGACACTTGATCTCTAGTAGAGGGATTGAGGTAGATAAAGCTAACATAGAGACCATAGAAAAGCTCCCTCCTCCATCTTCAGTGAAGGGAATAAGAAGCTTTCTAGGACATGTTGGATTTTATAGACGTTTTATAAAGAATTTTTCTAAGATATCAAAACCGCTTACTAATCTATGGATGAAGGATGTAGTTTTTTATTTCTCGCAAGATTGTTTAGATGCGTTTCATAAGATTCGGGAAGCTCTAATCTCAGCCCCGATCATCCAACCTCCGGACTGGAATCTTCCATTCGAGATTATGTGTGATGCAAGTGACGTAGCTATAGGAGCTGTGCTTGGGCAAAAGAAGGAAAGCCAAACCCATGCTATCTATTACACTAGCAAGACGCTAGATGAAGCTCAGCTTAACTACGCCACTATTGAAAAAGAATTTCTAGCTATTGTTTATGCCTTTGAAAAGTTTCGTTCTTATCTTGTAGGTGCAAAGGTGATTGTATACACGGATCATGCTGCGATCCGGTATCTACTTGCAAAGAAGGATGCGAAACCAAGGCTGATTAGATGGATTCTTCTCCTACAAGAATTCGATCTATAGATCCGTGACAAGAAGGGTTCGGAAAATTCTGTTGCGGATCATTTGAGTCGTCTACCACATCTAGAAGACGATAATCTACCCATAGATGACTCCTTTCCGGACGAGCATTTACATATCATAGAGGAGTGCATCGACAAGATAACTAAAGGTAACGAACCATGGTTTGCTGATTTTGTTAACTATTTGGTTTGTCAGGAAATACCACCCGGACTATCCTATGCACAAAGGAAGAAGTTCTGTAAGGATGTCCAGGAATACTTTTGGAATGAACCTCTACTCTTCAAGAGAGGTCCCGACGGCATCATTAGGAGATGTGTGCCGGAAGACGAGATGCAAAGCGTCATCCGTCATTGTCATTCACTACCTTGTGGAGGACACGCTAGCTCAAACAAGACTAGCGCTAAGGTATTGCAATCTGGATTTTTTTTTGCCTACTTTATTTAAAGATGTGCAAACCTTTGTTTCCTGTTGTGATACTTGTCAAAGAACAGGGAACATATCTAGGAGAAACGAAATGCCTCTTAACAATATTCAGGAGGTAGAAATCTTCAACGTTTGAGAGTAGACTTCATGGGACCTTTCCCATCATCTTGTGGAAACTAATACATACTTCTAGCTGTAGATTATGTTTCGAGATGGGTTGAAGCAATTGCCTCTCCAACTAATGATGTCATGGTTGTGGTTAAGTTCTTTAATAGAACTATATTCCCAAGGTTTGGGACACCACGGACTATCATTAGTGATGGAGGGTCCAACTTCATTGCCCGACGATTTGAAGCTCTACTAGCTAAGTATGGGGTGACTCACAAGATCGCCACCCCTTATCATCCACAAACGAGTGGACAAGTGGAGATTTCGAATAGGGAGATTCAAGGAATCCTAGAGAAAACAGTTTCGAAGACAAGGAAAGATTGGTCTTTGAAACTAGATGATGCACTATGGGCGTATAGGACTGCATACAAGACTCCCATAGGAACAAAACCATAAAACCTTGTGTATGGGAAGTCTTATCACTTACCGGTGGAGCTGGAACATAAAGCGTATTGGGCGGTTAAGTGGTTGAACTTTAGCATGAAGGAAGCGGGCGAGAAGCGCCTTTTGGACCTTAACGAGCTTGAAGAACTCCGCTTAAACGCTTATCAGAATGCTAAGATCCATAAGGAGAGAGCAAAGCGTTGGCATGATAAGCATATCATCCCAAAAGACCTCAAAGAAGGAGATCAAGTTCTTCTCTTCAATTCGAGACTTCGGCTCTTTCCAGGTAAGCTTAAATCTCGTTGGACTGGACCTTATCTAATCAAACATGTTTTTCCCCATGGTGCAGTTGAAGTATGGGGTGAAAAGAGCGGAAGTTTTAAGGTGAACGGTCAACGACTCAAGAAGTATACACCGGAGCTCCAAACTGAGGAGTTTGCACCTACCACACTCGAATAGATGCAAGTACGGTCTAGCTACGGACCTTAAACAAGCGCTTCTTGGAAGGCAACCCAAGGTAATGCACTTACGGTTTTGTTTTTCACTCTTAAAATAGATTAGTTTAGTCATTTTTGCTTTGTTTTTCCCTCGATACCTTCTAGTATGTCGTGTTTTTGGATGTAGGAACAATGGAATAGGCAATGGGAAGAGAAAAAGTTAGAAGGAATTGACAAAACTTGGATTTTGGCACATTACAAAGAGTTCCACGCCCTAAACCACGGTCGTGGAAGCTACAGAGACCGTAATTTGCAAAAATCTGGGAAAAATCACTAATACCACTGTTCCGTACAAAACCCGGCCGTGGAACACCCCGAGTGACCGTGACTTTCCAAAAAATTTATGGTCACTATATAAACCACCTTCTTCACAAAAACAACACAAAATCCCATTTCCACGCCCCTATTCCACGACCGGAATGCCAAAACCACTCCCAATCTCTCAAATCTTTGTTCGGAACTCGTTTCGAACAATTCTTGATCCTAAAGTGAAGAATTTTTGACCCTCTACAAGATCCAATCAACAATCGGAGTGAACAATCATCCTAGGAGACCAAATTTGGATTTTAAGAATCCAAAAACCTAGGAGGAAGTCTAATAGGAACAAGAAGAGGAAAGGAGACACTTCCTCTTCCTCCCAAAACCCCTCTAATGAGCCACCATCACCCCCACCTCCTAGGATTCCAATCATCCATGAGGATTACCTCGATGCCTTGGAAAGGATCGAGAAGAGAGCGGTCATAGGACCGCGCTACTTAGTGCTTGAGGAGCTAGAGCCGCTGAATGTAGTGAATGACTTGACGTGGCTTTTAGATAGAGCCGGTTTGATCATCTTCTCCGCTATTAGAGAAGATGCATATGAGGAGATTACTAGGGAGTTCGTGATTTCCTTTGAGCACAATGCCATGGATAGGACAGTTTCTTTTAGGCTGATGGAGGAGAACTATGAGTTCTCAATCTTGCAGTTTGGAGCCTTCTTTGGGTTCCAAGAGACCTTCAATGGTCGGTTTCCTAGCGGCATGTACGCTAAGGACTTTTGGGAGGACATAGCCATGATTATGCTAGTGAGGACCGTTGGCAGCCGGCCGACACCAAGGCTAAGCTTATCTATCACTTAGCCTTGAAGATAGTTCATAGGGTTCTTTTCGAGTGCCTTTTTCCTAGGACCGAGACCCCTCAGAAGATTAAGACAGATGAGATTTTCCTTCTCTATTCTATGCTTCATGGTAGACCTGCTGACTGTGCTACCCTCCTAGCCTCCACCATGAGTAAGCTCAAGAACAAGAGGCCGGTAACATAGGATACGGTGGTATGGTTACACACATTGCTAGGCAGCTAGGGATAGACTTTTCTGCCTGTACTAGGATTGCAGCGAGACCTTTGGGTCTCAATAGCTTGATGACAAGAGGTATCATCTTTCCTAGGCACCGCGGTCCACCTACCGCCGGTATGCTTTGGGAAGAGAGAGGAGGTAGAGGAATCCCGTGGCTCCCTGAGTATTCCATTATGGTCGGACGCCATAATTGGAAGCAGTCTTTCGCTTCTATGCATGCGAATAGGTTAGTGGCACCTCCCTATGTCCCCGATGAGGTTCCGGCTGCAAATGTTGAGGAGGAGGTAGGAGGAGGTGATGGTTTTGAGGGAGGAGGTGATGAGCAAGACTTTGGCACTTTTCCGGATCAGCCGGCACACTTCCCTGACCCTCCTAGGCGTTCACCACGACCCACTGGACCTTCTGGAGCCTCTTCCTCTCGCCATGCTAGCGTGAGTGAGAGGCCGACATGGATGGACGGTCCTCCCGCTTGGTATGGAGCGCAGCCTTCATGGATGGGAGCTCCGCCTCCTTGGTATGATCAGGCACCGGCAGCACCAGCAGCACCGACTCCATAGGACGCACCGGCATGGTACGGTCAGCCACCAACATGGTACCAGCAGCTAGCGGAGTGGGCTACTGACCTTTCTAGGCGAGTTGGTGACTTGGAGATCCACCGGGAGACACAGCAGACTCGGAGCAGGGAGCATGACGAGATGATGAGTGATATCTACCGCCAGCAGTTCGGGCGGTACTACAGCCATGACTTCCGCCCATTTCCACCACCGCCGCCTCCGTAGTGATGAGTTATGCCGATTGACAGTTTCAGCCGCCCCACCACCGTTTTAGTGAGTTCATTTTTCTTTTCTTCTTTTCTTTATTTCTTTTCGAATATTGAGGACAATGTATGTTCTAAGTATGGGGTGGGGTGTGACTATTATGTGTAATAACTCTACTACATTTGCTTGCTTCTATCCATAACACTATCCATGTTTCATTTTCATAGTCACACGTTTCATTATTGCATTGCATGAAAAAGTTTGAAAAACCCATAAAAATTTGAACATTTTGAAAAATTTTGAAAGAGTTCTTATGCTTCTAAGATTAGAGATGACTTCTATGATAGCTCTCACTTGTGGAATGAATTTTTTATGACAATTATATGCTTAAACGGAATAATGAATGGAAAAGAAATTGAATGTGTTGTTTATCCTTTCTTGCAAGTTTTATAATGTAAAAGTTTGATCTAAATCATATTGAGAAATTGAGGTTGAAATCACATGATGAGTTTTTATACTTCTTTATGAAATGATTAAGGCAATTCGATATTCTTTCTTCTTTCTTTGATCACTTAGCCCCTCAATAAAAGTAATTGCCTCCCTTACCTATCCGGAAATTTGGAGGAGTTGATATTTGGCATGTTTGATGTGGGAGGGCCATGAAAGCAAAATTTTGCATTCAAAGAATAGAATTAATAGGTTTGGGGAAGTCAATCATGATGATGAGTAACTCGGCACTATTCACATAGCCAGGTGTTTGTGTCTTGCCAAAGTCGGATTGAGCGATATTCCTAACGAATTATGGTATGTGCATCAAGGGTTTGAGGCATCTCGAAATTTGAGAAACGCCGATCTCCTAGGCTTCGGTTTTTGTGCACCTCTGTCCATCTTTCAAAAAGTAAAGTCGAAAAATAATGTGAAAAAGAAGAGAGCAAAGCTCAAAGTTGAGATTGCACGCTTATGTATATAAGCGTTTCAAGGATGAATGAAACAAGGTTTGAGGATGATCTAATGACTAGAAGCACATTTACTTAAAGGATGATTTTGTTTTAAGATTGCATGCATATTTCATTCTAACTTGTATTCTAAGCTTTTAAAAACCTTGCTTGGGGACAAGCAAGTGACAAGTATGGGGTATTTTGTTAGCATGAAATATTGCGATATTCTAGGCACTTATTTTGGTTGTTTTTCCCTTATTATTGTGTACATGGATGAAGTTTAGAAGCAATTGTTAGCTTGTTCGTCTATTCTGTCGATATGGATGTCTACACTAGCTTTGTGTTGATTGTAGGTGAAAAGGAGCTAAATAAGAGCAATTGAGAGAGAAAAGAGAGTAATCGATCATGTTCGAGGATTAGGAACACATCAAGGAAGCTAAGGAAGGAGCTAGAATGAAGAATGTCACGACACAAAGGAAACTACAAGCATTCTACACTTCCACGCCCTAAATTACGGCCGTAGAAGAGTCCACGCTCTAAACCACGGCCGTGGATCTTGGCATCATGAGCGTGGAGCATTCCAATAAGTTACACGGCCTAAAGTACGGTCGTGGAAGTCACAAAACACCGTAACCCTTTTCCACGCTCTAAACCACGGTCGTGGAAACTCATGAGACCGTGATTTAGGCGATCTTTTGACGTACATTTATTTGCCATGTTATTTACGTAATGGGCCTGGACGGCAATTATTTCCTGGCTTATAAAAAGGTCGGAAAAGAGAGTTTCGGGGATCCCTGCTTATCGCCGCTTAGAAGCCGCATACATCTCGTATACACTTCGGGATAGACGGCCGCTTACTTTGCTTGGAGCATTCTCGCCTAGGGATGATTGAAGATCGCCGAAGGTTTAGCCTCTTTCTTAGGTTTTGATATTAAAGACGGAGTGACAACCTATTCTTCACACTTGCCTTAGATTCTTGTGAGGTTTTGTGTTATACATTTTGAATCCATTAAACATTGCTTCTTGTGTTTCGGATATGAGAATTGGTTTTGAAGTTTTATTGAGTATTCGAGGGTTTTTATCTTTCATTCCCTTTAATTTAAATATTGATATCATGACAATGGTTATTAGCTAAAACCCTTTAGCAATTCTAAGGTGAAGGGTTGATAGTTGTGGCTTAGATGATGATAGATCGATCGTAATTTGATTGGCCCCTGAGAGTTAGAGAGATCTCGTCGACGAACCTAAATCACGGACTGTTCTTAGGTTTCCACGGCCGTGGTTCTCAAGATCTGACCGTGATTCACTTCAGTTTACGAACTTTGCTTTTACTTTGATCCAAGGTTAAAGATTATCTTTAATCTAGTCTTGGCTTGCCCTTTTTTAGGTAGTAGTGACACTAATCATCCTCTATTTCGGTTTCGAGTGTCACAACCTTAATCGTTTTAGTTTATCTTGACCCTTGAGTTACAAGTTTGGGTATTTGAGATTAATTCTTGTCCATAGATCCTTTCTATACTGCAGCCTCAACAACCTTTATAGAGAGTGCCTTTAGATAAGTCATATAAAGTCTTGGAACTTCACCGTACATTACTTTACTTTAGCATACATTTGCAACTCTTGACTCTGTCCTTAGTTCTTTAGTATATCTTGAATCGATTGCCACAATTTGATACCTGGATCTTTAGGGTTGTTGTTTTCCCAATATTTGCAAAGCTTTACAACTTATTTGCTTGACAACTCGAAATTGGATTTTGTTTCACCAAATCCCTGTGTTCGATACTCTGGAATACTTGCTAATCTACACCGATCCGTACACTGCGGGTTCGCTTGCTTTTATTCTAGTTTTATAAATATAAAGCTTATTTGCACGCACGTTTTCGGGCGAACACTTGTCCCCAAACAAGTTCCAAATCTTTGATACAAGATAGAATGCATTGTAAGTCAGAAAGATCAATGAAAAGTATTTCAAAACATTTTGGTGGTGTGCTCCACTCATAGATCACTCTTAGAGAATGCTTCATGGCAAATGAAATCAAAACATGATCAAAATATTTTATAAATATAAGAAAGTTGTTCATCTTTGCATAAAATCATAGAATGCATAATAAATCATATTTATCGAAATTAATCATGTATAATCCAGTTTAAACCACCAAGTCAATCAACTAGCTCGAGGTCTCAAGGGCTTTCAAAAAGAGGTCAAGAAACGTGTTAGAGTGAGATGTATATAGGGTATGTGGTGTTAGAATCCGGGAAAAGGGATCTTACTTTACTTTCTTTGAATCACAACATCTGCCACCAATAACCTTTGCTTATTTTACTTTACTTTTTGGGATGCATGGACAAAGGTGCACAATAACCGAAGCCGATGGTGAAACAAAGCACATAATCGGTTGTCAAATGTTGCAAATAAGCAATTAAAGCAATCAAAGATGATGTAAAAGTCAAGGGGAAATGCGGATTCTAGGGATTAAAGCATCTAGTTGTGGTTCCGACTCAAGATCTCAAAGGATAACGTGGACAAAGCTGAGGTTTGCAAAGGGAAGATGTTTCTAAGGTAGGAATAGATCATCGGGTAAGTCTCACTACTCACTATCCCAAACCAAATCTCTTATTACCGGGTAAGTCTCAAGGTACTAAGGAAAGGAACTATAATCTCAAACCAACACACCACCCAAGGGAATAGAATCAACCTTTACCGGGTAAGTCTCAGGCTAACTCACAAAGATGGGATGAAGGCACACTCAAACCCCAATAAAGGATAAACCTTTATTACCTACACTCATGATCTTAGGCAAACAAACAAAGGAATCACCGGGTAAGTCTCATCCTAAGCTTGCATTGAACCAGGAAAGGTGTAATAATGATAGGATTTGGCAAACTTAAACTCTTAAACTCAGTTTCGGATTAGGAAAGGTTCACCTCGTTCAGTCAGATCCCACCCCGGCCGAGATGTTCATCGACTGAGCGAGGTGTTCTAGGGTTAAGGTTAAAGACTTGAGCTTTCAGGGTCCTGCTAGGATTAAGATCATTCTATCATCATCTTTCCCACAACTTGCAGTCAATCACCCTAGAATCGCATAAGAAACTTAGTCAACAATCATCATGATAACAATAATCAATTTAATGAAAAGGGAATCAATATTCAAACAAGAAAAGCTTAAGAAAAAGGTCTCAATAACTGAATCAAACAACAAACAAAATGTGTTCCCCCAGTCACAAATCAGCAAAGACAATAAATCAAAAGACAATCTAGAAAGTCTTACAAACTCCTTCCAAAAAAGCAATTCCAACTATGACTCCTTCCTTCCTTGAACTTCAATCTTCAATACTTCCTTCAAACCTTCCTTCAAAACCTCCAAAAAAAATCCCTTAATTGCTGGATGCTCCAAGCATGGTTGAACTTGTGAAAAATTCAACCCTTTATATAAGAGAATTATCTTTCAAAGATGAAAATATCTTAAAAAGATAATTTCCTAAAAAATATATATCTCTCTCTCAAAATAAATCAATCAGAAATCATATCTTCCTTCCAAAAATTCAGCCCAAAAATATAAGATATCTTTTTTCCAAAAATAAAAGAGCTCAGCCAAAAATATGGATCTCGCCAGCGGCAGGGTATTCGCCTCGGTCAGGACGCTCCTCAAGATCACCTCGGTCGAGGAGACATTGTAGCTGACCGTGGTCAATCTCAACTGAATGTGAAATCTCTCGAATCTGGTCCAAAGTAAATCTTCTTAATCATTTCCATGCTTCCTGAGTTCTTCCTTAAGATCCAGAATATAGCTCCAATGACTCCTTAGTTCCTTAGCTCCATTTCGTTGCAAAACGTGCCATTTTACTTACAATTACAACAAAACTAGGTGTAGACCTCGATTCCCGTAAAGGTAGATGAAACAACACTATAATCACATAATATACATCCATACATGTAGATTATTGAAGATAAAACGTCAAAACCAATCCCAAAATATAGACTATAATACATGCTATCAAAAAGCTCTGATACGACACAATTCAAGCAGTGTTTCAACTACATTCTCCTTTCTTTTGTATGTTGCCCGTCGCAAGAAACCTATCAATCTAGCAACCGTCAACTCCTCCCTGCCAACAACCTCATACCCAATTGCTTGTTTTACCATTAAGGCCCAATTGGTTGTTTTACTATTAAGGCTAGAGAAGTTGTAATGTGCTCATAAATCTCTTCGTCTTCCAGGGCTTTCACCAGAGTTGTTGCAGCTATTGCCTCTATCATCCTCGAACAATTCTTTGGATGCATAGAGAGATTGTATATATAGACCGGTGATTGCATCCTTCTTTCCTCTTAATGTTCCTTTTTTCAATAAATGTGCAAGAGCTTTGATGGCTCCTTTTGTATTTGCTATTTGTTTGTTGTAATTGCGGACGACAGAAAGGCTGAAAAAATGTTGTTGTTGCATTCTCTCGGGCATCTTTCGTGTGTCCATACCTTAAAACATCGATGATCAATGCCCAACATCCTTGTTCCTCCATGATCCGTATCTTGTTCTTCTCATAGATCGAAAGGTAAGATAACAGTAACCGAATTCTCTTTAGCAAAAGCATTTGGAGACAACTACAGCTTGCAAAGATGAGAAATTGCACCTAATTCTACAATGTAAGCATGGTTTTCGTTGTTTGTTTTTGCCATTAAACAAATTTTCCCGTCAACAATATTCTTTATATCTTCTGATCCCATTGTGATGTTGCCTTATTGGCTTGCACAACATCCTTAGAATACGAGTCAACAGTTGGAGTCTTTGAGGATGAATATGTGGAACCAAGTGGATCGAGAGTAATTCCTTTAATGGTGCACCACTGGACAATCAACTTCGTCATAGCTCGATTTGGGACAAGG
Source organism: Fagopyrum homotropicum (assembly GCA_033239125.1). Taxonomy (NCBI): domain Eukaryota; kingdom Viridiplantae; phylum Streptophyta; class Magnoliopsida; order Caryophyllales; family Polygonaceae; genus Fagopyrum; species Fagopyrum homotropicum. The sequence continues at coordinate 51,473,724 of BSWB01000007.1, read as the reverse complement.
CGTTAATGAGTCAGCATTTGTCCCGTCTTAGGACATGTGTAGTGCCCATCTTCCATCCACCTCGGAGCCGACGAACGATCATAAGTCTGGACTTTTGCTGCCCGGTATCACCCCTGGACAATCACCGGGTTTGTCATCAAGTCTAATGATACCGTCTGAGGACAATCAGCGTCAGAGCTCGATTTGGGACAAGGTGTTTATGAGTCAGCATTTGTCCCGTCTTAGGACATGTGTAGTACCCATCTTCCATCCACCTCGAAGCCGAAGAACGATCATAAGTCTGGACTTTTGCTGCCCGGTATCACCATTGGACAATCACCGGGTTTGTCATCAAGTCTAGTGATACCGGGCAGCAAAAGTCCGTTGGAGGAGCAATTTCCTGAAAAATCCACACTCTTCTTGTTCAAACTCGGATCCTTACTCACCCCTTCAATCTCATCTTCTTGAAATCCGAACAGCAAGAGCTTGGAGTAACGAGCAAGAACAACAAATCCATAAAGAACAACGGTAAAAGGCTCTAGACCCCCTCATACTTGCACATTTGCTCCTACAAGAACTCAATTTCCGCCTTACAAGTCATTTTATCCTTGATCTCCAATCCATCAAAAAGGAATGAGAAGATATAAAGGCTATTTTGGTCATATAACACCTAATTCATCTCATTTTTTCTCATCTTAAACGAACATAAAAATAAAACAATTTGTTTCATTACATTCAGTTTCCGTCACATTTTTCAGTTCCGAACAAGCCCAAATTGTCTTGTTTTGGTAGCGCTATCCTCAAGAGGTTATGGGGGAAGTCTAATAGAAAAACCTCTTGCAACATTGACTGACGATTTCAAAGCTGTTGTTCCAGTTACTTATCAATGTATAAATAAGCTAGAAAAATTATATCGTATCGAACAAGCGGAATGCTCAGGCAACTACATCAGGGATTCAACCACTACATCTGGATCCTGCTTACCACATGAGTTGCACTAGTTCTGATCAATAACAACTACATCCGGATCTAGCTTACCATATAACTTCAGATGTTCATCAATCCTGCATAATATAATATGTGAAAGAGTCGCAAATGTGGTGTATAGATTACAATTTCTGCAAGGCTTACAAATGTTTGGTGGGTTCAGACCAAGAAAACAGAAAGTTAAAGAATCTTGAGAGTAGCTTAAAGAAGCACTTGGACAACGAGGAGGCGATGTTTAGTCGAGAAATTGGTTATGTTCTCGAAAACAACAGTTTCCTAAATCTGGACTTTGCTTGATGTTCTTGATTGCTCTTGCTGTTTCGACTTGCCCGGTCTAATAACTGAATTGAACTATCTCTAGTTCGCAATCTCACATGTGGCTCCAGACACAATAGGAATGGTAATGGAACATCTTAATTCATGTGCTTGCTTGATGCAATGGCTACAGAAATGGAAGCTCAAATACCCAACATGTAAGGCAATTAACCTACAAGAATGTAAAAGCATCAACTGTCAACCTTTTTTATTTTTGAAATAAAGGAACCTACAATGTGTAAAGCCAACAATAATGCATAATCCCCATTTACACAAAGCAGTAACAACTATTAACCAATATGACATTTGCCAAGAATAAATCAAAAGAAGCAGGTAAAATATACTTTCTAAAGGGGCTAGTTTTCACTAATTTCAACCCATAATCCTCATTAAAACATCCACAAACATTTATGTACAATTTCCTTTATTTTGTATGGCAATTTCTGGACATTTTCTAATTTTTTTGCAAAAATTAAATCTACCGAGTGTTGTGGTGCACTGAGTTTGGCCAAAACTAACTAAAATCGGGGAAACAAAACAAAATGAAAGCAACTCAAATTGATGATCATCATTCTAAGCAATCGTGCAATATGCTATGTAATATGTTTGATTCACCCGAATAAGAATAGATAAACACTGTACAGCAGAACAATCAAATTGATGATCATCATTCTAAGCAATTGTAATATGATGAACTGAACCATATATGAACCAACTGTTTAAAATGAAGAAAAACTCCATTCAAGACAAGCTCAAATTAACCAAGCCATGAACCCAGAGAAACTCAATTCAGGGAATCCTAAACCATGAAACAATTGTCTTAAACGATGAAAAACAGATAAACCAAGCCATTACCGAAATAAAGTAGATATAGCAAGCCATAAAATGAAGAAAAACTCAATTCAGGGAAACCCTAAACTGAAGAAACATTCAATTCAGGGAAAATGAAGGAAAGTGCAACCAGAAGTTCAACCTCCCAAGCCATATAATGTAGTTTTACCCTAAGACGAATGAAATTTCAACCAGTCCCCATAATTTGAAATCATTTGAAGATGGAGAAAAGAGTTTTACCTTTAGAACTTAGAAGCCAAAAGAACGATGAATCTTTGGACCATTTCAGTGAAATCCCTAATTTCTAGGGAAAAATATCCACACGCTTCTTCATCTCTCGACGCTACCACGCAGGAGCTTATGGAAAGGAGAAAAAATAATTTCCCAGACGCTGCATCATCTTCCAAACGCTGGACTTCCCAAACACCCCACTTTCTGCAAAGCACCATCAACTTCATCTTCCTTCTTTATATTGGTCCGACTAAAAATTGAAGAATAACCCAATCGAAACATGGTTCGGATAGGACCGAAGAACAGTCCTATGTCTCAGTGCTAGAAAGACTGGTGGAGGTTATATCCAAACTTCTAGCGTCATCTAATATAATACAATCAAGCATGGAGGTTATCTCCAAACTGGCTGCAACCTTAGTGAGAATCACTTTCCATGACTTGCTGTCAATTCTTCCTCCCTTGTTTGCAATGACTGAAAGCAGTGAATCCATTTCCGCTACCAACCCTGAAGAAGCTAGCCTGTCAATTAGCATTAAATAAGTTGATTCATTCGGTAAAGAACCATTTACCACCATCTCCTCCAACAGCCTCATTCCCTCTTTCAGATTATCCGCCTCACACAACCCCTTGATCAGAATATCGTATGTGAAACAATTCGGGATGCATTTCTTCTCCAGCATATCATCCCGCAACCTCACAGCTTGAGCCAACTCCCCAGCCTCACACATTCCTGCAATGAGTGCATTATAGGTGAACGTGTTCGGGGTGGAGATTTTCTGTAACTCATTAAACACCTTCTTCGCTTCCCAAATATCTACCTTCTTACACAGCCAATGGATAAGTGTGCAGGAACTAGCACTGTCTATGCTAACATTCTTATTCAACAACTTCTTCCATACAGCACAAGCTACCTCCACCTTCTCTGCTTGACACAAACTGTCAATCACCTTACAACAAAGTGCCGAACTTGGGATATGATTATGATTTAGCATATCAACAAGCAAATTCGCCCCCTCTCCTGCTTTTCTCTCTTTACAATAAGACTCAATCATAAGCGAATACGTGACAGAATTAGGCTTAATGCCAGCTTCTTCCATTTCATCCATAACCTTTACTGCATCACCAAGCCTTCCATCATTACAGTACCCCTTTATCATTGTTGTGTAAGTCATCACATCTGGCCTCAGACCTTTATCTAAGATATCTACAAAGATCCTCTTAGCTCCCTTCAAATCACCACACTCAACATACCCGAATAAAAGAGTAGTGTATGTTACCAAATTAGGAACAACTCCCATCCCTGGCATTTCATCAACCACCTCCAGCGCACCTTTCATGTCTCCTTTCCTGCAAAGGCCTTTAACCAGTATATTACATGTAATCACATCGGGCATTAACCCAAACTTCCTCTTATAGCTCTTGAAGAGTAGATGAACCCAATCATACTCTTTATTCATAACCAAGACGGCCAGCAAACAATTGAGCGATCGATATGTCCTCTTGACCCCGAAATCCACCATCCTCGAGAATGTCCTGAAGGCATCCTTGGGACGATGAGTGAGACCATAGTTCCGAATAAGGGCGATGAACATCCCTTCTTCAAAGCATTTGATCCCAGCGTTTTGCATTTCGGAAAGTAGGGTTTCTGCTTTGTCGAAGTGGCGGCCACGCGCAAGGCGCGTGATAAGAGCACCGTATGTTTGATAGTTATGGTTAAATCCAGGGTGGAACTTGCCGGCATATTCAAAGACCTGGATGGCGATATCGAGCCTCTTCTGGCGATTGATTATCGACACGAGAAGGCTGGGATGGATTTTCTTTGGCCATGGAGTCACAGGGGGAGTGACAGAGTGATTATTGAGGAGCTCGTCTTTGAAGGTGATGGGAGAGGTAGCGAATGCTCCAGTCGAGAGAGCAACCGAAATAGTCGGCGGGTAGAACTTACTGGTATGGCAGCGGTTCAACATCATTTTTTGAATCTGCATCCTCACCCTCTTCCTCCTGATATTTAACTAATGAAACCTAATTATAAAAAAAATAATAATTAAAAGTTATCTTTTTTAAAAAACACGTTGCTGCAAATTCTCTATTCTTCAACAGAGAACCACGCACGCTTGCGGAAGGATGCCAAACTGTTTCTACGTTCTTCATGTGCAGTGCAGTGCAGAGAAGAGAGGTCTCTTATTCAACTTACTCCCTATTATTTGTCATTCACAATATCCTTACAATTGTAATTAGGGGACACTTTCAAGTTCTTATCTATTTTACTCGCTATCAATCACTCGTTGCTTGAATCGCTTGCTATGCTGAGTAATAGTTATGTGGTTGACATTCTCGGCCCATGAATTCTCCATAGACAACCTTCTTCATTGCACTTACGGTTTGCCTGATGGCTGTCATTCTTCTTGTTCTTAAATGCAAACTGTTGTGCAGAGCTAATAGTTGAGTCTTATTCTTGCCTGTTAAGTGTTCGATAAAATGTCTACGCTTTATTCATCTTTATTGAGTCTGACATATAGTTTGCTATTATTCATAGGTTTCCATGTAATTTTCCTTGCCTTTAGAATAAATAAAAAGAAGCAATCTGCAATTGGTCAAGGAGGCCTGCGATCCCTCAAATGTTTTTTTCCTTCTTAATGATCTTATTTTGTATATTCATCAAACATGTGAATTTACCTTTCACAGGTTATTTTGTGTTTGCTTCCACACTCATCAGTGTTCTTAAGCATGGACGGAGCTGCACGTGATTTTGCTTTAATGTTTGGCAGATAACCGTATACATGAAACAGATCAAAGATTGTCCCAACAACCAAGTTCCCATGGTTAGTTTACATGGCTTATTCCACAGTTCTTTGTGAAACCATTTGTAGGTTAACGCACACATGAAAACTTATTTGGCCAACCTCGCCAGCCTAATAAGCCGTTCCCTGATCTCCACCTCCCAATGTTCCCTCCCCGGCCAATGGACACGTTCTCTCGAACAGACCCTTCACCGGCTCCATTGTCGAGAATCTTTGTCCCCACCACTTGTTGCCATGGTCATTGACCCTCACCTTCTCCACTACCCTTCTCTTTCTCTTGGATTCTTCAACTGGGCTTCACAACAACCCAACTTCTCTCACTCATCCACATCCTACAACTCGGTTCTCAAATCCCTTTCTAGTATCCCTCAATTTGGTGCCTTAGAAAAGATCCTGAAACGAGCTAGATCAGATGGGATTCCTCTTGATTCTTCCATTTATTGTTCCATTATTGTTTCCCGGATCAAAGCCGGACAACCCCTAGAAGGGTATCAGCTTTTCAGTGAACTTGATCCATTTATTAAAGATTTGGATCCTGGATGCTGCAACTCACTTCTTGCTGCTCTAGCATCTCATGGGTATTCTGATTTTGTGAATAAAGTGTTCGATGAAATGTTGGTTAATGGTGTCAGCTTTAGTACTCTGGGTTTTGGGGTGTACATATGGAATTTTTGCAAGAATGCTGAATTAGATAGAGTTTTGGGCTTGTGGACTGAGGTTAAAAATGGCATATCTGAGATAAATGATTCCATTGCTGCTGTTTTACTAGTTCATGGGTTTTGTAAGGCCGGTAAGGTGTTGGATGCTCAATGTGCTTTGGAGGAGTTGAGAATTAGAGGTTGCAAGCCTGATTTTTTGGCATATAGAGTTGTTGTGGTGAGTTTGAGATCAATGGGGTATTTGGCAGAAGTAGAGATAGTGCTTAAGAAGAAACGGAAGCTTGGAGTGGCTCCTAGGTCAAATGAGTATAGGGAATTCGTCTTTTCTTTGATTTCAGAAGGGCACATCAAGCTAGCAAAAGAATTGGGACAAGTCATTATAGATGGTGATTTCCCGATTGAGGATGATGTTCTTAATGCATTAGCATCATCTGTGTCAACCATTGACCCGTGTTCTGCTTTGCTTTTTCTTCAATATATGATCGAAAAAGAAAGAATGCCAACTCTTCTTACCCTGAAGGACTTGGGTAAAAATCTATGTGCTCATGGAAAAGTAGATGAGTTAGTGGAGATTTTGCAAAAGTTGTCTTCTTATGACTACTTCATGGACATAGAGACTTACAGTGTTATGGCTTCACTTTTCTGCACTGCGGGAAAAGTGAGAGAAGCTTATGGAGTTCTTCGAGAAATGAGAAAGAATGGGTTGACCCCTGATATAGCGTCATATAATGAGCTCATGGAAGCATTGTGTCGAGAGGATCTTTTGCGTCCAGCCAGGAAGCTATGGGATGAGATGTTTGCCAATGGAATAGATGGGAATGTGCAAACTTACACTATCCTTATTAACAAGTTCTCTGAAACAAGTCAAACTGAAGAAGCACTAATACTCCTTAACCAGATGGTGGAGAAAGGGTTAACACCTGATGTAATTACTTATAGTTCACTCCTTAAGCGTCTTTGCCAAGACGGAAAGATTGAAGCTTCAACCAAAATATTGCAAAAAGCCGTAGACCAAGACCAAAAACTCCTAGGGAAGATGTTGACTCCCTTGGTTCATTCTTTGTGTAAAGGAGGTATGGTATTTGTGGTGTTTTCATTGCCTATGTTCCATGCTTTCAATTTTTCATTTCTAATTTTCTGTGTTCAGGTCACTTTGTTTCAGCATCTGGGCTACTCTGTGCTCTCAACTACAATGGCGTACTAGTAGAGCCAAATGTGATTTTGCTGAAATATTTAGCTGATGCTGGACAAATTCCGTGGGCTGTTGAACATGTAAAAAGGATCAAGATCAACTCAGCTGTGTTGCTTCAGGACATATCAAATGAACTTCTGTCCTTAGTTTCTTCATCGTCAAATCCGGAACCAATCTTGCAGCTGCTTCAAGAAATTTATACAAAGAATATTATTCCAGTAAACGATGGATGGAAAGAGTTGTCCTGTAACTTGTTTATTTGACTGGTCTGAACATGTCCGTCCATAGGTTCTTGATGGTTAGTAAGTTGATTAATGAATAATCGTTTTAAATTTTTGGAACGATAGTTGTGACTTATGATGCAAGTAAGAAGGTTCAACCTGATATATCATGTTCTACATGCTGATTATGAATATATGCATTGGAACATACAATCGCAAGATGCTTCTTTTTGTTGGAGGCTACAGATGGTGTCGGTCTCTATTTGAGACTTGGAACTTGTGACTACGAAGCTTTTAATTGTTCGGCTTTTTTACTTATATTGTGTTTCATATATTTTATAAGGTTATTTTTGTTTGACTGGATTTATTTTTGTTTAAAATTCGATTTTTGTCTTGTACTTTTTCATCTGGATATTCTCTGTTCATCTTTAAATATTCAAACATTATTCTTCGATTTAGGGATATAAGTGTTTTTTGAAGTAAACTAAAACAAAAAAATAAACTCTTATAAACCGCCTTATATGATTTATTTATATAAACTCGTTGAGAAATAGATCTTGAAAAATAAACCTGAAAGTAAACCATAAACTCATTTAGTTTATATAACCGGAAAAAAAATTCATTTTGTAAGTAAACAAGTCCTTAGCTTATCACTGTGAGTGTTGGTTTTTACGAATAAATTATCCGATACTGATGAAATGGGAGATGACAATGTTGCAAAGGTGATCGGAGAAGGACGCATAGAAATGCAGTTCACATCCGGAAAGAAGTTGACTTTGACCAATGTATTGCATGTACCAACAATTAGGAAGAATTTAGTTTCTGCTAATTTATTATGTAAGAATGGTATTAAGGCCGTGCTAGAATCTGACAAACTGATATTTACTAAGGCCGGCATGTTTGTAGGGAAGGATATTCGTGTGATGGCATGTTTAAACTAAGTATTAATAATATTAGTAGTTCTACTTATATTGTTGATTCCTCTCCTTATTTATGGCACATGAGACTTGCGCATGTTAATTTTAGATCATTAAAATTCATGTCTAAACATGGTTTAATCAAATGTGACAGTTATATTTGACAAAACTCGTGAAACTTGTGTACAAGCGACAATGACTAAGAAACCTTTTCCTTCTGTTGAAAAGACAAATGAAGTTTTAGGACTTGTTCATTCTGACATTTGTGAATTAAACGGTGTTTTTACAAGAGGGGGGAATAGATACTTTATAACTTCACAGATGACAAATCAAGATATACTTATGTTTATTTGATGAAAATCAAAGGTGGGGCATTTTCTCAGTTCAAAATTTATAAGGTTGTTGTTGAGAATCAAATTGATAAGAAAATAAAAATCCTAAGGAGCGATAGAGGTAGAGAATATTTTTCCAATGAATTTTCTGATTTTTGTGAGACAAATGGAATTGTTCATCAAAGAACAACCCCATATACGCCTCAACAAAATGAATTGGATGAAAGAAAGAATAGAACATTGACTAACATGGTAAATTTTATGATGTTAAATTCTAGATTGCCATCAAATTTGTGGGGAGAAGCGCTCTTAACCGCATGTCATTTGCATAATAGAATACCATCAAGATAAACAAAAGAATCTCCGTATGAAATTTGGAATGGAAGACAACCAAACTTGACTTATATAAGAGTTTGAGGTTGCATTACGTATTATAGAATTCCGGATCCTTAAAGGACCAAACTAGGTCCAAAGGCATTGAGAAGTGTTTTTGTAGGCTATGTAGAAAACTCAAAGGCTTATAGGCTATTGGATAAGGAATCTAATGTAATAGTAGATCACGTGATGTACAATTTTTTGAAAATAAGTTTGTAGGGGATTATATGGTTGACATAGAGCCTGCTGAAATTCCAAATTCATTGTATTCTGATCCTTCAACTTCTTCATCTACGGCTCAAAAGAGATAAGGTGTTACCACCATTACTGTAACACCCCAAATCCGCGGGACTCGGAGTGTCACATTGGGCTAGGATCTCACAATGGATCCTGACCCTAGCCTGACAACAAGTTCACTGGATCTTACAACAAGGCACAAGTAGAGTAAAACAACTACATAAAAGCTGTATGATATAACAAAGAGTTTACAACACAAAGCCGAGTACAAAACCATAACAACAACCACAACAAAAGATCCCCAACCCACACATCCTAATGTACAGAAGTCCTCGGCTCGTCACACCATCCAGCTCACTTTGCAGTCTTCCTAACCTGCAGGTCATCTACAACACAGCATAAAACCGTTAGCTACAGCAATAGATAAGCATGATAGTAATAGCACAAACACATCTCAGCATCTCATACATGCAATGTCACACACATTCATTTATTTTCTTTCATTACGTTATTCTATTACTAATTCAACTTCTTTTGTAACACGAGGAGCCTTAAGAACCCCGCCCCATCAACGTAACACAGGAGTTTGCATGGGGGTGACCTTCACTCGTCCCCTCCTGTGAGATCATCTTCAGGGCACCTCCTCCTAACCCGCAGGCGGAGACCGGTGGTTACCGCCCGTTATAATACACTTGGGCCAAATAAATATAATGAATGGTCATCCTAGTCCGGTTTAAGTTATAAATGCACAATCATATGAACACACACAACCATCATAATCATACAATCCACAACTGCAAGCTAAGTAATTCCTATGGACTTACCTGATACACTCGTATCCTCTACCACGTCACAGCTTCCCCTCGGGGAAGAAACCAATGCCTGCAAGAGCAAGGCACACAACATCACAACCTGAAAGGGTTAGGAGACTCGTCTCCTAAACCAGAACCAACCTAAAGATCAACACACACTCACATATGCCTGTAGCATACTCTCAACACCAACGCGGTGCCTAAGGCACATCTCTAGCATATAACTCATTCTAACCATCTTAACCTAGTTAGCAACTAAGTCAAGGCCAAAGGAAAGGAAGGGAAGAAGACATACCAACAAGGTATGCACCAACAGAAGCAAGAACACACCATCCAGACTAGTGAGGCGCAAGGGCGGCTCACCAGGGCGCAGGGGCGGCTCCACACCAGGCGCAGGTGCGGCTCAGGTTAGGCGCAGGGGCGGCCAACAGCACAGTGAGTTGGTCCCGACTTCTCTTCGATCTCTTTCTCGATTCTCTTCACGTTTTCAACACACCACAACAACACATATGCATATATACATACATATGATCATCAAAACATCCAAGAAGATCCAACACAAGCCCAAACTTGTGATTCCTAAGATAAAGAGGAAGATAAGAAGCAAAGGAGAAGTAAGGAAGAAAGATGAAGAGAAAAGTATACCACACAACCTAGGCTACAACTATGGAGCATCAACACCACTCTCAGCCTCCACGCAACAACAAGAACTCTCAGCAACAGCTCCAAGAGCATCCAAAGCCAAGAACACACTCAAACTCTCAAGAACACACTCACACAAACAAGAAGAGATCAAAGAAGATCAAAGGAGAAGAAGAAGGAGATGAAGGACATGAGGAGGAAGAGAGAGGCTGTAGAGATAAAGAAACCCTTCATCTGAAGGTAAGGGAAGGCTTATAAGAGAAGCCAACCCAAAAGCAAGTCAAGAGGTCAACAAAAGTGGTTGCAGCCGCACAAAACCGCAGGGGCGGATCAACCATGCGCAAGGGCGGCCAACTGGGGCGCAGGTGCGGCTGGCAGGGTCCGCTGGGGCGGCTGACTGGTCAAGGCTAAGGCACTCTAGCTCATCTAGGCTCCAAAGACTAAGGCTCTTACCATTAGAACTAAGGAGAAGTCAAAGGGCTAGAAAAGAGAAATCTTTAGGACCTGATTTTGTGTCACCCGATGACATAATATATATGGTTGAAGGGTCTATAGAAGAAGTGTGATGAAAATACCAATACTTTTTCAAGTAGATGGAGATCCAAAAACATTTTAAAGAAGCCATGTCTTCAAGCGATGTTGCATTTTGGAAAGAGGCAATACATGATGAAATGAACTCAATATTATCTAATAATACTTGGGTTCTTGTAGATTTGCCTAAAGGGTCTAAACTAATTGCTTGTAAATGGGTATTTGGAAGAAAACACAAAACGGATGGAACGATTCAAACCTTTAAAGTCAAACTAGTGGCTAAAGGATTTAGACAAAAAGAAGGTATAGATTATTTTGACACATATGCTCCAGTAGTAAGAATAACTTCCGTATGAGTACTTTTGGCATTAGCCTCGCTATACAAACTAGAAGTACACCAAATGGATGTGAAAACTGCGTTTTTAAATGAGGATTTAGACGAAGAAGTCTACATTGGAGCAACCTGAAGGTTTTGTCATGCCTGGAAAAGAAAAGAAATTGTGCAAATTAGTTAAGTCTTTGTATCGGCTAAAACAAGCTCCAAAACAATGGCATGAGAAATTTGATTTTGTTGTTCTATCATATGGTTTTACACATAACGGCGTTGATAGGTGTATTTACACAAAATTTATTGATCAATATAGTGTTATTATTTGTCTTTATGTTGATGATATGTTAATTATTAGCACTAATATGATAGGTGTAAATGAGACTAAAGAATATTTGAAATCTCAATTTCAAATGAAAGCTTTAAAGCATATTGATATTATTCTAGGTATTAAAATATTTATAAATAGTGGGGATATTGCACTTAACTCAATCTCATTATATTCTAAAGATACTTGATAAATTTAAGCACCTTGGAGTTAAAGAATCAAATACACCATATGATATTTCCTGTAAGCTAACAAATAACACCAGAAGATCAAATTCACAAAGTGAATATACTAGTGTGATCGGAAGTATGATGTATGCCATGCATTGTACTAGACCAGATATAGCATTTGTTGTTTGCAAACTATCTAGATACACTAGTAATCCTGGATTTGAACACTAGAAAGCAATCACTAGAGTACTTGGATATCTTAAAAGGACTACTGACTTTAAGCTATGTTACACAAGCTTTCCTAGAGTGTTGGAAGGGTTTACCGATGCTAGTTGGATTACTAGTATTGATGAAAACAAGTCTACTTCTGGGTGGGTATTTACCTTAGCCGAAAGAGCTATATTATGGGCTTCTAAGAAGCAGACTTGTATAACTCACTCTACAATGAAGTCTGAGTTTGTTGCTCTCGCTGCCGCAAGAAAAAAAGCAGAATGGCTAAGAAATTTACTTTTGGATATTAAGTTGTGGCAATTTACTTTTGGATATTAAGTTGTGGCCACAACCTATGTCAGTCATCTCTCTATATTACAATAGTGCAACGACTATGTCTAGAGCTTATAATAAGATTTATAATGGAAAATCTAGACATATAAGTTTAAGACATGCTTATGTCAGGCAATTGATGACCGAAGGTGTTATTACCATTGTTTATGTGAAATCATATAGTAATTTATCAGATCCGTTTACAAAAGCACTCTCGAGAGACTTGGTAAAAACAACTACAACTGTAATGGGCTTGAAGCTACTAGAAATCACCGACGATGTCCTTATTAGTTTAGAAGTTTAATGGGTAACAACAAATTGTTGATAAGTGATTGGTTAACAGTATGTTCGCCTCAAAGTGTGCGTGCAAATAAGTTTTAAATTTATAAAACTGAAATCAAAGCAAGCGAACCCGCAGTGTACGGATCGGTGTAGTAAAGCAAGAATTCCAGAGTATCGAACTCAGGGATTTGGGGGATCAAATTCAGTTCACAAATTATCGAGCAAGTAAAGTATAGAAGCTTTACAAATATTGGGAAAATAGCAATCCTAGAGATCCAGGTATTCAATTATGGCAATCGATTCAAGATATTCTATAGATATAAAGACAAAGTCGAGATTGCAAAGGTATAACTAATGTAAGGTTGAGTACGGTAAAGTTCCAAAACCCTATATGTCTCAACCTAAGAATTCTCTCTATAAAGGTTGTTGAGGTTGCAGTATAGAAAGGATCTAAGGATAAGAATTACTCTCAAATACCCATGCCCAAACCCAAGGAATCAAAGACAAGCCAAAACGGTTAAGGTTGTGACACTCGAAACCGAAATAGAGGATGTTGAGTCTCACTACTACCTAGAAAAGGCAAGCTAAGGTTAGGTTAAAGCAAATCTTTAACTTTGGATAAAATCAAAAGCAAAGGACGTAGAACAGAGGAAACCACGGATAGATCTTGAAGAACCACGGCCGTGGAACTCAAGAACAGACCGTGGAAAAGGCTGTCGACGAGGTTTCTCGCACTCTCAGGGTCCAATCTGTTTACGAACGATCTATCATTATCTAAGCCACAACTATCAACCTTTCACCTTAGAATTGCTAAAGGGTTTTAGCCTACAATCATCATCATTGAATCAAATATCAAATATAAAAGAGAAAAATGTAAAACCCTCGAAAACTCAATAACAATTGAAATCAATCTCAAATCCGAACAACCAAAGTATGTGTTTAATGAATGCGGAATAGGGAATAGAAATCCTCACAATAATCTTAAGAAACAATGAAGAACGGGATGTCAATCCGTCTCCAAATGCAAACCCTAAGATAATCTCGAAGTACACAATCTTCAAATCGCGTCTTTCTCAAGCCACGATCCAAAATCTCTCTCTTCCGTATAAACTGCCGTAAATGCAACCCTATGCGACCGTCTGCGAATTGTAAGCGAAGGTCCCCTTTTTCTCCCGTTTTCAGCCTTCTTATAGGGAAAATAGGATTACGAGAAAAACCCAATAACCGTCGCTGACGTGGCAAATATGACACGTCATAACGTCATGGAAATCACGGCCTAGTGTAACATTCCACGGCCGTGGTTTAGGGCGTGGAATCCTCTGATGTTCTCCAAAATCACTTTCTACGAACTCAATGCCTAACCACGGTCGTGGTTTAGGTCGTGGAACTCAAAAGTCTTTGTAAAAGCCTTTGTTTCGTAATGTTCTTCAATCATGCTCCTTCCTTAGCTTCTTCAAAGCATCTCCTTGACATCTAGCATGGTCTAATACTCCATTCCCTTCATATATGCTCCAATTCTAGTCTTTATTCACCTATAAACATAACAACGCTTGTGTAGATCTCTATATCCACAAAATAGGTGAATGTGCTCATAAATGCTTCAAACTCATATTCATGTACACATCTAAGAAGGAAAAACAATCAAAACAAGTGCCTAAAATATAGTCATATTTCATGCTATCCGAATACCCCATACTTGTCACTTGCTTGTCCCCAAGCAAGGTTTTCAAAAGCTTAGAACATAAGGTATAATGAAATATGAATGCAAAACAAAACAAAAACAATCTTTTTGGTAATGTGTTTCTAATCAATAGATCATCCTCAAATCTTGCTTCAATCATCCTTAAAAACGTTCATACACATAAACCAACATATGCAAAGCAAAGGAAACATCATAAATTGCATAAACTTCAAGACAAACGTCATAACCTTCAAGCATTGTCAAAATCAAGCATGTGAAACTTCAATTTAGATCACCAAGTCAAATAACATTCTTATGATCTCAAGGACTTTCAAGTAAGGTCAAGAATATGTAAAGGGTGGGAAACTTGTAAAGGAATGTGGTGTGTGAATCCGGGAAGAAGGAACAACACAAACTCTTTTCTTTTCACCATTTGAACTAGCTACCAACTTAGAGCTTTGCTCTTTACTTTTTGCACATAATTTTTGGACTTTACTTTTGGAAAGATGGACAGCGGTGCACAAAAATCGAAGCCTAGGAGATTGACGTTTCTCAATTTCGAGATTCCTCAAACGCTTGATGCACATACCATAATCCGTTAGGAATATCGCTCAATCCGACTTTGGCAAGACACAAACACCCGGCTATGTGAATGGTGCCGAGTTACTCATCATCATGATTGACTTCCCCAAACCTATTTTCCTACACTTTGATTTCAAACAATTGCTTGCATGGCCCTCCCACATTAAACATGCCAAAATCAACTCTTCCTAAATCCCGGATAGGTAAAGGAGACAAATATTTTCATTGAGGGGCTAAATGATCAAAGAAAGAAGCAAGAAAATCGAGGTGTCTTAATCATCTCATAAAGAAGTATAAGAACTTAAATTGTGATTTCAACCTTCATTCCTCAATATGATTTAGATAAAACTTTCACATTATGAAACTTGCAAGAAAAATTAAACAACATACTCAATTTCTTCACAATTCATAATTCAATTCAAGCATACAAAGGTCATCAAAAACTCATTCCACAAGTAGATTCATCATAGAAATCATCTTTAATCTTAGAAGCATAATAATTTTTAGAATTTTCAGAATTTTTATGGGTTTTTCAAAGCTTTTCAATGCAATACAATAATGAAACATGTGATAAATAAATGAAAGATGCAAGTGTTCATGGAATTAAAAGCAAGCAAGTGTATCGAGTTATTACAAACGAGAGTCACACCTTACCCCATACTTGACATACGCATTGTCCTCAATGTTCAAGAAAAATAAAGAAAAGAAAAGAAACAAAGAAAACTCACTAATGGTGGTAGAGTGGCTCAAAGCATCCATCAACGATCATTGTGAAGGTGGTGGCGGATATGGGAAGAAGTCGGAGCTGAAGGGACGCCCAAACTGCTGGCGGTATACGTCACGTAAGATCCTGGCGTTCTCCTATCGCTCCACATCATACGCCTGCTGGTGAATCTCCAAGTCTCCCACCCTCCTGGAAAGGTCGGTCGCCCATGCCGGTTGTTGTCCATACCATACGGGAGGCTGTTGTAACCACTCCGGCTGCTACTGTTGAATAGGCGTCGGTGCAACTGGTGGCTGATCATACCAAGGAGGCGGAACTCCCATCCATGATGGCTACTGTCCATACCACGCAGGTGGAGTCTTCATCCATGTCGGACGCTCACCAACACTAGCCCGGCGTGAGGAAGAAGAACCGGAAGGCCTAGACTGGTGGGGGGGATCTCCTAGGTGGCTTCGGGAAGTCAGCTGGGTGCTCCGGGAATGAGCCAAAGTCATGCTCATCTCCACCTGCATCCGGGTAATCTCCTCCTCCCATCTCCTCATCATCCTCAACTACAACCTCAAATGGAACCTCATCAGGCACATATGGAGGAGCTACTAATCTATTGGCATGCATCGGGACAAAGGTCTCTTTTCAGTTATGGCGGCCAAGCATGAGGGAGTACTCCGGAAGCCATGGAATGCCTCTACCACCTCTTTCCTCTCAAGGCATGGTTGCGGTAGGTGTACCACGGTGGCGAGGAAAGATAAGACCTCTAGTCATGATCCCATTGAGACCCAAAGGTCTCGCAGCCATCCTAGTGCAAGCGGAGTAATCAATGCCTAGTTGGTTGGCAATGTGAGTCACCATACCTCCATATCCTATATTCCCGGACAATTTGTTCTTCACCTTACTAAGTGTAGAGGCAAGCAAAGTGGCACAATCCGCAGGATTACCGGTAAGCATGCAATAGAGGATGAAGAGCTCGTCGGTTTTGATCTTTTGAGGTGTTTCGGTCCTAGGGAAAAGTCATTCCGATAGGATCCTATGAACTATCTTTATGGCTAAGTGGTAGATGAGCTTGGCCTTAGAATCGGCCGGTTGCCAACGGTCCTCGGAAGCATATATCATGGCTATCTCTCTCCAAAAGTCTTTAGCATTCACTCCCCTAGGAAACCTTCCATTGAAACTCTCATGAAACCCAAAGAAGATTCCAAACTGCACTATGGAGAACTCGTAGTTGCGCTCCATCAACCTAAATGACACCGTTCGGCTAACGGCGCTATGCTTGAAGGAAGTTATGAACTCCCTTGTGATCTCTTCACAAGCATCATCCCTAATGGCGGAGAATATGATCAATCCGGCTCTATCTAATAGCCAAGTCAAAACATTCACAACATTCAGCTCTTCAAGCTCCTCTAAAACAATGTATCTAGGTCCTATCACAACTCTCACGGAAATTTTATCCATGGCCCTTTCATAATCCTCATAGATTGTAGGGATTCTAGGGGGTGGTGGTGATGCTGCTTCACTAGGAGGGGGTTGGGAAGAATAGGAAGAACTATCACCCTTTTGCTTCTTGTTTCTACTAGACTTCCTCTTAAACATTATCACTCAACAGAAAAAACCACGGTCTGTTCTTGGCAAAACCACGGCCGTGGAACTATACGGACCCGTGGAATTCTCTAAAATTCCTCAAAAACTCAGCAAATTCACAGCAAACTCAGCAATCTCAGTCCTAAAATACTTCAAATTTCAATTTCGTCCAGTTCTCCTAGAAATTTGCAAGAAAAACGAACCAAATCGACCAAGAAGAGAAAAAGAGAAAACCTAGGGTTTGGATTTGAAAAAATCCAAAATCCTTCCCGATTGTTGATTGTTTGCTCAGTTTGTTGACGGGATCTTGTAGATGATTCGATTTTCTCCACTTTTGGTTGAAGAATCGGTTGAATCGGTCTCCGGATGATGAATCACGAGGATGGGTGATTCCGGCGATTTGGGGCGTGGTTTTTGGGGAAGAAGAGTGTGTTTTTGTGAAGGAGAGGTAAATATATAGTGGCCGTAAAATTTTAAAAAACCACGGCTAGTCGGGGTGTTCCACGGCCATGGTTTTGTACGGACACCCGTGGAACTCTTTGATTTGTGCCAAAAACTAGGAACATCACGGCCAATCGGGGTGTTCCACGGCCGTGGTTTTGTACGGACAACCGTGGAACTCTCTGATCTATGCCAAAAATCCAAGTTTCGTCATTCTTTCCAACTTTCCCTTCCTTCCTTTGCTCATTCCTTATTCCTTACATCCAAAAACACAACATACCGGAAGGTATCGAGGGGAAAACAAACAAAAACGACATCTAACCTAAACTAACCTAAGAAAGAAAGAAAGAAAACAAAAATGATAATGCAATACCTTGGGTTGTCTCCCAAGAAGCGCTTTGTTTTAGATCCGTAGCTAGACCGTTCCTCTGTTCAAATAAGGACAATCGGAGCGATTTCCTCAACTTGGAGCTCCGGTGAGTACTTCTTAAGTCGTTGACCATTCACCTTGAAAGTTTCGCACTTCTCACCCCATACTTCAACTGCGCCATGGGGAAAAACACGTTTAATCACATAAGGTCCAGTCCAACGAGATTTAAGCTTACCTGGAAAGAGTCGAAGTTGAGAATTGAAGAGGAGAACTTGATCTCCTTCTTTAAGGTCTTTTGGAATGATATGCTTATCATGCCAACGCTTTGCCCTTTCCTTGTAAATCTTGGCGTTCTCATAGGCGTTCAAGCGGAGTTCTTCTAGCTCTTTAAGGTCTAAGAGGCGCTTCTCGCCTCCTTCTTTCATGCTGAAGTTCAACCATTTTACAACCCAATACGCCTTGTGTTTCAGCTCTACCGAGAGATGACAAGACTTCCCATACACAAGGTTGTATGGTGTTGTGCCGATGGGAGTCTTGTATGATGTCCTATACGCCCATAATGCATCATCTAACTTCAAAGATCAATCCTTCCTTGTCTTTGACACCGTCTTCTCAAGGATGCCCTTGATCTCTCTATTTGAAATCTCCACTTGTCCACTTGTTTGTGGATGGTAGGGAGTGGCGATCTTGTGAGTCACCCATACTTAGCTAGTAGAGCTTCGAATCGTCGAGCTATTAAGTGTGAACCTCCATCACTAATGATGGTTCGTGGTGCCCCAAACCTTGGGAAAATAGTTCTATTAAAGAACTTGACAACCACCATAGCATCGTTAGTTGGAGAGGCAATAGCTTCAACCCATCTCGAAACATAATCTACAGTGAGAAGTATGTATTGGTTTCCGCAAGATGAGGGGAATTGTCCCATGAAATCAACTCCCCAAACATCAAAGATTTCCACCTCTTGAATGTTATTGAGAGGCATCTCGTTTTTCCTAGAGATATTTTCTGTTCTTTGACAAGCATCGCAACAAGAAGCAAAGGTTTGCACATCCTTAAATAAAGTAGGCCAAAAGAATCCGGATTGCAATACCTTAGCGCTAGTTTTATGGGAACTAGCATGTCCTCCACAAGGAAGTGAATGACAATGACGAATGACGCTTTGTATTTTATCTTCCGGCACACATCTCCTAATGATGCCGACGGGATCTCTCTTGAAGAGTAGGGGTTCATTCCAATGGTATTAGCGGACATCCCTAAAGAACTTCTTTCTTTGTGCATATGATAGTCCGGGAGGTATTTCCTGGCAAACCAAGTAATTTACAAAATCAGCAAACCAAGGTTCGTTACCTCTAGAGATCTTGTCGATACACTCTTCCATGATGTGTAAGTGCTCATCCGGGAAGGAGTCATCAATGGGTAGGTCGTCGCCGTCGGTGTGTGGTAGACGACTTAGATGATCAGCTACAAAATTTTCAGAACCTTTCTTGTCCTGAATCTCTAGATCGAATTCTTGAAGAAGAAGAATCCATCTAATCAGCCTTGGCTTTGCATCCTTCTTGGCGAGCAAATACCGTATTACTGAGTGGTCCGTGTATACAATCACCTTCGCTCCTACAAGATAAGAACGAAACTTTTGAAAAGCATATACAACGGCTAAAAATTCTTTTTCAGTTGTGGCATAGTTGAGCTGCACTTTGTCTAGCGTCTTGCTAACATAGTAGATGGCATGAGTGCGGCCTTCCTTCTTTTGTCCAAGCACCGCTCCAACAACTACGTCACTTGCATCACACATAACCTCGAATGGAAGGTTCCAATACGGAGGTTGAATTATTGGGGCTGAGATGAGAGCTTCTCTAATCTTATAGAAAGCATCTAAACATTCCTGCAAAAAATTAAAAACAGCATCCTTCATCAATAGATTAGTTAGTGGTTTTGAAATTTTCGATAAGTCTTTGATGAATCTTCTATAAAACCCTGCATGTCCTAGGAAACTTCTTATCCCCTTCACCGAAGATGGAGGAGGAAGCTTCTCTATCGTCTCTATCTTAGCCTTGTCAACTTCGATCCCTCTATTAGAGATCAAATGTCCTAGCACAATGCCTTCCTTAACCATGAATTGACACTTCTCACAGTTTAGAACAAGGTTAGTGTCTTCACATCTTTGCAAAACAAGAGAAAGGTTAGCAAGACAATTATCAAATGAGGAACCATAAACTGAAAAATCATCCATAAAAACCTCCATGATTTCCTCAATATACTCCGAGAAGATGGCCATCATACACCTTTGAAAGGTGGCTACTGGCTGGAGCATTGCAAAGTCCGAATGGCATCCTCCTACAAGAAAACGTACCTCACGGGCACGTGAATGTGGTATTCTCTTGATCGTCCGGATGAATCGGAATCTGAAAGAAACCATTATAACCTTCAAGGTAACAAAAGTAGGAGTGTTGTGCTAACCTTTCAAGCATTTGATCTATGAATGGTAGTGGGAAGTGATCCTTCATAGTTGCATTGTTCAGCTTGCGGTAGTCAATGCACATCCTCCAGCCCGTCACGGTTCTCGTTGGAATGAGCTCGTTGTTCTTGTTGGTCACAACAGTCATTCCTCCTTTCTTTGGGACGCCTTAAACGGGGCTCACCCACTTGCTATCGGAGATAGGATAGATGATACATGCGTCAAGTAACTTAAGGATTTCTTTCTTCACGACCTCTTTCATGATTGGGTTTAACCGTCTTTGAGGTTGTCGTGAAGGCTTATAATCCTCTTCTATTAGAATCTTGTGCATACATAAAGATGGTTTAATTCCTACAAGATCCTCTACGGTATAGCCCAAAGCTTTCCTATGTTTCCTCAAAACATTCATAAGTTTCTCATCTTCATCTTCCTTTAAATCGGAACTAACAATGACGGGAAAGGTAGAATTAGTTCCAAGAAAAGCATACCGAAGATGTGTAGGAAGTGGCTTCAATTCCAAAGCTATAGGTGCCTTTGATGTGTCTTGAGGCGTGCTTGATGCTTCCTTAGAAGTCTCTAAGGATGTGGGAGTAGTGGAAGAAGACTCAAGAATGGTTGTAGGAAAGACGGAATTGTTCTCTGAATTTCCCAAAACCACGGCAAACCTGTTACTTCCACGACCATGGTTTAGGGCGTGGAAGTCTCTAATATTCTCGAAATAACACTCTACGGGTTGAATTTGAGGAACCACGGCCGTGGAATAGCACGACTGGCCATGGTTTCTTCTGTTTTCCGAGCCATCATAGAATGTTTCGAACTCTTCATTATGTACCTCTTTTAGCTCCTCCAAATCTTCAACCTCAGTATTGCAATCCTCTTCTTCTCCTTTTTCCATGATGATCATGGTTATAACCTTTTGTAATGGATCTTTAAACAAGATCGAACTTACTTCCTCTATAGACGGCTCTTCGTCATAGATGTTGAACATATCCTCTCCAAGTGCAGGTTCTTTCACCAAGGTTGAGAGAACAAATTCAACCTTCTCTTCTCCTATATCGAAGGCAAATCTAGCATTCTTGCAATCCACCATACAACCGGAGGTTGCAAGAAATGGTCTCCCGAGTATGATATAGTTCAATGATGCCTACGGGTTGAGTTATGGATCGATCCGCCATGTACAACGTTATCTTCACCGGTCTAGGTTCACCTAAACCGATCTTCCTACACAAAGCAAGCGGGATGATGCTTACGCTTGCTCCTAAGTCACAAAGAGCATCATATGTGACTTCTCCAACTCCTATTGGAATACAAAATGACCCCGGATCTCTCAGCTTTAAGGGCATCTTCTCCGTCATCGTTTGAATGAGCTCCGAAGATTCTGAACTCATCTTGACTTCTCCAAAGTCTTCGAGCTTCCTCTTGTTAGAGAGGATCTCTTTTAAGAACTTCCCGTAAGCGGGCATACCTACAATTGCATCAATAAAAGGTATGTTAATATGCAGTTTGCTCCTTAGATCATTGAACTTACCGAATTGCTTGTCTAGACGCGCTCTAGCTCTAGATTGTGGGAACGGTAGAGGAGGTTTATAAGCTGGAGGAGGAACATAGACATCTTCCTTCTCCTTCTCCTTATCTTTTCCTTTCTCAGTCGGGACTTCTACAAACTTGGGTTGCGGATCGGTGGTTGTTACACCACTCCTAGTAGTAATCGCCATCACCCTTCCTTTTGGGTTGTCCTCCGTCTTTCCGGGAAGCTTCCCTTGGTCTCTAGAAACTTCTCCGGCCTTGCTAAACACTTGATTTTCAAAGGCTTTTTGTGCCTTATGAACCGAAGTGATGTGATTCTCTAATCCTTGGAGCTTTCCTAAGATTGTCTCCATCATGGTTGTAACACCCTGAATCCGCAGGACTCGGGATGCCACATTGGGCTAGAATCTCACAATGGATCCTGACCCTAACCTGACAACAAGTTCACTGGACCTTACAACATGGCACTGACAGATATAAAACAAATACATAAACAACATAAACTGTACAACCAAAGGTAAAACAATAACATAACCGAGTATATAAAACGACATCCTCACACAGGAGGTACAAAAGATCATCCTCACACAGGAGGGAAACATAACAAACCCAAACCAACCACCTAAAGTACGAGAGTCCTCGGCCTATCACCCCGCCAGATCACTCAGCAATGCCTAACCTGCCAACATCTACAACACGGTATGAAACCGTTAGCTAACCATACATATATAAGGTAATGCATAAGCACATACACAATCAAAAAAGATAAACACATCAGCATGCTATCACACATTTACCCATTTTATCATCTTTATATAAAGGTCATTCACACAAGTCGTATATATATATCCATAGAGGAAAATATATGACACGAGGACCGATACATCCTCGCCTCTGAGCCTGATATCCATCTGGAGTGGAATCGGTCACACAACTCGTGTACCCTATGGGAGTGGTGTTGTGCCCTCCCCGTATACGAGGTCTGGCATGACATCAGAGAACCTCCCAAACTCTACGGCGAGATGAAAGGGAAAGGTTATCATAACCACGTATACGGGGCAAACCATATAAAACATAGGTCGGTATAAACGACATCTCATGCTATCATAGCAACACAATAAGCACACACCACTCATGCAAACACCCAAATATAAGGATGACAGCTAAGTAAGGCCTACGGACTTACCTCAACCTCGTACACAACTCAAACACGATCAACTAGAACCAACCTCTAATCTTGAGAGAGGGGCACTGCCTAATAACAAGGAATAAAGATATATCAACCTCTATTCATCAAAGGGGTCACATCTAGACCCAAAGGGATCCATAGGGATCATACTCAACCTCACAACCTCAATCAAACAACCTAAGTCCTTAAAGCCGTACAAGGCATAAACCGATCATAACCTCAGTCAAACACATCCTCACACATCTAGCATGATCCTATACACTCATACTAGGAAAGGAGGGAACAAAGGCATCCTAAGGAAGGCCTAGAAGCAACACACACCTGCAGAACCAAGTACAACACCAAGCTGGTGCAGGTGGCGCAGAGGCGGCTAGGATATGGCGCAGGGGCGGCTCACTGCTGGCGCAGGGGCGGTCCAGAGATGGCGCAAGGGCGGCTGGTGTGCAGAGATACACCACTTCAGCTCCTTCTTCACTCCTTTCTTTGATTCTCCACTCTTCTTCACTCCAGCAGCAACATACACATATCACATACATATATATACATCAACACAAGCCAAAAACATGGTTGAAACAAGATCCAAACCTAAGGATCTAAGCTAAGCTAAGGAAAGAGAGAAAAGATGAGGTAAAGAAGAAAGAAAGAAGAGAAACCATGGAAACTTACCAATCAAGCTCTCCAGGAGAACAACACAACCACCATCAACACCTCAAGCTAGCTCCGAAGGCTTAGCAACCTCAAACAACAACAAAGTCAAGCAAAGCTAGGCAAGATCTCTCACAAATAGACAAAACTCAAGCAAGGATCAACAAGGTGATCCAAGGGAGAAGAGAGGAGAAGAAGAGAGCGTAAGGAGAGAGAGATGGGGCAGGAAAGAGATTGAGGAAACCCTCATCTTAAGGAAGAAGGAAATATAAGGGAAAGAGGGGTCAAAAGCAAAGCTCGGGTCAAAGAAGATGGCTGCAGCCCACCATAAACCGCAGGAGCGGCTGGCCTAGCCGCTGGGGCGGCTCACATAACCGCAGGGGCGGCCAGCCAGGGGCATAGGGGTGGCCCTCTGCAGCTCTAACAAGGAAAAGCAGCTGTGTCTCGGCTGAAGCGCAGGTGCGGGATCTCTCGAAGACTAAGGCTGTTACAATGGCATCATGCTTATCCTTCTCCGGCTTGCCCGAGCCATTCGATGTTTGACCCTGGCTTTTCAAAGGAGTAGAAGAAGAAGATGGAGGTGTTAGTGAATTGTTATTTTGCGAATAGGAATTACCGGAGTTTTGTTGGTTTGATCTCCAATTGTTGTTGTTGGAGTTCTTATTGTTGTTGTTCTAGTTGTTTCGGTTATTGTTCCGGTAGTCGTTCCTATTGCCTTGGTTGTTATCCCTTCCTAGATAACCAACATCTTGCTCCTTTGTCTTTTGAAGTCCAGCTCTTATGATTTCCTTCAACTCCTTGATCTCGGTGTTGAGGGAGAATATTTGAGTTTGTGCAGCTTGAGTCAACTTAGCTCCCGGATCTCCTTGTTGCCGATTGCTAGGATCCACCTTTCTATGCGAATACTTCTCAATCACTTGGGCATGCTTCTCAATGAAGTCTCAAGCGTCATCTTCTCTCATGTCCATAAATGTACCGCAAGAAAGAGATTGGAGCTTGAATTGCGTTTCCACATTCAGCCCCTTGTAGTAGATCTCCAATAATTACAGCTTTGAAATGCCATGGTATGGGCAATCCAATAGAAGATCTTGAAACCTTTCCCAAGATTGAAACAAACTTTCGTTAGGTTTCATAGAAAAAGCATTAATCTTACCTCACAACTCCGCCGTCTTGGATGGCGGAAAGAATCCCATGTGTTAAGTCTTCCAGCTGGAAGAGCTTGATACCAAGACAAAGTCTTGTCCTTCAAAGAGAAAAAGAATGGTTTTATCTTGTAATTGTTGTTGATAGCCCTCTTTGGCTTCAATGTCTCCATAAGAATCTCGAAATTCTATAAGTGTTGGTGTGGAGATTCAGCACTAGTTCCACCAAACTAACTTTGGCAAACCATGGTAATAACTTGCAGGCTAAACCCGAAATCCTAGACGTCTTCACCTCCGAAATTCACACCTAAACGGCGTGGTTGCTGAATTGGATCCATCCTTTGACCAAGGGTTTGTGGTTCATCCCCTCCATCAGCGGCTCTCACATCTCCAATGGGAACGCGAGGATTAACATGTGGTCTAGGATTATCACGAATTGGATGGATTATCGGTACAATATCCTCTAGGTCCGGCATGTCATCATCGTCGGATGATTCAGCAATAGATTTCTTAGCTTTCTTCTTCTTCTTAGCATCATTTTTCTCTAGTTTCATGTCTAGAATCATTGCTCGAAGCTCATCTATTTGAAACTGATTTCGTTCCTTCTCTTCCAAGTGAGCCTTCTCACTCAAAAGAAGTTGAGTTCGAGTTTCCTCCAACTCCTCTTGGATGTTTTTCTCATTATTTCCAGCCATCTTTTTCTCTTTCAACTTTCTTCTCAAAGTTTTCTCAAGTTCTGGATCAAATGGAACTAGATCTATGGTAGATCTAGTCTTTTGCATATACCTAAAGAATCTGCAAAAATCACTCAAAAAGACTAATCAAATCACAAGAGCAAAAGCTCCCAAGCTGGACAACTGGGAGCCGAATTTGGTCTAAACCAAATCCCCGGCAACGGCGCCAAAAACTTGTTCGCCTAAAAGTGTGCGTGCAAATAAGTTTTAAATTTATAAAATTGAAATCAAAGCAATCGAACCCGCAGTGTACGGATCGGCGTAGTAAAGCAAGAATTCCAGAGTATCGAACTCAGGGATTTGGGGGATCAAATTCAGTTCACAAATTATCGAGCAAGTAAAGTATAGAAGATTTGCAAATATTGGGAAAACAACAATCCTAAAGATTCAAGTATTCAGTTGTGGCAATCGATTCATGATATTCTATAGATATAAAGACAGAGTCGAGATTGCAAAGGTATAACTAATGTAAGGTTGAGTACGGTGAAGTTCCAAAACCCTATATGTCTCACCCAAAGAATTCTCTCTATAAAGGTTGTTGAGGTTTCAATATAGAAAGGATCTAAGGATAAGAATTACTCTCAAATGCCCAATGCCCAAACCCAAGAAATTAATGACAAGCCAAAACGGTTAAGGTTGTGACACTCGAAACTGAAATAGAGGATGTTGAGTCTCACTACTACCTAGAAAAGGCAAGCTAAGGCTAGGTTAAAGCAAATCTTTAACTTTGGATAAAAGCAAAAGTAAAGGACGTACAACAGAGGAAACCACAGATGGATCTTGAAGAACTACGGTCGTGGAACTCAAGAACAGGCCGTGGAAAAGGTTGTCGACGAGGTTTCTCGCACTCTCAGGGTCCAATCTGTTTACGATCGATCTATCATTATCTAAGCCACAACCATCAACCTTTCACCTTAGAATTGCTAAAGGGTTTTAGCCTACAATCATCATCATTGAATCAAATATCAAATATAAAAGAGAAAAAGGTAAAACCCTCGAAAACTCAATAACAATCGAAATCAATCTCAAATCCGAACAACCAAAGTATGTGTTTAATGAATGCGGAATAGGGAATATAAATCCTCACAATAATCTTAAAAAACAATGAAGAACGAGATGTCAATCCGTCTCCAAATGCAAACCCTAAGATAATCTCGAAGTACACAATCTTCAAATCGTGTCTTTCTCAAGCCACGATCCAAAATCTCTCTCTTCCGTATAAACCGCCGTACATTGCAACCCTATGCGACCGTCTGCGAAATGTAAGCGAAGGTCCCCTTTTTCTCCCGTCTTCAGCCTTCTTATAGGGAAAATAGAGTTACGAGAAAAGCCCAATAATCGTCGCTAACGTGGCAAATATGACACGTCATAACGTCATTGAAATCACGGCCTAGTGTAACATTCCACGGCAGTGGTTTAGGGCGTGGAATCCTCTGATGTTCTCCAAAATCACTTTTTACGAACTCAATGCCTAACCACGGTCGTGGTTTAGGTCGTGGAACTCAAAAGCCTTTGTGAAAGCCTTTGTTTCGTAATGTTCTTCAATCATGCTCCTTCCTTAGCTTCTCCAAAGCATCTCCTTGACATCTAGCATGGTCTAATACTCCATTCCCTTCATATATGCTCCAATTCTAGTCTTTATTCACCTATAAACATAACAACGCTTGTGTAGATCTCTATATCCACAAAATAGGTGAATGTGCTCATAAATGCTTCAAACTCATATCCATGTACACATCTAAGAGGGAAAAACAATCAAAACAAGTGCCTAAAATATAGTCATATTTCATGTTATCACAGTACTAGGTGTAATATAGTACCAATATTTAGGTTGAGTGTTGTGTACTCTTAATAAAATTCTTGTACTTTAAGTAAAGTTGTTTCTATGAATTTTACCTATGTAAACAATAAAGAGTGGAGTTGCTCTTAACAAAAGTAGATAACACTTTTGTCAATTGTTTGTGAATTTAAGGTGTAACTCATGACATATATATAGTATTCAAATTTGTGAAGTTCGACATGTGGTGTGCATACTTTATCCGGTATTAATTACAAAGAATCATGATTTAAGGTATTATCCACCATTGATTTGATGATACTTTGATAAGATGTACTAAGTAAAAGTTTAAGTTGAAAAACACTTTTATTATGCTTTACATTATCTGTTAGTCGTCTCAAATAGACGAAGTGGAGAATTGTTGGTGTTAGTCTTTTTGAGATTTGGAAACTTGTCCTACATTGATTAAGGAGCATTAAAGGGATTTCCTCATAAAGGGGAATCTCCAAGTATTAATTGATTAATGATTATTTTGGGTTATAAGTTTAATATTGTACATTAAATATATATATATATATATATATATATATATATATATATATTATATTAAATCAAATACTTAGGACTTGGGACACGGTTAACTGTTTTGGCTCACAATTATTTACCGCCAACCGTTTTGTCAAATAACTACTTCTGAAAAATCTATAAATTCATAACAAACTTCACATAATTTGGTATGTTGATTGATTTTCACATTGTTGTCAAAATCGATTATTGATTTTGTTGTATCCTTACAAGTGATTTGCTTGAAACCCAACAACATTCGATGGGGAGCAAATATCACTTAAAAGATAGTGATTCCACGCCTCAAAACCTCGAACTACTCAAACTGTACTAAAAATGGCAAGGTCCACAATTCAAACCTACAATTAGATTTTAGAAAAGAAATGCAAACATCAAACTCATAAGAAATTAAACAAATCAAAACTAAATCCAAAATACAAAGGAAAGATGAGACTGGTAGTATATATATATTAACCAAAATACTTTTCAACAATTACGGAATATACTAGTTTAACAAAAATATGCTCAGATCCAAAATACAAAAGAGTTAGATTAGAAAGAATTTGGTAAAATAAGTCATTTTCTATTTTCATTAGGAGTACATTTAATAAACATATTATATCCTGGACTAAGTTATTAAAAAGAAATTTTAAAGACTTACTTAGCTAATTTGGTCAGAGAGTTGAAACCAATAGACAAATTTTTTATGAGATTATATATGAAGAGAGACTAGTAATATGAATAGAGGATAACAACATGAAGACACCAAATCGGCGATGGAAGATTCAAACTCCACAACTACCGAAGAGGAAATATGAAAACATATAGGGACCAATCGATGATGTTAGATTCAAAAACTAAGACTACCGGCGAGGAAAGATGAGTACTTATAGGGGCTAAATCGGAGGAGATTGAAAAGAGAGATTAGCAATATGTTTGTATTATTTACTTATTATGCATCATTAAATTTATAAACAAGTTTAGCTAAGAAATGATAAACATTTTTTAATTAAATCCACGTAATTAAAATACTTTTTCTGGAACTTTTGTGATTAGATAGGTTGTGTTGTGAAGAAAAAACCATAGTTGAGTTTGTTTAAATGTAAGAATATAAATTTGTTTCATGTATAATTTAATCCGATAAAATTAGGTTTGAAAATTTAAATAGTTTTGCTTATTAAATAAGTGGTAAATATTAAAAATAATCTCTTTTTTTTGCTCATAGTTGTAAAGATTAAAGATAACTACTTCATATCCCGTGCCTTGCACGGGTATTTGTTAAAAATATTTTTTTTTGAATTTATATTATGATTAACTTCTAGTTTTATTTTTATTTAATAAAAAATGGTTGGAGAGAGACTCGGTGGTCTCTAACTCTTTGATTATATCGGAACGGGCTTCTATTAATAAGATATTGAGCTAAGTTCTAACAAAAAAAAATATATTGACAAAAAGATCTCGCAATTTCTTTTTAATTAATGTTTGATTGATTTACAAAATTGATGAAAATTCTAATTATTATTATTATATTAAATTTTATTTTCGGGAATCAATACATAAACTATTTTTTTCTAAATTTCGTAATAAATTTATAACTACTTTTATTTGACTTCCTTAAAGTCTCACTTTAGGTAATTAATGGTTTTTAAGTTTTAATGTTATAAATATTGCTTTTGATCAATCTACTTAAGCTCCTTATTTATTTGATTATTTTAAAATTATTGATTTAGACTTTAATTAATTACGTTTTCATTAGTTTGACCCAAATCAAGAGTCTACAATAATAAGAGTTTTTTTAAGTTTATTATTAATTATGAATTAAAATAGTGTATTTTTGTATAGGAATACTAAAATATAATTTCAAAAAATAGTTAGGCAAAACCCGCAAGCTCTGTCTAATACTAATTATATGAAATCAAATATATGCTTCATATTCTTGTCATGCTTCATACTTGGCCTACCCGCTCATGGTTGTATCTTTGTCTATAAGACTATAACTAACAAAATGAGGAAGAAATTGTATAATAAGTGGTCGTCTTACCTTTCGGGCCTAATGCAATAGCAGCTTGTTTCAATGCATTTAAACCACTAAAAAGGAACATAAATTCTTAGAAAAAATAGGGTCAAGGGTCCCAAAAATTTGAGAAACTTGTCCGGTAAAGAAGCCCCCGAAATCTATGGAACTATCTTCCATTGCAGTTGTCAATATGAAAACCTTGGTATATTCAATCTTCTTGTACAACAAAAAAGAAGGTCAACCTAATTTTCCTATGTCAATGTAATTGTTTAAATATATATGTTTAAATAAAATACTTAACAAACACGTTAAAAATAGCTTTACAATCAAAGGAATTTTAAGCATGCATACGACACACTACCAACCCAAAAAGAAGAGAAAACTAAAGAAACTAATCAATACAATTAGTATTATAATGACACAAGTATTATGGGAACTATAATTTTGGAAGTTTAGTATAAGATTAAGATGTAGAAGCTCATTGTAGTCAAATATGGACAAATTCAATATCAATATCTTCTTCCACTCCTTCTCACTTCTCTTTGACATGCGAGTATACCCTCATTTGCATGTTGAACATCAATGGTGACCGTCGAAGCTTGGCATCGTCATCATCCTCAGTAATTTCATTTGTTGATCTCATCGTCTCTCTAATCTTCTCAAGCCCTTTGGATCGTGGTTGTGGTTCCAAGTACTCTACTGATTCAAGTGTTAACACTATTCGTGATTGGCGTTTTGTCTTCTTCTCGGTTCAAATGGATGCAAATCGAGCTTGACTCCATCTATTATTCTTGCATTGTAACGTCTTCTCTTTGGATGTGCTCTTTTAGCCATTTATTCACTATTGTCATTGTTCGTATGGTGACAATGATTAATGTCTACTTATATAGAATAATCAAATCTTGCTACGAAATTTTAGATGACTAAATCCATCATTAATAAATTAGTATCTCAAATTATGGATTTTATTCACAAATTTATATCACAAACCCATAATAATCTACTCGAATCAGGCGAATCATTCGTACATATCTGATCATTTTATCAAAATTTGTATATTTTTAAAAAGATATTTTTAAATTCTAAACTTCTCCTATAAGTCATAAGCTAATTTTTGTAAAGGAAATTGATTTAGTTGATATTGAGTTTAAAGTAGATTGCTTCAAAAAATAATTCAACAAAATCGAGGTAATGACTAAATTCTATAGATGAGATCCGATGTAAAATTTAAAAAATAAAATGTAGAATATTACTTGTAAAAATTAAACCTTAATTGTGCTAACAAATTAAAATTCATTTTGTACGTGTCTTTTTAACTACAATTAGTTATTAATTACCGGTTTAAATTAATTGCCTTAGCAAATTTATAAAAAAAAACATTTAAAAAGATTATGAGTACGTACTTATCTATATTAAAATTTTCGATAATTAAAACTTCTGATGTACTTTTTCATTTGTAGATTTTTTTTATACAGTTTGTTACAACTAAAAAGAATATTTACGTTAAATTTTATTTATATATTCTTTCTTTAAAAAATTTTCAACTTCCATTTTTTGTGAAAATAATCGATTTTTTTTTTGGCAAAATTTGATATACTAGGCTATTTTCAGTTTTTATAAAAAAAAAGTATACCCCTATTTTACTTACTGTAAATTGATATTAATTTACCTCATTAATTTACTCACGCTCATTCACTCACTAACTACCAAACTCAATTCGTTGTCGTTATACCAGAGAAGAAACCGTTCGCCCTTCGCCCGTTCGACTCCTCACCTTCAACTGTGATCTTCATCAATCTCTCTCGTAATCTCCATTTCCTTCAAGTTTGATTCATCTCTCGTCACTTTCCGGCCATCTCCTTCACTTGTTTTTTTTTCCGTCTTCGTTTTTACCCCAAACACTCCGGAATCGTTTCGAGTTTTGTAAACCCTAAGAAAACGAAAATGTCGACTCGATCAAAGGTTGCTGCCAACAAATCTTCTTGTGATGCTCCTACCTTCAACCTTCTAACTCCTACGCCTCCTTTATCTGTTGAAATTGCCACACCAAACGAAGGCGATGATTCTGTTGTCTCTCATGATGAATCAGGCCTTCAAATTGGAGTATCTGGTGGTCCTCGAACAGTTGATATACCTATGGTTAGTATTGCTTTGATACTCTTTCATGTTTTATGGTATTATAGTTTCTGAAATTTGTTCATATTAGTGTTTGTAAGTTTAATCACCATTTTTGGTATCTGTTTTGATATGGTTTGTTCTATATTTGTTTCGTCTTTATATTTACATGAGTTTTCTGGTATGTTTCTATATTATTAGATTTTCTGGTATGTTATTGGTCTCAAGTTTTCTGGTATTTGCTTTAGTTTAAGTTTTTGGCATGTGTTTATTGTTAGTGTTCTGGTATTGCAGGTTCATGTATTACTTTGTGGTATGTTTTGTGGTATTTGTTCATATGAGGTTTTTTGTTTCAAGTTTTCTGGTATTTGCTTTAGTTTAAAATTCTGGTATGTGTTTCTGGTTTGGGTTTCTGGTATTGCATGTTGATGTATTACTTTCTGGTATCTTTTCTGGTATTTGTTCATATGAGGTTTAATGTTTTCTGGTATTAGAAGTTTTGATATGTTATGTTATTTGTTTTATGTTGTGCCTGATCATGTTGATGTATATATTCTGATATGTTATTTGTTTCTAGTATTAGATGTTCTAGTTAGGGTTTTTGGTATTTGTTTTATTTGTTAATGTTTTCTTGTATTTGTTGATATGAGGTTTTTATATTACTTTCTGGTATTTCATGTTGATGTATATATTGACATTATTTTCTGGTATGTTTACACAGCCTGTTGAGGA
Source organism: Fagopyrum homotropicum (assembly GCA_033239125.1). Taxonomy (NCBI): domain Eukaryota; kingdom Viridiplantae; phylum Streptophyta; class Magnoliopsida; order Caryophyllales; family Polygonaceae; genus Fagopyrum; species Fagopyrum homotropicum. The sequence continues at coordinate 51,440,741 of BSWB01000007.1, read as the reverse complement.
AAATGTTATTTATGGACATGAAGAGTCCTTTGTAAGTTGAATGTCTGATATGAGTTTCTAGTTTGTTGTTGAATGTTTTTCTTGTATTAACAATCTTATTTCCTTTACTAGTTAATGTACAGATTCGATGACAACCCAAAATACGAGGCAACACGTATAACTGTTTTGTCTCGTGTCAATATGGTTAAATTTTTACTTGAAAGGTTGGATGCCAATGGACAAGAATTGTTTAAGAACTCTATTTTTTCATCTGTCATCTCCCTCTATACCAATCTTAAACCTTCCAACCAATTAATACACTTCATGCTTCTGCATGAGGTTCAAACTGACCGCAAACACTCAATGTGGTTTGCAATCAACAAAACCCTACTTAGGTATTTATTAACTATACACCCAACCTTTTTAGTTCAGTTTTGTACTTCCATTCCACTTTCTATTATTAATGTGTTTCTTTCTTTTTTGTTGTATATTTTTGTTCATAAGGTTTGGCTTAAGCGAGTTTTCTGAAATTACCGGCCTTGAGTGTCGGTTCCATGTGTACAATGAAGAAGAAAATGTCGACATGAAGGAGTTGTTCGGCATGCCCAAGTGCAAATTGGAGCAATTGGAAGAAAAATATTCAAAGCTGAAAAAGAATGATGAAAGGAAATTCAAGATGGCTCTGCTGCTGTTTATTGAATTTGTTTTGTTTGGCAATGACAAGAAGAAGTTTGTCTCCAATCTTCCTCTATCGCTTCTGAAGGACATGTATTCCTTTAATTCTTATCCATGGGGCGCCTTGTCTTCAATAAGACACTTGACAACCTCAGGGATTGTGAGCCAACAAAGTTTAGGGCATCCGGAAATTACTGCCTTTCTGGTTTCCCTTTGGCATTCTAGGTATGCTTCTGGTTTTCCATTTATGTGTCTTTGGTATGGTTATATTTGTTATGGTTTACGTTTCTGGTATGCTTGTTTTTCATTTATTTTGCTCTGGTATGTAACACCCCGAATTCTCAGAACTCGGAGTATTACTGGTTAAGACCTCACAATGGGTCCCGACCTCAGTTTGACAACAACATTACTAGGATCTTGCAACAAGACACAAATAAAGAAACCGAAATTCATAAAAACCATGTTTTTAGAGTAATGAATGCAACACTGTCTAGCAGCCTAAAGTACTTAAACAAAAGAAAAGAACAACTGTCTTAACCAAGGAAAGGAAAGACAAAACAACCCCAACCCCGCTCTAAGGAGTACGGAGACCCGGCTGACCACTACTTCCGGATCACTCAGCTGCTGATCTAACCTGCGGTAAATCTAAAACAACAACAAGAAGAACTGTTAGCTAGTTATCTAAATATTAGCAGAATAATAGCAACACAAACACACTCAGATAAACATAAACACTCAGCATGCTTTCAAACAAGTCCGTTTTATTATCTTGCTTTAATTTACTCGTTCACTCTAGTGATACTTATTTTGTGACACGAGGGATTCCCAAACCTCGCCTCCGCCCCCGTGTAACCATCAGGAATGGATCCGATGCATCTCACCTTGTACCTGCATGGTCTGGGTATAGAGAACCTCCCAGTCTCCTGTCAGAGCTGGGCAGTGATGTCACGGCCCGTTATACATACACTTGGGCCTTAAACATAATAATAACCGTCGTCCTAGCAAGTTATTATTATTAAACACGCAAATAACACACACAACTACTATCACTCAACTAACACTCAGAAACTGGCTAAGTAAGTCGCAAAGACTTACCTGAATCAAAACACTCTAAACTCCTCAAATAGTCCGTACTCGTGATAACTCAAGTGCTTGTCAATGAAGGCATGTGTATCAAAATCACATCTCTATGTCCAACCTCATGCGAAGGAATTACGGAAAGAACGATTCTCATACGGTAAAAGACCGTTTTACCCTTAGTGTAGGTAATTCTCCGGGTCACTTCTTGACCTCTAATATTTCTTTTGGAACACTTTTCTAATCTAAGATTACTTCCAAAATAGTTTACTAAGGTTATAAAAATTTATCTCGTCCACTCGTCATCTGGAATTACATTACTTCATTTTCGGGTATTAACTAATTTCATATACATATCTATATATCTGTATATATATATATATATATATATTTATATACGTCCATGCATACTAATCTTCCTTCCAAATATATAACATCCGTAACTCTTAGGTATTTAGATATATATATAAATTCACATACTTTATAATTTCTCCAACTCAACTCATAAGTATACTTTTATTTCATATACTATATATACGTATATTTTTGTACTCGACATACCCTCTCCTATATAAACTCACACCTGTTCTTATTACTCTTCCGTAACTGAATGTACATATGTACTTATATGTATCCTATATATATATATATTTTCCGAACCAATTTAAACATACACATCTTGTATCTCTATTCACGTTTTCTTACCCTATATTAACGCCGTACTCGTATATATATACACACTTACGTCTCTTATACCTATCAATCTATACATATATACATACTGCAGGGGGTAAGAGCCACATCAAATCTATACATATATGCGTACTGCAGGGGGTAAGAGACACATCCAAACTATACATATATACATACTGCAGGGGAGAAGAAGGATCGGAGAAGCCGGCTTACCGGAGTTGCAGTCCGGCAGGGCGGTGCACTGGCGTTCCGGCGGCCCTTCACTGGTGGTCGATCTGTTGGTTGCAGCGGTTGGCAGCAAGGTGAGACCCGACACTCGACTGCGCAGGACGGGGGTTAACTTCGTTGGACTCGAACCAGTAACCGGAAAGAAGAGAGACGTAAAGAAGAAGGGGGCTGAGACCTTACCGGCGCGACTGGAAGCGGACGGCGGTCTGGCTGGTGCTCCGGTCGGCGTTAGTGGTGTCCTGGACTGTCGGAAACAACAACGTGATTGGGTTCCTGTCGACCGAAGAGGAGCAGCGCAGAGGTTAACGAGATTCACGCGAGGGAGAAGAAATGGCGAGGAGGGAGAGGCGGCGGCCTTACCAGGGTCCCGTCGGCGGCTGGCGGTGGCGGTCGACACGGTAGTACACTGATTCGGTGGTGTCAATCCGGTGTGTGTCTTGCTGCGGCGGTCGATCGATAGTACAGAGAGGGATGGGGAAGAGCAGCGGCAGGTGGGGAAGGGTTAGACTAGGTTTAGATCAGGGTAATTTAGGGTTAGAGTTAATTATGTTTTAGTTAGAGGTTAAGAAATGGGCTGAAATGGGCTGGCTGGGCCGGCAGTCCTCAATACCATTTGGGCCCACTTGGGCTTCATTAAAACGAGTTGACGCGAAACCCGTTCCTCGTATGGATCGGTAGGGCATTTGCGGAAAAATTTTACGGAATTATATTCCGTACTAGGTAAATTATTGTTTTTATTTTAAATACGTAAATTATTTCCGGTCACTTAATTTATCATTTTATGTGAATCTAGGTCACATAAAATGATAGAACTAAACTCGTTTTATGTTACTTATTTATTTATTTACGATTGTCTCATCGGACTTTGGTTAATTTCAATTTACCGGGACTTAAAATTTTTGGTTATTACATCAGTGCCCCCTTAAAAGAAGTTTCGTCCCGAAACTTAGATTGTTTCCCTTACTCACACATTTCTTTCGGTATATTTTAGTTTTCTCGACATTTTCGTTTTCTACCATGCAGTTACTCCGGCATCAAACAAACAAGTATCACACAAGAGAAACAGAAACACTCAAAACAATATGAAAACCTGAAAGGTCAAACAACACAACATCCGAGTACTAACTCGTCAAACAGAAGTAACCTCTAACCCCGCAAAGAACTCGGGATAGTTACATCTAATACTCTCCTCAGTCTCCCAAGTGGCCTCATCAACTCCTCTCCTAGACCACTGGATCCTCAGCATAGGTATCTCCTTGGATTGCAGACGTCTGGTACTGTGCTCCAAGACAGCTACTGGGTACTCTACAAACGTATGGTCAGGCTCAATTGTCAAATCCTCATGGCTGATGACGTGTCTCGGATCCGGAATGTACTCTCTCAACTGAGATACATGAAAGACCGGATGGACACTCTCTAGTCTCGGCGGTAGTGCAAGTCTGTAGGTCACCTCTCCAACTCTCTCTAAGATCTCAAAAGGTCCGACATATCGGGGACTCAACTTCCCCTTAATGCCGAAACGCCTGACTCCTCTCGTGGGTGACACTCTCAACCACACCTGAGCACCCACTCTAAACTCCAAAGGTCGACGCCTTTTGTCGGCGTAGGACTTCTGACGACTCTGGGCTGCTAACATCCGCTCTCGGACTAGGGCAATCCGAGCGATGTCATCTTGTACCTGATTTGGAGCTACTCCATCAACTCTGCTAGGCTCATCCCAACATAAGGGTGTACGACATCTCCGCCCGTACAAAGCCTCATAAGGAGCCATCCCAATAGATGCGTGCCAGCTATTGTTATACGAAAACTCTACCAGTGGAAGATGATCTGGCCATACCTGTCCCCAATCTAGTACACACGCCCGAAGCATGTCCTCTAAGGTCTGAATGGTCCTCTCAGACTGTCCGTCTGTCTGTGGATGATAGGCGGTAGTGAAGTGGAGACTCGTCCCCAAAGCAGTATGTACCTGCTGCCAAAATCTCGAGGTAAAACGTCCATCTCTGTCAGAGACGATAGTCCTCGGTACCTCATGGAGTCTCACAATGTGCCTGGTGAACTCCTCAGCCAGACGACTCACCGGCCACGTTTCCTTAATCGGAATGAAACGTGCGGTCTTCGTCAGGCGGTCTACCACTACCCAAATAGCATCAAATCCTCTGCTGAGTCTCAAACCAGTGACAAAATCCATAGATATATCCTCCCACTTCCACTGTGGTACTGGAAGTGGGTGGAGCTCTCCTCCAGACCTACGGTGCTCAATCTTGACCTACTGGCAGGTCGCGCACTGAGCTACATACCGAGTCACATCGGGCTTCAAGCCACCCCACCAGAAGGACCGTCTCACATCCTTGTACATCTTACTCGCTCCAGGATGTACTGAGTATGGGGTAGCATGAGCCTCACCTAGTATCCTCTGTCTCAACTCACTGTCTGACGGCACACAAACGCGGTCCTGATGTCTCATCACTCCATCTGCACCAATAGTAAACTGGGGGGCCTCATCTCGAGACATCCTGTCTCGGATCCTGATCAAAGTAGGGCAAATCTCCTGCTTATGTAGGATCTCATCCAACAGATCAGGAAGTAACTCCATGGTAGACAACTGACCATCAGTATCGGGAAACTGAATCTCTATCTCCAACCAAGCCAAGTCCCTCTGCAACTGTGGCTGTACTGTCAACCGGGCTATCGCCCTCTCTCTAGGCGTCTTCCGGCTCAAAGCATCAGCTACCACATTCGCCTTTCCGGGGTGGTAAAGGATCTCAAGGTCGAAGTCCTTGATCAACTCTAACCACCGCCTCTGGCGGTTATTCAACTCTCTCTGAGTGAATATGTACTTCAGACTCTTGTGGTCTGTAAAGATCTGACATGTCGCTCCATAGAGATAGTGACGCCAGATCTTAAGAGCATGGACTACTGCAGCCAACTCTAGATCATGGGTGGGGTAGTTCTCCTCATACGTCTTCAACTGTCGAGACGCATAGGCTATGACCTTACCCCTCTACATCAAAACACACCCCAAGCCCAGCTTGGATGCATCACTGTATACCACAAAGTCATCAATACCCTCAGGCTGTGCTAAAATCGGAGCGGACGTCAATCTCCTCTTCAGCTCCTCAAAACTCTGCTGACACGGCTCAGACCAGATAAATCGAGTGGTCTTCCTCAGAAGACAAGTAAGTGGTCGGGCAATCAAAGAGAACCCTTCCACAAAGCGGCGGTAGTAACCTGCTAAACCTAGAAAGCTGCGAACCTCCTTAACATTCTTAGGAGGTTGCCAAGAAGATACTGACTCGATCTTCGCCGGATCGACCTTAATACCCTCAGCAGTCACCACGTGACCTAAGAAAGCCACCTCTGACATCCAAAACTCACACTTGGATAGCTTAGCATACAGCTGGCTATCCTGTAGAATCTGCAGTACTGTCCTCAAGTGTCCGGCATGCTCCTCTCGACTCCTAGAGTAGACTAGGATGTCGTCAATGAAGACCACTACAAACTGGTCTAAGAAGTCAATGAATATCCCATTCATCAACTCCATGAACACCGCTGGTGCATTAGTGAGCCCGAATGGCATCACTACGAACTCATAATGACCATAACTAGTCCGGAATGCCGTCTTAGGTATGTCCTGATCTCTCACCCTCAACTGGTGGTAACCTGACCTCAAGTCTATCCTCGAGAACACAGACGCTCCATGCAACTGGTCCAACAGGTCATCTATGCGTGGCAGTGGATACTTGTTCTTGATGGTTACTTTGTTCAGCTCTCTGTAGTCTATGTACAGCCTCATCGATCCGTCCTTCTTCTTCACAAACAACACTGGCGCACCCCAAGGAGACACACTAGGGCGTATGAAACCCTTCTCTGCTAGCTCCTCTAACTGCTTCTTCAGCTCAAGCAGCTCTATAGGTGCCATACGGTACGGAGCCTTCGAGATAGGTCTCGTGCCCGGCTCCAAGTCAATGCTGAAATCAACACTCCTCTGTGGGGGTAGTCTTGGCAGGTCGTCACTGAATACCTCTGCAAACTCGCATGCAACAGGTATCTCCTCTATAGTCAGGCTCTTACTTTCCTTCATGGCATAACACCAGAAGGCTTCGCAACCCTGCGCTATCAGTCTCACTGCTCTCACTGCACTGATAACTGTACCTAACTTTCCGAGGTCCCACCCTCGGAATATTACTCTATGGCCCTCCTCCGTGGCAACGGTCACTGTCCTCCTACCAATGTCTAAGACTGCTCCGTGTTTCCTCATCCAGTCTATCCCTAAAATGACATCCTCATGAGCTAAGGGCATGACTAGAAAATTGACTAGCCAGTCTCGATCTCCCATGCGAACAGGACATCCAAAGATCTCTCTAGTCCCTCTTACCTTACTCCCATCAGGTAAGCCTATCATAAAAGGTATCCCCTCTACAGTAGCTAAGGACAACCTATCTACGCATGCATCAGATATGAAGGAGTGTGTAGCACTCGTATCAAATAAAACTCGTACAGGTAAGTCATGAATCTGGATCGTACTTGTGGCAGTCGGTGCATCTGGCTGATCAGCATCTCTCAACTCAAACACTCGTGCCTGAGCTCCTCTAGTATCAGCCACACTACCACGTCCTCTGCCCCAACCTGATCTCTGCATAGAACTTTGTGGTGGTGTGTGTCCTGGAGCCTTGTAAGACTGCTGCTGACTAGGAGCTCTGTACTGCTGCTGCTGACTAGGAGTCCGGTACTGTGGCGGTCTCTGTACACTCCCTGATAAGCCTGCAGGAGAAGAACCCTGCTGAGATGGAGCCTTGCCCTGACGGCAGAATGCAGCTCTATGTCCAACCTTACCGCACTGGAAGCAAGTCACTGCTGGCTTCGTGCAGTTCGATCGGATATGCCCATAGCTACTGCAGTTGTGGCACTGCAAGCCACCAGTTGAAGTCTGACCAGTAGCTGTATGACTCTGTAGCCCCTGAGTCTGTCCCTGTCCAAAAGCAGCTACTCCTGAACTACCACTAGCATAACCTGTCCTCTGCCGCTTATCCGGCCTGTCTGACTGAGCAGCTCTCCTCGACACTGGTCTGTCTCTCTCATACGCAGATGCTCTATCCTGATAGTCTGACAGAGTCTCACAGCGAAATCCTGCCAGATAGGACCGAGTGCTCTCTCTCAATCTCCTCGAAAAAAGATATACATGCTGCTCCTCAGGAGCTGCAGCTGGTCCAAGCAGGGTCAGTTCCTTCTGGAACTTCTTGATGGCAGCAGCAATCGGAATGTCCTCAAATCCAGCCTCAATGAAGTCCTGGAATCTCTCTCTCCTCAACGAGACAGGGCAGTATCTGTCTCTAACAATGCTCCTCATCTGCTCCCAACTGGTGACTCGACTACGCATGGTCCGCCACCAGGAATGAGCATCTCCAGTGAAGCAGGTCTGCACCAAGTCCACCTACCGATCCTCTGGGCAGCGTATTGCCTCTAACGCAGTCTCTACCTGTCCAATCCAGTGCTCCACCTCCAGGCCTATCTCTCCACTATATGAGGGGACCTTCTGAGAGTTGAAAGCCTTCAACCACTCATCTGGCCTCGGTGCTCTAGTCCTAGTAGGCGCTCTATCAGCCACAACTCTCCTCTCAGGTACAGCTGGCACCTGAGGCGCTCCCTGTGTCACCTGGACAGATCTAACCGGTACTGGTGGTACCTGGGTAAGTCTCTCTGTCCTAGCAGCCTCCTCCATACGCTCAACGTAGGCTCGGTACTCTCTGTACTCAGTCGCTCCAATGGAAACACGTCCGGACTCTGTTGAACGTGCTCTCTGTGCTCCAAACCTAGCAACTGTCTCGTTCCTGACCTCAGGACCAACACTCTCAGCTACTTCCTCCACTCCAGCCTCTGGCATGATCACTGCTGGGGGATCCTCTCGTGGAGCTCGAGCTCGACCTCGGGCTAGTGGGGGTCTACCTCCACGGCCGCGTCCTCTAACTGTAGGGGTCCTATCTCCCCTACCTGGTCCAGCTGGAGGGAGAGGTGGACGACCTCTGCCTCGACCAGTAGCTAGCGTAGCTCTAGTACGTGCCATCTGCGCAAGAATAATAACTATAATTACTACTAGATGAAAGTCCAAAAGTCCAACTACAGTAACCTAAAGTCCAACTAGGCATACTGAGATCCGCGGTAGTAGTGGTGGTCAGCCGTACTTTTCTATTCCCAACCAGACTATGCATGCATTTAAAACCAAAAGTTCCCTTTTTAAAACTCAGACCCCTTTCGGGTTCTGCTTACAACTTATTCGGTCTTTCAGAAGATTTCAAGTGCCATTGTTGCCAACCTAGAGCTCTGATACCATGTTGTAACACCCCGAATTCTCAGAACTCGGAGTATTACTGGTTAAGACCTCACAATGGGTCCCGACCTCAGTTTGACAACAACATTACTAGGATCTTGCAACAAGACACAAATAAAGAAACCGAAATTCATAAAAACCATGTTTTTAGAGTAATGAATGCAACACTGTCTAGCAGCCTAAAGTACTTAAACAAAAGAAAAGAACAACTGTCTTAACCAAGGAAAGGAAAGACAAAACAACCCCAACCCCGCTCTAAGGAGTACGGAGACCCGGCTGACCACTACATCCGGATCACTCAGCTGCTGATCTAACCTGCGGTAAATCTAAAACAACAACAAGAAGAACCGTTAGCTAGTTATCTAAATATTAGCAGAATAATAGCAGCACAAACACACTCAGATAAACATAAACACTCAGCATGCTTTCAAACAAGTCCATTTTATTATCTTGCTTTATTTTACTCGTTCACTCTAGTGATACTTATTTTGTGACACGAGGGATTCCCAAACCTCGCCTCCGCCCCCGTGTAACCATCAGGAATGGATCCGATGCATCTCACCTTGTACCTACATGGTCTGGGTATAGAGAACCTCCCAGTCTCCTGTCAGAGCTGGGCAGTGATGTCACGGCCCGTTATACATACACTTGGGCCTTAAACATAATAATAACCGTCGTCCTAGCAAGTTATTATTATTAAACACGCAAATAACACACACAACTACTATCACTCAACTAACACTCAGAAACTGGCTAAGTAAGTCGCAAGGACTTACCTGAATCAAAACACTCTAAACTCCTCAAATAGTCCGTACTCGTGATAACTCAAGTGCTTGTCAATGAAGGCATGTGTATCAAAATCACATCTCTATGTCCAACCTCATGCGAAGGAATTACGGAAAGAACGATTCTCATACGGTAAAAGACCGTTTTACCCTTAGTGTAGGTAATTCTCCGGGTCACTTCTTGACCTCTAATATTTCTTTTGGAACACTTTTCTAATCTAAGATTACTTCCAAAATAGTTTACTAAGGTTATAAAAATTTATCTCGTCCACTCGTCATCTGGAATTACATTACTTCATTTTCGGGTGTTAACTAATTTCATATACATATCTATATATCTGTATATATATATATACGTCCATGCATACTAACCTTCCTTCCAAATATATAACATCCGTAACTCTTAGGTATTTAGATATATATATAAATTCACATACTTTATAATTTCTCCAACTCAACTCATAAGTATACTTTTATTTCATATACTATATATACGTATATTTTTGTACTCGACATACCCTCTCCTATATAAACTCACACCTGTTCTTATTACTCTTCCGTAACTGAATGTACATATGTACTTATATGTATCCTATATATATATTTTCCGAACCAATTTAAACATACACATCTTGTATCTCTATTCACGTTTTCTTACCCTATATTAACGCCGTACTCGTATATATATACACACTTACGTCTCTTATACCTATCAATCTATACATATATACATACTGCAGGGGATAAGAGCCACATCAAATCTATACATATATGCGTACTGCAGGGGGTAAGAGACACATCCAAACTATACATATATACGTACTGCAGGGGAGAAGAAGGATCGGAGAAGTCGGCTTACCGGAGTTGCAGTCCGGCAGGGCGGTGCAGTGGCGTTCCGGCGGCCCTTCACTGGTGGTCGATCTGTTGGTTGCAGCGGTTGGCAGCAAGGTGAGACCCGACACTCGATTGCGCAGGACGGGGGTTAACTTCGTTGGACTCGAACCAGTAACCGGAAAGAAGAGAGACGTAAAGAAGAAGGGGGCTGAGACCTTACCGGCGCGACTGGAAGCGGACGGCGGTCTAGCTGGTGCTCCGGTCGGTGTTAGTGGTGTCCTAGACTGTCGGAAACAACAACGTGATTGGGTTCCTGTCAACCGAAGATGAGCAGCGCAGAGGTTAACGAGATTCACGCGAGGGAGAAGAAATGGCGAGGAGGGAGAGGCGGCGGCCTTACCAGGGTCCCGTCGGCGGCTGGCGGTGGCGGTCGACACGGTGGTACACTGGTTCGGTGGTGTCAATCCGGTGTGTGTCTTGCTGCGGCGGTCGATCGATAGTACAGAGAGGGATGGGGAAGAGCAGCGGCAGGTGGGGAAGGGTTAGACTAGGTTTAGATTAGGGTAATTTAGGGTTAGAGTTAATTATGTTTTAGTTAGAGGTTAAGAAATGGGCTGAAATGGGCTGGCTGGGCCGGCAGTCCTCAATACCATTTGGGCCCACTTGGGCTTCATTAAAACGAGTTGACGCGAAACCCGTTCCTCGTATGGATCGGTAGGGCATTTGCGGAAAAATTTTACGGAATTATATTCCGTACTAGGTAAATTATTGTTTTTATTTTAAATACGTAAATTATTTCCGGTCACTTAATTTATCATTTTATGTGAATCTAGGTCACATAAAATGATAGAACTAAACTCGTTTTATGTTACTTATTTATTTATTTACGATTGTCTCATCGGACTTTGGTTAATTTCAATTTACCGGGACTTAAAATTTTCGGTTATTACATGGTATGAGTAATTAGTTACCAGAAATGTTAATTTTGTGATTTTATGGTATGTTTTATTGCATTAGCATTTTTTTATTTTTGTTTCTAGTTTTTTATTCTTGTATTTTGTTTTAATGTATTAGATTCTGGTATGATTGTGTATGTTGTATAATTGAGTTCTATGATGTATTGTTTTATTGGTGGTATGTTCTGAATTTTATACTATCTGATATGAATTTACTTGCTTTCTGGTATGAGCAATTAGTTACTAGAAATATTAATTTTGTGATTTATGGTATGCTTTATTGCAATAGCATTTCTGGTATATCTTTCTGGTTTGTGTTTCTTGTGTTTTGTTTTCATGTGTTTGATTTTGGTATGATTGTTTATGTTTTATAATTGAGTTATGTTATGTATTGTGTTGTTTTTGGTATGTTCTTAAGTTTATACCTTTTTATATGAGTTTACTTGCTTTCTGGTTTTCTAATATGCATTTGTGGTTTCATTTTCTGGTATGATATTATTTTTATATTATTTATTGGTTTGAGTTTCTAGTATGGTATATTCATTTATTTCCTGTCTATATTATGCAGGTTTTCATCCTTGACTCTATCCCCACACTGGCATCTTTGTTTGCCACATGTGTTGATGAAGAAACAACCCCACTTTGTCTTTAAGTGGGTTTCATCAACCAAGGGGAAGATGAAATGCAATTTCCAAACAATAAAGGATACAACGTCATCGGTGGCCCAAGATGACATCAAAACTATCCCCCTCAACCTAGAAGACCCAGAAACCGAGGATGGCTGCAAATGGTGGGGGGATGAAGTTTTTGACCCAGCTGGCTATCTTTGTCATCTTTTCAAAGTTGGGTTCCACAATGTACGTGTATCCATGTGTGGAGGGCATGATGTCAAGGTTATCAAGGAAGTCCCAAAGAAGGAGGAATCCGACAGTGATAACTTTACTACTCCTCCTCTTCCTCGTCATATTTTGAGGTTGCCAAGACCACAAAAGGTTGTCAAGAAAGAAGATGGCTCAAAGAAGAAGAAAATCGAAGAGGGAAGGAAAAGGTATCTCTATACATTTCATACTCAATCTATATTTTAATAATGTTGCATTAGTTTTTGTTATACTAGTCTCTTTAGTTTTATTGTATGACTGCTTTTTTGCTTTCTGGTATGAGTCTGTTAGTATCTGGTATGCTTCTAATATAACTTCTGGTATGAGTTTCTATTTTAGTTTTCTGGTATGAATGCTTTGTTACTTTCTGGTACGTGTCTTTTTGTTTCTGGTTTTTGTTTTATCTTTATTCTGGTATAAGTTTTGTCTTACATTCTTGTATTAGTTTTAATATGTTTTCTGGTATGATCTTTTGAATCTTGTTTCTTGTGTATATTATTATGTTTTGTTTTGTTTCTGTTTTTGGTATGTTTATCATTTACTTAATAATGTTTTTTTTTCCTAATGTAGGGCTCCATCTAAGAAGCCTAAGACAGAACAGATTATTGAGGAAGTTGAATGGTAAATTGAAGTTGAATATGTATTTATATTATCATACCAGATTTCTTAATTTTTACAAAATTTGTTCTATTGTTTTAGCCCCGAAGAAGACATGTTGTCATTGGCTACACCCCCAGTTGTTGGTGTTGCACCTTCTAGCACTGTTGGGATTGTTGTTGCTCCAAAAATGGTTACGATTGTCCCTATAGATGCTTTAGTTGCACCACCTTTGCCTGATCCCACCTCCTCCAATGCAAAAGTTGTGGTTGCACCACCTCTCCCTGATCCCACCACCTCCAACACAGAAGTTGTGGTTGCACCACCTGTCTCTGATCCCACCACCTCCACTATTTCTACCACAAACAGGTAGTTGATATTTTACATACCATAATTTATTAGTTTCAAATGCTTATTTGATATCGCATTTGTAATCTTTTACTATGTTAATGTATAGGGTGCCTGATTGGGTTGAGGATTTAAAGAAACAACTACAAACCCAAAATCAATTGATTTTTGAGTTGGTCAAGAAGGTTGAGCAACAAGATGCCACTATCAACCAAGTTGTTATGAGGCAGAAGGCACAAACTATCACACAACACAGAATAGAAAGTCAATGTTTTAGGATCGTCACTAATGTTCAAAGGATGGCCGGTTCTTCTAAAGGTACCAAAGCCTCTAAAAAGCTGGCCTCCCAACCTCCAGCTGATGCTCCTAAGTTAGAAGTTCTTGGGGTTTCTTCAAGTTTTGAAGAGACGCTATCTACAGAAAAGCCAATGCCCCAACCCCATCCCCAGTCCCAGCCCGAGCCCAAGGAGGAAGTTGAATTGATCAGCCAAAGGAAGAAGTAGTGGAAGAGGTATAATACACTACTATTCTTCATGTTTGTGTTATGTTGTCGTTCTGTTACGGAAACCAATAGCAGATGTAGATGTGAAAGGGAATGTTAAAAACAGAGGACCGAGGTGTAACGCCCCGTTTATTGAATGCGTTTTCTATTTTTATTATTCAGGAATTTTATCTATATTTAAATAGCTTAAATATATTGGCGAGTATTTAGAGATCGTAAATTCAATTCTACGAGTATATATACATATATATATATATATATATATATATATATATATATATGTATGTATTTTCCGTAATTTATTTTCGGAAAAGTTTCCGATCCGAAGATCCTGTTCCGTTTATTTCCGATCGAGTTTTTATTAATTTTATTTTTTTTTCATTACATTGTTTTTCTTTTTTTTTTCCGGTGCTCTTTCCACCTCTTTTCAACCCAATAGAAGAGATATACCCTCGGGACGGGCCAACCGGCCCATCAAAATGTATGATGTTGGGGCGTGTGGGCTGGGAGCCCATTTGCACATGAGCTAACCCTAGCCGCCCCTTTTGCTCTCTCCTTCTGCTGAAACCCGCAAACCCTTTGCATTCTTCTCGGCCACCTTACTTGCTTCCATTCTCCCTTCCCTCTCAAACAAATCAGCAAGCCACCACCTTCCCTCTTCTTTGGACGCCGCCGCCTCGAGCTCTACACCAGGGGAACGTTCCGCCGCCGCCGTCTCCCTCTCTTTTCCTCACTGCTTCTCTCACCTCTTCATTCTCCCTTCAGTCGAGGCCACCGGATGAGATCTGGGCTGGTTGTCGCGTTCTGAGCCTCGCCGGAAGCTACCCTCTGCCGCCTCCTCCTTTTTCCTTCTTCTTTGTTCTTCTCCGTCGCCGGGAAGGAGTCACTTCCGCCGAGGTTGTGGGCAGCTTCTTTGCACCTCCTCACTGCCTGCCGGAACACACCGGGCTGCCACCACCGGCCCTACATCACCTATTTTCCCCAGTGCCCAGCCCATGTCGAAGCCGGCCCCTATCGAGCCTTCCCTTGTCGCCTAGGGCTGGACTTCCGGAGGAGAGCATTGCCCAACCCCGTCGCCAGTAGCCGGAACAACAGATGTCATTCGCCGCCTCTCCTTGCCGCCTGTGCTATGTCCGCCGGAGAAGAAAGGGGCCTGATGGCTGCCACTAACAAGGTGCTGAAACCCTAGATCGGGTCAAACTGAGAGTTGACCAATTTCGGAAAAATTACAGAAATGCACCCATGTTTTACATTTGTGTTTTTGGCCCAACTTTATGATATTAACAATTATGACATGCTGGATTAATTACCAAAAAGGGGTCATGTTTCTATTTAAGATTAATGCCCCATACTTTGCTGGAATTTTATATGATGCCCATTTTATGAGAAATTAAAGAAAATGGCCCAAGGTTTTATTACGGATTATGACCATAGTTTTGGAAGAGGATGGTTGCCCCGGAAATGTGTTAATGATTTCTAACCTCGGGTTTTTAGTTACGGAGATATTCTTATGATTTTATATAATATATATATTATATATAGATTATGCTCTTGGTTGGTTTAATTCGAGTTATGGCTCAAGTACTCATTACGGTTTCATGACCAAGTTCCGAATTTCATATTTTTGCCGGGAAGGTTTTTGCGGGTTTTAATGTGGGCTTTTGAAACCGAGTTTTCCTTTAGATTTATTTATAGTATATATTCCATTCAAGTTTAGCGTATGAGCTAAACTTGTGTAGTTTTGGTATTAGGTTTGGAAGCGTCCCGATAAAGGCCTAACGAGTCCGAGTTGACATCCGTTGAACGACTTCCGTCTTTTGACGACACGTGAGTACCCTCTTCCCCATGATTATGATCTTAGCTCGATTTAGTTATGTTTAGTATTAGTATCATGCTAGGTCGGATCTAGTATAACATAGTGAGAATGCCAAGTAGTGGTTGTGGACCCTTAGGTGAGTTTTGAGGCTTTTTATATTGTTTGATGGATTGATATTGTTATGAGCTTGGGGTGGTATTGTTATCTTGTGAGTTTGTTTACGACTTTAGGTTGTATGTTGAGCTTGTGGGAATTTAAGGGTTGAGGTTGTATGATGTTGAGGTTGTGGACTAGAACAAGAGTATCCTAGTTGGTGTTGTGTTGGTTATGTCCTTGTGAGATCGTGAGGATTAGGAGTCATTATCCTATCATAGTTATGGTTTATGATCTTGCGAGATCATTAGGACTAGAAGTCTAAGGACTTCTATCATGTGAGAGAGATGTTGATTGTGTGCCTTGTTTTGACCAGGCGTTGAGTGTCTTCCTACGGGAAGTTGAGAGCGGTGATTAGCGGGATTATCTTTGGGACAAGGTAAGTCTCCGGACTTACTTAGCTCGTATTCCTTGTATTAGCATTGATGTGTGTTTGGTGGTGTGTGTTTATTCCTTATCGTTTATAACAACTAAACCGGTAATAGGATCACTGACCTTATATTATTTTGGCCCAAGTTTATGATAACGGGCAGTGACATCATCTGCCTAGCTCTTGCGAGAGTCTAGGAGGTTCTTGGCGACTAGCTCGTGCTGGTTAGACGGTCGGAGGCATCTGTACCGTTCCATGCCGGTAAGTAGGGACCGAGGCGGGACCACGGTGGTCTCGTGTCACAAAACTAAGTTGAATTAGAACGGGATATGACTTAACAATAAAAAGATAATAAACCGGAATTGTGTGCTTTGAGAATGCTGTGTGTTTATGATTATTTACTTGTGTTTGTGCCTTGCCCATTGATTCTAATGCTTCGAATATTAGCTAACGGTTTTATACCGATTGTTGTAGATTGTCTTACAGGTTAGGAACGCGGCCAAGAGATCCGGAAGAGTGGGCAGCCGGGGTCCGTACATTTTAGGATGGGTTGGTTGGAGTCGAGTCTGAGTATTGTACTTATTGTATGTTGTATGGTGTTTAGTTTTTGTGGTTGTATTTTCGGCTGAAGTCCTTTATTGTATTCTTTTGGGTTTTTCTTTTCATTGCATAAAAATGTATTTCGATTTTTGGCCTTTATTTGTGCCTTGTTGCAAGATCCGGTGAAATTGTTGTCAAACTAAGGGTCGGGACCCATTGTGAGGTCTCAACCCGCAGCATCCCGAGTCCCGCGGATTCGGGGTGGTACAAAAGTGGTATCAGAGCACTAGGTTGACAACAATGGCACTCGCAATCTTCTAAAGGCCGAATAGAGTGAAATAGAACCCTCGAGGGTTCTAAGTTTAAAATGATTTTTTCGTTTTCAAATCACATGCATGAGTCGGGTTAGAATGTACGGACCACCACTCCTTCGGTGGATCTCGGCAGCTTAGTTTATTGGATTTTGATATGTATATATATGTATATATAGATATGGATATGAGGTTTGTAGTTATGCATGATGGAATTGATGTGTATCTTTGTGATTGTAAGTTGCATGATGAACTGGATATATGTGTATAGTTATATATTTGGACGGTTATATGTTATGAGACCTTATATTGTCGATGGAATGTTGAATGCGTGATATTAGTAGTAATATGGACTTAGGACTTATATAGTTATGGATACGTATTCCTATTATATATAGTAGCATATGGAGATATAGGACCTTTTAGTTAAGATGCTATTATGATATCATCGCCTTGGACGACGTCGTTTTACATAGGATAGTGTACATACGAGGACGAATATGCTCAAGTATCGAGTTAAGAGCTACGTTCAGGCGAACACCTTGGAGTTCTTGTACTCCTTTTAGAGGATGTCGAAGAGGAGGATTAGAGATGACGTAAACGAAGGACAACCAAGTAAAAGAAAACTCGAGACAACTTAAGAGAAATTGAGATGGGGAACATACAAGAAAAAGGAGTAACACAAAGGTGTCAAAGTGGTTACAAAGAAGTCACAATTGGAAAAACAACGAAACCAATTGGGATAACGAACTTAAGTTCTTCAAGAAGACGCGTGGACAACGAAGATGCGAATCGAGAAGGAGATGGTTACATTCTAACAAGGTTAAAGGTGGTATTCCATTAAGATGCAAAGCTTTCCTTAGACGTTTCTAAGCGTTGGACTAAGATGAGAGAAGCGAACAAAACATGTGAGAAGATTTAAGATACCGTAAGTTAAGCTTACGAGGTACCAATAAGTGAAGTGTCAACATTATTAGAGTTATGAGAAAAATAACATGGTGGGGATTCCCGTGGAGTTGACCGATTTCTGTTATGATGATAAGGCTATGAAATGTCAAGAAGGAGGAAGTGTGTATAAATGGTGATCCCAAGAAGATGAAAGACGAAACAAGGAGCTGTGATCGAAAGACTTAAGATACCAACCAATAGGAAGGCGAGTGGATGCTAGCTAGGGCTATAATATTTTGGAAAGTGCACTTGAAAGACATCAAGGAAGAATGGTTAAGCCTATGAAAGAGAGTTATACAAAACAATAAGGCAAAGAAGATATAGTTACCTTATGAAGAAGAGGAAGCATGGATTGAAGAAGGAACTAACGGAGTTTAAGGTAGAGTATCTCGAGGAGGGTAACTTCCATGAGACTGGTAACATGGAAGTATAAAAGAATGGTAAGTCATTGACATTGGAGAGGGTCAGTTATAAGCTAATTGGTGACAGTCAAGAACGCGCATGTGCGGGTGGTTTATGAATGAGTATGGAAGGGAAGAGTAACCAAGTTGTGGGATCATAAAGGAACGGTAACAAGAACTTGGAACATTCCTGGTGGTTAAGTTTCAACAATAAGGAGTTGTATCAACAAAAGTGCAAGTGTTTTAATCAAGTAGCATGGATTGAGGTCAAAGCAAGTAACTATAACAGACCTCCTAGGGAGGGATTGTAACGAACCTATGCGACCTTCTTAGTTCATAGGATTGACATATGGGGAATGACATGGATCAGAACTTTTAAAGTTTGATTAAGGCGAAGAGAACTAGAAGAAACAAGAGGAAAGTGAGGCTTTTTTTTTGTTGTTGTGCGTAAAGGGGACGCATAGTATGTTTGTTCTAATAAAATGAATGGTAGGTTTTCGCAAGCAAAGGCAGAGTCAGATGTTTTAGACTCACACAGAAGAGTCATGGTGGTTATGGCGCGAAAAGGAGGACCTAGATTAGGGCAACGTTGCAAGCTTAGAGTTATGATCTTAGTGCTGGGTGGAGTTATGATTTGGATACTTCAGTGATGTTGGTAGGGGGGATATTAGCCTAGCGTTCTTCACAAGGCATACCGGTACGGTTGTGAAGTTGTTTTTGGAATACCAAGAGATGTATAAGGTGACTAATAAGAGTAAGAGAAGATTGAAGTTTGAAGTTTGATGTCGATATGATATGTACAAGAAGTACATGAAAGATCGAGGTTAGAGCCTCTGCGGTCGTTTGACGTTACATAAGAAAGTGAAGTGTTAATTTCTACGCCTACTTGAAGAAAGGATGTCTTTGGTGAAAGCTGATGTAGAATACGGATAAATCCTCCCATATGTTGGGATGTCAGGGAAAACAAAGAAAATAAGGTCAATTGTTTTGAAGCACGGTTTAGTCCTGCAGTTTGGACCCTTATGGTTGCCCATAAGTGAGAAACCTTAGACGATTTTTACAAATCGTGTCATCAAAGAGGGAAAATGGAATTAAGATAAAGAAATACTTAAATAAAGCTTCAAGAGTCGGAAGACTCGAGCAAGTTCCTTGAGTTTTGGAGATGAAGAATCTTTGAAAGAGGACGGTGAACATATTAGTTACAGAAGGAACAATACACGTGTTCAAGGACGTCACCCCAACTGGTCGGGGTGGACCACTTGTCAAGCGTTCGGACTAGGCGGTGTCGGTTATTACGATATGTGATGGGTAGAAAAAAGATGGAACGTGAGATATCACATATTCCATTATTCCAACACGTTAGAATGTGGATTTTTCCACTAAGGTCAAGCTTGATGTAATTATGTCTAAGGCGCCGTATGGAATAACACTTGTGCACAGACATGAGTTGTGGAAGCAAGTGAAGGAGCAATTGCAAGAACATAGTGATAAGATTTCTTTAGAATTGGTGAAATGATATGGAGAACTCCGAACGTTATATCGTGAACTCTTGATTTGTAGAACAACAGAATTGTTGTGAAGACAAAAATTCTCTCCATTTGAACATCGATTACCGTGAGTTGAAGGACAAGTATTCTATATAACGAATAGATGATCTACTCGACCGGTTGCAAAGGGTCGGTAGTCTATTCTAAGAATGATTTAAGGTCAGATTGTCGTGAATTGAAAATTCGAGAATGGGCTATTGCAAATAAGGCATTCTGGACAAACCATGGCCGCTACGAGTGATAGTGATTCTATGAGGGCTTACTAATGCCCATATAAGATATTTTGGTCTACTCTCGAAGAAGAGGGAGTTGTATGACAAGTTGTCTCGGGAGGTCAACCCCCGAAGGATGTGAAAGGAGTTACAAGCTTTCTTGGAAGTGCTAGTCATTATTGGATTTGTGGAGAGATTCTCCAAAGTAACACCATATACGGCTAACCTATGCTGGAGGACAAAAAAAAAAAAAAAGGTTTTTGAGTAGGACTAAAATTGACGATATAGTTGTTCAAAGGTAAGAGGAGATTCGATGGCGCAACTGTTTTGATTTACCTTGAGGTATTAAGGATCTGAAGTGTACAAATGATTCTCCAAAGTCTTGATCGAGTTTTGAGAAACGATGTAAAGTAATAGCATAAGTGTCACATTAAAGGAGGCGATGTGGAGCAAAGTACTTCCTTCATCGTTGGGGACTTACTACAAGAATTGAAGAAACATAACATCAAAGTTTGGGTTGACAAGAACCAAAGCCAACAGTGCAAATTGGAGGTTCGGTTTTCTTTGATAGAGAAATGAAAAGAGAAACACAATAGAAATGTTGTAGTGAGAAAGACCCGAGAATGAAGTTGAGTTTCCGATATATTGACCTTTTTGAGATCTTAGCGCGAGTTGGAGAAGTGGTTTACAAGTTGGCGTTGCCACCAAGAGTAGACAGTGTTCACCCGGTGTTTATGTGTATCAATCGAGAGAGTATATACATGACTCGAGTCATGTTGTCAATCATGATGATCTAGTGGCGGACCATAAACCAATGAGTCTAACTAGAAGACGGAGGACAATATCTTTGATTGAGTTATGTGCATGTATGATGTTAGGTGTAGTTGTGTTGTGTGCGGGAATGTGCTATATGATCTGGTATATCTTGCGGTAGTAGTTTGAGTAGATTGTGTGTATATTAGAAGGTTAAAGCCATCTTAGTTTGAGAGTTCATACCTCGTCCTTAGGGACCGAGAAGTTCGACGTATAGCAAGTTTCGGGACGAAACTTGTTTTTAGGGGGATCTAATGTACCGCCCCGTTTATTGGATGCGTTTTCTATTTTTATTATTCAGGAATTTTATCTATATTTAAATAGCTTAAATATATTGGCGAGTATTTAGAGATCGTAAATTCAATTCTACGAGTATATATATATATATGTATGTATTTTCCGTAATTTATTTTCGGAAAAGTTTCCGATCCGAAGATCCTGTTCCGTTTATTTCCGATCGAGTTTTTATTAATTTTATTTTTTTTCATTATATTGTTTTTCTTTTTTTTTCCGGTGCTCTTTCCACCTCTTTTCAACCCAATAGAAGAGATATACCCTCGGGACGGGCCAACCGGCCCATCAAAATGTATGATGTTGGGGCGTGTGGGCTGGGAGCCCATTTGCACATGAGCTAACCCTAGCCGCCCCTTTTGCTCTCTCCTTCTGCTGAAACCCGCAAACCCTTTGCATTCTTCTCGGCCACCTTACCTGCTTCCATTCTCCCTTCCCTCTCAAACAAATCAGCAAGCCACCACCTTCCCTCTTCTTTGGACACCGCCGCCTCGAGCTCGACACCAGGGGAACGTTCCGCCGCCGCCGTCTCCCTCTCTTTTCCTCACTGCTTCTCTCACCTCTTCATTCTCCCTTCAGTCGAGGCCACCGGACGAGATCTGGGCTGGTTGTCGCGTTCTGAGCCTCGCCGGAAGCTACCCTCTGCCGCCTCCTCCTTTTTCCTTCTTCTTTGTTCTTCTCCGTCGCCGGGAAGGAGTCACTTCTGCCGAGGTTGTGGGCAGCTTCTTTGCACCTCCTCACTGCCTGCCGGAACACACCGGGCTGCCGCCACCGGCCCTACATCACCTATTTTCCCCAGTGCCCAGCCCATGTCGAAGCCGGCCCCTATCGAGCCTTCCCTTGTCGCCTAGGGCTGGACTACCGGAGGAGAGCATTGCCCAACCCCGTCGCCAGTAGCCGGAACAACAGATGTCATTCGCCGCCTCTCCTTGCCGCCTGTGCTATGTCCGCCGGAGAAGAAAGGGGTCTGATGGCTGCCACTAACAAGGTGCTGAAACCCTAGATCGGGTCAAACTGAGAGTTGACCAATTTCGGAAAAATTACAGAAATGCACCCATGTTTTACATTTGTGTTTTTGGCCCAACTTTATGATATTAACAATTATGACATGTTGGATTAATTACCTAAAAGGGGCCATGTTTCTATTTAAGATTAATGCCCCATACTTTGCTGGAAATTTATATGATGCCCATTTTATGAGAAATTAAAGAAAACGGTTCAAGGTTTTATTACGGATTATGACCATAGTTTTGGAAGAGGATGGTTGCCCCGGAAATGTGTTAATGATTTCTAACCTCGGGTTTTTAATTACGGAGATATTCTTATGATTTTATATAATATATATATTATATATATATTATGCTCTTGGTTGGTTTAATTCGAGTTATGGCTCAAGTACTCATTACGGTTTCATGACCAAGTTCCGAATTTCATATTTTTGCCGGGAAGGTTTTTGCGGGTTTTAATGTGGGCTTTTGAAACCGAGTTTTCCTTTAGATTTATTTATAGTATATATTCCATTCAAGTTTAGCGTATGAGCTAAACTTACGTAGTTTTGGTATTAGGTTTGGAAGCGTCCCGATAAAGGTCTAACGAGTCCGAGTTGACATCCGTTGAACGACTTCCGTCTTTTGACGACACGTGAGTACCCTCTTCCCCAAGATTATGATCTTAGCTCGATTTAGTTATGTTTAGTATTAGTATCATGCTAGGTCGGATCTAGTATAACATAGTGAGAATGCCAAGTAGTGGTAGTGGACCCTTAGGTGAGTTTTGAGGCTTTTTATATTGTTTGATGGATTGATATTGTTATGAGCTTGGGGTGGTATTGTTATCTTCTGAGTTTGTTTACGACTTTAGGTTGTATGTTGAGCTTGTGGGAATTTAAGGGTTGAGGTTGTATGATGTTGAGGTTGTGGACTAGAACGAGAGTATCCTAGTTGGTGTTGTGTTGGTTATGTCCTTGTGAGATCGTGAGGATTAGGAGTCATTATCCTATCATAGTTATGGTTTATGATCTTGTGAGATCATTGGGACTAGAAGTCTAAGGACTTCTAGCATGTGAGAGAGATGTTGATTGTGTGCCTTGTTTTGACCAGGCGTTGAGTGCCTTTCTACGGGAAGTTGAGAGCGGTGATTAGCGGGATTATCTTTGGGACGAGGTAAGTCTCCGGACTTACTTAGCTCGTATTCCTTGTATTAGCATTGATGTGTGTTTGGTGGTGTGTGTTTATTCCTTATCGTTTATAACAACTAAACCGGTAATAGGATCACCGACCTTATATTATTTTGGCCCAAGTGTATGATAACAGGCGGTGACATCATCTGCCTAGCTCTTGCGAGAGTCTAGGAGGTTCTTGGCGACTAGCCCGTGCTGGTTAGACGGTTGGAGGCATCTGTACCGTTTCATGCCGGTAAGTAGGGACCGAGGCGGGACCACGGTGGTCTCGTGTCACAAAACTAAGTTGAATTAGAACGGGATATGACTTAATGATAAAAAGATAATAAACCGGAATTGTGTGCTTTGAGAATGCTGTGTGTTTATGATTATTTACTTGTGTTTGTGCCTTGCCCATTGATTCTAATGCTTCGAATATTAGCTAACAGTTTTATACCGATTTTTGTAGATTGCCTTACAGGTTAGGAACGCGGCCAAGCGATCCGGAAGAGTGGGCAGCCGGGGTCCGTACATTTTAGGATGGGTTGGTTGGAGTCGAGTCTGAGTATTGTACTTATTGTATGTTGTATGGCGTTTAGTTTTTGTGGTTGTATTTTCGGCTGAAGTCCTTTATTGTATTCTTTTGGGTTTTTCTTTTCATTGCATAAAAATGTATTTCGATTTTTGGCCTTTATTTGTTCCTTGTTGCAAGATCCGGTGAAATTGTTGTCAAACTAAGGGTCGGGACCCATTGTGAGGTCTCAACCCGTAGCATCCCGAGTCCCACGGATTCGGGGTGTTACAGAGGAGAATGGGTTTACGTGAAAAGGAACCCAGCGACCTTGTTGTATCTCCCTATGTCGTCCCAGTAAAAATCCCCAAGCCACCCAAGCATAATTTCTTGAGCAAGAAGGATAGAGATGCTTTTTATGCTTGGTACCTTAACCCAAAGACTAAAATAGAACTTATTACTGGATTTCAACATGAAGCAAATAAAGAACACTTCAAGCTCTTACTCCAAAAAACTGGCTGGTTGTGGGATTTGTAAGTTAACACTAACCTTACTTTTGTTTAAGTTAATAATTTCTGGTATGATGTTTTCTGGTATGACTTTTCTAAAACTAGCTACTAATGTATTTTTGGTAAGATGTTGGGTGTACATTTTATTTTTAAAATTTCTGGTATGATGTGTTGTACTGCTTTCTGGTATGAGCTAGTTGTATAAGAGTCTGGTATGACTTTATTTTTGCTTCTTCTTTTTTCTGGTATTATGTATTTCATTAGTTTTATGGCATGTGATTCTTTCATTTTGTCATAAATTATCATTTGACTTCCTTAGATGATTTATTGATTGAGCTTTCTGGTATTTGTTTATGTTTTGTGTTTCTGGTATGATGTGTTTTCATGTATGTGTATCTTGCCTGATGGTTTTCATGTCTTGAATTCTAGTATGAAATTTTTATGTTTTTCTGGTATTGTTCTCATATGAGCTCTGTTATTGAATTATTAGTTTTTTTCCTACTTTACAGCAACTGGATGAAATGATTACATACCTCCGAAAAGTTGTAATTGAGTATCTAGAGGTTTATGGCCGTATTACCATTCTTCACGTACCATTTGTCAACTACTTCAACGATGCGCGTTATAAACAATTCTTAGAGTCGAAAGCTACAAGGACTTTTAATTACGGTGAAGAAATTGCAGGTTATATATTTGGACTTGATCCCCCCCCTTTTTTAGCAAGAGCTTTTATGGAGTCGATACAATATACACTGCCTTCAACACCTGTGGTAAACACTGGATAGCGCTACAAATTGATTTAATTAAATGGTCTGTTGTTGTATATGACTCAATTGTGGATTGTATGTCTGATGGGGACTTGAAAGCTTTGCTCACCCCATTCCTTGTTATGTTTCCTTACATTCTGAAACTTCATGGACAATTTGAGAGGTTTGGGGACAATCTTGATAAGCCATTGGATTATGTTCGAAAGACAGCCAAAGAAGTTCCACAAAACAACTCAAGGTGATTTCTAGAATACTACTCATATGTTTCTGGTATGTTCATTAGTATGATGTTTTGGAAAAACACTTATATAATCTGTTGTCTACAATTGCAAAGGAAGCTGTGAATACACAATCAAGCACATTCAGTATTTGTCATCTAGACGAACTGATTTGTCAAACATATGTCAAGAATGGGTCCCAGCTTTCAGGGAACAATTTTGTTCTATATTGTACCATAGGGAGTGGGTGAAACCCCACGAGTCCCTTTGAAACTTAATCTATCCTAAATGATGTAGTTGACTCTTGCTAAACTTGTATTTTGGTATTGACTGACTCTGTTGTAATATATTAACTCTTTTGTAATATGATTTTGTTTATGAAACAATAACAAGTATTTTGTTAATATAGTTTCTTTACCAGAAGTGTTTATGTTGCTATTTAGGATTCTAGTATTTCATTTAAGTCCCTCTGGTATGAATATATCTGGTATTTCTTTGTTATTTTTTATGCTTCTGGTATGATTGGTTTTCATATATGTGCCTCTGGTATGAGTAATTACTTACCAGAATAGTTTATTTTGTGATTTTATGGTATGAGTTATTGCATTAGTATTTCTGGTATGTGTTTCTAGTAGTTTGTTTTCATTTTTTTTTTCTGGTCTGATTATTTGTTTACCAGAAACGTTCAATTTGTGATTTTGTTGTATGTTTTATTGCCTATGCTTTTTGGTATTCATATATATAGCCTGATGGTATTCTTTTATTGGATTCTGGTATGAGTTTTTTTATTTAGTTTTTGTTATTACCTATTGTTTTGATTCTGGTATGTGGACATTTACACATAAAACAAACATATATTTATATAGTAACTGTTTTCTACATATCTGATAATGACAAATAATCAAAATTAATATTTCTGGTATGTGTCTTCATTCTTTCTCCATTGGTTGATTTCGGCAAGTTTTTTTGTTATGGTCTACCCTGTCGCAACAACTGCATTTCTTCTTCTTGCTTCCTTCCATTGATCCCCGTATCCTAGCTTTAGGCAATCTTCCGGTTCTCTTCCTCTTTATAGGAGGGTTGCATTCAATAGATGTAATGCAACTTGGAATCTCTAAATTCTCATGATCTACAATTAGGTATATTGTCTCCTCATATGTCGTGTTCCAATATTCGGTGTTGTAATATTTACTTACCAGAGATGCCGGATTCATTTTCGCCATCTTTGTTGCAGCTATTGCATGAACACATGGTATTTCCTCAATAACAAATTCCTTGCAAGTGCAACTCCTATCCACTGAACACACAACTTCCCTTTCCTGGTTCCATTGTACCTCAAACAGTCTTTTCGCATCAAGCACGTAGCATCCATACTTTGTTGCCTCCCCATATTTAACTTGTATTAGGGCATCGACGTTTGGTGTTGTCATTTCTGTACATGATTCAGCACTTTGCGTTCGCGTTGCAAACCATCTACCCACTGTCTGTCTGATAACATCAATGAGGGCAAGCACTGGATAATCTCTTGCATCACACAACACACTATTTATACATTCGGCATTGTTGCTTGTCATAATGTTATAACGTTTCGCGTTGCCAAAAACTCGGGACCAAGCAGCAAATCCAATTTCTTCCAACAGCTGCACAACTACTACCTTCTCCTACAAACATTAGCAGGTACACATGAAGTTATATACAATACCATAAAAAACATACCATACACCTAACATGTTTCAATACCAGAAAAAGGTCATACCATAATCATTGCTCATCAATAATAATGTTGAATACTAGAAACATGACATGTATGATACCAGAAACAATCACAAAAAGCATACCAGAATTCATACCAGAGATTAAATGTAATACCAGAAATGATAATTTTCATACAACAAACCTAACCTACGTTCATATCAGAAACATTCATACCAGAAACACTATAAATGAGAGATAATGGACAATACCAAAAATGAAATAAACCACCAGAATTGAAATACCATAAGCATAATGTGATTGCATACCAAAAAATAATAAAAACCAGAATAAACATACCATCTTTATATTTTCAAACAGTTCAAGACACTTATCCTTTCTGTAGCACCTAGCTGCATCCACGAACATTTGTTGAACTATATTCTTGGTTGATTTTTTCTTGATGTTCCCTTTCAAGTGGTACATGCAAACTCCATGAGATGCTTTTGTGTAGTGTTTAGCAATATCATTCTTGATTGACATGTGTCTGTCCGATATAAATAGTTGTTCCTCGCTGTCAGGGACAAACTTGTGTATATGATAGAAGAAGAAATCATACGAGTCATCACATTCACGATCAACAATTGCAAATGCTAACAGGTATATTTGTTGGTTTGCATCTTGCACTGTTGCAAGCAATAGCACCCCACCATATCGTCCTTTTAAAAATGTTCCGTCAACTGATATAACTTTAAACAACAACAACCACCAATCAATTAGTTTTCTGGTATACCAGAAATGGATAATAGTCATACCAAAAACTTAATTGTTCAAATATATATCACTATACTAGAAGTTGAGCTTGAAATCAAATCAGAAATGATATTACCATAAGTACATTTATCTATCAATACCAGACACTGGTTATACAAACCAGAAAAGAGCATACCAGAAAGATAATTATACTGCTTACTAGAAACACAACATTACTACCAGAATCTATATCATTCATGCATAATTGATAATACCAAAGGCATAACTTTATTACATACCAGAACAAGGATAATACCTTTCTCATTACTGAATATCCTTTGATTGATTGTCCCAAAGCAAAGAAGACATACTTGAATTTGTTTTCATCATCCAATTGCAGTGCTACAACAGTGTTCGGATTTGCCTCTTCCAATCGATGTAAGTACACCTGCACATCCTTGTAGTTCTCTTCATTTGTTCCTCTTATATTGTCCTTGACAGCCTCTTGTGCCATCCAACATTTCTAGTAGCTAGCTTCTAAACAATGCTCGTTTCTCAAAATTCCAATAATTGTCTTAGGCTCGGGGAGTTTATGTGTATTAGCATACCTGAATAACATAAACAATATGATTTGAATGTAGTTCATACCAAAATGGAAGAAAACAATATAGAATTGAATATTATATGTGATAATAAGCAATGGACTTACATTTTTGCAACTATTTCAGCAATGACAAGATATGAGACCTTTCTGCGATAATTTCTTCTGGTATTGTAACACCCCAAATTCTCGGAACTCGGGGAGCTACTGGTTAGGACCTCACAATGGGTCCCGACCTTGGTTTAACAATAACTTTACTAAGATCTTACAACAAGGCACAAATGTAATTAAAACAATTTCCAAAAACATAATATTTTTAATGGTATGAAAGTACACCAGTGACAGCCTTACAAACATACATAAAGATATATAACATGCATGACGTATGGAAGACTTCCCCGTCCCCATCTAATGAGTACGTGGACCCGGTTGACCATCCGTTCCGGATCTCTCTGCAACTGTCTATCTCTACAGATCTACAACACGGATAAACCGTTAGCTAACAATCCAAATATAAGTAGAATAACAATAGCACAAACACACGCAGAAAAATTATAAACAAACATCATGCTGGCACTCAACCGTTTATTATCTATTATTTAAGTGATTCACATTATTCAATTTAAGTTGTGGCACGAGAGCTATTAACAGCTCTCGCCTCCGTTCCTTATCCAACTGGGTGTAGGTCTAGCTGACCTCCGCCGGTAGCATCACTACAAACCGAGCATGGACTAGTCCCTAAAGAAACCCCCAGCGCTCGCAAGCTAACTAAGCAGAATGCCACCGCCCGTTACTCTTAGGCCAAGTATAGGTCGGTAAATATATATCACAACCTATCTCTCTAAACATTTCAATCACACGCCACTATCATCATTCATGCTCATATTTAGAAGTCAGCTAAGTAAGCCCAAAGGACTTACCTGATATAAAGCTCGACTCTCTGTAAACCAACTCGCTCTGTAAACTGTAGCAACTCAGTTGCCTGTCAAAGGAGATAAGTGCATTAGCACACTCCTACGTAGTTAGAAGTCTAAGACTTCTAAAATAGAATAATGTATTAAGACATAACTAGTTGCAGTATTAATTTAGGGTAAAATGACCATTTTACCCTTGGTCCCGAAATTCCCGAAAATTCTAAAATTCATGTCTAAACTCCTATTTGAGATTCTAAAATCATATTCTAACTCCCAAAGCTTCGTTTGGTTCCAAGCTAACATTTTTCCTATGTTTCTATTTTCCGGGAAATCGTAAAGGTCTAACTTCGATTCCAAATATAAAATTCGTAACCGCTTATAAAAATTCCGACTTAAATCCCTAGATTATCTATGGTGTCCTATCTAACTTTAGGAGAAAGAATTTCTCCAAACTGTTCATTCAACAGTTTTATAAAAATTCCTAAAGTTGACTACTCACTTTACAAATTCTATACTTAGCCAAAATCTGAGTAGACTTTGAAAAATCATAACTCCTAAACCACTGACTGGATTTATCCCAAATTTTGATATGTTCTACTATAAAATCTTATCTATAATATATCCAAAATTTAGCTGCAAAGGAGATCAAAATCCTATTTAAAACTATCTCTCAAAACCGAATTTCAGCACAACAGAAAAACTGCTTACGACTCAATCTTGGAAAAATCGTAAATCCCAAACCACTCGCTGGATGCCTCTCAAATTTTAATATGTTCTACAACAATATGTAAACTATATCATATCCAAAATTCAAGTCCAACGGATATCAAGAGCTTATTCAAAATCATCTTACAAAACAGCATCACTTGCTGTTTTCCCCAACACTCAGCACATATATAAAAACGTCAACTTTGAAACACAATAACTCTCAAAACGTAACTTCGATTCTTCCCAAATTTTAATATGATCTACAACAAGATGTCAACTATATCATATCAAAAATTCAAGCCTAACAGAGATCAAAAGCCTATTCTAAACTATCTCACAAAACAGCAACCCATGCTGTTTTTCCCAACTCAGCACATTTATAACACTGAACTTTGAAACCCTATATCTCTCAAACCATAACATAGATTCCTCTGAAATTTTAGTATGATTTACTTTGAAATACCATCTATAACATATCCGAAAACTAGCCAAAAAGGAAGAGTATAGCTTACCCAAAATTGGACCCGAAGTTGACTGCTCGTAAATGTTGGAAAGCTGAAAAAGAAGTAACAGCTCCTTGTAAGAGAGTAGCTGTAGCTGTAGCATGGTTGTCGACAGAAGAGAGGGAACCGGGTGCAGAAGGGCTACGAAACTCACCTAAGAGAGTAGCTGTAGCAGGCGGGGACTATCACTTCTGGCGAGGTTTGTTCAACGTGCAGCTCTACTCCTAGCACGACCATGGTGCTGCTTACTCGCGAGTTTGCTGTCAACGCAGAAGGGATGGAGCTGTCTTGTTCGTGGATCTGGATGTGAAGGTCTGTGTGTACGGAAGAAGTGGGCCGCAAGGCGTAGTATACTACAGAAGAAAGGGCGAAGAGGGAGATTCTGAATGTAGACCGAAGCGTGGGATGTGGGGCTGCATTCAGAAGGGAATTAATGTTCCAGCGTGAAATTAGGAGCTGTTTATTTGAAGAAGATATGCGATTTGTTCCAGCTCAGCAACACTTGGCGTCCCAGCTGCTCCTCTCCCTTGGTCTGGCGCCTCATGGGCTTGCAGATCCGGTTGTCTGGCCTTGTCACAAACTGTCTGGGCCTTGTCATGGCTAGTGCAATCAAAGAAGTGGGCTGGCAAGGAGATGGGCTGGAGTTGCTGTAAGGATGAGCTGGTTCTTGGGCTGGAGCAAACTGGACATGAAGAGGTGAGCTGAAACTAAGGTAGGCAAAAGAGTGGTGTAGTTTTGTCAACTTGTCACAACCTTGTCAAAACGTGTCATGGCTTCGTCAAGCCCATGCATGACCTTGTCATGATCTCGTCATGGTCTCGTCAAACCTCGTCATGGTCTCGTCTTGATCTTGTCAAAAGGACGTCATGACTTTGTCAAGGACAAGTCATGTTATAAACTAGGGTTTGATAGATTAGGGTTTAATATAAAAATCTATCATTTTATGTGAAATAAATTCTACATAAAATGATAAATAATTATAAGAATTAGGATTTGATATAATTCTATCATTTTATGTGAATTAAATTCTACATAAAATGATAAGTAATTATAGGAATTAGAGGTTGATATAATTTTATCATTTTATGTGAAATAGCTTCTACATAAAATGATAAAATTTGTGAAAAAGAATTGCTAGATAGAATGGAAAACCGTCAACGGCTCAAAGTCCGATTTGATTCGGAATTAAACGGAAATAAAAAATTCCGGATATTACAGGTATGGAATGAACAAGTGTGAACACTTTCGATTTCTAGATTTTTGAGAACCGCACGAGCCACTTACAATCTTTATCTAGACATCGCGCAAGAATAGCAAGCTTGATAGACTTTGTTATTTTCTATTGTGTACATTCGGCAACAGCATTCAAACACAATGCATTTTTCACTGCGTTTTTATCCTTGAACTTTTGACCAAGCTTAAGACCCCATTGATTTTTTCAGGTTGATCTTCAGTGATTGCATAGCTATTCTTTGTTTCTATTTCAGTCACACTGGGAGCAGGAACAATGGCAGTGTATGGATGATATTCATTAATTTCTTCAATTTCTGGTATAATAATTGTAGACTTTAATCTCACACACAATGACACACTCCAACATGGTTGAGTCAATTGATTAACTTCAACAAAATCCTCGAAATCTTCTACCGTCTCAATATCAAATGGTTGCAACGCTTCATTTAAGGTATTTTTGTATGTAAGTTCCAATTTGCTCACTGTCTCATCTACTTGAAAACGTTTGGCAATCAACATCCTAATTTCTAGTATGCTAATTGGATCTCCCACAGTGATGGGTTTGCACACTACTTTATCCCCTAAATATGTCCATTCATTTCCCACAGATTTCCATTCTCCTCCACAATAAACTACAATTTGTAACTGAGTCATGGCTAACAAGTTCTGGATATACCAGAAAAAAACTATTATAAGTATACCAGAAGTTAAAAGTATACCAAATTATGCACAACATCACAAATACCAGAAGTTAAAGTATACCAAAATTATGCACAACACCACAAATACTAGAAGTTCAAGTATACCAGAAGTTAAAGTATACCAGAATTATGCACAACATCACAAATATCAGAAGTTCAAGTATACCAGAAGTCATTCAATTCATTATACTAGAGAATTAATGATACCAGAAAGACAATTAACATACTACAAAAGAGATTATACCAGAACTCATTAATTGATATCAGAATTAATGATACCAAAAAGATAATTATCATACTACAAAGGATATTATACCCGAACTCATTAATTCATACCAGAATTATGCGTAACACCACAAATACCAGAAGTTCAAGTATACCAGACGTTAAAGTATACCAGAATTATGCACAAGAACATAAATACCAGAAGATCAAGTATACCAGAGGTTCAAGTATACCATAATTATGCACAACACGACAAATACCAAAAGTTCAAGTATACTAGAATTCATTCAAATCATTATACTAGAGAATTAATGATACCAAAACTCATTCTTTCATATCAGATTTAAGAAAACAAACTAGCAACAAGGTTCATACCAGAATGTAACACACTCATTCATACCAGAAACATAATTTAAAACAAAACCAAATCTGACGATACCTTATACCAGAAATACAAGAATCTGATCAAAATTTCAATAGTGAACAAAATACCAAAATAATACTAAAGAAGATGGCGAGAGAGAGAGAGAGAGAGTAGGATATTGTGAGAGAGATACCTGTTAGATCGAAGCAAATTTTGGTATTTGAAGTCTTGAATCACAAGTCGATTGCGTTGTATTCGTTTCTGGTGTTTGATCGATTGATACTAGAGAAGATTGCCCGATCGATGTCGATTGTGAGAGATAACAGAGAAAATAAATCGATAATTGTGATACCAGAGAAGCTTGCGAGAAGGAGAACTTGCGAGATCGAAGGAGGAGAAGAATGGATTTTGAGATCGAGATTAAGAGGAGGAGAAGAAACCAGATCGGGTTTCTTTGATTGTAACAGAAAAGAGAGAGAAAGAGGAGATTTTACCTAATTATTATGGTAATTAATTTCAACTTGAACGGTAAATATGATTTTTGGGTATACTTTATTGATGAAAAATATAAAAAAGCCTACTTAGTATCATCGTTTCTTAAAAAAGCCTAGTTACCAAATTTGCCATTTTTTAAAAAAAAACGATTACAAAATCTTTATCAATGAAAATACAAATCCTTTAAAACAATTTGTTAAATCTCAGTTAGGAGAATCGGGAAAGCAATCACAATTGTTGTGAAAATAATTGTTTAATTACAGAATAATTAATAAAAATAATTAAATAAATATTTCACATTTTAAAAACAATGGCAATTTAGTAAATATTTTACAAAAAAACCGAGGTGGCATGCCTCGTTGCTTGACATGTGGCATTAGTTTTAAGAAAATAGAACAAGAAAAAGATCAACCTCAAAAGAAACGGTACAAAATGTAACTTGGAAAGTAATATGCAATTTCTTTTTTATTTTAAAAAATGTAATTATTTATCTATATATTTAGATAAAAACGTAATTTGAGCGAAGTTGTTGAGATAACAAAACCGAATTTAATTTGTCAATTTTGAAGAAAATCAAAACCGATTCTAATTTGTTAATTTTGTTTATATGTATACCGATATGTTGTTTTTTATATACTCTCGAATATAAGATCTTTTAATTAATTATCATTAACATATAAAGTTAAGCATGAACATGGCTAAGCAAAATACTTGAACTTTAATTACTTATCGAAACAAATTCGTCAATGTCATTCTATTGTAGTCACAAAACTGTACATATTAGTAAATATGAGTGTTTGACCTTGTAACACCCCAAATTTTGAGAACTCGGGGAGCTACTGTTAGGACCTCACAATGGGTCCCGACCTTAGTTTGACAACAATTTTACTTGGATCTTACAACAAGGCACAAATGTATTTAAAACAATTTCAAAACATATTATTTTTAAGGTATGAATGGACAAATGTGACAGCCTTACAAAACATATATATAGATACACAACATGCATGTCGTATGAGAGACCCCCTGTCCCCATCTAATGCATGTCGTATGAGAGACCCCCTGTCTATCTCTACAAATCTACAACACGGATAAAACCGTTAGTTAACATTCTATGCATAAGTATAAAGGTAAAAGCACAAACACACAACATACACAATCAACATGCAACACTCAATCCTTTTATTATCTTTAATTAGGTGATAGCTCATTATTAATGATACTTATTTTGTGACACGAGGGATTCCCAAACCTTGCCCCTGTCCCCGTTTACCAACGCGGAATGGTACTAATGCATCTGACCGTCTACCGGACTGGGTTGGTCGCAGGGAACCTCCTAGACTCTTTCAAGAGCTAGGCAGATGATGTCACGACCGTTATTATACACTTGGGTCAATTACGTAAATAATAAAGTCGGCCTAATCCGGTTTCGTTGTTTATCATAACTGATAAACACCACTCATACACATTATACTCATACAAGAAGCCACCTAAGTAAGTCCGTGGACTTACCTGAATCAGATCTCGACTCTCTTAATCACAACTCAATCTGTAACTGTATAACTCGGTTGCCTGTCAAAGGAGGCAAGTGTGTCAGCACACTTTCTTGGTAATTAGAAGTCTAAGACTTCTAAGGTAGTAGATCCTATTAGAACAGAATTTAATACAGTACCAATTTATGGTAAAATGACTATTTTACCCGTGGTCCCGAAACTTCCAAAAATTCCATAATTCAAGCCTAAACTCTTATTTGAGACTAAAAAGTCATATTCTAACTCCTAAAGATGATTTTGGTTACAAACTGGAAATTTACCATTTTCCTATTTTCCGAAAGATCGTTAAGGTCTAACTTCGGCATCAAATAAGAAATTCGAATAAACTTATAAAAATTCCGAAATAATTCTCTAGATCATCTATGATATCTCATCTACTCCTAGGAGCAAGAATTTTTTAAAACTGTTCACCCTTCACTTCTACAAAAATTTCCAAAGTTGGTTACAACACTTGAAGTTTCCCAAATTTTAGTATGATCAGCACATTTATAAAAAAACTGCATGAGGAGTCACTTTGCAACATCATAACTCTCAAACCGTAACTCCGACTCTTCCCAAATTTTAGTATGATCGACCATGTACTACTGACTAAAACATATCCAAAATTCAGCCAAAAATAAGAAGTCTAACTTACCTAAATCTAGACCCGAAGTTGACTGCTCGTCACTTCCGAAAACTGAGAAAAACGTAACAGCTCTCTGCAGTTGTTTTCTTGACTGAAATACATGGTTCCAAGATGGTTTAACATCAGCTATAAATAAACATATGATTGAAGGAAAGCAAGGTTGAAAGAGTATGGTTACACTCAACTATAAAACTCGCCCAAGAGGCTCACGAGGTTGCAACCAGGAGTAGAGGAGGGCAGTCATGCGCAGCCTTGAGAGGAAGATGTCTTGACGTTAAGTGTCTTCTGGGTAGATCTGGGAAGGTTGTGAGGCGTTTGTTTTGCAGCAGTGCAGTCCGTCATTGTCGATCAACTTCTCTGCTCGAATCGGAATGAAGGAGCCAATGTGTGACGGACACAAGGTGAAGGGATGTGCAGAAGGGTGAACGCTCCTGCTGCTACTCCTGACTGTTGGTCTTGCCGGCTCCTATGCGCAGAAGGACG
This sequence comes from Fagopyrum homotropicum, assembly GCA_033239125.1. NCBI lineage: Eukaryota > Viridiplantae > Streptophyta > Magnoliopsida > Caryophyllales > Polygonaceae > Fagopyrum > Fagopyrum homotropicum. The sequence continues at coordinate 51,404,449 of BSWB01000007.1, read as the reverse complement.
CCCAGGTGTTGCTTGTGCACGACTCCAGGGCTGGAAGGCGACTGTAGAGGAGGGTCGACAGAGGAGGTTGCAAGGGCTGCGGTGGGGCTGCTGAAGAGGTCTTCTGTACGCATCAATGACGGAAGGAAAGAGGGAGGATCTTCAGTGCGTGAGATCTGGCTGTTACGGCACTCTCTCAGTCATTACGTGAGATAAGGAAGGAGAGGAGTTGGGCTGTTATTACGTGGGAGGTAGGAGGGGCAATTGTTGTGCTTCCTGGGCTGCGAGATGAGGAGCAACATGCCCGCATCTGATGGAGTTCTGGGCTGCGAGATGAGGGACAATTGTTGTGCTTCCTAGGTTGCGAGATGCAGCTGAAGACATGGGCTACTGAAGGCTTGGCTGGCTGGGCAACAGTAGGTCCGGTGTGGGCTAGAGCAAGGCAAAAGAGGTGGGCTGAATCAAGGAAGAATGTGGGCTGAATTTGTCAAAGCTTTGTCACAGCCTTGTCAAAACGTGGCATGGCTTTGTCAAGCCCATGCATGGCCTTGTCATGATCTCATCATGGTCTCGTCTTGGTCTCGTCAAAAAGACGTCATGACTTTGTCGAGGACATGTCATGATATAAACTAGGGTTTGATAGATTAGGGTTTGATATAAAATTCTATCATTTTATGTGAATTAAATTATACATAAAATGATAAAATTTGTGGAGGATGAAATACTAGGTTGAATGGAAAACAGTCAACGGATCAAAATCCGATTTGATACGGAATTAAACGAAACGAAAATTCCGGATATTACATTAGTACCCCCTTAAAATAAGTTTTGTCCCGAAACTTAGAACAAGGTATTTAATGAGACGACTTCCATACATAAACTTGTTTATCCTAGTTTCACTAAATTTTAATTTCGTTTTCTAAACCCCTCTAACCCTATTAAAGCGTAATGAAAAATCCGGTCGTTACATCAGATCCCCCTCAAAATAAGTTTCGTCCCGAAACTTAGGGTAAGACAATCCTGATCGGCCCTTAAGGCACCAACTGGGTGTGTTTGATCACTATGCAAAAGTCACGTCGTTTTCACATCTAAGTATCCCGCACATCAAGGTTACCAAAAGAACACATCACTAACTAACACTCAATCATGAAATAAACAAGCAGTCAAACAATATCACACATACAAGGTCAAGCCCTAACTCGTCACTCCCGAAGTTACAACTATCGCTACATGGGTCTTTGAAAGGTTACGTCTCTTACTATCTCCATTAGGTAGCCTTATCGGATTTTCATAAAACCACTAAATCTTAAATCTTTTCAGGTACTTAGATCACAAGCGTATGTTACCACGTTCTAGAGTGGTTACCGGATATCTCACCGGTATCATCCGGCTCAACTGTCTGATTCTCTAATATGATAACCTAACCCGTGTCTGATAGGTTTCTCTCCACTGAAATTCTCAAACTTAGTTCCCAAACTTAGTCTTCGTGGAAAACTGAAGCTACCCTCTCCAATAGGGTGAGGAATACTAGTCCCTCAGTCCCTTTTAAACCGCTTTACAACTTCCAATGGTTGCCTTACACAACTCACTTCTAGATCCTTTGATGACCCTACGGAAAATGATTTATTCAACTTTCTTCCCTTTGTTATTAACACTTGCTTCCGGCCTTCTGAAAAGGTTCAGACTACACACTAAGGCCAAAGGTCTTGGACATCCACCAACACTTTACCAAGTGTCTAATGCTCTTCGTACCACGACCCACTTGGTCTTGTCTTTTAATATGACTCAGTCCTCTTATTCCTCAAGTAAGGAATCACCACTTATCCCCTTTTCTACTCTAACACTTGAGACAACTAAAAATTAACCCAATGGTCATCCTCTGCGTTCACTTGGCGTAATAATACTATTTACAGATCTATAATATATCGTTAGCTCAACCTTAGGCTTCTCACGAATTTTACAAGATCTTAAGTGACATAGAATATGTCCGGAATGACGGCATTTGATAATAACTACTCAATAAATGTTAACATACCATCAGGAGTGCGCCCTTTTATCCACCATTGTTACCAGCCCGATCGTATCCCTCTTACTCAAAACGTAACTCGGATCCGTTCTGCTATAACATTACACGTAAAATCTACTCCGAGATTACGCTTTCTTTAAGCACGATTACTGGGTTGTAAGTATACTCCCGTCGCTTCTCTTTCTTATGTATCTTTGACTCAGAATGGTAGTTACTCACTTTGAGCTTTCTAGTGCATACCATGCACAATACTTTTATTACATCGTTAATTATTCTCTCAATCCATCAAGAAACTCACTCTAACGTACTCCGTTAGGTATAGAATTCCAAAACTACTTGCCTAGCAACCTGCAACAACGCCATCACTCTGCACTCGGACCCATAATAGGGTACCAGTCTCCTTCTATTACCTCTACATGCACATAAGTTTCCGTACAATATTTTTAGTAACTCCACATAGCCTATCTCACGTTCCTTCCAACTAGAATGCATTTCACAAACTATCACCATCTTAAACTCGACAAGACATCCCTCAACACCCTTGAGCTTCTTGCTCTGTGGGTTAGGACCCACCACGCTTCCGCTGCGTTACTCTGATTATTTTGTCGTTCCCCGTAATCATAAGGACGTGTTATGTCAGTCCAAAATGATTAACCGGATGAAGTACCAAGTACTTTCCTTACTTTGTCTTCTTGAAATAAAATCATGATTGGAAAACAACCATCTTCCGTTTACTTCCTTAATTCTTTTAAAACGGATCCAAACTACTAGACTCGACGGGAGTTTGATCTTAACCAGCCAAGAAGTAACCTCTAACACGATTCTCTATACCCTTAGTTGTCTAAGAAGATTGTTGTTGCATACTTGAGGAAATCCTCCCAGGCGTCGGTAAAACTACCCCATAACTCCACAGTCGCAATTATCTTTTCTTAACGGTATATAACTCGTCAATACCAAACAACACTTACACATCCTCAGTTGGCGTCGGTCAGTCTATAGTTGACTCATCTCAGTATCCCGAACTTACTCTTCTCATACCCCGTCTGGTATTAAAATTCTTGGGTAAGCATCACCTACTCAATTAATCCTTTTATACTTCTTTAGTTCGTCTTATCTTTCACTCTTCTGCTTCCTTTGGGACAACTCTCTTTCTCAAGTCTCACTGTGCCATTCGCCTGACGTCAAAAGTCGTTCCTAACACTCCACGATAGATGGTAAGCGTCTTGTAATTTCGATGACTTTTAATTACCTCCCAATTGTAGTCCCTTTACAAGGACCGTCTGTGTTGATGGCTTAGGTCCCGTGATAATTCGGGTTACCCTGGACTCTCGAGTCTAGCAAGGCCGTTCTCCCATACACATTTCTTCACTGATGTTGGTGGTAATATCGCCTTCATAAAACTCCGCTGACCCTGCTAAAGGCTTCCATTCTTTGGATATTGGCGTCTCGATTTCTTTCAAACTTCTTATATCTCTGAGGAGGTTAAAACCTCCCCACACTTGTGGGGTCTGCCTTTCCGCTTTTACACTCAATTGTAGGTCTTCATTCCGTGCACCTTAGATTCTCATACCCGGATTGACACTCTGTCTCTTCTGGTTTCTTATGCCCATAATGGTCTATGGGGCATCCGTTCCGATTGTAATGTCCTTGATTCCGCAATCTTGGTTGTACTCAATTCTACTTGTCTTGTTCCAATATTGTTATCTCTACTCCGCACTCTTGTAGTCTCTGCAATGGTTCTTCTAATTCCGCCTCTCGGCCTCGTATGCCCGAGTTCCTTGTACGATCTTCTATTCCTTCTAACTGAACTACCTCAGGGATTTCTTCCTCATCTGATTGTGCATGTGGTAAAAATTATCTTCACAACTTTACTTCCTTGCTCACTTGTTCTTTGGATAATTTGTAAGGATCACCAAGCAGCCTACCCGAGTACAATACTCAATTCAAGGTCCGATTCCATTGCCTCGTGTTGGAGATTCTTCAAGTCCGCAGTTGATTTATCATGAGGCGATAATCGCTTCGTGATATCACGACTAAAGGATATAACATATCCTTTAGGATACTAACAAACTAAGCATGCACATGTATATAACATATAATAAGAAACATCATAAAAAGTCTATATACTAACTCCTATCGATCCAAGTTGCAGAGATCCACGGAGAGCGATGGTGGTCCGACGTACTACTAACCCAACAACCCGACTATGCTCGTGTATAAAAATAGAAATCCGTTTTAAAAATCTTAGACCCCTTTCGGGTTCTATTTATTTTATACATTCGGTCTTTTAGAAGATTTCAAGTGCCATTGTTGCCAACCTAGAGCTCTGATACCATATTGTAGCACCCCAAATTCTGAGAACTCGGGGAGCTACTAGTTAGGACCTCACAATGGGTCTCGACCTTAGTTTGACAACAATTTTACTTGGATCTTACAACAAGGCACAAATGTATTTAAAACAATTTCAAAACATATTATTTTTAATGTATGAATGTACACATGTGACAGCCTTACAAAACATATGTATAGATACATAACATGCATGCCGTATGAGAGACCCCCTGTCCCCATCTAATGAATACGTGGGCCCGGCTGACCATCCGTTCCGGATCTCTCTACAACTGTCTATCTCTACAAATCTACAACACGGATAAAACCGTTAGCTAACATTCTATGCATAAGTATAAAGGTAAAAGCACAAACACACAACATACACAATCAACATGCAACACTCAATCCTTTTATTATCTTTAATTAGGTTATAGGTCATTACTAATGATATTTATTTTGTGACACGAGGGATTCCCAAACCTCTCCCTTGTCCCCGTTTACCAACGTGGAATGGTAATAATGCATCTGACTGTCTACCGGACTGGGCTGGTCGCAGGGAACCTCCTAGACTCTCGCAAGAGCTAGGCAGATGATGTCACGACCCATTATCATACACTTGGGGCAATTACGTAAATAATAAAGTCGGCCTAATCCGGTTTCGTTGTTTATCATAACTAACAAACGCCACTCATACACATTACACTCATACAAGAAGCCAGCTAAGTAAGTCCGTGGATTTACCTAAATCACATCTCGACTCTCTTTAATCACAACTCAATCTGTAACTGTATAACTCGGTTGCCTGTCAAAGGAGGCAAGTGTTTCAGCACACTTTCTTGGTAATTAGAAGTCTAAGACTTCTAAGGTAGTAGATCCTATTAGAACATAATTTAATACAGTACCAATTTATGGTAAAATGACTATTTTACCCTTGGTCCCGAAACTTCCAAAAATTACATAATTCAAGCCTAAACTCTTATTTGAGACTAAAAAGTCATATTTTAACTCCTAAAGATGATTTTGGTTACAAACTGGCAATTTACCCATTTTCCTATTTTCCGAAAGATCGTTAAGGTCCAACTTCGGTATCAAATAAGAAATTCGAATAAACTTATAAAAATTCTGAAATAATTCTCTAGATCATCTATGATATCTCATCTACTCCTAGGAGCAAGAATTTTTTAAAACTGTTCACCCTTCACTTCTACAAAAATTTCCAAAGTTGGTTACAACACTTGAAGTTTCCTATACTTAGCCAAAATTTGAGTACACTTTGAAAAATCATAACTCCTAAACCACTCGCCGGATTTATGCCAAATTTTGATATGTTCTACTATAATATGTCAACTATATCATATCCAAAATTCAAGTCCAACAGAAATCAAAAACCTATTCAAAACTATCTCCCAAAACAGCATCCAATCCTGTTTTTCTCAACTCAGCACATTTATAAAAAAAACTGCATGAGGAGTCACTTTGCAACATCATAACTCTCAAACCGTAACTCCGATTCTTCCCAAATTTTAGTATGATCTACTATGTACTACTGACTACAACATATCCAAAATTCAGCCAAAAAGAAGAAGTCTAACTTACCCAAATCTGGACCCGAAATTGACTGCTCGTCACTTTCGAAAACTGAGAAAAACGTAACAGCTCTCTACAGTTGTTTTCTTGACTGAAATACATGGTTCCAAGATGGTTTAGCATCAGCTATAAATAAACATATGATTGAAGGAAAGCAAGGTTGAAAGAGTATGGTTACACTCAACTATAAAACTCGCCCAAGAGGCTCACGAGGTTGCAACCAGGAGTAGAGGAGGGCAGTCATGCGCAGCCTGGAGAGGAAGATGTCTTGATGTTAAGTGTCTTCTGGGTAGATCTGGGAAGGTTGTGAGGCGGTTGTTTTGCAGCAGTGCAGTCCGTCATTGTCGATCAACTTCTCTGCTCGAATCGGAATGAAGGAGCCAATGTGTGCCGGACACAAGGTGAAGGGATGTGCAGAAGGGTGAACGCTCCTGCTGTTGCTCCTGACTGTTGGTCTTGCCGGCTTCTGTGCGCAGAAGGACGCCCAGGTGCTGCTTGGGCACGACTCCAGGGTTGGAAGACGACTAGAGAGGAGGGTCGATGGAGGAGGTTGCAAGGGCTGCGGTGGGGCTACTGAAGAGGTCTTCTGTACGCATCAATGACGGAAGGAAAGAGGGAGGATCTTCAGTGCGTGAGATCTGGCTGTTATGGTACTCTCTCAGCCGTTACGTGGGATAAGGAAGGAGAGGAGTTGGGCTGCTATTACGTGGGAGGTAGGAGGGACAATTGTTGTGCTTCCTAGGCCGCGAGATGAGGAGCAGCAGGCTCGCATCTGATGGAGTTCTGGTTGCGAGATGATGGACAATTGTTGTGCTTCCTGGGTTGTGAGATGCAACTGAAGACATGGGCTGCTGAAAGCTTGGCTGGCTGGGCAACAGTAGGTCCGGTGTGGGCTGGAGCAAGGCAAAAGAGGTGGGCTGAATGTGGGCTGAATTTGTCACAGCCTTGTCAAAACGTGTCATGGCTTTGTCAAGCCCATGCATGGCCTTGTCATGATCTCGTCATGGTCTCGTCTTGGTCTCGTCAAAAAGACGTCATGACTTTGTCGAGCACATGTCATGATATAAACTAGGGTTTGATAGATTAGGGTTTGATATAAAATTCTATCATTTTATGTGAATTAAATTCTACATAAAATGATAAAATTTGTGGAGGATGAAATACTAGGTCGAATGGAAAACAGTCAACGGATCAAAATCCGATTTGATACGGAATTAAACGGAACGAAAATTCCGGATATTATAGACCTTGACTTTGTGAATTAAGTGTTCGGTGACAGTTAAATTGACAAAGTACATAATATTAAAGAATCAACCCTTTCAATTTGCTTGGCAAAGATTCCACAAATGTCGATCCGTTTAACCATCTTTGGAAATGGTAACGATTAACCAATATAACAATAGACTCTCCCGTCAAAGTTTATTACAAAATCATCCAACATTCACGAACCTAGAAGTTAAAAAAATGAAATATGAAAGCAATCTGAAATTTTAAGAAACCAATGTTTCAAAACGGAAATCGAAAATTATAGAAATATGTAGATCAATAGGAATCGAAGCACAAACACGGACGTGGAAGTTATCTTCAAATCCAATAAAAGAAATTACATAAATAAGTAGATCAATCAAAAATTGAAAGACACGTACCTGGAAACTATCTTCAACCAGAAATTTAGAATTAGAACCTGGATCCTGAAAAAGAAACAAAACATGATCAATATACAATACGTTTGGAACCGGAAGTTATAGAAATAAGAAGATCTACCTTAAAAATAATGTTTTCTTGACTTATGAGAAGATGTGTTTCACGTATATATAGTAGAAATGATGTGCGAAGTGTACGTGAGAAGTTTTTGTATCGTATACCAGAAGTCTTACAACCCCTTATCATTAGGTATACTTACCAAAGCCAAAAAAGATTTGACGTATTTTCAATTAGCAAACTTTTATTTGATTTATCAATCGGTATATTTACTGAATTCAAAAAAAATTGACGAAAAATTTTGAAATAAAAAATTGACGTAAAAATTTTAATGAAATCTAACAAAATCTAAAAAAGATTTCCTTACGAAACAAATGCTAATCAACCATTTTTTTATTTATCATTCAGTTGTGATTTTAATTACAGTTTGTTAATTAGCAAAATTGTAAAAAAAAAATTAAAATTAAATTGATTTTTGGAGGAATTTTAGTATATATTTACCGAAGTCAAAAAAATTTGACGTAAATTTTATAAATTAGCAAACTTTTATTTGATTTATAAGTCGGTATATATTTATTGAATTCAAAAAAAATTAACGTAAAATTTGAAATAAAAAAAATTGACAAAAAATATTAAAATAAAATCTAGCAAACTCTAAAAAGAAAAGATTTCTTTACGAAACAATCTGGAAGCATTTTTTATTCATCATTCCGTTATGATTTCAATTAAAGTTTGTTTATTAGCAAAGGTAAAAAAAAGTAAAAATAAAACTAATTTGATTTGTTTGGGAGGAATTTTAAATTTTAACGTAGATTTATATTTAAACTAGTTTAGGACCCGTGCCTTGCACGCGTATTTAAAATTATATACTAATTTTGAGTACATTGATAATATACGTCAATATACATCGAGTATTAATTAACATATAATTATTTAATGTATAATATGAAGACAATAATTAAGTGGTTGACTCATATCCAATTATATACTCAACGTTCATAATCACCCGGAGAGATTTGAGAAGATTAAAATTAATTTGATTACATTCTTATCTTCTAACGATACGGTTTCGAAAAAAAAAATTACCAATTTAATTTTCATAAAAATAGTAGTCATCAATTTAGATTAAAAACTTTTATTATTTTCCATAAGAAAAAAAAAATATACAGACTTTTTAAGAAATATAAAAAGAGAAAAAGAGATTTATTTTTAACCAAGTTTAAAATTTAAAAATAAACAAAATTCATTCAGCAATTAATAAAAATTGAAACCGTTAGTTAAAATAGAAAGATATATTGGAAAATTTATGATCGGGTTGATTTCAAAAGAGACACGGAACCTAGTTCATCAAACTAAACATTATACTTCAACTTAGCCAAAAGACTAAAAAATGTATGATTTGTTTAATTTTTCAAACCCTCTATTTATATAAGTTATCAAACTATCATTCATACTTGATCATCGATGTGGATTGAAAATATTTAGCAACTCACAAACCGTTAGGTCAATGACCCACAAAGCAGTAGTCAACGACTGTAACACCCCGAATTCTCAGAACTCGGAGCATTACTGGTTAGGACCTCACAATGGGTCCCGACCTCAGTTTGACAACAATATTACTAGGATCTTGCAACAAGACACAAATAAGAAAAACCGAAATTCATAAAAGGTATTTGAAAAAGGATGAATGCAACAAAGTCTAACAGCCTATCATACTTAAACAACGGAAAAGACTATCTGTCTTAACAAAAGGGAAAGACAACAAGCGATAACCCAAACCCCCACTCTAAAGAGTACGGAGACCCGGCTGACCACTACTTCCGGATCACTCAGCTGCTGCTCTAACCTGCGATAATTCTAATAACACAACAAAACAACCATTAGCTAGTTATCTAAACATTAGGAGAATAATAATAGCACACACACACATAGAAATAAAAACACTCATCATGCTTTCAAACAATCCATTTATTATCTTCATTTAAGTCATTCACTCTAATGATACTTATTTTGTGACACGAGGGATTCCCAAACCTCGCCTCCGCCCCCGTGTACCCATCAGGAGTGGATCCGATGCATCTCACCGTGTACCTGGATGGTCTGGGTATAGAGAACCTCCCAGTCTCCTGGCAGAGTTGGGCAGTGATGTCACGGCCCGTTATACATACACTTGGGCCTTAACACATAATAACAACGGTCGTCCTAACAAGTTGTTATTATAACACACATGGTACACACACCACTATTATCACTCAACCAATATCCAGAAACCAGCTAAGTAAGTCGCAAGGACTTACCTGAGTAAAATCACACTCTAACAAGTCTCAAAACGATCCGTACTCATGGTAACTCAACCGCCTGTCAAATAAGGCATGTGGATCAAAATCTCATCCAAATGTCCAACCTCATGCGAAGGAATTACGGAAAAAGCTCTCTTACGGTAAAAGACCATTTTACCCTTAACGTCGAAAATCTCAAAGTTTATTCTTAGACCTACTAATTCCTTTTGAAACTTGTCTCATACTTTGTGTCTCTCGGTTAGCTACTTATAGGTTATCAGTTCAAACTTGAATCCGCTCGAAAAAGAATAAACCTCTTCCTCCTTCCCGGTTATTACGCTACTCTTATACATTTATATATACTTACGTACATATCTTCACTTTTCCTTCAACTCATATACTCATGTAACTACACGATATGCTTATATATATATATATATACATATTTTATCTCTCACGTTTACCACTCTACAGTTCAAGTATAAGCAACTATACCTTCTCAAATTAAATATGCTCTTATATATTATTGATCATTATACCCTTACATATTTAATACACTTCTACATCTCTTACTATCTCTTATTCATACATGTATATTTATTTATATACAAACATACTCCTATCTGTACACATACACTTATACATTCAGCATTATCATACGTATTTCTACAATTACCTATTCAACACACAACATACATATAAACTATCTCTACCTACTGTTGTATATCCGAGGCTTACCTACCGCAGCTGCAGAAGGTCTTCCTCTCCGGAATGTGTGGCGCAGCAGGGTGTAGCAAGGCGTCCTATACCGGGCTTGTAGGCTGGTCCGAAAGTGCTTCCCACAACGTGCTACCCCTTGGCTGAATACACTACAGGATTTGAGAGGGATTGATCTAGTCGGTTATTCATACGATCAAAGAAGGCGGCTAAAGACGAAAGAAGAGGGAGGATGAGGGCTCACCACTGTTGCAGAGGAGGTAACCCGTCACGGTCTCGATCGGTGCCTTTGCCGTCCTCACTGGTGGTTGCGCGTTGCTGTTGGGTGAAGCCAAGATCTGCTGCTGGTGAAGCCAAGATCTGCTGCTGGTGAGTCTCGAGAATAGAGAGGAAGGGAAGGGACAGACAGAGGAAGCGGCTAACCTGGCGGTCGACGGCGTTGGTGGGCGGAGCGGCTACCTTGGCGGTCGACAGCGTCGGCGGACGGAACTCCAGTGGCTGCTGCGTAGCTGTTGAAGAATTGCCGCTGCTGTCACTTGTAGATGAGGGCAGAAGAGAACGTAGGGGGTGGGTTGTAGTTGAAAGAGAGAGAGGCAGAAAGAAGACGGGTGCTCACCTGGTGGTGCCTTGGAGGTCGCAGCAGCGGGCGGTTGCAGGATCAGGTCCGGCGGCAGCGTGGTGTTGCTCCCAGGTGAGGCGTGCGTCTCTCCTCCCAGGCGAGCGTGCGGCGGATGAGAGTAATGAGCGAGTTACAGGTTTGATTAGGGTAGAAAATTAAGGGGAGGTTAATTAGGGTTTAATTTGAGGATTAAGACTGGGCTGAGCTGGGCCGACAACACTCAATGTAAATGGGCCCGCTTTTCTTCATTAAAACGAGCTGAAGTGAAACCCGTTACTCGTACGTAGCGGTAGGGCATTTGCGTAAGATTTTACGGAATTATATCCCGTATTAGGTAAATTATTATTTTTACTTTATAGGTACGGAAATATTTCCGGTTACTTAGCTTCATCATTTTATGTGACTTAAGGTCACATAAAATGATAGAATTTAAACTCGTTATATTTTATTTACATTTTAAATTTAAGATTGACGTATCGGGATTTGGTTAAATTCGGTTTACCGGAAATTTAAAATTTTCGGTTATTACATCAGTGCCCTCTTAAAAGAAGTTTCGTCCCGAAACTTAGAATAATTCTCTTAATCGCACATTTCCTTTGGTATATTAAATTTTCTCGACATTTTCGTTGGCTACAAGCAACTACTCAATCATCAACAGAAGACATGTGTCACATAAAACGTAATCACTCAAATCAGTATAAAACCTGAAAGATCAAACAACACACCTCCGAGTACTAACTCGTCAAAACAGGAGTAACCTCTAACCTCTCAAAGAACTTGGGATAGTTACGTCTAATACTCTCCTCAGTCTCCCAAGTGGTCTCATCAGCTCCTCGTCTAGACCACTGGATCCTCAACATAGGTATCTCCTTGGACCGCAGACGTCTAGTACTGCGCTCCAAGACAGCTACTGGGTACTCTACAAATGTATGGTCAGGCTCAACTGTCAGATCTTCATGGCTGATGATGTGTCTCGGATCCGGAATGTACTCTCTCAATTGAGGTACATGGAAGACCGGATGGATACCCTCTAGTATGGGTAATAATGTCAATCAAACTCAATCAGTTTATATATATCCACGATTCCCTTTCTAAACTCACCTCTAATCTTTTGACGACTACCAAAATAACAATAAAACTTTCTTCCTTCTATTGAATTCATTTGCTCCCGACTTTTCGGAAGGTCCTGTCTATAAATTCTGAAACCATGAACTGAGACATCTCCCAGTACTTTAGTAGGTGGTTAATGCTCTTCGTAAGACCACGCACTTGGTATTTTCTCCCTAATACGACTCAGTTGGACCGTTTCTCAAAATAATACCTCATCCCCTATTTCCTGTCAAGCTTTCCAAATTATATAACTCAAAACAAATCACAATCCCAAGTAAACCCGTTCATATAGATCTCTAGTTCCTTAACTTGAATTCATAGTTAATCTAACATTGATTTTCTTCATCTGCGGGTTATGGGCCTACCACGCTTCTGTTGTAACACCCATTAGTCACCGTGGCGTCTTTCTGAGGGTCAACAGGATTTACCCACTCCCGCATATACTTTTCTTCTAATGCTAGCAAGATCCTCTTCAACATACCCTTACTCTCTTACTCAACCGTAGTTTGTTCTTAATCAACCAGTAAGCAACCTATAACCCAATTCTCTTCATATCCTTAAATAATCCCAGAAGGTTGTTGTTGCCTACTTGGGAAATCCTTCAAGGCGTCGGTAAGGTTACCTCTTAGATCCGCAGTCGCTAATGTTTCTTCTTAACGGTACCTACTCGTCAATATCAACCAACACTTACACGTCCTCAGTTGACGTCGGTCAGCCTATAATTGACTTATCTCGATATCCCGGACTTACTCTTCTCATGCCTATACTGGCGTTAAATTCTTGGTGAGCATCATCTGCTCGCTTAATCCTTTCATACTTCGCTAATTCGTTTTATCTTCCACACTTCTGTTTCCTTAGGCTCTCTACTTCTCGAGCCTAACGGGATCATTCATCTTGACATAAATAGTCATTCCAAGTCTTCAACGATAGCTGGTGAGTGTCTTGGTAGTTCTGATGACTTTAGTTATCCTCCCCTTGCAGTTCCCCTTGAATGGACCGTCGGTGTTGATGACTTAGGTCCCGTGATAATTGGGGTTACCTTGGACTTTCGATTCCACCAAGGCCGTTCTCATATATACATTCCTTCGCTGGTGTTACCGGCAACATTGCCTTCATGATACTCCGTTGTTTCCGCTACAGGGCTTCAACTCTTTGATACCGACATTGCGATTTCTTTCAAATTCCTAATTTTTTTTTTTGAGGAGGTTAAAACCTCTTCACACTTGTAAAGTCTACATTTGCATCTACACTCCATAGTAGGTATCCCTTCCATGCACCTTAGACCCTCATATCCGGGTCGACATTTTATCTCTTTTGGCCTTACAAGCTTATCTTGTGAACTCTTCTACTAGGTGACTCGTCTTATACATTTTTCTTCTTTGCATCGGTCTCTAACTGTCTGTTGATCATTACTACTCATTCTGTGTTGGAACTTCAGTTGCTTTGTACTCTTGCATAGATTTCCTAAGGACATCCTCATCTCAAAACTTTATTTAAAATTTATCATAACTCGCAATTTTGATACATGACTTTCCTTCTCGCTGGATAAGTTATACACTTGGTTTGCACTAAAGTCATCATAGTGTCATCAGTCCGTTGGTATGATTGTTATTAAACATCCAATGATACCATTTGTATACAACACATTAGGTGCATATGATTTTCCCACCAATCAAATTTCTCGCATCGCATTTATTATGTCTTCCTTATACTCATGTCGCTTTACCTTCTTTGATATTTACACCCCGTAAGATAGTTAAATCCCTTTGAGTTTTCTCGTACACACTTTACAACTACGTTGGTTGATCTTATTACTTTCATCAACTCTTAGGTCACCAGTCCAGCTGAATTTTCCATGGAGTACCTCCATTTCTCCTTAAATAACAGTCTTTAGTCCTTTCGGTAACCATCTTATTGGTGTGATACCGGATCCATATAACAACCTTTAGTCTTTCACTTTTACTCCTTCTCATATCTGTTTTAGTCGACCTGTAGATTCTATCTGCAATCACCTCACAACTCGACTACACATTTCACCAAGGCTTTACACCATACTCCTTGTATTTGTGCCGCCTCGGAATTTCCAATTATTCTGTGTCACATCTTTAATCACAAGGGTTTTCCCTGTCAATCTAGACAGTCTGACCCTACTTTTTCTCGAAGGAGCACCATCAGTCTTACTTGTGTGGAATGCTAAGACATAGAACATGTTTCCAATCATCTACTTCCTCTTAGCCTTCTAGTCCTTCTTACAGGGATCCCTTCATTCTAACTCTGATATGTATCTTTCGTAGTCAGTAGTAAGTAACTACTCCCAACAATTCCCTTTTCACCATTACTATCATCAAGGGTCATTACCGACCGTCAAGAGCTGCTCTTAAGTTTCTTTATTAGTGTTATTATATTGGACTCATTTAACATTACCATCCAGGCTACTAGTACTTGTATTGATTTAACTTCACCATTTTCGTCGTGGATCTCCGAAAGAAATTCACTAGATGTCGATAAAATTCTTTTATAACCTTGTGGTTATTCTTCTTATCGGTTAACTAACCATCACTAGTTAACCCGCACAAGTAACTTTTAAGTTGTCCAAGTAGGATGTAGTTGACCTTCTACAACATCATAGACTTACTTTTCTTCCATCTCTTTTGAGGCTTGATATA
Source organism: Fagopyrum homotropicum (assembly GCA_033239125.1). Classification (NCBI taxonomy): domain Eukaryota; kingdom Viridiplantae; phylum Streptophyta; class Magnoliopsida; order Caryophyllales; family Polygonaceae; genus Fagopyrum; species Fagopyrum homotropicum. The sequence continues at coordinate 51,389,434 of BSWB01000007.1, read as the reverse complement.
CTTGGTGAAATATATCTCCTCTAGTCTCTTTGTTTATTCTTCTTTAGCTCCTCCTACAATTTACACTTTTGTAGGATTGTTATACTCTTACGAGTCCAATTGTATCATTCTTCTTCCATCAACAGACTTTTCAGTCCTTCTAGGGTAGCTTGTAGGTACATCTCCGTGATTCTTTTACCTGAGTTATCGTCTATTTGCGATTCTCTATTATGAACTTGTAGTGTTGTTAGCTTAAATTCCTTTTGAATGAGAAGTTATTGGGGTCCCTCGGGTTCACCAATACTCTTCTCACACACTCTTCTTCCTTGGGTGTTCCTTGTAATACTGCCTTTACAAAAACTGGTTATTGTTGTATCACGGTCTATGTCAAAATTCTTGTGTGTTCTAGGAGGTCACACCACTTCCATGTTGGTAAAAGCTGCCATCCACTTTCTAGCAACCTGTAAGCTTCCCTTTTGCGGGTCTTTTATTCTTCGTATTTGGGTGGACAAGGTATCTCATCTTGACTCCTACGCTTATGATTGTCTCGGTTTCCCATCTTGATTACGGTGGCAAGTAGCTTGTCGAGAGTGATCATATTCCGCTCTGCTTCTAGCCTCAAACTTTCACCTTCTGGTCCGTCAGTAATCTTAGATTCAATGCCTCTTGTCTGAATCGCTACTATATTTCACCTTGACCTTCATGCCTATGTGTGTTTCTGAAGACATCCCTTTTGTTTGCAACGTTGCTTTACACCATCTTGAAAGAACCTATGAGTTGTCTCTTCCAATTTGTATACTTGTCGGTCATCCAACGCATTGCCGGAACTACTCTCATGTATATTCTTCATTGGATCCTATTGAGTTGACTCGGGATTCCTTTCTTGTCATCGTAGTTGGTGTTGTCTTTTAGTCTTCAATTTTCCGTCTCTTCATTCCTCAACAAGCTCGAAGGAGTTGTCCGCCGTTCGTCTACCCTAATGCACATAATATGTGCATACTAATCCTCACGTTGACACCCTTCAAAATCTACTTAGATGTGTCAAAGAGGTGAGAAGTTCATTATGTTATATCCGTTAAGGACATACTATAACTATAAATTTTACTAATCTTCGGCATATGCTTATCTATATCACCTATCATTATAATCAAGCTAATAAGTGCAAAGAGAGTAATAACCTAAAGTTCATACTAAGCATACTGAGATCCGCGGTAGTAGTGGTGGTCAGCCGTACTTTTCTATTCCCAACCAGACTATGCATGCATTTGAAAACCAAAATTCCTTTTTAAAACTCAGATCCCTTTTCGGGTTCTGCTCAAGTACTTATTCGGTCTTTCAGAAGATTTCAAGTGTCATTGTTGCCAACCTAGAGCTCTGATACCATGTTGTAACACCCCGAATTCTCAGAACTCGGAGCATTACTAGTTAGGACCTCACAATGGGTCCCGACCTCAGTTTGACAACAATATTACTAGGATATTGCAACAAGACACAAATAAGAAAAACCGAAATTCATAAAAGGTATTTGAAAAAGGATGAATGCAACAAAGTCTAACAGCCTATCATACTTAAACAACGGAAAAGACTATCTGTCTTAACAAAAGGGAAAGACAACAAGCGATAACCCAAACCCCCACTCTAAAGAGTACGGAGACCCGGCTGACCACTACTTCCGGATCACTCAGCTGCTGCTCTAACCTGCGATAATTCTAATAACATAACAAAACAACCATTAGCTAGTTATCTAAACATTAGGAGAATAATAATAGCACACACACACATAGAAATAAAAACACTCATCATGCTTTCAAACAATCCATTTATTATCTTCATTTAAGTCATTCACTCTAATGATACTTATTTTGTGACACGAGGGATTCCCAAACCTCGCCTCCGCCCCCGTGTACCCATCAGGAGTGGATCCGATGCATCTCACCGTGTACCTGGATGGTCTGGGTATAGAGAACCTCCCAGTCTCCTGGCAGAGCTGGGCAGTGATGTCACGGCCCGTTATATATACACTTGGGCCTTAACACATAATAACAACGGTCGTCCTAACAAGTTGTTATTATAACACACATGGTACACACACCACTATTATCACTCAACCAATATCCAGAAACCAGCTAAGTAAGTCGCAAGGACTTACCTGAGTAAAATCACACTCTAACAAGTCTCAAAACGATCCGTACTCGTGGTAACTCAACCGCCTGTCAAATAAGGCATGTGGATCAAAATCTCATCCAGATGTCCAACCTCATGCGAAGGAATTACGGAAAAAGCTCTCTTACGGTAAAAGACCATTTTACCCTTAACGTCGAAAATCTCAAAGTTTATTCTTAGACCTACTAATTCCTTTTGAAACTTGTCTCATACTTTGTGTCTCTCGGTTAGCTACTTATAGGTTATCAGTTCAAACTTGAATCCGCTCGAAAAAGAATAAACCTCTTCCTCTTTCCCGGTTATTACGCTACTCTTATACATTTATATATACTTACGTACATATCTTCACTTTTCCTTCAACTCATATACTCATGTAACTACACGATATGCTTATATATATATATATACATATTTTATCTCTCACGTTTACCACTCTACAGTTCAAGTATAAGCAACTATACCTTCTCAAATTAAATATGCTCTTATATATTATTGATCATTATACCCTTACATATTTAATACACTTCTACATCTCTTACTATCTCTTATTCATACATGTATATTTATTTATATACAAACATACTCCTATCTGTACACATACACTTATACATTCAGCATTATCATACGTATTTCTACAATTACCTATTCAACACACAACATACATATAAACTATCTCTACCTACTGTTGTATATCCGAGGCTTACCTACCGCAGCTGCAGAAGGTCTTCCTCTCCGGAATGTGTGGCGCAGCAGGGTGTAGCAAGGCGTCCTATACCGGGCTTGTAGGCTGGTCCGAAAGTGCTTCCCACAACGTGCTACCCCTTGGCTGAATACACTACAGGATTTGAGAGGGATTGATCTAGTCGGTTATTCATACGATCAAAGAAGGCGGCTAAAGACGAAAGAAGAGGGAGGATGAGGGCTCACCACTGTTGCAGAGGAGGTAACCCGTCACGGTCTCGATCGGTGCCTTTGCCGTCCTCACTGGTGGTTGCGCGTTGCTGTTGGGTGAAGCCAAGATCTGCTGCTGGTGAAGCCAAGATCTGCTGCTGGTGAGTCTCGAGAATAGAGAGGAAGGGAAGGGACAGACAGAGGAAGCGGCTAACCTGGCGGTCGACGGCGTTGGTGGGCGGAGCGGCTACCTTGGCGGTCGACAGCGTCGGCGGACGGAACTCCAGTGGCTGTTGCGTAGCTGTTGAAGAATTGCCGCTGCTGTCACTTGTAGATGAGGGCAGAAGAGAACGTAGCGGGTGGGTTGTAGTTGAAAGAGAGAGAGGCAGAAAGGAGACGGGTGCTCACCTGGTGGTGCCTTGGAGGTCGCAGCGGCGGGCGGTTGCAGGATCAGGTCCGGCGGCAGCGTGGTGTTGCTCCCAGGCGAGGCGTGCGTCTCTCCTCCCAGGCGAGCGTGCGGCGGATGAGAGTAATGAGCGAGTTACAGGTTTGATTAGGGTAGAAAATTAAGGGGAGGTTAATTAGGGTTTAATTTGAGGATTAAGACTGGGCTGAGCTGGGCCGACAACACTCAATGTAAATGGGCCCGCTTTTCTTCATTAAAACGAGCTGAAGCGAAACCCGTTACTCGTACGTAGCGGTAGGGCATTTGCGTAAGATTTTACGGAATTATATCCCGTATTAGGTAAATTATTATTTTTACTTTATAGGTACGGAAATATTTTCGGTTACTTAGCTTCATCATTTTATGTGACTTAAGGTCACATAAAATGATAGAATTTAAACTCGTTATATTTTATTTACATTTTAAATTTAAGATTGACGTATCGGGATTTGGTTAAATTCGGTTTACCGGAAATTTAAAATTTTCGGTTATTACAACGACCCACAAAGCAGAAAAAAAATCAGTTATGAATAAAATTATACTTCAACTTAGTCAAAAGACCAATAAATGTTGATTTGATTAATATTCAAACTCTCTATTTATACAAGTTATCAAACTATCAGTCTTACTTGATAATCGACGTGGATTGAAAATAAGGCCAAGAAATGTATTTTTTGTTCAATCTTCAAACTCTCTATTTATACAATTTATCAAACTACCGGTCTTACTTGATAATCGATGTGGATTGAAAATATTTAACAACCCACAAAACATTAAATCAACAACCAATAAACCCACAAAATATTTGTTGAACGACCCATAAAGCAACAGGTCAACGACCAAGAAAGTAAATATTAATCAATTATGAATAAAAACTATACTTCAACTTAACCAAAAGAGCAAGAAATGTTATCAAACTATCAGCTTTACTTGATAATCGACGTGAGATTGAAAATATTTAACAACCCACAAAACATTAGGTCAACGACCCACAAAGCGGATATTAATCCGTTATTGTAATATCCGGAATTTTTATTCCGTTTAATTCCCTAGCAAACCGGTTTCCGATATGTTGATCTTTCGTCATTCTACACCATCTCAAGTTTTTATCATTTTATGTAACTTCACTTCACATAAAATGATAGAATTTTATATCAAACCCTAGATTCATTCCACTTCTAGTTCATGGCTTTCGACAAGAACATGACAAGACCATGACAACGTCACCGACGAGTTTTGACAAGAACATGACGTGACTATAACAAGAATTGACGAGACCAAGACGAGATCGTGACAAGCGTTTGACAAGGCCAAGCATGAGCTTGACAAAGCAATGACAAGTTTTGACAACCTCAGCCCACCCTTCTTTTTACCTTGCTTCAGCCCAATCCTTTATCTTGTTTGAAGCCCATCTACTTACCTTCCTGCATGCTCCATTAGCCCAGTCGGGAGTTGGTCCAACAGTCCGATAGCCCAGGAAGACATCAAGCACCAGCCCAGATGTGTAGGGAGTTGCCCACGTAATGAAACGCTGAAATGGAGGGGAGCCGAATCTGCAACTGTAACCGCCCCTAAGATCACGCAGCACACAACCCTCCTTGCCTTGTGTAGCCACAGCCGTGTTTCCATCCAGATTCATGCGAGATCTCTCCCCTTTCCCTTCTGCGTTGACGTACAGAGCCTCAGCAGATGACTCCATCGAAAGATCCCTCACACAGATCAAGCAGGCGGTCGCCTTATGCATCTCACACAAAGCACGCCTGTCGCCGCCTTCTGCATCTCACCCAGCAGGCCCTCCCTTGTTCACTTGCAGCAGACGAAGAATGCACCAGAGAGCAGCATGATGGCCAGCCTTCTGCACCCAACGCCGTCTCAGCAGGTGAGCCTTCGCTTCTCCCTCTTCTCCTATCTACTTCATGTCTTCCCACGCATACCAACCTCCCTTGATGTCGACAGCAGGCCTGAGGCGATATAGTGCCACCATACGAGCCACACACAAGCACCTATATACCCCTAAGCAGCAGCGATGCAGCCTCATCACGCCAGGTATCGCCTCCCTTCTGTCCAGTACCTGAAATCGGGAGTAGAGATCGACCCAATTACCCATCCTCCATCTCGACTGGGCAGAGAGGCGCTTCTGTGTCCTTCCCTTGTGCACTCGAGCGTGATTGAACAGCCCAGCTAGGCCTCCAGCATTACACAACACAGATTAGAAGAGGTGAGTTTGGTCCTCCCTCCCTATCCTTACCATTTCGTTTCTCATAGTCTTTAACGTCAAGTAACCAGGGAAGGTGAGACGGTCAAGGCTGAGTCAGGGAAGGTCGATTCCAATCTGGTCCAGGCAAAGGAAGAGGGAGACGTGAGACAGGTAATGGACTCAATTAAGGTCTGTCTTGCTACATAAAATCACATATGCAGTATAGTGTAAGAAGTCTTGAGATTATCACTCACCAGTTTCGAACTGGTGACCTATAGAGTAGTTTTTGTGTGGTTTATGTGAGCAGCAGGAATCGAAGGTGGGACCTAAGGCTTTCTTTTTTTTAATTTCAGAAATTAGGGTTTAAACTGTTGACTTTAAGCCCATAGCTACATCACTTAGATCGAACATCCACCGTTCAATTTTTTATATGTTAAAGGTGGATATAGGTAGTATATCATATTAAAATTTGGGAACGATTCAACGGTCGGATTTGAAGTTATTAAGCCTCAAAGTATGGTGGTTACACAATTTTAGAAAGAACTTAGTTTTTGACTAAGTAAAGAGCTTTTGGATTTTTGGAACCATCTTTGGAGATTTATATAGAGAGTTTAGTTGAGAGTTTTAGAGAGATCTTTGGCCTAATGATTTATATGCATATCATAGAAGACTTGGTTAATTTCCTTAGGATTTTTAGATTTTTATTCGGGACTCGTATCATAGGCTAAAGTTGGACCTTAGCGAATTTTTATGAAAGTCAAGAATGTAGTTAACTCTTCTAAATCTTTAGCAAACTTTCCTTTGAGAGTTTGAGTGTGATTTTGAGTTCCAAAGAATAGTTTGGAACTTTGTTATGGAATTTGATAAAGTTTCGGGACCAGGGGTAAAACAGTCATTTATCCGTATAGGGGTATTTTGGTAATTTAACTAATGATAGAGTTAAATATCTTAGAAGTCAGAGACTTCTAATTAAGTGGGATATATTATTGATCCACTTGCCTTTTATAACAGGCGGTTGAGTTCTTGCGGTTACAGACCGAGTCGAGATAACGAGATTATGTTTGAATTCAGGTAAGTCCTTTGGGCTTACTTAGCTGACTTCTAGATATGAGTATGAATAATGGTAGTGGTGTGTGAATGAGATGCTTATAGTTACATTTTAGTAATATTTATATACCGACCTATACCTTGGCCTAAGAGTAACGAGCTGTGGCATTCTGCTCAGTTAGCTTGAGGGCGCTGGGGGTTTCTTTAGGGACTAGTCCACACTCGGTTTGTAGTGATGCTACCGGCGGAGGTAAGCTAGACCTACACCCAGTTGGATAAGGAACGGAGGCGAGAACTCTTAAGATTCTCGTGCCACAACTGTAAAATGGAATAAGGTGAATCACTTAACTACTAGATAATAACCGGTTTGTGTGCCAGCATGATGATTGTTTTTGTTACCTTGTTTGTGTTTGTGCTATCCTTATGCTGCTTATATTTGGATTGTTAGCTAACGGTTTATCCGTATTGTAGATCTGTAGAGATAGACAGCTGCAGAGAGATCCGGAACGGATGGTCAGCCGGGTCCACGTATTCATTAGATGGGGACGGGGGAGTCTTCCATACGACATGCATGTTATGTATATATAGATATATATGTTTGTAAGGCTGTCACATGTATACATTCATACCATAAAATTATTATGTTTTAAAATTGTTTTAAATACATTTGTGCCTTGTTGTAAGATCCTTGTAAAATTGTTGTTAAACCAAGGTCGGGACCCATTGTGAGGTCCTAACCAGTAGCTCCCCGAGTTCCGAGAACTTGGGGTGTTACAGTTATGAATAAAAATTATATTTCAACTTAGCAAGAAGGCTAAGAAATATTTGATTTGTTTAATCTTCAAACCCTCTATTTATACAAGTTATCAAACTATCAGTCTTACTTGATAATCGATGTGGGATTGAAAATATTTAGTAACCCCCAAAATATTAGGTCAACGATCATAAAATAGTAGGACAACGACCCACAAAGCTGATATTAATTTGTTATGAGTAAAAATTGTACTTCAACTTACCTAGAAGGTCAATAAATGTTTGATTTGTTTAATAATTATCAACTCATAAAACATTAGGTCAACTGCTAACAAAGTTGTAAGTCAACAACCCACAAATACATATTATAAATCAAAGTTATACTTCAAGTTAGCCAAAAGGTCAAGAAATGTATGGTTTGTTTAATCTTCAAAACCTCTATTTATACAAGTTATCAAACTATCAACCTTACTTGATAATCGATGTGGGGTTGAAAATATTTAGCAACCCACAAAACATTAGGTTAACGGCCCACAAAACAAATATTAATCCGTTATGAATAAAAATTATACTTCAACTTAGTCCAAAAGTCAAAAAATGTATGATTTGTATAATCTTCAAACCCTTTATTTATACAAGTTATCAAACTATCAACATTACTTGATAATCAATGTGAGATTGAAAATAATTAGCAACCCACAAAACATTAGGTTAACGACCCACAAAACAGTAGGTCAACGATCAACAAAGTAGATATTAATCCATTATGAATAAAAATTTATTTCAAGTTAGCTATAAGGTCAGAAATTTTTGATTTTTTAATCTTCAAACCTTATATTTATACAAGTTATAAAACTATCAGCCTTACTTGATAATCAATGTGGGATTGAAAATATTTAGCAAGCCACAAGGTCAAAGATCTACAAAACAGTTGATCAACGACCCATAAAACAGTTGGTCAACGACCCAAAATCATATATTAATCCGAAATTATACTTCAACTTAGCGAGAAGTAAAAAATGTTTAATTTGTTTAATCTTCAAACCCTATATTTGTATAAGTTATCAAACTATCAGTCTTACTTGATAATCGACGTGAGATTACAAATATTAACAACCAAAAAACATTAGGTTAACGACCAACAAAGTGGTAGGTCAACGATCAACAAAGTAGATTTAATCCATTATGAATAAAAATTATACTTCAACTTAGCCAAAAAGGCCAAGAAATGTGTAATTTGTTTAATCTTCAAACCCTATATTTATATAAGTTATCAAACTATCAGTCTTACTTGATAATCGATGTAGGATAACAAAATTTTGAAAATATTTAACGTGAATAGATAGAGCTTATAATCCTTCAAAAATAAATTAAGAAAAAAATTAAAAAACTTCCTTAAAAAATACTTTGATTTGTTATACTTGTAAAAGAAAAAAAAAGGATGAATTTGGTTTAAATTCGGTTGAGATTATTATAGCTGTTATAAATAATCGGAATAAGTTAAAAAAAATTATAAGGGTGAAATAGTATAAAATATGATATATTATGATGATTATTTTTTATACAATACATAATCGAAATAAGATAAAAAAAAAATCACAATTTTTAAATCAAAATTCGTAAAAAATTTATATTCGAAATATGAAAATATAATGCAAATAAAATATATAAAAAAACGTAAAACATAAAATATGATATATTAAGATGATTAAATTTATAAAATAAATAAATAAAATAAGATAAGTAATTACATTTTAAATATCGAAATAAGTTACAAATTTTTTATTCGAATAAGAAACTTATATAATGCAAATAAAATATATAAAAAATTATTTTAAAAAAGTTAATTGTAATGTAAAATAGTTAAAAAAGTTGTGAAAATAGTTATAATTATTTCGAGATATTTTTTAATTTTTTATTTAATTGAAAATATTTATAATTTTATTTTCATTTAATATTTATGTATTTTTTTATATTTTTGTTTTTTAAATTGAAAATATTTATAATTTTATTCGAAATACATTGAACAAATAAAAATTATAGATACTTCAAAAAGAAAAAAAAAAAAGAGATTTGTTAAAGAGATATTGTAGGTGATTAGTTTTAAAAAATTTATATAGGTAATTTAAAAAAGGTTTTTGTGGATTTTAATGAGAGAATTCGATTTTAAAATACTCATACAAGGGAACGCCATGTCAGCAGGTTAGAACTCTACTTTAGTAGTATATATTGATTTTTTACTTTAGTAAAAATAATTTATTGGTCAAATCAAATTTATTAAAATACAAAACTATATTGATTAATCGGAAGGCGAAAGTTATAGAGTAAATTTGCGTAACCGAATTCACCAAATCAAATTTATTAAAATACGAAACTATATAAGTAAAATTAAAATCAATTCCTTACTATCAAAGCTGAAATTTAAAAAAAAATAACTAAATTTACAAAATAAATAAAATTGGAATGCCGTACATTCCATTTGTTTAAAAATTACAAAATTATAAATTTATTAATTTAGCAATTAGTTAGTTATCAAATACTTTTTTTTGTTGAAAATTTTATTTAGAATTTACGAAAATTATTTTAAAGGTATTTTAAAATTTATTAATTTAGCTAGTTAGTTAACAAACTCTTTATATTTCAATTAATAAAATGAATAACACAAAATTAAATAGAATGATATTTTAGCAAATATTTTACCAAAAAGGTGACGTGACATCCCACGTTGCTTGACACGTGATATTAACATCTTTAGTTTTAGTAAGTAATATAGATTTTGTTTTTCTTTTAAGTAATGTTTGATTTATACTACTTTGTCGTGTGTGTATAGTGTAGGCTAACAAAAATAAGGATTTTTTCTTCTTTATCAATAAAATATCGTCATAAAAATTGAAAATGGTAATGTGCATAATGTAAGTTTCTCCATAAGTTGGATCAAATGACAACACTATTAATAAGGTAATAAACTTACCCAAAGAATCGATCAAAGCAACCTCCACATTTTGCTCATTCAACCAAACAAAGTATGATTAAGAACCATTATAATGCTTGTATAAGTTTGTAATAAGCTAACATTAGGGATAGAAATGGTGCACAGCCACCTGATCCATACCGGTCAACCGAACCGAATTCGTGGGTGAAAACCCGAAAAACTTCGGGTGGTGGGCGGTTGACTAGTGGTGGGGTGGGTATGGGTATAGGTACAACCACCCGCCCTACCCAATCCGTATCACCCGTATAAAGTATTTAAAAAATAAATTTAAAAAACCCTAAATTTTATCCATATAAATTATAAAAACATAAAACCCTAAATTATCAAGAGACAAGATTGCAGTCGCATCACCATTCACCTTACCCCTTCCTCAATCTGAATTTTTAATATCGTTCGCTAATTCGCTAGTCGCTAGACTCGTTAAAACCTTTGGTTCTTCGCCAAATCGTCATACCTGACTACCTCAGTTTACCGCCGCCGAGCCACACGCTCCCTTTCCCGTTCAGTCACTCACTTATGCGCATCGCTCTCTTGATTCTCTCAACAGGTAATTCATCTTTACTAGTGTCTTCTCTTCATCCTCTCCTCATATCTATATTCAAATTTGGAGCCACACACTCCCTTCAACACAACACTCACTTAAGGCGTTCAGTCAGTTATACAATTCATACATTTTCTTAGTTCTTACCATGTGTTTGGATTACTGTTTTAGTTTGATAATTTTGGATTAAGGCAACTTTTTTGCAAGATGTTCCATTAGTTAATCATGGGTGCCATTACATTTTGTGGGAGCTTGTGTGTATTGTCTCCCTATATGATACCAATCCGAAATTTTTGGACCTTTTACAATATGAGAGTAGACAAGATGATGGTTAATACTAGTTGACATTTTACCATGTTTTTTTCATAAGATTATAGGATCTCTACATCGAGCTCTAAAGGAGTTTGAATGTAGTATATGTTGATTTACATTTGGTATATGCAAAAATATTGTGTTTATTTGCATAGTTTTGTACTAATCGGAATTTATTTTCCATGTTGGTTTGTAATGTTGGATAATATTCCGTAATTTAGTAGATTTATATTTGTGTTACTTTAAAATATAAATTTAATTTATACATGTAATGTTTAAAACTGAAAGATATCCTACACAATACACACCCGGTTATTTCACTTGAACCACCCGAACACCCGGTGAGTGATGGGTGAAGTGTTAGGCGGATGATGAGCGGGGTAAGTAAGAGTTTAAATAAGGTGGGTGGTTAGTGGAAGTAGAACTTCCCCATAAACCGACTCATTTCCATTTCTAGCTAACATACTACTACACACCACCAAACACACATCAATGCTAATACAAGGAATACGAGCTAAGTAAGTCCGAAGACTTACCTTATCACCACACTCAACTCACAACACTCTCACTTCCCTTGGGAAGTAGTCCACAACCTGCTCACAAAAAGACTATATCAACCGCTCGCTCAACTCAAGAAGTCTAAGACTTCTACACAAATGATCTACGCGAGATCATTTGACTCAAGTTCTAGGACCGCATCCTAGAATCTCTCATGCTCACATCCCACTCAATACAAGCTAGAAGTCCTTAGACTTCTAGACCCTATGATCTCGCAGGATCGTAACCCATAGTACATACTAGGATAAACATGCCTAGTCCAAACAGACGCAACGGTAACAACACCATGTTAGGATACGCATATCCTAGCCCATAAACTCAACAACTATATACTCCAATTCTCAAACCTCATAAGCCTCACAAGATAACATCAACACCTCAAGCTTAGAATCAACAGCAATCCATCAAACAATATCAAATCCTCAAAACTCACCTAAGGTTCAAAGCCACTACTTGGCATTAACTCTAAGTTATGCTAGATCCAACCTAGCATGATACTAAAACTATAAAATTACTAGCTCGAGGGAAAGGGTACTCACACGATGCCAAGAGACGGAAGTCGATCTATGAATGTCGATATGGATTCGTTGGGCCTTTATCGGGGTGCTTCCGAACCTAGCATCAAACTAAACAAATTTAGTTTATAAGCTAAATTTGAACGGAGTAATTAACATATATAAATCTACGGAAAACCCCACTTTTAAAACCCAAGTTAAAACCGTAAATATATATTCCGGACAAATTGTATAACATCATAAACCCAAGGTAAAACTCGTCTTCAAAGTCAACGTTAAAAACCGCTTAAATACTTTCCGGGACAAATTATACAATTATATACACATGGGTCATAATATATAACAAATATAACTATAAGAATAAAATCCGTTATAAAACTTTGGTTGGACGTCCGTAAAAACATTTCCGGGCAACTCATGAAGTTCCATAAACTTGGGATATATTCTGTAAATAAAAATCTGGGCTAAATCTGTAATTAATCATGCAGGGGCATATCACTAAATTTCAGAAGAGTGGGTCAAATCTGCAATTACAAAAATTAGGTTCCAAATCTGTAATTAGACCAAATATATGGGGCCGATTTTAAATTAAAAGGAAGGGTTGTCTTCAACCTTTACAATAGCGCAGAAGGAGGGGGAGCTGAGAGGCGGCGGCTAGGGCAAACCCAGGGAACTCCGGCAAGGCGAGGCGAAGGCGGCTCAGGCAACGACGGTCGGCTCCTTCACGGGGGCGATAGGGCAGGCGTCCGGCGAGGCTTGAAGAAGAGGGTTCCAGTGAGGTGCTTTGCGGGGTGCTCTTCCCTTTCTTCCATAGATCTCCTTGTGTCCCTTTTTTTTGTACTTCTTTTGTCCATTTTGAAGCAGTGTAGAAATAGATGGACAGCTCAACACAGTATAATTCGAGAACTGTTGAACATGTCTTTACGGATTTTAAGGCTCGAAGAACTGCTATAATTAAGGCTCTCACTACTGATGTTGTAGAGTTCTACTGGCAGTGCGGCCCTGAGAAAGACGACCTTTGCTTGTATGGCTACCCCAACGAGAGCTGGGAGGTCAATTTACCCGCTGAGGAAGTTTCTCCTGAACTTCCAGAGCCTGCATTAGGCATTAACTTTGCAAGAGACGGAATGCATGAGAGGGACTGACTAGCTCTCGTTGTTGTCCATGGAGATGGCTGGTTGATTTTTATTGCCTTCTATTTCGGTGCTAGAGGAGAGGTTGAGGAAGAAAGCAAGTAGGAGGTGATACCAAGGGTCGGGTAAAGAGTTGCACAGGTGAGAGAGGTTGAGGCACACACCATAGGTTGGTGGCTAGCTAGAGGACATGAGAGTTAGGGATAGTCAGACAAGCTGCAAGGATCCAAAGGTCGCGGAAGGGGAAATCTCAGGGAAGAACAACGTAAAGGAGAAGGGGAAAAAAAGAATTAATAAAAATAAAAAAGAATAATAAGGACCCAAGTTTCGATCACTCGTACACGTATTGAAGAATAATATGGTTTAGTTGTTATTCTATAACTTTGTGAGGCTTGTGAGGTTTGAGAATTGGAGTATATGGTTGTTGAGTTTATGGGCTAGGATATGTGTATCCTAACATGGTGTTGTGACCGTTGAGTTTGTTTGGACTAGGCATGTTATCCTAGTATCTGCTATGGGTTATGATCCTGCGAGATCATAGGGTCTAGAAGTTTAAGGACTTCTAGCTTGTGTTGAGTGAGAGGTGAGCATGAGAGATTCTAGGATGCGGTCCTAGAATGAGAGTCAAATGATCTTGCGTAGATCATTTGTGTAGAAGTCTAAGACTTCTTGAGTTGAGCGAGTTGTTGATATAGATATCTTGTTGTGAGCAGGTTATAGGCTTCTCCCCAAGGGAAGCGAGAGTGTTGCGTGAGTTAGCGTTTGGAAACAAGGTAAGTCTCCGGACTTACTTAGCTCGTATTCCTTGTATTAGCATTGATGTGTGTTTGGTGGTGTGTGTTTTTTGTTTATAACAACTAAATCGGAATTAGGATTACCGACCTTTATATTATTTTGGCCTAAGTGTATGATAACGGGCGGTGACAACTTGACTAGCTCCCACGAGAGCTAGGAGGTTCTCGGCGACTATCCCGTGCTGGTAGACGGTCGGATGCATCAGTACCATTACATGCCGGTAAGTAGGGACCGAGGCGAGTTTCGGTTACTCTCGTGTCACATCCTAAGTTAAATTAGAACGGGATATGACTTAATAATAAAAAGATAATAAACCGGACTTCTGTGCTTTGGTGTATATTGTGTGTTATGTTGATTTACTTGTGTTGGTGCCTTTCACCTTGATTCTAATGCTTCGAATATTAGCTAACGGTTTTATACCGATTGTTGTAGATTGCCTTGCTGGTTAGGACTGCGGCCGAGAGATCCGGAAGAGTGGGCAGCCGGGGTTCCGTACATTTTAGGAATGGGTTTTGGTTGGAGTCGTGTTTGAGCTTTGTATTCATTATATATTGTATGCCACGTGTATGACATTTGGTCTTTCGGTTGTATCTCGGCTGAAGTCCCGGCTTCCACTCTTCCGGATCTCTCGGCCGCATTCCTAACCTGCAAGGCAATCTACAACAATCGGTATGAAACCGTTAGCTAATATTCGAAGTATTAGAATCAAGGTGAAAGACACAAACACAAGTAAATCAACATAACACACAATATACACCAAAGCACGCAAGTCCGGTTTATTATCTTTTTATTATTAAGTCATATCCTGTTCTAATTCAACTTAGGTTGTGATACGAGAGTCACCAAAACTCGCCTCGGTCCCTACTTACTGGCATGGAATGGTACCGATGCATCCGACCATCTACCAGAACGGGATAGTCGCCGAGAACCTCCTAGCTCTCGCGGGAGCCAGGCAAGTTGTCACCGCCCGTTATCATACACTTGGGCCAAAATAATATAAAGGTCGGTAATCCTATTCCCGGTTTAGTTGTTATAAACAATAAACAATAAACACACACCACCAAACACACATCAATGCTAATACAAGGAATACGAGCTAAGTAAGTCCGGAGACTTACCTCTTCCCAAAGATAATCCCGCTAACCACCGCTCTCAACTTCCCGTAGGAAGGCACTCAACGCCTGGTCAAAACGAGGCACACAATCAACATCTCTCTCACATGTTAGAAGTCCTTAGACTTCTAGTCCCAATTATCTCGCAAGATCATAAACCATAACCATGCTAGGATAGCAACCTCCTAGTCCTCACGATCTCACAAGGTCATAACCATCACAACACAAGCTAGGATATTCTCGTTCTAGTCCACAACCTCAACATCATACAACCTCAACCCTTTAATTCTCGCAAGCTCAACATACAACTTAAAGCCATAAACAACCTCACAAGATAATATCAACTCCTCAAGTCTTACAACATTTCACAATCAACAAAACTCACCTAAGGTCCATAACCACTACTCGGTATTCACTCTAAGTTATGCTAGATCCATCCTAGCATGATACTAATACTAAACATAACTAAATCGAGTAATATCATAATCTCGAGGGAGAGGGTACTCACGTGACGTCAAAAGACGAAAGTCAAACTTAGACTCGTTAGGCCTTTATCGGGGCGCTTCCGGACCCAAAACCAAAGCTACACAAATTTAGCGTATTAGCTAAATTTGATCGTAATAAAGATATATTATTCTAAGGTATACTTAGTTTCAAAAGCAAACGCTAAAAACCCGCAATTAAACCCTTGAGTCATAATCTCGAAATTAATCCAACGAGGGTATAAAATATAAGGAAAGCCTCGCTTTGAAAACAAGGATACAACTCGCAAAAACGCTTTTCGGGACAAATAATACCATTACAAAAATATGGGTCATAATACGTAATTAAATATTGGGCCAAATTTCATAAATAAACCAACAAGGACACAATGCGTAATATACATAAATATAAGATAAACTCGTATATAAAATCCAAGGTTAAAGCTCGTAAAAACATTTTCTGGGCAACTCATGAAGTTCCTTAAACTTGGGATATATTCCGTAAATAAAACCTTGGGCCGTATTTAGTAATTATATAAATAGGGCATATTGTTCAATTTCAGAAACTTGGGTCCTTTTTGTAAATAGGTAGTTTGGCCAAAATTTGCAAATAGGTAGTGTGAGTGTACATACCTTGACTTACATATATAGTCGCATATGAAGTGATGGGACCTTTTAGCTAAGATGATAGTATGATATCATCCTCCTTGGACGACGTCATTTGACTTAGGAAAGTGTACATACGAGGACGGATATGCTCAAGTATCGAGTTTGAGTGTTATGTTCGGACGAACACCTTGGAGTTTCTCGTATTCCTTTAAAGAGATGTCGAAGAGGAGGATTAGAGATGACATAAACGGGGGACGAACAAGTAGAAGAAAAACTCGAGACAACTTAAGATAAATCGAGATGGAGACCATACAAGAAAAAGGAGTAACACGAAGGTGTGGAAGTGGTTACAAAGAAGTCATGATTGGAAAGACAACGAAACCAATAGGGATAACGAACTTAAATTCTTCAAGGAGACGCGTGGACAACTAAAGATGCGAATCGAGGAGGAGATGAGTACATTCTAGCAAGGTTAAAGGTGGTATTCCATTAAGATGCGAAGTATTCTTTAGGCGCTCCTAAGCATTGGAGTCAAGACGATAAGAGTGATCGAACCATTCGCTAAAGATTTAGGATACGATAAGTTAAGCTTACGAGGTTCCAAAAGTAAAGTTACAACATTACTAGAGTTATGAGAAGAAGGGCATGGTGGGGATTCACGTGGAGTTGACCGATTTCCATTATGATGATAAGACTAAGAAACGCCAAGAAGGAGGAAGTGGGTATAAATGATGACCCCAAGAAGATGAAAGACAAAACGAAGAGCTTTGATCGAGAGACTTATGATACCAACCAAGAAGAACGCGAGTGGATGCTAGCTAGGGCTATAATCTTTGGGAAGGTGCTCTTGAAAGACATCAAGGAAGAATGGTTAAGTCTATGAAAGGGAGTTATATGAAACAACAGGGCAAGAAAGATATAGTTACCTTATAAAGAAGAGGAAGCATAGAATGAAGAAAGAACTAACGGAGTTTAAGGTAAAGTACGCCGAGGAGGGTAGCCTTCTTGAGAATGGTAACATGGGAAGTGTAGTAGAATAATAAGTCATTGACTTTGGAGAAGGTCAGATATAGGTTAATCGGTGACAACTGAGAATGCACAGGTGCGGGTTGTCTATTGGTGAGTGTGGAGGGGATGAGTAAACAAGATTATGGGCATACAGAGGGATGTGGATGACCTTATGCGACCCTTGTAGGTCATGGATTTGATATATGGGAGAATGACATGAATTAGAGGTTTTATAGTTTGACCACGGTAAAGGGGAAGTAATTAATCCAGAAGAAGGTAAGGTGTCATGGAGGTGGTAAGTAAACGAGAGTATATAGAGGATGCAGGGTAGGAAATGGATGATATGTTCCCGCGGGCAAGAGATAAGTCAAGTTTCTAGACTCACACAGAAGAGATATGGTGACTATGGCGTGAAAAAGAGGACCTAGATTAGGGCAACGCTGCAAGCTTAAAGTTATGATATTAGTACCTGGAGATGTAATGAGTTTGATATTTTAGTGGTTTTGGATGGGGAGTTTCTTCTAGCATTTTCCACGGGTCATACCTGTACAGTTATGAAGTTGTTCATGGAATACCGAGAGATGCATAAGGTGACCAACAAGGGTAAGAGAAGATCAAAGTTTTGAAGTTTGATGTCGACAAGAGATGTACAAAGAGTATATGGAAGATTGAGGTTAGAACCTCTACCTTCAGGTTGACTTTACAAAAGGAAAGTAAAATATAATTTCTACTTGAACAAAGGATGTCTATGGTGAAAGCTTATGTAGAATACGAAGAGATCCTCCCATATGTTGGGATGTCGCGGAAAGTGAAGAAGATAATTAGGTCAATTGTTTTGAAACACGGTTAAATCCTACCAATTGACTAATACAAGGAATACGAGCTAAGTAAGTCCGGAGACTTACCTCGTCACCATACTCAACTCACAACACTCTCGCTTCCTTAGGGAGGAAGCCCATAACCTGCTTACAAGAAGATAATTATATCAACAACAACCCACTCCCAATAGAAGTCTTAGACTTCTATACAAATGATCTACGCAAGACCATTTGACTCTCAATTCTAGGACCGCATCCTAGAATCCCTCATGCTCACATCACACTCAACACAAGCTAGAAGTCTTAAGACTTCTAAACCCTATGATCTCGCAAGATCATAACCCATAACCCAAACTAGGATAAACAAACTCCTAGTCTTCACGATCTCACAAGGTCATAACCATCACAACACATGCTAGGATACTCTCGTCCTAGTCACTACAATCTCAACAAACATAGAGCCATAATTTCAATCCTCATAAGCTCACAAGATCAACCAAACACTCAATGCCTTACAATCTTCACAATATAATAACACCTCAACCTTTATAACGATAATAAATCCTCAAAACTCACCTAAGGTTCATGGCCACTACTTGGCATTCTCACTAGGTTATGCTAGATCCAACCTAGCATGATACTAAAACTTAACATAACTAGATCGAGGGAAGAGATACTCACATGACGTCAAAAGACGGAAAACAATCTAAGGATGTCGAAAACGGATTCGTTAGCCTTTAATGGGGCGCTTCCGGACCTAAAACCAAAGTCAAGCAAATTCAGCTTAATCGCTAAATTTGAAAGGAAGATTTAACTTAAATAAGACTTAAGGTAAAACTCGTTTTTTTCCAAAACCAAGGTTAAAACCACTTAAACATTTTTCGGGACAATCATATAATTATAACACATGGGTCATAATCCCCAATTAAACAAACAAGGACACAATAGGTAATATATATATATATATATATATATATATATATATATATATATATATAAAAGATCAAACTTGTATATCAAATCCAAGTTTAAAACTTGTAAAAATATTTTCTAGGAAAATAATATAACTTCAGAAATGTGGGTCATAAGTTGTAAATAAGAACATGGGCCAAAATCTATAATTATCACAAAATATATATATTCATCCGTACAAGGGTTTTACGGTTGGGGAGAAGAGAGGCGCGGCAACGAGAGCACTCCCAGAGAGCGAGGCAGCAAGGACGCAGGGCTCCGACGGACGCTGGCGGCTCCGGCGTTGGCGGCTTCAGATACGGAGGTGGCGTTCGCGTCCTCTCCCGGCGGCGGCAGTGATTATGTGACCCCAGCCTAGTGGCGTTTCGACAGGAAAACAGAAAGAGGGAAGAGGACTCTCCTCCGGTGGCTCCTTCTTGGTTGCAAGGGCTTCGGCGAGCGAAGCGAGGAGGAGCCAGGGTAGATGACGAGGCTTCTCCAGTGGTGACTTCCTGGTGGGGTTCACTCCAGTGGCGAAGGCGGGCTCCTCCAGACTCGATAGGGCAGAAGGGAAAAAAATTGAAGGCATCTCTCCTGGTGACGGAGACGGCACAGCGGTTCCGATGGCAAGAGAGGAGGGGAAAGAGGGCGAAGGCAGTGCTCTTCTCCGACGGAGCTTGTGGAGGCGCATCCGGCTACTGGTTCGATTAGGGAGGAAGGTGAGTTTGAGTATTGTTGCTGCTGAATGTCGAGAGTGATGACATGAGAAGATGGAGGGGCTGAGAAGGAGAGCAGTCTAAAGAAGGTTGAGGGGACAAAGTTGTAACAGAAGAGATAGGGAGGTGAGGTTGCTGAGAAGGGGAGTAGAGGGATGGCACAGACAGAAGCCAGATTGGCTTAGCTTGGGCGGGATTCAACAATGAGATGTCCTGAATCTCTGACGGCGTGAAGGTTGGGAGATGGTAGAAGATTGGTCATCTACTGATGCTAGGAATAGCAAGGTAATGGCATAGGAGAAAATTGCGGGAAGAAAAATAAAAAAATAAAAGTAAATAAATAAATAAATAAATAAAAGTAGTAATAAAGAAATAAAGAAAATAAAATTAAAAAAATAACTCGATCAAACGCGTTCGGAACAGGATTCTGAATCGGAAAACTTTTCCGACTTTTTCCGAGAATAATAATACGGATATACGTGAACGTATTAAAATATCGATAAAAGCCGCAAGAATAAAAATCGCAAACGCGCCTAAAATTGGGGCGTTACATTAGACCCCCTAAAAACAAGTTTCGTCTCGAAACTTGCTATTCGTCGAACTTCTCGGTCCCTAAGGCCGAGGTATGAACTCTCAAACTAAGAAGGTTGAAACCTTCTAATCGATATACACCCACTACTCGAGCTACCATCGCAAGATATGTCAGGTAATATAGTACATTCCCGCACAGGGCACAAACTCACATAATATCACACACATGCACATAACTCAACCAAGAGAAGAACTAGGTCTAACCCATCGATTCAATCGATGCTACTAGCTCAAAGTAAAACTCAACCAAAGTCACTATTCTCCGTCTTTCAGTTAGTTTAATCGGTTCCTCGTCTGCCACTAAATCCTCATGATTAGCAACATGTCTCGATCCATATATGTACCCTCCCGATTTATTCACATGAAACACTGGGTGAACAGCCTCTACTCTTGGTGGTAACGCCAACCGGTAAACCACTTTCTCAAATCGTGTTAAGATCTCACAAATGTCCGATATATTGGAACTCAACTTCCCCTTTAGGTCTTTCTCAATATAATATTTCCATAATGTTTCTCTTTTGTTGTCTCTAACAAAGAAGATCGGATTTTCAATCTACACCGTTGACTTTGATTCTTGCCAAACCAAACTTTGATGTTACGTTTCCTCAATTCTTGTTGCAAGTTCTAAGTAATGAAGGAAATACTCTGCTTCACACTACTTATACTAACGAGACACGTATTCTATAACTTTAACATCGTTCCTCAATACTCAATCAAAACCATGTCTTGAAGAATCACTTGTACACTTCAAACTCATATGAAGTTATGGGCTATGAACTAGGAATACGACCTTTATAAATAAAACCTTGAGTCACATATCATTTGACTCACAATAGAACTCAACTTTTTGTAAATAGGTAGTTTGAGTCAAGACGAGAAGAGTGATCGAACCATTTGCTAAAGATTTGAGATACCGTAAGTTAAGCTTACGAGGTACTAGAAAGTAAAGTTTCAACATTACTAGAGTTATGAGAAGAAGGGCATGGTGGGGATTCACGTGGAGTTGACTGGTTTCCGTTATAATCATAAGGCTAAGAACGCCAAGAAGGAGGAAGTGTGTGTAATGATGATCCCAAGAAGATGAAAGACGAAATAAGGAGCTTTGATCGAAAGACTTATGATACCAACCAATAGGAACGCAAAATATTTGAGAAGTGTTGTTACAAAACATCATGGGGAGCGGTTAAGCCTATGAAAGGGAGTTATATGAAACAACAAGGCAAAGAAGATATAGTTACCTTATAAAGAAGAGGAAGTATGAAATGAAGAAGGAACTAACGGGGTTTAAGGTAGAGTACACCTAGAGGGTATTCTTCATGAGAATGGTAACATGGAAGTATAGAAGAATGGTGAGCCGTTGAACTTGGAGAAGGTCATCTATAAGCTAATCGACGACAGCAAAGAACGCGCTTGTGCGGGTTGTCTATGGATGAGTGTGGAGGGAAAGAGTAACCCAAGTTGTGGAATCATATAAGAACGGTAACAAGAACTTGAAATATTTTTGGTGGTTCAAAGTTAGTAGTGAGGAGTTGTATCGACAAAAGTGCGAGTGTCTTAACCAAGTAGCATTGAATGAGATCAAGCATGTAACTATAACATACCCATTAGGGAGAGATTGTAACGATCTGGTGCGACCTTCGTAGGTCATGGGTTTGTCATATGGAGGAATGACACGAATCAAGGTAAAGGGGACTGGAAGGACAAAGAGGAAGGTGAGTCTTCTATAGTTGTTGTGCGAAAAGGGTGTATATATATAAGGAGAGATATGATATGTTTGTTCTAAGGTTATGGATGTCCTGTTTTCACGAGCCAAGCTAAGTCAAGGTTTTTGTGACTCATGTGGAAAAGCCATAGTGGTTATGACGTGAAACGAGGAATCTAGATTGAGGCAATGCTACTAGCTTAGGGTTAAGATGATAGTGCTTGGTGGAGTTATGAGAGGGTCTTTCAGTAGTTGTAGTTTGAGAATTTTACCTAAAGGCATATTGGTACGGTTGTGAAGTTGTTCATGAAATTATCAAGAAATGCATAAGGTGACCAACAAGAGTGAGAGAAGGCTGGAGCTTGAAGCTATAAAGTCTACACAAGACATACGAGAGGTATAGGAAAGCTTTAGAATTTGAACATCCGGTTGTCGGGGGGGGACGAGTGCATAAGAAAATAAAGTGTAAATTTCTACGCCTACTTGAAGAAGGAGGTCTATGGCAAAAGCTTAGGTAGAATACGAAGAACTTCCCCAATATGTTGGGATGTCCGGGAGAGCGAAGAAGATAAGATCGATTTGTTAGGACGCTTGTGGCAAAACATAAGTATGAGTTCTCAAAAGGATATTACGACCATGCCTTCAAGGTGGAAAAGCTGGAACAGTACGGATTCGAGAGAAGGACCCTTGATAGAGAACAGACACGGTCATAGCTGAAGATGGAACAATACACGAGTCCTAAAGATGTCACCTCAATAGATCAAGGTAGATCAATTGTGTTATGACCACTTGTAAAGTGATAAGACAAGATTGTGTCGTTTATTACGTTATGTGACAAAAGAGGAAAAGACGAAAACCGAGATGTCACAGGTTCCAATGAGTCAGAATATGGATTTTCCCACTAAGGTCAAGCTTGACTCTATTCCGATATCTAAGGCGCCGTATGGAATGACACTTGTGAAGAGAAATGAGTTGTGGAAGCAAGTGAAGGAACAATTGCAAGAACTTATAGATAAGAGTTCATTAGAATTAGTAAAATGCTATGGAGAACTCTAAAAGTTATCTTGAACTCTTGATTTGAAGTTCATATTGGAATATATCTTAAACTTTTTATTTGAAGTTGTTATGTAGAACACCAGTTTGCGAAAAGAGAGATGGTTATCTCCGTTGTACATCGATTACAGTGAGCCGAGCAAGATAACAATGAAGAACCAAATATCCCTCACCATGGATAGAGGATCTACTCGACCGGTTGCAAAGATCGGTAGTCTCTTCTAAGAATGATTTAAGGTTTGTTTGACACAAACTGAGAATTCGTGATTGGGATATTGCAAATACGGCATTCTAGACGAACCATGGTCACTACGAATTGTAGAGATTCTATATGGGCTTACTAATGCCCCGAATATGATATTTTGGTATACTTTCGAAGAAGAGAGAAGTTGTATGAGAAGTTGCCTCATGATGGCAACCCCGAAGAATTTGAAAGAAGTTAAAAGTTTTCTTGAATGTGCAGGTCATATTCGGAATTGTGGAGAGGTTCTCCAAAGTAACACCATATACAACTAACCTACTCCGGAAGACAAAAATGTTTTGAGCGGGACAAGTGTTAGAAGAGTTGTTAAGAGTTAAGAGGAGATTCATTGGTGCAATTGTTTTGAATTTGCTTCGAGGTATGATGGTTTGAAGTGTACAAGTGATTCTCCAAGACAACGTCGTGATTGAGTATTGAAGAACGATGTAAAAGTCATAGCATACGTGTCTCGTTAGTAGAAGTGGTGTAAAGTAAAGTACTTTCCTTCATTACTTAGAACTTGCAACAAGAATTGAGGAAACGTAACACCAAAGTTTGGTTTGTCAAGAACCAAAGCCGACGGTGTGAATTGGAAATCCGATCTTCTTTGTGAGAGACAATAAAGGAGAAACATAATGGAAATATTGCATCGAGAAAGACTAGAGAAAGAAGTTGAGTTTCCGATATATCGGACCTTGTTGAGATCTTAGCGCGAGTTGGGATAGTGGTTTACCGATTGGCGTGGCCGCCGAGAGTAGAGGGTGTTCACCAGTGTTTCGTGTGTATCAGTCGAGAGAATACATACATGACTTGAGATGTACCGACAATCTTGATGATTTAGCGGCAGACAAAGAACCTTGGAGCTAACTAGAAGACGTAGGATAATATCTTTAGTTGAGTTTTACGTTGAGCTAGTAGCATCGATAGAATCGACGGGTTAGACTAATTCTTACCTTGGTTGAGTTATTTGCATGTGTGATGTTATGTGTTGTTTGTGCCCTATGTGGGAATGTGCTTTATGACATGATATATCTTGCGGTGGTAGTTGGTGTGTATAGATTATAAGGTTTAATCCTTCTTAGTTTGAGAGTTCGTACCTCAGCCTTAGGGACCGAGAAGTTCGGCGCATAGCAAGTTTCGGGATGAAATTTGTTTTTAGGGGATCTGTTGTAACGCCCCATT
This sequence comes from Fagopyrum homotropicum, assembly GCA_033239125.1. Classification (NCBI taxonomy): domain Eukaryota; kingdom Viridiplantae; phylum Streptophyta; class Magnoliopsida; order Caryophyllales; family Polygonaceae; genus Fagopyrum; species Fagopyrum homotropicum. The sequence goes on along the minus strand of BSWB01000007.1, from coordinate 51,364,648 downwards.
TCATTTGGTGCGTTTGCGACATTTAGTTTTTTTGACTTCTATCGATATTTGTTTTTATTAGCTAAAATATTTTTTTACATTTATATTTTTGGTTACGTTCACGTATATCCGTACTATTTTTATCTTTTGGAAAAGTTCGAAAATATATTCCAATTTAAAAATCCGGTTCCGAATGCCTTTTGATCGAGTTTACTCTACTACTCCTTTTCTTTTTCTTTTTCTCTTTCTTATCTCTTTTTCTTTTTCCCCTTTTTCTGCGAGATGACCGGCCAATGATTAGGCCTCTCGCTGCTGCCGCCTATTCCCTGCAGCACCCCATGTGAGCTCGCACTCGAGTACTCGACCCCTCACACCCTCCTCTTCACCTTCCCTGTTGAACCATCAACGATGAACTCCCCTCTATGATGTTCTGCTGCCACCTCTTACCTTCACCTCTTCTTTTCCTTCTCTCCTCACCCACGCCACAACTGAGCAACTCTCCTCACCTCACCACTCAACACCATTTTTTCACCTCCACAAGCAAGCAACTGCTACCCGACTGCTTCGCAAGCAAGCCCAACCTTCATTTTTCCCTTCCTCTTCGCTGCTTTGCTCGAATCGATCCTCATCAACCTCCTTGTACTCGCCTGCTACCCGACTCCCCTCTCCCTCCTCTGGGACCTCTTCGTCTTCCTCGTCACGGTGCAACCCTTCCTCCGCCTTCGCCTGCCCAAAGTCCCCATCGCGCCACTACAAGGAACGAGAAGGAAAGTGCCGTCACGCATTAATCGAAACTCCTCGGTCGAGCCACCAGGGACGAGCCATCTGCAATGCTTCCCCTGCATCGCTTCTTCTCGATCCTCTGTCGAGCCACCAGGGATGAGACGGAGAAGCCAATCTCGCCTCTTGTTGCCCTTTGCCGCCGGATACCGGAGTCCCTTCCTCTACCTTCGCCGACGGTGTCCTGTGCAGCCCTTCCCCCCGCCTCCTCGTGTTCTCACCACGCCACAGCTGCGATTCTGTGGATGCCCTAGCGGTTGAAGACAACCCTTATGATATTAAATGGGACCCTCCACATTTAAATGTAATTGCAATATTAGCCTAATGTTTTATATTTACAGTTTTGACCCACAGTTTGGGTTTTTGCATTTATATCCCTGCAGAAGTTATTTTCAGAAAATGCCCCAAAGATTTAATTACGTATTATGACCCATATTTTATATATTGGATAATTTGCCCGAAAAATATATTTACGGTTTTTAAATGTGGGTTTTACTTTGAGTTATATTCTTATATTTATTTATAATGTATATGATGCCCTTGTTGGATTACGTTTGATTTACGGCTCAAAGGTTTAATTGCGGTTTTATGACAAAGTTTCTAGATTTTCATATTGTGCCCGGAAGGGTTATTCACGGTATTTTGACGTTGGCTTTTGGAAAACGAGTTTTCCGTAAACCTATATATTTTATTTATTCCATTCCAATTTAGCGTATAAGCTAAATTTGTTTAGTTTGGTATTAGGGTTGGAAGCGTCCCGATAAAGGCCTAACGAGTCCAAGTCGACATCCGCTGAACAACTTCCGTCTTTTGGGCGTCGCGTGAGTATTCTTTCCCTTGTTCTAGTTATGTTTAGTAGTATCATGCTAGAATTGGATATAGCATGACTTAGAGTGAATACCAAGTAGTGGTTTGGACCTTAGGTGAGTTTTGAGGATTGTCAATTGTTGTAAGACGTTAAGTGTTTGGGTTGATCTTGTGAGCTTATGAGGATTGAGACTATGGTTGTATGATCTTGTTAAGATTGTGGAGACTAGGACGAGAGTATCCTAGCATGTGTTGTGATAATTATGACCTTGTGAGATCGTGAGGATTAGGAGTCGTTATTCTATCATGGTTATGGTTTATGATCTTGCGAGATCATTGGGACTAGAAGTCTAAGGACTTCTAGCATGTGAGAGAGATGCTGATTGTGTGCCTTGTTTTGACCAGACGTTGAGTGCCTTCCTACGAGAAATTGAGAGCGGTGGTTAGCGGGATTATCTTTGGGACGAGGTACATCTCCGGACTTACTTAAAGTATTCCTTGTTTTAGCATTGGTGTGTGTTTGGTGGTGTGTGTTTATTGTTTATTGTTTATAACAACTAAACCGGAATTAGGATTATCGACCTTTATATTATTTTGGCTCAAGTGTATGATAACGGGCGGTGACAACTTGTCTGGCTCCCGCGAGAGCTAGGAGGTTCTCGGCGACTATTCCGTGCTGGTAGACGGTCAGATGCATTACTACCATTGCAAGCTGGTAAGTAGGGACCGAGACGAGTTTCGGTGACTCTCGTGCCACAACCTAAGTTGAATTAGAACGGGGTATGACTAAATAATAATAAGATAATAAACCGGACTTGTGTGCTTTGGAGTGTATTGGGTGTTTATGATGATTGACTTGTGTTTGTGCCTTTCACCTTGATTCTAATGCCTCGAATATTAGCTAACGGTTTTATGCCGATTGTTGTAGATTGTCTTGTAGTTTAGAAATGCGGTCGAGAGATCCGGAAGAGTGGACAGCCGGGGTTCCGTACATTTTAGGAGGGGTTTGGTTGGAGTTGTTTTGGGGTATTGTTTCTTGTATATTGTTATGTTTTTTATGTTCGAGTCTTTGGAGTTGAGAACTCGGCTGAAGTTGTCTTTTATTTGTTTCTGTGATCATGTCATTTGCATAAAAATGTATTTCGGTTTTGCCTTTATTTGTGTCTTGTTTTAAGATCCAGTGAAATTGTTGTCAGGCTAAGGGTCGGGACCCATTGTGAGGTCCCAACCCGTAGCATCCTGAGTCTCGCGGATTTGGGGTGTTACAAAAGTGGTATCAGAAGAAATTTATCAAATTCAAACTTCTTGAATCGATTGGGTTTTCGAGAAAAGTGGATTTCAATTCCACAAAAGACCAGTTTATGGTAGAGGCAATCATTGTTGCAATTCCACATCAGGCAAGTCTTTTGTAAGGTGAAAACACAAGTAAATTATCCGAGAGTATTATTAATATATTAGTATGGTTTAGAAGGTTCTTTAAATAATAAATTAAGTCGATTATATTTTAGACTTCTCTTCAAAGAGTTACTCAAATTCCTACTTAATTATATCTTAAAATATTAAACATCAATAGTTTGTTATAAGCTTAGTGATATTGTTGAACTTATATGTCAAGTTAGTACGATTTTATAGTAGAAACATGTTATCGTGTAGTATTATAATATAAATAGTAAAATTTGAGAATATATTCATAAAACTAACCTAAACATGAGTAAACTTGTACATTGACACTAATGAGTATAGTCTATAGATATGTATGTGAAAATAATAGTATTAGTGTTTGGGTTTTCGCTAAATAGAAATGTGTCAAAGTCTAATACAGACGGACCGGTTGAGCGGGGATCGTGTGCATACGAGCGCATTAGGCTCAAGCCCAACACATAAATCCGCCGGGGTTCCATCCTAAAACCAATTGGCAATAGGAGGAGTAGCCCACCGACCTTATATACTAGGATCGGAGTGTCCCCATCTTTCGATGTGGGACTTTATTTTCTCCAACACGCGCCCCGCAAGTGCAACTAGAGGATATAGACCGAGTTGCACTTGTCCACAGGTTAGGATCGTGAGCCAAATTAAGGCTAACCGCTCTGAGACCATGTCAGAGTCCGATACAGACGGACCGATAGAGCGGGGGTCGTGTGCATACGAGCGCACATGCGCATTAGTCCCAAGCCCAGCACATAAACCCGATGAGGTTCCATCCTAAAACCAATTGGCAATAGGAGGAGTAGCCCACCGACCTTATGTACTAGGCTCGGAGTGTCCCCATCTTTCGATGTAGGACCTTATTATCTCCAACACGCCCCCTCGCAAGTGCAACTAGAGGATATAGACCGAGTTGCACTTGTCCATAGGTTAGGATCGCAAGCCGAATTGAGGCTAACCACTCTGATACCATGTCAAAGTCCGATACAGACGGACCGGTAGAGCGGGGGTCGTGTGCATACGAGCGCACATGCGCATTAGGCCAAAGCCCAACACATAAACCCGGCGAGGTTCCATCCTAAAACCAATTGGCAATAGGAGGAGTAGCCCACCGACCTTATATACTAGGCTCGGAGTGTCCCCATCTTTCGATGTGGGACTTTATTATCTCCAACAAAATGACATTACCTTTGATTATGTATTATTCATACATACATTATCCTCGAAATTACCCTTGAACACAACTTTTGCGGGTAGAAGTTCTCACATTTATCCACGATCTTATCCTCGCATATTTATTCGTGGATAATTACCCTTAAAACCAACCTCTAAATGGGTTAATAATCTCGATTTACCCACAAGTTTAGCCTCAATCGAGGTAGAGGTAGGTAGTGATCAACCGATTAGTGCAACAACTCTATTGATCAATCCAGATTTCCGAGCATTTGACAATCTCTTCTAAACTGATGTGTTTTGTAACTTATCGACCAACCAGTCCCTACGAAGTCGGCCGACCGGCCTCACCGACAACATTTGTATTACATGATCTTTCTTTCCTACTTTAACTCCTATCTTCCCTCAAACGACATCGGTAGTTGGTTCATGAATTTTAACTTTTTATTATTTTATCCTCATATATAAGGTCTTAGTAGGATTAACCTCAAATCTTAGGAGACAATGTTAGAAATCCTCCTTAAATAAGACTTTTAGCCATTAATTTAATTATTTAATTTTTATTCAAGAATTTCACAACGATATTGTGCCAATTTAGGTTACTTTAGTTTCACAAAGACATATAACCACTTGGGACAAGCTTAAGAAAATGGACGTGTTCACGCTATCAATATGAACGCCTTCGGAACGCGCTAAAGCTAACTGTCCAACTTTAGCACCGTCGGAACTGTTAAAGTTGGACTTATCAACCCCGACAACGAGTCACTCCAAGACCAATTTTTCAACTTTATTTCGATCAAAATACACTCATTTCAACACCATTTATTATTATTTTCAACCATTTCAATCATTATAACTTAATCTAACAATTGTCAACGAAATATATCAATCTATAAACCAAAATAAAAAAAAATAAAAAAAGAAAGAAAAGAAAATCAAACCGAAATTGATAAATAACAAACCTTAAGTGTTGTAAGTTTCAATTTTTTGTATTGTTGTCTACTTGCATTCTACTCGGCTACTTTAGTTTGTGGATCCATTGTGTTGGCTTCATATTTTTTTTACTTTTCCCTTTCAGTTTCTTGTAGAGTTGTTACCGGTTCAAACCAAACCGCCGAACCGGCGGTTTGTGAACCGGCTCAAACCGCCGGTTTGACCAAACCGGCGGTTTAGGTTTGCCGGTTTGGTTGAACCGGCGGTTCGCGGTTTAGGTTTAGGTTTAGGTTTGGTTCAACCTAAAACCTAAACCGACGGTTCGAACCGGTGGTTAACCGCCGGTTTGAGCCTTTTTTTTAATTTTTTTTTTTTTTTTTGGCCAAACCGGCGGTTTAACCGGCGGTTTAGCCAAAAAAAAGAGACGTTGGCAAAAGCCAACGTCTCTTTGCAACATTTTGAACGTTGGCTTTTGCCAACGTTCACTCCAACGGCTATAATAGCCGTTGGAGGTTAAATTTATTATTTATTTTTTATTTTTTTTTTTTAAATACTAGTTTAACTAAAAAAAAAAAAAATTAATACCCACTATTCCTATAAATACCATACAATTATTTCATTTAAATCACACCAACATTCTCATCTATCTACTACTACTCTCAATCTCCAATTCTCCATCTCGTATTCTCTTTCTCGTAATTTCGATCTTTCGAAATGGCAAACCCGAATTTCCCAAGCGACTACGACTTCACTCCCGCTTTCTTTCCTAGCACACAAGAAAGCGAGACTCAACCGCCGGAATCGGAAATGCCACAAGCTCCACAAGTTCCACAAGGTGAAAGGCCATTCCGACAAGCCCCTCCACCGAAAATGCTCACCTCCGACATATTCACCAAACATTACAACAAGGGTCCGGTGATGGACGATTATTGCCAAGTTTCGTGCAATTATTGTCCGAAGGTGTACAAGTGGAAGGCGAAGGGCGGATACGGGACTTTGCAAACCCACATGCAAAAGACTCATCCGGAGAAGCTCGGAATAACACGGGGACAAACTCAATTGTCCCACGGGTTTGCATCCTCTTCCTCTCAATCTTCTTTATTTACTTATAATCATGTTGATGAATCTTTAGCATTAGCCAACTTAATTGCATCCGAAGCATTTCCATTTTCTTTTGCGGAATCTATTAATGTAAGAGAATATTGTTCTAATTATCTTCAACCGGCTTATAAACCAACTTCTCGTCAACAAGTTTCGAAATTAGTTTCTCATTCTTATGAACAAAAAAAACAAAAAATTCTTACGGTTTTACAATCTTTTTCGCATCAAGTTTCAATTTGTAGTGATGTTTGGAGTACTTTATCACAAAAACATTTTTACATGGGCATCACTTTACATTTTATCGATAATGATATGTACTTGCATAAATTTGTTATTGCATATCGACATTTTAATGAAAGACATAGTGCCGCCAACATTGCTAATTTAATAAAAACGGTTTTACAAGAATTTAATTTACAAAACCGTGTTTTTTCATACTCATTTGATAATGCTTCCGCTAACACCCGCGCCGTTAACCATTTAGTAGGAAATGCGGGTCAACTTATAAAAACTTCTTTTACTCACCAAAGATGTGCATGTCATATTTTAAATTTAAGTGTTCAAGATGGCCTAAAAGTTTTACATGAAATGTTAGAACCTATAACCGATGTAATTGAACATATTTGGCATTCAACCGAATTAAGAAGAAAATGGAGATCAACTTGTATTGAAAAAAATGTTCCTCCAATTTCATTTTCGAAAGATATTGGAACTCGGTGGAACTCAACCTATAAACTACTAACTCAAGCTATTCGTTATAAAAATGTTTTACAAGAATTTTCTTCACAATATATTTCTTGGTCTATTTTAGATGATGAAAGTATTTGGCAAACTTGTTTTGATATTTGTAGTGTTTTAAAAGTTTTTAGTGATGCTACTAATACGTTAAGTTATGTTTACATTCCTACTTCTTGTTGTTTTTTAGAAATAGCCGTAAATGTTGCCGAGGCTTTACAAACCGGTTTAGCTTTAGAATCACTTAAATATGCGGCAACCGAAATGAAAACAAAATGGCTAAAATATTATAATGAGGTTCCCGTAGTTTATCTTATTGCCGCCGTTTTCGATCCTAGACTAAAAATAGATGGTGTTACGGAATTTTTAAATGCTTATTATGAATGTTTAGGATTATCTACTATTATGAATGTTAATAATATTATTAGTAATGTTCGTGTTGAAATTGCTAAATTACTTAATTTATTTGAAACTAGTGCTAGTGCTTCTACACAAACAACTCCTCCACCCACTTCTTCTTCTCCTTCTCCTTCTATTCTTTCTAAAGCTAGACAAATTTTATCTAAAAGAACTAAAACACCTAGACATTCATCCGCAAGTGCGGAATTTGAAGATTTTCTAACTACTCCTTTTAGTTTTGATGGTGATATTGATAGTTTTGAAGTTTTACAATATTGGAAGAAGATGGCCCCAAAGTATCCAACATTAGCCAAGATTGTGCAACAAATTATGGCCGTTCCCGCATCAACGGTGGTCGTGGAGCAAGCTTTTAGTCAAGGAGGAAACATGCTAAGCTACAAGAGGAGTCAATTGAAGCCCGATAAATTGGAGGCTCAAGTTTGTGTTCAAGATTGGATAAGGGCGGAGAGGAGGCTACAACGGAATGCACCCACTTATGATAGATCATCGGATTCCAACTCCGATGATCCGGCCACTACTTCCGAGTCCGAGTCGCAAAGGTAATGGGGTTACGAAAACAACTCGGAAGTCCGAAAAAAGGTAAGTAAAGGTAAGAGAACTACGTGGGCTTTGATTCCTCTTAAACCCCAAGAGGATACGTAGACAACCGGGAAACCGGTTCAAGCCCTTTCCTTTTTTTTTTTTTTTTTTTCATTTAGTTATATTCAAAATTTCAAATACTAATGTAAAGATGTAATAAAAAAAATTGAATGTATAAAAAATTTAGCTTGCTTTATTTTGTTGTAGAATTGTAGTTAGTAGTTAGTACTTAGTAATTTTGTTTAATATGTATTATACATTGAATTTCAATGTATAAAAAAATTTTAGTTGCTTTGTTGTATAACTTCATTAACTTGTATGTTAGTTAGTCATTTTATTTTAGTTGCTTCTTTCTTTTATTATTGTTAGTAATTTTTTTTACTATGTAATTATTTTATTCAAAAGCTAATGTAATGAAAAAAAATTCAATGTATAAAAAATTTGAGTTTGCTTTCTTTTATTATTGTTAGTAATGTTATATAACTTATATTAGTTGCTTTCTTTTATTTACTTAGTAATTCTATCTAAATGCTATTGTAAAAAAAAAATTCTATGTATAAAATATAAAGTTATAAAATAATTTTAATTAATATATATTATACATTTATACATATATATTATATTACTTATATATATATATACATTTTTTTTTTTTTTTTTTAAAAAGTCATGTGCCAAACCGCCAAACCGCCGGTTTAGGTTAAACCTAAACCGGCGGTTCCTCATTGGCCGGTTTAGGTTTAGGTTTGGCTTTTGCCAAACCTAAACCGCCGGTTCCTAAACCTAAACCGCCGGTTTAGGAACCGGCAACATGTCTAGTTTCTTGGGCACCTTACACTCATGTTTTTGACAAAAGACAAGAGTAAGAAGAAGAGTTGACAACACTCATTTTCGACTTTTGGAGAGTTTCAATGTCAACACCATTAGCCTATATCGAACTTGAAAATTTTCAGTGTCGTCACAATACAACATGTGGTGCATAATTCTGCTAGTTATATATATACCAAAAAAAAGAAAAGAAAAGGTCTAATAAATTGTGAAATATTCAGGATTGGTGGGGTTGAGGTGTGAATGGTTGGTTTAGGTGTGGCTTTAGGTTAAATCTAAACCTAAATCGGCATTATTCAAACCGGCAAATCCACGTCGGTTTAGCACCGATTTTTTTAAAAAACCAACGGTGTTGTAATCATGAAAAGAAGGGCTTGAACTGGTTTCCGGATTGCCTACGTATCCACTCGGGGTTAGGATGAATCAAAGTCCATGTAGTTCTCTTACCTTTACTTATATTTTTCCGGACTTCCGAGTTGTTTTCGTTACCTTGCTTACCTTTTAGCATCGGACTCGGAAGTTGTGCCCACATCATCGGAAGTGGAACCAGTTTTGAGTCATACACCGGGGCATTCCGTTGTTTCCGCTTCTCCGTCATTATCCAATCTTGAATACAAACTTGCGCCTCCAACTTTTCGGGCTTCAATTGGGTTCTCTTGTAATGTAGCATGTTCCCTCCTTGATTAAATACTTGCGTCACATCAACCATTGATGCAGGCACGGCCATTAGTTATTGTACGATTTTGACTAAGGTTGGATATTTCGGGGCTACTTTCTTCCACCAATTCAAGATTTCAAAAGAATCTTCACAATCAAAACTAAAACACGTTGTTAGATAATTTTGAAATTCCACACTTGAGGATGATGTCTTGGTTTCTTTGTCCTTTTAGCTAAAATTTGTTGTGTTTTTGAAAGAAAAGAAGATGAAGAAGAATAAGAGGGTGTAGGAGTAGAAGTAGTAGAAGAAGAGCTGTTTGATTTGAAGGGAACAAATTTTCAATTTGATACGAACATCTAAAAATTTACAAGAAGTTGGGGTGTAAACGTAACTCATGACATTAGTTGCATCACTAAAAATCTTTAAAACATTACAAATATTGATCAATTCAAGTTTACCAAACATTTTCATCATCAAGAATTGACCATGAAATGTTTTGTGTAGAAAAATCTTGTAAAAGTTCTTTGTAACAAAGGACTTGACCAAATTATTTGTAAGTAGAGTTTCAGTGAGTTCCAATGTCTTTTGAAAATGCAATTGGATGAACATTATTAGATAAACATAATGTTCTCCTTTTTTTTTCTCGATTTGGAGAAGTATGCCAAATATGATCAGTAACGTCGGTGATGAGGTTAGTATAATCGCTAAAATCTTAAGTCAATCTTACATAAGTTTAAAATATGACATGCACATCTTTGATGAGTAAAAGGAGTTCACAAATATTGCCCGCCGCCCGCCGCCTTGACCAAATGGTTTACGACACCGGTGTTAGCGGATGCATTATCAAAAGAATATGAAAAAACTCGGTCTTGTAAATTAAATTCTTGTAAAACCGTTTTTATCAAGTTTGAAATGTTTGTTTGCATCATGTCTTTGGTTGAAATGAAAAAATGCAGAAACATATTTATGCAAAAACATATCGTTATCAATAAAATGTAAGGCAATGCCCATGTAAAAATGTTTTTGCGATTTGTACTCCAAATATCATTACAAATAGAAACTTAATGCAAAAAGATGCCAAAATCGAACAAATTTTCTTTCATTTGTAGGTAAGATTTGGAAACGAATTTGGAAACGGTTTTGCAAGAAATTACTTTAAAAGAAGGTTGAAGATATTTAGGGTTATAAGCTCGAACTTCTTTATATTCCGAATAAGAAAATGGAAATGAATGACAACATATTACATAAGCTAATCCTAAACTTTTTTCACTATGGTTATACATAAATAGAGGAGATTGAGAGGAAGAAGATCCAAATCCGTGGGACAATTGTGATTGTCCCCGTGATATCCCTAGCTTTTCGGGATGAATTTTTTGCATGTGCATTTGCAAAGTTCTGTAGCCGCCCTTCGCCTTCCACTTGTATACCTTTGAACAATAGTTGCATGAAACTTGACAATAATCGTTCAACGGCTCACCCTGCGTGTAATGCTTCGTAAAAATCACGGATGTAAGCATTTTCGGTGGGGTAGTTGTCGATGTGCGCCTTGTGACATTTCGAGCATTCGAGTTTCACTTTCTTGGGTGGTAGGGAAGAATTGAAAAGGAGTGTTGTCACTCGAGTTTGCTATTACAAGAGGCGAGAGATGAATTAAAGAAAGACGACAATTGTGAGAATACGAGATCGAGATAGAGTTGGAAATATAGGAAGATGGTGTGAGATAAAATGGAAGAGGAGTTGTGTGCATTTATAAGAAAGAGTTGTGTTTTTATTTTTTTTAAAACAATTTTTTTTAAAAACATAAAATAAAATATCATTGTGCAAGTGTGCAATGACTCTTTGAAAAAGCCACTGACGCGGGGCGGGCAACAAAGAGCCGTTTTGCAACGGTTTTTTGTGGACCAAACCGACAATTTAACCGCCAGTTTGGTTCATTTTAACCGCCGGTTTAGTTTTTTCTACAAAGCTAAGCCTAAACCTGGAACTAGCGGTTAATCGGAACCGACAAATATAAACAGCCGGTTCGAGTAGACCAACGATTATCCCAAAACGGACCTGTCACTGTGAACTGTGAAGAATAGAAACCCCTGAAGGCGCACTAAACATCAACGACGATATTGCTAAGGGCAAAGCAATCTCCGCTTGGGTGTATCAGCTTTGTCTCTCTTTTACGCAAAAGCCATTCCGACAATCCAAATGGACAGCAAAAATGTGGTCGTCTGCGACAATGGCACCGGGGTATTTTCTCTATTTCCCACAACTCCTCTGCAATTCTCTCCTAGATCTATTATGTAATCTCAATCTGCCGATCATGAATAGACTTACAGTGCGCTGATTCGATTAACTCCAATTTTTAGTATCTCCACCAGTATTATCTTTTTCGTTGCTCCTTTAGATGCAATTTTTGTTTAACTGTATGTAATTCAGCTGAATATTGACGTTGATCCACCTTGTTTGAGTTCAAATCTTTAAGATTGTTGATTTTTATCATTGCTAGCTTGGAATAGTTTTTTTGAACAAAAACTCAACCGTTAGGATTATATTGACTCAAAGTAACCCTGAATTTCGTTTCTATTGTGTAAAATAGAACTTGTCCAATCTGATCCGGCCATCAATAGGAAGTTTTTGTACGTCACGGATTTAAAAGGTTAATCCTGATTATGTTAGAGGTTTGACTGATTGGATCAAGCGAATTGAAGAGTTTGTTGGTTGGGACACAACGTTGTGGTGAATGATAGGATTATATTGGGTTAAACAAATGATCTGACCTTTATCTGTGATTTCGTTCACAAGCTTCTAATTGTTAGGTTCAAATTCTCTGATTCTGATTCAACATAAGAAAATTTCTCCGTGCCTATTCTACTTGTTCGATATCCAACTATGCAGCTATTGGGTAGTCATTTATCCTGTGGTGGTTCAGTGTTTGGACTACCATGATATGAACAGATAAGATTGTCGCAATTTGATTTATTGCTGGATGAAAAGAAAATATGGGTGGGAGCTACTTACAGAATTTCCAGGTTGTTTAACTAGTGAAGCAACTTGACTTTGAAAAATTAGAGATGGGAGTCCATAGTATTACTGGCATCTCAGATGGAAATTTGCTGAAAAGAATAAGCTTTGCTCTTTGAAATCTATTAGGATGGACCGACGAGTTAAACCTGACAAACTATGTGGATTTTGGAGTGTCAACAGTTAACTAACTCTAATCTCTCAAGGGTCAAAGCCATGTGGTTTTTAACTATATGGATTCTGCTATCACATGCCTTATACCCTATTTGTTACTTTTAAGAATCAGAATCCTAATTTTTGATAGATGGGCATCATAAGATAACATCAAATTGTATGGGATTATAACATCCTAAGAAGTAAGAAATTCCAAACAAGTAGTAATAATATTTGTTTTTAGCATGAATCACTCACATTTGAAGAATCAGAACAACTAAATTTTATTTTATATATTTGAAAGTGATAATTAAATAGTCAAGCAGAAATTATAATGTATGATTAATAGGATGTTTTAATTGTTTCTGTGCAATTTTTGGAATACCTCAGTAATGAGCAGCTTCACTATGCCTTCATTTTGTTCCTGATCCTTGATTATAAAAACAGACTATTGTGGAAATTTATAGTTCCTCCATCTTATGTGAATTGTAGTATGTCAAGTGCGGGTTTGCAGGCGAGAATTTCCCTACCTCAGTATTTCCATGTGTAGTGGGGAAGCCTATGTTGCGATATGAGGAATCAATGATGGAGCAAGAAATCCAGGTAAGATTCAACATATGTGCTAGTTACATTCTTTGACATGGAAATGACAGTTCTGTCACTAAGGCAAGGTGGTTGCCTATGTTGCTTAACTAGGTCTCATGGAATGTCCTGATCATGCTGTCAATATGAAGCTTACTGGCATAATAGGTCTAATTGCGGGTACGCATTCCTGATACATGGTTTGCTACTTCATTTTTCAGGATATTATTGTTGGTCAGGCTTGCACGAAGTGGAGAAATCAACTAGATATTTCCTATCCTGTCAGTAATGGAATTATACAAAATTGGGATGATATGTGTCATGTTTGGGACCATGCCTTCTTTGATGAGTTAAAAGTGAGATGCTGATGCTTCTCATAAGTCATAACTGATTTTCTGCTCAGAGTTTAATTGACGTTAATTATTTGCTTCAACAGGTAGATCCTTCAGACTGCAAAATCCTACTCACAGATCCACCCCTAAATCCATCAAAAAACCGTGAACAGATGGTAATCATTTCCTCTTTAGTAATTATCTTTGTAACAAAAAAATCGAGTAACACAAGTTACACAATTCTTTTCTGCCAATGTAGGTTGAGACAATGTTTGAGAGATATAACTTTGATGGTGTCTTTATACAAATCCAAGCTGTATTGACACTTTATGCTCAAGGTTCTTATTACAATAATCTAACTCAGATTTAATTCCTTGTCGTTATTTCTGCATGTAACTTTCCTATTATTTTATCACTTTATCTTTTAAAGTAAAAAAAATCTAATGTTGGCTTCTCACAGGTTTGCTAACGGGACTTGTTATTGATTCCGGGGACGGTGTTACACATGTGGTAAATGTCATTGACACTCTTTGCTGAGAATTATATTTGTGAATTGACATGCTGTAGCTGACATGTAATAGAAATTCCATACCATGACAGAAATTTGAAGCTTGTCCTTCCATGATGCACTGGTAAATAATTGTCTCAGTTGCATTAATGTAGTCATGGCTTCAATAATGAATAATAGCTAAAATTTATGGATATTAAGTTTGTCATCAAACATAATGGCCTATAATTTTACTCCTTATTTGTCTTGATTGGCAGTTTTATCATACTATGTTGGTCCTCTGTTTATCGTGATTAAGTTTTGTTATCTTTGTCTTGAACTTTAGTTTCATGTATTTTGTTTCTTCAGTGTTTATTTCATTTACTCGTATTGTATTCGACTTTATTTCTCAAATGGAGTTCTTTTTAGTTATCTTTTGATGATGTATATGTTTATCTTGTTTAGAGATTTATCACAATATGAATATAATGTGTTAGTGTCCTCAATTTGTTGTTTCCTGAATGTTCTAGGATTTCTATTTCCTGTTTCTTTTTCCGTTTCCGGGTAACATAGCTGCTAAATAGGCCAATCATCAAGGATAGTATTTTTTTTTTCTATGGCTAGTTTGGATGCATTTGTTGTATATGAGGCCACTGGAAGTGGTCTCATATGTTAGTATGCTTCTGTAGGAACATGACATCGTGAGTACTACTGGTGAATGAGGCGGTTGCAAGGAATCAAAAGTAGGAAAAGTAGGTCTTTTTTTTATGCTAGGTTTTGAAAAAGCTTATAATACGGTAAATTTGAGTTTTCTTGGTTGAATTTTAACATGCAATGGTATTGTGAAGATATATTTGCTGTAGATTTAGCAGTACATTATCCAATTGATTTTTATTTGGAAATGGTTTGGTACTTGTATTGAGTAAGGTTATTCAAAAGAGTATGGAGCTGAAGTCAAAAGAAAGTTGTAGGCTTAGGAGGGAGTATGCTGATAATACATTCTCTTCTTAGCTGAAAGAAACGATTCATGTTTTTGATGAAACATTGTGTGCCAGGTTCCAGTTGTTGATGGCTATTCATTTCCGCATTTGACAAAGCGAATGAATGTGGCTGGAAGGCATATAACATCTTATATGGTGGATTTGCTTATGCGGCGAGGGTGAGGGTTAATTCTTTGTATGATGCAACTATGAATATTCATCCTTTTACTTGAAGTCAGGTACTTATCATGTTTTCGTGCTGCCATTTGGCATCTACAGGTATGCAGTGAATAAAACTATTGATTTTGAAACTGTGAGGGAAATCAAAGAGAAGCTCTGCTATATAAGGTGTAAGAACAAAATCATATTTAAAGATCCTTCCTGAAAATACCATTGCAACCCATCTAATATTAGACTATTTACATGCAGTTATGACTACAAACGAGAGTATCAATTGGGGCTTGATACCACCATTCTGGTTAAAAAATATACTGTAAGTTGATATTTGGGAAAATCTAGGCCTCAATTAGTCAGGATTTATTTATTTATCTTTATGTTGTTTTCATCTTCATTTACTCTATATATTGCTTTTCATTGTTCAATACCTATATATACACCCACACACTCACACAGAATTGTTGTTGAATTTGATTTATGCTTTTCGATGCCTTTTTTTTTTTTATCTACCTACTTAGTGGATAAATAAATAGTTGATTTCTATAGCTGCCAGATGGAAGAGTTCTAAAAGTCGGCACTGAAAGGTTTCAGGCTCCTGAAGCACTGTTCTCCCCTGTAAGCAGCTATTCTCTATAGTTCAATGCCTTCATAGTATGAGTAGTTTCATTGGGTGCACTGATGATACTTGTTAACAGTCACAGCCTGATTTAACCTGCCCTTTTGTCATAGAAATAAAGATAGGGATGACAGAAATTCACAGCATCTGGGGAGAAAATTACCAGGCCTAAACACAAGAACAAAGTCTCAGCCACTTAAGTTTTATCAACAGAGCCACATGGAAATTAGCAGGGCCTAGTTTCTAGAATAGTTCTTAGCTTACCCGACCTTTATATTTATATGATCCCATCCACCCTTAATAATCTAGTTGACGCTAAGCCCCATTAAAATTTAGGCCTATTAAATAGAAAATGATATTACTCCTCCGTTGACAGCTGTCTCGACCCCTCTGTCTGCTCCTATCCCGTGGTTCCCCCATTGGTGCCCCCCTCCTCCTGTGTGTTGGATAAACTAGCCATTTGGAGCAGCACTTTAGAACTTAAAGTATAGCAACTATAATGCAACAGTTTTTCCTTCCTATAATTATGAGGTTTAGTTATATTGAAAAATCACTACTGTTAATTGCTCCATTCAATGCGAAACATATTTTATGTTTGATCGTCTGACTAAGCAAACTTCTTAAAGCTGTCAAATTACGGAGGTTCTTTATGCAGGAACTTATAGATGTAGAAGGGGATGGAATGGCTGACATGGTGTTCCGCTGCATTCAAGAAATGGATATTGACAACAGGATGATGGTAATTACGTTTCTCTTTGTTGCTTGACTATTGGACTTATTCATTTGTTGTCTTTTTGGGTGTGTCTTTATCCTCCTGTCGTACATCACATTTTAATTAAAGACCAGGCTGTGTGAACTAATAGGTGTAGTCAGTATAGTATTATGCACGTGCTGTCTCTTTTTTTACTGAGAATTCGGGAAATTCCTGACTTGTATCTTCAGTTATAACCAGCTACATGTCTTATTTTTTGTCTGCAAAGTAAATTTGGATTTGATCTCATTACTTTCTGTGGCTTGGAGGGTTTTGCATCATTCTCTTATTGTCTTACAACTAGCATTGTGATACCCATTATTCTTATTTGAAATGATTTCATTGTGGCACTTTAATCATCCAGAGATATGTACCAACTTGATCTTTTTCATATATATCAAGGGTTGGTTAATTTGTGTATACATCAATTACAATTGTTGCTAAATAGCCCATTTGCCATTTATTAGTTTCTTCTACCCTATATTTTATTGTTACTCACTTTGAACACATGTTATATTCCCACCTTTTGCTTTTAGAGAGGAATATTAAAAAGCATAGGATTACCTAGTTTTTGTAGGACTTGTCTCAAGAGGGAAAGATTAGATTGACAGATTTTTCAAGTGGCATACCACTGATTCCGGGGTCCAAACCACCCAACATATGTCCCTATCAGTACCCATATTTCCAAAAAGCAGAGACTGAACACCAAGTTTTTGGATCGCTCAAAACCGGTTTTATTCGCCCCAACACCATCCTGTTTGCTAGTCCAGTGCTTCTCGTCAAAAAGAAGGATAATACTTAGCACGTGTGTGTGGATTATAGAAAACTCAACCAAATCACCATCCATGATAAATTTCCAATTCCCATTTTTCAAGTTTCATGCCCTTTGGCCTTACCAACGCACCGTCTACCTTTCAATCAGCCATGAACGACTTGTTCTTTCCTCATCTTTGTCGATTTGCTTGTCTTCTTTGACGACATACTAATCTACGGTTCATCACTGGAGTTGCATGTTCAACATTTACAAATGGTCCTCACCCTTTAGAAAAATCAGTATTTTGCCAAGGCTTCTAAGTGTTTATTTAGCCAACTGGAAAACGCCTTTTTAGGCCATATTTTGCCAAGGCTTCTAAGTTTTTATTTGGCCAACCGGAAATCGCCTTTTTAGGCCACAAAGTATCAAGAAATGGGGTAGGTGTCGACCCCGAGAAGGTCCTGGCTGTTCAGACCTGGCGTATTCCAACGACTGTCAGAGCGTTGAGGGGGTTCCTCGGACTGACTGGGTACTACCTTAGATTTGTGAAAGGTTATGGCATCTTGGCTCGTCCCCTCACAAATTTGACGAAACGGAATGCATTCATATGAGGGGCCAAAAGCTGAGACGGCGTTCAATACTCTCAAAACAGCTTTGACCACTGTTCCGGTGCTGCAACTTCCTGATTTTTCCCAACCCTTAATAGTCGAATGTGATGCCTCGGCTGAAGGTGTGGGCGCTGTTCTCCTGCAAAACGACATCCTATTTCTTATTTCAGCAAAGGATTTTCGTTTTCAGCCGTTATAAATCTGCATATGAGAGGGAGTTGCTCGATTTGGTGTTGGCCTTATTGAATTGGCGCCATTATTTGTTGGGCCACCCTTTGTGGTATGGACTGATCATCGCAGTCTCAAATTCCTGCTCCAAAAGCGAGTGACAACGCCGGAGCAGCAACGATTGTTGGTAAAGCTCTTACCTTTTGATTTTTCTATATTTACAAAGATGGCAAAAACAACTCAGGGGTGGATGCCTTATCTCCCCGACCTCAGTCAGTGGAATTGCTAGCTCTCGCTATTCCAATTCCAATAGATTTTTCAATGTGGAACGACACGTTGCAAAAAGATCCTTACAAAAAGGAGTTGTCTGCATCTGCATCCTCTGATCAGGCCACCCATCCAGATTTTCACGTGGCTAAACACAAGCTATACTATAAAAACAGGTTGGTGGTGCCGGCTACGGACTCCTTACGCCAGAAACTCTTGTCTGAATCCCATGAATCTGCAACAGCAGGCTACGAAGGTTTCCTCAAAACCCTGAAACGACTCTCTCATCTCTATTGGCCCTGCATGTAAACTGATGTGCGCACTTTTGTTTAAAATTGCTTGATTTGCCAGCGATCAAAGTATCAATTGTTGGCACCCACAAGTCTGCTTCAACCGCTGCAAATTCCTGATCAGATTTGGGATGATGTATCAATGGACTTTATCACTAGGCTCCCAAAGCCAGGCGTCTTTGACACGATCATGGTGGTTGTTGATAGGTTGAGCAAGTATATAGTCACTTTATTGGCCTATCCCATCCTTACACATCTAAATCACTTGCACTTGCCTTCTGTAAAAAGATTGTTCGTCTCCATGGAGTACCCCGTTCCATTCTTTCTGATCGTGATTCGGTATTCTTAAGCTCTTTTTAGCAGGAATTGTTCCGTCTTAGTGGTTACAAATTACAAATGAGCACCGCTTATCACCCTCAAACTGACGGGCAAACTTGGTTAATCGTTGTCTGGAAACTTGCGTTTATGCAATGGAGCAACCTCAAATATGGAATAAGTATTTGCCCTGGGCTGAATTCTCTTTCAAAACAGGGTTCCATACATTCACAGAAACTACTCCTTTCCGTATAATTTATGGTCGCAATCCACCGCCCATTAAGTCTTATGCCCGCAGTGAAACCCGACTGCTAGATTTGGAGGAGCAGCTGCTCTCCCTTGATGAGATGATCCAGCTTCTCAAGGATAACTTGGTCAAGGCTCAAGTTAAGATGAAACAACAAGCTGATGCACATCGCTGAGATCAATCTTATGAGGTTGGGGACTTAGTTTTCCTACTTCTACAACCTTATAGGCAACAATCCCTAGTGCGCCGTTGGTATGCCAAATGTCTCCTCGATTCTTTGGCCCTTATAAAGTATCAAGGCGCGTTGGTCTGGTGGCTTATCCATCACCTTCCAAGGTTCATCCAGTGTTTCATGTCTCCTTACTATATCCAATCCGGAGACTTGTTACCTCTCCTACTACATCACTTCCCATCACAGGTGACTTTGAGTTAAGCGTCCTTCCTGAGGAGGTTTTAGGCCATAAATGGATCAACAATTCAGGGACTATGAGGTAAGAGCTATTAGTTAAATGGGGGACAGAACAATGGAAGAAGCTAGTGGGCCCTATCAGAAGCCTTGCCCTCAATTGGCTTTTGCATCCAACTTGAATCGCTTCCTTCTAGATGGATCTTAGTTTTGTGGCACCATGATTCGTTTAACAATATATCATGGCTTGCTTCTACATCACTGAGCAGAAATATTCCTCAAATGATTGTTGTATTAACCGACCGATTTCAAGATTTTATGGCTGTTTTTGTGGAATTATCTCGCCTTTCATCTTGTTTTTTGAACCCGAAACGCCGTATGTGATTTGCACAAAGGCAATCTTAGAATGAGAAATTGCCTAATTCCTTATGGTTCATTAATAGTATTGCATAATGACTAAACATTCCACTAAAGCATCTAACCCATTGTTGGAATTCTTTATGGCAGCTTTACCAGCATATTGTTTTAAGTGGAGGGAGTACAATGTATCCTGGACTGCCGAGCAGGTAATAAATGCCATCCCCCTTGTATGACAAAAGAT
Source organism: Fagopyrum homotropicum (assembly GCA_033239125.1). Lineage (NCBI taxonomy): Eukaryota > Viridiplantae > Streptophyta > Magnoliopsida > Caryophyllales > Polygonaceae > Fagopyrum > Fagopyrum homotropicum. The sequence goes on along the minus strand of BSWB01000007.1, from coordinate 51,344,484 downwards.
GATGCGATTGGACAATCTTGCTTGTATTGCAATAATTAGATATTTCATCCGTGTGTTTTGCTTCTATACAAAATACGATACTGCTGCTGGATATTGGAAAACTTTCTCACCAGAGCTTTAATTGTTCAAGTGTTTTCCGGATTTGGACCCTCTTTTTGTCAAATCACGATGCAATGCAATGCAAGTTGCACTTTTCATACTATCTACGGTTTTCTTGACTAATGACATTTCAAGGTGATTGTGGGTTGGACATGATGATTACAGACTTCACAGTCATACAATTTGATCATTAGGCCATTTGGCTTGCCTTCATGCCCAATGTTCATATAGTTTGCTTATTGAGCTTCTGAACTTTTGACTTGACGATAAATATTTGTAGGCTTGAAAAAGAAATACTGGATCGGTATCTTGATGTTGCTTATTGAGCTTCTGAACTTTTGACTTGACGATAAATATTTGTAGGCTTGAAAAAGAAATACTGGATCGGTATCTTGATGTTGTTCTCAAGGGAAATAAGGACGGACTGAAGGTAAAGTTTTGTTGTGAGTGAGCAATTACCGCCCCCCCCCCCCCCCCCCCCCCCCCCCCCCCCCGTTTTACTGATAATTGTGCATAGACTGCCATTGGTTTCCTCCTAAAGTAGATAAAAAAATTTGCTCTGGATACCAATGTACAATTACCCATTCCGTTTTTATCCTTTCATAGTGTCCTGTTGAGTGAAAGATGATTCTTATATACTCAGATTGTCAAAAAATGGGCATAATGACAAATAGTTAATCAACTATGAGGTACTGTTTTAACTTCTAAACATGCTGTTCAAAGCTATTTCTGTGAATGAACTAATGAACAGAAATAGGTAATAATAGATCTCTTAGGTGACTCTTACATTTGTAAGCATCTGTAAAACAAATAATTGGTATTTGACATTGATACAAGGGGAATTTTATCATCGAAATTTGACATTGCAAGTATCTCCATGTTTGTGAATCAGTACTTCAGTAGGTCCTCAAAGTTCTTTTTCAATAAAAATTTACGAAGCTTATGCAACACAAACTAGAATAATCCAATGTAACGGCTTTTGGCCAGTGATCAAATTCTAAAATTAGTGTGTTTCAGTTTTGACTAGCAAATAATGATACTGTGCTTAAGGATGTCATCCCCTCCCCTCCCCTCCTCACTCTCTTTGGTATCCACTCTTCTTTTTTGACGTGGATGCACAGAAATTGAGATTACGGATAGAGGACCCGCCAAGAAGAAAGCACATGGTATACCTTGGAGGTGCAGTTCTCGCAGGAATAATGAAGGTTTAGTACCAACTCTTCTTACTTTTATTATTTGCTCATGGTAATAATGGCCTTGTATAGAATTAGACCGTGGAACTTTATGTTCATTGTAGCTACACAAATTCTGAGCTGGAATATCGTTCCTGGGCTTTACTGAATTCTCTGCCCTAGTCTTTTTGAAGAAGATGTTAGAATAACACTAATGAAATGCCTTATTCTGGACTTCAAATTGGAGTTTTACCTTTAACATGTTTGAAATTTGAATATAAAAAATATTGGAGGAAAGAGAAGATATATCTTATTTGAATGAGATTTTTAAAGGTGATGGGAAATGTAATTATTTGGAAAATTTTGAAATCCCTCATCGTCTTCAATGTTATGCCCTTTCTGTTTTCACTTCCAAATGTTAGTCAAATGTGGTCTTTAATCCATAAGATTTTAATCTATAATGAGAAATTATTCACGGGCATCATGCATCATAATCACTAGACTCTGATACCCATCTTGGACTCTTAAAGGTGATCTTGTAGGGCAAGATAGGACCACGAGTTATCTTAGCATGTATTGTTCTATACCAATAAATTACAGATTTGTACATGTTGAGTGTTTTTGTATTTTTTGAAAATCAAATGGGGAAAATTGCATTTGCACAGCCTACACTGATCACAGGATACCATTTCACATATATTTGTGACGGCAAGGCAATCATTTTCCCTAACCATTACCAAGCTGTGTTTTTATAGAAGTATCATCAGCCTAGGTTCATTTATTTGTTTCTTAATAAATATTCTTCTTGAATTTCATTTCACATATATTTGTGCTGGCAAATGCATTGTGTGCTAAGAATGCAGATAATGAAACTTAACTTCCTCTGTTGTCTGATGATAGCGATCATAACGTTGATGTTAATGCAGGATGCGCCTGAGTTTTGGATCAGCAGACAAGATTATTTGGAGGAGGGGCTTGCCTGTTTGAGCAAGTGTGGCCAAGCATAACATGTAGATGGAACTGTTCATCTTGCATTTCTTTGGTTTTCACCACTCAACATATCATATTGAACAATGCCCTTTGTTGCTGCTGATTATTGGGTTAGATTTTACTGATCCTGCTTACACTTCCTGTCTATAAGTCCTCAGCTATGAATGATTTATTTTTGTTAAAGTAGAAGCTGCTTCTTTTTCTTTTTGGGAATTTTTGAGCCAGACAAAGATTGAGATGAAGTAAAAACGTGTTGTACAGCCAAAGTGTAGTATAGGGATGATTAATAATGCAATATGACGTTTGTTATAGATTCAATGAAAATATAATTTTGGGGACAACTGCTAACTATTATTTTAAACTTATATTGTTTGTTTCTTTTTCTATTTGTTATTTTATTCTGATTGGAAAATAAAAACCATTTCAAAAATTACTTAAATTTAGACCCAAAAAATTTGGTTGGTTAATCAAAATAATTTCTCTGGTTAGGATATTAACCTGTCATTTTTAGGTTTTGAAAACTAACCATTATTTTTAAACTTTTATTTTTTTGTTTCTTTTCCTTTCCTCTAGCTAAATCGAAAGGAACATAACTAGAGTTTAAAGAAAAGGTAGGCTCCCCCGGTTTCACATTTGCGAGATTATGAGCTGCGGAATTGCCTACCCTTCTGACATACGACCAACTAATGGCGACGAATGCTTCCGCCTTCTTTAGGATCAGTTGTATCAACATTCCAAGGGTACCTCTGTCCACCTTCCGCTTTCGAAGACTATTGATCACCTCAAGACAATCGGACTCTATAATCACATGACTCCACCCTTGTTCCGCCACAATTCCGGTTGCCCAGTAGACGGCTTCCGCCTCTGCCACCGCCGGGGTTGAGCCAAGCTGGATGGATTTCGCCCCCAACAAACAAACTGCTCCATTTTCGTCCCGCACAATCACCCCAGCGCCGCACGTACACTCTGTGCTCGAGGCGTCATAATTAACCTTCACGAATCCGGATGGGGGTTTCTTCCAGCGAGAGGAGACCGGCTGCGCCATAGTGGACTCAGTACGAGGATGGTGTTGAGCCTGCCTGAAGTCAGCCATAAGTTTCAGTAGACGCTCCACCACTATTTCTGGCAATTGTTCAGACCCTTGAAACAACAATATATTACGAGCAGTCCATATGCCTGACAAAACAGCAACCCAGTCTTCCTTCAAACTTTGATCAGGCGAGGCAACTTGTCGATTCTTGGCAGCCCCGGGACAAGCTTCCACTCTCTCCTTTCCTTAATACAACTGAATAGCACATGCTCCACCGTTTCGACGCTCCGCTACACATTTGCGCATCATCAGAATATGCTTACAGGGCAGAATCCCGCTCACACTTCTCCATAAAAGGTCCTTGAGTCGGGGCGGCACAAGTGATCCCCAAAGCTTCCTCCATAACTTGGGCATCAGTGTTCCACCGGATGAGTCACCAACAATCCCCCTCGCATTCCTATTATTCATGATAAGATGATAACAAGATCGAACAGAAAACATACCGTTTTTCTCGGAATACCACATCAACTCATCCTTTAAACTCAGATCAACCAGGTGAATCCGGAGGATAATCTCAGCATCCTCTGGACAAAACAAACGGCAAACGTCGTTCACACGCCATGCCTTAGCTTGCCAGTCTATAAGGTCCGACACCCACACGAGATCCTCAATGTCAAAGGGTTGAGTGATTAGCTTGAAGAGAGATGACCTTGGAATCCACCTGTCCGAAGCCAGTCTAATACTTGAGCCATTTCCAACTGACCACAACCGTCCGCCTTATAAGCACTCTTGTCCCCGTATCAAGCTTCGCCACACATAACTTGAATTGAACCCTGCCGTGGCTTGTAGGAAGGAAGTGGATGGGTAGTACCTAGCTTTAAGGATACGATAATATTAACTCCATAATGATTATGTATGATGTCGATGATGACAACCCGACTACTCCCAAACCCAAACCGAGATCCAAGGACTTTCCTCAACCCAACCCATTATGAATCTTGATTTCACTATCTTTATGGTCAATTTCATCATCACTATCTTCCTAAACAACATCATTCTCTTCATTTCTTTCTTTTATCATCGGTTGATTCTTTTTTTTGAAAGGTTATTCTCAATTGATTGATCTCAACTCCTTTGATTTATCAAGTTTAATTATGGGCCCATTCAATATTAATGGTGATTGAAGTTGCAATTCACATTCAACCCATAAGCCCCTTAATATATGAGGGAGTGGTTAAAAAAGCAATATTTTCAACCCTATAAATCTATAAATAGGAATCGAACAAACCCATGATCCCTTTCATAAGGTTAGTTCCTTTCATAGTTGAAATAACTCCAAATCTATTATTTATGTGAAATTATTCTCATTTCCATTCTTGAGCATGAATTCCTAGACTGAAGTAACAAAAGAAGAATCCAAGGACAACTAGGGATCACCGCTTCGACTAGTCTCAAACAGTATCTTGGATGCCCAATTATCAATGGGCGTGTCAACAAGGATATCTTTAATTCAGTCATCATCAAAACTAAATAACAACTAACTAGGTGAAAGCATCCTCACTATCTCAACAAGGGAATATAACTCTTATAAAAGCTAAACTCAATGCCAAACCGAGCTACTTAATGCAGGCTATCATGTTACCAACGAGCATTCACCTCGAACTAGATCAACTCAATAGGAATTTCTTTTAAAATAAGGGTCCCAACTTTCATCCAATAATCAGTTGGGACAAAATTTGTAAACCAAGATCCCTGGGAGGAACTGAAATTAGAAAAGAAGAAGATATGAATAAATGACAAGACTGATTCCTTAGGTCGTTTTTATCTTATCAAAGTAATTTCCCAACTTAACACTAAAGCAAGTATAGTGGTTAAGTAAGGGTCGAACCCAAGAGAGTTTGGTTGATATTTTAATTAGATTCAATTATTGACAATATAACTAAATAAAGGGGGGGGGGTTGGATTGAAATGTAACAAGACAAAGCATACGAAACAAATAAAGAGCAAGTAAAGAGGTGAATATGTATATGAGAGATGAACTACACTAGGTTGAATCTTAGCATCCAATGCTACTTTGATTGGTTCCTTTTATAAGTATTTAGCAATGTTCTCATCTTGATCATATATATGTGTTGAGCCAACCGGCAACAACACAACTTAACAAGTTAATGTCCCGTAGACTTATAAGAACAAGTCACAAGTTAGCGTTTACACAAAGACAAAGAGATATAAAGAGAAGAATAAAACCATTAGACTTTTCTTTATATTTGTATACCTTTTGCTTTAAGTAATCACAACCAGCTTTTACCTAAAGGTTTTCTACTAGAATAAAGACCCGAACCCGGAATCTATTAATCCTAGTTCTTTGCATGCAATTAAACACTAAGGTGATCAAACTAAGTGATAAGAAACACGCAATTAGATAAGTGAAGCGCAAGGAATACAAAACATATACTGAATAATACTTATATTAAAAAGGACTTACAACCAAAGCGGCAATGCAACTTCAAAACAATCCAATGTAGCAAGGAAATTAGAAGCTCATTACAGAAAGGAGGCAAGGGAAAAGAGAGAATAATGTGGGAAATGGTGGATGCTTCTAGCAATCAGCCATGGACCTATTTATACTACAATTGGCACTAAATGGACGGCCTAAACAACCACCTTTAATGCCATAAAGGTGGTGCAAACAACCGGAGTAAAGTCTCTGTCGTTAAACCGCAAGGGCGGCCTTCAGGACCGCAGCGGCGGTTTAGGCGAAAATGCTTGGAGTTCTTCATGGCCGCAGGGGCGGCCTGGCAATTCTGCAGGGGTGGATCTTTAATGCTCTTCAAATGTCTGATTCTTCATCTTTCTGTCGCTTCTAATGTCGAGCTGCATGGGCGGCCCAATGTCACCGCAGGGGCGGTGACACTGGCTCTTCGGCTTCACAGCTCCGCAGGGTGGTCCGTAGGCAGAGGCGCAGGAGCGCCGGCTTCGCTTCTTCAAGGTGAGTCGCCGCAGGGGCGCCCAGGTTAGGCGCAGGGGCGGTGATAGTCTTCGTTCCGGGCGTTGGCAAAGGCGCAGGGTGCGTTCCGGAGTGCAGTGTCACCCGCAGGGGCGGTGACACTGCTCCGCGGGGACGGTGAGGCACTAGAAGCTTGTCGTCATGAATGGTCTTCAGCTCCCAAGTGCTTCTAACTTCTCTTTTATCTTCTTTTAGACTTCTTCTTTTGGATTAAGAAGTTAGTAGCATAAACCGACTCTAATACAATGAAAAGACTCTAAAAACTAACCTCAATGATAGTGATTCCATCACTTATCAAAATCCCCCATACTTAGACCTTTTTTCTCGTCCTAAGTAAAATAAATGACAACAATTCAGACTCAAAGGCCTCAAGAAGCATGGGTAAGAGGCATAAATAATGAAAACAAAAGAAAAACCAAGAAAGAAAGAAGGAAAGAGAGAGAAAATATGAGAAGAAAGTGAGAAAACTACCATCCTTATTACTCCAAGAGTGACCTACCCGGGCAACCTCCTTATGACTCCCCTTCTTATGCCGCCAAACGTCGGAAGGGAAACCTACACTCGGTGTTGCTCATTTTGCCAAGGCGCCCTTTCGGGTTTTCACCTTGCCACTCTTCTTCTTTTCATGGTGATCTTACTTGTTCCTTACATCCCTCAAGTCCATTTTTGCACCAACCTATGGTTGGTCGGACTACCTTCTTTTTGCCTAAACCGCCCTTTCGGGTTTTCGGTTTATCCAAGGATTTTCTTGCCTTTTTCATTTTCTTTGGATTTTTCTCTCTTTCTTTTTTTTATATGAATTTCAAACTGAATTACAAAACATGAAAACTCAAAGCAAACACAACTCAAAACAACTCAAACAAACTATGCATGCAAATGATATTCCCTCCCCCATACTTGAAGCACACTTTGCGCTCAAAGTGGAAAATGAAAGCAAAGATAAATGTGGAGAAGGGGGAAAGATAATACCCACTAGTGGGATGATCCGGTTGAACCATCCGGACCCTCCTCCGGGGGATATGGGAAGTGGCGGAAGAAATGCTCCTGCCGGCGGTAGATCTCGTCAATGCGGGACTGCTGAGCATCCTTCCGGGTGCCAAATGAAGTCTAAAAGTTATCTTGCCAAGCCAACTGCTGAACCTCAAGCTGCTGCTGGGCTGCCTGCCAAGCGTCCTGCCTCCGGTCAAAGTGAGTGGTCATGGACGTGGAAAAGCTGGACTGCCAAGTCTTCTGCTGCTCTAGCATGGTCCGCTGGTACTCGGTCTGCCAGGCCTGATGCTGAGTGGTCAAGGCAGCCATCTGAGCCTGGAGACTCCTAAGCTCGGGACCGTCATCACCTGCCGCAGTAGGCATCTCCTCATCGTCTTGTATGGGCATATGCTCCTCATAAGGAGCCCGGCTGGAGCTCGCGACATGTCTCTCTACAATGGCCACCTGAGGCCGCCTCGGCACAAACGGATCATCCGGGATGTAGAGCTCGGAGAGCTCATCTCCAAATGGTAAAGGCCGAGGGAGGTAGGTGATGTGGCTCCCATCTGCAAAGGAAAGCCAAAATTAGTTTTTTGCCGTCCCTCTTAAGGAGCTTGCACCTCCGAAGCATACCCTCTGTGTAGAATGGGATCGCCATCCCATCCTCAAGGTCCAAAAGGTCCATTACCTATTCAGCAATCAAAGAGATCACCCCACCGCCAACAATATCCCGTGACTCGTTCTTCCTAATCCGCTTCAGAGCGGTAAGGAAGAGGAACAACCAATCCGGCACCTTCTCGCTCATCGGAAGGCAAGCATAGAGCAACAGGAGGTCCTTAAGAGCGACCTTGTTCTCCTCCTTGTGTCCACAAAAGACACTCATGAGGATCTTGGAGAGGAGTCTCAAGTAGGGGTGAGTGAATTTGTTGGAATACTCACCCCCGGCATGAAACGCGGAGCCGGTGGCCGCCTACCAAAACTCACAAAGATCCGGGGTAGGAATGGGCTCCCACCAATTCTCGGAGGGGTTGAGAGTCACCCCAAAAGCCTCCTGCAGCTAAAGGTAGTCAAGTGTGTACTTCTTCTTGTTGAACTTGAAGGAAAGTCCAACACACACGTGATCCTCCTTCTACATGTTGAAGGTGGCAATGAACTATCGGCTAAGCTCGGGATATGTTGGAGCACTCTTCTTCAGAAAATCCCCGAGCCCAGCATTGGTGAGGAATGATTACATGCTCTCCAACATGCCTAGCTTCTCCAATGTTGGAATGTGCAAAAACCGAGTAACATACACTACCCGATCTTGCACAATCCCGTAGCGGGTCCTTTCAACCTCGGACATCTTATACTTTCTCTGTGGTTCCATTTCTTGCAAGTAATCAAGCAAAGGAATTAGTAAGTTCAAAAATAGGGAAAGAAGACGAACCCTCTGTTGTTATTTCCGCAAGGGCGGATGTGAGATGCGCAGGGGCGGTGAAGCGCAAGGGCGGCAGCTTGTAGGCGCAGGGGCAGGAGAAGATGCTGAAGGCGATTTTTGACAGCTGCGAAGGTGGTGAAGTTGGCGAGCTTTCCGAAGGCGTATGGCTGGTGGTGATATAACCGGAGGTGGTGGAGAGTGGAGGAAGGTGGTTGTTGGTGGTGAGGAGTGTAGTAGGGTGAAGGTTTGTGAGAGTGAGGGTGATGATGGTTGCAAGAAGGGAGAGGGTGGCGCAGGGGCGTCGGAGGTCGTGGTGGTGGCGGTGATGACGTGGCGCAGGGGGCATGAGCAAGGTTGTTGCAAGGGAGAGTTTAGGGTGCAGGGGCGTGAGGGCTTTGGGAGTGAGAGGTCGGGAGAGAGAAGTGAGTGGTGGGTGAGGGAGGAGAGGGGTTGGTGGGGTAGGTGTAGGGTATTTTGGGATTTCTATTTTTTTCTTTTCTGGGTAATCCTGTAGGGGCGGGGGCTTGTCACCGCCCCCGCGGTGACAAGAAAGAGGGGGACGCAGGCCCAGTGCTGCCTCCAGCGCTGGGGATGCATGTCAAGAATGACCGCTGCAGGGGCGTAGGGATGTCACTGCGGGGGTGGTGACAGAGGTGTTGCAGACGCAGGCCCAACGCTGGAGGCGGCGCTGGGCAAGGGTGTCACCGCAGGGGCGGTGACAATGAGCCAGGGGCGGTTTTCTTGATAGAAGCTCCTCTTCTTATTCCTTCGGGTTGCCTCCCGAGTAGCGCCTTTGTTTTACGTCGTTGGCTCGACGTAAGGACCCTACTTCTCTGCTTGGGCCTCCTCCAGCACCATTTCATCAATGGGATCATTGTTCACTCCTTCAAGGTAAGGCTTGAGCCTTTGTCTGTTAACTTTGAAAACCTTGTGCGTTTGCGAATCATACAGATCTACTGCGCCATGAGGGTACACTTCAGCTATCACGTAGGGACCTATCCACCTTGAACGCAACTTACCTGCAAAAAGCTTCAAACGAGATTGAAAAAGAAGGGCTTTGTTACCTACTTTGAAGTCTTTCCGGAGGATGTTTCGGTCATGTCACACTTTGGTATTTTCTTTGTATGTAGTGGCATGGTCATACGCATGTAGTCTCAATTTTTCCAGCTCTTGCAATTGGAGTTTTTGGAACTCTCCTACCTCCTCTACATTCATGTTGCACTTCTTTACCGCCCACCATGCCTTTTGCTCAAGCTCCACCGGAAGGTGACAAGCTTTTCCGAACACAAGCCGGAATGGAGACATCCCTATAGGAGTCTTATATGTTGTCCGGTATGCCCATAAAGCGTCATTTAGGCTCAAACTCCAATCCTTCCTTCCGGGAGAAACCATCTTTTCAAGGATGGTTTTGTTTTCCCGGTTGGATACCTCCGCTTGACCATTTGTTTGCGGATGGTAGGCCGTTGACACTCGTTGGTGGACGTGGTACTTCTTAAGGAGAGCGGTGATCATCTTGTTGCAAAAATGGTTGCTGTTACGCTCAGGATATGTGTGATACGCAATAGGTTTTAAATTTATACTCGTTATATTTATCCTAACTCCTAGCGAACCCGCAGTGTACGGGACGTTTGTAGAAAGGTAAGTATTCCAAGGTCGAACACAAAGACTAAGGTGAAATCGAGTCTAGCAATGATCAAAGATAGTGTGAATCTAGACTAAGATAAGATGAGGAACAAAGAAAATGGAAAACGCAATGTTTTTGTTGGTTTTTGTGGTGATCAAACAAAGATCACAAGTCAAGCAAGGTAATAAAACAACTAACAAATTAAGCTAGCAAACGAGTAAGTAACACAAAGCACAAGTATATGATCAAGAGAGAAAAGTAGATTCTAGAGGTCAAGATTTCCGGTTATGGCATAGGATTCAAGGTTCTAAGGATTCTAAGGACAAGTTGCGGTGTTGGGGAAGAGTGATTCACTAATGGAAGCAATTACCGGGTAGGTCTCTCACTTCACTAGTCCCGCATCTAACTCCTATTACCGGGTAGGTCTCAAGGTGGTTAAATAGGGAGTTCTACACAAACCGGATACTACTTAAGGGTAACCCTCTCCTTACCGGGTAAGTCTCGGAATAGGGAAGTCTCAAGTACTAATCCTAGCACACTCGATCTAATAGCGGCTTATGAAGCTCACTACTACCTAGCATTCATCATCTTAGGTATCTAAGGTCGGAAATCATCGGGTAGATCTCTTCCCTCACTTAGATTGATAGTATTAGGTGATCCTAAGCTAAATTAGGCTTAATAAACACTAGGATTTAACAACCTAACGCCCCAATCATACAGATTCATTAATTAGAATGCAACAGAAGAATAAATCGGGTAGATCTTAATATAAATCGGCCGATCTTCATGATGAACAGCCCGATTTTTCTTCCTGGGATGGGTTTCGTGCATACAAATCATCCTAAACTAAAATATAAGTCCATCCTATCATCACCCAAGCCATAACCATCAATCCATCACTCTAGAATCACAATAAACTAGCCAATAATATGCATATCAAGATCCAAAATCATCAAACAAGCATACATGGTGTTCATAGATGAATAATGAAAGATGAGAAACAAAATCAATAAATCTCAGCAAAATCCAAGTTCAAAAACTTACAAACTCTTAAATGAAGATCCAAAACGTTCCTAACAATACTTGCAAAAGTTCTTCAATCCAAGACTACAAAAGCAACTCAAAATCACTCACAATCTCACTATTCTCCTACAATGGTGTTCTTCTTCTTCCTTCAATCTTTGAGAGCTTTTCTTCTCCAATCTTTCTACCAAATTGGTGAGCTGTGAATGAGAGTGTGGGAGAGGAGAGATGCTCAGCAACCACCTGCAGGACCACTTATATTCTCCACCAAGAGCAAGGACGGACAAGAGATCGTGGGACACGTGGCTTAAGCTGTCAAAGCCTCAAAAATCGACCTAGTAGGAGAAAATCGGCCGATTTAGCTGCTAGTTAGTCCGATTTTCTTCAGCAGAAACATGCTATGATCGTCTAGCCATGAGTTGCTCCATTGCTTGCACCAATAGTGGTCTTTGTGTCCTTTGTTGCTCCAATTATGCTCCTCCTTAGCCTTGGATGTGTACCATCATGAGGCTTGGCCCTCTAATTTATCGGTTAATGTCCAAAAGACCCCCGAAATACCTACAAAGCAACGCACAAGTCCGTGTAGACGTCTATCTCGACAAAATACGTGAATTGAGTGCAAACGTCGCGAATTTGTGCTAAACCATGCATGAATGAGTGATGAATCTATCTAAATGATTACCTAAACCTAAGTCATAAATCGTGTTATCAGTTGCCCCTATCACTTATCAAAGCCTTCAAGATTCCAAATCTTGCAAAAATATTATCCTTAAGAAAAACTGCAACCACTTTAGAGTCATCAGTTTTTGTGGCCTTTGTTTCCACCCACCTGGAAACATAGTCCACCGCAAGCAATATGTAAGTATGCCCAAAAGAAGTAGGGAAAGGACCCATGAAATCAATCCCCCATACATAAAAAATTTCACAAAATATAAGAGAGGATTGAGGCATTTCATGTCTCCTAGAGATGTTACCTACTCTTTGGCACCTATCACACACTTTGTAAACGCAAAAGTGTCTCTAAAAATGTGTGGCCAAAAGAACCCCGCATCAAAAACCTTTCTAGCAGTTTTGTTGGCCCCAAAATGCCCCCACATGCTTCAGAATGACAGAATGTTAGGACAGATTGTACCTCATTGTCCGGGATGCAACGACATATTACTTGGTCACTACAATGCTTCCAAAGGTAGGGATCATCCCAAACGTAATGTCGAGCTTCGGCCTTCACCTTCTCTCTTTGTGCCTTGGTGAAGTCTGGAGGATACTTGCCCCTAACAAGGAAATTTACAATGTCAGCAAACCAGGGCTTGAATGATTGTAGTTTAAAAACCTTTGTCGAGTGATCCGTAGGGGCGTCTAGCTCGAGCCGCAGAGGCGGCTGTTCGCAGGGGCGGGTTTCTTGAGGCGCAGGGGTTGTTACAAAACAGAGGGTTGTGTAGAAGGGGTCGTCTGGAAAGCTTCCAACTATTTCCCTTCCTTTGGCTGGATCTTCTTCCTCCTTCACTAGCCTGCTCAAATGATCGGCCACCAGGTTCTCAGCTCCCTTCTTGTCCCGTATGTCTAGGTTGAACTCGCTTAGAAGGAGCAATTACCGAATCAATCTTGGCTTTGCTTTTTTCTTCGCCATGAGATAACTAAGAGCTACTTGGTCAGTAAAAATGATTACCTTTACTCCAAGAAGGTACTGTCTGAATTTCTCAAGTGCAAAAACCACCGCTAGCATCTCCTTCTCGGTGGTGGAGTAATTCCTTTGTGCTCCATTAAGCGTCATGGATGCATAATGGATGACGTGTGAGGCTCTTCCATCCTTCTGTCCTAAGATAGCTCCTACTGCATAGTCGCTGGCGTCACACATAATCTCGAAAGGTTTCTCCCAATCCGGAGACCGGATGATCGGTGCACTAGTGAGGCATGCTTTCAAAGTGTCGAAAACTTTCTTGCAACTTTCATCCACTATGAAAGTGGCGTCTTTCTTGAGTAATTCACACAATGTCGCTGGGATCTTTGAAAAGACTTTGATGAACCGCCGATAAAAACCTGCATGACCTAGAAAAGAACAGATTTCACGAATGTTAGTAGGATAAGGTAAACTTTGAATAACATCAACTTTTTCCTTATCTACCTCTATCCCTTTTGAGGATATCATGTCCTAGCACTATTCCTTGTTCAACCATGAAATGACATTTTTGCGAATTAAGAACTAAATTAGTTTCTACGCATTTTTCAAGAACGAGTTTAAAGTGTCCTAGGCATGCATCAAAACTATTTCCATGGACGGTAAAGTCATCCATAAAAACTTCGATAAAGTTCTCTATATATTCGGAGAAAATACTTATCATGCACCGTTGGAAGGTGCCGGGGGCATTGCAAAGTCCAAATGGCATTATGCGGTACGCAAAAGTGCCAAATGGACAAGTGAACGTTGTTTTTTCTTGGTCTTCCGGAGCAATGGTTGTTTAGAAATAGCCCGAGTATCCGTCCAGAAAGCAATAGTATGAATGACCTGCAAGACGTTCCAACATTTGGTCAATAGTATGGATGACCTGCAAGACGTTCCAACATTTGTGTTTTACTCGGGACCATCTCTCCATATTGATTCTCCACCATAGTGATACCCCCCTTCTTTGGAACCACTTGGGTTGGACTGACCCACTTGCTATCCGAGATGGCGAAAATCATGTCCACTTGGAGGAGCTTCAATACCTCCTTCTTGACCACTTCCATCATTGGCGGATTCAACCTTCATTGAGGTTGCCTATATGGTTTCGCCTCTTCCTCAAGTAGAATTCTATGCATGCAAGTGGATGTAATTATCCCTTTGATGTCCGCAATGGTCCATCCAAGGGTCGTCTTGTGTTCTTTCAACCCTTTCACCAACTTGTCCTCTTGACCGGCTGTCAGCTTGTTAGAGATGATCACCGGTAAGATATTGTCGTCCCCTAGAAAAGCATACTTGAGGTGAGGTGGAAGGTACTTCAACTCTATCTCTAGTTCCTGCACTATAGATGGAACAAGCTTCTCGCTTGGGGTTAGTAAAGTGGGTCTGATGGCCAAAGTGGAGATAGGTAACCTCTTGTGCCCATCCAGTTGGGCTAGGACCTCTTTCATGCTAGATGTCAATGCATATTCTGAATTATGATCAATGTCATGCTTAATTATATTTTTCAACTCGTCAATGTCAAAAATATCAAAAACATCTTGCACAAAAGGTTCAATAATATCAATGGCACATAGGGAATGATCATCAATTGAGAATTTCATTGCATCATAAATGTCAAATTCAACTACCTCCCCATCAAATTCCATGGTTAATTTGCCACTAACATAGTCTATTTTAGTCATAGTGGTTTGTAGGAATGGTCTTCCCAACAATATTGGTGCAACATGTGAGTCATTTTCCATGTCCATTACAAAGAAATCACCAGGGAAAATCAGATTATCTACCATCACTAACACATCTTCAATAATCCCTTTCGGGTAAACATTAGATCTTTCAGCAAGTTGTACTACAATCCGAGTTTCAGTTAATGGCCCAAGGCCAAGTGATTTATAGATGGAATAGGGAAGGACATTAATAGAAGCACCAAGATCAAGCATAGCTTTGTCAAAGCGGGTTTCCCCTATAACACAAGGGATGCTTACCATGCCCGGATCGCTACACTTCTTGGGCATTCAACGTTGGAAAACGGCGGACACATGCTTGCTCACTTGCACTTTTTGTTTCCCCTTCAGCTTTTGATTACTCTTGATGGTGCAGAGTTCCTTCAAGAACCGAGCATACTTAGGAATACTTTTCAATAATTTAAGGAGAGGGATGTTGACCTCACATTTGGAGAAGGTCTCAAAGAGATCCTTGTCCTTGATTATTCTTCTCTCTTTTAGTGCCTCGGGGAAAGGAGCTGGTGGTTTCTCAGCATACAATGGTGGGAAATCAGGGTGGGTGTATGAATCCTTCTTAACAGAACTCTCTGCCGTGTTTTCCGCAGGGGCGCAAGCTTGCAGACGCAGGGGCGGCTCAGGGGCTGTCACCGCAGGGGCGGTGACATCTAGCCGCAGGGGCGGTGACATCCAGCCGCAGGGGCGGTGTTTGCTTAGGGGTTGGCGCAGGTGCAGCCGCAGGTGCGGCTGTGGGGGCGAAAAACTCGTCAAAGAGTTTGTTCCTTCCTTCTGTTGCTGGTTTCGGCTGGATTTGCTTCCCACTTCTCAATGTTAGGGCACTAACATTTTCCTTGGGGTTGACCACCGTCTGGGAAGGAAAATTTCAGGAGGATCTAGCTTCGATCCTTGTAATGGCTTCCGCCATTTTCCCAACCTGTTTCTCAAGGTTCTTAATGCTGGATTCTGTTATTTGGACATGAGTAGCAAAATGCTTAGTTAAAACCTGCAGCATATCCTCAGTGTATTAAAACTTACCTTGGCGGGGCTGCTGCTGTTGGTTTTGTTGATCCCTCCATCGAAAATTCTGTTGATCACGCCAATTTGGCATGAAATTCTGCGCATATGGATCGTTCCTAGGCCTTTGCTGTTGTTGTTACCCATAGCCCAATGCGTTCACCTCAACATCGTCATCCTGGACTTGAGGGCACATGTCCGTTTGGTGGTACGGGTCGGCACAAACTCCGCATGCCTTAAGTTGTTGTGGAGTTCCCATAAGGGTCAATCTCTTCACCATCTCTTTCAACCCAGCAAGTTCAGTGGAGATCTCATTCTTCCCAGGATTGATAGCATGAACTCCTCTTTTGGAAGAAGTCCTCCCGAAATTCCGAGTTCCTTCAGCTAGTTCCTGCATCTTTTCTAAAGCAAGGTCAGGAGTAGTATTGAGAATGTTACCTCCACAAGCAGCATCGACGATCCTTCTTTCGTTGTCAAGCAAGACATTGTACAAGTACAAGACTAGGTCTTGAGTTGAATACCCATGGAAAGGACAACTAGATCGGAGGCGTGCAAACCGTTCGAAATACTCGTAGAGAGTTTCGTCCGCCTCTTGTTCAATGTTGCTTATAGCTTTCTTCAAGCTATTGGCCTTCTTGGCTGGAAAGCATTTCTCCAAAAATGCCTTGTGGAGATTATCCCAAGTGTCGATGCTCCCGGATGGAAGGTGGTAATACCAATCATCCGCTCCATCCTTGAGCGTGAAACCGAACGCCCTCATCTTGATT
Organism: Fagopyrum homotropicum; assembly: GCA_033239125.1. NCBI lineage: Eukaryota > Viridiplantae > Streptophyta > Magnoliopsida > Caryophyllales > Polygonaceae > Fagopyrum > Fagopyrum homotropicum. Next base: position 51,327,994 of record BSWB01000007.1, on the reverse strand, counting down.
TGCTCTTCCGTAATGTTGGCCGGTTTCATGCTCATACACACGGTATGAATCTTTCCAAGGTTCTTGATGGGTTCTTCACCACTTAGCCCATGGAATGATGGGAGCAAGTGGATCAACCCTGCCTTGAGCTCGAAATTGACACCTTCCCCTATTGCCGGTATAGTAACCGCAAGAGGGTGTTGAGTCAAGTCCGGCTGCGTGAGTTGGCGAAGTGTTCGGTTAGCCATTTCTTCATGAAGTCTTTGTTGTTTACGTTACCGGATGTGCGTTCTCTCGATTTCAGGATCAAAAGGAACAAACCCGGAGTTAGTAGCACGGGTTTGAACCATAAAAATGGCCCAAACCAATAATCAATAATTAAAATGAAATAAAAACACAACTAAACTCCCCGGCAACGGCGCCAAAATTTGACAAGACTGATTCCTTAGGTCATTTTTATCTTATCAAAGTAATTTCCCAACTTAACACTAAAGCAAGTATAGTGGTTAAGTAAGGGTCGAACCCAAGAGAGTTTGGTTGATGTTTCGATTAGATTAAATTATTGACAATATAACTAAATAAAAGGGGAGGGGTGTTTGGATTGAAATGTTACAAGACAAAGCATACGCAATAAATAAAGAGCAAGTAAAGAGGTGAATAGATTTATGAGAGATGAACTACACTAGGTTGAATCTTAGCATGCAATGCTACTTTGATTGGTTCCTTTTATAAGTATTTAGCAATGTTCTCGTCTTGATCATATATATGTGTTGAGCCAACCGGCATCAACACAACTTAACAAGTTAATGTCCCGTTGACTTACAAGAACAAGTCACAAGTTAGCTTTTACACAAAGACAAAGAGATATAAAGAGAAGAATAAAACCATTAGACTTTTCTTTATATTTGTATTCCTTTTGCTTTAAGTAATCACAACCAGCTTTTACCTAAAGGTTTTCTACTAGATTAAAGACCCAAACCCGGAATCTATTAATTCTAGTTCTTTGCATGCAATTAAACACTAAGGTGATCAAACTAAGTGATAAGAAACATGCAATTAGATAAGTGAAGCGCAAGGAATACAGAACATATACTGAATAATACTTATATTAAAAAGGACTTACAACCAAAGCAGCAATGCAGCTTCAAAATAACCCAATGTAGCAAGGAAAGTAGAAGCTCATTACACAAAGGAGGCAAGGGAAAAGAGAGAATAATCTAGGAAATGGTGGATGCTTCTAGCAATCAGCCATGGACCTATTTATACTACAATTGACACTAAATGGGAGTAAATGGCCGGCCTAAACAGCCACCTTTAATGCCATAAAGGTGGTGCAAACAGCCGGAGTAAAGTCTTTGTCGCTAAACCGTAGGGGCAGCCTTCAGAACCGCAGGGGCGATTTATACGAAAACGCTTGGAGTTCTTCATGGCCACAGGGTGGCCTGACAATTCCATAGGGGCGGATCTTTAATGCTCTTCAAACGTTTGACTCTTCATCTTTTTGTCGCTTATGATGTCGAGTCGCAGGGCGGCCCAATGTCACCGCAGGGGCGGTGACACTGGCTCTTCGGCTTCACAGCTCCGCAGGGTGGTCCGCAGGCAGAGGCGCAGGAGCGCCGGCTTCGCTTCTTCAAGGTGAGTCATCACAGGGGCACCCAAGAGAGGCGTAGGGGTGGTTTTAGTCTTCGTTCCGGGCGTTGGCGAAGGCGCAGGCTGCGTTCCGGAGTGCAGTGTCACCCGCAGGGGCGGTGACATTGCTCCGCGGGGGCGGTGAGGCACCAGAAGCTTGTCTTCATGAACGGTCTTCAACTCCCAAGTGCTTCTAACTTCTATTTTAGATTCTTTTAGACTTCTTCTTCTGGATTAAGAAGTTAGTAGCATAAACCGACTCTAATACAATGAAAAGACTCTAAAACTAACCTAAATGATAGTGATTCCATCACCTATCAATAAAGCACTACAAATGAAACTACTGTGGAAAATCATGGCAGAACCGGACAATATTTGGGTGAAAATCATTGAAGAAAAATATATGAAAGGCTCATGCCTTTGGAACTATCAATGTGGGTCTTATGTTTCATGGCAGTGGAAGAAACTAGTAAAACTAAGAGAAGATGTCGACAAAGGTCTTAGATGACGAGTAGGTGATGGAAGAACAATTAGATTCTGGAAGGACATAATGGGTAAATGACAAATCTCTTTTAGATTCATTGACTAATTTGTACATGATTAACCAGAATGAAACCACCGATTCATATATCACAAACAAGGAGTGGAATCCTCATTTGCTTAATCAATCAACCACGATACTAACTACGAGTATAATTGATAAAATAAAAAATTACAACCTCTCTAATAACGATATTAAGGATAGATTGTACTGGGCAGCAAATGATGATGGATGATATTCGACTAAATCGGCTACAGAAATGATTCAGAAATGAAAAGTGGGGGTTACCATGGATAAGTCGTGGATATGGAAAATTGACTATGCCGAAAATAAAAAATTTCTTGTGGAAACTAACTCTTGATGGGTTACCTACTAAACAAAATCTTGATAGACAACGAATTCCCGTTGTTATGAATTGCGATTTCTGCAACCACCATATAGAAAGCGCAAAGCATTTGTTCTTTCAATGCCCTTATTTGACAAATTGTATCGACAACATCAAAATATTAAACATTTTAAAGAATTATGACTTGGATAATAAGAGTATCACGGAAGCTATTTTGGACCTTAAAGGAACAATTACATCTTCTGAGTTAAGATTACTTACTGTCATTTGGTGGAACATTAGGATGGTACAGAATCAATTCATATTTAACAAAATAATGTTTCCACAAAACTTGAAAACATTAGCTTTAAAACAGATTGCAGAATGGGATCAAGAAAACAATTATCTGAATAATAATGACAACAAAACCAAGAAGCAAAGAAGAAAAACTAAAAATATAGAATGGAAACGCCCTGAAGAAGGCACTTTTAAACTCAATTTTGACGCCTCACTAAGCTCATCGAACAATTTCTCTTTTGTTTACATTATTAGAAACCATTGCGCCATCCCTATTGCTATAGGAAGCGGTAGATGCAATGTAGAATCAGTGTTAGAAGCAAAAGCACTCGCCCTTAGAAAGGGCCTACAAAAGGCCAAAGGGCTAAGAGTGAATTCCATTGTGATTGAAGGTGACAATCTGATGCTCATCAATACATTAATCGAGTCTGGAAATCTCCATGAGATTTGGACATGATCATCACAAATATTTCAAATTTGATCTCGGGATTCTCTAACTCCCTAACAAAACATTTACAGGGAAATTAACACGGTCGTGAACAAGATTGCCATGCACGGACACAACATCGTTTAGGGCGTCAATGCCATTCCTGAAGATGTTCAAGACCTCATCCAAAAGGATGCTTTCGGTCGATCGGTTTCCAGGAATTGCCACGACTGTTTTATGTCTTTTATCTGATAATACACTACAACCAACAAGGTGTGGGTGGATCAGAACTCATTATTTTTCTTTTATCCACCCAATATTACTTCCAAATTGTTTTATCACCCGAACATATATTATTTTAATTAAATTTTTTTAACCGTAGTGAATATTCGAAGGTCTACTTACATGGAAAAATCGAGAACATAGAAATTAGGATGATTATAGGGATACAATACAATTTACAACCATTTAACTATTCTACCTCGATGCATTTTATACTAGCAATTTCCAACCATTTAACTATTCTCATCTCATATGGATAATTATGTACTTGTATATCGTCGGGAGTGACGGGAGAGCTTCAACCAAATTGCTTGCTACTAGAATCGTGTTGCTTTTCCCCCTCACTTGTTCAAGAAATTAATGCTATCAACTCCGCTTCTATTAAGCTCTCCATCCGCTTCTGCACAATACATGCATTCACTTCCTCAAATCATTTTCTAGTCAATCCAATCCTCTACTGCTTGCAGTCAAGGTCATTTATGTTTTGTTGCCGCGGTTAGCAAATGTTATCCATATGTGATTTTTTGGCTTAGTAACTCTTGTCTGGGTTTATTTTCCGAGCGCGTATAATGTATTTTCGCTGCATCTTGTGCAACGACGGAATTGAATAAAGTAAGTCATATATACATACGTTTGTGACTCACTTGGAACCTTCACTATTGTGACTTGTCTTTGTACCTAATTCTTGTATAAATCCAACCAAATATGATTGCCCAAGTAATTTCCAATCTAGGGAGAAAAGAAAAAAAGTGTTCCTAAGTAGAAGCCTTTTGTATTTTCCTAATCATAGATCAGTAATCAAGCGATGAAGACCACTTACATCATTGATTTCTTATTTCATAAATTTTTTTTATTTTGGGTTGAATTGTATCCCACTATTAAAATGTTTCATAAAAAATCTAGACTTTTCCCAAAAAAAATTTTTGTTTGAAAAAAAATTCTTACCTTTACTTTTGTGCAACTTTTGCAGGATTTGAAGACTTGGGTCCACCTCCAAACTAGCCAAACGGCTACTTCTTCCCTTTTTCAATTTGTATTTTGATTTTTTTTTGTTATAATATAACCGTTAAACTATAACGGTTATATTTTTTTTAAAAAGGTTTTTTTTATAAAAAATTACACCAACATACATATTCCCCCTCCCCCTCTATATATAGACACCCATTTTGACATATTTTGACACACTTCAAAAAGTTCCATTTCTCTTATTTGTCTCTTCAAACTCGTAAGAAATTGTGTTCTTTTGTTCCATTTCTGGAAAATATGGATCCAAATAATTCTCATCGGCCCTCGATAAATTTCAACGATTTTGATCATTCTTTTATCAATCATTCTCAATTTTCGCAGTTTTTTGAAAAATGTAGGAGGGATTTTCCCACCATAACAACCAATTCTACAGGCAATGACTCAACCAACTTACCAAAACTTTTTCCCTAACTCTCAAAACTATTAAAGCTCTCCACAAGTTTTTCAAGGAAACAATAGCCAAACGATTAGTTGTGATACTGTTCCGAAGACATATCATATCCCTTTGGAATCAGTATTTCCACCTCCTTTAGGCAACCACAATCATCCGATTCCGGTTGCAACAAAGAACCGTGATTGGTTTGTCAAAGAAGAAGAAGCACTAATTGAGGCCTATTTTGCCAACTACACAGACTCCATTATTGACAAAGATAAGAAATTTGCTGATCTTTGGAGAGATATACATCACTCATATGAAATGGATTGTCAACATCAACCAGATGAGATTCCAGAGCGGAATAAGAACATGTTGGCGACTCATTGGAAAAGGATGAGTGCTGATTTACTCATTTGGGCCGGTGCTTTGAAAGAAGCTGGTCAAATTACAAGAAGTGGGTACAATGAAGCTGATGTTACAAAAAATGTACATCAAATATTTCTGAAGAACCGATAGGTGAATAAAAAGGATAAAAGATACTCTAGAAGGGGGGGGGGGGTGAAATAGCCTACTCTCCGTCCCAAGGTATAGCCTTAGGATCTAACTATTTATTATCAGCTTCAAAGAGTCCTAGATACAAACTAGAAGAAATCCCCTTCTTCTCTCACTGTAGCCAATGCTACGATCTAGCTCCAACTCTTCACCTTGCTATAATAGCCTAGTTACTTCGCAGAGTAACACACACTCGAGTATAACACTCTATAGATATCTCAATGGAGCTCTTGAGTTTTATCTCTCTCTAGGGGATAAAGCTTTTTAGAGAAAGAGAGAAAGAAAAACTATTTGATCGAATGAAGATGTTTTGGATCGCTTGAAGACTATTGATGTTTCCGTGTAAGCTTCTGTGTTTGTTCTTCAATCGTCATCTTCATTTATAGCCTTCTATGGAGAGGTCTTCTAGCCTTTGGAAAGATGACCGTTTGAAGATCACTCTTTTTCTCCATGAAGATCGCTTCTTGGTTGAGATGAGATAGACGGTGCGGATCTTCATCTCCTGAGAACACGTTGATCTCTCGCTCCTTGATCTTCTCGTATTTGTTGTAACAATATTAAATTCCAGGGGAGATAATCTTCGTGCTTTTTGGTTGAGGATCTTTGTAAGATCTTTAATGGAATGTTGAGATCTTCACTTGATCATATCTTCTTGTTTGAGCAAATCTCTCGTAGAAGATCTTCTTAGTGATTTTAAATATTTTTAACGTGCGGCCTTGACTTCTTTGTTCCCTTGGAATTCATTTCAAGGCCTTCGTTGTTTGAACACTCTAAACTCAAGGTCCTTTGAAGTCTCTTGCAAAATCTGCACTTTATTTAATCCAAACCACCAAACCAAGCAACTCGATATATAATCAATAAATTGTTAGTGTATCAAACTACTTCATTTGTGTTTAAATCTTCCATCATCAACACTTGTATAACTTGATAATCAAGGTGGAGTTTTCAATCTCCCCCTTGATGGAAGACAACACAAATGTTTTCGTACTTGCATTGTAAGGTTAGCGATGCATATATGAATATAAAACTTAAAATGCAGAATGCAGAATATCGAATGTCGGATCACATTCGTTTCTCCCGCTTTGTCTTTCAACAAGGGAGAAAAATAGTTAAAGCACGAGAGTTTTAAAGCATTACAACCCCAAAGAAAAGAGTATTTCCACAAAACCAGAAAAATAATTAAGTTTTTCAAAAACCAGCCTTGACAGCATGGACATCCTGAGAACTTCATTCTTTATATCACCTAGTTGAGCTCCCTTTCCCAAAATGCTCTTTCAAACACAATTTCCTCCAACGATTTTGAGCATGTACGAGGTCAAGTTCTTTGCGGGAAAGGTCTGTTCGCGCCTCTGATCAAAATTCTTGTCATATTTCTTGACTACTCCAAATTCTTCAATATTCAGAATGTTTGGATCCTCAGACGATGGTTGGCAAATAGGACGGTCTTTGACAATCTTATGACATTGTGTCATGACCTGTTCAGCATCCCTTGTGGTAGCTTGCCGATCTTCTTCTGTTATGGGCTTGATGCTATTGGCACATGTAAGAGAAAGAGCGTTGACATGAAACATTTGATTAATTTTCTGATTTAGAATACCCAGTAGATCTTGTGTTTCGTCCAGCCGGTCAGTCACTGTTGATCGGAAGAGAACAAGATCGGTTCTCTGAGAGTCCATTGCTCTCTCTACAGCTTCCAGACGTTGTACCGTGGTATAGTTCCATGCTGGTTGCTCCTTTAGAACCCATATTGTTCTATAGTCAACCTCTGTTCTCTTAATCCCTATATTGTCAAAGAATTTCTCATCCAATTCTCCACACACAATATGTTCCACCTCATGAGAATAATCAATCGAAAAATGTTGAAAGATTTTTGGGAGCAAATTTCCATATGACAAGTGATAATCACTGGGAGAGTTTATAACATTAACCATATGAGACAGAATAATTTCTGGAAGATTTACTTTTAGCCCATTCAACACATGATACACAAACGCAAGTAACGTATTTGTTACCATATCTCTGTTGTTAATCCTTGGTACCACACATCTAACCAAAATAGTACAAAAAATTCTGGCTTCAAGGGTTAGACAAGTAGTAGTGGGTTGTGGTAAGGCATTGGGTAGAAGAAACTGTTCTTTGGGCAATTGAATGCTTCTAGTAGGGGTAGGGTGATCAAAGACATCATAGCAAGGAAGACCAAAGATATCAGTAATAATCTCAATAGTAATGGTGGTTTTCTTACCTTTGACAACCGAGTCCAAAATCCATTCTCCCCTTTCTCTTCGGGCGGTTAAGTTGATGTAGAACAACTTGGTTAATCTGGGGAAGGAGACCTGTCCTGCTTGAGCAGTATCCAAATAGAGCTTGCTTGAAGCACTTCAAGCCCTTGTAAGAAAAAGCATGTGAATAGTTCGCTATCGACAAGTGCACACATGCATTCATGTCATTCGTCGAACTCAGTCAACCATTTCTTGACGCCTATTTGACTTCCAAACCAGTGTGAGGGACTCCCCGTCTTGGCAAAAATTTCAGCATTGTTCATATGAACTGGAGCTTGAATCTGACCTTAAGCTTGAGTCAGAGTCTGAGTCGGAGGAGATCTGAACCACTCTTTGTCGCTTGGGGGCCGATGATGTGGCCTCATCAACTGAAGATCTCTTGGATGCCATGAAAATATTTGAGAAAGAGCAAGCGGGTTTGTGAAAAATGAAAGAGTAAAGCACAGAGTTTGCAAATAGAATATGAAGCGGAAGAGATAAAGAAAGAAGAGAAGTGGTATTTAAGGGAAGAAGTCACATCAACGTAAGATCACTAAGATATTGAGAAACTCAAAATCTTGGGAGAATCATTGTTGATTAAAATTCTTTTCATAAATTTTGGTAACCACTTTTCAAAATTCTTTGAATCTGAAAATAAAGCCTTTTGAAATCCCTTTTAAAGAAAACTCTTAAAAAAATTAAGGAATTTGCATATCTAAACGATATGAATTCCTAATTGATCCGAATTTTAATTTACCCTTTGAAACGTGTTTCAAGGCCCTTGAAAATATTAATTGGGTTGCATACGCAAGAACAAATAAAATGATTTACTCCCCTACGTTAATGCTTCATTGTTCAACATACCAAGATCCAATCTAATAAAATTAAATTGTTCCTCAGGAAGTGGCTTGGTAAAGGTATCTGCAAGCTGCAAGTTAGTAGATATAAAAGAGATCGAAACATCACCTTTCTCAACATGATCACGTATGAAGTTATGCCTTACATCAATATGCTTAGTCCTTGAATGCTGCACATGATTTTTGGTTATGGAAATAACACTTGTATTATCACATTTTATATGAATACCTTTCAAATCAAAGCCAAGATCACGAAGTTGTTGAGCAATTCATAGAATTTGTGCACAACAGGCTCCCACAGCTATATATTCAACTTCGGCTGTGGATAGGGCGACCAAATTTTTCTGCTTGGAGTGCTAACTAATTAGGGATGACCCTAAAAATTGGCAACATCCAGAAGTGTTTTTCCTATCGACCTTATAACCTGCAAAGTCTGCATCTGAATAGCCAACAAGGTGAAACGAGCTTTGACGCGGGTACCATAACCCTAGATCCTTAATGTCATTGATATACCGAAAAATTCTTTTCACAGCTATCAAGTGTGACTCTTTAGGATCAGCTTGAAATCTTGCATCATGCACACGCTAAACATCATGTCAGGTCGACTAGCAGTTAACTACACTTTTTCCATCCTTGTCATGGTCAAGCAAAAGTGTTGAACTCATAGGAGTCTTTGCGACCTTAGATTGATCCATTTTGTACTTCTTAAGCAAGTTCTTAGTATACTTGCTTTGATTGAGAAAAATTCCTTTCTTTGCTTGTGTAACTTGAAGTCCAAGAAAGAAATTTAGCTCACCCATTAAGCTCATTTCAAATTTCCCGCACATAATATTTGAAAATTCCTTGCAAAAAGAATCATTAGTAGCACCGAATAATATATCTCAACATAGATTTGTACGAATATATCGTTGCCTCTAGTTTTAATAAATAAAGTTTTATCAATCAACCCTCTTTTGAATTTGTTTTCAAGAAGATATTTGGACAATCTTTCATACCAAGCTCGAGGAGCTTGCTTAAGACCATAAAGAGCTTTGTCCAATTTAAAAACGTGATCCCAAAATTCATCATTTTTAAAACCAGGAGGTTGAGCAACCTAGACTTCTTCTAAAAAGCCGTTTAGAAAAGCACATTTTACATCCATTTGAAAAAGTTTTATGCTCATAAAAGATGCAAAAGCAAGTAGCATACGTATGACTTCTAACCTGGCAACCGGAGCAAAAGTCTCCTCATAATCAATACCTTCTTCTTGGTTATAGCCTTGTGCTACAAGTCGTGTTTTATTTCGTATGACTTTGCCACTTTCATCCAACTTATTTCGAAAGACCCATTTCGTGCCGATGACAGATTGGTACTTTGGTCTTGAAGTAAGAGTCCAAACATTGTTTCTCTCAAATTCATTTAGTTGGTTTTGCATGGCAATGATCCAATCGGGTTCTTGGAGAGCTTGAACATAATTCTTTGGCTCGATAAGAGACATGAGCGCGGAGAAAGCACATAGATTGCTCACTTTTGATTGAGTTTGAACTCCATCATTTGGATCTGAGATCACATTCTCTTGTGGATGGTATGAAGAGTGTTGAAATTTTCTTCGTTTGTAAGATGGAGCAGATCCTGAAGGTTGAGCCTCATATGCTTGACTAGATTCAGGTACCGTTGATATATTGCCCTTGGATCCTATCTCAAGGCCTTGAAGTTGAGTTTCAAGTCCTTGAAACGGAGTTTTGAGATCGCAGTTTTCTGTTTCAAGGTCTTGAAGGTGTGTTTCAAAGTCTTGAGGGTTTTCTTCGGTATCTTGAATCTTTTCTTGCATATTCTTTTCTTGATCTTTAGGATCTTCATCTTCATCCAAATTGTGATCTTCTCGTTGATTCAGATTTAGATCTGCAAAACTGTCACTCAAAGTACCATCATTGCTTTCATAAAAAATAACATGGATATTTTCCTCAACAATTTTGGTACGTTTGTTATAGACACGATAGGCTTTGCTATTTGAAGCATATCCAATGAATATTGCTTCATCACTACGTGCATCAAATTTCCCAAGGTTATCTTTGCCATTGTTATAAACAAAGCAAGTATATCCAAAGGGTTTGAAATATGAAATATTTGGTTTTCTTCCTTTATAGAGTTTATAAGGAGTCTTTTTCAAAATAGGGCGAATTAAACATCTATTCAAATTATAATTTACAGTGTTTACTGCTTCAGCCCAAAAACGTTTTGGCAAACTATTTTCTAAAAGCATTGTCTTAGACATATCCTCAAGAGTGTGGTTCTTACGTTCCACAACTCCATTTTGTTGAGGAGTTCTAGGAGCTGAAAATTATGTGAAATACCATATTTTGCACAAAACAAATCAAACTTTAGTTGATCAAATTCTCTACCATGATCACTTCTTATAGAAACGATTGATAGGTTTTTCAAAGTTTGCAATTCCTTACATAATTTTAGAAACTCAAATAATGCTTCAGATTTTTCTTGTAGGAAAGAAATCCATGTGAAACGAGAGAAATCATCCACAATAACAACGATATACTACTTGCCTTTGGGAGATTTGACACGCATAGGTCCACAAAGATCCATATGTAAGAGTTCAAAGGGTCGAGAAGAACTTACAACTTTCTTAGTTTTGAATGAACCTCTTGTTTGTTTACCTTGTGTACAAGCCTTACATAGTTCATCTACCTTGAAATTTAGGTTTGGCAAACCTCGTACCAAGTCTTTTGTATGTAGCTTCTGTAGTGTGTGCATGCTTACGCGATTAAGTCTTCTATGCCAAAGCCTTGGATCATCAGTCAAGGCCTTTAGACATTTAAGCTTAGTTCCTGAAACTTGGTTTGTACTTATAGAATACACATTGTTACATCTAGGACCAATAAGCACAATTTCACCTGTCTTTTTGTCTTGAACTTCACATTTTTCTGAATCAAACAATACTTTGTTGCCTTTATCACATATTTGAGAGATGCTAAGCAGATTATACTTCAAACCGTCAACCAAATATACATCATCAATGAAGTTAGATGAATTATAACATATTTTACCTATGCCAATAATGTCACACTTTCCTTTATCACCAAGCGTAATGGTTCTAGATGATTGCTTCTTTAAATCTGAGAATAAAGAGCTTTTTCCACTCATGTGTCTTGAGCAACCACTATCTAATATCCATTTATGCTCCTTTACCTTGGTGATATCTTGTAAAACAACAAACATCAACCTTTCTGGGTCGACCAAATGACATATTTTGGTCCGTATTTAGGTTCGATCATGTTTGGTGGTCTAGTACCTTTAGGAATCCAGATTTGTTTGACTTGTTTCCTTAAACATAGAGGATAGGTGCTTCTAATAATATAAGGATCATTTCTTCTATATGGACATGTAGATTTAACATGACCCTTTTTACAACAGTAAAAGCAAGTAGGCATATGAATACTTCCTTTGGCTTTGACAAAAGTGGTAGTTGGTTTTCTAGGAAAGATCCTATGATAACCTATACAAATTTTGTTAAGAGAGGACTGTAGTTCACCCATCATTCATTCAAGATTAGCTTTTGAACGAGTAAACTTAACAAGTGCATCCCTCTGGTCATGACACGTCTAAGTTAGATCAACTTTCTCTTTCTCTAAATCGATATAGTTTCGATGAAGAGAGAAGAGGTTGTCCTTGAGAATCGCATTTTCCGATTCCAAGGCTTTGATATTGTCATCAAGGTCCACCTTTTCTGTGTTAAGATTTTCAATTTCCAGAGACATCTCACTTAGTTGTTTTCTTGTTCAAGAAGCTTTTCTTTTAAAGAATTTATCTATATTCTATGTTCCTTGTCACATATAATAATGTCTTTAAAGAATTGTTTTAGGTCAGATTCAAGTTGAGACATGACAAGGATATTTTCTTAGGTCGTTTATATCCTATCAAAGTAATTTCCGAACTCAATACTAAAGCAAGTATAGTGATTAAGTAAGGGTCGAACCCAAGAGAGATAGAGAGTAATTAAAGCACAAATGTGATTAAACTATCAACTATTTATAACCAAGGGGGGTTTGTGATTGTTAAAGTGACAAATAGGCAAAGCAAACAAGAAGTTGATTTCAATGATTTTAAGAAAACGTTGCCCTTGACAATTATCCGCTTTAACATAAGATATGGTTGATCATTGTTTTTATGAAGTTTATTCCAAAGTTTGTTCTCATCTCGATCGTATTTAAATACCGGTTCAGCCAGCCCCGATATTACTTATTGTTAATCCTAACTCGTAAACCTACAAAATCAGATTTTAACAATAGCATTCAAATAAAGATAAAGAGATACATGAGATTAAGAAACAACCAGTTACTAAAATCATGTGGTTATGTTCCACTCACGAATTACACTTGCAACCCACTTATGTAAACATGTTTGCTACTAGAAAGATGACCCGAACCCGGAACCACAATTCCTAGCACATTGGATAAGACCCAAGTACCTAGATGATCAAGCTAGATAGAGGGTGAGATACAATCAAGAAGTTAAGCACAAGAACATAACAAAAATCATTGTGGAATAACAACTTTAATTATAAAACTTACAACCAGATCTATGTCGAGAGCTTCCAATGTAAAGCACAACTAAAGGTGCTTAGCCCTCCATAGAGAACAAAATAAAACAAAGAAAATAAAAGTGTTTTTGATGTGATGAGGTGAAAAATGAGATGTTCTAACACTATTCTAACATCTCTATTTATACTAATTAGGACACTAAATTGCAGTAAATAGGCAGCCTAAACCGTCACTTTAAATGTCATAAAGTGAGAGTCTAAACAACCAAATTTATTACAACTGTTGCATAACCGCGGGCGCAGATCTAGGAGCCGCGGGGCGGTTTAGTGCAAAACGCTCCATCTTGAACTAAGCCACGGGGGCGGCATGGCAGGGCCGCGGGGGCGGGTCATTAATGCTTTGGAACGGTTGACTGTTGATCTTCTTGACCTTTCTGGTGTCAAACCGCGGGGGCGGCACAGTGTCGCCGCGGGGGCAGGACAGTGTCGCCGCGGGGCGGGACAATGTCATCGTGGGGGCGGTGACAGGGTTCTTCTAGAGTCAGTGTCGCCGCGGGGGCGGGCCAGTGTCGCCGCGGGTGCCGTGACAGGGTCCCTCTAGAATCAGTGTCGCCGCAGGGGCGGGACAGTGTCGCCGCGGGTGCCGTGACAGGGTTCCTCTGGAATCAGTGTCGCCGCGGGGCGGGACAGTGTCACCGCAGGTGCCGTTACAGGGTTCCTCTGGACTTCTCTTTGCTTCCATTCTTCTTCCAACTGTTGCTAAATCTTTGGATTTCTTCGTTGCTTAGTTCTTCAGCTGGATTTACACAATTGGCAACAAAATACAACCATTTGACTCTAAAACATACTTAAACTACCTTAATAAGATAGTGATTCCATCACCTATCAAGACATAATTGTACTTACCACATTGTCAACATATAGATTTGAATCTACTTCATGATCGGCCATGAGACACAAGTTTGCTTGTTCTTTTTCGTCTTCTGAATCACTCCATGAAGCTACCATAGCTTTCTTCTTTCGATCATTTTTCTTGAAGTTGGTCCTCTTCTTTTTTGGACAATCCTTCACAAGATGATTTGTTTCACCACATTCAAAACAAGTTAGCACTCTAGTTTTCTTGTTAGAGTTAGAAAACTTACCTCGGTATTTTGATGTTCGTGGATATTCTCTATTGTTTGTAGATTGTTTCTTTATCTTGAGAATTCTCGCGAGACCCTTAGAGATCATGGAAATTGCATCTTCTACATCATCATCATCATCACTATCTTCCTCGTCTGATGATAATTCACCCTTTCTTGATTTTAATGCCAAATTTTTAGTGTTGGATGAGAGCTCTCCATCTTCTTCACCAAGAACCATTTCATGTGTGATGAGTTTTTCAAGGAGGTCATCAAGAGGAAGAGTTGAGAGATTTTGAGCTTCTTCGATGGCAGTCATCTTTGGTCCCCACTTGGCTTTAGGTAAGCTCCTTAGAACTTTCCTATCTTTTTCTTCATTTGTGAAGACCTTTCCTAGTGAGTCCAAATTGTTCACTATCTCAGTGAATCTTGTGAACATTTCCTTAACTAGTTCATTTGGATTCATCTTGAATAGCTCGTATTGTCTGAGGAAGATGTTAATCTTTGTTTCCTTGACTTGACTTGTTCCTTCGTAAGTGACAACGAGTTTGTCCCACATTTCCTTTGGACTCTTGCATGATCAGATGCGGTTGAATTCGTTGGCATCTAATCCGCAGTAGAGTAGGTTCATTGCTTTGTAGTTCTTTGACACAATGTCCAAGTCAGCTTGTGTGAAGTCAGCTTCCTTCTTTGGGACTTGGACACCTTCAACCGTTGTAGTTGGGACTTTGGGGCCATTTTGAATAATGCTCCATAGTTCCATGTCTTGATCAATAATGAACATACGCATTAGTGCTCTCCAATAGGCAAAGTTGTTGCCACAGAAGAGTGGTGGTCAAGATAAAGATCTTCCTTGAGCAAATCCTCCATCACCTACAGGATTCATGATTAGTCTCACTGATGGTTAAATCAATATACGTGAGTCTAGCTCTGATCCCAATTGAAGAACCGATAGGTGAATAAAAAGGATAAAAGATACTCTAGAAGGGGGGGGGGGGGGGTTGAATAGAGTATGGGAACATTTCGCAAAACCAATCTCAAGGCCTTGAAACCAAATTTAAGGGACTTGATGTCGATTTGAGTTCTTTTTGATACTTTGATTTCAAGGGCTTTGAAACAACTTTCAAGGGCCTTGACTTTGTACTCCAGCAAAACAAAGTTAGTCACAATAAAACAAGATATAGTGCGGAATGTAAAAGATCGACAAAAGGATATGTTTACGAAGTTCGGCTCTAAATAGCATACTCTCCGTCCCAGGGTACAACCTTAGGATCTAACTATCGATTATCAGCTTCAAAGAGTCCTAGATACAAGCTAGAAGAAATCCCCTTCTTCTCTCACAGTAGCCAATGCTACGATCTAGCTCCAACTCTTCACGTTGCTATAATAGCCTAGTTACTTCGCACAGTAACACACACTCAAGTATAACATTCTATAGATATGCCAATGGAGCTCTCGAGTTTTATCTCTCTCTAGGGGATAAAGCTTTTTAGAGAAAGAGAGAAAGAAAAACTATTTGATCAAATGAAGATGTTTTGGATCGCTTGAAGACTGTTGATGTTTCCGTGTAAGTTTCTGTGTTTGTTCTTCAATCGTCATCTTCATTTATAGCCTTATATGGAGAGGTCTTCTAGCCTTTGGAAAGATGACCGTTTGAAGATCACTCTTCTTCTCCATGAAGATCGCTTCTTGGTTGAGATGAGATAGACGTTGTGGATCTTCATCTCCTGAGAACACGTTGATCTCTCGCTCCTTGATCTTCTCGTATTTGTTGTAAAAATATTAAATTCCAGAGGAGAGAATCTTCGTGCTTTTCGGTTGAGGATCTTTGTAAGATCTTTAATGGCCGGTTGAGATCTTCACTTGATCATATCTTCTTGTTTGAGCAAATCTCTCGTAGAAAATCTTCTTAGTGATTTAAAATCTTTTTAACGCGCGGCCTTGACTTCTTTGTTCTTTTGGAATTTATTTCAAGGCCTTCGTTGTTTGAACACTCTAAACTCAAGGTCCTTTGAAGTCTCTTGCAAAACCTGCGCTTTATTTAATCCAAACCACCAAACCAAGCAACTCGATATATAATCAATAAATTATTAGTGTATCAAACTAATTCATTTGTGTTTAAGTATTCCATCATCAACACCTATATAACTTTATAATCAAGTTAGAGTTTTCAATTTCGAAGGTCTTTCCAAGGTGCACTAAGGAATTTCAAATATCAGAGTGATTGGGAGATGGTGAACAAGTATCCAAAGTGGAAAAAGTTCATGAGGTGGGGTTTGAATAAGGAAGAAAGGAGGAAAGTTGATGCTAATCACACGGAGGAAAATGATCTCGAATATAACATTGGTAGTGGCAAGAGAAGTAGGTACGATGCTAGCGGTAATTTCGTATCTGCAGGTACAAGTCGTCCAGATGGTGTAAAGAAAGCCAAGGCTAAGAGAAAAGGCAAAGAGATTGTAAAAGAAGATTTATCCAAAATGGGTGAGCAGATTAAGGCTTACAATGATCAACGGGGTTTTGAGATAACTCTAAAACAAGAGAAATTTGAGTTTGAGATGCAGAAGAAAATGAGAAGACAAAAACAATTGGAATTAGAGGAGAAAAATCTTCAACTTCAACGAGAGAGAATGAAGGCTGAGAAGCAGAAACAAAAATCTGATATGTTACACGTGTTGCTGTCTAAGACATTACTAACCCCAAGAGAAGACAAGCTAAAGGAGAAATTGCTCATGGATCTTGACGATTACATCTAATTTCTCTATGTCAAGTTGAAGGAGAAACTGAAGAAGTCAGAAGAGTAATTTTAATTATTTACTTAAGTTTAATTTGATGTTTGTTATAAGTATTAGTCTTCTTTTAAGTTTCTTTTAATTTGAAGTCTTGTTTTCAATGTCATGTTTATGTGTTAGTGAATGCTCAAATCTATGTCATAGTCATCTTACAACAGTGAAATGTGTGTCATTGAATGATCACATCTATGTGTTCGCCCCTAGAGGTGTGTGCAAATAAGTTTTAAATTTATAAAACTAGAATCAAGCAGCGAACCCGCAGTGTACGGATCGACGTAGTTAAGCAAGAATTCCAGAGTATCGAACACAGGGATTTGGGGGGGAACGAACTCGATTGCAGATTATCAAGCAAGTAAATATGGGAGTTTTGCAAATATTGGGAAAACAACAATACTAAAGATCCAGGTATCCAGCTGTGGCAATCGATTCAAGATATACTTAATGATGTAAAGACAGAGTTGAGATATGCAAAGGTATACTAATGTAAGGTAATCGTACGGTGAAGTTCCAAAAACCTTATATAACTCACCTACAAGGCACTCTCTATACAGGTTGTTGAGGCTCAATATAGAAGGATTCTAGAGATGAGAATTAGTGTCAAATACCCAAACTTATAACCCAAGGATCAAGACTAACTTAACCGATTGAGGTTGTGACACTCACAATCGAGGTAGAGGTTGTTGAGGCTTCACTACCACCTAGAAAAGACAAGTCTAAACTAAGCTAAAGCAAATCTTTAACTTTAGATTAAAGTAAAAGCAGGTTCGTAGACTTAAGGGAAATCACGGTTAGTTCTTGAGGTTCCACGGCCGTGGTCTCAAGAACAGACCGTAATTTAGGGTTGTCGGCGAGTCTCTCTAACTCTCAGGGTCTAATCTGTTTGCGATCGATCTATCATCATCTAAGCCACAACTATCAACCCTTCACCTTAGAATTGTTAAGGGTTTTTAGCCAATAAGAGTCATGTTGATATCAATTCAAGAATTAAAAGATAAAAAGATGAAAACTTTCAAGAACTTTCAATAATCTTCAATTCAATCTCAAAGTCACAAAGAGAACAAGTAATGTCAAAAGATTCAAAGTAAAACAAACAATCACCACCTTAGGAAAGAAGAGAAAACGGGATGTCAATCCGTTTTCCAAATCAAACCTAAACAAGAAGAGAGATCTTCTTGCAAAATCTTCCAAGAACTTCGATCTTCCGCAAATCCAGAGATCTCAACAACAATCTCCACCAAAAGTGCGAGATTAGAGGAATTGCCAAACACGAACTTCGATCTCCCGAAGAGATGTCAATGCTTCCAAGCAAGGCTAAGCGAAGTGTAAGCGTGTCTAAGCGGTCCTAAGCGATGATGAATGAGGGTAAGCGGGGGTTCCGGATTCTTGCTTCGTCCGTCTTTTTATAGTGCAGGGCAAAATGTCGGCCCGGCCCAATCTTTAAAAGATCGTGGCTTCAAAGTGTGGCGAAAAGATTTTCCAAGATCACGGTCGTGGAAGTGTTCCACGACCGTAATTTAGAGCGTGGAAACAAATACGGTTTGCATCATAAGTTCCACGGCCGTGTAATCCTCTGGAATGAACATGAATTTCTGACTCTAAATCCACGGTCGTGGAATTGAACGTGGAATGTGATACGGCCGTATTTTAGGGCGTGGTTTAGGGCAAGAACGTGATTCTTCCCTAAACTCGTGCATTCCTCAAGCTAAAACTCCAAATTGCTTCCAAAGAACGTCCCCAATCCATGGACATATCAACTCAACTCTCCTTTGTTCGATTCCGTTCGGAAATAGCTCCAAATCACCTATAATCAACATAGAACTAGTGTAGACATCCATATCGACAATATAGGTAATACTAGCTCACATATGCACAAAGTTCAATCAAAGACTATCAATATGAATCAAATACGTTTAGAAAACGTGCCTAAAATATCACAATATTTCATGCTAACAAATAACTCCATACTTAACACTTGTTTGTCCCTAAGCAAGGTCTTTCAAAAAGCTTTAAACAAGAGTTAGGATGAAATATGTGTACCTTCTTTTGGATGAATGTGACTTCTAAAGAATAGATCATTCTCAAACCTTGCTTCAATCGTTTTTCAAACTTTCACACACTTAATCAAAGAGTAAAAGGCAAAGAAAATTCATGAACCAACTTAACTTCTAAACAAGCATTATAACCTTCAAACATTATCAAAATCAATCACAAGAAACTTCGATTTAGATCACCAAGTCATATAACCTTCTTTTGATCTTAAGGACTTTCAAAGAAAAGGTCTAGAATATGGAAGGGAAGGGAAAACTTTAAGGGAAAGTGGTGCATAAATCCGGGAAAGTGGACAACTACCTTCTTCTTCTTATGTGGTTCCCGCAACACTTCAACTTAGAGCTTCGCTCTCTTCTTTTCACTTTTCGACTTTACTTTTGGAGTTATGGATAGAGGTGCACAAAAACCGAAGCCTAGGAGATCGGCGTTTCTCAAATTTTTCAAGAGATGCCTCAAACCCTTAGCGCACATACCATAATCCGCTAGGAATATCGCTCAATCCGACTTTGGTAAGACACAAACACCCGGCTATGTGAATGGTGCCGAGTTACTCATCGTCATGATTGACTTCCCCAAACCTATAATTTCTTTTTATTCAATTGATTGCAAATAATTGCTCTCATGGCCCTCCCACATCAAACATGCCTTTTTCTCATTCACTTCTCCAAATTCCCGGATAGGTAAAAGAGGCTAATATTTCAATGAGGAGCTAGATGATCAAAGAAAGAAGAAAGAAAGTATTGAATTGCCTTAATCATTTCAACAAGAAGTATAGGAACTTATAACGTGATTTCAACTTCAATTTCCTATCATGATTTAGGTAACATTTTCACATTATAAAACTTGCAAAAGAGGTGAAATTCATTCATTCAAATTCTTTTCAATTCACAATCCTTTTAAACATGCAATTGTCATCAAACTCAATTCACAAGTAGTGATTATCATGGAAATCATCTCAATTCATTAGAAGCACAAAATTTTCAAAATTTTTCAAATTTTTATGGGTTTTTCAAGTCACTTTTCATGCAATGTAATAAGGAAACGTGCAACACATAATGAACATGCAATGATAGTCTCAAATGAAAGCAAGCATAGTAAGTAGAGTTATTACAGACTTTTTAGTACATCCCACCCCATACTTAGGACGAACATTGTCCCTAATGTTCAAAAGAAATAAAGAAAAGAAGAAAAGAAAAAGAAACTCACAAAATGGTGGCGGGAATGTCTAAAACAAACGATCATGCGTCCAATCACTGCGGCGGCGGTGGAGGTGGGAATGGAGAGAAACTCGGATCATAGAACCGCCCAAACTACTGGCGGTAGACGTCCCTCATCATGTGGTCAAGGTCGTCTAAGCGTCCGTCTCTAGCATCCGCCCGAATCTCTAGCGCTCCTACTCTCTCTGAAAGTCCGGTAGCCCAATCCGGCATATGCTCGTACCATCCCGGGGCGTGACTGTACCATGATGGGGCATCGGATGGTGCTGGTGCTGGTGGCGGTGGTGGTGCTGCTGGCTGCTCCGTGGACCAAGGAGGTGGGGTGGAATACCATGTGGGAGGTGTGGCCATCCACGTGGGCCTCTCACTCACGCTAGCGCGGCGAGATGACGAGCCTGAGGCTCTAGCTGGATGTGGAGAGCGTCGAGGTACATCTGGGGCCGCCTCCGGCTGGTCCGGAAACGTGCCAAACTCATGCTCCGCTCCTCCTCCACTCTCGAACTGATCTCCCATATCCTCCTCTACAATCGGCGGTGGTACGTAAGGGGGAGCTACTATCCTGTTCGCATGCATCGCAGCGAACGTCTCCTTCCAGTTATGGCGTCCCGCCATAATGGAGTACTCCGGCAGCCACTCTATACCCCTACCCGTCCTAGTCTCCCAAGGCATGCCCGCATAAGGCGGACCTCCATGTGTGGGGAAGATGAGTCCCCTAACCATGAATGCGTGTAGCCCTAAAGGAACGGCCGGTATGCGGATGCAAGCAGAAAAATCTACACCGAAACTCCTAGCAATGTGGGTCACTATCCCACCATATCCAATGTTCCCCTTCTTCTTATTCTTGAGTTTACTCATCGTAGCCGCCAAAAGAGTAGCACAATCTGCACGGCGACCGTATAACATGCTATAGAGCAAGAATAGCTCATCCGTCTTGATCTTTTGGGGCGTCTCCGTCCTAGGAAAGAGACACTCCGATAGAACGCGGTGTGCTATCTTCAAGGCTAAATGGTACATCAATCTAGCCTTGGTATCGGCGGGTTGCCAACGGTCCTCGTCGGCGTAAACCATAGCTACTTCCTCCCAAAAATTCTTGGGGTAAACTCCACTCGGAAATCGACCGTTATAGGTCTCATGAAACCCAAAGATAGTCCCGAACTCAACTATGCTCAAATGGTAGTCTCTTTCCATGAGACGGAAAGAGACGGTCCTATCTACGTGGCTGTGCTCAAAAGACGTCACAACCTCCCGGGTGATCTCCTCATAGGCGTCTTCACGAATGTTCGTGAAGACAAGAAATCCGGCTCTATCCAAGAGCCATGTAAGGTCATAACTATGTTGAGAGGATGTAGATCCTCCAACAACAAATACCTAGGGCCAATCACTGCCCTCTCCTTGATCCGGTCAAGTGCGTCAAGATGGTTCTCATGTATGGTTGGGATGCTAGGGTGAGGAGGTGAAGATGGAGGTGAAGGTGAAGATGGTAGTGAAGGAGATGAGGGTGGTGGTGCCCTAGAGGTGGAGGGGTTGCCCTTTCTTTTCTTATTTTGCTCTCCCTTCTTCTCTTTTATCCTTCCCGACATTCTCCTTACAAAATCCATTTTTTCACCAAAATTACGGTCTGTTCTTCAGGTTCCACGGCCGTGGTTTACCCAGAGACCGTGATTCGTCTCAGAATCTCGCGAATCTCAGCAATTTCACCAACAATCACCACAACAAGCAGTCCTAATCTAATTCCTTCCAGTCTTTGTCAGTTCTTCCTAAAAATCTATAGCAAAAGCGAACCAAATCTGCGAAAATCAAGAAGAAAGAATAAACCTCTTTTTCGGATTGAAAAATCCGAAATGCGCGTTTGTTGATGGATTTCCGCTCGATTTGTCGCTTGGATCTTGTTCGTGGTTGGATTTGCTGCAGTTTAGGATGAAGAATCGTTGAAAACGATTAGAAAACGAGGAATTGGAGGAGGTCGTGGGGTTTCGGCGTTTAGGGCGTGGAAAGGGGTAAGTTTTTGGGTAATTTTGTGAAGAATGTGGCTTATATAGTCGCAGGCAAAATTTTGAAAATCACGGTCTGTCGGGGTATTCCACGGCCGTGGAAGTGTACGGACCCGTGGTTTTGGTGATTTTTCAAAGGCTTTTGAGAATTACGGCCACTGTAGCTATGACGACCGTAATTTAGACCGTGGAACCTTCTGTAAAGCTTCAAAGTCCAAATTTCGTCGCTCTTCTTCGACATTATTCTCCCTTTCTCCTTTTCCATCGATCCTACAACCAAAGACACGAACATACCGGAAGAAATCGAGGCAAAATAAATCGAAAACGTCTATTCTAAGATAAACTATGAATCGAAAACAAAAACGAAAATGCAATACCTTGGGTTGCCTCCCAAGAAGCGCTTTGTTTAAGGTCCGTAGCTAGACCAATCTCGCACTTATTCGAGTGCGGTAGGCGCAAACTCCTCAGCTTGGAGTTCCGGCGTATACTTCTTGAGTCGTTGGCCGTTCACCTTAAAACTTCCGCTAGCTTCACCCCATACTTCAACTGCACCATGGGGGAAAATACGTTTAATTAGAAAAGGTCCGGTCCAACGGGATTTAAGCTTACCTGGAAAGAGGCGAAGTCTTGAATTGAAGAGGAGAACTTGATCCCCTTCTTTGAAGTCCTTTGGAATGATATGCTTATCATGCCAATGCTTTGCTCTTTCCTTGTAGATCTTAGCGTTTTCATAGGCGTTCAAGCGAAGTTCATCCAGCTTGTTGATGTCTAGGAGACGCTTCTCTCCCGCTTCCTTCATGCCGAAATTCAGCCACTTGATAGCCCAAAACGCTTTGTGCTCCAGCTCTACCGGCAAATGACAAGACTTCCCATACACAAGGTTATATGGTGTGGTTCCTATGGGAGTCTTGTACGCAGTCCGGTACGCCCATAATGCATCATCTAGCTTCAAGGACCAATCCTTCTTAGTCCTTGAAACCGTCTTCTCTAGAATTCCCTTGATCTCCCTATTTGAGATCTCAACTTGTCCACTCGTTTGTGGATGGTAAGGGGTAGCGATCTTGTGAGTAACCCCATACTTAGCTAGAAGAGCTTCAAAGCGACGGGCTATGAAGTGAGAACCTTCATCACTAATGATTGTCCTTGGTGTTCCAAATCGCGGAAAGATGGTCTTGTTGAAGAACTTAACCACCACCATGGCATCATTTGTGGGAGAGGCAATTGCTTTCACCCATCTAGAAACGTAGTCTACTGCCAATAGTATGTATTGGTTTCCACAAGAAGATGGGAATGGTCCCATGAAATCGACTCCCCAAACGTCGAAAATCTCCACCTCTTGGATGTTGTTGAGGGGCATCTCGTTCCTTCTAGAAATATTGCCTGTTCTTTGACAAGCATCGCAGCAAGAGACAAAGGATTGCACATCTCTAAATAAAGTAGGCCAATAGAATCCGGATTGCAATACCTTTGCGCTAGTCTTGTTCGAACTAGCGTGTCCTCCACAAGGTAGTGAATGACAATGGCGGATGACACTTTGCATCTCATCTTCCGGCACACATCGCCGGATGATGCCATCCGGACCTCTCTTAAAGAGGAGAGGCTCGTTCCAATAGTATTCCCGGACGTCCTTAAAGAACTTCTTCCTTTGTGCGTAGGATAGTCCGGGCGGTATCTCCTGGCAAACCAAATAGTTAACAAAATCAGCAAACCATGGTTCGTTACCTTTGGAGATCTCGTTGATGCACTCCTCTATGATGTGTAGGTGTTCGTCCGGAAAGGAGTCATCAATGGGTAGATGGTCGTCCTCTAGATGTGTGAGGTGACTCAAATGATCCGCAACAGAATTTTCTGAACCTTTCTTGTCGCGGATCTCAAGATCGAATTCTTGTAGGAGAAGAATCCATCTAATTAGCCTTGGCTTCGCGTCTTTCTTCGTAAGGAGGTACCGGATCGCGGCATGATCCGTGTAGACAATCACCTTTGCACCTACAAGATAAGAGCGAAACTTGTTAATAGCGTAGACAATGGCTAGAAACTCTTTCTCTGTAGTGGCGTAGTTAAGCTGAGCTTCGTCTAGCGTCTTGCTAGCGTAGTATATGGCATGGGTTCGCCCTTCCTTTCGTTGTCCAAGAACAGCTCCAATAGCTACGTCACTAGCATCGCACATAATCTCGAAGGGGAGAGTCCAATCCGGGGGTTGGATAATAGGTGCTGAAATTAGAGCTTGCCGAATGGTGTTAAACGCATCTAAACATTCCTGCGAAAACTCAAAAACCGCATCCTTCATCAATAGATTAGTGAGAGGTTTTGATATCTTAGAAAAGTCCTTAATGAAGCGTCTATAAAATCCAGCATGTCCTAGGAAACTTCTTATCCCTTTCACCGAAATTGGGGGAGGAAGTTTCTCTATGGTCTCTATCTTAGCCTTGTCTACCTCTATCCCTCTACTAGAGACTAAGTGACCTAATACGATTCCTTCCTTAACCATGAATTGACACTTCTCCCAATTAAGAACTAGGTTAGTGTCCTCACAACGTTGTAAAACAAGAGAAAGGTTAGAAAGGCAATCGTTGAAAGAGGAACCGTATACGGAGAAGTCGTCCATGAAGACTTCCATGATTTCCTCTACGTATTCGGAGAAGATGGCCATCATGCACCGTTGAAAGGTGGCTGGGGCGTTGCAAAGCCCGAACGGCATTCTCCTATAGGCGAACGTACCCCAAGGGCACGTGAATGTGGTCTTCTCCTGATCGTCCGGATGTATCGGAATCTGAAAGAAACCACTATAACCGTCAAGGTAGCAAAAATGTGAATGTTGTGCTAACCTTTCAAGCATTTGATCGATGAATGGTAAGGGAAAGTGATCCTTCCGCGTTGCGTTGTTGAGCTTGCGGTAGTCTATGCACATTCGCCATCCAGTCACGGTTCGGGTAGGAATGAGTTCGTTGTTTTTGTTGGTGATGACCGTCATTCCTCCCTTCTTCGGAACTACTTGAACTGGACTCACCCATTTGCTATCGGAGATAGGATAGATGATACCTGCATCAAGAAGTTTAAGAATTTCCTTCTTGACAACCTCCTTCATGGTCGGATTCAACCGCCTTTGAGGTTGTCTTGAAGTTCTAAAATCCTCCTCCATTAGTATCTTATGCATACATAGGGAGGGTTTAATTCCTACTAAGTCCTCGATAGTGTAGCCTATGGCTTTTCTATGTTTCCTAAGGACTATCATGAGCTGTTCGTGTTCATCTATGCTTAGTTCGGAGCTAACAATGACCGGAAAGGTAGAATTAGATCCAAGAAAAGCGTACCTTAGATGTGTAGGAAGTGGCTTGAGTTCCATCACTTTCGGAGCTTCCAATGGTCCTTGGGGAGCATCCGACGTTTCCTTAGGAGTTTCTAAGGTTGTTGAGTGGTTTGGAGAAGAATCAAAAGAAGTTGAAGAAGTATGCCGATCACCCTCTTCCACGGTCAGAATTACGGCCTTTCCATGTGTTCCACGGCCGTGTAATCCTCTGGAATGGAGATCGATTTTGGTTGTGAAATCCACGGTCGTGGAATACAGGGTATGACCGTGGATTCTTATATTCTCAGCCTCGTCGTGGAGTTTCTCAAACTCCACTTCATGCATCTCTTCTTGTGCTTCTAAGGCTTCAATTTCCTCTTTGCACTCTTCTTCTTCCCCTACATTGGTTAGACTCATAGTGATAACCTTTTGTAAAGGATCGTTAAAGAGAATTGCACTTACCTCCTCCCTAGACAAACCTTCTTCATCTTGGATATCGTAAATATCCTCGTCAAAGATTGGATCCTTTACTAGAGTGGAAAGAACGAACTCTACTTTCTCTTCTCCAATATCAAAAGCGAGTCTTCCATTCTTGCAATCGACCATGCAGCCGGAAGTTGCAAGAAACGGTCTTCCGAGTATGATCGGGACCGGACTATCTGCAGGAATGTCAAGCACGACAAAATCAATCGGGACAAAGAATTTACCTAGCTTGACCGGGACGTCTTCTACAATACCGACGGGGCGAGTGATGGATTGATCCGCCATGTATAACGTCATCTTGACCGGTTTAGGATCGCCTAAACCGATCTTCCTACATAATGCAAGTGGTATGATGCTCACACTTGCTCCCAAGTCACATAAAGCGTCATATGTGACATCTCCCACTCCAATGGGAATGCAAAATGACCCCGGATCCTTCAACTTTGGGGGCATTTTCTCCTTCATAGTCTTGATGAGATCCGAAGAATCCGAACTCATCTTGACCTCTCCGAAATCTTCTAGCTTCCTCTTGTTAGAGAGAAGCTCCTTCAAGAACTTGCCATAAGCCGGCATACCTACAATAGCATCAATGAAGGGTATATTAATATGCAGCTTGCTCATGAGTTCTATGAACTTACCGAATTGTTTGTCTAGGCGCGCTCGCGCTCTAGATTGAGGGAACGGTAGGGGAGGTTTGTAAGCTGGAGGAGGAACATAGACATCTTCCTTCTCCTTTCCCTTTCCTTTGTCCTTCTCTACGGGGACTTCAACGAAAGTAGGCTGCGGATCGGTGGTAGTCACTCCGCTCCTAGTTGTAATCGCCATTACCCTTCCCTTAGGGTTGTCCTCCGTCTTTCCTGGAAGTTTCCCTTGATTTCTAGGGACTTCCTCCGCGTGGTTGAACAATTGGTTTTCCAAAACTTTTTGAGCTTTGTCAACCTTAGAGACTTGATCGTCAACCTTGATGAGGCGGTTCTCCAACCCTTGAAGCTTTCCCAAGATTGTTTCCAACATGGGATCGGACTTCTCCTTTCCCGTATTGTTTCCTCCATTAGATGATTGCCCCTGGCTTTTCAAAGGAGTAGAGGAAGAGGAAGGTGGAGTTAGCGAATTAGAATTTGAAGGATAGGAATTACCGGAATTTTGTTGATTGGAGCGCCAATTGTTGTTGTTTGAACCCCTATTGTTGTTCCAATTGTTGTTGTTCCGGTTGTTGTTGTTTCCATTCCAATTGTTATTCCGGTTATTGTTCCGGTTATTGTTGTTGCGGTTGGTGTTATCACCGCCATTGTTGTTGCCCAAATAGCCAACATCCTTCTCTTGTTGCTTTGGGAAGTTGGTCTTGATAGTCTCCTTCAACTCTTTGATCTCATTGTTGAGGGAGAAAATTTGATTTTGAGCTTCATGTGTGAGCTTCGCTCCTTGCTCCACACGATTTCCCTCCACTTTCCGGTGGGAATACTTCTCTATGACTCTTGCTTGCTTCTCAATGAAGTCCCAAGCGTCATCTTCTCTCATATCCATGAACGTTCCGCATGAGAGGGATTGGAGGTTGAATTGCGTTCCCGCATCCAGCCCCTTATAGTAGATCTCCAGCAAGGCAAGTTTGGATATGCCATGATGAGGGCAATCCAAGAGCAAGTCCTGAAACCTTTCCCAAGATTGAAACAAGCTTTCGTTAGGTCTCATTGAAAAAGCATTAATCTTACCTCTAAGTTCCGCCGTTTTGGAGGGCGGGAAGAATTTGGTGAGAAACTCCGCGGAAAGGTCTTCCCACGTGTCTAGTTTCCCATTGGGAAGAGCTTGATACCATGACAACGCTTTCCCTTTCAAAGAGAAAAAGAAAGGTTTGAGCTTATAACTGTTGGTAGTAGCGTTCTTCGGTCTCATTGTCTCCATCATACACTCAAAGTTTTGCAAGTGTTGGTGTGGAGATTCAGCGCTTGTACCGCCAAATTGGCTTTGGCGAACAAGAGTGATAACTTGAGGGTTAAAGCTAAACCCTTGCACATCTTCAGCATCAAATTTCACACCCAAGCGGCGTGGTTGTTGTGTTGGATCCATCCGCTGGCCAAGAGTTCTTGGCTCATTATCCACACGTTCGACTCTCACATTCCTAGGTGGAATGCGGCGATTAGCAGCTCCTTGTGGATGGAAAGGATTCATATTGATCGTGGGATCAATCTCTTCTAACGGTGGCATGGAAGAGTCACTATCATCAGCGGATGAGTGGCTTTTTCTTCTAGACCTTGATCTCCTTCTTGAGGATTTCTTGCTTCCCTTATTCTTAAGGTCGCTCATCTCTATCCTCATTTGGAAGATCATGTCTTGTAGACTGTTAACTTGAGATTGATGACGATCCATCTCATCCTGGCGGAGAGTCTCATTCCATCGGAGTTGAGCTTCCTTCTCTGCCAACTCCGTTTGAAGATCACGTTCGTGTTCTTCAGCCATCTTCTTTTCTTTGCGCTTTTGCCTCAAGGTTTTCTCTAGCTCTTGATCAAGAGGTAAGAGATCTTCGGTGTTCCTAGACCTGCGCATGCACTCAAAGAGATATCAAATAACGAGAGCAAGCTCCCAAGCTTGACAACCGGCTACCGGATTCGGCCTAAACCAAATTCCCGGCAACGGCGCCAAAAACTTGTTCGCCCCTAGAGGTGTGTGCAAATAAGTTTTAAATTTATAAAACTAGAATCAAGCAGCGAACCCGCAGTGTACGGATCGACGTAGTTAAGCAAGAATTCCAGAGTATCGAACACAGGGATTTGGGGGGAACGAACTCGATTGCAGATTATCAAGCAAGTAAATATGGGAGTTTTGCAAATATTGGGAAAACAACAATCCTAAAGATCCAGGTATCCAGCTGTGGCAATCGATTCAAGATATACTTAATGATGTAAAGACAGAGTTGAGATATGCAAAGGTATACTAATGTAAGGTAATCGTACGGTGAAGTTCCAAAAACCTTATATAACTCACCTACAAGGCACTCTCTATACAGGTTATTGAGGCTCAATATAGAAGGATTCTAGAGATGAGAATTAGTGTCAAATACCCAAACTTATAACCCAAGGATCAAGACTAACTTAACCGATTGAGGTTGTGACACTCACAATCGAGGTAGAGGTTGTTGAGGCTTCACTACCACCTAGAAAAGACAAGTCTAAACTAAGCTAAAGCAAATCTTTAACTTTAGATTAAAGTAAAATCAGGTTCGTAGACTTAAGGGAAATCACGGTTAGTTCTTGAGGTTCCACGACCGTGGTCTCAAGAACAGACCGTAATTTAGGGTTGTCGGCGAGTCTCTCTAACTCTCAGGGTCTAATCTGTTTGCGATCGATCTATCATCATCTAAGCCACAACTATCAACCCTTCACCTTAGAATTGTTAAGGGTTTTTAGCCAATAACAGTCATGTTGATATCAATTCAAGAATTAAAAGATAAAAAGATGAAAACTTTCAAGAACTTTCAATAATCTTCAATTCAATCTCAAAGTCACAAAGAGAACAAGTAATGTCAAAAGATTCAAAGTAAAACAAACAATCACCACCTTAGGAAAGAAGAGAAAACGGGATGTCAATCCATTTTCCAAATCAAACCTAAACAAGAAGAGAGATCTTCTTGCAAAATCTTCCAAGAACTTCGATCTTCCGCCAATCCGGAGATCTCAACAGCAATCTCCACCAAAAGTGCGAGATTAGAGGAATTGCCAAACACGAACTTCGATCTCCCGAAGAGATGTCAATGCTTCCAAGCAAGGCTAAGCGAAGTGTAAGCGTGTCTAAGCGGTCCTAAGCGATGATGAATGAGGGTAAGCGGGGGTTCCGGATTCTTGCTTCGTCCGTCTTTTTATAGTGCAGGGCAAAATGTCGGCCCGGCCCAATCTTTAAAAGATCGTGGCTTCAAAGTGTGGCGAAAAGATTTTCCAAGATCACGGTCGTGGAAGTGTTCCACGACCGTAATTTAGAGCGTGGAAACAAATACGGTTTGCATCATAAGTTCCACGGCCGTGTAATCCTCTGGAATGAACATGAATTTCTGACTCTAAATCCACGGTCGTGGAATTGAACGTGGAATGTGATACGGCCGTATTTTAGGGCGTGGTTTAGGGCAAGAACGTGATTCTTCCCTAAACTCGTGCATTCCTCAAGCTAAAACTCCAAATTGCTTCCAAAGAACGTCCCCAATCCATGGACATATCAACTCAACTCTCCTTTGTTCGATTCCGTTCGGAAATAGCTCCAAATCACCTATAATCAACATAGAACTAGTGTAGACATCCATATCGACAATATAGGTAATACTAGCTCACATATGCACAAAGTTCAATCAAAGACTATCAATATGAATCAAATACGTTTAGAAAACGTGCCTAAAATATCACAATATTTCATGCTAACACTATGTCATAGTCATCTTATCCCCATGAAATGTGTGTTAGTGAATGATCACATCTATGTCATATTCACCTTATCAGAATGAAATGTGTGCAAGTGAATTATCACATCTATGTCATAGTCATGAAAAATCCTGACATTGACCAAGAATCTCTTCATGACAAATAATGACATTGTATAGGAATGTCCTTCAAACGCAGGCGTCTCACACCTTGCTCCAAGACTGCAATCGGGTGCTCAACAAAAGTGTGGTCCGGCTCGACCACTAAGTAATCATAGCTGACGATGTGTCTCGGATCTATTATATATTCCCTCAGTTGAGAAACATGAAACGCAGGGTGAAAACCTTCCAACCTCGGGGGTAAAGACAATTTGTATGCCGCTCTCCCAACTCTTTCCATAATCTCAAAAGGGCCGACATATTGTGGACTCAGCTTCCCCTTTATGTCGAAACGTCTGACCCCACGCATCGGTGAAACTCTCAACTAGACATGAGCTCCAACCTTGAACTCTAGAGACTGACACCTCTTATCTGCATATGACTTCTGACGACTTTGTACAGCCATCATCCTCTCTCTAATCAGCGCTACTCATGCAATATCATCCTAAATCTGCTCAGGCGCTATACCACTGACACTACTAGGATCATCCCAGCATAATGGTGTATGACATCTACACCCATACAATGCCTCATATGGGGCCATCCCAATCGATGCATGTCAGTTGTTGTTGTACGAAAACTCGACTAGTGGGAGGTGGTATGACCACACTTGTCCCAAGTCCAACACAAGTTCGCACCATATCCTCCAAGGTCTGAATGGTCCTCTCTGACTGACCATGTGCCTGAGTATGAAATGCAGTCGTGAAGTGCAAACTCGAGGTAAATTGTCCATCTTGATCTAAGACGATCGTCCTTGGTACACCATGGAGTCTCACTATCTCCCTAGTGAACTCCTCAGCCAACCGGCTTATTGACCATATTTCCCGAATAGGGATGAAACGTGTAGTCTTTGTCAATTTGTCAACCACAAGCCATATGGCATTAAAACTCCTGCTCAACCTCAATCTTGTCACAAATTCCATGGAGATATCCTCCCACTTCCACTGCGGTATTGGAAGTGGATGGAGCTCTTCTCCTTGTCTGCAATGCTCTATCTTGACATGCTGACAAGTCACACGCTGTGCCACAAATGTGGCCACATCGGGCTTCAGCCCTCTCCACTAGTATGAACGCCTCACATCCTAATACATCTTACTCGCACCTGGGTGTACTGAGTAAGGTGTGGAGTGAACCTCTTGCAAAATACTTTGTCTCAGCTCCATGTCAGTGGGTACACAAACACGATTGCGGTGTCTCATCACTCCATTTGCTCCTATGGAAAACCGTGGGGCCTCACCACGAGACATGCTATCACGTATCCTCATAGTACACAACTAGGCATCCTCATCAGGAAACTGGATGTCCATCTCTATCCATGCTAGATCCCTCTACAACTGAGGCTGAACCGTCAGTCGCGTAATCGCCTTCTCTTGAGGCGTCTTCCTGCTCAAGGCATCAACGACAACATTCGCCTTCCTTGGATGGTACCGAATCTCAAGGTCAAAGTCCTGGATCAACTCAAGCCATCTACGCTGATGGTTATTTAATTCCCCCTGCATGAAAATATACTTCAGACTCTTATGGTCTGTGAAGATCTGGCATGTAGCGCCGTACAAGTAATGTCTCCAGGTCTTCAATGCATGAATTGCCACAACCAACTCTATATCGTGAGTCGGGTAGTTCTCCTCATACGTCTTCAGTTGTCTAGACGCATAAGCAATCACTCTATCACGCTGCATCAACACACATCCCAAGCCTACCTTGGATGCATCACTGTAGACTAAAAAGTCCTTTGTGCCGTCCGGCTGCGCTAAGATGGGAGCGGAAGTCAGACTCATCTTCAGCTCCTCAAAACTTTGAGTACACGGCTCGGACCATACAAAATGGGTAGTCTTCCTCAACAGGATGGTGAGTGGACGGGAAATCACAGAGAATCACTCCACAAACCGACGGTAATAACCGGTTAGGCCAAGAAAGCTGCGTACTTCCTTGACGTTCGTCGGTGTCGTCCATGCTGCTACAGACTCGATCTTTTCCGGATCAACCTGGATCCCTTTGGCGGAGACGACATGACCAAGAAATGCTACCTCTAGCATCCAAAACTCACTCTAGAGAACTTGGCATACAATTCTCTATCCCGCAAAACTCGCAACATGGTCCTTAGATGTCCTGAATGTTCCTCTCTACTACTAGAGTACACAAGATATCGTCTATGAAGACCACCACAAGCTGATCCTGGAAGTCGATGAATATGCCATTCTTCAACTCCATAAAGACCGTGGACGTATTCGTGAGCCCGAATGGCATCACTACAAACTCGTAGTGGCCATACCGAGTCCGAAATGCCGTCTTATGCACATCCTACTCTCTCACCCTCAGATGGTGATATCCCGAGTGCAAGTCTATCTTGGAGAACACGGTCGCTCCCTAAAGCTGATCTAACAAGTTATTAATACGGGGCAAAGGATACTTGTTCTTGATGGTAACCTTGTTCAGCTCTATGTAATCAATGCACAATCTCAACGATCCGTCCTTCTTCCGTACGAAGTGGATAGATTCTCCCCACGAGGATACGCTAGGGTGGATGAAGCCTTTCTCAGCTAACTTATCAAGTTGCTTTTTCAACTCTAACAACTCAATAGGCGTCATACGGTATGGGGCCTTCGAGATTGGTCTCGTCCCCAACTCCAACTCTATGCTGAAGTCCACACTCCTCCGAGGCGGCAAATTGGATGGCTCGGCAAACACATCCAAAACCTCACAAACCACGGGGATATCCTCTATCGTTGGACTCTCACCCTCCTTCATGCCATAACACCAAAAGGTCTCGCAACCCCGTGCAATCAATCTCCTTGCTCGTACCGCGTGATAACCGTACCCGACTTTCCAACGTCCCAACCTCGGAAAATCTCGATCTGACCCGACTCGGTAGAGACCGTCACGGTCCTCCTACCTACATCGAACATAACACGATGCTTATCCATCCAATCCATACCCAAAATGACTTCCTCGTGCACTAACGGCATGACAAAGAAGTCCATTAATAAATCACGGTTTCTAAATGTATAGGACAACCATGTACCTCTCGGGTACCTCTCACCTGACGCCAATCGGCTAACCCTATAATAAAGGGTCTCCCCTCTACCGTATCTAAGGTCAGTCTATCAACGCATGTATCAAAAATGAAAGAGTGCGTAGCAACCATATCAAACAAACATCTAACAAACCATTAGTTAGATTGGTACCTATAGCAGCTGGCGTTGGCGGCTCCTCAACTCAAAAACTCTACCTCTAGCCCCTTTGGTATCATTGGTACCTCCATCTCGACCTCTTCCTCTACTCGGTCCTAGAGCGGAATCTTGAGTAGGAGGATGATCCAGGACTTTCTATTGTCCTTGCACCTGATGCTGAGGCGGCCTCTGCCCACCTCTTGCTGCACCGCTAGGGGAAGATCCCTATTGCGACGACGCCTTGCCTTGACGGAAAAATGTAGCCCGATGTCTTGTCCTCCCACAAGAGAGGCAAGTCACTGGTGCTCTCGGGCAATCCACTCTCACATGCCCTGACCCACCGCAGTTGTAACACTGCCGGCCTCTATTAGAAGTCTGTGCAAAATCTAGGTAACTGGAGCGACCCTGAGTCTGGACTCGCCTGTACCCTGAAGCTCCTGCACCAATCTGCCCTATACACTCGCTCTTCTCTTTCCTATATGAGAAGTCCTCCTCTGGTTAGCCTCCTCACGGTCGTAAGTTGAGGCTCTGTCCTGGTAGTTTGTCAAGGACTCACAATGGAAACCCGACATGTAGGAACAAGTACTCTCCCTCAATTGGCAGGAGAACAAATACATGTGTTGATCCTCTAGAGGTGCAACTGGACCCAGTAGTGGCAACTTCTTCTAGAATCTTCTAATCCCCTCTACTATCGGTACATCCTCAAAGCCATCCTCAACAAAGTCTTGCAGTTTCTCCCTTCTCAAAGAGGCGGGACAAATTCACTCTCGAATCATGCTCCACATCTAGTCATAGATAGTGGCTCGAATCCGCATGGTCCTCCACCACTACTGAGCTAGGTCACGGAATAGAGTCTGTACTAACTCTATCCGGTTGTCCTCTGGATATCTAATAGACTCAAGGGCTGAGTCTACATGCCCAATCCATACCGCAGCCTCTAATTCCACCTTCCGAGAGAAAGGGGGTACTCCCATTAGATGAAATGCCTTCAACCAAGTGTCTAGCCGAGGCCCTCTCGACTCCTCTGGAGCTCTAACAACCTCAACAGCGCGTGCCTGGATGACTGGCACCTGAGTAGCTCCCTGGGACATCTCTGATGATCCCACATGTGTTAGCAGATCCGTGGCACGTCTACCTGCCCTGAAACTCTAGTCCCCTCATGGAGACATGATCCGAGTCATCTGACTGGATCAGTTGGGATCTCTGTCTCGCAGCTATACCGTTCCTAGTCTTAGGAAAGATGCTCTCAACAACTTCCTCATGTACGTCCTCCACTGCCAGCGGATCAACAATGGAAACATGTCCCTGACCTATCACTATTGGAGGAAGAGGGAGTCTACCCCTACCTCGTCCTACTACAGATGTCGCAAAACCAAAATCTTTAGAAAACCAAAATCTTTAGAAAAGTATACGTTGCAAAACCAATGTATACGTTGCAAAACCAATGTACTTACCTGGATCTTAGAACAGTCAGACCCCTTTCGGGTTTTGTTGCAAAACCAATGAATGTATACGTTGCAAAACCAAAATCTTTAGAAAAGTATACGTTGCAAAATCTTTAGAAAAGTATACGTTGCAAAACCAATGTATACGTTGCAAAACCAATGACCATATACGTTGCAAAATCTTTAGAAAAGTATAATGTCGAGATCCTTAGAAGGGTGATGGCTTCCCGTAAACTCTATCCCAAATCAATGTATACGTTGCAAAACCAAAATCTTTAGAAAAGTCAGACCCCTTTCGGGTTTTGTTTATTTATCTATTCGACCTTTATCGCATATTGTTAGTGTCATTGTTGTCAACCTAAGGCTTTGATACCAACTTTGTAACACCACAAATCCGCGGGACTCGGGACGCTACTGGGCCAGGATCTTACAATGAATCCTGACCCTAGCGTGACGACAAGTTCACTGGATCTTAGAACAAGGCACAAATAGATATAAAACTAAATCTATAAAACTGTATAAACATACATCAAAGGTTTACAAAAGATACAACCGAGTACAAAACGGCAATCACAACCATAGATATACAAAATATCCCAAAACCCTCGCACAACCTAGTGTGCGGAAGCCCTCGGCTAATCACCCATCTGGCTCACTCTACAGTCTTCCTATTCTGCAGAATAGCTACAACACGGTATAAACCATTAGCTAACAGAAAATGAATAAGAATGAAGCAATAACACATATAACACATCACAACATGCTATGCACACACATATCCATTTATTATCTTTATTACATTATACCATTACTACTTCATTCGGTGTGATACGAGGAGTAGAACACCCTCGCCTCTGTCCCCTTTCACAAAAGTTTGGAATTGCTGCCAATCATCACCACCTGGAGGACCGATCACACAGTACCCCCTAACTACCCAATTTTGAGCTAGGCAAGCTATCACCGCCCGTCATCATACACTTGGGCCAATTAACATATGTATATGGTCATCCTAGTCTGGTTTAAGTTATAAATGCAACATTCATATGCACATGCACCACTATCACAATCACTCAAATCCGCAACTATTTGCTAAGTAAGTCCAATGTACTTACCTGTCACAAACATAATCCTATATCAAGTGGTCACGGTTTCCCCTTGAGAAAACGATCAGTGCCTGCACAAGGCACATATAAATCATACACCACCCAAGGTTAGGAGATTCCACCTCCTAAACCCCCGTAATAATTCCCACCCCATAACTCGAATCTAAACCTCGATATCTCAACATATCTCACAAATGCCTAAGGCATTACCTCAACATATATCTCACCAAGCTCATAATACTCAACCTTAGCCTAGCTACAGTCTCAAGCTAAGCCATAAGGAAAGGAAAGGATATATACCAAACTTGTTATGTCCTGGACAGACGCACCTATGTAAACAAGAAGGCGCATGGGCGGCGATGTAAGATCCTAGTTTTTGACCTTCACCGCCCTCGCGGTGAAGAAGGCCGCCCAGCGGCCTTGAGGTCTGTCACCACCCCCGTGGTGACAATGGGCCGCCCTTGCGACCGGCCGCCCCTGTGGCTGAGGCGATCCGCCCCTGCGGATGCGCTGCAGATCGAGCCCGATCTATTTTTATTCGTTTTATCTTCCTTCCATGGATAGAATATCCGATCTTATATCTATGGCTGAGTCGATTAGCAGAGGAGTTCACGAGACAAATAGTGAGACTACATAGAGTACCTAGGACCATAGTCTCTGACAGAGACGGACGGTTCACTTCGAGGTTCTGGCAGCAAGTTCATGCCGCTCTAGGCACGAGTCTACAGTTCACTACTGCTTATCATCCTTAGACCGATGGTCAGTCTGAGCAGACCATCCAGACTTTGGAGGACATGTTGCGAGCCTGTGTGTTAGACTGGGGACATGTGTGGCCAGATCACCTTCCCTTAGTGGAGTTTTCGTACAACAACAGTTGGCACACATCGATCAGGATGGCTCCTTATAAGGCTTTATATGGACAAAGATGTCGTACACCGCTGTGTTGGGACAAGCCTAGTAGTTCCAGTGGAGTAGCACCCGAGCAAATTCAGGATGACATGACTCGAGTAGCAGCGATCCGAGAGCGGATGTTAGCAACACAGAGCCGACAGAAGTCTTATGCTGATAAGAGGCGCAAACCTCTGGAGTTCAGAGTTGGAGCTCAGGTTTGGTTGAGAGTATCCACGACACGAGGCGTCAGACGTTTTGGTGTCAAAGGGAAGTTGAGTCCCAGATATGTTGGACCGTTTGAGATTCTTGAGCGAGTTGGAGAGGCAGCTTATAGACTTGCGTTGCCACCGAGACTCGAGGGTGTTCACCCAGTTTTCCATGTGTCTCAGCTACGGGAGTACATTTCTGAACCGAGACACATCGTAATTCATGATGATCTAGTGATCGAGCCAGACCACACGTTCGTAGAGCACCCGGTGGCTGTCTTAGAGCGTAGTACGAGACGCTTACATTCGAAGGACATACCGATGATGAAAATACAGTGGTCGAGGTGAGGAGCTGATGAGGTGAATGGGAGACAGAAGATAGTATCCAGAGGAACTATCCGGAGTTTTACGCTGAGCTTGTTGCACCGTTAGCTTAGTGTGTTGTTTGGTTTTTCCTTTGTTGCGTTGTGAACGCTTTTGTGTGACGTTTTGTGTTACGTGCCCCGAGTGGGAATATATGAGCTCATTTCTATTTCTATGTATTTTTGTGATCGTTTGGCTTTTGCAAGTTTCGGGATGAAACTTCTTTTTAGGGGGATCTGATGTAAGATCCTAGGTTTTTGCCTTCACCGCCCGTGCAGTGAAGAGGCCCGCCCCTGCGGCTGTGAGATCCTCCCCTGCAGATCGTGCGACAGATCGCTCCGATCACAAAAATACATAGAAACAGAAATGAGCTCATATATTCCCACTCGGGGCACGTAACACAAAACGTCGTTTTATCTTTCTGTTTTCGTCGTTTTATCTTTCTTCCATAGATAGAATATCCGATATTCTATCTTATGGGCCGGTTTCCTTGTTTTCTTTCTAACCCTAGACGCCCTTCCGTCTAGCGTTCCAGCCCTCCCTATATATTCTCTTCTTTCTCTCCTTTTTCCCGTTCCCTGCTATCGCCTTCAAACCCTAGAGAGCTGCAGCCGTCCTTGCTTCCTACGACTTCACTGAATGTGTAAGTTCATTCCTTCGTAGTTCTTCCTCACGTTCTTACAGTGCTGCATGCCTTCTCCTTCTGTTTGGTTTCTTCCTTGCGTTCTTCTCTTTTCTTCTTCTCAAGGATCAAGCTTGAGCCTTGATTCTTGTGGAGTGTTCCGTTGTTGACCCGTTGTTATTCTCAGGCTCTCTGAAGTTGAGTCTTGACGTGTTGGAACCAAAGGTTCGAGCTATGGTTGCCCCTGCTGTTAGATATATCGAAGAGAATCCCGACAGTAGCTTCTGACGAAGATCCGCCCTTGCGCCTGCACAGAGCCACCCCTACGCCTCTCAACCTTTGTCCCAGCCGCCCTTGCGCCTGCACAGGGACGCCCCTACGCCTCTGTTCAGCCGCCCCTGCGTATCTGACTAACCGCCCCTACGGTTTCTCTGCAGTAACTCCCGTGTTTGGTGAGTTGCTTCCTTCCTTCATTTCCTCGTTCCTTCCTTGGTTCCTTATGGTTGTTCCTTGTTCCCCTGAGTTATTGTAAGACTAAGGTTGAGCCCTTAGCATGTGTTGATCTCTTAGAGATCTTTGAGACTAGAAGTCATAGACTTCTAGCAACCGTTCCGTTCCTGATTCGTGTTGCTTGTTTGTACAAGCTTTCCTTGCTCCTTTCCTGAGGGAAACTGAGCTTACTTGTGTGTTTCTGAGTTGTTAGCTGATCTCTTGTGTTACCTTCGTGTGAGGTAAGTCCCTTGGACTTACTTAGCTTCATTCCGCGTATTAGTTGGATTGTTTTGGCTTGTTTGTGTTGCTATCATGTTTATAACGAATAATTGGAAATAGGATTCACCCTTTGTTACCCTTAACTGGCCCAAGTGTATTATAACCGGACGATGACCACTTGTCTAGTTCTAAAGGAGACTAGAATGTGCTCTTGCAACCCAGACACGTAGGTAACGGATAGTACTGATCTATTCCTATTGGTAGACGGAAGCGGAGGCAAGTTTTGGGAGATTCTCGTGTGACAAAAGAAGTGGAATTAGTAATGGATAACCTTAATGAAAGATAATAACCGGTTGATGTTTAAGCATGCTATGTGTTTTCTTTACCTTATGTGTGTTTGTGCCTTTACACTCTTGGTTATACCTAAGAATGTTAGCTAACGGTTTATACCGTCGTTGTAGATGTTCCGCAGGTTCAGGATGTTGCTGAGTGATCCGGATGGTATGGTCAGCCGGGGTTCCCGTACATTATAGGACGGGATTGGGTTTTTGTTTCGGTTGTTGTTTCCCTTTTGTTTTGACCCGGCTGTGGAGCTTTTGTGTTTTCTTCTGTTTGAACCTTTGGTTTTATATTAAGTTTTGGTTTTCATTCGTCTGTGCCTTGTTGTAAGATCCATTTGTTGTTGCTACTCTGAGGGTCGGGACCCATTGTGCGGTCCTAGCCCGTAGCGCTTCAAGTTCCTAGAATTTGGGGTGTTACATCTTAGATATCACATTAGCCTCAACCGGATAAATATATATCTCATATAATCCGGAGGCTTGTCTTGGCATTTTTTCAAGGATCTGTTTCTTATCACATTCATGTGTTGTGATGCAAAAATACTCTCTCCCATTTTCTTTCATGGTTTCCATATGAAACCCATTTTGACGCACATCCTTAAAATTCAATAAATTTCTTCGAGATTTACTCGAATATAATGCGTCATTTATTACTATTTTTGTTCCTTTTGGGAGTAGAACAAGAGCTCTTCCCGAGCCTTCGATGAGTTTAGCCACACCAGATATGGTATTCACATTTCCCTTAAAGGGTTTCAATTGTGTGAAATACTCTTTATTTCTCAAGATGGTATGTGTGGTGGCACTGTCCACAAGACATTGCTCCTTCTCATCGAGTCTTTCCTTAGAAGGTTCCATGTATTCTATAAAGAGGGAAACATTAATAAGTCAAGCCATTTATAAAGAAAAACTTCATATTATACATCAGGATAAGCATATTTTACATAGTCCTACTAGATCTTAAAGAAAGCATTACATGACATTATATGGCATTACATCATATTATACATTATTATACAATAAAGGATGATCTCATAAGTTCTTAAACCAATGCTTCAGTCCAAGGCACATGCATCATCATTCTCAAAGTTGAGAAAGTGAGAGACATCTAGGCTGGTCATGGGTGAACTACCAACATCTTTGTTTTCAACAAAGTTGGTTTCATTAGCCTTTTCTTTGTTTCTTTTAGCTTGGTAAGCATCCACCAAATGTGATGCGGTACGGCATATTTTTGCCCAATTACCAGCTATGCCACATTTGTAGCAGACAATTCTTGGCTTATG
Organism: Fagopyrum homotropicum; assembly: GCA_033239125.1. Classification (NCBI taxonomy): domain Eukaryota; kingdom Viridiplantae; phylum Streptophyta; class Magnoliopsida; order Caryophyllales; family Polygonaceae; genus Fagopyrum; species Fagopyrum homotropicum. The sequence goes on along the minus strand of BSWB01000007.1, from coordinate 51,287,288 downwards.
AGAGGGCCCCTTTTGACCCGTCTGGACCTTTCGCTTTTCATTCCCATAGTTACCTCGATTATCATGGCGGCCATTATTATAGCCTTGCCAACGGCCACGACCGTGGCCACCACGACTACTACGGCCATCACGGCCACCTTGATCTCCACGACCTCGGTCACGGTTATTATAGTTTCGTGACTGTTGCCCACGTTCTTTGCGATTTTTGTTTTTGTCATCGGATGTCTTTTCAGTGGCATTGACATCCGGAGCTGCTACTGATCCAGTGGGTCTGAGGTTGTGGTTTCTCATTAAGAGCTCATTATTCTTTTCGGTCACTAATAATACTTTCAAGAGGTCTGAGTACCTCTTGAAGCCTCTTTCTTGGTATTGTTGTTGCAATAATACATTCGTGGCATGCATAGTAGAGAATGTTCTCTCTATTATTTCTTCTTGAGTGATCATATGACCACATAGCCTCAATTGGGAGGTGATCCTGTGGATAGCACTGTTGTAATCAGATATGGACTTATAGTCCTGGAACCTTAAGTTGTTCCATTCATACAAAGCTTGTGGGAAAAGGACTTTCTTTTGGTATCTATATCTTTCATTCAAACTTTCCCACAACTCTTTAGGATCCTCCACAAATAAGTATTCGGTCTTGAGGCTCTCATGAATGTGGTGGCGGAGGAATACAATTGCTTTTGCCTTCTCCTGTGGAGTGGCATCATTGTTCTCCTCAATCGTTTTTTCAAGGCCATTTGCCTTAAGATGGGTCACCGCATCTACCTTCCATTGAAGGTATTTTTGGCCCGATAAGTCAAGAATGTCAAAGTCTCTTTTTGCAATATTTGCCATTGGTTACTACATAAACATATAAATCAAATATATAAAGTAAGTAAAAGATGATAGAATTATAAAATTGTTAGTACGTGTTAGTCATATGTTAGTCATGTGTTAGTAACATGTTATACATAAACATAAGCAAATAAATAGTCAATAGTCAGTTGTGTTAGTAGTCCGTCACATGTAGTCTGTGTGTCAATGTCCGTCAAGTACAATAATGTAAATCATAGTCAATGGTCCGATAGGAATGTCGTGTAAGTCATAGTAATAGTCTGACAATAGTCCGAGTAGTCATGTAAGTCATATCAATAGTCCGAAAAATGGTTAATTATGTATCATAAATTGTGATTATAGGGTTAAATTAGTCTAGTGAAAATAGTTGTAAAAACCGATTCCTTTTATCCTCTTTAATCTCCCTCCATTCATTTTACTTTCATTTTCACTTTACCCTTTCACTTTCACCATCCTTATCTGCTTCTTCCTTAACTTTATTTTCATTGTTCAAGCTCAAAGAAAAAAATGGCCGATGATAAAATTACTAATCGGCTTGTTGCTAATAACAACCGATTTTAATCGAGCTTTTCATTTGCCTTGTCCTTATTTACATCATCATCATTATCATAATCATTATTTTGATGGGAAATCTTCGTTCATAAACCAAGTGGTCGGAACCAAGAAGTTTGTGGGGTTTTGTCAAAAAGAGGTAAGCAAATCTTAATTTTTGTTTGTATCTTAGCATAAATCCAAAAAACCATGATTTTATTTTGACAAAAGTTATTTTAGATCTCAGGTTAAAATAACGAGTTTCTGATGTAGAGGTTCCCGAACTTAGGCAACTACGGAGCATACTCCTCGAATTTAGTTAGTTTACAAATACTTGAGTTTTTGATGTAGAAGATCCCGCGAAGGGCAACTACAAAGTATAATCCTCAAGTAGATTTTATGTAATAGTTTTGTGTAATGAAAGACTAAGGAATGTTTAAGAAACATACCTTAATAGTAGCAAAGCTCAATTGAAAGTTAGAACCTCGTGCTGATAACGTGTTGTAATTTCATTGCTTTTAAACACCTTGATTACTTAGACTTTTGTGGAATGTGTTCAAAAACACTTAGAATGATGCTAGAACAGAGGAGTGAATAAGAGAAGTAGATTTCTTACTTGCTCTTGGTGCACTTGTTACAATGGGTGAATGCCTCTATTTATAGGCAAAGTGAAGGTGAATTTCCTAATAGAAAATTAGGAAGGTAAAGAAGGTGAACAATTCACCTTGTACAATTTACCACAAAATATCTAGCAATAATTCACTCTAGAATTCTCCTAGCAATCATGTTAGTAAACATACAAGTATTTGTAACTTATACTTGTAGAATATATGTCTAACATGTATTTGTGATATTCCATAACATATATATATAGGGGGTATATTGGGTGTGGTTCCTATGAGAACACGCTTATCGTGTAATCATGAGAACAATCTTAGAGCGTCAGATGGTGAGTATTAAGGGTCGAGATTTAAAGTAAATATCATAATTAATAACAACTACGAATAATAATAATTAGGAATAATTCATTCAACCAACAATAATTACGAATAATACATTAAACGATATGGCACCTTCGTAACAAAACTAATAATAATTACGAATTTGTTCTCATGATTACACGATAAGCCTGTTCTCATATGATCTATACTCTATATATATATATATATATATATATATATATATATATATATAGAGAGAGAGAGAGAGAGAGAGAGAGTATAGATCATATGCGAACAGGCTTATCGTGTAATCATGAGAACAGATTCGTAATTATTATATAGGGTGTGGTTCCCATGAGAACACACTTATCTATGTTACAATATTTACAGAAAAATGAGTTTTGTTTTACCTTGTTCATCAGTTTATGTATTCATTTCTCATTCAGTCATTCATAGTAGATATTGATCTTAGTGAATATTCTTGATATATTTGTGACATTCGATGGTGTTTTTTGATGTCTTATTTAGGTCTATAAGCCACAAGAATTTTGCAAGTACTTTAGTCTATATCCATTTTCTCTAGCTTATTGAATGATTTATGGTTGCTATATCTGGTATTTATGTGTTTAATTTGAGTACTAGAATGATCAACAAAACAACTCTTGATGATGACGTAACCGCTATGGATCAAGATCATATGGCCATCTTATCTTTTGTGGGGATGCTCGGGCATAATCCTCATTACACTAGGTGAATGAATTTGCAGGGAAGTATATACACGTTAACTCGGTAACTGATAAAAAAACCCTGACCTTATTGAACAGTTATGCGTGAGATTATATATTAAGTCATCATGGTGTAGGATGGCTTCAGGGAGAGGGAGTCTAATGATTTGATGTGTAACTCAGTTGATCCAAGCAACCTTTGAGTAGAAGAGTAGCTTATAATAATTATCTTTTGTTTGGAGTTCATTAGGATCCATGCAAGTATGTAACTGATTATGTATTATGAAAGCTTGGCCTAAGCGTCTAATAAAGAGAATCATGGATTTTTTTTAGCACAAATTCAATGTCTTATCCTGTTTGGAATCTCAAATTGGAGTTTTTCAATTGCACAATCTTGTTTGTTATTTCTTTTATTTAGGTACTAGAGCTTTTCCTCAATCCCCTCTCTATGAACAAACTACTTTTTAGTTTTATAATTTGTAGAAAATTATGTATCAATCCTAAAATATATCCACATTTGTATCTTGCATACTCAAATCTGTAAATGTGTTTATCAATTCATTACTTGTCATCAAGACACTTTTTTACCTTGTAAGATCACTCGTAGCTTTCTCAGCTCAACGCAACTAATATCAAAATGTAACACCTTTTCCTTTCAATCATTTAACGATAAATTTTACGTTTCATTTCAATGTAACACCAAATTCATTTAAAAGCAACACATTCCTTTCGATCATTTAACGAAAAATTTACGTTTTTAAGTCGCGGCGCACGTGCGTAGCACACGCGTCCACCCGGGTATGTATATGTATGTATATATATATATATATAGATAGATAGATAGATAGATAGATAGATAGATAGATAGATAGATAGATATATAGATAGATAGATAGATAGATAGAGAGAGAGAGAGGATTACTCCCATGTAAAAAGCTCTTACATGTAAAATGAGAACAATTTCTATTCGTTAGATCGTAAAATAGACGGCTGAGATTAGACGATATTAAAGGAAAACAAAAATCGTGCGATTAGTGGAAGAAATATTCGCCGGACCTGATTCATATATTCGGCGGTATAGTCACATATATACGGTGTTTACATGTTCACACGGTAAGAGCTGTTTACATATGAGTCAAGATATATATATATATATATATGTATATATATATATATATATATATATATATATATATATATATATATATATATATATATATATATAGGGGGGCGGTTCAGGTACGGCCTATTATTCAGGTACGGGTGTGCGGCCGGCTGACATGCTGACACGTGTCCAAAATTTTTTTTTTCTTTTTTCGAAACGAATGAAAAAGATGGTGCAAAACTTATAAAGGGAGAGTCCATAACTCATAAAAGTATAGTTCATGAATAATAATAGAATAGTTCATAATGCAAAACTTATAGAGAGATAGTGTATAACTTATAAAAGGATAGTTCATGAATTATAATGGAGTAGTTCATAACATATAAACGATTAATTTATAAATAATTTGATATAATATATTAAAAAGTAATAGTTCATGAACTATAATAGAATAGTTCATAACATATAAACGATTAATTTATAAATAATTTGATAATATATATTAAAAAGTAATAGTTCATAAATTATATGAGAATAGTTCAAAGTTTAGAAGAGAATAGTGCAAAACTTATAACATGGTAGTTCATTATAGTTAAAATCCTCCAGAATATATTTTCTTAAAAATAAATAAATTAGGACACGTGTCAACATGCCAGCTGGCACACAGCCTTACGTGAACAGTTGCATATATATATATATATATATATATATATATATATATATATATATATATATATATATGTATGTATATATATATAGGGTGTGGTTCTCATGAGAACACGCTTATCGTGTAATCATGATAGCATGTATTATAGTCTATATTTTGGGACTTGTTTAGACGTTTTACCTTCAATAATCTGCATGTATGGATGTATATTATGTGATTATATTGTTGTTTCATCTACCTTTACGGGAATCGAGGTCTACACCAAGTTTCATTGTAATCGTAGGTAAAATGGCACGTTTTGGACTAAAATGGAGCTAAGGAGCTAAGGAGTCATAGGAGCTACATTCTGCAGCTTAAAAGAGAACTCAGGAAGCATGGAATTAATGAAGAAGATTTACTTTGGACCAGATTTGAGAGATTTCACATTCAGTTGAGATTCACCTCGGTCAGCTACAGTGTCACCTCGACCGAGGTGATCTTGAGGAGCGTCCCGACCGAGGCGAACACCTTGGCTCCGGCGAGATCATATCTTTTGGCTGAGATCTTTTATTTTTGGAAAGAAGATATCTTATATTTTTGGGCTGGATTTCTGGAAGGAAGATCTTATATTTGGGAGATCTATTTTAGAGATATAATGTATTTTATAAGAAATTATCTTTTTAAGACATTATTATCTTTGGAAGATAATTCTCCTATATAAAAGGTTGGATTTTTCACAATTCAGCCATCTTTTGATCATCGGATTTTCTAGATCAACGCATCAGTTAGGAGATTTTCTGGAAGTTTGAAGGAAGTTTTAAAGATTGAAGGAAGAAAGATTCATAATTTTGAGACAGCCTTTGAGGGAGTTTGTAAGATTTTCTTAGATTCCCTTTGGTTTATTGTCTTGTTTGATTTGTGATATGAGGAACGCTGATTTGTGAATTATTTGATTCAGTTATTGAAGCCTTGTTCTTAAGGTTTTTGTGTTCAAATATTCATTCATTTTTCATATATTCGATTATTGCTTTCATGACGATGAGTGGCTAAATTCCTTGTGCGATTCTAGGGTGATTGGCTGAAAGTTGTGGGAAAGACGATGATAGAATGATCTTAGTCCCAGTAGGACCCTGAAAGCTCGAGTCTTTAACCTTAACCCTAGAATATCTCACTCAGTCGATGAACATCTCGGCCGGGGTGGAACTTGACTGACCGAGGTGGCCTTTTTTGATACAAAACTGAGAGTTAAGTGTTATAGTTTGCCAAATCCTATTCTTATTACACCTTTCCTGGTTCAATGCAAGCCTAGGATGAGACTTACCCGGTGATTCCTTAGTTTGTTTACCCAAGATCATAAGTGTAGGTAATAAAGGTTTATCCTTTATTGGGGTTTGAGTGTGCCTTCATCCCATCTTTGTGAGTTAGCCTGAGACTTACCCGGTAAAGGTTGATTCTATTCCCTTAGGTGGTGTGTTGGTTTGAGATTATAGTTTTTTCCTTAGTACCTTGAGACTTACCCGGTAATAGAAGCTTTGGTTTGGGATAGTAAGTAGTGAGACTTACCCGGTAATCTATTCCACCATAGAAACACCTTCCCTTTGCAAAATCTCAGCTTTGTCCGCGTTATCTTTAGAGATCTTGAGTCGGAACCACAACTAGATGCTTTAATCCCTACAATCCGCATTTTCCCTTATTTGACCTTATTATCATCTTTTGATTGCTTTAATCCCTTTTGTGGTTATTAGTTGCATTGACAACCTATTCTTTCTTAGTTTCACCTAAGTCCCTGAGATCGACACCCCAGAATTCTTGCTTTTTACTATAATTGATCCGTACACTGCGGGTTCGCATCCTTGTTTTAAGCATATTTCTTGGGATATAAATTTAAAGCTTGCACACACCGTTTGGAGCGAACAAATCATGAGAACAATCTTACACCGTCGGATGGTGAGTATTAAGGGTCGAGATTTAGAGTAGATATCATAATTAATAATAACTACGAATAATAATTATTAGGAATAATCCATTCAACCAACAATAACTACGAATAATCCACTCAACTAACAATAACTACGAATAATACATTAAACGATATGTCACCTTCGTAACAAAACTAATAATAATTACGAATATGTTCTCATGATTACACGATAAGCCTGTTATCATATGATCTATACTCCATATATATAATATCAAATAGAAAAAGACATATCTCTTTCAGACATTTTTTTTTATTTCTAACATTTTTCAGGAAAGTTGACCATCACAATTTGTCGTTTAATTAACCTCTCTTTGCTATGTATATACATAACTCTTATTTGTTTTTTTTTCCTCCCGGTTCAAACCCTATCTCTCTCTTCGTACATCTTTCTGCCATTCTCTTTGCTGTGTGTATCACCAATCGTCAATTTCTTATCAGAAGTTGCATTTCATCATTTGTTGTTCTTATTCTAGTATTATCTTACAGGTAAGGAGGTGATGAAGGGAGGTGAAAGTTTTGATCTGAAAGTGAAAGCGGGGCAACCAACTCTAGTGATCCCCGAAGAGGACACTCCAATGGGCCTATACTTCCTCTCGAATGTGGACCAAAACACAGCGTTTCTGGTTCGAACAATTTTCGGCTTCAAGTTGGAGGAGAAGGGAAACGAGGATGATGGGGAAGTCATAAGGATTGCCCTTTCAAAGGTGCTTGTGCATTATTAACCGTTGGCCGGGCGGCTGACGGTCAGTGACGAGATGAAGCTCATCGTGGATTGTAGCGGGGAAGGGGTGGTGTTCATCTAGGCTGAGGCTGACTGCGCCGTGGAGGCTATCAGGGATTCCACCATGCCTGATCCTGCCACTTTAGGGCTCTGACACTAAGGGCCCGTTCATTTCCCATATCCCGATATGTGATATGGGTATGGATATCACATATCTCATATCCATGTTTCGTAATTGAGTATATGGGTATCAAAGGAATATCCCGGATATCAAACTGATATCCCGGATATCAATACTTTACTTTTATTTTTATCGATTTTGATATCTTAAAAAATTGGCATATATCACATTCTTTTTCTCTCACATCTCCCTCACAACTCTCCCTCCCAAGTCTTCCTCTCTTGATATACCTCACCATCTTGCCAAAGACAACTATCCGATATCAGATATCAATCTCATATCCATATTCCTGATATCAATACCGATACCGATATCTGATATACTCATATCAGTATATGGGGAAGGAACAAACCCTAAGCGCATAGCCTAAATTGGGATAAAAAAATTGTTTATTTATAAATAAATCTAGTTAATATATATAAAATAATTATATATTAAACTTTCAAAACCAGCCTTTTTTTTAACCATAATCTATCTCAATGCATTTGAAATGTTTTTATAAATGTCATCCCCAATAATCTCTTAAGAATAATAAACTCTATCTATCGAACGCGTCATAAGTCAAGTGTATTTTTTTCAATTTGGCGCCGACGCCATTCGCTAGCGTTCAAGCTAGGTGCCGCTACCTTGAGCATTTTACTGACCATTGTGAATTTGAGCGTAGTGTACACGCCTCCATATTAATAAGCAAAGAATTATGACCCTAAACTTGATATCTTATGTCCTCTTTCCTATTATCTTCTCTATTGCCTGCCATTAATTAATCCTTATAATCATTCTTTATTATTTAAAGGAAAAATAACCCAAAATAATACCAACTATCAACATTGAACCGAAAATAATACGAACTTTGAAAATTACTAGGATCGATACAAACTATCAATGTATTTACCAATAATACTACGTAATACTTTTCCGGCAAAAACTTTAGCTCCGGCGATGACGTGGCAGCCGGAATGTTACATTTCATCAAATAAATAGATAAAATGTGTGATGTGGATTACATTTTTCAAAAAAATCAATTTAATAATATTTAAAATATTAAAAAATAAAAAAATTTAATACTTTTAAAATTTAAACTAATAATTTTTTAAAAAACATTTGTACAATTTTTTTTAAAAAATATTTTCGTAAAAAAAAAGTTTTAAATAAAGTTTGAACATTTTTTTAAACATGTTTGTAAAAAAATGTTAAAATATATTTTTTTTGAAATTTATTATAAAAAATATGTTAAAAAAAATTTTCGAATATTATGTTTAGGAAAAAAAATTCTTTAGGGATTAGGTTACAAGAGTAAAAAAAAAAATTAAATTCAAATATTTTTTTTATAAATTATTTTTCTTAGAATTAAAGTTTTATACAAAAAATAAATTTTAAAAAAATATTCTAAAATATATTATATTTTTATATTTTTTGGAAAAAAATATATTATTACATTTTTTTACAAATCTATTTAAAAAAAATTTTCAAACTGTATTTTAAAAAAATTATTTTTTAAAATAAATATTTGTACAATTTTTTTAAAAAATTATTATTTAAAATTTTAAAAATAATAATTTTTATATTTTTTAATATTTTAAATATTAATTAATTGTTTTTTAAATAAAATCCACTTCACACATTAAACCCATTTATTTGATGACATGTAACATTCCGGCTGCCACGTCATCGCCGGAGGTAGGTTTTTGCCGGAAAATATATGACGTATTATTTTTGGTAAATACATTGATAGTTTGTATCATTCCTAGTAATTTTCAATGTTCGTATTATTTTCAGTTCAATGTTGATATATAGTTGGTATTATTTTTGGTTATTTTTCCTTATTTAAACTATATACTTCGTGTTAATCATAGAAACAATGATCTTAATTGATCCTTAAAAATATTCTTCATATCCTCTATTATTAGATATGTATTTTTCTTGGTCTATTTTAATACTCTTCTCCTTTGTCTATGAATAAACCATCTTTTACATTATACTATCTCTATATTGGACTCGGATCATCTGTTGATATATTGGTGCTTATATATCCTCACAATTTAATCTCCACCGCTCAAATACACCAACGGTTCAGATCCTTTCCTTTTTTTTTCTAAATATCTCAATTTCTAATTTAATATCTCTCTTTTTTTTTTTTCTCCCGGACCCTTCATCTTCACCTCTCATTCATCGAACGTAGAGGAGACGGGAAAGCCTACCACATTGTCTCCGGCCGTCATCGTATCGTCTGTCTTCGTCTCCGGTCGCCGTCTCATCTTCTCTGATCACCATCTCTTTTTATATCCGGTTGTCGTCTCTCGTCCCCTCTCTTCTGGTCTCTCTCCTCTAATCTCTCGTTGTATCTCTTGAATCCACACGAAGAAGGATCAAAAGTAGTCTCATTGCAAAAAATGAAAACTTTGATGTTCAACTTCTATGAATTAGTTTACTTAATTATAGCCACTAGGGTTTATAAATTTGATGGACTCATAATTAGGGTTCAACCGTAGAGAGAGTGTACTGTTACAGTTTAGAAAGTTGATATCTTTTACATTATTTTCTTTCAAATTCAAAAACTAATCCATTTATGTGATTGCACAGGTTTTCTTACCCTTTTCATATTTTTGAATATATATCTTTTGAGATGAAAGAATCCGTGGATGAAAGTTGCGTGGAGCCATCACAAGAAGAATTGATATGGAAGCCTGTATATGGTATGAAGTTTTATTCCGAAGAAGCTACATATAATTTTTATAATGATTATGGTCGCAGAGAAGGCTTCAACATTAGGAAAGACAGTGGTCCTAAAGACAAGTTTGGTGTACTCACTTCAAGGATTTTTGTTTGTTGTAAAGAAGGTTTGCGTGGGAAGGGTAAGAGGGACGATTTGACCAAAAACCCAAGAGGTGAGACAAGGACCAACTGTGGAGCACACATTGACATTAAGTTGGCTAGGCGTACAAGAAAGTATTCGGTGTATCATTTCTCCAAAGAGTATAATCATCCTCTTATTGCTATAGATCTATTGTATATGATGCCATCTCAACGAGATATGACAACTTCAAATGGTGCATTTATAGAGTTGACATCAAACTCGGGAGTTTCGCTAAAGTCAGCATTTGAATTAATGGGTAGGCAGACCGGTGGAAGGGAGTCGTTAGGATTTAAAAAGAAAGACCAAAAGAACTATCTTTGAACCATTCGGCAAAAAAATGAAATTTGGAGAGGTTGGTTATCTCTTGGACTATTTTTCAAAGAAGATGTTAGACAATCCACCTTTTTTTTATGAGATGCAGTTGCATAGTGAGGAACAAATCACCAATATTTTTTGGATAGATGCTAAAATGATAATGGATTATGGCATATTTGGAGATGTTGTGAGTTTTGATACTACCTACAAAATTAATGAAGCAAATCGGTCATTTGCAGTGTTTGTTGGATTAAATCACCACAGGGAGACGATTATCTTTGGAGTTGCTTTGATGTATGACGAGACTGCTCCATCATTTATATGGTTGTTTGAAACCTTCTTGAAAACAATGTGTTGTAAGTCTCCACAAACATTTTTTACTAATCAAGATGCAACGATAAGCAAGGATGTATCACATATGACGCCTGACTCATACCACAGACTTTGTGTATTGCATTTGATGCAAAATGCATTAAAGAAAGCACGGTTCTTATTCAAAAACTATGATCTTGATGGTAAGAGTAATATGTTCAACCAGTTTTTGTATGAAATTGAGAAAGAAGACGAGTTCTTAAATGCTTGGAACTCCATGCTTGATCAACACAATGCACATGATGATACTTGGTTGGCTGCGACGTTTACAATCAGAAAAAAATGGGTTCATGCTTATGTTAAGTGGAGATGGTCAACATGGATGCAAAGTACCCAACTTAGTGAAAGTTGTAATGCTAGTTTGAAGGGGTATTTGAAATCCGATCTCCAGTTGCCTGAGTTTTTCACTCACTTTGAAAGAATGATATCTGATAAGCGGTATAAGGAATTAGAGGCTGAGTGTGATCTGTTGTTTCGGATTGTTCATTGCAAAATGGAGATACGTATCTTGTTACATGCAAGAGAAGTTTACACCAAAGTGATATTTTAAGTACTTCAAGTTCAGTTTGAAGATTCTTTAAAGTCTTCCATAAAAAATTGTGTTTCAGATGGTGAGAAATTTATCTTCACTATTATTAGGGATGGATTCACTAAGGAGAGGTTGGTGAAAAGAGAAGGAGAGACTACTATATCTTGCAGTTGTAGAATGTTTGAGACCGATGGTGTCTTGTGCAGGCATGCTATCAAAGTCATGAATGAAGGTAGATAAACTATACTCATCAAAAAAATACCTAAGCAATATATCTTGGAGAGGTGGACCAAAAATACAAGAGTTGATAATGTTATGGAAGACATGCATGGGCAAAAGATTGTAGAGGATCCAAAACATAAACAAATTTCTCGAAACAAAATCTTGTGCTCTAAACTCGTTCGAGTGGCAGCAAGAGCATGTGAGAGTGAAAGGGCATATGAGCTAGCAATTATGGAAGCTGATAAAATGGCCAAGATGGTGGAGGATGTGCTACGTATAGAAATAAATGGTGAAAAAGGTGCGGAAGACCAAAACCACAATGTATTGGTTGATTGCTCTAATGTTAATATTCAGAATGCAAAGGGATTCAAGAAAAGAGAACCAACTTATCGTAGGAAATGCAGAATTAAGGGATACTTTGAAGTTGCATTAAGCAAAAGCAAAAAGAAGTCTGCAAAGGTAATGTGTTTTCAACTATGATTGAAGCTATTATGTGCCTTTGAATGAATATAAGTAATTTTAATGATTGATATAATCAAGTAACTGGTGTTCGAAAACCAATTACGACAGCATACCAATCTCATGTACCTACCTCACAATATCAGGTACCTTCCTTCTTCATCACTTATTAATTGATTTGTTGTGATATTCTTTTAATTTACTTAAATTTTACACCTATATACCCTTGCAGGCACCTATATACCCTTCTATGATGGTTGATGATGATAGATATATGTCAATGTTCCATAATCCTTATAGTGTGAGTTTGTATTGCTATATATATATATATATATATGTTATTCTTTGCTATATCATCCTTATACATGTTTATTTTTCCTTACTGATTTATGTTACTATTGTTATCATAGATGCATGAATTGAATATGTCGAGCGGAATGTCTTATATCCCTTCTCAAGAATCACTTACGTCAAGTGGGCAACCATGTCATCAATCAAATATCATGAGAGTTCTATTTGGATTGAAAGAACCAAAAGTACCAGATCATGGGGAAAACTAGTGTGGGGTCGAATGACACAAGAATATTGTTATTCGAAAATTTATGAACTTGAGTTGTACCACAACTTTTGCTAGGGGATCTGTTTAACCTTGCTATTATGAAGACAATTATGAAGAGGATGAAAATATGTTTAATTTGGTTAGTTATGCTGATATTTTGTGTATCTGTGTTTTGTTTTGTTTCATAGTCTTATTCGTATCTCTTTGTTTTGCGTGTAAAATCCGGAATTTTTATTCCGTCTATTTCTGTTATAAATCTGATCTCGATCAGTTGATTCATATCCGTCTACTTAGTTAGACATATTATTATAGAATTTATCATTTTATGTAGATTCCTTCACATAAAATGATAGAATCCTTTAAATAGTTATCATTTTATGTAACTCACTTCCGCATAAATTGATTGAATTCTTATAACCGATCCTAACCTATAACAAGCTCCGCACCCGTCTAGTCCGTATATTTATGTGTCGGGATCTTGTCCAGCCCAGAAACTCGCCAGTTTAAGGAGCCCGTCCGCAGCCAGTTTCAGCCCATCTGTTGCTCTATATTTCAGCCTCAACGGATCCAGCCCTGCAGCCCAGCAGCCGCCCACTGCTTGCCTTGTCCAGCGCCAGCTAGCCCAGCTCCAGCAGCCCAGTGCCTAGCCTCCAGCGTTGCCAGCTCTAGCCCAGAAGTCGCCCACTGCCTTGCCTTGTACAGCCCAGTCCGTGATCTGCTCCAGCTTGGCCTCAGCGCATCTGCTGCTCCCTTCAGCCCAACACTCTCCAGCCCAACGTTTCTTCTTCCAGCGCCATACACAGCCGTTCTTCTGCCTTGCTTCAGCCCAGCGAATAGAGGAGCCAGAAGATCAACAGTTACAGATTCTCTCAGCCGTTACAGATTTACTCCAACGCCTGCTTTCCTCCTCTCTCTCGCCTGCTGCATTCACGCCTTAATTGTCACCTGGATAACGCCCTCTCCTCTGCATATCTTCACATTTTTCACATTCGTTACACCGACCCATTACTGTCAACGTACAGACATTCACGAGCCACTCTACTCTCCTCCTCTCGTCACAGCAATCTGGAGCAACCTCGACTGGAGAGTTTGAAAAACGCAGCAGGTAGGCTCATCCTCTCCTTACCCTTCTACCTTCTGTTAGTGTCACTGCTAGACTCACGCAACTATCCTCTTGTACCCGGACAACCCCATCTCGGTCAATCCATGGCTGCAGTGAGGCTAGAAGGAATCGTTCCATTTCTGCAGTTGTAGAGCCAAACGCAGCAGGTAGGCTGGAAAGAGGCTGGAAAGAGTCGTTCCATTCCAGAGATAGTACAGCCTAGTAAATTGTAAGTTATCCTTGGTTGTTCTTTCCCACCTGTTGTTATTTTATGTAGAAGAGAAGTTGTAGTCATCTTAGATCTTGAATGGTAGAAGTGATTAGTTAGGATGCATAGCTCTAGGAGCTGCCTATGAGTATGAGTCCAGGGAGTTTAGGTAGAATGAGGAGTATGCTGTTAGGAAGGGGAGAAACAAGGAACTGCTGAATATATAATCTTTTGGTTCAGTTTTGAAGTGAGAAACGGGCAATCTTAGAGACCAATGTTTGAGAGTTTGAATGAAGATCTACCGCTGAAATTTTAATAGGTGATAGATGGATATATGTAGTTTAGCATATTAAAATTTGAGAAGAAATGAACGGTCGGATTAGAAGTTATAAGCTTACGAAGTTGGGTAGTTAAGTAGTTTTGTAAACTTTGGAATTATGGCTAAGTATAGAAATTTCAAGTGAAGTAATCAACTTTGATAATTTTTATAAAACTGTTGAATGAACAGTTTGGAGAAATTCTTTCTCCTAAAGTTAGATAGAACATCATAGAGAGTCTAGGGATTTAAGTCGGAATTGTTATGAGCGGTTACGAATTTTATATTTGGAATCGAAGTTAGACCTTTACGATCTTCCGAAAAATAGAAACATAGGAAAAATGTCAGTTTGGAACCAAACGAAACTGTTGGAGTTAGAATATGAATTTAGAATCTCAAATAGGAGTTTAGACATGAATTTTAGAATTTTCGGGAATTTCGGGACCAAGGGTAAAATGGTCATTTTACCCTAAATTAATACTGCAACTAGTTATGTCTTAATACATTATTCTATCTTAGAAGTCTTAGACTTCTAACTACGTGGGAGTGTGCTAATGCACTTATCTCCTTTGGCAGGCAACTGAGTTGCTATAGTTTACAGAGCGAGTTGGTTAACAAAGAGTCGAGCTTTATATCAGGTAAGTCCTTTGGGCTTACTTAGTTGACTTCTAAATATGAGTATGAATGATGATAGTGGCGTGTGATTGAAATGTTTAGAGAGATAGGTTGTGATATATATTTACCGACCTATACTTGGCCTAAGAGTAACGGGCGGTGGCATTCTGCTCAGTTAGCTTGCGAGCGCTGGGGGTTTCTTTAGGGACTAGTCCATACTCGGTTTGTAGTGATGCTACCGGCGGAGGTCAGCTAGACCTACACCCAGTTGGATAAGGAACGAAGGCGAGAGCTGTTAATAGCTCTCGTGCCACAACTTAAATTGAATAATGTGAATCACTTAAATAATAGATAATAAACGGTTGAGTGCCAGCATGATGTTTGTTTATTTTATTTCTGCTTGTGTTTGTGCTGTTGTCATTCTACTTATATTTGGATAGTTAGCTAACTGTTGATATGTTGTGTAGATTTGCCACAGGTTGGAGCAGATGCCGAGTGATCCGGACGGTAGTGGTCAGCCGGGGTGTCGTACTTTAGGACGTTTTACAGTTTCTCCTATTGTGGGTTTTCAGTTGGACTTTGTTTCTTGTCGTTCTTTCCGTACTTTGTTATATTACGTTTTCCGGCTGTTAGTTGTTCTGGTCACATTCATACATTGTTAAGAATTATTTTATGATTTCTGGTTTTCCTTATCTGTGCCTTGTTGTAAGATCATGTTAAGTTGTTGTCAAACTAAGGTCGGGACCCACTGTGCGGTCCTCACCAGTAACTCCCCAAGTTGTAAAATTTGGGGTGTTACAACATGGTATCAGAGCTCTAGGTTGGCAACAATGGCACTAGAAATCTTCAAAAAGGTCATATAAGTAAATAAACAGAACCCGAAAGGGGTCTGAGTTTTCCAAAGAGGATTTTGGTTTTAAAATGCATACAGAGTCGGGTTGGGATAGAAAGTACGGATGACCACCACTACCTCTGCGGATCTCGGTATTCTTAGAATAATTATAGACTTTTACTGTTATGATAGATTAGCTAGTTTATAACTGTAGTTGTTACTATTCGTGCAGATGGCACGTACTAGGGCTGTACAAGTGACTGGCCGAGGTAGGGGTCGTCCCCCCCTTCCCCCAGTCAGACAGGATCGAGCTGATAGCACCCCTGCTGTTAGAGGGCGTGGTCGTGGGGGTAGACCTCCACTAGGGAGAGGTCGAGGACAAGTTCCTCGAGAGGATTCACCTGCAGCAAGCATACTAGAGGCTGCGGTGGAAGAGGTAGCTGAGGGTGTAGGCCCCGAGGTCGGGCATGAGACCGCCGCTAGGTCTGGAGCGCAAGGAGCACGTTCTACTGAGTCAGGACGTGTTTCTATTGGAGCATTGGAGTATAGGGAGTACAAAGCCTACGTTGAGCGCATGGAGGAAGCTGCCAGAGTTGAGAGGCTTACCCAGGTACCACCGGTGGTACCGGCTAGGTCAGCTCAAGTGACACAGGGAGTGTCTCAGGTGCCGGCTGTATCTGAGAGGAGAGCTAATGCTGATAGAGCACCTACTGGGTCTAGAGCACCGAGACCGGATGAGTGGTTGAAGGCTTTCAACTCTCAGAAGGTTCCTTCATTCAGTGGAGAAATAGGGCTAGAGGTGGAGCACTAGATAGGGAAGATAGAGACTGCTTTGGAGGCAATACATTGTCCCGAGGATCGACAGGTGGATTTGGTGCAGACCTGTTTTACAGATGATGCTCATTCATGGTGGCGTACCATTCGTGGCCGAGTCACAAGTTGGGAGCAGATGAGGAACATTGTTAGGGACAGGTACTGTCCAGTTTCGCTGAGGAGGGAGAGATTCCAGGATTTCATTGAGGCGGGATTTGAAGATATCCCGATTGCTGCAGCTATAAAGAAATTTCAGAAGGAATTGACCTTACTTGGACCATCTGCACCTCCAGAAGAGCAGCATGTTTACCTTTTCTCCAAGAGGTTGAGAGAAAGTACCCGATCCTATCTGGCTGGATTCCGCTGTGAGACCTTGTCTGATTATCAGGATAGGGCCTCTGCTTATGAGAGAGATAGGCCAGCTTCGAGGAAAGCAGTTCAGTCTAGTGGGCCGGATAAGCGGCAGAGGACAGGACATGCTGGTAGTAGTGCAGCAGTAGCAAGTTATGGTCGAGGACAGACTCAGGGGAGGTCCAGCTACCACTCTACAGTCCAGACTCCCAATAGAGATCGGCAGTGTTTTAACTTTGGTAGCCGCGATCACATTAAGACAGATTGCCAGAGACCACCTATCACTTGCTTCACTTGTGGGAAGCCGGGTCACAAAGCCACCTTCTGCCGTCAAGGCAGGGCTCCTTCTCAGCATGGATCTTCTCCTGCAGGTGCTGAGAAGAGTGTACAGAGACCTCCTCAATACCGAGCTCCGAGTCAGCAGCAGCAACAGTACCGGGCTCCAGGACATCCTGCTTCATACAGTACTGCACAGGGATCAGGTCGTGGCAGGGGAAGTGGTAGTACCACTGACACCAGAGGAGGACCATCGAGAGTGTTCGAGGTGAGGAGCACTGAGCAACCTGCAGCACCTGCGACCACAGGTACTATTTGGATCCATGACTTACCTGTGCGAGTTTTATTTGATACGGGTGCTACGCACTCCTTTATATCAGATGCATGCGTAGATAGGTTGTCCTTAGCTACAGTAGAGGGTGTACCTTTTGTGGTTGGGTTACTAGATGGGGGCAAGGTTAGAGGATCCCGAGAGATTTATGACTGCCCTATTCACCTGGGAGGCCGGATTTGGTTAGTAAATTTTCTAGTCATGCCCTTAGCACACGAGGACGTGATATTGGGGATAGATTGGATGACTAGACATAGAGCAGTCTTAGATATTGGTAGGAGAACTGTGACTGTCGCCACTGAGGAGGGTCACAGAGTGATATTCCGAGGTTGGGACCTCGGAAAGTCCGGAACAGTTATCAGTGCAGTGAGAGCAGCCAGATTGATAGCACAGGGTTGCGAGGCCTTCTGGTGCTATGCCATGAAGGAGCGCAAGAGCCTGACTGTAGAGGAGATACCAGTTGCATGCGAGTTTGCAGAGGTATTCAGTGACGACTTACCAGGGCTACCTCCACAGAGGAGTGTTGACTTTAGCATCGAGTTAGAGCCGGACACGAGACCGATCTCGAAGGCCCCGTACCGCATGGCCCCGATAGAGCTGCTTGAGCTGAAGAAGCAGTTAGAGGAGTTAGCAGAGAAGGGCTTCATACGCCCTAGTGTTTCTCCCTAGGGCGCACCAGTGTTATTTGTGAGGAAGAAAGATGGATCGATGAGGCTGTGTATTGACTACCGAGAGTTGAACAAGGTCACCATCAAGAATAAGTATCCACTGCCTCGCATAGATGATCTGCTGGACCAGCTACATGGGGCGTCAGTGTTCTCGAGGATAGATTTGAGATCGGGGTATCACCAACTGAGAGTGAGAGACCAGGACATACCTAAGACGGCATTCCGGACTAGGTATGGCCACTATGAGTTTGTAGTGATGCCGTTCGGGCTCACTAATGCGCCAGCAGTATTTATGGAGTTGATGAATGGGATTTTCATCGACTTCTTAGACCAGTTTGTAGTGGTCTTCATTGACGACATTCTAGTTTACTCTAGAAGTCGAGAGGAGCATGCCGGACACTTGAGGACAGTGTTGCAGGTTCTACAGGATAGCCAGCTATATGCTAAGCTATCCAAGTGTGAGTTCTGGATGTCAGAGGTGGCTTTCCTAGGCCATGTAGTGACTGCTGAGGGGATTAAGGTCGACCCGGCGAAGATTGAGTCAGTGTCCTCTTGGCAACCTCCGAAGAATGTTAAGGAGGTTCGTGTTCGCCCCTAAAGGTGTGTGCAAATAAGCTTTAAATTTATAAAACTAGAATCAAGCAGCGAACCCGCAGTGTACGGATCGACGTAGCTAAGCAAGAATTCCAGAGTATCGAACACAGGGATTTGGGTGGGAACAAATTCGATTGCAGATTATCAAGCGAGTAAATATGAGAGTTTTGCAAATATTGGGAAAACAACAATCCTAAAGATCCAAGTATCCAGCTGTGGCAATCGATTCAAGATATACTTAATGATATAAAGACAGAGTTGAGATATGCAAAGGTATACTAATGTAAGGTAATCGTACGGTGAAGTTCCAAAAACCTTATGTAACTCACCTACAAGGCACTCTCTATACAGGTTGTTGAGGCTCAATATAGAAAGATTCTAAAGATGAGAATTTATGTCAAATACCCAAACTTATAACCCAAAGATCAAGACTAACTTAACCGATTGAGGTTGTGACACTCACAATCGAGGTAGAGGTTGTTGAGGCTTCACTACCACCTAGAAAAGACAAGTCTAAACTAAGTTAAAGCAAATCTTTAACTTTGGATTAAAGTAAAAGCAAGTTCGTAGATTTAGGAGAAATTACGGTTAGTTCTTGGTGTTCCACGGTCGTGGACTCAAGAACAGGCCGTAATTTATGGTTTGTCGACGATTTTCTCTAACTCTCAGGGTCTAATCTGTTTGCGATCGATCTATTATCATCTAAGCCACAACTATCAACCCTTCACCTTAGAATTGTTAAGGGTTTTTAGCCAATAACAGTCATGTTGATATCAATTCAAGAATTAAAAGATAAAAAGATGAAAACTTTCAAGAACTTTCAATAATCTTCAAACCAATCTCAAAGTCACAATCAAGAACGAGTGTTGTCAAAGAATTCAAAATAAAGTAAACAATCACAACCTTAGGAAAGAAGGGAAAACGGGATGTCAATCCGTTTTCCAAATCAAACCTAAACAAGAAGAGAGATCTTCTTGCAAAATCTTCCAAAAGCTTCGATCTTCCGCCAATCCGGAGATCTCAACAGCAATCTTCACCAAAAGTGCGAGATTAGGGCAATTCCCCGATGCGAAATTCGATCTCCAATGAGATGATCAATGCTTCCAAGCGACGGTGTAAAATGAGGTAGCGGGCGTAAACGATCCTAAGCGTCGATCGCCAAAATTCCTTCCTAAGCCAAGATGACGGAATCTTACTTCGTCCGTCTTTTTATAGGGCAAGATAAAATATCGGCCCGGCCCAATCTTCAAAAGATCGTGGCTTCAAAGTGTGGCGAAAAGATTCGCTAAGATCACGGTCGTGGAAGTTTCCACGACCGTAATTTAGGGCGTGGATTAGGTCACGGTTTGCATAATATGTTCCACGACCGTAATAGTTACTGGAATGCATCACGCCTCTCTTGCAAGGTTCCACGGCCGTGGAACTGAACGTGGTTCGTAGTACGGCCGTATTTTAGAGCGTGGTTTAGGGCAAGAACGTGATTCTTCCCTAACCTCGTGCATTCCTCAAGCTAAACTTCAATTTGCTTCTAAAGAATGCCCTTAATCCATGGACATATCAAATCAACTCTTCTTTGCTCGATTCCGTTCGGAAATAGCTCCAAATCACCTATATTCAACATAGAACTAGTGTAGACATCCACATCGACAATATAGGTAATACTAGCTCACATATGCACAAAGTTCAATCAAAGACTATCAATATGAATCAAATACGTTTAGAAAACGTGCCTAAAATATCACAATATTTCATGCTAACAAATAACCCCATACTTAACACTTGCTTGTCCCTAAGCAAGGTCTTTCAAAAAGCTTTAAACAAGAGTTAGGATGAAATATGTGTACCTTCTTTTGGGTGAATGTGACTTCTAAAGAATAGATCATTCTCAAACCTTGCTTCAATCGTTTATCAAACTTTCACACACCCAATCAAAGAGTAAAAAGCAAAGAAAATTCATGAATAAATTTAACTTCTAAACAAGCATCATAACCTTCAAACGTTATCAAAATCAATCATAAGAAACTTCAATTTGGATCACCAAGTCATATAACATTCTTTTGATCTTAAGGACTTTCAAAGAAAAGGTCTAGAATGTGGAAGGGAAGGGAAAACTTTAAGGGAAAGTGGTGCATAAATCCGGGAAAGTGGACAACTACCTTCTTCTTCTTTTGCGGTTTCCGCAATACTTCACTTAGAGCTTCGCTCTCTTCTTTTCATTTTTCTCGACTTTACTTTTGGAGTTATGGACAGAGGTGCACAAAAACCGAAGCCTAGGAGATCGGCGTTTCTCAATTTTTATGAGATGCCTCAAACCCTTAGCGCACATACCATAATCCGCTAGGAATATCGCTCAATCCGACTTTGGCAAGACACAAACACCCGGCTATGTGAATGGTGCCGAGTTACTCATCGTCATGATTGACTTCCCCAAACCTATAATTTCTTTCTATTCTTTTGATTGCAAATAATTGCTCTCATGGCCCTCCCACATCAAACATGCCTTTTTCATTCACTTCTCCAAATTCCCGGATAGGTAAAGGAGGTCAATATTTCAATGAGGAGCTAAAATGATCAAAGAAAGAAGAAAGAAAAATCGAATTGCCTTAATCATCTCAACAAGAAGTATAAGAACTTATAACATGATTTCAACTTCAATTTCTCAACATGATTTAGGTAACATTTTCACATTATAAAACTTGAAAAAGAGGTAAAATTCATTCATTCAAATTCTTTTCAATTCACAATCCTTTTAAGCATGCAATTGTCATCAAACTCAATTCACAAGTAGTAATTATCATGGAAATCATCTCAATTCATTAGAAGCTCAAAATTTTCAAAATTTTTCAATTTTTATGGGTTTTTCAAGTTATTTTTCATGCAATGCAATAAGGAAACGTGCAACACATAATGAACATGCAACGATAGTCTCAAATGAAAGCGAACATAGTAAGTAGAGTTATTACAAACTTTTAGTACATCCCACCCCATACTTAGGACGAACATTGTCCCTAATGTTCAAAAGAAAGAAGGAAAAGAAAGAAAAGAAAAAGAAACTCACAAAGTGGTGGCGGGAATGTCTAAAACGAACGGTCATGCATCAAATCACTGCGGCGCCGGCGGAGGCGGGAATGGGGAGAAGCTGGAGTCGTAGGGCCACCCAAACTGCTGGCGGTAGACGTCCCTCATCATGTGGTCGAGGTCATCGAGGCGTCCGTCTCTAGCGTCGGCCCGGATCTCTAACGCTCCAACTCTCTCTGAAAGTCCGGTAGCCCAATCCGGCATCTGCTCGTACCATCCCGGGGCGTGACTGTACCATGCTGGGGCGTCGGATGGTGCTGGTGCTGGTGGTGGTGCTGCTGGCTGCTCCGTGGACCAAGGAGGGGGAACGCCATACCATGTGGGAGGTGTGGTCATCCACGTAGGCCTCTCACTCACGCTAGCGCGGCGAGATGACGAGCCTGAGGCTCTAGCTGGACGTGGAGAGCGTCTAGGTACATCTGGGGCCGCCTCCGGCTGGTCCGGAAACGTGCCAAACTCCTGCTCCGCTCCTCCTCCACTCTCAAACTGATCTCCCATATCCTCCTCCTCGACAACCGGTGGTGGGACGTAAGGGGGAGCTACTATCCTGTTCGCATGCATCGCAGCGAACGTCTCCTTCCAATTATGGCGTCCCGTCATAATGGAATACTCCGGCAGCCACTCTATACCCCTGCCCGTCCTACTCTACCAAGGCATGCCCGCATAAGGCGGACCTCCATGTGTGGGGAAAATGAGACCCCTAACCATGAATGCATGTAGCCCTAAAGGAACGGCCGGTATGCGGGTGCAAGCAGAAAAATCCACACCAAAACTCCTAGCAATGTGGGTAACTATCCCACCATATCCGATGTTTCCCTTCGACTTGTTCTTGAGCTTGCTCATCGTAGCAGCCAAGAGAGTAGCACAATCTGCACGGCGTCCATAAAGCATGCAATAGAGCAAGAATATCTCATCCGTCTTGATCTTTTGGGGCGTCTCCGTCCTAGGAAAGAGACACTCCGAAAGAACACGGTGAGCTATCTTCAAGGCTAGATGGTACATCAATCTAGCCTTGGTATCGGCGGGTTGCCAACGGTCCTCGTCGGCGTAAATCATTGCAACTTCCTTCCAAAAATCCTTGGGGTAAACACCACTCGGAAATCGACCATTGAAGGTCTCATGAAACCCAAAAATAGTCCCAAACTCAACGATACTCAAATGGTAGTCTCTTTTCATGAGACGGAAAGAGACGGTCCTATCTACGTGGCTGTGCTCGAAAGACGTCACAACCTCCCGGGTGATCTCCTCATAGGTGTCTTCTCGGATAGCCGAGAAGATAACTAATCCGGCTCTATCCAAGAGCCAAGTAAGGTCATCAACGATGTTGAGAGGATATAGATCCTCCAACAACAAATATCTAGGGCCAATCACTGGCCTCTTCGTGATCTTCTCGAAAGCAGCAAGATGGTTCTCATGTATGGTCGGGACTCTAGGGTGAGGAGGTGAGGATGGAGGTGAAGGTGAGGATGGAGGTGAAGGAGATGAAGGTGGTGGTGCCCTAGAGGATGAGGAGGTGGAGGGATTGCCTTTCCTTTTCTTATTTTGCTCACCCTTCTTCTCTTTTATCCTTCCCGACACTCTCCTTACGAAATCCATTCTGCACAAAAATTACGGTCTGTTCTTCAAGAATTATGGCCATGGTTTACCCAGAGGCCGTGGTTCGTCTCAGAAAATCACGAATCTCAGCAAATCAGCAGTCAATCACCACAACAAGCAGTCCTAGTCTAATTCCTTCTAGTCTCTATCAAATCTTCCTAAAAATCTATAGCAAAAACGAACCAAATTGGCGAGAATCAAGAAGAAAGAATAAACCTCTTTTTCGGATTGAAAAATCCGAAATGCGCGTTTGTTGATGAATTTCCGTTCGATTCGTCGCTTGGATATTGTTTGTGGTTGAATTTGCTGCAGTTTGGGAAGAAGAATCGTTAGAAACGATTAAGAAACGAGGATTTTGAGGAGGTCGTGGATTTTCGGCAATTAGGTCGTGGAAAGAGGGATTTTTGGGATGAGTTTATGAAGAACGTGGCTTATATAGTTGCAGGCAAAATTTTGAAAATCACGGTCTGTCGGGGTGTTCCACGGCCGTGGAAGTGTACGGAACCGTGGTTTTGGTGATTTTTCAAAGGCTTTTGGGAATTACGGCCACTGTAGCTATGACGACCGTAATTTAGACCGTGGAACCTTCTGTAAAGCTTCAAAGTCCAAATTTCGTCACTCCTCTTCAACATCATCCTCCTCTTTTCCTTTTCCATTGATCCTACAACCAAAAACACGAACATACCGGAAGAAATCGAGGCAAAAACAAAGCAAAAACGTTTATTCTAAGCTAAACTATGAATTGAAAACAAAAACGAAAATGCAATACCTTGGGTTGCCTCCCAAGAAGCGCTTTGTTTAAGGTCCGTAGCTAGACCAATCTCGCACTTATTCGAGTGTGGTAGGCGCAAACTCCTCAGTTTGGAGTTCCGGCGTATACTTCTTGAGTCGTTGGCCGTTCACCTTAAAACTTCCGCTAGCTTCACCCCATACTTCAACTGCACCATGGGGAAAATACGCTTAATTAGAAAAGGTCCGGTCCAACGGGATTTAAGCTTACTTGGAAAGAGGCGAAGTCTTGAATTGAAGAGGAGAACTTGATCTCCTTCTTTGAAGTCCTTTGGAATGATATGCTTATCATGCCAACGCTTTGCTCTTTCCTTGTAGATCTTGGCGTTTTCATAGGCGTTCAAGCGGAGTTCATCCAACTTATTGATGTCTAGGAGACGCTTCTCTCCCGCTTCCTTCATGCCGAAATTCAGCCACTTGATAGCCCAAAACGCTTTGTGCTCCAGCTCCACCGGCAAGTGACAAGACTTCCCATACACAAGATTGTATGGTGTGGTTCCTATGGGAGTCTTGTACGCAGTCCGGTACGCCCATAATGCATCATCTAGCTTCAAGGACCAATCCTTCCTTGTCCTTGAAACCGTCTTTTCTAGAATTCCTTTGATCTCCCTATTTGAGATCTCAACTTGTCCACTAGTTTGTGGATGATAAGGGGTAGCGATCTTGTGAGTAACCCCATACTTAGCTAGAAGAGCTTCAAAGCGACGGGCTATGAAGTGAGAACCTCCATCACTAATGATCGTCCTTGGTGTCCCAAATCGCGGAAAGATGGTCTTGTTGAAGAACTTAACCACTACCATGGCATCATTTGTGGGAGAGGCAATTGCTTCCACCCATCTAGAAACGTAATCTACCGCCAATAGTATGTATTGGTTTCCACAAGAAGATGGGAATGGTCCCATGAAATCGACTCCCCAAACGTCAAAAATCTCCACCTCTTGGATGTTGTTGAGGAGCATCTCGTTCCTTCTAGAAATATTGCTTGTTCTTTGACAAGCATCGCAGCAAGAAACAAAGGATTGCACATCTCTAAATAAAGTAGGCCAATAGAATCCAGATTGCAATACCTTTGCGCTAGTCTTGTTCGAACTAGCGTGTCCTCCACAAGGTAGTGAATGACAATGGCGGATGACACTTGGCATCTCATCTTCCGGCACACATCGCCGAATGATGCCATCCGGACCTCTCTTAAAGAGGAGAGGCTCGTTCCAATAGTATTCCCGGACGTCCTTAAAGAACTTCTTCCTTTGTGCGTAGGATAGTCCGGGCGGTATCTCCTGGCAAACCAAATAGTTAACAAAATCAGCAAACCATGGTTCGTTACCTTTGGAAATCACGTTGATGCACTCCTCTATGATGTGTAGGTGTTCGTCCGGAAAGGAGTCATCAATGGGTAGATGGTCGTCCTTTAGATGTGTTAGACGACTCAAATGATCCACAACAGAATTTTCTGAACCTTTCTTGTTGCGGATCTCAAGATCGAATTCTTGTAGGAGAAGAATCCATCTAATTAGCCTTGGCTTCGCGTCTTTCTTCGCAAGGAGGTACCGGATCGCAGCATGATCCGTGTAGACAATCACCTTTGCACCTACAAGATAAGAGCAAAACTTGTCAATAGCGTAGACAATGGCTAAAAACTCTTTCTCTGTAGTGGCGTAGTTGAGCTGCGCTTCGTCTAGCGTCTTGCTAGCATAGTATATGGCATGGGTTCGCCCTTCCTTTCGTTGTCCAAGAACAGCTCCAATAGCTACGTCACTAGCATCGCACATAATCTCGAAGGGGAGAGTCCAATCCGGAGGTTGGATAATAGGTGTTGAAATTAGAGCTTGCCGAATGGTGTTAAACGCATCCAAACATTCCTGCGAAAACTCAAAAACCGCATCCTTCATCAATAGATTAGTGAGAGGTTTTGATATCTTAGAAAAGTCCTTAATGAAACGTCTATAAAATCCAGCATGTCCTAGGAAACTTCTTATCCCTTTCACCGAAATTGGGGGAGGAAGTTTCTCTATGGTCTCTATCTTAGCCTTGTCTACCTCTATCCCTCTACTAGAGACTAAGTGACCTAATACGATTCCTTCCTTAACCATGAATTGACACTTCTCCCAATTAAGAACTAGGTTAGTGTCTTCACATCTTTGCAAAACAAGAGAAAGGTTAGAAAGGCAATCGTTAAAAGAGGAACCGTATACGGAGAAGTCGTCCATGAAGACTTCCATGATTTCCTCTACGTATTCGGAGAAGATGGCCATCATGCATCGTTGGAAGGTGGCTGGGGCGTTGCAAAGCCCGAACGGCATTCTCCTATAGGCGAACGTACCCCAAGGGCACGTGAATGTGGTCTTCTCTTGATCATCCGGATGTATCGGAATCTGAAAGAAACCACTGTAACCGTCAAGGTAGCAAAAATGTGAATGTTGTGCTAACCTTTCAAGCATTTGATCGATGAATGGCAATGGAAAGTGATCCTTCCGCTTTGCGTTGTTGAGCTTGCGGTAGTCTATGCACATTCGCCATCCAGTCACGGTTCGGGTAGGGATGAGTTTGTTGTTCTTGTTGGTGATGACCGTCATTCCTCCCTTCTTCGGAACTACTTGAACTGGACTTACCCACTTGCTATCGGAGATAGGATAGATGATACCTGCATCAAGAAGTTTAAGAATTTCCTTCTTGACAGCCTCCTTCATGGTCGGATTCAACCGCCTTTGAGGTTGTCTTGAAGTTCTAAAGTCCTCCTCCATTAGTATCTTATGCATACATAGGGAGGGTTTAATTCCTACTAAGTCCTCAATAGTATAGCCTATGGCTTTTCTATGTTTCCTAAGGACAATCATGAGCTGCTCATGTTCATCTATGCTCAGTTCGGAACTAACGATAACCGGAAAGGTAGAATTAGATCCTAGAAAAGCGTACCTTAGATGAGTAGGAAGTGGTTTGAGTTCCATCACTTTCGGAGCTTCCAATGATCCTTGAGGAGCATCCGACGTTTCCTTAGAAGTTTCTAAGGGTGTTGAGTGAGTTGGAGAAGAATCAAAAGGAGTTGAAGAAGTATGCCGATCACCCTCTTCCACGGTCAGAATTACGGGCTCTCCATATGTTCCACGGCCGTGTAATCCCCTGGAATGGAGGTCGATTTTGGTTGTGAAATCCACGGTCGTGGAATACAGGGTATGACCGTGGATTCTAACATTCTCAGCCTCATCGTGGAGTTTCTCAAATTCCACTTCTTGCATCTCTTCTTGTGCTTCTAAGGCTTCAATTTCCTCTTTGCACTCTCCTTCTTCCCCTACATCTGTTAGACTCATGGTAATGACTTTTTGTAAAGGATCGTTAAAGAGAATCACACTTACCTCTTCCCTAGATAAACCTTCTTCATCTTGGACATCGTAAATATCCTCGTCGAAGATCGGCTCCTTCACTAGAGTGGAAAGAACGAACTCTACTTTCTCTTCTCCAATATCAAAAGCGAGTCTTCCATTCTTGCAATCGACCATGCATCCGGAAGTTGCAAGAAACGGTCTTCCGAGTATGATGGGGACCGGACTATCTGCAGGAATGTCAAGCACGACAAAATCAATAGGGACAAAGAATTTACCTAGCTTGACCGGGACGTCTTCTACAATACCGACGGGGCGAGTGATGGATCGATCCGCCATGTATAACGTCATCTTCACCGGTTTAGGGTCGCCTAAACCGATCTTCCTACACAATGCAAGTGGTATGATGCTCACACTTGCTCCTAAGTCACATAAAGTGTCATATGTGACATCTCCCACTCCAATGGGAATGCAAAATGACCCCGGATCCTTCAACTTTGGGGGCATTTTCTCCTTCATGGTCTTGATGAGATCCGAAGAATCCGAACTCATCTTGACCTCTCCGAAATCTTCTAGCTTCCTCTTATTGGAGAGGAGCTCCTTCAAGAACTTACCATAAGCCGGCATACCTACAATAGCATCAATGAAGGGTATATTAATATGCAGCTTACTCATGAGTTCTATGAACTTACCGAATTGTTTGTCTAGGCGCGCTCGCGCTTTAGATTGAGGGAATGGTAGGGGAGGTTTGTAAGCTGGAAGAGGAACATAGACATCTTCCTTCTCCTTCCCCTTTTCCTTGTCCTTTTCTACGGGGACTTCAACGAACGTAGGCTGCGGATCGGTGGTAGTCACTCCGCTCCTAGTTGTAATCGCCATCACCCTTCCCTTAGGGTTGTCCTCCGTCTTTCCTGGAAGTTTCCCTTGATTTCTAGGAACTTCCTCCGCGTGGTTGAACATTTGGTTTTCCAAAACTTTTTGAGCTTTGTCAACCTTAGAGACTTGATCATCAACCTTGATGAGGCGGTTCTCCAACCCTTGAAGCTTTCCCAGAATCGTTTCCAATATGGGATCGGGCTTCTCCTTCCCCGAAGTGTTTCCTCCATTAGATGATTGCCCCTGGCTTTTCAAAGGAGTAGAGGAAGAGGAAGGTGGAGTTAGTGAATTTGAGTTGGAAGGGTAAGAGTTACCGGAATTTTGTTGATTTGAGCGCCAATTGTTGTTGTTTGAACCCCTATTGTTGTTCCAATCGTTGTTCCGGTTGTTGTTGTTTCCATTCCAGTTATTATTCCGGTTGTTGTTCCGGTTATTGTTGTTGCCGCCATTGTTGTTGCCCAAATAACCAACATCCTTCCCTTGTTGCTTTGGAAAGTTGGTCTTGATAGCCTCCTTCAACTCTTTGATCTCATTGTTGAGGGAGAAAATCTGATTTTGAGCTTCATGTGTGAGCTTAGCTCCTTGCTCCACACGATTTCCCTCCACTTTCCGGTGGGAATACTTCTCTATGACTCTTGCTTGCTTCTCGATGAAGTCCCAAGCGTCATCTTCTCTCATGTCCATGAACGTTCCACATGAGAGGGATTGGAGGTTGAATTGCGTTCCCGCATCCAGCCCCTTGTAATAGATCTCCAGCAAGGCAAGTTTGGATATGCCATGATGAGGGCAATCCAAGAGCAAATCCTGAAACCTTTCCCAAGATTGAAACAAACTTTCGTTAGGTCTCATGGAAAAAGCATTAATCTTACCTCTAAGTTCCGCCGTTTTGGAAGGCGGAAAGAATTTGGTGAGGAACTCCGCGGAAAGGTCTTCCCACGTATCTAGTTTCCCACTAGGAAGAGCTTGATACCAAGATAACGCTTTCCCCTTCAAGGAGAAAAAGAAAGGCTTGAGCTTGTAGCTGTTGGTGGTAGCATTCTTTGGTCTCATCGTCTCCATCATACACTCAAAGTTTTGCAAGTGTTGGTGTGGAGATTCAGCGCTTGTACCGCCAAATTGGTTTTGGCGAAGAAGAGTAATAACTTGAGGGTTAAAGCTAAACCCTTGTACATCTTCAGCATCAAAATTCACGCCCAAGCGGCGTGGTTGTTGTGTTGGATCCATCCGCTGGCCAAGAGTTCTTGGCTTATTATCCACACGTTCGACCATCACATTCCTAGGTGGAATGCGGCGATTAGCAGCTCCTTGTGGATGGAAAGGATTCATATTGATCGTGGGATCAATCTCCTCTAACGGTGGCATAGAAGAGTCACTATCATCAACGGACGAGTGGCTTCTTCTTCTAGTTCTTGATCCCCTCATTGAGGATTTCTTGCTTCCTTTATTATTAAGGTCGCTTAACTCCATCCTCATTTGGAACATCGCATCCTGCAGTTTGCTAACTTCAGATTGATGACGATCCATTTCATCCCGGCGGAGGTTCTCGTTCCATTGGAGTTGAGCTTCCTTCTCCGCCAACTCCGTTTGAAGATCACGTTCGTGTTCTTCGGCCATCTTCTTTTCCTTGCGCTTTTGCCTCAAGGTTTTCTCTAGCTCTTGATCAAGAGGTAAGAGATCTTCGGTGTTCCTAGACCTGCGCATGCACTCAAAGTAATATCAAATCACGAGAGCAAGTTCCCAAGCTTGACAACCGGCTACCGAATTTGGCCGAAACCAAATCCCCGGCAACGGCGCCAAACACTTATTCGCCCCTAAAGGTGTGTGCAAATAAGCTTTAAATTTATAAAACTAGAATCAAGCAGCGAACCCGCAGTGTACGGATCGCGTAGCTAAGCAAGAATTCCAGAGTATCGAACACAGGGATTTGGGTGGGAACAAATTCAATTGCAGATTATCAAGCGAGTAAATATGAGAGTTTTGCAAATATTGGGAAAACAACAATCCTAAAGATCCAAGTATCCAGCTGTGGCAATCGATTCAAGATATACTTAATGATATAAAGACAGAGTTGAGATATGCAAAGGTATACTAATGTAAGGTAATCGTACGGTGAAGTTCCAAAAACCTTATGTAACTCACCTACAAGGCACTCTCTATACAGGTTGTTGAGGCTCAATATAGAAAGATTCTAAAGATGAGAATTTATGTCAAATACCCAAACTTATAACCCAAAGATCAAGACTAACTTAACCGATTGAGGTTGTGACACTCACAATCGAGGTAGAGGTTGTTGAGGCTTCACTACCACCTAGAAAAGACAAGTCTAAACTAAGTTAAAGCAAATCTTTAACTTTGGATTAAAGTAAAAGCAAGTTCGTAGATTTAGGAGAAATTACGGTTAGTTCTTGGTGTTCCACGGTCGTGGACTCAAGAATAGGCCGTAATTTATGGTTTGTCGACGATTTTCTCTAACTCTCAGGGTCTAATCTGTTTGCGATCGATCTATTATCATCTAAGCCACAACTATCAACCCTTCACCTTAGAATTGTTAAGGGTTTTTAGCCAATAACAGTCATGTTGATATCAATTCAAGAATTAAAAGATAAAAAGATGAAAACTTTCAAGAACTTTCAATAATCTTCAAACCAATCTCAAAGTCACAATCAAGAATGAGTGTTGTCAAAGAATTCAAAATAAAGTAAACAATCACAACCTTAGGAAAGAAGGGAAAACGGGATGTCAATCCGTTTTCCAAATCAAACCTAAACAAGAAGAGAGATCTTCTTGCAAAATCTTCCAAAAGCTTCGATCTTCCGCCAATCCGGAGATCTCAACAGCAATCTCCACCAAAAGTGCGAGATTAGGGCAATTCCCTGATGCGAAATTCGATCTCCAATGAGATGATCAATGCTTCCAAGCGACGGTGTAAAATGAGGTAGCGGGCGTAAATGATCCTAAGCGTCGATCGCCAAAATTCCTTCCTAAGCCAAGATGACGGAATCTTGCTTCGTCCGTCTTTTTATAGGGCAAGATAAAATATCGGCCCGGCCCAATCTTCAAAAGTTCGTGGCTTCAAAGTGTGGCGAAAAGATTCGCTAAGATCACGGTCGTGGAAGTTTCCACGACCGTAATTTAGGGCGTGGATTAGGTCACAGTTTGCATCATATGTTCCACGACCGTAATAGTTACTGGAATGCATCACGCCTCTCTTGCAAGGTTCCACGGCCGTGGAACTGAACTTGGTTCGTAGTACAGCCGTATTTTAGAGCGTGGTTTAGGGCAAGAACGTGATTCTTCCCTAGCCTCGTGCATTCCTCAAGCTAAACTTCAATTTGCTTCCAAAGAATGCCCTTAATCCATGGACATATCAAATCAACTCTTCTTTGCTCGATTCCGTTCGGAAATAGCTCCAAATCACCTATAATCAACATAGAACTAGTGTAGACATCCATATCGATAATATAGGTAATACTAGCTCACATATGCACAAAGTTCAATCAAAGACTATCAATATGAATCAAATACGTTTAGAAAACGTGCCTAAAATATCACAATATTTCATGCTAACAGTTCGCAGCTTCCTTGGATTGGCAGGTTATTACCGTCGGTTTGTGGAAGGGTTTTCCCTGATCGCCCGACCACTTACTTCTCTCCTAAGGAAGACTACTCGGTTCGTCTGGTCTGAGCCGTGTCAGCAGAGTTTTGAGGAGCTGAAGAGGAGATTGACGTCTGCTCCGATCTTAGCACAACCTGAGGGTACAGAGGACTTTGTAGTGTACAGTGACGCATCCAAGCTGGGCTTGGGGTGTGTCTTGATGCAGAGGGGTAAGGTCATAGCGTATGCTTCTCGACAGCTGAAGACGTATGAGGAGAACTACCCCACCCATGACCTGGAGTTAGCTGCGGTAGTACATGCTCTTAAGATCTGGCGTCATTATCTCTATGGAGCGACCTGTCAGATCTTCCCAGACCATAAGAGTCTGAAGTACATATTCACTCAGCGGGAGTTGAATAACCGCCAAAGGCGGTGGCTAGAATTGATCAAGGATTTCGACCTTGAGATTCTCTACCACCCCGGAAAGGCGAATGTAGTTGCTGACGCTTTGAGTCGGAAGACGCCTCGGGAGAAGGCGATAGCTCGGTTGACAGTACAGCCACAGTTGTAGAGAGACTTAGCTTGGTTGGAGGTAGAGATCCAGTTCCCCGATACAGCTCATCAGTTAGCCACCTTAGAGTTACTTCCTGACTTGTGGGGTGAGATCCGACAGAAGCAGGAGACCTGTCCGACGTTGACCCGGATCCGAGACCGGATGTCACGAGATGAGGCACCTCAGTTCACTATTGGTGCCGATGGATTAATGAGACGGCAGGATCGTATCTGTGTGCCATCAGACGGTGAGCTGAGATAGAGGATACTAGGTGAGGCTCATGCTACCCCTTACTCCGTACATCCAGGAGCGAGTAAGATGTATAAGGACGTGAGACGTTCCTTCTGGTGGGGTGGTTTGAAGCTTGATGTGGCCAGATATGTAGCCCAGTGTGCGACCTGTCAGTAGGTCAAGATTGAGCATCGTAGATCCGGAGGAGAGCTCCACCCACTTCCAGTACCGCATTGGAAGTGGGAAGATATATCTATGGATTTTGTTACCGGATTGAGGCTCAGCAGAGGTTTTGATGCCATTTGGGTAGTGGTAGACCGGCTGACGAAGACCGCACGTTTCATTCCGATCAAGGAAACGTGGCCGGTAAGTCGTCTAGCAGAGGAGTTCACCAGATACATTGTGAGACTCCATGGAGTACCGAGGACTATCGTCTCCGACAGGGATGGATGTTTTACCTCGAGGTTTTGGTAGCAGGTACATACTGCTCTGGGGACGAGTCTCCACTTTACCACTGCCTACCACCCACAGACACACGGTCAGTCTGAGAGGACCATTCAGACCTTAGAGGACATGTTACGGGCATGTGTGCTAGATTGGGGACAGGTATGGCCAGATCATCTCCCACTGGTAGAGTTTTCATATAATAACAGCTGGCATGCTTCTATTGGGATGGCACCTTATGAGGCTTTGTACGGACGGAGATGTCGTACACCGTTGTGCTGGGATGAGCCTAGCAAGGCTGAGGGGGTAGTACCAGACCAGATACAGGATGACATCGCCCGGATTGCCTTAGTCCGGGAGAGGATGTTAGCAGCTCAGAGTCGTCAGAAGTCCTACGCCGACAAAAGGCGTCGACCTTTGGAGTTTAGAGTAGGTGCACAGGTGTGGTTGAGAGTGTCACCTACGAGAGGAGTTAGACGTTTCGGCATTAAGGGGAAGCTGAGTCCCCGATATGTCGGTCCATTTGAGATCTTAGAGAGAGTCGGAGAGGTTGCCTACCGACTAGCACTGCCACCGAGATTAGAGGGAGTACACCCAGTTTTTCATGTATCTCAGCTGCGAGAGTACATACCGGATCCTAGACACGTCATCAGTCATGAGGATCTGATAGTCGAGCCAGACCACACTTTTGTGGAGTATCCATTAGCCGTCCTAGAGCGTAGTATTAGGCACCTGCGTTCTAAGGAGATACCGATGTTGAGGATTCAGTGGTCTAGACGAGGAGCTGATGAGGCTACCTGGGAGACAAAGGAGAGTATCAGACGTAATTACCCTGAGTTCTTTGCGGAGTTAGCCGCTACCTCAGTACCGACGGGTTAGTATTGAGACGATACCTTATATGATTTCTGTGATTATATGTTTAAAGGATTGTTATGCTTATGTGCTTGATGACGTGAGTAGTTTGCATGCTAGAATATAACTCTTGAAGGGAAATGTTTGGGGTAGATACCTTATTCTAAGTTTCGGGACGAAACTTATTTTAAGGGGGTACTGATGTAAAATCCGGAATTTTTATTCCGTCTATTTCTGTTATAAATCTGATCTCGATCAGTTGATTCATATCCGTCTACTTAGTTAGACATATTATTATAAAATTTATCATTTTATGTAGATTCTTTTACATAAAATGATAGAATCCTTTAAATAGTTATCATTTTATGTAACTCACTTCCGCATAAATTGATAGAATTCTTATAACCGATCCTAACCTATAACAAGCTCCGCACCCGTCTAGTCCGTATATTTATGTGTCGGGATCTTGTCCAGCCCAGAAACTCGCCAGTTTAAGGAGCCCGTCCGCAACCAGTTTCAGCCCATCTGTTGCTCTATATTTCAGCCTCAACGGATCCAGCCCAGCAGCCGCCCACTGCTTGCCTTGTCCAGCGCCAGCTAGCCCAGCTCCAGCAGCCCAGTGCCTAGCCTCCAGCGTTGCCAGCTCCAGCCCAGAAGTCGCCCACTGCCTTGCCTTGTACAGCCCAGTCCGTGATCTGCTCCAGCTTGGCCTCAGCGCATCTGCTGCTCCCTTCAGCCCAACAATCTCCAGCCCAACGTTTCTTCTTCCAGCGCCATACACAACCGTTCTTCTGCCTTGCTTCAGCCCAGCGAATAGAGGAGCCAGAAGATCAACAGTTACAGATTCTCTCAGCCGTTACAGATTTACTCCAACGCCTGCTTTCCTCCTCTCTCTTGTCTGCTGCATTCACGCCTTAATTGTCACCTGGATAACGCCCTCTCCTTTGCATATCTTCACATTTTTCACATTCGTTACACCGACCCATTACTGTCAACGTACAGACATTCACGAGCCACTCTACTCTCCTCCTCTCGTCACAGCAATCTGGAGCAACCTCGACTGGAGAGTTTGAAAAACGCAGCAGGTAGGCTCATCCTCTCCTTACCCTTCTACCTTCTGTTAGTGTCACTGCTAGACTCACGCAACTATCCTCTTGTACCCGGACAACCCCATCTCGGTCAATCCATGGCTGCAGTGAGGCTAGAAGGAATCGTTCCATTTCTGCAGTTGTAGAGCCAAACGCAGCAGGTAGGCTGGAAAGAGGCTGGAAAGAGTCGTTCCATTCCAGAGATAGTACAGCCTAGTAAATTGTAAGTTATCCTTGGTTGTTCTTTCCCACCTGTTGTTATTTTATGTAGAAGAGAAGTTGTAGTCATCTTAGATCTTGAATGGTAGAAGTGATTAGTTAGGATGCATAGCTCTAGGAGCTGCCTATGAGTATGAGTCCAGGGAGTTTAGGTAGAATGAGGAGTATGCTGTTAGGAAGGGGAGAAACAAGGAACTGCTGAATATATAATCTTTTGGTTCAGTTTTGAAGTGAGAAACGGGCAATCTTAGAGACCAATGTTTGAGAGTTTGAATGAAGATCTACCGCTGAAATTTTAATAGGTGATAGATGGATATATGTAGTTTAGCATATTAAAATTTGAGAAGAAATGAACGGTCGGATTAGAAGTTATAAGCTTACGAAGTTGGGTAGTTAAGCAGTTTTGTAAACTTTGGAATTATGGCTAAGTATAGAAATTTCAAGTGAAGTAATCAACTTTGATAATTTTTATAAAACTGTTGAATGAACAGTTTGGAGAAATTCTTTCTCCTAAAGTTAGATAGAACATCATAGAGAGTCTAGGGATTTAAGTCGGAAATGTTATGAGCGGTTACGAATTTTATATTTGGAATCGAAGTTAGACCTTTACGATCTTCCGGAAAATAGAAACATAGGAAAAATGTCAGTTTGGAACCAAACGAAACTGTTGGAGTTAGAATATGAATTTAGAATCTCAAATAGGAGTTTAGACATGAATTTTAGAATTTTCGGGAATTTCGGGACCAAGGGTAAAATGGTCATTTTACCCTAAATTAATACTGCAACTAGTTATGTCTTAATACATTATTCTATCTTAGAAGTCTTAGACTTCTAACTACGTGGGAGTGTGCTAATGCACTTATCTCCTTTGGCAGGCAACTGAGTTGCTACAGTTTACAGAGCGAGTTGGTTTACAAAGAGTCGAGCTTTATATCAGGTAAGTCCTTTGGGCTTACTTAGCTGACTTCTAAATATGAGCATGAATGATGATAGTGGCGTGTGATTGAAATGTTTAGAGAGATAGGTTGTGATATATATTTACCGACCTATACTTGGCCTAAGAGTAACGGGCGGTGGCATTCTGCTCAGTTAGCTTGCGAGCGCTGGGGGTTTCTTTAGGGACTAGTCCATACTCGGTTTGTAGTGATGCTACCGGCGGAGGTCAGCTAGACCTACACCCAGTTGGATAAGGAACGGAGGCGAGAGCTGTTAATAGCTCTCGTGCCACAACTTAAATTGAATAATTTGAATCACTTAAATAATAGATAATAAACGGTTGAGTGCCAGCATGATGTTTGTTTATTTTATTTCTGCTTGTGTTTGTGTTGTTGTCATTCTACTTATATTTGGATAGTTAGCTAACTGTTGATATGTTGTGTAGATTTGCCACAGGTTAGAGCAGATGCCGAGTGATCCGGACGGTAGTGGTCAGCCGGGGTGTCGTACTTTAGGACGTTTTACAGTTTCTCCTATTGTGGGTTTTCAGTTGGACTTTGTTTCTTGTCGTTCTTTCCGTACTTTGTTATATTACGTTTTCCGGCTGTTAGTTGTTCTGGTCACATTCATACATTGTTAAGAATTATTTTATGATTTCTGGTTTTCCTTATTTGTGCCTTGTTGTAAGATCATGTTAAGTTGTTGTCAAACTAAGGTTGGGACCCACTGTGCGGTCCTCACCAGTAACTCCCCAAGTTATAAAATTTGGGGTGTTACATTGCGTTGGTTTGTTATTTAAATAATTAACTTGGCAAATTCAGTGAAAAAATGTACTCCACAGTGGAACTTTTTTTCATGACCTGATCTGTGTTCACTGATCATATTGACAGGAAAATGATTTGAATTTTATCTTGTTGAATGGGTCTTGTATTCACCTTCTGTTCACCATTTACATGTTGGGTAAGTTGTTCGTGGGTCCTAATAAGATGTCTACACTTGTACTTTTGTTGCATAAAAGATTTTGCTATGGATTTTGATTAAGGTTCCTGGACACATGGGTTCTGATAATGTGTATACATGCTCAATTTTATATATCTTTGTCCTTTTAGTGTCTACATTTGTAATTTTGTTAATGGACTCATTTGTCACAGAAGATAAATGTTGTGGTTGACTATTCAAGGGAGGCTATCAAAAAATGGACGAAAACACACACAACTAGAAGCTCATGGAAATCAATAGGCCAACCGATTACAATGGTGGCAACATTCTTTCATATATAGAGATCAATTGAATGTTTATAAAATCTTGCATAACCTGTTTCCTAGGTTGAGAACTAAAATTTTGATCTCTCTGAATAAAGTTTACAAGTTAGCACCAGTTAATACATTGGTAGATTGTCGATGGTCTTGAAAGTAAACCCCCTGCCTAGCTCTAAGCACTCAAGCAATGTTGCTCATCATGTGAACTATTTCTGCAACAATTCTCAAAGTTCTCCATGTGCCTAGCTCTAACCACCCAAAAATTGTTCCTTGAGCCAATTGTTTCCGCAATAAATCTCAACTTTCATATAGATGGTGCATAGGAACCTACCGATTCAGCACCAAGATAACATTAACATAGACAAAACCATTAATATTTATTTCTAAGAGGCTTTCAATTTTTAGGTTTCATTTGCTTACTGAATTTGTGCACAAAAAAAATATTGTACATGTGCCTCCCAATGTTTTTTGCCACCTTATTGTAATTGATAAGGCTACAGCTAAAAAAAATCAGCCATGAATTCATTACATAATTTACATTGCTAATGAGTATCTTCATGTACACCCATGACCACTAGCAAACAAACACTAAATTATTAAATCAGTTATGCCATAGTTCAACCATAAAAAAATCAGCCATGAATTCATTACATAATTTACATTGCTAATGAGTATCTTCATGTACACCCATGAACACCATAAGCAATATCTCTATATCAGTTACAATCCATAAATACAAAAGCCAATTCAACCCCCAAATAGGATATGAAATTGAACACTACTGTTGAAAACCTATGGAACAATTGAATAAAACAGAATCATATACAGAGTTAGATTAGAGGTGAGAGACTAGACAAGATAGGACGAGGAGAGATGGCGACCGGAGAAGAAAAGAGACGGCGACCCGAGATGAAGAGAGATGGCGATCAATGACGACGAGAGACAGAGACTACACCTTTGCTCAGCCGGAGACTACACCTTTGCTCAGCCGGAAACTTTAACTCTCCGTCTTTTTAAACTTTGACGGAACTAAAGTACAAACTTAAAAGAAGATTCTCAATCATTTTTTACAATCAAATAATCAGTTTTGTCTTTTGAGAGGTAAAGTAGGCAAATCTCAGGAGTTAGAGCCTTGCAATAGCCAAACAAAAAGCCAAGCTTTCAAGAACAAGCTATTAGAAGATGGAGAAACTGATTATCGAAGCAATGGTATATATAATTACTTGCAAAATGTTAATAACCTCCCATTCATGCATTATGCATAACTTTGCCACGTCCTATTCTAATTTCAAAAGGGCAAAATCGCCAACCCGAAACCCCGTCTTCTATACAAACCCTAACCTCCACTGCATCATTTTTCCACCAACTATAGGCTAGCTACACATCCGACGCCATGAGAGTTGGATTTATTACATATTTTCCACCATACTGGCATTTTCCACGAAACGTATATGGGTCTCTTCAGTCCCTGGACCGGACCCGATTTTGGCACGAACTCAGCTGCGACCCCGGTTGCCCTTCTTCGGAAAGGCACACCGAACCGGCTTTTCCCATTATTTTTCTACAATTGTTGAACATATGGCGATATTTCTAGATATTTTTTAAATGTATGGATTGTAAAAACTCTGTTGTGTGGTATCAGGTAACCAAGTTCAAGTGCGGAGGCTTCGTGTTGGGCCTATGCTTGAACCACGGCCTGTGTGACGGCATTGCAGTCATAGACTTCGCCAACTCGTGGGCCCAAACCGCCCGTGGCCTCTCTCTCACCACTCCCCCTTCTCTCGATCGGACCATCCTAGCCGCGCGAAACCCCCGAAGAATCGAACTCCAACACCATGAATTCGATGAGATCGACGATATCTCAAACACGTCTCAGCTCTACGATGAACCCATGCAGTACCAATCCTTTTGCTTCGATGCCCAACTCCAAGACAGGCTGAAAACAAAGGCCATGGAAGACGGTGTCCTCACCAAGTGCACCACATTCGAAGCGCTCTCGGGTTCGTATGGCGCGCCAAAACCGAGGCTCTAAGACTCAAACCTTATCAGCAATCAAAGCTCCTGTTCGTGGTCGATAGGAGGTCCAAGTTCCACCCACCCCTCCCTCAAGGCTACTTTTTGAACTCAGCTATGCTGACGAATCCCATCCCGTCCGCGGCTGAGCTAGCAGAGAACCCGCTCTCGTTTGCAGTCGGGCGGATCCAAAAGGCGATCAGCATGGTGATGGATGAGTACATGAGATCGGCCATTGACTACATCGAGGCGACGAGAGCCAGGCATTCATTTAGGTCTACTCTTCTGATAACTACTTGGTCAAGGCTGTCATTTCACACCACTGACTTCGGTTGGGGGGAGCCAACCATCACTGGCCCTGTTGTCTTGCCTGACAAGGAATTCGTTTTGTTTCTTTCGCATGGAAGGGAGAGGAAGACCATTAATGTGTTGTTGGTATGGATATAATGTGCTCTTATAGGACAATATATGTAAATAAAGGATATATAAGGGAGTTTGATAAAATATATCCTAAGGAGTATAAATACCCTAAAGCGGTAACAAATTCGGTTAATGCAATACACACTTTCTTTTCCATATCTTCTTCTTCTTCAAATGGTATAAGAGGGACGAAGAATTTTTTCTGCAAATTTCTCAAACTAGATCTAGTTTCTAATTCATCATCTATGGATGATCGTAATGATACTCGAGATAAGGATTCTCTCGATCCAAATCTCCTTTCATCAAACACTCGAAACACGTAATCCACTAGAGCTGGAACTATGAATTGAAAACAAAAACGAAAATGCAATACCTTGGGTTGCCTCCCAAGAAGCGCTTTGTTTAAGGTCCGTAGCTAGACCAATCTCGCACTTATTCGAGTGTGGTAGGCGCAAACTCCTCAGTTTGGAGTTCCGGCGTATACTTCTTGAGTCGTTGGCCGTTCACCTTAAAACTTCCGCTAGCTTCACCCCATACTTCAACTGCACCATGGGGGAAAATACGCTTAATTAGAAAAGGTCCGGTCCAACGGGATTTAAGCTTACTTGGAAAGAGGCGAAGTCTTGAATTGAAGAGGAGAACTTGATCTCCTTCTTTGAAGTCCTTTGGAATGATATGCTTATCATGCCAACGCTTTGCTCTTTCCTTGTAGATCTTGGCGTTTTCATAGGCGTTCAAGCGGAGTTCATCCAACTTATTGATGTCTAGGAGACGCTTCTCTCCCGCTTCCTTCATGCCGAAATTCAGCCACTTGATAGCCCAAAACGCTTTGTGCTCCAGCTCCACCGGCAAGTGACAAGACTTCCCATACACAAGATTGTATGGTGTGGTTCCTATGGGAGTCTTGTACGCAGTCCGGTACGCCCATAATGCATCATCTAGCTTCAAGGACCAATCCTTCCTTGTCCTTGAAACCGTCTTTTCTAGAATTCCTTTGATCTCCCTATTTGAGATCTCAACTTGTCCACTAGTTTGTGGATGATAAGGGGTAGCGATCTTGTGAGTAACCCCATACTTAGCTAGAAGAGCTTCAAAGCGACGGGCTATGAAGTGAGAACCTCCATCACTAATGATCGTCCTTGGTGTCCCAAATCGCGGAAAGATGGTCTTGTTGAAGAACTTAACCACTACCATGGCATCATTTGTGGGAGAGGCAATTGCTTCCACCCATCTAGAAACGTAATCTACCGCCAATAGTATGTATTGGTTTCCACAAGAAGATGGGAATGGTCCCATGAAATCGACTCCCCAAACGTCAAAAATCTCCACCTCTTGGATGTTGTTGAGGAGCATCTCGTTCCTTCTAGAAATATTGCTTGTTCTTTGACAAGCATCGCAGCAAGAAACAAAGGATTGCACATCTCTAAATAAAGTAGGCCAATAGAATCCAGATTGCAATACCTTTGCGCTAGTCTTGTTCGAACTAGCGTGTCCTCCACAAGGTAGTGAATGACAATGGCGGATGACACTTGGCATCTCATCTTCCGGCACACATCGCCGAATGATGCCATCCGGACCTCTCTTAAAGAGGAGAGGCTCGTTCCAATAGTATTCCCGGACGTCCTTAAAGAACTTCTTCCTTTGTGCGTAGGATAGTCCGGGCGGTATCTCCTGGCAAACCAAATAGTTAACAAAATCAGCAAACCATGGTTCGTTACCTTTGGAAATCACGTTGATGCACTCCTCTATGATGTGTAGGTGTTCGTCCGGAAAGGAGTCATCAATGGGTAGATGGTCGTCCTTTAGATGTGTTAGACGACTCAAATGATCCACAACAGAATTTTCTGAACCTTTCTTGTTGCGGATCTCAAGATCGAATTCTTGTAGGAGAAGAATCCATCTAATTAGCCTTGGCTTCGCGTCTTTCTTCGCAAGGAGGTACCGGATCGCAGCATGATCCGTGTAGACAATCACCTTTGCACCTACAAGATAAGAGCAAAACTTGTCAATAGCGTAGACAATGGCTAAAAACTCTTTCTCTGTAGTGGCGTAGTTGAGCTGCGCTTCGTCTAGCGTCTTGCTAGCATAGTATATGGCATGGGTTCGCCCTTCCTTTCGTTGTCCAAGAACAGCTCCAATAGCTACGTCACTAGCATCGCACATAATCTCGAAGGGGAGAGTCCAATCCGGAGGTTGGATAATAGGTGCTGAAATTAGAGCTTGCCGAATGGTGTTAAACGCATCCAAACATTCCTGCGAAAACTCAAAAACCGCATCCTTCATCAATAGATTAGTGAGAGGTTTTGATATCTTAGAAAAGTCCTTAATGAAACGTCTATAAAATCCAGCATGTCCTAGGAAACTTCTTAT
This sequence comes from Fagopyrum homotropicum, assembly GCA_033239125.1. Lineage (NCBI taxonomy): Eukaryota > Viridiplantae > Streptophyta > Magnoliopsida > Caryophyllales > Polygonaceae > Fagopyrum > Fagopyrum homotropicum. The sequence goes on along the minus strand of BSWB01000007.1, from coordinate 51,244,568 downwards.
CCCTTTCACCGAAATTGGGGGAGGAAGTTTCTCTATGGTCTCTATCTTAGCCTTGTCTACCTCTATCCCTCTACTAGAGACTAAGTGACCTAATACGATTCCTTCCTTAACCATGAATTGACACTTCTCCCAATTAAGAACTAGGTTAGTGTCTTCACATCTTTGCAAAACAAGAGAAAGGTTAGAAAGGCAATCGTTAAAAGAGGAACCGTATACGGAGAAGTCGTCCATGAAGACTTCCATGATTTCCTCTACGTATTCGGAGAAGATGGCCATCATGCATCGTTGGAAGGTGGCTGGGGCGTTGCAAAGCCCGAACGGCATTCTCCTATAGGCGAACGTACCCCAAGGGCACGTGAATGTGGTCTTCTCTTGATCATCCGGATGTATCGGAATCTGAAAGAAACCACTGTAACCGTCAAGGTAGCAAAAATGTGAATGTTGTGCTAACCTTTCAAGCATTTGATCGATGAATGGCAATGGAAAGTGATCCTTCCGCTTTGCGTTGTTGAGCTTGCGGTAGTCTATGCACATTCGCCATCCAGTCACGGTTCGGGTAGGGATGAGTTTGTTGTTCTTGTTGGTGATGACCGTCATTCCTCCCTTCTTCGGAACTACTTGAACTGGACTTACCCACTTGCTATCGGAGATAGGATAGATGATACCTGCATCAAGAAGTTTAAGAATTTCCTTCTTGACAGCCTCCTTCATGGTCGGATTCAACCGCCTTTGAGGTTGTCTTGAAGTTCTAAAGTCCTCCTCCATTAGTATCTTATGCATACATAGGGAGGGTTTAATTCCTACTAAGTCCTCAATAGTATAGCCTATGGCTTTTCTATGTTTCCTAAGGACAATCATGAGCTGCTCATGTTCATCTATGCTCAGTTCGGAACTAACGATAACCGGAAAGGTAGAATTAGATCCTAGAAAAGCGTACCTTAGATGAGTAGGAAGTGGTTTGAGTTCCATCACTTTCGGAGCTTCCAATGATCCTTGAGGAGCATCCGACGTTTCCTTAGAAGTTTCTAAGGGTGTTGAGTGAGTTGGAGAAGAATCAAAAGGAGTTGAAGAAGTATGCCGATCACCCTCTTCCACGGTCAGAATTACGGGCTCTCCATATGTTCCACGGCCGTGTAATCCCCTGGAATGGAGGTCGATTTTGGTTGTGAAATCCACGGTCGTGGAATACAAGGTATGACCGTGGATTCTAACATTCTCAGCCTCATCGTGGAGTTTCTCAAATTCCACTTCTTGCATCTCTTCTTGTGCTTCTAAGGCTTCAATTTCCTCTTTGCACTCTCCTTCTTCCCCTACATCTGTTAGACTCATGGTAATGACTTTTTGTAAAGGATCGTTAAAGAGAATCACACTTACCTCTTCCCTAGATAAACCTTCTTCATCTTGGACATCGTAAATATCCTCGTCGAAGATCGGCTCCTTCACTAGAGTGGAAAGAACGAACTCTACTTTCTCTTCTCCAATATCAAAAGCGAGTCTTCCATTCTTGCAATCGACCATGCATCCGGAAGTTGCAAGAAACGGTCTTCCGAGTATGATGGGGACCGGACTATCTGCAGGAATGTCAAGCACGACAAAATCAATAGGGACAAAGAATTTACCTAGCTTGACCGGGACGTCTTCTACAATACCGACGGGGCGAGTGATGGATCGATCCGCCATGTATAACGTCATCTTCACCGGTTTAGGGTCGCCTAAACCGATCTTCCTACACAATGCAAGTGGTATGATGCTCACACTTGCTCCTAAGTCACATAAAGCGTCATATGTGACATCTCCCACTCCAATGGGAATGCAAAATGACCCCGGATCCTTCAACTTTGGGGGCATTTTCTCCTTCATGGTCTTGATGAGATCCGAAGAATCCGAACTCATCTTGACCTCTCCGAAATCTTCTAGCTTCCTCTTATTGGAGAGGAGCTCCTTCAAGAACTTACCATAAGCCGGCATACCTACAATAGCATCAATGAAGGGTATATTAATATGCAGCTTACTCATGAGTTCTATGAACTTACCGAATTGTTTGTCTAGGCGCGCTCGCGCTTTAGATTGAGGGAATGGTAGGGGAGGTTTGTAAGCTGGAAGAGGAACATAGACATCTTCCTTCTCCTTCCCCTTTTCCTTGTCCTTTTCTACGGGGACTTCAACGAACGTAGGCTGCGGATCGGTGGTAGTCACTCCGCTCCTAGTTGTAATCGCCATCACCCTTCCCTTAGGGTTGTCCTCCGTCTTTCCTGGAAGTTTCCCTTGATTTCTAGGAACTTCCTCCGCGTGGTTGAACATTTGGTTTTCCAAAACTTTTTGAGCTTTGTCAACCTTAGAGACTTGATCATCAACCTTGATGAGGCGGTTCTCCAACCCTTGAAGCTTTCCCAGAATCGTTTCCAATATGGGATCGGGCTTCTCCTTCCCCGAAGTGTTTCCTCCATTAGATGATTGCCCCTGGCTTTTCAAAGGAGTAGAGGAAGAGGAAGGTGGAGTTAGTGAATTTGAGTTGGAAGGGTAAGAGTTACCGGAATTTTGTTGATTTGAGCGCCAATTGTTGTTGTTTGAACCCCTATTGTTGTTCCAATCGTTGTTCCGGTTGTTGTTGTTTCCATTCCAGTTATTATTCCGGTTGTTGTTCCGGTTATTGTTGTTGCCGCCATTGTTGTTGCCCAAATAACCAACATCCTTCCCTTGTTGCTTTGGAAAGTTGGTCTTGATAGCCTCCTTCAACTCTTTGATCTCATTGTTGAGGGAGAAAATCTGATTTTGAGCTTCATGTGTGAGCTTAGCTCCTTGCTCCACACGATTTCCCTCCACTTTCCGGTGGGAATACTTCTCTATGACTCTTGCTTGCTTCTCGATGAAGTCCCAAGCGTCATCTTCTCTCATGTCCATGAACGTTCCACATGAGAGGGATTGGAGGTTGAATTGCGTTCCCGCATCCAGCCCCTTGTAATAGATCTCCAGCAAGGCAAGTTTGGATATGCCATGATGAGGGCAATCCAAGAGCAAATCCTGAAACCTTTCCCAAGATTGAAACAAACTTTCGTTAGGTCTCATGGAAAAAGCATTAATCTTACCTCTAAGTTCCGCCGTTTTGGAAGGCGGAAAGAATTTGGTGAGGAACTCCGTGGAAAGGTCTTCCCACGTATCTAGTTTCCCACTAGGAAGAGCTTGATACCAAGATAACGCTTTCCCCTTCAAGGAGAAAAAGAAAGGCTTGAGCTTGTAGCTGTTGGTGGTAGCATTCTTTGGTCTCATCGTCTCCATCATACACTCAAAGTTTTGCAAGTGTTGGTGTGGAGATTCAGCGCTTGTACCGCCAAATTGGTTTTGGCGAAGAAGAGTAATAACTTGAGGGTTAAAGCTAAACCCTTGTACATCTTCAGCATCAAAATTCACGCCCAAGCGGCGTGGTTGTTGTGTTGGATCCATCCGCTGGCCAAGAGTTCTTGGCTTATTATCCACACGTTCGACCATCACATTCCTAGGTGGAATGCGGCGATTAGCAGCTCCTTGTGGATGGAAAGGATTCATATTGATCGTGGGATCAATCTCCTCTAACGGTGGCATAGAAGAGTCACTATCATCAACGGACGAGTGGCTTCTTCTTCTAGTTCTTGATCCCCTCATTGAGGATTTCTTGCTTCCTTTATTATTAAGGTCGCTTAACTCCATCCTCATTTGGAACATCGCATCCTGCAGTTTGCTAACTTCAGATTGATGACGATCCATTTCATCCCGGCGGAGGTTCTCGTTCCATTGGAGTTGAGCTTCCTTCTCCGCCAACTCCGTTTGAAGATCACGTTCGTGTTCTTCGGCCATCTTCTTTTCCTTGCGCTTTTGCCTCAAGGTTTTCTCTAGCTCTTGATCAAGAGGTAAGAGATCTTCGGTGTTCCTAGACCTGCACATGCACTCAAAGTAATATCAAATCACGAGAGCAAGCTCCCAAGCTTGACAACCGGCTACCGAATTTGGCCGAAACCAAATCCCCGGCAACGGCGCCAAACACTTATTCGCCCCTAAAGGTGTGTGCAAATAAGCTTTAAATTTATAAAACTAGAATCAAGCAGCGAACCCGCAGTGTACGGATCGCGTAGCTAAGCAAGAATTCCAGAGTATCGAACACAGGGATTTGGGTGGGAACAAATTCAATTGCAGATTATCAAGCGAGTAAATATGAGAGTTTTGCAAATATTGGGAAAACAACAATCCTAAAGATCCAAGTATCCAGCTGTGGCAATCGATTCAAGATATACTTAATGATATAAAGACAGAGTTGAGATATGCAAAGGTATACTAATGTAAGGTAATCGTACGGTGAAGTTCCAAAAACCTTATGTAACTCACCTACAAGGCACTCTCTATACAGGTTGTTGAGGCTCAATATAGAAAGATTCTAAAGATGAGAATTTATGTCAAATACCCAAACTTATAACCCAAAGATCAAGACTAACTTAACCGATTGAGGTTGTGACACTCACAATCGAGGTAGAGGTTGTTGAGGCTTCACTACCACCTAGAAAAGACAAGTCTAAACTAAGTTAAAGCAAATCTTTAACTTTGGATTAAAGTAAAAGCAAGTTCGTAGATTTAGGAGAAATTACGGTTAGTTCTTGGTGTTCCACGGTCGTGGACTCAAGAATAGGCCGTAATTTATGGTTTGTCGACGATTTTCTCTAACTCTCAGGGTCTAATCTGTTTGCGATCGATCTATTATCATCTAAGCCACAACTATCAACCCTTCACCTTAGAATTGTTAAGGGTTTTTAGCCAATAACAGTCATGTTGATATCAATTCAAGAATTAAAAGATAAAAAGATGAAAACTTTCAAGAACTTTCAATAATCTTCAAACCAATCTCAAAGTCACAATCAAGAATGAGTGTTGTCAAAGAATTCAAAATAAAGTAAACAATCACAACCTTAGGAAAGAAGGGAAAACGGGATGTCAATCCGTTTTCCAAATCAAACCTAAACAAGAAGAGAGATCTTCTTGCAAAATCTTCCAAAAGCTTCGATCTTCCGCCAATCCGGAGATCTCAACAGCAATCTCCACCAAAAGTGCGAGATTAGGGCAATTCCCTGATGCGAAATTCGATCTCCAATGAGATGATCAATGCTTCCAAGCGACGGTGTAAAATGAGGTAGCGGGCGTAAACGATCCTAAGCGTCGATCGCCAAAATTCCTTCCTAAGCCAAGATGACGGAATCTTGCTTCGTCCGTCTTTTTATAGGGCAAGATAAAATATCGGCCCGGCCCAATCTTCAAAAGTTCGTGGCTTCAAAGTGTGGCGAAAAGATTCGCTAAGATCACGGTCGTGGAAGTTTCCACGACCGTAATTTAGGGCGTGGATTAGGTCACAGTTTGCATCATATGTTCCACGACCGTAATAGTTACTGGAATGCATCACGCCTCTCTTGCAAGGTTCCACGGCCGTGGAACTGAACTTGGTTCGTAGTACAGCCGTATTTTAGAGCGTGGTTTAGGGCAAGAACGTGATTCTTCCCTAGCCTCGTGCATTCCTCAAGCTAAACTTCAATTTGCTTCCAAAGAATGCCCTTAATCCATGGACATATCAAATCAACTCTTCTTTGCTCGATTCCGTTCGGAAATAGCTCCAAATCACCTATAATCAACATAGAACTAGTGTAGACATCCATATCGATAATATAGGTAATACTAGCTCACATATGCACAAAGTTCAATCAAAGACTATCAATATGAATCAAATACGTTTAGAAAACGTGCCTAAAATATCACAATATTTCATGCTAACAGTTCGCAGCTTCCTTGGATTGGCAGGTTATTACCGTCGGTTTGTGGAAGGGTTTTCCCTGATCGCCCGACCACTTACTTCTCTCTTAAGGAAGACTACTCGGTTCGTCTGGTCTGAGCCGTGTCAGTAGAGTTTTGAGGAGCTGAAGAGGAGATTGACGTCTGCTCCGATCTTAGCACAACCTGAGGGTACAGAGGACTTTGTAGTGTACAGTGACGCATCCAAGCTGGGCTTGGGGTGTGTCTTGATGCAGAGGGGTAAGGTCATAGCGTATGCTTCTCGACAGCTGAAGACGTATGAGGAGAACTACCCCACCCATGACCTGGAGTTAGCTGCGGTAGTACATGCTCTTAAGATCTGGCGTCATTATCTCTATGGAGCGACCTGTCAGATCTTACCAGACCATAAGAGTCTGAAGTACATATTCACTCAGCGGGAGTTGAATAACCGCCAAAGGCGGTGGCTAGAATTGATCAAGGATTTCGACCTTGAGATTCTCTACCACCCCGGAAAGGCGAATGTAGTTGCTGACGCTTTGAGTCGGAAGACGCCTCGGGAGAAGGCGATAGCTCGGTTGACAGTACAGCCACAGTTGTAGAGAGACTTAGCTTGGTTGGAGGTAGAGATCCAGTTCCCCGATACAGCTCATCAGTTAGCCACCTTAGAGTTACTTCCTGACTTGTGGGGTGAGATCCGACAGAAGCAGGAGACCTGTCCGACGTTGACCCGGATCCGAGACCGGATGTCACGAGATGAGGCACCTCAGTTCACTATTGGTGCCGATGGATTAATGAGACGGCAGGATCGTATTTGTGTGCCATCAGACGGTGAGCTGAGATAGAGGATACTAGGTGAGGCTCATGCTACCCCTTACTCCGTACATCCAGGAGCGAGTAAGATGTATAAGGACGTGAGACGTTCCTTCTGGTGGGGTGGTTTGAAGCTTGATGTGGCCAGATATGTAGCCTAGTGTGCGACCTGTCAGCAGGTCAAGATTGAGCATCGTAGATCCGGAGGAGAGCTCCACCCACTTCCAGTACCGCATTGGAAGTGGGAAGATATATCTATGGATTTTGTTACCGGATTGAGGCTCAGCAGAGGTTTTGATGCCATTTGGGTAGTGGTAGACCGGCTGACGAAGACCGCACGTTTCATTCCGATCAAGGAAACGTGGCCGGTAAGTCGTCTAGCAGAGGAGTTCACCAGATACATTGTGAGACTCCATGGAGTACCGAGGACTATCGTCTCCGACAGGGATGGATGTTTTACCTCGAGGTTTTGGTAGCAGGTACATACTGCTCTGGGGACGAGTCTCCACTTTACCACTGCCTACCACCCACAGACACACGGTCAGTCTGAGAGGACCATTCAGACCTTAGAGGACATGTTACGGGCATGTGTGCTAGATTGGGGACAGGTATGGCCAGATCATCTCCCACTGGTAGAGTTTTCATATAATAACAGCTGGCATGCTTCTATTGGGATGGCACCTTATGAGGCTTTGTACGGACGGAGATGTCGTACACCGTTGTGCTGGGATGAGCCTAGCAAGGCTGAGGGGGTAGTACCAGACCAGATACAGGATGACATCGCCCGGATTGCCTTAGTCCGGGAGAGGATGTTAGCAGCTCAGAGTCGTCAGAAGTCCTACGCCGACAAAAGGCGTCGACCTTTGGAGTTTAGAGTAGGTGCACAGGTGTGGTTGAGAGTGTCACCTACGAGAGGAGTTAGACGTTTCGGCATTAAGGGGAAGCTGAGTCCCCGATATGTCGGTCCATTTGAGATCTTAGAGAGAGTCGGAGAGGTTGCCTACCGACTAGCACTGCCACCGAGATTAGAGGGAGTACACCCAGTTTTTCATGTATCTCAGCTGCGAGAGTACATACCGGATCCTAGACACGTCATCAGTCATGAGGATCTGATAGTCGAGCCAGACCACACTTTTGTGGAGTATCCATTAGCCGTCCTAGAGCGTAGTATTAGGCACCTGCGTTCTAAGGAGATACCGATGTTGAGGATTCAGTGGTCTAGACGAGGAGCTGATGAGGCTACCTGGGAGACAAAGGAGAGTATCAGACGTAATTACCCTGAGTTCTTTGCGGAGTTAGCCGCTACCTCAGTACCGACGGGTTAGTATTGAGACGATACCTTATATGATTTCTGTGATTATATGTTTAAAGGATTGTTATGCTTATGTGCTTGATGACGTGAGTAGTTTGCATGCTAGAATATAACTCTTGAAGGGAAATGTTTGGGGTAGATACCTTATTCTAAGTTTCGGGACGAAACTTATTTTAAGGGGGTACTGATGTAAAATCCGGAATTTTTATTCCGTCTATTTCTGTTATAAATCTGATCTCGATCAGTTGATTCATATCCGTCTACTTAGTTAGACATATTATTATAAAATTTATCATTTTATGTAGATTCCTTTACATAAAATGATAGAATCCTTTAAATAGTTATCATTTTATGTAACTCACTTCCGCATAAATTGATAGAATTCTTATAACCGATCCTAACCTATAACAAGCTCCGCACCCGTCTAGTCCGTATATTTATGTGTCGGGATCTTGTCCAGCCCAGAAACTCGCCAGTTTAAGGAGCCCGTCCGCAACCAGTTTCAGCCCATCTGTTGCTCTATATTTCAGCCTCAACGGATCCAGCCCAGCAGCCGCCCACTGCTTGCCTTGTCCAGCGCCAGCTAGCCCAGCTCCAGCAGCCCAGTGCCTAGCCTCCAGCGTTGCCAGCTCCAGCCCAGAAGTCGCCCACTGCCTTGCCTTGTACAGCCCAGTCCGTGATCTGCTCCAGCTTGGCCTCAGCGCATCTGCTGCTCCCTTCAGCCCAACAATCTCCAGCCCAACGTTTCTTCTTCCAGCGCCATACACAACCGTTCTTCTGCCTTGCTTCAGCCCAGCGAATAGAGGAGCCAGAAGATCAACAGTTACAGATTCTCTCAGCCGTTACAGATTTACTCCAACGCCTGCTTTCCTCCTCTCTCTTGTCTGCTGCATTCACGCCTTAATTGTCACCTGGATAACGCCCTCTCCTTTGCATATCTTCACATTTTTCACATTCGTTACACCGACCCATTACTGTCAACGTACAGACATTCACGAGCCACTCTACTCTCCTCCTCTCGTCACAGCAATCTGGAGCAACCTCGACTGGAGAGTTTGAAAAACGCAGCAGGTAGGCTCATCCTCTCCTTACCCTTCTACCTTCTGTTAGTGTCACTGCTAGACTCACGCAACTATCCTCTTGTACCCGGACAACCCCATCTCGGTCAATCCATGGCTGCAGTGAGGCTAGAAGGAATCGTTCCATTTCTGCAGTTGTAGAGCCAAACGCAGCAGGTAGGCTGGAAAGAGGCTGGAAAGAGTCGTTCCATTCCAGAGATAGTACAGCCTAGTAAATTGTAAGTTATCCTTGGTTGTTCTTTCCCACCTGTTGTTATTTTATGTAGAAGAGAAGTTGTAGTCATCTTAGATCTTGAATGGTAGAAGTGATTAGTTAGGATGCATAGCTCTAGGAGCTGCCTATGAGTATGAGTCCAGGGAGTTTAGGTAGAATGAGGAGTATGCTGTTAGGAAGGGGAGAAACAAGGAACTGCTGAATATATAATCTTTTGGTTCAGTTTTGAAGTGAGAAACGGGCAATCTTAGAGACCAATGTTTGAGAGTTTGAATGAAGATCTACCGCTGAAATTTTAATAGGTGATAGATGGATATATGTAGTTTAGCATATTAAAATTTGAGAAGAAATGAACGGTCGGATTAGAAGTTATAAGCTTACGAAGTTGGGTAGTTAAGCAGTTTTGTAAACTTTGGAATTATGGCTAAGTATAGAAATTTCAAGTGAAGTAATCAACTTTGATAATTTTTATAAAACTGTTGAATGAACAGTTTGGAGAAATTCTTTCTCCTAAAGTTAGATAGAACATCATAGAGAGTCTAGGGATTTAAGTCGGAAATGTTATGAGCGGTTACGAATTTTATATTTGGAATCGAAGTTAGACCTTTACGATCTTCCGGAAAATAGAAACATAGGAAAAATGTCAGTTTGGAACCAAACGAAACTGTTGGAGTTAGAATATGAATTTAGAATCTCAAATAGGAGTTTAGACATGAATTTTAGAATTTTCGGGAATTTCGGGACCAAGGGTAAAATGGTCATTTTACCCTAAATTAATACTGCAACTAGTTATGTCTTAATACATTATTCTATCTTAGAAGTCTTAGACTTCTAACTACGTGGGAGTGTGCTAATGCACTTATCTCCTTTGGCAGGCAACTGAGTTGCTACAGTTTACAGAGCGAGTTGGTTTACAAAGAGTCGAGCTTTATATCAGGTAAGTCCTTTGGGCTTACTTAGCTGACTTCTAAATATGAGCATGAATGATGATAGTGGCGTGTGATTGAAATGTTTAGAGAGATAGGTTGTGATATATATTTACCGACCTATACTTGGCCTAAGAGTAACGGGCGGTGGCATTCTGCTCAGTTAGCTTGCGAGCGCTGGGGGTTTCTTTAGGGACTAGTCCATACTCGGTTTGTAGTGATGCTACCGGCGGAGGTCAGCTAGACCTACACCCAGTTGGATAAGGAACGGAGGCGAGAGCTGTTAATAGCTCTCGTGCCACAACTTAAATTGAATAATGTGAATCACTTAAATAATAGATAATAAACGGTTGAGTGCCAGCATGATGTTTGTTTATTTTATTTCTGCTTGTGTTTGTGTTGTTGTCATTCTACTTATATTTGGATAGTTAGCTAACTGTTGATATGTTGTGTAGATTTGCCACAGGTTAGAGCAGATGCCGAGTGATCCGGACGGTAGTGGTCAGCCGGGGTGTCGTACTTTAGGACGTTTTACAGTTTCTCCTATTGTGGGTTTTCAGTTGGACTTTGTTTCTTGTCGTTCTTTCCGTACTTTGTTATATTACGTTTTCCGGCTGTTAGTTGTTCTGGTCACATTCATACATTGTTAAGAATTATTTTATGATTTCTGGTTTTCCTTATTTGTGCCTTGTTGTAAGATCATGTTAAGTTGTTGTCAAACTAAGGTCGGGACCCACTGTGCGGTCCTCACCAGTAACTCCCCAAGTTATAAAATTTGGGGTGTTACATTGCGTTGGTTTGTTATTTAAATAATTAACTTGGCAAATTCAGTGAAAAAATGTACTCCACAGTGGAACTTTTTTTCATGACCTGATCTGTGTTCACTGATCATATTGACAGGAAAATGATTTGAATTTTATCTTGTTGAATGGGTCTTGTATTCACCTTCTGTTCACCATTTACATGTTGGGTAAGTTGTTCGTGGGTCCTAATAAGATGTCTACACTTGTACTTTTGTTGCATAAAAGATTTTGCTATGGATTTTGATTAAGGTTCCTGGACACATGGGTTCTGATAATGTGTATACATGCTCAATTTTATATATCTTTGTCCTTTTAGTGTCTACATTTGTAATTTTGTTAATGGACTCATTTGTCACAGAAGATAAATGTTGTGGTTGACTATTCAAGGGAGGCTATCAAAAAATGGACGAAAACACACACAACTAGAAGCTCATGGAAATCAATAGGCCAACCGATTACAATGGTGGCAACATTCTTTCATATATAGAGATCAATTGAATGTTTATAAAATCTTGCATAACCTGTTTCCTAGGTTGAGAACTAAAATTTTGATCTCTCTGAATAAAGTTTACAAGTTAGCACCAGTTAATACATTGGTAGATTGTCGATGGTCTTGAAAGTAAACCCCCTGCCTAGCTCTAAGCACTCAAGCAATGTTGCTCATCATGTGAACTATTTCTGCAACAATTCTCAAAGTTCTCCATGTGCCTAGCTCTAACCACCCAAAAATTGTTCCTTGAGCCAATTGTTTCCGCAATAAATCTCAACTTTCATATAGATGGTGCATAGGAACCTACAGATTCAGCACCAAGATAACATTAACATAGACAAAACCATTAATATTTATTTCTAAGAGGCTTTCAATTTTTAGGTTTCATTTGCTTACTGAATTTGTGCACAAAAAAAATATTGTACATGTGCCTCCCAATGTTTTTTGCCACCTTATTGTAATTGATAAGGCTACAGCTAAAAAAAATCAGCCATGAATTCATTACATAATTTACATTGCTAATGAGTATCTTCATGTACACCCATGACCACTAGCAAACAAACACTAAATTATTAAATCAGTTATGCCATAGTTCAACCATAAAAAAATCAGCCATGAATTCATTACATAATTTACATTGCTAATGAGTATCTTCATGTACACCCATGAACACCATAAGCAATATCTCTATATCAGTTACAATCCATAAATACAAAAGCCAATTCAACCCCCAAATAGGATATGAAATTGAACACTACTGTTGAAAACCTATGGAACAATTGAATAAAACAGAATCATATACAGAGTTAGATTAGAGGTGAGAGACTAGACAAGATAGGACGAGGAGAGATGGCGACCGGAGAAGAAAAGAGACGGCGACCCGAGATGAAGAGAGATGGCGATCAATGACGACGAGAGACAGAGACTACACCTTTGCTCAGCCGGAGACTACACCTTTGCTCAGCCGGAAACTTTAACTCTCCGTCTTTTTAAACTTTGACGGAACTAAAGTACAAACTTAAAAGAAGATTCTCAATCATTTTTTACAATCAAATAATCAGTTTTGTCTTTTGAGAGGTAAAGTAGGCAAATCTCAGGAGTTAGAGCCTTGCAATAGCCAAACAAAAAGCCAAGCTTTCAAGAACAAGCTATTAGAAGATGGAGAAACTGATTATCGAAGCAATGGTATATATAATTACTTGCAAAATGTTAATAACCTCCCATTCATGCATTATGCATAACTTTGCCACGTCCTATTCTAATTTCAAAAGGGCAAAATCGCCAACCCGAAACCCCGTCTTCTATACAAACCCTAACCTCCACTGCATCATTTTTCCACCAACTATAGGCTAGCTACACATCCGACGCCATGAGAGTTGGATTTATTACATATTTTCCACCATACTGGCATTTTCCACGAAACGTATATGGGTCTCTTCAGTCCCTGGACCGGACCCGATTTTGGCACGAACTCAGCTGCGACCCCGGTTGCCCTTCTTCGGAAAGGCACACCGAACCGGCTTTTCCCATTATTTTTCTACAATTGTTGAACATATGGCGATATTTCTAGATATTTTTTAAATGTATGGATTGTAAAAACTCTGTTGTGTGGTATCAGGTAACCAAGTTCAAGTGCGGAGGCTTCGTGTTGGGCCTATGCTTGAACCACGGCCTGTGTGACGGCATTGCAGTCATAGACTTCGCCAACTCGTGGGCCCAAACCGCCCGTGGCCTCTCTCTCACCACTCCCCCTTCTCTCGATCGGACCATCCTAGCCGCGCGAAACCCCCGAAGAATCGAACTCCAACACCATGAATTCGATGAGATCGACGATATCTCAAACACGTCTCAGCTCTACGATGAACCCATGCAGTACCAATCCTTTTGCTTCGATGCCCAACTCCAAGACAGGCTGAAAACAAAGGCCATGGAAGACGGTGTCCTCACCAAGTGCACCACATTCGAAGCGCTCTCGGGTTCGTATGGCGCGCCAAAACCGAGGCTCTAAGACTCAAACCTTATCAGCAATCAAAGCTCCTGTTCGTGGTCGATAGGAGGTCCAAGTTCCACCCACCCCTCCCTCAAGGCTACTTTTTGAACTCAGCTATGCTGACGAATCCCATCCCGTCCGCGGCTGAGCTAGCAGAGAACCCGCTCTCGTTTGCAGTCGGGCGGATCCAAAAGGCGATCAGCATGGTGATGGATGAGTACATGAGATCGGCCATTGACTACATCGAGGCGACGAGAGCCAGGCATTCATTTAGGTCTACTCTTCTGATAACTACTTGGTCAAGGCTGTCATTTCACACCACTGACTTCGGTTGGGGGGAGCCAACCATCACTGGCCCTGTTGTCTTGCCTGACAAGGAATTCGTTTTGTTTCTTTCGCATGGAAGGGAGAGGAAGACCATTAATGTGTTGTTGGTATGGATATAATGTGCTCTTATAGGACAATATATGTAAATAAAGGATATATAAGGGAGTTTGATAAAATATATCCTAAGGAGTATAAATACCCTAAAGCGGTAACAAATTCGGTTAATGCAATACACACTTTCTTTTCCATATCTTCTTCTTCTTCAAATGGTATAAGAGGGACGAAGAATTTTTTCTGCAAATTTCTCAAACTAGATCTAGTTTCTAATTCATCATCTATGGATGATCGTAATGATACTCGAGATAAGGATTCTCTCGATCCAAATCTCCTTTCATCAAACACTCGAAACACGTAATCCACTAGAGCTGGAACTATTCTGCCTGAAAATTCAACCTATCCTCTCTACCTTGCTCCCTAAGATAATCCAGGGATGCAACTGGTATCTACACTGTTTGATGGATCCAATTTCTTTTCGTGGAAGAGAGGTATCCATATGGCACTTGGTGCGAAATTTAAATTAGGTTTCATCATAGGTTCCTGCATCAAAGATGTTGCCGATGTAGAGAAGGCAGCACGCTGGATTCGTGCGGACTACATGATCCGGTGCTGGTTCATTCATTCGATGAAACGAGAAGTTGCTGAGCAATTCTCATATGTGGAGTCAGCTAAAGAACTGTGGGATGAAGTTTTAGAGAGGTATCAGATTTCTAATGCACCTTTGATATATCATATTCACAAAAATCTAAATTCTATGAAACAAGAGAATGCCACAGTTTGAGTCTATTATGGCCGTCTTAAGCGTCTTTGGGATGAATTGCATGCACATGATGCTTTACTTGTTTGTTGTTGTGCTGGAATTATACATTGTAAATGTGAAATTCCTAAGCTCTTATTTGAACGAGAAGTTAAAACACGTCTTATTCAGTTTCTTATGGGACTCAATAATCAATTCGATCATGTTAGATCTACTATCCTATCTCTTGAAACCTTGTCATCTCTAAATCGTGCATTTCATATGTTCTTGCAAGTTGAAAAGCAAAGAGAAGTTACCTCTACATTAACTATTCCTCATGAAGCTCTAGCAACAGATAGACAGATTCCCTATCGACAGTCAGAAGGAAGTAGGCAATATTTTCGCAAGGATAGATGGGAAAAAAATTGTGATCATTGCAAAGAAAAAAGTCATTTGAAGGAGTAGTGTTTCAAGCTGCATAGTTTTCCAGATTGGTATAAAGGTTCCAAGAATCTTTCTAATGATAGATCTGCAGGTCATTCAAGAACTGGTCATTCTTTGAATGCACATAACTCTAAGGCTTTCATTCTAAATTCTCCTCTTGACGATCTAGCTACCAAGGGAGTTGATACCAATACTATGTCCATGATGTTTCAAGAGATGCTCAAGATCTTGAACAATGAGTCTGCCAATCCTGGACCTTCAAGTTTTGTAAACTTTGCAGGTATCATGAAGTCTTTTTTAGCTCATGCTTCTTCTTCACCAAATATTTGGATTGTTGATTAAGGAGCGACAGATCATATGTGTTACTGTCGAGAGTTCTTCTCCAGTCTTGTTGTAATACCCAAGTTCTTAGAACTCGGGGAGCTACTGGTTAGGACCTCACAATGGATCCCGACCTTAGTTTGACAACAACTTTACTAGGATCTTACAACAAGACACAAATAAGGAACCCGAAATTCATAGAACGGTGTTTAATGTCATGAATGTAACAACATGCGTCTAACAACCAACAACGTACTTAAGATAATAAAAGTCTAAATAACATCATACTAAGAATGAAACATCAACAAAAATCCAACCCGATCCTAGGGATTACGGAGACCCGGCTGACCACTACTTCCGGATCACTCAATTGTTGCTCTAACCTGTGATAAGTCTAAACAACCAAAACAAATAAACCGTTAGCTAGCTATCTAAATGTTAGATAAATGAAAATAGCACACACAGACAATAGCAAAACTAAACACACATCATGCTTTCAGAGAATCCATTTTTATTATCTTCATTTAGGTCATTCGCTCTTACTAATGATACTTATTTTGTGACACAAGGGATTCCCAAACCTCGCCTCCGCCCCCGTGTAACCATCAGGAATGAATCCGATGCACCTAACCTTGTAGATGTATCATATGGGTATGGAGAACCTCCCAGTCTTATGTCAGAGCTGGGCAGTGATGTCACCGCCCGTTATACATACACTTGGTCCATAAAAATAATAAAGGTCGTCCTATGCATGTTATAGTTATCAAACAATCAACACACACCACTATCATCAATCAACTAACATCTAGAAACCAGCTAAGTAAGTCTTAAGGACTTACCTGCATCAAATCTCCACTCTCGTAATATCAACTCGGTCCGCAACCGTGGAAACCTAACCGCCTGTTATACAAGGCAAGTGGATCAAATAGGAATCTCACTTCCTTAGAAGTCTCCAAATTCTAAGATATTCAAATCGATCAAAAGAATATACGTAAACACCCTTATAAGGGTAAATGGCCATTTTACCCCTGGTCCCAAAACTCTAGAAAATTCTGTAACATAGTTCTAAACTCTCCTTTTGAACCTAAAACCACAATCTAATTCTAAAGAGGATGTTTAGGTAGAAACTAAAAGATTACTAAAATTATTGACTTTCAAGCAAAGTCACTAGGGTCCAACTTTGGATTAAGATATGAAGCTCAAATAAAAATATACAAATTCTACAAAAAATATTCTAGGTCTTCTATGTTATGGACTCTATTCATAGAAGAAAAGAATTCCCAAAACTACCCCATCACAACTCCTACACAAATCTCCAAAGACGGTTCCAAAATCTAGGAGTTCCATACTTAGTCAAATAATCACTTCTTTTCCAAAAACTGCGTTAATACCCTACTTCGCAACATCATAAGTCCAAAAATAACCGTTGGATCGTCCTCAAAGCTTGACAAGATAAACTATAGTATATGAACTATAAATCTAACTCATTAAAATTTAATCTAGATCCAAAAATTGCTTTAACACACAGTTTTTCCAACACTTAGAATATTTCAGCAACAACAGAAAAATTGTTCAAGGTCCTAACTTTGAAAAATCATAACTCCTAAACCACTAGCTGGATTCCTCTGGATTCCTCTCAAATTTTGATATCTTCTACAATAATATCCCAACCATATTATATCAAAATATCAGCAAAAAAGGATGAGTTTTGCATACCTTAATCTGGCGCATAAACTGGATGCTCGTCACTATTTTAAACACTCAGAACATGACTATATCTTCACTGCTCCTCTATGAGTGTTCTGAGTAAAAACAGAAGACATCACAAGCATTCAGGTGGATGTAATCCTAGAGAAAAGTGCAAGGACGAGTGGGTATAACCTTACCCGATTCCAAGACTCGAAGTAGGAGGGTAAAACAGCACAAGACCCGCTGATGCGTGCCTGGAGGCTTTAGATCTCCCTTCTGGTGTGATGAGGGAAGGCCTGCACTAGGAGCCGTCTATGGTTAACGAGATTGCTCTTCCTCAGTGCTAACATCAAGGTAGGAGGGCGTGCCTGACTTGCTGGATCTGTGTGGGTGTCTCAACTAGAGGCGTGCAGAAGCGGAGATGGAGACCACGTACAACGCCAGGGGAGGGAGGTATCTTGCTTGGTTTCGGTGTGCATGATGGCAGGGTCCAACGCTGTGGTTGCTCTCGACAAAAACCGGCAAGGTGAGTGAGAGGCAAACGGATCTTGGTTCTCACTACTGGCGTGAATCAAGGAAGACAGAAGGAAGGAGATCCGGGGAGAATGAATATGGACATGTGGGAAGAGTGGTAACTGCAGGAGTTACGGTTGTGCTGCTTGTTAAGAAAGAGGGAATGCAAGAGGATAGGAGGGAGGTGGAGCGTGTAGCAGCTGTGTCTTGGGCTAGCGATCTCCTTGGGCTGACGAGGCAAGTTGGACTGTTGTCTTCATGGGCCGGCGATAGGTGCCATACAACAGGCACGGGCTGGAGCAAGGTAAGGTTGCTGCTGGGCTGTTTTTCATAGTGCTCAAGGCCTTGTTGTGTCTTTGTCATGAGCTAAACATGGGCTTGTCAAGGATTGTCACGGCCTTATCAAGGACCCTCTCATTCTAGTCTTGTAAGAGTATTTTAAGTAGTGTTTTATATTATCAAACTTCATATAAAATTTTAGAAATTGGTAAGAAGCATTTTATGTGATTAACTCCTCACATAAAATGATAGAATTTGTTAATTGAAATAATTATAATTTCACATAAAATGATAGGATTTATGTTGACTTGAAAATAACAGAATTTAAAATTCCGGGTATTACACTTGTTGCTTTGAGCAAGCCTATTCAAATTGGTCTTCCTGATGGTACTTTGAAATTGGTTACTCATTCAGGAAGTGTTCCAATTTCTTCATCTCTCACATTGACCAATGTTTTATTCATGCCAGGATTTAAGCATAACCTTCAGACTTCTTGCAAAGCAATATTTGAATTTGGTCATTGCTTCTTTCAGGACCCTATCACTAATGTTGTAATAGCACAAGGCTACTTGGATGGTGGTCTTTACAAGCTCATTAGCCCTGTTTCAGTTCATGATAATGATACTTTTCCTGTTTGTAATAATGTTGACAAACTATCTCTTCAAACCTTTCATGCACGATTAGGCCATTCCTCTTTGCTTAAAATGCAACATACTACTACTTGTCCTTCTACATCTTTATCATCTTTGACTTGTGATATTTGTACAATGGGAAAGCAACATATATTACCTTTTCCACGTAGTAATTCATATGTTGCTCACGATTTTTCTATTCTGCACATGGATATATGGGGCCCATATCACACTAGATATATCTGTGGTGCACGCTACTTTCTCACAACTTTGGATGATTTTACTAGGTGCACGTGGACCTTTCTTATGAATGATAAATTGGAGGTGCATCATTTGATATCTGAATTTCTAGTATATGTGTAGACCCAATTTAATGGTGTGGTTAAAATCATACGATCTGCAATGGATCTGAATTCATTCAGCTTTCTCTACAAGATTTATTCAAATCTAAAGGCATTATTCATCACAAGACTTGTCCTTACACGCCTCAACAAAATGGAAGAGTTGAGAGAAATCATAGTCATTTGTTAGCTACAGCTCGAGCTATAAGACTTCATGGACGTCTACCATTACATTTCTGGGGTGAATGTATTCTTTCAGCCACTTATTTGATTAATCTCATGCCCTCTTCTGTATTAGGCTAGAAAATTCCTTTTGAAGTCCTTCATCAATGCCCTGCTTCATATGATCATCTAAGGATCATTGGATGCCTTTCCTACTATATGAACAATGTTAAAGACAAGTTTGAAGCTGTCTCTAGGCCTTGTGTTTTCCTAGGGTACCCACCAGGCCAGAAGGGCTATAAAGTCCTTGATTTGCAGAATGACAAAATCATGGTCACCAGAAATATATCTTTCAGAGAAGATACAATTCTCTTTGAGTCAGATTCTCCCATTTTCCCATCTTCTATTCCTACTTTTCCATTGGTTTCACCTGCTTGTGATTTCCAAAATATTTACAATCCTAATTTATATCCAAGTTCTACTTCTTTACCATTACTAGTCCCTTCAGATTCTCCTTCCTTTCATTCTAATGCTCCACAAAATATGTCTCCTTCTTTTACCAATCCAACACTTGTCCCTTTCCAGTCTCCATCACATACACCTTCATCTTCTTCAACTACACCAAATTCTTCTTCTCCGATTATTATCCCTCCAATATCATCTCGACCACATAGAATAGTCCATAAACCTAATCATCTTCAGGATTATGTTTGTTCTTCTATTTCTTCATCCTCAAGTCATATCATCCCTCAATTGCAAGCTTTTGATATCGATCCTGAATACTTGAGTTCTCTTTGTAATGTCATTGCTACATTTAAACCCACCACATACTCTCAGGCTAAGCACCATGATGTCTGGAGTCGTGCCATGGAATCTGAATTACATGTCCTTAAAGCTAACAATACATGGGAGCTTGCTACATTACCCCCTGGCTATAAGGCTATAGGTTCTAAGTGGGTATACAAAGTTAAGTACAAACAAGATGGTTCGGTTGAAAGGCAGAAAACTCGTTTAGTTTCCAAGGGTTAAACACAGGTCCAGGACAGAGATCTCTAGCATACATTTTCACTAGTTGCTAAGTTCACCACTGTTCGAGTGCTATTAGCTCTTGCTTCTGCAAAATCTTGGCCGTTGCACCAACTTGATATCAACAATGTTTTTCTTCATGGTTTTCTTAATGAAGAGATGTATATGCATCCACCACAGGGTTATCATAAGGCTTCTGTTGGTCAAGTATGTCGACTTAAAAGGTCTCTCTATGGACTTAAACAGGCAAGCCGTCAATGGAATGTGGAACTCACTAAGTTATTGCTTCGCCTTCGTTTTTCTCAGTCCATACATGATTATTCTCTATTCACTAAGCTGGACAATTCAGGCATCACTATTGTATTAGTATATGTTGATGATCTTATCATCACAAGCATCTCTCCTTCAATGATCATCACTACTAAAGATGCCCTTCATCATGCCTTCACTATTAAAGACATGAAGCTTGCTAGCTTTTTTCTACGCATGGAGATATCTCGTAATTCTGAAGGCTTATTTTTGAATCAAAGAAAGTACACATTGGATATTCTTACATCATCCAATATGCTTCACAGCAAATCTAGTCCATTTCCTATGCAACGAAACTTAAAACTTACTCCGGATGATGGAGATTTATTTGATGATCCTGAATCATATAGATGCCTGGTTGGACGTCTCCTTTACCTTACCCTTACACGACCAGACATTACCTTCACTGTCCACCAACTTAGTCAGTTTCTAGCCACCCCTCATCTATCACACTGGCAAGCTGCTATACACCTTCTTCGTTATCTCCATGGCACACTACATCTTGCTCTATTTTATCCTGCTTCTTCTAATTTGAATCTCACTGTATACAGTGATGCTGATTGGGGATCTTGTGCATTTACTTGCAAATCCATTACATGCTATTGCTTGTTTTTAGGTTCTTCTTTGGTTTCTTGGAAGAGTAAGAAACAAAAGACAATTTCAAAATCCTTTGTTGAGAGTGAATATAGGGCAATGTCAGCCACTGCTTTTGAAATAGTTTGGCTTGAAGGATTGCTTTCTGATTTGCAATTGAATGTTCCATTACCTATTCCTATGCATTGTGATAACAAGGCTGCTCAACATCTAGCTGCTAATCCGGTTTTTCATGAACGTACTGAACATCTTTGTTTGGACTGCCATTATGTTCGAGATGAAGTTCCGAAGGGATTAATTTCTACTCCACATATTAAGTCATCTCTTCAGCTTGTTGATATTTTCACTAAAGCACTAGGTGAACAACATCATCATTTTCTTTCTGTCAAGCTTAGACTGGTTTCACCATGTCAAGCTTGAGGGGGGCGTATGGAGATAATGTGCTCTTATAGGACAATATATGTAAATAAATGATATATAAGGGAGTTTGTTAGAATATATCCTAAGGAGTATAAATACCCTAAAGCTGTAACAGATTCGGTTAATGCAATACACACTTTCTTTTCCATATCTTCTTCTTCAAAGTTGGGTTTGCCTGCTTCTTCCATGATCATCTTTGGAGACCGCTTCATAACCATTTAAATTTACACCTATGTATTATGTGTTTTTATCTATCTTTATTATTTGAAAATTTCACAATTGTTGTTTATTATGCTCCCCTACCCATTTATCATTTTACTCCACTTCTGTACGCTGTTTCTCAAGTAAGAATCCAATTAGCTTCCCTAGATTCCTTGGTAGATTCAAAAGGACCGAAAAGACTGTTGAAGTCCAAGTTAGAGAGCATTCTTCTTGCTCTCATCTTGAATCTACTTGGGCTTTAATTAGGCTTTATGAAATCATTAAATATGCTCAAGAGGCGTTGAATTTGTATCATATCCTTTATACTTTATAAGAGAGGGTTGAAGATTTGGAACAGTCCCGAACCTTGGGCTAAAATTATGCGGGCCGGACCATAAAATGGGTTTTTGAAGCTGCTAAGTGTTTGTACATCTGCGTCTATTCTTCTGTTTTGCGCCACATGTGTAAATTTTGAGGATACGTGTTGATCTCTTCTTCTTGCCGTTTTCATCATTAGTATCTTCCTATTCATCTTCGGTGGCCGTTTCTTCTACAGGTATGAACAAATCTAGGGTTTGTTCTCGCTCATTAGGTTCGCTCTACACTTATTTTGGTTTCCTTCTTGATTTTCTTTTAAGATTCAGATCGACGTTGTCTCATGTTTCTTCTTCTTCTTTCAATGTCTCAGTTCATTATCTAGTGAACTCTAGATCTTCTTGCCATTTTATGGGTTCCTCTTTTTCTGCATTTTTTGCTTCCCCTTTTCATGCTCCTTCATCAGTGAAGACGACTGGACTCCTCGATGCCTGACTGGTTCCCGCCTTTCTTAGTCCGAGAGTCGTCTGAAGTTTGTTCCTGGATTGGTAGAGGGCTTTGTTGATACCTCTTCTCTTTTCTCTAATTTCAGTCCCATGTATGTAATCTCTCTAACCTTCTTCGCTTTTGTAATTGGATAAAAGAATATAGGACAGATGGGATTTCCAGAAAGAGCAAGGTTTTCTCTTTGGATTTTTGTTTTTGGTTTACATTTGAATGATTTGAGTTTTGTGATTTGTGTTGTTTCGATGTCTTCCATTTCTTCTTCGCTTTTATTTTTCTTAATCTGATATCGATTTTGGTTAATATGTAGCCTGATATAGCTATGCCAAGTAGGTCTTATGCCAAAGAGGTTGTCCCAAGTATGATGCGTCCTTGGACACGTCAATGAATTATTCCGAATCTAGATCAAGCTGAAGCTCAACTACTCCTTAGTTGAAGTGCGAATGCAATTGAAGATGGGTTGCGGAAGCTTAGAGATGGAGGCGGAAGTTGTATGATTGAGTTGATCTAGATTGATCGATCAAACCTTGAAGTGGGTCGGTTGAGTTGGTTCTTCAAGAACCCTCGAATGTGGTTGAGTTTGGATCGAAGATCCAAAAGAAGAACTTTGAGAGGATTGGAAGAGGGATTGATGCTCAAGTAAGTAGGAGGAAAATACTTCTCATTACTTAATCAAATTGAACGTGCTTTACAAATGAGCCAAACATCCCCTTATATAGTGGATGAAGGCCATACAAAGAGTCGGAAATTAAATGACGGAAATAAAGTCGGAATTTAAGTTCCGGAAATGAAACACCTAAAAATATGAAAGGTTGAGAATTTAAGTTCGGAATTAAGTTTTCGAATTAAATTCCGAAACCAAAAGTCTAATCTTAAATTCGGAAAATTAATACGCGGAAATAAAGTCCCGGAAATTAATATTCCGAAAATAAAAAGACTTATTATTACAAAACGCTAAATTACGGAAAATGCGGAAAATGCGCCGGAACGGTGCCGGCTTGACAAGCTTCAAGTTATAGTGGCGTAGAGACACGGTTTGCAACCAATGGGTCCGTGACAAACAACGGTGCGGCTAATGATGAAGCCGGTAGCTTGAGCGATTGCTTTAGCACGGGAACGGGTGAGCGGTCCATCGGAGCGAACCCGAAGTGCCCCGTCTTCCTCGTCTTGGGACATAGGGGTCAAGGGCGCATCAGTCCCCCCATCTTGGATGTGAAACGTCCCCGTTTCACCTTCGTCAAATAGGGGCTCAATGTATGGTGCAAGGTCCTTGACATTGAACGTATGGTGCACGCCATAGTCGTCCGGAAGCTCCAACTTGTAAGCATTCGGGCCATGGCGGGATAAGATGCGGAATGGTCCATCACCGCGGTCCGAGAGCTTGCCTTTGCGGCGGGATTGAAAACGCTCCTTCCTTAAGTGGAGCCAAACAAGATTACCGGGCTCGAATGACATTGGACGACGCCCTTTGTTGCGTTGTGTGGCAAGTTGATTGGCACGCCGTTGGAGTTGTGTCCTTGTCCGCTCATGAAGCTCAATGATGTGAGCGGCACGACTTGCTCCGGTGATGTGTTCTCCGTCTTTGAGTGGACGCGGAGTGAAGTCCATCGGGGTGTGTGGTTTAAGGCCGTAGACAACTTCAAAGGGTGAAAGCTTTGTTGCCGAGTGTCGAGACCTGTTATAAGAAAACTCCACAATAGAAAGTAAGTCCTCCCACTTGCGTGGGTTGTTCCTAAGGGTCGCTCTAAGTAGAGCGCCGAGAGTCCGATTGATCACCTCCGTTTGACCATCGGTTTGGGGATGATAGCTACTTGAGAACAACAAGTTGGTTCCAAGTTTCCCCCATAAGGTTCTCCAAAAATGGCTCACAAACTTTACGTCCCGATCAGTAAGGATGGAACGCGGTATTCCATGTAAGCGCGCAACATTGTCAAAGAAAAGGGTAGCTACTTCACTAGCATTTTGTGTGCTCTTACATGCAATAAAATGTGCCATTTTCGAAAAACGATCGACTACCACGAAAATGGAGTCTTTGCCTCATTTTGACATGGGTAGGCCAACCACAAAGTCCATAGAAAGATCCTCCCAAGGTCCCATTGGTATAGGCAAAGGAGAATACAATCCATCCGGACCTTGGCGCGATTTTGCATGGTGACATGTGATGCAACTTGTGCGAAACCGTGTCACATGCTTGCGCATGCGGGGCCAAAAGAAGTGCTCTTGTAGAGCGGCGAGAGTCTTGGTAGCACCGAAGTGACCACGACCCTCATGGGCCTCCTTTATCAACAACTGACGAAGACTCATGCTCTCGGAGGTCAAGGCATTGAGCAAATATATCCTTGAAGTCAAGATCCGTGGCATATAACTCTTTGATAAGAACAAAGCCATGGATCTTGCCGTTCATATGCACAAGAAGAATATATCGGCGAGAAAGGGCGTCGGCTACCACATTCTCTTTACCTTTCTTATGTCGAATGACATAAGGAAAGGTCTCAAGAAACTCTACCCAACTTGCATGGCGCCGACTCAAGGTAGTTTGACCCTTGAGATACGAGAGAGCCGCATGATCCGAATGAATCACGAACTCCTTCGGCCATAAGTAGTGTTGCCATGTTTTAAGACAACGAACTAAAGCATATAGTTCCTTGTCATAAGTTGGATAGTTGAGTGAGGGACCATAAACTTTTTCGCTAAAATAAGCAATGGGCCGATTCTCTTGTAGGAGAACCCCCCCAATGCCCACATTAGATGCGTCACACTCCACCTCGAAGGTTTTCGAAAAGTTTGGGAGTTGGAGTAGTGGCGCATTACAAAGACGGTCTTTGAGCGACTCAAACGCTCGAGCATGGGTGTCACGCCACTCAAACGTGACACCGTTATTAGTAAGCTCGTGTAGCGGTGCCGCTATCGAGCTAAAGTCCTTGACAAAGCGTCGATAGAAACTCGCTAAGCCGAGAAAGGCTCAAACCATGGTGGCCGTAGTAGGAGTAGGCCACTCCCGAATGGCGCGAACTTTTGATTCGTCCACTCGTAGTCCGTCCTTAGACACGACATAGCCAAGAAAAATTGTGGTGTCCGAGCAAAAGACACATTTCTCCAAATTGACATATAATTGCTCTTGTCTAAGGCACTCGAGCACTTGGCAAAGGTGCTCAATGTGGGCATCCAAAGACTTGCTAAAGACTAAGATATCATCGAAATAGACAACAACGAAAATACCCAAAAACTTGCGCAAGACGTGGTTCATGAGGCGCATGAATGTGGACGGGGCGTTGGAGAGACCAAATGGCATGACAAGCCATTCGTAGAGGCCATGCTTCGTCTTGAAAGCCGTCTTCCATTCGTCACCTTCGGCCATGCGGATTTGATGGTACCCGCTTCGGAGGTCGATCTTTGAAAAGATGGTGGAGCCATGGAGCTCATCCAACATGTCATCTAAGCGCGGGATCGGATGACGGTACTTAACGGTTATTTGATTGATGGCTCGGCAATCAACGAACATCCGCCAAGATCCGTCTTTCTTGGGCACAAGCATTGACCGGCACGGCACATGGAGACAAGGACTCACGAACATAGCCCCGGTCTAGAAGCTCGTGGACTTGGCGTTGTAGCTCCTTGGTCTCCTCCGAACTTGCACGGTAAGCGGCACGGTTGGGCAAAGACGCGCCGGGCACCAAATCGATTTGGTGCTCAATTCCTCGGATTGGTGGCAAGCCGGGTGGTAGTTTGTCGGTCAAGATGTCCTGAAATTCGGACAACAACAAGGACACCTCGTGTGGCACATTACTTGGGTCATGGGAAATAGATAAACAAAAAGGGACAAGTAAGAAACAAGGAAACTTACCTTCCATGACCGGTGTCAAGTCATGTCATCGGGCCAAAAGGATTCGGGGCTCACATCGCCCTTGAATGGTAGGAACCGGAGGTGCATTTGAAGGGACAACACTCTTACTACCTCGTGCTTCAGTACCATGAACCTTAGGATCGGAATTACGGGAACTGGAAGTATGAACATCCACAACATCGGGAGAGAGACGAGAAGGGTCCGATGTGGCCGGCGGTGTAGTGGTGTCATCGATCACTTGTTGCCTCTTTCGTTCTGCATAGTCAACTAAAATTTCTTGTGGAGTCATAGGCAAAAGTGTGATCCGTTTTCCATTGTATTGGAACATGTAACGGTTGAGATAACCATCATGAAAAGTTTTACGGTCAAATTGCCATGGTCGTCCCAACAATACATGTGTGGCGTCCATTTTGATAACATCACAAAGGACCTTATCAACATAGGCGCCAATAGAAAACGTCACCCACGCTTGTTGTGTGACGGTGTCACTTGCCTTATCGGAAATCCATTGGAGTCCGTAAGGTCGTGGGTGGGGGTTGTAGGCAACTTAAAGTGTTTCACCACTTTTTCGTTGGTAATATTACAACACGACCCTCCATCGATGATAAGAGAGAGACTAGTGTCGTTGACCAAGCAACGAGAGTGGAAGAGATTCTCGCGTTGGTCAATAGGGAGATGCTCTTTTATAGCCAGAATGCGACGAGAGACAAGAGCAAACATACCTGGTTGTGCCGGACCGCAAGCAAGTTGGTCGTCGCATGGCTCCATGCCATAGTAGGGGTCGGCATCTTGGTCATCTTCCAAGAGGATATCACCATTATATTCCTCTTCGCCATCGTCATATGATGGGTTGACAAACATCACCCGCTTGGTGTTCGGGCAATCACGTTGGACATGACCAAACCCGCTACATTTGAAACACACGGGTTCTCTTGGGCGGGCCACCGTTTGAGATCCTTGTTGGGGTCGGCCCGGAGGCTTTTGTGTTGGAGCAACGGTGCCACGGTATGGTGGTTTCTCGGTAGCCGCTTGCCGGGTGGGTTGACTCATCCGTGGTGATCCTTTAGCGGCTCCGGAATCTTGGGAACTAGACACATCTCGAGAACGAGAATTAGTGGTATAAGAGTATTGACTAGTCGAAGAATTATACCTTGAGTATCGAGGCGTTTCGAGTTGTTGCTTGTGAAGTTTCATGGCGGCATGACATAAGGCTCCTAAGTCCTTGTATGGGACAATCTCGAGGGGCCGCCGAATTGATGGATTAAGTCCGCTCATGAATTTGGTTCGAAGAGCGGAGGCGGAGGCCGAGATGCCGGCCTTCATATGCATGTCCTCCAGCTTGGCTAAGTAAGCCACCGGAGTAAGGCTTCCTTGTTGGAATTCGGCAATTTGCAACCGCATGTCGTTTTTGAAGTCGTCGGGCACGTACTTCTTAGTCATGACATAGATCAATTGATCAAATATCACAACCGGTGCCCATCCTCGGTTCTCACGGTTGGTCTTGTACCGGTTCCACCAAGATTTTGCATCACCTTCAAAGTAAAGTGCACCCTTCGATTTTCTCATACTCTTCATAATGGCAATGCTTGAGAGCTCTTTTCATATCCTGTTCCCAATCAAGAAACGCACAAGGATCATATTCCCCATAAAAGATCGGAAATTTAACCTTACCTTCCCTACGAGCTCGGTAGGGATCCGGTCGAGACGGTGTCATGTATGCCTCTTCTTGATGGGCTCGCCGATGGCCATCTATATGCCGTTGGTGCCCATGATTAGGTGGGGCAGGCCTTGGTGGGTTAGGAGGAGGCAACCATTCTTCTCCTCGATCCTGGTTCTCAAAAGGCTCTCGGATGGGTGGGTGCCATGGACGGACATGTGCCACCCGTTCCAAGTCCGACTCATCATCGGAGAACTCGTCAAAGTCATCTCTTTCATCATACTCTTCATAATCATGATACATCGGTGGCCGGCTATGCCGTTGGCGGCGTTGTCCGGATCGATCATTCTCAGAACGTTGAGAGCGGTCATTTGTTTGATGATGGTACCGGTCATCAATCCGGGAGGGACGGTTGGTGCGTTGGGCACTAGATGGCGGAGGGGAAGTGCCATACTTACGTCGGTTGTGCTCATAGCGTTTGTGCCGATTCTCCGTGTCAACATATAGCAAATCATTTGGAGAAGGGTCAGGGTTCTCGTCACCTTCATTATGGGACTCATGACCGTCATTTTGGGAGGGCCCGTGGTTTACAATGACGGAGGCAAGCCGTCGACCGTGAGATGGTTCGGCTCCCAAGATACCTTTGCCTTTGCGACGTCCATCGGACGTGGAAGCATCGACCAAGGCTCCATTTGGATTTGGTGGGGCGGTCGTAAGGGCAAGCATTTGAGCCTTCAAAGTTTCAATCTCTTGCCTAAGGGAGGCATTTTCTTCGGTCAAAGTAGTGAGCTCTTGCCTTTCACTAGATTCCTGAGAATTTCCCATTGTGACGTTAGTCATAACTCCAAGATTGGACACAAAATTGCAAGCAATCAAATGAGAAAGGTGACAAGATAAGTCAACGTTACCCAAGTTCAAGTGCGTTAAGGTTCTACCTTTGGGAAGGCCGTGTGGCGGTTAGGCAAGGAAGGCAAATCCAACAAATTTGAACCAAAGTAGACACAAATTCAAGAGAAAATTTGCAACTTGTAAGAAAATGGAGAGATAGGAAATGGACGGATTGTTTATCGGCAAGTTTTACTTGCATTGGTCTTTGACCTTTTCAAAAATCCGATTTTTCGGATGGACCGGTTTGCCGGACGTCTTTTACTTTTGTTTTTGTGGAATTGTTTCTTTTTGAAACTTTTGAATGCAACCTTTGGAATGCAAGAGAAGAATCCACTTTTCTTTGAAACAAATCCGTTTTTTGAAGAGTTTTTGCTTTGTTTTTGGTTTTTGGAATATCAAAAGGCGTGATATCCGATTTTGTCAACAAAAAATCCCAAGAAAACGGTGAAGTTGATTAACAAAAATGTCGGATTGGGTGAGGACAAACGTTGTTTTTGATTAATGGTTTGATGGCAAACCAAAAATCTCCTAAATTTACTTTGCAAAATGGATTGAAAAAAAAAATTTCAAGAACGTGGATGAAGATGCGAAGAACAAGATGAAGATGGTGATGAACAAAAGGAAAAAGGGATGAATATGATAACGCACAAAAACAAGAGTAAAGATAACTTAGCTTAGATCCCTTTGCTCTGATGCCAATTTGATGCGTCGTTGGACACGTCAATGAATTATTCCGGATCTAGATCAAGCTGAAGCTCAACTACTCCTTAGTTGAAGTGCGAATGCAATTGAAGATGGGTTGCGGAAGCTTAGAGATGGAGGCGGAAGTTGTATGATTGAGTTGATCTAGATTGATCGATCAAACCTTGAAGTGGGTCGGTTGAGTTGGTTCTTCAAGAACCCTCGAATGTGGTTGAGTTTGGATCGAAGATCCAAAAGAAGAACTTTGAGAGGATTTGAAGAGGGATTGATGCTCAAGTAAGTAGGAGGAAAATACTTCTCATTACTTAATCAAATTGAACATGCTTTACAAATGAGCCAAGCATCCCCTTATATAGTGGATGAAGGTCATACAAAGAGTCGGAAATTAAATGACGGAAATAAAGTCGGAATTTAAGTTCCGGAAATGAAACACCTAAAAATATGAAAGGTTGAGAATTTAAGTTCGGAATTAAGTTTCCGAATTAAATTCCAAAACCAAAAGTCTAATCTTAAATTCGGAAAATCAATACCCGGAAATAAAGTCCCGGAAATTAATATTACGAAAATAAAAAGACTTATTATTACAAAACGCTAAATTACGGAAAATGCGGAAAATGCGCCGGAACGGTGCCGGCTTGACAAGCTTCAAGTCATAGTGGTGTAGAGACACGGTTTGCAACCAATGGGTCCGTGACAAGCAACGGTGCGGCTAATGATGGAGCCGGTAGCTTGAGCGATTGCTTTAGCACGGGAACGGGTGAGCGGTCCATCGGAGCGTACCCGAAGTGTCTCATCTTCCTCGTATTGGGACATAGGGGTCAAGGGCGCATCAAAGTAGACCTGAAAAGTGAGGACTAGGTAAGCAATATGCATCAGGTGCATCATGTTCTTCTCAAGATGGATGCCTTTTCATTTTTACAGTAATTAATCTTAAACACTTTATGTAACTTGATTGATCTTTATCCAAAATCATTGCAATTCTAATTTGTTGTGGCTGCATCTTTGAGTCATTCATTTGTAGTGAAACATAGGAAAGGAATTTAGGTGACATCACTATTAGGTCAGCACTCAACAATACCTCTGGTTGATGTCTGATCATTGTGATTAATTGTAGGTTATTGTAATTTGCAACCCTAATTTTTGCATTACTTGTTGAAGTATAATAACCGAGGTTGTTGATTACATGTTTACAGGGTAACGGTAATGCTACCTTTTCACTTACTGAAATTGGAAATTCAGATTTGGATATCATCTCATCAGAGAAGGTGATGCAAGAACTTCTACAACATCCGGTACAAGGACTAGATGAACATCTTATACAGTTCTTTAAAGTTATGAGAAGTAAAATACCTCCTTTTCAATATTTCTAATTGTCTATATTCATAAAGTTTATAATGAAATTTTGAAATCAATGCAGCTATTGCAAGGCACTTAGACGAGTGTCGGAGAGGAAAGGTGTTTGCCCAAGCTGAAGTAGCTTAGTGGAAACTTTACACTAGAGCGTAAAAGTAATCTTGAAAAACTGAGACCTTCAATTCTATTCCAAAATTTTGTTCATGATGCTTGTCGACCTCTCTTACAACAATTTCTCCTTGGGTTTTTGCAGGTTCCAGGTCGGAGATTGTGAGCACTCTCAATTGATCAATTAACCACTCTAACTACATCCAATTTCTCCACATTTCTGATTGTGAACCATTTAAGTAATGCAAACTTCACATGATGCTTCTACGGATTCTTATTTATTGTTGTATCGTAGGTAAACATCTCTTCCTGTATCAAGGACTTTGACTTGGAGATACTGTACCATATGGAGAAAGAGAATGTGGTTGTCGACACCCTTAGTAGGAAGACGCCTCGAGAGAAGGTGATAGCCCAACCGACGGCTCAAACTCACTTGTAGAAAGATCTAGCTTGGCTAGAATTGGATATCTAGTTTCCGGGCACGGACAACCACTTGTCCACTATAGAGTTATTACTAGATTTGTTGGGAGAGATCCGACAGAAGCAGGAGAGCTGCCCAACGCTAACTAGGATTCAAGACAAGATGTCTCAAGGCGAGGCACAACCGTTTACCATAGATGCCGATAGAGTGATGAGATGCCTGGAGCGTGTACTGTATGCCTGTCGTCGGACAAAGAGTTGATGTAGAGGATTTTAGAGGAGTCTCACATTGCACCTTACTCAGTACACCCAAGTGCGAGTAAGATGTATCAAGACGTGAGATGTTCTTTATAGTGTGGTGGGCTGAAGCCCGATGTGGCTAGATATGTAGCCCAATGTGCAACATGTCAGCAGGTCAAGATTGAGTGCCGTAGGTCAGTACGAGAGCCCCATCCACTACCGGTACCGTAGTGGAAGCGGGAAGCCATTTCCGTGAGTTTAATCACCGGCATAAGGCCGAGTAGGAGCTTTGACATTATTAGGGTTGAGGTAAACCGACTGATGAAGACCACATGTTTCAATCCTATTAAGGAAATGTGGCCGGTGAGTCGGTTAGCTGAGAAATTCACTAGGCAGATAGTGAGATTCCACGGGGTACCGAGGACCATCGTCTCGGATAAAGATGGACGGTTTACCTCGATGTTTTGGCAACAGGTGCACGCCGCCTTAGGTACGAGTCTTCATTTCATGACAACTTATCATCCTCAGATGGATGGACAGTGTGAGAGGACCATACAGACCTTAGAGGACCATACAGACCTTAGAGGACCATACAAACCTACGAGGACCATACAAACCTTCGAGGATATGTTGAGAGTCTGTGTGCTGGACTGGGGATAGGTGTGGTCATATCACCTCCTGATGTGGAACCATCCTTGATAGCATCAACACATACATTTCAAAGATCATTCATTAATCCAAGAGCAAGAGAAACTCAAGGAAATTAAAGGATGCTTACACGCTACAAGTATAGATGCCATCGAAAGAATGGAGGATTGCATGGAAGATCACTAGTACAAATACCCCCCTAGAACACGGTTATTTTGTACATGGGAACACGGTTATTTTGTACATGGGAACACGGTTACAGAAGCGTGGTTAACGGGAGCGAGGTCCGGACGTTCGGACCACATTAAACGTCACCGGTTCATTTTTTCGGACCCCAGTTATTATAAAATAACTGGGGTATTTTTTGGACCCCGGTTATTATAAAATAATCGTGGTATTTTTGAGAACTCAATTTTTGTAACAACCGGGGTATTTTTCTACCGGTTTTTAAAATTTTAAAATCTTCTCCGGTTTCTACATAAAACCGTGGTAATTTTTAACCGTAATTTATTATTTTTAATATAAAAATAGGTAATTTTGCACTTGCTTAAGTTGCACAATATACGTATTGTACGTAACCGAAATTATTCATCAGAAAATAAATAATATTATGCTAAAATGCTTAAGAAAAATTATTATGTAATTAATATTCCAATTACATAATCCGAAAGTAACATCAAAAAATAAACCAAATTTCTATCGTTCTTCGTTTCGAAAGTAGCTTATATATCTTCACAAAAGATAACAAACACTTTTTACCAATTGTCTCTACATGGGAAACTAAGCTAGACAAATCACTCAATGTCGACGCATACTTGAATGAGAGGCTTTACAAACTCGAGCCACTCCTTTTGCAATTCATGAAGATGGTCTTTGTCATACAACTTCGACTTCGGTGAGCCTTTAAAGTACTAAAAAGTTAAAGATTAAACAACGAAAGTAAGCAACAATATATAACAACAATTATACATAAATATGTATAGGTGTTGGCTCCTCAAACCCAAGTCTGTAAATTTATTTCATAAGCAAGGTCAAGCAAAATCTTGTACAAACAATATGATAACCACAACAACCTGTTACTTTAAGCAAGATCTTGTACAAACAGTATGATAAACCCTGTTACTTTAAGCACACATAAGTATATAACCACAACAACCTGTAATGAGACTTCAAGACAGGAATCATCTTGCTTACCATGGATTTCATGAGAAATTAAGAAGGCGGATAATTGTTAACCTTTAGAAGCCTACTAGTTATAAGTCATAACTTATGATCATGGGTTTTGGAGCGACCTCATCAATATCCAAAACAAAGAGACAATAGTTCTCTCTTTCATATTTAAGCCTATTTAGCAAATGTAACCACCCAGTAATCTTCTATCCTATACTAAACATGAATTGCATTTCATTTCAACATAAAAAAGCCATTTTGTGAAAACTATAGCACTAACCATCAACTAAATTGTTGTTAGTGGACTCTCGACTTGTTTTCTTCGCCTCCTTTTTCTTCTTCTTCCTCTTATCCTCCTTCCCTGTGCTATCTAAGAAGAAAAAACACCTTCTTTGCTATCATCATCACCTTCAACTTCAATTTCAGTGGCTTCTACTATTTTCGACTCCTTCAACTTCTCAGAATCTCCTGAACTTTTCTTTCCGCTCCCTTTCCCTATATTGGGAATTTTGAAATTGTACTCGGATGCATCAACCTCTTCAAGTGACAAAAAACCTACATTCAATTAACCAAACACATTAAAAGAGAGAACCACACATGAATTCCACATACCATAACAATAATTATGGCAAACTAGACATCTGAAATTTTGCATAAATGTGGAACACACTTCATTACTCTTGACTCTCTTTCATCGCCCTCTTCAGCTAAGTCACAAACTCTCTTTCATTAACAAGAAAAATGATTGATACTTGAAAGTAATTATAGCAAGTTGTTTGAAAATCAAATTGGGCATACTAGCAAGACAACAAAGTAATTGTTTAAAAAACTGTAAATTGCAGGGCCATCTCACAAAATTCATCACTCTTAACTTTAAAAATTCAGCTAAGTCACAAATTGTTTAAAATTCAGCTAAGTCACAAATTCACTTCCATGAACAAGAAGATTGATTGATACTTGCAATTAATTATAGCAAGCTGTTTATAAAATCAAATTGGGCATATAGCAAGACAACAAAGTAATTGTTTAAAAAACAGTAAATATCAGGGTCATCTCACAAACTTCATCACTCTTAACTTTAAAAATTCAGCTAAGTCACAAACTGTTTAAAATTCAGCTAAGTCACAAACTCACTTCCATTAAGAAGAATACTGATTGATACTTGCAAGTAATTATAGCAAGCTATTTAAAAATCAAATCGGGCATACTAGCAAGATAGAAGTAATTGCTTGGTTGTAAACCAAAATTTAAGTTAAAATTTTCAGAAAGTAAAAAATTTCAGATTCTATTTCAAATTATATACTTTGCATTGAATCTAACAATTAACACAAATACTCATTACTAGATGCAAAATCATACAAAACTCTCACGAGCAGGTACATATCCACAATAATGTTACTTTTATTTGTTAAGTGAAATCACAGTGATCACATGAACTGTTCTCTAGACAACATCTCGGAGAATGAACCTGAATTCAAATAGATCAGAAAGCTAATCAGAAAGCTAGTAAGTCAAAATCTCAAACGGCCGAGCAACTGAAAATTTGTAGTTGACTTAGCTTCTTTTGTTGCCTAGTGATAGCATGTATTATAGTCTATATATTGGGGCTAGTTTAGACGTTTTATCTTCATAAATCTGCATGTATAGATGTATATTCTTTGATTATATTGTTATTTTATCTACCTTTGCGGGAATCGAGGTCTACACCTAGTTTAGTTGTAATTGTAGGTAAAATGCCACGTTTTGGACCGAAATGGAGCTAAGGAAGCTAAGGAGTCATTAGAGCTACATTCTGGAGCTTAAGGAAGATCTCAAGAAGCGTGGAAATGATTAAGAAGATTGACTTTGGACCATATTCGAGAGATTTCACATTCAGTTGAGATTCATCTCGGTCAGCTACAGTACCACCTCAACGGAGGTGATCTTGAGGAGCGTCCCGACCGAGGCGAACACCCTGTCGCTGGCGAGATCTTTATTTTTGGTTGAGATCTTCTATTTTTGGAAGGAGGATATCTTATATTTTTGGATGGATTTCTAGAAGGAAGATATTATATTTGGCTGATTTATTTTGAGAGATATGGATATATTTTTTAGGAAATTATCTTTTTAAGATATTATCATTTTTGGAAGATAATTCTCCTATATAAAGGGTTGGATTTTCCACAAGTTCAACCATGCTTGGAACATCCAGCAATTGAGGGATTTTTTTGGAGTTTTGAAGGAAGAGTTGAAAGTATTGAAGGATTGAAGTTCAAGGAAGGAAGGAATCGTAGTTGGAGTTGGCTTTTGAAGGAGTTTGTAAGATCTTCTTAGATTTATTTTGGTTTGTTGTCTTTGATGACTTGTGATTGAGGAACACTTGTTTGTTGATTGTTTGATTCAGTTACTGATACCTTTTTCATAAGGTTTTCTTGTTCGAATATTGATTCCTTTTCCATTAATTTGATTATTGTTATCATGATGATTGTTGGCTAAGTTTCTTATGCGATTCTAAGGTGATTGGCTGAAAGTTGTGGGAAAGACGATGATAGAATGATCTTAATCCCAGCAGGACCCTGAAAGCTCGAGCCTTTACCTTAACCCTAGAACACCTCGCTCAGTCATTGAACATCTCGGTCGGGGTAGAAAATAACTGAACGAGGTGACCTTTCCTGAACCTTATCTGAGTTAAGAGTTTAAGTTTGCCAAATCATATCCTTATTATACCTTTCCTAGTTCAACACAAGCCTAGGATGAGACTTACCCGGTGATTCCTTTGTTTGTTTACCTAAGATCATGTGTAGGTAATAAAGGTTTATCCTTTATTGGGGTTTGAGTGTGCCTTCATCCCATATTTGTGAGTTAGCCTGAAACTTACCCATTAAAGGTTGATTCTATTCCCTTGGGTGGTATGTTGGTTTGAGATTATAGTTCTTTTCCTTAGTACCTTGAGACTTACCCGGTAATAGGAGCTTTGGTTTGGGATAGTGAGTAGTGAGACTTACCCGGTGATCTATTCCCACCTTAGAAACACCTTCCCTTTGCAAACCCCATCCTTGTCCGCGTTATCCTTTGTGATCTTGAGTCGGAACCACAACTAGATGCTTTGATCCCTAGAATCCGCATTCCTTTATCTGACTTTATATCATCTTTGATTGCTTTAATTATAGTTATTTGCAATATTTGACTACCTGATTCCGTGCTTTGTTTCACCATTGTCCCTATGTTCGACCCCTAGAATTCTTGCTTTTATTACAATTGATCCGTACGCTGCGGGTTCGCATATTGTTCAAGTATACTTCTTGGGTTATAAATTTTAAAGCTTGCACACACCTTTTGGAGCGAACAAGTTTTCCGCGCCGTTGTCGGGGACTTGGTCTAGACCAAGCCGGTTTCGGTTGTCTTTCGGGGCAATTACCCTTGTTGCTATTAATTACTTTACTTGAGTGTTTTTGCAAGATCTTTCCTTAGGTTTATGAAAAGAACTCATGCTAGAAAGGAAATCGTTTCCTACGATCCCGAACCAGAAAAGACCTACAAGAGAAGATTAAGAGAAGCTAAGATGGTCAATCAAGACGATCGCGATCTTGAAGCAAAATTGAAGGAGGCATTGGAACAGCTATGCCTCAATAGAGAAGAGCTACAGCGAGAGAGAGAGAGAAGAGATTCGCGCCAGATCCTC
Organism: Fagopyrum homotropicum; assembly: GCA_033239125.1. Lineage (NCBI taxonomy): Eukaryota > Viridiplantae > Streptophyta > Magnoliopsida > Caryophyllales > Polygonaceae > Fagopyrum > Fagopyrum homotropicum. The sequence continues at coordinate 51,207,599 of BSWB01000007.1, read as the reverse complement.
GACTGAGGCAAGACCCAATACATGTTGCCCCAGCCGATGTACACCTACCACCTCGGATGCCTATCCGAGATGTTCTTTTTGCTGGACTTCTACAAACCCTAGGACAGAGGATGGACCCTAATCAACAAGTCAGGCGTCCTGGAGTCAACCTAGGTGATCCAGCTGAGCATGATTATGAACTTCGACCACAAGTTCTAACTATGATCCGACAATCCTCATTTGGAGGTTTGGAGAGCGAGTCTCCGCATTAACATTTGCAAAACTATGAGATTCTGATGGAGACCTTGAGACCTTCAAGACTGAAGAATAACAACTACATGTTGAGGCCTTTTTATTTCACTTTGAAAGACAAGGCGCTTGCTTGGTATCAATCTCTTCCGGCCGGAAAAATCAACACTTGGGAAGAGATGACGACGGAATTTAAAACTAAGTTCTTTCCTCCCTCTAAGACCGCTGAAATGAGGGTAAAAATCAATGCTTTTATTATGAAGGACAAGGAGAGTTATTCCAAGTCATGGGAGAGTTTCAAGGATATTCTATTTGATTGCCCAAATCATGGGATTCCAAAGATCGAGTTGATGGAAATTTATTTCAAAGGTTTGGATGGAGCTACTCAATTCAATCTCCACCTACTTTCAGCCGGCACATTCATGGATATGTCGATAGATGAAGCTTGGGATTTCATTGAGAAGCAAGCTTTACATATGGAGATGTACTCCCATCAAGGAACTAAAAATGGAACAAGGAGAGTTAGCTTTCAAGACACATCATCAAATGGAGCTCAACTCACCTCGCTTAGCAATGAGGTAAAGGCATTAAAGGGGCTTTTAGTAGCTCAAACAAAGAAGGAGCAAGATGGAGGGAGGAACAACTATCAAGGGCCGCGGAACAACAATTACAATAACAATAGAAACTCCAACAACAACAATTGGAGATCTAATCAACAAAATCCCGGTAACCCTTACTCTCATGCTAATAATGCTTTTAACCCCCCCCCCCTCTTCTTCTTCTACTCCATTGAGAAGCCAGGAGCCTGGATCGAGTTCGTCCCAGCCAGAGAAGAAGGATGCAGTGATGGAGGCAATTTTGATCAAGCTAAACGCTATGGAGACATCAATGAATTCATTTTCGAAGGCGATTTTGATCAAGCCTTAGAGCAACAATTCTTTAACAAGGCGAATGAAGCGCCAAGAGATCTAGGGAAGCTCCCAGCAAGAAAAGAGAGCAACCCTAAGAGAAAAATTATGGCAATAACGACACGTAGTGGGCTGAAAACTGCAGATCCAGTACCTCGGTCGAGCCATGATCAGACAAACACTTCGGTCGAGGTTTCAACCGAGGTGGAGCCCCGGAAAGCGAAAGATAAAACTGAAGTTTATGTTCCACCTCCTGCTTATTAACCACCACTTCCATTCCCTCGGTCAAGGGCGAGGGCACATCTAGACAAGCATTTTGGTAAGTTTCTTAGACCTAATGAATAAGCTACACATTAACATCCCTTTCCTTGATGCCATTTTAGGGATGCCCGCCTATGGGAAGTTTCTGAAAGAAATTCTATCAAGGAAAAGGAAGCTGGAAGATTTTGGTGAAGTGAGGATGACATCTAAGTCCTCGGAGCTCATTCATATCGTGAAGGAGAAGATGCCTCCCAAATTGAGAGATCCCGGTTCATTTTCATTCCCATTCAAGTTGGAGATGTAACTTACAAGGCGTTGTGTGATCTAGGAGCCAGCGTGAGTATCATCCCGCTGGAGCTATGTGAGAAAATCGGACTTGGAGAGCCCAAGCCGGTGAAGATAAGGTTATACATGGCGGATCGCTCCATTACCTATCCCCTGGATATTTTAGAAGACGTTCCCGTCAAGTTAGGTAATTTCTACCTACCTATAGACTTTGTTGTACTTGACATTCCCACAGATTATCCCGTTCCTATCATTCTCGGGAGATCATTTCTAGCAACTTCGGGTTGCAATGTGGATTGTAAGAATGCCAAGTTAAAATTCAACATTGCTAGAGATCATGTGGAGTTTGCATTGCTCGCTGCAATGAAAGGAGAGCCGTTGGAGGATGACATCTTCAACATCTATGATGAAGAAGAATCAAGAGAATTGGTGAGCTCTATCCTTATTAATGACCCTCTTGAAAGAGTTCTTAGTTTTAGTTTAATGGAGGAAGGTATAGATGTTTCTTGTGATGCACATATACGGAGCTTAAAAGCATTGGAAGACGATCCAGGAGCTAAGAATGAGAGACTAATCCAGGAGAAGAAAAGCAATTCATGTTTTGGTCCTAGTTCTAGTACCTCGACCGAGGCACTTTCTGGGCCAAGCGAGGTGTTCTTATCAAAAGAACATCTCGGTCACCCACCTTGGACCTCAACCAAGGTCGCAAGCGAGATGATGTCAACTGAGACTTCTGAAAGTCCAGTTCTTCGATCTAGATCTACTTCACTGGAAGGAGAAGGCACGGATCCCCCTCAGAAAACACCCCAGTTGTGGAGCTTAAACCACTTCCTAGTCACTTGAGGTATGCTTTCCTTGGCCCGGATTCTACTTATCCCGTTATCATTAGTTCTTCCCTTTCTGAAACTGAATTATCTAAACTGATGCATGTCCTGAGGAAACATCAAAAGGCTTTAGGTTATACTATTGATGATCTTGTTGGTATTAAGCCTTCTTTTTGCATGCATAAGATACTAATAGAAGACGATCATAAGACTTCACGGGAACCTCAAAGACGGTTAAATCCGATCATGAAAGAGGTTATGAAGAAGGAAATTCTTAAGTTATTGGATGCAGGAATCATATTTCCCATATCGGATAGCAAGTGGGTGAGCCTAGTGCATGTAGTTCGGAAGAAAGGAGGGATCACCGTTGTGACGAATAAGAACAACGAGTTGATTCCAACTAGGACCGTTACGGGCTGAAGGATGTGTATCGATTATAGGAAGCTGAACGTGGCCACTCGGAAGGACCAGTTTCCGCTTCCGACCAAATGCTTGAACGGTTAGCTCAACATTCCCATTTTTGTTATCTAGATGGTTATAGTGGCTTCTTTAAGATTTCTATCGATCTAGATGATCAAGAGAAGACCACTTTCACTTGTCCATGGGGAACATTCGCTTATAGGAGGATGCCATTCGGATTGTGTAACGCACCCGCTACCTTCCAGCCTTCTATGATGGCTATCTTTTCCGAGTACATTGAGGAGATCATGGAGGTATTCATGGATGACTTTTCATAATATGCTTCCTCTTTTGATAATTGTTTGGCTAACCTTTCTCTAGTGTTACAATGTTGTAAAGATACTAATCTTGTTCTGAATTGGGAGAAGTGTCACTTTATGGTTAGCGAAAGAGTTGTTCTCGGACACCTCGTTTCCAACTGAAGTATTGAGGTCGATCGAGCTAAAATCGAAACTATTGAGAAATTTCCTCCCCCTTGTTTTGTTAAGGGTGTTCTGAGTTTTTTCGGGCATTCAGGTTTCTACAGGAGATTCATCAAGGATTTCTCAAAAATCTCTAAACCACTCACTAATCTCTTGAATAAGAATGTTGTTTTTGAGCTTTCTCATGAATGCCTTGATTCTTTTTTACAAGATAAAGGAAGCATTGATTACCGCTCCCATCATTCAGCCTCCCGATCGGACCTTGCCCTTTGAAATCATGTGTGATGCTAGTGATGTGGCCGTAGGAGTGGTACTTGGACAAAAGAAGGATGGTCGGACCAACGCCATTTACAATGCTAGCAAGACGCTAGATGAAGCTCAACTAAACTACGCCACCACCGAAAAAGAGCTCTTGACGGTTGTATATGCTTTAGAAGTTTTGCTCTTACTTAGTGGGAGCGAAAGTTATTGTTTACACTGACCATGCAACTATTCGTTACTTGCTCGCTAAGAAAGATGCGAAGCCGCGTCTTATTCGTTGGATTCTCTTGCTTCAAGAGTTTGACCTGAAGATTCGCGAAAAGACGGGATCCGAGAATTCTGTTGCGGATCACATCAGTCGGCTACCTCCCTCCTCGCTCGAGAAGGATGACCTACCCAGAGATGATTCATTCCCCGATGAATACTTGCATTTGTTGGAACATTTGATAGACTTCTTTATCTCACCCCATGATGAAGGTGAAGTACGGGGTGAGGACACCTTCCAGCATGTTTAAGGATGCTGTACGGTCAAGCTAGCGACCTTAAATCAAGCGCTTCTTGGGAGGCAATCCAAGGTATTGCTTCCTTTTCCCTTTTCTAGCTTAGTTTTAGATAGTTTGCTTTACTTTGTTTTTGGCATCCTCTAGACAGAAACCATGTACTTTCTAAGGAATGATTACAGCTCAGGAGCTACACTGGAAGGACAGAAGTTCGAGAAACTAAGAAGACGGAGTTTGATTGAGACACATCTCGGTTGTTGTCACAACACCTCGACCGAGATGTTCTTGGGGCAACCGAGGCGACTAGGTCTGACATCCAGTCAAACACCTCGGTTCGGTCGGGACCACCTCGACCGAGGTAAAATCAAAATCAAAGAACGGTATAAAAGGCGAAACGGTTTTTCTCTCTCCACTTTCCCTCCCAACAGCACACCTCGACCGCGGCATACCCTACCCCTCAAATCTTCGTTTCTTGCTCATTTTCCACGAATTTGGTTTGATTACACCGGAGGAAGCAAGAGGATCAATTTCCAAGCATCAATCAGCAAGGAAAACGCTCCAATTCTACAGAATTTGGGTATTTTGTCCAAAAACTCTAACTATTCTTCTTCTACTGATTTAACACAGATCTGGCTTTGGTTGCCACAGTCTCTTGTTGAAAAGGATATGAGTACCCCATAGGAAGCAATTGGTAGTGATTTGGGGGAAAATCACTTACAAATTTGAGAGTTGCGAATGAACAACCCTTCGCCTCGGTCGCGTCGGTTGTTTCTCAGCCAATGTGATTGTCAGAGCAACCGAGGTGTTCTTCTGTCAGAAATAATGAGTAGCATATATGATCGCCAGCTGGTCTTGAGAGATAGACCCAGTAGTTCTTCTCCTTCTTCTACATCTCAGCGTGCGATTTTGGTGATCCATGAGTCACCAGGCTGCTTTTATCGTATTTACGGGCGCCCTATTGTTGCCCCACGTTTTTTGGACGTTGCTGCCTTCGAGTGCCTCCACGTGGTGGAGGAATTGAGGAAGATGATCTCCATGGTGGGACTGGATGAATTCATGGAGGTTCGAGCGTCGGCTTACTTAGAGCCGACCATGGAGTTTGTGAGTTCTGTCACTCACGTGCCGGAGCACAGGAGCATCAAGTACCAGTTGCTGAACCAAAACTATATCATACCCATGGACCAGTTCACAGATATTTTTGGCTTCCCTACCCCGATAGTGACTGATTTTCCTTCCCGAGCTGTAGCTCGAGATTTCTGGGGCGAGATAGCCCATGTGGTTGAGCATAGTGATAGGTGGAGACTAGGATATTCATGAGAGCGCATCATTTTTCACCTCGCCTTCCGCCTTGCTCATAGGATATTCAGCGAGACTCTTCTGGCGCGTACTGAGACGCCCTAGAAGGTCCGACAAGGGGAGCTTCTGAGTATGTTTTGCATGGTTACAAGGGGAGTGCCTGATTTTGCTGGCATGCTAGTTGAGGACTTGCACAAGATAAAGGGCAAGTCCAAGGGAGCTATATGTTGTGGAGGCTTGGTGACCCACATTGCTACTGCTATGGGTCTAGATCTATCTGCGTGTATACTTGTTGAGGTTGCGAAGCCACTAAGACTTCAGGAGATGATCACGAGGCGTATCCTCGTCCGTTGTGGTCTCAGCATGCCCTACGTCGCTATGTCATGGGAGACAACGGCTCCACAGGGCATTTTATGGTCGTCCCAGTTCTTCGTCTTTGACCGACAGTATTGGTCCGCCGCTTGATTTCCTTACATGCAGGATGCCAGAGATGTTGCTGTTGATGATGAGGATGATTATGATGGAGGAGCTGCCATGGAGACCGGTATTGATACTGGCGGTCCTAGTATACCAGCTGTCGACCTTGATGACGAGGCGACAGAGGAGGAGGCAGCACCACCACCACCACCACCTCAGCGCAGATTCCGGACACGCAGAGATCCAGAGGCACACCGACGGATTGACGAGCTGACTGAGCAGATGATTGACTCTTATGCAGCTATAACGGTAGACATGTCCCAGCGCTTTGAGGATGAGCGTTGATACACCGATGGTTGGATGCATCAGATAGGGAAGAGCCAGCATTACCAGCGTCGTATGATGGAGATTCAGTTTTAGCAGATGATGGGCTATCCCTTTGATCCAACTCAGCACCTCTACATTCCACATCCACCACCGTCACCAGCTGACGAAGATTAGAGCTGCATGGATTTTCTTTCTTTATTCACTATGCAGTTCAGCTAGGTCCGGTGAGTATTCTGATTTCCTTAAACTTATATTTGACCCATTGGGACAATGTGTCCCAAGTATGGGGTATTTGGATGTGTTTGTTTGACATTATATGTGTATGTTTGTATGACTCCTGGATATTATGATCTTATTCTGTTTTACTTAGCTTTACGTGTTTATCTGCCATTACATGCATGCATACAGGTTTTTGTTTGAGAAAAACGTCGAAAACTGGTTTGAAAAAAAATGTTTTATGACCTCGACCGGGATGTTCTTGACCGGACGAGGTGGACACCTCGGATGACGTCAGAACACCTCGACCGAGGCAGGTTCTTAACTGAGAGTTTTTCGTAATGTTTTGTGCTTCTTCTCTGGATATGACCTCAATGATGATTCTGTTTGCATATTGGTTTTGAAATCTTTATATGCTCGAAAGGTTTTGTGATATGTTTAAGTTGCAAAATGCTTTGTTTGAAGTTCTAGCATGTTTAATACTTGTTTTTTATCAAAATTATGTTGGATTTGAAGGTTGACACCACATGATGAGTTCTATCAGATTCTTCTTGAGATGACTAAGGCAATTCATTCTCTTCTCTTCTTCTTCTTGATCATGCTTTAGCCCCTATTATACATATTTGCCTCCCTTTACCTATCCAAGAATTTGGAAGCAAATGAAGAAAAGCAAGTAAAGTGAAGTTGAGATGTTGGCTGAAAGTGTTAAAAGGAAACAAATAGGTTTGGGGAAGTCAATCATGATGATGAGTAACTCGGCACCATTCACATAGCCGGGTGTTTGTGTCTTGCCAAAGTCGGATTGAGCGATATTCCTAACGGGTCATGGTATGTGCATCAAGGGTTTGAGGCATCTCGAGAAATTGATGATTGCTGATCTCCTAGGCTTCGGTTATTGTGCACCTCTCCATGCATCCCAAAAAGTAAAGTAAAATAAGCAAAGCTTATTGGTGGAAGATGTTGTGATTCAAAGAAAGTGAAGTAAGATCCTTTTCCCGGATTCTAGCACCACATTATCCTATACACATCTCACCGTGACACGTTTCTTGACCTCTTTTGGAAAGGCCTTGAGACCTCGAGCATGTTGATTGACTTGGTGGTTTAAAGTGGATTATACATGATTAATTTCAATAAATATGATTTATTGTGCATTCTATAATTTTATGCAAAGATGAGTTGCTTTCCTATATCTATAAAATGTTTTGATCATGTCTTGATTATATTTTCCATGAAGCATTCTCTTAAAGTGATCTATGAGTGGAGCACACCACCAAAAATGTTTTGAAATGCCTTTCATTGATCTTTTCTGACTTATAATCCATTCTATCTTGTATCTAAGATTTGTAACTTGCTTGGGGACAAGAAAGGGACAAGTATGGGGTATTTTGATAGCATGTATTATAGTCTATATTTTTGGGCTAGTTTAGACATTTTATCTTCATAAATCTGCATGTATAGATGTATATTCTTTGATTATATTGTTGCTTTATCTACCTTTGTAGGAATCGAGGTCTACACCTAGTTTCGTTGTAATTGTAGGTAAAATGGCACGTTTTTGACCGAAATGGAGCTAAGGAAGCTAAAGAGTAATTGGAGCTACATTCTTGAGTTTAAGGAAGATCTCAGGAAGCGTGGAAATGATTAAGAAGATTGACTTTGGACCAGATTCGAGAGATTTCACATTCAGTTGAGATTCATCTCGGTCAGCTACAGTATCACCTCGACCGAGGTGATCTTGAGGAGCGTACCGACCGAGGCGAACACCCTGTCGCCGGCGAGATCTTTATTTTTGGCTGATATCTTCTATTTTTTGAAGGAGGATATCTTATATTTTTGGCTGGATTTCTGGAAGGAAGATATTATATTTGGCTGATTTATTTTGAGAGATATGGATATATTTTCAAGGAAATTGTCTTTTTAAGATATTATTATCTTTGGAAGATAATTCTCCTATATAAAGGGTTGGATTTTCCACAAGTTAAACATTGCTTGGAGCATCCAGCAATTGAGGAATTTTCTGGAGTTTTGAAGGAAGAGTTGAAGGAAGTATTGAAGGATTGAAGTTCAAAGAAGGAAGGAATCATAGTTGGAGTTGGCTTTTGAAGGAGTTTGTAAGATCTTCTTAGATTTCTTTTGGTTTGTTGTCTTTGTTGACTTTTGATTGAGGAACGCTTGTTTGTTGATTGTTTGATTCAGTTATTGAGACTTTTTCTTAAGGTTTTCTTGTTCGAATATTGATTCCGTTTCCATTAATTTGATTATTGTTATCATGATGATTGTTGGCTAAGTTTCTTATGCGATTATAGGGTGATTGGCTGAAAGTTGTGGGAAAGACGATGATAGAATGATCTTAATCCCAGCAGGACCCTGAAAGCTCGAGCCTTTACCTTAACCCTAGAACACCTCACTCAGTCATTGAACATCTCGGCCGGGGTGGAATATAACTGAACGAAGTGACTTTTCCTGAACCTTATCTGAGTTAAGAGTTTAAGTTTGCCAAATCCTATCCTTATTATACCTTTAATGGTTCAACGCAAGCCTATGATGAGACTTACCCGGTGATTCCTTTGTTTGTTTACCTAAGATCATGAGTGTAGGTAATAAAGGTTTATCCTTTATTGGGGGTGGTGTGTTGGTTTGAGATTATAGTTGTTTTCCATAGTACCTTGAGACTTACCCGGTAATAGGAGCTTTGGTTTGGGATAGTGAGTAGTGAGACTTACCCGGTGATCTATTCTCACCTTAGAAACACCTTCCCTTTGCAAACCCCAGCCTTGTCCGCGTTATCCTTTGAGATCTTGAGTCCAAACCACAACTAGATACTTTAATCCCTAGAATTCGCATTCCCTTTATTTGATTTATATCATCTTTGATTGCTTTAATTATAGTTATTTGCAGTATTTGACCATTTGATTCCGTGCTTTGTTTAACCATTGTCCCTGTGTTCGACCCCTGGAATTCTTGCTTTTATTACAATTGATCTGTACACTGCGGGTTCGCATATTGTTCAAGCATACTTCTTGGGTTATAAATTTTAAAGTTTGCACACACCTTTTGGAGCGAACACTTATGCTTTCAATAAAACTAATAGGTATCAATTGTAGTTTTACTAATACTAGATTAACATACTGTAAAAGATTAAGATGACCTCAATCAGTTTGTACAAAATATACAATCAAACTCTCATGCACAAATAAAAAGTAACATCAAGAACTAAGAAATCTGGATGATAAAGGTAAGACAAAAATTTTACTTCATGGTAATCTGTATAAACTATCATTGTGATCCATTTTTCCAATGTCAAGATCTTCAAGCTATTTGCACTTTGCAGTACTAAAATAGTCTAAATAGATGTACTACAGTCGTGGAAAATGAGTTGGAACCCTGCAGGATATGAACAATAACAAGGATTGCATGTATTTCACCTTTGATCAAAATTCTCGTGTATCTTCGAATCAAAACCTGTTATCCCAGAATAAACTTTCAACAAGCAAGTACATAATGAGTATGAAACAATGTTTTTATAAGAACCAAATTCAACTGGTATTAAATTTTTAGAAAATGATAAGGATTCCTTCCCACCCTCAAACTATAGATACGAGACAAAAGGAGAGCACTAACATACAATTGCGGATCTACACATGAGCTCTTCAAGGAAAAGAAACTACAACAACTTTGGTTGCCTCAGCAACTTACTCAGCAAGATTTCTAGAAACTTCTCGTACAATACTCAAATTTGGATGAACCCTACAACAGGAGAACCCACAAGAACATTCGATTTAATTGGAAAGGAGGGGGAAATTCCATATCTTAGAGAAATATGTTTGGATGAACAACTGAAATAAAAACAAAATAAATAGAAAATGAGAAAGAAGAATCAGATGATCTTACTCTAGAAATGATAAATTTACATTCTTTCACAAATCTTCCAATTCTTTGGTTCTTGAACAAATTTCACTGTTAAGAATATCAACCTTAACAGTAAGAGCAACGATCTCGAATCTGAGACCGGAACTGCAAAACCTAATCACATAATATCAAAAGGAGCAGCAAAATCGTTAATGACACTACGTAATCAATAGATCAATCCTTGCAGATTCACTTCTATTTCTGAAGATATACAAGGTGTGGTAGAAGCTGAAGTCTCACCAAACACATTAATAGAGAAATCAAATCTGAATTTTACACATTAATAGAGAATCTTAGATTCATTTCTCGTACAATAATCAAATGGCCTTCAAAGCACAAAGGATTTAGGGGGGAAATAAAATACAGGGAGAGATGGAGAATCGCCCGCCACTCACCAGTCGCAGCTCCTAGTCGCCACTCACAACCATCGTTGGCTGGTAGAGACGATGATATCAGATGGTTGGGATTTGGCAGGGTACTTGAACGATTGAACGATTAGGGCTATTAGATGGTTGGGAGAGTGGGGAGATCGACATGGATAGACCGATTAGAGATTTAGGGCTTAGATTGTTTTTTTACCACGGTTATTAGAAAACCGGGATCCGAAATTGTTGTAGATCACGGTTAGTTCATATTACCGGAGTCCGAAATTAATATACTCCGGTTAGTTCATATAAGTGGGGTCCAAAATTTAAAAAAAATAAAAATCAATTAAACTCAGTTATGCATATAACCGTGGTTCGAAAATACCTTTAATTACGGTTCTTTCAAATCGCTTCAATATAAGCGAGGTCTAGGGAGGGTATTTGTACTAGTAGATGCAAAATCTCGGCCAACACTCAGAAAATTGGGCCGAGATTTCATCCGAGTTTTCCTTCCGGACGTGCGCTTGAAGTTCCGGCCATGATATTCTATTTTTGGCAACTATATCTTTTGTATTTTAATTCCTTAAAGCTCCAGACTATCTTAAGGAATTGTTGGTTTTGATCTTCTTTTTGGGATTATTATTTTTTTAATATTTTTTAAAGATATCTTTCCTAGATTATCGTTAAAAAGATATATTTCTTAGTTTTTATAGTTTGATCTTTATTATAAATAGCCTTAGAGGGGGAAATTGTTAGATAGATTAGATATGATATATATGCACAAATTGTGTGAACTTGCATCTTCGATTAGGAAGTTTGTATTTTATTCATTCCTATTCCATTAAAAAGAGAGCCTTTGATTGAATCATTGTGAAGTCCTTGCTAGATTACGCTTGTGTGTGTTAATGTTTTTGAAGGTTGGCGCTCCTGGTCAATTTTAGTCCCTCCTTTTGCTTGTCTTGCTTAGAAGACTTGTGTAATGCTAAAGAAGTCAGGGTTAAGGTAAGCTCTTTGCGAGAATATCTTAGTTCATATCGTCCTATACTTATCATTTATCATCCCATAATTAACTTCTTTCTTCCCATTTATCATCCACTAATCCGTTTTTTGAGTTTCTTCAAATTTCGAGTTGTTCTTCACGAATTCTCGCCCGAGATTTCTTCTACCGATCCGAGATTTACGTTTGACGAAGGACTTTCAATCTAGATCGGGAACTGCAGCTTAATCCCGCATCAAAGTGGTATCAGAGCTAAGCGATTGAAGTACGTTTCAAGTTTGAGTCAATTTTATTTTGAGTCTTCTTTGAGTCATATAAAAGTTTAGTCTTTTTCTTGTTCGCCATCTTTGTGAGATTATTTGAGATTAACATGCGTTGATTTGTGTAAGTTTTGAAAGAGAGAAACGCAACAGCCAAACACAAGCCTGTCGTTGACCTTGAAAACCTCGTCTAACCCTACGGAAGGAGCGAACAAAGTTTTGTGCTTAGAGTTAACGATCTTATCTAGTAGGTAAGATCCTATCCATCCTTTTAACAACATTACAAACACTTCTCTAACAATTAGCTATCACAAGGCAACTGAGGAGTAGCAGCCCAAGGGAGATTATTGAACGTCGAATCAAATAGTCGATTTTTCAACAAATCTCGGCCAACCCTTAAGAAACTCGGCTGATATTTCACCCGCGTTTTGCTACTGTTGTCCAATTTCGATAAATTTTTTAGGCATAATTTGAAGAATCCAAGTGCACCATGTGCAAGAGTACAACAAAGGAAGAGTTTCAACACCAACCTTGAATCAGTTAAGTGTCCTAGCCCTACCCAAAACCAATATCGGCTATCTCACTTTCTAACTTCACAAATTCAAGGTACGTTCTTTCTCTCTTCTTAATCTCTTTTGTTCTTTTTCTTTAGCCTATTTCTACTCTAAACACTTGAGTCTTATTTTCTTTGGGTGTGTTAGTTAGTATATGTACTTTCTGATATACTAGTGTGTCTATCACAATATTTTTTCTACCTTGTCGTGTGTGGAGTAAACTTCCTACATTAGTTCCTTAACCATCTTTCAACACAAGAACCTTTTTTCCGAACACAAGTTGACTACTTGAGGCATCCAATAAAGTTCTAGTGGAAGCGAGTGCATCGATTAGTAAATAAGCATTAATCCATCCAAGACAATTACATCAAATTAGCATGTGATTCACAACAAAGTGCAAGTGCGAGAGAAAACAAGTAAGAAACTCTCGTTTTCACTAACTTCACGCATTTGTTGGTATTTTATGTGATTGTGCAGGATGTATAACCCGGAATATCATTCCCGAGGAAAATCTCGGCCCCCATAGAAAAATCTCGCCCGAGATTTTGGCCGATATTTGCCCTTGTCAAGCTTTAATCTATATGTTCCTCAACGGAGATCGATGAATGAGGATGACGGACGTTCACGTGTCCCGTATAGAACTACCTCCCCAGAACCATATCCACGAATCCATTACGAGCAAGATATGAGATATTCCAATCAATATTATGATATGCCTAGCGCTCCGAAGTATCTTGATTTTCTGGAATTCGAGGATGAGAGGGATTATCATATGTATGATCAACGTTCCAAGAGAGAACACTATTATGATTCATATATATATATCTCCTCCAGCACATAATAGATTTCTACATGACGAGGAATTTTACCTAAGGGTGGAACCACCTAGACGTCATTCGATTAAGGTTGATGAAACTGTAAAGGAACTCAGAAATGAATTGAAGGAAGTACGTAACCAGTTGATCGCACTAATGGGGGCTATCCAAACTGAAAAGGTTAGTGATTCTAAACCTTTTGTCCCTATTAATGATCATGTGGAGTTATCGGAATCTGATTTGATAACTAAAATTAACAATGATAAGCATGACGTAGATATGAGTATGAGAGAACATTCTCTTTAATGTGATGCGCATGACCCTAAGTTGTTGCATTCATCTTTGGATTGTTCTTTAGTACAAATACCTAGTAATCTATCTTTTGGATTGCATGGAAGATGCAAAATCTCGGCCAACACTTAGGAAAATCGGTCGAGATTTTATCCGAGTTTTTCTTCCTGACGCGCGCTTGAAGATCCGGCCATGTTCTTCTATTTTTGGCAACTATATCTATTATATTTTATATTCTTCAAGTTCTCAAACTATCTTAAGGAATTGTTAGTTTTGATCCTATTTTTGGGATTATTATTTTTATATCTTATAAAGATATTTTTCCTAGATTTCTTTAAAAATATATCATTCTTAGTTTTCATAGCTTGATCTCCCTTATAAATAGCCTTAGAGGGGGAGATTGTTAGATAGATTAGATTTGATATATTTCCACAAGTTGTGTGAACTTGTAGATTTGCTTATGAAGTTTGTATTTTATTCATTCCTATTCAATCAAAAAGAGATCCTTTGATTGAATCGTTGTGAAGTCCTTGCTAAATTGTTCTTGTGTGTGTTAATATTTTTAAAGGTTGGTGCTCCTGGTCAATTCTAGTCCCTCCTTGTGTTTGTCTTACTTAAAAGACTTGTGTAAGGTTACAGAAATGAGGGGTTAAGGTAAGCTCTTCGTTAAGAGGTTTTAAGACATCATTGGTCAAGGTTCTTTGCGGGAATATCTTAATTTATATCTTCCCGTACTTATCATTTATCATCCCATAATCATCTTCTTTTCTTCCCAAATCATCCACTAATCCGTTTTCTGAGTTTCTTCAAATTTCGGATTGTTCTTCACGAAATCTCGCTCGAGATGTCTTTTATCCATCCGAGATTTACGTCTATCGATGGACTTTTAATCTAGATCAGGAATTGCGGCTTAACCCCACATCACCTCTGTAACACCCCAAATTCTGAGAACTCGGGGAGCTACTGGTTAGGACCTCACAATGGGTCCCGACCATAGTTTGACAACAATTTTTACTTGGATCTTACAACAAGGCACAAAAGTATTTAAAACATTTGAAAACTGTAAACAATATATACATGGACAATATGTATCAGCCTTACAAGAAAAGCTACTAAAATGATGCATATAAAGAACAGAAGACATCCCCGTCCCCAACTAAATGAGTACGTGGACCCGGCTGACTATTTCCTCCGGATCTCTCTACAACTGTCTTAACCTGCAAGGCATCTACAAGCGGTATAAAACCGTTAGCTAACATTCTATGCATAAGTATAAAAGGTAAAAGCACAAACACACAACATACACAATCAACATGCAACACTCAATCCTTTTATTATCTTTAATTAGGTGATAGGTTATTACTAATGATACTTATTTTGTGACACGAGGGATTCCCAAACCTCGCCCCTGTCCCCATTTACCAACTCGAAATGGTACTAATACATCTGACCGTCTACTGGACTGGGTTGGTCGCAGGGAACCTCCTAGACTCTCGCAAGAACTAGGCAGATGATGTCACGACCCGTTATCATACACTTGGGTCAATTACGTAAATAATAAAGTCGGCCTAATCCGGTTTCATTGTTTATCATAACTAACAAACACCACTCATACACATTACACTCATACAAGAAGCCAGCTAAGTAAGTCCGTGGACTTACCAGAATCAAATCTCGACTCTCTCTTAACCACCACTAAATCCGTAAGTGTAGAACTCAGTTGCCTGTCAGAGGAGGCACGTGGGTCAACACATTTCCCTGGATACTTATAAGTCTAAAACTCTTAAGATATACGATTCTATGTGCAGAAGTTATTACAATGTTTATTTAAGGTAAAATGACTATCTTACCCTTAGTCCCGGAACTTCCAAAACTCGGAATATGTACTTAAATTATAATTTGAGGTTAACTAACCATATTCTACTCCCTAGGATGATTTTAGGTAATAACTAGAAAAACTACCCATTTTCTATTTCCCGAAAAGTCACTAAAGTCTAACTACAGCTTCAAATATAAAATTCGAATAATCTTATAAAAAATCCGAAATAATTCCCTAGATCATCTATGATATCCCATCTACTCATAGGAGAAAGAATTTCTTAAATTGTTAAAACATCGCTTCTACAAAAATTCCTAAAGTTGGTTACAACACTTAACAAGCAGCACACTGTCTTAACTTTGAAAAATCATAACTCCTAAACTACTCGCTGGTTTTATCCCAAAATTTGATATGTTCCACTATAAAATCTTATCTCTAATATATCCAAAATTCAGCCACAAAGGAGATCAAAATCCTATTTAAAACTATCTCACAAAACCGAATTTCAGCACAACAGAAAAACTGCTTACGACTCAATCTTTGAAAAATCATAAATCCCAAACCACTCGCTGGATTCCTCTCAAATTTTAATATGTTCTACAACAATATGTCAACCATATCATATCCAAAATTCAAGCCCAACGGAGATCAAGAACTTATTCAAAACCATCTCGCAAAACAGCATCACTTGCTATTTTCCCCAACACTGAGCACATATATAAAAACTGCATGAGGCATCCACTTTGGAACACAATAACTCTCAAACCGTAACTCCGATTATTCCCAAATTTTAGTATGTTATACTATGTACTACTTTCTATGACATATCCGAAAACTAGCCAAAAAGGAAGAGTCTAACTTACCCGAAATTGGACCCAAAGTTGGCTGTTCATCACCTCCGAGAATTCAGGAAACATAACCAGTCCTCTTCCTAAGTTGTTATGGATGGTTTTAGCTACAATTGAGGATCCTCATCAGCAGTGATATAGAGAGGGTAATGCACATGAAGGGGAGTAAGGTCCTTACCCGACAATCGAGACCCGACATGCACCTGTGCACAAGGACGAACGGGAAGAACAACCTTCTGTAATTGTTGCTCCTTGCGGATCTGGAATTCCGACTATGCAGCCTAGCGCCAGTGGATCGGATCTAGCGTCTATGGGTGGCTGAAACTGTCGATGTGTGCAGAAGACGGAGAGGAGCGCCGGCTGGGGTGTGCAGAAGAGGATAGGAGCGTCAGCTGTCTTGTTGTTGCGAGTCCAAGCGTGTTGAACGTGATCCGAGATCCTCTCCATTGCAGACGGTTGTTGTGCGTGAGGAGCAAGAAGGAACGGTTGGGCTGCTTCCCAGCTGGGCATAAAAAAACTAGGGTTTCACCAAGGAGGTTGGCGGATAGGCTCAAGAGAGAAGGGAGAGCTCACGGCCCAGCTGGCTGTCCATGAAGGCCTAGATAGTAGGGTTACAAAGGCCTAAAATACTCAGCTTTGTAAAGGCCCGGAAGGCATGCTGCAGATGGGCTCGGATGGGTCCATTTTAAAGAATAAAGAAGCTAGATTGACTTGTGTATTTTATGTGAGTAAGGTCCTCACATAAAATGATAAAAATGATTAAAGGATAAGAATCTGGTGTCACATAGGATATAGTAAGGTCCTCACATAAAATGATAAAAAAAAAATGATTAAAGGATAAGAATCCGGTGTCACATAGGATATAGTAAGGTCCTCACATAAAATGATAAAATATGTTAATTTATAAAACTAAGGATTATGTAAGAAGATTGAAGCCTCACATAAAATTATAGAAGTTGATAAAAGCATTTTATGTGCTTAACTCTTCACATAATATGACCAGGTTTATGATGACTCGGGATTTACCGGAAATTAAATTTCCTGGTATTACAACCTCCCTTTCGTTGAGTTTTCGTATAATAACAGTTGACTTGCGTTGATCCGAGAGCGGATGCTTGCCGCGTAGAGTCGTCAAAAGTTTTATGCTGATAAGAAGCGCCGACCTCTAGAGCTTAGAGTGGGAGCTCGGGTCTGGCTGAGGGTACTACCGACGCGAGGCATTAGACGTTTTGACATTAAGGAGAATTTGAGTCCTCGATATGTTGGACCTTTTAAGATTTTGGAGCGGGTCGGAGAGGTTGCTTACCGACTAGCCTTAGCACCGAGATTGTAGGGTGTTCACCTAGTCTTTCATGTATCTCAGTTGCGGGAGTACATACCAGACCCGAGATGCATCGTTAGTTATGAGGATCTAGTGGTTGAGCTAGACCACTCTATTGTGGAGCATCCAATTGTTGTTTTAGAGAGGATTATGAGACGCTTACGATCAAAGGACATACCGATGATGCCAATATAGTGTTCTAGACGGCTGATGAGGCTACTTGGGAGACGGAGGATAGTATCCAGAGAAACTATCCGGAGCTCTATGTTAAGTTATCTGTGCATATAGGATCGTTGGGTTAGTTCACGAATCCTTGCTTACGTGTGTATTATGTTGTGATTGACATGCTTTGATGTTTGTGTGGTTTATGATCATAAGGATCTTGTTGTGAAGTTTTGAGTAGAGTATTGATATAGTTTAGAAGGATAATGCATGCTTGGGAACATGTTGTTTACCTCAGTGTGTTAAACCGAGAAGATCGGCGTTTATCTAAGTTTCAGGACAAAACTTGTTTTCAGGGGAAACTTGTATAACAACCGGAGTTTTGGAGACTCCAGAGGAGTGACCACGGTTGCAGCCGCGACCGTGACACGTTGCTTACCCACGGGCGGCCAGCTGCCGCGCCGTCGCGGGTGCGGCCACTATTTCCCGCGGGTGAGGTACACAAAAGATTATGGCATTTTATTTTTGTAACCATCGTATCTTCTTTCCTTATTCAATAAAAACAGATCTTGTGACGGTCCAGATCTTCCTTAATACTACTAGATAGTTTCCTTTCCCGTCTTTCACGTTTCATCGCTTCTTCTCTTCCTCTTCCTCTCTTCTTCCACAATCATCTTCTTCCTCCATTGTTGTCATTCTCCCATTCATCCTTCTTCGTGCCTGTTTCACGTGGTTGGGAGACTAAGGACACCTTTGCAAGTCCTATGGAAGAACAGTAAGCTTCTCTCTCCCTTCCTCTTCCTTCTTCTTCTTCTTCTTCTTTTCTTCTTGTCATGGAATCAAGGTTGATTCTTGGTTGACTCTTCCATTTGTGTCTCTTTTGTGGTGTCCGAATCTAGAGAGTTGTGTGCTTGTAGTCTTATGGTAGACAATAGTAGTAGAACAAATCCGGTCAAGGAGGCACATGGGGCTTGCTGCACATCGAGGAGCCCTTCATCGTTCGCATATGGAGTTATCCTGCGACCGCACCTGCATACTATTGCGGTCACGTCTTCACTAGTGTCACTGCCCCCGCGGCTATACACTACCGCAGTCGCGGCGTCACGCACCTTGTCACCGCAGTCAGGCTAGATAGCCACTGTGGTCGCTGTATCCTTCCAATATGCTCTTAAGTCATCCTTTTGACTTAAGGGATGAATTTAGGTCTATGATCCTTCCTTCCGAGTTATCTTGTGAGTCTTATATGAGGATGCAAAGGAGTGTTATGATATATAAGGGTTGGATGTTTGTTAGGTTAGACTTTAGGGGTACATGATCATATGATGATCATTGGAAACTAGAAGTTGGAAACTTCTCGTGTTTGGATAGTATATAATGTTATTTCCTTGGTTTATATCAGGCTTGTGAGGATTCTAGTACGGATTGGGATTGTGGTAGCTGGACTTAGCCTTTGATAGTAAAGTCCATGGGACTTACTTAACTACTTTCATATATTGGTTGAGTACATGCGTGGTGTTTGTTATATGCGTTATAATATGTTATTGATTATATAGCTGACGTGTAATTGGCCCATGGGTAATGGGCGGTGGTAATCTGCTCAGTTCTCCCGAGGGAGTCATGGAGGTTCTTCGCCACTATGCTAGACATGGTATACGGGGAGGGTACTGATCCACTCCATATGGTATACGGGAAGGTGCTCCGATCCACTCCAATAGGATAAAGGGACGAAGGCGAGAGTCGTAGACTTCTCGAGCCACAAGAGTAATTGAATTATGAGCGTATGAGATTAAGAAATATAAATATTTTGTGGTAACATGATCGTTGTTTATAATTATGCTTTATGTGTGTGTGTGTGCGCGCTTATGTGTTCTTCTTATACATGAATGGTTAGCTAACGGTTTATCCGCGTTGTTATATGTCTTGTAGAATTGGGTAGCTGCCGAGTGATCCAAATGGTATGGTCAGTCGGGTTCCCGTACATGTTGGACGGGTGGCGGTTTATTTGTTTTTTTCGTTGTTGACGTTAGTAGTGTAGTTGGATATTATCGTTATACTCGGTTATGAATCTTTTGGTTTATCTTGACATTGGATGATTTAATTCAGCTTTCGTTTTTATAACATTTGTGCCTTGTTGTAAGGTCCGTTAATATTGTTTGTTGAGTTAGGGTCGGGACCTATTAAGATGTACTAACCCGTAGCACCCTGAGTCTGAGATTTAGGGTGTTATAGTTTTCCTCTTAGTTGAGACACTCATTTGTTTTGCACATAGTATGCGTACAACATGCTCTTACTCGAGGACGAGCAGGGTTTTAGTGTGTGTATTTTTATGAGTTTCAAATGTAACAATTTTTTACGCTCTATAATCATGCATTTCCATTGCCATATGGCTCGTATATGCTTCGTTTTATTTCTTGATTCAGGAATTCAACGCCATTTATGGAGCATAATGGTATGAAAATACCAAAGTAGGAGAATTAATCTTCCCTAGAGTCGGAGAATACATGGAAACATCAAGATCAACTAAAGATTGAAGAAGCCAAGTGAAAACCATTGAAGTTAGATATCATTTTATGATGACCTTTGAAAGATTTCAAATTTCGACCATCTTACCTTTGGATTGGAAAAATCATGCCAAATGAAAAGTCATAGATTTTTGAAAGATATTTCGATAGTAGTACTCACTGGTCACGTAGTTTGAACCAAAGCAGCAAGGAAGTCAAATTTACTAAATAGCCAAAAAGTTGTCAAAACAACGTTACAAAACGGTCAGGCCTAAGGTTAGCAAACGGCCGTTGACAACCATTGGGAGGCTGTTTACCTGCCGTTTCGATTGCCCCTAGAAAGGAAATCTGATCTCATGATTTTATCTTTGGAAGGGAAATATTTTTCATGTAACCCTAAACTCCGATTTTCTCCACCTATATAAGCATACCTCAACCTTAGGGTTAGATACGCTGATTCTTCCTGAATTCAGTAGTCTTCTAATTCCTCCTTATTCTAGCCATCAATATAATTATTAAGTTTCTTTGAAGGTTCACCTTGTTGGAACCGAACAATTGTGAGTTTTTATCTTTCCCGATTCAATATATTGTTTTTTCTTTATATTCTATCATATTTGGCTTGACTTTCTCCTGATCTAAGAATTTGATGATCCCTATAATGGTTTGAGATTGTGATATTTCTTCTTTTTAAAGCGCTTTATTTCTACCTTTTAATTACCTTCAAAAAAGTGGTGTTTTTAATTGGTTTCGATAAAGCAAGTGAAGGGCCAAAAGCGAAGTTTATTTTATTGGATTTATTGAATCGAACTTGGTTTTGAGAGTACCGGTGTATCAAGCTTCGAGGATTTTTAATCATCGTAGAAATTTATACCTTTTTAAACTGAAGGGCCAAAAACGAAGGTTTTTCTTGGTCTTTTTGGATTTCTAAATGCTTTATGTATACTCGCCGAACCGTTAGATGTAGAGTTATGTGAAAGCACAGTCTTGGTTTGTCTATTCCCAAGACTATTTTAGATGGTTACGTGTAGTTATTATATATCAATATTTTAACTCATTATAGTGGAGATTCATATTTCCTTACATTGCTTCCTTCCATTATTTACTTACAACAATCATTACTTTTCCCTTTCATCATTGTTTCACCAAAAGATATTGATTTCTCCCTTCCTTCTTTTACTTACCATAATTGTTTATTAGTTACATACAATACAGATGCGGTCCCTGTGAACTCTATACTTGAATATGTTACATCTAAACTCATATCCTTGCGGATAAGGTTATTGTTACCATTCGGTAAAATTTCCACGATCAATTGGTGTTGAAATTTTTCTATGATCGAAATCAATAATAACCCGTTGGGAGAGAATTTGTGAATCGATTATCGAGTAGTTGGAAATTATCATCTTGGTGAAGACATCCGATATAAAAGTGACCTAAATTTAAAAGAAGTGGCTAGTCAAGATTGTGAGAGATAAGCGAGAGCATCATGATCTATAGTCAAATAAAGGGGTTAGAGACAAATTAGCAGATAAATGCATCATAGGTCTAGTAGTTTCACCCTACATCACAGCACATGAGTAGAGGAAGAGTTATGCTTGAACGAGTAATTGTTAACCTTGGTTCGTTAAGATAAACCCTAGTATGGAGAGTAGAGTTAATACATATGTTATTAGAAGGATATGTATTTTTTTTTGTGGTCGACCCCGGTCATCAAAGAATTGAAAACTTTTAGTGAGTTTAGGTTGTTGATGAGCGGCCAATCAAAAGCATTTATGGACGCCGAGTCGGAGTACATAACCGTGTTTGAGATCGTGGGGAAGTTCCAAAGAGACTTGTATTTTTAACCGATGAGTACCCGTTTGTGAGCTTCATTTAATACCTCACCTACATAAAAAAAAAAAGTAAATAGACAAATTTTGATTACACAAAGTTCAGTCAAATACAATTTAATTATCCAAATACATGCAATTATAATTACACAAATTTATTAAAACAAAATAGTCTCAACTTTGATTACAAAATATTTTGTAAACTTAATTAAAAATATATATTTAGAATAAAATCATCATTATTTTGCTCATTTTTATTTACACAAAAAACTATAAAAAGTAAATATTTGTAAACTTAACTAAAAGCACAAATCTATTTAGCGATAGAGTATCACTACTTAGATTATTTTATGTACAAAAAATAAAATAAAAAAATAAATATCTTATAAATTTAATTTGGGCTAATTTGATTTGTGGACTCTTTTTAAATTTTTGTTTAGTAAATGGGTTGTTACTAGTATTTATTAAGTAAATAGACCCCTCTTTCCTTTTTTTACCGTCAAAACCTTAAATTAACAATCGTCCCTCTTACTTTTCTCTCCTTCCCTCAATCTCTCAGCTTCCCCACTCCCCAACCAAACCAAAATCAAAAGACGCCCGTCGCTCCTCTGTTGCCGCTGACTCTGGTTGGCGCTTCCACCTCTCCGACGCCAAAGTCTATGAAACCGCCCCTGCTTCCATTAATCTCGCCGCCGATTCGCTTCTCCTCCGGTTTAGTATCGACGTTGTTGTTTTCCTTCTGGTAACCCCTAATTGGATCTGGTTTATTGCATTAACTTTGATCTTGTAAATCCCCAATTCTAAGGTTTTCCTTATCTCCTGAAGATGGCATAAGAAAATTGGGATACAAGGTTTTCGGGAAATTCAAGGATTTATTAGAGAAATTCCCGAAGAAGAAGGATGTTAAAGGGTTCAAGATTTTGCTGACATATTTTCCAAGTGGGATCGAAGATCCATGGCAAAAGATTCCTTCCATTCATGCGATATTTGCTGCTGAGGCTTCTCTTGTCTTATTGGACCCTACTCACGGGCATTATGCTGCCATAAACAACTATTTAATGAAGTCTCCCCGAGTAAATTTGAAGTCCATACCTTTCTTCAATAAGTCAAGTAGCTATATTGATTTCAAAGCAAATAGGCAATGGGTGCTTCATTTGCTTTATTCTGGTATTAATTTGGAAGATGATGCTCCGGTTTTCCTGAACAACTTTATGTTGATTCATATTAGTATGAAATATTGTGATATTTTAGGCACGTTTTTTAAGTGTATTTGATTCATATTGATAGTCATTGATTGCGCATAGATGCATTTGTGAGCTAGTTTGTCTATAATGTCGATATAGAGATCTACACAAGCTTTATGTTGATTATATGTGATTGAGAGCTATTTCCGAACGGAATCGAGCTAGGATAGAATTGTTGAGCAATGTCCATGGATTGAGGGCATTTCTAGGAGCTAAGGGAATGCCAACTTGAGGAATGCACGAGTCTAGGGAAGAATCACGTTCTTGCCCTAAACCACGCTCTAAAATACAGCCGTACCACTTTCCACGTTCAGTTCCACGGCCGTGGAACCATGGCTAAGAAAGCGTGGTTCATTCCAGCAACTTCTACGGCCGTGGAGAAGATGGTTCAAACCGTGTTGAATTCCACGCTCTAAATTACGGTCGTGGAACCTTCCACGACCGTGATCTTGGCGATCTTTTTCGCCACACTTTAAGCCACGATCTTTTAAAAGATTGGGCCGGGCCGCTACTTCATCATACACTATAAAAGGACGGACGAAGAGAGATTCCGTCACCTCTGCTTAGACGCACTTCCGCCCACACCTCGCTTTAGAGATCTTTGCGACTTTTGCAAAAGACGGGACTTTGCGCTCATCCTTGGAGTTGCCCTAATCTCGCACTTTGGTGGAGATTGTGATTGAGATTTCCGGGATTGACGGAAGATCGAAGATTCGGAAGATTGTTCGCAAGAAGATTCCTCTTCTTGTTTAGGTTTGATTTAGAAGACGGATTGACATCCCGTTCTTCCTTCTTATCTAAGATTGTGTTTGTTTGTTCTATTCCGAATCTAGTGACGATATTTGTTCTTGATTGTGACTTTGAGATTGGTTTGAAGTTTATTGAAAGTTTTCGGAAGTTTTCATCTTTCAATCTTTTAAACCTTGAATTTGATATCATTATGACTATTGTTGGATAAAAACCCTTAACAATTCTAAGGTGAAGGGTTGATAGTTGTGGCTTAGATGATGATAGATCGATCATAAACAGATTGGACCCTGAGAGTTAGAGAGAATTGCCGACGAACCCTAAATTACGGTCTGTTCTTGAGTCCACGACCGTGGAACCTCAAGAACTAACCGTGATTTCCCTTAAGTTTACGGACTTGCTTTTACTTTAATCCAAAGTTCAAGATTTGCTTTAACTTAGTTTTGGCTTGCCTTTTCTAGGTGGTAGTGAAGCCTCAACAACCTCTACCCCGATTGTGAGTGTCACAACCGTAATCGGTTTAGTTAGTCTTGATCCTTGGATTACAAGTTTGGGTATTTGACATTAATTCTTACCTTTAGAACCTTTCTATATTGAAGCCTCAACAACCTTTATAGAGAGTGTCTTGTAGGTGAGTCATATAAGGTTTTTGGAACTTCACCGTACGATTACCTTACATTAGCATACCTTTGCATATCTTAACTCTGTCCTTATATCATTAGTATATCTTGAATCGATTGCCACAGCTGGATACTTGGATCTTTAGGATTGTTGTTTTCCCAATAATTCGAAAAGCTCTACATTTACTCGCTAAATAATCTATAACTGGATTTAACCCCCCAAATCCCTGTGTTCGATACTCTGGAGTTCTTGCTTAACTACGTCGATCCGTACACTGCGGGTTCGCTTGTTTGATTCTAGTTTTATAAATTTAAAGCTTATTTGCACGCACGCTAACTGGCGAACAAGTTTTTGGCGCCGTTGCCGGGGATTTGGTCTAAGCCGAATTCGGTTTTCGGTTGTCAAGCTTGGGAGCTTCTCCCTTGTTATTTGATATCTTTTTGAGTGCATGCGCAGGTCTAGGAACACCAGAGACCTCTTACTTCTCGATCAAGAGCTTGAGAGGACTTTAAGGCAAAAGCGCAAGGAAAAGAAGATGGCTGAAGAACACGAACGTGATCTTCAAGCGGAGTTAGCGGAGAAAGAAGCTCAACTCCAATGGAATGAGAATATTCGCCGGGATGAGATGGATCGTCATCAATCCCAAGTTAATGATCTGAAGGACATGATGTTCCAAATGAGGATAGAAATAAGTAACCTTAAGAATAAGGGGAGCAAGAAATCCTCAAGGAGGGGATCAAGATCAAGAAGAAGAAGTCATTTATCAGCTGATGATAGTGATTCTTCCATGCCACCGCTAGAGGAAATTGATCCCACGATCAATTTGAATCCTTTTCATCCACGGGAAGCTACTAATCGTCGTGTTCCACCTAGGAATGCGAGGATCAAACGTGTAGATGATGAGCCAAGAACTCTTGGCCAAAGGATGGATCCAACACAACAACCGCGCCGTTTGGGCGTGAACTTTGATGCTGACGATGTACAAGGGTTTAGCTTCAACCCTCAAGTCATTACTCTTGCTCGCCAAAACCAATTTGGCGGGACAAGCGCTGAATCTCCACACCAACACTTGCAAAACTTTGAGTGTATGATGGAGACAATGAGGCCGAAGAATGCGACTACCAACAACTATAAGCTCAAGCCTTTCTTCTTCTCCTTGAAAGGGAAAGCGTTGTCTTGGTACCAAGCTCTTCCTAGTGGGAAACTAGACACGTGGGAAGACCTTTCCACGGAGTTCCTCACCAAATTCTTTCCGCCATCCAAAACGGCGGAACTTAGAGGTAAGATCAATGCATTTTCCATGAGGTCTAACGAAAGTTTGTTTCAATCATGGGAAAGGTTTCAGGACTTGTTATTGGATTGCCCTCATCATGGCATATCCAAGCTTGCATTGTTGGAGATTTACTATAAGGGGCTGGATGCGGGGACGCAATTCAACCTCCAATCCCTCTCATGTGGAACATTCATGGACATGAGAGAAGATGACGCTTGGGACTTCATTGAGAAGCAAGCAAGAGTCATAGAGAAGTATTCCCACCGGAAAGTGGAGGGAAATCGTGTGGAGCAAGGAGCAAAGCTCACACATGAAGCTCAAAATCAGATTTTCTCCCTCAACAATGAGATCAAAGAGTTGAAGAAGGCAATCAAGACCAACTTTCCAAAGCAACAAGGCAAGGATGTTGACTATTTGGGCAACAACAACAATGGCGGTGAGAACACAAACCGCAACAACAACAACAATAACCGGAATAATAATCGGAACAATTGGAATGGCAACAACAACAACCGGAACAACAATTGGAACAACAATAGGGGTTCAAACAACAACAATTGGCGCTCCAATCAACAAAATTTCGGTAACTCATATCCTTCCAATTCGAATTCACTAACTCCACCTTCCTCTTCCTCTACTCCTTTGAAAAGCCCGGGGTAAACATCTAATGGAGGAAACACTTCGGGGAAGGAGAAGCCCGATCCCATGTTGGAAACGATCTTGGGAAAGCTTCAAGGATTGGATAACCGCATCATTAAGGTTGATGATCAAATTTCTAAGGTTGATAAAGCCCAAAAGGTTTTGGAAAACCAAATGTTCAGCCATGCGGAGGAAGTTCCTAGGAATCAAGGGAAACTTCCAGGAAAGACGGAGGACAACCCTAAGGGAAGGGTGATGGCAATCACAACTAGGAGCGGAGTGACTACCACCGACCCGCAGCCTAAATTTGTTGAAGTCCCCGTAGAGAAAGACAAAGAGAAGGAGAAGGAGAAGGAAGATGTCTACGTTCCTCCTCCAGCTTACAAACCTCCCCTACCATTCCCTCAATCTAGAGCGAGAGCGCGCCTAGATAAACAGTTGGGTAAGTTTATAGAACTCATGAGCAAGCTGCATATTAATATACCCTTTATTGATGCTATTGTAGGTATGCCGACTTATGGCAAGTTCTTGAAGGAGATCCTCTCCAACAAGAGGAAGCTAGAAGATTTCGGTGAGGTTAAGATGAGTTCGGATTCTTCGGATCTCATCAAGACCATGAAGGCGAAAATGCCCCCCAAGCTAAAGGATCCGGGGTCGTTTTGC
The DNA here is from genome assembly GCA_033239125.1 of Fagopyrum homotropicum. Lineage (NCBI taxonomy): Eukaryota > Viridiplantae > Streptophyta > Magnoliopsida > Caryophyllales > Polygonaceae > Fagopyrum > Fagopyrum homotropicum. The sequence goes on along the minus strand of BSWB01000007.1, from coordinate 51,180,337 downwards.
ATTCCCATAGGAGTGGGAGATGTCACATATGATGCATTATGTGACTTAGGAGCAAGTGTGAGCATCATACCACTTGCATTATGCAGGAAGATCGGTTTAGGCGACCCTAAACCGGTGAAGATGACGTTATACATGGCGGATCGATCCATCACTCGTCCTGTCGGTATTGTAGAGGACGTCCCAGTCAAGCTAGGTAAATTCTTTGTTCCCATTGACTTTGTCGTGCTTGACATTCCTGCAGATAGTCCGGTCCCGATCATACTCGGAAGACCGTTTCTTGCAACTTCCGGCTGCATAGTCGATTGCAAGAATGCTAGACTCGCTTTTTGACATAGGAGAAGAGAAGGTAGAGTTTGTTCTTTCCACTCTAGTGAAGGAGCCAATCTTTGATGAGGATATATTCAATATCCAAGATGAAGAAGGGTTGTCTAGAGAGGAGGTAAGTGCTATTCTCTTCAAGGATCCTTTACAAAAGGTCATTACTATGAGTCTAACAAATGTAGGGGAAGAAGAGGAGTGCAATGAGGTAATTGAAGCCTTAGAAGCACAAGAAGAGATGGGTGAAGTGCAATTCGAGAAGCTCCACGACGAGGCAGAAAACGTGAGAATCCACGGCCATACACTATATTCCACGGCCGTGGATTTCACAACCCAAAGTGTGGCTCACTCCAAGGGGTTACACGGTCATGGAGAAGGCAGAGCAACCGTGACCACCTTCCACGCCCTAAACCACGGCCGTGGAGGACATAGGGAAACCGTGATTCTGGCCGTGGAAAAGGGTGAACGAGACACTTCTTCGACTTCCTTCGATTCTTCTCCTACACCTTCAACACCCTTAGAAATTTCTAAGGAGACATTGGATGCTCCTCAAGGATCATTGGAAGCTCCGAAAGCAATAGAATTGAAACAACTTCCTACACATCTAAGGTACGCTTTTCTAGGATCTAACTCCACTTATCCAGTTATTGTTAGTTCCGATCTAACCATAGATGAACATAATCAGCTCATGATTGTCCTTATGAAACATAGGAAAGCTTTAGGCTACACTATTGAGGACTTAGTAGGAATTAAACCCTCCCTATGTATGCATAAGATATTAATGGAGGAAGACTTTAGAACTTCAAGACAACCTCAAAGGCGGTTAAATCCGACCATGAAGGAGGTTATCAAGAAGGAAATTCTTAAACTTCTTGATGCAGGTATCATCTATCCTATCTCCGATAGTAAGTGGGTGAGTCCGGTTCAAGTAGTTCCAAAGAAGGAAGGAATGACGGTCATCACCAACAAGAATAACGAACTCATTCCTACCCGAACCGTAACGGGATGGCGGATGTGCATTGACTACCGTAAGCTTAACAATGCAACGAGGAAGGATCACTTCCCATTGCCATTCATTGATCAAATGCTTGAAAGGTTAGCACAACATTCACATTTTTGCTACCTTGACGGTTATAGTGGTTTCTTTCAGATTCCGATACACCCGGATGATCAAGAGAAGACCACATTCACGTGCTCGTGGGGTACGTTCGCTTATAGGAGAATGCCGTTCGGGCTTTGCAACGCCCCAGCCACCTTTCAAAGGTGCATGATGGCCATCTTCAGAGGAAATCATGGAGGTCTTCATGGACGATTTCTCCATATACGGTTCCTCTTTTAACGATTGCCTTTCTAACCTTTCTCTTGTTTTACAAAGGTGTGAAGACACTAACCTAGTTCTTAATTGGGAGAAGTGTCAATTTATGGTTAAGGAAGGAATTGTATTAGGTCACTTAATCTCTAGTAGAGGGATAGAGGTGGATAAGGCGAAAATAGAGACTATAGAGAAACTTCCTCTCCCAACTTCGGTGAAAGGGATAAGAAGTTTCCTAGGACATGCTGGATTCTATAGACGCTTCATTAAAGACTTTTCTAAAATATCAAAACCGCTCACTAATCTATTGATGAAGGATGCAGTTTTTGAGTTTTCGCAAGACTGTTTGGATGCGTTTAACACCATTCGGCAAGCTCTAATTTCAGCACCTATTACAAAAACCCTTTGAGATTATGGTCTCTGGGGTATTTTGATAGCATGAATTATAGTCTATATTTTGGGGTTTGTTTGGACGTTTTATCTTTCATAATCTGCATGTTTGTATGTATATTATGTGATTTTACTACCATTTCATCTACCTTTGCGAGAATCGAGGTCTACACCTAGTTTTGTTGTAACCGTAGGTAAAATGGCACGTTTCGCATCAAAAAGGAGCAAAAGGAGTCATGAGTCATTTGGAGCTACATCCAGGAAGCATAGCCATGGATTAAAGATTTACTTTGGACCAGTTTTGAGAGATTTCACATTCAGTTGTGACTCACCTCGGTTGACCAGAGATTCATCTCGACCGAGGTGATCCAGAGACGCCGACTCGACCAAGGCGAACACCTAGGACGCGGCGAGAATATTTTATTCTTGGCTGAGATCTTTTTAAATTGGAAAGTGATCTTATATTTTTGGGCTTGGCTTCTGGAAGGAAGGAGATATGCAGAATCATATATTTTACCTATTTTTATGGGAAAATATCTTTCTAAGATTTATTATCTTTGGAGGGTTATTCTCCTATAAAAAGGGTTGGATTTCCACAAATCAAAGGAGCCATATACATCCGCTATCACCCCGCTTATCACGCAGCAGCCGCAGCATACTCTCATTGGAGAGATTCGAAGAACCTTTTTGAAGGTTGAAGGAAGATTGAAGTCTATAGCTTTTATAGCTTTTTGGAGGATTTTTGTAAGATTGTCTTCAATTCCCTCACTTGTTGTCTTGTCTTGTTGGATTGCTATCCAAGGAACGCTTTGTTGTGATATTTGATTCAGTTATTGAAGTCTTTCTCATTAAATTCTTCTTGTTCAAATATTCACCTTCTTCCCATATATTTAATACTTTCATAATGATGATGAGTGGCTAATTTCCTTGTGTGATTCTAGGGTGATTGGCTGAAGGTTGTGGGAAAAACAATGATAGAATAATCTTAGATTCCAGTAGGATCCTGAAAGTTCGAGTCTTTGACCTTAACCCTAAGCATCTCGTTCAGTCGATGAACATCTCGGCCGGGGTGGAAACTGGCTGACCGAGGTGACTTATCTGATCCATAACTGAGAGTTAAGTGTTAGAGTTTGCCAAATCCTATTCTTATTACACCTTTCCTGGTTCAAAGCAAGCTTAGGATGAGACTTACCCGGTAATTCCTTAGTTTGTGTACCAACGATCATAAGTGTAGGTAATAAAGGTTTATCCTTTATTGGGGTTTGAGTGTGCTTCCATCCCATCTTTGTGAGTTAGCCTGAGACTTACCCGGTAAAGGTTGATTCTATTCCCTTAGATGGCGTGTTAGTTTGAGGTTATAGTTCTTATCTTGATTCCTAGAGACTTACCCGGTAATAGGAGTTACGGTTTAGGATTAGTGTGTAGTGAGACTTACCCGGTGATCTACTCCACTTTAGTAACACCTTCTCCACTCAAAAATCTCAGCTTTGTCCGCTTATCTATAGATCTTGAGTTGGAACCACAACTAGATGCTTTAATCCCTAGAATTGCATGTTTGCTTTATTGTCTTCTTATTCATCTTTGATTGTGTTAATTGCTCTTGTGGTTAGTATTCACGAAGCTTACCGTTATTGACTTTGTTTCACCGAGTCCCTGTGATCGACCCCTGGAATTTTCTTGCTTTTTACTACGATTGACCCGTACACTGCGGGTTCGCATCCTTGTTTTAAGCTTAAGTCTAGGGTTATAAATTTAAAGCTTGCACACACCGTTTGGAGCGAACAAGCTGTTCTTGGACAACGAAAGGAAGGGCGAACCCATGCCATATACTATGCTAGCAAGACGCTAGATGAAGCGCAGCTCAATTACGCCACTACCGAAAAAGAGTTTTTAGCCATTGTCTATGCTATTGACAAGTTTCGCTCTTATCTTGTAGGTGCAAAGGTGATTGTCTACACGGATCATGCTGTGATCCGGTACCTCCTTACGAAGAAAGATGCGAAGCCAAGGCTAATTAGATGGATTCTTCTCCTACAAGAATTCGATCTAGAGATCCGCGACAAGAAAGGTTCAGAAAATTCTGTTGCGGATCATTTGAGTCGCCTAACACATCTAGAGGACGACCATTTACCCATCGATGACTCCTTCCCGGACGAACACCTACACATTATAGAGGAGTGCATCGATGTGATCTCCAAAGGTAACGAACCATGGTTTGCTGATTTTATTAACTATTTGGTTTGTCAGGAGATACTGCCCGGATTATCCTACGCACAAAGAAAGAAGTTCTTTAAGGATTTCCGGGAATACTTTTGGAACGAGCCTCTCCTCTTTAAGAGAGGTCCGGATGGCATCATTCGGCGATGTGTGCCGGAAGATGAAATGCAAAGTGTCATCCGCCATTGTCATTCACTACCTTGTGGAGGACACGCTAGTTCGAACAAGACTAGCGCAAAGGTATTGCAATCTGGATTCTTTTGGCCTACTTTATTTAGAGATGTGCAATCCTTTGTTTCTTGATGTGATGCTTGTCAAAGAATAGGTAATATCTCTAGGAGGAATGAGATGCCCCTCAACAACATCCAAGAGGTGGATATTTTCGATGTTTGGGGAGTAGATTTTATGGGACCATTCCCATCCTCTTGTGGAAACCAATACATACTATTGGCGGTAGATTACGTTTCTAGATGGGTGGAAGCAATTGCCTCTCCCACCAATGATGCCATGGTGGTGGTTAAGTTCTTCAACAAGACCATTTTTCCTCGATTTGGGACGCCAAGGACTATCATTAGTGATGGAGGTTCTCACTTCATTGCCCGGCGCTTTGAAGCTCTTCTAGCTAAGTATGGGGTTACTCACAAGATCGCTACCCCTTATCATCCACAAACTAGTGGACAAGTTGAGATCTCAAATAGGGAGATCAAAGGAATTCTAGAGAAGACGGTTTCAAGGACTAGGAAGGATTGGTCTTTGAAGCTTGACGATGCATTGTGGGCGTACCGGATTGCGTACAAGACACCCATAGGAACCACACCATATAACCTTGTGTATGGGAAGTCTTGTCACTTGCCGGTAGAGTTGGAGCACAAGGCGTTTTGGGCTATTAAGTGGTTGAATTTCAGCATGAAGGAAGCGGGAGAGAAGCGTCTCCTAGACCTTAATGAGCTGGACGAACTCCGCTTGAATGCCTACGAAAACGCCAAGATCTATAAGGAGAGAGCAAAGCGTTGGCATGATAAGCATATCATTCCAAAGGACTTCAAAGAAGGAGATCAAGTTCTCCTCTTCAATTCAAGACTTCGTCTCTTTCCAGGTAAGCTCAAATCTCGTTGGACCGGACCTTTTCTAATTAAGCGTTTTTCCCCCATGGTGCAGTTGAAGTATGGGGTGAAGCGGGCGGAAGCTTTAAGGTGAACGGCCAACGACTCAAGAAGTACACGCCGGAAATCCAAGCTGAAGAGTTCGCGCCTACCGCACTCGAATAAGTGCGAGATTGGTCTAGCTACGGACCTTAAACAAAGCGCTTCTTGGAAGGCAACCCAAGGTATTACATTTTTGTTTTTGTTTTCGATTCATAGTTTAGCTTAGTTTAGACGGTTTTCTCATTATTTTGCCTCGATTTCTTCCGGTATGTTCGTGTTTTTGGATGTAGGAACGATGGAAAAGGAAAAGGGAAGGATAATGTTGAAGAAAAGTGACGAAACTTGGACTTTGGAGCTTTACAGAGAGCTATAGTGCCCGTAATTTCCAGAAGTCTTTGAAAAATCACAAAAACCACGGTTCCGTACAATTCCACGGCCGTGGAACCCCCCGACAGACCGTGATTTTCAAAATTTTGCCTGTCACTATATAAACCACATTCTTCACCAAACACTCCACAAATACCCAATTCCACGACCCAAAACGCCGAATCCACGCCCTTCCTTCCAAATCTTCGTTCCTTAATCGTTTTCGATGATTCTTCTTCCCAAATTGAAGCAAATTCAACCACCAACGAGATCCAAGCAACGAATCGAGCGGAAAATCACCACGGAACGCACAATTCGGATTATAAAATCTGAAACCTAGGTTTTTTCACTCTTCTTGATCTTTGTCGATTTGGTTCGTTTTGCTAGATATTTTAGGAAGAACTGATTGAAATTGGAAGAAATTAGACTAGGGCGGCCTGATTGCTGAGTTTGAGTGTTGTTTGCTGAGATTTGCGAAAAAAACAGACGAACCACGGTCGCTGCCAGTTCCACGGCCGTGGAATCATCATGAACAGGCCGTAATTTTGAACAGTGATGGACTTTGTGAGGAGAGTTTCTGGGAGAATCAAGGAGAAGAAGAATGACCAAAACAAGAAGAGGAAGGGTAATCCCTCTTCTTCTTCATCCTCTAGGGCACCACCACCCTCTTCCCCTTCACCTCCATCATCACCTTCATCACCCTCGCCTCCTAACCCTAGAGTACCGACCATTCATGCGGATCACCTCGATGCACTCGAGAGGATCCATGAGAGACCTGTGATTGGACCTAGGTACCTATTGTTAGAGGATCTAGCTCCTCTTAACATCATAGATGACCTTACTTGGCTCTTGGATAGAGCCGGACTAGTTGTCTTCTCGGCTATTCGAGAAGACGCCTATGAGGAGATTACGAGGGAGGTTGTGACGTCTTTCGAGCACAGCCATGTGGATAGGACCGTTTCTTTCCGTCTTATGGAAAGAAACTATGATTTTACCATCCGTGAGTTCGGGACCTTCTTTGGGTTCCATGAGACCTTCAATGGTCGCTTTCCTAGTGGCGTTTACGCCAAAGACTTTTGGGAGGAGGTTGCTATGATATACGCCAGCGAGGACCGCTGGCAACCAGCTGACACCAAGGCTAAGTTGATGTACCACTTAGCCTTGAAGATTGCTCACCGTGTTCTTTCGGAGTGTCTCTTCCCTAGGACGGAGACGCCCCAAAAGATCAAGACGGATGAGCTCTTTCTGCTATACTCTATGCTGTATGGGCGCCGAGCTGACTGTGCCACCCTCTTAGCTGCTACTATGAGCAAGCTTAAGAACAAGAGGAAGGGGAACATTGGATATGGTGGGATAGTTACCCATCTTGCTAGGGCGTTGGGAGTCGATTTTTCTGCATGTACCCGCATACCAGCCGTACCCTTAGGACTTCATGCCTTCATGACTAGAGGTCTCATCTTCCCCACACATAGAGGTCCGCCTTATGCGGCCATGCCTTGGGAGATCAGGACGGGTAGGGGTATTGAGTGGCTACCGGAGTACTCCATTATGGCTGGACGCCATAATTGGAAGGAGACGTTCGCTGCTATGCACGCGAACAGGATTGCAGCTCCTCCGTATGTCCCACCACCGCCCGTAGTTGAGGAGGAGATGAGGATCAGTTTGAGGGTGGAGGAGGAGCCGAGCAGGAGTTTGGCACGTTTCCGGATCAGCCGGATGCGGCCCCCGATGTGCCGAGACGTTCTCCACGTCCCGCCAGAGCTTCAGGCTCGTCTTCTCGCCGCGCCAGCGTGAGTGAGAGACCCACTTGGGCAGAGACACCTCCTGCATGGTATGGAGCTCTACCTTCATGGGCTACACAGACACCATCTGCACCAACACCAGCACCAGTACCGTCCGACGCTCCAGAGTGGTACAGTCATGCTCCGGGATGGTATGAGCAGATGCCGGATTGGGCTACTGGTATTTCAGAGAGAGTAGGAGCATTGGAGATTCGAGCCGATGCTAGAGATGGACGCTTGGACGACCTCGATCACATGATGAGAGATGTCTACCGCCAGCAGTTTGGGCGGTTTTATGATCCTAGTTTCTCTCCATTCCCGCCTCCACCAGCGCCGCAGTGATGATGATTGCGTGACCGACAGCTTTAGCCGCTCCACCACCATTTTGTGAGTTTCTTTTTCTTTTATTTCTTTTCTTTCTTTCTTTTGAACATTAGGGACAATGTTTGTTCCAAGTATGGGGTGGGGTGTGACTAAAAGTTGTAATAACTCTTACTCACTATGTTTGCTTCTATCGAGACTATCATTGCATGTTCATTATATTGTTGCACGTTTCATTATTGCATTGCATGAAAAAGAGTTTGAAAAACCCATAAAAATTGAAAAAAATTTTGAAAAATTTTGTGCTTCTAAGGAATTGAGATGATTTCCATGATAATCGCTACTTGTGAATTGAGTTTGATGACAATTGCATGCTTAAACGAATATAGAATTGAAAAGAATTTGAATGAGTTGATTATGCCTTTTTTGCAAGTTTCATAATGTGATAAATGTTACTTAAATCATGTTGAGGAATTGAAGTTGAAATCACACTATAAGTTCTTATGCTTCTTGTTGAGATGATTAAGGCAATTCGATTTTTCTTTCTTCTTTCTTTGATCATTTAGCCCCTCATTGAAATATTGACCTCCTTTACCTATCCGGAAATTTGGAGGAGTTGATTGAAAAAGGCATGTATGATGTGGGAGGGCCATGAAAGCAATAATTTGCATTCAAAGGAATAAAAAGAAATTATAGGTTTGGGGAAGTCAATCATGACGATGAGTAACTCGGCACCATTCACATAGCCGGGTGTTTGTGTCTTGCCAAAGTCGGATTGGGCGATATTTCTAGCGGATTATGGTATGTGCGCTAAGGGTTTGAGGCATCTCATAAAAATTGAGAAACGCCAATCTCCTAGGCTTCGGTTTTTGTGCACCTCTATCCATAACTCCAAAAGTAAAGTCGAAAAATGAAAAGAAGAGAGCGAAGCTCTAAGTTGAAGTTGTTGCGGAAACCGCAAGAGAGGAAGAAAGAGTAGTTGTCCACTTTCCCGGATTCATGCACCACATTCCTTAAAGTTTCCTTCCCTTTCCACATTCTAGACCTTTTTCTTTGAAAGTCCTTAAGATCAAAAGAATGTTATATGACTTGGTGATCTAAATTGAAGTTTCTTATGATTGATTTTGATAATGTTTAAGGGTTATGATGTTTGTATGGAAGTTTGATTGATTCATGAGCTTTCTTTACTCTTTACTCTTTGATTAAGTGTATGAAAGTCCTATAAACGATTGAAGCAAGATTTGAGAATGATCTATTGTTTAGAAGGCACATTCATCAAAAAGAAGTATTGCTTTGAGAAGGTACATATATTTCATCCTAACTCTTGTTTTAAAGCTTTTGAAAGACCTTGCTTAGGGACAAGCAAGTGTTAAGTATGGGGTTATTTGTTAGCATGAAATATTGTGATATTTTAGGAACGTTTTCTAAGTGTATTTGATTCATATTGATAGTCATTGATTGCGCATAGATGCATTTGTGAGCTAGTTTGTCTATAATGTTGATATAGAGATCTACACAAGCTTTATGTTGATTATAGGTGATTGAGAGCTATTTCCGAACGGAATCGAGCTAGGATGGAATTGTTGAGCAATGTCCATGGATTGAGGGCATTTCTAGGAGCTAAGGGAATGCCAACTTGAGGAATGCACGAGTCTAGGGAAGAATCACGTTCTTGCCCTAAACCACGCTCTAAAATACGGCCGTACCACTTTCCACGTTCAGTTCCACGGCCGTGGAACCATGGCTAAGAAAGCGTGGTTCATTCCAGCAACTTCTACGGCCGTGGAGAAGATGGTTCAAACCGTGTTGAATTCCACGCTCTAAATTACGGTCGTGGAACCTTCCATGACCGTGATCTTGGCGATCTTTTTCGCCACACTTTAAGCCACGATCTTTTAAAAGATTGGGCCGGGCCGCTACTTCACCATACACTATAAAAGGACGGACGAAGAGAGATTCCGTCACCTCTGCTTAGACGCACTTCCGCCCACACCTCGCTTTAGAGATCTTTGCGACTTTTGCAAAAGACGGGACTTTGCACTCATCCTTGGAGTTTCCCTAATCTCGCACTTTGGTGGAGATTGTGATTGAGATTTCCGGGATTGACGGAAGATCGAAGATTCGAAAGATTGTTCGCAAGAAGATTCCTCTTCTTGTTTAGGTTTGATTTAGAAGACGGATTGACATCCCGTTCTTCCTTCTTATCTAAGATTGTGTTTGTTTGTTCTATTCCGAATCTAGTGACGATATTTGTTCTTGATTATGACTTTGAGATTGGTTTGAAGTTTATTGAAAGTTTTCGGAAGTTTTCATCTTTCAATCTTTTAAACCTTGAATTTGATATCATTATGACTATTGTTGGCTAAAAACCCTTAACAATTCTAAGGTGAAGGGTTGATAGTTGTGGCTTAGATGATGATAGATCGATCATAAACAGATTGGACCCTGAGAGTTAAAGAGAATCGCCGACGAACCCTAAATTACGGTCTATTCTTGAGTCCAGGACCGTGGAACCTCAAGAACTAACCGTGATTTCCCTTAAGTTTACGGACTTGCTTTTACTTTAATCCAAAGTTAAAGATTTGCTTTAACTTAGTTTTGGCTTGCCTTTTCTAGGTGGTAGTGAAGCCTCAACAACCTCTACCCCGATTGTGAGTGTCACAACCGTAATCGGTTTAGTTAGTCTTGATCCTTGGATTACAAGTTTGGGTATTTGACATTAATTCTTACCTTTAGAACCTTTCTATATTGAAGCCTCAACAACCTGTATAGAGAGTGTCTTGTAGGTGAGTCATATAAGGTTTTTGGAACATCACCGTACGATTACCTTACATTAGCATACCTTTGCATATCTTAACTCTGTCCTTATATCATTAGTATATCTTGAATCGATTGCCACAGCTGGATACTTGGATCTTTAGGATTGTTGTTTTCCCAATAATTCGAAAAGCTCTACATTTACTCGCTTGATAATCTATAACTGGATTTAACCCCCCAAATCCATGTGTTCGATACTCTGGAATTCTTGCTTAACTACGTCGATCCGTACACTGCGGGTTCATTTGCTTGATTCTAGTTTTATAAATTTAAAGCTTATTTGCACGCACGCTAAGTGGCGAACAGTCTACACCTGGTTTTGTTGTAATCGTAGGTAAAATGGCACGTTTTGCATCAAAAAGGAGCAAAAGGAGCTATGGAGTCATTGGAGCTACATTCAGGAACATAAGGAAACATCCAGGAAGCATAGTCATGGATTAAGGATTCACTTTGGACCAGATTCGAGAGATTTCACATTCAGTTGTGACTCACCTCGGTTGACCACAGATTCACCTCGACCGAGGTGATCCAGAGAAGTCGACTCGACCGAGGCGAACACGTGGGACGCGGCGAGAATATTTTATTCTTGGCTGAGATCTTTTATCTTTGGAAAGAGATCTTATATTTTTGGGCTTGGCTCCTGGAAGGAAGAAGATATGCTAGATCATATATTTTACCTATTTTTATGGGAAGAGATCTTTCTAAGATATCTTATCTTTGGAAAGTAATTTTCCTATAAAAAGGGTCGGATTTCCCACAAATCCGATATCCGCATACAGTTGGAGATCCCGCATAGCACACAGCAGCCATACTCCAGTTGGGAGATTTGAAGAAGCTTTTTGAAGGTTGAAGAAGGAAGATTGTAGCTTTTATAGCTTTTGAAGGGTTTTTGTAAGATCATCTTAGATTCCCTTCCTTGTTGTCTTATCTTGTTGGATTTCTATCCAAGGAACGCTTTGTTGTGATATTTGATTCAGTTATTGAAGTCTTTTCATTAAATTCTTCTTGTTTAAATATTCACATTCTTCCCATATACTTGATTAATACTTTCATGATGATGAGTGGCTAATCTCTTTGTGTGATTCTAGGGTGATTGGCTGAAGGTTGTGGGAAAAACAATGATAGAATGATCTTAATCACAGTAGGACCCTGAAAGTTCGAGTCTTTAACCTTAACCCTAAGCATCTCGCTCAGTCGATGAACATCTCGGCCGGGGTAGAATTTGGCTGACCGAGGTGACTTATCTGATCCGAAACTGAGAGTTAAGTGTTAGAGTTTGTCAAATCTTATTCTTATTACACCTTTCCTGGTTCAATGCAAGCTTAGGATGAGACTTACCCGGTAATTCCTTAGTTTGTTTACCTAAGATCATAAGTATAGGTAATAAAGGTTTATCCTTTATTGGGGTTTGAGTGTGCTTTCATCCCATCTTTGTGAGTTAGCCTGAGACTTACCCGGTAAAGGTTGATTCTATTCCCTTAGATGGTGTGTTAGTTTGAGGTTATAGTTCTTTATCTTAATTCCTTGAGACTTACCCGGTAATAGGAGTTACGGTTTAGTATTAGTGAGTAGTGAGACTTACCCGGTGATCTATTCCACTTTAGTAACACCTTCCCTATGCAAAAACCTCAGCTTTGTCCGCTTATCTTTAGATCTTGAGTTGGAACCACAACTAGATGCTTTAATCCCTAGAATTGCATATTTCCTTTATTGACTTTTATCATCTTTGATTGTTTTAATTGCTTGTGGTTAGTGATTGCTTAAGCTTACCGTAATTGGACTTTGTTTCACTAAGTCCCTGTGATCGACCCTTGGAATTCCTTGCTTTTTACTACGATTGACCCGTACACTGCGGGTTCGCATCCTTGTTTTAAGCTTACGTCTAGGGTTATATATTTAAAGCTTTCGCACACCGTTTGGAGTGAACAAGTTTTTGGCGCCGTTGTTGGGGACTTGGTCTAGACCGAGCCGGTTGCGGTTTACTTTCGGGGCACTTGCCCCTGTTGCTACTAACTACTCTTTCTATGAGTTTTGTAGTTTTCAGGATTTCCGATGACTACATTTGATCCAGCCTGGATAGCATGGCAAAGTGCTAGGGCGGACCATTATGAATACTTGGAGGAGAAGTACTCCTTCTATTGGTTCAATAATGAATGGAAGAGAAGAGGCCATTAAGCATGAACTTGCAATGTGGGATGAATTGAATGTCCCTAAAAAGATTTGTGAGCAACCCCTTGAAGATTCTCTTAAATCAAGATGGGAGAGGTTGATGAAGAAGGTGGAGGAGCTCAAGGAAAGCACCCTATCCTATGCTAAGCCGGAAGAGGAGCATAAGGAAGTGCTGCAAGTTCCAAGCACCCCTCCAATCAAACCAGAAGTTTCTCCTGAAGCTTTTGAGGGAGAAGAAAATTTGGAAGATTTCGATCTAACTGTTGAGACCTCGGCCGAGGTGAAAGAGAGATCGGCCGAGGTGGAGGAAAAATCTGTAGAACTACAAGATACGGAGAACCTTGGCCAAATTACTGAGACTGTGGTCAAGGTGGAAGAAAGATCAGCTGAGTTGGGAGGGATTTCGTGTGTGGAATATCAACCCAACATGAAACTTGTCTCAAGCTTTGGAGGACTTTACGAGGTACATTCTCCAACTTCATTTGAAATCCCTATTAAAATTTCTGAATTTTTCAGGAATGCACCGGAGAGTTGGAGGTCTCTTCCGAAAGAACCTCCTAAGATCAAGATGAAACCTCCCTTGAAACTGTTGGAAGAAGATACTCCTTGGATTATAAGGAGTGGAGTTTGCAAGAACTACACCGTTAAGGCAATGAAGTGTCTCTTGTTCAAGTATGGGGTCCCTCACATGCTAAGGACCTTGTACCATCCCCATGCTAAAGATGGGGAAGCTACTAGGATTCTCGAGAAGTTGTTTTCTCGATCAAGGAAAGGATGGGACGCAGGGCTAGATTATGTCCCATTGAAGTGCAGGAAGGCTAGAAGGATTCCGGTGAAAATCAAACCGTACAAGCTTGTACGTGGGAGATCTTACCATTTGCCGGTGAATTTGGAACCGGAACCTTTTTGGAAGAATTTTATGATGGATGTGATGAGCACTCCATGGTGTTCAAGGTACATTGAGTAATTCTATGGAGAATGGTCCAGCTAGCGACCTTAAACCAACCGCTTCTTGGGAGGCAACCCAAGGTATTGCTTTCTTTTTCCTTTTTCTAGTCTAGCTTAGATAGTTTTGCTTTTGCTTTGCTTTGTTTGTTTTTGGCGTCCTAGACAGGTAACAGGTGACATCTAAGGAAGGAGTACAAACCAGGAGCATAACTGGAAGGACAGAAGTTCGAGAATTTGAGAAGACGAAGTTTGACTGAGGCACATCTCGGTTGCTGTTAGAGCACCTCGACCGAGATGATTCTTGAGCAACCGAGGCGACTAGGGTTTCTGAAGAACCACCTCGGTTCGTACCACCTCGGTCCAGTCGAGACCACCTCGACCGAGGTGACAGCAGTTCCAGAAAGGGTATAAAAGGGGTGAAATTTCTCTCTCCTCACTTTACCCAACCCTCCTCGACCGTGGCAGCCCTTTCACCTCGCCTCTTCGATTCTCGCTCGTTTTCGAAGATTTTCGCTTCCAAACTGCGATTAAAGAATAGAGGATCCCAGTGCAACGTCGATCTGCGAAGAAATCGAACCGAAACGGCCGAACAAGGTAAAAAGAGAACGAAACCCTAACCTCATTGTTTTTGCTTCGATTTGGGCTTGGATTGCCCCACATTTGCTGAGAAATAAATTAAGTACCCCATAGGAACCAGTTGTAGTGATTTTGGGGGAAAAGAACTGGATTTCTAAGAGATTAGATCGCACAGTTTTTCGCCTCGGTCCAGACGTGTTGTGCCTCGGCCGAGGTGTTCTTTAGTTTGTCAGACCGACCGAGGTGACCTGACAAAAAGAATTTTGAAAAATGAGTTCTGACAGACGGCTTGCCATTAGGGATAGATCCTCCCCTTCCCATTCTTCCTCTTCTTCCCGACCTTATCGACCGGTGATCCACGAGCGACACTGGGTCGATTATGACCGTATAGCAGCCCGTCCGGTGATAGCACCTCGCTTCCTGGACGTGTCAGCCTTTGACTGTCTCCATGTGGATGGAGACCTTAGACGTATGATATCGACGGTAGGATTGGATCAGTTTACTGAGATCCGTGCACCTGCCTATTTGGAGCCCACCCTAGAGTTTGTTAGCTCCTTTACCTACCTCCCCACAGAGCGTTCTGTGAAGTACTGGTTGATGAACCGGAACTTCTTAGTACCATTAGAGTATTGGAGGGACATTTTTGGTTTTATTGCCCTGATCGCCGTTGATTTCCCTTCCCGGACTGTAGCTAGAGAGTTTTGGGGACAGATTGCTCACGTGGTTGAGCACGCAGACAGGTGGCGCCCAAGAGACTCCAGGGAGAAGGTTATTTTTCACCTAGCTTTTAGGTTAGCCCACCGTATCTTCAGTGAGACGCTTCTGGCGCGTACTGAGACGCCCCAGAAGGTCCGACAGGAGGAGCTTTTTAGCCTATACTGCATGGTGATTGGAGGGATCCCCGACTTTGGCTTGATGCTGGCAGAGGATCTGCACAGGATCAAGGCCAAGGCGAAGGGGGACATCTGCTGCGGAGGACTTGTGACCCACATCGCCAGCTACCAGGACATGGACCTCAGCGCTTGCACTATGGTGGCGGCTACCAAGCCGCTAGGGCTGCAGGAGATGATCACTCGGCGGATTCTGGTTCCCCGAGGACTGGCTACACCATACGTGGCTATGCAATGGGAGTTGACTGCACCGCAAGGGATCAGGTGGTCAGCCCAGTTTACAGTTTATGACCCTCATTACTGGCAGACCGCTTGGGCCCCACTGATGGAGGATTATAGAGAGGCAACAGCTGCACCAGCTGAGGAGGAGGAAGTAGATGATGAGGAGACTGCTGATGATAGGGAAGATGGAGTTCCGATGGATACAGGGATGGATACTGTCGGGACGAGTGCGCCAGTTATTGATCTTGATGATGATGATGATGATACTGAGCCTGAACCACCCACATCTCCAGTGAGACCTGCTAGGCGTAGAGCACGCCGACACAGAGATCCAGAGGCTCACCGTCGGATCGATGATCTGACGGATCAGATGATTGATTCATATGCCGCTCTATCACTGGATATCCGCGAGATGCAGGAGTGACAGCATTACCAGCACATGATGGCCCAGATCCAGTTTGAGCACATCATGGGATACCCGTTCGACCCATCTCAGTATCCATATGTGCCACCACCACCACCACCGGATCGTGACTATTGAGAGCTGCAGGATTTTCTTTCTTATTTTTATGCAGTTCAGCTTTAAATCCGGTGAGTACTTTATTCCCTTAGACTTATTTTGACCCACTGGGACAGTGTGTCCCAAGTATGGGGTGTTTATTGATGTATTATTTGACACTTATGTGATGTATGACTCTACTTGATCGGATATTTATTTATATTTATGCTTCAGTTTGCATCTTTGTGTTTATCTGAGACTGCATTCATACATACAGGTTATTTGATTGAGAAAAACGTCAAAACTGAAAAAAAAACTGGTTTTTAAAAAAAAAATTTGACCTCGACCGGGGCAGTTCTGGCCGAACGAGGTGTTTCACCTCGGTTGACCTAAGAACACCTCGACCGAGGTGGGTTAACTGAGTGTTTTCGAAACGATTTTTGTGTTTCTTATCTGGATGTGATCTCAGTGAAGATTTTGCTTACTGACTGGTTTTGAAATCTTTATGTGTTTGAAAGGTTTTATAATATGTTTAAGTTGCTAAATGCTTTGTTTTAAATTATTGGCATGTTTAATACTTGTTTTTATCCAAATTATGTTGAATTTGAAGGTTGACACCGCAAGATAAGTTTTCTCACTTTCTTCCTGGAAAGACCAAGGCAATTCATTCTTCTCTCTTCTTCTTCTTCTTAACCATGCTTAGCCTCTCATATACATTTTGCCTCCCTTTACCTATCCGGGAATTTGGAAGCAAGCGAAGTGGTGAAAGCAAGTGAAGTTAAAGTTGAGAAGTTGGCTGGAAGTGAAAGTGTTAGAAAGAAATAAATAGGTTTGGGAAGTCAATCATGATGATGAGTAACTCGGCACCATTCACATAGCCAGGTGTTTGAGTCTTGCCAAAGTCGGATTGAGCGATATTCCTAACGGGTCATGGTATGTGCATCAAGGGTTTGATGCATCTCAAGAAATTGATGATTGCTGATTTCCTAGGCTTCGGTTATTGTGCACCTCTGTCCATGCATCCCAAAAAGTAAAGTAAAAAGAAAAAGTGTGAAATAAGCAAAGCTTATTGGTGGAAGATGTTGAAAGTCAAAGTGAAAGTGAAGTATATCCTTTTCCCGGATTTTAGCACCACATTACCTTACATACATCCCTACCCTACACATTTCTTGACCTTTCTTTTGGGAAGCCCTTGAGACCTCGAGCTTGTTGATTGACTTAGCGGTTTAAACTGGATTATGCATGATTAATTTCGATAATTATGACTTATTATGCATTCTATGATATAATGCAAAGATGAACAACTTTCTTATATTTATAAAATGTTTTGATCATATTTTGATTTATAAATTCCATGAAGTATTCTCTTAGAGTGATCTATGATTGTAGCACACCATAAAAATGTTTTGAAAGACTTTTCATTGATTTTCTTGATTTATAATATATTCTATCTTGCCTTTTATATGCGGAACTTGCTTGGGGACAAGCAAGGGCTAAGTATGGGGCATTTTGATAACATGAATTATAGTCTATATTTTGGGGTTTGTTTGGACGTTTTATCTTCAATAAACTGCATAATTGTATGTATAATATGTGATTATATTACCATTTCATCTAACTTTGCGGGAATCGAGGTCTACACCTAGTTTTGTTGTAATCGTAGGTAAAATGGTACGTTTTGCATCAAAAAGGAGCAAAAGGAGCTATGGAGTCATTGGAGCTACATTCAGAAACATAAGGAACCATCCAGGAAGCATAGCCATGGATTAGAGATTCACTTTGGACCAGATTTGAGAGATTTCACATTCAGTTGTGATCCACCTCGGTTGACTACAGAGTCACCTCGACCGAGGTGATCCAGAGGAGCCGACTCCACCGAGGCGAACACCTGGGACGCGGCGAGAATATTTTATTCTTGGCTGAGATCTTTTATCTTTGGAAAGAGATCTTATATTTTTGGGCTTGGCTCCTGGAAGGAAGAAGATATGCTAGATCATATATTTTACCTATTTTTATGGGAAGAGATCTTTCTAAGATATCTTATCTTTGGAGGATATTTTTCCTATAAAAAGGGTTGGATTTTCCACAAATCCGTATCCCGCTTACACCGAAATCCGCTATCACCTTGCTTACATCTACTACACCGCTGCGGCCATACTCTAGTTGGGAGATTTGAAGAACCTTTTTGAAGGTTAAAGAAGGAAGATTGTAGCTTTTATAGCTTTTGAAGGGTTTTTGTAAGATCATCTTAGATTCCCTTCATTGTTGTCTTGTCTTGTTGGATTTCTATCCAAGGAACGCTTTGTTGTGATATTTGATTCAGTTATTGAAGTATTTTCATTAAATTCTTCTTGTTCAAATATTCACTTTCTTCTCATATACTTGATTAATACTTTCATGATGATGAGTGGCTAATCTCTTTGTGTGATTCTAGGCTGATTGGCTGAAGGTTGTGGGAAAAACAATGATAGAATGACTTAAATCACAGTAGGACCCTGAAAGCTCGAGTCTTTATCCTTAACCCTAAAGCATCTCGCTCAATCGATGAACATCTCGGCCGGGGTGGAATTCTTCTGACCGAGGTGACTTATCTGATCCGAAACTGAGAGTTAAGTGTTAGAGTTTGCCAAATCCTATTCTTATTACACCTTTCCTGGTTCAATGCAAGCCTAGGATGAGACTTACCCGGTAATTCCTTAGTTTGTTTACCTAAGATCATAAGTGTAGGTAATAAAGGTTTATCCTTTATTGGGGTTTGAGTGTGCTTTCATCTCATCTTTGTGAGTTAGCCTGAGACTTACCCGGTAAAGGTTGATTCTATTCCCTTAGATGGTGTGTTAGTTCGAGGTTATAGTTCTTTATCTTAATTCCTTGAGACTTACCCGGTAATAGGAGTTACGGTTTAGTATTAGTGAGTAGTGAGACTTACCCGGTGATCTATTCCACTTTAGTAACACCTTCCCTATGCAAAAACCTCAGCTTTGTCCGCTTATCTTTAGATCTTGAGTTGGAACCACAACTGGATGCTTTAATCCCTAGAATTGCATACTTCCTTTATTGACTTTTATCATCTTTGATTGTTTTAATTGCTTGTGGTTAGTAATTATTAAAGCTTACCGTAATTGGACTTTGTTTCACTAAGTCCCTGTGATCGACCCCTGAAATTCCTTGCTTTTTACTACGATTGACCCGTACACTGCGGGTTCGCATCCTTGTTTTAAGCTTACGTCTAGGGTTATAAATTTAAAGCTTGCACACACCGTTTGGAGCGAACATAGGAGACCAGAGGGCCTCGACCAGATGCCTGGTTGAAGGCATTCAACCAACAGGGAGTACCACTCTTCTCAAGAGAGATAGGGTTACAGACTGAGGTATGGATAGGACATGTAGACTCAACTTTAGAGTCGATTAGATGTCCTGTGAACAGACGGATAGAGCTAGTGCAGTCTCTATTCCGTGACCTTGCATATCAGTGGTGGAGGACTATACGTACCAGAGCCACCAGTTACGATCATATGAGGAGTATGATTAGAGATCAGTTCTGCCCTACCTCACTGAGGAGGGAGAAGCTGCAGGACTTCGTGGAGGCTGGTTTTAAGGATGTACCTATTACAGATGCCATCCGCCGCTTCTAGACTGAGTTAGCTTTGTTGGGTCCAACTTCACCATTAGGGGACCAGCATGTGTATCTATTCTCTCGTCATCTGAGGGAGAGCACGCGTTCATACATGGCGGGATTCCATTGTGAGTCCCTAGCTGATTACCAGGACCGGGCTTCTGCTTTTGAGAGGGAGCGAGCTAGTCAGAGGAGAGCTTCTCAGACGAGACGGTTTGAGAAGAGGTAGCGCACTGGGCAGACTAGTGGAATTGGAGGAGCATCTGGTTCTAGACGAGACCAGAGACGTCAGAGTTACCCCTCGTCTGCACTGACTGTAGATAAGGGACGACAGTGTTACAACTGTGGTGACCCTGGCTATCTGAGGCCAGATTGTCCCAGACCAGCTGTGACTTGCTTTACCTGTGGTAGACCAGGACATCCAGCTGCCATTTGTAGGCAGGGTGGAGTTGCATCTCAACAGGGTTCTTCCCCTGCCAGTGTAGCCAAAGGTGGTCAGAGGACACCTCAACAGCAGACACAGGGACAACAAAGAATCCCAGATCATCCATTTACTCAGGGATTTGCTCCCGGGTTGAGTAGAGACTGAGTTCGTGGTGGGAGTACCACATATGCGAGATGAGCTCAGGGTAGAGCTTTTCAGTTGAGGAGTGTAGAGGATCCACCTGCACCGGCTGCTACAGGTTTCATTCTGCTTCATGGTTTACCTGTTACAGTTTTTTTTAGATAGTTTTTCCCACTATTTATGCATAGTTTAGCATTAGTTCGTGACATTTACATTCAATTCATGTATATTTGTCGAGATAGACGTCTACACGGACAATTTTGCATGTTTTGTAGGTATTTTGGGAGCTTTTAGAGCTTAATCGATACATCCGAGGATCGTTCCTCGTGATGACACATATCCGGGCTCATTGGGAAGCAATTTAGGAGCAAAGGAGAACACATAGACCATGTTGGTGCATGCCTTGCATCAAATCATGGCTCAACGATTAAAAGAGGACTGAAACACTAAAACCACGGTCCACTGGTACTTCCACGGCTGTGGAATGGACCGTGATTCCCTCTGCATAGCTGGGACAGCTGTCCCACGATCTCCATAACCGGCTCTTGCAAATGGTCAAGGCTATAAGTACTCTTGTAGGCTGATTCTAAAAGGAGAGCTGACACACACACATTCTCTCCCATACTCTCTCATTTTGAATTGGATTGGAACTACTCTTGGAGGAGAAGAAACACTCTCATTTTGGAGAAGAAAAGAAGAACACACCATTTTAGAGTCTCATAGTTTGGAGAGTGAATTTGAGTGAACTTGTTGGAAACGATTGCAAGGTTTTGTAAGAAACGAATCGAACCTTCTTTTGAAGGGTTGTAAGTCTCTCTTTTAATATCTATTCAGTTTGTTTTGCTTGTTCTACTTATTTCATCTCTCTTTTATTTCATCCTCTTGATATGGACTCCACGATTGTATGCTTGATGACTTTGATTGTGATGATGCATGTTGTTGGCTAAATAGATGTGATTCTAGGGTAAGGAAATGATGGTTATGGCTTGGACTATGATAGGATAGACCTAAACAAACCTTTGGATGATTTGTTTGCTCGAACCTAGCCTCTGTTGTAAATCACGGCCTGTTCTAGTTGGTTCCACGGCCGTGGAAGTGATGAACTGCCCGTGATTTTGTCTGACTTGCTTGTATTGATAAATCTGAATGGTAGGTTGATAGATTGTTGAAATCCTAGTGTTTGTTGAACTAGATCTATCCTGGGGTGACCTAGTATTAGCAACTAAGAGTGAGAAGAGACCTACCCGGTGATTGTTGCTCTTAGGTACCGAAGATGATGAACTCTAGATAGTAGTGAGCCTCACAAGCCGCTATTGGACTGAGTGTGCTAGGATTGATGTTTAGGACTTGCCTTCCCGAGACTTACCCGGTAAGGAGAGGTTAGATCCCTAGATGACTTTCCGGTTTGTGTAGAATTCCTATCCTTAGGCTCTTTGAGACTTACCCGTTGATGAGACCTTAGGAATGGACTAGTGGACCATGAGACCTACCCGGTGATTGATCCCGATTTAGAAACACCCACTCCCAACATACTATAGTTAATCCAAGGAATGACTAGATAGCTTGAGTCTTATGCTATAACCGGAATTTCTAACCCCTAGAATCCTCTTCTCTCTCATTGATTACCTATCTTGTGTTTGTGTTTGCTCATTTGTATTACTAGCTTAGTTGTTTGTTAATCTTGCATGATTTGTGATCCTTGATTGATCACCACAAAACCAAACCAAAACATTGAGATTTTCATTTCTTTATTTTCATTCTCTTTTCTTTGCCTAGGTCTACACTATCCTTAGTCACTATTGATTCAATTTCACCTTAGTCTTTGTGTTCGACCTCGGAATACTATCCTTACTACAAAACAACCCATACAATGTGGGTTCGCTAGGAGTTAGGAAAAATATATTGAGTTATAAATTTAAGACTTTTGCGTGTCACAATCTTAGCGTAACAATAGCCAAATTTGTGGCTCAGTGTGCGACCTGTCAACAAGTCAAGATAGAGTATTGTAGACCTAAAAGTGAACTCCATCCACTGCCAGTGCCGCAATGGAAGTGGGAGGACGTATGATATCGACGGTAGGATTGGATCAATTTATTGAGATCCGTGCACCTGCCTATTTGGAGCCCACCCTAGAGTTTGTTAGCTCCTTTACCTACCTCCCCACAGAGCGTTCTGTGAAGTACCGGTTGATGAACCGGAACTTCTTAGTACCATTAGAGTATTGGAGGGACATTTTTGGTTTTCCTGCCCCGACCGCCATTGATTTCCCTTCCCGGACTGTAGCTAGAGAGTTTTGGGGATAGATTGCTCACGTGGTTGAGCACGCAGACAGGTGGCGCCCAAGAGACTCCAGGGAGAAGGTTATTTTTCACCTAGCTTTTAGGTTAGCCCACCGTATCTTCAGTGAGACGCTTCTGGCGCGTACTGAGACGTCCCAGAAGGTCCGACAGGGGGAGCTTTTTAGCCTATACTGCATGGTGACTGGAGGGATCCCCGACTTTGGCTTGATGCTGGCAGAGGATCTGCATAGGATCAAGGCCAAGGCGAAGGGGGACATCTGCTGCGGAGAACTTGTGACCCACATCGCCAGCTACCAGGACATGGACCTCAACGCTTGCACTATGGTGGCGGCTGCCAAGCCGCTAGGGCTGCAGGAGATGATCACTCGGCGGATTCTGGTTCCCCGAGGACTGACTACACCATATGTGGCTATGCCATGGGAGCTGACTGCACCGCAGGGGATCAGGTGGTCAGCCCAGTTTACAATTTATGACCCTCATTATTGGCAGACCGCTTGGGCCCCACTGATGGAGGATTATAGAGAGGCAGCAGCTGCACCAGCTGAGGAGGAGGAGGTAGATGATGAGGAGACTGCTGATGACAGGGATGATGGAGTTCCGATGGATACAGGGACGGATACTGCCGGGACGAGTGCACCAGTTATTGATCTTGATGATGATGATGATGATGATACTGAGCCTGCACCAGCCACATCTCCAGTGAGACCTGCTAGGCGTAGAGCACGCCGACATAGAGATCTAGAGGCTCACCGTCGGATCGATGATCTGACGGATCAGATGATTGATTCATATGCCGCTCTATCACTGGATATCCGCGAGATGCAGGAGCGACAACATTACCAACACATGATGGCCCAGATCCAGTTTGAGCACATCATGGGCGACCCGTTCGACCCGTCTCAGTATCCATATGTCCCACCACCACAACCACCGGATCGTGACTATTGAGAGCTGCAGGATTTTCTTTCTTATTTTTATGCAGTTCAGCTTTATGTCTGGTGAGTACTTTATTCCCTTAGACTTATTTTGACCCACTGAGACAGTGTGTCCCAAGTATGGGGTGTTTATTGATGTATTATTTGACACTTATGTGATGTATGACTCTACTTGATCGGATATTTATTTATATTTATGCTTCAGTTTGCATCTATGTGTTTATCTGAGACTGCATGCATACATACAGGTTATTTGATTGAGAAAAACGTCGAAACTGAAAAAAAAACTGGTTTTTAAAAAAAAATTTTGACCTCGACCGGGGCAGTTCTGGCTGAACGAGGTGTTTCACCTCGGTTGACCTAAGAACACCTCGACCGAGGTGGGTTAATTGAGAGTTTTTGAAACGATTTTTGTGCTTCTTATCTGGATATGATCTCAGTGAAGATCTTGCTTACTGACTCTAGTTTTGAAATCTTTATGTGTTTGAAAGGTTTTATAATATATTAAGTTGCTAAATGCTTTGTTTGAAATTTTTTGGCATGTTTAATACTTTGTCTTTATCCAAATTATGTTGAATTTGAAGGTTGACACCGCAAGATAAGTTCTCTCACTTTCTTCCTGGAAAGACCAAGGCAATTCATTCTTCTCTCTCTTCTTCTTCTTGATCATGCTTAGCCCCTCATATATATTTTTGCCTCCCTTTACCTATCCGGGAATTTGGAAGCAAGCGAAGTGGTGAAAGCAAGTAAAGTTAAAGTTGAGAAGTTGGCTGGAAGTGAAAGTGTTAGAAAGAAATAAATAGGTTTGGGGAAGTCAATCATGATGATGAGTAACTCGGCACCATTCACATATCCGGGTGTTTGTGTCTTGCCAAAGTCGGATTGAGCGATATTCCTAACGGGTCATGGTATGTGCATCAAGGGTTTGATGCATCTCAAGAAATTGATGATTGCTGATTTCCTAGGCTTCGGTTATTGTGCACCTCTATCCATGCATCCCAAAAAGTAAAGTAAAAAGAAAAAGTGTGAAATAAGCAAAGCTTATTGGTGTAAGATGTTGCAAGTCAAAGTGAAAGTAAAGTATATCCTTTTCCCGGATTCTAGCACCACATTACCTTACATACATCCCTACCCTACACGTTTCTTGACCTTTCTTTTGGGAAGCCCTTGAGACCTCGAGCTTGTTGATTGACTTGGTGGTTTAAACTGGATTATGCATGATTAATTTCGATAATTATGACTTATTATGCATTCTATGATTTTATGCAAAGATGAACAACTTTCTTATATTTATAAAATGTTTTGATCATATTTTGATTTTAAAATCCATGAAGTATTCTCTTAGAGTGATCTATGATTGTAGCACACCATAAAAAATGTTTTGAAAGACTTTTCATCAATTTTCTTGACTTATAATCCATTCTATCTTTCCTTTTATATGCGGAACTTGCTTGGGAACAAGCAAGGGCTAAGTATGGGGTATTTTGATAGCATAAATTATAGTCTATAATTTGGGGTTTGTTTGGACGTTTTATCTTCAATAATCTGCATATTTGTATGTATAATATGTGATTATATTACCATTTCATCTACCTTTGCGGGAATCGAGGTCTACACCTGGTTTTGTTGTAATCGTAGGTAAAATGGCACGTTTTGCATCAAAAAGGAGCAAAAAGGAGTTATGGAGTCATTGTAGCTACATTCAGGAACATAAGGAACCATCCAGGAAGCATAACCATGGATTAGAGATTCACTTTGGACCAGATTTGAGAGATTTCACATTCAGTTGTGACTCACCTCGGTTGACCACAGATTCACCTCGACTGAGGTGATCCAGAGAAGCCGACTCGACCGAGGCGAACACATGGGACGCGGCGAGAATATTTTATTTTTGGCTGAGATTTTTTATCTTTGGAAAGAGATCTTATATTTTTGGGCTTGGCTCCTGGAAGGAAGAAGATATGCTAGATCATATATTTTACCTATTTTTATGGGAAGAGATCTTTCTAAGATATCTTATCTTTGGAAAGTAATTTTCCTATAAAAAGGGTCGGATTTCCCACAAATCTGACATCCGCATACAGTTGGAGATCCCGCATAGCACACAGCAGCCATACTCCAGTTGGGAGATTTGAAGAACCTTTTTGAAGGTTGAAGAAGGAAGATTGTAGCTTTTATAGCTTTTGAAGGGTTTTTGTAAGATCATATTAGATTCCCTTCCTTGTTGTCTTGTCTTGTTGGATTTCTATCCAAGGAACGCTTTGTTGTGATATTTGATTCAGTTATTGAAGTCTTTTCATTAAATTCTTCTTGTTTAAATATTCACATTCTTCCCATATACTTGATTAATACTTTCATGATGATGAGTGGCTAATCTCATTGTGTGATTCTAGGGTGATTGGCTGAAGGTTGTGGGAAAAACAATGCTAGAATGATCTTAATCACAGTAGGACCCTGAAAGTTCGAGTCTTTAACCTTAACCCTAAGCATCTCGCTCAGTCGATGAACATCTCGGCCGGGGTGGAATTTGGCTGACCGAGGTGACTTATCTGATCCGAAACTGAGAGTTAAGTGTTAGAGTTTGCCAAATCTTATTCTTATTACACCTTTCCTGGTTCAATGCAAGCTTAGGATGAGACTTACCCGGTAATTCCTTAGTTTGTTTACCTAAGATCATAAGTATAGGTAATAAAGGTTTGTCCTTTATTGGGGTTTGAGTGTGCTTTCATCCCATCTTTGTGAGTTAGCCTGAGACTTACCCGGTAAAGGTTGATTCTATTCCCTTAGATGGTGTGTTAGTTTGAGGTTATAGTTCTTTATCTTAATTCCTTGAGACTTACCCGGTAATAGGAGTTACGGTTTAGTATTAGTGAGTAGTGAGACTTACCCGGTGATCTATTCCACTTTAGTAACACCTTCCCTATGCAAAAACCTCAGCTTTGTCCGCTTATCTTTAGATCTTGAGTTGGAACCACAGCTAGATGCTTTAATCCCTAGAATTGCATATTTCCTTTATTGACCTTTATCATCTTTGATTGTTTTAATTGCTTGTGGTTAGTGATTGCTTAAGCTTACCGTAATTGGACTTTGTTTCACTAAGTCCCTGTGATCGACCCCTGGAATTCCTTGCTTTTTACTACGATTGACCCGTACACTGCGGGTTCGCATCCTTGTTTTAAGCTTACGTCTAGGGTTATAAATTTAAAGCTTGCACACACCGTTTGGAGCGAACAGCAAGGAAGTCCTGGAACACATAATCGCTTCTTGAAGCTGACACAATAAGTTGTCAACACGACACAATGAATACACTAGGGCAAATAAAGCCCTTCTCTACCCATTCCTCAAGTTGTCTCTTCAGTTCTAACATCTCAACAGGCGCCATACGATATGGGTCCTTTCAAATCAATCTTGTACCACACTTCAACTCAATATCAAAGGCCACACTCCACTGAGGCAGCAAACCAGACGGTTCAGTAACACGTCTCTAAGCTCATAAACCACTAGAATATCTTCCAAGGCTGGACTCTCTTCCTCCTTCATGGCATAACGTCAGAAGGAATTGCATGCATGTGCTATAAGCCTTGCTACCCGTATGGCACTAATGACAAAACCCGCTCTTTGTAGGTCTTAACCTCGGAAGACCTCTATCTAATCTATCTCAGTAGAGACTATAACAGTCTTCTAACTGACATCTAACACAACATGATATCTATCCGTCCCATCCATACACATAATGACCTCCTCATGCACCTATGACATGACAAAGAAGTGTACAAGCAACACACAAGTCCTTACATAAAGGGGACAATCACATATCTCGCAGGTACCTCTGACCCCTAACTAGTATCCCTATCAAGGAAGGTCTACCCTCTATTGTATCTAAAATTAAACTATACATGCATCAAAAGCGAAGAGTGCATAGCACCCATATCAAATAAAACTCCACTAGATAAACCATTAACGAGAATGGTACCTGTAACAGCTAATGCCAACAGCTCCATTGTATATAATCACTCAAACCTCGGACCTATGCTCCTCAGGTATCACTGAGGTCATCACCATAGCCTCCACTTCTACTCTTTTTGCACCGGAAAGAGGAAGGTCTTGTTGAGAAGAAACATTACCTTGTTGACAAAAGGGGGCCAAATGGACTAGTTCACCACATGTAAAGCATACTATCGGTGCCAAAGAACACTCAGGGCGCAAATGATCTAGATCGCCACAGTTGAGACGCAGACGTCCCATCTCTACTACTGATACGGGTGACTCCTCTGCACTTCTCAGCTCAAAGGCTCTACCCTGAGCTCCTCTGGTGTCAGTGGTACTTCCACCACGACCTCTACCTCTATTCGACCCGGGAACAGATCCTTGAGTAGAAGGACGATCTAAAGCTCTCTGTTGTCCTTGTGTTTGCTGCTGAGGTGTCCATAGACCACCTCCCGCCACACTGGCAGGGGAAGATCTTTACTGTGATGCAACTCTACCTTGCCTACAGAAGGCAGCTCTATGATCTGGTCTACCACAGGTGTAGCAAGTCACTAGTGGTCTCGTACACTTTGGTCGCAAATGTCCAGACTTCCCACAGTTATAACAAGATCTCATCTCACCAACAGTCCATGTAGAACGGGGATCACTCGAATGTCCATGTGCTAGACTTTGTCTACCTCCTAAAGGGTCTACTTCCTCATTCACTAGCTCGATCCGTTGTTTCTTCTTTGATCTAGAAGCTTCAGTTGATACCACAGATGTTGGTAAGCCCGGTGTAAGTTTACCCGCTCTTGCAACTTCATATACTTAACGTATATATTCTCTAAACTCGAGTCCACTCATCGAGACGTAATCAAGCTCTTCATGGTCGTCCTTTGCTATAGGCGATACAACAGCAGAAACTAGTCCATGACCTATCACTACTGGAGGAAGAGGGGGCATATTCCCACCTCGTTCCACTACAAATGTTGTTCTAGTCTGAGCCATCTGCAGAGTATACGCACCTAATCTTATAAGGCTATATATATGCCATATGTATCGGTATATATGTATATAACACATCCACATAATCCATAATACACATATATATACATATCTATGCTGCAGAGATCCATGGCAGAGGTGACGACTTCTCGTACATTCTATCCCAAAACCACACTTAAAACCAAAAACGTTTTAAAACGTCAGATCCCATGTGGGTTCTGTTTATTTTACCTAAAAAACCTCATTGCAGGTAGTAAGTACCATTGTTGTCAACCTAAGGCTCTGATATCAACTCTGTAACACCCCGAATCCGCGGGACTCGGATTGTCACATTGGGCTAGGATCTCACAATGGATCATGACCCTAGCTTGACAACAAGTTCACTGGACCTTACAACATGGCACTAACAGATATAAAAACAAATACATAAAACCGTATAAACTGTATAACCAAAGGTAAACAACAACATAGCCGAGTATGGAACAACATCCTCACACAGGAGGTAAACAAGACATCATCCTCACGCAGAACGGAAAACATAAACAACCCCAAAACCAACCACCTAATGTACGAGAGTCCTCGGCCTGTCACCCTGCCAGATCACCCAGCAGCGCCTATCCTGCAAACATCTACAACACGGTATGAAACCGTTAGCTAACCATACATATATGGGGTAATGCATAAGCACAAGCACAATCATGAAAGATAAACACATCAGCATGCTATCACACATTTACCCATTTATTATCTTTATATAATAACCATTCACTCAAACACCGTATATATATATATAGATAGATGAAAGTATGTGACACGAGGACCGATATATCCCCGCCTCTGAGTGCAATGTCCAGTTGTATGAGTATCGGTCACACAATCCGTGTACCCTATGGGTGTGGATTGTGCCCTTCCTGTAAACCAGTCTGGCCCGACATCAGAGAACCTCCCAGACTCCACGGCGGGATGAAGGGAAAGGTTATCACAGCCACGCAGTGGGGCAGACAATAGAACATAGGTCGATAAAAACGACAACTCATGCTATCATAGCAAACATAAAAAGCACACACCACTCATGCAAACACCCAATATAGGGATGGTAGCTAAGTAAGTCCTACGGACTTACTTCAACCTCGTACAAACTCAACCACGATCACCTCTACACTAGAGGGACAACACGGCCTATAAACAAGGCATAAAGAGATATATCAACCTCTATTCATCAAAGGGGTCACACCTAGACCCAAAGGGATCCATAAGGATCATACTCAGTCTATAAGCCTCACAACCAACTAAAACTCAATATCTCAACATAACTCACGATTCCTCAAATCTCAAGGTAGTATCTAATCGACATTCCTCAATCTCAATTCTAATCCTATTTTAATTAATTAACCTTTAATTAATTAATTAAATTTCGTCAGAATAACGTTTTGCCCGCAAGCAATTTTTAAACCCATCTGTCATCAGATTTCATCAAACAAACTACCTATAATCACCAAAATAATATAAAGACCATAATAGAATTTCTAATTGTCCTATTTGACAAGCCTAAAGTCAATTTAGGCCAAATCATAGTACGGAAAACGAATAAATTCATAACTTATTCGTTACTAACCCGATTGACGATCTGAAAGAAGATTCGGAATCACAACGACGCAGGCTACGCATGGACAGCATCAAATTCACCGGAATCTGAGCGACGGAACCGTCTTGGTGACATATATGCTCGGCCAACCCTCCATATACTCGGAAATGCAAAAACTCGGTACCGATATAAAGAGAATGAAGAGAGGAATCCAGAAACTCAAACGGAATTGAAATCGGATTAGAAACGGAGAGTATATCTGATTTTGAAGGTTGAGAGAAATCAGAGCTTTTACGAGGAAACGTGAAAGGAAATGAATTAATAAAGGATTTTCCGCTATTTATAGTGAAGACGATAATTATCCTTTAGCAAAGTCGATAATTATCCTTTAACCGATCCAAAGGCGGGTCGAACCTCTTTCTCCAAACTTCTCGAGATTGGAATAATATATCTGAAATATTGTAGGGATAACTATTCCACAACTGTCTCGGAAAACGTGTATTCCTAAGCCGTCTTTCTTAGCCGTTAAGAAACAAAATAGCGACTCTTTTGGCTGTTTTGTCTCTCCATGTTATTTCATATCTAGGATATATCCGATGTCCTGATCATTTCTCTCAACTGCATTTTTATTAATTGGAGCTCCCAAATGCTCCAAATAACACCGGAGGGTAAAAATAATTACCTAGAGAAAAAAGTAAAAATTTTCCCAAACGTCCAAAATTACGCCAGGAACATAACGGTGGGACTCATACTCATCACTTGCGAAATCTTCGAGAGTTATATGTCAATTACTATCAACGATTAAGTTAATCAACATTAATTAGAATTCCGAAATCCTTGCTATTGCACATTCTATCCTAGACCGATTGTGTACCAAGTTCAAAATCAAATTCCTCTTTAAAACTCATACCCCTTTTCGGGTTTTGTTTATTTGTCTATTTGGCCTTTCAATAAGATTGCATGTGCCATTGTTGTCAACCTAAGGCTGATATCATTTTTGTAACACCCCGAATCCATAAAACTCGTGATGCTACGGGCTAGGACCTCACAATGGGTCATGGCCCTAGCTTGACAGCAAGTTCATTGGACCTTACAACAAGGCACAATAAATATAAAACCAACATCGATAAAAAGGGAATATTATAAACCAAAATACATACATAACACATCCGAGTATCAAAACTGTACAGCAGATTCCATACATCCCAAAAACCCACAACATCCTAACATGTACGGGAACCCTATACTGGTCACTCCTGCTAGATCACTCTGCAGTCTTCCTAACCTGCAAGGCATATACAACACAGTATAAACCGTTAGCTAACAATCCATATGTTAGAATAGCGTAATAACACACTCAACACATAAGTAAGATATCACACAAGCATGTTCACAAACAAACCGTTTATTATCTTTCCTTAAGTGGTTCACTTTACTAATTCAACTTAGGTTGTGACACAAGGATCCTCCAACCTTTGCCTCTGTCCCCGTATACCTACGAGTGATATATATATATATAGGGTGTAGTTCCCATGAGAACACCCCTAACGTGAGAACATGAGAACAATCGTACACCGTTGGATGTGAGTATTAAGGGTTGAGATTTAGAGTAGATATCAAAAATAATAATAACTACGAATAATAGTAATTAGGAATCCAACAATAATTACGAATAATCCACTCAACCAACAATAACTACGAATAATACATTAAACGATATGGCACATTCGTAACAAAACTAATAATAATTACGAATCTGTTCTCATGTTCTCACGTTAGGGGGTGTTCTCATAGGATCTATACTCTCTCTCTCTCTCTCTCTCTCTCTCTCTCTATATATATATATATATATATATATATATATATATATATATGTATGTATGTATGTATGTATGTATGTATGTATGTATGTATGTATGTATGTATGTATGTATGTATGTATGTATGTATGTATGTATGTATGTATGTATGTATGTATGTATGTATGTATGTATGTATGTATATCGCCGTCTACCTGTCAGGGATGGTCGTAGAGAACCTCCGAACTTTAGACAGAGCTAGGCAGTGATGTCACCGTCCGGTTATAATACACTTGGGCCATTAAACACATAAGGTCATCCTATTCCGGTTATAGTTATATACATATAAACACACACCACTATTACATTCAAACCAACACACGGAAGGTAGCTAAGTAAACCCGAGGGACTTATTTGTTACAAGGTAATCCCTTATTCATTCAACTCTTAGATTCCCGCAACAATATACACCACACCTGATAAATCAAGGCACACATGCCAACCATCGAATAACATGCTAGAAGATTCTAACTTCTAGTCTTACAAATCTCACAAGAACATACATATCAGAACCATTCTCAATACTTATCAAATTCTCAAAGCCTCTCAAGGTATTCCAACATAATCAACCCATCATCATAACCTAGTATGCTTCTACAAGGAAGCCACAACTCAAGAGGAAAGGAAAGACATACCGAAGAACTTGGTGCGTCTTGAGAAATGCGCGGGCGCGGCAACAGGGAGGCACGGGCGCGGTGACAATTGGGTGCGGAGGAGGTGAGGCGTTGGTACGGCGGCTCAACTCCAGGCACAGGTGCGGTGACAAGCAGGCCCGAGTGCGGGTTCACAACAGAACTTCGCCCATTTTCTTATGTTAGCTTCTCTTCTCGATCTCTACTTTTCATCTAAGGATCCCTAGCCCAGCTTATCTTCATCAATCATCAAATCCACAAACCAACATCTAATGGTTACATAATCAACAAGATACTCCTTGTTAGATTCAAAACAAGAAAAAGAAGGAAGAAAACGAGAAGAGGAGGAAGAAAGGACGGGAGGAGATCTCACCACTCTTTCTCATATGAACAAATGAAAAACCGAAGTAGCCCAAGCTGCTGCAACCTCAATCCATTAGCCACTAGCATCATCATCTATATCTTTAACATCATCTTGGAGGAAGATTCAAGAAAGAAAAAAAAGAAGGAAAGGAAGGCAGAAGAAGAAGAGAATGAGTGTAAAAGGGGGAAGAAGAACAATCTGGGAGGGGGTCACAAACCTTCCCCACAAAGGAAAAAGGAAAAGGAAGAAAGGATGGCGGCCAAAATGTCGGCCGCCTACCCTGCAAAACCGTGACCGCGAGCAACCTCGCCTCTACTACGGCCAAGCCGAGGCGCGGTCGCGGGATCCTAAAAGTAACATGATTGTTACATATATCCAGTTTAAAATTCAGTTTAAGAATGTCACAAGGTGCATAGAGCGAGAATGGAGCGATCTATCTATGGTTCGTCCGATCTATCTTCCTTCGTCGATTCAATAAAGGAAGAGATTATGTAACTATGTATTCGGAATCCTCATTATTTTAGGGTTTGAAGAGCCAAACTTTCTTTGATAATTCTATGATGTTCATGATTTTTGTTATCGTTTGATTATACGCCTTAAATAACGCGTTATGGTAGTCAAAAGTTTTTCTATGCAAGATGTGATAGTTGCATGTAAAATTGATTTGATCTTATTTGTGCTTCCATGTGTTAGTCGCAAGATGCGAGAGTTGCGTGATTGATATCTTTAATATTCTACAAGATGCAAGAGTTGCATAGGATTGTCCACTTCATAGCATGACTATATTATTTGGATAAAACTATAATTTTATTATGCAATGTTGTGGTAATTCGAATTTTGAGATGTCTTTATTAATCACATGTAAAACTTTCGTTTTCCGATATTTGTGGATGGATCAAACCATCGAATATATTTTATTGGCTTGGCAAGTGTATTCATTATATATAGGCCAAGTTGGGCTCTGCGATCAAGTTGTCTCCCTCTTTCTTTGACTTGTCATAAATTATATACTATTGATCGGCCGATTTGTGACCTACAGAAATTATATATCAATTTGTCATATCTACAAAAGAAAGAAGATATTTAACAATTGTAGAAATCGGCTATATTGTAGGAAAAATAAAGTAGAATGAAAAGAGAGAATTCGATGAAGCCTTGAACATAAGGGTTAGAAGGGTTTTTAAACAAGTATAGGCAGCACACAAAATTCATTCATTCAGATTGTGGACATTACTTGTGATTCAAGGACAGTTGAAGGGAGTAATCTTGTATTCTCCACTTTCTTTGACAGATCTACAATTGTGTTGTAGACCTCCAGAATGGATTGAAAGTAAATCACAAACACTGAATAAGCATGTGATCTACCATAATATAGTCAATAAATACTAGTAAATGGTCATAAAAATTCATTTAAAATGTAACAACGTAGATGGTGACGGTGGTGACTGCTCTTAATTTAATTTTTATATGTACAGTCTTTGATCCGAACTTAGCGGATGCATAATAAAAGCACTATTTCCTTTCAAAAAATACTCTTTTTTACTCATAACTAGTTTATTTGCTAGTGTTGTTTTCAAAGTTACTTGAATACACATTAACGATTTGATGAAATGTTAAGCGTTTCTTCAAATTGGCGTTTGATGATGTCTCGAGGAGACGTACGTAGACATTTGTTTTTATGTTAATAAATTAATCATAATAAACGAGCGTCGGTCATCAACTTAACTTGAGTTTCAATTAAAAAAACAATTAGCTGACACTAACAATAAATGTTACCTTTATAATAGACCTAGTTGACACCTACTCATCATATAAATTAAGGAAACCGAGATCACTAATTCAAAACCAGATACAAATCTCTCTCTCTTGTATTTCGTAGTAATTACGTTTTCTAACCTATTGTTTATCATAAACGATAATTTCAGATTTATTCTTTAATATAAACTATAATACATTAATCTTACTATATTAAGAGATTGCAGTTGCAGACGACAATAAATTAGATATGTATCCGGTTTCTACTAAACCGTCAAACAGCCGGTTTTCTAACCTATTGTTTGACGTTTTTAGTTTAAGTTTGGTATTAGGTCAAATCTTAATCGGCGGTTTATGTTTATGCCCCAAATCTAGAATAAATAGTACCGTAAATTTGAAGTGTAAAATATTCGATAATACTCCATGTTTTGGTAAATTAAATCTTTTGTAACACTTCACTCCGTATGAAAGATATATTTTATTGAATAAAAGAAGAGTAGGGTTATGATTTATATAATTAAAATGTATTCCGTGTTTTATGGATGTGTTGTAGTACTTGTAATATTGAGAACCATTTGTTAATGACTCGAAATTGTGAAATTCCGAAGCCCCTCAACGCATAGGAATAGGTGGGTGCGGTTCATCTACCTCGACCTACCATACGGATATCACACTCTCCTTCACAACAATATCCCTATTTTTGTTCCTTTGCTTTATTTTAATGCTAATTCACAACTAGTCACATGTAATGTAAACGCATCATTATGTTTTAAATTTCAAACTCTTATTGTCTTAGGTTGAGTATAATCATATCATATACCTTTGCTTTATTCTTTTATAGAATGATCTACTCTATTAACTCAATGAGTGTAACCTCGTAAGAACCGATAGTATTTAGCAACATATTTTATCATATAAATACATAAGTCATAATTGGCTTCTAAAGAAACGCTATGAATACCTAATATTATCATATTATATATCTCTATGTATCGTAAGATAACATAATTAGTAATTGATCCTTAGGATAAATGAGATAAATTTCGTCTACACATTACTCCCTTTTATCTATATAAGTATGAGAACTGAAATAGTTTACGTCTAATATCATTCCAAAGTGAATGCTATACCCCAAATTCTCAAAACTCAAATGTTACGGGTTAGGACTTCACAATGGGTCATGCCGAGTACTACAATCTATCAAATCAACGACAACATAAAAAATATAGTTGTGTTGTGTTTATCACCAGATCTTGCAACAAGGCACAAATAAATATAAATTTGAAATTGACAAAATATCCAAAATGTCATAAATCCAAAATAAAGACAAGACTCCAGCCGAGTACTACAATCTATCAAATCAATGACAACAGAAATAGAAGCCCGTATTGTTCCCTATAATGTACAAGACCCCCCCCCCCAGCTGACCACTCCAACCGGATCACTCGATAACATCTCTATCTTGTAAGACATCTACAACAACGGATGAAACCGTTAGCTAACATTCTATATACCAAAATAACCATAACAGCACATACACACAAAAGTAAGATATACCACACAACATGCTCTCACACCAACCGGTTATTATCTTTTACGTTATACACTTTACTAATTCAACTTCTTTTGTCGCACGAGGATCTCACGAACTGCGTCTCTGTCCCCTTATACCAACATGACTAGATCTGATGCATCTCACCGTGTACATGTCTGGACTAGTCGTAGAGAAGCTTCTAGTCTCTTGTAGAAGTGGACAAGCTGTCACCGCCCGTTACTCATTGGGCCAAATGTCAATACATGTCGTCCTAGCATGTTATCATTATTAGCATACAACACATACCACTATCACAGTTAAGCTAACACACAAAAGTCAGTTAAGTAAGCACAAGGGACTTACGTGTCTCTAAGTAATCTAGCTATCAATCCACGCTCAGTTTCCCGCAAGAAGATACTTTACGCCTGATCAAACAAGGCATACATATCAACCACTATTCAACATGTTAGAAGTTCCCAACTTCTAGTTTCAATGATCTCTACAAGATCATATGCACAACATGCTAGAATGTTCCAACTTCTAGTCTCATTGATCCTTACAAGGTCATAAACACAACACAACTATACTTCATACTCTCACAATACGTCCACAAAATCACTTAATGCGATCATAACATGAGATAACTCTCAATCACCACTAGTTGGTATTCCCACTAGATAGGCTAGATTCCAACTTAGCATGATCTACTCTAGAACCGAATAAGACAAAAGGAAGGAATCAACATACCAAAGGTTGGTACTCACTGGAGGTAAAACGTGGCCGCGGAAGAGAAAGACCGCAAACGCGGTGACAAGCTTCGAGACGCCCCGACCACGGTGGTCGAAGGTGCAGGCACAGTGACACTGGGAAGACACGAACGCAGTAGGGTGCAGGCACGTTCGCATAAGAACTCCATAGACGATCGTCCGATTTGTTCTTCGATGTGGAACGAGGCTCCGTGCCTCCTTGGTTGGCGTGGCTCTACTCTGACTCTACTCTACAAGTCTAACAACTTGACAACTCCCTCGATTCAGCCATCCATACGACACAAAGGAAGGAGTCACACAAGAATCAAACTTGATTCCATAACAAGAAGAAGAGAAAGAAATGAAGAAGAAAGAGAAAGGGGAAAGACTTATTGTCTGCTCTAGCAACTTGCCAAGGTGTCCTCAGCCTTCAACCAACGTGAAGAAGCAGACACACCACTTGAATGAGGAAGAGATCAAGAGAGGTAAATAAGAAAAAGATGAAGGGAAGAGGAAGATTGTGGACCGGAAAAGAGGGAAGGGAAACAACTGTTAGGGTTAAAGGGAAGCAAGATTGCCAAAGATCTATTTTAACCAATAAGGAAAGATTAACGATGGTTACGAAAAAATAAAAAATCATGATTTGTTGTTCACCCGCACCCGCGAGGAACATCAACAGCACCCTAGCGCGTACGGGCTGCCCCACGGGTAGTCAACTGGCCGCGGTCGCGGTGGCTCTTCTCGAGCCTAAAAAACCCGGTTGTTACATCAAATCTTCCTAAAAACAAGTTTCGTCTTGAAACTTAATCAAACGCTGGTCCTCTCGGTCACACATCTCGAGGTCGATCACAAGTGCCCGTGAAGGCATAATCCTTCTATCCACACACATACGTTATTAGTATTAACACATTACGATCTAATAAGATCACATAACACATTCCATTAGGGAACACAACAACATAAACCATCACATATGCACAAAAACTCAACAAGGATAGACTTGAGACTCACCCTCGATCCTATAGATGCAACTAGCTCTGCATAGAACTCCGGATAGTTCTTCCTGATATTATCCTTCGTCTTCCAAGTACCCTCATCGGCTCCCTTTCTAGACCACTGAACTCTCATCATTGGTATGTCCTTCAACCAAAAGTGTCTCGTACTCTGCTCTAGGATATCTACCGGATGCTCTATAAACGTGTGGTCCGGATCAACCACTAGATCTTCATAAATGATTATGTGTGTCGCGTCTGGTATATACTCCCGCAGTTGAGACACATGAAAGACCCGATGAACACCCTTACTCGCTCAAGAATCTCAAAAGGTTCGAGATATCGGCGACTCAACTTCCCCTTAATGCTGAAACGGCTGACGCCTTGCGTCGGTGAACCCATAACCATACCTGAGTTCCCACTCTAAACTCTAGAGGTCGGAGCCACTTATCAGCATAAGACTTCTGAAGACTCAATGCGCCCAACATCCACTCTCGGATCAATGTTGCTCGAGCGATGTCATCTTGTATCTGATAAGAAGGTACTCCACTAGCACTACTCGGCTTATCCCATCATAGAGGTGTACGGCATCTCCGCCCATACAACGCCTCATAAGGAGCCATCCTGATCGACACATGTCATCTGCTGAAATACGAAAACTCAACCAAAGGGAGGTGATCTGGCCACACATGTCCCCAATCCATCATACAAGCTCTCAACATATCCTTCAAGGTCTATATAGTCCTCTCAAACTAACCGTCCATCTGAGGATGATAAGCTCTTGTGAAATGAAGGCTCGTACCTAAGGTTGTGTGCACCTGTTTCCAAAATCTCGAGGTAAACCGTCCATCTCTATCCGAGACGATGGCCTTTGGTATCCAATGAATCTCACTATATGTCTAGTGAACTCCTCAACTAACCGACTCACGGACCATGTTTCCTTAATAGGAATGAAACGAGTGGTCTTTGTCGGTTGTTCTACCACAACCCAAACAGCATGGAAGCTCCTACTCGTACTTGGGTGTGCTGAGTAAGCTGTAGTGTGAGCCTCTTGTAAAATCCTCTGCTTCATCTCTTTGTCTGAAGGCACACATATGCGCTTTTGGCGTCTCATCACTTCGTCGGCACCTATGGTAAACCGAGGTGCCTCGCCTCGAGACATCATGTCTCGGATCCTCCTCAATGTTGGGCAGCTCTCCTGTTCTGTTAGTTATCTCCGAACAGGTTGGGTAACATCTCCAAGGTAGATAAGTGGTTGTCCGCATACGGGAACTAGATATCTAAATCTAGCCATGCTAGATCTCTCTACAACTGAGGCTGAGCCGTCAATCAAGTTATCTCCTTCTCTCGAGGCGTGTTCTTGCTAAGGGCATCGGAGACTACATTCGCCTTCCCTGATGGTACAGTATCTCCATATCAAAATCCTGGATCAACTCAAGCCGTCTCCTGTGGTGGTTATTCAACTTCCGCTGAGTGAATATGTACTTCAAACTCTTATGGTTTGTGAAATCTAGCACGTAGCTCCATACAATAATGCCAGTAGATCTTAAGAGCATGTATCACTGTAACCAACTTGAGGTCGTGTGTCGGATAGTTCTCCTCATAGTTCTGCAATTGTCTAGACGCGTATGCAATAACCCTATCTCGCTGCATCAAAACACATCCTATGCTCAGCTTGAATGTTTCATTGTAGACTACAAAGTCCTCTATGCCCTCACGTTATGCTAAGATAGGAGCGGAAGTCAACCTCCTCTTCAACTCCTCAAAACTCTGCAGGCACGGCTCAGACCACACAAATCTAGTAGACTTCGTCAACAAGGAAGTGAGTGGTCGGGTGAGTACGGAAACCCTTCTACAAACTAGCGGTAGTAACCCTCAAATCCTAGGAAGCAGCGTACCTCCTTAACATTCTTTGGAGGCGCTCATGATGCTACAGACTCTATCTTCGCCGGATCGACCTTGATCCCCTCAGTGGAAACCAAGTAACCAAGAAAGGCCACCTCCGACATCCAAAACTCACATTTAGAGAGCTTATCATATATCTCTCTATCCTGCGGGAATTAGAGTACCATCCTCAAGTGCCTTACATGCTCCTTTCTGCTCCTAGAGTACACTAGGATGTCGTCTATGAAAACCACTACAAACTAATCCAAGAAGCCGATGATGATGTCGTTCATCAACTCCATGAAGACGGCGGGCGCATTCGTGAGCCCGAATGACATCACTACAAACTCGTAGTGGTCATACCTAGTCCGAAATTCCGTCTTAGCCACGTCTTGCTCTCTCACCCTCAGCAGGTGATATCCTGACCTCAAAGCAATTCATGAAAACACGGTAGCCCTATGTAGCTGATCTAACAAATCGTCGATGCGGGGCAGCGGGTACTTATTCTTGATGGTTACTTTATTCAGCTCACGGTAGTCGATACATAACCTCATCGACCCCTCCTTCTTCCTGACAAAGAGTATTAGTGCATCCCAAGGAGATACACTAGGGCGGATGAAGCCCTTCTCCGCTAACTCCTCGAGTTGCTTCTTCAGCTCTAGCAGCTCGATAGGCGTCATTCGATTTGATGCCTTCGAGATTCTCGTCCCAAACTCTAGCTCAATACCAAAATCTACACTCACTTGCGGTAGTAAACCGGAAGACTCACAGAATACATCCGTGAACTCACTCAATACTGGGATTTTCTTCAGTGTCGGACTCTCACTATCGTTCATGGGATAACACCAAAAAACCTCACAACCCTGCTCCATAAGTAGCGCAACTCGGACTGCGCTAATGATTGCACCGATATTTCTGAGGTCTCAACCTCGGAAAATCTCCACATGACCTGTCTCAGTAGTGAATGTCACAATCCTCTTACCAATGTCTAACACTGCTCTATTCCGGTTCATCTAATTCATCCCCAAAATGACTTCCACATGTACTAAATACATGACGAAGAAGTCTGCTAACCAATCACGATCTCCCAAATGAATGGGACAATCGTGAACCTC
The DNA here is from genome assembly GCA_033239125.1 of Fagopyrum homotropicum. Taxonomy (NCBI): domain Eukaryota; kingdom Viridiplantae; phylum Streptophyta; class Magnoliopsida; order Caryophyllales; family Polygonaceae; genus Fagopyrum; species Fagopyrum homotropicum. Next base: position 51,139,513 of record BSWB01000007.1, on the reverse strand, counting down.
CCGTGTGCCTCTAACCTTACCCCTATCATTGACAGGGAAAGAACCTTGTTGTGACGGTGCCTTGCCCTATCGACAATATACAACTTTGTGTCCTGGCTTGCCGTACGTGAAGCAAGTCACTAGTGACTTCTTACAATCGGCTCGCATATGATCATACCCTCCGCAGTTATGACATTGTCGTCCTCTATCAAGAGTTTGTGTTGTCTTCTAGTAACTAGGGCGCCCTTGTGTCTGGCCACGCCCAAAACTTGAAGCTCAAGCTATACTATTGGCCAGTCCAGTCCGTTGTCTCTTCTTTGTCCCTCCTAATTGAGCAACCCTCCTCGAACTCGGTCGGTCTCTCTCATAAGCTGAGATCAGTCCTGATAGGCCATGAAGGAGTCACAACAAAAACTCACATGATATGCATAGGTATTCTCCCTCAGTCTCCGAGAAAAAAGATACACATGATGGTCCTCTAGAGGTGTGGAGGGACCCAATAGTGCCAACTCCTCCTAGAACTTTCTGATCGTCTCGGAAACAGGAATATACTCAAATCCAACCTCAATAAAATCCTCCAGTCTCTCCCTCCTCAGTGCGGTAGGGTAGAAACGCTCCCGGATGAGACTCCTCATCTGCTAAAATCCTGTGACTCTACTACGGGCGGTCCTCCACCAATATTGTGCCTAGTCTCGGAACAGTGTTTGTAGAAACTCCACTCGTCAATCCTCCAGGTAGCATATCGACTCTAGTGCTATCTCAACGTGCCCAAATCAGTGCTCCACCTCTAACCCCACCTTCCTTTCAAAAAGGGGTACTCGTAGTTGGTCGAAAGTCTTCAACCATGAATCTGGTATTGGTGTTCATTTCTCAGTTTGAGGTTTGTCAAACTCAACTCTCCTCTCGGGTGCAATTGACACCTGAGTCAACCTCTGTGAAACCTCAACTGACCTATAGGTATGGGTGGGTTTGAGGCAAATCCCCTTGTCCTAAAGGCCTCCTTTACTTGCCGTATATAGTTTTGGAGCTCTGACACTCCTAACAATAAATGCACTGACCCAACCGGTTGTGCTTCTGACCTAGAAGCGTTCTCATTCCTTACCTCGAGAACTATACTCTCCGGAACCTCCTCGGCTTGCTCCTCATCCGATGATGGCTCAACTATGGGAACATGTCCCCGACCTCTAGCTATCGGAGGTCTACCTACTCGTCCGCGTCCTCGAACCGTAGGAGGAAGAGGTGGTCGATCTCTACCTTGTCCTACATCAGTTGTTGCCCTAATGTGTGCCATCAGCGATAAGGTCATAACTACGTTTAAGGCTATGCTAATAATACCACAATAATATAAAGTCCAGAAAAGCAACTACAGACCAACATAGAAATTAGGCTGCAGAGATCCGCGGAAGTAGTGGTGGTCCCCCATACATTCTATCTCAAACCGACTATGCACGTGTTTTAAAAACAAAAATACCTTTCAAAACTCAAACCCCTTTCGGGTTCTGCTTATTTATCTATTAGACCTTTTAAAAAATTGCGAGTGTCATTGTTGTCAACCTAGAGGTCAGATACCATGTTGTAACACCCCAAATTTTCGGAACTCGGGATGCTACCAATTAGGACCTCATAATGAGTTCTGACTCTAGCCTCACAACAAGTTCACCGGATCTTGCAACAATTCAAGGAACATATAAATATAAATTCGAAATAGACAAAATATCCAAAATGTCATAAATCCAAAATAAAGACAAGACTCCAGCCGAGTATTACAATCTATCAAAACAATGACAACAGAAATAGAAACCCATATCCCATCCTATAATGTACGGACCCCCCTCCCGGATGACCACTCCGACCGGATCACTCGACAACATCCCTATCATGTAGGACATATACAACAACGGATAAAGCCGTTAGCTAACATTCTATATATCCGAATAACCATAACAAAACATACACACATAAGTAAGATATACCACAGATCATGCTCTCACATCAACCGGTTATTATCGTTCATTGTGTCATACACTTTACTAATTCAACTTCTTTTGTGGCACGAGGATCTCCCGGACCTCGTCTCTGTCCCCTTATAACAACATGACTGGATCCGATGCATCTCACCATGTACCTGTCTAGACTAGTCATAGAGAACCTTCCAGTATCTTGTAGAACTGGACAAGTTGCCACCGCTCGTTACTCATTGGGTCAAACGTTAATGCAGGTCTACCTAGCATGTTATTATTATTAACATACAACACACCACTATCATAGTTAAGCTAACACACAAAAGTCAACTAAGTAAGCCCAATGGACTTACTTGTCTCTAGGTAATATCAGTTATCAAACTACTCTCACTTTCCCGTAGGAAAATTACTCTACGCCTAATCAAACAAGACATACATATCAATCACTCTCCGATATGCTAGAAGTTCCCAACTTCTAGTCTCAATGATCTTTACAAGGTTATAAATACAACACAATTATACTTTATACACTCACAATACGTCCACAAAATCACTTAATGCGATCATAACACGGGATAACTCTCATCGCCATTAACTATCATTCCCACTAGATAGGCTAGGTTGCAACTGAGCATGATACTACTCTAGAACCGACTAAGACAAAATGAAGGAATCAACGTACCAAAGTTTGTCTACTCACTAGAGGTAAGACGCGACCGCGGAAGAGGAAGACCGCGACCACGGTGACAAGCTCCGAGATGTCGCGACCGCGGTGCTCGAAGGCCTGGGTGCGGTAAAACTGGGAAGATGCGACCGTGGCAGGGTGTAGGCGCGCTCGCGGGAGAATTCCAGAGACGATCGAACGAGTTGTTCTTCGATGTGCAACGAGGCTCCATGCCACCTTGACTGGGGTGGCTCTACTCTAACTCTACTCTACAAGTCTAACAACTCAAAAACTCGAAAACTCCCTGGATTCAGCCGTCCATACAACACAAAGGAAGGAGTCACACAAGAATCAAACTTGATGCTTAACAAGAAGAAGAGGAAGAAACGGAGAAGAAATAGAAAGGGTAAAGACTTACTGTCTGGTCTAGCAACTTGCGAAGGTGTCTGTAGCCTCCAACCCACGAGAAGAAGCAAGCACACCACTTGAATGAGGAAGACCAAGGAAGAGATCAAGAGAGGGAAAGAAGGAAAAGATGATGGGAAGAGGAAGATCATGGAGCGGAAAAGAGGGCAAGGGAAAGCAAGGTTGTCAAAGATCGATTTTAACCGATTAAGAAAGATTAACGACGGTTACGAAAAATAAAAGATCATGATATGTTGTTCACCCTCACCGCGGGAACATCAGTTGCACCCGCAGCGACGCGACTGCGGACCACGGTCGCGAACTCGATCGCGGTGACCTCGAAAATCCCGTTGTTACGGTGAATTGGTCACAACTCCATCAAATATGAGGCACATAGTTATTAATATTAGAGAATTTGAATTGATCATAAATATAATTCCGTCAAATTGGTTTTTTGAATTACTAATTAAGAGTTATCAAGTTATTATAATCTTCTTAAAAATTATTTTCATTGACTATTAAAAAAAAATCTACAAAATATACAATTTAATACGTTCAGTAAAAGACGGGATAATTTTTTTTTTAGAAAAAAGATAGTTAAATTGGAAGTTTTAAAATTGCAAACTTTTAGAATCATGCATAATCAATGTTTAATGTTGATTTTAATTGAAATATTTTTAAAGATGTGTCATACCAAAGTGATTATGTATGATATAAATAAGAAATGTAGCTAATATAGAAAAATAATAGTAAAAGAAAAGGACAAAGAATTCATGTTAAATCAGTTTGTTGAAAAGACATGAACTTATTTATATTAGCATTTACTTACTGTAGAAAAAGATTTAAAGTCATATTTAAGTGCTTATACCTAATCCAATAACATTATGTAACTAATTTAAGCTAAGTAGATGTTGTAGTAAAGATGACAAGCCAGTAACGCTTCTCATCACTTTTGTCTTTCTTTTCAAAATTTTAGATCAGCGACAATTCATTTGACTAAATTAGTTGGTCTAATCTAATTAAATCTTTTTTCATCATTTTCTCTTCATACCTTAAGTTATGACTTTACTCTTAATTAGTATTACAAGGTTTTAAGTTTGCTTTTAGTATATTTCATTAAAATTCTAAATCATAAAATATAAAAAAATCTAAACAAAAAAATTACAACTAATTCCGAATTTAAAAAAATTAATTTGAATTTTTTGTTTTTAAAATAAAATTAAAAGTAAATAAATTTAAAACTAGTTATAATCACGTTATAATTTAAACTAATTAACTTTATAAATATCAAGTAGTGGTAAAAAAAATAATTTTTTAAATATATTTTTAACTTAAAATATATAGAAAAGTAATTCTGAATATTTTTCTATGACTCTTCTCTTTGAACAAACTCTGAACACTTATTATAGCTTTGGGGATCTTCTTCTCTCTTGACTTTAACTAGATATATCAAGTGTAGTGTTGAAGCATTAATTAACCTTAGTGTATATTATATAGGATTTAGATCCTATAGAAAGGGGTTTTAGGGTCAAACATGAGAAGGACTTACAACCGTTGGATTAAAGTCGTGAACGACCCTAATTATTATCTCTTCATGAATCATACGCGTTTAGATTAACGACCGTTAACAATGTCATACATTTCACGCACCTTTCTTCTTCCTTCTTCCTCCTTCCTCCCGATATTCTCTAATTCAATTTCTTCAATTCCAATATATCTAATTTGATTTCATTCATTCGATTTATGCTATACTTCTCTTCATCTCTTTTAGTTTTGATTGATGTATCACAAGGGGTGAAACGGTGAGTTTAAAATTTTGCAATTTCAGTTGAAGTTCTATGCTTGAACAAATATTTAGTAAGTTGGAACAAATCATGTTTTGAAAAAATATGCATTATAGTTGAATAAATAGGGAGTATACTCAAACAAATATGCAAAATAGTTGAACAAATGAGTTGTATACTTAAACAAATTAAGTTTTGAACAAATATGCATCATACTTGAACAAATAAACATTATAGTTGAACAATCATGATCGACAACCACATTTGGCTTCTGAGCACCTATGGGTTTGGCAACTTGCTTGCCTTTTCCTTGCTAATTGTTCTTACTCTTAGTCACCTTCTTAAAACCCTTCCCTTTATTAACATTCAGAACTTCCTTCTTCTTGTCATTAGTGATATTAACCTCAACATTTTTAAGCATGTCATGGAGTTCATTTAGATCATGCTTCACACCATTCATATGGTATTGCATTCTAAATGGTGCAAAACCATCATGCAAAGATCTTAGAACGATATCAGTGACCAACTCTTGGCCATTTGAGGTCCCCAAAATTTTCATCCTCTTGAAAAGCCTTGTAAGGTTAATCACACGAGGACTCACTGGTCCCCCCCCCCACAAGCTTTCTATCAAGTACAGCCTTGTGAGTCTCATATCGCTTTATTCTTGTCTGATCTCGAAACAACGTTTTCAGTTTATGTATGATAGTATAAGCATCATAATGCTCAAACCTCGTTTACAAATCAAACTCCATTGCAGCAAGCATGAGGCAAGTTACAAGTAATGTCTCAGATCTCACCCGAGTATTTGTGGCCTTCTCCTTATCTGATGAGGTGTCAGTCACATTAGGGATAAGGGTAGCTAGGACGTCCTCACATCCCTCAGACCCGAGAATGATTCTCAGATTCCTTTTCCAATCAAGAAAGTTCGTTCCATTGAGCTTGTTTTTCTCAACAATTGAATAAATGATATACAAATCAGTATATGCTTGAAATTGCAAATACTTATATTTAAACAATTTAAAATAAGTAAAAGCATATTTTATTAAGTTATTGTTGTCCCTTTGAATAAAATATTTCAAGATCCCATCCTAGACACAACTCAACGTACTTTTGCATTGTCTTAAGTCTTATGTGTTCAAGGTAAATAACAATTATTAATTACAACGCCTTCTAATTCTTGGTTGATAATCCACATCCAATGTAGAAATCACCCCATGCCTCAAGATCCAAAACTTTGACTGTTGGTCTCTCGTTGGGTGCTACCATATCAAGGTTTATGAACCCCGTATAGATTCACGCTCACTCGGTCCAAGATTATGAAAGAATACCCTCACTTTTGTGAAGCCCGTCCAACCAAAATCAAGAACTTAATGGTTATGATATGAAATGCATTTCCCCAATTTACCTTTGAAATTTAATTCTTTTTATTTGTCTTTTATTTATAAGTGAAAAAAATAAAAATAAAAAACTTAAAATAAAGCATAAACGCAATAATTGTGATCCTAGTATGACTATAATTAATAAAGTAAAGTCTAATCATCATAATATCTTCATCTTTTATCCTTCATGGATCTTTATTCTTGACCTTCGTGTGCCATGTACTTCTTGTATTACAATTTCGAATTACACTAATTGCATAAATTAAATAACAACAAATCAAATGATGCACATATTGTGTACAATAAAAAATTTGATGATAACAAATCCTATTTATGAACCATACAAGTCACCTTATGCAAGAAATTATTTCATAATATAAAAACACATGCATATATATTAATTTAAAATTAAATCCTTATATGATATTAATAAATATTAATCATTGAATTAAGTTGTATGAAAAAAAAAATATAATATTTGTCATAAGTGAAAATTTCTAACTTTTAAAAAACAAGTAAATAAATAATATCATAATATTATCCACATAACCATAAAGACAATTATGAAAGAATAATCAAACATCATATTTGTCTTTAAGGAGTCCAAAACAAGTAATATATTTTTATTCGGGTAACTCCCTTTTTCTCAACTCCTCCTAATCAATTCATTAAATGTAATTCATATAATTAACTCCTTAATTATATATAATTTTATTTCACAAATAAATGATAAAATGTCCAAAATAAGCAACTTACATTCTTGTTTTGTAACTCCAGTTTTTTTAAACTCCCCATTCTTATTCCTATAATTAATCCCTTATATATATATATATATATATATATATATATATATAGTATATATCATATGAGAACACCCATAACGTGAGAACTTGAGAACAGATTCGTAATTATTATTAGTTTTGTTACGAAGGTGTCATATCGTTTAATGTATTATTCGTAGTTATTGTTGGTTGAGTGGATTATTCGTAGTTATTGTTGGATTCCTAATTATTATTATTCGTAGTTATTATTAATTGTGATATTTACTCTAAATCTCAACCCTTAATGCTCAACATCCAACGGTGTACGATTGTTCTCATGTTCTCACGTTAGGGGTGTTCTCCTGGGACCACACCCTATATAGAGTATATATATATTAGTTTATTTCACAAATAAATAGCAAGGAGTGCAGAATAAGTAAGTTACATTCTTATTTTTATAACTCTTTTTCGTAGTTAATCAATATAATTAACTCTTTATTTATATATTACTATATATTTTTTTATTTTATAAAATTATAATATTCCAATCAACTAAAATCTCAATTTTAATGTTGCATAATAATCCAAATAAAAATCACTACCAATTCAAATCAGAACTCACATCAAAATTAACTATTACTCGATTGATCTTATCAATTCATGCAAGATCTCTACCAATTGAAGGATTATTAGATACGTTAAGCGGAATTTTTGATCATATCTAAACATCTAATCTAAGGACCTACAAGCATAATCGATAGGAAATAATAGGCTACTCATAAGAAATACCTGTTGATGAGTGAACCAAATCTATTTGGTGATGAACAAAAGAGAACGAAAACCCCAATTGTGGCTTCTCTACTTGATCCACATGAGCCCGACGTCTAGATCTCCTTTGCCTTCGACTATTAGGACGAAAACTAAAATGATTGCAATCAAATTTTTTTGGATGATGATTGTAGTTTAACTTCACAATAATAACATTTGATTTTTCACTTTTGAGGAAAATGAGAGCTTTTTATTGAAAAATTAAAGAGAAGAAGAATGGATTGAGTTTTTCATATTTTAGTAATATATAACAATTATATATTAAATGATTTGTAAACTCCTTTCACAAAATAACTCTTTATGAGTAACTCTCTAATTAACATCACTAATAAACTCTTTAATTATTTATTTCACAAATAAAACTTATTCTTATTATTATTAACATATATTTAAGATATACTAATAAATAAATCTAAAATGAAACCAATATTCGAAAAAGGAAATAAAATTGACGAGTTGAATTGAGAGAACTTTTTTTTGAAAGCGGAAAGTGGTTCGATCCAATAGATATCGCGCCGTCTATTGGATCAAAAGGTTGAAAAAGGTTTGCAGAAGGACTAACCGTCATGAAGGGTCACACAACATAGGAGTAAAGAAATCCACAAAAATACATCAAAAGGAACCAAAAAAGTAAAAAAGTCTTCAAGGGAAAACATGATGATCCAGTCAATAGGAGGTAATGAGCATAAACGTTCATCTTCAAAGGAAGTACACAAGTAGGAAGCTTGGGGAACAACTGTGAACACCTCAAATTTGGACTGCAACAGAGCCATCAGGAATCGATTACACATCCACGCCCCCTTCTCGACAAACGCTCAAACCGCCACCAAAAGACAATATCAAACCTCAGAAGACGAAAGGCTGAAAACGGATATTATGATATATGAACGTGTATAACTTGATGGTTTAAAAATTAACAATTTGTAAGGAGAAAATTGTCAAAAGAGGGTTGGATAACAAATTGTAATATTAAATTTTGTTTCCATTGCTATTGTATTTTTTTTTCTTGTATCATAAAAAATGGTAAGCTTATTTTTGATATTGGGCTTTGTTAGGGTCAATTGGTTTGATAAATAGGTTGAACAAGTCTTTTAGATGAACTCGGTTATTGAAAAGATGAGTTTGTGGGAAAATTCAAATGAAAATTGCTAGGAGATAAAGAAGAAAACACACCTCATTAAAAAGTACCCCATTGGATTAGGAGAACTTGATTTCGAGCAAGGAAGAGCAACTCCAACTCTGTCTCGCGTGAAGGAGAATGTTATCTGAAGAACCTATTTCTTTTATTTTGTATTTAGTTTCCTTCTTTTATATTTTTTTATTCTGCTTTTTTATTAATGAAAAAAGTAACATGAAAAATCTTGTTTTAAACAAACATTGTTCAAATTGTTATTGATAATAAATTTTCACGCATGAACTAGAGATTTATCGAGCCCAATATATAAGATCGATAGAATACTAACCCACCCACTTGTTAATTAATTTTAACATAGTTTATATATTGGTTTGGATTAATGTCCATATACACTCACATACAAACGACATGTATCGGACTTTGATCCATGATGTAACACAAAAGACCAAAAAAAAAAAGCATGATCGATAAAAAAACGAAAAAAAAAAACATTGAAAAGGACTCAACGGAATTTCCGTAAAAAGAAAGTTGAAGGACGAAATTAGAATGCCAACCCCAACAAACAAGGGTGACCTCTGAAGTGCCACGTGGTTCCTGAAAAACTATGTATATTTTTGGTCAGTGGCCAACCCCCACCCATATCCCCTCGATTCTCAAACTAGACACCCATTTGAAGCAACAACTACATGCCATACAAGCCAAATATTGTATATTGTATATTAATAACAAGCTAATTAAAATTATAGCAGATGACCAAAAATATAAAATACCAAATAAAACGTCTTTTTCTCACCTTCTTCAGCAAAGTTGACCAGCTAAGCCCTCACGGATCCGCATTTAATCTCTCTTTCCTATATATATATATTACTCTTATTTGCTCTCTCTCCCAATTCAAACCCTTTCTCTCTTCCTCTGCCATTATCTTTGCTCTGTATCATCGATCATCAATCATCAATCATGGTTAGCCTTGTAATATAAGATGTTACATTCATCATTTTCTCTTTTAGCTTGTTATCCTAATAATATATATCTTGCAGGTGATGAATGGAGGCGAAAGCTTTGAGCTGCAAGTGAAAGCGGGGAAACCAACTCTAGTGAACCCAGAAGAGGAGACTCCAAGGGGTCAATACTTCCTCTCCAATCTCGACCAAAACATCGCCGTTCTGGTTCGAACAATCTACGGCTTCAAGTTGGAGGGCAAGGGAAACGAGGATGCTGGGGAAGTCATAAGGAGAGCCCTTTCTAAGGTGCTTGTGCACTATTACCCTTTAGCCGGGCGGCTGACGCTCAGTGATCAGATGAAGCTCATCGTTGATTGCAACGGGGAAGGGGTGGTGTTTGTTGAGGCTGAGGCTGACTGCGACATGGAGGCTATCGGGGACTCCACTAAGCCTGATCCTGTCACTCTAGGGAAGCTGGTTCATGAAATTCCTCATGCCAAGAATATACTTGAAGTACCTCCTTTGACTGCCCAGGTACTTACTTCTTCACTTCATCTCATTCTAGGTTAGCCCTAAAGTTTGTAATAAATTCAGTGCTAGTTGAACGGTGAAATGAAAATAAAATGGAATTGAATAAGAGTAATCAAAATAAATGAAAATGGTCGGATTATTTTAATGTGTTAAAAAATCTTTAAATAAACATAAATTTGGATTGATTTCTATTATCGAAAATGATTTTTAGCGCTTTTAAACGAAAGCTTACTGATTGAACTCTACTAATTAAGAAATATGGATAATTTCTTTGAAATTTGTAAAAACAATCACTTGAATATGACAGAGGGCTAAAAATAATACAAGATGTCAACCATTTTCAACCATGAATTTTATTGGTCAAATTTGTTAACTAGATCTTTTAGCTTATTTATTTTATTAAGAATTTTTTTTTATAATGATTCACCCATCATTTGTGTTTATATCAAAATATTATTTGAAATTATTTAATTATGATCGGTAAACAGGTAACCAAGTTCAAGTGTGGAGGCTTCGTATTAGGTTTATGCTTGAACCACGGCCTGTGCGACGGGATAGCAGCCATGGAGTTCGTCAACGCATGGGCTCAAACAGCCCGTGGCCTCCCTCTCACAACTCCCCCCTTTATCGATCGAACCATCCTAACCTCGCGGAACCCTCCGAGAATCGAGTTCCAGCACCGTGAGTTCGATGAGATCGACGACATCTCAAACACGTCTCAGCTCTACGATGAACCCATGAAGTACCAATCCTTCTGCTTCGACGCCGAGCTCCAAGAGAGGTTAAAAACAAAGGCCATAGAAGACGGCGCCCTCGCCAAGTGCACCACATTCGAAGCCCTCTCGGGGTTCGTATGGCGAGCCAGAACCGAGGCTCTAAGACTCAAACCCTCTCAGCAATCGAAGCTCCTGTTCGCGGTCGATGGGAGGTCCAAGTTCGAGCCTCCCCTCCCCAAAGGCTACTTTGGGAACGGAATTGTGCTGACGAACGCGATCGCGTCCGCGGGTGAGTTGGCGGAGAAGCCGCTGTCGTTCGCGGTGGGGCAGGTCCAGAAGGCGGTGAGGATGGTGACTGATGATTACATGAGATCGGCTGTTGACTACTTCGAGGCGACGAGAGCAAGGCCTTCATTGAGCTCTACTCTTCTGATAACTACTTGGTCAAGGCTGTCGTTTCACACTACTGACTTTGGGTGGGGGGAGCCAATCATCTCTGGGCCTGTCGTCTTGCCGGAGAAGGAAGTCATCTTGTTTCTTTCGAATGGAAGGGAGAGGAAGACCATTAATGTGCTGCTGGGTCTGCCTGCTTTTTCCATGAACACCTTTGAAGAAATCTTCGCCACCATTGGAATTTAAAACCTATTATTATTATTATGTATTTGGATATTTCATAATAATTATTGTTCCACTTTGTTATAATCTGTACTGTTAATTGATGTATTTGTTTATTATGTCCCCCACCCATTTAACATTTCATTCTACAGAATCTGTATGCTCTTTTTGAATACGATGCTTGGCAGCTTTATAAAGAGCATTCATCTTCAATGTACTTGGGCTTTAGTCAGGGCTTATCAAATCATTAACTAGGCTCCAAGAGATCCAGCCCCACTCATTTTACAAGGATCCAAGAGCTAAGAAAGTGTTGTATAGTAGGAGCGGAGCTCCCACATCACATCCGATATCGTGTAACACCAATTTTAAGCCATCTTTTTTTTCACTTTCCAGCCTTTTTTTTTTTTTTTTTTTTTCTCTAGACCAAACTAATTGCTCTTAACCTACATAAAATATTATCTACTTTTATATATTTCACAAAAAAAATATAAACGATTATACTAAATAAATACAAACTAAACATTACACTTAGTCATAAATCTTAAATAAGTCAATTTCAAATGTTTTATTTTTAATTTTCAAATTCAAATTCATACTTTAAAAATTCCAAGACAAAAACAATCCGCATAAATTTATAATTCAATTGACATTACACTAATAATATTTGAATGAATGTAACCGTCAACAATACAAAATTGAACTATATCATAGTAGATTAAATCGCCAATAACATTACTAGTTCTTAATTAATATATATATATATATATATATATATATATAGTCAATAATATCACTCATTTTTATTTATTTTGTTAATAAAAAGTAAATAATTAAACCAAGTTTGAATAAAGTTATTATACAAATTAAATTATAATTCATATTATGTAATAAATTTATAAATATTAAACCATAAATAAATATAAATAAATACTTTTAATTCAAATTGGATCTCTACGGCTAGATAAAATAAATTTTATTGTTATAATATTGTTTTTATCAAAGATTTTATCATCATTTAAGATGCTTTGAAAATTTTAATATCCAAATTGTCCGACACGACATGCTCTAATCGGACAAATAACAACCCATGCCTAAATAATGTAAACATATTAACAATTCTAGATAATGAAAAGTTACTTAAATTTGAAGGGGTCCACAATTTTCTTTTTTTTTTTGTCTTGTTATAGTCATGGAGTAGATTAAATTTGATGGTTCTATAAAAAATATGATTTGCTTTGTCAGTGCCAAGAACCTCCAATATGAATGCTCTATTAATGTTCACACATAAGGCGGTACATATGGATATTAAAATAGATTTTATTGTGCATTGTTCCATTAGTTTTCATTGTATAAATACATCTTCTGAAAAAATGAAGAGCAGACATTCCATTCCATTCTTTCTTCAATCTTGCTTTTCCTTTCTTTGTAAATTCTCTTTTAGGTTACATTTTTGTAATATTGTATTAGAGCTAGATGGATCCACATAATAGTGATTTAGAAAGTTCACAGTTACATTCACCACAAAATTCATTACATGAGTATTTTTCCCACCAAAAAAAAAATTCATTACATGAAAGAACACCACTGTTTTCAAACGACAAATCAACAAATTATTAAATGAGAGAGAAGCCAAATGATTCAGCCACGAATGATACGCGTAATCAATTGTTGATGTTTATGAATCCACTGCACCAACAATCACCAATGATCAACTACTTCAATTTCTATCTCTCATCAAAACAACAATTCAGTCATCATCAAGAAAACTCGGCCTAAAAATGTTTCTTTCTTGGCCGGTAATTGATTTTTTTTTTTCCTCTCAATTCCAAATGGATTCTTGACAGTGGTTCCATTGATCATATTACACCTAACCTTCAATTTTCTCCACTTATGGGCTTATACATAATCAGACCTTTATTACCATGCCCAATGGCAAGTCAATATATCACAAGGGAAAAGTTAAGCTTAATTCATCTATCACCATTCACAATGTTCTTTATGTTCTTAAATTTCATTTCAATCTTTTTTCCATATTCAAACTTGCCGTTGAATTACATTCACATGTAATTTTTACCACTCATGATTGTTCTCTTCAGGACCCTTCGATGAGATTGACTTCAATGGTAAGTGGTAGAGCATGCAAAGGCTATATGTACGTTGTTAACACCTTATTTATCTTCATAGTCTGCCAACTTGTCTTGTAAAAAGTCAGTAGTGATCTCACATGACATTCCTCATTCTTGTGCTCTTGTTCATCATAAAATTAACTATGAAATTTGGCTTTGTCATCTTGGACATCTTCCGCTTGATCAATTTCAGTTTATTGAGTCTATTGATCAATTTTAGTTGATTTGTTGAGTCTATTGATGTACTGATGAGTGAAACGGCCAAGGAAACCGTAGGGTGGTTGATTCACATACGTCATCATGGTAGAATATTATGTCAAAGACCAAGTTCGAAGTCCAACCGAATAATTCTCTACGGCCATGCAAAACGGCATGCTTATGGGTAGCCTGTGACCATAGGTATGTCGTTTAAAGACCGTTGGGAGGCCGTTTCGAATGCCATTGAGAAGGAAATCAAATCTTCCGATTGTAACTTTGGAAAGGATATATATTATGTAACCCTAGTCTCCGAGAATCCCCCTATATATTCATATCGAAGCCGTACGGTTATATATGCTGATTCATCTCGAATTAGGCTTTACTTAACTTTCTCATTACCCTAATCGTTAAGTAGTTGTTAGATTTGCTTTGAAAGTTTGTCCTACTGAACTAAACAATTGTGAGTTTATGTCTTTCTTGATTTTATAGATTGTGATATTGCTTACATATAGATACTTCGGACCCTATAAATAATCCACTTATAATATTTTTCATACTTTTTAACCATTGTTGATGACTATTCTAGGTGTACTTTGACAAACTTAGTGGCTACAAAGTAATTCTTTTACTCTACTTCAAACCTTTGTTGCTTTGGTCAAAACATAGTTTCATTCTCAAGTCAAGATCATTAGATCTGATAATGCTTTAGAACTTTCTAGCATCACTATATCTACCTTTTATAATTAAGAGGGCATTATTCATCAAATAATTTGTCCATACACACTACAACAAAACGGAGTTGTAGAAAGAAAGCATAAACACATTATTGAGACACTTAGATCTCTTCTCTTTCAATCTAGATTACATCATACCTATTGGGGTAAGTGTATTCTCACTACAACATATCTCATTAACCGTAGGCCATCTTCTATTCTACAACACAAAACACCCTATGAACTATTGCTCCACAAATCTTCTACCTACTCTCATCTAAGAGTGTTTTAAATTTCTTTTCTTTGTAAGCACTAAATCCTCCAATCATGACAAGTTTTAGCCTCATGTTGTACCTTGTGTCTTGATTGGTTATCCCCTTGGCCAAAAGCGTTATAAATCTATCACTTTTCACACTTGAGAAATTATTCACACCAAAAACTTGGTTTTTTCATGAAACCTTATTTCTTTTTCATCACCCCACTTCTCATGATCACCTTACTACCCTTCCTATTTCTAGCTTGTCAACATTGATAGCATAATTTTAGGATTGGTTTAAACGTTTTATCTTCATAAATCTGCATGTATGGATGTATATTCTACGATTATATTGTTTTTTTGTCTACCTTTGCGGGAATCGAGGTCTACACCTAGTTTCGTTGTAACTGTAGGAAAAATGGCACGTTTTGGACTGAAATGGAGCTAAGGAAGCTAAGGAGTCATTGGAGCTACATTCTGGAGCTTTGAGAAGATCTCAGTAAGCATGGAAATGATTAAGAAGATTGATTTTGGACCAGATTCGAGATGATTTACATTCAGCTGAGATTCACCTCGGTCAGCTACAGTATCACCTCGACCGAGGTGATCTTGAGGAGTGTCCCAACCGTGGCGAACACCTTGTCGCCGGCGAGATCTCTATTTTTGGCCGAGATCTTCTATTTTTGGAAGGAGAATATCATATATTTTTGGCTGAATTTCTGGAAGGAAGATATTATATTTGGCTGATTTATTTTGAGAGATATGGATATATTTTCTAGGAAATTATCTTTCTAAGATATCTTATCTTTGGAAGATAATTCTCCTATATAAAGGGCTGATTTTCTACAATTCAGCCATCCAACAATTGGCGGATCACCCATTCTCTGAAGTTTAAAGGAAGTTTGAAGGAAGTTTTGAAGTTCAAGGAAGGAAGGATTCTAATTGAAGTTGGCTTTTGAAGGAGTTAGTAAGATCTTCTTAGATTGCTTTTGGTTTGTTGTCTTTTCTAGATTGTGACTTAAGGAACGCTGATTTGTTGATTGATTCATTATATTCAGTTATTGAGATCTTTGTCTTAAGGTTTTCTTGTTTGAATATTGATTCCTTTCTTATAAATTTGATTATTGTTATCATGATGATTGTTGGCTAAGTTTCTTATGTGATTCTAGGGTGATTGGCTGAAAGTTGTGGGAAAGACGATGATAGAATCATCTTAATTCCAGCCAGACCCTGAAAGCTAAAGTCTTTACCTTAACCGTAGAACACCTCGGTCAGTCATTGAACATCTCGGCCGGGATGGAATATAATTGAGCAAAGTGAACCTTTTCTGAACCTTATCTGAGTTAAGAGTTTAAGTTTGTCAAATCCTATCCTTGTAATACCTTTCCTAGTTCAACGCAAGCCTAGGATGAGAGTTACCTGGTGATTCCTTTGTTTGTCTACCTAAGATCATGAGTGTAGGTAATAAAGGTTTATCCATTATTGGGGTTTGAGTGTGCCTTCATCCCATCTTTGAGAGTTAGCCTGAGACTTACCCGGTAAAGGTTGATTCTATGCCCTTGGGTGGTGTGTTGGTTTGAGATTATAGTTCCTTTCCTTAGTACCTTGATACTTACCTGGTAATAGGAGCTTTGGTTTGGGATAGTGAGTAGTGAGACTTACACGGTAATCTATTCCCACCTTAAAAACACCTTCCTTTTGCAAACCTCAGCTTTGTCCACGTTATCCTTTGAGATCTTGAGTCGGAACCACAACTAGATGCTTTAATCCCTAGAATCCGCATTCCCTTAATCTGACTTTATATCATTTTGATTGCTTTAATTTGTGGTCATTAGTTATTTGACAACCTGATTTCCATGCTTTGTTTAACCATAGTCTCTGTGTTCGACCCTTGGAATTCTTGCTTTTATTGCAATTGATCCGTACACTGCGGGTTCACATATTGTTCAAGCATACTTCTTGGTTTATAAATACTAAAGCTTGCACACACCTTTTAGAGCGAACAAGTTTTTTGGTGCCGTTGTCGGGCACTTGGTCTAGACCAAGCCTGTTTTGGTTGTCTTTCGGGGCTATTTCCCTTGTTGCTTTTGACTACTCTACTTGAGTGTTTTCACAAGATCTTTTCTTAGGTTTATGCAAAGAACTCGTGCTGGAAAGGAAATCGTTCCCTACGATCCCGAACCAGAAAAGACCTACAAGAGAAGATTGAAAGAAGCTAAGATGGCCAATCAAGACAATCGCGATCTTGAAGCCAAATTGAAGGAGGCATTGGAACAACTACGCCTCATCAAGGAAGAACTACAACGAGAGAAGGACGAGACTTGCATAAGAACATAAGGAATTGAAGCAGATATGACCGCTTTAAGGGCCCAGTTTCTGCCTTGACCGATCCTAGATCCTCGACCGAGGCAAGACCCAGTTCATGTTGCCCCGGCCGAGGTACACTTACTACCTCAGATGCCTATCCGAGACGTTCTTTTTGTTGGAGTTCCACAAGCCCTAGGACAGAGGATGGACCCTAATCAGCAAGTCAGGCGTCTAGGAGTCAACCTAGGTGATCTAGCTAAGCATGATTATGAACTTCGACTGCAAGTTCTAACCATGATTCGACAATGTCAATTTGGAGGTTTGGAGAGAGAGTCTCTGCATCAGCATTTGCAGAACTATGAGATTCTGATGGAGACTTTGAGACCTTTAAGAGTGGAGAATAACAACTACAAGTTGAGGCCTTTCTATTTCTCTTTGAAATACAAGGCGCTTGCTTTGTATCAATCTCTTCCGGCCGGTAAAATCAACACTTGGGAAGAGATGACGATGGAGTTTCTTACTCAATTCTTTCCTCCCTCTAAGACCGCTGAATTGAGGGGAATGATCAATGCTTTTATTATGAAGGATAAGGAGAGTTTCTTACTCAGTTCTTTCCTTTCCCATTGCCTATGCCATTGCTCCTACATCCAAAAACACAACATATCGGAAGGTATCGAGGGCAAAACAAAACAAAAACGTCTAGACTAATCTAATCTACGAATAAGAAACAAAAGCATAAGTGCAATAAGTGCAATACCTTGGGTTGCCTCCCAAGAAGCGCTTGTTTAAGGTCCGTAGCTAGACCGTACTTTCACTTATTTTAGTGCGGTAGGCGCGAACTCCTCAGCTTGGAGCTCCGGTGAGTACTTCTTGAGTCGTTGACCGTTCACCTTGAAGCTTCCGCCCTTTTCACCCCATACTTCAACTACGCCATGGGGAAAAACATGTTTTATTAGATAAGGTCCAGTCCAACGAGATTTAAGCTTACCTAGAAAGAGCCAAAGTCTCGAATTGAAGAGGAGAACTTGATCTCCTTCCTTGAGGTCCTTTGGAATGATATGCTTATCATGCCAACGCTTCGCTCTCTCCTTGTAGATCTTGGCGTTCTCGTAGGCATTTAAGCGAAGTTCTTCAAGCTCGTTAAGGTCCAAGAGGCGCTTCTCGCCCGCTTCCTTCATGCTGAAGTTCAATCACTTTACCGCCCAATACGCCTTATGTTCCAGCTCTACCGGTAAGTGACAAGACTTCCCATACACAAGGTTGTATGGTGTCGTTCCTATGGGAGTCTTGTATGCAGTCCGGTATGCCCACAATGCGTCATCTAGCTTCAAAGACCAATCTTTCCTTGTCTTCAAAACTGTTTTCTCTAGGATTCCTTTAATCTCACGATTCGAAATCTCCACTTGTCCACTCGTTTGTGGATGATAAGGGGTGACGATCTTGTGAGTCACCCCATACTTAGCTAGTAGAGCTTCGAATCGTCGGGCAATGAAGTGAGAGCCTCCATCACTAATGATAGTCCGTGGTGTCCCAAATCTTGGGAAAATAGTCTTGTTAAAGAACTTAACCACAACCATGGCATCATTAGTTGGAGAGGCAATCGCTTCAACCCATCTCGAAACATAATCTACAGCTAGAAGTATGTATTGGTTTCCACAAGATGATGGGAAAGGTCCCATGAAGTCTACTCCCCAAACGTCAAAGATCTCTACCTCCTGAATGTTGTTGAGAGGCATTTCATTTCTCCTAGATATATTCCCTGTTCGTTGACAAGCATCGCAGCAGGAAACAAAGGTTTGCACATCTTTAAATAAAGTAGGCCAAAAGAATCCAGATTGCAATACCTTAGCGCTAGTCTTGTTCGAGCTAGCGTGTCCTCCACAAGGTAGTGAATGACAATGATGGATGACACTTTGCATCTCCTCTTCCGGCACACATCGTCGAATGATGCCGTCAGGACCTCTCTTGAATAGGATAGGTTCGTTCCAAAAGTATTCCCGGACATCCTTAAAGAACTTCTTCCTTTGTGCATAGGATAGTCCGGGTGGTATTTCCTGGCAAACCAAATAGTTAACAAAATCAGCAAACCATGGTTCGTTACCTTTAGTAATCTTGTCGATGAACTCCTCTGTGATGTGTAAATGCTCGTCCGGAGAGGAGTCATCTATAGGTAGATTGTCGTCCTCTAGATTTGGTAGACGACTCAATTGATCCGCAACAGAATTCTCCGAACCCTTCTTGTCATGGATCTCTAGATCGAATTCTTGTAGGAGAAGAATCCATCTAATCAGCCTTGGTTTCGCATCCTTCTTTGCAAGTAAATACCAGATCGCAACATGATCCGTGTATACAATCACCTTTGCACCTACAAGATAAGAACAAAACTTTTCAAATGCATAAACAATAGCTAGAAATTCCTTTTCAGCAGTGGCATAGTTAAGCTGCGCTTCATCTAACGTCTTGCTAGCGTAGTAGATAACATGGGTTCGTCCTTCCTTCTTTTGCCCAAGCACAACTCCTATAGCTACGTCACTTGCATCACACATGACCTCGAATGGAAGATTCCAATCCGGGGGTTGAATGATCGGGGATGAGATTAGAGCTTCCCGGATCTTATGAAACGCGTCTAAGCACTCTTGTGAAAAATCAAAAACTGCATCCTTCATCAATAGATTAGTAAGCGGTTTTGATATCTTAGAGAAATCTTTTATAAACCGTCTATAAAATCCAGCATGTCCTAGAAAGCTTCTTATCCCCTTCACCGAAAATGGAGGAGGGAGCTTTTCTATAGTTTCTATCTTAGCCTTATCTACTTCGATCCCTCTACTAGAGATCAAGTGTCCGAGTACAATGCCTTCCTTCACCATAAATTGACACTTCTCCCAATTAAGAACTAGGTTAGTGTCTTCACACCTTTTTTGCACAAGAGAAAGGTTAGAAAGACAATTATCGAAAGAGGAACCATAAACAAAAAAGTCATCCATGAAAACCTCCATGATCTCCTATATGTACTCTGAGAAGATAGCCATCATGCACCTTTGGAAGGTGGTTGGGGCGTTGCAAAGCCCGAACGGCATTCTCCTATAAGCAAACGTACCCCATGGGCACGTGAACGTGGTCTTCTCTTGATCGTCCGGATGAATCGGGATCTGGAAGAAACCACTATAACCGTCAAGATAACAGAAATGTGAGTGTTGTGCTAACCTCTCAAGCATTTGGTCGATGAATGGTAATGGGAAGTGGTCCTTCCTCGTTGCGTTGTTTAGCTTGCGTTAGTCTATGCACATCCTCCATCCTGTCACGGTTCTTATAGGAATGAGCTCGTTGTTTTGTTTGTGATAACCGTCATTCCTCCCTTTTTTGGGACAACTTGTACGGGGCTTACCCACTTACTATCGGAGATAGGGTAGATAATACCCTCCATCAAGTAGCTTAAGAATCTCCTTCTTGACAACCTCCTTCATGGTCGGATTTAACTGCCTTTGAGGTTGTCGCGAAGTCCTAAAGTCTTCTTCCATTAGGATCTTATGCATGCATAATGAAGACTTAATTCCTACTAGATCCTCTATAGTGTAACCTAAGGCTTTCCTATGTTAACTTAGAACAACCATAAGCTTACTATGTTCATCTTCACTTAGAACGGAACTAACAATTACCGGAAAGGTAGAAATAGGTCCTAGAAACGCGTACCTTAGATGTGTGGGAAGTGGCTTTAATTCCATCACTATTGGAGTCTCTAGTGGCTCTTGAGGAGTGTTCAATGCTTCCTTAGAAGTCTCTAAGGGTATAGAAGTTGTTGGAGAAGACTCAAGAGAAGTGGTAGAAAGAACGTAATTGTCCTCAGATTTTCCCAAAATCACGGCACCTCTGTTTCCTCCACGACCGTTGTTTAGGGCGTGGAAGTCAATTATGGTACCTCTGATAGTTCCAAGGTCGTGGTTTTGGCCGTGTAACTTAATGGAGTCCTCTGAATAGCTAGTTACGGTCATGTTGGTGGGAACCACGGCCGTGGAATAGCACGACTGGCCGTGATTCCTCACGTTTTCTGACCCATCGTAGAGTTTTTCAAACTCTTCTTCATGCACTTCCTTTTGCTCCTCAAAAGCTTCAATTTCCTCATTGCATTCCTCTTCCTCTCCTATGTCCATAATGCTCATAGCGATCACCTTTTGCAAAGGATCTTTGAATAGAATTGAGCTTACTTCCTCTCTAGATGCCTCTTCGTCATGGATGTTAAATATATCCTCTTCAAGAGCTGATTCTTTCATCAAAGTGGAAAGAACGAACTCTACCTTTTCCTCTCCTATGTCGAAGGCGAGTCTAGCATTCTTGCAATCCACCATACAACCGGATGTTGCAAGAAACGGTCTTCCGAGTATGATCGGGACCGGACTATCTGCAGGAATGTCAAGCACAACAAAATCTATTGGAACATAGAACTTACCAAGCTTGACCGGGACGTCTTCAATGATACCGACGGGACGAGTTATGGATCGATCCTCCATATATAACGTCATCTTCACCGGTTTAGGTTCGCCTAGACCGATCTTCCTGCATAATGCAAGCGGAATGATGCTAACGCTTACTCCTAAATCACATAATGCATCATATGTGACATCTCCTACTCCGATTGGAACACAAAATGACCCCGAATCTTTCAGCTTTGGGGGCATCTTTTCCTTCATCGTTTTGATGAGATCCGACGATTCCGAACTCATCTTGACTTCTCCAAAGTCTTCTAATTTCCTCTTGTTAGAGAGGATCTCCTTTAAGAACTTTCCATATGCTGGCATACCTACAATTGCATCAATGAAAGGTATATTAATATGCAGTTTGCTCATGAGTTCAATGAACTTACCGAATTGCTTGTCTAGACGCGCTCTTGCTCTAGATTGTGGGAATGGTAGGGGAGGTTTGTAAGCTGGAGGAGGAATGTAGATGTCTTTCTTCTCCTTCCCCTTTTTCTTCTTCTTTTCGACGGGAACTTCCACAAACTTGGGTTGCGGGTCGGTGGTTGTTGCTCTGCTCCGAGTTGTGATAGCCATCACCCTTACTTTCGGGTTATCCTCCGTCTTTCCTGGAAGTTTTCCTTGATTTCTAGTAACTTCCTCAGCATTGTTGAACATTTGGTTTTCTAAAACCTTTTGGACTTTATCAACCTTAGTGATGTGACTCACCAATCCTTGAAGCTTTCCCAAGATCGTTTCCAACATGGGATCGGGCTTCTCTTTCCCCGAAGTGCTTCTACTATTAGATGTTTGCCCCTGGCTTTTCAAAGGAATGGAAGAAGAAGATGGTGGAGTTAGTGAATTTCCTGAATTGGGATAAGAATTACCGGAGTTTTATTGTTGGTTGGAACGCCAATTGTTGTTATTTGAACCCCTATTGTTGTTCCAATTGTTGTTCCGGTTGTTGTTGTTCCAATTGTTCCGGTTGTTGTTCCGGCTGTTGCGATTGGTGTTCTCATTCCCATTGTGGTTATTGTTGTTTCCTAAATAACCAACATCTTGCTCCTTAGGCTTTGGAAAGCTAGCCTTGATGACTTCCTTCAATTCTTTAATCTCGGTGTTGAGAGAAAAGATTTGAGTTTGAGTAGCTTGTGTTAGCTTTGCTCCTTGCTCCACTCGATTAGCTTCCACTTTCCGGTGAGAGTACTTCTCAATGACTCGGGCTTGCTTCTCAATGAAGTCCTTGCTCCACATGAAAGGGATTGGAGCTTGAATTGTGTTTCCACATCCAGTCCCTTAAAGTATATCTCCAATAACTCCAATTTGGAAATGCCATGGTGTGGGCAATCCAATAGTAAATCTTGAAATCTTTCCCAAGACTGAAACAAACTTTCATTAGATCTCATAGAAAAAGCATTAATTTTACCTCTCAACTCCGCTTTCTTGGATGGCGGAAAGAACTTGGTTAGGAACTCCGAAGATAAATCCTCCCATGTGTTGAGTCTTCCATTTGGAAGAGCTTGATACCAAGATAAAGCTTTCCCTTTCAAAGATAAAAAGAATGGCTTGATCTTGTAATTGTTGGTGGTTGCATTCTTTGGCTTTATTGTCTCCATCAAGATCTCAAAATTCTGTAAATGTTGATGTGGAGATTCGACGCTCGTTCCTCCAAACTGGCTTTGGCGAACGATGGTAATAACTTGTGGGTTAAAGCTAAACCCCTGAATATCGTCAACATCAAAGTTCACACCTAGACGGCGTGGTTGCTGAATCGGATCCATTCTTTGGCCAAGAGTTCTTGGCTCTTCATCTACACGAGCGGCTCTCGCACCCCCATCCGGGATACGATAATTGGCAGCTGGTCTTGGATTATTCTGGTTGGCATTGATCGTTGGATCAATGTCCTCTAGCGACGGCATGGAGGAGTCACTCTCTTCATCGGATGAGTCGGTTCTAACCGATCTTGTTGATTTCCTTCTCTTCTTCTTCTTGGAATCACTCATCTCCAACCTCATTTGAAACATCATGTCCTTGAGCTCATCAATTTGCAATTGATGACGCTCCGATTCTTCCTTGTGAGTCTTCTCACTCCATCTAAGTCGAGCTTCGGAATCATCCAACTCTGCTTGGATATCCCTCTCTTTACTTTCAACCATCTTTCTTTCTTTAAGCTTCTTTTTCAAAGTCTTCTCAAGTTCTTGATCAAGAGGTAAGAGGTATTTGTTGGTGCTAGACCTGCGCATATACCTAAGATAACCTGCAAATATCACTTGAAAGAGATATCAAATGACAAGAGCAAAGCTCCCAAGCTTGACAACCGATAACCGAATTCGGCCTAAACTAAATCCCCGGCAACGGCGCCAAAAACTTTTTCGCCACTAAGTGTGCGTGCAAATAAGCTTTAAATTTATAAAACTAGAATCAAAGCAAGCGAACCCGCAATGTACGAATCGGCGTAGTAACGCAAGAATTCCAAAGTATCGAACTCAGGGATTTGGGGGGAACAAATTCAGTTCGCAAATCGTCAACCAAGTAAATATAATAAGCTTTGCAAATATTGGGAAAACAACAACCCTAAAGATCCAGGTATCTAATTGTGGCAATCGATTCAAGATATACTAAAGAACTAGGGACAAAGTTAAGAGTTGCAAAGGTATGTTAAGGTAAAGTAATGTACGGTGAAGTTCCAGAACTTTATATGACTTATATAAGGACACTCTCTATAAAGGTGTTGAGGCTTCAATATAGAAAGGATCTATGGATAAGAATTAATCTCAAATACCCAAACTTGTAACCCAAGGAACGAAACTAACTAAAACGATTAAGGTTGTGACACTCGAAATCAAAATAGAGGATGATGAGTCTCACTACTACCTAGAAAAGGGCAAGCCAAGACTAGCTTAAAGTTAATCTTTAACCTTGGATCAAAGTAAAAGCAAGGTTCGTAAACTAGGGTAAATCACGGTCAGATCTTGAGAACCACGGCCGTGGAACTCCAAGAACACGACGTGATTTGGGTTCGTCGACGAGATCTCTCTAACTCTCAGGGTCCAATCAATTTACGATTGATCTATCATCATCTAAGCCACAACTATTAACCTTTCACCTTAGAATTGGTAAAGGTTTTTAGCCAATAACCATTGTCATGATATCAAAAATCAATTTAAGAAGAATGAAAGATGAAAACTGATAACATGAATTATAGTCTATATTTGGGGTTTGTTTGGACGTTTTATCTTCAATAATCTGCATGTTTGTATGTATAATATGTGATTATATTACCATTTCATGTACCTTTGCGGGAATCGAGGTCAACACCTAGTTTTGTTGTAATCGTAAGTAAAATGGCACGTTTTGCATCAAAAAGGAGCAAAAGGAGATATGGAGTCATTGGAGCTACATTCAGGAACATAAGGAACCATCCAGGAAGCATAGCCATGGATTAAAGATTCACTTTGGACCAGATTTGGGAGATTTCACATTCAGTTGAGACTCACCTCGGTTGACTACAGATTCACCTCGACCGAGGTGATCCAGAGAAGTCGACTCGACCGAGGCGAACATTTGGGACGCGGCGAGAATATTTTATTCTTGGCTGAGATCTTTTATCTTTGGAAAGAGATCTTATATTTTTGGGCTTGGCTCCTGGAAGGAAGAAGATATGGTAGATCATATATTTTACCTATTTTTATGGGAAGAGATCTTTCTAAGATATCTTATCTTTGGAGAGTAATTTTCCTATAAAAAGGGTCGGATTTCCCACAAATCCGACATCCGCATACAGTTGGAGATCCCGCATAGCACGCAGCAGCCATACTCCAGTTGGAGATTTGAAGAACCTTTTTGAAGGTTGAAGAAGGAAGATTGTAGCTTTTATAGCTTTTGAAGGGTTTTTGTAAGATTGTCTTAGATTCCCTTCCTTGTTGTCTTATCTTGTTGGATTTCTATCCAAGGAACGCTTTGTTGTGATATTTGATTCGGTTATTGAAGTCTTTTCATTAAATTCTTCTTGTTCAACTACTCACTTTCTCCCCATATATTTGATTAATACTTTCATGGTGATGAGTGGCTAATCTCTTTGTGTGATTCTAGGGTGATTGGCTGAAGGTTGTGGGAAAAACAATGATAGAATGATCTTAATCACAGTAGGACCCTGAAAGTTCGAGTCTTTACCTTAACCCTAAGCATCTCGTTCAGTCGATGAACATCTCGGCCGGGGTGGAATTTGGCTGACCGAGGTGACTTATCTGATCCAAAACTGAGAGTTAAGTGTTAGAGTTTGCCAAATCCTATCCTTATTTCACCTTTCCTGGTTCAATGCAAGCTTAGGATGAGACTTACCCGGTAATTCCTTTGTTTGTTTACCTAAGATCATAAGTGTAGGTAATAAAGGTTTATCCTTTATTGGGGTTTGAGTGTGCTTTCATCCCATCTTTGTGAGTTAGCCTGAGACTTACCCGGTAAAGGTTGATTCTATTCCCTTAGATGGTGTGTTAGTTTGAGGTTATAGTTCTTTATCTTAATTCCTTGAGACTTACCCGGTAATAGGAGTTACGGTTTTAGATTAGTGAGTAGTGAGACTTACCCGGTGATCTATTCCACTTTAGTAACACCTTCCCTACGCAAAAATCTCAGCTTTGTCCGCTTATCTTTAGATCTTGAGTTGGAACCACAACTAGATGCTTTAATCCCTAGAATTGCATATTCCCTTTATTGACTTTTATCATCTTTGATTGTTTTAATTGTTTTAATTGTTTTGTGGTTAGTGATTATTAAAGCTTACCGTAATTGGACTTTGTTTCACTAAGTCCCTGTGATCGACCCCTGGAATTCCTTGCTTTTTACTACGATTGACCCGTACACTGCGGGTTCACATCCTTGTTTTAGGCTTACATCTAGGGTTATAAATTTAAAGCTTGCACACACCGTTTGGAGCGAACAAGTTTTTGGCGCCGTTGCCGGGGACTTGGTCTAGACCGAGCCGGTTACGGTTTGCTTTTGGGGCACTTGCCCCCGTGTCTACTAACCACTCTACTTGAGTGACTTTTGCAGGTTCTTTCTTAGGTTTATGCGAAGAACCCGCACTGGGAAGGAAATCATTCCTTACGATCCCGAACCAGAAAAGACATACAAACGACGCTTACGAGAAGCGAAGATGGCCAACCAAGACAATCGCGATCTTGAGGCCGAGTTGAAAGAGGCGCTAGAGCAGCTACGCCTCAGCAGGGAAGAGCTAAGGCAAGAGAAAGAAGAAACTCGCACCAGGACTGAAGCAATCGAAGCGGATATGGCAGCCTTACGAGACCAATATCTACTTCGACCGAGGGAAGATCCAGTTCCCGATGCTGGACCGATGCAGGTCCCAGTCGCCGACCCTCGACCGAGGCAGGTCCCAGTACCTGACGCCCCTGCCGAGGTACTTCCACCTCGGATGCCAGTCCGAGGCGTTCTTCTTGCAGGAATCCCACAAACCCTAGGTCAAAGGATGGACCCCAATCAACAACTGAGGCGTCCAGGAGTTAACCTAGGAGATCCAGCGGACCATGACTACGAACTTCGACCGCAAGTTCTATCCATGATTCGCCAATGCCAGTTCGGAGGGTTAGAGAAGGAATCACCGCATCAACATCTTCAAAACTATGAGATCTTGATGGAGACCTTGAGACCCTCAAGGATTGAAAATAACAACTACAAGCTAAGACCTTTTTATATTTCTTTAAAAGATAGAGCTCTTACTTGGTATCAATCTCTTCCTCCAGGAAAAATTAGCACTTGGGAGGAGATGACTACGGAATTCTTGACCAAATTCTTTCCCCCCTCAAAAACCGCTGAAATGAGAGGGAAGATCAATGCTTTCATTATGAAGGACAAGGAGAGCTTGTCCAAGTCATGGGAGAGGTTTAAGGACATTCTTTTGGATTGCCCACATCATGAGATTCCAAAGATAGAGTTATTGGAGATATACTTCAAGGGACTGGACGGAAGCACCCGATTCAACCTCCAACTACTCTCCGCCGGCACCTTTATGGACATGGCGATTGACGAAGCTTGGGACTTCATCGAGAAGCAAGCTTTGCATATGGAGAAGTACACCCATCAAGGAGCTGAAGGTGGAGTTAAAAGAGTTAACTTCCAAGAAACTCAGCCCAACAACAATCAACTCACGTCCTTGAAGAATGACGTGAAGCAATTGAAGGAACTCTTGGTTGCTCAAACCAAGAAGGAAGAGCAAGGACAAAGGAACAACAACAATGGATACCGTAACAACAACGACGGTTCCCGGAACAACAACTATAACAACAACAATAGAGGATCCAATAGCAACAATTGGAGGGCGAACAACCAAAATTCTGGTAACAATCATTCAAACTCCAATTCTAACGATTCCTCTAATCCTTTCCTCTCTTCCCCTTCTTCTTCTTCTACTCCATTAAAGAGCCAAGGGAAAGGATCAAGTTCGTCTCAGCCGGAAAAGAAAGACGCAGTGCTGGAGGCTATCTTGATCAAGCTTAGTGCTATGGAGACTTCTATGACTTCATTTTCGAAGGCCCAAAAGGCCTTTGAACAACAACTTGCAAGTAGGGCGAATGAAGCGCCAAGAGATCTAGGGAAGCTTCCAGCAAGGACGGAAAGCAACTCTAAGGGCCAGATCATGGCCATAACTACTAGGAGTGGACTGAAAACTGCAGATCCAGTGCCTCGGTCGGTGCCAGTACCGACGAAGACCACCTCGGTCCAGGTGCAGTCGAAGAACACTTCGACCGAGATGCCAACCGAGGTGGAGCAACAGAAAGCGGAGGGGAAAACTAAAGTTTATGTTCCACCTCCTGCATATAAACCACCACTTCCATTCCCCAGTCAAGGGCAAGAGCACATCTAGACAAGCACTTTGGTAAGTTCCTTGACTTGATGAATAAACTGCACATTAACATTCCTTTCCTTGATGCTATTCTAGGAATGCCCGCCTATGGGAAGTTCTTGAAGGAGATCCTATCAAGGAAGAGGAAACTGGAGGACTTTGGTGAAGTTAGGATGACATCTAAATCCTCGGAGCTTATTCAAATTATGAAGGAGAAGATGCCACCTAAATTGAGAGATCCCGGCTCATTTTGCATTCCCATTCAAGTTGGGGATGTCACTTGTGAAGCCCTATGTGATCTAGGAGCCAGCGTGAGCATCATTCCGCTGGAGCTATATGTGAAGATCGGACTTGGAGAGCCCAAGCCGGTCAAGATTCGACTATACATGGCGGACCGATCCATCACCCATCCCGTAGGAATTTTGGAAGACGTTCCGGTCAAGTTAGGTAACTTCTATTTGCCAATAGACTTTGTTGTACTTGACATTCCCGCAGATTATCCTGTTCCTATTATTCTCGGGAGGCCATTTCTAGCAACTTCGGGTTGCAACGTGGATTGCAAGAACGCCAAGTTGAAATTCAACATTGGTGGCGATGAGGTGGAGTTCGCATTACTTGCAGCCATGAAAGGAGAGCAGTTGAGCGATGATATCTTCAACATCTATGATGAAGAAGAATCAAGGGAATTGGTGAGCTCTATCCTTATTAACGATCCACTTGAACGAGTTATTAGTTTTAGTTTAATGGAGGAAGGTATAGATGCTTCTTGTGATGCAGATATACGGAGCTTAAAAGCACTGGAAGAAGATCCAGGAGCTAAAACTGAGAAGCTAATCCAGGAGACGAAGATCTCCAGTTTCGGTTCCAGTTGCAGTACCTCGACCGAGGCACTTTCTGAACTGAACGAGGCGAGTGAAGAACATCTCGGTCAACGCCTCTACGCCTCGACCGAGGTCGATGGCGAGACGATTTCAACTGAGACTTACAAAAGTCCAGTTTCTGGATCTACTCCGATGGAAGAAGGAAGCAAGGATCCCCCTCAGAAAGCACCCCCAGTTGTGGAGCTTAAACAACTCCCAAATCACTTGAGGTATGTCTTTCTTGGACCGGATTCCACTTATCCCGTTATTGTTAGCGCTTCCCTCTCCGAATCCAAATTGTCTAAACTAATGCATGTCCTGAGAAAACATCAAAAGGCTTTGGGTTATACTATAGATGATCTTATTGGCATTAAGCCCTCTTTCTGCATGCATAGAATTCTAATGGAGGATGATCATAAGACTTCACGGGAACCTCAAAGACGGTTAAATCCGATCATGAAAGAGGTTGTGAAGAAGGAAATTCTTAAGTTGCTGGATGCAGGTATCATATATCCTATCTCAGACAGCAAATGGGTTAGCCCGGTGCATGTAGTTCCGAAGAAAGGAGGGATGACTGTTGTGACGAATAAGAACAACGAGTTGATCCCAACCAGGACCGTTACGGGCTGGAGGGTTTGCATTGATTATAGGAAGCTGAACACGGCCACTCGGAAGGACCATTTTCCACTTCCCTTCATTGATCAAATGCTCGAACGGTTGGCCCAACATTCACACTTTTGCTACTTAGATGGCTACAGTGGATTCTTCCAGATTCCTATCCATCCGGATGATCAGGAGAAGACCACTTTCACTTGTCCATGGGGGACATTTGCTTATAGGAGGATGCCATTTGGATTGTGCAATGCACCCGCTACCTTCCAGCGATGCATGATGGCTATCTTTTCCGAGTACATAGAGGAGATCATGGAGGTATTTATGGACGATTTTTCAGTATATGGTTCCTCTTTTGATGATTGCCTATCTAACCTTTCTCTAGTGCTACAAAGATGTGAAGACACTAATCTCGTTTTGAATTGGGAGAAGTGTCATTTTATGGTTAATGAAGGCATTGTGCTAGGACACCTCGTTTCTAATCGAGGCATTGAGGTCGATCGCACTAAGATCGAGACTATTGAGAAACTCCCCCCCCTTGTTCTGTTAAAGGCGTGAGGAGTTTTCTCGGGCATGCAGGTTTCTTTAGAAGATTCATCAAGGACTTCTCTAAGATTTCTAAACCTCTAACTAACCTTTTGAATAAGGATGTTGTTTTTGAGTTTTCGCAGGAGTGTATTGATGCTTTTTACAGGATTAAGGAAGCGTTGATCTCCGCTCCCATTATCCAACCTCCGGACTGGACCTTGCCCTTTGAGATCATGTGTGATGCTAGTGATGTAGCCGTAGGAGCGGTGCTTGGTCAGAAGAAGGATGGGCGGACCACCGCCATTTATTATGCTAGCAAGACGCTAGATGTAGCACAACGCAACTACGCTACCACCGAGAAGGAGTTATTGGTGGTTGTATATGCTTTCGAGAAGTTTCGTTCCTATTTAGTGGGGGCGAAAGTCATTGTCTACACCGACTACGCAGCCATCCGTTACTTGTTGGCTAAGAAAGATGCCAAGCCACGCCTCATTCGATGGATTCTCTTGCTTCAAGAGTTTGACTTAGAGATCCGCGATAAGAAGGGATCCGAAAACTCTGTTGCGGATCACCTCAGCCGGCTACCTGCATCTTCACGCGAGAAGGACGACCCACCCATAGACGATTCATTCTCCGATGAGCACCTACACTTGTTGGAGCGTTTGATAGACTTGCTTACTTCACCCCATGATGGAGGTGAAGTATGGGGTGAGGGCACCTCCCATCACATTTGAGACGCACTATGGTTCAGCTAGCGACCTTAAACCAAGCGCTTCTTGGGAGGCAACCCAAGGTATTGCTTTCTTTTCCCTTTTTCTAGTCTAGCTTAGATAGTTTTGCTTTTGCTTTGCTTTGTTTTGTTTTTGGCGTTCTAGACAGACAACAGGTGACATCTAAGGAAGGAGTACAAACCAGGAGCATAACTGGAAGGACAGAAGTTCGAGAATTTGAGAAGACGAAGTTTGACTGAGGCACATCTCGGTTGCTGTCAGAGCACCTCGACCGAGATGATTCTTGAGCAACCGAGGCGACTAGGGTTTCTGAAGAACCACCTCGGTCCGTACCACCTCGGTCCAGTCGAGACCACCTCGACCGAGGTGATAGTAGTTCTAGAAAGGGTATAAAAAGGGGGAAAATTTCTTTTTCTTCTCTTTTACCCTTCCTCGACCGCGGCGATCCCTTTCACCTCGCCTCTTCGATTCTCGCTCGTTTTCGAAGATTTTTGCTTCCAAACTGCGATTAAAGCGTAGAGGATCCCAGTGCAACGTCGATCTGCAGAGAAATCGAACCAAAATGGCCGAACGAGGTAAAAAGAGAACGAAACCCTAACCTCACTGTTTTTGCTTCGATTTGGGCTTGGATTGCCCTGCATTTGCTGAGAAACGGATTAAGTACCCCATAGGAACCAGTTGTAGTGATTTTGGGGGAAAAGAACTGGAATTTTTGAGGAAATTAGTTACGTAGTTTTCGCCTCGGTCCAGACATGCTGTGCCTCGGCCGAGGTGTTCTTCAGTTTGTCAGACCGACCGAGGTGACCTGACAGAAAGAGTTTGAAAATGAGTTATGACAGACGCCTTGCCATTAGGGATAGATCCTCCCCTTCCCCTTCTTCCTCTTCTTCCCGACCTTATCGACCGGTGATCCACGAGCGACACCAGGTCGATTACGACCGTATTGCAGCCCGTCCAGTGATTGCACCACGCTTTCTGGACGTTTTGGCTTTTGACTGTCTCCATGTGGATGGAGACCTTAGACGCATGATATCGACGGTGGGATTGGATCAGTTTAATGAGATCCGCACACTTGCCTATCTGGAGCCCACCTTAGAGTTTATTATCTCTTTTACCTACCTCCCCACAGAGCGTTCCGTGAAGTACCGGTTCATGAACCGGAATTTCTTAGTTCCTTTAGAGTATTGGAGGGACATTTTTGGTTTTCCTGCCCCGACCGCTGTTGATTTCCCTTCCCGGACTGTAGCTAGGGAGTTTTGGGGACAAATTGCTCACGTGGTTGAGCACACAGACAGGTGGCGCCCTGGAGACTCCAGGGAGAAGGTTATTTTTCACTTGGCTTTTAGGTTAGCCCACCGCATCTTTAGTGAGACACTTCTGGCGCGTACTGAGACGCCCCAGAAGGTCCGACAAGGGGAGATTTTTAGCCTATACTACATGGTGACTGGAGGGATCCCCGACTTTGGCTTGATGTTGGCAGAGGACCTGCACAAGATCAAGGCCAAGGCGAAGGGGGACATCTGTTGCGGAGGACTTGTGACCCACATCGCCAGCTACCAGGACATGGACCTCCGCGCTTGCACTATGGTGGCGGCTGCCAAGCCGCTTGGGATGCAGGAGATGATCACTCGGAGGATTCTGGTTCCCCGAGGACTGACTACACCTTACGTGGCTATGCCATGGGAGCTGACTGCACCGCAGGGGATCAGATGGTTAGCCCAGTTTACAGTTTATGATCCTCATTACTGGCAGACCGCTTGGGCCCCACTGATGGAAGATTAT
This sequence comes from Fagopyrum homotropicum, assembly GCA_033239125.1. Lineage (NCBI taxonomy): Eukaryota > Viridiplantae > Streptophyta > Magnoliopsida > Caryophyllales > Polygonaceae > Fagopyrum > Fagopyrum homotropicum. The sequence goes on along the minus strand of BSWB01000007.1, from coordinate 51,106,394 downwards.
AGAGAGGCAGCAGCTACACCAGCTGAGGAGGAGGTAGATGATGAGGAGACTGCTGATGACAGAGATGGTGGAGTCCCGATGGATACAGGGACATATACTGCCGGGACGAGTGCGCTAGTTATTGATCTTGATGACGATGATGATACTGAGCCTGCACCGGCCACATCTCCAGTGAGACCTGCTAGGCGTAGGGCACGCCGACACAGAGATTCAGAGGCTCACCGTCAGATCGATGATCTGACAAATCAGATGATTGATTCATATGCCGCCTTATCACTGGATATCCGCGAGATGCAGGAGCGACAGCACTACCAGCATATGATGGCTCAGATCCAGTTTGAGCACATCATGGGCTACCCGTTCGACCCGTCTCAGTATCCATATGTGCCACCACCACCACCACCACCGGATCGTGACTACTGAGCTGCCGGATTTTCTTTCTTATTTTTATGCAGTTCAGCTTTATATCCGGTGAGTATTTTATTCCTTAGACTTATTTTGATCCACTAGGACAGTGTGTCCCAAGTATGGGGTGTTTATTGATGTATTATTTAACACTTATGTGATGTATGACTCTACTTGATCGGATATTTATTTATGCTTCATTTTGCTTCTATGTGTTTATCTGAGATTGCATGCATACATACAGGTTATTTGATTGAGAAAAAACGTCGAAACTGAAAAAAAACTGGATTTAAAAAAAAAAAATTTTGACCTCGACCGGGGCAGTTCTGGCCGAACGAGGTGTTTCACCTCGGTTGACCTAAGAACACCTCGACCGAGGTGGGTTAACTGAGAGTTTTCGAAACGATTTTTGTGCTTCTTATCTGGATATGATCTCAGTGAAGATCTTGCTTACTGATTGGTTTTAAAATCTTTATGTGTTTGAAAGGTTTTATAATATGTTTAAGTTGCTAAATGCTTTGTTTGAAATTATTGACATGTTTAATACTTTGTTTTTATCCAAATTATGTTGAATTTGAAGGTTGACACCGCAAGATAAGTTCTCTCACTTTCTTCCTGGAAAGACCAAGGCAATTCATTCTTCTCTCTTCTTCTTCTTGATCATGCTTAGCCCCTCATATACATTTTGCCTTCCTTTACCTATCCGGGAATTTGGAAGCAAGCGAAGTGGTGAAAGCAAGTGAAGTTAAGGTTGAGAAGTTGGCTGGAAGTGAAAGTGCTAGAAGGTAATAATAGGTTTGGGGAAGTCAATCATGATGATGAGTAACTCGGCACCATTCACATAGCCGGGTGTTTGTGTCTTGCCAAAGTCAGATTGAGCGATATTCCTAACGGGTCATGGTATGTGCATCAAGGGTTTGATGCATCTCAAGAAATTGATGATTGCTGATTTTCTAGGCTTCGGTTATTGTGCACCTCTGTCCATGCATCCCAAAAAGTAAAGTAAAAAGAAAAGTGTGAAATAAGCAAAACTTATTGGTGGAAGATGTTGCAAGTCAAAGTGAAAGTGAAGTATATCCTTTTCCCGGATTCTAGCACCACATTACCTTACATACATCCCTACCCTACACGTTTCTTGACCTTTCTTTTGGGAAGCCCTTGAGACCTCGAGCTTGTTGATTGACTTAGCAGTTTAAACTGGATTATGCATAATTAATTTCGATAATTATGACTTATTACACATTCTATGATTTTATGCAAAGATGAACAACTTTCTTATATTTATAAAATGTTTTAATCATATTTTGATTTTAAATTCCATGAAGTATTCTCTTAGAGTGATCTATGATTGTAGCACACCATAAAAATGTTTTGAAAGACTTTTCATTGATTTTCTTGACTCATAATCCATTCTATCTTGCCTTTTATATGCGGAGCTTGCTTGGGGACAAGCAAGGGCTAAGTATGGGGTATTTTGATAGCATGAATTATAGTCTATATTTTGGGGTTTGTTTGGACGTTTTATCTTCCATAATCTGCATGTTTGTATGTATAATATGTGATTATATTACCATTTCATCTACCTTTGCGGGAGTCGAGGTCTACACCTAGTTTTGTTGTAATCGTAGGTAAAATGGCACGTTTTGCATCAAAAAGGAGCAAAAGGAGATATGGAGTCATTGGAGCTACATTTAGGAACATAAGGAACCATCCAGGAAGCATAGCCATGGATTAAAGATTCACTTTGGACCAGATTTGAGAGATTTCACATTCAGTTGAGACTCACCTCGGTTGACTACAGATTCACCTCGACCGAGGTGATCCAGAGAAGTCGACTCGACCGAGGCGAACACCTGGGACGCGGCGAGAATATTTTATTCTTGGCTGAGATCTTTTATCTTTGGAAAGAGATCTTATATTTTTGGGCTTGGCTCCTGGAAGGAAGAAGATATGCTAGATCATATATTTTACCTATTTTTATGGGAAGAGATCTTTCTAAGATATCTTATCTTTGGAGAGTAATTTTCCTATAAAAAGGGTCGGATTTCCCACAAATCCGACATCCGCATACAGTTGGAGATCCCGCATAGCACGCAGCAGCCATACTCCAGTTGGAGATTTGAAGAACCTTTTTGAAGGTTGAAGAAGGAAGATTGTAGCTTTTATAGCTTTTGAAGGGTTTTTGTAAGATTGTCTTAGATTCCCTTCCTTGTTGTCTTATCTTGTTGGATTTCTATCCAAGGAACGCTTTGTTATGATATTTGATTCGGTTATTGAAGTCTTTTCATTAAATTCTTCTTGTTCAAATATTCACTTTCTCCCCATATATTTGATTAATACTTTCATGATGATGAGTGGCTAATCTCTTTGTGTGATTCTAGGGTGATTGGCTGAAGGTTGTGGGAAAAACAATGATAGAATGATCTTAATCACAGTAGGACCCAGAAAGTTCGAGTCTTTACCTTAACCCTAAGCATCTCGTTCAGTCGATGAACATCTCGGCCGGGGTGGAATTTGGCTGACCGAGGTGACTTATCTGATCCGAAACTGAGAGTTAAGTGTTAGAGTTTGCCAAATCCTATCCTTATTTCACCTTTTCTGGTTCAATGCAAGCTTAGGATGAGACTTACCCGGTAATTCCTTTGTTTGTTTACCTAAGATCATAAGTGTAGGTAATAAAGGTTTATCCTTTATTGGGGTTTGAGTGTGCTTTCATCCCATCTTTGTGAGTTAGCCTGAGACTTACCCGGTAAAGGTTGATTCTATTCCCTTAGATGGTGTGTTAGTTTGAGATATAGTTCTTTATCTTAATTCCTTGAGACTTACCCGGTAATAGGAGTTACGGTTTTGGATTAGTGAGTAGTGAGACTTACCCGGTGATCTATTCCACTTTAGTAACACCTTCCCTACGCAAAAATCTCAGCTTTGTCCGCTTATCTTTAGATCTTGAGTTGGAACCACAACTAGATGCTTTAATCCCTAGAATTGCATATTCCCTTTATTGACTTTTATCATCTTTGATTGTTTTAATTGTTTTGTGGTTAGTGATTATTAAAGCTTACCGTAATTGGACTTTGTTTCACTAAGTCCCTGTGATCGACCCCTGGAATTCCTTGCTTTTTACTACGATTGACCCGTACACTGCGGGTTCGCATCCTTGTTTTAAGCTTACATATAGGGTTATAAATTTAAAGCTTGCACACACCGTTTTGAGCGAACAAAAACCCTCGGAAGGTAAGCGGCCGTCTTCAGCAATAATCTAGGGTAAATATGAAGAACAGGTTGTCATTCCGTCTTCAGCAACTAACCCTAAGAAAGAGGTAAAAACCTTTGGCAATCTTCAATCCACCTTAGGCGAGAATGCTCCAAGCAAGGTAAGCGGCCGTCACGTCTCCGCGAGATCCAACGCCAATGTAACGGGAATAAGCCGTAAGCGTCGATGTCCAAAACTCTCTTCTCTGACCTTTTTATAAGACGGGGCAAAATTAACCGTCCCCGGCCCATCACGTAAATAACGTGGTAAATGAAGACTCGTCAAAAGATCGCCTAAATCACGGTTTCAAGGGATTCCACGACCGTGGTTTAGGGCGTGGAATTGGGTTACGGTCTCTTGTGACTTACACGACCGTACTTTAGGCCATGTAACTTACTGGAATGCTCCACGCTCATGATGCCTAGATCCACGGCTGTGGTTTAGAGCGTGGACTCTTCTACGGCCGTAATTTAGGGCGTGGAAGTGTAGATTACTTGTGGTTTCTTTTGTGTCGTGACATTCTTCATTCTTGCCTCTTCTTTAGCTTCCTTGATGTGTTCCTAATCCTTGGTTATGATCGAACTCTCTCTTTTCTCTCTGAAATGGTCCGGTTTCAGCTCTTATTCACCTATAGTCAATCACAAACTAATGTAGACCTCCATATCGAAAATATAGGTAAACAAGCTAACAAATGCTTCAATGCCTTATCTATGAACACAATAATGAATGAAAAACAACTAGAATAAGTGCCTAGAATATCGCAATATTTCATGCTAACAAACATCGAAAGGTTTTGGGCTATACTATCGATGATCTTGTTGGTATTAAGCCGATCATGAAAGAGGTTGTGAAGAAGAAGATTCTTAAGTTGTTGGATGCAGGTATCATATTTCCCATATCGGATAGCAAGTGGGTGAGCCCGGTGCATGTAGTCCCAAAGAAAGGAGGGATGACCATTGTGACGAATAAGAACAACGAGTTGATTCCAACTAGGACCGTTACGGGCTGGAGGATGTGCATCGATTATAGGAAGCTGAACGTGGCCACTCGGAAGGACTATTTCCCGCTTCCCTTCATCGACCAAATGCTTGAACAGTTAGCTCAACACTCCCATTTTTTCTATCTAGATGGTTATAGTGGCTTCTTTCAGATTCCTATCCATCCGGATGATCAAGAGAAGACAAGTTTCACTTGTCCATGGGGGACATTCGCTTATAGGAGGATTGTTCGCCCCTAGAGGTGTGTGCAAATAAGTTTTAAATTTATAAAACTAGAATCAAGCAAGCGAACCCGCAGTGTACGGATCGACGTAGTTAAGCAAAAATTCCAGAGTATCGAACACAGGGATTTGGGTGGAGCGAACTCGATTGCAGATTATCAAGCAAATAAATATGGGAGTTTTGCAGATATTGGGAAAACAACAATCCTAAAGTTTCAGGTATCCAGTTGCGGCAATAGATTCAAGATATACTAATGATGTAAAGACAGAGTGGAGATATGCAAAGGTATACTAATGTAAGGTAATCGTACGGTTGAGGTTCCAAAATCCTTATGTAACTCACCTACAAAGCACTCTCTATACAGGTTGTTGAGGCTCAATATAGAAAGATTTTAGAGATGAGAGTTAGTGTCAAATACCCAAACTTATAATCTAAAGATCAAGACTAACTTAACCGATTGAGGTTGTTGAGGCTCACAATCGAGGTAGAGGTTGTTGAGGCTTCACTACCACCTAGAAAAGACAAGTCTAAACTAAGCTAAAGCAAATCTTTAACTTTGGATTAAAGTAAAAGCAAGTTCGTAAACTAAAGGGAAATCACGGTTAGTTCTTGAGGTTCCACGGCCGTGGACTCAAGAACAGACCGTAATTTAGGGTTGTCGGCGATTCTCTCTAACTCTCAGGGTCTAATCTGTTTGCGATTGATCTATCATCACCTATGCCACAACTATCAACCCTTCACCTTAGAATTGTTAAGGGTTTTTAGCCAATAACAGTCATATTGATATCAATTCAAGAATTAAAAGATAAAAAGATGAAAACTTTCAAGAACTTTCAATAATCTTCAATTCAATCTCAAAGTCACAAAGAGAATAAGCAATGTCAAAAGATTCACAATAGAACAAATAATCGTAACTCTAGGAAAGAAAAGAAAACGGGATGTCAATCCGTTTTCCAAATCGAACCTAGTCAAGAAGAGAGATCTTCTTGCAAAAACTTCCAAGAACTACGATCTTCCGCCAATCCGGAGATCTCAACAGCAATCTCCACCAAAAGTGCGAGATTAGAGGAATTCCAAAAACGAGCGTCGATCTCTTCAAAGAGATGTCAATTGCTTCCAAGCAAACTAAGCAAAACGTCTTCGTGTCTAAGCGGCGAAGAATGAGGGCAAATGGGTATCCAAGGTCGTAAGCGAGGTGACGGAAATCTTGCTTCGTCCGTCTTTTTATAGTGTAGGGCAAAATGTCGGCCCGGCCCAATCTTTAAAAGATTGTGGCTTCAAAGTGTGGCGAAAAGATTCGCCAAGATCACGGTCGTGGAAGATTCCACGACCGTAATTCTAGGGCGTGGAAACAATTACGGTTAGTTCCACGGCCGTAGAATCCCCTGGAATGAACATCGAATTCTGACTCTGAATCCACGGCCGTAATTCTGGCCGTGGTTTGTGATACGGCCGTATTTTAGGGCGTAATTTAGGGCAAGAACGTGATTCTTCCCTAAACTCGTGCATTCCTCAAACTAAGACTCCAAATTGCTTCCAAGAAGTGTCCTCGATCTATGGACATATCAACTCAACTCTCCTTTACTCGATTCCGTTCGGAAATAGCTCCAAATCACCTATAATCAACATAGAACTAGCGTAGACATCCACATCGACAATATAGGCAATACTAGCTCACATATGCATAAAGATCAATCAAAGACTATCAATATGAATCAAATACGATTAGAAAACGTGCCTAAAATATCACAATATTTCATGCTAACAAATAACCCCATACTTAGCACTTGCTTGTCCCTAAGCAAGATCTTTCAAAAAGCTTTAAAACAAGAGTTAGGATGAAATATGTGTACCTTCTTTTGGATGAATGTGACTTCTAAAGAATAGATCATTCTCAAACCTTGCTTCAATCGTTTTTCAAACTTTCACACACTTAATCAAAGAGTAAAAGGTAAAGAAAAATCATGAATCAACTCAACTTCTAAACAAGCATTATAACCTTCAAACATTAACAAAATCAATCATAAGAAGCTTCAATTTAGATCACCAAGCCATATAACATTCTTTTGATCTTAAGGACTTTCAAAGAAAAGGTCTAGAGTATGGAAGGGAAGGGAAAACTTTAAGGGAAAGTGGTGCATAAATCCGGGAAAGTGGACAACTACCTTCTTCTTCTTATGCGGTTCTCGCAACACTTCAACTTAGAGCTTCGCTCTCTTCTTTTCATTTTTCGACTTTACTTTTGGAGTTATGGATAGAGGTGCACAAAAACGAAGCCTAGGAGATTGGCGTTTCTCAAAATTGCAAGAGATGCCTCAAACCCTTAGCGCACATACCATAATCCGCTAGGAATATCGCTCAATCCGACTTTGGCAAGACACAAACACCCGGCTATGTGAATGGTGCCGAGTTACTCATCGTCATGATTGACTTCCCCAAACCTATAATTTCTTTCTATTCAATTGATTGCAAATAATTGCTCTCATGGCCCTCCCACATCAAACATGCCTTTTTCTCATTCACTTTTCCAAGTTCCCGGATAGGTAAAGGAGGCTAATATTTCAATGAGGAGTTAGATGATCAAAGAAAGAGGAAGAAAGTATCGAATTGCCTTAATCATTTCAACAAGAAGTATAGAAACTTATAATGTGATTTCAACTTCAATTTCTCAACATGATTTAGGTAACGTTTTCACATTATAAAACTTGCAAAAGAGGTAGAATTCATTCATTCAATTTCTTTTCGATTTACAATCCTTTTAAGCATGCAATTGTCATCAAACTCAATTCGCAAGTAGTGATTATCATGGAAATCATATCAATTCATTAGAAGCACAAAATTTTCAAAATTTTTCAATTTTTATGGGTTTTTAAAGTTCTTTTTCATGCAATGCAATAAGGAAACGTGTAACACATAATGAACATGCAATGATAGTCTTGAAATGAAAGCAACATAGAGAGTAGAGTTATTACAAACTTTTTAGTACATCCCACCCCATACTTAGGACGAACATTGTCCCTAATGTTCACAAGAAAGAACAAAAGAAAGAAAAGAAAAAGAAACTCACAAGTGGTGGCGGGAATGTCTAAAACGAACGGTCATGCATCGATCACTGCGGCGCCGGTGGAGGTGGGAATGGAGAGAAACTCGGATCATAGAACCGCCCAAACTGCTGGCGGTAGACGTCCCTCATCATGTGGTCAAGGTCGTCTAGGCGTCCGTCTCTAGCATCCGCCCGGATCTCTAGCGCTCCGACTCTCTCCGAAAGTCCGGTAGCCCAATCCGGCATCCTCTCATACCATCCCGGGGCGTGATCATACCATGCGGGGGCATCTGCTGGTGCTGGTGCTGGTGGTGGCGGTGGTGCTGCTGGCTGCGTCGTGGACCAAGGAGGGGGTGTGCTGTACCAAGTGGGAGGTGTAGTCATCCACGTGGGCCTCTCACTCACGCTGGCGCGGCGAGATGATGAGCCTGAAGCTCTAGCTGGGCGTGGAGAGCGCCTAGGTACATCCGGGGCCGCCTCCGGCTGATCCGGAAACGTGCCGAACTCCTGCTCCGCTCCTCCACCACTCTCGTACTGCTCTCCCATCTCCTCCTCATCCACAACTGGTGGTGGAACGTAAGGGGGAGCTACAAGCCTGTTCGCATGCATCGCAGCGAACGTCTCCTTCCAATTGTGGCGTCCCGCCACAATGGAATACTCTGGCAGCCACTCAATACCCCTGCCTATCCTACTCCCCCAAGGCATGCCCGCATAAGGCGGACCTCTATGTGTGGGGAAGATGAGTCCCCTAACCATGAATGCATGTAATCCTAGAGGTACGGCGGGTATGCGGGTGCAAGCTGAAAAATCCACACCAAAGCTCCTAGCTATGTGGGTCACTATCCCACCATATCCAATGTTCCCCTTCGATTTATTCTTGAGTTTACTCATCGTCGCCGCCAAAAGAGTAGCACAATCTGCGCGGCATCCATAAAGCATACTGTAAAGCAGGAATAGCTCATCCGTCTTGATCTTTTGGGGCGTCTCCGTCCTAGGAAAGAGACACTCCGAAAGAACACGGTGAGCTATCTTCAAGGCTAGATGGTACATCAATCTAGCCTTGGTATCGGCGGGTTGCCAACGGTCCTCGTCGGCGTAAATCATAGCCACTTCCGCCCAAAAATCCTTGGCGGAAACGCCTCTAGGAAGTCGACCATTGTAGGTCTCATGGAACCTGAAAATGGTCCCGAACTCAACAATACTCAACTGATAGTCTCGATTCATGAGACGGAAGGAGACGGTCCTATCAACATGGCTGTGCTCGAAAGACGTCACAACCTCTCGGGTGATCTCCTCATAGGCGTCTTCACGAATGTTCGTGAAGACAAGCAATCCGGCTCTATCCAAGAGCCATGTAAGATCGTCAACTATGTTGAGAGGATGTAGATCCTCCAACAACAAATACCTAGGGCCTATCACTGCCCTCTTCTCTATCCTCTCAAATGCAGCTAGGTGGTTCTCATGTATGGTTGGGACGCTAGGGTGAGGTGGTGAAGATGGAGGTGAAGGTGAGGATGGTAGTGAGGGGGATGAGGGTGGTGGTGCCCTAGAGGTGGAGGGGTTGCCCTTTCTTTTCTTATTTTGGTCCCCTTTCTTCTCCTTTATCCTTCCTGAAACTCTCCTTACGAAATCCATTTTTCTCCAAAAATCACGGTTTGTTCTTCAGGTTCCACGGCCGTGGTTTACCCAGAGACCGTGATTCGTCTCAGAAATTCGTGAATCTCAGCAAATTCACCAACAATCACCACAACAAGCAGTCCTAATCTAATTCCTTCCAGTCTTTGTCAGTTCTTCCTAAAAATCTATAGCAAAAACGAACCAAATCCACGAGAATCGAGAAGAAAGAAATAACCTCTTTTTCGGATTGAAAAATCCAAAATGCGTGTTTGTTGATCGATTTCCACTCGATTTGTTGTTTAGATCCTGTTCGTGGTTGGATTTGCTGCAGTTTAGGATGAAGAATCGTTGAAAACGATTAGGAAACGAAGAATTGGGAGTGGCTGCGGGTTTTCGGTATCTAGGTCGTGGAATTGGGGAAGAATTTTGGTGGTTTTGTGAAGAAGTGTGGCTTTTATACTCGCAGGCGAAATTTCCAAAAATCACGGTCTATCGGGGCATTCCACGGCCGTGGAAGTGTACGGAACCGTGGTTTTGATGATTTTTCACAGGCTTTTGAGAATTACGGCCACTGTAGCTATGACGACCGTAATTTAGACCGTGGAACCTTCTGTAAAGCTTCAAAGTCCAAATTTCGTCACTTTTCTTCGACATTATCCCTCCTTTCTCCTTTTCCATCGATCCTACAACCAAAAACACGAACATACCGGAAGAAATCGAGGCAAAATAAAGCGAAAACGTCTATTCTAAACTAGTCTATGAATCGAAAACAAAAACAAAAATGCAATACCTTGGGTTGCCTCCCAAGAAGCGCTTTGTTTAAGGTCCGTAGCTAGACCAATCTTGCACTTATTCGAGTGCGGTAGGTGCAAACTCCTCAGCTTGGAGTTCCGGCGAGTACTTCTTGAGTCGTTGGCCGTTCACCTTAAAACTTCCGCTAGCTTCACCCCATACTTCAACTGCACCATGGGGGAAAATACGCTTAATTAGAAAAGGTCCAGTCCAACGGGATTTAAGCTTACCTGGAAAGAGGCGAAGCCTTGAGTTGAAGAGGAGAACTTGATCTCCTTCTTTGAAGTCCTTTGGAATGATATGCTTATCATGCCAACGCTTTGCTCTTTCCTTGTAGATTTTGGCGTTTTCATAGGCGTTCAAGCGAAGCTCATCCAGCTTGTTGATGTCTAGGAGACGCTTCTCTCCCGCTTCCTTCATGCTGAAATTTAGCCACTTGATAGCCCAAAACGCTTTGTGCTCCAGCTCTACCGGCAAATGACAAGATTTCCCATACACAAGGTTGTATGGTGTGGTTCCTATGGGAGTCTTGTATGCAGTCCGGTACGCCCATAATGCGTCATCTAATTTCAAGGACCAATCCTTCCTAGTCCTTGAAACCGTCTTCTCTAGGATTCCCTTGATCTCCCTATTCGAGATCTCAACTTGTCCACTTGTTTGTGGATGATAAGGGGTAGCTATCTTGTGAGTAACCCCATACTTGGCTAGAAGAGCTTCAAAGCGACGGGCTATGAAGTGAGAACCTCCATCACTAATGATCGTCCTTGGTGTCCCGAATCGCGGAAAGATGGTCTTGTTGAAGAACTTAACCACCACCATGACATCATTTGTGGGAGAGGCAATTGCTTCTACCCATCTAGAGACGTAGTCTACCGCCAATAATATGTATTGGTTTCCACAAGAAGAAGGGAATGGTCCCATGAAATCGACTCCCCAAACGTCGAAAATCTCCACCTCTTGGATGTTGTTGAGGGGCATCTCGTTCCTTCTAGAGATATTGCCTGTTCTTTGACAAGCATCGCAACAAGAAACAAAGGATTGCACATCTTTAAATAAAGTAGGCCAATAGAATCCAGATTGCAATACCTTTGCGCTAGTTTTGTTCGAACTAGCGTGTCCTCCACAAGGTAGTGAGTGACAATGGCGGATGACACTTTGCATCTCATCTTCCGGCACACATCGCCGGATGATGCTATCCGGACCTCTCTTAAAGAGGAGAGGCTCGTTCCAATAGTATTCCCGGACGTCCTTGAAGAACTTCTTCCTTTGTGCGTATGATAGTCCGGGTGGTATCTCCTGGCAAACCAAATAGTTAACGAAATCAGCAAACCATGGTTCGTTACCTTTGGAGACTACCTTGATGCACTCCTCTATGATATGTAGGTGTTCGTCCGGAAATGAGTCATCAATGGGTAAATGGTCGTCCTCTAGATGTGTTAGACGACTCAAATGATCCGCAACAGAATTTTCCGAGCTTTTCTTGTCGCGGATCTCAAGATCGAATTCTTGTAGGAGAAGAATCCATCTAATCAGCCTTGGCTTCGCATCTTTCTTCGCAAGGAGGTACCGGATCGCAGCATGATCCGTGTAGACTATCACCTTTGCACCTACAAGATAAGAGCGAAACTTGTCAATAGCGTAGACAATGGCTAGAAACTCCTTTTCCGTAGTGGCGTAGTTGAGCTGAGCTTCGTCTAGCGTCTTGCTAGCGTAGTATATGGTGTGGGTTCGTCCTTCCTTTCGTTGCCCAAGAACAGCTCCAATGGCTACGTCACTAGCATCACACATAATCTCGAAGGGGAGAGTCCAATCCGGAGGTTGGATAATAGGTGCTGAAATTAGAGCCTGCCGAATGGTGTTAAACGCATCCAAACATTCCTGCGAAAACTCAAAAACCGCATCCTTCATCAATAGATTAGTGAGAGGTTTTGATATCTTAGAAATTTGATCATCAACCTTGATGATGCGGTTCTCTAACCCTTGAAGCTTTCCCAAGATAGTTTCCAACATGGGATCGGGCTTCTCTTTTCCCGTATTGTTGCCTCCATTAGATGATTGCCCCTGGCTTTTCAAAGGAGTAGAGGAAGAGGAGGGTGGAGTTAGTGAATTGGAATTGGAAGGATAGGAGTTACCGGAATTTTGTTGATTGGAGCGCCAATTGTTGTTGTTTGAACCCCGATTGTTGTTCCAATTATTGTTGTTCCGGTTGTTGTTGTTTCCATTCCAATTGTTATTCCGGTTATTGTTCCGGTTATTGTTGTTGCGGTTGGTGTTATCACCGCCGTTGTTGTTGCCCAAATAGCCAACATCCTTCTCTTGTTGCCTTGGGAAGTTGGTCTTGATAGCCTCCTTCAACTCTTTGATCTCATTGTTGAGGGAGAAAATCTGATTTTGAGCTTCATGTGTGAGCTTTGCTCCTTGCTCCACACGATTTCCCTCCACCTTCCGGTGGGAATACTTCTCTATGACTCTTGCTTGCTTCTCAATGAAGTCCCAAGCGTCATCTTCTCTTATGTCCATGAACGTTCCACATGAGAGGGATTGGAGGTTGAATTGCGTTCCCGCATCCAGCCCCTTGTAGTAAATCTCCAGCAAGGCAAGCTTGGATATGCCATGATGAGGGCAATCCAATAGCAAATCCTGAAACCTTTCCCAAGATTGAAACAAACTTTCGTTAGGTCTCATAGAAAAAGCATTAATCTTACCTCTAAGTTCCGCCGTTTTGGAAGGCGGAAAGAATTTGGTGAGAAACTCTGCGGAAAGGTCTTCCCACGTGTCTAGTTTTCCATTAGGAAGAGCTTGGTACCAAGATAACGCTTTCCCTTTCAAGGAGAAAAAGAAAGGTTTGAGCTTATAGTTGTTGGTAGTGGCGTCCTTCGGTCTCATCGTCTCCATCATACACTCAAAGTTTTGCAAGTGTTGGTGTGGAGATTCAGCGCTTGTACCGCCAAATTGGCTTTGGCGAACAAGAGTGATAACTTGAGGGTTAAAGCTAAACCCTTGCACATCTTCAGCATCAAAATTCACACCCAAGCGGCGTGGTTGTTGTGTTGGATCCATCCGTTGGCCAAGAGTTCTTGGCTCATTATCCACACGTTCGACTCTCGCATTCCTTGGTGGGATGCGGCGATTAGTAGCTCCTTGTGGATTGAAGGGATTTATATTGATCGTGGGATCAATCTCTTCTAACGGTGGCATGGAAGAATCACTATCATCAGCGGATGAGTGGCTTTTTCTTCTAGACCTTGATCTCCTTCTCGGGGACTTCTTGCCTACCTTATCTTCAAGGTCGCTCATCTTTATCCTCATTTGGAAGAGCATGTCTTGTAGATCGTTAACTTGAGATTGATGACGATCCATCTCATCCTGGCGGAGAGTCTCATTCCATCGGAGTTGAGCTTCCTTCTCTGCCAACTCCGTTTGAAGATTGCGTTCGTTCTCTTCAGCCATCTTCTTTTCCTTGCGTCTTTGTCTCAAGGTTTTCTCTAGCTCTTGATCAAGAGGTAAGAGATCTTCGGTGTTCCTAGACCTGCGCATGCACTCAAAGAAAAATCAAATAACGAGAGCAAGCTCCCAAGCTTGACAACCGGCTACCGGATTCGGACGAAACCAAATCCCTGGCAACGGCGCCAAAAACTTGTTCGCCCCTAGAGGTGTGTGCAAATAAGTTTTAAATTTATAAAACTAGAATCAAGCAAGCGAACCCGCAGTGTACGGATCGACGTAGTTAAGCAAGAATTCCAGAGTATCGAACACAGGGATTTGGGTGGAGCGAACTCGATTGCAGATTATCAAGCAAATAAATATGGGAGTTTTGCAGATATTGGGAAAACAACAATCCTAAAGTTTCAGGTATCCAGTTGCGGCAATAGATTCAAGATATACTAATGATGTAAAGACAGAGTGGAGATATGCAAAGGTATACTAATGTAAGGTAATCGTACGGTTGAGGTTCCAAAAACCTTATGTAACTCACCTACAAAGCACTCTCTATACAGGTTGTTGAGGCTCAATATAGAAAGATTTTAGAGATGAGAATTAGTGTCAAGTACCCAAACTTATAATCTAAAGATCAAGACTAACTTAACCGATTGAGGTTGTTGAGGCTCACAATCGAGGTAGAGGTTGTTGAGGCTTCACTACCACCTAGAAAAGACAAGTCTAAACTAAGCTAAAGCAAATCTTTAACTTTGGATTAAAGTAAAAGCAAGTTCGTAAACTAAAGGGAAATCACGGTTAGTTCTTGAGGTTCCACGGCCGTGGACTCAAGAACAGACCGTAATTTAGGGTTGTCGGCGATTCTCTCTAACTCTCAGGGTCTAATCTGTTTGCGATTGATCTATCATCACCTATGCCACAACTATCAACCCTTCACCTTAGAATTGTTAAGGGTTTTTAGCCAATAACAGTCATATTGATATCAGTTCAAGAATTAAAAGATAAAAAGATGAAAACTTTCAAGAACTTTCAATAATCTTCAATTCAATCTCAAAGTCACAAAGAGAATAAGCAATGTCAAAAGATTCACAATAGAACAAATAATCGTAACTCTAGGAAAGAAAAGAAAACGGGATGTCAATCCGTTTTCCAAATCGAACCTAGTCAAGAAGAGAGATCTTCTTGCAAAAACTTCCAAGAACTACGATCTTCCGCCAATCCGGAGATCTCAACAGCAATCTCCACCAAAAGTGCGAGATTAGAGGAATTCCAAAAACGAGCGTCGATCTCTTCAAAGAGATGTCAATTGCTTCCAAGCAAACTAAGCAAAACGTCTTCGTGTCTAAGCGGCGAAGAATGAGGGCAAACGGGTATCCAAGGTCGTAAGCGAGGTGACGGAAATCTTGCTTCGTCCGTCTTTTTATAGTGTAGGGCAAAATGTCGGCCCGGCCCAATCTTTAAAAGATCGTGGCTTCAAAGTGTGGCGAAAAGATTCGCCAAGATCACGGTCGTGGAAGATTCCACGACCATAATTCTAGGGCGTGGAAACAATTACGGTTAGTTCCACGGCCGTAGAATCCCCTGGAATGAACATCGAATTCTGACTCTGAATCCACGGCCGTAATTCTGGCCGTGGTTTGTGATACGGCCGTATTTTAGGGCGTAATTTAGGGCAAGAACGTGATTCTTCCCTAAACTCGTGCATTCCTCAAACTAAGACTCCAAATTGCTTCCAAGAAGTGTCCTCGATCTATGGACATATCAACTCAACTCTCCTTTGCTCGATTCCGTTCGAAAATAGCTCCAAATCACCTATAATCAACATAGAACTAGCGTAGACATCCACATCGACAATATAGGCAATACTAGCTCACATATGCATAAAGATCAATCAAAGACTATCAATATGAATCAAATACGATTAGAAAACGTGCCTAAAATATCACAATATTTCATGCTAACAAGGATGCCATTGAGATTGTGTAACGCACCTGCTACCTTCCAGCGTTGTATGATGGCTATCTTTTCCGAGTACATTGAGGAGATCATGGAGGTATTCATGGATGACTTTTCGGTATATGGTTCCTCTTTTGATAATTGTTTGGCTAACCTTTCTCTAGTGCTACAATGTTGTGAAAACACTAACCTTGTTCTGAATTGGGAGAAGTGTCACTTTATGGTTAGCGAAGGAATTGTTCTAGGACACATCGTTTCCAATCGAGGTATTGAGGTCGACCGAGCTAAGATCGAGACTATTGAGAAACTTCCTCCCCCTTGTTCAGTTAAGGGTGTGCGGAGTTTTCTCGGGCATGTAGGTTTCTACAGGAGGTTCATCAAGGATTTCTCAAAAATCTCTAAACCACTCACTAATCTTTTGAATAAGGATGTTGTTTTTGAGTTATTGCAGGAATGCCTTGATGCTTTTTACAAGATAAAGGAAGCGTTGATCACCGCTCCCATCATTCAACCTCCCGATTGGACCTTCCCCTTTGAGATCATGTGTGATGTAGTGATGTGGCCGTAGGAGCGGTACTTGGACAAAAGAAGGATGGCCGGACCAACGCCATTTACTATGCTAGCAAGACGCCAGATTAAGCTCACTGAACTAAACCACCACCGAAAAGGAGCTTTTGGCGGTTGTATATGCTTTTGAGAAGTTTCGCTCTTACTTAGTGGGAGCAAAAGTTATTGTTTACACCGACCATCCAGCCATTCGTTACTTGCTTGCTAAGAAGGATGCAAAGCCGCGTCTCATTCATAGGATTATCTTGCTTCAAGAATTTGACCTAGAGATTCGCGATAAGAAGGGATCCGAGAGTTCTGTAGCAGATCACCCCAGCCGGCTACCTCCCTCCTCGCTCGAGAAGGATGACCTACCCATAGATGATTCGTTTCCCAATGAGCACTTGTATTTGTTGGAATGTTGGATAGAGTACTTTGTTTCACCCCATGATGAAGGTGAAGTATGGGGTGAGGACACCTTCCAACATGTTTAAGGATGATGTATGGTCCAACTAGCGACCTTAAACGAAGCGCTTCTTGGGAGGCAACCCAACGTATTGCTTTTTTTTTCCTTTTTTCTAGCTTAGTTTTAGATAGTTTGCTTCGCTTTGTTTTTGCATCCTCCAGACTGAAACCAGGTACTTTCTAAGGAAGGATTACAGCTCAGGAGCTACACTGGAAGGACAAAAGTTCGAGAAATTGAGAAGACGGAGTTTGACTGAGACACATCTCGGTTGCTGTCACATGCACCTCGACCGAGATGTTCTTGAGGCAACCGAGGCGTCTAGGTCCGACATCCAGTCAGACACCTCGGTCCGGTCGGGACCACCTCGACCGAAGTGAAATCAAATTCAGTGAGGGGCATAAAAGGTGAGACGGTTTTCTCTCTCTTCACTTTTCCCTCCCAAGTGCGAACCTCGACCGTGGCGTGCCCTATTCCTCAATTCTTCAAATCTTGCTCGTTTTCCACGATTCTTGGCTCGATTTCACCAGTGGAAGCAAGAGGATCGGTTTTCAAGCATCAAAAGCAAGAAAAATGCTCCAAATCTGCAAAATCTGGGTATTTCGTTCCAAAACCCTAACTCGTTCTTCTTTTACTGATTTTGCACAGATCTGGCTTTGGTTCCCACTGTTTATTGTTGAGAAAGATATAAGTACCCCTTAGGAAGCCTTTGGTAGTGATTTGGGGAAAAGAACTTATAGATTTTAGATTTACGAACGAACAGCCCTTCGCCTCGGTCCGGTCGGCTATGTCTCGGCCGAGGTGTTCTTGAGGCAACCGAGATGACTTGTCAGAAATCATGAGTAGCATATCTGATCGCCGGTTGGTCTTGAGAGACAAACCTAGTAGTTCCCACCAGTCCTCTCCTTCTTCTACTTCACAGTACACGATTCCGGTGATGCACAAGCGACACCAGGCTGACTATGAACGTATTAGCGGTTGTCCTATCATTGCCCCGCGTTTTCTTAACGTTTCTTCCTTCGAGTGCCTCCATGTGGCGGAGGACTTGAGGAAGATGATCTCCATGGTAGGGCTGGAGGAGTTCATGGAGATTAGAGCGCCGGCCTACCTAGAGCCGACTATGGAGTTTGTGAGTTCCGTCACTTACGTGCCGGAGCGCAGTGGGATCAAGTTCCGGTTGCTGAACCGGAACTATATCGTGCCTATGGATTAGTTCAAGGAGATTTTCGGCTTTCCTACCCCCACAAATTTTGACTTTCCCTCTCGAGCTGTAGCTCGAGATTTCTAGGGCGAGATAGCCCACGTGACTGAGCATAGTGATAGGTGGAGACCCGAAGATTCCCGGAGCGCATCATGTTCCACCTTGCCTTCCGCCTTGCTCACAGGATATTCAGTGAGACTCTTCTGGCGCGTATTGAGATGCCCCAGAAGGTCCGATAGGGGGAGTTGCTGAGTTTATTTTGTATGGTCATAGGGGGAGTTCTGGATTTTGTTGGGATGTTAGCTGAGGACTTGCATAAGATCAAGGGCAAGTCTAGAGGAGATATCTGTTGTGGAGGACTGGTGACCCACATTGCTACTGCTATGGGTTTGGATCTTTCTGCGTGTACATTGGTTGCGGCTACGAAACCGCTGGGATTGCAGGAGATGATCACGTGGCGTATTCTCGTTCCTCGTGACCTTGGCACGCCTTACGTTGCCATGTCGTGGGAGACGACAGCTCCACAAGGCATTTTGTGGTCATCTCAATTCTTTGTCTTCGACCGGCAGTACTGGTCTGCTGCCTGGTTTCCATACATGTAGGATGCTAGAGACGCTGCTGATGATGAGGAGGAGTATGATGGAGGAGCTACCATGGAGACCGGTACTAGTACCGGCGGCCCTAGTGTTCCAGTTGTCGACCTTTATGATGAGGTGACAGAGGAGGAGAGAGTAGCACCACCACCACCTCAGCATAGATTCCGCAGACGTAGAGATCCCGAGGCTCACCAGAGGATTGATGATCTCACTAATCAGATGATCGACGCTTACGCAACCTTGACTGTGACATTCATGAGCGTTTCGAGGACCAGCGCCGAGATATTAAGAGTTGGACGCATCAGATATTGGAGAGCCAACACTACACTAGACACATGATGGAGATTCAACATCAGCAAGTTATGGCTTTATATGCTTATTTGTCATTACATGCATACATACAAGTTCCTGTTCGAGAAAAAACGTAGAAAACTGGTTTGAAAATTTTTTTATGACCTCGACCAGGATGTTCATGGCCGATCGAGGATGAATACCTCGGATGACGCCAGAACACCTCGACCGAGGTAGGTTCTTAACTGAGAGATTTTCAAAAAAGTTTTGTGCTTCTTCTCTGGATATGACCTCAATGATGATATTGTTTGCAGATTGGTTTTGAAATCTTTATATGCTCGAAAGGTTTTATGATATGTTTAAATTGCAAAGTGCTTTGTTTGAAGTTTTAGCATGTTTAATACTTTGTTTTTATCAAAATTATGTTGGATTTGAAGGTTGACACCACTTGATGAGTTCTATCACATTCTTCCTGGGATGACTAAGGCAATTCATTCTCTTCTCTTCTTCTTGATCATGCTTTAGCCCCTCACATACATATTTGCCTCCGTTTACCTATCCGGGAATTTGGAAGCAAGCAAAGAAAAGCATGTGAAAGTGAAGTTGAGATGTTGGCTGAAAGTGTTAGAAAGAAACAATTAGGTTTGGGGAATTCAATCATGATGATGAGTAACTCAGCATTATTCACATAGCCGGGTGTTTGTGTCTTGCCAAAGTCGGATTGAGCGATATTCCTAACGGGTCATGGTATGTGCATCAAGGGTTTGAGGCATCTCGAGAAACTGATGATTGCTGATCTCCTAGGCTTCGGTTATTGTGCACCTCTGTCCATGCATCTCAAAAAGTAAAGTAAGTAAAATAAGTAAAGCTTATTGGTGGAGGATGTTGAGATTCAAAGAAAGTGAAGTAAGATCCTTTTCTCGGATTCTAGCACCACATACCATATATACATCCCACCCTGACACGTTTCTTGACCTCTTTGGAAGCCCTTGAGACCTCGAGCTTGTTGATTGACTTGGTGGTTTAAACTGGATTATACATGATTAATTTCGATAATTATGATTTATTATGCATTTTATGATTTTATGCAAAGATGAACAACTTTCTTATATTTATAAAATGTTTTGATCATGTCTTATTATTTGCCATGAAGCATTCTCTTAGGGTGATCTATGAGTGGAGCACACCACCAAAATGTTTTAAAATGTTTTTCATTGATCTGTCTGACTTATAATCCATTCTATCTTGTATCTAAGATTTTGAACTTGCTCGGGACAAGCAAGTGATAACTATGGGGTATTTTGATAGCATGTATTATAGTCTATATTTTGGAATTGGTTTAGATGTTTTATCTTCATAAATCTGCATGTATGGATATATATTCTGCGATTATATTATTGTTTTGTCTACCTTTGCAGGAATCGAGGTCTACACCTAGTTTCGTTGTAATTGTAGGGAAAATGACATGTTTTGGACCGAAATGGAGCTAAGGAAGCTAAGGAGTCATTGGAGCTACATTCTGGAGCTTTGAGAAGATCTCAGGAAGCATGGAAATGATTAAGAAGATTGATTTTGGACCAGATTCGAGATGATTTACATTCAGCTGAGATTCACCTCGGTCAGCTACAATACCACCTCGACCGAGGTGATTTTGAGGAGCGTCCCGACCGAGGCGAACACCCTGTCGCCGGCGAGATCTTTATTTTTGGCTGAGATCTTCTATTTTTGGAAGGAGAATATCATATATTTTTTGCTGGATTTCTAGAAGGAAGATATTATATTTGGCTGATTTATTTTGAAAGATATGGATATATTTTCTAGGAAATTATCTTTTTAAGATATCTTATCTTTGGAAGATAATTGTCCTATATAAATGGCTGATTTTCTACAATTCAGCCATCCAGCAATTGGCGGATAACCCATTCTCTGAAGTTTGAAGGAAGTTTGAAGGAAGTTTTGAAGTTCAAGGAAGGAAGGAATCTAGTTGAAATTGGCTTTTGAAGGAGTTTGTAAGATCTTCTTAGATTGCTTTTGATTTGTTGTCTTTTCTGATTGTGACTTAAGGAACGCTGATTTGTTGATTGATTCATTCAGTTATTGAGACCTTTGTCTTAAGGTTTTCTTGTTTGAATATTGATTCCTTTCTTATAAATTTGATTATTGCTATCATGATGATTGTTGGCTAAGTTTCTTATGCGATTCTAGGGTGATTGGCTAAAAGTTGTGGGAAAGACGATGATAGAATGATCTTAATCCCAGCAGGACCCTGAAAGCTAGAGTTTGTACCTTAACCGTAGAACACCTCGGTCAGTCATTGAATATCTCGGCCGGGATGAAATATAACTGAGCGAGGTGAACCTTTTCTGAACCTTATATGAGTTAAGAGTTTAAGTTTGCAAAATCCTATCCTTGTTATACCTTTCCTAGTTAAACGCAAGCCTAGGATGAGACTTACCCGGTGATTCCTTTGTTTGTCTACCTAAGATCATGAGTGTAGGTAATAAAGGTTTATCCTTTATTGGGGTTTGAGTGTGCCTTCATCCCATCTTTGAGAGTTAGCCTGAGACTTACCCGATAAAGGTTGATTCTATTCCCTTGGGTGGTGTGTTGGTTTAAGATTATAGTTCCTTTCCTTAGTACCTTCAGACTTACCCGGTAATAGGAGCTTTGGTTTGGGATAGTGAGTAGTTATACTTACCCGGTAATCTATTCTCACCTTAGAAATACCCTCCCTTTGCAAACCTCATATTTGTCCGCGTTATCCTTTGAGATCTTGAGTCGGAACCACAACTAGATGCTTTAATCTCTAGAATCCGCATTCCCTAATCTGACTTTATATCGTTTTGATTGCTTTAATTTGTGGTCATTAGTTATTTGACAACCTGATTTCCGTGCTTTGTTTAACCATAGTCCCTGTGTTCGACCCCTGGAATTCTTGTTTTTATTACAATTGATCCTTACACTGCGGGTTCGCATATTGTTCAAACATACTTCTTGGGTTATAAATATTAAAGCTTGCACACACCTTTTGGAGCGAACAAACATCTTTTAATTCCAACAAATTTCTTCCACTTGATACAATTGACAATCCTTCTCCACACCTAAACGACTTTCTTTCAATTTCAAGATTTTTGTACCTTCATCTTCCTCTTCTTACCTTCTCCATTTTCTTCCCTTTCACGAGACCGCCTGATGATTTATACATCCTAGAAGATCAACTCGTATCCCTAAACCATCATCTTATCTTCAAAATCTTGTATGCATATATATATATATATATATATATATATATCTTGTTTTGTTTTTTTTAGAAAACACATATCTCTTGTTATCCTTCCCTTTCACCATATATTCCCACCATTCTTGCTACTGAAATCAAATAAGAGTTGATTCGAATGTGAATGAAGCTTATCCATGTTAGAGAAGGAGAAAAAAGTGTATGTATTAAAAAGTTCAAAAGTGTTTTGGTTCCTTGGAAAATAAGAAAAGTTTCAATTGAAAAGTGTGATTTCAATCTTTAGTTGGTGAATTATTGAAGTGGTTTTTGAGTATGATCACATTTGACGCCCGGATATTATAAGCCCTATCAACCTACTTTTGGACCTCACAAACATTATATTTCCTTGTCCCATTTCCCTGTTACACCCTATCAAGGATCTCATGATTTATACCTTGCATTTTAGTTTTAAATGACAAGTGGTGGAGTTTGAGAACACCTTGACAAGCTTATATTAAAATCTCTACATGTTTGTCGAGTTTGAGTGACCCTTTCTATATTTCTAAATACATTGGTGAGATTAAGAGTTAAATACATTACCTTTGAGCGGTTTTAAGAGTTACGATTCATCCTTCATCCTTTGACTATGGTTGATAACAAGGTCGGAGAAGTTGTTTTCCTTCTAAGTTGAGGCATGCCATCTGTTTTACACATAGTGTTCCATATGTCATGATCTTACCCGGGGATGAGTAAGGTGTAAGTATGGGTTACTTTGATGACATTCATTTGCCCTTAATATTAGTTGGTAGAATAATGTATTTTCATACTCATATAACTTAGATATGCTTCCATTTAGTATAGAAAATTTTTATTTTTTTCATATTTTGGTGTCTACCTTGGTTTATTCCATATTTCAAGTGTTCGAGGCCATTTCCGGCACGTTTTGATTGAAATACAAGTGTTCAAATTCTCCTCGAAGTCTAGAGCAACATATAAGCATCTTACATGACTGAGGATAGTACCATCTTCTTAGAAGTCTTGCTGAATACCTAAAGTTGAGATTCAAGCTCGCCGCAAGAGAGGAGCGACACCAAGAGTAATATGGGAACTTTGGCCGTGTCAATGCCATCTTCCTGCTAGTGCCACCTTAGCTCCAAGACCAAGTCCACACCACCAATCAGAAGATGATGGGATGTGCACTTTATTGTGTCATGCCCATCTCACCTAGGGATGACAATGGATCAGATGGTGGGTGGATGATCCTGTCCTCCATCCAACCCACGAGCATATTTCACCCACCCCACCCCACCCGCCACCCGCCAAACCTCCCATCCACATCGGATCCCTCCACATCCAACGGATGAAGTGGATTGATCCGGTGAGAAATCGGGTGTTCTACGCATTTCGTGTAAAGTCGTTATTAAATTTTATTCAAATACGGAAAATCAATTATAAAAACGTCTTATCCATAAAAAACATAATAAATCTTAAGCCAACATAAATCATCCAAATAGAAATATTACAAGTGTCATAAGTTGACGTTCTTAAATAAACACGAGTAATTTGAGGGAAGTCTTCGGTTATGAAAAAGGTAACACTTAATATTTTTGAAAATCCGAGTGACGCTTGTAACACAACAACAAAAATATAACATGCAAATCAAACCTAGGAAATACAAAATATCACAAGGCGAAACAAAAATGCCAGCAACACATGGACCTTAGATGAAGAATTATATCCATTTGGCAGTCCTCTAAATCCGAAGATGTAGAGCTTTTCAAGGTTGTGCAATTTAGTTGGTGTAGCAGAATGTAGAGCTTTCAGATAAACATTCCCATCACTTACAAGTTAGCTCAAATATTAAACAAATGTTGATACTTGTACATTTGTAACCAATGGCTGCTAGATTCAAAGCAAGCGAGAATAAGAAGATTAAAAAGGCATGCAAATATCAAGGACGGACAAATACCAATTGCAATAACCACTAAAAAAGTAATTAAGTTTTTCTTGAAAGAAAGACAGTAATATCGAGCAAGGACAAATAAATCTCTAAGAATTAGAATAAAAAATTAACCCTTTCTATTTAACAACTGTTTTAGCTTGATACTTTCCTATATCTTCTCTTCAAGTTTTCTACGGTGCCATCCTTTCATCCTTAGTCATATTTCTAATTTCTAAAATGCATGTTGAGAAAATGAAACAGTGTTAGATATTTAGTGGAAGGTATATAGTGTTTTTAGGGGATAAAAGTATAAGCATACTAGTCCACAATGAAAAATATAATAGTAATGTCTACTTGGACATTTATGCACTTCTTTTGGGTCGTATTTGGTTCTAGCCGATAGAATTAACCCTATGTGAGAACAACATCAACACACTGTAAAGTTAAAGCCAAACACAAATATCATTGGGAGATAGGCCATCCTCAATATGTCTAGTACATGTCTATCTTTGAAGAGGAAGAAGATATGAAGAAAGTATGATATTCATTAACATAATTCTATTACAGCTTTTGGTATTTATACTACTTAGGATATATGGTAATAAAGACCCTAATATATCCTTTATTTACATATAAAATCCTATAAGAATATACTATCTCCATACGCCCCCCTCAAGCTTGACATGGGGAAACAAGTCCAACCTTGATAGAAAGAAAATGATGTTGTTGTTCTCCTAGGACCTTAGTGAAAATATCAGCCAGTTGAAGAGATGACTTGATGTGGGGAGTAGAGATGAATCCCTTCTGAAATTCATCTCAAACATAATGGCAATCCAAACGAAGATGTTTGGTGCGTTCATGAAAAATGGGATTAGCAGCAAGATGTTGAGCAGCCTTGTTATCACAATGCATAGGAATAGGCAATCGCACTTTCAATTGCAAATCTGAAAGCAAACCTTCAAGCTAAACTATTTCCAGGATAAGATAAGATATTATGTTGGTACTATGGAGAGTCTCCAACAAGGAAATCTATTAAGATGCAAAAGGCTTTTTTCCCATTTTTCAGAAAGGAAGATGAAATTCGTTTTATTTGCTAAATTTGCAATTTACAGAAGTTAGAATAGGGGTTCTCTGATTAGTAATCAGGAGTGGAATATGAAGTAAAAAAAAATTATCCGCAACCCCATACCCATTATTCTATTATAATTTATAATTGGTTCTTTATCATTTTGTCTTTGATTGATTACGATAACTCACTCCTTTTTGCCCCCCCAAAAATAATTGACCTTACTGCCCGATCGAATTTTGATTCAAAGGAAAGAAAGCGTGCAACCGAAATAGCTCACTTAGAACGCCCTTTAAAGGATTACGTGGTACAATTGGATCGAATAAGCCCTTATCGAATAAATATTCAGCTTCTTGTGAACCTTCAGGTACTGTCGTATTCAATGTTTCTTCAATTACTCTTTTACCCGCAAATGCAATGTAGGCGCTAGGTTCGGAAATAATGATATCTCCCAACATACCAAAACTAGCTGTCACACCTCCAGTAGTAGGAGATGTAAGAATTGATACATAGAATAACTTTTTATTTGATTGATAATCAAATAAAGCCGACGAAATTTTAGCCATTTGCATCAAGCTCAAACTTCCTTCTTGCATTCGCGCCCCGCCGGAAGCACACACTATAATAAGGGGTAGATTTTGATTGGTAGCATACTCAGCCAAACGAGTTATTTTCTCTCCTACTACGGATCCCATGCTACCCCCCATAAACTGAAAATCCATAACCCCTATTGCTACAGGAATACCGTTTAGTTGGCCTATACCTGTTTGAACAGCGTCGGTTAACCCTGTCTCTTTTTGGTAAGAATTAATACGATCTTTATAGGGTTCCTCCTGCGAATGAAATTCAATGGGATCCGTTGAGACCATGTCTTCATCCATGGGCTCCCAAGTACCGGGATCAATCGAGAGTTCGATTCTCTCTGAACTACTCATTTTCAAATGATATCCGCATTCATCACAAATCCTCATTTTTGACTTCAACAATTTCTTATAATTTAATTCATAACAATTTTCACATTGAATCCACAAATTCCTGTATTTTTTAGTTACCTCAAGATTCTTATCCCTACCGTTTGTCTTAGTGGTAGTCTTAATTTCATCAAAAATGTAATTATCGCCGTAATGGTCACTATCACGTAAAACATAATTATCAAGACGCATTTGAGAATGAAGATAACTGTCAATACAACCATTAATGTGATTATTCAAACTCGATTTAGTATCGTACATGTAAAGATCATAATGGGTATCGTTACTTTTCGATCCAGTCCCATAACTAGAATTCCAATAATTAGAAAAAGAATGATAATTGTCAATCTCAACAATCTTATTTTCAATATCAAAATAAACGGAATAAGTTTCCCCCTTACGATCCCTAATTAAAAAAGTCTCATCAGAGATTAAATTAGGAATGTCCCCGATAATGAATAAAAGATCAAAATTACTGTAACTAGAACCATTACTCCAACTATGAATGCTTTTTTCTGTAAAATTGAGAATCATATTTTCATTGCTGTTGATATTGTCAATCGGATCAAGACTGTCCATTGATTTACTTAGCCCACACCTATGCCCTAACTCCTCCTTAGACAACATTGAATTAAACCACCATTTTTCCATAGAGCTTTCTTGCCCCCTATTTGTATGAAAAAAAAAAGATGAATAGTCATTTGAAATTTCCATTTACGAAAAAAGCAACCGGAAACAGGTGCAAAATAAAAGATTATCCTTTGTACGAATCCGGATATCACTGCACTCTATATGATCAAACTTTTTTTCCAATTGTAATATAAAAAAAACGGAAGAAAAGGACAATATACAGGATGGGTAGAGGGGGCTCTTATACTTGACTCGCTATCCGCGGTACTAAGCTACGGGATATATATATAAGAATACACCAATCCTAGAGATCCATAGGATTCATTGTGGATCCGGCACAACCAAAAAAACTTTTTAGTTTTTTAGTCTTCGATTTTTTATTTAGTATTTTGCTTGGAGATCTAAGATCTATGCAAAACTTTTATTCGGCTCAATCTTTTTACTAAATTAGTAAAAAGATTGAGCCGAATTTAATTACAATTCCAGTTAAGTAGCCGATCAGGAATTACTGGATTACAAAGTATCCATTGCTTGGAATTCAAATTTGATTTCCTTCCATACTTCGCAAGCGGCAGCTAGTTCAGGACTCCATTTGGCCGCTTTACGAATAATATCGTTACCCTCGCGAGCAAGATTACGCCCCTCGTTACGAGCTTGTACACAGGCTTCTAGAGCTACTCGATTCGCGACAGCACCAGGCGCATTTCCCCACGGGTGGCCTAAAGTTCCGCCACCGAACTGTAATACAGAATCATCCCCAAAGATCTCGGTTAGAGCGGGCATATGCCAAACGTGAATACCACCGGAAGCCACAGGAATAACACCTGGTAGGGAAACCCAAGGTTGAGTGAAATAAATACCGCGACTTCGGTCTTTTTCAACAAAGGCATCACGTAGTAAATCAACAAAACCTAAAGTGATGTCCCTTTCCCCTTCAAGTTTACCTACTACAGTACCGGAATGAATATGATCTCCACCAGACAGACGTAAGGCTTTTGCTAGTACACGGAAGTGTATACCATGGTTTTTCTGTCTATCAATAACTGCATGCATTGCACGGTGGATGTGAAGAAGTAAGCCGTTATCTCGGCAATAATGAGCTAAACTA
Source organism: Fagopyrum homotropicum (assembly GCA_033239125.1). NCBI lineage: Eukaryota > Viridiplantae > Streptophyta > Magnoliopsida > Caryophyllales > Polygonaceae > Fagopyrum > Fagopyrum homotropicum. Next base: position 51,078,639 of record BSWB01000007.1, on the reverse strand, counting down.
GTATTTGCAGTGAATCCCCCTGTTAAGTAGTCATGCATTACGATAGGAACTCCCAATTCTCTGGCAAATACAGCCCTTTTTATCATTTCTTCGCATGTACCTGCAGTAGCATTCAAGTAATGTCCTTTGATTTCACCTGTTTCAACTTGCGATTTAAAAAGAGCTTCGGCACAGAATAAGAAACGATCTCGCCAACGCATAAATGGTTGGGAGTTCACGTTTTCATCATCTTTGGTAAAATCAAGTCCGCCACGAAGACATTCATAAACTGCTCGACCGTAGTTCTTAGCAGACAACCCCAATTTAGGTTTAATAGTACATCCCAATAGGGGACGTCCATATTTGTTCAATTTATCTCTCTCAACTTGGATACCATGAGGCGGGCCTTGGAAAGTTTTCGTATAAGCAGGAGGGATTCGTAAATCCTCCAAACGTAGAGCACGCAGGGCTTTGAACCCAAATACATTCCCCACAATGGAAGTAAACATGTTAGTAACAGAACCCTCTTCAAAAAGGTCTAATGGGTAAGCTACATAAGCAATAAATTGGTTTTCTTCTCCAGGAACAGGCTCGATGTGGTAGCATCGTCCTTTGTAACGATCAAGGCTGGTAAGTCCATCGGTCCACACAGTTGTCCATGTACCAGTAGAAGATTCGGCAGCTACCGCGGCCCCTGCTTCTTCTGGTGGAACTCCAGGTTGAGGAGTTACTCGAAATGCTGCCAAGATATCATGGTCATGGGGTTCATAGTCAGGAGTATAATAAGTCAATTTGTATTCTTTAACACCAGCTTTGAATCCAACACTTGCTTTAGTCTCTGTTTGTGGTGACATAAGTCCCTCCCTACAACTCATCAATTACTAATTCTCACAACAACAAGGTCTACTCGACATGAATTAGGCGTTAATTAAACCTTTTACAGGAATCTTTCATAAAATTATCAACAAATTCAAAGGGTTCGTTATTAGACCATAGTATTTGATTCGCCAAATACATCATTATTGTATACTCTTTCCTATATGTGGCGCAACCCAACCTTTCTTTTTCAAGTTTATAATGCCTTAACCTTTTTTGAATTGACTAAATCACTAATCAAAAAACAGCACTCTTGACAGCACTATATCGTGTATATGTAAATATGTAAATCCTAGCTGTGAAAATATGCGGAATTCATAGACGAAAGGGTATAAATAAGGCAGAAAAAAAAAGAATAGGCGAGAAATATGCTAAAAACAAAATAAGGGCCGATGCGATAGAAACGAAATAAGAACCATAAATTAAATAGAAGTTAGAGTTCAGCTTCGAATTCCGTCGATAATATATATGGGATTGTCGATAATAATCGACAAATAAAAGACTTTATCAAAATTTTTGTTCATTGACTTTATATTTTGAAAATCGATTGATTGAACTCACTCATTGAAATTGAATAAAAAAACTACAAAAAAGAAGGAATAAGTAAACAATTGAATTCGGCTGTCTGATCCCAACAAAATAGAAATCCAATGCTAACTGGCATTTTGTAGTGAATTAACCGATCAACCTGTTATCGGACATTCTTTTTTTCATTTTCGCAAAAAATAATATAAATATATAATATTATTTTGACTTTATTACTTTATAATTATGAGAATCAATCCTACTACTTCTAGTCCTGGAGTTTCCACACTTGAAAAAAGTAACCTGGGGCGTGTCGCTCAAATAATTGGTCCAGTACTGGATGTAGCGTTTCCACCAGGCAAAATGCCTAATATTTACAACGCTCTGGTCATTAAGGCCCGAGATACTGCCGGTCAACCTATTAATGTAACCTGTGAGGTACAACAATTATTAGGAAATAATCGAGTTAGGGCTGTAGCTATGAGTGCTACAGATGGCTTAACGCGAGGAATGGAAGTGGTTGATACAGGGGCTCCTTTAAGTGTTCCGGTGGGCGGAGCAACTCTCGGCCGAATTTTTAATGTACTTGGGGAGCCCGTTGATAATTTAGGCCCTGTAGATACTCGAACAACATCTCCTATTCATAGATCCGCACCTGCCTTTATACAGTTAGATACCAAATTATCCATTTTTGAAACAGGAATTAAAGTGGTAGACCTTTTAGCCCCCTATCGCCGTGGAGGAAAAATAGGACTATTTGGGGGAGCTGGAGTGGGTAAAACCGTACTCATTATGGAATTAATCAACAATATTGCAAAAGCTCATGGAGGTGTATCCGTATTTGGCGGCGTAGGTGAACGTACTCGTGAAGGAAATGATCTTTACATGGAAATGAAAGAATCTGGCGTTATTAATGAACAAAATATTTCAGAATCGAAAGTGGCCCTAGTCTACGGGCAGATGAATGAACCGCCTGGAGCTCGTATGAGAGTTGGTTTGACTGCCCTAACTATGGCGGAATATTTCCGAGATGTTAATAAACAAGATGTACTTCTATTTATTGACAATATCTTCCGTTTCGTCCAAGCAGGATCTGAAGTATCTGCCTTATTGGGTAGAATGCCTTCAGCAGTGGGTTATCAACCTACTCTTAGTACTGAAATGGGCTCTTTACAAGAAAGAATTACTTCTACCAAACAAGGGTCCATAACTTCGATTCAAGCAGTTTATGTACCCGCCGACGATTTGACGGATCCCGCCCCTGCCACGACATTTGCCCATTTAGATGCAACTACTGTACTATCAAGAGCATTAGCTGCTAAAGGTATCTATCCGGCAGTAGATCCTTTAGATTCAACGTCAACTATGCTCCAACCTCGAATCGTTGGTGAGGAACATTATAAAACTGCGCAAAGAGTTAAGCAAACTTTACAACGTTACAAAGAACTTCAAGATATTATAGCTATCCTTGGGTTAGACGAATTATCGGAAGAAGATCGTTTAACCGTGGCACGAGCACGAAAAATGGAGCGTTTCTTATCACAACCCTTTTTCGTTGCCGAAGTATTTACGGGTTCGCTAGGAAAATATGTTGGTCTAGCAGAAACAATTAGAGGGTTTCAATTGATACTTTCCGGAGAATTAGACGGGCTTCCCGAGCAGGCCTTTTATTTGGTAGGTAACATCGATGAAGCTACCGCGAAAGCTATGAACTTAGAAATGGAGAATAAATTGAAGAAATGACCTTAAATCTTTGTGTACTGACTCCTAATCGAATTGTTTTGGATTCCGAAGTAAAAGAAATTATTTTATCTACGAATAGTGGACAAATCGGCGTATTACCAAACCACGCCCCTATTGCCACTGCTGTAGATATAGGTATAGTGAGAATACGACGACTTAACGACCAATGGTTAATAATGGCTCTGATGGGCGGTTTTGCTCGAATAGGCAATAATGAGATCACAGTTTTAGTAAACGACGCTGAGAAGGGTAGTGACATTGATCCACAAGAAGCTCAGCAAACTCTTGAAATTGCAGAAGCTAATTTGAGGAAAGCAGAAGGAAAGAGACAAACAATTGAGGCAAATCTAGCTCTCAGACGAGCTAGGACACGAGTAGAGGCTATCAATACGATTTCGTAACGAGTGGGTATGTCCGCATAAGCATAAAAAAGGGGGATGTTTTGCTTAGAATTCGAATCCCTTTTTTCTTTTATTTTATAAGATTAGGCGTGAGTAGAAAAACTTATTAGATACCACCGACTCTGGTATCTAATAAGCTCTACCTACTATTGGATTTGAACCAATGACTCCTGCCGTATGAAAGCAATACTCTAACCGCTGAGTTAAGTAGGTCATTTATCATAATAAAGAGAAATAAATCGAAACCCCATCACATAGATTATAAATCGAATCTTACTTCTAAGCAATATGAATCAAACAGATCAAAGAGTTACGATGTCGGATCATGGAATCCTCATCTTGACAAAAAATATTCTACGTGCTAAAATGTAGCACAAACACAAGGGCTATAGCTCAGTTGGTAGAGCAACTCGTTTACACGTGCACCAATGTTTTTCCGGGGAGTTCATCATGCAATCAAAAGACTTGATTGACAAATCCATGTCTTACTCTATGACTTTGCGGAAACAAGAGAACAATAGCCTGGCAATTAGTTCAGTCCAATTCGGGTGTCCATTTAGTCGTCAAATAGAACGCCTTATTAATTTGAGATAGTGATAGGGTGAATAACCGGCCTATTCAATGCTAGGCATAATGAAGTATAAGGACCTCAAAACTCTCTTTTCGTCCTATGAACTTTAAGGTGTATGAAGTTTCATATTTGATTCTTTAAACAGAGCGATAGAGACTCCATTTAATCTTTTTTATATAGGCCAAAGGCAGACCTACGTCAAGATAACCCCCTTCTTTGAAACACTTTGGTAGTGCTCCTGGATCAGAGTACAAATAATGAATCCGAGCACCTGGAACCGTCTGCTTTCTGTGAAGAAAAAATATGGTGGACTAACTTATATTTATATCAGTTAATGAAAGAGCCCAATGCAAAAAAAAAAATGCATGTTGGGTCTTTGAAAGAGTTCGAATCAGTTTGATATAATAATAAAGTTTGAGCTGTTTTACCGAGAAGGTCTACGGTTCGAGTCCGTATAGCCCTATAATTTTCTAGATGAAAATTGGAATTTCCCCCGTATTGTTTGTTATTTTAAATGGCCGGGCGATTCATCGGAAAAAAAAATGATTACCAGAAGCTTGCTCTCCAGGATCGTTCAGAGCCGAAGCCTAAAACAGAAAACAAAAGCACATTTAAAGGGATCCAATTGGGATTTTTATAATTTCGGATAAACAAACCCATTTTTATCCATTAATCTTCGTAGGCAAATGCCATGTGACTTTTTCGCTTTTCGATCCCCAATCAATTATTGAGAATCCCCCTTTTCACTAGGTAATCCGAGTGCATTTTTGGAGTCAAAATCATGGCTGAACGAGCAAGCTCACTTTGGTAATATTGATCTCGGAACGTACTACTTAAGTGGACAAGCGAGATCTTGAAAAAGATCTTTAGTCAATTTCATTTGAAACGTTGTCAACGTTGTGAAATATACTTTTGTTTCTCGTGAGATAAATTAAAATAAAAAATATACTCAAAAAAAAAAGAATTCGATTTCCCATTCCCTTTTATTAGAGAAAATAGGAAGCGCGGTGAAAGCGAGAACGCTTTATTTGTATATCTATTTTGTGTATATGTATAATGTACGATAAGAGCAATCTCTATTATTATTAGTTTACTTCTTTGTTATTTTATTTGAAAAGGAAAATTAGATTCCAGCCAATGAATCGTGAAAGGATATATGCGAACCAGCCTATCGTCTGTATATGGATATAGCTTATACGGTGGTTGGAACAAAGACACATGCATTGGTTTGTAAATTTCAATGTGGCAGAAAGGGGCATATATCTGCACGGCCTAATCAATAGTTCAAGTCACACACTCCCATAATCCATTTTACTTTCGGAGAATTCCCTTCAACTAGTTGTGTTATGTTAAATAACACAATACAATATTGTAGTATTGTGGGGTTGAAGGAAAGAGAATGTCCAAAAACATGTCTTATTAATTTTAATAAAACACAGTTATAGCAATGAAATACTATTGTTCCTTCCCCAAGTGATAAATGATTGATTACAAAGATCTATGATCTATCTTCTCTATAAGGGACCAGAAATGCCCTGTTTACGTATCATTAGGAAGTGCATTAACATAAATACAGCAGTAAGAAGAGGCAATACAAAAGTGTGTAAACTATAAAAACGAGTCAAAGTGGATTGTCCCACACTAGCGCTTCCGCGTAATAACTCCACCAAAGGCGATCCTATTATAGGAATAGCTTCAGGGACGCCTGTTACAATTTTGACCGCCCAATAACCAACTTGGTCCCAAGGTAAGGAATACCCAGTTACACCAAAAGACGCGGTCAATACAGCCAGAACTACACCTGTAACCCAAGTCAATTCTCGAGGTTTTTTAAACCCACCGGTGAGATACACGCGAAATACGTGCAGTATCATCATTAGAACCATCATGCTTGCCGACCACCGATGAACTGATCGGATTAACCAACCGAAATTTGCTTCAGTCATTATGTATTGAACAGAAGCAAACGCATCAGTAACAGTTGGACGATAATAAAAAGTCATAGCAAACCCCGTAGCTACTTGTACTAAAAAACAAGTAAGGGTAATCCCACCTAGACAATAAAATATGTTGACATGGGGAGGAACATATTTACTAGTTATATCATCTGCAATCGCCTGAATCTCGAGACGTTCTTCGAACCAATCATAGACTTTATTGAGATAGGTAACCCGGGGTACTCCCCCTCTGAGAACCATATATGAGAATTTGATCTCGTACAGCTCAAGCAGAAACACACAAATACGGCTCCCAACGTATATGTAATAGAAATATCTTACTCTTCCTCTCGGAAGTGAAGATACGAAGCATTAAAAATACGAAAGTTCTTCTTTTTGGTGATAATGCCAAAATATCAAGTCGGCTCTTCCTTTTTATGTTTATTATTACTACAGGCCTCTTGAATCTTCTCTTTCCCTATTTTTCTTTGATTTGTCAGTTGTGTGTAATTCGGCTTTGACAATTGTTTTTTTCAGTGATAGGAATTTCTCTTGTTAAGACCCTATAATTAATTGAAACCCCAGATTCATACTAGAACCACGATGATTCAATAAAAACCCAAAAATTCTCTGAGTAAGAACTATCGGATCATCACTTATTCAAATAATGACTAAAAATACGAAAGAATTTACCTTTGAGTCAACATAAACCGAAAGAAAAATCGTTCAATTTACTAAGTATTTCGAATTGGTTGAACATTTTTTTTGTTAGAATCCGGTCACAAGGTCTTAATATAATATTAAGATTAAGTATGAATCATAGTTCAATTCTGGATCTATTTCATAATATTCCGTGCTCCAGATACTAGGATGAGTATCCGACGAGGTAGAACCATCTTTATCAAGATCAGATGACAGATTCATTCTCTGTATTAGCAATAGGATCCATTATAACAAGTCACACACTCATATTCCGGAAATACAGAAAGAAATTACGCGATCGAACTACCAACGGGGTTATAAATAAGAAACCTGAAAATTCACTTTATATTGAAAAACTCTAACTTAGTAGTTCTTGTGAATTTAATTCATGGAAATTCCATCCAGTAAAACAGAAGAATTATAAATCTCCAAAATAATCGATAGGAATACTGCAAATAAAGCCATTGTGACACCCATCAAAGGAGTAGTTCCCCATCCAGGAGCTACTTTACCATATTCTGAATTCAATGGTTTCAATAAAGCCCCTACCGTAGTTTGTCTTGGGCGCGATTTAGAACTACTCTCAACGATTTGTGTAGCCATAAATCTGATTGTATTTATTGAGATCTGTTGACTTTGTATACCATTCCCTTGTAAATAAAGGATCTTATCAGAGATCCATTGCGGTCTTGAATTCATATAATAATGGAAACAACAACCCTAGTCGCCATCTTTATATCTGGTTTACTTGTAAGTTTTACCGGGTACGCCTTATATACCGCTTTTGGGCAACCCTCTCAACAACTAAGAGATCCGTTCGAGGAACACGGGGACTAGTTGAAGTAATGAGCCTCCCAATATTGAATGCATATTGGGAGGCTCATTACTTCAACGGAGATAATGAAAAATCATTTCTTAGTTGGAACTTTAGGCGGTTCTCGAAAAAAGATAGCGAAAAAAATTATCCCTAGGGTCGAGACTAATAGAAATGTATAAACCAATGCTTCCATAGATTCAATTGTGGTTTACAATTATAGCTTCCATACCTGTTTATTGTGGATTATTTCCCTGATAAATAAAGAGTCAACGAAAGGGTAGGTAATAATTAAATCAAGATTTCGCCGATCCCAAATGTCAAATCACAAAAAGAGAGACAAAAAATACGAAAGCAATTTTGTATCAGACTGCCTGTCTTCGTGTAGTTGGATCTCCTAGTTTTTGGAATGCTCCAAATTCTACTTGAGAATCTAAATCTGGATCAATACCAGCAAAAACATCTCTGAATAAGGTTCTCGACCCATGCCAAATATGTCCGAAGAAGAAAAGCAGGGCAAAGGAAGCATGTCCAAAAGTAAACCAACCCCTTGGACTACTACGAAAAACACCATCCGATTTCAAAGTAGCACGATCTAATTCAAAAATTTCACCCAATTGAGCACGTCTAGCATATTTTTTCACAGTAGCAGGATCACTATAACTGACTCCATTGAGTTCGCCACCATAGAACTCAACCGTTACGCCTACTTGTTCGACGCTATATTTAGATTCTGCTCTTCTAAAAGGAACATCGGCTCTAACAATCCCATCTCCGTCTATCAAAACGACTGGAAATGTTTCAAAAAAAGTAGGCATACGGCGTACAAAGAGCTCACGTCCTTCTTTATCTCTAAATATTGGATGTCCTAACCATCCAACAGCTATTCCATCCCCATTGTCCATTGAACCTGCCCTGAATAACCCCCCCTTTGCCGGATTATTGCCGATGTAATCATAAAAGGCTAATTTCTCGGGAATTTTCGACCAAGCTTCTGATAAACTTTGATTTTCGGCCAGCCCAGCACTAACTCTTCGATATATTTCTTGCTGAAAGTATCCCTGATCCCATTGATAACGAGTAGGACCAAATAATTCGATCGGAGTCGTTGCTGAACCATACCACATAGTTCCGGCAACTACAAAAGCTGCAAAAAAGACAGCAGCGATACTGCTAGAAAGTACGGTTTCAATATTACCCATACGTAATCCTTTGTATAGACGTTGGGGCGGGCGGACACTAAGATGGAATAAGCCCGCTAATATGCCCAATGTCCCTGCTGCAATATGATGAGAAGCTATTCCCCCTGGAACAAAAGGATCAAAACCTTCTACGCCCCATGCGGGATTTACTGACTGGACTTTTCCGGTTAATCCATACGGATCAGACACCCATATTCCAGGACCGTACAAGCCTGTTACATGAAATGCGCCAAAACCAAAACAAGCCACCCCGGAAAGAAATAAATGAATTCCAAAAATCTTAGGCAAATCTAATGAAGGTTTTCCTGTACGTTCATCACAAAAAATTTCTAGATCCCAATAGACCCAATGCCAAATAGCTGCCAAAAAGCACAAGCCAGAAAACACAATATGTGACCCGGCCACACCTTCATAACTCCAAATACCAGGATCCGTTACCGTCCCCCCTGTAATACTCCAGCCGCCCCAGGAATTGGTTATTCCTAAACGAGTCATGAAGGGTATAACGAACATACCCTGTCTCCACATTGGATCAAGAACGGGATCAGAGGGATCAAAAACAGCTAATTCATATAGAGCCATGGAACCGGCCCAACCAGCAACCAGAGCCGTATGCATTATATGGACAGAAATCAACCGACCCGGATCATTCAATACAACGGTATGAACACGATACCAAGGCAAACCCATGGAAATACCCCTTTATCAACTAAAAATAGACACTATGTAACTTTATTGCATTGGAAACTATCAAGGTACCCCTGCTCTGCTCAGTGGATTATCTCGGAGCAAGGGTTAATATTTGTTTTTTCTAGTCTATTGGTACTAAGGGAACAATTTTGTTTGTAGGAACAAAGAGAAGCAGATCTATTCTATACCCGATAAGTACCAATACGCAATGGGGGTTGATACCCTTTTCTCTGAGCAAATGCCGCCATATTTGTTCATCGTTGGAAAGCTCTAGTCGTAATAATTTGACTTTAGCCATTCTATCGTCTGTTATGAACTTTTCTAATTTATTCTCGACATAATATATGATAAAGAATATCAACCTTTCTAATTATCATACATGTTGATATTATGAAAAGAATAGCCCGATTATTACGTTTCCATATCAAAGTGAAATATAGTACTTAATCTTTTTTTTTTTTAGTTAATGCCTATTGGTGTTCCAAAAGTACCCTTTCGACTTCCGGGAGATGAAGATGCAACTTGGGTTGACGTATAGTGCGACTTGTCAGATATATTGGGTCATATGGGCTTTCCCCGATCGGATTTTGCAGTTTTTTCCTCTGCAGTACCTCGACGTGACATGAGCGTGAAAGAGGTTCAAGAATCGGTTTTCTTTTTATAAGGGCTAAAATAACTTATTTTGGCTTTTTGACCCCATATTGTAGGGTGGATCTCGAAAGATATGAAAGATCTCCCCCCAAACCGTACATACGACTTTCATCGAATACGGCTTTCCACAGAATTCTATATGTAAAACAATTTCCAGGATATACTCAGTTAGTATATATACTTAGGTAAAAAAAAAAGATAAAATTTTACTAATTATTTAAGCGGGTGGAAGCGGGTGAAACGAGTCGGATGGGTGGATCGATGATGGATCGGGTGGTGGGTGGATGAAACACCCACCCTTATCCTACCCGATCCATCACCCGCTACACCCACTATCCGTTTTCAGCCGCTTTATATAGGTTTCTACCCTTTTACGATGGATCGGGTGGTCGAGTATCTATCGGGTTTGGATGATGCCATGCCTAATCTCACCATCATAGATCTTCCGACATAATATCTTTTGAAATTATCTTCCGTTATAATAAAATATATCTTTTTGGATCTGTTCTTCTAGCCATATGTAAACCCATGTATCAACCCTAGGTTTAGCATCTGTAATCTTCTACCCTATGAACTTTTCAATTACCGCAACCGTCTTTTATTTTTAAAGTTTATCTCGTTGTTCTTGAATAATACATTTTGAGTTTTATGCAAGTTTCATACCTTTTCAATTGTTTTGTTTTCCTTTCTATGTCTACATGTGTTTATTATTGATTTAAGAGATTGTTGAAACCTACAATAATTGATTTATAATTTTTTTATATGAATTGTTGATTTGAGACCAGAACAAAAATTGCTTCTTCTTAAGTGTGATTTATTCTTATACGATCATTTACCTTCGTTGAGAAGTGATTTTTATTTTTGGAATTAAGATAGAGTTTTTTTATTTGCGAGAGCGTGATGATTTTATTGGAACGATTAAGAAGAACTTGGTTTAGGGAGTAGCGTTTTACCTTTACATCGAGGAATCGTAACTATCCTAGACTACTTGGTTTTATACCTTTTCTAGCTTGTTTGCGAAAACGTGACCTACCTTGGTTTCAAATTGTTTTTTATATGCTTCATGGGTTTTCGTATGCTTGTTGTTTCTCCGAGAGCGTCTCCAGGATGATTTAAGAACGACCTTTGTCTGTGGAAAAGGCTACCTTTGATAGTTACTTGCAAGGATGCAATATTTGCTAATCAACGTTCATAATATTCATATACATGGTTATATCTTGATTTATCATAGTGGTGATACTTATTTCATTAGATCGTTTCTCTCTTATTTCTATAATCATAATTGCTTTCTTTTTGTCTTCCAACATACCAAACAATCTCAATACATATATTTCTTCCCTTACTCTTTTATCTTCCCTCTTCACTCAGTGTACGTAATTGTCTATTGGTCATATCCAAATCACAGACAATTTTTGTGAATTCGACACTTGATATACTACATTTGACCCCGTCACACTTGCGGGTGTTTCCATAGGCACATGATAAACACATATCTTGTGATCTTCAAAACGAAGGCAAGTGACCGGCTCTTTCTTGTTTCACATAGCCTCGTTGCCTTGGAGTTTCTTTTATACTTGCACTTCCTTCCTAAATGGATCATCCAAACTATCGCAAAAATAATCACGGAAATAATGGAAACTATTATGCCTAAACTTATTCACCCTCTACAAGGTGCTTTTGTAGTAAATAGATCAATTCATGATAATATTCTCATTGCACACAAAATTTTCCACTTCTTTCGCTCTAAAAAGGGTAAGGAAGGGTGGTTTGCTATCATACTTGATATGAAAAAAAGCATATGACCAAGTTAAATGGGATTTCATCATTAGCATCTTGAAATTTTTTGGCTTTACTGATAAATTTCTGGGATGGATAAATGAATGTACAACTACAATCTACTTTTCTATTCTTGTAAACAACGGACCAACAAATCAATATTTTAACTTAGACAAGGAGATCATTTATCTTCTTATCTTTTCATTCTAGGGGCTGAAATCCTAACACATAAGCTACAAGAAGATTGCAACAACTACGATAACCATATTGGATTCCCCATTTTAAGACAAGAAACTCCAATTTTGTTCTTATCTTTCGCCGATGATATGATTGTTTTTGCTAAAGCAAATGTAGATTCATGTCAAAGAACTAAGTATATCCTGGATATGTACTATTCTTTGTCGGGACAAAAATTAACTTCCAAAAATTTGCGTTCCAAATAACAAAAAACACCAGCGAGAGAAGCATTACCCAATTACAAAATATTCTTGCCATGAGTCACAATACAACCCTTAACAAATATCTTGGTTGCTCAATCATTAACGGATGAGTGACAAAATAGACCTTTAGTGACATTAACCTGAAAACAAAACATCAAATTTTTTTTTGACTAAAAGGGTAAGGGGTTAGGCATGGTCACTATCTGTTGGTTGACCATCCTATGACATCCTTTTGGACGAGGAATTTAACTGCTGTCGGGATCTCTGAACCAATAACAGGGCTATCATTGCCTATTGTTTCAAGTTAATCCGCAACGCCATTGATTTCCCTGAAAATATGATTGACTTGTACCTGCTTGAAACCAGATAGGATAAGAGATATGCATGTGATAATAATGTCCATTTTCCATGGTGGTTTCCAAATTGTATTGATTGAGTTGATAATCGTTAGGCTATCTCCTTCAACTACAATGTTATTAATTCATAGCTCTCTTGCTTTTAAGAGGCCCATCTTCAATGTGTATGCTTCCGCTTGTAGGACAAATATTATACCACATTATCCGTAGTCGAAAGCTATTACCGAAGCATTGTGCCTCTAATGATTTAGCCAAAAGCACTTTGGTCGTCGTTTCTTTTTGATGCATCAAAGTTAAGTTTGACACTTCCTACTAGTGGTGCGGACCAGTGTAATTTCCTAGTTTTTCTCTTTTGTGCCGTAGTTACTCTTTTGATCTTATATTTGAAGTTCAATTTTTTCCATCTTTTATTTGGTTGTCTACTATTTGTGTGATATCGATCACCTTTATGTTGTTGAAGATGTTGTTTATTTCTCATGTGCCAATTTTCCACCAAATGACCATTAAGTAGGTTAGCGTGGTATAATCAAGTTTCCCCCTTATGAGAGACAATAGTTTTGGGAGTTTCTTAAGAGTTATGTTTATACTTTGTAGATAGTTTCGTGTTCCAATATTCGGTATGCTTTTCATAGTGTATGGGCATTTGAGGAATATATGATTCGCACTTTCATATGGGTGTTGGCATAACATACAATGCATGGGTACCAGAACGTTTTGTTTTTCGAGATTTTCCTTTATTGGGAGCCCATCTAGGGATAATTTCCATACAAAATTCTATAATTTTGGCATGATATTCATGTTCCAAATCCATGTGTTGCCATGTTGAAACTCCTCTAGTATTATGTAGGAGTAGTATTGCATCTTTCGTGTAGAACCACCTGTTCGCTCCAAAGGGTGTATGCAAGTTTTAATATTTATACCAAGAATAAATGCAACTAAGCGAACCCGCAGTGTACGGATCGATTGTAATGAAAGCAAGAATTCCAGGGTCGAACACAGGGATTTGGTGAAATCAAAATCAGAATAAGAAATCTAACAAGGAAAGATGCAACTATTGAAAGACAAAAAATTGATTTTGTGTAAAGATTTGGGAAAAAAGATTCTAAGGATCAAGGAATCCGATTGTGGTTTTCGATTCAAGACTTCTAAAGATTTTATGGACATAGTTGGGATTGCTAAGGTATGTGTTTGAAAGCGGTATGATATACGGTGAAGTCTCCACCACCCATGTCCAAACCCAAAGGCTCTAAATAAAGGATGTTGAGTCTCGATAGATAGAGGATCTAAGGGAAGGATAATTTTTTCAAAACCAAACACAAACCCCAAGGAATCATGTTAACTCACAAAGGTAAGGGTTATGGCAGACTCAACCTTAATAGAGGGGTTTGAATCCTCTATTACCTAGGACTTGTAATCGTTGGCATCCAAGGACGGGAATCACCGGGTAAGTCTCTTCCCACACTCGGATATAGGTTAGAAAGGTTCAACAAGGCTAGGGTTTAAGCAATCTTTAACCAAGAATTAAGGATAAGGCAAGATAGGTATTACAAAAGGAAAATTTGGGTTGTTAATCCCTAGAAATTCTCCGATCTACTCAACAAACACCCCGATTTTCGCTTCTATTAAGGTTAAACTCAACTCTTAGGGTCCAATCTGTTTATGAAGATCATTATATCATCATCTCAACCACAATCTTCAACCAACCACCCTAGAATCACAAGGGTTTTAGCCAAGATACATATTATCAAAATCAAAGAAGATATTAAATCAAGAAAGCGAAGAATGATAAGAAAACTTTGAATCTTGAATAAAATCAAACCAAGAGTGTATGAACAATGTTTAATCCTTCAAAACTCAATAACAAACTCCAAATCACGTTCACAAAGATAGAATATAGAATCAATCTCAAAAAACTTCCAAGAACGCTATTCTTGGACTAGAACTTCCGAACTTCCTTCGATCTTCAACTCCGAATGCTCTCCTCAACGCCTTCGATTGTATTCCTCAGTAGTGTTGTATGGAATTGGATGCCTTTGAAGGTGGTGAGACATCCTCATTTTATAGTGTATGAGATGTGATCTTATGGTTACAATCCTACAACCAATCGGATTATATATGATAAAAATCGAGTCATCTCTGAAGGAGATCGACCGATCTATATAAATATTCATCCAATTTTTTGCCTCAAATCGTTTGATATCTATTAGTTACAGCTTCTATCTTCTCTTGTGATCTTTTCTCATATCTTTTCATATCTTTTGGCTCCTCTCCTGATCCTCAATGATGTCATGCTCCATATTATTCCTTTTTCGTGCCACATCATCACCTTTTACTTACAATTTTACAAGTAAAAGTGTGTAGACCTCTATTCTCGAAATGTATGTGAATATGAACTAAAAGTCATACAATCTTCATGAAATGCACGTAAAACTGAGGTGATGGACTCTTATAATGCATGAATATGATGATATATAATTCATGTCATCACCGCCCATCCTTGCTAGGTGCCCAATACAATCTATCACGAATATTACATGTTGGCAATGGGTGATTTAATATTTTATCGGCAATGGTCGGCGAGGTCAGATGTCCGATTAGGCTCATTGTCTTTCCCTGATCCCATTTCCTATAAGCAATAAGTGTGCTTACTGTTTTCTCTATATTTGTTATATGATCCTTATTTATCACATATTGCTCTAGAGGTCGGTCCTCTATCCAACAATCTTTCAATAATTTGATTGTTTCTCCATCTCCTACATTCCACTTGAGCCCTTTTTCAAAATCTGCCCGTAAGTTCATTAGCCTTTTCCACTACCACAATGTGTTTTTTTTCCAGTTTTGTAATGCCATATATGGTTCCCTTTTAAGTATTTTTCCTCAATTATCTTGACCCAAATGTTGTTTGGTTCAACCATGATTTTTTATAGGAGTTTCATTTGGAGTGCCTTGTTCATGTTCTGTTCTTTTCTTATCCCAACCCCTCCTACCTCCTTCGGTTTAAAGTCTTTTTACAACTAATTAAGGGGTGGAAGTTAGTTCCTTTATTCTAGAAAAATTTTCAATTGATTTGATGTAGTTCTTTGTGGATGGATGACGAGAGCATTGTTCGCTCCAAAAGGTGTGTACAGACAAAGCTTTAAATTTATAATCCGAATAATAAACCTAACGATAAGCGAACCCGCAGTGTACGGATTGTAATAACCGAAAATATTAAACTCCGTTTAATACCGGATCAAATCGGATTCCGATCCGCCAACCTCTATTCTTTTAAATAAAATAAAACAATAATAAATTCTATCATTTTATGTAATTTTGATTCACATAAAATGATAATTTATGTAACCCGTAAATAATTCCGTACATTTTAAAAACCGAAGAACGGTTCCGTGCGAATAACGATTATTCTTTCAGCCCATTTGTGTTATTTGATGAGCAGGCCCAATTCACTGGCCCAACTGCCTTCTGTCGGCCCACTTACTAATCCCTCACTAATTAAAAGTTAACCTAACCTAATCCTAAACCTAATCAACATAATCAAGCGAACTCTGCTCTTACGTTTTCCGTTTCACGTAACCCATAATGAAACACCCCAGCCTCCCACGCTCGGCTGCAAACCGAGTCACCAATTCCCCTCGACGCCAAGACCTGCATGCCGATACCTGCACACCCCAAGCTCCCACGCTCGACTGCAAACCAGGCGGCACCTGAGTGTTTCGGCGAACTAGTTACGATCTGGAGCATCAAAGGTGGACGACTGGCGGCAACACCTCCAAACCGACTGGGAACATCTCAGCGTCGTAGCATCCACCACCGGGATCACTCGATCTTCTCTGTCGACGGATAGGTGAGCAGATGTCGTCTTCTACCCCTCTTATCTCCTCTTTGTTTGCACCTATTAGCAGCGTCGGTGATTTCTGTTTGACAACAGTGAGTGCAGGGTGTGCCAGGGTACAGACCCCTGGTCTAAGACGCTTGGATTGTGAACCAACAACGAGGAATTCGGGTCGTTTTCAGCCTGCTGCCGGTAAGCCTTCTGAGTACTCCCTCCTACTGCAAACATGGATGTACATAAATTAGTTTAACCTAGGATGTAGAGAAATGCACAGCTTGGTTTTCGTGCTCAGTAAGACTCGAACCTGGAACCTACGAATAGATGTATTAGACTTATGTTGACAGGGAGAATCGAAGCTGAGACCACTTGCTTGCTTTGTTAATTCAGATTCGACCTGCTAACTTTATGACCTATTTTCTATAGCTTAAATCGAGAATCCACCGTTGAATTTTTGACATGTCGTAGATGAGTACATATAGTTTATTGTGTTAAAACTTGGGAGAAAGTTAACGGTTGGATTAGGTTTTATAAGGTCCCGAAGTAGAGCACTTGAGCTGTTTTTGAAGCAGGAAGATATTTGACTAAGTATAGAATTTTAGCTTCTAGTCCGACTTTAGAATTTATGTAAGAGTTTGGTCGAGTTTTTAAGAGAACTTTTCCCTATGTTTAGTATACATATATTAGATGATCTAGAGATTGTTTCCGGAATTCTTATCTTTTATTTAAGTCTTGGATCTTAACCCAAGTCAGACCTTGATGACCGTTTAGGGAAAATCTAGAATTTTGTACAACTCCTATATTTCTGTACTAAACTTTTCCGTAAGAACTAGAGTATGGAAATAGGCTCCAAAGGAGAGTTGGAAATAAGTATAGGAAAATCGTAGGATTTTCGGAACCAGGGGTAAAATAGTCTTTTCACCTAAAGAGAGACTTTTTCGTAATTGCTCTTCATGAGATTGTACAACTTAGAAGTTTATAACTTCTAAGAGTTTAGGGATGTGATTTTGATCCACATGCCTTGTTTGACAAGCGTTTGAGTTACCACGAGTACGGACCGAGTTCAAATTTGATAGAGTGTGATTTGATTCAGGTAAGTCCTTGCACCTTACTTAGCTAGTTTCTGGATGTTAGTTGAATGACAATAGTGGTGTGTGATGTGTGTTTATAATAATAATAACTTGATAGGACGACTGTTATTATTATATTTTAAGGCCCAAGTGTATGTATAACGGGCCGTGACATCACTGCCCAGCTCTGACAGGAGACTGAGAGGTTCTCTATACCCAGACCATACAGGTACAAGGGGAGATGCATCGGATCCATTCATGATGGTTACACAGGGGCGGAGGTGAGCTTTGGGAATCCCTCGTGTCACAAAATAAGTATAATTAGTAAGAGTGAATGACCTAAGTAAAGATAATAAATGGATTGTTTGAAAGCATGATGAGTGTTTACTTTTGCTATGATGTGTGTGTGTGTGCTATTCTTATTTATCTAATGTTTAGATAGCTAGCTAACGGTCGTTCTGTTTTGTGTTTAGATTCACCACAGGTTAGAGCAGCAGCTGAGTGATCCGGAAGTAGTGGTCAGCCGGGTCTTCGTACTCCTTAGAGTGGGGTTGGGTGTTTATCTTGTTGTTTCTTTCTTCTTGTTAAGACAATTAGTCTTTTTCGTTATTTAAGTACTATAGGTTGTTAGACGTTATTGCATTCATCTTTTGAAAATACTATTTTATGAATTTCGGTTTTTTTCTTATTTGTGTCTTGTTGCAAGATCCTAGTAAAATTGTTGTCAAACTGGGGTCGAGACCATTGTGAGGTCCTAACCAGTAATGTCCCGAGTTTTGAGAATTCGGGGTGTTACACGGATCAATCGTAGTAAGGGCTTATATTCCGGAGTCGATATCAGGGAAGTGGTGAGATTAATCACAGTAAAGCAATCTAACTTCATAAGCATGCAATAATATTGATCAAAAGCAAAAGCAAGTATTTGTATCAAGATGGGGAAATGCAGATTTTAAAGTTCATAGTATCTAGTTGTGGTTTCGACTCAAGATTTCTAAGAGTAACGTGGATAAAGTTGAGGTTTGCTGAAGGAAGTTGTTGCTACTATGGGATAGATCACCGGGTAAGTCTCACAACCCACTTTCCCAAATCAAAGCTCCTATCAACGGGTAAGTCTCAAGGAACTAAGGAAAGGTAAGAGTACTCAAACCAACGTCACTCACCTAAGGGTACAAAAATAACCATCACCGGGTAGTCTCATGTTTACTCTCAAAGGTAGGACGAAGGCACACTCAAACCCTAATAAAGGATAAACCCTTATTACCTAATACTCATCATCATAGGTATACAAGCAAAGGAATCACCGGGTAAGTCTCATCCTAGGCTTGTGTGTAAACCAGAAAAGGTGCAACAAGGATAGGATTCGACAAACGATAACCTAAAGTCAAGATAGGAAATGCAGTAGGCGATTTTGTTCCGTTCTATATCGATCTCGGTCAAGATGCTCAACGAACTGCCCGAGACATGTTTCGGATTAGGGTTAACGAAAGCTTTAAGGGTCCACTCAAATAATGGTTCATTCTTTCATCGTCTACATCACAACCTTCAACTAATCACCCTAGAATCGCAGGGGTGTTTAGCCAATATTCATCATAATCAGTGCAATATCAATTATATAAAGAATATCAAGAAAAGAGAATAAAGCAAGTAACAAAGATGTCTCAATTATCAAAGCAAACAAACCAACAAAAGTATCAATAATGTGTTTCAAAAAGGGATGCTAACAACTCACTAGCAATCCCCAAAGAAATTCTTAAAATCTAGGGTTCTTAAAACCCTAAGCAATTCCTTTCTTCAAATCTTCTCCCCTACAATCTTCTCCCAATCAGCCGTCTAAGAAAACCTTTTGACTTCTCAGCGTCCGAGAGTCCTTCTGTGGGGCGTCAATCCACGTCGCAGGGGAGTTCTCTTCAATATTGAAGGCTAAGAGATATTTATAAGGATATCAATCTAGGGTTTACAACCTTAAAGATAAACCCTAGAACTTTGGGCCGAAAAAAGAATGTTGAGCCCCCTGGTATCAGTTCCCACTCTAGCGCGGTATCAGAGATTACTCTGACGCAAACATCTCGGTCGAGATGTGGGTCGATGTGACTCACTGTTATGTCCATCTCGGTTGACCTTGGATCATCTCGAGCAAGATGTGTTATCAAAGCCCGCTCCGAGGTATCAAAGATAACTTTGGGGTATCAGAGTTCACCCTGGGTGCGTGTTTCCGACTTTCTTTGCTCCTTTTTATGCTCCAATGTAGTTCAATTGCTATCCTTTCGACTCCTTGCACTTCCATGCTCCCTTTTGATCCAAAATGTGCCTAATTCCCTACAATTACAATCAAACGTGGTGTAGAGCTCGATTCTCGCAATCAAGTGAATAACAACATAATTGATATGAATGTATGTCAATGCAGGCAAAATAAAGGAAAAATCTACATAAATACATGCCTAAAAATAGGTCATAATTCATTTCATCAAGCTTAAAGCTTTGCATTATATAACCTAATTTTGCATTAAGATTTGCCTTGATCAAGACCATTCTTCCTTCTTGGGATAAGGATGATGCTTTCCATTTAGTCAGTTGTTGTCTAGACCTCACAATGACGTCTTCAAACATAGTTTTGTTTACTCGTTTATTAATGATTGAGCAACCAAGGTATTTTTCAAGACAGGTACTCGAGGAAATACATGTGTTCTGTTGGACCATCATTTTAGTCGAGTTATCTACATTATGGACATCTGGAAGGCTGATTGTTATAATTTACTTTTTGTCCTGAAATTTGGCATTATTTTAGTATAATTTCGAGCACTTTGTTCCATGATGGATTTGTGGCTTTTGCAAATATAATTATGTCATCCGCAAAGGCGAAAAATGGAATGGTCGTACCTGCTCTTGTGATTGGGAAACCAACACATTTTCTATTTTCATTACTTGCTTTATGGATGTTTCTAGCCAAAACCTCGGCTACTAGATTGAAAATTAGCGGGGATAGTGGGTTCCCTTACTGAAGTCCTCATTTTGGACAAAATATCTTAGTCGGGTTATCGTTGTCAGAATGGAGTATGAGGTAGTAGAGATACATTCCTCAATCCATCCTAATGAATTTGTTCGTGAAACCAAACTTTCTTATTACAACAATGACACATGGCTATTCCACCTATCATATGCTTTTTCCATGTCGAGCTTGATTGCCACTTAACCTTCCTTCCCTTTTTTTGCTTTGAATTCGTGGAAAATTTCATGGGCAATCAGAATGTTATCATGGATTGATCTGTTTTGTGTGAAAGCACCCTGTAATGGATGAATTATCTTTGGGAGGATTATCTTTAGTCTGTTCATCAATATTTTTCCAATAACTTTTTATATTGTTGAGCATAAACTGATGGGTCCATAGTGGGTTGTTGCGGAGGGGTTGTCTTTCTTCAGGATCAAAGCAATGAACGTATGATTAATTTGTTTAAGTAGTTTTTCAGTTCTCTAAAAACTTTTCACTGCACGAATTGTAGATGAGCCCACTATGTGCCAATACTTCTGAGATCTCATGTTGTATAATCTCAAGCTGTTTACGGAGCTCAACTATATTAATAGTTGAGGCTTTAAATATAGCTTCATAGTCCATAATGAATTCATTTTCGATATCCTCTTCTGAGACTAATACAGTTTGTTACTTT
The DNA here is from genome assembly GCA_033239125.1 of Fagopyrum homotropicum. Lineage (NCBI taxonomy): Eukaryota > Viridiplantae > Streptophyta > Magnoliopsida > Caryophyllales > Polygonaceae > Fagopyrum > Fagopyrum homotropicum. The sequence continues at coordinate 51,057,415 of BSWB01000007.1, read as the reverse complement.
TTACAATTTTTTCTATATTTATATGATTTCTTCATCCCATTGCTTTGCGGTGGTGGAACTTTGTATTTTTATCCCCTAGAGTGAGGGAGTTATATTTATCCCATTGTGGCCAGTACTTTTGTTGGTATTCAATTAGGCATTGTCTCTTTCTGTTTAGTTTGTTGAGTTTTGCGTTATTTTGTTCCGTGTAATTTTTAGAGATTAGAATTTGTAATTTTTCAATTTCTTTGTCCACCTCACTTACTTGTCTATTTATAATTCTAAATTTTGCTTTACTCCACATTTTCAATTTAGTCTTTAGTAAACTAATTTTTTTTGACAAAATTGTACATATGGGTTCCTTGGTACTGAGTTCTCCAAGTTTATTTAATGAGATTCTCACAATCCCTTCTTTGCGTCCACATCATTTCAAAGCGGAAGTGTTTGTTTTTTATACGTTGAGCTGAGTTTTGGAGATTCACAAAGATGCGACAATGGTCTGTAGTTGTGAATGCATGGTTCCATGTGATTATGTGAGGGTATGCTTGAATTACATCAGGGTGGGCCATAACTCTGTATAACTTTTCAAATGCGTTATTATCACCCTCTTTGTGTTTCCTCCAAGTGAATTCATTGACCTTCATTGTAAATTAGGTCAATCATGTTGCACTGTTGTGTTAGCAAGTGCAATCTGTTGATTTTATTGTTAGATACTGGTGCACCTCCTCTCTTATCAGATATGTTTATCAATTCATTAAAGTCCCCGATGACTAGTGTAGGAAAGTTATTTTTGTTGATGTGATTTCCCAATTAGTACCAAAATTTATCCTTTTGTTTTTCATTCGGAGGGGCATATATAAAGGTGATGCATATATACTCACATTATTCGGTATATTATCATGCTTTACAGTAATAAATATTTTGTCTTTAGTGATAATTTTAATTTTTTTCATTTATCAATTGGTATCTTTTTCAAAGGAGACACAACCCCCCAAATAAACCATCTGTTGGGACGAAGCATATACTGTCAAAACCCGTCCGTTTCCAACATACCTCTTCTAGTTCTATGTTAGTTTTCTATTCACCAAGCATGATCATTGTAAGTGATCATTCTAAAAGATATATTTAGGCCAGTCAAAAAAAATTTCTTTCTCATGCATCTACAATTCCATAATGCAAACTTCATTCAAGACCGGTCGTAATATTAGGATGGAAAAAATCCCCGTGATCTTTTCATAATTGTTGTCTGTTTTGGTTATTTTAATAGCTTCTCTATAATTCCTTATGGTCATAAGGTTCCTTAACTGTTGTCCCATCATATCAATATTTATCTTATCGGCGATAAGGTCTATCTATTCTATAATCTTTTCAGTGTGCTCAGTTATTTTGAAATTCACGGTTACATTGGTCGATATATAAGTATGATTCACTGTCATAAAACTTTTTTTCCGTGGTGATTGCTTCAACGTTTTCATTTATATTAATTGATAACTTTTCAATAAGAGGCATAATCCACCAAATAGTCTGCCCGCTAGATTATTTAAGATCTTGTCGAATGCAATCCCTTTTCGAGCATGCTTCTTCTAATTCAACACTGGTTTTTAGTTCCACAAGCATGATCATTTGTAAATGGTAATTCTTACCATTTTTATAATCCGCTTGAATTGGTGTAGTTCATCTACTCTCTCGTGATTTATTGTGAATAATGCTTTGGTTAAGCTTATGCAAATCTCATTGTCGTTTAGTGCAGTAATATTGTAAATATTTTTGGCCGACGGATTTCCCACGTTCTCGCCAAAATAAATTGCATTAAATTTTTTAAAAAAAGTTGAGTGTGCCACGAGCGAGTGTTTGACAAGCATTTTTTCACTTGAATTCCATTTATACAATGTAAGGAACCTTGTTGGCCACAAATCTATCATCTGATTAGTATTCAAAGATAGATTATTAATACTATGCAGTGGATGTGTAAATGTGCGTTGTTTTTCTTGTTTGCGGTGGAAGAGATTGAAAACACGGTTACTAGGAATGAGTCTTTGGGCTTGAAGACATATACCAACATTACTAGAAACATCATGATCAGAAAGCAAAGAGACAACCCATTTTCTTTTTAGATAGAGCATAGAAAATTGCAAGTGATACCATTTGCACAAGAAACTCACGCTTGCAGGTTTCTTTACAATTTGAGATGATATTTCAGAAAGGGAATTTAGGCGATCATATCGATCGTTAAACCTTATCCTTTCCATCAACAATACTGTCAATTCAGTGGCGTTTCTTTGTCAAGATGTTCAAAATTTATGATAAGCATAAGGTTCTTGCTAGACATTTATCTTTTAGTTCTACCTTTTGTATTTGATTGGATCTGATTGCGTTGTTGTGGTTTCCTTTTCCATAGACTGTCATCTATGTATGCCCATTGAAGAGATGTTTTTGAATTGTCTCTAAAGAAAAATTTGTTGACAAAGTATCGAGCCGGCGCACCCGATGTCAGAAATGGATCTTGAAAGGAATAAACAATATTGGGGAAAATCCAAACTCTCCCATAGTAAAAAAATCCACCCCTCTCCATTTTCTCTTTCAACCAGTAACAGATGTGACAAAAAGAGAGACCCCTTTAAACTTCAATCTTTTAGAGAAGAATAGGTGATTAAGAAAGCTCCTTCTTCCGGATTCTCCAACATCGCAAGATTTTTCCTCATACCTTCAACGATTTTTGAAATTGTGGGTATATTTATTTGATTGCTTTAATCTCTCTACTAATTTTGTTTGGGACTGGTACTGCTTTGTAGATTTAGCTGTGTCGGCATGGAAGAGAAGTATTTTAGGGTTTTCATTATTTTGGGAGGTAGGGGGTTTATATTTGGGAAAAGAGAGCGTTTGACTTTTTTTTACATTGTGCTAGAGTCCCCTATGAAATGAAGTGCTTTATATGTTGTACAAAACATCGACTTTTGAAATGGAAAACTCCCCCACCCCACAAAACATCGACTTTTGAAATGGAAAACTCCCCCACCCCCCCCCCCCCCCGGCCGCAAACAAGGCAAAAAACACCCTCTCTAAACGTAATCTGGCGGCTAAACGACCTTTTCTATGTAAAGTTTTATGCTTTCAATCCATAGTTTGGAGGATTTTGATAAAACATATACAAAAATTCTTCTAGAACAAAGGGACCAACACATGCCTGTCATTAATTGAGATGTAATGTGTAAATCAAAAAAAATTCTTCTTTCTAGCAGAATCAAACAATATCTGGGTCAAAATTACCAATGAAAAATACATGAAAAAACATAACATTCTCCAATACCAAAAAAAAGGATCAACGTCTTGACAATGGAATAATCTTATGAAAATCAAAACTAATATCAAGAATGGTATCATTCTACAGGTCGAAAATGGTAAAACCATTAACTTCTGGCATGACAATTGCATCACAACGACCCCACTTATAAATATGGTTCATAACACCAATCAAATTGACACAAATATCAAAGTTTGCTACTTTATAAACGACTCGGGAGATTGGGATGTTAACAAAATTGATAACGAGGTACAAAACATCATCAACCCGGATATTAGGAAAACAAATTACGAAACACTTACAACAAAAAAATAGATTCAAGATAGATTATATTAGAGGTGTAGTAAAAATGTTTGGTTCACTACAAATCGGCTTTAGAGATGATTGAAGAGGACTTGAGGTTCACCCAAACAATGCATGTGATTGAATCCAAAATCTTGATATTCAACTTAAATTTAAAATTTTTCTTTGAAATTTTTTAAAAACGGGAATTCCAACAAAAGCAAAGTTTGGCGAAAGAATAATTGTTGTAACAAGACAATATACATTATGTAACCACCATATTGAATACTTGTTCCACTCACTTATTGAATGTCCTTTTAGTAAACAAATCGTTGCCAAAATCGACAAATCGATGTTGACCGAACTTAACAACATAAGCCTTGTTAATAAAAAAAAGTTCATGAACTCCTACCTAAAATTAAAAATAAAATTGGACTTAACAAGTTCGCATGCCTTGCAACCATTTGGTGGAACATCTGCTTCTTCAGGAATAAAATAATTTTAGTAATGAGCCTATTAACCCTGATAATAAAGTTATCATTTTCAATTGAAAACCAAATCTATAAGTTGAAAACTAACATCATTGACGAGGCCGATTACGATATAAAACAACATAAAAGACGTTAATTCTCCCAAAGGAAAAACACACAATATTAAATGAGATAAACCAAAACCTTGTTTCCATAAACTTAACTTTGATGGATCAAAACTCGATTCGGGAGAAACATCCATTGATTTTGTGATTCTGAATCACAATGATGAGGTTGTTAGCCTCAATGCAATTTTTTTTTTAATTCGGTAATTATAGCTGAAGCGTTTGCTCTTAAATCTGGCCTACAAGAGGCAATTAGACTATAGATAAAAGAGATTGAAATCGAAGGTGATAATTTGTGTTGTATCAAGACACTCCAAGGTTTGTGGGGTTGCTGTAGAAGATTGAGATAATTATTTCAGATTGAATATTTGTTTCTTTGATGGAGTACATATCAGACATGTTTTTGTTTTGCTGTCCAATTGACCCATCTCATAATCTCAAATTCCACACTAATTTTTATAATGATCCCAAAGTTTGTGTTGTCTCAGTTTCATACTATTCGGACTTTATTGTGGCAAATGAGAGAAAAACAAGAAGTCTGATGGAAGACAGGGTGAGTACTGAGGACATGTTTTGTAGCGAACTCACTCACTCACTTTGTGTCGAGTCTGTCGACTGACGGGATAATTAAATATGAACCTTTTGTTTTGCTTATTAGAAGGTACAAGTGTTTCGTTAAATTTGTTAAAAAAGGGTTATGTAGCAGTTATTTCACCAAACCTGGGAGGTCAGACTTGAGAGATACATTGAACAGCAGTCCAAGACGACAAGACCAGAGAGAAGCTGATCGAAAAGCACAAAAAGTCACGACACAACACTACAACTCTTTGTAAAAAGCTGTAGCATTTCGCTTTTCTCTTTTTAATTAATAATTCTTCTGTACAGATTCAAAGAGAGAGGAGGGAACACACATACACTTAACGTACACACCCACATGCAACCCAAACAAGCGAAAGAAAGATGAAAATAACACCAAAACACAACTAACAAATTAAAAGGCTTACACACATGACTACTAAATAACTACACTCCTCTTCTTCCTCTCCGCAGTCAGAGCCAGAGAGCGCCGGCTTCTTTGAGAAGAGGGACCAGGGAGCCATTGATATGGGAAGCCATGACGACGTCCATGGCCCCGACCAGCTTCCCGCCAATGAAGACAACTGGGACGGCGGAAGCCGGAGAAGGAGAATCGGAGGAAGAAGAGTTTTGATTAAGAAGGAGAAGCTGAAGAGCGTCGAGAAGAAGGTGGCCGTCGGGGTGGTGATCGAGCTCGTAGACGGTGGGGTTGACGCTCAGGCTGCGGAAGAGACGCTTGAGTGCATGGCACATGCAGCAGCTGCTCACGCTGAATATCACCACCGCACCCTCCGAACCCATTTTACTTACTGTCTCCATGGCCCTGCTGTATGGCTCGTAATGCATTTTTGTAATTACGTAGTTAAGACTAGCTAGAGAGTGATATGCAGCAGCAGTTGCACTAACCTATTTATAGAAGGGGTTCTCATATATTATATACATTGAACCCAAGTTACTTGGTACTTTAATAGACATTTAAACATGACACCACTTCAATAAGGGTAAATACTATGTTTAATCCTAAATATTTTATCTTTCTCCTTCATTGCCCTTAACCTTTAAACTATGTCATTAGAATCCCAAGATTTACCTTTAATAGAAAAGAAATTTTGGACGGTCGGGCTTACCCTTTTTCAAATTATGTTAAAAAATAATTCGATTTTAATTTGGATGTTATCCCAAATTTTATAATTTTTATCTATATATCGTTTAATTCGTTATAAATTCACATTTTGAGAAAATATTAATAATGCTCATTTTTCATGTTTAAATAACTTTTTTTAATTGGGTTCATAACTTTTTCTTTTTGTTTAATAAAAGTTTAACTTATGAACGTAAGTCTCATTCGAAAGATGAAAATTTTTTATACATAACCCCAATAAATTTGAAAAAGGGACACAATCGGAATTTCTTTTTTTAGAGGATAAATGTTGAAAATAATTCAAAAATATCTAAATTCCAGTACACCATTTGAAATTTCAAAAAAAAATTCCAACGTTTTTTTTGTTAGAAGTACATCAATTATTCAATTATATGAATTAGTGATGTTCCATTATTTTGGTGAAATATTACCATTTAGGCACTCATAAATGTATTTTAGCAAAACAACTTTTGGATTGACCTTATGTTGACATCCCAATATCATTGCAACGTGGCAACATGTGCGCGTACGTTGCATATCATCACATTTCCTTTATTGCATGTGTATCATATTAATTATGAATATGAAAATTATGTACAACATTTAGGAATACTTTACCGGAATGGTCCAAGTAAGGAATAATATTGGGTAATTGCAAAACAATCTGAACCATTAATTAAATTAATTGAATCATATAAACTAATCTACGTTTTTAAAGATTTATATGAGTTACTGTGATAATTTTATAATTTTTGTAAGGCACGAGAAAGTTTTTATCCTTCTAAAAATTTGTTTTAAAAGGGGTGGATGATGTGATACTTTTGCAATTCTAGCCACCCGCGGTTCTTCTGTAATAACTCCTGTTCTTGGTGAGTTGTTTCCTTCCTTGCTTCCTTTGCCCTTTCCTTATGCTAGATCATGCTAGGTTGGACCTAGATGATTAGTGTAAATGCTAGTTAGTGGCTTGTTGTTCCCATGAGTTGGTTACGCCCTTGAGTTGTGTTGTTGTTGACGTTCCTTGCGAACCTTGAGACTAGGAATCCTTCTCCTATCATGTTGAGATCAGTTAGCGATCATTGAGACTAAAAGTAGGGAACTTCTAGCACGATGTAGTAGATCTATTAGAGATCATTGAGACTAGAAGTATGTACACTTCTAGCATTTGTTTCATTTCTGATACGCAATGCCTTATCTAAGCAAACGTATTTTCTTTCCTTTGGGAAGTTGAGCATTAGCGGATTCTAGAGTTTAACTTTGAGTAAGGTAAGTACCTTGGACTTACTTTGCTGCATTCCGTGTATTAGTTGACCGTATTGGTGGTGTGTGTTGCTTTATCGTTATAACGGAAAATTGGATTAGGATGACCTTATACTGTAATTGGCCCAAGTGTATGATGACTGGGCGGTGACCACTTGTCTAGTTCTACATGAGACTAGGAGGTGCTCTTGCAACCCAGACCCATAGGTAACGGATAATACTGATCTATTCTTGTCGGCAAACGGAAGTGGAGGCGAGTTTTGGGAGATTCTCATGTGACAAAAGAAGTTAAATTAGTAATGGATAACTTAACGAAAGATAATAACCGGTTGAGTGCGAGCATGCTATGTGTTTATATTCTTATATGTGTTTGTTCCTTTCCCGTCTTTCTGATATCTAGAATTGTTAGCTAACAGTTTATACCGATGTTGTAGATGTCCCGCAGGTTAGAGATGTTGTTGAGTGATCCGGATGGTGTGGTTAGCCGGGGTTCTCGTACATTATATAAAGGATGGGATCGGGTTTATATTTTAGTTGTTGTTCTTTCCTTTTGTTTTAAACTCGGTTACGAGCCTTTGACGCTTCCCTTTGTTATTCCTTTAGTTTTTATGACAATTTTGGTTTTCATTTATTTGTGCCTTGTATAAGATTCGACGTTACTATTGCTACTTTGAGGGTCGGGACGCATTGTGACGTCATAGCCGTAACTCTTCGATTTCCTAGAACTTTGACTATTACAATATGGTATCAGAGCTCTAGGTTGACAACAATGGCACTCGCAATCTTCTAAAGGTCGAATAGATAAATAAACAGAACCCGTAAGGGGTCTAAGTTTCTAAAAGGGGTTTTGTTTAAAACTTGTCGTTCTGGGATAGATGTATGGGCGACCACCACTATCTCCGCGGATCTCAACAGTGTAGTTTTCTTGATGTTTGCCTTTGTGTGTTTTTTCCTAGACTTCTACAGTAGTTGATAGTATGGCCTTATATATCTATATACATCCCTATCACAGATGACGCGTACTAGAGCTACATCTGCTATGGGGCGAGGAAGGGGTCGACCACCTCTTCCAACTTCAATATGTGGACAAGGACGTGTAGAGAGACCTCCACTAGCTAGAGTTCGGGGCCAAGCCCCAATTGCTGATCCGCCTATCGCTGAGGCGTTCGCCGAAGCAGTTGTTGAGAGCGTTGTTCCCAAGTTTAGGAACGGGATCACCGCTAGGTCCGGAGCACAGAGAGCACTATCGACCGAGTCTAGTCGGGTGTTCATAGGAGCATCTACATACCGCAACTATGTGTAGACAGTTGAGGAAGCTATCAAGATTGGACGACCTGCAGCAGCACTGCCAGTACCCGCGAGATCAGCTAAGGTTTCACAGAGAGTGACGCAGGTGGTTGATGCACTTGCTACAGCTATTGAGGTTGCTATAGTTCCGGATGAGGCGAGAGAGCCGAGACCCGACTGTTGGTTGAACTCTTTCAACCAGCTGAAGGTTCCTTCTTTCACAAGAAAGACCGGATTGGAGGTAGAGCTTTGGCTAGGCCAGGTGGATTTTGCTATGGAGGCGATCCGTTGCCCAAAGGGTCATCAAGTCGATATAGCATATATGTTGCTGCAGGATCAGGCTCATCACTGGTGGAGGACCATTCATAGTAAGGTCACGAGTTATGAGCAGATGAAGAATGTGATCAGAGATTGACTACAAGATTTCCTCGAGGTTGGATTCGAGGATATCCATATTGTTGAGATTGTCAGCAAGTTTCAGGAGGAGTTATCTTTGTTGGGTCTGTCCGCACCATCCGAGAATCATCCTATTTCTCTTTTCTCTCGTTGGTTGAGAGAGTCGACTCGCTCTTATATTTCTGGATTCCGTTGTGAGTCTTTGATGGACTATCAGGATAGAGCATCTTCCTACGAGAGAGACCGACCGGGTCGGAGGAGAGCTTATCAGGCAGGAGGTCCTGAGAAGAGGCAAAGGACTGGACCAGGTAAAACTAGAGCCAAAATAGCTGGATTCGGACGTAGTTAGATGCCGGAACACTTTGGTTCCCAAAAGATGATACAGAGTTCCGACAAAGGACGGTAGTGTCATAACTACGGAGGTGTCGGACATGTTCGGGCTGATTGCAAGAAGACCCTAGTGACTTGCTTTTCCTGCGGCAAGCCCGGACATAGAGCTGCGTTTTGCCGTCAAGACAAGGCGCTATCATAGCAAGGTTCTTCACCTACCACCGTTGTAGGAGGTAGGCAGAGCATCAACAGAGAGCTCTTGGTTTTACCGCTCCTCAAGGTTCCGCTCAGGGACAAGGAAGAAGTAGAGGACGAGTTGGTGGTACGTCAGACACCAGGGATGCTTCAGCTAGAGTTTATGGGCTGAGGAGTGCAGTGGAGCCGATAGCTCCAACGACCACTTGTACCATTCATTTTAATGGTTTTCCTATCAGAGTTCTTTTCGATACCGGTGCTACACATTCTTTTATATCTGATGCATGTGTAGATAGATTGACCTTAGTTACCGTAGAGGGGAAACCCTTCTTTATAGGATTACAGGATGGGGTTAAGGATTAGAGGTACACGAGAGGTTTGTGATTGCCCTATTAGATTGGGAGGTCGCGATTGGCTAGCTGACTTCTTTGCTATGTATTTAGTACATGAAGAAGTCATTCTAGACATGGATTGGATGGATCGACATCAAGCATTTCTTGACATCGGCAAGAGGACAGTGACGGTAAGTACAGAGTCAGGCCATGTAGAGATCTTCCAAGGGTGGGATCTCGGGAAGACCGGTATAGTCATCAGTGCAGTTCGAGCTGCGAGGCTTATCGGTCATGGTTTTGAGGCTTTTTGTTGTTATGCAATGAAGGAGAATACGGGCCCAGTGTTGGAGGAGATTCCGGTAGCGTGCGATTTTGCCGACGTTTTCGGAGAGCCATCAAGTTTACCTCCACAAAGGAGTGTAGACTTTGGCATTGAGTTAGAGCCCGGGACGAGACCGATCTCAAAGGCTCCCTATCGCATGGCACCTATTGGATGCTTGACTTAAGAAGTAGCTCGAGGAGTTTGCTGAAAAGGGCTTCATCTGCCCTAGTGTATCTCCTTGGGGCACACCAGTACTCTTCGTCAGGAAAAAAGACAGGTCGATGAAGTTACGTATTGAATACTAAGAGCTTAACAAGGTGACAATCAAGAATAAGTACCCATTGTGCCATATCGACGATCGGTTGGACCAGCTGCACGGAGCTTCAGTGTTTTCTCAGATCGATTTGAGATTTGGATATCACTAGCTGAGGGTGAGAGAGCATGACATAGCCAAGACAGAATTTTGGACCAGGTACGGTCACTATGAGTTTGTAGTGATGCCTTTTGGGCTCACGAATGCGCCCGCCATGTTCATGGAGTTGATTAACAATATCTTAATCAACTTCCTAGACCAGTTTGTGGTGGTCTTCATCGATGATATGCTGGTATACTCTCGTAGCAGATAGGAGCACGGAGGACACTTGAGGACCGTACTCTAATTCCTATAGGATAGAGAGCTTTACACCAAGCTCTCTAAGTGCGAGGTTTGGATGTGTGAGGTGACCTTCCTTGGCCACATTGTTTCCGTCGAAGGGATCAAGGTATATCCGGAAGATCGAGTCTGTAGCATCTTGCCACCTTCTAGGAACGTCAAGGAGGTACGTAGTTTCCTAGGCTTGGCTGGCTACTACTGTTCGCTCAAAATTGTGTGCGTCAAAGTCTTAAATTTATATCTAGAACTTATGCAAAAGCGAACCCACAGTGTACGGATCAACTGTAGTAAGACAAGAAATTCCAGAGTCGAACTCAGGGATTCGGTGAGAATAAAATCGATTTCAATTTATCTGGCAAATTGCAAAAGCTTTTGTAATTAATAAGGAGACAAATGATTTCAAGGATTCAAGTATCCGATTGCGGCTTTCGATTTATGACACTTCTAAAGATCAAAGGACAGAGTTGGCGTTGCCAAGGTTATGTGTTTCAAAGGAAGGTATCGTACGGCGAAGTTCCAAAACCTATATATCTAACCCAAAGGCTCTCTCTATAAAGGTTGTTGAGGCTGCAATATAGAAAGGATCAAAGGATAAGAATTACTCTGAAACTAACTTCCCAAAACCAAAGGATATGACTCTCAAAGGTAAATATGGAAAGCACACTCAAACCTTAATAGAGGATGTCGAGTCTCTCTATTACCCAAATCTTATGAACTTTGACTATCAAATGAAGAATCAATGATGAAGTCTCTTCTTACACTTGAATAGGGGTTAAAAAGGTTAAGCAATGTTAGGATTTAGGCAAGGTTTACTTTGGTTAAAGGATAAATCAATTAAAGATCGTCAGATGAATAAATCGCTCTGTTCTTCACTAAATCGGTCGATTTCCCTTAGAATATGTCGATTTTCCTATCGTTGCAAAGTTAAATCTCAACTCTCAGGGTCCAATTGGTTAAATGAGTTCAGTCTATCATCATCTAAGCCTCAATCATCAACTATTCTCCCCAGAATCACAAGGTTTTTAGCCAACCATTTTCATATTCAAATCAAAATCAAGATTGAATGAATAAAACCAAATAAAACTCGAACTTTGAATAAAAACCAAATAATCTCCGAATCTGTAATCAAATCTTAAAATCTTTCAAACAATCTCTCAAAACACTCAATAATGTGTTCACAAATCACAAGAATCAGAAGGGAAACAAAAGATCTCACAAACTTCTTGAATCTTGACTTCTTGTTTCGTTCTTTCAATCCTCTCTCCAAGAACCTTCAATCCCGCAAAATTCTGTAAATCTTCCACGCTGCGAACCCCGTGTTTTCGTTCCTAGGGTTCCAATGTATACTTTCTCGCTAATGAGCCGCTTGGCATATCACTTCTCAGGCCCACAAGTGATGGGCTTTGGATCGTAATATTTTGAGGCAAAAGTTGAAGGAAAATCGTGCAATTTAAAGCAATAAAAAACCGTTCGATTTTTGTGTGGAAAATCGTCCAATTTATCTTGTAAATGACTCAATTTTCTTCAACAGAAAGTGCTCGCCTCTTGACTTGTTTTCTTCCTTCGTTTAGTGACCCTTTTACACACTTCCTTTGATCTTCATGACTCGTCTAAGGTTCCTTAAGCTTCCTTATTGACCTTAGATACTCTTTCCTCTACTTTTGCTTCCAATTCCACCGAATTCACCTATAATTCAACCAAAACTCGTGTAGACCTCTATTTCCGGAATATAAATGAAATAAACCTTAAAGGTACACAAATCTCTCCAAATACAAGGTAAATTGAGGTAAAACCTCCACAATATGCATGATTATAATGGCATATAATTCATGTCATCAAAATACCCCATACTTTCCTCTTGCTTGTCCCCAAGCAAGGCTCAAACCTAGAATACAAGATGTCATGGATTATATGATGCGAAAAACTCAAAAACCTTTTGAAAAGTTCTTCTTCTTATTGGATCACCCTAAAAGTAATGCTTCAAGGCATAGGAAGACAAAGTATGCATCAATAATAACCATATAATGAACAAACCATCCTTTATTTCTCAAAGACACAAATAAAAAACATGATAAAGATGTAAAGATAATCAAAGTCAAACAAATCTAAGCCATGGAGTCTTAAACATGTACACAAAGGTTTCAAGGTCTTCTAATCAAGAAAAAGGTCAAAGAAAAGTGTTAATGGTGGGAAATCTTTAAGGTAATGTGATGCTAATCCGGGAAAGAGGAACAACACAATAAAAGCTTTAAGAACACAACTTCACCACACATGCTTTGCATATAAAATTTTTGCTTTTCTTTTAATTTACTTTTTGAGAGTATGGACAGCGGTGCACAATAACCGAAGCCTAGGAAATCGGCGTTTCTTAGTTTTCGAGATGCCTCAAACCCTTGATGCACATACCATATCCCGTTAGGACTTGTCGTTCAATCGGACTTTGACAAGACACAAACACCCGACTATGTGAATGGTGCCGAGTTACTCATCCTCATGTTCAACGTCCCCAAACTTATAATTTGCTAAACTTTCACTTAACACTTTCTCAATGGCCCTCCCACATCAAACATGCCTTTTATAACTACTTATCCTAATTTCCGGATGGTCAAAAGGAGGTCAATTATTTCATTGAGGAGCTAGCATGAACAAGATGTGAACAAGAAAAGAAGCGAATTAACTTGATCATTCCTATATGATGCAAAATAACTTATAATATAGCTTCGATCATTATTTCATTCTCCTATCAAGACATCAAGATCATATGAATCATTCATGCATTAAAGTAAGACAATCAACTTCATTCATGCTACAATTAAAGTCTCAACATAGCTAAGTCATCTTTTTGCCTTTTCCACATCACAATTCTCATCATAGAGGTCATTTCCATCATAAGAAGCACTAAATTTTTTGAAAAACTCATTTTTTGAATGAAAGCATGCAAATGCGAATGTCATAGTGGAAACCAAATAGTGCCTGAGTTATTACAAACCAAATCATCAAGTGTAACACAAAGTACATAAAGTGCGAAAAAGATGAAAGATATTGTAAGTACCCCCACCCCATACTTAACCTTCACATTGCCCCCAATGTGAGAAGTCAAGCATAAGATGGAGAAAATACTTACATTGTAAAATGAAGGGGGAGCTCAATCCTCAGTCGGTGGCGGTGGTGGATATGGATCTCTCGGAGCTCCGTGATCATAGAAGGTGCCAAATGAATGATAATACATGTCCCTTATCTGTCCGTCGTAAGAAGAGTGTCGTGCCTCTGTCTCCTGATGGTACTCCGTGAACTGAGTGTTCAGGGTGGTGTAGTCGGTGTGGAGGGCCTGATAATCGGTGCAAAGACCCTTATTGTCAGTGCGTAGACCCTGAATGCCAAAAATCAATGCTCCAATCTATCGGTGGAGACTAGATCCGCGCTCACGTCCTCTACCACGGTTGGGGGCATGTGCAAAGGAATGATGGGGCGGCTGCATCTCATCCTCAGTCTCCTCTGTGCCTCTACTCATCCTGCTAGGTCCAGCACCATGGGTGCCAGTGTCCATAGCGTCCGTAGCATGGCCGCTATACGTGTCATTCTCGAACTCTAGCATAGATCCCTAGTAAGATGCGGCTCCGTCCTCAAAGTCCTCCTCCTCATCATCCTCTCCATCCTCAACATCGTCATAATAAACAGGTGGAGGGTCCATCTCATCAAACATATGCTCGAAGGTCTCCTTCCAGTTCCTCCTATTCCGAATAGTGTATTCGGAATTCCACTCAATTTCAGCCGGCTTCGTGGATGGCTTCCTTGCCCATGGCATAGGTACATGCAATGCTCCCATGCCTCTAGGAATCAGAACCTACCTCTCCACTAATCTTTGTGAGCCAAGAGGATGGGCGCCCTTCGCCACATGAGTGATAAGGCCTCCAGCACAAAGATCGCCCTTCGACTTGTTGGCTATTTTCCTGAGATAGTCAACAAGCATAGTAGCGGTGTCCGGAATGGTGCCGGTGGTCATACAGTGGAGGAGGTACAACTCATCCGCCTTAAGTTTCTGTGGCGTCTCAGTCCTAGCAAACAAGGACTCACTAAGGATCCTGTGGGCAATCTTGAAGGAAAGATTGTAGATACTTGCTTCCTTCGAGTTTCCCGGTCTCCACTTATCTCCTCCTGCTTCTCCAACGGAGATACTCTCCAAAAAAGCACTAGTGCTCACACCCCATGGAAATGTGCTTGCAGAGGAAGAAGGAAAGCCAAATAGATCTCCAAAAGCAGGTATAGACATGGCATGGTCCTCATTCATGAGCCGGAAAGTGACACTCCTATCTCTAGGGTCGTGCTCAAATGTACTAAGGAACTCATGGGTAATCTCAGTGTAAGCATCTTCCCGAATAAGCGCAAACTGACTGATCCCTATCCTATCCAGCATCATATCAATGTCTTCCCTTAGAAACAGTGCATCCAAATCATCAAGCACTTTGTAACGAGGAGGGGTGAAAGGGCGATCTAAGAGATGTTCATATCTCTTCTTATGTTTGGAAAGGGGGAGGAAGGTTTGGCTTAGCTAGGGAAGGTGGTGGTGGTGGGGGAGTTGCCGTAGAAGAAGAACCCTTCTTCTTTCCTACATTTCTAGTGATTCTCTTCAAAGTCTCCATTCTGCATACAAAAATCGACCTGTTCTTGGCAAAAATCGGGCGATTTTTCTGGGTAAGGTCGATTTTTCTCATGATTTCAACACAATTCACAAATCTGTAAAGTTCTGAGCAATTCAACACTTCACAAAGCTTCCTAAGGATGTTTCTAACCAAAGCCCTCAATCAAATTCAACAATCTATCAACTTCTATGCAAGATTCAAGATCGAACGAAATACTTAGGTTTTGGATCAAAAAAACCTTAATTCCGGATGAATAAGTAGTTTGCCAAGCTCGTTGATGCTAGATCCTTGTTCCTTGTAGAAAATGCATCAGTTTAGGCTCAAGAATCGTTCAAAACGATTACAAATTTGGGAGATGGGATGGTAGGAAATTTTCGGCGTTTTGGAGCAAGAGGGAACAATTTTGGTTAAGTGTTGGAATGAGAAAATCGAGTGGAGAAGGCTTTATATAGGCTGTCCAAAATATAAAGGAAATCGACCGATTTTTCTGGACGATTTATTTGTCGGTCCGATTTTTCTTCCCTTTCACAACTTAATGAAGAAAATCGACCGATTTTTTACTGGGGGGTCGATTTTTCAGTCGATTTATCTTTATGTTGCCAACAATCGACTTGCTCTGTAGCCTGAATCGATCGATTAACTTATGGTAAGTCGATTTACTCCCTTCTTTTCTCTGGAAAGTGTATTTGATCCAATTTATGTCAACTTTCTCCATCAATTCCTCAAGCTTTCACCTAGTTCCTGCAATCTATGACACAAACAAACCGAGAGCGTATCGAGGAACAAACAAAGCAAAAACAAAAACAAACAAACTACTAATCTAAACTATTCTGAGATGAAAAGAAAGGAAAAGAACTACACTATCATGGGTTGCCTCCCAAGAAGCGCTTGATTTAATGTTTGTAGGTGGAGTTGCTTGTTTAGGTGTTTAATGGAGGAGGATAGGAGCTATCTCCTCAACCGGAGCTTCCGGTATGTACTTCTTCAATCGTTGGCCATTGACCTTGAAACTTCCGCTTTGTTCACCCGATACTTCAACTGCACTATGGCAGAAAACACGTTTAATTACATAAGGTCCTGTCCAACGGGATTTAAGCTTACCTGGAAAGAGTCGAAGCCTTGAGTTGAATAGAAGAACTTGATCTCCTTCTTTCAAGCCCTTTGGGATGATATGCTTATCATGCCACCACTTCGTTCTTTCCTTGTAGATCCTTGCGTTCTCGTACGCATTCAGGCGGATCTCCTCTAGCTCATTGATGTCCAGTAGCCACTTCTCTCCGGCTTCTTTCATGCTGAAGTTGAGCCACTTGACGACCCAATATGCTTTATGCTCTAGCTCTACAGGAAGGTGACAAGACTTCCCATACACAAGGTTTTATGGTGTTGTACCTATGAGTGTCTTAAAAGCGGTCCTGTATGCCCATAATGCATCATCTAGCTTCATTGCCCAATCCTTTCTTGTTCTAGAGACAGTCTCTTCTAGAATTCCTTTGATCTCCATGTTGGATATCTCAACTTGTCCGTTGGTTTGCGGATGATATGGTTGTAATAGCTAGGATTTCCGAATTCTAATTAATGTTGATTAACTTAATCAGTGATAGTAATTGACATATAACTCCCGAAGATTGGGTAAGTGTTGAGCATAAGTCCCACCGTTATGTTCCTGACGTAATTTTGGGCTTATGGTAAAATTTTCACTTTTTCCCCGGGTAATTATTTCTACCCTCCGGTTTATTTGGAGCATTTGGAAGCTCCAATTAATAAAAATGCAGTTGAGAGAAATGATCAGGACATCGGACATGCCCTAGATATGAGATAACATGGAAAGACAAAACGGCCAAAAGAGTCGCTATTTCGTTTCTTAACGGCTAAGAAAGACGGCTTAGGAACACACGTTTTCCGAGCAATTGTGGAATAATTATCCCTACAATATTCAAGATTTATTGTTCCAATTTCGAGAAGTTTGGAGAAGGGGGTTCAACCCGCCATTGGATCGGTTAAAGGATAATTATCGACTTCGCTAAAGAATAATTATCGACTTCACTATAAATAGCGGAAAATCATTTATTAATTCATTTTCTTTCACGTTTCTTCGTAAAAGCTCTGATTTCTCTCAAACTTCAAACTCAGATCTACTCTCCGTTTCTAATCCGATTTCAATTCCGTTTGAGTTCTGGATTCCTCTCTTCATTCTCTGAAATCGGTACCAAGTTTCTTCATTTCCGAGCAGATGAAGACCTGGCGAGAATATATGTCACCAGGACAGTTCCGTCGCTCAGATTCCGGTGAATTTGATGTTGTACATGCGTAGCCTGCGTCGTTGCGATTCAGAATCTTCTTTCAGATCGTCAATCGGGTTAGTAACGAATAAGTTATGAATTTATTCGTTTTCCGTATTGCGATTTGGCCTAAATTGACCTTAGGCTTTTCAAAATGGATAATTAGAAATTCCATTATGATCATTATATTATTCTGGTGTTTATGGGTTGTTTGTTTGATGAAATCTGATGACAGGTGGGTTTAAAAATGGCCTGCGGGCAAAACGTTATTCTGGTGAAATTTAATTAATTAATTAAAGGTTAATTAATTAAATTAGGATTAAATTTGAGATTGAAGAATACTGATTAGATGCATGCTAGGTGTCAGAATGAGTTGAGGATAATGATGATGTTATGGATATTGGTTATGGCTTTAAGGTTTAGTATGTGTACGAGTATGATGAGATGTTACGTTGAGGATATGCCTTAGGCATTTATGAATGTGTTGAGGATCTGAGGTTTAGATTTGAGATATAGGTTGGTTGTGGTTAGGGAGACGAGTCTCCTAACCTTTGCAGTATGTGATTGTGTGTGCCTTGCTATTGCAGACGTTGATTACTTCCCCAAGGGGAAGCTGTGACGTGGTACAGGTTACGAGTATATCAGGTAAGTCCATAGGACTTACTTAGCGTGTAGTTGTGGATTGTATGATTGTGATGGTTGTGTGTGTTCATATGATTGTGCATTTATAACCCAATCCGGACTAGGATGACCATTTATTACATTTATTTGGCCCAAGTGTATTATAACGGACGGTAACCACCGGTCTCCGCATGCTGGTTAGGAGGAGGTGCCTGGAAGCCAGTAACACAGGGAGAGACGAGTGACGATCACCCCCATTGCAAACCCCTATGTTAACGGGGAAAGGGACGAGGTTCTTTAGGTTCCTCGTGTTACAAAAGAAGTTGAATTAGTAATGAAATAACGTAATGAAAGATAATAAATGAATGTGTGTGGCATTGCATGTATGAGATGTTGATGTGTGGTTGTGTTATTACCTTCATGCTTTTCATTGCTGTAACTAACGGTTTCATACCGTGTTGTAGATGATTTGCAGGTTAGGAAGACTGCAGGGTGAGACAGATGGTGTGGCCAGCCGAGGACTTCTGTACATTAGGATGCGCGGGATATGGGATCTTTTGTATCGGAAGTTGTGGTTTGATGTTTTGTACTCGGCTCTGAGTTTGTAAACTCTTTTGATGTATCATATATAGCTCTTATGTAGTTGGTTTTAATCTACTTGTGCCTTGTTGTAAGATCTAGTAAACTTGTTGTCAGGCTAGGGTCAGGATCCATTGTGAGATCCTAACCCAATGTGACACTCCAAGTCACGTGGATTTGGGGTGTTACAGAGTTGGTATCAGAGTCTTAGTTTGACAACAATGACACTTGTTATCTGCAATAAAGGTAGAGTGGATAAATAAACGGAACCCACACGGGGTCTGACTTCTTAAAGGATTTTGGTTTTAAAGCGAGTACAGATGTTTAGGGATAGTATGTACATAAGTCGTCACCCATCTGAGGATCTCGACAGTGTATATATATATATATATATATATATATATATACATGGCATATATATATATAGCCTTATAAGTTAGGAGCGTATATTCTACAGATGGCTCAAACTAGAGCAGTATTTGTAATGGGACGAGATAGGGGTACACCCCCTCTTCCTCCAGTAGCGTCAAGTCAAGGACCCGTATCCGTTGTTGTGTTGCCTATGGCAAAGAACGAGTTTGAAGAGGCTGATCGTGTCTTCATGAGTGGATTCGAGTTTCAAGAGTATATGCAGCAAGTATATAAGACGGTGATAGCAAGTAGACCTACACCGGATTTACCAATATCTGTAAGATCAACTGAAGCTTCTAAATTAAAGAAGAAACAACGGGTTGAATCAGTGAAAGATGAGGTTGGATCTTCGGGTTGCAAACCCAACCCGACTTGTGGACGTCCGAGTACTTCTCGTTTCACACGGACTTGTGGTGAGACGAGGACGTGTTACAACTGTGGAAAGCCTGGACATATACGACCACAGTGTCCAAGATCGTCAGTGACTTGCTTTACCTGTGGTGGACAGGGTCATAGAGTTGTCTTCTGTAAGCAAACTGGAGTGGCATCGCGATAGGGTTTTACTTCTGCTAGTGTGACGGGCGGTGGTCAGAAGACACCTCGGCAATAGATTCGGGGACAATAGAGAGTCCCAGATCATCCTTTTACTCAGGAATCCATTCCCAGGCTGAGTAGAGGTAAGGGTCGTGGTAGGAGTATTACGGATACTAGAAGAGCTCAAGGTAGAGCCTTTGAGCTGGGCAGTGCAGAGGAGCCACCCGTACTAGTGGCAGGGATGAGATGTATATGTCTCAACTGTGGTTATCCAGATCATGTGCGCTCTGAGTGCACCATGACACCGATAGCTTGCTTCACCTGTGGTGAACTAGGCCATCTGGCCCCTTTCTGTCAGCAAGGTAGTGTTTCTTCTCACCAAGACCTTCCTCTTTCCGATGCAGAAAGAGTAGAAGTGGAGGCTATGGCGATGACCTCAGTGATACCCGAGGAGCATAGGTCTGAGATTGAGTAATGATATGCAGTAGAGCTTCGGGCGTTAGCTGTTACAGGTACCATTCTTGTTAATGGTTTACCTAGTGGAGTTTTGTTTTTTGTGAGTGCTATGCACCTCTTGTCTTTTGATGCATGTGTTAATAGTTAACCGTGGATATTGTAGAAGATAGATCTTCCTTTATAGGATTACGAGTTACGGGTCTTAGGTACCTGCGAGATATGTGGTTGTTCCCTTTGTTCAGGGACTTGTGTATGGCTTGAAGACTTCTTTGTCATGCCTTAGGTGCATGAGAATATGTGTGTGGTGGACGAATAAATATCATGTTGGTTTAGATAGAAGTAGGAGGACTATTATAGTCTCTACTGAGATCGACTAAGTAGATGTTTTCCGAGGTTATGACCTTTGAGGAGGTGAGTTGTCTTTAGTGCCGTATGAGCTGCAAGGTTGATAACACTAGAGGGTGATGTTTTTTTTTCTGTTGTGCCATGAAGGAAAGAGATAGTTCCACGCTGAAGAGTATTCCAGTGGTATATGATCTTATAGACGTGTTACTGAACCGTCTAATCTATCGCCTCAGCAGAATGAGGACTTTGATATTGCGTTAAAGTATGGTACGAGGCTGGTTGGGAGAAGGCCTATGAGGTATATGGCTTGTTGAGCTGTTAGAAATTGAAGAAGCAATTTGAAGAGTGGTTTGAGACGGGCTCCGTTCGCCCTAGCACGTTCATTGCTACGTATGGATGACTTGTTGGATCAATTAAGAGAAGCAATTGTGTTTTTAAGATATTTGTATGCTTAGGATATCATCAGCTAAGGATGAGAGAGCAGCGTGGGCATAGGACAGCATTCCATACCCGTTATGGACACTACGAGTTGTAGTGCTGTCATCTGAGTTGAGGAACATATTAGTAGTCGTTATAGGAGTTGACAAACAATGTCTTCATCTACTTCCTTGATTAGTTGGTGATAGACCTTATTGATGACGTTTGGTGCACTCACACAACGGAGAGGAACGTACCGGTTATTTGAGGACAATTTTGCAGAATCCGAGGGATAGAAGCTGTTTGCTCCAAACGGTGTGTGCAAGCTTTAAATTTATAACCCTAGATGTAAGCTTAAAACAAGGATGCGAACCCGCAGTGTACGGGTCAATCGTAGTAAAAAGCAAGAAATTCCAGGGGTCGATCACAGGGACTTAGTGAAACAAAGCAGGTATAGGTTGTCAATGCAACTACTAACCACAAAAGCAATTAAAACAATCAAAGATGATAAAAAGTCAATTAAGGAAAAATACAATTCTAGGGATTAAAGCATCTAGTTGTGGTTCCAACTCAAGATCTAAAGATAAGCGGACAAAGCTGAGATTTTTGCACAGGGAAGGTATTACTAAAGTGGAATAGATCACCGGGTAAGTCTCACTACTCACTAATCCCAAACCGTAACTCCTATTACCGGGTAAGTCTCAAGGAATTAAGGAAAAGAACTATAACCTCAAACTAACACACCACTTAAGGGAATAGAATCAACCTTTACCGGGTAAGTCTCAGGCTAACTCATAAAGATGGAATGAAAGCACACTCAAACCCCAATAAAGGATAAACCTTTATTACCTATACTTATGATCTTGGGTAAACAAACAAAGGAATTACCGGGTAAGTCTCATCCTAGGCTTGCATTGAACCAGGAAATGTGTAATAAGAATAGGATTTGGCAAACTCTAACACTTAACTCTCAGTTTCGGATCAGGTAAGTCACCTCGGTCAGAAGAATTCCACCCCGGCCGAGATGTTCATCGACTGAGCGAGATGTTCTAGGGTTAAGGATAAAGACTCGAGCTTTCAGGGTCCTATTGTGATTAAGATTATTCTATCATCGTTTTTCCCACAACCTTCAGCCAATCACCCTAGAATCACACAAAGAAATTAGCCAATCATCATCATGAATGCAATAATCAAATATATGGAAAGAAAGAGAATAATTGAACACAAAAACCTTAAGAGAAAGACTTCAATAACTGAATCAATTATCAATCAAACAAGCGTTCCTTGGATCACAATCCAATAAGACAATCAACAAAGAAGGGAATCTAAGAAAGTCTTACAAAACCCTTCACAAAAGCTATAAAAGCTATCAACTTTCTTCCTTCAATCTTCCTTCAACCTTCAAAAAGGTTCTTCAAATCTCCCAACTATAGTGGGATAAAACGGCTGTCTTGCGCGATGTGCAGCCCTAAGCGGTCTTCCGG
Organism: Fagopyrum homotropicum; assembly: GCA_033239125.1. Classification (NCBI taxonomy): domain Eukaryota; kingdom Viridiplantae; phylum Streptophyta; class Magnoliopsida; order Caryophyllales; family Polygonaceae; genus Fagopyrum; species Fagopyrum homotropicum. The sequence goes on along the minus strand of BSWB01000007.1, from coordinate 51,035,004 downwards.
GTGATAGCGGATGTTGGATTTGTGGAAAATCCAACCCTTTTATAGGAAAATTACCCTCCAAAGATAAGATATCTTAGAAAGATCTTTTCCCATAAAAATAGATAAAATATATGGGCTAAATTATCTTCTTCCTTCCAGGAATCCAGCCTAAAAATATAAGACCCTCTTTCCAAAAATAAAAGATCTCAGCCAAATAAAATATATCTCTCGCCGCGTCCAAGGTGTTCGCCTCGGTCGAGTCAGCTCCTCTGGATCATCTCGGTCGAGATGGTATTGTAGCTGACCGAGGTGAATCACAACTGAATGTGAAATATCTCAAATCTGGTCCAAAGTGAATCTTCAATCCATTTTCATGCTTCCAGGGTTCTTCCTTAAGCTCCTGAATGTAGCTCCAATGACTCCTTAGCTCCTTTTGCTCCTTTTTGATGCAAAACGTGCCATTTTACCTACGATTACAATGAAACTTGGTGTAGACCTCGATTCCCGCAAAGGTAGATGAAACGACAATATAATCACATAATATACATTCAAACATGCAGATTATTGAAGATAAAACGTCTAAACAGGCCCCAAAATATAGACAATAATTCATGCTATCAGAAGCCAGTGTGCTATGCTCCCTAAATGTGAATTGAGATGCCAGAAGTAACCTTCAAGGTCATGTTGTTCCGCCAGTAGGATCATGGTTGATGTGACGAGGAGTAAGTATGAAGTCTTATGGATGATACTGATGAACGTTAAGGGAATGCGTAGTTCTCGGCCCAGCCGATTGCTACCAATGCTTTGAGGAAGGATTCTATCTGATTGTGCATCCATTTACGAGTCTTCTGAGGAAGATCACCATAATTGTGTGGTTGAAGTAGTATGTCGAAGCTCTGAAGAGTAGAGGAAGTATTTGATCTCTGCTTCTATTTGGTGATAATCAGAAAATTCTGAGAATCACGTGACTACGGTGCTGAGAACGTATGAGGAGAACTGCTCGACTCATGATTTTGAGTTAGTGGTGGTAGTTCAAGTTCCAAGATTTGAAGACAATACCTGTGTTACATTTCGTGTCAGAGTTTCACAGATCATAGGAGGTTGAAGCATATTTTTATGCAATAAAAGTTGAATAACTGCCAGCGTCGATGGTTTGAGTTGATCAAGGATGCTGGCCTTGAGATTTGTACCATTCTGGCAAGGAGAATGTGGTCACTGATGCCTTGAATAAGAAGACGCCTCGAGAGAAGGCGATTGTTGGAATTGCTGTTCAGTCTCGGTTTCAAAATGATCTAGCTTGGTTAGAGTTGGACCTACAACTGCTGATAAGGACGTTAGTTTAATGTTTAGGGATTTTACCTGGTTTGTTGGATGAGGTCCAACAAAACAAGGGACTTGCCTGACCCTGAGGGAACTTGATGGAAGGATGCGTGATGGCGAGGCACAACAGTTATTTAATGGAACAGAAGGAGTATGAGGCGCCACAACTGCGTCAGTATAACCGCTAATCCAGAGTCGAGTGGAGAAGATTATAGTACACTCATAGTACACCTTCTTTAGTACATCCATGTACGAATAAGAGGTACCACGAAGTAGTAAATCAGGTTAAAGTGATACTGACCTAGAGATGAGCTCATCCACTACCAGTGCTATAGTGGAAGTGAGAGGACTTTTCTGTGGACTTGTGATGGGATTGAGACCCAGTAAGAGTTTTGGTGTTATCCAGAGATTTACGAAGGCAACACGTTCCATCTCTACAGAGAGACGTGGCCAGTGAATGAAGTAACAACGGAGTACACTAGACAGATGGTGGGACTCCATAAGTGTACTGAGGACGATCGACTATGATTGTAGTAGACGGTTTACTTTGAGGTTTTGATAGCAGATTCAGACTGCTTGGGGAACACGTCCACATGTCATGATTGAGTTTTACCTCAGACAGACGGTCAGTTTGAGAGAACCCTCCAGATCGTAGAGGACATGTTGTGAGCTTGTGGGATGGATTGGGAACATGGACGATCTGCTTATCTCCCACTCGTTGAGTTCTTATACCACCACCGTTGGTATGCATCTATAGGGATGGCCCCTATGAGGCGTTGTGTAGACATAGTTGTCATACACCTTTATGCTGGGAGGAGCCTAGCAGTACCAGTGGGATAGCACCAGAACAAATTCAGGATGATATGGCTCGAGTAACGCTATTCAGAGAGAGGATGCTGGCTACATAGAGTCGCCAGAAGTTGTATGCAGATAGGAGGCATCGACCTCTAGAGTTCAGGGTAAGAGCTCATGTCTGGTTGAGAGTAACTCTGACGCGAGGCGTCAGACGTTTTGGCATAAAGGGGGAGTTGAGTCTCCGATGTCTGTCCTTTCGAGATACTGGATAGAGTTAGGAGAGCAGTGTACAGATTGGCTTTGCCACCGAAGTTAGAGGGTGTTCACCCTATATTTCATGTGTCTTAGCTGAGAGAGTACATACCAGACCTGAGGCACATTGTGAGTTATGATGATCTAGTGGTTGAGCCGGACCACACTTTTGCAGAAAAACCTTTTGCAGTTCTAGAAAGAGAGGTGTGAGACGCCTGCATTCGAAGGATATTCCTATGATGAGGATACAATGGTCGAGACGAGGACCGGATGAGGCTACCTGGGAGACAGAGAATAGTATCTACAGGAACTATCCAAAGTTCTATGCGGAGTTAGAGGCATCCGTAGGATCCACGAGTAGATCTTAGTGCCTTTTTGGTGAGTGCTTGTATGCTATGTGCTTATGTGATATGATGTGTTTTCGTGCTAGCTTTGATATGTGCATCATATCCAGAAAAGAAGCACAAAAATCGTTTTTGAAAACTCTCTCAGTTAAACCGCCTCGGTCAAGATGTTCTAAGTCAACCGAGGTACTTGACCTCGTTTGGCTAGAATCATCCCGGTCGAGGTCAAAATTTTTTTTTCTTAAACCAGTTTTTGACGATTTTCTCAAACAAAAACCTGTATGTATGCATGTAATGACAGATAAGCATATAGAGCAAGATAAAACAATAATATCCGGTAGAGTCATCCAAGCATACACATAAGGTCACATAAATACATCCAAATACCCCATACTTGGGACACATTGTCCCAATGAGTCAAATATAAGTCTAAGGAAATCAGAATACTCACCGGACCTAGCTGAAATGCATAATAAAATAAGAAACATCTCTAGATAAGACCAACTCAGTTGGCGAAGAACATCTCGGTCGAGGCGTTCTGAAAGCATCCGAGATGTATCTCAGTCAAGCTCCGTTTTGTCAACTTCTCGAATATCAGTCCTTCCATGTAGCTCATGAGTTGTAATTCCTTCTTAGAGAGTACCTGATTTCTGTCTAGGAGAACGCAAAAACAAACGAAGCAAACTATCTAAACTAAACTAGAAAAGGTAAAAGAAAGCAATACCTTGGGTTTCCTCCCAAGAAGCGCTTGATTTAAGGTCGCTAGTTGGACCTTTCCTCATGGATTTACTCAATGTACCTCGAATATCTTGGAGTGCTCTTCACATCCATCATAAAATTCTTCCAAGAAGGTTCCGGTTCCTAATTTCACCGGCAAATGGTAGGATCTCCCATGTACAAGCTTGTATGGCTTAGTTCTCACCGGAATCATACCGGTCTTCCTATGCTTCCATGGGACATAACTCAGTTTTGCATCCCATCGTTTCATGGATCGGGAAATCAACTTCTCGAGAATCCAATTAGCTCCCCCATCTCCAGCTTGGGGATAGTACAAGGTCTTTGTCACGTGAGTGACCATACTTGAACAAATAACACTTCGTTGCCTTAGTCGTGAAGCGCTTATTAACTCCACTCCTTTCAGTCCAAGGAGCATTTACTTTCAGCAAATTCAAGGGAGGTTTCATCTTGATCTTAGGAGGTTGTTTCGGAAGAGACCTCCAACTCTTCGGTGCATCCCTGAAGAAATCTAGAATTTTAAAGGGAATTTCAAAGGGAGTAAGAGAAGGTACCTTATAACGTTCTTTAAAACTTGGGATAAGATTCATGTTAGGGTGATAATCCACACATGAAATCTTTCCCAACTCAGCTGGATTTTCTTCAACCTCGGCCGATCTTACTTCAATCTCGGCCGATGTTTCAGCAGTTGGATCGAGATCTTCCACTGCTTCCTCTTCTTCAAGAGTTTCAGGAGATATTTCCGGTTCGATTGGAGGAATGCTTGAAACTTGCAGTACTTCCTTATGCTCCTCTTTCGGCTTAGCATAGGATAGGGTGCTTTCCTTGAGCTCCTCCAACCTTTTCATCATCTTCTCCCATTTTGATTCAAGCGAATCTTCAAGAGGTTGTTCATAAATCTTTTTAGGGACATTCAACTCATCCCATATCGCAAGCTCCTCCTCAATGACCTCTTTTCTTTCCCTTTTATTGTCAAACCAATAGAAGGAGTATTTCTCTTCCAAGTATTCATCATGGTCCGCCCTAACACTTTGTCTTGCTATCCAGGCTGGATCAAATGTAGCCATCGGAAATCTTGAAAACTACAAAACTCATAGAAAGAGTAGTCAAATGCAACAAGGGCAATAGCCCCGAAAGACAACCGAAACCGGTTTGGTCTAAAACAAGTCCCCGACAACGGCGCCAAAAACTTGTTCGCTCCAAACGGTGTGTGCAAGCTTTAAATTTATATCCCAAGAAATATGCTTAAAACAAGGATGCGAACCCGTAGTGTACGGATCAATTGTAATAAAAAGCAAGAATTTCAGGGGTCGATCTCAAGGACTTAGGTGAAACTAAGCAAGAATAGGTTGTCAATGTAACTAACAACCACAAAAGCAATTAAAGAAATCAAAGATGATAATAAGGTCAAATAAGGGGAAATACGGATTCTAGGGATTAAAGCATCTAGTTGTGGTTCCAACTCAAGATCTCTAAGGATAACGCGGACAAAGCTGAGGTTTTGCAAAGGGAAGGTGTTTCTAAGGTGGGAATAGATTACCGGGTAAGTCTCACTACTCACTATCCCAAACCAAAGCTCCTATCACCGGGTAGGTCTCAAGGTACTAAGGAAAAGAACTATAATCTCAAACCAACACACCACCTAAGGGAATAGAATCAACCTTTACCGGGTAAGTCTCAGGCTAATTCACAAAGATGGGATGAAAGCACCGGGTAAGTCTCATCCTAAGCTTGCATTGAACCAGGAAAGGTGTAATAAGAATAGGATTTGGCAAACTAGAACACTTAACTCTCAGTTTCGGATCAGAAAAGGTCACGTCATTCAGTCAAGTTCCACCCCGGCCGAGATGTTCATCGACTGAGCGAGATGTTCTAGGGTTAAGGTTAAAGAGTCGAGCTTTCAGGGTCCTGCTGGGATTAAGATTATTCTATCATTGTCCTTCCCAAAACCTTTAGCCAATCACCCTAGAATCGCACAAGAAATTTAGCCACTCATCATCATGAAAACAATAATCGAATATAAGGGAAAGGCATGAATATTCGAACAAGTAAACCTTAAGAAAAAGGCTTCAAGAACTGAATCGAATAAAAACAAATCAGCATTCCTTAGATCACAAATCGAACAAGACAATAAACCAAAGGGAATCTAAGAAAATCTTACAAACTCCCTCTAAAGCTAACTCCAAACTATCAATACTTCCTTGATTGATCTTTAATCTTCCTTCAAGCTTCCAGAAAATCTCCTAATTGCTGCGTGTAGAATATGGTGTAGAGAATGGCTGAATTGTGAAAAATCCAACCCTTTATATAGAAAAATTATCTTCCAAAGATAATAATATCTTAAAAAGATATTTTCCTATATTTAATATATCATATCTCTAAAATAGATCTCCCAAATATAAGATCTTCCTTCTAGAAATCCAGCCCAAAAATATAAGATATCTTCTTTTCAAAAATAAAAGATCTCCGCTAAAAAATATGATCTTGCCGGCGCCAGGGTGTTCGCCTCGGTCGGGACGCTCCTCAAGATCAACTCGGTCGAGGTGACACTGTAGCTGACCGAGGTGAATCTCAACTGAATGTGAAATCTCTCAAATCTGGTTCAAAGTAAACCTTCTTCATTAACTCCATGCTTCCTGAGTTCTCTTAAGATCCGGAATGTAGCTCCAATGACTCCTTAGCTTCCTTAGCTCCATTTCGGTCCAAAACGTGCTATTTTACCTACGATTACTACGAAACTTGGTGAAGACCTCGATTCCCGTAAAGCTAGATGAAACAACAATATAATCACATAATATACATCCATACATGCAGATTTATGAAGATAAAACGTCTAAACAAGTCCCAAAATATAGACTATAATACATGCTATCATTACGCTAGAGATGTGTAGCACAAAAGTCTTACAATTTATAACTCGATATATTCTCCTAACTCCTAGCGAACCCACAGTTTATAGGTCATTTTGTAGCAAGGATAGTATTCCGAGGTCGAACACGAAGACTAAGGTGAAATCAAATCAAACAAGTGATCATGGATAGTGCAAATCTAGTCTAAGAAAAGAGAAAGGAATAAAGAAATGAAAATCATGATATTTTTTGTTAGATTTTTTGTGGTGATCAAGCAAAGATCATAAATCATGCGATATTATAAATCAAACAATCAACTCAAACTAGCAACACAAACAAACAACACAAGAACAAGTTATGTGATCAAAGAGAGAAAAACGGATTCTAGGGATTGAGACTTCCGGTTATGGCATTGGACTCAAGCTTCTAATCAACCTTGGACAAGCTGCGGTATGTTGGGAAAGGGTGTTTCTCCAATGGGATCAATCACCGGGTAGGTATCATGATCCACTAATCCCTAACCTAAGGTCCTATTACCGGGTAAGTCTCTAGGAGCCTAAAGTTGGGAATTCTACACAAACCGGATTGCTATCTAGGGGTCAAACCTCTCCTTACCGGGTAAGTCTCGGGAAGGCAAGTCCTAAGCAACAATCCTAGCACACTCAGTCCAGTACCGGCTTGTGAGGCTCACTACTACCTAGAGTTCATCATCTTTGGTATCTAAAATCGGGAATTACCGGGTAAGTCTCTTCCCTCACTTAGTTTGCTAGCATTAGGTCATCCTAGGCTAGATTATGCTTAACAAACACTAGGATTTCAACAATCTAACATCCTAACATTCAGATTCATCAATACAAGCACAACAGAGAAACCCACGGGTTGATCATACAAAACCACGGTCGAGATTTTTGATGAACAGGTCGTGGTTTCTATCAGGGGTTAGGTTTCGAGCAAGCAAATTATCCAAAGGTACATTCAAGTCTATTCTATCATAGTCCAAGCCATAACCATCTTTACATCACCCTAGAATCACAACTACTTAGCCAACAACATGCATTTTAAGATCCAAACTCAACATGTAAGCATTGATGGCTTCCATAGCAAGAAAATGAAATAAGAGTGAAAAGAAATAAGTAATCTTATCTGAATATGAGATTAAACAAGACTTACAACCCTTCAAACACAGTTTCAAAACGTTCCTTACAATGCTTTCGAAAGTTCTTCAACAAAAATCACTCAAAAATTCACTCTAAATCTAAGTTTTGATGTTGTTGTTCTTCTTCCCCAAATGAGAGTGTTTTCTTCTTTCCCAAGTCTATCCACAATGGAATCATGTGAGAGTGAGAGAGAGAGAGTGTGTGAGAGTGTCCACTAGCCAGCCTGCAGGACCACCTCTATCCTCCACCAATGATCAAGGGTCGGACAAAGAGATTGTGGGACAAGTGTCACAGCTGTCCAGAAGAAACCACGGCCAAAACCACGGTCGAGATTTTCCTCTGGGCCGTGGTTCTCACCAGAAACTCTCCTTGGATCACCAAGTCATGAGTTGATGCAAGGCATGTACCAACAAGGTCTTATGTGTTCTCCTTTGCTCCTAGCTTGCTCCTTAATGAGTCCGGAAGTGTGCCATCACGAGGAATGATCCTCTAATGTGTCGATTAGGTCCAAGAGCTCCCCAAAATACCTACAAAAACCGACAAGAGCTAGTGTAGATGTCTCTTTCGATAATGTGGATGAATTAAGCGTAAACGCCATGAACTAATGCCAAATCATGCATGAATAACGGGAAAAATATCTAAATGAATGCCTAAACTAACGTCATGAATCATGTCATCAAGCACCTGTCCTCATCGTGCGGAAGAAGGACGGATCGTTGAGACTGTGCATCGATTACAAAGAGCTAAACAAGATGACCATCAAGAACAAGTATCCATTGCCTCGTATTGATGATCTACTTGATCAGCTTCAGGGAGCGACAGTTTTCTCCTGGATTGATTTGCGCTCAGGATATCACCAGTTGAGGGTGAGGTAGCAGGATATACACAAGACGGCATTTCGTACCCGTTATGGACACTACGAGTTTGTAGTGATGCCATTTGGGCTCACGAATGTCCCAACAGTCTTTATGGAGTTGATGAATAGTATCTTCATCGACTTCCTTGATCAGTTTGTGGTAGTCTTCATTGATGACATTCTGGTATACTCTCGTAGTAAAGAGGAGCATGCCGGTCATCTGAGGACGGTTTTGCAGATTCTGAGGGATAGAGAGTTGTATGTGTTCGTTCCAAACGGTGTGTGCAAGCTTTAAATTTATATCCCAAGAAATATGCTTAAAACAAGGATGTGAACCCGCAGTGTACGGATCAATTATAGTAAAAGCAAGAATTCTGGGGTATCGATCTCAGGGACTTAGGTGAAACAAAGCAAGTATAGGTAGTCAATGTACTAATAACCACAAAGCAATTAAAGCAATCAAAGAGATGATAATAAGGTCAATTAAAGAAAATATGCAAATTCTAGGGATTAAAGCATCTAGTTGTGGTTCCAACTCAAGATCTCAAGATAAGTGGACAAAGCTGAGATTTTGCAAAGGGAAGGTGTTTCTAAAGTGGAATAGATCACCGGATAAGTCTCACTACTCACTAATCCCAAACCAAAAGCTCCTATTACCGGGTAAGTCTCAAGGTACTAAGGAAAGGAATTATAATCTCAAACCAACACACCAACTAAGGGAATAGAATCAACCTTTACCAGGTATGTCTCAGGCTAGCTCACAAAGATGGGATGAAGGCACACTCAAACCCTAATAAAGGATAAACCTTTATTACCTACACTTATGATCTTGGGTAAACAAACTAAGGAATTACCGGGTAAGTCTCATCCTAGGCTTGCATTGAACCAGGAAAGGTGTAATAAGAATAGGATTTGGCAACTCTAACACTTAACTCTCAGTTCGGATCAAAAAAGGTCACCTCGGTCAGTCAAGTTCCACCCCGGCCGAGATGTTCATCGACAAAACGAGATGTTCTAGGGTTAAGGGTAAAGACTCGAGCTTTCAGGGTCCTACTGGGATTAAGATCATTCTATCATCGTCTTTCCCACAACTTTCAGCCAATCACCCTAGAATTGCACAAAGAAATTAGCCACTCATCATCATGAAAGCAATAATCAAATATATGAGAAAGGAATGTATATTTGAACACAAAAACCTAAAGAACAAGGCTTCAATAACTGAATCAAATATCAAGCAAAATAGTATTCCTTGGATCACAAATCCAACAAGACAATGAAACTAAAGGGAATCTAAGAAAGCCTTACAAATCCCCTCAAAAGCTATCACAAAGCTATGAATTATCTTCCTTCAGTCTTCAATCTTTCTTCAAACTTCCTAAAAATCCTTCCTAACTGCAGCTTCTTCAATCTCCAAGTATGCCACGATGCTGAATTATGGAAAATCCATCCCTTTATATAGGGGAATTATCTTCCAAAGATAATAATATCTTAAAAAGATAATATCCTAATAAAATATATACATATCTCTAAAATAAATCTCCTAAATATATGATCTTCCGTCTAGAAATCTAGCCTAAAAATATAAGATATCTCCTTCTAAAAATAAAAGATCTCAGCCAAATAAAATATATCTCGCCGCGCCAGGGTGTTCGCCTCGGTCGGGGCCCTCCTCAAGATCACCTCGGTCGAGGTGACACTGTAGCTGACCGAAGTGAATCTCAGCTGAATGTGAAATCTCTGAAATCTAGTTCAAAGTAAATCTTCTTTGTTGATTCCTTGCTCCCTGAGTTCTCTTTTAAGCTCCTGAATGTAGCTCATATGACTCCTTTGCTCCTTAGCTCCATTTCGATCCAAAATGTGCCATTTACCTACGATTACAATGAAACTTGGTGTAGACCTCGATTCCCGTAAAGGTAGATGAAACGACAATATAATCACATAATATACATTCAAACATGCAGATTATTGAAGATAAAACGTCTAAACAAGTCCCAAAATATAGACTATAATACATACTATCAAAATACCCCATACTTGTCCCTTGCTTTTTCCCAAGCAAGTTCCAAATCTTAAGTACAAGATAGAATGGATTATAAGTCATTGAGATCAATGAAAAGTATTTCAAAACATTTTTGGTGGTCTGCTCCACTCATAGATCACTCTAAGAGAATGCTTCATATTGTTTAAAATCAAAACATGATCAAAACATTTTATAAATATAGGAAAGTTGTTCATCTTTGCATAAAATCATAGAATGTATAATAAATCATAATTATCGAAATTAATCATGTATAAACCAGTTTAAACCACCAAGTCAATCAACAAGCTCGAGGTCTCAAGGGCTTCCCAAAAGAAGGTCAAGAAACGTGTGAGGGTGAGATGTATATAGGGAATGTGGTGCTAGAACCTGGGAAAAGGATCTTCACTTTACTTTCTTTTGAACTTCAAAATCTTCCACCAATAAGCTTTGCTTATTTACTTTTTACTTTTTGGGATGCATGAACAGAGGTGCATAATAACCGAAGCCTAGGAGATCAGCAATCATCAATTTCTCGAGATGCCTCAAACCCTTGATGCACATATCATGACCCATTAGGAATATCGCTCAATCCAACTTTGGCAAGACACAAACACCCGGCTATGTGAATGGTGCCGAGTTACTCATCATCACGATTGACTTCCCCAAACCTATTTGTTTCTTTCTAAACTTCCAGCCAACATCTCAACTTTTCTTTCACTTGCTTGTCACTTGCTTGCTTCCAAATTCCCGGATAGGTAGAGGGAGGAAAATATATATATGAGGGGCTAAGCATGATCAAGAAGAAGAAGAGAAGAGAATGAATTGCCTTAATCATCTCAGGAAGAAAATGATAGAACTCATCATGTGGTGTCAACCTTCAATTTCAACATAATTTTGATAAAAATAAAGTATTAAACATGTCAAAAATTTCAAACAAAGCATTTAGCAACTTAATTATATCATAAAACCTTCCAAACATATAAAGATTTCAAAACCAATCTACAAACAAAATCATCACTGAGGTCATATCCAGAAAGGAAGCACAAAAATCGTTTCGAAAACTGTTTCAGTTAAACCGCCTCGGTCGAGATGTTCTAGGTCAACCGAGGTACTTGACCTCGTTTGGCAAGAGTCATCCCGGTAGAGGTTATAATTTTTTTTAACCAGTTTTTGACGTTTTTCTCAATCAAATAACTTGTATGCATGCATGTAGTCTCAGATAAACACATAGAGCATAAAGAAAATCACAAATAGAAAGTCATAGTCATACAAGCATGCATAATGTCAAATAAGATACATCAATACCCCATACTTGGGACACATTTTCCCAATGGGTCAAAATAAGTCTAAAAATAGAGTACTCACCGGACATAAGCTGAGCTGCATAATAAATAAAGAAAAGAAAACCCTGCTAGCTCTAATCCTGATCCGCTGGTGGTGGTGGTGGATACGGGATGAAAGGATGCTGGGATGGATCAAAAGGGTAGCCCATGGTATGCTGGAACTGTATCTTCATCATACGGCGCTAGTAGTGTTGGCTCTCCCTCATCTCCAACATATCCACTGACAACGCGGCGTAAGAGTCAATCATCTGATCCGTCAGCTCATCAGTCCGTCGATGAGAAATGGGATCCCTCCGTATGCGGACTCTGCGCCTACAAGGAAGTGATGGTGCTATAGCTGCCTCCTCCTTTGTAGCCCCGTCGTCTAAGTCGACAACTAGCACATTGGGGCCGGCTATATCCGTCCATGTCTCCATGGCAACACCGCCATCATCGTCCTCATCCTCCTCCTGCACCTGAGCTGCTGCCGCGTCTCTAGCATCCTCTATGTAAAGTATCCATGCGGTGGACCAATAGTGAGGATCGTAGATTGAGAACTGAGCCGACCACATGATACCTTGAGGGGTAGTCTGCTCCCAAGGCATCACCACGTATGGTGTAGTGAGTCCACGAGGAACTAGAATCCTCCTCGTGATCATCTCCTGAAGTCCTAACGGCTTTGCAGCCACCACCATTGTACAAGCACTAAGATCCAGATCCATAACCGTCGCTATATGAGTCACCAGGCCGCCATAGCAAATATCTCCCTTCCCCTTAGCCTTGATCCGGTGCAGATCCTCAGCTAGCATCACCCCAAAATCAGGCATTCCCCCAGTCACCATACAAAATAGACTCAGAAGCTCCCCCTATCTAATCTTTTAGGGCGTCTCAATACACGCCAAAAGGGTCTCACTAAAGATCCGGTGGGCTAGTCGGAAAGCAAGGTGGAAGATGATGCGCTCCCTGGAGTCTCTAGGTCTCCACCTATCAGCATGCTCTACAACATGGGCAATCTGCCCCCAAAACTGTTGAGCCACGGCTCGAGAAGGAAACTCAGGAATTGTAGGGGTCGGGAAGCCAAAGATATCTCTCCACTGGTCCTTGGGAATGATGTAGTTCTGGTTCAACAACCGGTACTTGATGGCTCTCTCCTCATGCAGGTGAGTAACAGAACTCACAAACTCTAATGTGGGCTCGAGGTAGGCTAGAGCTCTAATCTCCATGAACTGCTCTAGCCCTACCATGGAAACCATCTTCCTCAAATCATCAACTACATGGAGGCAATCAAAAGCAGAAATATCCAAATAAACGCGGCGCAATCACAGGGCGCGCGCATATACGGTCAAATTCAACCTGGTGACGCTCGTGGATCACCAGGATGGAAGTTCGGGAAGAAGAAGAAGGTGAGGATATACTAGGAGCATCCCTAAGAAGTAACTGGCGATCAGAACGAGAACTCTTTTTTTTCTTTCTACTGACAGATCACCTCGGTTGGTCTGACAATCTCAAGAACACCTCAGCCGAGACACAGGTCGACTGAACCGAGACGATAAACTGCTCGATTCTAACTCTTTGATTTCCAGTTCTTTTCCCCCAATATCACTACCGATTGTTCCTATGGGGTACTTAAGTTTTTTCCAACACAAATCTATGGCAACCAAAGCCACTAATCTATGAAATTGGTGAAAATAGAGGAGTTAGGGTTTTCAATTTAACTACCCAAGATTCAGTCGATTGGAGGCGTTTTTGTTGCAGTTTCTCGCTTGCAATCTGTTCCTCTAGCATTTCCTTGCGAGATTTGAGCAAGAATCGTAGAAAATGATCGAGAAACAAAGAAAGCGAGATGGGGATGCGCCGCGGTCGAGGGATGCGCCGCGTTATGGCCCTGTTTTCTGGAGTTGATGATTCCTCCATGCTTGTGTTTTGAGGTTATAGATCGATATAGGTGGTGATTTGTTGAACGGAGATGTGATACCTCTGATAGAGAGAGTTATACCTCGGCTTATGGGTCCGAGAGGATTTGGGATTTTGCAAATTTTGGGACGAAACTTATTTTTAGGGGGGGTGAGATGTAAGAGCCTTAGTTGCTGAGTTGTAGAGAGTGAGTGTTGAGGGCACATATTGTGTCTGATCTGCCCCTGCGTAAGCCAGAGGCCGCCCATGCGGTTTGTCTGAGCCGCACTTGCGCCTCCCTGAGCCGCCCCTGCGGTTTAGGGTGTACTGCAACCATCTTTGTTGACTCTTGACCCGTGCTTTACTATTTCCTTCCTCTATAAGTTTCTTCTTTCTCCTGCTGATGAGGGTTACCATCCACAACTTCATCTTCTCTCTCACACGTTCATCTTCTTCTTCCCTCCTTTGATCTCTTTCTTGATCTTCTTGGATCTTTGTTGAGTTTGTGTGATTTTTGGTGTGGCTTTGATGCTGGATAATGTTTGTTGTTATTGTGCCTTTGTGGAGCCAGTGTTGAGGTTGTTGATTGTGTTCTTCCTCTATTTAGGTTCAGCTTGGTGAGCCCTTCCTCAATCTCTTCTTATCTTTCTTCTTTCTTCATTCTGTCCTTCTTTTCTTCATCCATAGCTTAGGTTCCACAAGTTTGATCTTATGGCAGCCATGATTGGCTTCATTTGATGTATATATGTATGTGTTTGGGTGCTGGCTAAAGAAGGAGTGAAGAGATCGAGTGAAGAAGCAAGGAGTAGCTGAAAGTATGCCCTCTGCACACCATCCACCCCTGCGCCACCTTGCAGCCGCCCCAGCTCCAACCAACAGCCGCCCCTACGCCACCTTCCAGCCGCCCCTGCGTCCACCTGCACCAGCTTGGCCTTGCCCTTAGTTCTACAGGTGTGTCTTGCTTCTAGGCTTGCCTATGGATAGCATTGTCTCTTCCTTTGCTAGTGTGAGTGCGTAGTACCATGCTAGGTATAGATGAGAGTGTGTTGATGATGTTATGATCATGTTATGCCTTGTATGGATTTTGAGGATTACAAGTTATGAGATTTAGGTTGAGGATGATGTTATGGATCCCTTTGGTCTATGTGTGACCCCTTTGATTGATAGGAGATTGATACATCTCTATGCCTTGTTATTAGGCAGTGTCCCTCTCAGGTTGGAGGTTGATCGTGGTTGAGTGTTGTACGAGGTTGAGGCAAGTCCGTAGGACTTACTCAGCTACGATCCTTATATTTGGTGTTTGCATGAGTGGTGTGTACGTGTGTTATATGCTTGATATGATAGCATGTGATGTCAATTATTACCGACCTATATTTTATTTATTGCCCCGTATGCATGGTTGTGATAACCTTTCCCTTTCATCCCGCCGAGGGGTCTGGGAGGTTCTTTGACGTCAGGCCACCTGGTACACAGGAACGGTGCAATCTACTCCCATAAGGTACACGGGTTGTGTACCGATACTAATTCCAGATGGCTACCAAGCCCAGAGGCGAGGATGATACGTTCCTCATGTCACATAGTTTCATCTATCTATATATATACGATTTGAGCGAATGACTATTATATACAAATAATAAAATGGGTAAATGTATGATAGCATGCTGATGTGTTTATCTTTCATGATTGTGCTTATGCATTACCTTCTATATATATGGTTAGCTAATGGTTTCATACCATGTTGTAGATGTCTTGCAAGATAGGCGAGTTGTGGAGTGATCTGGCAGGGTGACAGGCCGAGGACTCTTGTACATTAGTGGGTTATGGCTTTTGGGGTTGTTTATGTTCCCCTCCTCCGTGAGGATGATGTTTTGTATACCTCTTGTGTGAGGGTTATGTTTGATACTCGGCTATGATCTTGTTTACCTTTTTGGCTGTACAGTTTATACAGTTTATATATTTTGTTTTCTATCTGTTAGTGTCATGTTGTAAGGTCTAGTGAACTTATTGTCAGGTTAGAGTCAGGATCCACTGTGAGATCCTAGCCCAATGTGGCATTCCGAGTCCCGCGGATTCGGGGTGTTATAGTACTCTAGCTACATTTGGTTGATTGAAGCTTTCATACAAAGTTTGGTTGTAAGTTTTCTATAATTGAAGTTTGAATTCAAGTCATTTGTGTTTATTCCTTGTGTTTAATTTTGTTTGTATCTTACTTTCTACCTAGGTTGATCATTTAAGTAGTTTGATTTTATACAAAGTGCTAAGAATTGTTGGTTCCGGGTTCAAGTCAGTAGCAAAACACAATTGACATAAGCGGGTTGCAAGTGTCGGTGTGAGGGGAATTTAACTATATTATAAAATTAACGGGTTGCTTGTCTTGTATATTCTCTTTATCCTTATTTGTATGCTAACATTCTATTTGATCATGTAGGTTTAGGGATTGGATATTATGTTAAGTTATATTAGGGATGGTTGAACAAATGATTGAATGCTTCAAAGAGAACTACAATCAACCAACTCGAAATGAAAGTGGATGATCAATCAAGTGTAGTTGTTTTCTCTAAATTAATATTATCATCTTTGCTATTTACATGCTTTTCTTTTGTCACGTTAACAAAAATCCCCATTGGTTACATATATTTGATAGTTTAATCACATATTGTTCTTTACTATTCTTCTCTCTCTTGGGTTCCACCCTTACTTAGTTACTATGCTTGTTTTAGTAATTTGAGTTTGGACATTACTTTGATTAAACGTTAACGACTAAATCGTTTTGTCAAAGCTCAAAAAAATTTCCATGTCTATGTTTATAGTCAAATAAATCGATCAATGCTCAAGGAAAATCGATTGAAATAATTAGCGACCGTTAATAAAAAAATAGGCATTAAACATTACTTAAAATCAAATAAATTTCAGTCATCATTTAAATGTGATCTTAAGAGGTGTGATCCCTTTTCACTTTTAATCCTAAGTATAATTTTCCTCAATATTGTTCATAGATTTTGTGCTTAAACTAGTGTTTCGTTTCATATTGTATATAGATTTTCCTCAATCTTCTTCCTCTTCAGTGATCATCAACATTTTGCCTTCATCCTCTTTTTACGCCTTATACTTCAAAGTCTTTTTTTTTTTTTCCAACATTCTTTTTCAATCTTCTAGTTGGAGCACAACTTGAGGCAAATAGATATGACTAAAATACATTTTATATTATTTTCATTATCATTTTGTACATATATAAAAGGAACTAACTATGTACAAACATGAACATATATATTGTGTATTTGAAAAAATGAACTAGTCAAAACTAATTTTTGTATACTACATCGATCTCTACCGTTCGGTAATGCATCTTCACCTTTATTGATTTAGTGATCATGTTGTAGTGAAATTAATTATTTAAACTAGTTTATAAATTCATTCATGTTGGGTATTTCATCTTCAAAACTAGAAGCCACATATTTTCCATATCATACTACACCAAAATAAAAAATGAACATTATATGTTCACCAAAAATGAATTACAAGTTGGTAAAAAATGAACTACATGGTCACATGAAATGAAGTTAATGAACTCTAGTCAAGAGTGATTTTGAACGACACATCCACAAATAACAAGATACAAAAAATAAACTACACGTTCATTAAAAGAAAAAGCAAACTAAACATTCACAAAATGAACTACACGGTTACAAAATTTCTCACAAAAATACGAAGTCAACCCAATTATTCAACAAATCATAGTTCACAAAGAAAAATTGAACTACACTATTCACAAACATAAATGAACTACTATCATTTAGAAAATGTACTATGTCTTCACAAAAAGTGAACGAACCACGGAAATAGTAATATCTACGTCAAGAGTCAACGTGTCACCATTACATTTTGTATTATTGACAGCTCAATTATTTTTATTTTGTCGCTCACTTTTCTCTACAAGACTCCTCCTCATCTGATGCCGAACCAAAATTTATTTATCAATATATAGGATTACCAAATAAATACTTACCATGTTAATACAACCGGATATTACCAAGTGAATACAACCGAATATTTATATTTATCTTGCCATAGTAAAATATATTTATTTTCACCCTCAATATAATTTCATTCGTAAATTCTTATTACAAATATAATAAAAGGATAGTAATGATTCCGTACGTGAATATGATGTAAACATTAAGTGGTAGATCGAAAGTGGTGTGAGATTTTGTACGATTAAATTTACAAATTTGCGCTATAAAATTGCATGAAAAAGGTGAGTGAATCAATGATTGAAAGAAAACTTCAGAATTTACGTGGGCGATTAAGGTATTTTTGAAACTTGAAATATGAAGGGTTATTTAGTGCAATTTAGGCATATTATGTATCTCCTTTATGAAGTATAGGTAAAGTGGGTAGGGTAGCCAAAGAAGTGGATAGGGAGCAAGGTAGTTCGTACGTGGAGTGGGAAAAAAGTGTATAAGAGTTAGCGATAAAGGTATGGAAGGTGTCGAGTAAAGGGTTTTGATGGAAGGAGGCATGGGGAGCATATGGCCATGCATATACTCCCATTTCATTTATTAATATATATATATATATATATATATATATATATATTCCTCACGCCTAACTCCTCCTGCCCCTTTTCGATGCTTTCACTTCTCAATCTTCTTTTTTTACTTTTAATCTATGGATCTTTCTTCTACTTCCACTTGGGTGTATTAGTATCAGGGTCCTAAACGCACGGCGATGAAATTTATAAATATACGACGGATTTAGAACCGGTGGCCGTCACTGATACGGATTCCGGATTCGTGAAGATTCAGAACCCTACTTTCACGAAGCCGTAGCCCGTAGCCGTCACTACGTTCATATCCGAAAACGGAAAAACGAGAAAGAAGTAGGCGATCAATGAAGACTACAAAGATGGATTGATTCACTTTCATACTCGAAAATCAAATGGATCAAGGTGGCGACGAAGATTAAAATAAATTAAATTAAAATAATTATATTAAGATAAACTTTATTAAATTACACTTTATTCAATTAAACTAATTAAATTAAAGTATAACGAATTAAACTAAATTAAAATTAATTATATTTAATTTAGTTAAATTAAACAAAAATAAACTAAATTAAAATAGGATCAAATAATTTGTATTGAATTAAAATAAAATAAAGTAAATTATATTTAATGAAATTAAAATTTATTATATCTATCAAAGTAAGTTATATTCAATTATAATAAATTTGAAAAGTAATTAGATTAAGCTTGCATTGTTCAAGTAAGGCACATTATTTCAGTACGGCCGACACGTGTCCCGAAAAAAAAATATTTTTTTTTCTTCTGAACGAGTTTTTTTTTTTTTTTTTTTTTTTTTTTTTTTTAAACGAGTAAAAGTAATAGTTCAAAACTTATTATGGAATAGTTCATAACTTATAAAAGGATAGTTCATGAATTATAATAGAATAGTTCATAGTGCAAAATTTATATAGGAATGAAAGTAATAGTTCAAAACTTATTAAGGAATAGTTCATAACTTTTAAAAGGGTAGTTCATGAATTATAATAGAATAGTTCATAGTGCAAAATTTATAAAGGAGTGAAAGTAATAGTTCAAAACTTATTATGGAATAGTTCATGAATTATAATAGAATAGTTCAAAGTGCAAAATTTATAAAGGAGTGAGAGTAATAGTTCAAAACTTATAATGGGATAGTTCATGAATTATAATAGAATAGTTCATGAATTATAATAGAATAGTTCAAAGTGCAAAATTTATAAAGGATAGTGCATAACTTATAAAATGATAGTTCATGAATTACAATTGAATAGTTCATAACATATAAACGATTAATTTATGAATAATTTGATAAAATATATTAAAAAGTAATAGTTCATGGATTATATGAGAATAGTTCAAAGTTTATAGGAGAATAGTGCATAAATTATAACATGGTAGTTCAACCAAATTTTCATTCGTTTCTGAAACGAAAAAAAAATCGTTTCTAAAATTATTTTTTTTTCGGGACACGTGTCGGCCGTACGGGCGGCCGTACGGCCGTACCGCATTAATTGAACCGTACTGAACAAAAGCCTTATAAATATAGTATTAATTATATTAAATTTTGTTTTAGTAATATGTTTAAATGTAATTATATTAAATTGAACAAATATAATTAATTAAAATGAATTAAATTGTAATTAATTAATTTAAATCAAATTAGTATTTGCATTATATATAATTACGTAACGTCTATACATATGTTAGAGGGTATGGAGAGACGGAAGCGTCCAACGGCCTCCGCTCGGAGAGATAGAGCCCGTGCGATAGACAGTAGTTCAAGCTTGCTGGCCCGGCAGCAGGACCATCATTATCTACACAAAGGCCAATGATACCGTGCACATCAGAGTCATCCCCCGTTGTTCGTATGGATGTATTACCGGAGCCGACAATATACGCGATACATTCTGAGGGCAAGGAGGACACTTAATTTAGACAACCAAAGTTGCTAGTTGATGAGGAGCACCATGTGAAGTATCCAAATATCAGTGTCGACGATCATGTTGATATATTAGTTGACGTACATGTCGATACTCCAGTTGACGACTACCAGAGATTCTATCTGATATTCACGCAAATACTCTAGATGAGGAACATTTACAGGAGCCTTTTATCACGGCAGATCAAGGCTGCATTGTTACGCCCCCAACGATGTGCTAACGTGCTATGCGGGTCACCATGCTCGCGGTGTTTGGATAGATAAGGTAGATAACTGCATCATACTTGTAACAAATTATGTTATAGTATTAATTAATAAAATGTTTAATTGAATCAAAATTTATTTTTGAAGGAGGACTTCATGAAGTCCATTACAGCGGTGCGGTAGATAGAGCACATCACGGTGGTGAGTCGGTGGATATCCGACGTGGACATAAGGGGCCTCACTTGACGTATCCTTTTCTGGTGTCGACCATCCGTTGATCCATGCTTTTGTGGAGAGATGGAATCCGAAGACCAGCAAATTTCAACTTTCATGGGTGAGTTGAGCATCAACCTCCAAGTTGTAACCATCATTTTGGGGCTTATGATTGACGGGGATCCTTTGCTGACACCGTATTCACCACGTGACCGCACGGACTAGTTGAGGGAGTTGTTCCATATTAGTGAGGCCAAAGCACGAGACACTAGACCGCGTTGTTTGTAGATGCCTTGAGGATGGCATTCTCGCCCATACGTCGCAACCTAGCCACCCCCGTTGAGGATGTCGTTTTTGTGTTCTTCCTCTTCTTCTTGGGGTCATCTTTGTTCGTCGATAAGCTGACGAACAATTTTTCGCCCTTGGTTGATAGATTTAGTATCAGATCATCAAGGTACTGGAGGGTATGCATGGACCGCTGGTGTTTTGGTGTACTTATACTAGTACGTATAACTATCACTTTATTTAACTATTTTTATATTTATTTTTATTAATATTAATCTTCATTTAACAAATTGACGTACATGATGATGGCGACCCTTCACGACTGAAGGTGAAGACAATCGTGGGTTGTACATCACTATTGCAACCAACATTTGTTATACATTCACAAATGCACAAATATGTACCTAATAATAATATTGATTATATCATAATTAAATGGGTGCAATTTTGGATTTTTGCCAATTTCCCGTCACTAGGTTGTTCTACGGCTGAGGATCCTGGGAGACATGGATCTGCTAGTTGGGCTTCTAGAATTTTTGTCCTGAGACCCCCCTACAGACATTAGAGAGGTTGAGATCACTCCGCTCGTAGTTAGATCAGATGAGAGTGGAAGACATCAAGTTCATGCCCTACGGAGACAAAGTGCATGATTTTGAAGGTCAGTTCACCCAAGATCTTTGTTGAATGTTGCATTTCACAAAAAAGTGCAAATCATGTGCTTCACATCCGGAAAAACGACACCTAGTGCACTTATAAGTCCAAGCTCTATATCCGTCACAATCACCTCCGGTGTAACATTGTCGCACACATGTCGGAGTCTCCCTAATGTCCACTCGTAGTGATATAAGTTTTCCTTAGCCATAAAAACAAATGTTATTGCAGACGCCAACCTCGTGCTAGTGATATCAACCTTTGCTAACAACGGCATCTTGTACCTATAGAGGGCACAAAATGAAGATTCTAGTTTTTTGGACTTGAAAGCAAATGTGCATGTACTATACAAATACTCGTAAAACAAATGTATATTAAACTTACTCGTTCGTCTTGTATGACGTGTTCATTATGATGACATAAAGAAATAAGTTGAGGAGATATCTTGAATCTCGATGCATGATGAAAAAATATGAAACTTCATTTGACTCCGGACATCTCATCACATTGGCATAGTAACGACGTTGCGCTAGTTTGTTAAGTGCTTGTTGGAGTGGGCCTCATCCTTCAGCTTGTAACATCCTTGATGCGGGGTTAAGCCGCAGTTCCCGATCTAGATTGAAAGTCCTTCGATAGACACAGATCTCGGATGAATAGAAGAAATCTCGGGCGATATTTCGTGAAGAACAATCCGAGATTTTAAGAAACTCAGAAAACGGATTAGTGGATGATATGGAAAGATAGAAGATGAATATGGAACGATAAATGATAAGTATAGGAAGATATGAACCAAGATATTCCCGCAAAGAACAGTGACCAATGATGTGTCAAAACCCCTTAACAAAGAGCTTACCTTAACCCTCACTTCTTTAACTTTACACAACCCTTCTAACTAAGAGAAGCACAAGGAGGGACTAAAATTGACCAGGAGACCAACCTTCAAAAAGATTAACACACACAAGCACAATCTATCAAAGACTTCATAACGATTCAATCAAGATCTCTCTCTTTGATTAAATAGGAATGAATAAAATACAAACTTCATAAACGAAGCTGAAAATTCACACAATATGTGGAAATATATCAAATCTAATATATCTAACAATCTTCCCCACTAAGGCTATTTATAAGGGAGATCAACTTATGAAAACTAGGAAAGATATCTTCTTAAAGATAATCTTAGGAGAAGAAATCTTTAAAAGATATATAAATAAGAATCTCAAATATAAACAACCAGCAATTGTCTTAAGAATGTTTGAGAGATTTAAGGTAATAAAATGTAAAATATAGTTGTCAAAAATAAGATCGTTTGCCGGATCTTCAAGCACCTGTCAGAGGACAAATCTTGGTTGGAAATCTTGACTGAGATTCTTGGAGGTGGACCGAGATTTCTTCTTTGAGACTCTTTCTTTGTCCTATCCTTCTTCTATGCTTGATGGATCTACTTGGTCGTTGCTATGTGCAAATCTCGTGTCGGTAAATAAATCGTTCCATACGATCCTGAACCGGAGAAAACTTATAAAAGACTAAGGGAAGCTATGAAAGAGAAGATGATTGAAAGAAACCTTCAAGCCGAACTAGAAGGTGTTATGGAACAAGTAAGGCTTAGAGATTTAGCCTTGGAAGAAGAAAGAGTAGCTTCACAAGAATGAGAAGATGCGATTAGAGCAGAATTCAATGAAATAAGAGCAAATATGAGGCAAATACTCCTCGAAAGAGGAGGAAATGTCCGAGTAAAAATACCTCCACCAGTCGCATCAGCAGCTGCACCTCGGCCACCGGTGAGGAATTTCATAGTTAAACCGTTTCTGGGAGAGCCACAAACTCTTGGACAAAGAATGGACCTAGCTCAGCGAGTACACCATCCAGGTGTAAATCTTGGAGATCTAGCTGATCATGATTATGAGCTCCTCCCTCAATTCCTTTAAATGATCCTTCATAACCTGTTTGGAGGATTAGAGGGGGAGTCTCCGCACCAACATTTGCTGAATTATGAGATTTTGATGGAGACCTTTAGGGCTCCAAGGCTAGAGAATAGCAATCACAAGTTGAGGGCATTTTCTTTTTCTTTGAAGGATAAGGCTCTTGCATGGTATCAATCTTTACCATATGGATGAATTAACACTCGGGATGAGATGACTACTGAATTCCTCACCAAATTCTTTCCACAATCGAAGACAACAGAGCTTAGAGGTAAGATTAATGCTTTTGTAATGAAGGACAAGGAAAGAGGTTGTGAAAAAGGAACTTCTTAAGTTACTTGATGCAGGTATCATCTTCCCTATTTCTGATAGTAAGTGGGTGAGTCATGTCCACGTTGTTTATAAAGAGAGGAATGACCGTTGTTACCAACAAGAACAACGAGTTGATTCCCACAAGAACGGTCACGGGATGGAGGATGTGCATAGACTACATGAAGTTGAACGTAGCCACAAGGAAAGATTACTTTCCTCTCCCATTCATTGGTCAAATGTTGGAGATATTGGATCATCATTCCCACTTCTGCTACTTAGATGGGTATAGTGGATTCTTTCTAATCCCGATCCACCTTCATGATCAGGAGAAGACTACTTTCACGTGTCCTTGGGGTACGTTTGCTTGCAGGAGAATGTCTTTCGGAATGTGCAACGCACCAACTACCTTTCAATAGTGCATGATGACCATATTCTCTGAATACATTGAGAACATCATAGAGGCTTTTATGGATGATTTTTCTGTCTATGGTTCTTCATTTGATGATTCCTTAGCTAACCATTCTCTTGTTCTACGAAGATGTGAAGACACTAACCTTGTCCTGATTTGGGAAAAGTGTCATTTTATGGTTAGTAAAGGTATTATTATAGGTCCCTTGATCTCCAACCATATAATTGAAATAGATAGAGCAAATATATATACTATTGAGAAATTACCTCCACCTTCATCGGTATAGGGGGTAAGAAGCTTTATAAGACATGCACGTTTCTATAGAAGATATATTAAAGACTTTTCTAAGATTTTTAAACAATGGCATGAAAGATGTGGTTTTTGAGTTTTTGAAGGAATGTCTAGATGCTTTTTATAGGTTGAAGGAAGCCTTAGTATCCGCACTTATTATTCAACCTCCGGATTAGAACCTCCCATTTGAGGTTTTGTGCGATGCTATGACGTGGACGTAGGAGCTGTGCTTGGTCACAAAAAGGATGGACGCACTCATGTCATCTATTATGCTAGCAAGACGCTAAATGATGCTCAACTGAACTACACCACAACTGAAAGGAGTTAATAATGGTACTTTCGAGAAGTTCCGTTCCTATATTGTGGTAGTGAAAGTCATTGTCTACACCGACCATGCCGCAATCCGGTACTTACTCACCAAGAAGGATGCAAAACCGCACCTTATAAGATGAATCCTCCTATTGAGTTCGACTTAGAGATCCGGGACAAGATCCGAGAACTCGGTGGCGAATCATCTTAGCCTGTTGCCTCCTCTTGCGATTGAGAAGGATGACATACCTATTGATGACTCTTTTTTGGATGAGCATCTTCATGAAATTGTGGATTACCTTCTCCAATATCAAAAGTTAATGAACCATGGTTTGCATATATTGTTAACTATTTAGTATGTCAAGAAATACCTTCAGGTCTGTCCTATGCTCAATAGAAAAAGTTGTTCAAAGATGTGCGACACTACTACTTGAATGAGCCTCTTCTCTTCAAGAGAGGTCCCGATGGGATATTTAGAAGATGAATTCCTACAAATAAAGTGGAGAGCGTCATTATATATTGTCATTCATTGCCTTGTGGTGGACATGCTAGTTCCACAAGACATGTGCTAAGGTACTTCAATCCAGTTTCTTTTGGCCTAACTTATTCCAGGATGTGCAAAAGTTTTTGTTTCTTGTGATGCTTGTCAAAGAACATGAAAGATATCTAGGAGGAATGAGATGCCTCTAAAAAACTTCCAAGAAGTTGAGATCTTTGACGTATGAAGAGTGTATTTTATGGGACCATTCCCATCATCTTGTGGGAACATGTACATACTATTGGTGGTAGATTACGTTTCTAGACGGGTGAAAGCCATTGCTTCTCCTACTAATAACACCAAGGTGGTAGTGAAGTTCTTTAACATAATCATTTCCCAAGATTTGGGGCGTCCCGAGTCATCATTAGTGATGGAGGAACACACTTCACCTCCTGGATGTTTGAAGCACTTTTGTCCAAGTATGGGATAAGTCACAAGGTAGCTACGCCATACCATCCTCAAACGAGTGGCCAAATATAGATATTGAATAGAGAGATCAAGGGAATTCTAGAGAAAACTATCTTTAGAACAAGGAAGGATTGGTCAATTATGCTAGATGACACACTATGGGCCTACAAAACAGCTTTCAAGACTACCATAGGAACCACACCGTACAATCTAGTCTATGGGAAATCTTGTCATCTTCCAGTGGAATTGGAGCATAGAGCATATTGGGCCATCAAATGGCTTAAATTTGACATGAAGGAAACTGGAGAGAAATGCCTCTTGGACATCAATGAGCTAGGGGAGATCAATCTAAATGCTTATGAGAACGCTCGGATCTACAAGGAAAGGA
Organism: Fagopyrum homotropicum; assembly: GCA_033239125.1. NCBI lineage: Eukaryota > Viridiplantae > Streptophyta > Magnoliopsida > Caryophyllales > Polygonaceae > Fagopyrum > Fagopyrum homotropicum. The sequence continues at coordinate 51,009,070 of BSWB01000007.1, read as the reverse complement.
CTAAGAAGTGGCATGAAAAACACATCATTCCAAAGAAGTTGAAAGAAGCGGATCTTGTCCTTCTCTTCAACTCTAGACTCCGCCTCTTTCCAGGTAAGCTAAAATCTAGATTGACAGGACCTTATGTTGGGAAACGGGTTTCCCCCATGGTGTAGTTGAAGTATAGGGTGAACATTGCGGAGGCTTCAAAGTCAATGGGCATAGGTTGAAAAAGTATACACCGGAAGTTCCGGTAGAGAGCATTGATCCCCTTCATCTTGAGTGACATTCAAGGACATAGTTCCAACTAGCGACCTATAACCAAGCGCTTCTTGGGAGACAACCTAAGGTAATTCTTGTCTTTGTCTTTTTCATTAGTTTACTTAGTTTTTCTTTGGTATGTTTTGGGATCCCCTTCATCTTGAGTGATATTCAAGGACATAGTTCCATCTTTGGTATTTTTGGCGTCTATCAACGCACCGGATGTCTCCCTGAATAGCAGCAACGGAAACTGCTAAGTTCTCCATCTCGGTCTCAAGTCCTCCAACAAGCCAACTTGAGAGCAAAACTAGTAGGAGGATCCGGGAAACTACCAAAATCCTCCTCAACATCTACACCGCTAGGACATGCATCTGTCCCGGTGTCCATATCTGCCATACCCTCATGTGCAGCAGCAACGGGAAACTCATCATCATCCTCCGGACCTACAACATGATCGTGCATCGGGATGAATATAAACTTCTAGTATTGGGGATCCCTAAGAGTATAATCAGCAATCCACGGAATCCCTCTAGCCCCCTTACCCTCCCAAGGCATGGCCACGTAGGGTGGGTCACGACTTCGAAGAACAAGGATACCCCTAGTGATAAAACGCTGGAGTCCAATGGTCTAGCGTCAGCTACTAGAGTGCAAGCGGAGAAGTCAACCCCCACAAACTTGGAAATGTGAGTCACAATGCCACCTACGCAGATATCTCCCCTAGACTTTTCCCTATCTTCCTCAAACAATCAGCAAGCATAGTATCACAATCTGGGGTAGAACCGGATACCATACTCCACAAAATGTATGATAGGTGATGGAATCACTATCGTTGAGGGTAATTTTTAGAGTCTTTTTATTTCACTTGTGTCGGTTTATGCTACTAACTCCTTGGTCCAGAAGAAGAAGACTAAAAGAAGCTAAGGAAGGAGTTATAAGCACTTAGGAGTGAAGATCGATCACGAAGCAAAGCTTCTGTTACCTCACTGCCCCTGTAGAACCTTGCCACCGCCCCTGCGGGTGACGCCTTACACCGGAGCGCTCCCTGCGCCTTCACCAGCACCAACCATGAAGTGAGTCACCGCCCCTGCGCCACTCCTTGGCGCCCCTGCGGTGACCTGCCCTGAAGAGACGAAGACCCGCTACCCTGTGCCTCCCACTGCGCCCCTACCTGCGCCTCAACATAGGAGCTAGAAGACGAAGAGGCTGTGTCACCGCCCCTACGTTGACATAGGGACGCCCCGGCGGCTTGGCATCAGAAACATCAGGAAGTCGAAGGGTCAGACGTTTGAAGAGCATTGAAGATCCGCCCCAGCGGAGTTGCTTAGCCGCCCCTGCGGCCTTGAAGAAGATCAAGCGTTTTTGCCTTCACCGCCCTGCGGAGCTGAAGACCGCCCCTGCGGCTTAACGTCAGAAGCTTTACTCCGTCTGTTTACACCACCTTTATGGCATTAAAGGTGGCTGTTTTGGGCCGGCCATTTACTCCTATTTAGTGTCTTTTGTAGTATAAATAGTCATTGGTTGATTGCTAGAATCATCCAACTTATCCCTCTTGTTAGCCAACAAATTATCTACTTAGATTGTCTTGCTACCTTTGTAATGAGTTGCTAACTCCCTTGCTACATTGGGTTGGTTTGAAGCTGCATTGTTACTTTGGTTGTAAATTCTTTTTTATATAAATTTTCATTCACTAATACTTTATGCTTCCTTGATCTCCATTGTCTAATTGCATATTTACTATTGCTTGAGATTGATCACCATAGGTTCTAAAGTGCTTGTAAACAACTAGGATTAATAGGTTCCGGGTTCGGGTCTTTAATCTAGTAGCAACTTTAAGTAATAACGGGTTGTAATTACTTAAAGAAAAGGAACACAAATATAAAGATAAGTTTAACGGTTTTAATCTTCTCTTTATATCCCTTAGTCTTTGTTTGAAAGCTAACTTGCTATTTGTTCTTGTAGGTTTACGGAACGCTAACTTGTTAAGTTGTGTTGATGCCGGTTGACTCAACACATATATATGATCGAGAGGGGAGATTACTTGAAAACTTGTAAAAGGAACTCACCAAAGTAGCAATTGCATGCTTAGAATCAACTTAGTGTAGATTCATCCACCATTTGTCTTACTTGTTGCATTAATCGTTTTCATAAGTTTTCGTGTGCATCAATTAAACCAAACCCCCCTATTTTTGTTACTTGTCACTATAATCGATAATTGCATCTAAAACACCTTAACTCTCTTGGGTTCGACCCTTACTTAATCACTATACTTGTTCTTAGTGCTAAGTCGGGATTTACTTTTCATTGGGTATAGACGACCATAGAAACACCGTCGGTCAAATTTTGGCTCCGTTGCTGGAGTGTTTTAGTGTTTTATTGTTATTATTCATTATTGGTTTGAAACCATTTTTATGGTTCAAACCCGTGCTACTAATTCCGGCTTTGCTTCTTTTGATCCAGAAATTGAGAGGATGCACATCCGGCAATGAAGACAACAACAACTTTAACAAGAGATGGCTGACCGTACTCTTCGTCAACTTATGCAGCCCACCTTGGCTCAAAACCCTCTTGCGGTCACTATACCGGCATTAAGGGAAGGAGTCAACTTTGAGCTCAAGCCGGGCCTCATCCACTTGCTCCCATCCTTCCATGGGCTAAGTGGTGAAGACCCCATCAAGCACCTTGGGAAGTTCCATACCGTATGTATGAGCATGAAGCCGGCCAACATTACCGAAGAACAAATCAAGATGAGGGCATTCGGTTTCACACTCAAAGATTCCGCGGATGATTGGTATTACCACCTTCCATCCGGGAGTATTGACACTTGGGAGAACCTTTACAAGGCGTTTTTGGAGAAATACTTTCCAGCTAAGAAGGCCAATAGCTTGAAGAAGGCTATAAGCAACATCGAGCAAGAGGCGAATGAAACTCTCTACGAGTACTTCGAGAGGTTTGCACGCCTCCCATCCAGCTATCCTTTTCACGGATATTCAACTCAAGATCTAGTCTTGTACTTTTACAATGGCTTGCTAGACAATGAAAGGAGGATCGTCGATGCAGCTTGCGGAGGTAATATTCTTAACTCTACTCTTGACCTTGCTTTGGAAAAGATACAGGAACTAGCATAAGGTACTCGGAACTTTGGAAGGACCCTAGCTAAGAAATGAGTTCATGATGTGAGTTCCGAGAAGAGTGAGATTTCCACCGAGCTCGCGGAGTTGAAGGAAATGGTGAAGAGACTAACACTTATGGGAACGCCACAACAACTCAAAGCTTGCGGAGTTTGTGCTGACCCATACCATCCAATGGACATGTGTCCACAAGTCCAAGATGACGATGCTAAGGTAAACGCAATGGGTTATGGACAACCACAACAGCAAAGGCCTAGGAACGATCCCTATGCATAGAATTTCATGCCAAACTGGTGTGACCAACATAATTTTCGTTGGAGGGATCAAAAAAACCAACAACAGCAGCCCCGTCAAGGTAAGTATCACTCAACTGAAGATATGTTGTAGGTTTTAACTAAACACTTTGCTACTCATGTCCAAACAACAAAATCTAGCATCAAGAACCTTGAAATACAGGTTGGTCAAATGGCGGAAGCCATTACAAGGATCGAAACTAGGTCCTCCGGAGGATTACCTTCACAAACGGTTATAAACCCAAAGGTGATGCTGGAAGAGGCTCAATCATAGAGGAAGAGTCCCTACGTCGAGCCAACGACGTAAAACAAAGGCGCTGCTCGGGAGGCAACCCGAAGGAATAAGAAGAGGAGTTTGTGTTAAGAAAACAGCCCCTACGGCTCAGAGTCCCCGCCCCTGTGGTGACACCCATGGCCAGCGCCGCCCCCGGCGCTGGGCCAGCGTCTGCTCACGTTGGCCACCGCCCCCGAGGTGACACCCCACGCCCCTGCGGCGGCCACCCTTGACACACATCCTCAGCTCCGCCCCCGGTGCTGAGGCTGCGTACTTCCTTTTCCTTGTCACCGCCCCCGTGTTGACAAACGCCGCCCCTACGGTTTTGGTAAGGAAAGAAAAAAATACACTTCCCAAAAAATAACCTACATCTACCTCTCTCTTCACCCCCTCTCCATTCATTCTTCGAAACCTAGCCGACTCACCTCCCACGCCCTTGCGCCCTCCGGAAGATCTCGCACCGCCCTGTCCATACGCTGTTGCGCCGCCTCCGGCAACCTAGTGTCACCGCCCCTTTGTGACACCAAACCATTTCCACCACCACACAAAAACATCACCTCAACCCTCTCACTCTCAAAATTCCACTGCCCCACCTCCGGCGACGTCTACAACAGCAATGGAGACGCCGGAAAAGCCCCATCGGCACTTCCTTCGCCGAACTCCCAAATCGCCTTCTATTCTCCGCCCGCCCCTGCGCTTGCAAGATCCCGCCCCTGCGTCGTGCCGCCCCTGCGCCTGCTGCAGCCGCCCCTGCGGAAAACACAATAGAGGGTTCGTTTCTTACTCAATTTTCTGAAATTTCTAATTCCTTTGATTGTTCAAGCTGCAAGAGATGGAGAATCAAAAGAAATATAAGTTTTCAAAAGCGGAGACAATGTGGTATAGGATTGCACAAAGTCGGGATGTGTATGCAACCCGATTTCTGGACGTGCCCACTTTGGAACAGTTGGGCATGTTGGAGAGCATGCATAAATTTCTCAACAACGCTGGGCTCGGGGATTTTCTGATAACAACCACCCCAACATACCCCGAGCTCAGCCGCCAGTTTATTGCCACCTTCAAAATGGAAACGGTGGACCATGGGTGTGTTGGACTTACATTCAAGTTCAACAAAAGGAAGTACACATTGGACTACACCCAGCTGCAGGAGGCCTTAGGGGTGACTATAGCCGCTTCCGACGACTGGTGGGAACTTATCCCGACACCTGATTTGATGGAGTTTTGGCAGGCCGCCACCAGGTCTGAGTTTCATGTAGGGGGTGAGTACTCCAACAAATTCACTCACCCCTGTTTGAGGCTCATCTCAAAGGTATTCATGAGTGTCTTCTATGGACACAAGGAGGAGAATAAGGTTGATCTTAAGGACCTTCCACTACTATACGTCTGCCTTTCCACGAATGATTGGGTACCGGATTGGCCATACCTTTTCCTTACCGCTTTGAAGCAGATTAGGAAGAATGAGCCACGAGATATCGTGGGAGGAGGGATCATCTCCTTGTTGGCGGCATGGATGATGGATATTTCTACCCTGGAGGACGGATTAGATGCCCCACTTTATACGGAGGGTATGTTGAGGAGGTGCAGGCTCCTCAGGAGAGACTGGGAGCACCGCTTTTGGCTCTCGTTAGTAGATGGGAGTCACATCACCTACCTCCCCCGACGACTTCCATTGGGAGATGAGCTCTCCGATTTGTATGTACCGGCTGACCCAGTTCCTCCAAGACGACCTCAAGCGGATATTGTTGGGAGATACGCAGCCGGCTCCAACCGAGCCCCCGCCACTGTTGAGGAGATGCCGACGGTAGCACACGACAGTAAGGCCATGGAGAGTTTGCAGGCTCAGATGGCAGCCTTGACTACACAGCACCAGGCATGGCAGACCGAGTACCAGTGGTCCATGCTTGAGCAGCAGCAGGCGTGGCAGTCCAGCTTCGCCTCCTCCATGACCACTCACTTTGACCGCCGTCAGAATTCTTGACAGGCGGCTCATCAGCAGCAGTTGGAGACTCAGCAGCTAGCCTGGCAAGCTAGATACGAGACATCATTTAAGGAGAGGATGGAGGCTCAGGAGGGCCGTATCGACACACTCTACCGCCGGCAGGAGCACTTCTTCCGCCATTTTCCTTACCCACCGGAGGAGGATCCTGGTGGTTCATCCGGACCACTCCACTGAGGGGTACATTTCTCTTCCCTTCTCCCACATTTATCTTTGCCTCATTTCCACTTTGAGGACAAAGTGTACTTCAAGTATGGGGGAGGGGCATATCATTGCTTGTACAGTTCATTTGAGTTTTTTTTTATTTGCTTTGCATCTTTGAATTCAGTTTGAAATTCATAAAAAAAAAAAAGCGAAAGAAAATGAAAAGAGGCATAAAAAAAATCCTTGGATAAACTGAAAACCCGAAAGGGCGGTTTAGGCAAAAAGAAGGTAGTCCGACCAACCATAGGTTGGTGCAAAATTGGACTTGAGAGATGTGAGATAAAGTGAGATCATCAAAAGAAGAAGAGTGGCAAGGTGAAAACCCGAAAGGGCGCCTTGGCAAAATGAGCAACACCGAGTGTAGGATTACCTTCCGACATTTGGCGACATAAGAAGGGGAGTCATATGGAGGTTATCCGGGTAGGCCACTCTTGGAGCAATAAGGATGGTAATTTCTCCCTTTTCCTCACATTCCCTCTCTTTTCCTTCTTTATTTCTTGGCTTTTCTCTTGTTTTCATTGTCTTTCTTGCTTACCCATGCTTCCTGAGGCCTTTGAGTCTAGTTGCTGTCATTTGTTTTACTCGGGACGAGTAAAAGGTCTAAGTATGGTGGAGTTTGATAGGTGATGGAATCACTATCGTTTAGGGTAGTTTTTAGAGTCTTTTTATTTCATTTGTGTCGGTTTATGCTACTAACTCCTTGGTCCAGAAGAAGAAGACTAAAAGAAGCTAAGGAAGGAGTTATAAGCACTTAGGAGTGAAGATCGATCACGAAGCAAAGCTTCTGTTACCTCACCGGCCCTACGGAACCTTGCCACAGCCCCTACGGGTGACGCATTACACCGGAGCGCTCCCTGCGCCTTCGCCAGCGCCGGCCATGAAGTGAGTTACCGCCTCTGCGCCACTCCTTGGCGCCCCTGCGGTGACCTGCCCTGAAGAGACGAAGACCAGCTCCCCTACGCCTCCCACTGCGCCCCTACCTACGCCTCAACATGGGAGTTGGAAGACGAAGAGGTTGTGTCACCGCCCCTACGTTGACATAGGGACGCCCCAGCGGCTTGGCATCAGAAACATCAAGAAGTCGAAGGGTCAGACGTTTGAAGAGCATTGAAGATCCGCCCCAGCGGAGTTGCCTAGCCGCCCCTGCGGCCCTGAAGAAGATCAAGCGTTTTTGCCTTCACCGCCCCTGCGGAGCTGAAGACCTCCCCTGCGGCTTAACGTCAGAAGCTTTACTCCGGCTGTTTACACCACCTTTATGTCATTAAAGGTGGCTGTTTTGGGCCGGCCATTTACTCCTATTTAGTGTCTTTTGTAGTATAAATAGTCCTTGGTTGATTGCTAGATTCATCCAACTTATCCCTCTTGTTAGCCAACAAATTATCCACTTAGATTTTCTTGCTACCTTTATAATGAGTTGCTAACTCCCTTGCTACATTGGGTTGGTTTGAAGCTGCATTGTTACTTTGGTTGTAAGTTCTTTTTAATATAAGTTTTCATTCAGTAATACTTTGTGCTTCCTTGATCTCCATTGTCTAATTGCATTTTTACTATTGCTTGAGATTGATCACCTTAGGTTCTAAAGTGCATGTAAACAACTAGGATTAATAGGTTCCGGGTTTGGGTCTTTAATCTAGTAGCAACTTTAAGTAATAACGGGTTGTAATTACTTAAAGAAAAGGAACACAAATACAAATATAAGTTTAACGGTTTTAATCTTATCTTTATATCCCTTAGTCTTTGTTTGAAAGCTAACTTGTTATTTGTTCTTGTAGGTTTACGGAACGCTAACTTGTTAAGTTGTGTTGATGTCGGTTGTCTAAACACATATATATGATCGAGACGGGAGATTACTTGAAAACTTGTAAAAGGAACTCATCAAAGTAGCAATTGCATGCTTAGAATCAACCTAGTGTAGATTCATCCATCATTGTCTTACTTGTCGTATTAATCGTTTTCATAAGTTTTTGTGTGCATCAATTCAACCAAAACCCCCCTTTTTTGTTACTTGTCACTATAATCGATAATTGTATCTAAAACACCTTAACTATCTTGGGTTCGACCCTTACTTAATCACTATACTTGTTTTTAGTTCTATGTCGGGATTTACTTTTGATTGGGTATAGACGACCATAGAAATACCGTCGGTCAAATTTTGGCGCCGTTGCCGGGGAGTTTTAGTGTTTTATTGTAATTATTGATTATTGGTTTGAAACCATTTTTATGGTTCATACCCGTGCTACTAATTTCGGCTTTGCTTCTTTTGATCCAAAAATTGAGAGGACACACATCCGGCAACGAAGACAACAATAAATTCAACAAGAGATGGCTGACCGTACTCTTCGTCAACTTACGCAGCCCACCCAGGCTCAAAACCCTCTTGCGGTCACTATACCGGCATTAGGGGAAGGAGTCAACTTTGAGCTCAAGCCGGGCCTCATTCACTTGCTCCCATCCTTCCATGGGCTAAGTGGTGAAGACCCCATCAAGCACCTTGGGAAGTTCCATACCGTATGTATGAGCATGAAGCCGGCCAACATTACCGAAGAACAAATCAAGATGAGGGCATTCGGTTTCACACTCAAAGATTCCGCGGATGATTGGTATTAACACCTTCCATTTGGGAGTATTGACACTTGGGAGAACCTTTACAAGGCGTTTTTGGAGAAATACTTTCCAGCTAAGAAGGCCAATAGCTTGAAGAAAGCTATAAGCAACATCGAGCAAGAGGCGAATGAAACTCTCTACGAGTACTTCGAGAGGTTTGCACGCCTCTGATCCAGCTGTCCTTTTCACGGATATTCAACTCAAGATCTAGGTTTACGGAACGCTAAATTGTTAAGTTGTGTTTATGCCGGTTGGCTCAACACATATATTTGATCTAGACAGGAGATTACTTGAAAACTTGTAAAAGGAACTCACCAAAGTAGCAATTGTATGCTTAGAATCAACCTAGTGTTGATTCATCTACCATGTGTCTTACTTGTCGCATTAATCGTGTTCATAAGTTTTCGTGTGCATCAATTCAACCAGATCCCACCCCCCCCTTTTGTTACTTGTCACTATAATCGATAATTGCATCTAAAACACCTTAACTCTCTTGGGCTCGACCCTTACTTAATCACTATACTTGTTCTTTGTGCAAAGTCGGGATTTACTTTTTATTGGGTATAGACGACCATAGAAATACCGTCGGTCAATGTACAACTCATCCGCCTTCACTTTCTGAGGCATCTCTATCCTAGGAAACAAGCTCTCTGACAAGATCCTATGGGCGATCTTGAAAGACAAGCTGTAAATCAACTTGTCCTTCGAATCTCCGGGTTTCCATCTATCATTCTCGCTAACCACCATAGTTATACTATCCTAAAAAGCACTAGAGCGTATACTTTCCTAGGGAAATTCCCATTAATATTCTCTCCAAATAGAAACATCCTCCCAAATTACACAATCGATATAGCAAAATTCCGGTTTATTATTCTAAACTTAACGGTCCTCTCTCTCGGATCATGATCAAACAAACTCAAGAATTCCATTGTCAATTGCTCATATGCATTCTCACAAATGCCAACAAAACCTACTAGACTAGCTCTCTCAATCATCCAAGTCAAATCAGCAACCACATTCATACATTGCAACTCTTCTAGCACAAGATATCTATGAGCAACTATATTGAGATGTTGGAATTGATCGTACATTTCTTTGTTGCTCTCTAGGATGCGTGGAAGTGTGGAAGACGGGGGAGGTGGTGGAGCTTGTTGAGAGAATGAAGTATTCCCCCTTGGGATCACTTACCAGCCTGATCTATGATGACCATCTATTTCAGAAGCAAAATATCGGGCTATTCTTGGCAAATCTCGGCCCAGATTTTTGGGGAAACCCGAGATTTTCGGCGTTTTTTTACGAAGTTTGTGAATTTGCAACATTTTTTCTCAAACAACCTTCCTACTCTCTTCCTATGGCAATTTCGTTCAACTCTACACCAAATCTTCAAACAAATCAACACAAAACAAGCCAAGATCGAATGTAGAGAAGAAAACCTAGGATTTGGATTGAAAAATCAAAATGCGGCTTGATTCACATAATTTCTTGCGTTGTTGGAGCTTAGAATCTTCAATTGGATGAAAAATGCTTGAGTTTTGGAGGAAAAATCGAGTAAAACGATTGAGAAACGAAGATTTGAGGGGCGAGGGAAATTGTCGGCTGGTTTGTCTGCTTAGGTTGTGGAATTAGGGATAGAAATGTTCAGCAAATTGGTGAAATGTTCTTTTTATACGGGTGATATTAGAAATCTCGCCCGTGGAAAAGTGTACTTGACCGAGATTTTTCCTTTTTTGTCCAGAATCGACTACTTGAGTTGCTTTTGTGTTTGTAAGTCTTTTTGGAGTTTATCTAGTGCCTCCCATCCAAAGACACAAGAAAACCGGGAACGAAAAACCGAAAAAGAAAAAAGAAAACTAATCTACTCTATTCTAAGAAAAAGGGAAAAAGAAAGCAATACCTTGGGTTGCCTCCCAAGAAGCGCATTGTTTAAGGTCCGTAGCTAGACCTATCTTCGTTGATGATCAGTAAGGTGGAGAGGTGCAATACTCTCAACCACAATCTCCGGTCTATATATCTTAAGACGATGGTCATTGACCTTGAAGTTTCCGCAATTTTTACCCCATACTTCAATTGGATCATGGGGAAAAACGTGTTTAATTACATAAGGTCCCGTCCAACGACATTTTAACTTACCCGGAAACAATTGGAGTCGGGAATTGAAGAGAAGGACAAGATCTCATTCTTTCAACTCATTGGGGATTATGTTGCATTTCATGCCACATCTTCGTCATTTCCTTGTAAATCCGTGCATTCTCATTTGTGTTCAAACGGATTTCCTCCAACTCATTAACGTCTAGATAACATTTTTCTCCAACTTCCTTGATGTCAAAGTTGAGCCATTAGATTTCCCAATAAGCCTTGTGCTCCAACTTCACCGGAAGATGACAAGACTTCCCATATACAAGATTATATGGTGTAGTGCCTATGAGAGTCTTGAAAGCAGTCTTGTATGCCCAAAGCGCATCATCTAGCTTAAGTGACCAATCTTTACTTATTCTAGAGACGGTTTTTTCTAGAATGCCTTTCATTTCTACAGTCGAGATTTCCACTTGCCCACTTGTTTGGGGATGGTAAGGAGTAGCAATCTTGTGGTTTACCCCATACTTAGCTAATAGAGTTTCAAATTTACTGGTTGTGAAGTGTGTTCCGCCTTCACTAATGATGGTTCGGGGCGTCCCCATCCTTGGGAAGATCATTCTATTAAAGAACTTCACTACCACCATAGCATCATTAGTGGAAGAAGCAATCACTTCAACCCATCTTCAAACATAATCTACAGCTAGAAGTATGTATTGGTTACTTCAAAAGGATGAGAACGGTCCCATGAAGTCCACGCCCCATACGTCAAAGATTTCCACCTCTTGAATATGTTTAGAGGCATCTCGTTCCTCCTCAATATATTTCCTGTTCTTTGGCAAGCATCACAACAAACAACAATGTTTCGCACATCTTTGAATAGAGTAGACCAAAAGAAACCGGACTGAAGTACCTTAGTGAATGTATTGTGGGAACTAGCATATCCTCCACGAGGTAATGAATGACAATGGCGGATAACGCTTTCCACTTCGGCTTCCGGAATGCATCTTCTTATTATGCCATCTGGACCTCTCGTGAAGAGTAGAGGTTTGTTCCAATAATAATGCCGGACATCCTTGAACAATTTCTTCCTTTGAGCGTAGGATAGTCCTAGGCAACGGCGCCAAAAAACTTGTTCGCCACTTAGCGTGCGTGCAATCAAGCTTTAAATTTATAAAACTAGAATAAAAGCAAGCGAACCCGCAGTGTACGGATCGGCGTAGATTAGCAAGTATTCCAGAGTATCGAACACAGGGATTTGGGGGGAACAAATTCAGTTGTAAAATTGTCAAGCAAGTAAAAGGCAATAAGCTTTGTAAATTATTGGGAAAACAACAATCCTAAAGATCCAGGAATCCAGCTGTGGCAATCGATTCAAGATATACTAAAGATATAAGGACAGAGTTAAGAGTTGTGCAAAGGTATACGAATGTAAGGCAATGTACGGTGAAGTTCCAAGACCTTATATGACTCACCTAAAGGTACTCTCTATAAAGGTTGTTGAGGCTTCAGTATAGAAAGAGTCTAAAGATAAGAATTAATAACAAATACCCAAACTTATAATCCAAGGATCAAGACTAACTAAACCGATTAAGGTTGTGACACTCGAAATCGAGGTAGCGGTTGTTGAGGCTTCACTACCACCTAGAAAAGGAAAGCCAAGACTAAGTTAAAGCAAATCTTTAACTTTGGATTAAAGTAAAAGCAAAGTTCGTAACTGACACAAAATTACAGGTAGTTCTTGAGTTCCACGGCCGTGGAAGCTCAAGAACAGACCGTGGATTAGGTTCGTCGGCGATTCTCTCTAACTCTCAGGGTCCAATCTGTTTACGATCGATCTATCATCATCTAAGCCACAACTATCAACCCTTCACCTTAGAATTGTTAAAGGGTGTTAGCCAACAACAGTCATATTGATATCAAATTCAAGATTTAAAAGAATAAAGGATGAAAACTTCCGAAAACCTTCAATAACCTTCAAACCAATCTCAAATCCACAAATATCAATGATAATGTAACTCAGATTTGGAATAAACACAAACAAGTAACTAGTCTAGATAAGAACGAAGAACGGGATGTCAATCCGTCTTCTAATCAAACCTAGAATCAAAGGCGTAACTTCCGCCAAGAACGATCTTCCAAATCTTCAAATCTTCGGAAATCTCCGTTGCAAAAATAGCAATCTCACACGTCCCACTTGAAACCCTAAGCACGTGTAACTCCGTAGACAAAAGTCTAAGTGCGAGGCGTAAGCAAAGGTGCAAACCCTAAGCGTACGTGTAAGCGAGGTAGCGAAGGTGACGGAATCTCTTTCCTTCCGTCCTTTTATAGGGTTGGATAAAATATGTCTTCGGCCCATGTGCGTAGTGGATCGTGGCTTAAAATATTGCGTAAAAGATCGCCAAGATCACGGTCGTGGAAGGTTCCACGCCCGTAATTTAGAGCGTGGGATTTGATTACGGTTGCTTCAAATCCTCCACGGCCGTGTAAGTTGCTGGAATGCTCCACGCTTGTCTTGCCAAAGTTCCACGGCCGTGGTTTAGAGCGTGGACTCTAGTACGACCGTATTTCAGGGTGTGGAACATATGTAGCACGTAATTCTCCTTGATTTTGTGTCATTCTTCAACTTAGTATCTTCCTTAGCTCCTAGTGATGTCCTCAATCCTGGGACATGCTCAATCCGTCTCCATTCCTCTTCGATTTGTCCGGTTTTAGCTCTTAATTGCCTACAATCAACACAAAGCTTATGTAGACCTCTATATCGACAAAATAGACAAACTAACTCACAATTGCTTCAATGCTCTATCAATGATCACCAATATGGATGAAATACACTTAGAAAACGTGCCTAAAATATCACAATATTTCATGCTAACAAATAACCCCATACTTGCCACTTGCTTGTCCCTAAGCAAGGTCTTTCAAAAACTTTAAAACTCAAGTTAGGATGAAATATGTGTACATTCTCAAAGCAAAACTTCTTTTAGATGAATGTGCTTTCTAAACAATAGATCATTCTCAAATCTTGCTTCATTCGTTTATAAGACTTTCATATACATAATCAAAGAGTAAAGAGTAAAGAAAGCTCATGAATTAATCAAACTTCCATGTAAACATCATAACCTTCAAACATTATCAAAATCAATCATAAGAAACTTCAATTTAGATCACCAAGTCATATATCATTCTCTTGATCTTAAGGACTTTCAAACAAGGTCTAGAATGCGGAAAGGGAGGGAAAACTTTAAGGAATGTGGTGGATGAATCCGGGAAAGTGGATAACTACTCTTTTCTTTTTCTCTTGCGGTTTCCGCAACACTTTCAACTTAGAGCTTCGCTCTCTTCTTTTCATTTTTCGACCTTACTTTTGGAGTTATGGATAGAGGTGCACAAAAACCGAAGCCTAGGAGATTGACGTTTCTCATTTTTGCGAGATGCCTCAAACCCTTGATGCACACACCATAATCCGATAGGAATATCGCTCAATCCGACTTTGGCAAGACACAAACACCCGGCTATGTGAATGGTGCCGAGTTACTCATCGTCATGATTGACTTCCCCAAACCTATAATTTCTTTCTATTCTTTTGAATGCAAAGTATTGCTTTCATGGCCCTCCCACATCAAATATGCCAAATATCAACTCCTCCAAATTCCCGGATAGGTAAAGGAGGCCATTATTTCAATGAGGGGCTAAATGATCAAAGGAAGAAGAAAGAAAATCGAATTGCCTTAATCATCTCAAAAAGAAGCATAGGAACTTATCATGTGATTTCAACCTTGATTTCTCAATATGATTTAAGTAACATTCATCACATTATGAAATTTGCAAAAGAGGAATAATCAACTCATTGAATTTCTTTCCAATTCACTATTTGTTTAAGCATGCGATTGTCATCAAAACTCAATTTACAAGTGGTGATTATCATAGAAATCATCTCTATCTTAGAAGCACAAAATTTTCAAAATTTTTCAATTTTTATGGGTTTTTCAAAAGCTTTTTCATGCAATGCAATAATGAAACGTGTAACAATAGAATGAACATGCAAGGTAGTCTCGATAGAAGCATATAAAAGTGAGTAAGAGTTATTACAAACTATTAGTCACACCCCACCCCATACTTGGAACAAACATTGTCCCTAATGTTCAAAAAGAAAAAGAAGAAAAAGAAAGAAAGAAAAAAGAACTCACAAAATGGTGGTGGAGCGGCTAAAACGATCGATCATCAAAGGTCCTCACTACGGTGGAGGCGGTGGTGGAAACGGGTAGAAGTTGGAATCATAGTACCGCCCGAACTGCTGGCGGTAAACATCTCTCATCATGTGGTCAAGGTCGTCGGCTCGTGCATCCCTAGCATCAACACGAATCTCCAAAGCTCCAACCCTATCGGAAAGGTCGGTAGCCCACTGTGGCCGCTGCTCGTACCAACCCGGCGGCTGGCTGTACCACGCCGGTGCATCTGAAGGTGCTGGTGCAGGTGGCGGCTGTGCGTGCCAAGGCGGTGGAGCTCCCATCCAATCCGGCTGCGTACTGTACCATGAAGGAGGATCCGCCATCCAAGTGGACCTCTTGCTCACACTAGCATGGCGAGAGGAAGATCCAGAAGCTATAGTGGGGCGGGGAGAGTGTCTAGGAAGGTCAGAAACTGCATCCGGCTGATCCGGGAATGTACCAAAGTCATGATCAGCTCCTCCTTCCTCAAACTCGTCATCCCCTCTCATCTCCTCCTCTACAACTGGCGGTGGTGGAACATAGAGAGGGGCTACTAATCTATTCGCGTGCATGGCAGCGAACGTCGCCTTCCAGTTATGGCATCCAGCCATAATGGAATACTCGGGGAGCCACTCTATCCCTCTCCCTGTCCTACTCTCCCACGGCATAGCAGCATATGGTGGACCTCTATGGGTAGGGAAAATAATGCCTCTAGTCATGAGGCTATGTAGTCCTAGGGGTGTAGCAGCAATACGTGTACAAGCCGAGAAATCAACCCCCAACTGTCTAGCAAGGTGGGTTACCATCCCACCGTATCCAATGTTACTAGCCCTCTTATTCTTTAGCTTGCTCATAGTAGCAGCTAAGAGGGTGGCACAATCTGCTGGTCTACCGTATAACATACAGTAGAGAAGAAATAGCTCGTCAGTCTTAATCTTCTGAGGCGTCTCCGTCCTAGGGAAGAGACACTCAGAAAGTACCCTATGAGCAATCTTCAAGGCTAGGTGATACATCAACCTAGCCTTGGTGTCAGCTGGCTGCCAGCGGTCCTCACTGGCGTAGATCATGGCGATCTCCTCCCAGAAATCCTTGGCGTATATGCCACTAGGGAAACGACCATTGAAGGTCTCGTGGAACCCAAAGAAGGCTCCAAACTCCCTGATGGAGAACTCATAATCTCTTTCCATCATCCGGAAAGAAACAGTCCTATCTACATGACTATGCTGGAAGGAAACCACAAACTCCCTCGTGATCTCCTCATAAGCATCTTCCCGAATAGCGGAGAAGATGACTAGACCGGCTCTATCTAAAAGCCAAGTAAGGTCTCCTATCACATGTAGAGGCTCTAACTCCTCCAGCAGTAGGTATCTAGGTCCTATGACCGCTCTCTTGTGGATCCTCTCTAAAGCATCGAGATGATCGTCATGGATAGTAGGGATCCTAGGGCGAGGTGGTGATGGTGATGAAGGAGGTGAAGGGGGGTCGGTGGGTGGTGCTCTAGAAGAGGAAGAGGGGTTGCCCTTCCTTTTCTTGTTCTTATCCTTATCCTTGTTCTTATCCTTATTCCTACCGGACACTCTTCTCACAAAATCCATTTTTGACAAATTCCACGGTCTGTTCTAAGGGTTCCACGGCCGTGGTTTTTCCAGAAACCATGGTTCGGCACGTAATTTCGCAAATCTCAACAGAATCATACCAAACTCAACAGCAACAGTCCTAGACTAAATTCCGTCCAATTCCAATCAGTTCTTCCTAAAAATTCTAGCAAAATGAAGCCAAATCGACAAAGAGAGAGAGAAAGAACCAAAAACCTAGGTTTTCGGATTTTGTAATCCGAATTCCGTCTTCTCCGGTGATTTGCCGCTCGAATTGTTGCTTGGATCTTGTTGGTGATTGGATTTGCTTCAGTTTTGGTCAAAGAATCGTCGAAAACGATTAACGAATGAGGATTTGAGAGAAGGGGAGTGGAATCGGCGATTTGGGCATGGTTTTGGGTTTTTTTGTGGTGTGTTTTGTGAAGAAACGTGGTTTATATAGTTGCCATAAAAATTTTTGAAAATCACGGTCTATCGGGGGGTTCCACGGCCGTGAAAATGTACGGAACCGTGGTTTTGGTGATTTTTCTCAGGCTTTTGAGAATTACGGTCACTATAGCTGTCACGGCCGTGGTTTAGGCCGTGGAACTCTCTATAATGCTCCAAAGTCCAAGTTTCGTCAATTTTCTTCAAGTTTTTCCTTCTCTTTTTCTTTTCCACTGTTCCTACATCCAAAAACACGAACATACCGGCAGGTATCGAAGGCAAAACAAAGCAAAACGTCTATACTAAGCTAAACTATGAATCAAAAACGAAAATGACAATGCAATACCTTGGGTTGCCTCCCAAGAAGCGCTTTGTTTAAGGTCCGTAGCTAGACCAAATTCGCACTTTTTCGAGTGCGGTGGGCGCGAACTCTTCAGCTTGGAGTTCCGGTGTGTACTTCTTGAGTCGTTGACCGTTCACCTTAAAGCTTCCGCCCGTTTCACCCCATACTTCAACTGCACCATGGGGAAAAATACGTTTGATTAGAAAGGGTCCGGTCCAACGAGATTTAAGCTTACCTGGAAAGAGACGAAGCCTTGAATTGAAGAGGAGAACTTGATCTCCTTCTTTTAAGTCCTTTGGAATGATATGCTTATCATGCCAACGCTTTGCTCTTTCTTTATAGATCTTGGCATTTTCGTAAGCGTTCAAGCGGAGTTCTTCAAGTTCATTTAGGTCCAAGAGACGCTTCTCTCCCGCTTCCTTCATGCTGAAATTTAGCCACTTGATTGCCCAAAACGCCTTGTGCTCCAACTCTACCGGTAAGTGACAAGACTTCCCATATACAAGGTTGTATGGTGTGGTTCCGATGGGGGTCTTATACGCAGTCCGGTACGCCTATAATGCATCATCTAGCTTCAAAGACCAATCCTTTCTAGTCCTTGAAACCGTCTTCTCTAGGATTCCTTTGATCTCCCGATTTGAGATCTCAACTTGTCCACTAGTTTGTGGATGATAAGGGGTGGCGATCTTGTGAGTCACCCCATACTTAGCTAAGAGAGCTTCAAAACGCCGGGCAATGAAGTGAGAGCCTCCATCACTAATGATAGTCCTTGGTGTCCCAAATTGTGGGAAGATGGTCTTATTAAAGAACTTAACCACTACCATGGCATCATTGGTGGGAGAGGCAATCGCTTCAACCCTTCTTGAAACATAATCAACCGCTAAAAGTATGTATTGGTTACCACAAGATGATGGGAAAGGTCCCATGAAGTCTACTCCTCAAACGTCGAAGATCTCCACCTCTTGGATGTTGTTGAGAGGCATCTCATTCCTCCTAGATATATTTCCTGTTCTTTGACAAGCATCGCAGCAGGAAACAAAGGTTTGCACATCTTTAAATAGGGTAGGCCAAAAGAATCCAGATTGAAATACCTTAGCGCTAGTCTTGTTCGAACTAGCGTGTCCTCCACATGGTAGTGAATGACAATGGCGGATGACACTTTGCATCTCATCTTCCGGCACACATCGCCGAATAATGCCATCCGGACCTCTCTTAAAGAGGAGAGGTTCATTCCAAAAGTATTCCCGAACATCCTTAAAGAACTTCTTTCTTTGTGCATAGGATAATCCGGGCAGTAATTCCTGACAAACCTAATAGTTAACAAAATCAGCAAACCATGGTTCGTTACCTTTGGTGGTCACATCGATGCACTCCTCTATGATATGTAAATTATCGTCCGGAAAGGAGTCATCTATAGGTAGATGGTCGTCCTCTAGATGTGTTAGGCGACTCAAATGATCCGCAACAGAATTTTCTGAACCCTTCTTGTCGCGGATCTCTAGATCGAATTCTTGTAGGAGAAGAATCCATCTAATTAGCCTTGGCTTCGCATCCTTCTTCGCAAGGAGATACCGGATCGCAGCATGATCCGTGTATACAATCACCTTTGCACCTACAAGATAAGAACGAAATTTGTCAATTGCATATACAATGGCTAAAAATTCCTTTTCGGTAGTGGCGTAGTTGAGCTGCGCTTCATCTAGCGTCTTGCTAGCGTAATAAATAGCATGGGTTCGCCCTTCCTTCCTTTGTCCAAGAACAGCTCCTATGGCTACGTCACTTGCGTCACACATAACCTCAAAGGGAAGATTCCAATCCGGAGGTTGGATAATCGGAGCTAAAATTAGAGCTTCCCGAATCATATTGAACGTATCTAAACATTCCTGCGAAAACTCAAAAACTGCATCCTTCATCAATAGATTAGTAAGCGGTTTTGATATTTTAGAGAAACCCTTAATGAAACGCCTATAGAATCCAGCATGTCCTAGAAAACTTCTTATCCCTTTCACCGAAGTTGGGGGAGGAAGCTTTTCTATTTTCTCTATTTTAGCTTTATCCACCTCAATCCCTCTACTAGAGATTAAGTGTCCAAATACAATGCCTTCTTTCACCATGAATTGACAGTTCTCCCAATTAAGAACTAGGATAGTGTCTTCACACCTTTGTAACACAAGAGCAAGGTTAGAAAGGCAATTGTCAAAAGAGGAACCATAAACGGAGAAGTCATCCATAAAAACCTCCATGATTTCCTCTATGTATTCGGAGAAGATGGCCATCATGCACCTTTGAAAGGTGGCTGGGGCGTTGCAAAGCCCGAACGGCATCCTTCTATAGGCAAACGTACCCCATGGGCACGTGAACGTGGTCTTCTCTTGATCATCCGGGTGTATCGGAATCTGAAAGAAACCACTATAACCGTCAAGATAGCAAAACTGCGAATGTTGTGCTAACCTTTCAAGCATTTGATCGATGAAGGGTAGTGGGAAGTGGTCCTTCCTCGTCGCGTTGTTTAGCTTGCGGTAGTCTATGCACATCTGCCATCCTGTTACAGTTCGTGTAGGAATGAGCTCATTGTTTTTGTTGGTGATGACCGTCATTCCTCCTTTCTTTGGAACCACTTGTACAGGACTCACCCACTTGCTATCGGAGATAGGATAGATGATACCTGCATCAAGTAGCTTAAGAATTTCCTTCTTGAAAACCTCCTTCATGGTCGGATTCAACCGCCTTTGAGGTTGTCGCGAAGTCCTAAAGTCCTCTTCCATTAAGATCTTATGTATGCATAGGGAAGGTTTGATTCCAACTAAGTCCTCTATAGTATATCCTAAGGCTTTCCTATGTTTCTTAAGGACAACCATAAGCTTACTATGTTCATCTATGCTTAAATCGGAACTTACAATTACCGGAAAGGTAGAATTAGGTCCAAGAAATGCGTACCTTAGATGTGTAGGAAGTGGTTTCAATTCCATCACTATGGGAGTTTCCAATGGCTCTTGAGGAATATCCGATGGTTCCTTAGAAGCGTCTAAGGAAGTAGAAGGTGTTGGAGAAGAATCAAGAGAAGTTGAGGAAGAGACACAATTGCCTTCGGAATCACCCAAAATTACGGCCTCTCTGCATCCTCCACGGCCGTGATTTTGGGCGTGGAAAATATTTACGGTTGCTCTATTCTCTCCACGACCGTGTAAGCCTCTGGAGTGCTCCACGCTTTTGTTGGTGAAATCCACGGCCGTGGAATAGAGTGTATGACCGTGGATTCGTACGTTTTCTGCCTCGTCGTGGAGTTTCTTAAACTCTTCTTCACACACTTCTTCTTGTGCTTCTAAGGCTTCAATTGCCTTATTACACTCCTCTTCTTCCCCTATATCCATTAGGCTCATAGAAATAACCTTTTGCAAAGGATCTTTGAAGAGAATAGCACTTACCTCCTCTCTAGATAGCCCTTCTTCGTCTTGGATATTGAATATATCCTCATCAAAGATTGGTTCCTTCACTAGAGTAGAAAGAAAGAACTCTACCTTCTCTTCTCCTATGTCAAAGGCGAGTCTAGCATTCTTGCAATCGACTATGCAGCCGGACGTTACAAGAAACGGTCTTCCGAGAATGATCGGGACCGGACTATCTACAGGAATGTCAAGCACAACAAAATCTATAGGAACATATAATTTACCTAGCTTGACCGGGACGTCTTCAACAATACCGACGGGACGAGTTATGGATCGATCCGCCATGTACAACGTCATGGCGGAGGAGGAACGTAGGCATCTTCCTTCTCCTCCCCCTTTTCTTTCTCTTTCTCAACGGGGACTTCTACAAACTTAGGCTGCGGGTCGGTAGTTGTCACCCCGCTCCTAGTTGTGATTGCTATCACCCTTCCTTTTGGGTTGTCCTCCGTCTTTCCTGGAAGTTTCCCTTGATTCCTAGGAACTTCCTCCGCATGACTAAACATTTGGTTTTCTAAAACCTTTTGGGCTTTATCAACCTTAGTTATGTGATCATCGACCTTGATGATGCGAGTCTCCAACCCTTGAAGCTTGCCCAAAATTGTTTCCAACATGGGATCGGGCTTCTCTTTCCCCGAAGTACTTCCACCATTAGATGTTTGCCCCTGGCTTTTCAAAGGAGTGGAAGAAGAGGAAGGTGGAGTTAGTGAATTTCCTGAATTGGAAGGATAAGAATTACCGGAATTTTGTTGATTTGAACGCCAATTGTTGTCGTTTGAACCCCTATTGTTGTTCCAATTGTTCTTCCGGTTGTTGTTGTTGTTGTTCCAATTATTCCGGTTGTTGTTCCGGTTGTTGCGGTTTGTATGCTCACCACCGTTGTGGTTATTGTTGTTGCCTAAATAACCCACGTCTTGTTCCTTGTGCTTCGGAAAGTTGGTTTTGATGGCTTCCTTCAACTCTTTAATCTCCGTGTTGAGAGAAAAGATTTGAGTTTGAGCTGCTTGTGATAGCTTTGCTCCTTGATCCACATGATTCGCCTCCACTTTCCGATGAGAATACTTCTCTATAACTCGCGCTTGCTTCTCAATGAAGTCCCAAGCATCATCTTCCCTCATGTCCATGAATGTACCACATGAAAGGGATTGGAGCTTGAATTGTGTCTCCACATCCAGCCCCTTATAGTATATCTCTATTAGTGCAAGCTTGGATATGTCATGATGAGGGCAATCCAATAGAAAATCCTGAAATCTTTCCCAAGATTGAAACAAACTTTCGTTAGATCTCATAGAAAATGCATTAATCTTACCTCTTAGCTCCGCCGTTTTAGATGGCGGGAAGAACTTAGTGAGGAATTCCGAAGAAAGATCCTCCCATGTTTAAAGCTTCCCACTTGGAAGAGCTTGATACCAAGACAATGCTTTCCCCTTCAAGGAGAAGAAGAAAGGCTTGAGTTTGTAGCTGTTGGTAGTTGCATTCTTTGGCTTCATTGTCTCCATCATGATCTCAAAATTTTGTAGATGTTGGTGTGAAGATTCAGCACTTGTTCCACCAAATTGATTTTGGCGAACAATGGTAATAACTTGAGGGTTGAAGCTAAACCCTTGTACATCATCAGCATCAAAGTTCACACCTAAACGGCGTGGTTACTGCGTTGGATCCATCCTTTGGCCAAGAGTTCTTGGCTCCTCATCTACACGTTCAACTCTCGCACCTCTAGGTGGAACACGGCGATTCGCAACTGGCCATGGAAAGAATGGATTCACATTGATCGTCGGATCAATTTCCTCTAGTGGTGGCATGGAGGAGTCGCTATCCTCATTGGATGAGTTGGCTCTAACCGATCTTCCCGGTCTTCTTCTTTTCTTTTTCTCCTTGAGGTTGTTTATTTCCAGCCTCATTTGAAACATCATGTCCGTTAGATCATCAACCTTCATTTGATGACGATCCGTTTCTTCCCTACGAGTCTTCTCACTCCATTGGAGTTGAGCTTCCTTTTCCGCTAACTCCGAGATCACGTTCTCTTTCTTCAGCCATTTTTCTTTCCTTAAGCTTTCTCCTCAAAGTCCTCTCAAGCTCTTGATCAAGAGGTAAGAGGTCTTCGTTGTTCCTAGACCTGCGCATACACTCGAAGAGATATCAAATAACAAGGGAAAAGCTCCCAAGCTTGACAACCGATAACCGAATTCGGCCTAAACCAAATCCCCGGCAACGGCGCCAAAAACTTGTTCGCCACTTAGCGTGCGTACAATCAAGCTTTAAATTTATAAAACTAAAATAAAAGCAAGTGAACCCGCAGTGTACGGATCGGCGTAGATTAGCAAGTATTCCAGAGTATCGAACACAGGGATTTGGGGGGAACAAATTCAGTTGTAAAATTGTCAAGCAAGTAAAAGGTAATAAACTTTGTAAATTATTAGGAAAACAACAATCCTAAAGATCCAGGAATCCAGCTGTGGCAATCGATTCAAGATATACTAAAGATATAAGGACAGAGTTAAGAGTTGTGCAAAGGTATACGAATGTAAGGCAATATACGGTGAAGTTCCAAGACCTTATATGACTCACCTAAAGGTACTCTCTATAAAGGTTGTTGATGCTTCAGTATAGAAAGAGTCTAAAGATAAGAATTAATATCAAATACCCAAACTTATAATCCAAGGATCAAGACTAACTAAACCGATTAAGGTTGTGACACTCGAAATCGAGGTAGAGGTTGTTGAGGCTTCACTACCACCTAGAAAAGGCAAGCCAAGACTAAGTTAAAGCAAATCTTTAACTTTGGATTAAAGTAAAAGCAAAGTTCGTAACTGACACAAAATTACGGGTAGTTCTTGAGTTCCACGGCCGTGGAAGCTCAAGAACAGACCGTGGATTAGGTTCGTCGGCGATTCTCTCTAACTCTCAGGGTCCAATCTGTTTACGATCGATCTATCATCATCTAAGCCACAACTATCAACCCTTCACCTTAGAATTGTTAAAGGGTTTTAGCCAACAACAGTCATATTGATATCAAATTCAAGATTTAAAAGAATAAAGGATGAAAACTTCCGAAAACCTTCAATAACCTTCAAACCAATCTCAAATCCACAAATATCAATGATAATGTAACTCAGATTTGGAATAAACACAAACAAGTAACTAGTCTAGATAAGAACGAAGAACGGGATGTCAATCCGTCTTCTAATCAAACCTAGAATCAAAGGCGTAACTTCCGCCAAGAACGATCTTCCAAATCTTCAAATCTTCGGAAATCTCCGTTGCAAAAATAGCAATCTCACACGTCCCACTTGAAACCCTAAGCACGTGTAACTCCGTAGACAAAAGTCTAAGTGCGAGGCGTAAGCAAAGGTGCAAACCCTAAGCGTACGTGTAAGCGAGGTAGCGAAGGTGACGGAATCTCTTTCCTTCCGTCCTTTTATAGGGCTGGATAAAATATGTCTTCGGCCCATGTGCGTAGTGGATCATGGCTTAAAATATTGCATAAAAGATCGCCAAGATCACGGTCGTGGAAGGTTCCACGCCCGTAATTTAGAGCGTGGGATTTGATCACGGTTGCTTCAAATCCTCCACGGCCGTGTAAGTTGCTGGAATGCTCCACGCTTGTCTTGCCAAAGTTCCACGGCCGTTGTTTAGAGCGTGGACTCTAGTACGGCCGTATTTCAGGGCGTGGAACATATGTAGCACATAATTCTCCTTGATTTTGTGTCATTCTTCAACTTAGTATCTTCCTTAGCTCCTAGTGATGTCTTCAATCCTTGGACATGCTCAATCCGTCTCCATTCCTCTTCGATTTGTCCGGTTTTAGCTCTTAATTGCCTACAATCAACACAAAGCTTATGTAGACCTCTATGTCGACAAAATAGACAAGCTAACTCACAATTGCTTCAATGCTCTATCAATGATCACCAATATGGATGAAATACACTTAGAAAACGTGCCTAAAATATCACAATATTTCATGCTAACAGACCTCTCGTGAAGAGTAGAGGTTCGTTCCAATAATAATGCCGGACATCCTTGAACGATTTCTTCCTTTGAGCGTAGGATAGTCCGGTTGGTATTTCTTAACAAACCAAATAATTTACAATATCAACAAACCAAGGTTCATTACCTCTACAAATCTGATGAAGGCACTCCTCAATCTCGTGGAGTGCCTTTGAATTTGTCTACGGCCTCAACCCACCGCTCCAATGAACTTCACACCGCGTCCGCTGAAGGACGGAGAGAATTACTCCACAACACATAGAGCCGAGCACATTATTGAGCTTTATGAGCGGACTAGGTACTAGATTCAGCGTCGTGCCATGTAAATTACCGATCAACGCAACGAAGGACGACGCGACATCTCCTACGAGCCTAGTGATATTGTGTGGCTCCACCTTCGGAAGGAGAGTTTTTCAAACTGCCGCTAGGACAAGATATCGTACCATGGTGATGGACCCTTTCCTATCATATCTTTCCATGGTTCGAACGCTTACAAGTTAGAGGTCTCAGATTTCTACAACGTACGTCCAACGTTCAATGTCAAGGACCTTGCCCCATATGTTGAGCGCTTTTTTAACGACAGTGAAACGAGGACGTTTCACATCCAAGATGGGGGACTGATGTGCCCTTGACTACTATAACTGTGGAGGTTGAGGATGATGCATTTCAGGTTGTTCCGATGGACCACTCACCCGAGCACGGATAAAGGTTGTCACCCAAGCAACCGGGTCCCTTATTATTAACGACTGAACGAGACTACTGAGGGAAGACATTTCCCGCATATTAATTTCCGTCATCTTTTATACATTTTAATTATTATATATTTTAATAATTTAAGGGACATTCTTGTGAATCTTACCCTTTAAGAAGACATTTATTGATTGGAATAATTCTTAGAATATCCCAACCAAATCTCTTCTTTAACGCTACCATCTTCTCATTGAAGTCTTATGATTTGCCACCATCCTCCCCTATATAAAGGATGGGTTGACATCACTATAAAGCATGTTCAATTTTAATCAATTATATTTGAAAAGAGTTTTTTCATCCTTGGTTATTGGGCATCATAATTCTCCCCTCCTAAAGTTCTTCTTTTGGATATCTGATTCAAGTCTCGACTTCAAGGATTCTTCAAGAATAACTTTCTCGCTCTACTTCACAAATTGCTTTATCTACCTAGATCGAATAATCCCTTCGGTTCTGCAACGATTTCATAGCTTCCTGACAAGAGCTTTTGCTTAGGTCGTTTTTTATCTTATCAAAATAAATCCCAACATAACACTAGAACAAGTATGGTGGTTAAGTAAGGGTCGAACCCAATAGAGTTTGGTGATATTTTTATCAAATTCAATTATTGATTATAGAACAAAGTAAATGGGGGGGGGGGGGTTGGATGAACTGATGCACACAAAACAAGAAAGCAATCAATAAAATGATTAGGATGATGATGAGTGAATCTACACTAGGTTGATTCTTAGCATGCGATTACAACTTTGGTGAGTTCCTTTTTACAAGTTTTCAAGTAATGTTCCCGTCTTGATCATATGTATGTGTTGAGCCAACCGGCATCAACACAACTTAACAAGTTTAGTGAATAGTAAACCTACAAGAACAAGTCACAAGTTAGCTTTCAAACAAAGACTAAGGGATATAAAGAGAAGATTAAAACCATTAAACTTATCTTTATATTTGTGTTCATTTTCCTTTAAGCAATTACAACCCATTATTACCCAAAGGTTACTACTAGATTAAAGACCCGAACCCGGAATCTATTAATCCTAGTTCTTTGCATGTACTTTAGAACCTAAGGTGATCAATCTTAAGTGATAATAAAACATGCAATTAGACAAATGAAGATTAAGAAACACAAAACATTATTGAATAAAACTTATATTAAAAGGTACTTACAACCAAAGTAACAATGCAGCTTCAAACCAACCCAATGTAGCAAGGGAACTAGAAGCTCATTACAAGGAAAACAAGAGAAAAGAGAGAATTAAAATGGGAAAATGATGGATGATTCTAGCAATCAGCCATGGGTCTATTTATACTACAAATGACACTAAATAGGAGTAAATGGTCGGCCAAAACAGCCACCTTTAATGTCATAAAGGTGGTGCAAACAGCCGGAGTAAAGTCTCTGTCGTCGAACCGTAGGGGCGGCCTTCAGATCCGCAGGGGCGGTCCAGGCGAAAACGCTTGATCTTCTTTGTGGCCGCAGGGGCGGCCTGTCAGTTCCGCAGGGCCGGATCATTAATGTTCTTCAAACGCCTGACTCTTCATCTTTCTTTCGCTTCTGATGTCGAGCCGTAGGGGCGGCCTAGTGTCAACACAGGGCCGGTGACACTGACTCTTTGGCTTCACAACTCCGCAGGGTGAGACACAGGCAGAGGTGCAGGGGTGCCGGTCTTCGCTTCTTCAGGATAAGTCACCGCAGGAGCGCCATGAAGGGGCGTAGGGGCGGTGACAATCTTCGTTCCGGGTGCTGGCAAAGGCGCAGGCTGCGTTCCGGAGTGAAGTGTCACCCTCTGGGGCGGTGACATTTCTCCGCGAGGGCGGTGAGGCACCAGAAGCTTTGCTTCGTGAATGGTCTTCAACTCCCAAGTGCTTATAACTCCTCTTTTATCTTCATTTAGTCTTCTTCTGGATCAAGGAGTTAGTAGCATAAAACGACTTTAATGTGATAAAAAGACTCTAAAAACATACCTAAATGATAGTGATTCCATCACCTATCAAACTCCCCCATACTTAGACCTTTTAATCGGCCCGAGTAAAACAAATGAAAACAGTTAGACTTAAAGGCCTCAGGAAGCATGGGTAAGAGGCATAGACAATGGAAACAAAAGAAAAAACAAGGAAAAGGAGGAAAAAAAGAGAAAATGTGAGAAAAAGGTTGTCACGGTCCCTCTTTAGGAGCTTGCACCTCCTAAGCATCCTCTTTAGGAGCTTGAGAAAAAGGTTGTCTCGGCATGAAAGGATCAGTCGGGATGTATAGCTCGGAGAGCTCATCTCCAAATGGAAGCGGTCGGGGAAGGTATGTGATATGGGTCCCATCTGCAAATGAAAGCTGAAAAAGGTTGTCACGGTCCCTCTTTAGGAGCTTGCACCTCCTAAGCATCCTCTCCGTGTAAAGTGGCGCCTCCAACCCATCCTCTAGGCCGGAAAGATCCATAACTTGTTCGGCGATCAAGGAAATCACCCCACCGCCAACAATGTCCTTGGGCTCGTCCTTACTAATCCGCTTCAAAGTGGTAAGGAAGAGGTATGGACAATCCGGCACCTTCTCGCTCAATGGAAGGCAAGTGTACAGTAGCGGAAGGTCCTTGAGAGCGACCTTGTTCTCCTCTTTGTGTCCGCAGAAGACACTCATGATGATCTTTGACAGGAGCCTCAAGCAAGGGTGAGTGAGTTTGTTGGAGTACTTACCCCCGGCATGAAACTCGGACCCTGTGGCGGCCTACCAAAACTCGCAAAGGTCGGCTATCGGAACGGGTTCCCACCAGTTCTCTGAGGCGCAGAGAGCCACCCCAAAGGCTTCCTGCAGTTGAGAGTAATCCAATGTGTACTTCTTCTTGTTGAACTTGAAGGTAAGTCCAACACACACGTGATCCTCCTTCTCCATGGTCAAGGTGGCTATGAATTGTGGCTGAGCTCGGGATACGTTGGAGCACTCTTCTTTAGAAAGTCTCCGAGCCCAGTGTTGGTAAGAAATGTTTGCATGCTCTCCAACATGCCCAACTTCTTTAAGGTAGGAATGTGCAAAAACTGAGTTGCATACACTACCCGATCTTGCACAATCCTATAACGGGTCTTTTCGGCCTCAGACATCTTATACTTCCTTTGTGGCTCTATTCTTGCAAGTAATCAAGCAATGAATTAGAAAGTTCATATATTTGAGAAACAGACGAACCCTCTGTTGATATTTCTGCAGGGGCGGTTGTTGGAGGCGCAGGGGCGGAGAGGCGCAGGGGTGGAGAGGCGCAGGGGCGTGAGCTTGCAGGCGCAGGGGCGGGAGAACTCTTGGAGGCGATTTTGGACTATGAAGGTGGTGGCTCTTGGAGGTGTTCCGGTGGCTTCTTGCTGGTGGAGATGTCGCTGGAGGAGCTCAGAGTGGAGGGAAGAGAGTGTGTGAGGGGGAAAGGGTTGTGGAGTTAAGGTTTGAGAGAGTGGAAGGTGGAAGAGGGAGTAGTGCAGTGCAGGGGCGTCGGAGATGGTTGTGGTGGTGTTGACGAGGTGACGTAGGGTCGTTGGAGCAAGGTTGGTGCACGGGCGTGAGCTTGAGAGAGTTAGGGTTCAGGAGGGAGTAATGGTAGGTGAGGAGAGAGAGAGGGGTTGGTGTGGTAGGTGTAGGGAAATTTTTGGGATTCTATTTTTTTTCTTTTCTGGATAAACCCGGAGGGGCGGGGGCTTGCCACCGCGGGGGCGGTGACAAGGAAGAGGAGGGTGCAGGCTCAGCGCCGGGGACGGCGCTGAGAATACGTGTCAAGGGTCGCCGTCGTAGGGGCATAAGGGTGTCACCGCAGGGGCGGTGACCAGTTTGTTGCAGATGCAGGCCCAGCACCGGGGGCGGTCGCTGGGCAAGGGTGTCACCGCAGGGGTGGAGACACTTAGCTGCAGGGGCGGTTGGCTTGACTGAGGCTCCTCTTCTTATTCCTTCGGGTTGCCTCCCGAGCAGCGCCTTTGTTTTACGTCGTTGGCTCGACGTAAGGACTCTATCTCTCTGATTGGGCCTCCTCCAGCACCATCTCGTCAATCGGATCGTTCTTTACTCCTTCAAGGTAGGACTTGAGTCTTTGTCCGTTTACCTTGAACACCTTGTGCGTTTGTGGATCATAGAAGTCCACAGCGCCGTGAGGGTACACTTCAGCAATCACGAACGGGCCCGTCCACCTTGAACCCAGCTTACTTGCAAAAAGTTTCAAACTTGATTGAAAGAGAAGTGCCTTATTACCTACCTTGAAGTCCTTCCGCAAAATATTTCAGTCATGCCATGCTTTGGTTTTATCTTTGTATGCAGTGGCATGGTCATACGCATCTAATCTCAATTCCTCCAACTCTTGCAATTGGAGTTTCCGGAATTCTCCCACTTCTGCTACGTTCATGTTGCACTTCTTTACCGCCCACCAAGCTTTGTACTCAAGCTCCACCGGAAGATGGCAAGATTTTCCAAACACGAGCCTGAAGGGTGACATTCCCATAACAGTCTTGTAGGCTTTCCGATATGCCCGTAGAGCGTCGTTCAACCTTGCACTCCAATCCTTCCTTCCGGGAGAAACCGTCTTTTTGAGAATGGTCTTGATTTCCCCGTTGGATACCTCATCTTGGACATTTGTTTGTGGATGATAAGTTGTTGATACTCGTTGGTGGACGTGGTACTTCTTAAGGAGGGTCGTGATCGTCTTGTTGCAGAAATGGGTACCCCTATCACTGATTAAGGCTTTCGGGATTCCAAATCTTGCAAAAATATTATCCTTAAGGAAAGGTGCAACCACTTTTGAATCATCAGTTTTGGTGGCCTTTGCTTCCACCCACTTGGAAACATAGTCCACCGCAAGTAATATATATGTATGCCCAAATGAAGTAGGAAAAGGCCCCATCAAATCAATTCCCCAAACATCAAATATTTCGCAAAATATAAGAGAGGATCGGGGCATTTCATGTCTCCTTGAAATGTTTCCTACCCTTTGGCATCTATCACACACTTTGCAAAACGCAAAAGCGTCTCTAAAAATGTGTGGCCAAAAGAAACCGGCATCAAAAACTTTTCTTGCAGTTTTGTTGGCCCCAAAGTGCCCCCCACATGCTTCGGAATGACAGAAGGTTAGGACAGATTGTACCTCATTATCCGAAATGCAATGGCGGATTACTTGGTCACTACAATGCTTCCAAAGGTAGGGGGTCGTCCCAAACGTAGTGTTGAGCTTTAGCCTTCACCTTCTCTCATTGTGCCTTGGTGAAGTCTGGAGGGTACTCATTCCTAACAATGAAGTCTACAATGCCAGCAAACCAAGGCTCAAAAGGAGCTTAAGGCAAACCTCTGTCGATAATTCTGTAGGGGCGCTGACAAGACTTTTCTCTATGGTCACTTTTATCTTATCAAAATATAATCCCGACTTAGCACTAAAATGAGTATAGGGTTAAGTAAGGGTCGAACCCAAGAGAGTTTAGTATTTTTATTAAATTCAGTTATTGATTATAGAAACAAGTAACAACGGGGGGGGGGGGGGGGGGGTTTGGTTGAATTGATGCACATCAAACTTATGAAAACAAGTAACGCAACAAGTAAGACAATGATGGGTGAATCTACACTAGGTTGATTCTAAGCATGAGATTGCTACTTTGGTGAGTTCCTTTTATACGTTTTCAAGTAATCTCCCCTCTCGATCATATATATGTGTTGAGCCAACCGGCATCAACACAACTTAACAGGTTAGTGTTCCGTAAACCTACAAGAACAATTAACAAGTTAGCTTTCAAACAAAGACTAAGGGGTATAAAGAAAAGATTCAAACCGTTAAACTTATCTTTATATTTGTGTTCCTTTCCTTTAAGCAATCACAACACGTTATTACTTAAAGTTTACTACTAGATTAAAGATCCGAACCTAGAATCTATTAATCCTAGTTCTTTGCATGTACTTTAGAACCTAAGGTGATCAATCTCAAGTGATAGTAAAACATGCAATTAGACAATGAAGATCAAAGAAACACAAAGTATTACTGAATGAAAACTATATTAGAAAGAACTTACAACCAAAGTAACAATGCAGCTTCAAACCAACCCAATGTAGCAAGGGAGTTAGCAACTCATTACAAAGGTAGCAAGATAGTTTTAATGGAAAAAGTGGATTCTAAATTGGATGATAAGTGTATGATTCTAGCAATCAGCCAAGGACTATTTATACTACAAATGACACTAAATAGGAGTAAATGTCCGGCCCAAAACAACCACCTTTAATGCCATAAAGGTGGTGTAAACAGTCGGATTAAAGCTTCTGTCGTTGAACCGCAGGGGCGGCCTTCAGATCCGCAGGGGCGGTGCAGGCAAAAACGCTTGATCTTCTTCATGGCCGTAGGGGCGTCCAGGCCATTCCGCAGGGGCGGATCTTTAATTCTCTTCAAACGTCTGACTCTTCAACTTCCTGTCGTTTCTAATGCCGAGCTGCCGGGGCGTCCCAGTGTCAACGCAGGGGGGCGGTGACACTGACTCTTCATTATCCAGCTCCCAGGTTGAGGCACAGGCAGAGGCGCGGGGGCGCTGGTCTTCGCTTCTTCAGGGCAAGTCACCGAGGGGCGCCAAGGGTTAACGCAGGTGCGGTGACAGTCTTCGTTCCTAGCGCTGGCGAAGGAGCAGGCTGCGCTCCGGAGTATGGTGTCACCCGCAGGGGCGGTGACACTGCTCCACGGGGCAGTGAAGCAACAGAAGCTTTTCTTCGTGAATGGTCTTCACTCCTAAGTGCTTATAACTCCTTCTTTATCTTCTTTTAGTCTTCTTCTTCTGGACCAAGGAGTTAGTAGCATAAACCGACACAAATGTAATAAAAAGACTCTAAAAACTAACCTAAATGATAGTGATTCCATCACCTATCAAACTCCCCCATACTTAGACCTTTTACTCGTCCCGAGTAAAACAAATGACAGCAGATTGTAAACTCGAAGGCCTCAGGAAGCATGGTAAGAAGAAAAGACAATGAAAACAAAAGAAAAGCCAAGAGAGAAAGAAGGGAAAGAGAGGAAATGTTAGAAAAAAGGTGAGAAAACTACCATCCTTATTGCTCCTAGAGTGACCTACCCGGACAACCTCCTTATGACTCCCCTTCTTATGTCGCCAAACGCCGGAAGGGAAACCTACACTTGGTGTCGCTCATTTTGCCAAGGTGCCCTTTCGGGTTTTCACCTTGCCACTCTTCTTCTTTTCTTTGATGATCTCACTTTGAACTCAAATCCCTCAAGTCCAATTTTGCACCAACGTCGGACTACCTTATTTTTGCCTAAACCGCCCTTTCGGGTTTTCGGTTTATCCAAGGATTTTCATGCCTTTTTCATTTTCTTTGGCTTTTTTTTATATATGAATTTCAAACTGAATACAATGCATAAGACTCAATGAAAAACAACTCAAAAACACTATACATGCAATGATATGTCCCTCCCCCATACTTGAAGTACACTTTGTCCTCAAAGTGGAAAATGAAGCAAAGATACATGTGGGAAAGGGATGAGAAAAGATACCACTAGTGGGATGGTCCTGTTGGACCATCTAGACCCTCCTCCGGTGGGTACGGGAAGTGGATGAAGA
This sequence comes from Fagopyrum homotropicum, assembly GCA_033239125.1. Taxonomy (NCBI): domain Eukaryota; kingdom Viridiplantae; phylum Streptophyta; class Magnoliopsida; order Caryophyllales; family Polygonaceae; genus Fagopyrum; species Fagopyrum homotropicum. Next base: position 50,975,958 of record BSWB01000007.1, on the reverse strand, counting down.
AATGCTCTTGTCGGCGGTAGAGCGCGTCAATATGATCCTCTTGAGCGTCCATCCTCTGCCCATATGAAGTCTCAAAGCTGGCTTGCCACGCCAATTGTTGAGCCTCTAGCTGCCGCTGATGAACCGCCTGCCAAGAATCCTGCTGGTGGTCAAAATGTGTGGTCATAGAGGAAGCGAAACTGGACTGCCACGCCTGTTGCTACTCAAGCATGGACCGTTGGTACTCGGTCTGCCATGCCTGATGACGGGTAGTCAAGGCTGCCATCTGAAGGCTCTCTATGGCCGGACTGTCGTCTGGTGCTGCAGTAGGCATCTCCTCATCATCCGGTATGGGCCTATGGTCAGCAACAGGAGCCCGGCTGGAGCCTGCAGCATATCTCTCAAAAATGCCCCCTTGAGGCCGTCTCGGAACGAAGGGGTCAGCTGGTATGTAATGCCCCCCTGTGGCCGGGGGAGGTATGTGATGTGACTCCCATCTGCCAATGAGAGCCAAAAGAGGTTCTCCTCGTCCCTCTTGAGGAGCCTACACCTCCTCAACATCCCTTCTGTGTACAGTGGGGCCTCTCACCCCTCCTCCAAGTCGGGAAGGTCCATCACCTGTGCAGCGATCAAGGAGATCACCCCACCTCCCACAATGCCTCGTGGCTCGTTCTTCCTAATCCGCTTCAAAGCGGTAAGGAAGAGGTATGGCCAATGTGGTATCCTGTCGTTCGTGGGGAGGCAGGCGTATAACAGTGGAAGGTTCTTGAGAGAGACCTTGTTCTCCTCCTTGTGTCCACAGAAGACACTCATGAAGATCTTGGAGATGAGCCTCAAACAGGGGTGAGTGAGTTTGTTGGAATACTCACCTCCTGCATAAAACTCGGATCTGGTGGCGCTCAACCAAAACTCACACAAGTCAGGTGTCGGGATGGGTTCCTGCCAGTCGTCGGAGGCACAAATAGTCACCCCGAATGCCTCTTGCAGTTGGGTGTAGTCCAATGTATACTTTCTATTGTTGAACTTTAATGAAAGTCTAACACAAATATGGTCCTCCTTCTCCATGGTGAATGTGGAGATGAATTGGCGGCTGATCTCGGGGTATGTTGGAGCATTCAATTCCAGAAAATCGCCGAGCCCAGCATTGTCGAGGAATGCCTGCATGCTCTCCAACATGCGCAATTTTTCCAAAGTAGGAACGTGCAGAAACCGAGTTGCATACACATCCTAACCTTGCACAATCTTATACCGCTCCTTCTCAGCTTCCGACAACTTGTATTTCTTCTGTTTTTCCATTTCTTGCAAGTAAACAAGTAAGGGAATTAGAAAGTTCAGAAACTGGATTAAGAAACGACCCCTCTGTTGCTATTTCTGCAGGGGCGGCAGCTTGCAGGCGCAGGGGCGGGAGAAGTGCAGAGGGCGATTTCTGACAGCTGCGAAGGTGGTGGTGCTGAGGGGTGTTTTGGCGGCTTCTTGTTGGTGGGGATGTCGCCGGCGGTGGTGAGCGGTGGAGGGAAAAGTGTGCGAGGGGCAAGGGTATTGTAGGATTAGAGTTTTGGGAGGATGAGGGAATTATGTGGTGGTAGCGAGGGCCGGTGTCGCTCGGGGCGGGTGTGGCTAGGTCGCCGGAGGTGGCGCAGGGGCGTTGCACAAGGTGGCGTGTGAGAGCTTGCGGAGGGCGCAGGGGCGTGGGAGATAGAGGGGGGGTAGGGTTCGAAGAGTGAGTGGCGAGAGATGAGAGGGGTTGGTAATTGTAGGTTATTTTTGGGAAGTGTACTTTTTATTTCCTTGATAAAAACGCAGGGGCGGGGGCTTGTCACCGCGGGGGCGGTGACAAGGAAGAGGAGGCACGCAGACTCAGCGTTGGGGGCGGCGCTGAGAATGTGTGTCAAGGTTGGCCGCCGCAGGGGTGTAGGAGAGTCACCGCGGGGGTGGTGACAAGTATGTTGCAGACGTTAGACTCTACACCGGGGGCGGTGTTGGCCGTGGGTGTCACTGCGGGGGCGGGGAAACTGAGCCGCAGGGGCGGTTTTTTTGACAAAGGCTCCTCTTCTTATTCCCTTGGGTTGCCTCCCGAGCAGCACCTTTGTTTTACGTCGTTGGCTCGACGCAAGGACTCTACCTCTCTGATTTAGCCTCCTCCAGAAACACCTTGGGGTTTATAACCATCTGTGAAGGTAATCCTCCGGAGGACCTAGTTTCAATCCTTGTTATGGCTTCCGCCATTTGCCCAACCTGTTTTTCAAGGTTCTTGATGCTGGATTCTATTGTTTGGACATGAGTAGCAAAATGTTTAGTCAAAACGTGCAACATATCTTCAGTTGTTTGATACTTACCTTGTCGGGGCTGTTGTTGTTGGTTTTGTTGATCCCTCCAACGAAAGTTCTGTTGATCACGCCAGTTGGGCATGAAATTCTGCGCATAGGGATCGTTCCTAGGCCTTTGCTATTGTGGCTGTCCATAACCCATTACATTCACCTCAGCATCGTCATCCTGGACTTGGGGACACATGTCCGTTGGATGGTATGGGTCAACACACACTCCACATGCCTTCAGCTGTTGTGGGGTTCCCATAAGTGTTAATCTCTTCACCATTTCCTTCAGTTCCGCAAGCTCAGTGGAGATCTCACTCTTCGCGGAATTCACAGCATGAACACCTCTCTTGGAAGGAGTCCTTCCAAAGTTCTGGGTCCCTTCAGCTAGTTCCTGTATCTTTTCCAAAGCAAGGTCATGGGTAGAGTTAAGAATATTACCTCCACAAGCCGCATCGACGTTGCTTATAGTTTCTTCAAGCTATTTGCCTTTTTGGCTGGGAAGTATTTCTACAAAAACGCCTTGTGGAGGTTCTCCCAAGTGTCGATACTCCCGGATGGAAGGTGGTAATACCAATTGTAACACCCCAAGTTTTACAACTCGGGGAGCTACTGGTTAGGACCTCATAGTGGGTCCCGACCTTAGTTTGACAACAATTTAATTAGATCTTACAACAAGGCACAAATAAGGAAAATCATAAATCATAAATTAGGTTTTAACAAAACAATGAATATGACCGGAAACTGACAGCCGGAAACAACAAAGTCTCATAAACTAAGAAATAGTACAGTCATAACTGAAAGACCAACAAAAGAAACTGCACCCCATCCTAAGGAGTACGACACCCCGGCTGTCCACTACCATCCGGATCACTCGGCATCTGCTCTAACCTGTGGCAAATCTAAACAACGATAAACAATTAGCTAACTAATCAAATATAAGCAGAAGGATAAATAGCACAAACACACAGAAGACGAATATAAACACTCAACATGCTGGCACACAATCAGGTTATTATCTGATAACTTACGTGATTCACTTTATCCGATTTTAAAAGTTGTAGCACGAGAAATCTTAAGATTCTCGCCTCCGTTCCTTATCCAACTGGTGATGGTTTGGCACACCTCCGCCGGTGGCGTCCTTACAAACCAAGTATGGACTAGTCCCGAAAGAAACCCCCAGCGCCCTCGGGCTAACTGAGCAGAATGCTACCGCCCGTTACTCTTAGGCCAGATAAATAATTCGGTCGATGATTACTATGAAGTACACTAGTACACATATCACTCAAACAACAATATCATCATTCACACTCATATCTAACAGCTAGCTAAGTAAGCCTAGAGGACTTACCTTAAATAGATCTCGACTCTCGAATGTGCAATTCGATCTGTAATAGTAGGAATTCAGTGGCCTGTCAAAGGAGGCAAGTGTGTCAGCACACTTCCTAGGAAATTAGAAGTCTAAGACTTCTAAGATAGAAGATCTTATTAGAACAGAACTGATTACAATACTAATTTATGGTAAAAAGCCTATTTTACCCTTGGTCCCGAAACCTCCAAAATTTCCATAATTTATGCTTAAACTCTTATTTGAGACAAAAACACCATATTTTAACCCTTAAGGATGAGTTTGGGTAAAACTATAAAAACTACACACTTTTCTATTTCCCGAAAAGTCGTTAAGGTCCAACTTCAGCTTCAAATATGAAATTCGTATAAATTTATAAAAATCCTGAAATAATTCTTTAGATCAACTATGATATTCTATCTATTCTTAGGAGCAAGAATTTCTCCAAACTATTCAACCCTCATTTCTATAAAAATTCCCAAAGTTGGTTACAACACTCACAATTCCAATATTTAGCCAAAATTTCCATTGATGGAAAGACAACTCAACTACTCTACTTTGGAACCTTATAACTTTTGATCCGATCATCCATCTATTCTCAAATTTCTACACAATAACCTACAAATAACCATCAAAGATCTATCAAAATTTCAACGGTGGATCCTCAAAATAACTCCTTAACATTGGTCTACAAGATAGGTCGTTTCTACTTTAAGATTGAAGCACCCGAGACGAATTATTTACAGCAGCCCATTATTTTCATCATTTCTAACAACACTCTTCTATTTCTAAACTGCACTCCTCTCTAACTGGTCTATTCATCCTAAAATTATGTTAACCTAATTTAAAACAGTCTTTGTTACTCGTCTCTGCGATACTCTACAACACACTACACCAACTACAAATACTATACCAAATGAGTAGGTTGAAAGGAAGACTCACTGCTGATGATAACCTGATCGATCAGTGAAACCTGACCCCAACAGGTTAGAGAGCAGGCTGGCTCGATTCGTGGCTGAGTGAGAGGTTGTACGTTTTTTGGTTGTTGTGCATTCAGCACTCCATCAGAAACCGAGAATTATACATTACAGAAGGTTAGGGAGAAAGGCGGCTCACTCACCAGTTTGCAGCGGAAAAGGGATGGTCGGGTCCTTCCTTGCCTGCGTCTGCACGTGTGATAGTGAAGATCGAGTTTATCTTCCACCGATTGTCAAGCTTCTGCAGTGGTTCACCCAGCGTCCTTCCGAGGCCTCCGATGGCTGTGTAGCAAGCGATTCAGACGTGGAGATTCATAACAGAAGGTACGTGGATCAGATCGGGACTCACCTGGTTCTATCGTCTGATCTCCTCGTAAGCTTCCGGTTGCAGATGTAGTTCGTCTGCAGTGCAGTGATGATCGATTTCGAGGATATTTCTGTACAGCAACGTGATGAGCGAGAGATCCATGTTGATCTATAGAGAGCGTTGGAGGAGGAATCTGGACACCTTGTAGGGTAAGTGTTTCGAGAGATTTGAGGAAAGAATAAACGCAGATGAGGAGAGAGCGAGATTTGGGGAAACACGATAGGAGAGAGACGGTTACAGAGGAAGGAAGGAAATCTGTAACGGTTGTTTCTGTGTACTCATGTAGTTGGCCTGAAGAAAGGCTGTGGATTGCTGCATTACTGGGCCAGAACGAGGATAAAGGTGGGCTGGAGTTCCGGACTCAACGAGCAGGCTCGTACTCTCTCCTTGCTGTTGTCATGGGCCGGAGCGAGGTTGGGCGTATCACTGGCTGCTTGTCCAACTCGCGGCCGGGCTGAAGTAGAGTATGGGCTGAGGTAAGGCAACAAAGTTGGGCTGTTGTCAAAGCTTGTCAGCAGCTCGTCATGTCATTGTCCAGCCTATGCATGATCTCGTCACGAACTTGTCATGGTCTCGTCATAACTCACCACTAGTATGTCATGACTTTTTCAAAGACAAGTCATGTTATAAATAAGTGTTTATTATATTAGGGTTTTGAAATTTATCATTTTATGTGACTAAAGAGTACATAAAATGACAAATTTTGTTTTAGTAACCCTTAAATAGGGTTAGGAAAGTCAACCGATCGCAAGAGATCGCGTTGACTCGGACTCATCGGAAATAAAATTTTCCGGGTATTACACCAATCATCCGATGCATCCTTGAGTGTGAAGCTGAATGCCCTCATCTTGATTTGCTCTTCGGTAATGTTGGTCGGCTCATGCTCATCCACACGGTATGGAACTTTTCAAGGTGTTTGATGGGGTCTTCACCACTTAGCCCATGGAAAGATGGAAGCAAGTGAATGAGACCCGGTTTGAGCTCAAAGTTGATTCCTTCCCCTAATGCCGGTATAGTAACCGCAAGAGGGTTTTCAGCCAAAGTGGGTTGAGTGAGTTGACGAAGAGTACGAGCAGCCATTTCTTGTTGGAGTTGTTGTTGTCTACTTTGCCGGATGTGCGTTATCTCAATTTCTGGATCAAAGGAAGCAAAGCCGGAGTTAGTAGCACGGGTTTGAACCATAAAAATGGTTCAAACCAATAATCAGTAATAACAATGAAATAAAAACAACTAAACTCCCCGGCAACGGCGCCAAAATTTGATAAGACTTTTCTCTATGGTCGTTTTTATCTTATCAAAATACAATCCCGACTTAGCACTAAAATGATTATAGTGGTTAAGTAAGGGTCGAACCCAAGAGAGTTTAGTATTTTTATTAAATTCAGTAATTGATTATAGAAACAAGTAACAAAGGGGGGGGGTTTGGTTGAATTGATGCACACAAAACTTATGAAAACAAGTAATGCAACAAGTAAGACAATGATGGGTGAATCTACACTAGGTTGATTCTAAGCATGCGATTGCTACTTTGGTGAGTTCCTTTTATAAGTTTTCAAGTAATCTCCCGTCTCGATCATATATATGTGTTGAGCCAATCGGCATCAACAAAACTTAACAGGTTAGAGTTCCGTAAACCTACAAGAACAATTAACAAGTTAGCTTTCAAACAAAGACTAAGGGATATAAAGAAAAGATTAAAACCGTTAAACTTATCTTTATATTTTTGTTCCTTTCCTTTCAACAATCAAAACCCGTTATTACTTAAAGTTTACTACTAGATTAAAGACCCGAACCCGGAATCTATTAATCCTAGTTCTTTGCATGCACTTTAGAACCTAAGGTGATCAATCTCAAGTGATAGTAAAACATGCAATTAGAGAATGAAGATCAAGGAAACACAAAGTATTATTGAATGAAAACTATATTAGAAAGAACTTACAACCAAAGTAACAATGCAGCTTCAAACCAACCCAATGTAGCAAGAGAGTTAGCAACTCAGCCAAGGACTATTTATACTACAAATGACACTAAATAGGAGTAAATGTCCGGCCCAAAGCAGCCACCTTTAATGCCATAAAGGTGGTGTAAACAGTCGGAGTAAAGCTTTTGTCGTTGAACCGCAGGGGCGGCCTTCAAATCCGCAGGGGCGGTGCAGGCAAAAACAGTTGATCTTCTTCATGGCCGCAGGGGCGGCCAGGCCATTCTGCAAGGGTGGATCTTTAATGCTCTTCAAACGTCTGACTCTTCAACTTCTTGTCATTTTTGATGCCGAGCCGCCGGGGCGTCCGAGTGTCAACACGGGGGCGGTGACACTGACTCTTCACCTTCCAGCTCCCACGTTGAGGCGCAGGCAGAGGAGCGGGGGTGCTGGTCTTCGCTTCTTCAGGGCAAGTCACCGCAGGGGCGCCAAGGGTTGACGCAGGTGCGGTGACAGTCTTCGTTCCTGGCGCTGGCGAAGGTGCAGGCTGCGCTTCGGAGTATGGTGTCACCCGCAAGGGCGGTGACACTACTCCGCGGGGCGGTGAAGCAACAAAAGCTTTGCTTCATGAACGTTCTTCACTCCTAAGTGCTTATAACTCCTTCTTTATCTTCTTTTAGGCTTCTTCTTCTGGACCAAGTAGTTAGTAGCATAAACCGACACAAATGTAATAAAAAGACTCTAAAAACTAACCTAAATGATAGTGATTCCATCACCTATCAGGCGCCTAGGTTGAGCCGCAGTGGCGGGACGCTTGAGGCGTAGGGGCGGTTACACAACAGAGGGTTGTGTAGAAGGTGTCGTCTAGAAAACTTCCAGCTAGTTCCTTTCCTTTGGTTGGATCTTCCTCTTCCTTCACTAGCCTGCTCAAATGATCGGCCACTAGGTTCTCAGCCCCCTTCTTGTCCCGTATCTCTAGGTTGAACTCACTTAGAAGGAGCAACCACCGAATCAATCGTTGCTTTTCCTCCTGCTTCGCCATGAGGTACCTAAGAGTTGCATGGTCAGTAAAAATAATTATCTTTACTCCAAGAAGGTACTGTCTGAATTTCTCAAGAGCAAAAACCACCGCTAGCATCTCCTTCTCGGTGGTAGAGTAATTCCTTTGCGCTCCATTATGTGTCATAGACGCATAATGGATCACGTGTGAGGCTCGTCCATTCTTCTATCCTAAGACAGCTCCTACAGCGTAGTCGCTGGCGTCACACATGATTTTGAAATTTTTCTCCCAATCCGGAGAACGGATGATTGGTGCGCTAGTGAGACATGCCTTCAAAGTGTCGAAAGCTTTCTTGCATCTCTCATCCACTATGAAGGTGACGTCTTTCTTTAGCAATTCACATAAAGGTGCCGAGATCTTTGAGAAGTCTTTTATGAACCGTCGGTAAAAACCTGCATGACCAAGAAAAGATCGGATTTTCCGAATGTTAGCAGGATAAGGTAAACTGTGAATTACATCAACCTTTGCCTTATCTACCTCTATCCCTTTTGAGTATATTACATGTCCTAGCACTATTCCTTGTTCTACCATGAAATGGCAATTTTCCGAATTAAGAACTAAATTGGTTTCAACACATTTTTCAAGAACGAGTTTCAAATGTCCTAGACATGCATCAAAATTGTCTCCATAGACGGTAAAGTCATCCATGAAGACATCAATAAAATTTTCTATGTATTCGGAAAAAATACTTATCATGCACGGTTGGAAGGTGTCAGGGGCGTTGCAAAGTCCAAATGGCATTCTGCGGTACGCAAAAGTGCCAAATTTGCAAGTTAACGTCGTCTTTTCTTGATCTTCCGGCGCACTGGCTATTTGGAAGTAGCCCGAATATCTGTCCAGGAAGCAATAGTATGGATGACCTTCAAGACGTTCCAACATTTGGTCAATAAAAGGTAATGGGAAATGGTCTTTACGTGTTACCTTGTTTAGTTTGCGGTAGTCAATGCAAACTCTCCATCCGGTTTGCGTTTTACTCGGAACCATTTGTCCATGTTGATTTTCCACCATTGTGATACCTCCCTTTTTTGGAACTATTTGGGTTGAACTAACCCAAGTGCTATCTGAAATAGGAAAGAACATATCCGCTTGGAGGAGCTTCAACACCTTCTTCTTGACTACATCCATCATCGGCAAATTCAACCTTCGTTGAGGTTGCCTAGATGGTTTTGCTTCCTCCTCAAGTAAGATTCTATGCATGGACTTATCCCCTTGATGTCCGCAATGGTCCATCCAAGGGCCGTCTTGTGTTCTTTCAACACTTTCACCAACTTGTCCTCTTGACCGGCAGTCAATTTGTTGGAGATGATCACCGGCAAGGTATTGTTGTCTCCAAGGAAAACGTACTTGAGGTGGGATGGAAGGTCTTTCAACTATATTTCCGGTGCCTGCACTATAGATGGAACAAGCTTCTCGCTTGGGGCTAGTAAAGTGGGCCCAATGGCCAAAGTGAAGATAGGTAACCTCTTATACCCATCCAATTGGGCTAGGACCTCTTTCATGCTGGATGTTAATGCATATTCTGAATTGTAGTCATCAATGTTATGCTCAATTATATTTTTCAATTCGTCAATGTGAGAAATATCAAACACATCTTGCACAAAAGGTTCAACAATGTCAATAGCACATAAAGAATGATCATCACTAGGAAATTTCATTGCATCATAGATGTCAAATTCCACTACTTCACCATCAAACTCCATGGTTAGTTTGCCACTAACATAATCGATTTTAGTCCTAGCAGTTTTCAGGAATGGCCTACCTAACAATATCAGTGCAACATGTAATAGCTAGGATTACTGAATTCTAATTAATGTTGATTAACTTAATTAGTGATAGTAATTGACATATAACTTGCGAAGATTTCGTAAGTGTTGAGTATAAGTCCCACCGTTATGTTCCTGGCGTAATTTTGGGCTTATGGTGAAATTTTCACTTTTTCCCCCGTGTAATTATTTTTACCCTCCGGTATTATTTGGAGCAATTGGGAGCTCCAATTAATAAAAATGCAGTTGAGAGAAATGATCAGGACATCGGAAATGTCCTAGATATGAAATAACATGGAAAGGCAAAACGGACAAAAGAGTCGCTATTTCATTTCTTAACGGCTAAGAAAGACGGCTTAGGAATACACGTTTTCCGAGGCAATTGTGGAATAATTATCCCTACAATATTCAAGAACTATTACTCCAATTTCGAGAAGTTTGGATAAAGGGGTTCAATCCGCCATTGGATCGATAAAAGGATAATTATCGACTTCGCTAAAGGATAATGATCGACTTCACTATAAATAGCGGAAAATTGTTTATTAGTTCATTTCCTTTCACGTTTCCTCGTAAAAGCTCTGATTTCTCTCAAACTTCAAACTCAGATCTACTCTCCGTTTCTAATCCGATTTCAATTCCGTTTGAGTTTTTGAATTCCTCTCTTCATTCTCTTCATATCGGTACCGAGTTTCTGCATTTCCGAGTAGATGAAGACCTGGTCGAGCATATATGTCACTAGGAAAGTTGCGTCGCTCAGATTCCGGTGAATTTGATGTTGTACATGCGTAGCCTGCGTCGTTGTGATTCCGAATATTCTTTCAGATCGTCAATCGGGATAGTAACGAATAAGTTAAGAATTTATTCGTTTTCCGTACTACGATTTGGCCTAAATTGACCTTAGGCTTTTCAAAATGGATAATTTGAAATTCGACTATGATCATTATATAATTCTGGTGTTTATGGGTTGTTTGTTGATGTAATCTGATGATAGGTGTGTTTAGAAATGGCCTGCGGGCAAAACGTTATTCTGATAAAATTTAATTAACTAATTAAAGGTTAATTAATTAAATTTGAGATTAAGGAATACTGATTAGATGCATGCTAGGTGTCACAATGATTTGAGGATCATGATGATGTTATGGATATCGGTTATGGCTTTAAGAATTAGTATGTGTACCAGTATGATGAGATTTTATGTTGAGGATTTGCCTTAGGCATTTATGAATGTATTGAGGATCTGAGGTTTAGATTTGAGATATAGGTTGGTTGTGGTTAGTGAGACGAGTCTCCTAACCTTTGCAGTATGTGATTGTGTGTGCGTTGCTATTGCAGGCGTTGATTACTTCCTCAAGGGGAAGCTGTGACGTGGTACAGGTTACGAGTATATCAGGTAAGTCCATAGGAATTACTTAGCGTGCAGTTGTGGATTGTATGATTGTAATGGTTGTGTGTGTTCATATGATTGTGCATTTATAACCTAAACCGGACTAGGATTGTAACACCCCGAATCCTAGAGGACTTGAAATGCTACGAGCTGGGACCTCACAATGGGTCCCGGCCCTTAGCCTGGCAACAACTTCATCGGACGATACAACACGGCACAAATAAAAAGGCAAAACAAAGAGTTTTATAACATGAGCGAAAATAAAAAGAATCCAAATTCTGAAAACAATACAGCCAAGTCTCAAAAACCGGAAATACCAACATCAGTCTCAATAGTCATAAAATAAAATATAACAGTCCCGTCCTATAATGCACGGAACCCCGGCTGCCCACTACCGCCGGATCACTCGATCGCCTCCCTAACCTGCAAGGCATCTACAAGTGGTATAAAACCGTTAGCTAACATTCTATGCATAAGTATAAAGGTAAAAGCACAAACACACAACATACGCAATCAGCATGCAACACTCATTCATTTTTATTATCTTTAATAAAGTGATACGTCATTTCTAATGATACTTATTTTGTGACACGAGGGATTCCCAAACCTCGCCCCTGTCCCCGTTTACCAACGCGGAATGGTACTAATGCATGTGACCGTCTACCGGACTGGGCTGGTCGCAGGGAACCTCCTAGACTCTCGCAAGAGCTAGGCAGATGATGTCACGACCCGTTATCATACACTTGGGTCAATTATATAATATACTACAGTCGGCCTATTCCGGTTTCGTTATTTATCTTAACTAACACACACCACTCATACACATCACACACATGCAAGAAGCTAGCTAAGTAAGTTAGTGGACTTACCGAATTAAATCTCGTCTCTCTTAACAACACTAAATCAGTAGCTGCAGGAACTCAGTCGCATGTCAAAGGAGGCACGTGGGTCAACACTTTTCCTTGGATACTTAGAAGTCTAAAACTCCTAAGATGTACGATTCTATGTGCAGAAGTTATTACAGTTTTTGTTTAAGGTAATTTGACTATTTTACCCTTGGTCCCGAGACTTCCAAAAACTCGTAATATGTACTTAAATTCTTACTTGAGGCTAACTAATCATATTCTACTCCCTAGGATGATTTTAGGTGACAACTATAAAAACTACCCATTTTCTATTTCCCGAAAAGTCACTAAAGTCCAACTACAGCTTCAAATATGAAATTAAAATAAACTTATAAAAATTCTAAAATAAATTTGTAAATTATCTATGATATCTAATCTACTCATAGGAGAAAGAATTTCTTAAAACTGTTCAATCGTTTTTCCTACAAAAATCTTTAAAGTTGGCTACAACACTACAAATGTTCCCATACTTAGTCAAAATTTACTGCTGGAAAAACAGCTCAACTACTCCACTTTGAGACCCTATAACTTTCAATCCGACCGTTCATTTATTCCCAAAATTTAACACGGAAACTATGTATATCTATCTATTATCTATTAAAAATTCAACGGTGGATCTTCAACCAATCGTTTTAACATTGATTCACAACCGTGACCCTTTTTTACTTTCAAAACTGAGGTTTTTAAGGGGAGTTTCTCACTTCCATTTATATAATAATCTGATCTACTTCACTGCGTTATCTAATGGTCAGAAATTGGACACTCTAGGAGGCTACAACAACTCGCATACGACTCATCACTTCTCTAGTTTGATCTCTCCTCACCACCACACTAAAACATTTAAATACCTAGGTACACACATGTCTATTTCACCTATAATTTACAGAATGAACTGCAGCCAAGATAAAGGGAGAATGGTTGATCCCTTACCCAAGGTTTTGATGACTGCAGAAGGTAAGCTGCTGCAGCAGTGAGGGAGAATTCGATTCCAAGGTGGCCGCTGGAAGGATCTCCTCTTCTGTCAACGCAGGGAAAGGGATGTGCGGCACTCTAAACTCGTTATCTTTTGGGAAGGAGTGTGTATTGAGAGTTAGATCTCTAGAGGAAACTGAGTGCAGAAGGGTTGAATGAAATTCACTTACACTACTCCGGCTTTTGGCGAGGCTTTGCAGCGAGCAACCCCAAAAGAGATAGACGCCTAGCTGTTGTAAGTTCTCTCCTCTGATGGCTCCTTTCCTTGCAATTTCTTGTGGTTGGAACGTTGCTGAATGTGTGCAGAAGCCAGCAAGATGCAGCGTGAATGTGGAGCGTGAATGTGGGTTGGAAAATGGGACAATGGCGTTGCAACTATCGTCCCTTCTGGCGTGAAAAAATAGGGGCTGTTTCAGATATTAATTTGCCTCATTTATGCTGTTGTTACGTGATATAAGGAAGGGGAAGAGCTGGCAATTAAAACGTGGAAGATAGGGTAACGTTGTGCTTCCTGCGCTGCGAAGTAAGGAGCAGGCTGATGGAGTTCTGGGCTGGTGTCAAGGCGTCTCTGGGCTGCTGCAAGTCTCATTAGGCAGCTGAGTGTATGGGCTGCTGAAGGTGTGATTACTGGGCAGCATAAATTCGGTGTGGGGCTGGGGCAAGTCAAGCTTGGCTGAAATTAAGGTAAGAATAGTGGCTGAAACATGCAAGAAAGATGGGCTGAATTGCTTGTCAAAAATCTGTCAAAACTCGTCATGGCCTTGTCAGGCCCATGAATGAGTTTGTCACAGATTTGTCGGGCTTTGTCATGGCCTCGTCTCAGCTTAGTCATGGTCTCGTCACAGCTTGTCATGATCTCGTCACAGCTTGTCATCGATAAGAATGAATTATAATAACTAGGGTTTGATATAAATCTATCATTTTATGTGAATAAAATTCTACATAAAATAATAGATAATTATACGGATTAGAGCTTGATATAATTTTATTATTTTATGTGAATTATATTCTACATAAAATAATGAAATTTGTGAAGGAAGAGATACTAGATAGAAAGGGAAACCGTCAATGGCGGAATTAGACGGAATAAAAAGTCCGGATATTACATCAGTACCCCCTTAAAATAAGTTTCGTCCCGAAACTTAGGACAAGGTACTTAATTAAACGACTTCCATAAATAAATTGGTATGTCCTAGTCTCACTAAAATTTAATTTCCTTTTCTAAACTTCTCTAACCTTATCAAAGCGTAACGAAAAAAAAAATGGTCGTTACATCAGATCCCCCTCAAAATAAGTTTCGTCCCGAAACTTAGGGTAGTTCCCAAGATCATAAACGTAAGTGAGCCCTATGACTAACAAGTTACCACATCAAGACACATATGGTTCACACACAAGTACATCAAACATATCACACATACCATCACTAAAAGTAACCAAACAAGGATGTAGAACTACCTGACGGTCCTATAGACGTCTCTAGATCCGCATAAAACTCGGGATAGTTCCGCCGGATACTATCCTCCGTCTCCCAAGTGGCCTCGTCAATCCCTCGTATCGACCACTGTACTCTCAACATTGGTATTACTTTCGATCGAAGGTGTCTCATACCTCTCTCCAAAACTGCGATCGGGTGCTCAGGAAATGTATGATCCGGCTCGACCACTAGGTCGTCATGGCTCACTATGTGTCTCGGGTCATGTACATACTCTCTCAACTGAGATACATAGAAAATTGGATGGACTCCCTCCAATCGGGGTGGCAATGCCAATCTATAAGCCACCTCTCCTATCCGCTCTAGGATCTCAAAGGGCCTGACATATCGGGGACTCAACTTCCCTTTAATGCCGAAGCGTCGAACACCCCTCGTCGGTGAAACCTTCAACCATACCTGGGCGCCAACCCTGAACTCCAGAGGCCTGCGCCTCTTATCAGCATAAGATCTCTGACGGCTCTATGCGGTCAACATCCGCTCTCGGATCAATGCTACCCGAGCCATCTCATCCTGCACCTGCTCGGGCGCTACCCCACTCATCCTCCCAGGCTCATCCCAACACAAAGGTGTACGACACTTCCCCCCATATAGTGCCTCGTAAGGAGCCATCCCAATAGTCGCGTGCCAACTATTGTTATAAGAAAACTCCACCAAAGGAAGGTGGTTGGGCCACACCTGACCCTAATCAAGCACACATGCCCTCAACATGTCCTCAAGGGTCTGAATAGTCCTCTCGGACTGCCCATCCGTCTGAGCATGGTATGCCGTGGTGAACTGTAAGCTCGTCCCTAAGGCGGCGTGTTCCTGCTGCCAGAACCTCGAGGTAAAACGCCCATCCCTATCTGAAATGATCGTCCTCGGCACTCCATGGAACCTCACAATCTGTCGGGTAAACTCCTCGGCTAAACGAGACACCGGCCACGTTTCCTTAATCGGAATGAATCGTGCCGTCTTCGTCAACCGATCCACTATGACCCATATCTCATCAAAGCCTCTACTCAACCTCAGGCCAGTAACGAAGTCCATGGAAATGTCCTCCCACTTCCACTGTGGAACCGGAAGTGGTTGGAGCTCTCCTCCGGGCCTGTGGTGCTCAATCTTGACCTGCTGATAGGTCGCACACTGGGCTACATATCTAGCCACGTCGGGCTTGAGTCCGCCTCACCAATAAGATGGTCGTATATCCTGATATATCTTACTCGCGCCGGGGTGGACGGAGTAAGGTGTAGAATGGACCTCCTGCAGTATACGCTGCCTCAACTCTCTGTCAGAGGGTACACATATGCGCTCCTGGTGCCTCAAAATCCCATCTGCACCCACCACAAACTGTGGTGCCTCACCTCTGGACATTCTCTCCCAGATCCTCGTCAGTGCTGGACAACCCTCCTGTTTCTGCCGGATCTCTTCCGTCAGATCCGGTGAAACCTCTAATGCTGACAAATGTCCGTCAGTATCGGGGAACCGGATGTCTACCTCCAACCAAATCAAATCTCTCTGCAACTGGGTCTGAACAGTCAATCTAGCAATCGCAGCCTCGCGAGGTGTCCTCCTACTAAGGGCATCGGTGACCACATTCGCCTTCCCCGGATGATAAAGGATCTCTAAGTCAAAGTCCTTAATCAGCTCTAGCAATCTCCTCTAGCGGTTATTCAACTCCCGCTGAGTGAATATGTACTTCAGACTCTTGTGGTCTGTGAAGATCTGACAGGTGGCCCCGTAGAGGTAATGACGCCAGATCTTCAAGGCATGAATAACTGCAGCTAGCTCAAGGTCGTGAGTAGGGTAATTCTCCTCATACGTCTTCAGTTGTCGAGACGCATACGCAATGACTCTACCCCTCTGCATCAGGACGCATCCCAAGCCTAGCTTGGATGCATCACTGTAAACGACGAAGTCCTCAACGCCCTCTGGCTGTGCTAGCACCGGAGCAAAAGTCAATTTCTCCTTCAACTCCTCAAAGCTCCGCTGACAGGGCTCGGTCCATGCAAATCTGATGGACTTCCTTAATAAGGAAGTGAGTGGTCTGGCAATCACAGAAAAGTCCTTCACAAACCTACGGTAGTATCCGGACAGACCTAGAAAACTCCGTACCTCCTTGACCGTCTTAGGGGGCGGCCATGATGCAACTGACTCTATCTTTGCCGGGTCCACCTTGACTCCTTCGGCGGAGACAATGTGGCCAAGGAAGGCAACCTCAGGCATCCAGAACTCACACTTAGAGAGCTTAGCATAAAGCTCTCTATCCTGTAAAACCCGCAACACCGTCCTCAGGTGTCCGGCGTGCTCCTCCCTACTCCGGGAGTACACTAAGATGTCGTCGATGAAAACTACCACAAACTGATCTAAGAAGTCAATGAAGATGCCATTCATCAACTCCATGAAGACAGCAGGAGCATTGGTGTTCCCGAAAGGCATCACCACGAACTCATAATGACCGTATCTAGTCCGAAATGCTGTCTTCGGTATGTCCTCTTCCCGTACTCTCAGCTGGTGATATCCTGACCTCAAGTCGATACGTGAAAACACCGAAGCTCCCTGTAACTGATCCAGCAAATCATCAATACGCGGCAGCGGGTACTTATTCTTGACGGTGACTTTGTTCAACTCTCGATAGTCGATACAAAGCCTCATGGATCCGTCCTTCTTCCTGACGAAGAGGACTGGTGCACCCCAGGGAGACACACTGGGTCGGATGAAACCCTTCTCTACCAACTCCTCGAGTTGCTTCTTAAGCTCAAGCATCTCGACTGGTGCCATGCGGTATGGAGCCTTGGAGATCGGCCTCGTGCCGGGCTCCAACTCAATCCCAAAATCTACGCTCTTCTGTGGTGGTAAGCCAGGCGGCTCGCCAAAGACATCCTCAAACTCATAAGCTACCGGGTTCTCTGCTAATGATGAACTCGTCTCCTCCTTCATGGCATAACACCAGAAGGCCTCACATCCCTGACCTATGAGCTTTGCGGCTCGGACCGTACTAATGACTGTCCCTATCTTTCCGAGGTCCCACCCTCGAAAGACTTCCTCCTGCCCAGACTCCGTAGTGACCGTCACTGTCCTCCTCCTGACGTCCAGAACAGCTCTATGGCGGTCCATCCAGTCCATCCCGAGTATGACTTCCTCATGCACTAAGTGTATGACGTGAAAGTCGGCTAGCCAGTCACGACCTCCCAAGTGGATAGGACAATCGTGAATCTCCCGAGTACCACGAACCCTACTCCCATCGGGTAACCTTATAAGGAAAGGTTCCCCCTCTACTTTATCTAAGGTTAGCCTATCTATGCAATCATCAGATATGAAAGAGTGCATCGCACCCGTATCAAAAAGTACTTGGACTAGAAAGCCATGAATCGTGATAATACTTGTGGTTGCAGGCGATGCTGGCTCTACGGCACTCCTCAACTCAAAGGCTCGAGCCTGAGTACCCCTAGTCTTTGAAGTGCCTCCACCACGCCCTCTACCTCTAGCTGGAATCTGAGCAGAACCCTGTTAATATGCCTGACCCGGAGCCCGCTGCTGCTGACCCCGAGCCTGATACTGAGACTGCCTCTGTCCTCCTACTGGGGTACCAACAAGTGAGGACCCCTGCTGTGATGTTACCTTGCCCTGTCGGCAGAAGGTAGCCCTGTGGCCCAGCTGGCCGCAAGTAAAACATGTAACTGGTGGCCTCCTACACTCCGGCTTAATGTGTCCCTGCTCCCCACAGTTGTAGCATTGACGTACTCTAGATCCCATCAGCGGTGCCACCTGGTGACTAGAACGTCCCTGGGACTGACCACGCCTATGACCTGACCCTCCTACTCCAGTGCTGACTGGTCCGGTCCTCTGTCTCTTGTCTGACCCTCCAGACTGCATAGGTATCCGGTGACCCAGTCGGTCCCTCTCATACGCTGAAGCCCGATCCTGATAATCAGCTAAGGAATCACAGCGGAACCCTGCTAGATAGGAGCGGGTAGTCTCTCTCAGTTTCCGGGAAAACAGATACACGTGCTGGTCCACAGGTGATGCAGCAGGACCCAACAATGACAGCTCCTCCCGGAACCTCCTAATAGCCTCAACTATCGGAACATCCTCAAAACCTGTCTCCAAGAAGTCCTGCACTCGGTCCCTTCTCAGTGAGGTAGGACAAAAGGTCTCTCTCACGAGACTCAGCAACTGCTCAAATCGGGACACTCCACCCCTCACTGTCCTCCACCAGTACTATGCCTGGTCCCTAAACAATGTCTGAACCAGCTCCACCTTACGACTCTCAGGGCAGCGAATTGCCTCTAGCACGGACTCCACATTACTGATCCAATGTTCCACCTTAAGTCCAACGTTCCCGTCAAAGGTGAGAACTCGCTGATGGTTGAATGTTTTCAACCATTCATCTGGTCTCGGTACCTTCAGCTTGTCTCTCACTCGGTCATCCTCGACAACTCTCACTGGTCCAGCTATTGCCGGTGGAACTACCACCTGAGTCACCCTCTGAGAGACCTCTGCTGACCTAGTTGGCACTGGTGGTGCTGGAGGTGGTGCTCCGGCCCTGTATGCCTCTTGCACCTGCTGGACATATGCTCGATACTCCAATACTCCAATCGATACGCGGCCAGAATCAGCAGGCCCTGCACTCCGTACTCCGGACCTAGTAGGAGTCTCATCCCTAACCGTTGGAACAATACTCTCGGCCACCTCCTTAGTAGGTACATCCGCAGCTGGCGGATCTACAACAGGGACACGTCCTCGACCTCGGCCTCTCTGAGGCCTGCCCACATGTCCTTGTCTTGGAGCTCTAGGAGGAAGGGGAGGTCGGCCCTCTCCTCGTCCAACGTAAGCTGTCGCTCTCGTACGTGCCATCTGGTAATGACGTGATCAATATAAGACTACTTTAGTTCCTAGTAAGGACATAAATATCTTATTACTTTAGGTCACTTCTAAAGGTCACAATGTTACTAAAATTACAAGTTATAACAGAAGTCCAATTAACTATGCTATCGAGTTTAGCGGAGGAAGTGGCGGTCCGTGCATTCTATCCCAACCCGTTTATGCTCATGGTTTGGAAAACAAAAATTTCATTTTAAAAGTTCGGAACCCTTGCGGTTTCCGTTTATTTGTTTATTCGGCCTTTTTGAAGATGGCGAGTGTCGTTGTTGCAAACCTAGAGCTCTGATACCATATTGTAACACCCCGAATCCTAGAGGACTCGAAATGCTACGAGCTAGGACCTCACAATGGGTCCCGGCCCTTAGCCTGGCAACAACTTCATCGGACCTTACAACGCGGCACAAATAAAAAGGCAAAACAAAGAGTTTTATAACATGAGCGAAAATAAAAAGAATCCAAATTCTGAAAACAATACAGCCAAGTCTCAAAAACCGGAAATACCAACATCAGTCTCAATAGTCATAAAATAAAATATAACAGTCTCGTCCTATAATGCACGGAACCCCGGCTGCCCACTACCGCCGGATCACTCGATCGCCTCCCTAACCTGCAAGGCATCTACAAGAGGTATAAAACCGTTAGCTAACATTCTATGCATAAGTATAAAGGTAAAAGCACAAACACACAACATACGCAATCACCATGCAACACTCATTCATTTTTATTATCTTTAATTAAGTGATACGTCATTTCTAATGATACTTATTTTGTGACACGAGGGATTCCCAAACCTCGCCATTGTCTCCGTTTACCAACGCGGAATGGTACTAATGCATGTGACCGTCTACCGGACTGGGCTGGTCACAAGGAACCTCCTAGACTCTCGCAAGAGCTAGGCAGATGATGTCACGACCCGTTATCATACACTTGGGTCAATTATTCAATATACTACAATCGGCCTATTTCGGTTTCGTTATTTATCTAAACTAACACACACCACTCATACACATCACACACATGCAAGAAGCTAGCTAAGTAAGTCGGTGGACTTACCGAATTAAATCTCGTCTCTCTTAACAACACTAAATCAGTAGCTGCAGGAACTCAGTTGCCTGTCAAAGGAGGCACGTGGGTCAACACTTTTCCTTGGATACTTAGAAGTCTAAAACTCCTAAGATGTATGATTCTATGTGCAGAAGTTATTACAGTTTTTATTTAAGGTAATTTGACTATTTTACCCTTGGTCCCGAGACATCCAAAAACCCGTAATATGTACTTAAATTCTTACTTGAGGCTAACTAATCATATTCTACTCCCTAGGATGATTTTAGGTGACAACTATAAAAACTACCCATTTTCTATTTCCCGAAAAGTCACTAAAGTCCAACTACAGCTTCAAATATGAAATTAAAATAAACTTATAAAAATTCTAAAATAAATTTGTAAATTATCTATGATATCTAATCTACTCATAGGAGAAAGAATTTCTTAAAACTGTTCAATCGTTTTTCCTACAAAAATCTTTAAAGTTGGCTACAACACTACAAATGTTCCCATACTTAGTCAAAATTTACTGCTGGAAAAACAGCTCAACTACTCCACTTTGAGACCCTATAACTTTCAATCCGACCGTTTATTTATTCCCAAGTTTTAACACGGTAAACTATGTATATCTATCTATGATCTATTAAAAATTCAACGGTGGATCTTCAACCAATCGTTTTAACATTGATTCACAACCGTGACCCTTTTTTACTTTCAAAACTGAGGTTTTTAAGGGGAGTTTCTCACTTCCATTTATATAATAATCTGATCTACTTCACTAGGTTATCTAATGGTCAGAAATTGGACACTCTAGGAGGCTACAACAACTCGCTTACTACTCGTCACTTCTCTAGTTTGATCTCTCCTCACCACCACACTAAAACATTTAAATACGTACCTAGGTACACACATGTCTATTTCACCTATAATTTACAGAATGAACTGCAGCCAAGATAAAGGGAGAATGGTTGATCCCTTACCCAAGGTTTTAATGACTGCAGAAGGTAAGCTGTTGCAGCAGTGAGGGAGAGTTCGATTCCAAGGTGGCCGCTGGAAGGATCTCCTCTTCTGTCAACGCAGGGAAAGGGCTGTGCGGCACTCTAAACTCGTTATCTTCTGGGAAGGAGTGTGTATTGAGAGTTAGATCTCTAGAGGAAACTGAGTGCAGAAGGGTTGAATGAAATGCACTTATACTACTCCGGCTTTTGGCGAGGCTTTGCAGCGAGCAACCCCAAAAGAGATAGATGCCTAGCTGTTGTAAGTTCTCTCCTCTGATGGCTCCTTTCCTTGCAATTTCTTGTGGTTGGAACGTTGTTGAGTGTGTGCAAAAGCCAGCAAGATGCAGCGTGAATGTGGAGCATGAATGTGGGTTGGAAATGGGACAATGGCGTTGCAACTATCGTCCCTTCTGGCGTGAAAAAATAGGGGCTGTTTCAGATATTAATTTGCCTCATTTATGTTGTTGTTACGTGATATAAGGAAGGGGAAGAGCTGGCAATTAAAACGTGGAAGATAGGGTAACGTTGTGCTTCCTAGGCTGCGAAGTAAGGAGCAGGCTGATGGAGTTCTGGGCTGGTGTCAAGGCGTCTCTGGGCTGCTGCAAGTCTCATTAGGCAGCTGAGTGTATGGGCTGCTGAAGGTGTGATTACTGGGCAGCATAAATTCGGTGTGGGGTTGGGGCAAGTCAAGCTGGGCTGAAATTAAGGTAAGAATAGTGGCTGAAACATGCAAGAAAGATGGGCTGAATTGCTTGTCAAAAATCTGTCAAAACTCGTCATGGCCTTGTCAGGCCCATGAATGAGTTTGTCACAGATTTGTCGGGCTTTGTCATGGCCTCGTCTCAGGTTAGTCATGGTCTCGTCATAGCTTGTCATGATCTCGTCACAGCTTGTCATCGATAAGAATGAATTATAATAACTAGGGTTTGATATAAATCTATCATTTTATGTGAATAAAATTCTACATAAAATAATACATAATTATAAGGATTAGAGCTTGATATAACTTTATCATTTTATGTGAATTAAATTCTACATAAAATAATGAAATTTGTGAAGGAAGAGATACTAGATAGAAAGGGAAACGTCAACGGCGGAATTAGACAGAATAGAATTTCCGGATATTACAAGGATGACCATTTATTACATTTATTTGGCCCAAGTGTATTATAACGGGCGGTAACCGCCGGTCTCCGCCTGCTGGTTAGGAGGAGGTGCCCTGAAGATGATCTTACAGGAGGGGACAAGTGAAGGTCACCCCCATGCAAAACTCCTGTGTTACGTTGGATGGGACGGGGTTCTTGAGGCTCCTCGTGTTACAAAAGAAGTTGAATTAGTAATGGAATAACGTAATGAAAGATAATAAATGAATGTGTGTGGCATTGCATGTTTGAGATGTTGATGTGTGGTTGTGCTATTACCTTCATGCTTTTCATTGCTGTAGCTAACGGTTTCATACCGTGTTGTAGTGTTCTACAGGTTAGGAATACTACAGAGTGAGTCAAATGGTGTGACAAGCCGAGGATTTCTGTACATTAGGATGCGTGGGATGTGGGATCTTTGGTGGTTGTGGTTTATGTTGTTGTTTTGTACTCAGCTATGAGTTTGTAAACTCTTTTGATGTATCATACTCAACTTTTATGTATTTGATTTTAATCTACCTGTGCCCTGTTGAAAGATCCAGTGAACTTGTTGTCAGGCTAGGGTCAGGATCCATTGTGAGATCCTAACCCAATGTGACACTCCAAGTCCCACGGATTTGGGGTGTTGCAAAGTTGGTATCAGAGCCTTAGGTTGACAACAATGGCACTTGCTATCTGCAATTAAGGTACAGTGGATAAATAAACAGAACCCACATGGGGTCTGACTTTTCAAAAGGTTTTGGTTTTAAGCGAGTACAGATGTTTTGGGATAGTATGTACAGAAGTTGTCACCCATCTGAGGATCTCGACAGTGTAGATATATATATATATATATATATATATATATATCTTTTATGTGCTGATGTGTATGCATGTAATAATGAGTATTATATATAAATATCGATACATATGGCATGTATATAGCCTTATAAGTTTAGGGGCGTATATTCTACAGCTGGCTCAGACTAGAGCAGTATCTGTAGTGGCACGAGATAGGGGTACACCCTTCTTCCTTCAGTAGCGCCAAGTCAGGGACCATTATCCGCTGTTGTGTTGCCTATGGCAGAGAACGAGTTTGAAGAGGCTGATCGTGTCTCCATGAGTAGATTCGAGTTTCAAGAGTATATGCAGCAAGTATATGAGGTGGCGATAGCGGGTAGATCTACACCGGATTTACCAACATCTGTGAGATCAACTGAAGCTTCTGGATTAAAGAAGAAACAACGGGTTGAATCAGTGAAAGATGAGGTTGGATATCTGGATTGCAAACCGAGCATGACTTGTGGACGTTTGAGTACTTCTCGTTCACACGGACTTCTGGTGAAACGAGAACTTTTTACAATTGTGGGAAGCCTGGACATGTACGACCACAGTGTCCAAGATCGCCAGTGACTTGCTTTACCTGTGGTAGACAAGGTCATAGAGCTGTTTTCTGTAAGCAAATTGGAATGGCATCACGACAGAGTTTTATTTCTACTAGTGTGACGGGAGGTGGTCAGAAGACACCTCAGCAGCCGATGCGGGGGCAGTAGAGAGTCCCAGATCATTCGCCTACTGAGGAATTCGTTCCCAGGCTGAGTAGAGGTAAGGATGGTGGTAGGAATACCACGGATACTAGAAGAGCTCAAGGTAGAGCCTTTGAGCTGGGCAGTGCAAAGGAGCCACCCGTACTAGTGTCAGGGATGAGACATATATGTCTCAACTGTGGTTATCCAGATCATATACGCTCTGAGTGCCCCATGGCACCGATAGCTTGCTTTACCTGTGGTGAACTAGGTCATGTGGCCCCTTTCTGTCAGCAAGGTAGTGTTTCTTCTCATCAAGACCTTCCTCTTTCCGATGCAGAAAGAGTGGAAGTGGAGGCTATGGCGATGACCTCAGTGATACCTAAGGAGCATAGGTCTGAGGTTGAGTGATGATACATAGTAGAACTTCGGGCGTTAGCTATTATAGGTACCATTCTTGTTAATGGTTTACCTAGTGGAGTTTCGTTTGTTGTGAGTGCTATGCACCTCTTGTCTTTTGATGCATCTGTTAATAGTTAACTGTGGATACAATAGAAGATAGATCTTACTTTCTAGGATTACGAGTTACAGGTCTTACGTACCCGCGAGATATGTGGTTGTTCCCTTTGTTCGGGGACTTGTGTATGACTTGAAGACTTCTTTGTCATGTCTTAGGGCCATGAGAAGGTCTTTATGTGTGTGGTGGACGAATAGATATCATGTTGGTTTAGATAGCAGTAGGAGGACTATTATAGTCTCTACTGAGATCGACTAAGTAGAGGTTTTCCGAGGTTATGACCTTTGAGGAGGTGAGTTATCTTTAGTGCCGTATGAGCAGCGAGGTTGATAACACCAGAGGGTGATGTTTTTTTTTATGTTGTGCCATGAAGGAAAGAGATAGTTCCACGTTGAAGAGTGTTCTAGTGGTTTATGATCTTATAGACGTGTTACTGAACTGTCTAATCTATTATCTCAGTGGAGTGAGGACTTTGATGTTGTGATGAAATATGGTACGAGATTGGTGGGGAGAAGGCCTATGAGGTATATGGCTTTTTGAGTTGTTAGAAATTGAAGAAGCAATTTGAAGAGTGGATTGAGATGGGCTTCGTTCGCCCTAGCATGTTCTTTGCTACGTATTGACGACTTGTTGGATCAACTAAGAGAAGCAATTGTGTTTCTAAGATTTCCATATGCTTAGGATATCATCAGCTAAGGATGAGAGAGCAGCGTGGGCATAGGACAGCATTCCATACCCGTTATGGACACTACGAGTTGTAGTGTTGTCATCTGAGTTGAGAAACGTCCTAGTAGTCGTTATAGGAGTTGATGAACAGTGTCTTCATCTACTTCCTTGATCGGTTGGTGGTAGACCTTTTTGATGACGTTTTGGTGTACCCTCACAACGGAGAGGAAAGTACCGGTTATTTGAGGATGGTTTTGCAGAATCCGAGGGATAGAAGCCAGTATGCTATGCTCCCTAAATGTGAATTGAGATGCCAGAAGTAACCTTCAAGGTCATGTTGTTCTGCCAGCGGGATCATAGTTGATGTGACATGGAGTGAGTATGATGCCTTGTGGATGATGCTGCTGAACATTAAGGGAATGCGTATCTCGGCCCAGACGATTGCTACCAACGCTTTGAGGAAGGATTCTATGTGATTGTGCATCCAATTACGAGTCTTCTGAGGAAGACCACCATAAGTGTGTGGTTGAAGTAGTATGTCCGAGTTCTGAAGAGTAGAGGAAGCATTTGAACTCTGCTTCTATTTGCTGATAATCACGTGACTACGGTGCTGAGAACGTATGAGGAGAACTGCCCGAATCATGATTTTGAGTTAGTAGTGGTAGTTCAAGTGTCTAGATTTGAAGGCAATATCGGTGTGATATTTCATGTTAGATTCCCACCGATCATAACAGTTTGAAGCATATTTTTATGCAACATAAGTTGTATAACCGCCAGCATTGTTGACTGGAGTTGATCAAGGAGTTTGATCGTGAAGTTTGGTACCATTTTGGCAAGGAGAATGTGTAACTGATACCTTGAACTAGAAGACGCCTCGAGAGAAGGCGATTGTTGGAATTGTTGTACAACCTCGGTTGCAGAATGATCTAGCTTGGTTAGCGTTGGACCTACAACTATTGATAAGGACGTTAGTTTCATGTTTTAGGGGTTCTACCTGATTTGTTTGGATGAGGTCCCACAAAAGTAGGGGACTTGCCTGACCCTGAGGGAATTTGATGGAAAGATGTCTCATGGCGAGACACCACAGTTCTTTAACGGAGCAAAAGGAGTATGAGGTGCCGCAACTGGGTTTGTATAACCGCTTATGCGGAGTTGAGTGGAGAAGATTACAGTACACCCATAGTACACCTTCTTTAGTACATCCATGTATGAATAAGAGGTACCCTGAAGTAGTAGATCAGGTTAAAGTGTTACTGACCTGGAGATGAGCTCATCCACTACCAGTGTTGTAGTGGAAGTGAGAGGACCTTTCTGTGGACTTGTGATGGGATTGAGACCCAGTAAGAGTTTTGGTGTTATCCAGATTATTGGTAACAGATTTACGAAGTCGACACGTTCCATCTCTACTGAGAGACGTGGCCAGTGAATGAAATAACAAAGGAGTACACTACACAGATGATGGGACTCCATAAGTGTACCAGGGACGATCGACTATTTGAATGTAGTAGACGGGTTACTTTGAGGTTTTGATAGCAGATTCAGGATGATATAGCTCGAGTAACGTTAATCAGAGAAAGGATGATGGCTGCACAGAGTCGCCAGAAGTCGTATGCAGATTGGAGGCGTCGACCTCTAGAGTTCAGGGTAGGAGCTCATGTCTGGTTGAGAGTATCTACGACGTGAGGCGTCAGACGTTATGGCATAAAGGAAAAGTTGAGTCCCCGATAGGTCGGTCCTTTCGAGATACTGAATAGAGTTGGAAGAGCAGTGCACATATTGGCTTTTCTATCGAAGTTAGAGGGTGTTCACCCTATGTTTCATGTGTCTCAACTGAGGAAGTACATACCAGATCTGAGGCACATTGTGAGTCATGATGATCTAGTGGTTGAGCCGGATCACACTTTTGCAAAACAACCTTTTGCAGTTCTAGGAAGAGAGGTGTGAGATTCCTGCATTTGAAGGATATTCCTATGATGAGGCTAAGCGGGAGACTGAGGATAGTATCCAGGGGAACTATCCAGATTTTTACGCCGGGACAGATGCACCTGTAGGATCCACGATTAGATTTTGGTGCTATCTTAGTGAGTGTATCTTGTGCTATGTGCTTATCTGATATGTTGTGTTTTCGTGCTAGCTGTGAGTTGTGCATATGATTTGTTAGATCTTGTTTGCTAGTACGAGATAGGTATAGTTGGAGATGGTTCTTTCCTCCATGCTACGGTGTATGTGTTAGGATTAGCAGGAGATGGTTCTTTCCTCCATGCTATCTTTGATGGACATAGTGTGAGTGGAGACGGTTTTCCTCCACATAGTTGTGTTACGAGTACGATTGGCTGGAGACGGCCTCCTCCATGCCTTGTGACGTGGTTAGTAGTTGGCTAGAGATGATTTTTCCTCTATGCCTTTGGATAGCGTTATGATCTTGTTGTTGGAGTTGGTGATTCCTCCATGCTGTGTTTTGAGGTTATAGAGTGTTATAGGTTGATACGTTTGAACGGAGATGTGATACCTCCGATAGAGAGAGTGTTTATACCTTGGCGTATGGGTCCGAGAGGATTTGGAAATTGTTCAAGTTTCGGGACGAAACTTTTTCTTAAGGGGTGTGTGATGTAATAGCTAGGATTTCTGAATTCTTATTAATGTTGATTAACTTAATCAGTGATAGTAATTGACATATAACTTGCGAAGATTTCGTAAGTGTTGAGTATAAGTCCCACCGTTATGTTCCTGGTGTAATTTTGGGCTTATGGTGAAATTTTCACTTTTTCCCCCGGTAATTATTTTTACCCTCCGGTATTATTTGGAGCATTTTTGGGAGCTCCAATTAATAAAAATGCAGTTAAGAGAAATGATCAGGACATCGGACATGTCCTACATATCAAATAACATGGAAAGGCAAAACGGACAAAAGAGTCGATATTTCGTTTCTTAACGGCTAAGAAAGACGGCTTAGGAATACACGTTTTCCGAGGCAATTGTGGAATAATTATCCCTACAATATTCAAGATCTATTATTCCAATTACGAGAAGTTTGGATAAGGGGGTTCAACCCGCCATTGGATCGATAAAAGGATAATTATTGACTTCGCTAAAGGATAATTATCGACTTCACGGAAAATCGTTTATTAATTCATTTCCTTTCAAGTTTCCTCGTAAAAGGCTCTGATTTCTCTCAAACTTCAAACTCAGATCTACTCTCCGTTTCTAATCCGATTTCAATTTCGTTTGAGTTTTTTGATTCCTCTCTTCATTCTCTTCATATCGGTACCGAGTTTTTGCATTTCCAAGCAGATGAAGACCTGGTCGAGCATATATGTCACCAGGACAGTTCCGTCGCTCAGATTCCGGTGAATTTGATGTTGTACATGCGTAGCCTGCGTCGTTGTGATTCCGAATCTTCTTTCAGATCGTCAATCGGGTTAGTAACAAATAAGTTATGAATTTATTCGTTTTCCGTACGGCGATTTGGCCTAAATCGACCTTAGGCTTTTCAAAATGGATAATTAGAAATTTCATTATGATCATTATATTATTCTGGTGTTTATGGGTTGTTTGTTGATGAAATCTGATGATAGGTGGGTTTAGAAATGGTCTGCGGGCAAAACGTTATTCTGGTGAAATTTAATTAATTAATTAAATTAGGATTAAATTTGAGATTGAGGAATACTGATTAGATGCATGCTAGGTGTCGGAATGATTTGAGGATCATGATGATGTTATGGATATCGGTTATGGCTTTAAGGATTAGTATGTGTACGAGTATGATGAGATGTTATGTTGAGGATATGCCTTAGGCATTTATGAATGTGTTGAGGATCTGAGGCTTAGATTTGAGATATAGGTTGGTTGTGGTTAGTGAGACGAGTCTCCTAACCTTTGTAGTATGTGATTGTGTGTGCCTTGCTATTGCAGGCGTTGATTATTTCCCCAAGGGGAAGCTGTGACGTGGTACAGGTTACGAGTATATCAGGTAAGTCCATAGGACTTACTTAGCGTGCAATTGTGGATTGTAAGATTTTAATTGTTGTGTGTGTTCATATGATTGTGCATTTATAACCTAAACCGGACTAGGATGACCATTCATTACATTTATTTGGCCCAAGTGTATTATAACGGGCGGTAACCGCCGGTCTCTGCCTGTTGGTTAGGAGGAGGTGCCCTGAAGATGATCTCACAGGAGGGGACAAGTGAAGGTCACCCCCATTCAAAACTCCTGTGTTACGTTGGATGGGACGGGGTTCTTGAGGCTCCTCGTGTTACAAAAGAAGTTGAATTATTAATGGAATAACGTAATGAAAGATAATAAATGAATGTGTGTGGCATTGCATGTTTGAGATGTTGATGTGTGGTTGTGCTTTTACCTTCATGCTTTTCATTGCTGTAGCTAACGGTTTCATACCGTGTTGTAGTGTTCTGCAGGTTAGGAATACTGCAGAGTGAACCAGATGGTGTGACAAGCCGAGGACTTTTGTACATTAGGATGCTTGGGATGTGGGATCTTTTGTGGTTGTGGTTTATGTTGTTGTTTTGTACTCGGCTATGAGTTTGTAAACTCTTTTGATGTATCATACTCAGCTTTTATGCATTTGATTTTAATCTACCTGTGCCTTGTTGTAAGATCCAGTGAACTTTTTGTCAGGCTAGGGTCAGGATCCATTGTGAGATCCTAGCCCAATGTGACACTCCAAGTCCCGCGGATTTGGGGTGTTACATAGCATGCGAATCATTTTCCATGTCCATTACGAAGAAATCAGCAGGAAAAATTAGGTTGTCTACCATTACTAATACATCTTCGATTATTCCTTTCAGGTACACATTAGATCTATCAGCAAGTTGTACTACAATCCTAGTTTCCGTTAATGGCCTAAGGCAAAGTGATTTATAAATAGAATATGGCAAGACATTTATAGAAGCACCAAGATTCAAGCATAGCTTTGCCAAAACGAGTTTCCCCTATAAAACAAGGAATGCTTACCATGCCCGGATCGCTGCATTTCTTGGGCATTCTACGTTGGAAAACGGCGGATACATGCTCGCTCACTTGCACTTTTTGTTTCCCCTTCAGCTTTTGATTCCTCTTAATGGTGCAAAGTTCCTTCAAGAAACGAGCATATTTAGGAATACTCTTCACTAACTTAAGGAGAGGGATGTTTACCTCGCATTTGGAGAAGGTCTCAAAGAGATCCTTGTCCTCAATTATTCTTCTCACCTTTAGTGCCTCAGGGAAAGGAGTTGGTGGTTTCTCATAGTACAGTGGTGGAAACTCATGTTGGATGTGAGGATCCTTCTCAATAGAACTCTCTGTCGAGTTTTCCGCAGGGGCACCAGATTGTAGCGGCTTAGGGGTTGTCACCGCAGGGGCGGGGACATCCAGCCGCAGGGGCGGCGTCTGCTCAAAGCTGGGCATAGTTGCAGCCGCAGGGGCGGCTGTGGGTGCGGCAAACTCTTCAGAGGGTTTGTCTTGTAATTCTTTTGTTGGTTTCGGTTGGATTTGCTTCCCACTCCTTAATGTTAGGACACTAACATTCTCGTTGGGGTTTATAACCGTCTGGGAAGACAATCCTCCGGAGGATCTAGCTTCGATCCTTGTTATGGCTTCCGCCATTTGCCCAACCTATTTTTCAAGGTTCTTGATGCTGGATTCTGTTGTTTGGGCATGAGTAGCAAAATGCTTAGTCAAAACCTGCAACATATCTTCAGTTGATTGATACTTACCTTATCGGGGCTGCTGTTGTTGTTGGTTTTGTTGATCCCTCCAACGAAAGTTTTGTTAGTCACGCCAATTTGGCATGAAATTCTGTGCATAAGGATCGTTCCTAAGCCTTTGTTGTTGTTGTCGTCCATAGCCCATTGCATTCACCTCAGCATCGTCATCCTGGACTTGGGGACACATGTCCGTTGGGTAGTATGGGTCAGACAAACTCCACATGCCTTAAGCTGTTGTGGGGTTCCCATAAGCGTCAATCTCCTCAGCATCTCCTTCAGCTCAGCAAGCTCATTAGAGATCTCACTCTTCCCGGAATTCACAGCATGAACTCCTCTCTTGGAAGAAGTCCTTCCAAAGTTCCGGGTTCCTTCCGCTAGTTCCTGCATCTTTTCCAAAGCAAGGTCAGCGGTAGAGTTAAGAATGTTACCTCCACAAGCCGCATCGACGATCCTCCTTTCGTTGTCAAGCAAGCCATTGTACAAGTACAAGACTAGATCCTGAGTTGAATATCCATGAAAAGGACAGCTGGATCGGAGGCGTGCAAATCTTTTAAAGTACTCATAAAAGGTCTCATCCGCCTCTTGCTCGATGTTGCTTATAGCTTTTTTCAAGCTATTGGTTTTCTTAGCTGGGAAGTATTTCTCCAGAAACGCCTTGTGGAGATCTCCTAAGTGTCGATGCTGCCGGATGGAAGGTGGTAATACCAATCATCTCCTGCATCCTTGAGCGTGAAACCGAATGCCCTCATCTTGATTTGCTCTTCGGTGATGTTGGCCAGCTTCATGCTCATACACACGGTATGAAACTTTCCAATGTGCTT
The DNA here is from genome assembly GCA_033239125.1 of Fagopyrum homotropicum. Taxonomy (NCBI): domain Eukaryota; kingdom Viridiplantae; phylum Streptophyta; class Magnoliopsida; order Caryophyllales; family Polygonaceae; genus Fagopyrum; species Fagopyrum homotropicum. The sequence continues at coordinate 50,944,222 of BSWB01000007.1, read as the reverse complement.
GATGAAGTCTTCACCACTTAACCCATGGACAGATGGGAGCAAGTGAATGAGACTCGGCTTGAGCTCGAAGTTGATTCCTTCCCCATACCGCAGGAGGGTGTTGGGTCAAGTTCGGCTGCGTGAGTTGGCGAAGGGTACGGTCAGCCATCTCTTGTTGGAGTTATTATTGTCTACGTCGCCGGATGTGCCTCCTATCAATTTCTGGATCAAAAGTAAAAATTCCGGAGTTAGTAGCACGGGTTTGAACCATAAAAACAGTCCAAACCAATAATCAATAATAAAAATAAAATAAAAAAATAAAACTAAACTCCCCGGCAACGGCACCAAAATTTGACAAGAGCTTTTGCTTAGGTCGTTTTTTATCTTATCAAAATAAATCCCAACTTAACACTAGAACAAGTATAGCGGTTAAGTAAGGGTCGGACCCAAGAGAGTTTGGTGATATTTTAATTAAATTCAATTATTGATTATAACAAAGTAAAAGGGGGGGGGGTTTGGTTGAACTGATGCACACAAAACTAGAAAGCAATTAATAAAATGAAAAGGATGATGATGAGTGAATCTACACTAGGTTGATTATTAGCATGCGATTACTACTATGGTGAGTTCCTTTTTTCAAGTTTTCAAGTAATGTTCCCGTTTTGATCATATGTATATGTTGAGCCAACCGCATCAACACAACTTAACAAGTTTAGTGTTCCGTAAACCTAAGAGAACAAGCCACAAGTTAGCTTTCAAACAAAGACTAAGGGATATAAAGAGAAGATTAAAGCCATTAAACTTATCTTTATATTTGTGTTCCTTTTTCTTTAAGCAATTACAACCCGTTATTACCCAAAGGTTACTACTAGATTAAAGACCCGAACCCGGAATCTATTAATCCTAGTTCTTTGCAAGTACTTTAGAACCTAAGGTGATCAATCTTAAGTGATAATAAAACATGCCGTTAGACAAATGAAGATTAAGAAACACAAATATTAAAAGGTACTTACAACCAAAGTAACAATGCAGCTTCAAACCAACCCAATGTAGCAAGGGAACTAGAACCTCATTACAAGGAAAGCAAGAGAAAAGAAAGATAATTAAAATGGGAAAATGATGGATGATTTTAGCAATCAGCCATGAGTCTATTTATACTACAAATGGCACTAAATAGGAGTAAATAGCCGGCCAAAACAGCCACCTTTAATGCCATAAAGGTGGTGCAAACAGCCGGAGTAAAGTCTCTGTCGCCGAACCGCAAGGGCGGCCTTCAGATCCGCAGGGGCGGTCCAGGCAAAAACGCTTGATCTTCTTTGTGGCCGCAGGGGCGGCCTGGCAGTTCTGCAGGGGTGGATCATTAATGTTCTTCAAACGCTTGACTCTTCATCTTTCTTTCGCTTCTGATGTCGAGCCGTAGGAGCGGCCCAGTGTCAACGCAGGGGCGGTGACACGGACTCTTTGGCTTCACAGCTCCGCAGGGTGAGACGCGGGCAGAGGCGTAGGGGCGCCATGGAAGGGCGCAGGGGCGGTGACAGTCTTCGTTCCGGGCGCTGGCGAAGGCGCAGGCTGCGTTCCGGAGTACAGTGTCACCCGTTGGGGCGGTGACATTGCTCCGCGGGGGCGGTGAGGCACCAGAAGCTTTGCTTCGTGAATGGTCTTCAACTCTCAAGTACTTATAACTCCTCTTTTATCTTATTTTAGTCTTCTTCTTCTAGATCAAGGAGTTAGTAGCATAAAACGACTCTAATGTGATAAAAAGACTCTAAAAACTAACCTAAATGATAGTGTTTCCATCACCTATCACTTCCGCCAACTTATTTCCAACGTTAGAATCCATCCGCACAAAATAAAACGGAGTAGTTAAAGTTCAAGCTCGATCTAGATCCAGATTTTGTCCTTGAACGTATCCAAGAACACATCAGTCACCATGCATCTTTGGAATGTAGTGGGAGTGTTGCACCAACCGAAGGACATTCTTTTGTATGCGAACGTCATGTAAGGACATGTGAAAGTGTTCTTCTCCCTATCGTCTAGGTGGATAGGAATCTGGAAATAACCATTATTACCATCAAGCAAACATAAATGAAAATGTTTGGCTAACATCTCCCCCACGGTGTCAATGAATGGAAGCGGGAAGTGATCTTTCCATTATGATTTATTCAAGCGTTGATAATCGATTCACATCCTCCATCTAGTGACCGTTCTTTGTGGATTTAGTTCATCTTTATCGTTCTTCACTATTGTCATTCCTCCTTTCTTTGGCACAACATGTACAGGGATGACCTACTAGTTATCGTCTATGGGGTATATTATTCCAACGTCAAGAAGTTTGAGAATTTGCTTCTTGATGACTTCTTTCATTGGTGGATTTAGTCTTTGTTCCGCTTCCTGAGAGGGTCAGGCTTCTTCTTCCAAAGGAATCTTATGCATGCACAGCAAAAGGTTTGTTTTTGTTAGATCATCAATGGAGTAACCTAAAGCCTTTCACTGAAACATTAGTACATCTAGGAGACGTGAAGTCTTAGTTTCAAATAGCAAAGAGCTAACGATTACCGGAAGAGTCGAGTCAGGGCCGAGAAGTTCATACTTGAGATACTTTGGGAGTGGTTAAATTCAAGTATAGGTGGGGAAGAAGGAATACCTGGTATTTTTGTAGAATTTATGCAATTGTAGGCCACGCCAAATTGTTCAAAGAGGGAGACGGCTTGAGTCATGGGTGAGATGGCTTTGAGATAGCTTGGGAAGTCGTCCCTCATTCCGGCTCTGGCCATTTGAATCTTGTCTGATGCTATGGCATTTGAAGAAGTTCCAAATTTTAATTTTGGAATTATGCAATTGTTGTTCAAAACGGCTTGAGAAGCCGTCTAACAAGTCGTTTTTATTCCATCTAGATGCAATTTCATGCCATCTTGCAATGGAATTTGTGAGGGTCAGTTTGTCCATGAATTTGGGTTTGTGAATTGGCTCGAAGGTTGATATGGGGTCATCTATAGCTTTTCGAATAGAGTTTATAGTTGGTGTCAGCAAGACATCATCTTTGGGATCTTGTACATCTTTAGATAAGCAAACTTGGAAAAGATCTTTAGAAATCACGGTGAGCATGCATTCTTGCACAACAAGATCTATATTACCAATGAAGTTCACATCATATTCACTTGATGGTTGTTTTATAATTGTCGAGAGTTTGTACTCTATTGTTTGATCTCCTAAACGAAATATCAATATCACGTCACTTACATCAATAAGAGCACCTACAATGGCTACGAATGGTCTACCAAATTTAACAAGAGCAAAAGCAATAGTGACATCTATAACAACACAATTAATAGAAACTTCAAACCCGTTAAGATTTACCTACACATCTGTTATCATTCCCACATTCTTCATTGTGACTTTATTTGCCATGATAAGAGTGAACTTGACATATTGAATATCCTTAAGATTCATTTTTCCACAAAGGTCAAAGGGATTATGCTTACGCGGGCTCCTGAATCACGTAGACAATTCTGAATTTGTCCTTTAATGTCAAGAGAAACACAAAAACTTCCCAGATCTTCCTATTTGATAAGCATTCTATCCATGAACAAAGCATTGCACTCTTTGGTCAGGGATATTGCTCCCTTGCACTTCACAAGTCTTTTGTTGGACATAATTTATTTCATAAACTTAGCATAGGTTCGCATCTACTTCACTACTTCGGTGAGAGGAAACTTCACATAAAGTTTATCCATTAATTCAAGGATCTTCCCAAACTGTTCATCGATTATGGTTGTATTTCTTCCTTGTCGAAAATGAAGGGGAGGCTTTGATGACATGAATGATGACCTATATTTAGACATGCATTTAGTTAGCTTAACACTGTTTTGCATGCATAAGACCTGAATCCATAGACTTTAAGCTCATATTTGCATACTTTACTAGAATAGATATCTACACGGATTCTTGTTGCATTTGTAGGTAATTTGGCAGATTTTGGAGCAAAATGGAACATATGAGGACTAAACCTCAAGATGCATCATATTGGGACATGATGGAGCATAAAAGGAAGCTAGGAACACACACTAAGGGTCAGGCAAGGAGCTAAGGAAAACGAACGCAACTAAGAAATCTCGGCCCCGACTCGAATGAACCAGCAAGAGGCACGGGGGCGGGCCATCACAGCCGGAAGTACAACCAAGTAGGAGGCGCAGGTGCGAACCAGCCATGGCGCGGGTGTGGCTCGGTTCTTGTCCAAGTGTGGCCCAGTCCGGCGAGGCTGTGCGATTCATTTATTTTTCGGCCCATGGCGTGGAGCTTAAAACCCTAGAATTTTTTATAAGATTGAACTCTTGCAGCATGTAAAGAGGACGACTTTGACCTACCTCTCTCTCAGAGGACGGATTTAACCTACCTCTTCACATAGAAGGGAAGGGTCGACGGCTGGATAGCACTTGACACATCCTACCACGCTCAGATTCACGCCCCATGGAAGTTGGATTTCTACGCCATTGTTAGTTACAACACATTGAGGATTGAGACGATTGAAGATTCTTGGAGGGAAATACTTTGTTTTTAGATTTCATTGCTTTTGAACACAAGGTTGGAATTTAGTTGTTGCTTTGCTACAATTTTGATTATTGAAGACCCTTTACTAAGTATTTCTTTCCCTTCTCTTGGTTATTTTGGTTTTATGAGTTGTTTGATGTAATATATCTTTGTTGATCTCAATATGTGTGTTGTTGGCGAAAACCCTTGCGATTATAGGGTAATTAGTTGATGGTTGTGGTATAGATGATGATAGAATGAACCCTTAAGTTAGATTGGATCCTGAATGTTGGTTTTAACCTACGCAGTTACCGAATCTCGGTCTGTTCTAAAGAATCTTTTCCGAGATTTGAGCAAGAACAGTCCGAGATTTTCCCTGTTAATCCGTTCATGTTATATCCTTAAGATTATGTTATAGATTGCATAAATCCTAGTCTTGTTGAGCATTTCAAGCTTATATCTAATCTTGGGAAGAGACTTACTCGGTGATTCCCTTTCTTGGTTGCCAAAGATAATGAGTTATAGATAATAAAGGTTTATCCTTTATTAGGTTTGAGTGTGCCTTCTTCTTGCCTTTGTGAGCTTACTTGAGACTTACCTGCTTAAGGTTAGTTCTTTTCTCTTAGGTTGAGTTGTTGATTTGAGTTTATAGTTCTTTTCCTTAGATCCTTGAGACTTACCCGGTAATAGGATCTTTGGTTTGGGATTAGCGGATAGTGAGACCTCCCTCATAATCTATCCCACCTTAAAAACACCTTTCCTTAGCAATTTCAGCTTTGTCCATAGATCGCTAGAAGTCTTGAATCGAAACCACAATCGGATACTTTGATGTCTAGAATCTACAATTTTCCCAATATCACTTATTTATTTCCCCTCTGTCCTTGTGTTCGACCATGGAATATTTGCTTTTGCTACAACTTATCCGTACATTGGGGGTTCGCTTATTTGCTTGGCTTTTATTTCATGTATAAATTTAAAGCTTATTCTCATTCATTATTCACATGTGTTTCAGAGCGAACAAGTTTTTGGCGCTGTTGTCGGGGACTAGGTCCAGATCGGTAGCTGTGCGTGATTATTGATTGAGTAGACCTTTTTGTTGCTTTTACTCTTGTTTTTCATTGAGTCTGTGATCTTTCAGGCTCGCCGATGGACGTAAGGAGTCTCAAAGCTTAATTTGATGAAGCTTTGAGACAACTTAGGCTTACGGAAAAAGCCTTGGAAGAAGAGAAATGGAGAACAAGAAAGATGGCTAGACTGGAGGAGTATGAATATTTGCAGTACATATATGCATTCTACTAGTTTAGTGACGAATGAGAAAGAGAGGAAGTTATTGAGGATGAGCTCGTATATTGGGATGAGCTTTATGCCCCTTACGAGGTGTAACACCCCAAGTTCTGTGAACTCGAAGCGTTACGAGCTAGGACCTCACAATGGGTCCCGATCCTCAAAGTAGCAACGACAACATCGGATCTTACAAAGGGAAAGCAACTACAGAAATATAAACCTGATCCCGTCCTATATTGTACACAAACCCCGTCTGACCACACTTGGGTCAATTACGGTTATAAAAGATCAATCTTAGTCCAGTTATCCGTTATAACAATAAAGAACGCAAACAAGCCAATACACTCAAACCAATATATGGAATGAAGCTAAGTAAGTCCAGGGGACTTACCTCACTCAAAGGTAACTCAAAGGTCAGAGAACAACTCAGTTTCCCGCAGGAAAGAATGACGGAAAGCCTGCTCAACAAGGCATAACAAGTCAGGAACGCAACGATTGCTAGAAGTCTATAACTTCTAGTCTCAATGATCTCTAAGAGATCTCCCCAAGCTAAGGTCTCAACCTTAGTCTTATAGATCAAGAAGGTTCAACAACATCAACATAAGTCAAGGGAAGGAACGAGGAAAGCAAGGAAGGAAGCAGCTCACCAAAGACGGGAACACTGTAGACAAAACTGCGGGGGTGACACTTGGCAGATCTACGGGGTCGGCCCTGTGTAGGCACGGGGGCGGTGGCGTGACATAACGGTTGTCGACTCCTTCGACAGCAAGGAACACAGTGAAGGCCAAAGATTGCTTCTCTCAACCCACATACACGTCACAACTCAACCAAGGGAGTCTGTGAATATCAACGAATCAACAACGGGAAGGCCAACAAGAATCAAGGCTCAAACTTGATTCTTGGAGAAGAAGAAAAGGAAGAACGAAAGAAAACAAAACACAAGGGAAAGGCATGCAACAACTCATGAACGTGAGGGAGAGCGTAGAAGCAGAAGACTTACACGTTCAGTAAGGAATCACAAGGAAGAAGGTTGCAGCTTTTGAGGTTGAAGGAAAACGTATGCAAGAAACGGGAAAAAGAAGAGAAAGAGGAAATTTATAGAAAAGGGTTAGAAAGATTGAAGAAAGGACGTTCTAGGGTTACAAAAATGATTGGAAAGCCGGCCTACAAGAAAGAAGATCGGATCTTCTATCTATGGAAAGAAATAAAAACATGATAAAATAGATTAGCGCGATCTAGGGCACAACCGCAGGGACGGTGCACCCTGCTGTAGGGGCGGCTCCCTTCACCGTGGAGGCAGTGAATGTGAAAACAGCGGCATTACACGAGGTTTATGAACAAGATCATGAACCTTCAATACCTCAAATGCAACCTCTTGGAGATCAATTTGAATCAAAGTTCAAGAAATTGATGAAGAGGTTGGACAACCTCGAAAGCACCTTATCCTATGCTAACAAAGCTAAGCTGGAAGAGGTGTACAAGGAAGAACTACCAGTTATAAGCATTCCTCTTTTCGACCCTAAAGTTCCTGTTGAAGTTCTCAAAGAGGAAGAGGAAGATGTAGAACACCTTGGCAAAATTGTTGAACCATTGGCCAAGATTGAGGTACAAACAATTGAGTTGGATGAGATATCATATGCAGATTGTCATCTTGGAAAAAAATCTTAGACCAAGATTTGAAGGACCTCACATGGTACTTGCTCTTACTCCCTCTATATTTCTTAGTCATTCCCGAGATGTACCCAAGAGTTGGAGGTCCCTCCCAAATGAACCTCCTAAGGTAAAAATGAAATTTCTTCTGGATTTATTGAATATTAACCATGTGAAGATAGATTTCAGAGCATTTGCCCTCATAAGGCTTAACATTCCTCGGATTATTATGATTAATGTTGGAAAGCTCTTGCTGCTAAGGCCAGTAAGTGCTCTTTGTTCAAGTATGGGGTCAACCATCTCCTAAATACCCTATACCATCCTCGAGCTAGTGGACAAGAGAAGATCTTGAATGGAGAAGCTAAGAGGGTTCATGAGAAGCAAATTTCTAGGTCCCGGAAAGGATGGAATGCAAATCTTAATTATTCCTCATGGAAGCGTAAGAAAGCTATAAGGATTTCGGTGAGAACCAAACCATACAAGCTTGTAAGTGGAAGATCCTACCATTTTCCGGTAAACTTAGGAACTGAAACCTTTTTGGAACAGTTCATGTGTGGAATTGATGAGCGATCCGAAGTTTTCGATGTACATTGAGTAGTCCCCATGAACATAGGTCCAGCTAGCACTTTAAACCAAGCGCTTCTTGGAGGCAACCCAAGGTATGTCTTTGTCTTTTTCATACATAGCTTAGTTAGATTTTTCTTTTCTTTGGTATGTTTTGTGTTCTTGTGTTTTTGGATGACATAACCTAGGTTTTCTCAAAGAAGAATGAATCATTAGCTGAGCTGAGAATGTTGGAAGATCGAGATTTTGATGGAGAAGGAGCGCGGAAACCGCTAGCAAATGAACGAAGCCCAAAAGCCAAAAATCTCGGCCAAAAGTGGAAAATCTAGATCAAGATTTTAGACCATTCACCCAAGATTTCACTACAGGGAGAAACTTCGACCAAAAATCTCGCCCCCCCCCCCCCCCCCCCTCAAAAATCTCCAAAAAAAATATTAAGGAACTATATATGGCCGAAACGCGTTCTCTTTATTCAACAACATTCTCTGACACCAATAAGAGTACCAGGGTTCTCTATCCGAGCTTCTACAGATTTCCGCTGCCACCACCGCCCGAAGAATGATTGTCGTTGCTTGATTCACCATGTTACATTGTGAGTATCCTATTTCACCATTTTTTCGAAATTGGGAACAATGTGAGTTTTAAGTATGGGGTAGAGGTATTTACAATACCTTTTGCATGTTGCACATTTCTTTTATTGTATCGCATTTAGAGTAGTTTTCTTTTTCTTGTCACACGTTTCCTTTCAAGTTTTGCATCATTTATGTTTTTGAAAAATCCAAAAAAAAAAATTTGAAAATTTTGAAAAAGTTTGTGCTTCTAGGATGGATATGATCCCTATGATGATATTGTTTGTGAAATAGCTATGATGATCTTTATATGCTTGAATTGATTTATGACATATGTGGGATTTGTATACTTTGCTAAAAATTCATGCATGATAGTAATATGCTTTTATCTAAATCATGTTGAGTGTTGAAAGTTGAAACCGCGTGATAAGTTCTTACATATATTTTTGGAATGATTAAGGCAATTCAATTTTCTTTCTTTCTTCTTCTTGATCATGCTTCGCATCTCATATATATATATTTGTCTCCCTTTACCTATCCGGGGATTAGGAAGCATGTTAGTGAAAAGCTATGTGAAGTTGAAGTTGAAGTTGAAAGTGAAGTATGTGTAGAAAAGTAGGTTTGGGGATGTTGATCATGATGATGAATAACTCGGTACCAGTCACATACCCGGCGTTTGTATCTTACCAAAGTCTGATTGATTGATAGTCTTAACGAGTCATGGTATGTGCATCCGGTTTGAGTCATGGTATGTGCATCCGGTTTGGGGACGTTGATCATGATGATGAATAACTCAGGCTACTGTGCACGTATGTCATGTTCTCAAGTGAAAAAGTAAAAAGAAAAAAAAAAGTGAAGTGTATAACTGCTTATTTTTTATGGATGTTGTTTGAAGTTGATGTTGTGGAGTTGTTCCTTTTTACCGGATTTTTTGCACCACATATCCTAAAGAGCATCCTACCCATGACACGTTTCTTGGCCTTTTCTTGTTAAAGTCTTTAAGACCTTTTAGCACATGTGTTTTGAGTTGGTGGTTTAAATTGGATTCTTCGTGATTGATTTTGATAAATTGCATTTTGTTGTGCATATTATGATTTCACGTAAAGTGTGACTATCCTTTCCATGCCTATATTTATCTTTGATCATACGATGATTATTATGAGCTATGAAGCATTGTTTGAGGGTGATCTATGAATAGAAGCACAACCAAAAGTATTTGTGTTTTTTCTTGTTTTTGCATATGCATAATTCATATCATCTTGTATCCTAAGTTTGAACTTTGCTTAGGGACAAGTAAGAGGCAAGTATGGAGTATTTTGATGACATGAATTATGACCTATATTTAGACATGCATTTAGATAGTTTATCCCTTTGTTTTGCATGCATAAGGCATGAATCCATAACAGTTAAGCTCCTATTTGCATACTTTGCTAGAATAGATGTGTACACGGATTCTTGTTGCATTTGTAGGTAGTTTGACGGATTTTGGAGCAAAATGGAACATATGAGGACTAAGTCTCAAGATGGATTATATTGGGACATGATGAAGCATAAAAGGAAGCTAGGAACACACACTAAGGGTCAAGCAAAGAGCTAAGGAAAACACACGCAGCTAGGAAACCTCAGCCCCGACTCGAGTGAACCAGTAGGAGGCACAGGGGCGGGCCATCCCAGACGCAGGTACGGCCCAACAGGAGGCGCTGGTGCGGACCAACCATGGCGCGGGTGCGACTCGGTTCTTGCGTAGGTGCGGCGAAATCCGGCGAGGCTGCACGATTCATTTATTTTTCGACCCATGGCCCGGAGCTTCAAACCCTAGGTTTTATTATAAGATTGAAGGCTTGCAGCACGTAAAGAGGACGGCTTTGACCTACCTCTCTCTCAAGGGACGGCTCTGACCTACGTCTCTCTCTTAGAGAATGGCGACACATAGAAGGGAAGGCTCGACGTCTGGATAGGACTTTACACATCCTAACACGCTCAGATTCACGCCCCGTGGAAGTTGGATTTCTGCGCCATTGTTAGTTACCATACATTGAGGTTTGAGAAGATTTGTGAAGATTCTTGGAGGGAAATACTTAGTTTTTAGATTCCATTGCTTTTGAACACATTGTTGGAACTTTGTTGTTGCTTTTGCTGCAGTTTTGATTATTTAAGACCCTTTGTTAAGTATTTATTTCCTTTCTCTTTGTTATTTTGGTTTTATGAGTTGTTTGATATCATATTTGTTGATCGGAATATGTGTGTTGTTGGCTAAAATCCTTACGATTCTAGGGTGATTAGTTGATGGTTGTGGTATAGATGATGTTAGAATGAACCTTTGAGTTAGATTGGATCCTGAAGGTTGATTGTAACCTACGCAATTACCGAATCTCGGCCGAGATTTGAGCAAGAACATCCCGAGATTTTTCCTGTTAATGCATTGATGTTATATCCTTAAGCTTAGGTTATAGATTTCCCAAATCTTGGCCTTGTTGAGCCTTTGAAGCTTATATCTAAACTTGGGAAGAGACTTACGCGGTGATTCCCTTTCTTGGTTGCCAAAGATGATGAGTTCTAGGTAATAAAGGTTTTTCCTTTATTGGGTTTGAGTGTGCCTTCTTCTTTCCTTTGTGACCTTACTTGAGACTTACCCGGTAAAGGTTAGTTCTTTTCCCTTAGGTTGAGTTGTTGGTTTGAGTTTATAGTTATTTTCCTTAGATCCTTGATACTTAACCGGTAATAGGAGCTTTGGTTTGGGATTAGTAGATTGTGAGACTTCCCCCGTAATCTATCCCACCTTAGAAACACCTTTCCTTAGCAATCTCAGCTTTGTCCATAGATTGTTATAAGTCTTGAATCGAAAACCACAACTGGATACTTTGATCTCTAGAATGTGCAATTTTCCCGATTGTCATATTATTCACATTGATTGCTTTTTGTCTTTTCTTTCTTTATAATTAACCTTGATATATTCTATCATTAAATTATCACCTATTGATTTCACCTCAATCCTTGTGTTCGACCTTGGAATAATTTCTTTTGCTACAATTGATCCGTACACTGTGGTTCGCTTATTTGCTTGGCTTTTATTTCATGTATAAGTTTTAAACTTATTCTCGTTCATTATTCACACACGTTTGAGAGCGAACAAGCTTGCATGGTGGAGGAAGGACGTAAGGTGTATCTTTCTTGGTTGGCTCCTCCTCGGTTTTCTGCACATCGGAAGAGGCTAGGAAGGAACTTAAAACCTGGTTCTTTAGTTACTTTCCCGCTCCTTAAGGTGATAACATCAAATTCTTTGGAGTTGGTCTGAGTGGAGGGCGATACAACTTTCTCAGTCAATTCTTTCATATGCATGTTGTATTCAGCTTTGGCTGATATTAAGTTCAAAGCGAAGGTTTTCATTGCGCACATAATGTCTTCTAATGCGGGTTCCACATAGCTCTTTGTTGGTAGAGATGGTACCATGAGAAAAGGTTCCCCTTTTGGTGGGGAGGTGTTGTTTAGGTCAGTAAGAGCAGAGCATTGATGAGCATCTTGTCCTGCCTTACTGCATAATAGGCATAAGCTAATTAATTCAGTAGCATCGAGGTCATGACTCTAAGAATTACCTCTTTCTTCGCAGGTCTTTAACTCTTGATTCTTTTTTCGTGGGGGAAATTTTCCAACATGTTGAACTACCTCTACAAAATAATTCCAAGTTTCATCTACGTGTATCTTGGTGAACTTGTGACGATTAACAATGTCCATCATATCTCTTGACACATCATTTAAGTCATTGTAAAAATATTCTAATAAAACTCTCATCTGAAATTGTGATGTGGACAAATATATATATCATTTTTGTGAATCTTTCCCAAGTATGGTGGATATCTTCACAATCTTTCATCTCAAATTTAATCAGATTCATTCCAGAAATACGAGTCCTACTACGGGGAAAAAACACTTAGAAAATTAGTAGTAAATTGCTCCCATGTAACGTACTTACTTGCTGGTTCTTTTTCAAACCAACTGCGAGCATTGCTACCTAGAGAAAATACGAATGCTCGTAGTTTTATGGCATCATCTGACACATTGCGAAACTTAATCGTATTCATGATATCTTCATAATTTCTCAAGTGGCAGTGAAGGCTTTCACTTTCCTCATTGTTGAACTTGCTTTCTCTAATAATTTCTATAGTCTAAGCGCCCAAGACAAATTATTCATCTTTGTTGTCTAGAAATACCCAAGTGTGTGTAGGGACAGACTATTTAGGGTCCAACGTGTGTAGTGGATTAGCACTTTGTCCTTCAGGGTTTCAAACTACGGAACAAAGACAAAAAGGAAACCACAAATCAAACTAACAAGAAAACTTAGGATTTAGGTCTATTAGAGACAACCAAACTATGTGTAGTCCCGGACAACGGTGCTAAAATCTTAATCGTAGAATTTTTAACAAATAGTTAACAACAACCTCCCCCAAAAGGGTGGATGTAGTATATCCGGGTATCAAATTCAAAGGGACCACGTTTGTATTGGTTGAAGAAAATAAACAAATATACTAAGCTGGAAAAAACAGGAATAAGTAAAATCAAATTTGTAGGAATCAAACCGTGAACATAGATCAATTTCTAACAAGGTGTGAGATGATATCTTTAGGATTAGTGATCTAAGGAAGCAAGTATCCCCGTTGTAATGAATCAAACAGTAACCACGTATGTGAATAACCTGAACTTCAACAGAAATAATATAGGTAACCATCTAAAATATCCTATGACATAGACAAACAAAGATCGTGCTTTCAACCTTTCGTAGCCCTCAATCCTGCGATTCGGCATGAATATGAAAATACGTTAACAACTTAGAAATACGGAAAAGACCAAAAGAAACTGATGAGGGACCATCCCGACACCAACTATACAAGGACCAATCACTAGAGCTAGAGAAAATGCATTGAAGGAGAAGGAAGCTACATTATCTTCAAGTCATGTCATAGAAGGATATGTCACTAGATCAAGAGCAAAGTCCATCCAAGAAGAGGTTGTTAGCTTATTGGCAACATGCACATCTAAAGAGACTCTACTTATGTCTAAGTCTTCTTTTGTGACATTGGTGTCTACTATGGAAGGATCCTACGAGAGTGAAGATGATCAAGGAGCCAAGAAATGTGGCTAAATCAAGATTTAACCAAGCCAGTCAAAATCTCGGCCCTGAAAACCAAATCTCGCCCACAAATCTTGTTGAAATTTTCTTCTGTCGAGATCCATAAGATCCTGTCGAGATCTTATTAGTTTTTAGATATTTTGTTTTCTTTAATACCTTAAAGCTCGAAACATTCTAAAGTTATATTTTGGGTTTGTTTCAATCTTTTGGTTTTGATCATCTCTTTTAAGATTATCTTTTATTTTTATTTTCTAGACGAATCTCGCCTATAGTTAGCATAGAAGGTCAAGACTTAGAGGTAGATTTGATTGATTACTATTTCCACAATTATGTGAGATACTCGTTGCTACGTTTATCAAGTTTTTGTTTTATTCATTTCAATTCGATCAAAAAAAGAGTCGTTGATTAAATAGTTGTGAGTCCTTGTTAAGTTGTTCTTTTTTGTGTTAATCTTATTGAAGATTGGTGGTACTAGTTAAACTAGTCCGTTCTTCTGCTTGTCCTTTTGATAAGGCTTGTGTAAGGTTAAAGAATGAAGGCTTAAGGTAATTCTTTGTTGAGGGTTTTGATCTCATTGTTCAAGGTTCTTTGCAAGTCTAGCGTTAAGTCCTGTCTTCCTATATTTTTCATATTTTCATTCCATTATTCATCTTCTTATATTTCCATTATCATTCCATCAAATTCACGTTCTTTGTGTTCGAGTTTCATAAATATCCGTCTTTCCATACAAATCTCGCCCAAGATTTGCACCGAGATTTCCATTTGTCGTTGATTTTGTGAACTTCGGTCTAGATAGGGAAGTTGCAGCATCAACCCCACATCAAAGTGGTATCAGAGCAAATCGATTGAACTTCAACTCAAACCTTTGTTGTCAAGCTAAGAATATCTTGTTTGAGTATTTTTATTTGATCCTTCTTTGAGTCATATAAAATCGAGTATTTTCTAGTTTTCATCTTTTGTGCGATTATTTTAGTTTTACTTGCGTTGACTTGTGTCTATTAGAGAAGAGAGAGAGACGTCATAGCCCAAACACAAGTCAGCCACACCCTAAACTAAAATCTCACATGTGTTCTAGAGGAATCTCGCCCGCGGTTGTGTGCTCAAGCCCGAGATTTTACGTTGCTTGGCAAACAATTTGAGATTTTCTCCCTATCCCATCGAGATTGATACTTATAATTAAGTCAAATCTGATCATCCATAGCTACATATCCATAAAGGAAAGAGATTTAAAAGTTATTTTATTGTTAGGATCTTATCTAGTCGGTGAGATCTTATCATATCTTTCAAATCCTAACGGAATATCCATCCAAAAATATCTTCCTATTTTATTAAAGTAGCCGCCACCTTCCATATATACATATTGATCCCATAACTCTACAAGAAATCCCGAAACAGTTCTCTACCGTATTGTCAACGCTATTTCATATCCTCAAATATACCCTACAAGTTGAGCAAGACCCTTTCGAGTACGAGTTGTTGTGATCAAAATAAGAAGGGATCATCAAGGCAACAAGGGAGGAGTATATACCCCACATCATATTCAGTGTTTGTCAACGACACTTGATGATTTAACAATCTCGACCCTCTGTCACAAAATCTCGCCCGATATTTAGGTCCAAATTTGCTACTGTTGCGATTTTATTGAAATATTTTTGAGGCAGAAGTTGAAAATTTTAAGTGTACCAGATTCAAGCGGAAATCCAAAGAAGATGTTTCATACCACCCTTGATCCAGTTCATAGCCAAAACACCATACTTTTGAGAAATCTCGACCGTGAGACAGAAATCTCCCGAGATCCATACCGAGATTCCTTTTTGTTGAAATTAAACCTACCCGACTATCTCTCTATAATTGTAGAAGTTCAAGGTGCGTAAAACTCTCTTCTTAATCTATTGCGTGCCTATTTTGTGCCTCTTTCTACTCTAAACACATTGAGTCTATTTCTTTGGGTGTATTAGTTAGTATTTATACTTTCTATCATACTAATTGTGTCTACTTGCAATATTTTTTCCACCTTGTGTCAATTATGTGAAGAGACTTCCAGCAGGTTTACCTTGACTATCTTTCAACAGAAGAACCTTCTTCCGAGCCACGTCGACTATCTAAGTCATCCAAGGAGCTCTAGTTGTAGCTAGTCACTGATTTGTAAAAAAGTATTAATCCATCAATCGCAATTACATCACATCATCTCGAGATTCACAATAGAGTGTGAGTGTGAGAGAAAACAAGTAAGGAACTTTCGTTTTCACTAACGTCACCAGTTTGTTGTTACTTTGTGTGTTTGTGTAGATGTCAAAGCATGCTAGCCCTCGAGGGTCACATAAAAGTGAATTGTCGGATCTGGAGGCCATAGATATGCTAAAACAACTCATGGATACAGTCTCCATGTTGGTTGAAAGAATGGAGAAACTGGAAACTCATTCCAAAGAACAAATTTCATCCCTGTAGAGCCGAGATTTGCTACTGACGTTGGTGAGCTCATGCGATCCACCTATGCCACCATCCCCTGATCCACTTCCACGGCCCCTCAAGGGCCACTTATGAGATATCCAAATCCGGAAATACACCTAATATTTCGGATTTTGTTAATGAATTTCATGAATTGGAGGAAGAGGATGACAAAGGCATGTGGAGAGACTATCCTAGATGTAACCATCGTCCTAGGAGAGTTAGAGACTTGGAACCTTATAGGCATCACCAAGAGCATGATGGAATTGACAAAGTGAAGGTCAAAATTCCAAGTTTTGAAAGTAAATGCGATCAAGTTGCCTTTATGGAGTGGGAGACTAAAATCGAGCAAATTTGTTCTTGCCGCAACTTTAGTGAGCAAAGGAAGATCCAATTTGCAGCGTTGGAATTTCAAAGTTATGCCTTAGTGTGATGGGATCATCTTGTCAGAGAAAGGAGAAAAACGTTAGATCCGCACATCAACACTTGGGAGCAAAGGAAGGCCTTGATGAGAGCTAGATTTGTGCCTCAACACTATCCTAGAGCATTGCGGCAACGACTAGAGAACCTCAAGTAAGGTTCCATGAGTACGGATGAGATTTACACCTCTATGCAAATGGCAATGGTAAAAGTCAATGTTATAGAGGATGAGGAGACAATAATGGCTCATTATTTGCGTATTTTGCATCCATCTTTAGCAAACAAAATTGAATTGTATCCCTATGCTACTATGACAGATTTGTTGCATTTGGCCATCAAAGTGGAGAAAAATACCAAAGGAAGGAGTCAAGCAACTAGGAAAAATTTTGGAAATACAAGCGGGTGAAAGCAACAGCAATCTCAACCCCATGGAGCACAAGGTCGAGATACTGCAGCCGCCGTCAAAGACGAGAGAAGGAGCAAAAATCTTGACCTAGAAGCATCCAAAATCTCGCCTCAGTCAGTAGAACCTCGACACTCGAATGAGCCTTCGAGTGGTCCTAAAGGGAACAATTCTAACTCTACTTTACATTCTAGAGATATTGTATGCTTTAAATGTCAATAGGTCACTATATGAGAGATTGTCCTAATAAAAGGATTTTATTTATAAATTAACTTGGACAATATGAAAGTGAAGAAGAGCATGACAATGATCATACACGCCTTAATGCACTACATGAACATGATAGAAAAGTGATGAAGGCATTGAGTTTGAACATGGAGAGTCTTTGATTGCTAAGAGAACATTGCATGTTAATATAGCTCCATTTGAGGATAATCAAAGGGAGAATATTTTTCATTCTTGATGTCTTGTTAAGGGGAATGTGTGTAATATGACTATTGATAGTGGTTGTTAGTTTAATATTTGCAACTATAGTAGTAGATTTACGTGCTTGGTTGCTCTCAAAGAATTTCATAAGGAATTTCACATTTTCACCAACAATAACAAGGTATTTCTAGTATCAACGTAATGTATCCTTGTAAAGCCATGGGAGTTAGTAATATTAACTATGTTCCTGATAGCATCATCTAAACCACTGTAGAAATACTCAAGTAACGCCCCTTAGAGAAACCTTGGTGAGGACAAGAGAGAAGGAAACAATTGTTCGTTGCTTGATTCAGAATCCGTAATGTCGCAAGTAACTTGAGTTTATATGTTTCAAAGATTAAGAAAAAGAGTTTCAGGACCAAATTCACCACAACATACATATCAAATCTCAATTGACAATGATCAATTCATAATATAATGTAAAACATGATATGCAGGGGATAATTTTGTCCGGCTCATGCATTTTGCAAAATAGGAAAGGCGTGAGTGACTCGGCTCTCGCATTTCTCCATCAACACCTAGAAGACTTAATAGTAATAAAGAGATGCATGCTTGGCTCTCACAATTTTCTTAGAACAACTTAAAATTACCATAACCCTCAATAGATAAAAACTCAAAGGATATGGATCATTATCCAAATCATAGATCATAGCAATCAGGCTCTTCAAGCCCTAGAACGAATAAATTAAGCAAGACATAACTTTATTGAAATTCACAACTTTATTAATCGAGAGAAAATAGACTAGTCGGTCAATCGACATTGTAGCACACAAACACATCTTTGAAAAGTTTTGAATAAAATATGGATTAAAAAAAGTCTAATGGCGAAATGCCTTATTTATACGAAGGACTAAGGTTTGCATATCTTATCTAAATCTACCAAACCCTATCTTCTAACTAAAAAAGATAAAAATGCCCAACTAGACAGACTAAAAGATAGACTATATTAAAAAGGATAAGTCATAGAAGATAAAACGTCCAAAGTAGATCCGTTGTGGGACCGGTTGGCCGATCAGTGGGCCCAAATGGCCGTTCACCAAGAAGTGATCCGGGTGACTTTACTCTAGAGAAATGGTCATGTGCTCGGTAAATTTTTTGGAGGTTGGCCGATCAAAGGTTGGTGGTCGGCTGACTATCTCCAAAGCTCCGAGGAAATCTTCGTTCCTCACTCTCAGATCTCAATCAATTATGTCATGACCTCGAATTCCTTGACCGTGGGAAGAGTCTTAGTGTGCTGAATTAATATCTTCCGTAATAAATTTATTTTACCTCCGGAGATGCTTAGAATGCATGCAATTTTATTAGCATACCAACAGATCTCCAAAACAGAAAAAGGAAAGGAAATATGTCAACAAACAATACAACTATCTTATGGGATAGTTAAGAATAATGATGGAAAACATGCTAAAATGGATGTTATCATGTTTCATCCCTTATTAGAGAAGACGGGCAATTGGAATTTGATTGGTAGGGATACTAGAGGGCTTTGCATTTGGACTTATGGTCGAGGAAACATGAACATAAGTGGAGGCTATGGAAGGTAGGGGGATAAACATACATGGATGAAGAAGAGGTAGTGGGGTCTCGAGTAACAAGAGTCGAGGATGGGATATCCTCCATCAAAGCATCATCTTCTCTCGTAATGAAGTGGTCGAGAGAAACCTCATCATTAGACTTTGTTCGCTAATTAGTGTTCGGTAATGTTTCAACCTTGAAAATAGGCGATAGAGTTGAAGTGGACGATTCAAGTGGTTAAGGTGTCCAAATCAATATCGGAATCATAATAACCTTTGAGTGAGTATGTGTAGTCCCTTGGCATACCAACACAGTAGGGTGTCTCCAACCTTGCATGATCATCAATGTCTAATAAAAAGTCTCACCGAAGGAGATCGATCGAGTACTCATATTACCATCATAGAGTATTATTTCAACTTATTATATATATTAATAAACCAAACAAAAAAAATACTATTATTTCATTAAAATAAATAATTATTATTTAATAAATTATATAATATATAGAATATTAATTCATTTGATAAATCTACCATCAACTACTCTAATAATTTATAAAAGATTTTCAATATTTTGTTACATAGATTATGGGTCCGTTTGGTAGGATTATTGGAGATTATTTTGAGGACTTTTATCCCGAATAATCCAATAATCTTCATTGAAGGGACGAAAATTTATCCACTTAATAATCCCATAATCCTCAATAATTCTTATCCACTAAAGACACCCTCTATTTTTTAATGTTATTTAATAAACATTGTAGCATTTAATATTCATAAAATATATTTTATTTGATAAGAAAAGGTTATTAGAAAAAGAGTGGGCGTGTGAACACACGTGACGGCTAGGTCGGAATCTAGAACAACGCACAAAGATTAAGTCTTATATTACTAAAATTGATACACCCGTTTCAGAGGGCCTTTACCAAAAACAAAGCACTTCATGATAACATCTTTATTGCTCATGAAATCTTCCATGGATTTAGAACAAAGAAAGGATAAGAAGGTTTTATGGCAATAAAACTAGATATGGAAAAGGTCTATGATAAAGTAGAATGGAATTTTCTAAAAGTTGTCCTTGACAAATTTGGATTTTGTGAAAAAATTAGGAATTGGATTTCTGAGTGTATCTCAATAGTCTCTTACTCCATATTAATAAATGACTTCCCGACAATAATATTCGCCCCACAAAGAGGATTTTGTCAAGGAGATCCTCTATCACCGCTTTTGTTTAATTTGGGAGCGGAGATACTAGCTAGAAACATACAAAAAACTTGTAGTGAAAATCCAAAATCGATAGGATTGCCCATCACAAAAAACGGATCAACAATTCCTTTTCTAACCTTTGCGGATGGCATTATAATTTTTACAAAGGCAACAACTCAAGCATGTATTAAAAGCCTATCGGTCTTAACTGATTAGTGCATAATATCAGGGCAGGTGATAAACTACCACAAATCTGCTTTCCAGCTAACGTTGATCCGAATAATAAAGAAGGATCCAAGCACATTTAGGAATTACAACATCCACAAATTTAGAAAGTATTTTGGTTGCCCTATCATTAATGGAAAAGTTAATAAGGACATCTTTAACTTTGTTATCCTAAAATCAAAACAACAACTTACAAAATGGAAAGCAACGTCTCTCACAAGAGGGAATGACAAAGTTAATAAAAGCAAATCTCAATTCCAAGACAAGCTTCCTAATGCAAGCATTCATGCTTCCTACAAGCATTCACAACGAACTTGACCAAATTAACATAAACTTCTTTTGGAATAAAGGACCAAATTTCCCTCCACTTATTAGTTGAAATAAAGTTTCTAAACCAAGATCTCTTGGAGGAACTAGGATCAAAAAAGCAAAAGATATGGATAAAGCACTACAAGTTAACTATTATGGAAAATAATGGCTTTCCGGACAATATTTGGGTCAAAATTGTGATAGAAAAATATTTGAAAGGATCGTGTCTCTAGAATTACAAATGTGGTAAAACCACATCTTGGAACTGGAAGAATTTAATTAAACTTAGAGAAGATTTTGCAAAGGCATTAGATGGCGCGTGGGAGACTGTAGAACAATAAGATTTTGGAAAGACCAATGAATTACATAAAAACCACTTCAATACCTAGCGATAAATAAAGACTTGATAAATTCAACAAATCTTGTATGTGATTATATTACAAATAAAGATGTAATCATCAACTCGTTCACCAAGTAGACATATTTCTACCAAACGACATCATCATAAAAAATAAAAACTACAACCTTCTCAAAACTAATATGAGAGATAGAATATATTGGGCAGTTAATGAAGAAGGATGGTCCTCGACTAAATCGGTTATGAAAATGATCCAACAACGGAAAGAGGGAGTAACAAATGATAAATCTTGGATTTGGGATATAAATATAATGACGAAAATCAAAAACTTTCTATGGAAATTCGCCCTTGACTGACCTCCAACAAAAGCAAATCCTGATAAACAAAAAGTTCTAGTTGTGTTGCACTGGAAATTCTATAATTATCATACAAAAAGTGCTAAACATCTTTTCATTTTGTGTCCATACACGCTGCAGACTATCGATAATCAAAAAATTAGAACAATTATACATAACTATGACATAACCAAACTAAATATTATTGATTTTTTCTCCAACCTTAAAGAAAGCATTTCCCCATCTGAGCTAAGACAATTAGTGGTGATATGGTAGAATATCTGGTTTGCTAGAAATCAAATAATATTCAATAACAAGAAGACACCACTAAATCTGAAGCAGACTGCATTAAATCAAATAATGCTTAGGAAATTACAAATATAAATCTTACAATGAACAACATCAAACAACCAAAACAAAGAAGAAAAACCAAAAATATCAAATGGAAAAGACCAAGGGAGGGATATGTTAAATTAAAACTTGATGCCTCTAGAAACTCGTCCAATTAATATGTCTTTGGATTTATCATTCGGAATAATCATGCATCTCATATTGTTGTAGGGTATGGGAAATGCACTGCCGACTCTGTTTTAGAGGCAGAAGTTGTTGCTCTTCGGGAGAGATTACGAAAGGCCACAAGCATAGGTGCTACATCCATTGAGATTGAAGTAGATAACTTGTTGCTCATCAATTCGATCAATCAAGTTTGGAAACCACCTTGGGAGATGGACATGAGCATCACATATATTTCCTCCATGATCTCGGGTTTAATAAGTCTAGTGTTCTCCGTATTTTTAGGGAATTCAACTCATTTGTTGATAGACTCGTGGTCCATGGTCACAACCGTACTACTAATGAAGATGTTCTACCAAATGATGTTGAAGACCTCATCCGAAAGGATGCCTTAAAACTATAAGTTTCTAGATACTGACTCCTCTAATTTACATACCTATATATTAAAAAAAACTCACAATTGCAATATATTTTAGGTCTGAATCATCTTCCGGAACCAATCCGTTATAAAAGCAATGAATAGAGCTCATTTTTCTCCGTTTTTCGAACCATTCTTACCAAATTTCATTCATTTCAACAACCTAAACTAATAAAACCTAATATGATCCACTTCAAACTAGTCTAATCAAAAGTCTCATCACATTCAATGCATGAACCAGTGAACCGACACCCTTTATGCATGAACCGGTGAACCGCCAGTCGAGTATCTTCTAAAAGAAGTTGAGATCGAGCTTTTGTAAAACTCGGATGAGGATCAGCTTGCTGAATAAAACTTGTTATTGCGCTGTATTCTGCCGATAGACTCGAGATCAGTTGAAGAACTAGGCGATTTGCAAAAACCGGTGAACCGACACCCTTTAGTTGATCTGCGAACGATTTGAGTTGCTGACAAAAGGCATTAATGGAAGAAAAATTGGATAAATTATAGTTGGAAAACTCGTGTGCAAGATACAGCGCACAAGTATTATTGTTATACTGAAAAATATCCTTAATGTGGTTCCATGCTTGGAGAGCAGTGTAGTCGGAATCGAGAATTTGAAGAAGGATAACGTGAGATACCGTATTGTATATCCACTAAAGAACAGTAGCATCAAATTGAAGCCATGAGGAGTTGTCGATGTCGGTGGGTCGCAGAACTGCTTCATCAATATGATCTAGAAGTTCTAGAACGTTATGAGCCTTCACAGTGACGCGAACCCAAGATGCGTATGGAGTGTCATGATCAAGAACAAGAGCGATGTTGTTCTTGATATTCGAGATTCCAAGAGCGAAGTGGAACGAGGGTTTTTTGTCTAAAGTCATCGAAGAGATCGATAAGACCCGATGAAGAAGGGGAAAGCGACGGTGGTGCCGGAGGTGAAAGGAAACTCTCGACGGTGGTAGCCGGTAGAGTTGGAGCGCCCTATGATATCATGTAAGAATGTGGATAATATTCCCCTTGCGGTTTCCATGACAGATGGATCGCATTAATAACAATAACGTATTTACAATAAATACATATGAAAGCCCTCTATTTACAATTATTTACATTTTCTATCACAATGAAAATCGATAAAATTTGAACTTTCTCCGTAATACGTTTTGGCTTTTGAATCATCAGAAAAACTGGGTTAAAATGAAGGTTCGGCTTACGGGTGTTTAGCCTTTCAAATGGAGGAGAGTGAAAATGTTGGGTCTTCATGATAACACGATTTATTGCGTGATTTAGGGCCACATTTAGATAGATTTTCCGCTCATTCATGCATGGTTTAGCATTAGTTCACGACGTTTTGCACTCAAATCACGTATTTTGTCGAGATAGACGTCTACTCGGACTTTTGCTTGCTTTGTAGGTATTTTGGGAGATTTTAGAGCCTAATCGATACATCCGAGGATCATTCCTCGAGATGACACACTTCCGGACACATTGGAATGCAAGCTAAGGGCTAAGGAGAACTCACGGAACCTTGCCAACACAAGCCATGCACCAAATCATGGCTGAACGAGTCTAGGAGGACACTCTGGAGCAAACCACGGTCTAGACCAAGACCACGGCCGTGGTTCTACCCGTGGAACCTGCCAGGACCACGTTGACAGCTGGCCACGATCTCTTCCATTGCTCTTGCATCATAGTGGGTATTTAAAGGATTTTTGCAGCTGTAATTAGCAGGCTCTTCCTCTCTTTTTGACCTATCTTCTTCCCCAAAACTCTTGGCCATTGTTGCCTCTCTTCCAAGCACCCATTGTGGGTGTTCTTGGAAGAGATTAGTGTAGATTTTCGTTTAAGAGTGAGATTAGAGTAGATTGAGTGAAGCTTCCATTGTTGTTAAGTTGGATTAGCTCTTGGAGCCTTGTAAAGATTTGGTAACTTCTATCCTATGCTTTTAATGTCTTTTCTTTGGATTGTTCTTCATCATTTAACCATGACTTGCAAGCATGTTTTGATTGTGAAGTTTGATCTTGAAATGAATGTTATTGGCTAGATAGATGTGGTTCTAGAGTGAAGGAATAATGTTTGTGCTTTGGACTATGATTGTATTGCTTCCATGTTAGCTTAGGATCGATTTGTGTTCGAAATCCCAACTCGGAACCAAACCACGGCTTGTTCTTCATGCTTCCACGGCCGTGGTTTAGCATGATCCACCCGTGTTTTTATTCTGTTGTTCTTATATTGTTGAATCTTGATGTTTGGATGTAGATGTGTTGAAATCCTAGTGTTTGTTGAGCTCAATCTAACTTAGGGCAACCTATTGTTAGCAAACTAATTGAGGAATGAGACTTACCCGGTAATTTCCCCTCTTAGATACCTAAGATGATGAACTCTAGGTAGTAGTGAGCCAAAAAAAGCCGCTATTGGATTGAGTGTGCTAGGATCGTTACCTAAGACTGACCTTTTCCGAGACTTACCCGGTAAGGAGGGGTTTGACCCTTAGGTAGTGGCCGGTTTGTGTGGAATTCCATCCTTTAGGCTCTTTGAGACTTACCCGGTGATGAGACCTTAGGATTGGATTAGTGGATGCATGAGACTTACCCGGTAATTGCTCCCATTAGAGAAACACCCAACTCCGAACAACCACAACCTTCCTTAGACCTTTAGAAACATGAGTCCATAGTCATATTCGGAATTCCGAACCTCTAGAATCCATTTCCTTACCTCTTATCTCTCATCTTTTGTTTGTGTTTTGTGTTGCTTGATTTTGTTGATATATTTGTGATCTTTGTTTGATCACCCAAAACCCTCCAAAAACATTGTGTTTTCCATTTTCTTTATTTCTCATCTCATTCTTAGTCTAGATTCACACTATCCTCGATCATTGAATGACTTAGTTTCACCTCAGTCCTTGAGTTCGACCTCGGAATACTTCCCTTTCTACAAACGTCCCGTACACTGCGGGTTTCGCTAGGTAGTTTAGGATTTAGTTCGAGTTTATAAATGTAAAGCTTTTTGTGCTATTTCCTAGCGTGACACTTCACATTGTTTCATGTCAGCCTGCATTACACCTTATAACAAAAAAAAATTGATGTAACGAATAAATCGTGTGATCAAAGAGTAGAATAAAAAATTGGGGATTACAAGTGGGACAAGAGAATGCCTTTAGCAGGAGGGATGTTGAATGCCAATGGGCGGCGCCTTTCTGTCTCCACTTTCACGTGCAATTTATATACTTCTAACGAAAAACTACACTTTACATTCTCACTGTCTCAATGTTCCTCAACTTCCTTCTTAATATTCCCAAATTTAGACTTTACATTCTCACTTTCACGTGCATTTACGATCGAGAGTGAATATGTGTATGATTTTCATTCCATACACAGAAAACTTTGCTTTTGATTCGAGTGACTGCCATATTCGATGCAAACAGACCGAAGAGTGGAGGCCGTGTGCACTTGCACATTAGGTTAAACCATCTTAAAATCAATTGTCGGTAAAAATATCACACCGACTTTATATATTAGGCTTAGGAGTTAGAATATCCTACCTTATCATCTCATGCTATATTCTGATTTTTCTCCCATAGATGCCGTTTTAAGTTAAATGGTTTTTCATGTCATCATGCTCATTATACATTGTTGTTTAGTAATTTTGTATTATGGATATTTTTGTGAATGAAAAGCGGTGATATTATAAATAGGATAAGGAAGTGTTAAAGTCTTCAACTACTTCAACCGTCACGTACATGCATAATAACTATACATTGTTGTTTAGTTGTACTAACACAGCTTCAATAATCAGTATACTAAACATAATGATAACTAAATGTTTTCTGTCGATAATAAAGACCCGGAAATAGTTTGTCGATGACACATCCTGTTTTGTCTCTACTTTTAGTTCTTTTCTATTTGGGTTGCTTATAACTGGAATATGAAATTCAGTAGTATGGTTCAAATTTCAATCAGGATCAGAATTTTGGACCGGACTTATATCGGTTTGGATTGGAAATTTGTTAACAGGCTTGGACATGGACCATCTGACAATTTTTTAAAAGGGTGTGATTTTGGGCAAAAAAAGCCAAAAATAAAAAAAGGTAAAAATTCAGTGTAACCGGTCTGCAATGGACTTGGACCGGACCTAAATATTCGTTTCAGGTCCGATCAAATAACAAATTTTGGGTTCAATCCAGGTCAGGTATGGTCTGTATGAACCAGATGAATGATCCTAAAAAATAGAGGTTCAATTTCACAAAATTACTATATATTTCAAATTCAAAACCAATCATAACTCACATAAAATACCCCTCCCACCAAAAAAAAAACATAAAATACCCCTATTTAATGAAACAGTATTTATTTGTTCAATTTGCAAAGAGTTTATTCATGAAAGGAAAGGAGACACATTACTCATTATACAGAACGGATACTTTAAATAATATATTTGAGTTTTGAAATTAAATTTTTAATTTTTAATTTTTTTTTAATTTTTTAGTATTTATTCCTTAAAAAAAATATAAAAACAATTAATTAAGTTCTATAATACATTTAGAAGGTTTTTTTTAAAAAAATGATGTTTTCATAAGAATTTTTTGTATAGACTACAATGAAGATAACATGTTGATGATAACACATTTGGGGATTAGTGAAATAACGATGATAAAAAATGGGGATAAAATATTGGCGACGATATAATTGATGACAATATAGGTAGTGACAATATGATTGGTGATGGTACAGTTGATGACAACACAATTCACGACAATGCGATTGTTGACGATACGGTTGGTTAAAGTACAATTGGTGAAAATAGTGTTATGAATTGTTCGTGACAATGTAGTTGGTGATAATGACAAAGTTGATGATAATGTAGTTGACGAGAACATAGTTGATCACATTTCAAAAGATAAAAAAGGAAGGTGTTAAATTTCCAATTTCATAATTTAAAATGGTTATCGTACCAAAGTTATACAAAATCAGCCATGATTTTCAATATTGTATAAAATTAGGGGTGGGCATAAATCCCGGTTAATCATTTTCCGTCCCGATCCCGGAGGAATTTGAAAAAAAATATGTATCCCGTTCCATCCCATCCCGTGAAAATTTTGCGGGATGGGACGCGGGACGGAAACTTTTCATCCCGGTTAATCCCGCCTCGTCTCCAATATATATATAAATAATATTTATATTTTTAAAAATATTTTATAGCTAAATAATATATAAATTATAATTTTACATTGAAAATAACTATAAAAGTAATAAAATACTAAAAGAGTAGTAAACACTAAGGGCCCGTTTGGTTCCAACTCCGGAAACGAAAACGGAATGGAAACGAATTTAGTCCATATGTATATCCTTATTCATGAACTTTTATGGAATCATTTCTTGTGAGTTAATGCAAAATGCACTTGCTTCCCCACATTTTGTTTCCCTATATGGCATCAAAAGTAATCAAACTCTACTCCAATTCCTTCAAACCACAAGGAATGATTCCACAAACTTTGATGAACAATGATATACGTATAGACTAGATTCGTTTCCGATTCCGGAGTTAAAACCAAACGGGCCCTAATTGTCTTATATGGTTATACACTTATACCGATTAGCGTACAATAATATGAATTATAATATTTTCATTTAATATTCTAGTTTTTCATATTGATGGTACTTGACAAAATATGTTATTTTGTAAAAGTCACATAGACCGTGTCTAATTGAAGGATCACAACATGTAAAAGAATGTTATCTTTTACAAACTATCATTAGTTTTTGAATGTGAATCAGTAAGACACACTTTGTATTAATTTTGAATGTACTAACTACTAATGTAAGCCTCTTGAATCGGTATGTCGGTATCGATTTTTTATGATAATTTGTGTGTTTAAACATGAGAGAAAACAAGTACAAATGTTGAATATAATTAGTGCATAGATCTTGCGGGATTATGCTCGTCCCGTCCCGTCCCATCCCATGTAGGACAGGGTCCGTGATGGACGAAGAAAAAAAGTTATAAATCTCATCCCGTCACTCTTATAATTTGTGGTACGGGACGCAGGATGACCTCAATCTCGTCTCATCTCGTCCCATACCCAACCCTATACATAACAACTCATTATTTATAAAATTTCGTGAACCAACAACATTTATTAATAAAATATGTGTGAAATGATTAAAACATTCAAAGAAGATTGGTGTAGTAAGGTCTTTTCTGTATCGTAGATACAAGCTAGGACTTCTCGCAGCCAGTTAAGGTTTCTCGCCCTTGCCCACATCCGGCTCGCACCAATCCGCTATTGCCATCCTCCTAGTGCCGCCTTTGCGTCTTCCGGATCACACCAATCTGGCTCGCACTAGTAGGGAAGACAATCGAGTTACAACCTTTGGCAAAATTGAACCTCTAGAACTTACGCTTGCAAATCGAACTGTCTTCACATGATGAAAGCGAGTCGAACTCGAAGCCAATTGGTGAGGAATCGCAAGATTGGAGCCTGCGCCTAGAATCTTGTAACCCCTCTTTCGACTCAAGTGTCTTTGCGAGATTGGGATCTCGTAACTTGAGTGTCTTTGCGAGATTGGAGCCGGACCGGGTATGTACATACGAATTGTCTTTACACGATGCGCCTTGAACTCCAGCCAACAGATCGCCAGCTCCAGCCTTGCCTCAAACAGATCAAAATTATTGGAAGGAAGACAACCGTCAACAAATTGCCTGACCTGAACTCGCCGTCAACAGATCGCCAGATCCAGTCTTTGCGAGATTGGGATCTCGTAACTTGAGTTTGTGGAACTCAACCTTGTGTAAATAACCGGACTTGTGTAATTGAAAAATGATCGATTTTGTTAACTACATAATTTGATATTGTAACTGAAATTGTGTATTACCGTTGTGTGATTGAAAAATTGAAATTATGTATTAACATTGTGTAATTGAAATTGTGTATTAACATTGTTTAACTGAAAATTGTGTATTAAAATTTTGTATTAACATTGTGCATTAATATTGTGTGTCAACAAGATAATACACATGTTTAATTCACTTATAAATCAATTTGTTTGATTATAAGTGAATTTGTTCAACTATATGTCCAATGCGTTCAACTATACTCCCTATTTTTTCATATATAATGCATATTTTGTTCAAAACCTGATTTTTCAAGTATACAACTTAGTTGTTCAACTATAATGCATATTTGTTCAAGTATACTCCCTATTTGTTCAACTATAATGTCCATTTGTTCAAAGCCTGACTTGTTCAAGTATACACCTTATTTGTTCAACTATTTATACAATTTGTTCAAGTATTTATGTAATTTGTCCAACTATTAACTTAGAATTGTTAAAATATTTATGTAATTTGTTCAACTGTATGGGCAATTTGTTCAACTATATATACCATTTGTTTAATAAAAAGTTTTAAAAAAATCATCCATTGATAAGTAGAAGACAACAATTTCGAATAAAAAGAAAATAAGGTATTATTCCTTTCGTGTAAAAGTTAACAAAATCATTCATTGATTAATATTGTAGAACTATGTACACTTCCGCTTCTCTTTCTAAATATTTTGTACCTTGGGATGTTGCATCGATAGAGATTATAGGAGAAGGAGAGAAGAATAAAAGAATTGATTGAAAGAGATCGAACCGGTTAACTTGAAATCTTAGAAATTCAATCGAATAAAATAGAATGAATAAATCAAAGAAGGGATGAGGAAGGAGGAGGAAGAAGAAAAGAGCGTGAAATGAGTCACGATGTGAACGGCGTTAATCAACGCACTTTGTTCAAGAAGAGCGAAATAATCGGGGTTGTTCACGATTTTAATCAGACGGTTGTGAGTCCTTCTCACCTTTTGACCCTATCATATATATATATATATATATATATATATATATATATAGGGTGTGGTTCCTATGAGAACACCCCCTAACGTGAGAACATGAGAACAATCGTACACCGTTGGATGTGAGTATTAAGGGTTGAGATTTAGAGTAGATATCAAAAATAATAATAACTACGAATAATAATAATTAGAAATCCAACAATAACTACGAATAATCCACTCAACCAATAATAACTATGAATAATACATTATACGATATGACACATTCGTAACAAAACTAATAATAATTACGAATCTGTTCTCATGTTCTCACGTTAGGGGGTGTTCTCATAGGATCTATACTCTATATATATATATATATATATATATATATATATATATATATATATAAAATCATACTCTCATGTAAACAGTCCTTATAGTGTACAATGAGAACAAATCTAATCCGTAAGACTAGAATAATAGATGGTCAAGATTAACCATAATAAATAGGGGAAAAAATAAAAATAAAACAAATTAGAATGAGAGTGGGGAATTGGCTGCGCGTGAAAATCAATTTTCACCCAATTTGCTCCATTATTGTATATAAAAAGATTTGTTACCTTATATAACCCTAGAATCTCTCATTCAAATCTTCCATCATCGCTCAATAACCGATTATTTGTGAAACGACTCCAATGGCGAGCAAGAGCGATTCAACGATGATTAGGGTTGTTGTCGTTCATCCAATGAAGGCACCATCGTCGTCTCCAAACCAGATTTGGCTGGCCGGTTTTCTTTGCAGATCCGGACTTGAACTCGTCATGGATCTCCCTCAAATGCCTCAGGTGCCCTTCCAACATTCCTTCAGTCTCGTGCATCGCGACTCAACCGTCTATGAGACCAATTTCGTCTCGCTCACCATCAATTTCGCTCGAGACTATTCAAAAGCCTCCTCTTCCTTCATCCTCGTAGTCTCGTGTCGATATTACATCATTACCATCAACAATCTTGTTGTACGACTCCAAATTTGTCATCATTGCAGACCAACTGGAATCCATAGTTGTCCCCATCCTCAACAGTACAAGAGAAGCATTTGCTATTGGATTTGTATTCACTGTTTATTGAGTTTTTATTCGTTGATGTATGTTAATGTATTTAGCAAAACGAGAAGGACATTGATTTTGCTTAGATTAAGATTCAATATGTTTTTGTGGTGCTTGAAACCTTCTTTGATCTGATGAACAAAATTTGTTATTCCATTGTCATATACATGAATTATTGTACTTTAGTTTTTATTCGACATTAAATGCTGTAAATATTCGGTGGTTATATGTCTTTTATCCGGCGATTTGTGGTGGTTTGTCCGTGTATGTGCGACAAGTTATTGGATACAATTGAATAACTAAATTTTTTAACAAATATATTATATCATATGTACGAATATATTTAGTAACACTAACGAATATTTTAAGTAACATGGACAAATATCTTCGTATACGTATATGTTCGCGAATTGTCCGAAGATTGAAACATTGGTCTCTTCAGATTATGAGCGAATATTTTTCACTATATAAATAAATAATTTATGTACCACTGACTATTAATTTCAGTTATCAATAATCGACTAAAATTTGTTAGACATGAACGAATAATATCGGTATCATGAATGAATTTTTAATAGTATATTGACGAATATTTTCATGAACACAGACGAATACTTTTGTACAATATTAAATAGAAGAATGGAGATGATAATTGAATTGATTTAGAAATATTGTTGATATCAACTATGGTGAATGATAAATTGAGAAATGAAAAAAAGGGCAATATGAATTCACGTTGAAAACCAGATTTGAAAGTAAATGTGATGATTAGGATAATAACAATTAGACAGAGAATCTCTAACTATCATATTTGACTATAATTATTATGGAGAGTGTAATGCACCCTCTTTAATTGGAGAGTGGAGTAAAATATTCCCTAAAATTTGGTTTAATTAAGACCATTAGATCAAAGCAATCCTATGGTTAATATGTGTTCTCATTGAACACTATAAGGGTTGTTTACATGTGAGTCAAACTCTCTCTCTCTCTATATATATATATATATATATATATATATATATATATATATATATATATATATATGAATTATAGGGTTTCTCTTCATCTCATCTTACTTTGTTGCTTCCTTCAATATTGTCGGTTGCGATTTTGTTTGAATATATCTTTTTCATTTTGAAAGGTGTTTGAATTAGGGATGTCAATGGGTCGGGTGGTGGGTGGTTGTATCACTTCCATCAACCGACCCATACTACAAAACCGTCCACCCATACCATCACCCACCCAAGCTCCCCTCCACCCTAAACCATAACCGCAGTTGATCGGGTGGGTCGGATTCAACGGAAAATTAAGCTTAAGGGTACCATCCGAACTGGAAAAGACTGTTGGGCAAAATTCGGAAACCCCCAAACCACGAGGGTACCATCCAGAATTTCCCAAAAGATTACTAACGTGAGCAACTTATAATAAAATGTTATTATAAACATTTGTTCATTTAAACGTGATCTGCTTATAACAAAAGATTATTATAAACATTTTTATTTAGATATACTTAGATAAAAAGATTAATATAAATATTTGTTTATTTAAACGATACCAACTTATAATAAAAAACTATTATAAATATTTGTTCATTTAAACATTTATTCTCTTTCCTAAAAAATATATTACAAAATATATTGTTTTAATATGACGATTTTAAAGTATAAAAATATATTTTGTAGTATTATCTTAAATAGTTAATTTATCTAAAAAAAATAAAATAATGCATTTTAAACAAAATAACAACTTATAATCATATTTATAAAAATCAATGTCTTAACGATGAACAATAATTATCATTTGTAAATAATTTCCAACTTTAATATCTAATAGACCCGTCCGAAACTACCTGACTTCCAACCCGAATGTAAGTTGACCCGACTTTCAATCCGATTAACCCGTCCCAGTTGACATTTCTACCAAAACGATTAACCCGATCCGAAATGACCCGAGAACCGAATTAAGTTGATCCGTTATGAACAAAGAAACGAGACTACTTGAAACAAATTTCGACCCGAAGAATTGGTACCCGACCCAAACCGACCCGAGAAAATCTGGCCTGAAAAACAAGCCTATTTTGAACCCGACCCGATCTCGACCCGTTAGCCCGTTTGAAACCACCTTTAAGAATCGAAGATACCCGATAAGCAGTTTCAACTTGAACAACTGGTACCCGCCCCAAACCGACCCGAGACAACCCGCTTTAAAACAAGCTTGTTTTGGACCCGACCCGATTTCAACCCGGACTTGTTATGACTCGACCTGAACTCGACCTGCTAGCCTCGTTTGACACCTCTAGTTTTAGGGAGGGTATTTGTGGAGAAAAAATAAGTGCGGAAGTACAACTCCTTAAGGCCCACGTCATAAGCACGTGACGTGTTTCATGGCAACCGTCCATATAATGTATCGGTTACTTATCCAAATCCTGCGTACAAAGAATGCTCTACAAACACACTTAAGTTCCCAACATGTTCCCATGTACTTTGGCGTGCAAACTGGTCTCTGCTTTCATATCCTTAATTTATAATTTGTATATGCATGTCTTGAGAAATTAATATTAAATCCAAATCACAAGGAGTGTTTTGACTTTTGATGGCATCCAGGAGAGAGCATGTGACTCTTTAATGGAGTATAACATCCAAAGGAAAATTAAATATCATACATGATAGTCGTCAGCACATGTAGATCTATTACATCAAATCCAAATTACACACAAATTTGGTTAATTTACCTGACCAAAAAACAAATTACGTCTATTATGTGCAATGTGCATCAATCTAATTCTATAAAGACAAAAGTACAGAGGATAACTTTATCTAAACCGTCACAACACTGCTCTCAAGCACTCGCGCAAACCTCCTACTGGCGTGATATGGGTGCTGCCGGCAAGGCAGGTTGCTGGGTGTAAAACCCGCCTTCAGTTTGGTACGGATTTGGCGGTGGAGGTGTATGCCCAACTATACTAGAGCCCTGAGCCACAAGAGGTGCATAACCGGGAATAGGAGGCGGAGGCCCGTAATTGTAGGCTATGTTCGACATCGGCCCCACAGCTTGCATATACTGAGGCATTGAATAAGGGGACATTAGAGGCAAGGGAGGAGGTGGTTGAGCTAGGGATGGCGGCGGCGGAGGCAGTGGCTGGCTGCTGGGTTGGGGCATATAGGACTGACCATTCTCGGGTTTATGTTTCTTTTCAGGTGGGTGATCGGAGGATGAGTCTTTGACCCCGGTTCCAATAACGCCCTCTTGTGCAAGGGAAGACAGGACAAAGGTGAGCATCTGAGCAGAAGATGTTGATGCTGTAAGCTTTGCAGCCACGGCAGCGGCAGCAGCCTTCCCGTCCATGACATCCGTTCTTTCAGGGAAAGGCGCTTGCCTCGTATATAATACTTGAGAAGGTTGCCCTGTAGTTTCAGTTGCACTAGCCTGCGATACCTTGGGAGAGTGAACTTCCTTAAGAACTTGATCATCTCTTGGTAGCTGCATGGTATTTGGATTAGGCGAGTGCTGAAGCTTAACAGAGGCTTGGTCCGTCATTGACTGCACAGCCTATATACGAGAAATGAAAAGGAAGATCAGATCAAGTTGCGGTAGAAATCGTATTAAGCATTATACGAGAACACAAAATAGATGACGAAAGCAAAATTCCTAAATATTAAATAGAGATATGTTGCAAGGAAAGTGTGCACATTCCAAAATAGAACTCACTCTTGATCACTATCAAATTATTAACACCAGTGAACCGAAAAAACCAATAGCCAAAAGCTAGGAGAAGGGATGGAACCCAGTTATTAAGACATATTTGTTGACAATTTAGAAATGAATTTTCAGCATGGGGGAACTGCATTTGATTAATAAACTCAACAAGATTAAACTTAGAAATGAATTTTCATCAACTGTTAATGTTGTGTATACACAGAAATCTTCTTTAACATCCATCTGATAGGCTAATTGCCAACTTTGTGTTCAACTACTTATCTAGCACTCTTAACAGTTCTACCTGACATTTTTCAGGGCAAAATGGTAGCAGCCATAGTTTGAGAGCTAAACAAATATGTATCACTGCCGGGACAAAATGTATACACCAGCATGATTCCTTGTTTGACGCACCCTAAATCTCAAATGAAGGAAGTCTCAGCATTCACCTCTTATTTGTGTTGTTAAATTACCAATAAATAAGGTTTGATATGTCCATCTTCATTATTATTTGTTTGACCCACTTCCTTTGAAAACAAGCTTGCAATTGCTTGTACAATTATGAATTTACTCCCCAACTCAAATCTCATATGTTACCTGTGTAATGAAATTTAGCTAGAAGATAAACCAAATTGACTTAAGCATCCAGAAAAGGAAGAGGAAAAACATACATTGAAACACAGTAAGCAATTCAGAAAAAATGTTGTATTAGACTAACCTGAAGTTGAGTTCGTACTTGGTCTAGCTTGAATTCCTAAAACCAGAAAAACAACTTCTTAGATGCTAATTAGTAATTTCAGGAAAAAGAACGGATCACCTTCTATGATCAAACATGGTTTTAATTGCTGTTATGAGTACCTGCTCCTGGAGAGCTTCACGTAAGTGTGACACAAGTCTTGCCCTCGAAGCTTCAACTGCTTTGAGTTGGTCAATACACCCTTTTAGCACAGCATGCTGGTGCTGCAACTCCACAACACCAACTCCATCTACTTGTCCTTCAAGCAAATAGGAATTTACAAAAACAGATCAGATCAAAATGGAATATTTCCTAAAGCAGTTGCATGAAAAATACTGACTGACATGCGCAAGACAATATTTTAGTTATTTTAAGTATATCCTGATAAAGTCCAATACATCAGAAATCAATTGAAAAGTAGAGGTCTGGCAGGCTTTTTAACTGGCAAGTACAAGCTCTATTTTGGAGAGTAGAGGTCAGGAAGGCCTTTTAACTTCTAATCTGAAGGCTAATACCACCCTCAAAGACGATTCAAATTTGATATGCAAATACCACCCACAAGGCATTTGTATGTGAAACAAATTATAAAGAGAAAAAGGTGAAAGTAATTATACCTGAAAAATAACAGGGAAGCCAAAAGTATACTCTTTCACATCAGAAGTTAATTAAACCTCATTAACGTGAATGATCTATCCTATTAATTATCTCAATCTATCACCTTAAATAGTCTGACATTTAAAACCTCATCACCTCGCAATGGAACTGATAGCTGTCCCTCTTTATAACATCATAGCTACTCATGCGCTCTACCCAGTGCCACCACTTCCACTTACAAATAAATGATCTCATATTGAATTACGTAATTTGCGTTCTATTCCAAACATGCACATACTGTTCCATTTGAATACTCTTGCTAACGTTTCCTACTATGTACTTCTAACTTTACACCCTGCCATATACGGCTAGTTTGCTACAACATAATCCTACAAAAACATGATTGAGTGTACACGGCAACAATAATTGTCCATGATACGTGCAGATATGATGATGAAAGCCTATCAAAGTATCAATGCAATGTCTTGTGGACCAAATAAATAGAAAAGAAAGTAAGAAAATAATAACTAGAAACTTCAATCACAGGATATAACGAAGATATACCTGAAGTCATATTTCCAGTAACATCCTTTGTTGCTTTCTCCACAAAGTTAATTGCATTTCTACATCGGCTCAATATGACATCCTCGTCCAATTTATCACCATAAA
This sequence comes from Fagopyrum homotropicum, assembly GCA_033239125.1. NCBI lineage: Eukaryota > Viridiplantae > Streptophyta > Magnoliopsida > Caryophyllales > Polygonaceae > Fagopyrum > Fagopyrum homotropicum. Next base: position 50,907,281 of record BSWB01000007.1, on the reverse strand, counting down.
CAACTTCATAGCCTGATACTATTTTATCCAGCAAACTTCCAGCTGACTGGTTCTGTGCATTGGGAAAGGGGCAAAATAGTATTCATGTCAGCAAGATGCACATACATCTATCTTGAAACACTTCAAAAGCAAATAGCCATGGCAAAAGAAACTTCTTACCAATTTTAAGCTAAACTGCCTCCCAGTTTTACCGCTGCTTTCCACCCGTCTTCCTAATAATTCATCTTTAAGAACATGTCCTCGCGAACCAAAGACTTTCCTGTCATCCCATATATCGATCTACAGAAGACAATGAGCAACCAATAAAGACACAATTTACATACTCTCAATCCAGAGTCTCTAGTTACATTAGCATTTAAAGGTTGTGAGTTGATATGCATGTGTCCAAACCAAAAACTAATAACCAACTCTACTCAAATAACAGATAAAGTTAACAGATTAATTATATTCCTTTTACCCCTTTCTTTTGATAGTTGAAAATCCCCCTACCAAAACTACACTATATATATATATTCACATATGTGTGTTTGGTAAAGGTGTATATAATGTAAACAGAGCTTATAAGATTCATGATGAGGCGTTATTATGCTAATATACAATGTTCCAGAATACATGGTACAGGCTCAAGACAGGGGGGCACCATCTAGCTTCTAGACACCTAGACGACCTTCTTGACAGACAAGACGTTTTTTTTTTATTATTTTCTTGACCTCCCAAGTAATGCTAACAATCCTCTAGCAATCCATGAACCTCTCACTTTAATCTAATTCTGCATCAGCCTTTTCAAATTTAATCCTATATATGCAATGGTGTGTATTGACCTCAACTATTTCTTGAAAATCCTTCTGAACTTTCCTTCAATACCTGTTCAAGAAATAAATCCAATATTGCAAAAGCAATTTTTCCTCTGGTTGCATTTAGTTTCCTTTCTTCCAATGTTATATCCTCCATCTTATTTTATTTGTGACCACAGAAGGTATTTCTGCCTATTAACAATTATGTTACCATCGTTTATGCATTGAGCATGTGACTCTGTGCTAAATATGATGTATCTTTATTTTCTTCTCTATCTCCTTGCTAACAAGTAACAATTAGTTGTCATTTTCTTCTCCTCCTTCACAACTCATTTTGGACATTACAGTTCTTAGGGAAAATGTCATGTGACCATTTAATAGATAAGCTATCCAGTTTGGTTGTCAGTGTACTTTCCATAAATGGTTTCATCCATCTGCTTGGATCCAAATCATTATGCTTTCTATCTTGATCCGCACCCCCCTGATTCTGAGATTAATAGAGCCTATCCAAAGAAGTTGGAGGGAGCATTCCTGAGATTTTAAACCCCTCAATCACAAAAGGTTTCTTTCAAATTTCTAAGATGGTAATAGTTGCCTTAGAGACAAAGAATCTCGAATATATACACTGTTTGAAAATACAAAAGCACACCAAGGTGTTCAAACAAGCATTGCAAGGATAGTTCCACAGTATCAAGCGTAAAATATAAAAGATTGACATCTCTGAGAGGTCAAGTCACGACTCGTAAGTATGCCTAAACAAGTCTGAGGAGGTTCAAAGAAAAAGCACGACAAATAAACCAAAAATTTTAGCGCAAAAGAGACAAACCCACCCGAAGCCCAAGTCCCAATTCAGTTAGGCCGCTAAGCATTTAGACAAGGCAAAGGAAGAATCGTGAACATTAAAATGCAATGGATATTATGGGACCCACTTGCAATGGAGATTGTAGGAACACTTGCATAGAGTGTGGGAAATGGAAATTCAATGTTGGAGACCAATCCAAAATGCCCAGCTATGAGATTGGTCAGACCATGCGGTGATCATCATTTGTTATGTAGCATCAAATCCACGTTAGTATGATTAGTTTTTCAATTTTACTTTTTGATTTCTTTAGGCACTTTTATTTTGTAGTTAATTAGTTCACATGTTACGTGTATTGATTGTATACACGAAGCCGGAAACGAAAAGGAAAGCATATGCATGAAAGAAAGCAGGACTTCTCCGCGATATATGCCAACTACATACACAAGGGGAAGCCAAGACAGAATGTCATAAAAGAAAATATATACTATATGAAGAACCTTCCAAGTAAGACACATGCATAAAGCATGAGATCCCTCCGATATATTCCAACTAAATACTAGGGGATAGCACAACAAACAGTAAAGAGATGATAAACTAAAATAGCAGTCACAAACAAGAAGGTATATCCAATAAGAAATGCATACCAGCCTTAGTGTCTGTTTCCTTTCGGCAGCATCCCCGTTCTCAATTACATAATGGAGTGCACCAGGAAGAACCTTCCAAAATTCGGCAACAAAATCTGCACCTTTGCGCCGACTGTTCTGTATTATGTCGTTTGCAAGGAACAAAAAGGCCATTCTTTGCTCACGTGGCGAGCAATGGAATTGTTTATTCCAAGTCTCAACAACATATTTAGCTTTATTCATATGAAAGATGCACCAATGTGATAGAGCTTATATATGTCAAGGATAACATTCCCGAAGATAAACCATAAGTGGATCTATTTATGGATGAACAGCTTTGCTTACTGAGAGCAATGGAAAGCAACTAAAATATGGTAAACTGTTTCTTCTCTACAGAGATATTATCCAAAACACAGCCAGATAGAATTATCATGACAATGGTGAATCATGTAAGCTGATAGAGTTTGGAAGTAAAGAACAGACAATTAAACGGATTGCCTTGTCCAGTACTTCTGAACCAATTAGATGTATGAAAATTCTTTTCTTCATCATAAAGACAAGCAACAGTGAAGACTTTTAGGTTTTGGACAGGCAGCAGAATTTATTATGAGCTTCTTTTCCATATGATTATTGCTTCGAATACAATTAAGAACCCAAAACTATTGCCTCTTAAAAAATCAAAAGCATAGCTTAGTGAATTACTCTTATTTAGTGAATAAGCTAGCCCAAACATAACTGGGATTGATATATAGAAATATTATATAGGCGCACAATATAGCAGAGTACTGTAGCACACTATCTTATGGATTGTGGAACATCCATCAACCCTACCAGCAGCTAACCTAACTAGATAGATGTTACGGCACCTGATTTACATTATTTTACTTCACATGCCAATGATCTGCTAAATCATTTCCTGTATAGATTTTGTCAAAAAAAAACTGGATGGATGCATTTTGATACATAAATACATACATTCAATAATGATAAGAGTAAAATCAAAATCAACGGATAATTAATGATAAGTCATTGGTTGTTAAAAACGGATACCAACCTTGGTGATGGTAGTTTTGTATACAATGAACTGAAAGACAGATCATTATGACCATTTACGTATCTAAATAGAAGGATACTCTCTATACTCGCCTGAGAAGCATTGAGTTTTGTTAACTTCTCTACCAAAATCTGAGGATTAAACGTACTCGCCATCTTCGTCCTCTTAATCAGTTGCCCACCAAGCTAAAATCAATGAGAAAGACATTAGCACAGAAACAACTTAGCAGGAAAATATAAGAAAAAAATACGGAACCTCAACTATTAACAGAACAAGACCATGACAACGATACCAGAAGCTAGACAAGTGGACTTGGAAAATAAATGCAGGATCATGTTTCTGTTTGGGAATAAAAGAACAAACCAATGAGGGTTTATGAATATCCAAACTACGATTAGGTGTTTTTCCTTCTAGCCCTAGCCTTAGGGGCCTCCCTCCCAAAAGGAGTATTTCAAGTGCTCAAATCCTACCTTTACCTCATCGGATGTCCACCTATCGGTAACATTTGTACAATGTTAACCGTCTGCGACTGCAAAACCCCCACCCAGCGAGAACACAAAATGCAATGCCCTAATTCCTCTGCCTCTATCTTTCCTCCTACCGTTTACAACGATGTTTTAAATTCGTAATCCGAAATTCCTCTTACTGAAGCAACAAGCAAAGGAGAAAAGCGATATGGTCAATTGAGTGCAGAAGAAAGGGGGAAATAAAGGAATTTTGTAGAGAAACGGAAGAGAGAGAGGTAGAAGAAATTCGAAGCCCTAAAAAAAGATTCTTTATTGAACAAGAGTGGTGTTGGAGTGAGAGTCTTACGTGGGATTGAAGAGAGAGAGGAGCTCAGCTGTGGTCACCGAAGAAGGTACGAGGGTTGACCGGGAAGCTTGGTGAAGGTTGCAGACGAGGTGACAGGGTGGCGCTTGGCGGCGGGACGACTTGTTGCTGTCCCTGCAAGGGGATTTTGAAATTGTAATCGGAAAAGAGGGGTGTGGAGGAAGCCGAAGCAGAGAGGCGAAGAAACAAAGAAAAGGTTCTCGTCTTTATTATTCTATGCCAATCTTTAACGAAAATCTAAACACCTCTAGGCGGAGGGTCTCGTGTTTTGCCGTGTCAGTTATAGGGATATGGTTTAACACGTTAAATATAACATGAAATAGTCAAGACATGTTAAAGAGGTAGGACACACCAAAAGTACTGGCACATTGTCGGACCAGCTGTGACGAGGGCGGTCAAGAGCTTTTATAGAACCGGAAAAATTCTCAGACAAATTAACCATACGTTTATTGCTCTCTTACCAAAGAATGACAACCCAACATCAACGTCCCATTATAGACCTATTAGCTTAGTATCTACGGTGTATAAAATTATCTCGAAAATATTAGCAAATCGATTAAGCTTAGTCCTACCAAAAATTATCCATCCATTGCAAAGTGCTTTTATTAAAAATAGAGCAATTCAGGATAATGTCCTCATTGCTCACGAAATTTTCCATGGGTTCAAATCAAAAAAAGGAAAAGAGGGGTACATGGCTTTGAAATTAGACATGGAAAAAGCCTATGATAAAGTAGATTGGGATTTCCTCAAAGCGGTCTTAGAAAAATTTGGATTCGGGGAAAAATTTAGACAATGAATACATGAGTGTATCTCTACCGTCTCATATTCTATCCTTATTAATGACTCACCCACTAATATGTTCTGTCCACAACGTGGTCTCCGACAAGGAGATCCACTTTCTCCTCTTCTTTTCAATCTATGTTCGGAAGTTCTTTCCAGAAATTTACAGAAATTATCCAATGAATATCCAAAATCCATAGGATTTCCTATTTCAAAGAATGGGACCAGAATTCCTTTCTTAGCGTTTGCGGATGACATTATAATCTTCTCTAAAACAACTACTCAAGCTACTAATTTGGTCCTCACTGCGTTGAGAGACTATTGCGACATTTCCGGTCAAATAATTAACTACCATAAATCGGCGTTTCAAACTACGAATAACGTAGATCAAAGTAATAGAAGAAGAATCCAGGGCCATTTAGGGATCAATTTATCTACAAATCTAGAGCAATATTTAGGTTGCCCTATTATTAATGGGCGAGTAAACAAAGATACATTTAATTCAGTAATTATGAAAACAAAGCAACAATTAACCAAATGGAAATCGTCTTTCTTGTCTCAAGAAGGAAGGATAACGCTAATAAAAGCTAATCTCAATGCAAAACCAAGTTATATCATGCAGGCGTTCATGCTACCAGTAAACATCCATACCGAATTGGACAAACTAAATAGAATTTTCTTTTGGAATAAAGGGCCAAATTTTCATCCCTTGATTAGTTGGGATAAAATTTGTAAACCACGTTCCCTTGGTGGAACTGGTATTAGAAGATCGGAAGACATGAATAAAGCCCTTCAAATGAAACTCTTGTGGAAAATTTTGGCAGAACCGGATAATATTTGGGTTAAAATTGTAGAAGAAAAATACCTTAAAGGTACCCGACTTTGGGAGTATAAATGCGGGACAAACACATCATGGCAATGGAAGAAACTAATTAAGTTAAACGAAGAATTTACCAAAGGGCTCACATGGAGGGTCGGGGACGGAAAAACAATCAGATTCTGGAAGGACAATTGGATAGTGGATAAGCCTTTGCAAGAGGCGGTGACAAACACAAACATTTTAAACAATATGGAACTTACTTCAGCGTACATGAAGGATAACTCATGGGACATCCAACGAATCGACCAATTAAGTACAATACTACCTCTGAACATTATCGAAAAAATAAAAAAATATAATCTTCCCAATAGTTACATCCGGGACAGGCTATACTGGTCGGGGAATGAGGAAGGATGGTATTCGACTAAATCATCTTTAGAATTTATTCAAAAACATAAGGTGGGGGTTACCACGGATAAATCTTGGATTTGGAAAATGGACGTAATGCCCAAAATTAAAAACTTTTTATGGAAACTAGCTATGGATGGACTACCAACAAAAGAAAATCTTGACAGACAAAAGATCCCCGTTGTAATGCATTGTGAATTCTGTAATCACCATACTGAAAGTACCAAACACCTCTTCTTCCGGTGTCCTTTTATGATATCAACCATTAAAAATCAAAAAATATCAACGATATTAAAAAACTACGATTTTGCTAATTGGAGAATCGACGAGGCTCTCCATGATCTAAAAGGATTAATATCAACAAAAGAAATGAATCTCACTGTAGTCACTTGGTGGAATTTATGGATGGCAAGAAATCAATTTATTTTTAACAAAACAAAAATTCCGGAAAATATTAGAGACTCAGCATTGAACCAAATTGAAATGTGGAACAGAGCAAATATGAACCAGAATAGGAATAACATAGCAATTAAAGCACCACGAAGAAAAATGAAAAATATTAAATGGAAAACACCAGGGAATGGTTTTTACAAACTCAATTTTGATGCTTCAAAAAACTCGGCAGGAAAATTTTCATTTGGCTTTATCATCCGAAATCACAATGCCGTCCCAATCGAAATTGGAAGTGGTAGGTGTGATGCTGATTCTGTTTTGGAATCAGAAGCTATTGCCTTACGAAATGGTCTCCAAAAGGCCAAGGATATTGGAATCAAATTCATCGAGATTGAAGGAGATAATCTGACGCTTGTCAATTCGATCAATCGTATCTGGAAACCTCCTTGGGAACTTGATATGATTATCAACGATATTTCGATTATCAACTCAGAGTTTACTATCTCCATCACTCGACACATTTTTAGGGAAATTAATATGGTTGCGGACAAGATAGCTTCACATGGACACAATACCGATCTGCACATGGAAGAGATTCCAGAAGATGTTCAAGACCTCATCCGCAAGGATGCCATAGGCCGATTGGTTTCTAGAAACTGATCCACCTATTATCTTACCTATGTATCAAAAAAAAAAAAAAAGAGGTAGGACACAAGACGAAACCTTTCAAAGATAAGATATTGTGTCCGGTAAAAGACAGTTTTTAAAACAAAATATTTAATTTTTTTAACAAACTTAAAAAAAAAGCTGATTTACCATAATATTGTTTTTTCTCCTTTTTTTTTATGTACACTATACACAAACTGTGGAAATAGGTATAACTAGTTGTATATTTTTATTCTTTCTACCGAATTTTAAATATATTGATCTAAGAAAATGTTTTATTTAAATCATCTATCAATTTATATCTACATGAAAGTAATTAAATTTATAATTTATAGAAATTTTAAATACATCTTAACATTTATTTTTAAATTATTAGATCTCATAAAATATATTTATGTATTTAAATAAAAAACTATAATACATCACTCAATTTTTCATTATACTTACAATAGTCTTCAATCAATTTTAGAATGTGGATCCAACAAAGTTTAGTACAGTTTGATTATTTGTTTCTAAATTATGTCTATCAGGTGCGTTTATTTGAGAACGAAAGTTTGATTGGTGGGAAGGTCTATCATAGTTTTGTGCGTGCGGCACTCCGTCGGTGGGAAGCGTCCTAGTGGTGGTTTGTAATGTGAAGACGTTGTTGGTTGGATGATAAATGCACTCAACATTCTATTATGTATGAACGGCAAATTAAAGAAGAGGATGAATAGTTGCATTTTTTTAGATGTAAATTTATTTCTCTAAACTTATTGTTAATTCCATTATAAGTATTTTTTTCTTCAATTGTCACGTAAGCAAGGCTTCTGGGATTTTAACCAAAAAAGCAGCTCGTATCAATATGGTTGAAAAGTGAAGATAATTGCTTGTAACAAAATAAATATTTGGTTGTACGGGGAGCACTTTGATTTCCAAAACCACAATCATGCTACAAACAACATCTTCGTTGGTACAATAGAATATAGGGACATGAGATATATGATATTACTTTACAAAAATTAAATTATATTAAATTTTTTTTTAGTTTATATGTCATTACTCCACATGTGCAAGTTCACGACATGCGGAAATTTAAGATGATATTATTAGTAATGAATTCATTAAAGAAAAAGTTACATATATATATATATCCTATATACAATATAAGTAAAAGTTACACTTTGCTACAATACTGGGCAAATAGCCCGCTAGACGGCCCACTGGACTACTAACAATGTCTTCAGCTACTTCATATGGGTCTCTGACAACGTATTGAGCTACTTAATATGGGCCCATTCATTTAGGATTATACATGCCATCTTGCACCTCTCGCTTGCTTCGTATTTAAGTTCTTCTGCATGTACTCATGTCCCTAGGTTATCGCCGCATTATTTTCTCAACTTTCACGCGTCATTATATTAATGATATTGACTGCATCTTGTGCGAGGTCTCTACACTTGTTGGTAACATGTTGAAAGCGTGTTACCTACTCCATGTGTCACCGCCAGATCAATCACTGTGGCCGTATTGCACTTTCCGATGCTATTGCTTTAAATGCGCTTCCACAGGCATTCCTCCGCTGGATCAATCACTGTTTTCTTTTTCCTATTGCATTTTTACTAATTTTTGGATATGGTTATTTTTGGATAGCAAAATAGAAGTTGCTTTCATGGCCGCTCAGGCCATTCGACCGCCTTTTCTCGTATCGGACCCAACCTCTCTCCAATCTACTCGACGGCCTTGTTCGTGATTCATTGTGCCCTTCCTCGCGGAACCCCTTCTCTTTCGCTTCTTTCGAGACCTCGTGGCTCATCATGGAGCGTATCATGTCTCAATGGTAATTTACAAACCCTTTGTTGTTTTCTTATCTCTTCCCATTTTGGAATGGGTCGCCCTAACGTCACAATGACTTCCATCTGATCTCCAACTCGAAGAAAGATCTCGTCTTCTTCTCCGCTTCCTCAAACGTCCGTTGGTGTTGTAAACTGCTAGCAACAATTCTAAAGAGGTAATTTGATTTTCTTGGTACAATTAATCAACTGATGTTATAATTAGGTCATTTGACTCACGATTGTAAAATGGATTTCAATTTCAGGCCTTTTCTTGTGGGTATTCTAGTGACACGGAGGAGCTGCATCAATTTATAATATCTTTTTTATAGTTAGTTTGATGTTATAGTAATTAGCTATTCTACATACAATTTTGCTACAAACTGTGATGAAAGTTATACTATGAAGAATCTGTTCATGAAAAATCCATCATATTATTAGTCCATCAAAATATACAAACTACAGCAAAAAAAACACAGTGAGTAATTCCATTTTAGACAGTATACAATTGGTGTTAATATGTCTTAAAATCATGCTCTTCAAGGATAAATATTTTGGGCCAAGTTAGTAATTTGCACTTCTCTATTTAGGAGTTTTGAGTGTTGTATACTCACTGTACACTGATTGAATTATGCTTCATTTCATATTCTGAAACTACTCAATAATGATATAGTTTGTTCTCTGCCCATTATCTCGTAACAAAAGCAAATAGTCATAGATGTAACGTAATCCAATACTGATTTAACAAAGTTCAGGAAGTTGAGAATTCAAAAAAATCATTCGTCTTTATGCTTTTTAAGTCTTCATTCTTCTCGTCGTCTTCCCATTTAAGGCATTGTCCTTGTTTTTCAAAGTTTTTCTGTCTACATTTTTGAAGTATAATTCTGTATGAGCTCATACATTTCATTTGTTAGATTCATCTAGATGAGGGCCGTGGTGATATTCTTTTCTTCTTGACTGGTCAAGAAGAGATTGAAGCTGTTGATGCACTTGTTCAAGATCAATTAAAGCAACTACCTGCTGAGTATCATAAATTGTTGACAATACCTTTCTTTTCATCTCTTCCCACAAAATAACAAATGAAAGTTTTTATGTTTGCTCGAGATGGATTTCGTTAGGTACGGTTAGGGTCTGTTGGCTAATGCTTATATAGTTGCTACTGTTCCTACTGAACATTTTGGTGTAAGAAATTCTATTGTAAAGTATCAAACAAGTTGCTTTGTACTTACGATGATCTTCATGTTATACCTCTTTAGGTCAGTTGGTTCATGATTGTTTTCAAGTAAGTCAGACCACTCATTTCTCAATTGACAAGAGCTTTCCCTTTTGTTGTTGAATGAACATACACTCAAGGGGGTGTATAAAATCTAAATTTTACAAGAATGTTTTTGACTTTAAAAGTCTATGGATATTCAATATAGATTTTTAAAAGTCCATATAAATTTTTTAGTGTCTATGGATATTCATTGATTTTGTAGGAATTTTTGTATTACTTATATGAATACCTAAACCCTAAAGAAGTCTTCTCCCAACACATAAGATTTTCACGCCAAACTACAACACTGAAGAACCCTAATGGTCAAATTAACATTTTCGAGCGTTTTCGAGTGCTTGAGCTCGGTGCATCGTCAAAGGTTAGTTCTTTCTCGTGTTTTCTGTCATGTTGATTGTTTTCCATCATGTGTCATGTATAGAATTGTGAGATTTAGAATGAATTCCCCTTAGGGTTTCCGTCATCAGACGACTCATATTAATAATAAGCGGAGTTTACATAATTACAATAGGGCACCCTATATTTACATATTTACATAATTTATCATATCCTCGTAGTCGAAACTGGAGGAGGTTGAACAGTGAGACTGGATCTAAAGTCTAAAAATAATTGTCGGGAAGACCCTTCGTAAAAATGTCTGAGTACTGAAAAGCCGAAGGTACGTGAAGAACTCTAACATGACCACGGGCAACCTTGTCGTGGACGAAATGGATGTTGATCTCAATGTGCTTGGTCCGTTGATGTTGAACTGGGTTGCTAGCAAGGTAAGTAGCAGAGATGTTGTCTGTGTATACAATGGATGCCTTGGAAAGCGGACAATTGAGCTCAAGTAAGAGGTTCCGCAACCATGAACATTCAGACACAACATTGGCAACCCCTCTATATTCGTCCTCTGCACTGGATCTAGACACGACAGATTGCCTTTTGGCAGACCACAAGATTAAAGTGTCATTGAAGAAAACACAGTAACCTGAGGTGGAGCGGCGTGTATCAGGGCAGCCTGCCCAATCAACATCTGTATAGGCAATAAGATCAGACTTTGGAGAGGAGGAGATGGTGATACCTAAAGACGACGTCCCAAAGATGTATCGGATAATGCGCTTGAGAGCTGCAAAATGGGCTTCTCGAGGGTCGTGCCTAAAAAGGCACACTTGTTGTACTGCAAAACTAATGTCTCGCCGTGTGAAGGTGAGATACTGCATTGCCCCGGCAAGACTACGATAAAGTGTCGGATCACTAATAGCAGGGCTAGAAGAAGCACTTAGCTTGATAGACGTTTTAGTTGGGGTAGCAGATGGTTTGCAGTTAGACATCTTTGCTCTTTCAACAATTTCGCGAGCATATTTATCCTGGGAGAGGAATAAGCCAGAGGATGTCCGACGAACAGAAATTCCCAAGAAATAGGAAAGAGGACCTAAGTCTTTCAGGGCAAATTCCTTACTCAAAAGCTTGATCAGATACTTGCGCAGGGCGTCAGAAGAAGCCGTAAGGACAATGTCATCGACATATAGAAGCAGATAGGCAGTGTCAGATCCTTTATTATAAATAAAAAGGGAGGAGTCACTCTTACTGCTAATAAAACCAATGCGATGGAGGAAGCTTGCAAAGCGTTGAAACCATGTCTGGGGAGCTTGCTTCAGGCCATAGAGAGACTTCTGCAAAAGACAGACATGATTGGGTTTTGAGGGGTCGCGAAAACCCGGTGGTTGAAACATGTACACCGTTTTATTTAGATGACCATGGAGAAAAGCATTTTGAACATCCAACTGATGAATGGACCAAGAGCGGGATACGGCAATACTGAGAACCATACGGATGGTCGCTAGTTTAACAACAGGGCTGAAAGTCTCGTCACAATCAATTCCAACCTGTTGAGAACAACCGTTAGCAACTAACCGAGCCTTGTATCGCTCCAGGGAACCATCAGACCTGTACTTATACTTAAAAATCCACATGCATCGCACAATATTAGCATCCGCAGGACGAGGTATCAGGACCCACGTCTTATTCCGCATAAGGGCTCGATATTCATCAAGCATGGCAGCGGTCCAATGTGGGTCTTGAAGGGCTACATTGTGGGATTTGGGAATTGGTGCGGTTGACATGGATAAGTCAAAAAAATGTTTGGGTTTAATAATGCCGGATTGACTTCTAGTGTGTGGCCGGTTTGGTAAAGCGTCAACTGCTTGTATAGGTGCAGGAGGGGATGGGGAAGAATTAATATGTTGGTGTGGGATAGCTGTTGGGATAGTAGGAGGGGCTGGTCCATTACACTCGACGGGTTGATGGCATAATGGGCCTGACAAACTGGTGGGTCAGAGTCATCACGTGGAGGGAGCTGGAGTGGGCCATGAGGAAATGTGGTGGGTTGGCAGTTTGGTGGGCCAGCAGCGATGGGTTGTGTGGAAGCAGATGGTTTGGGTGAGTTGGGCCGCATAAGAGAGTGTTGGGCCTGTGGCGGGGAAGCAGAATGCTGCCGGACCGGGCTAGTAAGAGAGCAAGGCTGCTGTGGGCCAGATCTGTCGGATGAAGAAGGCTGCTGGGCGGGCAATAATTCACTGCTGAGATGTTCAAAAAAATACCGAGAATTTGGATCATCATTCGAATGGGTCGACAATTCCGGGGATACTCGAGACAAAGTAGCAAATGGGAAAAAGTTCTCGTCGAAGGTGACATGACGGGAAATGATGATTTTATTTGTGGATCTATCTAGACATTTGTAACCTCGATGATTGGTGGGATACCCAAGAAACACACACGGGGTAGTGCGGTGTCGGAGTTTGTGTGAGATAGTGGCACTTTGATTTGGGTAGCAAAGACAACCAAATACTCGGAGATGATTGAGGGAAGGTGTTGCAAGATACAACAATTGGGTGGGAGATTTGTTTTGAATGGAGACCGAGGGTAGAATGTTAAGTAGATAACATGAAGTTTCCACAGCATGAGGCTAAAAGGTGACGGGAATAGAGGCATGAAACAAGAGAGAACGCATCATATTATTGATTGTCCGGATGACACGTTCGGCTTTGCCATTTTGGGGGGACGTGTGAGGACATGAAAATCGAAAAACGATGCCATGATGAACAAAGAACTTGTGGAAGTTGCTGTTGTTATACTCACGGCCCATGTCACACTGGAAGCTTTTGATATTTTTTTGAAATTGTGTTTTGACTAGTTGATGAAATTGCACGAAAAGATCAAAGACTTGAGATTTAAACTTGATCGGGAAGATCCATAAGTAATGTGTAAAATCATCAAGAAAAAGCAAGTAATATTTAAAACCTTCCCTACTTGGGATAAGAGAGGTCCAAAGATCACTATGAATTATATCAAAAGGTGCAAAAGAACTAGTTTGTGAGCGCTCAAACGGTAATTTATGATGTTTTCCTAATTGACAAGCATGACAAAGAGGAGACAATTTGTGCTTGTAGCACTTGAAAAAAGAAGCATTCCTAAGAAAATCTAAAACATGCGTGCCGGGATGACCAAGACGTGCATGCCAAAGGCTAGAGGACTCGACGGACAGGGCTTGATGATGACTGGAAGGTGGATGACTGACAAGATAGAGTTCCCCGGAACTATTACACCTCAGACAGATTTTCCCCGTTTGTAGATCTTTCACAGAAAAACCAAAAGGGTCAAACTCTACAGAAGCATTGTTATCAGTGGTAAAACGTCTAACAGAGACTAAGTTTTTGACAATTTTCGGGGCTATGAAGACGTTGGATAAGCGGAGAGGTTGGTTTGTGGTGGGTATGGTGGTTTCTCCAAGACCTGTAGAGGAAATACGCATACCATTCCCAACAATTATCGAATTTGATAAACCATTATGAGAAAAAGACGAGAGAGAACCTGAATTATTCGTCATGTGTGATGTCGCTCCCGTGTCCATATACCAATAATTATCCGTCGGATTGAGAGACATAGTAGCAAATGAATAATCCAGCTCAATGGGCTGGAAAGTTGAAACCAAATGGGCCTGTGCAGAAGGCTGGGACGGATTGGGCCCAAGAATGACTTGCTGAAGGTAAGGGCAAGGAGGCCGGACTGGGCTTCCAGAAAATTGGGCCTGATACCAGGCCACTGGAGACGGCCCAGTAGGGCTGTTGCATGGCGCATAGGGCTGCTGCTGTTGCACAGGGAGCCAGCCGAAGGGAGGACGCTACACAAAGCGGTGCTGGGGTTGCGAACTGCTGGTGTTCCAGCCACGCCCCTTGCGACCACGACCGCGCTTGCCGGACGGCGACTCCGATGCGGTGCCAGGCGGTGTTGTGGTGGTCGGAGAAGAGCTCGACGAGTGGGCTGCTGTGAGAGCGGTGGAGGGACTCGATGAGGTATGCGACGCCATACGGGTTTCTTCAAGTAACAATTGAGATCGAGCTTTTGTGAAACTCGGAAGTGGATCAGTCTGTTGAATAAAACTCGCAGCAGCGTTGTATTCCGCAGGTAAACCCGAAATAAGTTGTAGAACGAGACGGGTTTCAGGAACCGGGGAGCCTACTCCTTTGAGTTGATCTGCCAAAGACTTGAGTTGAAGACAATAAGCTTTAATTGATGCAAAGCCAGATAACTTACAATTGGAGAACTCATGTTCGAGATAAACTGCACGAGTGTTCCTGTTATCTTGAAAAATGTCTTGAACTCGATTCCATGCCTGAAGCGCAGTATCATCAGAGTCAAGGATTTGCAACAGAATATCCCGGAGACGGTGCTATAAATCCATTGGAGAACCGCAGCGTCGACTTGAAGCCATAACGAATCATCAATATCCGTTGGCTTGGGAACTTTCGCATCGATATGATCGAGAACGTTTTGTGCTTTCGCAGTAACGAGAAAAAGTGTTACCCAAGACGCATATGGAGTGTCATGGTCGAGGACGAGGGCAATGTTGTTCTTGATGTTGGAGATTCCTAATGCAGAATGGAAAGAAGGTTTCCGTTCGACGGCCATCGAAGAACGTGAATGAAGGGGAACGTAGGGTTTAGAAAAAGAGCGAAAGAGATTTGAGGAACGATAAGTCTGATACCATGTGAGATTTATAATGAATTCCCCTTAGGGTTTCCGTCATCAGATGGCTCATATTAATAATAAGCGGAGTTTACATAATTACAATAGGGCACCTTATATTTACATATTTACATAATCTATCAAGAATTGCTGGTTCTTTAGAATTTCTAGTTAACTGATTTGCCTTCCCTCCCCAAATTTCCCACTTCCCACAATTGTCTCCGTCCAAGCTTCGATCTCAATCTCATATATAATCCAACGGTGTCAAAACATAAAAGAAATAAATTTTATAAATAAATTCAAAATTGATTACAAAAAGGATTGAAGAAATCTTGGCCTCGTCTAAACACCTATGTTCTTCATTGATAATACGAAAGTAACTTAAACAACAATTGATGTGAAAGTGCCACAATTGAGGGATTTCAAACGAGAAAATCTTGGTCACATCTGAACACCTATTTCTTATCCGTAATTACAAGCTTAACTGTTTGGTATAGATACCGAAGAAATCAAGTATATTAGGTACATTAGGCACGAGGTATTGGACTATCGAGATTACTAAGGATATGAGAAATGAGTGAGACCACTATTTTGAACCATCTCGATATGGATGATCAGATTTCAAGTTGTTAAATTTTTTAAAAATATCCCACAGAATTTTTCAAAATCTATATTAACTCTATATAGAATTAAGATATCCCACAAAATCAAAAAATTCTATGAATTATTAAAAATCAGTCAAAATCTTTAAAAATCTAGATTATATACACCCCCTCAGTTTTAGTCCTTTATCTTTTTGTTGAATTTCTCATATGTTGATAGTGTTGATTCAATAAAAATGGAACTAAAGAAAGAAACTGGGAAAAAGACAACATGAAGGTAAATGAAAATTTGTCAATTCCTATTTCTTGCTTACTGACTCTTGATTATGTTCTAGAGATGGCGATCAACATGAAAAAATTTGTCAATTTCTATTTTAAGATGAAGCATTATCACTTGCTATTTGCATGAGTTACAAGGAGAATGAAGCAAAAATGTTTCTCTGATGTAGCATATGAACTCTAAAGGGACAATGTTCCCCACCACCCACGCACTAATCGTGTATAAAATATGGCGCTTAAGGCGCGCTGTTAGAATCCACTAAAAGGGATATAATCATTGATCATAATCCCCACATCGAAAGCACAAGCTTTTCAAAGGAGGTATGTGGCATTATGACGTTGTGTAGGATGACAACTCTAATGATAAGTTACATCTATTTGATGATGGAACTTGGGATATGCATTCTTGGAAAAATGGGGTCTTCATCTCCATTGCTTCATTGCTTGATCAAAGTCCAAATACCGTGGGTTTGTTTAGTTCAACATCTTCATTGCTTGATCGAAGTCCAAATACCGTGGTTGCCTTATAAAGTTGTAGTTGGAAATGTGACTAATTATGTATCAGATAATCAACCTAAACATAGTTGGCAACCAAAACAAGGTTCATATCACTAGACCAAATAATTCTTGTTGATGAAGTTTGAAGAACCATATAAGTGAATAATAAGGATATAAACACTCTAGAAAGGGGGTTGAATAGAGTATGAGAACTTTTCGTAATATCGTTTATCAAGGCTTTGAAACTGATTTCAAGGCCTTGAAGTCGATTTGTGCTCTTTATGACAAAACTAGTTTCAAGGCATTGAACGGGATTTCAAGGCCTTGAACTTCGAAACCTGCAAAGCAACATTAGTCACAAATAAATTAATAAAATGCGGAATGAAAAGATTGACACGACGATATGTTTATGAAGTTTAGTTCTAACAGCCTACGTCTCCGTTCTAGGGTTTCTTTACCCTTAGGATCTAACTATCTATTATATGCTCAAAGAGTCCTAGATACAACTTAGAAGAAATCCCCTTCTTCTCTCACTGTAGCCTCAATGTTACGATCTAGTCAACTCTAACCTAGCAATAATAGCCTAGTTACTTCGCAGAGCAACACACACTCGAGTATAACACTCTCTAGATATGCCAATGAAGCTCTAGTGGTTTTCTCTCTCTGAGGATGTAAACTTCAGTAAGCTAAGAAAAAGAAAAACTTTTGAAACGAATGAAGATGTTTTGATCGCTTGAAGACTTATATGTTTCCATGTAAGCTTGTTGTTGTTCTCTTCAATCGTCATCTTCATTTATAGTCTTTTTTGGAGAACTATTCTAGACGTTGTAACGTTCTTCTTTCTCCATGGAAAACGGTGCTTGGTTGAGATGAAGTAGCCGTTTTAAAATATTCTATCTTCTTTATCTACTTCTGCTATTTGACACACGTTGGGAATCTTCATCTTGATGATCTTCTCTTGCCATTGAAAGTGCCATTGAAGATCTTTGTTTGTTGAAGATCCTAGATCTTCTCTCTTGAATATGCCGTTGAAGATTTTCCTTTGATTGAGATCTTCTTCGTGGAATCCAGTTGGAAGATCTTCTTGTTGCATCTTCGGTTAAGATCTTTGCGAGATCTTGTTGTGGCCGAGATCTTCTCTTCAAATCCTTTGGAGAATTTCTTGTTGGCTGGCCGAGATCTTCTTTTAAAATCTATTTTGAAGATCTTCTTATTATCCTTGGTAGATATCCTACTTTGGTTGTTTGAGATATTCGAATCTTGAATTCGAAAAGCCTTGAGCCGAATCCTCCTTTGTAACTCATTTAAAGGCTTCCGCGTTTGTGTTCGCTCCAAACGGTGTGTGCAAGCTTTAAATTTATAACCCTAGACGTAAGCTTAAAACAAGGATGCGAACCCGCAGTGTACGGGTCAATCGTAGTAAAAAGCAAGGAATTACAGGGGTCGATCACAGGGACTTAGTGAAACAAAGTCCAATTACGGTAAGCTTTATCAATCACTAACCACAAAGCAATTAAAACAATCAAAGATGATAAAAGTCAATAAAGGAAATATGCAATTCTAGGGATTAAAGCATATAGTTGTGGTTCCAACTCAAGATCTAAAGATAAGCGGACAAAGCTGAGGTTTTTGCATAGGGAAGGTGTTTCTAAAGTGGAATAGATCACCGGGTAAGTCTCATTACTCACTAATCCTAAACCGTAACTCCTATTACCGGGTAAGTCTCAAGGAATTAAGATAAAAAACTATAACCTCAAACTAACACACCATCTAAGGGAATAGAATCAACCTTTACCGGGTAAGTCTCAGGCTAACTCACAAAGATGGGATGAAAGCACACTCAAACCCCAATAAAGGATAAACCTTTATTACCTATACTTATGATCTTAGGTAAACAAACTAAGGAATTACCGGGTAAGTCTCATCCTAAGCTTGTATTGAACCAGGAAAGGTGTAATAAGAATAGGATTTGGCAAACTCTAACACTTAACTCTCAGTTTCGGATCAGATAAGTCACCTCGGTCAGCCAAATTCCACCCCGGCCGAGATGTTCATCGATTGAGCGAGATGCTTAGGGTTAAGGTTTAAAGACTCGAACTTTCAGGATCCTACTGTGATTAAGATCATTCTATCATTGTTTTTCCCACAACCTTCAGCCAATCACCCTAGAATCACACAAAGAGATTAGCCACTCATCATCATGAAAGCAATAATCAAATATATGGGAAGAATGTGAATATTTGAACAAGAAGAATTTAATGAAAAGACTTCAATAACTGAATCAAATATCACAACAAAGCGTTCTTTGGATAGAAATCTAACAAGACAAGACAACAAGGAAGGGAATCTAAGATAATCTTACAAAAACCCTTCAAAAGCTATAAAAGCTACAATCTTCTTTCTTCAACCTTCAAAAAGGTTCTTCAAATCTTCCAACTGGAGTATGGCTGCTGCGGTGTATTAGGTGTAAGTAAGGTGATAGCGGATGTATGCAGGATGTATGCAGCGTGTCGGATTTGTGGGAAATCCGACCCTTTTTATAGGAAAATTACTCTCCAAAGATAAGATATCTTAGAAAGATCTCTTCCCATAAAAATAGGTAAAATATATGATCTAGCATATCTTCTTCCTTCCAAGAGCCAAGCCCAAAAATATAAGATCTCTTTCCAAAGATAAAAGATCTCAGCCAAGAATAAAATATTCTCGCCACGTCCCAGGTGTTCGCCTCGGTCGAGTCGACTTCTCTGGATCACCTCGGTCGAGGTGACTCTGTAGTCAACCGAGGCGAGTCACAACTGAATGTGAAATCTCTCAAATCTGGTCCAAAGTGAATCTCTAATCCATGGCTATGTTTCCTGGATGGTTCCTTATGTTCCTGAATGTAGCTCCAATGACTCCATAGCTCATTTTGCTCCTTTTTGATGCAAAACGTGCCATTTTACCTACGATTACAACAAAACTAGGTGTAGACCTCGATTCCCGCAAAGGTAGATGAAATGGTAATATAATCACATATTATACATACAAACATGCAAATTATTGAAGATAAAACGTCCAAACAAACCCTAAAATATAGACTATAATTCATGCTATCAGTTTGTCCCTTGAAATGTTTTCCAAGGCCTCTGTGCTTGTCCTTTGTATTGTGCTTCAAGGTATGCGTTCATCCTTTGTGATGTTTTTCAAGGCCTGCACACATTTAACAAACACAAACCAAAACATGCAATCTAGAAATACAATCGATATTTGTTAGTTTATAAAACCGCTCATAAATGTTAAGTCTTCCATCATCCACATAGACAATTCATAATCAAGGTGGATTTATCAATCCCCCCTTGATGGAAGAGAAAATAAATAGCGTACCTGCATTCAATATTAGCGATACATATGCAATAATATTAAAAAAAATGCAGAATGCACAAATATCAAATCAACACACATATTTAATTTCTCCCCCTTTGTCTTTCAACAAGGGAGAAAAAACCATTAAAGTACAAGAGTTAAAAATTATTACAGACCCACAAAAGTATTTTAAAAAACCAAAAACAATTTAAAAAGTGATGTCCCACAAACAGATCAACAAATATTGTACCTGCATTCAATGTTAGCGACTTATTCAATAATATTGAAAAAATGCAGAATGCAGAAATATCGGATCAACACACATATTTAATTTCTCCCCCTTTGTCTTTCAATAAAGGTGCTTTGAAATCCATGTCAAGGCCTTTGACATCCATTTCAAGGCCTTGAAACTAGTTTCAAGACTTTGAAATTCACTCTTGACTATCCTATTAGAACTTTTTCCGCCATCTTGAGTGAGATGTTCCTTTGCTCGTGTCCGTGATATCAGCCTCCAGTCTTCGCTTCCTTTCTGCAAGCCGATATTCCTTGACCACAACATATTCCTCAGTTGTTAGAACAATAGTTCGACATGTGGGGTAGAGGATGTGTTTATTCTGCACGCTGTGCTTGTAGTTCATGAGCACGCTCTCAACCTTTTCTTGAGTGTGCTGTGTTGCATCTTCGTTCAGGGGCACGATTTTGCCAGTGGTGGTAAGGGTAAGATCGTTTAGGAGGTACATTTGGTTAATCTTCGCATGCATCACTGGCTGGCGTCCATTCTCCTCATCACATCCAAATGGAAATCAAACATTTCTCTACACTAGAACAAATACCCCTCCTAGACCTCGCTTATGTTGGAGCGGTTTAAAAGAACCGTGATCAAGGATATTTTCGGACCACGGTTAAACGTAAAACCGTGATCAATTGTATTTTAGAAAAAAAAAATTCGGACCTCGGGTAATTTATAATAACCGGGGTATTTTCCATAAATCAAAACACGGCGTTTTGAAATTAGAAAAAAAAACTGGTGAGCATCTCTCAGTTCCTTCTCTCTCTCTCGTTAGGGCTTCTTCCTTCTCTTCTTTTTACTCTCTCGTTAGGGCTGGAGCATTCAAAGAGATGGCCACCATCTCTCAAGGCTGGAGCATCCGCCGCCAACGAAGACAAGCAAGGATGGCATTTCTCAACCTACTCTCTCCTCAGCCCCGCGTTCCTCAACCTCGCTCCTAGACGGCGTTCTTCAGCCTCGCTAGCTCCAGGCCGGTGTTCTTCAGCCTCGCTCCAGGCCGGCGTTCTTCAGTCTCGCTCCAGGCCGGCGTCCTAATCGATTTGCTCTCATTCAGTCTCATCAACAGCTTGGCCAACGGTTCTTCTCCTCTTTAGTTTTCATTCTTCCAGCCAACTCAACAACTCAACAGGTAAGATCTTCAACTTCGAAATTGTTGACTTTATTTTTGTCTGTTAAATGCTTGAGTGAGTAATCGATCAAAATTTTTATATTGCTGAATTTAGGTGAACCTATAGTGAATATCTTATAATGGTTCTGTTAGGTTGAACTTCAAGCATGAATTTGAGCATGATTTATATATGGCTAGTTTCTTTGCAGTGCGACTGAATTCGATAACTGGGGTTGTGATCAGTTTGTGTAAGCTGTCTTCCTTTGAAGACTCCATTGAGATATAAGGATATAGATATGTAGTGTTGTTATAGACAGGTTTTGCGTGTAGTAATTGATCAAATTCCTGATTTGTACACTTGTCTTACCCCCATTATGACATGCTAGTGATTTTTTAACTGGGAAATTGTGTGTGTAGAATTGTATTATAATGGTAAAGTGTCAAGTAAAATTAAGGTATGAATGATCCTAGTGTAACACCCCGAATCCTAGAGGAATCGAAATGCTACGAGCTGGGACCTCACAATGGGTCTCGGCCCTTAGCCTGACAACAACTTCATCGGACCTTACAACACGACACAATTAAAAAGGCAAAACATAGAGTTTTATAACATGAGCGGAATAAAAATCCAAATCTGAAAACGATACAGGCAAGTCTCAAAACCAAAAAGACCAACATTAGTCTCAACAGTCATAAAATAAAATATAACAGTCCTGTCCTATAATGCACAAAACCCCGGCTGCCCACTACCGACGGATCACTCGATCGCCTCCCTAACCTGCAAGGCATCTACAAGCGGTATAAAACCGTTAGCTAACATTCTATGCATAAGTATAAAGGTAAAAGCACAAACACACAACATACGCAATCATCATGCAACACTCATTCCTTTTTATTATCTTTAATTAAGTGATACGTCATTACTAATGATACTTATTTTGTGACACGAGGAATTCCCAAACCACGCCCCTGTCCCCGTTTACCAACGCGGAATGGTATTAATGCATGTGACCGTCTACCGGACTGGGCTGGTCGTAGGGAACCTCCTAGACTCTCGCAAGAGCTAGGTAGATGATGTCACGACCCATTATCATACACTTGGGTCAATTATACAATATACTACAGTCGGCCTATTTCGGTTTCGTTTATCTTAACTATCACACACCACTCATACACATCACACACATGCAAGAAGCCAGCTAAGTAAGTCCGTGGACTTACTAGAATCCAATCTCGTCTCTCTTAACAACACTCAATCAGTAACTGCAGGAACTCAGTTGCCTGCCAAAGGAGGCGCGTGGGTCAACACATTTTCCCGGGGTACTTAGAAGTCTAAAACTCCTAAGATGTAAGATTCTATTTGCAGAAGTTATTACAGTGCTTATTTAAGGTAAAATGACTATTTTACCCTTGGTCCCGGAACTTCCAAAAACTCGGAATACGTACTTAAATTATAATTTGAGGCTAACTAACCATATTCTACTCCCTAGGATGATTTTAGGTAACAACTAGAAAAACTACCCATTTTCTCTTTCCCCAAAAAGTCACTAAAGTCCAACTACAACTTCAAATATGAAATTAAAATAAACTTATAAAAATTCTAAAATAATTTTCTAAATTATATATGACATCTAATCTACTCATAGGAGAAAGAATTTCTTAAAACTGTTCAATCGTTATCCCTACAAAAATCTTTAAAGTTGAACTCACCAAAAAATCTATACTTAGCATTTTTCTAGGATCATTTTCCAAACAGCCTAACTAGTCCATTTTGCACCTTCACAGATCGAAATCTAACCGTTGGTTAAGTCCCAATTTTTGATACCTTACGATATGCATATCACTCTATAACATCCTAAAATTTGAACGGTGGATTCTATCTCTAAGGAATCAAACATTATGCTCGAATTTGACTGATGAACACGTTTTCTGAAATTCCAAACTGCGTGTATAAACTATATGATTTTATGTGTTTTACCTCCTACGTTTTTCCTGGATAGCTACTCCACACCAAGGTCAAACTCGAGTCCTACACTCGACCAAACAATCAACACATAATCAACATCTAGCCTCTCCTTTCATAGACATTGGCTAAGAATGGGAACACTCACCAAGTACTAAAGCTGCAGAAGATTGCTAGATCCGGAAGGGAGGATGATGGCTCGCAGGTTGGATGCACAGCCGCTCGGATCTATTTTGGAAGATCGTCCTTCTGTCCACACCGGAAAAAGAGTAACTCAGCCCCCTTCCGATTGCTATCTACTGGTTCCGGAAACATGTGTGCAAAAGGGTTAGATCCAGAAGAGACAGCCGGTTGATTCGTACAGAGGGAGGATAGAGGCAAGGACAAAAGAAGAAGGAAGTCTAGACTCACCTTGGTCCGGAAATAGTCAGAGTCGAGAGAGTAGCAGCTCCAGCGTTTTTCCTGGATAACCTCTCCTTCTAAACTACTGTTGAGGCTCCTCAAGTGCTACTGTTGCTGGTTGCGTTCTCGCTTTTCTTCTGCACCTGAGGCTTGGGTTGTGCGTCTTCAGAGAGGTAAGGTGTCGTGTTAAGGCGGAACAGAAAAAGGAGTAAAGATGGCGTTCAATACGGGAGTTATAGCTCTCGTAACTCCTGAGCGTTTGCTCTCCTAGGTGGGCTGGATGGGGGCTGTATGAGCTGCCAGAAGGCTGCTATTGGGCTCGTAAACAGGCTGGGCTGCTATGCGAGGATGGCTGGGCGACAGCAGGTCCGTGTGGGCTGGAGGGTTATGGGTAGCTGGGCCATCATAGCAAAGGGATGGGCTGAAAAAATACAAGAAAGATGGCTGAAATAATTGCAAGAAAGATGGGCTGAATTGTTTGTCAAAAATCTATCAAAACTCGTCATGGCCTTGTCAGGCCCATGAATGAGTTTGTCACAGATTTGTCGGGCTTTGTCATGGCCTCGTCTCAGCTTAGTCATGATCTCGTCACAACTTGTCATGATCTCGTCTAAAGTCATCGATAAGAATGAATTATAATAACTTGGGTTTGATATAAATATATCATTTTATGTGAATTAAATTCTACATAAAATAATAAATAATTATAAGAATAAAACTCGGGATGTAGAACTACCTGACGGTCCTATAGACGTCTCTAGATCCGCATAAAACTCGGGATAGTTCCGCCGGATACTATCCTCCGTCTCCCAAGTGGCCTCGTCAATTCCTCGTCTCGACCACTGTATTCTCAACATGGGTATTACTTTCGATCGAAGGCGTCTCATACCTCTCTCCAAAACTACTATCGGGTGCTCAGGAAATGTATGATCCGGCTCGACCACTAGGTCGTCATGGCTCACTATGTGTCTCGGGTCGTGCACATACTCTCTCAACTGAGACACATGGAAAACTGGATGGACTCCCTCCAATCGGGGTGGCAATGCCAATCTATAGGCCACTCTCCTATCCGCTCTAGGATCTCAAAGGGCCCGACATATCGGGGACTTAACTTCCCTTTAATGCCGAAACGTCGAACACCCCTCGTCGGTGACACCTTCAACCATACTTGGGCGCGGACCCTGAACTCCAGAGGCCTGCGCCTCTTATCAGCATAAGATCTCTGATGGCTTTGTGCGGTCAACATCCGCTCTCGGATCAATGCTACCCGAGCCATCTCATCCTGCACCTGCTCGGGTGCTACACCACTCATCCTCCCAGGCTCATCCCAACACAAAGGTGTACGACACCTCCGCCCATATAGTGCCTCGTAAGGAGCCATCCCAATAGTCGCGTGCCAACTATTGTTATAAGAAAACTCCACCAAAGGGAGGTGGTCGGGCCATACCTGCCCCCAATCAAGCACACATGCCCTCAACATGTCCTCAAGGGTCTAAATAGTCCTCTCAGACTGCCCGTCCGTCTGAGGGTGGTATGCCGTGGTGAACTGTAAGCTCGTCCCTAAGGCAGCGTGTACCTGCTGCCAAAACCTCGAGGTAAAACGCCCATCCCTATCTAAAATGATCGTCCTCGGCACTCCATGGAACCTCACAATCTGTCGGGTAAACTCCTCGGCTAAACGAGACACCGATCACGTTTCCTTAATAGGAATGAATCGTGCCGTCTTCGTCAACCGATCCACTACAACCCATATCGCATCAAAGCCTCTACTCAACCTCAAGCCAGTAACGAAGTCTATGGAAATGTCCTCCCACTTTCACTGTGGAACCGGAAGTGGTTGGAGCTCTTCTCCGGGCCTGTGCTGCTCAATCTTGACCTGCTGACAAGTCGCACATTGGGCTACATATCTAGCCACGTCGGGCTTGAGCCCGCCCCACCAATAAGATCGTCGTATATCCTGATACATCTTACTCGCGCCGGGGTGGACGGAGTAAGGTGTAGAATGGGCCTCCTGCAGTATACGCTGCCTCAACTCTTTGTTAGAGGGTACACATATACGCTCCTGGCACCTCAAAATCCAATCTGCACCCACCATAAACTGTGGTGCCTCCCCTCTGGACATCCTATCCCTGATCCTCGTTAGTGCTGGAAAACCCTCCTGTTTCTGCCGGATCTCTTCCGTCGGATCCGGTGAAACCTCTAACGCTGACAAATGCCCGTCAGTATCTGGAAACCGGATGTCTACCTCCAACCAAATCAAATCTCTCTGCAACTGGGTCTGAACAGTCAATCTAGAAATCGCGGCCTCGCGAGGTGTCCTCCTACTAAGGGCATCGGCGACCACATTCGCCTTTCCCAGATGATAAAGGATCTCTAAGTAAAAATCCTTAATCAGCTCTAGCCATCTCCTCTGGCGGTTATTCAACTCCTGCTGAGTGAATATGTACTTCAGAATCTTGTGGTCTGTGAAGATCTGACAGGTGGCCCCATAGAGGTAATGACGCTAGATCTTCAAGGCATGAATGACTGCAGTTAGCTCAAGGTCGTGAGTAGGGTAATTCTCCTCATACGTCTTCAGCTGTCGAGACGCATACGCAATGACACTACCCCTCTGCATCAGGACGCATCCCAAGCCTAGCTTGGATGCATCATTGTAACGGACGAAGTCCTCAACGCCCTCTGGCTGTGCTAGCATCGGAGCAGAAGTCAATCTCTCCTTCAGCTCCTCAAAGCTCCGTTGACAAGGCTCGGTCCATGAAAACCTGATAGACTTCCTTAACAAGGAAGTGAGTGGCCTGGCAATCACGGAAAAACCCTTCACAAACCTACGGTAGTATCCGGCCAGACCTAGAAAACTACGTACCTCCTTGACCGTCTTAGAGGGCGGCCATGATGCAACTGACTCTATCTTTGCCGGGTCCACCTTGACTCCTTCGGCGGAGACAATGTGGCCAAGAAGGCAACCTCAGGCATCCAGAACTCACACTTAGAGAGCTTAGCATAAAGCTCTCTATCCTGTAAAACCCGTAACACTGTCCTCAGGTGTCCGGCGTGCTCCTCCCTACTCCGGGAGTATACTAAGATGTCATCGATGAAAACTACCACAAACTAATCTAAGAAGTCAATGAAGATGCCATTCATCATCTCCATGAAGACAGCAGGAGCATTGGTGAGCCCGAAAGGCATCCCCACAAACTCATAATGACCGTATCTAGTCCGAAATGCTGTCTTCGGTATGTCCTCTTCCCGTACTCTCAGCTGATGATATCCTGACCTCAAGTCAATACGTGAAAACACCGTAGCTCCCTGTAACTGATCCAGCAAATCATCAATACGTGGCAACGGGTACTTGTTCTTGACGGTGACTTTGTTCAACTCTCGATAGTCGATACAAAGCCTCATGGATCCGTCCTTCTTCCTGACGAAGAGGACTGGTGCACCCCAGGGAGACACACTGGGTCGGATGAATCCCTTCTCTGCCAAATCCTTGAGTTGCTTCTTAAGCTCAAGCATCTCGACTGGTGCCATGCGGTATGGAGCCTTGGAGATCGGCCTCATGCCGAGCTCCAACTCAATCCCAAAATCTACGCTCCTCTGCGGTGGTAAGCCAGGCGGCTCGCCAAAGACATCCTCGAACTCCACAAGCTACCGGGGTCTCTGCTAATGATGAACTCGTCTCCTCCTTCATGGCGTAACACCAGAAGGCCTCACATCCCTGACCTATGAGCTTCACGGCTTGGACCACACTAATGACTGTCCTATCTTTCCGAGGTCCCACCCTCGAAAGACTTCCTCCTGCCCAGACTCCGTAGTGAGCGTCACTGTCCTCCTCCTAACGTCCAGAACAACTCTATGGCGGTCCATCCAGTCCATTCTGAGTATGACTTCTTCATGCACCAAGTGCATGACGTGAAAGTCGGCTAGCCAGTCATAACCTCCCAAGTGGATGGGACAATCGTGAGTCTCCCGAGTACCACGAACCCTACTCCCATCGGGTAACCTTATAAGGAAAGGTTCCCCCTCTACTGCATCTAAGGTCAACCTATCTATGCAATCATCAGATATGAAAGAGTGCGTCGCACCCGTATCAAAAAGTACTCGGACTGGAAAGCAATGAACCGTGATAATACATGTGGCTGCGGGCGCTGCTGGCTCTACGGCACTCCTTAACTCGAAGACTCGAGCCTGAGTACCCCTAGTCTCTGAAGTGCCTCCACCACGCTTTCTACCTCTAGCTGGAATCTGAGTAGAACCCTGTGAATATGTCTGACCCGGAGCCCGCTGCTGCTGACCCCGAGCCTGATACTGAGACTGCCTATGTCCTCCTCCTGAGGTACCAGCAGGTGAGGACCCCTGCTGTGATGTTACCTTGCCCTGTCGGCAAAAGGTAGCTCTGTGGCCCAGCTAGCCGGAAGTAAAACATGTAACTGGTGGCCTCCTACACTCCGGCTTAATGTGTCCCTGCTCCCCACAGTTGTAGTACTCACGTACTCTAGATCCCATCGGCGGTACCACCTGGTAACTAGAACGGCCCTGGGACTGACCACGCCTATGACCTGACCCTCCTACTCTAGTGCTGACTAGTCCGGTCCTCTGTCTCTTGTTTGACCCTCCAGACTGCATAGCTCTCCTGTGACCCAGTCGGTCCCTCTCATACGCTGAAGCCCGATCCTAATAATCAGCTAAGGAATCACAGCGGAACCCTGCTAGATAGGAGCGGGTAGTCTCCCTCAGTCTCCGGGAGAACAGATACACGTGCTGGTCCATAGGTGGTGCAGCAGGACCCAACAGTGGCAGCTCCTCCCGGAACCTCCTAATAGCCCCAGCTATCGGAACATCCTCAAAACCTGCCTCCAAGAAGTCCTCCACTCGGTCCCTTCTCAGTGAGGTAGGAAAAAAGGTCTCTCTCACGAGACTCAGCAACTGCTCAAATCGGGACACTCTACCCCTCACTGTCCTCCACCAGTACTGTGCATGGTCCCTAAACAATGTCTGAACCAGCTCCACCTTACGACTCTCAGGGCAGCGAATCGCCTCTAGCGTGGACTCCACATGACTGATCCAATGTTCCACCTCAAGTCCAACGTTCCCGTCGAAGGTGGGAACTCGCTGATGGTTGAATGTCTTCAACCATTCATCTGGTCTCGGTACCCTCACGGGTGCAGCTACCACCGGTGGGACTACCACCTGAGTCACCCTCTGAGAGACCTCTGCTGACAGTTGGCACTGGTGGTGCTGGAGGTGGTGCTCCGGCCCTATATGCCTCTTGCACCTGCTGGACATAAGCTCGATATTCCGATGCTCTAATCGATACGCGGCCAGAATCAACAGGCCCTGCATTCCGTACTCTGGACCTAGTAGCGGTCCCGTCCCTAACCTTTGGAACAATACTCTCGGCCACCTCCTCAGCAGGTACATCCACAATTGGCGGATCTACAACAGGAACACGTCCTCGACCTCGGCCCCTCAGAGGCTGCCCACACGTCCCTGTCTTGGAGCTCCAGGAGGAAGGGGAGGTCGGCCCTCTCCTCGTCCAACGTAAGTTGTCGCTCTCGTACGTGCCATCTGGTAGAGACGTGATCGATATAAGACTACTTTAGTTCCTAGTAAGGACATAACTATCTTATTACTTTAGGTCACTTCTAAAGGTCACAATGTTACTAAAATTACAAGTTATAACAAAAGTCCAATAAACTATGCTATCGAGTTTAGCGGAGGTAGTGGCGGTCCGTGCATTCTATCCCAACCCGTTTATACTCATGGTTTGGAAAAAAAAATTCATTTTAAAAGTTCGGAACCCTTGCAGTTTCCATTTATTTGTTTATTCGGCCATTTTGAAGATGGCGAGTGTCGTTGTTGCCAACCTAGGGCTCTGATACCATATTGTAACACCCCGAATCCTAGAGGACTCGAATGCTACGAACTGGGACCTCACAATGGGTCCTGGCCCTTAGCTGGCAACAACTTCATCGGACCTTACAACACGGCACAATTAAAAAGGCAAAACATAGAGTTTTATAACATGAGCGGAATAAAAATCCAAATCTGAAAACGATACAGCAAAGTCTCAAAACCAAAAAGACCAACATCAATCTCAACAGTCATAAAATAAAATATAACAGTCCCGTCCTATAATGCACGGAACCCCGGCTGCCCACTACCGCCGAATCACTCGATCGCCTCCATAACCTGCAAGGCATGTACAAGCGGTATAAAACCGTTAGCTAACATTCTATGCATAAGTATAAAGGTGAAAGCACAAACACACAGCATACGCAATCAGCATGCAACACTCATTCCTTTTTATTATCTTTAATTAAGTGATACGTCATTACTAATGATACTTATTTTGTGACACGGGGGATTCCCAAACCTCGCCCCTATCCCCCTTTACCAACGCGGAATGGTATTAATGCATGTGACCGTCTACCGGACTGGGCTGGTCGCAGGGAACCTCCTAGACTCTCGCAAGAGCTAGGTAGATGATGTCACAACCCGTTATCATACACTTGGGTCAATTATACAATATACTACAGTCGGCCTATTTCGGTTTCGTTTATCTTAACTATCACACACCACTCATACACATCACACACATGCAAGAAGCCAGCTAAGTAAGTCCGTGGACTTACTTGAATCCAATCTCGTCTCTCTTAACAACACTCAATCAATAACTGCAGGAACTCAGTTGCCTGTCAAAGGAGGCACGTGGGTCAACACATTTTCCCGGGGTACTTAGAAGTCTAAAACTCCTAAGATGTAAGATTCTATTTGCAGAAGTTATTACAGTGCTTATTTAAGGTAAAATGACTATTTTACCCTTGGTCCCAGAACTTTCAAAAACTCGGAATACGTACTTAAATTCTAATTTGAGGCTAACTAACCATATTCTACTCCCTAGGATGATTTTAGGTAACAACTAGAAAAACTACCCATTTTCTCTTTCCCCAAAAAGTCACTAAAGTCCAACTACAACTTCAAATATGAAATTAAAATAAACTTATAAAAATTCTAAAATAATTTTCTAAATTATCTATGACATCTAATCTACTCATAGGAGAAAGAATTTCTTAAAACTGTTCAATCGTTATCCCTACAAAAATCTTTAAAGTTGAACTCACCAAAAAATCTATACTTAGCATTTTT
Source organism: Fagopyrum homotropicum (assembly GCA_033239125.1). Lineage (NCBI taxonomy): Eukaryota > Viridiplantae > Streptophyta > Magnoliopsida > Caryophyllales > Polygonaceae > Fagopyrum > Fagopyrum homotropicum. Next base: position 50,876,390 of record BSWB01000007.1, on the reverse strand, counting down.
CTAGGATCATTTCCCAAACAGCCTAACTAGTCCATTTTGCACCTTCACAGATCTAAATCTAACCATTGGTTAAGTCCCAATTTTTGATACCTTACAATATGCATATCACTCTATAACATCCTAAAATTTGAACGGTGGATTCTATCTCTAAGGCATCGAACATTATGCTCGAACTTGACTGATGAACACGTTTTCTGAAATTCCAAACTGCGTGTATAAACTATATGATTTTATCTGTTTTACCTCCTACGTTTTTCCTGGATAGCTGCTCCACACCAAGGTCAAACTCGAGTCCTACACTCGACCAAACAATCAACACATAATCAACATCTAGTCTCTCCTTTCATAGACATTGGCTAAGAATAGGAACACTCACCAAGTACTAAAGCTGCAAAAGATTGCTAGATCCGGAAGTGAGGATGATGGCTCGCAGGTTGGATGCACAGCCACTCGGATATATTTTGGAAGATCGTCCTTCTGTCCACACCGGAAAAAGTGTAACTCAGCCCCCTTCCGATTGCTATCTACTGGTCCGGAAACATGTGTGCAAAAGGGTTAGATCCAGAAGAGACAGCCGTTGATTCGTACAGAGAGAGGATAGAGGCGAGGACAGAAGAAGAAGAAAGTCTAGATTCACCTTGGTCCGGAAACAGTCTGAGTCGAGAGAGTAGCAACTCCAGCGTTTTTCCTCGATAGCCTCTCCTTCCAAACCGCTGTTGCGGCTCCTCAAGTGCTGCTGTTGCTGGCTGCGTTCTCGCTTTTCTTCTGCGCCTGAGGCTTGGGTTGTGCGTCTGCAGAGAGGTAAGGTGTCATGTGAAGGCGGAACAGAAGAAGGAGTAAAGAGGGCGTTCAATACGGGAGTTATAGCTCTCGTAACTCTTGAGCGTTTGCTCTCCTAGGTGGGCTGGATGGGGGCTGTACGGGCTGCCAGAAGGCTGCTACTGGGCTCGTAAACAGGCTGGGCTGCTGTGCGAGGATGGCTGGGCGACAGCAGGTCCGTGTGGGCTGGAGGGTTATGGGTAGCTGGGCCATCATAACAAAGGGATGGGCTGAAAAAATACAAGAAAGATGGCTGAAATAATTGCAAGAAAGATGGGCTGAATTGCTTGTCAAAAATCTGTCAAAACTCGTCATGGCCTTGTCAGGCCCATGAATGAGTTTGTCACAGATTTGTCGGGCTTTGTCATGGCCTCGTCTCAGCTTAGTCATGATCTCGTCACAGCTTGGCATGATCTCGTCTAAAGTCATCGATAAGAATGAATTATAATAACTAGGGTTTGATATAAATCTATCATTTTATGTGAATTAAATTCTACATAAAATAATAAATAATTATAAGAATTAGAGCTTGATATAATTTTATCATTATATGTGAATTAAATTCTACATAAAATAATAAAATTTGTGAAGAAAGAAATACTAGATAGAATGGGAAACCGTCAACCGCTCGAAGTCCGATTTGATTCGGAATTAAACGGAATAAAAATTTCGGGTATTACATCAGTACCCCCTTAAGATAAGTTTCGTCCCGAAACTTTGGACAAGGTACTTAAATAAACGACTTCCATAAATAAACTGGTATGTCCTAGTCTCACTAAAATTTAATTTCCTTTTCTAAACTTCTCTAACCTTATCAAAGCGTAACGAAAAAAAACTGGTCGTTACACCTAGGGTGATAGTTTGTGTTTCTTGTGCTTTATGATATATAGTGCTAGAAAAAATGTTGGGACTTACCATTGTGAGTGTAGTACTATAGTAAGTGGTGCATTGGCAGTGTATTCAATCAACGATTTCATTATGCCTGGATACTCTTTTATCAAACAGTCAACAATTCAAGCATAGAATGGTAGACCCTTAAATAGTAAGGGTTGGCTGTCTATTGCCTGCTATTGAGATATATTATGAAACTATTTATCTTTGATAGTTGGCAAAGTATGGACTTTGATAGAGTTAAACAAAAAATGATTTAGGCTTTCATGTGCTAGTGTTTATGTTTAGAGTTATAAGTTCTACTTCGACTGATGTTTAATCTCACATAGTGACTTTATTGTTGCAGTTTTTTGGTGTCTATGGACACCTTGGAGCGTCTTTTGAGTTGACATATCGGTGATATCCTGCATCCTTTATTGATAAGGTATATACTTCCTTCAGAGTAATCCAACATATACCGATTATGGTTCATGAAATGTTTTCCATGTAAAAGACTATCGCATTGAATGTATTGTGAACTCTAAATGCAATTCTCTTCTTCATCAATTCTTTTGTGCTTCATAAAAGAAAAGGAAAAAAAAGAAACTGGAGCGTGCTTTGTGTTTATGTACATTGGAAATTTGAAGCTTTGTTTCTTTGGAGTCTAATAATTTGCTTATTTTGCTTCCTTTAGTTTTATTTTTCTTCTCCTTCCTTTGTTTCAGCCACAAATCGAAAGCGGTGACAAGAGTAAGTCTTTTCACCCATAATTGTATGTTATATCATTATATTATACTTTGTATATCTATATTTAACACATATGCAAATGCAATTGCTTTTGATATTGATGCTCATGCAACTTGTATCTCTTTGTTCTGCTATGCAACTTTCATACTTATGATTATGCAAAACACTTGGTCAGTGCTTGCACCCGTACAGTTGGAGTTGAGGGTACACCGGAAGGTGTAGAACACGACCAAGGAAGGCTGACTCGTCTGGCTGCTGTAAGTTACAAAAAATATGTACCTTAGTAAGAGATTGTTTAAATGCCTACAAAGGTCTTATCTCTGCATGAACTTTAGTTATAAAACTTATTACGGGTTAGTTAGGCATTCTTATTGACACGAATTATCTCAATATCAAGGGTAAGTTGGGCATTCAAATAAAACTTATCAAGGTTTTGGGTCCATGAACAGACCTGCGTATAATTTGTGTGTGGTTTTAGTAATGATGGATAGTAATGCAGCTAATGATGAGGATGATATGGATTATTGAACAATGTGTTATGCTCATCATTCTGAGTACCACTTCTGTACATCTTCTTTCATTTGATCTGATTTTGGGTTCGTGAAAAGACCTTATCTTAAATGAACTTATTTCAGCTTGTCTTGTTGCCCTTGCAAATGTTCCAGAAAAGGGTAAATCCTCCAAACAATGTGTCGAATTAGATGACGTTTTAGCAAGGTTCTTGCACAGGTGACACCTTAATGTCATTTTGGGGTTTCGAAATTGGTGAAAGTGTTTGGTATATTTTCAATTGAAATTGTATATATGAAAGATTGTCGAGAGTTTTTTTGTGTGGGCTTGATTGAAATTAGGATGCAGATTTGAAGTCTTGATGTGAAATGTTGAGATTTTATGGTCTATGTTCAGAAGTTGGGTTTGAAATTATGGTTTAAACCTTGAAACATAATTTTCATTCAGACTGAATTCACATTTAATGAATTAGTTTGCATTGACTTAGCTGAATTTGTTTCAAGTCGGACTTCTCTTCCTTTACCAATTAGATGTCAACTTGTTTCAGGTTTAGCAGCTTAGCTGAATTGGTGGTTTGCCCTACAGATACTTTAACATACTGATTTGTTCTTGTCTAAGTTTTGATATACTAATTTCCCTCCATTTTGTTATTTTTGGTCATTTAGAATTGGAAGATTTAAAGATTCACGATGGCTGATCACTTTGTAGAAGCTGAGAATTTAGAGGCCATAATCGTTAGGATAGAACAAAAACCTGCAAGATCGTGTCTCTACTCAAACAGTAATTGCTACTTCCTTCTATCTACTCTCAGTTTCATCTTTTCATGATTGTCTTCAATGTGTGTCTTAATTCTATTCCCTTGATTGATATTTACCTTATGTGTTCTTATGTTCTTAAAGAACTTCAGCATTTAAGGAACAGTCTACCAGATGAGCTTCAGCATTAAGGAACAGTCTACCGCCATCAGGAGCAAAAGACCTCTACTTCACCACTCAATTCGCTCAATCCACGTGGGGTTAGTTCAAGGCCTGCCTTTGGAAGCAATGGTGGACCTACTGGAGAAGTCCTGATTATAATCATGTTCAGTTCTTCTTCACCTTAGCAAGTGACCTAATTGTTAGTATAATCTTTTAGAAAGTGGGAATCAAAATGTTAGCTCTTTTCTCTTATTTAGTTTATTAACATTTACTTGCCAGAATCTTGGTTTTGTACTTACATTTAAGCTACCATGCTTTAGCAATAACTCACATGATCTGAACATAATTATCGGAGCCATGTATCAAGCTGTCATGTATGTCGGAGCATGCATTGAGTAAACCGTGGTGTTTTTTTTTGTATTCAAACCTTGCAGCCATGGTTCTTTAAGAACCGTGGTGTTTTTTTTTTAATTTTTTTTGAAGTGGGACCCCGGTTATTTTATAATAACCGGGGTAATTTCGAACGCCAGTTTTTTTATAATAATCGGGGTCCGAAAATTACCCTGGTTAATAAAAAACCAGGGTCCGAAAAAATTAACCCGGTGACATTTTCTGTGGTGCGAACGTCCGGACCTCGCTTCCGTTAACCACGCTTCCTTAACCGGGTTCCCATGTACAAAATAACCGTCTAGGGGGGGGTATTTGTACTAGTGCTATTAAGAGAATTCAACTCCAGTTCAAAACCATCCAGCCTGGTTTCCGAAATGGAAGGGGTTGTGGGAACTATCCTAATTAAGATTCGTCGTTTACACAAGGTCAAGTTATACAAGGTCGAAAATACAAATCTTGTAGTTAGTGTGTCCGAAAAAATTAACCCGGTGACATTTTTTGTGGTGCGAACGTCCGGACTTCGCTTCCGTTAACCACGCTTCCTTAACCGGGTTCCCATGTACAAAATAACCATCTAGGGGGGGGTATTTGTACTAGTGCTATTAAGAGAATTCAACTCCAGTTCAAAACCATCCAGCCTGGTTTCCGAAATGGAAGGGGTTGTGGGAACTATCCCAATTAAGATTCGTCGTTTACACAAGGTCAAGTTATACAAGGTCGAAAATACAAATCTTGTAGTTAGTGTGTTTCAAACTTTGGATGAAATGCCCACCCTCCCACCCTCTCACCCTTTTACTAACTGAACTAATTGAACTTTGGTATTCAATTGTTATTTTTTGTAAAGTTATACTTATATCTAATGTTATACACAATGTTAATACTCATACCCAATTTTAATTACACAATGTTAATACACAATCTCGTTCGAAACGTACAAATTTCAACTACACAATGTAATACCAATTTCAAGTACACAGTGTTAATACACAATTCCAATTACACAATTTTTGTACACAATCATTTTTTTCTAGTTAAAACATAGCAATTCTCATACCTGGAATCCTCTCAGAAAATTGGGTTGTTTTTTGCCAAATAAAACTCTCGGGCGGATTTTGCAAATATCAAAAAATAGTGGGTTAGGATCGTAAATACCCAAAACCAAAAGTTATTTTTTCTTCCTTTGCGATCTGATGTTGGCGGGCAAAACCTAACCGACTTTGATGGCGCCGGAGGCAAGGAGGGACGAGTAGGAGCGGTGACTGGTTTTGGCGGCCGCCTCCCACAGCTGACACAACTCTCCCCGCGGAGCTCGTGCACGTTTCCCATTGGTGGCTCTCAATGTAGACGAAGGCGTCTATTGGTGCGAGACAAAGATGACGAGATAAAGAAGACGGAAGCGGCTCTTGTGAAGGTTTCATGATTCTCAAATCCAACGGCTAGGGTTATTCTCCCAATGGCTAGGGTATACGGTTATTGGTCCGGCTTTCCCGACGACTTGATTTACCGGTGGCGGCTCTCTTTGTAGACGGTGACGGCTACTTGTAACACCCCAAATTCTCAGAACTCGGGGAGTCACGGGTTAGGACCTCACAATAGGTCTCAACCCTAGTTTGACAATGCTTTCACTAGATCTTACAACAATGGACAAATAAAGAAAACCGAATATCATAAACAAAGTTTTAATGTTATGAATGCAACATGAAAACTGTCAGCCGGCAATATAACTTGAAATCATAATCTCTAAAGACAACATGCAACAAAAGGGAAGACTAATAAATAAAACCCAAACCCCATTCTATAGAGTACGTAGACCCGATTGACCACTACCTTCCGGATCACTTGGTCGTTGCTCTAACATGTAGTAGATCTAAACCAGATAATAAACAACTGTTAGCTAACTATCCAAATGTTAGAAGAATCGTGATAGCACAATCACACACATACTGGAATTAAACATTCAACATGCTTGTATAGAAGTCCAGTTATTATCTTGTACAATTGCGATTCACTCTAGTTCAACTTATGGTGTAGCACGAGAGTCTCCCGACTCCTACCCCTGTCCCCGTTTACCAACCGGAATGGATCCGATGCACCTCACCTTGTACCGGTATGGCCTGGTCGCAGAGACCTCCCAAACTCATGGCAGAGCTGGGCAGTGATGCTACCGCCCGTTATACATACACTTGGGCCAAGATTACATAACTAAAGTCATTCTATTCAAGTTGTAGTTATTAAACACATCAACACACACCACTATTATTATTCAACCACCATCTACTACTAGATAAGTAAGCCCAAAGGACTTACCTGAATCGAGTCACAAATCTCGTTATCTCAAAACTTGATCCGCAAACGTAAGAAATTACCAAATTACCCTTATATAAGAGTAAAAAGACGATTTTACCCCTAGATCATAAAACTCTAAGAAGTTCCTCGAATACTCCCAAAACTTCCTTTGAAACCCAAAACCATAATCTAAAACTCAAAAGAAAAGTTTAACTTTTCAACTTCTAGCTTTCATGAAAAACTCTATAAGGTCTCACTTTGACCCAACTTAAGACACTCATACTAAAATCCAAAAATTCCAAATAAAATATCTAATCCCCCTATGCTATACACTCTCCTCACTAGGACAAGGAACACCCACAAAATAATCCGCCACTAATACTACACGGAAATTCAAAGATGACTCCAAGATACAACGTTCCCATACTTAGCCAAAAATCCCGCCTTTATAAAAACAACCTGAAAACTCCACCTTGATTGAAATGTTTTACAGGTGTTGATGATGTAAGACTTCACACAAATATAGCAGTTGGATATCTAACAATGTACTTGATTATATTTCTAGATGTTTGGTTTGAATTCAGTGCAGGTTATATATCTATATGTCAAGGGCCTTGAAGTTAGATTCAAGAACAAGTTCAAAAAGACGAAGATCAAGGGCCTTGGAATCTAAAGTGCACGGAACAAAGGATTCAAATAAATTGAAGATCTTCGTTGAAGATTCCGTAACAAGAAGATCTTATCAACCAAAGATTTTGTCAACCAAAGGAAGATCTCAACCGAAGGATAGAGAATCATTTCGAGAAGATTCTCTAAACAACAAAAACGGCAAAAATATCTTCTCTCTCTTATCCAACAGAAGACGAGAAGATCAAGGAGTAAAAGACTCAACGTGTTCATAGGGATTGAAGATGTGCAACGTCTACCTTACGATCTTCATGGAAAACAAGGTTGATCTTCAAACGGTCATCTCTACAACGGCTAGAAGATCTCTCCATAGAAGATATAAATGAAGATGATGGTCGAAGAAGAAAGAGACACAAGCCTACACCGGAAAAACATCTTTGCATCCTTAAGCAACCTAATCATCTTCATTCGTTGTTTTTCTTTCTCACAATTACGTAAAAGTTTTATCCCCTTAGAGAGAGAGAAAACACAAGAGCTCCATTGGTAGATCTAAAAAGTGTTATACTAGAGTGTGTTACTCTGCGAAGTAACTAGGCTATTATAGTTAGGTTAAGAGTTGGAGCTAGATCGTAGCATTGGCTACAAGTGAGAGAAGAAGTGGATTTCTTTTAGTTTGTATCTAGGACTCTTTGAAGCTGATAATAGATAGTTAGATCTTACGGATATACCCTGGGACGGAGAGTAGGCTATTTAGAGCCGAACTTCGTAAACATATCCTCATGTCAATCTTTTCAATTCCGCACCATATAAGCTTTACTGTGACTAACTTTGTTTTGCAGGAGTAAGAAGTCAAGGCCCTTGAAATTGAGTTTTAAAGCCCTTGAGATCGAAGTTTCACTAGTAATACAGATTGACATCAAGGCCCTTGAAAGGAGTTTCAAGGCCTTGAGATTTGGTTTACGAAAATTTTTCATACTCTATTCAACCCCCTCTTCTAGAGTATTATCTATATTATTTATATCACCTAACGGTTCTTCAATTGGTATCAGAGCTAGACTCACGTTTTTTGATTTAACCATCAGTCAGACTAATCATGAATCCTGTAGGTGATGGTGGATTTGCTCAAGGATGATCCTCATCTCGACTACACCTCTTCTGTGGCAACAACTTCGCTCATTGGAGATCACTAATGCGTATGTTCCTAATTGACCAGGATATGGAGCTTTGGAGCATTATTCAAGATGGACCAAAAGTTCCAATGACAACGGTTGAAGGCGTCCAAGTCCCGAAGGAGGAATCAGACTTCACTTAGGCTGACCTGGACAGTGTGTCAAAGAATTACAAAGAAATGAATCTACTTTACTGTGGATTAGATGCTAATGAATTCAACCGCATCTCATCATGCAAAAGTGCAAAAGAAATTGACAAGCTTGTTGTTACTTATAAGGGAATAAGTCAAGTCAAGGAAACAAAGATTAGCATCTTTCTCAGACAATACGAGCTATTCAAGATTAATCCAAATGAACCAGTCAAAGAAATGTTCACCAGATTCACTGGGATAGTGAACAATCTAGACTAACTTGGAAAGACCTTTACAAATGGAGAAAAAGTGAGAAAGGTTCCAAGAAGTTTACCTAAAGCCAAGTGGGGACCAAAGATGACTGCTATTGAAGAAGCTCGAAATCTTACTACTCTTCCTCTTGATGATTTACTTGGAAAACTCATCACACATGAAATGATTCTTGGCGAAGAAGATGGAGAACTTCCATCCAACTCCAAGAATTTGGCATTAAAATCCAGAAAAGATGAGTTACCTTCTGAGGAAGAAAATAGTGAGGATGATAATGAAGAAGATGCTCTCGCCATGATCTCTAAAGGTTTAGCAAGAATTCTCAAGATAAAGAAACAATCTGCAAACCGAGAATTTCCACGAGCATCAAAACCCCGAGGTAAGTTTTCTAAGTCTAATAAAAAAACGAAAGTACTGACTTGTTTTGAATGTGGTGAAACAGATCATTTGGTGAAGGATTGTCCACAAAAGAAGAGGACCAACTTCAAGAAGAATTATCGAAAGAAGAAAGTCATGGTTGCTTCATGGAGTGATTCAGATTCAACTAATGAATAAGAAGATGAACAAGAACAAGCAAACTTGTGTCTTATGGACGATCATGAAGATAACTCAAATCTTTACATCGACAATATGGTATGTACAATCTTGTCTCAACCTGAGATTGATCTTAAACAATTTCTCAAGGATATTATCTTAAGTGATAAGGAACATAGAATAAGGATAAATTCTTTTAAAGAAAAACTTCATGAACAAGATAAACAATTGAGTGAAATGTCTCTGGAGATTGAAAATCTTAACACAGAAAAGGAAGAACTTGATGACAATGTCAAGGCCTTGAAATCAGAAAATCTGATTTTCAAGAACAACCTCTCTTCTCTACATCGAAGCTATATCGATCTAGAGAAAGAGAAAGTTGATCTGACTTTGATGTGTCAAGACTAGAAGACATCACTCATTAAGTTTACTCGTTCAAAAGCTAATCTAGAAAGAATGATGGGTGAACAACAATCTTCACTTAACAAAAATGGTATAGGGTATCATAGAAGCTTTCCTAGAAAACCTACTACCACTTTTGTTACAGCAAAAGGAAGCATTCACATGCCTACCTGCTTCCATTGTTGTAAAAAGGGTCATGTTAAATCTACATGTCCTTATAGAAGAAATGATCCTTATATTATCAGAAACACCTATCTTCTATATTTAAGGAAACATGTGAAACAAATCTGGGTTCCTAAAGGTACTAGACCACCAAACATGATCGAACTTAAGTATGAACCAAAATATGCCATTTGGTTGACCCGAAAAGGTTGATGTTTGTTGTTTTGCAGGATATCACCAAGGTAAAGGAGCACAAATGGATTTTAGATAGTGGTTGCTCAAGACACATGAGTGGAAAGAGTTCTTTATTCTCAGATTTAAAGAAGCAATCATCTGGAACTATTACTCTTGGTGATAAAGGAAAGTGTGACATAATTGGCATTGGTAAAATTTGCTATGATTCATCCAACTTTATTGATGGTGTAATAATGTTTATTCTTTGAGTACCAACCAAGTTGCAGAAACTCAGCTAAAATGTCTAAAGGCCTTGATTGATGATCCAAGACTTTGGCATAGAAGACTTGGCCACGTAAGCATGCACACCATGCAGAAGCTACTTAGAAAAGATTTGGTATGTGGTTTGCCAAACCTAAACTTCAAGGTTGATGACCTATGTAAAGCTTGTACACAAGGTAAACAAACAAGAGGTTCATTCAAACCTAAGAAAGCCGTAAGTTCTTCTCGACCTATTGAACTTTTACATATGGATCTTTGTGGACCTATGCGTGTCAAATCTCCTGGAGGAAAACAATACATCCTTGTTATAGTAGACGATTTCTCTCAGTTTACATGGATATCCTTTTTACAAGAAAATTCTGAAGCCTTATTTGAGTTTTCAAAATTATGTAAGGAGTTACAAAGTTTGAAAAACCTACCAATCGTTTCTATAAGAAGCGATCATGGTAGAGAATTTGATCAACTAAAGTTCGATTTATTTTGTGCAAAATATGGTATTTCTCATAACTTTTCAACTCCTAGAACTCCTCAACAAAATGGAGTTGTGGAACGCAAGAACAGCACTCTTGAGGATATGTCTAGGACAATGCTTTAAGAAAATCATTTGCCAAAAAGTTTTTGGGCTGAAGCAGTAAACTCCGCAAATTATATTTTAAATCGATGCTTAATTCTCCCTATTTTGAAAAAGACTCCTTATGAAATCTTCAAAGGAAGAAAACCAAACATTTCATACTTTAAACCTTTTTAATGTACTTGTTTTGTTCACAACAATGGAAAAAACAATCTCGAGAAATTTGATGTAACACCCCAAATTCTGAGAACTCGGGGAGCTACTAGTTAGGACCTCACAATGGGTCCCGACCTTAGTTTGACAACAATTTAACTTGGATCTTACAACAAGGCACAAAAGTATTTAAAACATTTGAAAACTTTAAACAATATATACATGAAGAATATGTATCAGCCTTACAAAGCAAAGGTACCAAAACGACATATATGAAGAACATAAGACATTCCCATCCCCAACTAAAAGAGTACGTGGACCCGGCTGACCATTTCCTCCGGATCTTTCTAAAACTGTCTTAACCTGCAAGGCATCTACAAGCGGTATAAAACCGTTAGCTAACATACTATGCATAAGTATAAAGGTAAAAGCACAAACACACAACATACACAATCAACATGCAACACTCAAGCCTTTTATGATCTTTAATTAGGTGATAGGTTATTACTAATGATACTTATTTTGTGACACGAGGGATTCCCAAACCTCGCCCCTGTCCCCGTTTACCAACGCGGAATGGTACTAATGCATCTGACTGTCTACCGGACTGGGCTGGTCGCAGGGAACCTCCTAGACTCTCGCAAGAGCTAGGCAGATGATGTCACGACCCGTTATCATACACTTGGGTCAATTACATAATATAATAAAGTCGGCCTAATCCAGTTTCGTTGTTTATCATAACTAACACACACCACTCATACACATTACACTCATACAAGAAGCCAACTAAGTAAGTCCGTGGACTTACCAGAATCAAATCGCGACTCTCTTAATCACAACTCAATCGGTAACTGTAGGAATTCAGTAGCCTGTCAAAGGAGAAAAGTGTGTCAGCACACTTTCTAGGTAATTAGAAGTCTAAGACTTCTAAGATAGTAGATCCTATTAGAACAAAATTTAATACAATACCAATTTATGGTAAGATGACTATTTTACCCTTGGTCCCGAAACGTCCAAAATTCCATAATTCATGCCTAAACTCTTATTTGAGACTAAAAAGTCATATTCTAACTCCTAAAGATGAGTTTGGTTACAAACTGGCAATTTACCCATTTTCCTATTTTCGGAAAGATCGTTAAGGTCCAACTTCAACTTCAAATATGAAATTCGAAATAACTTATAAAAATTCCGAAATAATTCCCTAGATCATCTATGATATCTCATCTATTCCTAGGAGCAAAAATTTCTTAAAAATGTTCAATTATCACTTCTACAAAAATCTTTAAAGTTGGTTACAGCACTAAAAATGTTCAATTTTACTGTTGAAAAACAGCTCAACTTCCCTACTTTGGAGTCTTATAACTTCTAATCCGACCGTTCATTTATTCTCAAATTTTGACACAGCAAACTAAATATATCCACCTATTACCTATTAAAAATTCAACGGTGGATATTCAACCTAACTACTTAACATTGATCTACAAGATAGTCAGTTTCTAAACCTAAAATCTGAATTTTAAAGGAACTCTTCACTTTGGTTTTTCTGTGGCAGCCTAATCTACTTCTCTTGCAGTCTAGTAGTCATGATGTGAACATTTCAGGAGGGCATTAACCAAGCTTTACTGCTACACCCCTTCCTTGGATTTACTCTCTCTCACAAAACACACAAGAATACCTACCCTTATTCCTATGTATACACTTACACACTTACTCTCAGGAAAGAAATGGTTAACTGGAAGGTTGAGGGAGGCTTACCTCCTGCAGTAGCAATGGACTAAAGTTCTCGGCAATCAGATTCGGGTGAGGTTCCCTTGATTCACCTGGTTCACACGTCACACAAAGGTAGCCCTTCCCTATCCGGGTATAGAGGAGACTGAGGTAAGACTCGACAAAGATGGGTCGACAGAAACAAATGAGTACCCTAAGTAGAGACGCACTCACCTGCAGGGAGGGAAGGAGGGACCAGTGACGAGACTCTTGTGCAGGTTACTGGGCTCGACTGGGTCGTAGAAGGGTGCTCGCTGCTGCCTGGACGTGCTGGGAGGTCGAAGGGAAGGCGAGGCGTGCAAGCTGCTGCTATGTTTGTGCTGGGAGGTCGAAGGGAAGGTGAGGCGTGCAAGCTGCTGCTATGTTTGTGCTGGGAGGTCGAAGGGAAGGCGGGGTGTGCATCTGGACGTACAGAAAGGCAAGCGTGGGCTGTGGACAAGTCGAAATAAATGGAAGAAACATTTATTGTCCCAGCTGTTACATTTTGAAGGGGAGAAAGAGTAAAGCTGCTTGCTGGGCTGACGTGAGACACCTTCTGGGCTGGCGGGATTCCTGGGCTGGCGTGGAGCAAAGGGTTGGAGCAATAGCAAGAAACTGGGCTGAAGTGCAGCAACACCAAGTGGGCTAAAGCAAGGCAAAAAATGAGGCTGCTGAATTGGTTAAGAGAAGTGGGCTGAAAGTTTGTCAAAAATCTGTCAAAACTCGTCATGGCCTTGTCAGGCCCATGAATGAGTTTGTCACAGATTTGTCGGGCTTTTTCATGGCCTCGTCTCAGCTTAGTCATAATCTCGTCACAGCTTGTCATGATCTCGTCTAAAGTTATCGATAGGAATGAATTATAATAACTAGGGTTTGATATAAATCTATCATTTTATGTAAATTAAATTCTACATAAAATAATAAATAATTATAGGAATTAGAGCTTGATATAATTTTATCATTTTATGTGAATTAAATTCTGCATAAAATAATAAAATTTGTGAAGAAAGAAATACTAGATAGAATGGGAAACCGTCAACGGCTCGAAGTCCGATTTGATTTAGAATTAAACGGAATAAAAATTTCGGATATTACATTTGATGCACGTAGTGATGAAGCTATATTCATTGGATATGCTTCAAATAGCAAAGCTTATCGAGTATATTGCAAACGTACCAAAGTTGTTGAAGAAAGCATTCATATTATTTTTTATGAAAGCAATGATGGTACTTTGAGTGAGAGTTTTGCAGATTTAAATCTGAATCAAAGAGAAGATCACATTTCGGATGAAGAGGAAGATCCTAAAGGTCAAGGCAAGAATATGCAAGAAAAGATTCAAGATACCAAAGAAAATCTTCAAGACCTTGAAACACACCTTCAAGACCTTGAAACTGGAAACCGTGACAACAGAACTCCACTTCAAGGGCTTGAAACCCAACTTCAAGGCCATGAGATCACAATAACAGGTAATGCACAAACGGTTGCTGAATCAAGTCAGACATATTCAGCTCAACCTTTTGGATCTACATCATCTGTCAAAAGAAGAAAAGTTCAACACTCCTCGTATGATCCACAAGAAAATGTGATCTCAGATCCAAATGTTGGAGTTCAAACTTGATCCAAAGTGAATAATCTTTGTGTCTTCTCCGCTTTTGTATCACTTGTCGAGCCAAAGAACTACATTCAAGCTCTTCAAGAACCAGACTGGATCATTGCCATGCAAAATGAATTAAATCAATTTGAGAGAAACAAGGTATGGACTCTTACTTCAAGACTAAAGCATCAATCAATTATTGGCACGAAGTTGGTCTTTCGAAACAAATTGGATGAAAGTGGCAAAGTCATACAAAACAAAGCACGACTTGTAGCACAAGGCTATAACCAAGAAGAAGGTATTGATTATGAGAAGACTTTTGCTCTTGTTGCCAGGTTAGAAGCCATACGTATGTTACTTGCATTTGCATCCTTTATGAGCATAAAACTTTTTCAAATGGATGTAAAATGTGCTTTTCTAAACGGCTTTTTAGAAGAAGAAGTCTACATTGCTCAACCTCCTGGTTTTGAAAATGATGAATTTCCGGATCATGTTTTTCAATTAGATAAAGCTCTTTACGATCTTAAGCAAGCTCCTCGAGCTTGGTAAGAAAGATTATCTAAATATCTTCTTGAAAACAATTTCAAACGAGGTTTGATTGATAAAACATTGTTCATCAAAACTAGAGGCAACAACATTTTAGTAGTACAAATCTATGTTGATGATATATTATTCGGTGCTAATAATGATTCCCTTTGCAAGGAATTTTCAGATATTATGTGCAGAGAATTTGAGATGAGCTTAATAGGATAGTTAAATTTCTTTCTTGGACTTCAAGTTACACAAGCAAAGAAAGGAATTTTTCTCAATCAAAGCAAGTATACTAAAGACTTGCTTAAAAAGTACAAAATGGATCAATCTAAGGTTGCAAAGACTCCTATGAGTTCAACATTTTCGCTAGATCATGATAAGAATGGCAAAAGTGTAGTACAAAAGGAGTATCGAGGTATGATCGGTTATTGTTATATCTAACTGCTAGTCGTCCTGACATTATGTTTAGTGTGTGCATGTGTGCAAGATTTTAAGCTGATCCTAAAGAGTCACACTTGAAGTTGTGAAAAGAATTTTTCTTTATCTCAATGGCACTAAGGATCTAGGGTTATGGTACCCACGTCAAAGCTCGTTTCATCTTGTTGCCTATTCAGATGCAGACTTTGCAGGTTATAAGGTCGATAGAAAAAGTACTTCTGGATGTTGTCAATTCTTAGGGTCATCCCTAATTAGTTGGCACTCCAAGAAGCAAAATTTTGTTGCCCTATCCACAGCTGAGGCTGAATAAATAGTTGTTGGAGCCTGTTGCGCTCAAATTCTTTGGATTGCTCAACAACTTCGTGACCTTGGCTTTGACTTGAGAGGTATTCCTATAAAATGTGATAATACTAGTGTTATTTCTATAACCAAAAATCTTGTGTAGCATTCAATGACTAAGCATATTGATGTGAGGCATCACTTCATACGTGATCATGTTGAGAAAAAGAATGTTTCGATTTCTTTTATCTCAACTAACTTGCAGCTTGTAGATATCTTTACCAAGCCTCTTCCTGAGGAACAATTTAATTTTATTAGATTGGAACTTGGTATGTTGAACAAGGAAGCATTAACGTAGGGGGAGTAAACGAGTTTTAATCATCCTACGTATGCAAGCCCTATTTTTCTCAAGGGCCTTGATATAAAATTCAAAGGGCCTTGAAACATATTTCAAAGGGTACATAAATAAAGCGGATCAATTAGAAATTCATATCTTTTAGATATTGAATTATCTAATTTTTAAAAGGGATTTTAAAGGTTTTGTTTTCAGATTCAAAAGATTTTGAAAAGAGGTTACCTAAATTTATGGAAGGAATTTTTATCACTCAAGATCTTTAAAATCTTTTGATCGTATGTTGATTGAACTTCTTTCCTTAAATACCTCCTCTCTTCCCTCTTTCTTTCTTCCGCTTCCCTTTGCTTTCGAAAGAACAGTGCTTTACTTTTCAAAATTTCCAAAACCCTCTTCATCACTTTCTCAAAATTTCTCAATGGATCCCAAGAGATCTTCAGCCAACGACGCATCTTCATCAGCTCCAAAAAGGCTAAGGGTCGTACAAGTTTCATCCGACTCTGACTCCAGTTCTGAATCTAGGTCAAGTTCAAGCTCGAGTTCGTCAAGGTTCTCAAATGACACCGAAATTTTTGCTAGAACAGGACTACCATCAAGTTGGTTCATCAACCCCACAGCTGCCAAAAAGTGGGTCAAGGAATATGATGACCGTCTTCAGTGCATGTGTGAAGAAGTGCACTGCAAACTGTTCACCTGCTCGTCTCTGCCAGGGATGGAAGCACTTCAAGAGAGTTCAATATGGGTCATGTTGAATCTAGGGGAATCATCTTATCCTCGACTGACAAGGTTGTTCTACACCAACTTGTTGGCCAGACGTGAAAGAAGGGAATAGATTCTAAACACAGTTATCAAAGGTAAGAAAATCACCCTCACTCCTGAAATCATAGCAGATATTTTTGGGATTCCTTTGTATGATGCTTCAGAAGATTCAAACCCTGCTAGAACTTCAAGGCTACCAAAAGAACAACTTGTCCTTCCCAGTGCCTTATCACCTCAAACCATTACCTGTTTATCCCTAGAAGCTAGAACATGGCTACCATCAAGTTGGTTCATCAACCCCACAGCTGCCAAAAAGTGGGTCAAGGAATATGATGACCGTCTTCAGTGCATGTGTGAAGAAGTGCACTGCGAACTGTTCACCTGCTCGTCTCTACCAGGGATGAAAGCACTTCAAGCGAGTTCAATATGGGTCATGTTGAATCCAGGGGAATCATCTTATCCTCGACTGACAAGGTTGTTCTACACCAACTTGTCGGCCAGACGTGAATGAAGGGAATGGATTCTAAACACAGTTATCAAAGGTAAGAAAATCACCCTCACTCCTGAAATCATAGCAGATATTTTTGGGATTCCTTTGTATGATGCTTCAGAAGATTCAAACCCTACTAGAACTTTAAGGCTAGCAAAAGAACAACTTGTCCTTCCCAGTGCCTTATCACCTCCAACCATTACCAGTTTAACCCTGGAAGCTAGAACAGGGCTACCATCAAGTTGGTTCATCAACCCCACAGCTGCCAAAAAGTGGGTGAAGGAATATGATGACCGTCTTCAGTGCATGTGTGAAGAAGTGCACTGTGAACTGTTCACCTGCTCGTCTCTGCCAGGGATGGAAGCACTTCAAGCGAGTTCAATATGGGTCATGTTGAATCCAGGGGAATCATCTTATCCTCGACTGACAAGGTTGTTCTACACCAACTTGTCGACCAGACGTGAAAGAAGGGAATGGATTCAAAACACAGTTATCAAAGGTAAGAAAATCACCCTCACTCCTGAAATCATAGCAGATAGTTTTGGGATTCCTTTGTATGATGCTTCAGAAGATTCAAACCCTGCTAGAACTTTAAGGCTAGCAAAAGAACAACTTGTCCTTCCCAGTGCCTTATCACCTCCAACCATTACCTGTTTAACCTTGGAAGCTAGAACAATCTATTCTATTATAGATAGATGCATTGTCCCTAGAGTTGACAACAAATAAATTTTAACCAATTCTGTGTTGATGTTGACTTACAATGCCTTGAATGGGTTGAAGGTGAATCTGCCTGAAATTATTTTGTCTCATATGGTAAATATGATAAATTCTCCAAGCACCAGTGATCTACCTTATGGGAATTTGCTTCCTATAATATTCACACATTTTTCAGTAGATTATTCTAGTGAAGTGTTGAATCTTCACAATGATGGATTAGATGAAACCTTCTTTGAGACAATAGGAATCAAAAAGACTAAAGTGGGCTTTAGTACTGTATGGGTATTAATGGATCAACCCAAATGGAATTTTACTACTCAGCAGCGACTGAATTTTGTGGAAGACTCGTTGAAATCATTTACTTTTGATTTTATTGAGTTTAGAGCGTCAATGACTAATCAGATGGATAAAGCTCAAGATTTACTAGGAATTCTGAATCAGAAGATTAACCAGTTATTTCATGTGAGTGCTATGACCTTAACAACTGCAAGTAGTATCAAACCATTTTTAGAGGAAGATGGCAAGGAAACCCATCAGGACGCTGAGAAAGTTATGGATCAGTGTCATAAGGTTGTCAAGGATAAGCCCATTCGATAGCCTATGCCAGAGGATCCAGATATTCTGACAATTGAAGAGTTTGGGGTTGTAAAGAAGTATGCCAAGGATTCTACTCAACGAGGAACATACTTGTCTCTCAAGGAATGTGATCTTGCTAATGCTAAAGATCGATGGAGGGAAATGTGCCTTCGAGACTACTATGGACAACAAAGTTCCTCTAAGTGGTACAAGGAGGAATGAAGATTTTGGCATATCATGAGTTTTTGAGAAATTTTTATGGTTTTGAAATACATTTGTTCTGGGTTTGTAACTATTTTTAAGACTTCCTGTTTTGACATTGCTTTTTTTTCTCCCTTGTTGAAAGACAAAGGGGGAGAAATATGATCCGACATTTCTGATATACTTCATTCTGCATTTTTAGTTTTGAGATTGTTATATGCATTGCTAAACTAACAAATGCAGGTACGAAACTTTGTGTTGTCTTCCATCAAGGGGAGATTGAAAACTCCACCTTGATTGAAATGTTTTACAGGTGTTGATCATGAAGGACTTCACACAAATATAGCAGTTGGATCTCTAACAATGTACTTGATTATATTTCTAGATGTTTGGTTTGAATTTAGTGCAGGTTATATATCTACATGTCAAGGGCCTTGAAGTTGGATTCAAGAACAAGTTCAAAAAGACGAAGATCAAGGGCCTTGGAATCTAAAGTGCACGGAACAAAGGATTCAAATAAATTGAAGATCTTCGTTGAAGATTCCGTAACAAGAAGATCTTATCAACCAAAGATTTTGTCAACCAAAGGAAGATCTCAACCAAAGGATAGAGAATCATTTCGAGAAGATTCTCTAAACAATAAAAACGGCAAAAATATCTTCTCTCTCTTATCCAACAGAAGACGAGAAGATCAAGGAGTAAAAGACTCAACGTGTTCGTAGGGATTGAAGACGTGCAACATCTACCTTACGATCTTCATGGAAAACAAGGTTGATCTTCAAACGGTCATCTCTACAACGGCTAGAAGATCTCTCCATAGAAGATATAAATGAAGATGATGGTCGAAGAAGAAAGAGACACAAGCCTACACCGGAAAAACATCTTTGCATCCTTAAGCAACCTAATCATCTTCATTCGTTGTTTTTCTTTCTCACAATTACGTAAAAGTTTTATCCCCTTAGAGAGAGAGAAAACACAAGAGCTCTATTGGTAGATCTAAAAAGTGTTATACTAGAGTGTGTTACTCTGCGAAGTAACTAGGCTATTATAGCTAGGTTAAGAGTTGTAGCTAGATCGTAGCATTGGCTACAAGTGAGAGAAGAAGGGGATTTCTTCTAGTTTGTATCTAGGACTCTTTGAAGCTGATAATAGATAGTTAGATCCTACGGATATACCCTGGGACGGAAAGTAGCCGAACTTTGTAAACATATCCTCGTGTCAATATTTTCAATTCCGCACCATATAAGCTTTACTATGACTAACTTTGTTTTGCAGGAGCAAGAAGTCAAGGCCCTTGAAATTGAGTTTCAAAACCCTTGAGATCGAAGTTTCACTAGTAATACAGATTGACATCAAGGCCCTTGAAAGGAGTTTCAAGGCCTTGAGATTTGGTTTGCGAAAAGTTCCCATAATCTATTCAACCCCCCTTCTAGAGTATTATCTATATTGTTTATATCACCTAACGGTTCTTCACAACCCAATTGTCCTACTTTGGGACATCATAACTTCAAATCCGACAATTGAATTGATCTCACATTTTGTTACTATAATCTACCCATATCAACGAATAGCGTCTCAATAATTCAACGGTGACAAACACTTCTAAACAATCGAAAATTAAACTCAAAGTGGCCTGCTCAACCACTACATCAGGAAATAAAATTTGAAATTTCAACTGGTCTCAAGATCCACCCTCACCGACAACTTTCTGGACATATGGTGCCCAGTACACTGAGACCATTTCCCAACCAAACTAATTTGTTGGCCTATACTCCACTCTACCCCAAATACACTTACTCCTCCCAAGGACGATACAAAAAGGCCTTATTAGTTGGATTTACTAATGTCCATATGATGTGTTTTGACAATTAAGTGTTTTTAGAATTAAAATTCCCTTTTTAATTTGTCAGCCCAACTAATTTCTACTGGTCTCAAATTCCCTTTTTTACCCCTTCAATTAAGTGTTTTGAGAAATAAAATTTAGTCTTAAATTAATTGAGGTCTAGTTTGTATCACCGGATCAAGATTAGGTGTGTGGTGTAGATTTTATTTATATAAAAATCAAATCAACATCATTTAATACGTTAAGATGCTTTAAGTAAATTAATATCAATTAGTTTTATAAATTAATATCATTTAATACGGCGTCGGATTTATTAATGTCCATTTGATGTGTAGTGCGACTTCACATCAGGTTGAAGTAAAGAAAAAGGGGACGGCGCACATTCGTAATGCACGTTCTTGCTGCCGAAACATTAGATATCTTATATGTTTGAATAGTGCATCTTAATTATATATTTCTTCCTAAAAGCATATACCTACCATAGTAATTTCAAAATAATATTTATAAATTACTATAAATAATTATTTTTAATAATTGTAACACATATTTTTAATGATTAATACTTTTGTAATATATATATATATATATATATATATATATATATATATATATATATATATATATATATAGAGAGAGAGAGAGAGAGAGAGTATAGATCCTATGAGAACACCCCCTAACGTGAGAACATGAGAACAGATTCGTAATTATTATTAGTTTTGTTACAAATGTGCCATATCGTTTAATGTATTATTCGTAGTTATTGTTGGATTCCTAATTATTATTATTCGTAGTTATTATTATTTTTGATATCTACTCTAAATCTTAACCCTTAATACTCACATCCAACGGTGTACGATTGTTCTCATGTTCTCACGTTAGGGGTGTTCTCATGGGTACCACACCCTATATATATATATATATATATATATAGAGAGAGAGAGAGAGAGAGGGTTGTGAGCCATTTGATGAATTTTAAATCAAGGGCTCCCACACACTCATCATTAATAACATTTTTGTAAATTGACTTAAAATTTGGGAAAACACCCTTACATTCAATAAAAGTCATCAGTGTCCACTCTTTTATATGTCATTGTTCATGTTTTTATTCATCGGTGTTCATAGTATTTTTATTCATCAAAGTGTCATGTTCATTTATTCTTTTGTGTTCATTTTATAATGTATAGGTGTTCATTTACAATATATAACCACAAAAAATGAAAAACTCATCACAAAAAAAGAAGACAAAGAGATATTAGTGAAATATCAAGAGTCAAAGATCTATTCAGGTATGGCATTTCCGGTTTAGTATTCATATCAAACAAAGTGAGATTTAGATTCTTAGAACAAGATTGGGTTTGTAAGATGAGTTGTACAAGCAACTCAAACAACAAACAAACCATTGTATCTATTGAGAATTTTGAGGCTGTTGGTTTTTAAATTTGGTGTTCATTTCTAACGCATAGCTCAATTGGTAGCTCAACCAAAGAAACCAAGCTCAATTGGTAACTCAACCAAAGAAACCATAAGTCTTCATTTTCTTTTCTTTAATTGTCTTATTTTGTTATTGTAGTAATATAATTGCCCCACTTTCAATTATTCAACATGGTTGTTTTGATTCAGTCCAGAAAAGAAGAAGGTAAACTTCTTCAACCTTAAGACAAAAACATATGGAAGTGATAGAAAATCACAAGAGATTTAAGTAGAAAAGATGTGTTTTCAACGGAAAACCAAGCCTAAATTCGCTCCAAATAAACATTGAAAATATGTTCAACACAATAATTAATTTTCTTTGGACCAATTTAGGAGTTGTTTTGTCCTTTATTCTTGTTGAAGTATTAAGTTGTTCAATCATACAAAGAAGCTTCGGTATAGCTCTGTTCAAAATATCGTGTATCATTTTTTTCGGATTAATGATTTCTGAAATGATATTGTTCTCTCTAGAGAACCGGGACAACCAAAACACACACTACCATAGAAGAACCTTCATATAGATTAGTAGAATCCAAGCATTTGATATAGAAAATAGATGTTATGCACGTTTGGTGAATAAAAGTTGTATAAACTGGTTTTGTAGATTTATGTAGTTGGTTAAGATATATAATGGGAAGAGTTACGGAGAAAACAATGCAATAATTAAGAATCTATAGGCGCGAGATAGAGGTGAAGGGACTCCCCAAATTCTGAAGTTCTTTATTCATGATCCATTTGTTCAAAAGATAAACGTATTCATAAACGAAGATCCATTTTCAAAGTAGTGGGAAGTGTTGCAATTATTTTGATGTGAAAGATGCCAGCACTTACAGTTCTTGAATGTAGTAGAAAAGAGAGGAAATATGGAAGAGATCATATTGTTGAATGTAAAACTCATTCTCATTAAATGTGCACTGTTTGTGATACATGTATATATACACATGTTTATGACAGATCATCAAATTTGTTACAAATTTTGTTTGAGTCACAACTAATGTGTGACTATACTCTCATCACCCCCCGCAAGCTGGAATGATCCATTTCAAACTTGACAAGTAGATCATTCTGTCGTGTAGAAGGTAGGATCTTAGTAAAGACATCAATAAGTTGAGCGGAAGTGTCAATATGCTTCAACTCCAGTAACCCTTCCATGATTTTGTCTCTAGTAAAATAACAGTCTATCTCAATATGCTTGGTTCTTTCATGAAAAACAGGGTTATGAGCTATTTGGATTGCTGAATTGTTGTCACAGAACAAACGAACAAGCTGAAGTGGTGAGATACCAATATCTTGAAGTAGGCGAATAAGCTAAGTGATTTTTGCTACAACACTGGCCATAACACGATACTCAGCTTCAACAGAGCTACGAGAGAATGTGGACTGTTTCTTTGATTTCCAGCTCACTGGGGACTTTCCTAAAAGGATGACAAACCCACCAACAGACCATCTAGTAGAGGGACAAGCTGCCCAGTCAAAATCAGTATAGGCAAGAAGAGATGGTGAATCACAACCATTCAACAAAAAACCATGACCAACTATACCATGCACATATCTGATAGTTTGTTGTAGAGCAAGAAGATGGGATGAACAAGGCTGCTGCATGAACTGACTTAAGTACTAGACAACAAAACACAAGTCAGGCCTTGTGTGTGTTAGGAAATTGAGCTTCCCAACTAAAGATCGATAATAGGAGGGATCTGATAAAGTTGGACTATCAAGAGGCTTCAGTTTGGTATTTAGAGGCAAAAGAGTTGTTGTTGGTGTTGCATATGAAAGAGCTGCATCTTTGAGGAGTTCCTGGGTAAACTTACTTTGAGAGATGACAACACCAGTAGCTATGTAACTGATCTCAATGCCCAGAAAGAAATGTAATATACCAAGATCTTTTACACTGAAAGTGTTGTCTAGATAAGTCTTCAAATGTTGTATTTCACTAACATTTGATCCTGTAATAAGAAAATTATCAACATATATGGCAACCACTGTAATAAGATGTACATCTAGTTTAATAAATAGAGAGTAATCATTTTTAGATTGTATGTATCCTCTTTCAACCAAAGCAGTTGTGAGTCTATGAAACCATTGCCGAGAGGCTTGTTTAAGCCCATACAAAGACTTGTTGAGCTTGCATACTAGGGAACGAGGGTTGGGAATGCCTGGAGGAGTTTTTATATAAACTTCTTCATGTAGCTGACCATGCAGAAAGGCATTGTTAACGTCTAACTGATGCAATGTCCAGGACTTAGCTGCCGCAATAGCAATCACACTCCTAATAGTAGTCATCTTTACCACGGGAGAAAAAGTTTCATGAAAGTCAATTCCAGCCTGTTGAGTGTATCTTTTAGCCACTAACCATGCTTTGTAATGCTCAAGACTCCCATCAGCTTTGAGTTTAACTTTGTAAACCCATTTACATCCTATAGCCTTCTTTGATGGAGGAAGAGGTACAAGGTCCCAAGTGTGATTTGTTTGGAGAGCATGATACTCTTTGGTCATAGCATCAACCCAGTTAGGGTCCTTAGACGCTTCAGTATAAGTGGTAGGCTCAATATATGATGAAAGGGATGAAAGAAAAGCATGGTGAGAAGAAGCTAAAAGAGAGTGATGAACCAAACCTGGAGATGACAAAGTAGAAGAGCCGTATGAGCAAACATAGTCCTGAAGGTATGAAGGAGGGTTATGAGGCCGAATGGAGCGTCGAAGAGTAGAAGGAAGAGGTGTATCAATGGAGTTTGATGTTGTTGAAGGGGATTGAGAGTTTGATGTTGAAGCTTCTGGAGATGTTGAAGATTCTGAAGAGAATGAAGGATCTTGGTTGGGATTTGGTGTTGTCAAATGTGGTGAAGAGATGGTTGTATGATGTGGCAAAAAGATGGAAGTATCAACTGAGGTTCAGAAACATAGATAGGAAGAGATCTGGTGTAAGATTGAATGGTATGAAATGGGAAAATGGTTTCATGAAAGGTTACATCTCGAGAAATAATAATCTCTCTAGATTGGATGGTAAGGACTTTGAAGGCCTTCTTTCCATAGGGATATCCTAGGAAGACAAAAGGTATAGCTCTTGGGGGAAATTTGTCTCGATGAGGTTTGGTTGTGTTTGCAAAACACAAACAACCAAACACTTTAAGATGTGAATATGTGGAAGGTTCATGATAGAGAAGCTCCAATGGAGACTTGCTGTGAAGGGATGGAAGGGGACAACGATTGATGATATATGTGGCACATAGAATACACTCTCCCCAATACTCTAAAGGAACTTTGGATTGATGAAACAAAGACCTAGAAACTTCAAGAATGTGACGATATTTCCTTTCAACCACACCGTTTTATTGAGGGGTATATGGACAAGATGTTTGATGAAGTATGCCCTCTGTTTGATAGAAACTAGATGCACTATGGCTGGAAAATTCCAAAGCATTGTCGGATCGGATGGTTTTAATTTTGGTATGAAATTGTGTGAAGGCAAGATTGATAAAAGATTGACGGATGGTGAGGGCATTGCTCTTAGAAGCCATTAGGTAAGTCCATGTGAACCTTGTAAAGTCATCAACTATGGTAAGGAGAAAGGGAAAGGCGGTCTAGTTTGACGTGCTTGAGGACAAATTTGACAAAGAGAATGTTCTTTGGTAGAAGTATCAATAGAAGTAATATGCTGAATTTGTTCAAATGGTAGATGACCAAGTCGACAATGCCACATCTCAAGGCTTACATTTTTATTTGAACAAGAAGTTGAAAAAATATGTGTATCTGTAGAAGGAATACAAGGTGTGGATAGATTGGAAATTTCAGGAACTTTGTCGACCACATACAAGCCCTTGCTAGCCTTGCCAATCAAAAAATGTTGATTCGTCGAAAGGTCCTGAATGAAGCAATGGGATGGAGAAAAAGAAATGTGAGTAGCCAAATCTTTGGATAAATGAGATACAGATAATAAGTTAAATTGGAATGATGGCACATGTAAAACATTATGAAGAGTAATGTCATGATTTAATGTAACAGTACCAACATGTGTAACATTGGTTGTAGTACCATTGGGCATGGTGATCAAGATTGGCTGGGAATTGGTTGTAAAAGAGGAAAAGAGGTCAAGGTGAGGTGTAATGTGGTCCGTAGCACCACTATCAATGATCCATTGAGATCTAAGAGATGTAGAAAGCATGCAGAGAGTTTTACCAACCAAGAAAGCACTGTGAGACTCATGCTCAGGTGTGCGTGTGAGATTGTTGATCAAGGAAAGTAACTGATTCACTTGATCCTTAGAGATGATTGTTGTTGCAGCAAGTTTGTGACCTACTAGATATCCATGTATCTTCCAGCACTTTGCAAGAGTGTGACCTGCAATTTTACAATGGTCACAAAATGAAACTCTTGGTGTAGTTGCTGTTGAATAGCCATGGAGCTTCCAACATTTGTCTATGGTATGATTTCTGGCTTTGCAATGGTCACAAAATAGTGGTTTGTTATGCACATTTTTCGATGATGAGCCTTTGTTGGATGATTTGATGTAGGAACTCGAATTGCCTCTATTTTGTGAATATAGAGTTGTGGCTTCATCTGAGATGCTATAAGATGATGCCTCGTTGAACCTCATCTTGAAGAATCATCTGGTATACTTCATCAATGCTTGGTGGAGGAGTAACCATAAGAATGTTGGAACACATAAGATTGAAAGATTCGTTCAAACCAACGAGAAATTGAATAATCTATTGGTTCTTAAGAATTGTCAAAGCAACTTCATTAGATCCACAGCTACAGAGTTGATTTTCAATGGCTAGGGTATATTCATCCCATAATTTATGTAACCGAGTAAAGTAAAGAGTAACCAATTGATTCCCCTGAGAGATTGAGTTTAACTCACGGTGAATCTGAAAAAGAGTTGTTCGATTAGGTTTACCGTATCTAGCGGCAAGCTTCTTCCAAATTTGTGTTGCCGATTTGTAGTATAACACGGATTCAACAATTTCTTTCTCAACAGAGTGTACCAACCAAGAGATGAGCATATGGTTGCATTGGTCCCAGCGAGCAGCAAGGCATGCATCTGTGGAAGAACGTTTGCAAGCTCTAGTCACAAACTCAAGTTTGTTTTTGGCAATGAGAGAAACCTCAACAAATCTTTTCCATATATTGTAGTTGGAATCAAATAGTAATGTGGTGGAGAGTTTAAGTGAAGGTGGATCTGAGTGACGAAGAAAGAGTTCATGAGAGGAATCAATGGTGGAGGAGGTAAGGGGAGGATCATCCTGAGTCGGAGTTGGAGCACCAGAACCAGAATCGGAAGAAGACATGATTAATCTGATACCATGTTAGAACTTACAGTTCTTGAATGTAGTAGAAAAGAGAGGAAATATGGAAGAGATCATATTGTTGAATGTAAAACTCGTTCTCATTAAACGTGCATTGTTTGTGATACATGTATATATACACAGGTTTATGACAAATCATCAAATCTGTTACAGATTCTGTTTGAGTCACAACTAATGTGTGACTATACTCTCATCAAAAGATTCAAGTTTCTTGTTCTACGGGATACTAGATGCCAAAAGTCACCACACCAGAGAACAAACAACCCACATTCGAGACTGAGAGAAAAGACGACGGAAAGAGCTTCTTCATCCCATGGAGAATTGACACGCATTAAGTCACTCCCTCGCCATTGACCAAGCAACAAGTGCCGGTCAAAACACCCATGTGGTAGAAAGAAAACATAGCTTTCTTGTTAACTCCATCTCTTTTGAGTAAAGGAACCGATTCACGGGGAGTCGGAAGAGAGATTTGGATCTAGGGTTCACCCTTCCAAAACGAAAGAGAGAGAAAGATCAATCCACATATAGAAAAGCCATGGAAGAAAAGCTTCGTTAGATCTAGGGTTTGAGGTTACGTGTAGCGGCGATGGGAGAAGGCTATTCACGTGTGAGGCGCGTTCTTCTTCCTAAATTAGGGAATTTTATGTGGTTCGTTTTTGATTCGGGTGAGGAGGTTCCTTGTGGAGAGGAGGTCAAGAGAAAATTGTGTTCGTTTTTTTTTTACTACTGACTTTATTTTTTTTTAATATTTTCAAAAATGAACTTCTATCTTAAAAAAATTAATGTATTTGTTGTTTATAATCAGTAAAAATAACAATAATACCAAAATAAAATAAAATTATATAATATAAGAAATGAACAAAATTTCTTATCACTCCTAATTATAAGAAGCCTCGTCACTAGAACCAATATATACTATGTAAAAGAAAGTTAATGAATTTGTGTTATTTTTAATTCAATTTAACCATATTATTATGCAATAATTTGAAATAATTTCATATATCGTGTTGATTGTATAAATATTTTATTGTTAATATTATTTATAGTGTGAGATTATGCATGTGCTGAACTTGGCCACTAGATTATTTGAAACTAAAGCAACTCTCCAACCACCATAAAGATAAACACCTCCAACTGAATTTCATAAATTTGAACCTTAATTCCGTTACAACACCTCCAACTGAATTCACTCTAAGTTGAAGTCCCACTACGTCTTGATACACCATGATGCCTCTATACAACTAACTAAATTGCTACTTTGGGACCCAATTCATTAAGCTTTAAAACAAGAGGAAACACAAATAAATAAAAACTACGTCTTTGATGCCGGAAAACAAAAACTATGTCCCGGCAACAACTTTTCCCGTACACCTCAAAATGCAAACTACAAGGGAGATCAACGCAGACCGTGGCCGCTGATCTCGACGGAACCCTACTTATCTCCACCAGTGCATTCCCATACTACTTCCTCGTCGCCTTAGAAGGCGGTAGCGTTCTACGAGCATTCCTCTTGCTCCTCTCCGTGCCCTTGGTCTACTTCTTTTATGTTTTCGTGTCCGAGTCCTTGGGTATCCGTATCCTCATCTTCATCACCTTTGCGGGCTTGAAGGTCCAAGAAGTCGAGTTTGTCGCTCGTTCCGTGCTCCCGAGATTCTATGCCGAGGATGTGCATCCAGATGGATGGAACGTCTTCATCTCTTGTGGGACACGGTGTGTCGTCACGGCTACCCCTAGGATCATGGTAGAACACTTTGTTAAGGCTTATCTTGGTGCGGATAAGGTTCTTGGCACCGAGCTTCATGTTACAAAGTCGGGTCGGGCCACTGGGTTCATCAAAAGGCCCGGTGTACTAGTCGGGAGGTGCAAACGTACAGTCGTCGTCGAGGAGTTCGGGCCTAATTCGCCCGACATTGGGCTTGGAGATAAACCATCTGATCATGACTTTATGGCTATGTGCAAGGTGAGATATATCTATCAATTACGGATTTTGATCACCGTGCATGTGTTTAGGGTTAGTTTGTTATCCATACCTTAATTAAATATATGAATATTAGTATCACTTATATTCATATCGGATGTTTGATATTTCAGGGTATCGGTATCAAATGATACCTGATATCTCCAATATCCCGTTTTGATATAGCTCTTTTTGAGGAGGTATCAGCTTCACTATGACATTTCATCTCTCTAGACAATATTTCGCTTCTCCCTTCTCCTGCCGCCGCCAACCCGAATCGAAATTGGTTTCCTTCTCTGTCTCGTTTAGGGCTGAATTGAAATTGAGTTTTCACTGATGCTTCATTCTCGACATTTCTGTTTATTCGCCGCCTTTTGCTTTTGATTTTTGTCTGAATAAATTTGGGACTGGATTGAAATTGGTTTCCTTTTCTGTCTCTTAAATTTGAGACTGAATTGAAATTGGTTTCCTTTTCTGTCTCTTTACTTACTAAAAATCACCAACCCAAACAACGTTTGCTTTTCTTTTTGTTTCTATATCTCGCTTTTATTGACATATTTTCAAAACAGCGAGAAAAGTGGATATGGATTGATATCCATATTTAATACTCCTATCTCATATGTGTATGTGATATCTTTAGTTAGGATATCGATACTAAACTACTCCTTAATTTGCAGGAGGCATATATGGTGCCACATAGGAAGATCGAACCGCTTCCAATGAAGAAGCTCCTTTGTCAAGTGATTTTCCACGACGGTAGATTAGTCCAAAGGCCAACACCGTGGGTCGCCTTCTGGATCTTCGTCTGGACACCTATGACGATTTTTCTTTCTGTTGTAAGGGCGTTTATCATTATATCCTTCCCGGAGAGAATTGTAAAGTTCATTCTAAAGATGCTTGGAGTTGCGATAATAGTCACCGGCAACCATCCTCCACCTCAGAAGAAAGGCCAACCGGGTGTCCTGTTCGTGTGCAACCATAGGACCGTTGTAGATCCGGTCATGATCACGATGGCTCTAGGCAGAAAGATCAGCACCGTTGCCTATAGCATTAGTCCATACACAAAGCTCATATCTCCGATCAAAGTAGTCAGCTTGTCGAGGGAGAGGGAGAATGACGCGAGCAAGATCACGCAGTTACTCAAAGAAGGTGATTTGGTGATTTTCCCCGAGGGGACGACTTGTAGAGAGCCCTTCTTGTTGAGGTTTAGTGCTCTATTTGCGGAGTTAACAGATAGGATTGTGCCTGTGGCGATTGACACTCGAGATGATCTATTTTTCGGAACTACTGTACGAGGCTACAAGATGTTTGATCCGTATTTTATGGGCATGAATCCGATTGTTAAGTACAAGATTACGTTTTTGGATATGTTGCCGGTTGAGATGACTTGTAAGGGCGGGAAGTCGTCCATTGAGGTGGCCAACTATGTTCAAAGGGCTATTGGTGAGACTTTAGGATTTGAGTGCACCAACTTTACTAGGAAGGACAAGTATGCAATGCTTGCTGGGACTGATGGTCGAGTTCCTTCAAAGAACAAGGACAGAAACGACAATGCATCAAATTAATTACCTACTCAACATCATGCAATCTCCCATACCCTATATTGTATTCATGTGTACGTGTGTAGTAGTGAGTCAAGAAGAGCTTGGCAGGATTTTAGCAACTATGAATGTCGATGTAGTTGTCCAAATTAATCACATATTTGCATGCTTCAAGATAAGTGTGAAGCACTAATACAAAATTTGAAATATATATATATATATATATATATAAATAATTTATCATATATTTGTGTATAATAAATGTCAATCGTAAAAATAAAAGTATTTGTAGATAAAATTTTATATTTGAAAACGTCCGAAAAGATGTGATTTTCTTTTATGTATTAATAAATTTCTATAATCTTACAAAAGATATTTTGATTGCATTAAAACATACATTTTCATTTACAAACTAAGAATATATACATGATCATATCTATCTATCTATCTATCTATCTATCTATCTATCTATCTATATACATATATATACACGATAAGCCTGTTCTCATGGGAACCGCACCCTACATAGAGTATAGATCATATGAGAATAAGTTTATCGTGTAATCATGATGAAGAACCGGTAGGTGAAATAAATAAGTTAAAAGATACTCTAGAGGGGGGGGTTGAATAGAGTATGAGAACTTTTCGCAAACCAAATCTCAAAGCCTTGAAACTCTTTTCAAGGGCCTTGATGTCAATCTGTGTTATTAGTGAAACTTTGATTTCAAGGGCTTTGAAACAACTTTCAAGGGCCTTGACTTCGTGCTCCTGCAAAAACAAAGTTAGTCACAGTAGCAAGATATAGTGCGGAATGTAAAAGATTGACACGGGGATATGTTTACGAAGTTCGGCTCTAAATAACATACTCTCCGTCCCAGGGTATAGCCTTAGGATCTAACTATCTATTATCAGCTTCAAAGAGTCATAGATACAAACTAGAAGAAATTCCCTTCTTCTCTCACTGTAGCCAATGCTACGATCTAGCTCCAACTCTCAACCTAGCTATAACAGCCTAGTTACTTCGCAGAGTAACACAAACTCTAGTATAACACTATTTAGATCTTCCAATGGAGCTCTTGTGTTTTCTCTCTCTAAGGGGATAAAGCTTTTGTGTAAATGAGAGAAAGAAAAACAACGAATGAAGATGTTTAGGTTGCTTGAAGACGTAAAGATGTTTTCCGTATATGCTTGTGTATTCTTTCTTCTTCGACCAACATCTTCATTTATACTCTTCTATCGAGAGGTCTTCTAGCTGTTGGAGAAATGACCGTTTGAAGATGAATCTTCTTCTCCATGAAGATCACTTCCTGTTTCGAGATAAGGTAGACGTTGCAAATCTTCAACTCCTGAGAACACGTTGAGTCCTTAGCTCCTTGATCTTCTCGTTCTCTAATAAACCGAAAGAGAAGATATTTTGACGCTTTTCTATTTTAGAAAATCTTTCTGAAAAGATTCTCTAATCTTTGGTTGAGATCTTCGGTTGTAAAAGATCTTCCTTGAAATCTTTCTGTTGAGTGAATCCTTGTTTCGTGCACCTATATAACTCCAAGGCCTTTGAGATCGTCCCTTTGTAATGCTATCTTCCTTGTGTCCTTGAGTGATATTTCAAGGCCCTTGAAGTCTATATCAAGGCCCTTGACATTTGATAAGATCTGCACTGAATTCAAACCAACCAAGCATCTAAAGAATATATCAATACATTGTTAGTACATCCAACTACTACATTTGTGTTAAGTCTTCCATCATCAACACCTGTAAAACATTATAAACAAGGTGGAGTTTTCATTCTCGCCCTTGATGGAAGACAACACAAATGTTTTATAGTACCTACATTTGTTAGTTTAGCAATGCATATGAAAATCAAAACTAAAATGCAGAATGCAATATATCGAATGTCGGATCATTCATTTCTCCCCCTTTGTCTTTCAACAAGGGAGAAAAAATAGTCAAAGCACGGGAGTTTTAAACACGGTTACATATCCAAAAGAGTATTTTTCACAAACCACATAAAAAGATTTTTCAGAAAACCAGTCAGCTCAATTCTCCTCATAGAACTTCCTCTTTCCTTTGGATGAAGATTTCTTATGGCGCCAATCATCCATTTCAACTGCCAAACGTCTTCTCTTTTCTTTAGCTCTTCTCTGCTTAACTACTTCATACTCAACTGTTGGCAAAAACATTGGCTCAACATGAGTTGGATACAAAATTGATGTATTCTGTACACGCCTTTTACAATTCATCAGCACATTCTCAACTTTATCTTGAGTATGTTGAGCTACATCTTCAGGATTGGGCAAAATTCTTCCCATTGTAGTCAGTATAAGAGCATTCATCAAATACATTTCATTGACTTTAGCATTTATGGTAGCTAACAACTCAAAATTTGTATCCATTCTCCTCTTGGTGTCAAACTGAAAATAAGATAATTCACGACTGAGACAGGCTATTTCTTTTTCATAACCTTCTAACCTGATTCTGGAGTAGAAGAAGGTTTAGCTTCTTCAGTTGGATTTTGAGTAGTTCCTTTTCCTTTTAACGTCCATGTTCCTGCAAGAGTTTTCTCAATCCCCAGACGTTCTAAGCAGTTCTCATCAATTTTTCCAGAAATAGACTGTCTTTCCTCAGAGAATGTGTCAATTTTATAATAATCAAAGACCTTAGGCAACAAATTTCTATAAGGTAAATGAATATGTCTCTTAGAATTGACAAAATATACCATATGGTTGAAAATCAGATTAGACACATCTATGTACAAATCAGACATAAGCAGATGAATTCATTCCAAATATTGATCAGTCAACAGCTCTCTTGAGTTTGCACGAGGAACAACACATCGAACCAGTATAGTAAACACTATTTTAGCCTCTAAGGTTAGAGATGTATGAGTAAGTTGACGTGAGGTTGAATTCGAAACTAGAAATTTCTCCTTAGCAATACGAACATTCTCTGATCTTGAAGGATGGTTGAATACAACATCTGTAGGAATTCCAAAAATCTCACTTAAGATAGAAGGAGTGAATGAAATCGTAGTACCTTTAACTGAAGATTCAAGAGTGATACATCCTTTGTCCTTTTGGTGGTGAGATTAACATAGAATAGTCTTGTGATTCGTCAAAAAGTAAAATCTCTAGGGTTTAGAACCTTCCAGTCAATTGAACTCTTTAGCTTGTCTATGCAGGAAATCTTTAAAGTGTTGAGAAAATCAGTGTCCACCAGATCACACATACAGAGCGGTCGAATGTGAAACCCATCGATAGGTGATGAAATCACTATCAGTTAGGGTAGTTTTTAGTATCTTTTTATTGCATTAGTGTCGGTTTATGCTACTAAATCCTTGGTCCAGAAGAAGAAGATCAAAAGAAGCTAAGGAAGGAGTTATAAGCACTTAGGAGTAAAGATCGATCAAGAAGCAAAGTTTCTGTTGCTCCACCGCCCCCGCGGGCCCTTGCAGCCGCCCCAGCGGGTGACACTTCCCATTGAAGCACTCCCAGCACCTTCACCAACGCCGGCCAAGATGCAGATCACCGCCCCTGCGCCACCCATCGGCGCCCCTGCGGTGACTTGCCCGGACAAGACGAAGGCTAGCTCCCCTGCGCCTCCCACTGCGCCCTGCCTGCGCCTCACCTTGGGAGTTGGAAGGCGAAGAGTCTGTGTCACCGCCCCTGCGTTGGCCTTGAGGCGCCCCTGCGCCTTGACATCAGAAACGTCAGGAAGGCAAAAGGTCAGACGTTGAAGTGCATTAAAGATCCGCCCCAACGGAGTTGTGTAGCTGCCCCAGCGGTTATGAAGAAGGTCAACCGATTATGCCTAAACCGCCCCTGCGGGTCCTGAAGGCCGCCCCTGCGGTTTAACGCCAGAAGCTTTAATCCGGTTGTTTACACCACCTTTATGGCATTAAAGGTGGCTGTTTTAGGCCGGCTATTTACTCCTAATTAAGTGTCTTTTGTAGTATAAATAGTTCATGGCTGATTGCTAGAATCATCCATGCTTTTCCCCACAAAATCCATTTTAGACTTGAGTTTTCCATTATAATGAGTTGCTAACTCCCTTGCTACATTGGGTTGGTTTGAAGCTGCTTTGTTACTTTGGTTGTAAGTCCTTTTAATATAAGTTTTTATTCAGTAATGCTTTGTGTTTCCTTGATCTCCATTGTTTAATTGCATGTTAACTATTACTTGAGATTGATCACCTTAGGTTCTATAGTGCATGTAAACAACTAGGATTAATAGGTTCCGGGTTCGGGTCTTTAATCTAGTAGCAACTTTAAGTAATAACGGGTTGTAATTACTTAAAGAAAAGGAACACAAATATAAAGATAAGTTTAACGGTTTTAATCTTCTCTTTATTTCCCCTTGTCTTTGTTTGAATGCTAACTTATTATTTGTTCTTGTAGGTTTACGAAACTTTAATAGGTTAAGTTGTGTTGATGCCGGTTGGCTCAACACATATGTATGATCGAAACGGGAGATTACTTAAAAACTTGAAAAAGGAATACACCAAAGTAGCAATTGCATGCTTAGAATCAACCTAGTGTCACCCATTATTGTCTTACTTGTCGTATTCATCGTTTTCATAAGTTTTTGTGCATCAATTCAACCAAACCCCCCCCCCCTTGTGTCACTTGTCATTATAATCAATAATTGCATCTAAAACACCTCAACTCTCTTGGGTTCGACCCTTACTTACTCACTATACTTGTTCTTAGTGCTAAGTCGGGATTTACTTTTGATTGGGTATAGACGACCATAGAAATACCTTCGGTCAAATTTTGGCGCCGTTGCCGGAGAGTTTTTGTGTTTTATTGTTATTATTGATTATTGGTTTGAACCATTTTATGGTTCAAACCCGTGCTACTAATTCCACCTTTGCTTCTTTTGATCCAGAAATTGAGAGGACGCACATCCGGCAATGAAGACAACAACTACAACAAGAGATGGCTGACCGTACTCTTCGTCAACTTACGCAGCCCACTTTGGCTCAAAACCCTCTCGCGGTCGCTATACCGGCACTAGGGGAAGGAGTCAACTTTGAGCTCAAACCGGGCCTCATCCACCTACTTTCATCCTTCCATGGGCTAAGTGGTGAAGACCCCATCAGGCACCTTGGGAGGTTCCACACCGTTTGTATGAGTTTGAAGCCGGCCAACATTACCGAAAAACAAATCAAGATGAGGGCATTCGGTTTCACACTCAAGGATTCGGCGGATGATTGGTATTACCACCTTCCATCCGGGAGCATTGACACTTGGGATAACCTTCATAAAGCGTTTTTGGAGAAATACTTTCCAGCTAAAAAGGCCAATAGCTTGAAGAATGCTATAAGTAACATCGAGCAAGAGGCAACCGAAACACTCTACGAGTATTTCGAAAGGTTTGCATGCCTCCGGTCCAGCTGTCCTTTCCATGGATATTGAACTCAAGATCTAGTCTTGTACTTGTACAATGGCTTGCTAGACAATGAAAGGAGGATCGTCGATGCGGCTTGCGGAGGTAATATCCTTAACTCTACTCCTGACCTTGCTTTGGAAAAGATACAGGAACTAGCGGAAGGGACTCGGAACTTTGGAAGGACCCCGGCTAAGAAAGGAGTCCATGCCGTGAGCTCCGGAAAGAGCGAGATTTCCACCGAGCTGGCGGAATTGAAGGAAATGGTGAAAAGGCTAACACTTTTGGGAACACCGCAACAGCTAAAAGCTTGTGGAGTTTGTGCTGACCCATATCATCCAACAGACATGTGCCCACTAGTTCAAGATGACGATGCTGAAGTAAACACAATGGGTTATGGACAACCACAGCAACAAAGACCTAGGAACGATCCCTATACACAGAATTTCATGCCAAATTGGCGTGACCAATATAATTTTCGTTGGAGAGATCAACAAAACCAACAACAGCAGCCCCGCCAAGGTAAGTATCACTCAACTCAAGATATGCTGCAGGTTTTGACTAAACACTTTGCTACCCATGTCCAAACAATAGAATCAAGCATCAAGAACCTTGAGAAGCAAGTTGGGCAAATGACGGAAGCCATTACAAGAATTGAAACTAGGGCCTCCGGAGGATTACGTCACAAACGGTTATAAACCCAAAAGGCATGCAGGAAGAGGTCCAAATATAGAGGAAGAGTCTTTATGTCGAGCCAACGACGTAAAACAAAGGCGCTAATTCGGGAGGCAACCCGAAGGAATAAGAAGAGGAGCTTCTGTCAAGAAAACCGCCCCTGCGGCGACACCCCTGGCCAGCGCCACCCCCGGCGCTGGGCCTGCGTCTGCTCACGTAGGTCACCACCCCCATGGTGCCAACCCTACGCCCATGCGGCGGCCACCCTTGACACGCACCCTCAGCTCCGCCCCCGGCGTTGAGGCTGCGTACCCCCTCTCTCTTGTCACCGCCCCCGCGGCGACACACACCGGCCCTGCGGTACAATTAAGGAAAGAAAAAATACACTTCCCAAAAATAACCTACATCTACCACCTTCCCCACTCCCCTCTCCATTCACTCTGCAAAAACCTAGCCGCTCAACCCCCTGCCTACGCCCTTGCGCCCTCCAGCACCTCATCACCACCACCTCGACGCGCCCCCTGCGCCACCTCTAGCAACCCAGCAACGCCACCCCTTTCCTGCAAACACAAGCAATCTCCACCACATGCACTCATCCCTTCTCACCACTCCCCTGTCCCACCTCCGCAACGTCTGCGACAGCAAGGAAGACGTCGGAAAAGCACAATCGCCACCACCTTCGTCGAACGACCAAATCGCCCTTATGCTCTTCGACCGCCCCTGCGCCTGCAAGCTCCCGCCCCTGCGTCGCGCCGCCCCTGCGCCTGTTGTAGCCGCCCCTGCATAAATCACGACAGAAGGTTTGCCCCTTGATCAAATTGCTGAACTTTCTAACTTTTTACTTGATCGATTGCAAGAGATGGAACCACAAAGGAAATACAAGTTGACGGAAGGTGAGAAGGATCGGTACAAGATTGCTCAAAGCCGGGACGTGCATGCAACCCGGTTCCTTGATGCTTCCACCTTGGAAAATCTAGGAATGTTGGAAAGTATGTAGGAATTTCTTAACAATGCCGGGTTAGGTGATTTTCTAATAAGGAGCGGTCCAACACACCCCGACCTCACTAGACAGTTCATAGCAACATTCAAAATGGAGACGGAAGACCAATTGTATATAGGAGTTTCATTCAAGTAAAACAAGAGGAAGTACACATTAGATTACACTCAAGTACAAGAGGCATTGGGAGTGACCATAGCAGCTTCCGATGACTGGATGGAACCCATTCCAACACCGGATATGTTAGAGTTTTGGCAAGCCGCTACTAGGTCAGAGTTTCATGCAGGGGGTGAGTACTCCAACAAATTCACTCACCCCTGTTTAAGGCTCATCTCCAAGGTCTTTATGAGTGTCTTTTGTGGACATAAGGAAGAGAATAAGGTCGCTCTTAAGGACCTTCCACTGCTATATGCTTGTCTCTCCAACGAATTTGTGTCGGATTGGGCATATCTCTTCCTTACCGCTCTTAAGAGGATTAGGAGGAATGAACCTCGTGACATAGTGGGAGGAGGTATCATTTTACTACTAGCTGCACGGGTGATGGATCTTCCTCCATTGGAAGAAGGTTTGGAGGCACCCTTATTCAATGAGGGGTTATTGAGGAGGTACAGGCTCCTCAAGATAGATGGAGGACATCGTTTTTGGATCTCCCTTGCAGATGGGAGTCATCTTACGTATTTGCCCCGCCGACTCCCCTTGGGAGAAGAGCTCTCGGACCTATATGTACCAGTTGACCCTGTCCCTCCGAGACGACCTCAAGTTGATATTATTGGGAGGTACACAGCCGGCTCTAGCAGGGCCCACCACACTGGGGAGATGCCGACGACAGGACACGATAGTCAGACCATGGAGAGTCTGCAGGCTCAGATGGCTGCTTTGACTACGCAGCACCAAGCATGGCAGACAAAGTATCAACAGTCCATGCTTGAGCAGCAGCAGGCGTGGCAGTCCAGCTTCGCCTCCTCCATGACCACCCACTTTGACCGCCGTCAGGATGCTTGGCAGGCGGCTCATCGGCAGCAGTTGTCCGGGTAGGCCACTCTTGGAGCAATAAGGATGGTAGTATCTTCTTTTTCTCACATTTCCTCTCTTTTTCTTTCTTTCTTTCTTGGTTTTTCTCTCGTTTTCCATTATTTCTCTTTCTTTCCCTTGCTTCCTAAGACCTTAAGTCTAATTGCTGTCATTTGTTTTACGCGGGACGAGTAAAAGGTCTAAGTATGGGGAGTTTGATAGGTGATGGAATCACTATCATTTAGGGTAATTTTTAGAATCTTTTTATTGCATTAGTATCGGTTTATGCTACTAACTCCTTGGTCCAGAAGAAGAAGATCAAAAGAAGCTAAGGAAGGAGTTATAAGCACTTAGGAGTAAAGATCGATCAAGAAGCAAAGTTTCTGTTGCTCCACCGCCCCCGCGGGCACTTGCAGCCGCCCCAACGGGTGACACTTCCCACTGAAGCACTCCCAGCACCTTCACCAGCGCCGGCCAAGATGCAGATCACCGCCCCTGCGCCACCCATTGGCGCCCCTGCGGTGACTTGCCCGGACAAGACGAAGGCCAGCTCCCTTGCGCCTCCCACTGCGCCCTGCCTGCGCCTCGCCTTGGGAGCTGGAAGGCGAAGAGTCTGTGTCACCGCCCCTGCGTTGGTGAGGCGCCCCTGCGCCTTGACATCAGAAACGTCAAGAAGGCGAAAGATCAGACGTTGAAGTGCATTAAAGATCCGCCCCAGCGAAGCTATGTAGCCGCCCCAGCGGTTATGAAGAAGGTCAACCGATTCTGCCTAAACCGCCTCTACGGGTCCTGAAGGCCACCCCTGCGGTTTCACGCCAGAAGCTTTACTCCGGCTGTTTACACCACCTTTATGGCAATAAAAGTGGTTGTTTTAGGCCGGCTATTTACTCCTAATTAAGTGTCTTTTGTAGTATAAATAGTCCATGGTTGATTTCTAGAATCATCCATGCTTTTCCCCACAAAATCCATTTTTAGACTTGAGTTTTCCATTGTAATGAGTTGCTAACTCCCTTGCTACATTGGGTTGGTTTGAAGCTGCTTTGTTACTTTGGTTGTAAGTCCTTTTAATATAAGTTTTTATTCAGTAATGCTTTGTGTTTCCTTGATCTCCATTGTTTAATTGCATGTTAACTATTACTTGAGATTGATCACCTTAGGTTCTAAAGTGCATGTAAACAACTAGGATTAATAGGTTCCGGGTTCGGGTCTTTAATCTAGTAGCAACTTTAAGTAATAACGGGTTGTAATTACTTAAAGAAAAGGAACACAAATATAAAGAAAAGTTTAACGGTTTTAATCTTCTCTTTATTTTCCCTTGTCTTTGTTTGAATGCTAACTTATTATTTGTTCTTGTAGGTTTTTGGAACTTTAATAGGTTAAGTTGTGTTGATGCCGGTTGGCTCAACACATATGTATGATCGAGACGGGAGATTACTTAAAAACTTGAAAAAGGAATACACCAAAGTAGCAATTGCATGCTTAGAATCAACCTAGTGTAGATTCACCCATTATTGTCTTGCTTGTTGTATTCATCGTTTTCATAAGTTTTTGTGCATCAATTCAACCAACCCCCCCCCTTTGTGTCACTTGTCATTATAATCAATAATTGCATCTAAAACACCTCAACTCTCTTGGGTTCGACCCTTACTTACTCACTATACTTGTTCTTAGTGCTAAGTCGGGATTTACTTTTGATTGGGTATAGACGATCATAGAAATACCTTCGGTCACCCATCAAGCCAAGATCCAGAAGCTTGAAAATTAACGAACCATGATGACGGAAGACCAGTCGTCTGAGATGTATCCAGATCCTCAGAAGATTTTTCTTCTTTAGCAATTGAGGGACTCTGAACGACTTTCTTTTTGGAGCTTGAGGAGCAAATCTCTTACTTCTAGGTGCCATGAGGGAAGTTTGAGAGAGAAATCAAGGGATTTTGAAATAGGGTTTCTTGTGAAAGAATGAAAAAGATAGAAAAAGTAGGTCCTTTTTAACAGGGAAATAACAAGATCTTGAGAAAATCAAGCTTTTAAAAGACCTATAAAAACCAACAACAACAACAAATCTTTTTCAAAATTTCAAACAAAAGATTTATAAAAATTATTTTAAGAATTGAAATATCTAGAAGATATTAATTCTTAAAAGATCCGTAAATTTAATATACCTTGTGAAATATGTTTCAAGGCCCCTTGAATTTTATTTTAAGGCCCTTGAAAACATCAATTGGGCTGCATGCGTAGGAACAATTAAACTCGTTTACTCCCCCTACGTTAATGCTTCCTTGTTCAACATACCAAGCTACAATCTAATAAAATTAAATTGTTCCTCAGGAAGAGGCTTGGTAAAGATATCTGCAAGCTACAAGCTAGTTGAGATAAAAGAGATCGAAACATCACCTTTCTCAACATTACGTATGAAGTGATGCCTTACATCAATATGCTTAGTTCTTGAATGCGGCACATGGTTTTTTGTTATAGAAATAGCACTAGTATTATCACATTTTATAGGAATACCTTTCAAGTCAAAGCCAAGGTTACGAAGTTGTTGAGCAATCCAAAGAATTTGTGCACAACAGGCTCCTGCAGCTATATATTCAGCTTCAGCTGTGGATAGGACAATAGAGTTTTGCTTCTTGGAGTGCCAACTAATTAGGGATGACCCTAAGAATTGGAAACATCCAGCAGTACTTTTTCTATCGACCTTATAACATGCAAAGTCTGCATCTGAATAGCCAACATGATGAAACGAGCTTTGACGTGGGATTGAGATACCGAAAATTTCTTTTCACAGCTATCAAGTGTGACTCTTTAGGATCGGCTTGAAATCTTGCGCACATGCACACGCTAAACATAATGTCAGGATGACTAGCAGTTAAATACAACAATGAACCGATCATACCTCGATACTCCTTTTGTACTACACTTTTGCCATTCTTGTCATGATCTAGTGAAAGTGTTGAACTCATAGGAGTCTTTGCAACCTTAGATTAATCCATTTTGTACTTCTTAAGCAAGTCTTTAGTATACTTGCTTTGATTGAGAAAAATTCCTTTCTTTTCTTGTGTAACTTGAAGTCCAAGAAAGAAATTACCTTAGATTAATCCATTTTGTACTTCTTAAGCAAGTCTTTAGTATACTTGCTTTGATTGAAAAAAATTCCTTTCTTTGCTTGTGTAACTTGAAGTCCAAGAAATAAATTTAGCTCTCCCATTAAGCTCATTTCAAATTCTCTACACATAATATCTGAAAATTCCTTGCAAAGGGAATCATTAGTAGCACCGAATAATATATCATCAACATAGATTTGCACTACTAGAATGTCGTTGCCTCTAGTTTTGATAAACAAAGTTTTATCAATCAAACCTCTTTTGAAAATGTTTTCAAGAAGATATTTAGATAATCTTTCATACCAAGCTCGAGGAGCTTGCTTAAAATCATAAAGAGCTTTGTCTAGTTTAAAAACATGATCTGGAAATGCATCATTTTCAAAACCAGGAGGTTGAGCAACGTAGACTTCTTCTTCTAAGAAGCCGTTTAGAAAAGCACATTTTACATCCATTTGAAAAATTTTTATGCTCATAAAAGATGCAAATGCAAGTAGCATATGTATGACTTCAAACTTGGCAACTGGAGCAAAAGTCTCCTCATAATCAATACCTTCTTCTTGGTTATAGCCTTGTGCTACAAGTCGTGCTTTATTTCGTATGACTTTGCCACTTTCATCCAATTTGTTTCGAAAGACCCATTTCTTGTCAATAACTGATTGATGTTTTGGTTTTGAAGTAAGAGTCCATTCCTTGTTCCTCTAAAATTCATTCAATTCATTTTGCATGACAATGATCCAATCAAGTTCTTGAAGAGCTTGAACGTAGTTCTTTGGCTCGACAAGCGATACAAAAGCGGAGAAGGCACATAGATTGTTCACTTTAGATCTAGTTTGAACTCCAACATTTGGATCTGAGATCACATTCTCTTGTGGATGATATGAGGAGTGTTGAACTTTTCTTCTTTTGACAAATGGAGTAGATCCAGAAGGTTGAGCTTCATATGTTTGACTAGATTCAGGTACCGTTGGTATATTACCTGTTGATTCAATCTCAAGGCCTTGAAGTTGGGTTTCAAGCCCTTGAAGCGGAATTCTGTTATCATAGTTTTCTGTTTCAAGGTCTTGAAGGTGTATTTCAAGGTCTTGAGGGTTTTCTTCAGTATCTTGAATTTTTTCCTGCATATTCTTGTCTCGATCTTTAGGATCTTCCTCTTCATCCGAATTATGATCTTCTCTTTGATTAAGATTTAGATCTGCAAAACTCTAACTCAAAGTACCATCATTGCTTTCATCAAAAATAATATGAATGCTTTCCTAAACAATTTTGGTACGTTTGTTATAAACGCGATAAGCTTTGCTATTTGAAGCATATCCAATGAATATAGCTTCATCACTACGTGCATCAAATTTCCCAAGATTATCTTTGCCATTGTTAT
Source organism: Fagopyrum homotropicum (assembly GCA_033239125.1). Taxonomy (NCBI): domain Eukaryota; kingdom Viridiplantae; phylum Streptophyta; class Magnoliopsida; order Caryophyllales; family Polygonaceae; genus Fagopyrum; species Fagopyrum homotropicum. Next base: position 50,833,030 of record BSWB01000007.1, on the reverse strand, counting down.
GAACAAAACAAGTACATCCAAAGGGTTTGAAATACGAAATATTTGATTTTCTTCCTTTAAAGAGTTCATAAGAAGTCTTTTTCAAGATAGGGCAAATTAAACATCTATTCAAAATATAATTTGCAGTGTTTACTGCTTCAACCCAAAATTTTTTGGCAAATTGTTTTCTAAAAGCATTGTCCTAGACATATCCTCAAGAGTGCGGTTCTTACGTTCCACAACTCCGTTTTGTTGACGAGTTCTAGGAGCTGAAAAATTATGTGAATGCCATATTTTGCACAAAACAAATCAAACTTTAGTTGATCAAGTTCTCTACCATGATCACTTCTTATAGAAACAATTGGTAGGTTTTTCAAAGTTTGTAACTCCTTACACAATTTTGAAAACTTAAATAAAGCTTCAGGTTTTTCTCGTAGAAAAGAAATCCATGTGAAACGAGAGAAATTATCCACTATAACAAGGATGTACTGCTTGCCTCTGGGAGATTTGACATGCATAGGTCCACAACGATCCATGTGTAAAAGTTCAATGGGTCGAGAAGAACTTACAGCTTTCTTAGGTTTGAATGAACCTCTTGTTTGTTTACCTTGTGTACACGCTTTACATAGATCATTAACCTTGAAATTTAAATTTGGCAAACCACGTACCAGATCTTTTGTAAGTAGCTTATGCATGGTGTGCATGCTTACGTGACCAAGTCTTCTATGCCAAAGTCTTGGATCATCAGTCAAGGCCTTTAGACATTTTAGCTTAGTTCCTGAAACTTGGTTAGTGCTCATTGAATAAACATTGTTACATCTAGGAGCAGTAAGCAACACTTTGCCCGTCTTTTTGTCTTGAACCTCACATTTATCTGAATCAAACATGACTTTATTGCCTTTATCACAAATTTGAGAAATACTTAGCAGATTATATTTCAAACCATCAACCAAATAAACATCATCAATAAAGTTAGATGAATTGTAGCAGATTTTACCAATTCCAATTATGTCACACTTTCCTTTATCACCAAGAGTAATGGTTCCAGATGATTGCTTCTTTAAATCTGAGAATAAAGAGCTTTTTCCACTCACGTGTCTTAAGCAACCACTATCTAATATCCATTTGTGCTCCTTTACCTTGGTGATATCCTGCAAAATAGCAAACATCAACCTTTTTGGGTCGACCAAATGGCATATTTTGATTCATACTCAAGTTCGATCATGTTTGGTGGTCTAGTACCTTTATAAACCTAGATTTGTTTGACTTGTTTCCTTAAACATAAAGGATATGTATTTCTGATGATATAAAGATCATTTCTTCTATAAGGACATGTAGATTTAACATGACCCTTTTTACAACAGTAGAAGCAAGTAGGCATATGAATGCTTCCTTTGGCCTTGACAAAAGTGGTGGTAGGTTTTCTAGGAAAGCTCCTATGATAACCTATACCATTTTTGTTAAGGGAGGACTGTTGTTCACCCATCATTCTCTCAAGATTAGCTTTTAAACGAGTAAACTTAACAAGTGCAGCCTTCTGGTCTTGACACGTCAAAGTTAGATCAACTTTCTCTTTCTCTAGATCGATATAGTTTCGATGAAGAGATGAGAGGTTGTCCTTGAGAATCAGGTTCTCTGATTCCAAGGCCTTGATATTGTCAGCAAGGTCTACTTTTTCTGTGTTAAGATTTTTATTTTCCAAAGACATTTCACTTAGTTGTTTTTCTTATTAAAGAAGCTTTTCTTTTATAGAATTTATCCTTATTCTATGTTCCTTATCACATATGATAATATCTTTAAGGAATTATTTAAGGTTAGTTTCAGGTTGAGACATAATTGTACTTACCATATTGTCAACATACAGATTTGAATCTTCTTCATGATCGGCATGAGACACAAGTTTGCTTGTTCTTTTTCGTCTTCTGATTCATTTGTTGATTCCGAATCACTCCATGAAGCAACCATAGCTTTCTTCTTTCGATCATTTTTCTTGAAGTTGGTCCTTTTCTTTTGTGGATAATCCTTCACAAGATGATCTGTTTCACCACATTCAAAACAAGTCAGTACTCTCATTTTCTTATTAGAGTTAGAAAACTTACCTCGGGGTTTTGATGCTCGTGGGTATTCTCTATTAGCAGATTGTTTCTTAATCTTGAGAATTCTTGTGAGACCCTTTAAAATCATGGCGATTGCATCTTCTTCATCATCGTCATCACTATCCTCTTCATCAGATGGTAATTCATCTCTTCTTGATTTTAATGCCAAATTCTTGGTGTTGGATGGGAGTTCTCCATCTTCTTCACCAAGAACCATTTTGTAACACCACGAATCCGCGAGACTCGGAGAGTTACATTGGGTTACGATCTCACAATGGATCCTGACCCTAGCCTGACAACAAGTTCACTGGATCTTACAACATATATGGCACTAACAGATATAAAAACAAATACATAAAGCTGTATAAAACTTTACAACCAAAAGGTACAACAACATAGCCGAGTACATAAACCAACACCTCACACAGGAGGTAACAAAAGATCATCCTCACATAGGAGGGAAAAGATAAACAAACCCAAAAGCCCACAACAACCTACGTACGAGACGTCCTCTGCCTGCCACTCTGCTAGATCACCCAACAGCATGCCTATCTTGCGGGGCATCTACAACATGGTAATAAACCATTAGCTAACCATACACATATATAGAGTAATGCATGAGCACAATCACACTCAAGGTAAGATAAACACATTAGCATGCTTTCACATATTTACCCATTTAATCATCTCAATATAATGGTCATTCACTCAAATCGTATAGATATAATATATATGAAATTATGTGACACGAGGACCGATACATCATCGCCTCTGAGCCTGCTAGCCAGCCGTACTAGTATCGGTCACACAATCCGTGTACCCTATGGGAGTGGATTGCGCCCTTCTTGTAAACCGGTTTTGCCTGACTCAAGAGAACCTCCCAGACTCCACGGCGGGATGAAAGGGAAAGATTATCACAGCCACGCATATGGGGCGATCAATAAAACATAGGTCGGTATATACGACATCACATGCTATCATAGCAAACATACAAAGCACACACCACTCATGCAAACACCCAATATAAGGATGTCAGCTAAGTAAGTCCTACGGACTTACCTCAACCTCGAACACAACTCAACCACGAACACCTCTACACTAGAGGGACAATACAACCTATAAACAGAGCATAAAGAGATATATCTATCTCCTAACATCACAAGGGTCACACCTAGATCCAAAGGGATCCAAAGGATCAACCTCAACCTCAACCTCACTCACAACCTAAAGAACCTGTTCACTCCAAATGGTGTGTGCAAGCTTTAAATTTATAACCCAAGATGTATGCCTAAAACAAGGATGCGAACCCGCAGTGTACGGGTCAATCGTAGTAAAAGCAAGAATTCCGGGGTGTCAATCTCAGGGACTTGGTGAAACACAAGCAAGTATAGGTTGTCAATATGACAACTAACCACAAAAGCAATTAAAGCAATCAAAGATGATAATATAGTCAATTAAGGAAATATGCAAATTCTAGGGATTAAAGCATCTAGTTGTGGTTCCAACTCAAGATCTCAAGATAAAGCGGACAAAGCTGAGATTTTGCAAAGGGAAGGTGTTTCTAAAGTGGAATAGATCACCGGGTAAGTCTCACTACTCACTAACTCCAAACCAAAAGCTCTTATTACTAGGTAAGTCTCAAGGTACTAAGGAAAGGAATTATAGTCTCAAACCAACAAACCAACTAAGGGAATAGAATCAACCTTTACCGGGTAAGTCTCAGGCTAACTCACAAAGATGGAATGAAGGCACACTCAAACCCCAATAAAGGATAAACCTTTATTACCTATACTTATGATCTTGGATAAACAAACAAAGGAATTACCGGGTAAGTCTCATCCTAAGCTTGCATTGAACCAGGAAAGGTGTAATAAGAATAGGATTTGGCAAACTCTAACACTTAACTCTCAGTTTCGGATCAGAAAGATCACCTCGGTCAGCCAAGTTCTACCCCGGCCGAGATGTTCATCGACTGAACGAGATGTTCTAAGGTTAAGGATAAAGACTCGAGCTTTCAGGGTCCTATTGGAATTTAAGATTATTCTATCATTGTTTTCCCCACAGCCTTAAGCCAATCACCCTAGAATCGCACAAAGAAATTAGCCACTCATCATCATGAAAGCGATAATCAAATATATGGGAAGAGAATGAATATTTGAACACAAAAACCTTAAGAACAAGGCTTCAATAACTAAATCAAATATCAAACAAATAAACGTTCTTTGGATCACAAATCCAACAAGACAAATCAACAAGAAGGGAATCTAAGAAAATCTTACAAAACCCTTCACAAAAGCTATAGTAAGCTATCAATCCTTCCTAGATTGATCTTCAATCTTCCTTCCTTCAAAATCCTGGAGAAAATCCCTTAACTTCTGGATGCTATCAGCCCTCTAAGCATGTATATGCATGGTTGAACTTGTGAAAAATCCAACCCTTTATATAGGAGAATTATCTTCCAAAGATAAAATATCTTAAAAAGATAATTTCCTATAAAATATATTCATATCTCCTAAAATAAATATCTAAAATATATGATCTTCCTTCCAGAAATCCAGCCCAAAAATATCAGATCTCTCCTTCCAAAAATAAAAGATCTCAGCCAAATAAAATATATCTCGCCGCGTCAGGATATTCGCCTCGGTCGAGACGCTCCCTTAGATCACCTCGGTCGAGGTGACTTTGTGGCTGACCGAGGTGACTCTCAACTGAATGTGAAATCTCTCAAATTTGGTCCAAAGTAAATCTCTAATTCAATTCCATGCTTCCTGGATTCTTCCTTGAAATCCTTAATGTAGCTCTAATGACTCCTTAGCTCCTATAACTCCATTTTAGTCCAAAATGTGTCATTTTACCTACGATTACAATGAAACTTGGTGTAGACCTCGATTCCCACAAAGGTAGATGAAACGACAATATAATCACATAAGATACACTTAAACATGCAGATTATTGAAGATAAAACGTCTAAACAAGTCCCAAAATATAGACTATAATTCATGCTATCAGAACCTCTAAAGCCATACAAGGCATAAACCGATCATAACCTCAACCAAACTCAACCTCACACATCTAGCATGATCCTACACACTCACACTAGGAAAGGAGGGAACAAAGGCACCCTAAGGAAGGCCTAAAAGCAACACACACCTGCAGAACCAAGTGAAACACTAAGCTGGTGCAGGTGGCCGCATGGGCGGCTAGGAGGTGGCGCAGGGGCGGTCCACTGGCCGGCGCAGGGGCGGCTCAAGTCCGGCGCTGGGGCGGCTGGTGTGCAGAAGACACCACTCGGCTCCTTTCTTCACTTCTTCCTTTGATTCTCCACTCTTCTTCACTCCAGCAGCAACATACATATGTCACACACATATATATATACATCAACACAAGCCAAAACATGGTTGAACAAGATCCAACCCTAAGGAAACTACACTAAACTAAGGATAGGAAGGAAAGGATGAAGGAAAGAAGAAAGGAAGAGGGGAAGCCATGGAACTCACCAAGCTGAGCTTTCCAGGGGGTCAACACAGCACCACAACACCTCAAGATGGCTCCACAAGGCACAACAATATCAGAAACATCAAAGCCAAGCAAGACTATGCAAGAACACTCGCAAAACTCACAAAACTTAAACAAAGATCAGCCAAAGTGATCCAAGGGAGAAGATGAGAAGAAAATGTATGTAAGGAGATAGAGAGATCTGAGAATGGTAAACCCTCATCAAGAGGTAAAACAAGAAGATATATATAGAGGTAAACGGGTAAAGCACGGGTCAAAGGGTCAAAGAAGATGGATGTAGCACACAGAGCCACAGGGGCGACCCAGACAAACCGCAGAGGCGGTTCCAGGCACACGCAGGGGCGGTCCAGGCTAACTCTAGCCCTCAGCTCACTCTCTCAGCCACTCGACAACAAGGCTCTTACATCTCACCCCCCTAAAAACAAGGTTCGTCCCGAAACTTGCAAAATCCCAAAGCCTCTCGGACCCATAAGCCAAGGTATAACTCACTCTCTCTATCAAAGGTATCACATCTCGGCTCAGAAGGTCATAACCTATAACAAATCTATAACCATAAACATCAACATGGAGGAATCATCAACTCCAGAAAACAGGGCCATAACGCTACCCAAAGGCGTAGAGGAATCACATCTCTCGCCATACTACATCACCGGGCATAGAGGAAGCACATCTCTAGCCAAACCATCAACGTATATATATCGCATGGAGGAATCACATCTCCACTGAAACTATGTCCATCAAAGTAGCATGGAGGAAAGAACCATCTCCAGCTGGATCCTAATCAACTCAGATAGCATGGAGGAAAGAACCATCTCCAGCTATAAACATAAGTCATACTCAAATAGCAAGGACGGAATAATCATCTCCATCTATAACATACATCATGCTAGTATAGCAAGATCTAATAAGATCATAAGGCACAATATCACTAGCATGGAATAACACATCATAGAATGTAAGCACATAAGCATATAATCACATACTCACCAAGATAGCACTAAGATCTACTCATCGACCTTAGGTGCATCTATCTCGGCATAAAACTCTGGATAGTTCCTCTGGATACTATCCTCAGTCTCCCATGTAGCCTCCTCAGGTCCACGTCTAGACCATTGTGTCCTCATCATAGGTATGTCCTTCGAATGCAGGCGTCTCACACCTCGCTCTAGGACTGCAATAGGATGCTCAACAAAAGTGTGGTCTGGCTCCACCACCAAATCATCATAAATCACAATGTGCCTTGGATCTGGTATGTACTCTCTCAGCTGAGACACATGGAACACAGGGTGAACACCCTCTAACCGTGGAGGCAAAGCTAATATGTAGGCTGCCCTCCCAACTCTATCCAGTATTTCAAAAGGACCGACATATCGGGGACTCAATTCCCCTTTATGCCAAAACATCTAACGCCGCGTGTCGGAGATACTCTCAACCAGACATGAGCTCCTACCCTGAACTCTAGAGGCCGACGCCTCTTGTCTACGTATGACTTTTGGCGACTCTGTGCAGCTAGCATCCTCTCTCTAATTAGCGCTACTCGAGCCATATCATCCTGAATCTGCTCTGGCACTATCCCACTAATACTGCTAGGCTCATCCCAGCATAAAGGTGTATGAAACCTACGTCCATACAATGCCTCATAAGGAGCCATCCCAATAGATGTATGCCAGCTGTTGTTGTAGGAGAAATCTACAAGTGGGAGGTAATCAGACCATCCCTGTCCCAATCCAACACACAAGCTCGCAACATGTCTTCCAGGGTTTGAATGGTCCTCTCAAACTGACCATCAGTCTGGGGGTGAAACACAGTCGTGATGTGTAGACTCATCTCCAAAGCAGTCTGAATCTGCTGCCAAAACCTCGAGGTAAATCGTCCATCTCGATCAGAGACGATCGTCCTCGGTACACCATGGAGTCTCACTATCTGTCTAGTGTACTCCTCAGCTAATCTACTCACTGACCACGTCTCTCTGATAGGAATGAAATGTGCCGTCTTCGTCAGTCTATCAACAACAACCTAGATGACATCAAAACTCCTACTGGGTCTCAAACCAGTCACAAAATCCATGGAGACGTCCTCCCACTTCCACTGTGGCACTGGCAGTGGATGGAGCTCACCTCCAGGTCTGCAATGCTCTATCTTGACCTGCTGACAGGTCACACACAGAGCCATAAATCTAGCTACATCGGGCTTCATCCCTCCCCACCAATATGAACGTCTCACATCATGGTACATCTTACTCGTACTTGGATGTACAGAGTAAGGTGTACAGTGAGCCTCTTATAAGATCCTCTGTCTCAATTCTGCATCCGCAGGAACACAAATGCGATCATGTCGCCTCATCACTCCATCAGATCCAACAGAAAACTGTGGTGCCTCATGTTTGCCCAAAAACGTGCGTGCAAATAAGCTTTATATTTATAAAACTAGAATAAAAGCAAGCGAACCCGCAGTGTACTGATCGGCATAGATTAACAAGTATTCCAGAGTATCGAACACAGGGATTTGGTGAAACAAAATCCAATTTCATATTGTCAAGCAAATAAGATGTAAAGCTTTGCAAATATTAGGGAAAACAGCAACCCTAAAGATCTAGGTATCAAATTGTGGCAATCAATTCAAGATATACTAAAGAATTAACGACAGAGTTAGGAATTGCAAAGGTATACTAAGGTAAAATAATGTACGGTGAAGTTCCAAAACCTTATATAACTTATCGAAAGACACTCTTTATAAAGGTTGTTGAGGCTGCAATATAGGAAGGATCTAAGGACAAGAATTAATCTCAAATACCCAAACTTGTAACCCAAGGATCAAGATAAACTCAAACGGTTAAGGTTGTGACAATCGAAACCGAAATAGAGGATGTTGAGTCTCACTACTACCTAGGAAAGGCAAGCCAAGGCTAGGTTTAAGCAAATATTTAACTTTGGATTAAAGTAAAAGCAAAGTTCGTAAGCTGAGGTAAATCATGGGTAGATCTTGAGTACCACGGCCGTGGAAACCTAAGAACAGGCCATGATTTAGGGTGTCGATGATATTTCTCTAATTCTTAGGGTCCAATCAAATTACGATCGATCTATCATCATCTAAACCACAACTATCAACCCTTCACCTTAGAATTGGTAAAGGGTTTTAGCCAATAACCATCGTCATGATATCAATATTCAATTTAAGAAGAATGAAAGATGAAAACCCTCGAATGCTCAATAAAACTTCAAAACCAATTCTCAAATCCGAAACACAAGAAGTAATGTTAATGGATTCAGAATGTATAACACAAAAACCTCACAGTGATCTAAGGCAAGTACGAAGAACGGGATGTCAATCCGTCTTCAATATCTAAACCTAAGAAAAAGGCTAAACCTTCGTTGTGAGCAATCTCCAATCTCCAAATATCCGGCGTTTCCGCGACTCTCGGCAATCTCCAATCAACCCTAAGCAAGAGTGCTGAAAACAAGGGTAAGTGGCCGTCCTCGAAACTCTCTTTTCCGGCCTTTTTATAAGAAGAGAAAGGATTGCTGTCAAGGCCCAATACATAAATGACGTGGAATTAATGACACGTCAAAAGATCGCCTAAATCACGGTCTCATGGCTTTCCACGACCGTGGTTTAGAGTGTGGAAATGGATTACGGTGCCTTGTGACTTCCACGACCGTAATTTAGGCCGTGTAACTTACTGGAGTGCTCCAAACTCTCTTCCACGTTCATGATGCTAGATCCACGGCCGTGGTTTAGAGCGTGGACTTCTCCACGGCCGTAATTCAGGGCGTGGAAGTGTATATTGCTTGTTGTTTCCTTTGTTTCGTGACATTCATCATCCTAGCTCCTTCCTTAGCTTCTTTGATGTATCTCCTAATCCTCGAACATGATCGATTACTCCCTTTTCTCTCTCAAATGCTCTGATTTCAGCTGCTATTCACCTATAATCAACACAAAGCTAGTGTAGACTTCTTTATCGACAAAATAGATGAACAAGCTAACATTTGCTTCTAAACTTTATCCATGTACATGATAATAAGGGAAAAACAACCAAAATAAGTGCCTAGAATATCGCCATATTTCATGCTAACACCTCACCATGAGACATCCTCTCTCTAATCCTCATCAAGGTCGGGCAGGTCCCCTGCTTCTGTTGGATCTCATCCAACAGACCAGGTAAAACCTCTAATGCATACAACTAGGCATCCTCATTAGGAAACTGGATGTCCATCTCTAGCCAGGCTAGATCCCTCTAGAGCTGAGACTGTACAGTCAACCTGGCAATCACCTTCTCTCGAGGCGTCTTCCTGCTCAAGGCGTCAACTACCACATTCGCCTTTCCAGGATGATACAAAATCTCAAGTTCAAAGTCCTTGATCAACTCAAGCCATCGACGCTGCCGGTTATTCAACTCCCGCTGCGTGAAAATATACTTTAGACTCTTATGGTCTATGAAGATCTGACATGTAGCACCATATAGGTAATATCTCTAGATCTTCAAAGCATGAACTACCACTGCTAACTCTAGATCATGAGTCGGGTAGTTCTCCTCACATGTCTGCAGCTGTCGAGATGCATAAACAATCACTCTACCTCTCTGCATAAAAACACATCCCAAGCCTAGCTTGGATGCATCACTATAGACAACAAAATCATCAGAACCCTCTAGATGTGCTAGGACAGGAGCAGAATTCAAACGCCTCTTCAACTCCTCAAAACTCTGAGCACACTGGTCGGTCCACACAAACCTTGTATCGTCAGTGGACGGGCAATCACAGAAAATCCCTCCACAAAGCGTCTGTAGTAACCGGCTAGGCCAAGAAAGCTACGCACTTCCTTGATGTTCGTCGGTGTCGTCCATGCAGCAACAGACTCGATCTTCGCCGGATCTACCATAATGCCGTCGGCGGAGACGATATTCCCAAGGAAAGCAATCTCAAACATCCAAAACTCGCACTTAGAGAGCTTGGCATACAACTCTCTATCTCTCAAAATCTGCAAAACCGTCCTCAGATGACTGGCATGCTCCTCTCTGCTAAGAGAGTACACCAAAATATCATCAATAAAGACCACCACAAATTGATCAAGAAAGTCGATGAATATACTGTTCATCAACTCCATAAAGACTGATGGGGCATTCGTCAGCCTGAATGGCATAACTACAAACTCGTAGTGTCCATAACGGGTACGAAATGTTGTCTTGTGTACATCCTGCTCTCTCACCCTCAGCTGGTGATAACCTGAGCACAAATCAATCCTAGAGAAGACTGTAGCTCCCTGAAGCTGATTAAGTAGATTATCAATACGAGGCAGTGGATACCTGTTCTTGATGGTCACCTTGTTCAGCTGTTTGTAATCTATGCATAACCTCAAAGATCCGTCCTTCTTCCGCACGAAGAGGACAGTTGCACCCCATGGTGAAACACTAGGGCATATGAAGCCGTTCTCAACTAACTCCTCGAGTTGCCTCTTTAGCTCCAACATCTCGACAGGTGCCATACGGTATGGGGCCTTCGAGATGGGTCTCGTGCCAGGCTCTAACTCTATGTTGAAGTCCACACTCCGCTGAGGCGGCAAGCTCGACGGCTCAGCAAACACATCTGCAAATTCACAAACCACCTGAATGTCCTCCACAGCTGGACTCTCTCCATCCTTCATGGCATAGCACCAGAAGGCATCACATCCCTGTGCAATCAACCTAGCTGCTCGTACGGTGCTGATAACAGAACCTGTCTTCCCAAGGTCCCAACCCCGGAAGACCTCAATCTGACCAACCTCGGTAGAGACTATAATAGTCCGTCTACCAACATCCAAAACCGCATGGTGTCTACGCATCCAGTCCATAAGTAAAATGACTTCTTCATGCATCAACGGCATGACTAAGAAGTCAACAAGTAAAACACGAGTCCCTAAACGAAGGGGACAACTCTGTATCTCACGGGTACCTCTGACCCAACTACCATTAGGTAACCCTATAGTAAAGGGTATACCCTTTATGGTATCTAAACCCAAACGCTCAACACATGTATCAGAAATAAATGAATGCATAGCACCATTATCAAATAAGACTCTAACAGGTAAACCATGAAGCAGAATGGTACCTGTAGCAGCCGGTGCAGGTGGATCCTCTACACTCCTCAACTCAAAAGCTCGCTCTCGGGCTCCTCTGGTATAACTGGTGCCAACATCTCTACCTCTACCTCTACTCGATCCAGGAGCAGAACCCTAAGTAGATGGACGCTCTGAGACTCTCTGTTATCCCGGTGTCTGCTGTTAAGGTGTCCTCTGACTACCTCCTGCTACACTAGCAGGGGAAGAACCCTGCTAAGATGCCACTATACCCTGCCTACAGAAGGCAGCTTGATGTCCATGTCTACCACAGGTAAAACAAGTCACAACTGGTTTGGGACAAGCTGGCCTCAAATGGCCAAGGTCACCACATTTGTAACACTGTCGTCCCTTATCTGCAGTCAGTGCAGACGAGGGGTAACTCTGACGTCTCTGGTTTGGTCTAGACCCAGATGCTCCTCCAACTCCATTGGTTTGCCCAGTGCGCTGCCTCTTCTCAGACCATCCTGTCTGAGAAGCTCTCCTCTGGCTGGCTCGCTCTCTCTCGTAAGTAGAAGCCCGGTCCTGGTAATCAGCTAGGGAATCACAATGGAATCCCACTATGTATGAACGAGTGCTCTCTCTCAAACAGCGAGAGAACAGATACACATGATGGTCCTCAGATGGTGCAGCTGGACCCAGCAAAGCTAACTCGGTCTGGAAGCGGTGGATGGCATCAGTAATAGGCACGTCCTCAAAGCCAGCCTCCACGAAATCCTGCAGCTTCTCCCTCCTCAATGAGACAGGGCAGAATTGCTCTCGAATCATACGCCTCATATGGTCATAACTGGTGGCTCTGGTCCATACATTCCTCCACCACTGGTGTGCGAGGTCACGGAATAGAGACTAGACTAGCTCTATCCGTCTGTCCTCAGGACATCTGATAGACTCCAAAGCTGAGTCTACATGTCCAATCCACACCTCGGTCTCTAAACCAATCTCTCCTGAGAAGTGTGGCACTCCCTGATGATGAAATGCCTTCAACCAGGCATCTGGTTCAGGCCCCTAGTCTCCACTAGGACTCGAACTGGCTCAACAACTCGTGCAGGTGCAGTTGGCACCTGTGTCGCCCCCTGTGATCTCTCAAAAGATCCCTCATGTACAAGTAAATTTGGGGCCCGTCTTCCAGCCCTAATGTCCTCCTCGAAACGTCGGAGGTACTCTCTGAACTCCGGTCCTTCCATAGAGACACGATCAACGTCATCAGACTGAGCTCGATGTGAATGATGTCTCACAGATCCACCACTCCTCGCCTCTGGGACGACGCTCTCTACAACCTCCTCAAGTATCTCCTCCACCACTGGTGGATCAGCAACGGGAACTGGTCCTTTACCTATCACACCCGGAGCACGGGGTGGTCTACCTCTGCCTCTGCCTACAGCAGCAGTAGCTCTAGTCCGAGCCATCTGCGGGGTATGCACACCTAACTTATAAGGCTCTATATAGGCCATAAGTATAGATATATATACTCAACACATACACACACATAATCCATCATACATATATACATTTCTACACTGCAAAGATCCATAGCAAGAGTGGCGACTTCTCGTACATCTGACCCAAAACCACAATTAAAACCAAAACCTTTGAAAACGTCAGATCCCATGTGGGTTCTGTTTATTTTACCTATCAGACCTCATTGCAGGTAGTAAGTGCCATTGTTGTCAACCTACGGCTCTGATACCAACTCTATAACACCCCAAATCCGCGGGACTCGGAGTGTCACATTGGGCTAGGATCTCACAATTGATCCTGACCCTAGTGTGACAACAAGTTCACTGGACCTTACAACATGGCACTGATAGATATAAAAACAAATACATAAAGCTGTATAAAACTGTACAACCAAAAGGTACAACAACATAGCCGAGTACATAAACCAACACCTCACACAGGAGGTAACAAAAGATCATCCTCACATAGGAGGGAAAAGATAAACAAACCCAAAAGCCCATAACAACCTACGTACGAGACGTCCTCTGCCTACCACTCTGCTAGATCACCTAGCAGCATGCCTATCTTGTGGGGCATCTACAACATGGTAATAAACCATTAACTAACCATACACATATATAGAGTAATGCATGAGCACAATCACACTCAAGGTAAGATAAACACATCAGCATGCTTTCACATATTTACCCATTTAATCATCTCAATATAATGGTCATTCACTCAAATCGTATAGATATAATATATATGAAATTATGTGACACGAGGACCGATACATCCTCGCCTCTGAGCCTGCTAGCTAGCCGCACTAGTATCGGTCACACAATCCGTGTACCCTATGGGAGTGGATTGCGCCCTTCTTGTAAACCGGTTTTGCCTGACTCAAGAGAACCTCCCAGACTCCACGGCGGGACGAAAGGGAAAGATTATCACAGCCACGCATACGGGGCGATCAATAAAACATAGGTCGGTATATACGACATCACATGCTATCATAGCAAACATACAAAGCACACACCACTCATGCAAACACCCAATATAAGGATGACAGTTAAGTAAGTCCTACGGACTTACCTCAACCTCGAACACAACTCAACCACGAACACCTCTACACTGGAGGGACAACACAACCTATAAACAGAGCATAAAGAGATATATCTATCTCCTAACATCACAAGGGTCACACCTAGACCCAAAGGGATCCAAAGGATCAACCTCAACCTCACTCACAACCTAAAGAACCTCTAAAGCCATACAAGGCATAAACCGATCATAACCTCAACCAAACTCAACCTCACACATCTTGCATGATCCTACACTCTCACACTAGGAAAGCAGGGAACAAAGGCACCCTAAGGAACGCCTAAAAGCAACACACACTTGCAAAACCAAGTGAAACACCAAGCTGTTGTAGGTGGTCGCAGGGGCAGCTAGGAGGTGGCGCAGGGGCGGTTCACTGGCCGGTGCAGGGGCGGCTCAAGTCCGGCGCTGGGGCGGCTGGTGTGCAGAAGACACCACTCAGCTCCTTTCTTGACTTCTTCCTTTGATTCTCCACTCTTCTTCACTCCAGCAACAACATACATATGTCACACACATATATATACATCAACACAAGCCAAAACATGGCTGGACAAGATCCAACCCTAAGGAAACTACACTAAACTAAGGAAAGGAAGGAAAGGATGAAGAAAAGAAGAAAGAAAGAGGGGAAGCCATGGAACTCACCAAGCTGAGCTCTCCAGAGGTCAACACAACACCACAACACCTTAAGCTGGCTCCACAAGGCACAACAACATCAGCAACATGAAAGCCAAGCAAGACTATGCAAGAACTCTCACAAAACTCACAAAACTTAAACAAAGATCAACCAAAGTGATCCAAGGGAGAAGAGTAGAAGAAAATGTACGTAAGGAGAGAGAGAGAGAGATCTGAGAATGGTAAACCCTCATCAAGAGGTAAAAGAAGAAGATATATATAGAGGTAGAAGGGTAAAGCACGGGTCAAAGGGGTAAAGAAGACGGCTGCA
The DNA here is from genome assembly GCA_033239125.1 of Fagopyrum homotropicum. Taxonomy (NCBI): domain Eukaryota; kingdom Viridiplantae; phylum Streptophyta; class Magnoliopsida; order Caryophyllales; family Polygonaceae; genus Fagopyrum; species Fagopyrum homotropicum. The sequence continues at coordinate 50,817,868 of BSWB01000007.1, read as the reverse complement.
ACACACAGAGCTGTAGGGGCGGACCCTGTGAGCCGCAGGGGCGGCCCAGACAAACCGCAGGGGTGATTCCAGGCACACGCATGGGCGGTTTAGGCTAACTCTGGCACTCTGCTCACTCTCTCAGCCACTCAGCAACAAGGCTCTTACACATTTCATGTGTGATGAGTTTTCCAAGTAGGTCATCAAGAGGAAGAGTTGTGAGATTCTGAGCTTCTTCAATAGCAGTCATCTTTGGTGCCCACTTGGCTTTAGGTAGGCTCCTTAGAACCTTCCTCACTTTCTCATCATTTATGAAGGTCTGTCCTAGTGAGTCCAGGTTGTTCACGATCTCAGTGAATTTGGTGAACATTTCTTTGACTGTTTTATATGGGTTCATCTTGAATAGCTCGTATTGTCTGAGGAAGATGCTAATCTTTGTTTCCCTGACTTGACTTATTCCTTCATAAGTGACAACAAGCTTGTCCCATATTTCTTTAGCACACTTGCATGATGAGATGCGGTTGAATTAATTTGCATCTAATCCATAGTATAGTAGGTTCATTGCTTTGTAATTCTTTGACACACTATCCAGGTCGGTCTGTGTGAAGTCAGCTTCCTTCTTTGGGACTTGGACACCTTCAATCGTTGTCATTGGAACTTTAGGTCCATTTTGAATGATGCTCCAAAGCTCCATGTCCTAGTCAATAATGAACATACACATGAGTGCTCTCCAATGAGCAAAGTTGTTGCCACAGAAGAGTGGTGGTCGAGATGAGGATCTTCCTTGAGCAAATCCACCATCACCTACAAGATTCATGATTTCACTGATGGTTAAATCAATAAACGTAAGTCTAGCTCTGATACCAATTGAAGAACCGGTAGGTGAAATAAATAAGTTAAAAGATACTCTAGAAGGGGGTTGAATAGAGTACGGAACTTTTCGCAAACCAAATCTCAAGGCCTTGAAACTCCTTTCAAAGGCCTTGATGTCAATCTACGCTATTGGTGAAACTTTGATTTTAAGGGCTTTGAAACAACTTTCAAGGGCCTTGACTTCGTGCTCCTGCAAAAACAAAGTTAGTCACAGTATCAAGATATAGTGCGGAATGTAAAAGATTGACACGAGGATATGTTTATGAAGTTCGGCTGTAAATAGTCTACTCTCCGTCCCAAGGTATAACATTAGGATCTAACTATCTATTATCAGCTTCAAAGAGTCCTAGATACAAAATAGAAGAAATCCCCTTCTTCTCTCACTATAGCCAATGCTACGATCTAGCTTCAACTCTCAACCTAGCTATAATAGGCTAGTTACTTTGCAGAGTAACACACTCTAGTATAACACTATTTAGATCTTCCAATGGAGCTCTTGTGTTTTCTCTCTCTAAGGGGATAAAGTTTTTGCGTAAATGAGAGAAAGAAAAACAACGAATGAAGATGATTAGGTTGCTTGAAGACGTAAAGATGTTTTCCGTATATGCTAGTGTATTCTTTCTTCTTCGACCAACATCTTCATTTATACTCTTCTATAGAGAGGTCTTCTAGCCTTTGGAGAGATGACCGTTTGAAGATGAATCTTCTTCTCCATGAAGATCGCTTCCTCTTTCGAGATAAGGTAGATGTTGCAAATCTTCAACTCCTGAGAACACGTCGAGTCCTTAGCTTCTTGATCTTCTCGTTCTCTGTTAAACCGAAAGAGAAGATATTTTGACGCCTTTCTATTTTAGAAAATCTTTCTGAAAAGATTCTCTAATCTTCAGTTGAGATCTTCGGTTGAGATCTTCAACTTTATTTTTCATATATATATATATATATATATGAAAAATAAAGTAAAGATGTGATTTTATTTTAAAATAAATATTTTTCTAAAAATAATTTCACCATAAGTACGTTAGTTGGTGTATTTTTTATTTATTTTAGTAAAAAAAATATTTTTTTACAAAGTTATTAATTAATTAACTATCATATGGGTATATTATGTAGAAACAATATAACATATCACCAAACAATAAAATAACAATACAGAAGAGTCAATTTGGCAAAAAAATACTTTATAAGGTGTTGAATTGTCACTTATAAGAATTTTTCAAACGATAATTTTTATAATATGTGATTTTATCAATTAAAAAACAATGAAATAAAGGAAATAAGTAAACTTTTTCATCATCAACTTTTTTTTCATAAATTAAACCACTTATAAGATATATTTTATTATATTGAAACACGTATAATGTTATCAAGTAAATTTTCTGAAATGCCCCTAATTATAAGGTGCATTATATATATATATATATATATATATATATATATATATATATATATATATATATATATATATATATATATATATATATATATATATATATATATATATATATATATATAGTATAGATCCTATGAGAACACCCCCTAACGTGAGAACATGAGAACAAATTCGTAATTATTATCAGTTTTGTTACGAATGTGTCATATCGTTTAATGTATTATTCGTAGTTATTGTTGGTTGAGTGTATTATTCGTAGTTATTGTTGGATTCCTAATTATTATTATTCGTAGTTATTATTATTTTTTACATCTACTCTAAATCTCAACCCTTAATACTCACATCCAACAGTGTACGATTGTTCTCATGTTCTCACGTTAGGGGTGTTCTCATGGGAACCTCACCCTATATATATATATATATATATCTATATATATATATATATATATATATATAGATTTTAGTTCAAGTGAGGAGAGAGCTTGTAGATAGGAATTAGGAGGGTTGTAAGCCATTGGATGGATTTAAATCAAGGGCTCTCACACGCTCATCATTAATGGCATTTTTGTAAATTGACTAAAAATCTGAAAAAATACACTTACGTTCAAAATAGTCATCGGTGTTCATACTTTTATATGTCATTGTTCATGTTTTTATACATCGGTGTTCATAGTATTTTTATTCATCAAAGTGTCATGTCCAATTATTTTTTTGTGTTTATTTTATAATGCATAAATGTTCATTTATAGTATATAACCACAAAAAATAAAAAAAACTCATCACAAAACGTTAAAAGATTATCATAATATGTTATGTATGTGTCAAAGTTATAGATAAGTAATTGGTGTTCATACTTTTATACGTCATTGTTCATGTTTTTATTCGTCAGTGTTCATACTTTTTATATCATTGTTCTTGTGAATATTATAAACTGTTTTTCTATAAGGCATTTTACCGAACAGTTTACGTGCACACTAAAAGGAGCATATAGATTATTCAATTGGAGCTATTAGACCAACTCAACATATGTATATACATGTATTTTCTCAATCAAACTTATCAAACACAAAATGATTCAAACAAATTTGATTTTGAATACAAACATCAATCATAATGAAACCTAAACCTTAAGAATGGAAATCTAAACGGTGAGAGTAGAAATTCGAAGAAACAAAACCTGAATCGTCTTGTATTCTCTTTGATTTCACAATTTTTTATGTAATCGATCTTTGAATATTATAAACACGATTTTAAAGAAAAGTATAATTTTCAAAGAAAATGAACAACATATTATAAATACCATAACTGTAAAAAAAATGAATACATACTTGTAAAAAATGGCCATAATATTTTATTAACACAATTTGAAAGAATAGTATAATTTTTAAAAAAAATCCAAAAAAAAATGTTTTACAAAAATACAAAAATAAGCAATTAATGTTAAAAAACGAATAATTAGTGTTGGGAAAAAATGAACATTTATTGATAAAATATGAACAATGACTCTTTTAAAAATGAACACATACTCATAAAGATATGAACACCAATTTTTATTTACAAAAAGAAAAGCTGGAAAAAAAAAGAGAAGAAGGTGACGTGGCATGCCACATGTCACCACCCCGGCTCTCCTCATTCCTATCTGCAAGGGTCCTCTTCACCGGAACTGGACCCTATATATATATATATATATATATATATATATAGGGTGTGGTTCCCATGAGAACACCCCTAACGTGAGAACATGAAAACAATCGTACACCGTTGGATGGTGAGTATTAAGGGTTGAGATTTAGAGTAGATATCATAATTAATAATAACTACGAATAATAATAATTAGGAATCCAACAATAACTACGAATAATACATTAAACGATATGGCACCTTCGTAACAAAACTAATAATAATTACGAATCTGTTCTCATGTTCTCACGTTAGAGGGTGTTCTCATAGGATCTATACTTATATATATATATATATATTCTTGTATTTTATTATTTTATATATTGTATTTTTATGAGTACATATTTTTATATATTTTCCGTATCTTATTTTCGTTAAAAAACTAAGAAATTTTCGATTCGTATATTCGTATGCGGATATTTGCTTGATCGAGTTTAGTTTTGAATTAAAAAAATGTCGGATCCACTTTTCTTTTCTTTCCTCTCCCGTCTTCTCTTTTCCTTCTTCTCTCACCCCGACACTTAATGTCGGACTCCTCGCCCTCCTCTTCCTTTTGCAACTACACCTTTCCCAAGTAGCAACTTGGACCCCTCTTCCAGCCTCTCCTCCCCAACTACACTACAAGACCGTCAACAACTACACCTCCTCTACTCTTGCAGCATACTCCAACCATAAACAGCTACATTCAACTGTGTAACGCCCCCAAAAACGGGCCAGGCGTCACATCGCCAGGGGACCTAGACCGTGGGTCCTCCTAAGGCTTTTGAAGAGAAATGAAATGGAAGACGAAGACGTAAATGAATAAATTACACACTTATGTATTGGCTTAGTATATGTGGAAGACTAACCTCATCACGGTGGTACTAGTTATGTTTTGGATATAATCAGGTACAAAGTACATTTCAGAGCATGGAGGTCAAGAACCCTAGTGGTAGCCGTGTCAGTTGGATTTTGGGGCGGCTGTCTCGTTAGGACTTATTCCTAACTTTGGATATTGTCTTTGGAGCGCCTTTACTTTCTAAGTCCGGATTATTGATGGCCTTGCATTTTGTTTCATAGTGTGGATCGGTACTGTTTTGTGGTACGTTACGGTCTTACGGAACGTCTTTTGAATCTTCCTATTTAATATTGTTTGGCAAGCCAAGACTGTTTATCTATTATCATTTTGGCATGTCAAGACCATTTATGCCGTACTTCATTTATCCTTTCATTTATATTTTATTTACCTAAAGTCTTTGGGGGCTCGTTTGGGTCCCCTGGTGTTGTAACGTCCATCCCGCCTTTGGGAACGTTACACGTTTGCCGTTTTACCATTGTTTGCATGAGAATTGATGTCTATACGCAGGTTTGTGGTTAAATCTCAAATGAAGAAGCGGTAGGTGAATAAAAAGGATAAAAGATACTCTTGAAGGGGGGTTGAATAGAGTATGGGAACTTTTCGCAAAACCAATCTCAAGGCCTTGAAACCAATTTCAAGGGCCTTGATGTCGATCTGAGCTCTTTGTGATACTTTGATTTCAAGGGCTTTGAAATAACTTTCAAGGGCCTTGACTTTGTACTCCTGCAAAACAAAGTTAGTCACAATAAAGCAATATATAGTGCGGAATGTAAAAGATCGATACGAGAATATGTTTACGAAGTTCGGCTCAAATAGCTTACTCTCCTTCCCAAGGCATAGCCTTAGGATCTAACTATCTATTATCAGCTTCAAAGAGTCCTAGATACAAAGTAGAAGAAATCCCCTTCTTCTCTCACTGTAGCCAATGCTACGATCTAGCTCCAACTCTTCACATTGCCATAATAGCCTTGTTACTTTGCAGAGTAACACACACTCGAGTATAACACTCTTTCGATATACCAATGGAGCTCTTGAGTTTTATCTCTCTCTAGGGGATAAAGCTTTTTAGAGAAAGAGAGAAAGAAAAACTATTTGATCGAATGAAGATGTTTTGGATCGCTTGAAGACTATTAATGTTTCCGTGTAAGCTTATGTGCTTGTTCTTAAATCGTCATCTTCATTTATAGTCTTCTATGGAGAGGTCTTCTAGCCGTTGGAAAGATGACCGTTTGAAGATCATTCTTCTTCTCCATGAAGATCGCTTCTTGGTTGAGATGAGATAGACGTTGTGGATCTTCATCTCCTGAGAACACGTTGATCTCTCACTCCTTAATCTTCTCGTATTTGTTGTAACAATATCAAAATCCAGAGGAGAGAATCTTCGTGGCTTTTCGGTTGAGGATCTTTGTAAGATCTTTATTGGCTGGTTGAGATCTTCGCTTGATCATATCTTGTTGTTTGAGCAAATCTCTCGTAGAAGATCTTCTTAGTGATTTGAATTCTTTTTAGCGTGCGGCCTTGACTTCTTTGTTCCCTTGGAATTCATTTCAAGGCCTCCGTCGTTGAAACACAATAAACTCCTTGTCTTCCAAGGTCCTTTGAAGTATCTTGCAAAACCTGCACTTTATTTAATCTAAACCAACAAACCAAACCAAGCAACTCGATATATAATCAATAAATTGTTAGTGTATAAAACGACTTCATTTGTGTTTAAGTCTTCCATCATCAACCTGTACAACTTTATAATCAAGGTGGAGTTTTCAATCTCCCCCTTGGTGAAAGACAACATAAATGTTTTCGTACCTGCATTGTAAAGTTAGCGATGCATATATAAATATCAAACTTAAAATGCAGAATGTAGAATATCGAAAATTTCGGATCACACATTTATTTCTCCCCCTTTGTCTTTCAGCAAGGGAGAAAAATCATTAAAGCACGAGAGTTTTAAAGCATTACAACCCAGAGAAAAAGTATTTCACAAAACCACAAAAGCAAGTCAGTTCCCTCAAACATCAAGATCAATCCTCCTCATAGAACCTCCTTTTTCCCTTAGATGAAGACTTCTTATGGGTCCAATCATCCATTTTAGCTGCTAAACGTCGTCTCTTTTCTTCAGCTCTTCGTTTCTTAACCACTTCATATTCGATTACTGGCAAAATAGTTGGCTCAACATGAGTTGGATACAAAATAGATTTATTTTGTACACTTCGTTTGCAATTCATCAACACATTTTCAACTTTCTCTTGAGTATGTTGAGCTACATCTTCAGGCATGGGCAGAATACTTCCCATAGTAGTCAGAGTAAGAGCATTCATCAAATACATTTCATTGACTTTATCATTTATGGTAGATAGCTATTCATAATTGGCATCCATTCTTCTCTTAGTGTCAAACTGGAAATCAGACAGTTCACGATTCAGACATACCAGTTCTTTCTCACAACCTTCTAACTTGATTTCGGGAGTAGGAGTAGAAGATGTTGGGGCATCTTGAGTTGGAATTGGAGTAGCTCCTTTCCCTTTTGAAGTCCATGTGCTGCAAGATTCTTCTCAATTCCTAGTCGTTCTATCCAGTTTTCATCAATCTTGCCAGAAATTGACTGTCGATCTTCAGAGGATGTATCAATTTTGAAATAATCAAAGATCTTAGGCAGCAAATTTTCATAAGGTAAAGGGATGGGTCGCTTAGAGTTAACAGAATGCATCATATGGTTGAGAATGAGGTTAGGTACATCAATGTCTAACTCAGACATAATCAGATGAATCAGTTCCAGGGATTGATCAGTCAACAGTTCTCTTGAGTTTGCATGAGGAACAACACATCGAACCAGAATGGTAAACACAATTTTAGCATCTAGGGTTATGGAAGTATGAGTAAGTTGGCGTGAGGTTGAGTTTGGAACTACAAACTTCTCCTTAGCAATACGAACACTCTCTGATCGTGAGGGATGATTGAACACAATATCTGTAGGAATTCCAAAAATCTCACTTAAAACAGAAGAAGTGAGCGAAATTGGGGTACCTTTCACTGAAGATTCAAGAGTAATAATTTTTTCCTGTTTTGTGATGAGATTGACATAGAACATTATCGTGAGCCGTGGAAAAGAAAAATCTACAGGGTTTAGAATTTTCCAAACTATCGAACTCTTGAGCTTGTTTATGCACGGGATCTGAAGAGTTTTGAGAAATTCAGTGTCCACCAGATCGCACATACAAAGCGGTCGATTGTGAAAACCATCAAGCCAAGATCCTGAGGCTTGGAAATTGATAAACCAAGATGTGGGAAGACCAGTCGTCTGAGAAATGTCTAAATCCTCAAAAAGTGTTTCTTCTTTTACAATCGAGGAGCTTTGAACAGATTTCTTTTTGGGAGCTTGAGGAGCGGATTTCTTGCTTCTGGGTGTCATGGGTGATGTTTGAGAGATAAAACAAGGAGTTTTTGAAAAAGGGTTTATGTGAATGAGAAGAATGAAAAAGATAGGAAAATCTGGTCCTTTTAAACGAATGCAAATAATAACAAGATCTTGAGAAAATCAAGCCTTTTAAAGACCAAAGAAAAATTTCCAATAAAAACTCAACATTTTTTTTTCAATTCTTAAACAAATAAAACCATAAAAACAATTTAAAAATTGAAATATCTAAAAGATATTAATTCTTTAATAGATCCGTATTTCTTAATTTACCCTTGAAACTTGTTTCAAGGTCCTTGAATTGCCTTTCAAGGCCCTTGAAAACAGCAATTGGGCTTCAAACGAAGGAGAAAATAAAATGATTTACTCCCCCTACGTTAATGCTTCCTTGTTCAACATGCCAAGCTCCAATCTAATAAAATTAAATTTCTCATCAGGAAGAGGCTTGGTAAAGATATCTGTAAGCTACAAGTTAGTAGATATAAAAGAGATCGAAGCATCACCTTTCTCAACATGATCACGTATGAAGTGATGTCTTACATCAATATGCTTAGTCCTTGAATGTTGCACAGGATTTTTGGTTATAGAAATAGCACTAGTATTATCACACTTTATAGAAATACCTTTCAAATCAAAGCCAAGATCACGAAGTTGTTGAGCAATCCATAAAATTTGTGCATAACAGGCTCCCGCAGCTATATATTCAGCTTTGGCTGTGGATAGGGCGATATAACTTTGCTTCTTGGAGTGCCAACTAATTAGGGATGACCCTAAGAATTGGCAACATCCAGAAGTGCTTTTTCTATCGACCTTATAACCTGCAAAGTCTGCATCTAAATAGCCAATAAGATGAAACGAGCTTTGACGTGGGTACCATAACCCTAGATCCTTAGTGCCATTGAGATACCAAAAATTTCTTTTCATAGCTATCAAGTGTGACTCTTTAGGATCAGCTTGAAATCTTTCACACATGCACACGCTAAACATAATGTCAGGTCGACTAGCAGTTAAACACAACAATGAACCGATCATACCTCGATACTCCTTTTGTACTACACTTTTGCCATCTTTGTCATGGTCAAGCGAAAGTGTTGAACTCATAGGAGTCTTTGCAACCTTAGGTTGATCCATCTTGTACTTCTTAAGAAAATCCTTAGTATACTTGCTTTGATTGAAAAAAATTCCTTTCTTTGCTTGTGTAACTTGAAGTCCAAGAAAGAAATTTAGCTCACCCATTAAGCTCATTTCAAATTTCCTGCACATAATATCTGAAAATCCCTTGCAAAGGGAATCATTAGTAGCACCGAATAATATATCATCAACATAGATCCATACTACTAAGATATCGTTGCCTCTGGTTTTGATAAATAAAGTTTTATCAATCAAACCTCTTTTGAATTTGTTTTCAAGAAGATATTTGGACAATCTATCATACCAAGCTCGAGGAGCCTTCTTAAGACCATAAAGAGATTTGTCCAATTTAAAAACGTGATCATTTTCAAAATACAAGGTTGAGCAACGTAGACTTCTTCTTCAAAGAAGCCGTTTAGGAAAGAACATTTTACATCCATTTGAAAAAGTTTTATACTCATAAAAGATGCAAATGCAAGTAGCATACGTAGGGCTTCTAACCTGGAAATTGGAGCAAAAGTCTCCTCATAATCAATATCTTCTTCTTGGTTATAGCCTTGTACTACAAGTCGTGCTTTATTTCGTATGACTATGCCACTTTCAGATTTGGTCTTGAAGTAAGAGTCAAAACCTTGTTTCTCTCAAACTCATTTAGTTCATTTTGCATGGCAATGATCCAGTTGGGTTCTTGAAGAGATTGAACATAATTCTTTGGCTTGATAAGAGACACAAACGCGGAAAAAGCACATAGATTGTTCACTTTAGATCGAGTTTGAACTCATGCGTTTGGATCTGAGATTATATTCTCTTGTGGATGGTATGAAGAGTGTTGAAATTTTCTTCGTTTGTAAGATGGAGCAGATCCTGACGGTTGAGCCTCATATGCTTGACTAGATTCAGGTACCGTTGATGTATTGCCCTTGGTTCCCATTTCAAGGCCTTGAAGTGGAGTTTCAAGCCCTTAAAACGGAGTTATGACATCGCAGTTTTCTATTTCACGGTCTTGAAGATATGTGTCAAAGTCTTGAGGATTTTCTTCGGTATCTTGAATCTTTTCTTGCATATTCTTTTCTTGATCTTTAGGATCTTCATCTTCATCCAAATTGTGATCTTCTCGTTGATTCAGATTTAGATTTGCACAACTTTCACTCAACGTACCATCATTGCTTTCATAAAAAATAACATGAATACTTTCCTCAACAATTTTGGTACGGTTGTTATAAACATGATAAGCTTTGCTATTTGAAGCATATCCAATGAATATAACTTCATCACTACGTGCATCAAATTTCTCAAGGTTATCTTTGCCATTGTTATGAACAAAACAAGTACATCCAAAGAGTTTGAAATATGAAATATTTGGTTTCCTTCCTTTAAAGAGTTCATAAGGAGTCTTTTTCAAAATAGGGTGAATTAAACATCTACTCAAAATGTATTTTGCAGTGTTTACTGCTTTAGCCCAAAAACATTTTGACAAACTATTTTCTAAAAGCATAGTCCAAGACATATCCTCAAGAGTGCGGTTCTTACGTTCCACAACTCCATTGTGTTGAGGAGTTCTAGGAGCTGAAAATTTATGTGAAATACCATATTTTGCACATAACAAATCAAACTTTAGTTGATCAAATTCTCTACCATGATCACTTCTTATAGAAACGATTGGTAGGTTTTTCAAAGTTTACAACTCCTTACATAATTTTGAAAACTCAAATAATGCTTCAGATTTTTCTCGTAGGAAAGAGATCCATGTGAAACGAGAGAAATCATCCACAATAACAAGGATGTACTGCTTGCCTTTGGGAGATTTGACACGTATATGTCCACAAAGATCCATATGTAAGAGTTCAATGGGTCGAGATGAACTTACAACTTTCTTAGGTTTGAATGAACCTCTTGTTTGTTTACCTTGTGTACAAGCTTTACATAGTTCATCTACCTTGAAATTTAGGTTTGACAATCCACGTACCAAATCTTTTGTAAGTAGCTTCTGCATTGTGTGCATACTTACGTGACCAAGTCTTCTATGCCAAAGCCTTGGATCATCAGTCAAGGCCTTTAGACATTTTAGCCTAGTTCCTGAAACTTGGTTAGTACTCATAGAATAAACATTGTTACATCTAGGAGCAGTAAGCACAATTTCACCCGTCTTTTTATCTTGAACTTCACATTTTTCTGAATCAAACAATACTTTGTTGCCCTTATCACATATTTGAGAGATGCTAAGCAGATTATACTTCAAACCGTCAACCAAGTATACATCATCAATGAAGTTAGATGAATTATAACATATTCTACCAATGCAATAATGTCACACTTTCCTTTATAACCAAGCATAATGGTTCCAGATGATTGCTTCTTTAAATCTGAGAATAGTGAGCTTTTTTCACTCGTGTTGTTTGCTCCGAAAGGTGTGTGCAAGTTTTACTATTTATACCAAGAATAATTGCAATAAAGTGAACCCGCAGTGTACGGATCGTTGTTAATAAAAGCAAGAATTCCAGGTTCGAACACAGGGATTTGGTGAAATCAAAATCAGGATAAGAAATCTAACAAGGAAAGATGCAACTTTTAAAAATTGAAAAGATAAAGACTTGATTTTTGTGTAAAGATTTAGGAAAGCGGATTCTAAGGATCAAGGAATCCGATTGTGGTTTTCGATTCAAGACTTCTAAAGATTATATGGACAGAACTGGGGTTGCTAAGGTATGTGTTCTAAAGCGGTATGATGTACGGTGAAGTCTCCACCACCCATGTCCAAACCCAAAGGCTCTAAATAAAGGATGTTAAGTCTCGATAAGATAGAGGATCTAAGGGAAGGATAATATTCTCAAAACCAAACACAAACCCAAGGGAATCAGATCTAACTCCCAAAGCTCCATGTCCTGGTCAATAATGAACATACGCATGAGTGCTCTCCAATGAGCAAAGTTGTTTCCACAGAAGAGTGGTGATCGAGATGAGGATCTTCCTTGAGCAAATCCACCATCACCTACAGGATTCATGATAAGTCTCACTGATGGTTAAATAATATACGTGAGTCTAGCTTTGATACCAATTGAAGAACCGGTAGGTGAATAAAAAGGATAAAAGATACTCTAGAAGGGGGGTTGAATAGAGTATGAGAACTTTTCGCAAAACCAATCTCAAGGCCTTGAAACCAATTTCAAGGGGCTTGATGTCGATCTGAGCTCTTTGTGATACTTTGATTTCAAGGGCTTTGAAACAACTTTCAAAGGCCTTGACTTTGTACTCCTGCAAAACAAAGTTAGTCACAATAAAGCAATATATAGTGCGGAATGTAAAAGATCGACACGAGGATATGTTTACGAAGTTCGGCTCAAATAGCCTACTCTCCGTCCCAGGGTATAACCTTAGGATCTAACTATCTATTATCAGCTTCAAAGAGTCCTAGATACAAACTAGAAGAAATCCCCTTCTTCTCTCACTGTAGCCAATGCTACGATCTAGCTCCAACTCTTCACCTTGCTATAATAGCCTAGTTACTTCGCAGAGAAACACACAGTCGAGTATAACACTCTTTAGATATACCAATGGAGATCTCGAGTTTTATCTCTCTCTAGGGGATAAAGATTCTTAGAGAAAGAGAGAAAGAAAAACTATTTGATCGAATGAAGATGTTTTGGATCGCTTGAAGACTATTGATGTTTCCGTGTAAGCTTCTGTACTTGTTCTTCAATCGCCATCTTCATTTATAGCCTTCTATGGAGAGGTCTTCTAGCCGTTGGAAAGATCATTTTTCTTCTCCATGAAGATCACTTCTTGGTTGAGATGAGATAGACGTTGTGGATCTTCATCTCCTGAGAACACGTTGATCTCTCGCTCCTTAAGCTTCTCGTATTTGTTGTAACAATATCAAATTTCAAAGGAGAGAATCTTCGTGGCTTTTCAATTGAGGATCTTTGTAAGATCTTTATTGGCCGGTTGAGTTCTTCGCTTGATCATATCTTCTTGTTTGAGCAAATCTCTCGTAGAAGATCTTCTTAGTGATTTGAATTCTTTTTAGCGTACGGCCTTGACTTCTTTGTTCCATTGGAATTCATTTCAAGGCCCCCGTCGTTTGAAACACTCTAAACTCCTTGTCTTCCAAGGTACTTTGAAGTGTCTTGTAAAACCTGCACTTTATTTAATCCAAACCACCAAACCAAACCAAACAACTCGATATATAATCAATAAATTGTTAGTGTATAAAACTACTTCATTTGTGTTTAAGTCTTCCATCATCAACCTATACAACTTTATAATCAAGGTGGAGTTTTCACCAAAGTAGATGTCTACTCTCCGTTGTTATGTGTTTGTAAGTTTTTTAGTTCGAAATTGGACTAAGAAGAGACCATTCAAGTATAATTCAAAATGGCAAGAAAAGAGTAGCAACATTCAACCTTCATCATCATCTCAAGAGAGAAAGCAATGTAAGTACGGACTTCAAAGATTCAAAGGAAAAGCCTCAAGGAAAATCTCAACAAAGCAACACAAGTGTGCGTGTGAGGCTAATAAAAAAACTAGAAAAAGAATAAATTTTGTGCTTAATGATAAATGATTTCTCCTTTCTTAGAGATCAAAATAATTCGACGCATCTTACTAGTTTAATGTGCGTTGAGTCCTTATTTTTAAGTTTGTTTCAATGCTTGCACTTCTCTTATAAATTCAATAAAAAAAAAGATTTGTTTTTAAATAAGAAAAAACTACTTAATCAAAAGTTATGTTTTGAATGATTTATTTTGTTCATTACAAATCCTTCATCCTCAAAAAATAGAGATTTGACGGAATATTTGAGGTAGAAAACGAAATAGGTATGTTGTGCTTAGACTAAGGTGGTCTTTACTTAAGTATTACCGAAAATTTATAAATTAAATTGAATGAGTTTGGATAATTTGTCCAATGTATAAAGTTGTAGTTTAAATCTTTAATTTGGTAAAAAGTAATGATAAAAAACAAAAATTAAAAAAAAAACGATCATTGAAAGGTGTATATATAAAATCTAAATAATACGTGAGGAGTAAAGTGCGGCTCGTGCTACATACGTTGCTAGTCTATATATGAAAGAAGATATTTTTGACTAATTGTCTGCTAGCTGTCAAAAACCACAAAGTCAAAAAAATCACATTCCCTATTCCGTAAGTAACATGGCTCACTGGTCGCAAGTCCAAGTGGATCAAATATCATCCACAACACACCATTCCCCCATCCACGGGTGGACGATGGATACATATATATGTAACTTAACTTATACAACATACTTCAAACATCAAGTACTGTAAATCAGTCTTTCAATCACAAATTCACCACATTTGATCAGCATCCCCTATATAATATATATCTATATCAGTGATCTTGTACGTAGCCATTGTAACGAAACCTTGTTACCTCCTACCAGGGGCAACATACCCTCTAAGCGACGGGGATTGGCTAAGGCGATCCGGCGCCACCGTTGTGTTCGGAATGCCACTCTTCTTCTGCATTCTTCTCCTTGCTATGTATCCACGCACCCACGGTGTCACATCCTCGTTAATCTTGATCATGAAGAAGAAGATGATTCTGTAAACGATGATCATGGAGAAGATGACGCTTAGATCTATCCATTTTGAGCGCTGAACGTCGATTTGAAAGATGTTTTCGAGTATGTATTCGCCTGATATCTTCGGAAGGAACGGGGATCCGCTGTCGAACATTAGTCCCTTGAGGTCGTTTTGGTATTGCCCTTGGAGAGCCCAGAAATGGAAACTTATGTAAGACATTGGGTAACGCCACACCGGTTTCGGAATGTCCTTTGGTAGCCTGAAGTACCCGGATACCAGCATGAAAATTCCCTGACATAGAAAATAAAATCGGATGAGAGTAAGGGAAGAAAATGGAAATGATGAGATTACTTTCGCGTGGGAGACGGATTAAACCTGAATGCCAGCACCAGTGATGATACCCATGAGGAAGTTGGGGACGACGCTGGCGATTGCCATCATCAAGCTCTCAACCACAGTGACACTTGCATAGAGACACAGAACGAAGAACAAGTAATGCTCAAATCCGGGATGGAGGCCGACCATGAAGTAGCAAATGGTGCCGGAGATGAAAGTGATCATGATGAGGAAAGGCATGGCGGAAACCGTGTTGCTGATCACAAATGCCGTTACACCATAATGCCCATTTAGCCTCTCCCTCTGGAAAACCTTCATATCTTCAACGAAGGAAGGGAATCCACCAATGGACATGAAAGTCACGAATCCGAACACGAACGATGCGCACGACCCTCGTGCCTGTACGTTTTATGATCAATAAGAATTACAAAAGAAGGCAATTAAGCATATTAAACTTGTTTAGTGTTGTCTTACCAGGATTGAGTTGTAACTTGTTCCGACATTGAGATAAATAGTTCCAATACAGATAGTGACAACAATGTAGATGATGAGTCTGAGCCAGTAATATCCAAAGTCTCTTGACATGTTAATGAATGATCGTTTAGTCAAGGTGAAGGTTTGCAACAAGAAGCTCGCTTGGCTTCCTCCAGAATCCAACACGGATCCTTTCTGTCAAGATTACCAAATAGAAACAATTATTAGAAACCCGAAAAGCCGAATCTTTCAAGGAAACAAGTAGAATGAAGACTTACTACTCTGGATATCTCCTCAACTCTCTGTATTGCTGCATAGGCATACTGAGATTTTGCATACGAGCTCACTAGAGTCCGGATAGCTTCGGCTGTGGTGATCTTCTCAAGAGGATCATCGCTCGCCTCAAACTGCAAGTTAATCAGTAGAGAATCAAGATGTTATAGCAATTTGCAAATGTATGGAAATTAAAGGTATGTCCCGTGAAGCGAGATTTTTTTTTAGTAGTTTAAGCTAATCAAAGAGCTTTCTAAATTTCAAAAAGCTAATTAAAAACCTAATAGTCGTTTAATAAGGGTGGATTTGTGGATAGATTTCTATGGTGAATTTACCGAAAAGAACAAGTCAAAAACAAATCAATAAATTAGCATATAAATAGATTAGAAGGGTATTTTTGACCAAAATTATTGAAAGCTAATGAAAAAGCTTTCTCATAAAGATTTCAAAAATCTAGTGAAAAAGCTACCAAACAATCTACTAACACTCTAATTTCCAAAAAAATCTCCCTGCTCTAAAGGCCTATTAGGTTTCAAAATTCACTAAACTCTCCAATAATCTAACGAAAAAAGCTCTCACGAACAGGCCCTAAGAGGTTGATTTGAGAGGTTACCCGGAGTTTCATGGATCCCTTAAGAGTGGCCTTGACTTTGTCGAAATCGGAGTTGCAACATCTAAGGAAATGATCGGATGGATTCCTCAAAGCAGGGCAGGGGAAGCCAGTTTGTGCAAAGAACTGCAACATCAAACAACAACCCAATCAGATACAAGCTAGCCACAGTTATATATATGGCAACTTAGAATTGATACTACCTCATATGCTTCTGAAGCCTGTCCAAAGTAGACAGTTTTCCCTCCTGAAAGCAAGTATAGCCGGTCAAACAACTCGAATACCTCACTGCTAGGCTGATGAATCGATGCAATAACAGTTCTTCCTCCTCTGGATAGCCCGCGGAGCGTCTGCGTCACAAAGAAAGCCGATGCACTGCCGCAACAAACCAAATACTATTAAGTGCTCTTTTGGTTGGAGCCTCAAATGGAAAGTAAATAGAAATGGCGAGATTACTTTCGTATGTTACCTGTCAAGACCGCTAGTAGGCTCATCGAGAAAGAGGAGGCGAGGGCGCATGAGGATCTCAAGAGCAATGCTAACACGACGCTTCTCACCACCGCTGATTCCACGCAGATGCCAGTTTCCGATGACAGTGTCGGCACAGTCCTGAAGGCCCATTTCCATGATGGTGCTCTCTATCAATGCTCTCTTCTCTTCCCATGCCATCTTGTCTGGGAGCCGCAGTCTAGCTGAGTACGATATCGTCTCTCGAACCGTCAGAGTCCCGATCAAGTTATCGTCTTGGGTCACATAAGCCTGTACATCATCTCATACACTTTAGCAACACAACTACTTTTTCAAATTAATACGGTAGTATAAAGAAGATAACGTACAAGTGAAAATTAATGACAATAAAGCACAAAAGTAAGCATTAGAATAATATCAATGTTCAAGTATGGTAATTAGTTACTCTAATTAAGTTAGTTATGATTTATATTAATTACCGCAGCACCGAATGAGAGCTTGGCCTTGCGGCCATTGAGAAGAATAGAGCCAGAGAGGAAAGCATTAGCAGCAAGGCGACCGGAGAGAGCATCAAGCAAGGTGGACTTTCCGGAGCCAGAAGGACCCATTAACGCCGTGAAAGTACCAGGCTCAGCATAGCCAGTGAGACCTTCGAGAACCTTCTGAGTCTCGCCGTTATTAAGAGTTACCATAACAGTGAGATCCCGCCACGTGAGCCTAGCTGAGACATCGCCAACCATGTCCATCCCTGCAGCGCCACCTCCTTTGCTGATATCCCTCCACAGCGTCTCGCTTAGCGGGCTTAGCGTGAGGGCGCCCGGGCCAGGACCCGACCCGGAGCCTTCAACCTCCATGGCGAGACGATCCGCCATTGAACTAGAGTGGTAGTAGTACAGTAGTGTGGAATTGGAGGTAGGCAAGTGCAGTGGAGATATATATTTGAAGAGATCGAGAATGAGGAATGTGTGAAGGAGGGGAAGATAAGCGTGAATTTGACCAGGCAAGGAGGAGTAATGGAGGGAGGGAGGTGGATGGTGGTTGAGTGAGAAGGGAGTTATATCAAATGCATTGATTGCGTGAAGATGGGAGGGAGGGAGGGAGGTTCAGCTTAATTACTTATCATGCATTTGCATTGTTTAGGCTTAGTTGGTTGGCAAAGGCATTAAATGAGGTGCCCCACTTCGATGCCTGACCCTCCGCTGTCCCTTCGCCAATTACTAACTCGTTTTATTTATTTTTACCCGTCTCAATTATCTCATTTAATTTTGTCAATTCCAAGAACTGTTTTTTTTATTCATATTATATTAATGAAGGTAGACAGATATGTGTACGTGATTAGATCTTCCTATGCAAACAATTACAATATGTTTAGCATCGCGTTCTCACCGCAACTCCTTTTCTTACTTTATTTCTCCTTGTCTGACACAAACTTTATTTAATTTTCATTTAGGTTCTTGGTTTATTTCCTTACTTAGGTCGGTTTAGGAAAGAAAGATCGTGGAAGATGGTGGAGATGTCTGATATTTTTAATGTACAAAGTCCGACACCAACGGACGGTAGAGTTGCGCATGATTTACGTGTTACATTCTATTTTGTACAAAAATGGACATGACGAGAAACGAAAAAACGTCAATCCTAAACATCACATGAATGGAACACGGTCAAAAATATAAATAATGTATCATTTTTAAAGATCTTGTGTAGATAGTTTCATATATAAAAAGAAGAGACTAGCATAGAACATAACATCATATCCATACATGTCTTGTTCATCTCTTTCGTATCCCTCCTAGAGTCCACATTGAGCCACCACTTGTGACCATCGTTTAACCGTGTCAATGTTTCAATGTGTTTTGTGTAAAGATTTGCGAAATGAAGACTTGTAATATTGTTTATATAGACAATCAACCTGTATCATTGGGCCCTATGATACAGGTTGATTACTTATAGGGTAGGTTTTGGACCCTAAGACGCATGTTGATTATCGTTTGAGGGTCGGTGGTTTTGGATTTTATGACGCAGATTGAATATCGTCTTAGGTAGGTTTTGGGCCCTAGGACACATGTTAATTAACGTCTGAGGGTCAATGGTTTTGGATTTTATGACACATATTGATCGATTATCATCCTAGGTAGGTTTTAGGGCATAGGAAGTAGGTTGAGTAGCGTTCTAGGGTAGGTTTTGGGCCCTAGGGCGCACGTATATTAACTTCATAGGGAGTTGATACGATGTGATGAATGAGAATTTGATGAAACCTCCTCCATTCTTTGGCCTTAGGTTGGCGATAATAACACGCCGGTAGAGTCGGTTCTAGGGCGTCTGTAGATTGGCGTGATGACGGAGTAGCTAGGGTTTGTGTTTTAGGGGTTTGTTAAGGCGGAAACGTATTTAGGGATAGTATGCTTTGATACAAGAGATTTATGAACCAAATGCTTTCATTTCATTGATCAATTATTGTTTATATAAAGAAATATAAAGGGGTAAAAAGAAAAACTAACAAATAAATGGATAAACACAAATATATGGCCAATACTCTAACATTTTGACCCTATCCTTCCTATTTTGACCCTATCCTAGAAGTTTTCGGGTTTCCCACACAAGAAACGACACTATCTAGAGATTTCCGTACAACGTAGGCTAGAGCCAAACCCAACACATAAGAACATCCACATCATAAAACCAATCGATAGTAGGAGTAATCCGTTGACCTTACATATTACGCTTGAATTCTTCCAAATTTTGTGGGACGTTATTATCTTCCTCGGTTCCTTTATGGTTATATTGTTTTGTTGACCTAACTATGCGTTTGTGTAAATGTAGAAAATTGTGATTCATACTGAAACTTGAGCCAGGCTGACCTGCTTATTTGGTATATAACTAAGTCTGAGTTTGATCAAACATAATCTCGAAGTCTAATTTCTTGGCAAAAAACAAAGGGGACAATAGAGAATTTGGGTCAGATTAGTTCACCAATATATGATTTTGTTGATTATGTGATATTCCTTTTCCAACCCATTACCTGACATATATATTCTCTTCACATTTTCCATTGACAATATTCTTGTAATACTTGAGAATGAATGAGTATGAGCACTGATTTGTGCAGCCAGTTAACCAATCAATAGGAGTTTATATGCACTCAATGCAAATCTCATTACAAGTCAACTGAGAGTTTTTTAAGATCTTATTCTTTAATTAGCTGTATGCATGAGTTTGTACATCTTAATTCCATCTTATTTCCTGCATTGATATGGTTTAGCTTATGACATCAAAATGATGTCATCCATTATATATTCTTGTTTTCTGCAACTGTTGATATGCTACTATTGGCCTCAACTCCTGTCAATAAAGTTCATTAATTACCCTTGAAGCTTTTTATAAGAGAGAATTGTTTGTCAACTACTTCCATTTTAGAATCAATTTCAACCATGATCAACTACATGAATTTATTCATAGATTACACAACTGCAAAGGAAGGATAACCTTCTTCGAATAAGATCCCTTTTTCTTCTTTAATCATGAAATAAAATCGCAATAGAATTGTCGAATTTTGACATCCTTTATTCACTATATCTGGTGTGATTTCTAATTCTATCTTCTTGGCCTTAAAAGACTCCACATATCCAAACAATTGATTAATCCATCTCTTTTGGAGGGTTAAGCTCAACATCTTCAAATAATGGATTTGCATTGCTGTCATAAACGATACAAGAGTGATGTTCTCAACAGAGAGTTTTGCAAGATGTTTCGACAAAATAAGACAAAAAAAAATACGAGAATTGGTCACATAGTTCATTACAAATCCGCGATTATATTTGGCCACTATCAAGTCAAGGTTTTGCACTATATTTTGCGATAACAATTATAATAATCAATGTGGGTATAAATAATTAGAAAATATCTAAAAGATATAAACCTTAAAAAATATTATCCAACTTGACCTTTTTTTTTGTCCGGGGGTGTTGACCTCGGATCACCGATAAGAACAGGAGTAATAGCCCCCGTATCCCGTCCGAATCGATGTTGACTTGGAGCACTAATATCATTTTATTTAGCATCTTTTTCCTTCTTATTAGTGTTTTGGAGATCTACGTGTTGAGTTATGTAATTGCAGACATTCCACACATTTGTGAAGTACAAATGACACACATTGATAACTCTACCTTTGATATTAATTGTTTTATTTAAATGATGAAAGACTTAACATATAAATGCGGTTTTATAAACTAACAAATATCGATTATATTTCTAGATTGCTTGTCTTGGTTTGTTTGTCAAAATATGTGTAGGTCTTGGATGCAACTTACAAGGGAAGATCTCGGCTAAGAGATTTACTAAACAACGGACTTAGTACAACCAAAGGAGAAGATCTTAAATGGCCAACAAACTAACCAACCAAGAAGATAGGCGTTTGAATTAAAGATCTTAAAAGAAGATCTCGGTTTGAAGATCGTTTGAAGAGAAGATCTTAAGTGAAGATGTGAAATGGATATGAAGATATCAAACGGCTATAAATAATTTTGTTTAGGAGAAGATCATGGTGAAGATTTACTTGAAGACTACTAACGACTATCAAGTGAAGAACGTTGAAGAGAAGATCTCGGCTACAAGATCTTATTTACAACGGCTAGTATGAGAAGATCTCGCTCAAACAAACATCGGATTCTATGGAAGAAAGACGTTGCAACGGCTGCAAGACAACGGCTAGAAGAAGATCCTCCATAGAAGAATATAAAAGAAGATATCAATTGAAGATGAAGTAACCAAGCCTACCAATGATCATACAAGGCATCTTCATCGATCTAAAAGTTTATCTTCCTCTTTGAGCATACTTTAGTTGATTCGATAGAGTGAGATAAATACAAGAGCTCCATTGGAATATCATTTTAGTGTTATACTCAAGAACGTTATTGTGCGAAGTAACTAGGTTATTATTGCTAGAATAGAGTTGACTAGATCGTAGCAATGAGGCTACATTGAGAGAAGAAGGGAAGTTCTTCGAGGTTGTATCTAGGAATCACAACGAGCAGATAATATATAGTTAGAATATACCATAGGGTCAAAAACCCTAGGCGGAGAGTTGGCTGTTAGGGCTGAACTTCGTAAACATATCATGTGTCGATCTTTTCAATTCCGCACCTTATATCGTGTTTTATTGTGACTAACAACTTTCTGCAGGTTTCGAAGTCAAATCCTTGAGATCCACTTCAAAGTCTTGAGAAACAATTTTGTCACTAAGTGTAGAGATCGACTTCAAGGCCTTGAGATTAGTTTCAAAGCCTTGATTTCCAATAGTGCAAAAAGTTCCTATACTCTATTCAAACCTCCTTCTAGAGTATTTATATCCTTATTCATCCCCTACTCGGTTCTTCATTTGGTATCAGAGCTAGACTCACGTATATTGATTTAATCATCAGTGAGACTAATCATGACCTCTGTAGGTGATGGAGGATTCGCTCAAGGAAGATCTACCTCTCGACCACCCCTCTTCCGCGGGTAACAACTTTGTCCATTGAAGAGCACTAATGCAAATGATTATTATTGATCAGGACATGAAACTATGGAGCATTATTCAAACTGGACCAAAAATCCCAACCACTATGGTTGAAGGAGTCCAAGTTGAAAAGAAGGAAGCTGACTTCACTCAATCGGACTTGGATAGTGTATCTAAGAACTACAAAGCCATGAACTTGCTCTATTGTGGATTGAATGCTAAGAAATTCAATCATGTCTCCTTGTGCAAAAGTGCAAAGGAAATATGGGACACGTTAATAGTTACGTATGAAGGAACAAGTCAAGTCAATGAGACAAAGATTAGCATTTTCCTCAGGTAATACAAGTTATTCAAGATGACTTCAAATGAGACGGTCAAGGAGATGTCCACAAGATTAACTGAGATTGTGAATAATCTCGACTCACTTGGAAAGGTCTTCACAAATGAAGAAAAAGTAAGGAAAGTTCTAAGGATCTTGCCTAAAGCTAAGTGGGGACCAAAAATGATCGTCATTGAGGAAGCTCAAAATCTCTCAACATTGCCTCTCGATGACCTACTTGAAAAGCTAATCACTCATGAAATGGTTCTTGGTGAAGAAGATGGAGAGCCCTCATCAAATGCAAAGAATCTTGCCTTCAGATCTAAGAAGGACAATGTCCCATTAGAGGATGATGAAGAAAGTGATGATGAAGAGGAAGATCCTTTTGCATTAATTTCAAGAGGTCGTGCAAGAATTTTACAAATGAAGAAGCAATTTGCAAACAAAGAATATCCACGAACATCAAGACCCAAATGTTAGTTTTCTAACCCAAATAAGAAAACTAAAATACTAACTTGTTTTGAATATGGTGAAGCAGATCATCTTGTAAATGATTTTCCACAAAAGAAGAGGAACATTATAGGAAGAATGATCGTAAGAAGAGGGCTATGGTAGCATCATGGAGTGACTCAGATTCTACAAATGAGTCGGATGATGAAAATGATCAAGCAAACTTATGCTTAATGTCTGACCAAGAAGTGGATCCAAATTTCTATGTCGAAGGAGTGGTAAGAACCCTAATGTCTCAATCTAGTCAAGAGCTTGCCGAATTCCTTAAAGACATTATCATAAGTGATAAATAACATAGAGTTGGAATAAATCTCTTAAATGAAAGGCTAATCAAACAAGAGAAACGAGTTAGTGAATTGTCTCTGGAAGTTGAAAATTCTCAACACTGAAAAGTTAGACCTTGATGACAATATCAAGGCCCTGGAATCAGAAAATGTGATTCTTATGGAAAATCTATCTTCTCTACATCAAGATTATACTAATCTACAAAAAGATAAGATTGATCTAATTGTGGCGTGTAGAGACCAGAAGACTGCACTTATTCAATTCACTCATTCGAAAGTTAAGCTCGAAAGAATGATGGGTGAACAACAATCCTCTCTTAACAAGAGTGGTATTCGTTATAACAAGAATTTTCCAAGAAAACGATTACCTCTTTTGTTAAAGCTATAGGAAGCTCACGTACACCCACATGTTTCTATTGTTGTAAAAAGGGACATGTAAAATCAACCCGCCGTTATAGAAGAAATGATCCCTACATCATAAGAGAAGAAAATTCAAAGATTCTTCATACCATCCACAAGAGAACATGATCTCCGATCTAAAAGCAAACCCGATCCAGGGTAAATAATTTGTGTGATTTTTCTGCATTTGTGTCTCTTGTAGAGCCCAAAAACTACGTTCAAGCACTTCAAGAACCAGATTGGATTATTGCCATGCAAAATGAGCTAAATAAGTTCGAGAGAAACAAAATCGGGACACTTACGTCCAAACCTAAGCACCTGTAACACCCCAAATCCGCAAGACTCGGGGCGCTAATGGGCTAGGATCTCACAGTGGATCCTAACCCTAACTTGACAACAAGTTCACTGGATCTTACAACAAGACACAAATAGATTAAAACCATATGCATAAAACTGTATTAAATATATATATCAAAAGGTTTACAAAACACAGCCGAGTACAAAACGGCAACACCATACACAAATGTATACAAAAGATCCCATAACCCTCGCACAACCTAATGTACGAAAGCACTCGGCTGATCACCCATCTGGCTCACTCTGCAGTCTTCCTATCTTGCAGAAGATCTACAACACGGTATAAAATGTTATCTAACAAATCATAGATAAGAATGAAGCCGTAACACATATATCAAATCATTATATCATATCATGCAATGTCACACACACAACTCTTTATTATCATTAATTAAGTTATACCATTACTAATTCATTTCCTTGTGACACGCGGAGTAAACTCCCAACGCCTTTGTTCCTATTCTCTTAGGTTTGGAATGGTGTCAATCATCACCACCTGGAGGTCTGGTCGCAGAGAACCTTCCTAGCCTCCCAATTCTAGGCTAGACAAGTCATCACCGCCTGTTATCATACACTTGGGCCAATAATATGCATGTAGGGTCATCGTAGTCCAGTTAGGTTATAAATGCAACACATATGCACACACACAACTTCAACACACACTCAAACCCATAACTGCTCGCTAAGTAAGTCCCACGGACTTACCTGTCTCAACGTCGATCTATACCACGTCACGGCTTCCTCTCGAGGAAACGATCAGCGCTTGCATCAGCAAGGCACAAAAATATAAACATCATCCCAAGGTTAGGAGATTTCACCTCCTAAACCTTATAACCATCCTCAACTCACAACCCGAATCCAAACCTCAATATCACATCATAACTCACAAATTTTCAATTCTCAAGGTAGCACCTAATCAACCTTCCTCAATATCAATTCTACTACAAATTTAATTAATTAACCTTTAATTAATTAATTAAATTTTGCCAGAATAACGTTTTGCCCGCAAGCAATTTCTAAACCCATCTGTCATAAGATTTCATCAAACAAACAACCATAAACACCAGAATAATATAAAGACCATAATGGAATTTCTAATTATCCATTTTGACAAGTCTAAGGTCAATTTAGGTCAAATCGCAGTATGAAAAACGAATAAATTCATAACTTATTCGTTACTAACCCGATTGACGATATGAAAGAAGATTTGGAATCACAAAGACGCAGGCAACACATGGACAACATCAAATTCACCGGAAAAAATTATGAGCGACGGAACCATCTTGGTGATACATATGCTTGACCAGGTATTCATATGCTCATAAATGCGGAAACTCGGTACCAATATGAAGAGAATGAAGAGAGAAATCCAGAAACTCAAACGGAATTGAAATCGGATTAGAAACGGAGAGTAGATATGAGTTTGACGGTTGAGAGAAATTAGAGCTTTTACAAGGAAACGTGAAAGGAAATGAATTAATAAAAGATTTTCCGCTATTTATAATGAAGACGATAATTATTCTTTAGCGAAGTCGATAATTATCTTTTAACCGATCCAAAGGCGGGTTGAACCCTCTTCTCCAAACTTATTGAAATTGGAATAATAAATCTGGAATATTGTAGGGATAATTATTCCACAACTACCTCGGAAAACATGTATTCCTAAGCCGTCTTTCTTAGCCGTTAAGAAACGAAATAGCGACTCTTTTGACTGTTTTGTCTTTCCATATTATTTCATATCTAGGACATGTCCGATGTCTTGATCATTTCTCTCAACTGCATTTTTATTAATTGGAGTTCCCAAATGCTCCAAATAACAATAGAGGGTAAAAATAATTGCCCCGGAAAAAAGTGAAAAATTCTCCATAAGCCCAAAATTATGCCAGGAATATAAAGGTGGGACTCATATTCATCACTTACGTATTCTTCGTGAGTTATGGGTCAATTACTATCAATGATTAAGTTAATCAACATTAATTAGAATTCGGAAATCTTAGCTATTACAGCACCAATCCGTCATAAGAACAAAATGGGTATTCCAAAGTAAGTTGGATCAACATGGTAAAGTCATTCGAAACAAAACACGACTTGTAGCTCAAAGCTATAATCAAGAAGAAGGTATTGACACTACAAAAAATAAAATTGATTTGCGACAACAGTATGCCATCACAAATGCTTAACTTCCGTCGCAATACACCTTTTGCAACGGCCTTGTGACAAAAACATTGTCGTTGCAAGGAGCGTCGTCATAAAACGTTTTTGCGACGGAATTTTCCCGTCGCATAACCTTTGGCCACGACACAACGCCGTCGCAATGTTATGACTGATGCTTTGGAAAGGGATATATTGCGGTTGGTTTCACATATACCGCGGATTAGTTCCGGGTTATAAAGTCTAGTTCTTGAAAAAAAAATAGTAGAATAGTATTCGGATGTAAGGTCCGGGTTATATTGTCTTTTTTTTTAAAAAAAAAAATATACTAAGATGCACTTATAGATCCTTTGAAATTCCAATGGACAACATCATTTAGAAAAGAACAAGTTGGCTTATGTTTTTATTTCATTTAGGCATCTGCCATAAAGTCAAGCAAAACCAAAAATCTTCGAAGATATACAAGTGTAACCAAATAACAATTATAAACAATTTTGAAGCATGCAATTGTCTATAACCATTATTTAAAAAATATTTATCAATAAAACGCAAGGAAATACGATATATCCCCTTTTGGAGCTGAACTTCTAGTAAAGTGCTTATTCTACAACTCTGAAACCTTTACTCATGTGATATTCCTTTCAAATATATCCATCTGGATACCAAAAATATCTATCTTAGTGATATAAAACATCCTATATTGACTAAACTTGTATCAAGTATTAAACACTTAAAACAAGTGTATACCTTTTATTATCTATATTTCGCAAGTAGATTTTAAATGAAAATCTTGTGTGGATTTTTTTTCCAATTATCTAATGTTTCATCATTTTTATAGTCTCATATATCTAGTAATAGACAAACTATGATATCACAAGTGAGTATTTATCATAAAGTAAAGAAATTGTAACACCCCGATTCCGCGGGACTCGGGATGCCACATTGGGCTAGGATCTCACATTGGATCCTGACCCTACCTTGACAACAAGTTCACTGGACCTTACAACATGACACTGACAGATATAAAACAAATGCATAAAACTGTATGAACTGTACAAACAAAAGGTAAAACAACATATCCGAGTATAAACAACAACGTCCTCACACAAGAGGTAACACAAGATCATCCTCACGCAGGAGGGAAAAGTAAACAACCCCAAAAGACACAACCATCCTATGTAGGAGAGGTCCTCGACCTGCCACTTAGCTAGATCACCCAGCAACACGTCTATCATGTAGGGCATCTATAACATGGTAATAAACCATTAGCTAACCATACATATATAGAGTAATGCATAAGCACAGTCACAATCATGTAAGGATAAACACATCAACACGATATCACATAGTTACCTATTTTATCTTCTTTATATAATAGTCATTCACTCAAGTCGTATATATATAGATACATGAAATTATGTGACACGAGGACCGATACATCCTCGCCTCTGAGCCTGATAGCCAGTTGTACGAGTATCCGTAACACAATCAGTGTACCCTATGGGAGTGGATTGCGCCCCTCCTGTAAACCATTCTGGCCTGACATCAGAGAACCTCCCTAACTCCACGGCGGGATGAAAGGGAAAGGTTATCACAACCACGCAATGGGGCAGTCAATAAAACATAGGTCAGTATAAACAACAACTCATGCTATCATAGCAAACATATAAAGCACACACCACTCATGCAAACATCCAATATAAGGATGGTAGCTAAGTAAGTCCTAGGGACTTACCTCAAACTCGTACAAAGATCAACCAGAAGCAACCTCCAATCCTGAGAGAGGGGCACTGCCTAACAACAAGGCCTATAAGGATATCAACCTCTATTCATCAAAGGGGTCACACTCAGACCCAAAGGAATCCATACTCAACCTTAAAACCTCAACCAACATCAACCCAAGTCCTTAAAGTCGTACAAGACATATATCGATCGTAACCTCATCCAAACACATCCTCACACATCTAGCATGATCCTATACACTCACACTAGGAAAGGAGGGAACAAAGACATCCTAAAGCAAGCCTAGAAGCAACACACACCTCCAGAACCAAGTTTAGGACCCTGCTGATGTAGGTGGCTGCAGGGACGGATCTTATGTAGCACAAGGGCGGATCTGGCCGGCTCTGAGGCAGCTGCAAGGTGGCGCATGGGCGGCTGGACAGCAGAGGGCACCACTTCAGCCCTTTCTTCACTTCTTCCTTCGATCTTTTCACTCCTTCTTCACTCCAACATCAACATACATACAGAACATATATATATATACATCATCACAAGCCAATCATGGATGAAGCAAGATCCAAACCTAAGGAATCTAAGCTAGACTAAGGAAAGATAGGAAAAGAGATAAGAAGATGAAAGAATGAAGAAAGAAAGGATGGAAGCCATGAAAGCTTACCAAGATGAACCTCCAGAAGATCAAACATCACCACCACAACCTCAAGCTGGCTCACAAGGCTCAACAACAACAATCAACAGCTGTTCGCTCGAAATGGTGTGTGCAAGCTTTAAATTTATAACCCTAGATGTATGCCTAAAACAAGGATGCGAACCCGCAGTGTACGGGTCAATCGTAGTAAAAGCAAGAATTCCGGGGTGTCGATCTCAGGGACTTAGGTGAAACAAAGCAAGTATAGGTTGTCAATATTGCAACTAACCACAAAAGCAATTAAAGCAATCAAAGATGATAATAAGTCAATTAAAGGAAATATGCAATTCTAGGGATTAAAGCATCTAGTTGTGGTTCCAACTCAAGATCTCAAGATAAAGCGGACAAAGTTGAGATTTTGTAAAGGGAAGGTATTTCTAAAGTGGAATAGATCACCGGGTAAGTCTCACTACTCACTAATCCCAAGCCGTAACTCCTATTAGCGGGTAAATCTCAAGGAATTAAGGAAAGGAACTATAGTCTCAAACTAACACTCCAACTAAGGGAATATAATCAACCTTTACCGGGTAAGTCTTAGGCTAATTCACAAAGATGGGATGAAAGCACACTCAAACCCTAATAAAGGATAAACCTTTATTACCTAAACTTATGATCATGGGTAAACAAACAAAGGAATTATCGGGTAAGTCTCATCCTAGGCTTGCATTGAACCAGGAAAGGTGTAATAAGAATAGGATTTGACAAACTCTAACACTTAACTCTCAGTTATGGATCAGATAAGTCACCTCGGTCAGACGAATTCCACCCCGGCCGAGATGTTCATCGACTGAACGAGATACTCTAGGGTTAAGGATAAAGACTCGAGCTTTCAGGGTCCTATTGGGATTAAGATTATTCTATCATTATTTTTCTCACAACCTTCAGCCAATCACCCTAGAATCAAACAAAGAAATTAGCCACTCATCATCATGAAAGCAATAATCAAATATATGAGAAGAAAGTGAATAATTGAACACAAAAACCTTAAGAGAAAGGCTTCAATAACTGAATCAATTATCAAACAAACAAGCGTTCCTTGGATCACAATCCAACAAGACAATCAACAAGAAGGGAATCTAAGAAAGTCTTACAAAATCCTTCACAAAAGCTATAAAAGCTATGAATTTCCTTCCTTCAATCTTCCTTTAACCTTCCAAAAATCCTTCCTAACTGTAGCTTCTTCAATCCCCAGCTGTTATGATGGTAGCGGGTTTTTCGGTGATGCGCCGATCCTGATTTGTGGAAAATCCAGCCCTTTATATAGGAAACTACACTCATAAGATAAAATATCTTGAAAAGATATTTTCCTAATAAAATATATCTATCTCTCATAAATAAATCCCTAAAATATATGATCTTCCTTCCAGAAATCCAGCCTAAAAATATAAGATCTCTCCTTCCAAAAATAAAAGATCTCAGCCAAGAATAAAATATATCTCGCCGCGTCCAAGGTGTTCGCCTCGGTCGGGACGCTCCTCTGGATCACCTCGGTCGAGATGGTACTGTAGCTGACCGAGGTGGCTCTAAACTGAATTAAAATCTCTTAAATCTGGTCCAAAGTGAATCTTTAATCCATTTCCATGCTTCCTGGATTCTTCCTTAAGCTCCTGAATGTAGCTTCAATGACTCCTTAGCTCCATTTTGATGCAAAACGTGCCATTTTACCTACGATTACAACGAAACTTGGTGTAGACCTCGATTCCCACAAAGGTAGATGATACGACGATATAATCACATAATATACATCCAAACATGCAGTTTATCGAAGATAAAACGTCTAAACAGGTCCCAAAATATAGACTATAATTCATGCAATCAAAATACCCCATACTTGTCCCTTGCTTGTCCCCAAGCAAGTTCCAAATCTTAGATACAAGATAGAATGAATTATAAGTCATAAAGATCAATGAAAAGTTTTTGAAAACATTTTTGGTGGTGTGCTCCACTCATAGATCACTCTAAGAGAATGCTTCATGGAATTTAAAATCAAAATATGATCAAAACATTTTATAAATATAAGAAAGTTGTTCATCTTTGCATAAAATCATAGAATGCATAATAAATCATAATTATCGAAATTAATCATGTATAATTGATAGCATGAATTATAGTCTATATTTTGGGACCTGTTTAGACGTTTTATCTTCAATAATCTCCATGTTTGAATGTATACTATGTGATTATATTGTCATTTCATCTACCTTTGCGGGAATTGAGGTCTACACCAAGTTTCGTTGTAATCGTAGGTAAAATGACACGTTTTGCATCAAAATGGAGCTAAAGGAGCTAAGGAGTCATTGGAGCTACATTCAAGAGCTTAAGGAAGAATCTAGGAAGCATGGAATTGGATTAAAGATTTACTTTAGATCAAATTTGAGAGATTTTACATTCAGTTGTGATTCACCTCGGTCAGCTACAGTACCATCTCGACCGAGGTGATCCAGAGGAGCTGCTCGACCGAGGCGAACACCTTGGATGCGGCGAGATATATTTTATTTGGCTGAGATCTTTTATTTTTGGAAAGAGAGATCTTATATTTTTAGGCTGGATTCTTGGAAGGAAGAAGATAATTTAGCCCATATATTTTACCTATTTTATGGGAAAATATCTTTCTAAGATATCTTATCTTTGGGAGGGAATTTTCCTATTAAAAGGGTCGGATTTTCCACAAATCCAGGACCGGCTAGCACCCCGCATACACCCACTACAGCTGGGAGATTTGAAGAACCTTTTTGAAGGTTGAAGGAAGATTGAAGGAAGGAAGTTGATAGCTTTTATAGCTTTTGTGAAGGGTTTTGTAAGACTTTCTTAGATTCTCTTCTTGTTGATTGTCTTGTTGGATTTGTGATCCAAGGAACACTTGTTTGTTTGATAATTGATTCAGTTATTGAAGCCTTTTTCTTAAGGTTTTTGTGTTCAATTATTCACCCTCTTCCCTTAAATTTGATTATTTCTTTCATGATGATGAGTAACTAATTTCTTTGTGTGACTCTAGGGTGATTGGCTGAAGGTTGTGGGAAAAACAATGATAGAATAATCTTAAATTCCAAAAGGACCCTGAAAGCTCGAGTCTTTATCCTTAACCCTAGAACATCTCGCTCAGTCGATGAACATCTCGGCCGGGGTGGGATTCGTCTGACCGAGGTGAGCTTTCTGATCCGTAACTGAGAGTTAAGTGTTAGAGTTTGCCAAATCCTATTCTTATTACACCTTTCCTGGTTCAATGCAAGCCTAGGATGAGACTTACCCGGTAATTCCTTTGTTTGTTTACCTAAGATCATAAGTATAGGTAATAAAGGTTTATCCTTTATTGGGGTTTGAGTGTGCTTTCATTCCATCTTTGTGAGTTAGCCTGAGACTTACCCGGTAAAGGTTGATTCTATTCCCTTAGTTGAAGTGTTAGTTTGAGGTTATAGTTCTTTTCCTTAATTCCTTGAGACTTACCCGGTAATAGGAGTTACGGTTTGGGATTGTGAGTAGTGAGACTTACCCGGTGATCTATTCCACTTTAGTAACACCTTCCTTTGCAAAACCTCAGCTTTGTCTGCTTAATCTTTAGATCTTGAGTTGGAACCACAACTAGACGCTTTAATCCCTAGAATTGCATATTTCCTTAATTGACTTTTTATCATCTTTGATTGTTTTAATCGCTTTTGTGGTTAGTAGTTGCATTGACAACCTATACCTGTTTTATTTCACTAAGTCCTTGTGATCGACCCCTGGAATTTCTTGCTTTTTACTACGATTGACCCGTACACTGCGGGTTTGCATCCTTGTTTAAGCTTACATCTAGGGTTATAAATTTAAAGCTTGCACACACCATTTGGAGCGAACAAGTTTTTGGCGCCGTTGCCGGGGACTTGGTCTAGACCGAGCCGGTTGCGGTTGGTTTTCGGGGCGCTTGCCCCAGTTTCTACTAACCACTCTACTTGAGTGACTTTCGCAGGTTCTTTTTTCTTAGGTTTATGCGAAGAACCCGCGCTGGGAAGGAAATGGTTCCCTACGATCCCGAACCAGAAAAGACACAAAAGACGCTTGAAAGAAGCGAAGATGGCCAACCAAGACAATCGCGATCTTGAGGCCGAATTGAAGGAGGCATTAGAACAACTACGCCTCAACAAGGAAGAGCTGAGACTGGAAAGGGAAGAAACTCGCACAAGGAAAGAGGCGATCGAAGCAGATATGGCAGCTTTACGAGACCAGTATCTACCTCGACCGAACCCAAATCCTCGACCGAGGCAAGATCCTGCTCCAGACCCTCGACCGAGGCAGAATCCAGTACTTGTTGCCCCGGCCGAGATACTTTCACCTCGGATGCCAGTCCGAGATGTTCTTTTTGCAGGTATTCCACAAACCCTAGGGCAGAGGATGGACCCAAATTAATAACTGAGGCGTCCAGGAGTCAACCTAGGTGATCCAGCAAACCATGATTATGAGCTTCGACTGCAAGTTCTTTCCATGATTCGCCAATGCCAGTTTGGAGGGCTAGAGAGGGAATCTCCACATCAACATCTACAAAACTATGAGATCTTGATGGAAACCTTGAGACCTTCAAGAATAGAAAACAACAACTACAAGCTAAGGCCTTTCTACTTCTCTTTGAAAGATAGAGCTCTTACTTAGTATCAATCTCTTCCTTCAGGAAAAATCAATACTTGGGAGGAGATGACGACGAAATTCTTGACTAAATTCTTTCCCCCCTCTAAAACCGCTGAAATGAGAGGGAAGATTAATGCGTTCATCATGAAGGACAAGGAGAGCTTGTCCAAGTCATGGGAGAGATTTAAAGACATTCTTTTAGATTGCCCACATCATGGGATTCCAAAGATAGAGTTGTTGGAGATATACTTCAAGGGACTGGACGGAAACACCAGTTCAACCTTCAACTACTATCCGCCGGCACGTTCATGGACATGCCAATTGACGAAGCTTGGGAGTTCATAGAGAAGCAAGCTTTGCACATGGAGAAATACTCCCACCAAGGAGCTGAAGGTGGAGTTAAAAGAGTCAACTTTCAAGATGCTCCACCTAACAATGATCAACTCACTTCTTTGAAGAATGATGTGAAACAATTGAAGGAACTCTTAGTTGCTCAAACCAAGAAGGAAGATCAAGGATCAAGGAACAACAATAGTTACCGGAACAACAACAACGGTTCCCAGAACAACATCTACAACAATAATAGAGGATCCAACAACAATAATTGGAGGGCAAACAACCAAAATTCGGGTAACCCTTACTCTAACTCCAATTCGAATGACTCCTCTAATCCTTTCCTTTCCTCTCTTCTTCTTCTTCTTCTACTCCATTGAAGAGCCAAGAGCAAGGATCAACTTCGTCCCAGCCAGAAAAGAAGGATGCGGTGCTGGAGGCCATCTTGATCAAGCTCAACTCTATGAAGACATCCATGACTTCATTTTCGAAGGCACAAAAAGCTTTAGAACAACAATTTTTTAACAAGGTGAATGAAGCGCCAAGAGATCCAGGGAAGCTTCCAGCGAGGACGGAAAGCAACCCTAAGGGCCAGATTATGGCAATAACGACGAGGATTGGACTGAAGACTGCAGATCCAGTGCCTCGGTCGATGCCAGTACAGACGAAGACCACCTCGGTCCAGGTACAATCGAAGAACACTTCGGCCGAGATGCCAACCGAGGTGGAGCCACTGAAAGCGGAGGAGAAAACTGAAGTTTATATTCCACCTCCTGCATATAAACCACCACTTCCATTCCCCCAGTCAAGGGCCAGAGCACATCTAGACAAGCATTTTGGTAAGTTCCTTGACTTGATGAACAAACTACACATTAATATTCCTTTCCTTGATGCTATTCTAGGGATGCCCGCCTATGGGAAGTTCTTGAAAGAGATTCTATCAAGGGAGAGGAAGTTGGAAGACTTTGGTGAAGTAAGGATGACATCTAAATCCTAGGAGCTCATTCAAATCATGAAGGAGAAGATGCCACCCAAGTTGAGAGATCCCGGCTCCTTTTGCATTCCCATTCAAGTTGGGGATGTCACTTGTGAAGCCTTATGTGATCTAGGAGCCAGCGTGAGCATCATCCCGCTGGAGCTATGTGTTAAGATCGGACTTGGAGAGCCCAAGCCGTGAAGATACGGTTATACATGGCGGACCGCTCCATTACCCATCCCGTGGGCATTTTGGAAGACGTTCCGGTTAAGTTAGGTAACTTTTATTTGCCTATAGACTTTGTTGTACTTGATATTCCCGCAGATTATCCCGTTCCTATCATTCTCGGGAGGCCATTTCTAGCAACTTCGGGTTGCAATGTGGATTGTAAGAACGCCAAGTTAAAATTCAACATTGGCGGAGATGAAGTGGAGTGTGCATTACTTGCGGCACTGAAGGGACAGCAGCTAGGAGATGATATCTTCAACATCTATGATGAAGAAGAGTCAAGAGAATTGGTGAGCTCTATCCTTATTAAAGATCCACTTGAAAAAGTTATTAGCTTTAGCTTAATGGAGGAAGGTATAGATACTTCTTGTGATGCAGATATACGGAGCTTAAAGGCACTGGAAGAAGATCTAGGAGCTAAAACGGAAAGACTAATCCAGGAGAAGAAGATCTCCAGTTTCGGTTTCAGTTGCAGTACCTCGACCGAGGCACTTTCTAGACCAAGCGAGGTGACTGAAGAACATCTCGGTCAACCTCTTTGGACCTTGACCGAGGTCGAAGGCGAGATGATGTCAACTGAGACTTTTGAAAATCCAGTTCTTCAATCTACTCCACTGGAAGGAGGAAGCAAGGATCCCCCTCAAAAAGCACCCCCAGTTGTTGAGCTTAAATAACTCCCAAGTCACTTGAGGTATGTCTTTCTTGGACCGGATTCTACTTATCCCGTTATTGTTAGTGCTTCCCTCTCCGAATCTGAATTATCTAAACTAATGTATGTCTTGAGGAAGCATCAAAAGGCTTTGGGTTATACTATTGATGATCTTATTGGCATTAAGCCTTCTTTCTGCATGCATAGAATACTAATGGAGGACGATCATAAGACTTCACGGGAACCTCAAAGACGGTTAAATCCGATCATGAAAGAGGTTGTGAAGAAAGAAATTTTTAAGTTGTTGGATGCAGGTATCATATTTCCTATATCGGACAGCAAGTGGGTTAGCCCAGTACATGTAGTTCCGAAGAAAGGAGGGATGACCGTTGTGACGAATAAGAACAACGAGTTAATCCCAACTAGGACTGTCACAGGCTGGAGGGTGTGCATCGACTATAGGAAGCTGAACGTGGCCACTCGGAAGGACCATTTTCCACTTCCCTTCATTGATCAAATGCTCGAACGGTTGGCCCAACATTCACACTTCTGCTATTTAGACGGTTATAGTGGTTTCTTCCAGATCCCTATCCATCCGGATGATCAAGAGAAGACCACTTTCACTTGTCTATGGGGGACATTCGCTTATAGGAGGATTCTATTTGGATTATGCTATGCACCCGCTACCTTCCAGCGATGCATGATGGCGATCTTTTCCGAGTATATAGAAGAGATCATGGTGGTATTTATGGATGATTTTTCAGTATATGGTTCCTCTTTTGATGATTGCCTATCTAACCTTTCTCTAGTGCTACAAAGATGTGAAGACACTAATCTTGTCTTGAATTGGGAGAAGTGTCACTTTATGGTTAATAAACGCATTGTGCTAGGACACCTCGTTTCTAATCGAGGTATTGAGGTCGATCGCGCTAAGATCGAGACCATTGAGAAACTCCCTCCCCATTGTTCTGTTAAAGGTGTGAGGAGTTTTTTCGGGCATGCAGGTTTCTACAGGAGATTCATCAAGGACTTCTCGAAGATTTCTAAACCACTAACTAACCTCTTGAATAAAGATGTTTTTGAGTTTTCGCAGGAATGTCTTGATGCATTTTACAAGATTAAGGAAGCGTTGATCTCCGCTCCCATTATCCAGCCTCCGGATTGGACCTTGCCCTTTGAGATCATGTGCGATGTGAGTGATGTGGCGGTAGGAGCGGTGCTTGGACAAAAGAAGGATGGGCGGACCACCGCCATTTACTACGCTAGCAAGACGTTAGATGAAGCCCAGCGTAACTACGCCACCACCGAGAAGGAGCTATTGGCGGTTGTATATGCTTTCGAGAAGTTTCGTTCTTACTTAGTAGGGGTGAAATTCGTTGTTTACACCGACCTTGCAGCCATTCGTTACTTACTTGCTAAAAAGGATGCCAAGCCACGCCTTATTCGATGGATTCTCTTGCTTCAAGAGTTTGACCTAGAGATCCGCGATAAGAAGGTATCCGAAAATTCTGTTGCGGATCACCTCAGCCGGCTACCTCCCTCTTCACGCGAGAAGGACGACCCACCCATAGACGATTCATTCCCCGATGAGCACTTGCACTTGTTGGAACGTTTGATAGACTTACTTATCTCACCCCATGATGAATGTGAAGTATGGGGTGAGGATACCTCCCATCACGTTTAGGGACACCGTACGGTCCAGCTAGCGACCTTAAATCAAGCGCTTCTTGGGAGGCAACCTAAGGTATTGCTTTCTTTTCCCTTTTTCTAGTCTAGCTTTAGATAGTTTGCTTTTGCTTTGCTTTATTTTGTTTTTGGCATCCTAGACAGACAACAGCTGACATCTAAGGAAGGAATACAACCCATGAGCACAACTAGAAGGACAGAAGTTCAAGAATTTGAGAAGACGGAGTTTGACTGAAACACATCTCGGTTGCTGTCACTGCACCTCGACCGAGATAATTCTTGAGCAACCGAGGCGACTAGGGTTTCTGAAGATCCACCTCGGTCCGTACCACCTCGATCCAGTCGAGACCATCTCGACCGAGGTGACAGCAGTTCCAGAAAAGGGTATAAAAGGGGATTGAGATTTCTCTCTCCTCCCTTTACCTTCTTCTCGACCGCGGCGCAATCCTCACCTCGCTCCTTCGTTCTTCGCTCGTTTTCGACGATTCTCGCTTCCAAACTGCAAGGAAAGGGTAGAGGATCGATTTGCAACCGTCAATCTGCAGAGAAAATGAACCGAATCGAGCAAATCTGGGTAAAATTCGAGAAAACCCTAACTCCCTCTTCTTCCACTTATTCCTTTCGATTTGGGCTTTGGTTGCCCCTGCATTCTGCTGAAAAAGGATTAAGTATCCCATAGGAACCTTTGGTAGTGATTTTGGGGGAAAAAACTGGATTTTTGAGAGTTGCGATTGAACAGTTTTTCGCCTCGGTCCAGTCGGCCTGCGCCTCGGCCGAGGTGTTCTTGAGACTTGTCAGAGAGACCGAGGTGGTCTGACAGATTGCAGAAAATGAGTTCTGACAGGCAGCTTGTGTTGAGAGACAAATCTTCTCCCTCTCCTTCTTCTTCATCACGCCGTACTAGACCAGTGATACACGAGCGTCACCAGGTCCACTATGACCGCATAGCGGCCCGTCCAGTGATTGCACAATGATTTTTGGACATCTCCGCCTTCGACTGCCTTTATGTTGATGATGATCTGAGACGGATGATTTCCATGGTGAGCTTGGAGCAGTTCATTGAGATCCGAGCCCCGGCCTACCTAGAGCCGACCCTGGAGTTTGTCAGCTCCGTCACCTACTTGCCCACCGAGCGCGCCATAAAGTACCGGTTGATGAACCGGAACTACCTAGTTCCCTTAGACCACTGGCGGGATATCTTTGGTTTCCCGGCCCCTACTGTTGCTGATTTTCCCTCTCGAGCTGTAGCTCGAGAGTTCTGGGGGCAGATTGCTCATGTGGTTGAGCACGCAGACAGATGGAGACCTGGAGATTCCAGGGAGAGGATTATATTCCATCTGGCAGTTAGACTAGCTCACAGGATCTTCAACGAGACTCTTCTGGTGCGTACTGAGACGCCTCAGAAGATCAGACAAGGTGAGCTTCTGAGTTTATACTGCATGGTGACCGGAGGAGTTCTGGACTTTAGGATGATGCTAGGGGAGGGTTTGCATAAGATCAAGGCGAAGGCCATGGGAGATATCTGCTGCGGAGGGATAGTGACTCATATAACGAGTTACATGGACTTGGATCTGAGCGCATGCACTATGGTGGCGGCCGCCAAGCCGCTCGGGCTTCAGGAGATGATCACCAGGAGGATACTTGTCCCTCGTGGTCTTACTACGCCATATGTGGCAATGCCCTGGGAGTAGACTGCACCCCAAGGTATTAGGTGGTCAGCTCAGCTCTCCGTATATGACTAGCAGACTGCATGGATCCCGCTGATGGAGGATGCCAGAGAGGCAGCAGCAACAGCAGCTCAGGGGCCAGCTGAGAAGGATGAGGCTGAGGAGGATGATGATGGTGATGATGAGGATGGTGGTGCTCCCATGGATACGGGCACATATACAGCTAGGACTAGTCCGCCGGTCATTGATTTAGATGACGATGAGACTGAGGAGGAGCCGGCTGCAGCACCGGCACGTCCCGCTAGGCGTAGGATACGCAGGCAGAGGGATCCAGTTGCTCACCGTCGGATCGACGATCTGATGGATCAAATGATAGATTCCTACGCTGCCCTGTCCTTGGAGATCAAAGAGATGCAGGAGAGACAACATTACCATCACGTGATGGCTGAGATTCAGTTTCAGCATATCATGGGCTATCCTTTCGACCCATCTCAGCACCCGTACGTGCCACCACCACCACCACCACCGGATCGGGATTATTGAGAGCTTGTAGGATTTTCTTTCTTTATTTATTATGCAGCTCAGCTTTGTCCGGTGAGTACTTTGTTTCTTTAGACTTATTTTGACCCATTGGGACAATGTGTCCCAAGTATGGGGTATTTGATGTATTATTTGACTTTTATGTGGATGTATGTCTCACTACTCTATTTGGATATCTACTGTTTTATTTTGCTCTATGTGTTTATCTGAGATTACATGCATGCATACAGGTTATTTGATTGAGAAAAACGTCAAAAACTAGTTAAGAAAAAATTTTATGACCTCGACCGAAGTGATTCTAGCCAAACGAGGTACTTCACCTCGGTTGACTTAGAACATCTCAACCGAGGCAGTTTAACTGAAAAGAATTTCGAAACGATTTTTTGTGCTTCTTATCTGGATATGACCTCAGTGATGATTTTGTTTGCTGACTGGTTTTGAAATCTTTATATGTTTGAAAGGTTTTATGATATGTTTAAGTTGCTAAATGCTTTGTTTGAAATTTGTGGCATGTTTAATACTTTGTTTTTATCCAAATTATGTTGGATTTGAAGGTTGACACCATATTATGAGTTCTCTCACTTTCATCCTGGGAAGACCAAGGCAATTCATTCTCTTCTCTTCTTCTTCTTGATCATGCTTAGCCCCTCATATACATATTTGCCTCCCTTTACCTATCCGGGAATTTGGAAGCAAGTAAAAGTGAAAAGCAAGTGAAAGAAAAGTTGAGATGTTGGCTGAAAGTTAGAAAGAAACATATAGGTTTTGGGAAGTCAATCATGATGATGAGTAACTCGGCACCATTCACATAGCCGGGTGTTTGTGTCTTGCCAAAGTCGGATTGAGCGATATTCCTAACGGATCATGGTATGTGCATCAAGGGTTTGAGGCATCTCGAAAAATTGATGATTGCTGATTTCCTAGGTTTCGGTTATTGTGCACCTCTGTCCATGCATCCCAAAAAGTAAAGTAAAAAGTAAATAAGCAAAGCTTATTGGTGGAAAATGTTGAAGTTCAAAGGAAGTGAAGTAAAAGATCCTTTTCCCGGATTCTAGCACCACATTCCGTATATACATTCCATCCTCACACGTTTCTTGACCTTCTCTTTTAAAGAGACCTTGAGACCTCGAGCTTGTTGATTGACTTAGTGGTTTAAACTGGATTATACATGATTAATTTCGATAATTATCATTTATTATGCATTCTATGATTTTATGCAAAGATGAACAACTTTCTTATATTTATAAAATGTTTTGATCATGTTTTGATTTTAAATTTCATGAAGCATTCTCTTAGAGTGATCTATGATTGTAGCACACCATTAAAATGTTTTGAAGGACTTTTTCATTGATCTTCATGACTTATAATCCATTCTATCTTGTATTTTATATTCGGAACTTGCTTGGGGACAAGCAAGAGCTAAGTATGGGGTATTTTGATAGCATGAATTATAGTCTATATTTTGGGACCTGTTTAGACGTTTTATCTTCAATAATCTGCATGTTTGAATGTATACTATGTGATTATATTGTCATTTCATCTACCTTTGCGGGAATCGAGGTCTACACCAAGTTTCGTTGTAATCGTAGGTAAAATGGCACGTTTTGCATCAAAATGGAGCTAAAGGAGCTAAGGAGTCATTGGAGCTACATTCAAGAGCTTAAGGAAGAATCCAGGAAGCATGGAATTTGATTAAAGATTTACTTTAGATCAAATTTGAGAGATTTTACATTCAGTTGTGATTCACCTCGGTTAGCTACAGTACCATCTCGACCGAGGTGATCCAGAGGAGCTGCTCGACC
Organism: Fagopyrum homotropicum; assembly: GCA_033239125.1. NCBI lineage: Eukaryota > Viridiplantae > Streptophyta > Magnoliopsida > Caryophyllales > Polygonaceae > Fagopyrum > Fagopyrum homotropicum. The sequence goes on along the minus strand of BSWB01000007.1, from coordinate 50,776,448 downwards.
GAGGCGAACACCTTGGACGCGGCGAGATATATTTTATTTGGCTGAGATCTTTTATTTTTGGAAAGAGAGATCTTATATTTTTAGGCTGGATTCCTGGAAGGAAGAAGATAATTTAGCCCATATATTTTACCTATTTTGTGGGAAAATATCTTTCTAAGATATCTTATCTTTGGGAGGGAATTTTCCTATAAAAGGGTCAGATTTTCCACAAATCCGGGACCGGCTAGCACCCCGCATACACCCACTACAGCTGGGAGATTTGAAGAACCTTTTTGAAGGTTGAAGGAAGATTGAAGGAAGGAAGTTGATAGCTTTTATAGCTTTCGTGAAGGGTTTTGTAAGACTTTCTTAGATTCTCTTCTTGTTGATTGTCTTGTGGATTTGTGATCCAAGGAACGCTTGTTTGTTTGATAATTGATTCAGTTATTGAAGCCTTTTTCTTAAGGTTTTTGTGTTCAATTATTCACCCTCTTCCCTTATATTTGATTATTTCTTTCATGATGATGAGTGGCTAATTTCTTTGTGTGATTCTAGGGTGATTGGCTGAAGGTTGTGAGAAAAACAATGATAGAATAATCTTAAATTCCAGAAGGACCCTGAAAGCTCGAGTCTTTATCCTTAACCCTAGAACATCTCGCTCAGTCGATGAACATCTCGGCCGGGGTGGGATTCGTCTGACGGAGGTGACCTTTCTGATCCGTAACTAAGAGTTAAGTGTTAGAGTTTGCCAAATCCTATTCTTATTACACCTTTCCTGGTTCAATGCAAGCCTAGGATGAGACTTACCCGATAATTCCTTTGTTTGTTTACCTAAGATCATAAGTATAGGTAATAAAGGTTTATCCTTTATTGGGGTTTGAGTGTGCTTTCATTCCATCTTTGTGAGTTAGCCTGAGACTTACCCGGTAAAGGTTGATTCTATTCCCTTAGTTGGAGTGTTAGTTTGAGGTTATAGTTCTTTTCCTCAATTCCTTGAGACTTACCCGGTAATAGGAGTTACGGTTTGGGATTGTGAGTAGTAAGACTTACCCGGTGATCTATTCCACTTTAGTAACACCTTCCCTTTGCAAAACCTCAGCTTTGTCCGCTTAATCTTTAGATCTTGAGTTGGAACCACAATTAGTCGCTTTAATCCCTAGAATTGCATATTTCCTTAATTGACTTTTTATCATCTTTGATTGTTTTAATCGCTTTTGTGGTTAGTAGTTGCATTGATAACCTATACCTGTTTTGTTTCACTAAGTCCCTGTGATCGACCCCTGGAGTTTCTTGCTTTTTACTACGATTGACCCGTACACTGCGGGTTCGCATCCTTGTTTTAAGCTTATATCTAGGGTTATGAATTTAAAGCTTGCACACACCATTTGGAGCGAACAATAATCCAGTTTAAACCACTAAGTCAATCAACAAGCTCGAGGTCTCAAGGTCTTTTCAAAAGAAGGTCAAGAAACGTGTGAGGGTGGGATGTATATAGGGAATGTGGTGCTAGAATCCGGGAAAAGGATCTTTACTTCACTTCCTTTGAACTTCAACATCTTCCACCAATAAGCTTTGCTTATTTTTACTTTTTACTTTACTTTTTGGGATGCATGGACAGAGGTGCACAATAACCGAAGCCTAGGAGATCAGCAATCATCAATTTCTCGAGATGCCTCAAACCCTTGATGCACATACCATGACCCGTTAGGAATATCGCTCATTCCGACTTTTGCAAGACACAAACACCCGGCTATGTGAATGGTGCCGAGTTACTCATCATCATGATTGATTTCCCCAAACCTATATGTTTCTTTCTAACTTTCAGCCAACATCTCAACTTTTCCTTCTATTGCTTTTTACTTGCTTGCTTCCAAATTCCCGGATAGGTAAAGAGAGGCAAATATGTATATGAGGGGCTATGCATGATCAAGAAGAAGAAAAGAAGAGAATGAATTGCCTTAATCATTCCAGGAAGAAAGTGAGAGAACTCATCATGTGGTGTCAACCTTCAAATTCAACATAATTTGGATAAAAACAAAGTATTATACATGCCACAAATTTCAAACAAAGCATTTAGCAACTTAAACATATAATAAAACCCTTCAAACATATAAAGATTTCAAAACCAGTCAGCAAACGAAATCATCACTGAGGTCACATCCAGATAAGAAGCACAAAAAATGTTTCGAAAACTCTCTCAATTAAGCCACCTCGGTCGAGATGTTCTAAGTCAACCGAGGTACTGTACCTCGATTGGTCAGAGTCACATCGGTCGAGGTCAATAAAAAAAATTTTCAAACCAGTTTTTGACGTTTTTCTCAATCAAATAACCTGTATGCATGCATATAATCTCAGATAAACACATAGAGCCAGATAAAACAATAATATCCGACAAAGTCATCCAAGCATACACATAAGTCATATAAATACATCCAAATACCCCATACTTGGGATACATTGTCCCAATGGGTCAAAATAAGTCTAGAAAATAGAGTACTCACCGGACATAAGCTGAACTGCATAATAAAATAAGAAACATCTCCCAGATAAGACCATATCGGTTGGCGAAGAACATCTCGGTCGAGGTCCTGTGACTGCACCCGAGATGTGTCTCAGTCAAGCTCTCTCCTCTTAACCTCTCGAACTTTTGTCCTTCCAATGTAGCTCTTGAGCTGTAATCCTTCCTTAGAAAGTACCTGGTTCCTGTCTAGAGGACGCCAAAAGCAAAGCAAAGCAAATTATCTAAAAATAAGCTAGAAAAGGGAAAAGAAAGCAATACATTGGGTTGCCTCCCAAGAAGCGCTTGGTTTAAGGTCGCTAGCTGGACCTTTCTCCATAAAATTACTCAATGTACCTCGAACACCTTGGAGTGCTCATCACATCCATCATAAAACTCTTCCAAAAAGGTTCTGGTTCCTAATTTCACCGGTAAATGGTAGGATCTCCTACGCACAAGCTTGTACGGTTTGGTTCTTACCGGAATCCTACTGGTCTTCCTATGCTTCCATGGGACATAACTCAGTCCTTCGTCCCATCCTTTCCTGGATCGAGAAAACAGGTTCTCGAAAATCCTAGTAGCTTTCCCTTCTCCTGTATGGGGATAGTACAAGGTCTTTGTCATGTGAATGACCCCATACTTGAACAAATAACACTTCGTTGCCTTAGCGGTGAAGCGCTTGTTAACTTCACTCCTTATAATCCAAGGAGCATCTTCTTCCAACAATTTCAAGGGAGGTTTCATCTTGATCTTAGGAGGTTATTTCGGAAGAGACCTCCAACTCTTCGGTGCATCCCTGAAGAAATCTAGAACTTTAGTAGGAATTTCAAAGGGAGTAAGAGAAGGCACCTTATAAAGTTCTCCAAAGCATGGGACAAGTTTCATGTTAGGTTGATAATCCACACATGAAATCTCTCCCAACTCAGCTAATCTTTCTTCCACCTTGGCCACAGTCTCAGTAGTTTGGTCAAGGTTCTCTGCATCTTCCACTTCCATTTCTACAAAATCCTCTTCCATCTCGGCCGATCTCTCTTCCACCTCGGCCGATCTCTCTTTCACCTCGGCCGAAGTCTCAACAGTTGGATCGAGATCTTCCACATCTCCCTCTTCCTCAAAAGCTTCAGGAGAAACTTCTGGTTCGATTGGAGGAATGTTTGAAACTTGCAGTACTTCCTTATGCTCCTCTTTCAGCTTAGCATAGGATAGAGTGCTTTCCTTGAGCTCCTCCACCTTCTTCATCAACTTCTCCAATCTTAATTCAAGCGAATCTTTAAGAGGTTCTCATAAATCTTTCTAGGGACATTCAACTCATCCCATATCGCAAGTTCCTTCTCAATGGCCTTTTCTCTTTCCCTTTCATTGTTAAACCAATAAAAGGAGTATTTTTCTTCCAAGTATTCATAATGGTCCGCCCTAGCACTTTGTCTTGATATCCAGGCTGGATCAAATGTAGTCATCGGAAATCCTGAAAACTACAAAACTCATAGAAAGAGTGGTTAATAACAACAAGGGCAATAACCCCGAAAGACAACCGAAACCGGCTTGGTCTAGACCAAGTCCCCGGCAGCGGCGCCAAAAACTTGTTTGCTCCAAATGGTTTGTGCAAGCTTTAAATTTATAACCCTAGATGTATGCCTAAAACAAGGATGCGAACCCGCAGTGTACGGGTCAATCGTAGTAAAACCAAGAATTCCGGGGTGTCGATCTCAAGGACTTAGGTGAAACAAAGCAAGTATAGGTTGTCAATATTGCAACCAACCACAAAAGCAATTAAGGCAATCAAAGATGATAATAAGACAATTAAAGGAAATATGCAATTCTAGGGATTAAAGCATCTAGTTGTAGTTCCAACTCAAGATCTCAAGATAAAGCGGACAAAGCTGAGATTTTGCAAAGGGAAGGTATTTCTAAAGTGGAATAGATCACCGGGTAAGTCTCACTACTCACTAATCCCAAGCCGTAACTCCTATTACCGGGTAAGTCTCAAGGAATTAAGGAAAGGAACTATAGTCTCAAACTAACACTCCAACTAAGGGAATAGAATCAACCTTTACCGGGCAAGTCTCAGGCTAACTCACAAAGATGGGATGAAAGCACACTCAAACCCTAATAAAGGATAAACCTTTATTACCTACACTTATAATCATGGGTAAACAAACAAAGGAATTACCGGGTAAGTCTCATCCTAGGCTTGCATTGAACCAGGAAAGGTGTAATAAGAATAGGATTTGGCAAACTCTAACACTTAACTCTTAGTTATGGATCAGATAAGTCACCTCGGTCAGACGAATTCCACCCCGGCCGAGATGTTCATCGACTGAACGGGATACTCTAGGGTTAAGGATAAAGACTCGAGCTTTCAGGGTCCTATTGGGATTAAGATTATTCTATCATTGTTTTTTCCCACAACTTTCAGCCAATCAACCTAGAATCACACAAAGAAATTAGCCACTCATCATCATGAAAGCAATAATCAAATATATGAGAAGAAAGTGAATAATTGAACACAAAAACCTTAAGAGAAAGGCTTCAATAACTGAATCAATTATCAAACAAACAAGCGTTCCTTGGATCACAATCCAACAAGACAATTAAAAAGAAGGGAATCTAAGAAAGTCTTACAAAACCCTTCAAAAAAGCTATAAAAGATATGAACTTCCTTCCTTCAATCTTCCTTTAACCTTCCAAAAATCCTTCCTAACTGTAGCTTCTTCAATCCCCAACTGTTATGATGGTAGCGAGTTTTTCGGTGATGCACCGATCTTGATTTGTTGAAAATCCAGCCCTTTATATAGGAAAACTACCCTCCTAAGATAAAATATCTTGAAAAGATATTTTCCTAATAAAATATATCTATCTCTCATAAATAAATCCCTAAAATATATGATCTTCCTTCCAGAAATCCAGCCTAAAAATATAAGATCTCTCCTTCCAAAAATAAAAGATCTCAGCCAAGAATAAAATATATCTCGCCGCGTCCAAGGTGTTCGCCTCGGTCGGGACGCTCCTCTGGATCACCTCGGTTGAGATGGTACTGTAGTTGACCGAGGTGGCTCTAAACTGAATTGAAATCTCTTAAATCTGGTCCAAAGTGAATCTTTAATCCATTTCCATGCTTCTTGGATTCTTCCTTAAGCTCCTGAATGTAGCTTCAATGACTCCTTAGCTCCTTTAGCTCCATTTTGATGCAAAACGTGCCATTTTACCTACGATTACAACGAAACTTGGTGTAGACCTCGATTCCCGCAAAGGTAGATAAAACGACGATATAATCACATAATATACATCCAAACATGCAGATTATTGAAGATAAAACGTCTAAACAAGTCCCAAAATATAGACTATAATTCATGCTATCAGCAGCAAACCAAGCATCAAAGCTCTCAAACTCACACAAAGCTTAAGAGAAGATCAAAGATGATCCAAGGGAGAAGAGAGAAGAAGAAGATGTACGTAAAAGAGAGATGGAGCTATGGAGAGAGATAACCCTCATCAGAAGGAAGAAGAAGAAGCTTATAAAGGGGTGAAAAGGTAAAACACGGGTCAAAGAAGACGGCTGCAGCCACACAGAGTCGCAGGGGCGGACTTTGTGAGCCGCAGGTGCGGCCCAGGCAAACCGCAGGGGCGGCCACTGGGTCACGCAGGGGCGGCCACTAGGTCACGCAGGGGCAGTCCAAGCTGAATCTAGGTCCTCAACTCACATACTCAGCAACTCGGCAACTAGGCTCTTATAGAAATCCAGTCAAAAAATCAACCACACATATGAGATAGCCTAGCTCAAACTAAACTTGATTACTCATGAAAGAGAGAAGCGAGTAGAACATATATAGTAACTACAACGATGAAAACACAGAGAACAACTCTTGAAAATATAAGTCAATTTTAAAGTCATTTGCACACTACGGAACATATTCCGAATTGGTACAATAGTGATCCTCCATTTTCTTAGATAGATATCCTTAAAAAGCTAATGACGTTTGAATTTAGACAAGAATCTCTTACACAACATTCAATTATACCTTGAATAGATGCGGTGAGTGATCATTATGATAGTACAATGCAACATCCTTAAAAAACTATTGTACCATTTGGGCGATAACCTGCAAAAATGACAAATGTAATGATTATTATGACAACAATGCCACTAATTCATTACTATGAGAAAAAAGAAAAACAAGTTGGACATCGAGGCCTTCATGTAAGTGGTAGGATTTTCGAATTCTAATTAATGTTGATTAACTTAATCATTGATAGTAATTGACATATAACTTGCGAAGATTGCATAAGTGATGAGTATGAGTCCCACCATTATGTTCTTGGCGTAATTTTGGACTTATGAGAAAATTTTCACTTTTTCCCCCACGTAATTGTTTTTATCCTCCAGTGTTATTTGGAGCATTTTGGAGGTCCAATAATCAAAATGCAGTTGAGAGAAATGATCAGGACATCGGACATGTCCTAGATATGACATAATATGGAAAGACAAAACGACCCAAAGAGTCGCTATTTTGTTTCTTAATGGCTAAGAAAGACGGCTTAGGAATACACGTTTTTTGAGGTAGTTGTGGAATAATTATCCCTACAATATTCTAGATATATTATTCCAATTTTGAGAAGTTTAGAGAAGGGATTCAACCCGCCTTTGGATCGGTTAAAGGATAATTATCCACTTCGTTATCGTCTTTGCTATAAATAGCGAAAAATCGTTTATTAATTCATTTTCCTTTCATGATTCCTCGTGAAAGCTCTGATTTTTCTCAACCTTCAAACTCAGATCTACTCTCCGTTTCTAATCCGATTTCAATTCCGTTTGAGTTTCTGGATTCCTCTCTTCATTTTCTTCATATCGGTACCGAGTTTCTGCATTTCCGAGCATATGAAGACCTGATCGAGCATATATATCACCAGGAAGGTTCCGTCGCTCAGATTCTGGTGAATTTGATGTTGTCTATGCGTTTCCTGCATCGTTGTGATTCCAAATATTCTTTCAGATCGTCAATCGGGTTATTAACGAATAAGTTATGAATTTATTCGTTTTCCGTACTGCAATTTGACCTAAATTGACCTTAGACTTGTCAAAATGAATAATTAGAAATTTCATTATGGTCTTTATTTTATTTTGGTGTTTATGGGTTGTTTGTTTGATGAAAGCTGATGACAGATGGGTTTAGAAATTGCTTGCGGGCAAAACGTTATTCTGACAAAATTTAATTAATTAATTATAGGTTAATTAATTAAATTTGGAGTAGAATTGAGATTGAGGAAGGTTGATTAGGTGCTACCTTGAGATTTGAGAAATTATGAGTTATGATGTGATATTGAGGTTTGGATTCGGGTTGTGAGTTGAGGATGGTTATAAGGTTTAGGAGGTGAAATCTCCTAACCTTGGGACGATGTTGATATTTTTGAGCCTTGTTGATGCAGGCGTTGATCGTTTCCTCGAGGGGAAGCCGTAATGTGGTATATATCGACGTTGAGACAGGTAAGTCCGTGGGACTTACTTAGCGAGCAATTATGGGTTGAGTGTGTGTTGTGGTTGTGTGTGCGCATATGTGTGTTGCATTTATAACTTAACTAGACTAGGATGACCCTACATGCATATTATTGGCCTAAGTGTAAGTTAACGGGCGGTGATGACTTGTCTAGCCCAGATTGGGGTGGCTAGGGAGTTCTCTACGACCGATCCTCCAGTTGGTGATGATTAACACCATTCCAGACCTGAGGGGAGACGAGGACAAATGCGTTGGGAATTAACTCCGCTTGTCACATGGAAATGAATTAGTAATGGTATAACTTAATTAAAGATAATAAAGGGTTGTGTGTATGTGACATTGCATGATATGATGATGTGATATATGTGCTACTGCCTCATTCTTATCTATGATCTGTTAGCCAATGGTTTCATACCATGTTGTAGATGATTTGCAGGTTAGGAAGACTGTAGAGTGAGCCAAATGGGTGATCAACCGAGGGCTTCGTACACTAGGTTGTGCGAGGGTTATGGGATCTTTTTATACATTTGTGTATGGTGTTTCCGTTTTGTACTCGGTTGTGTTTTGTAAACCTTTTGATGTATATATTTAAAATAGTTTTATGTATTTGGTTTTAATCTATCTGTGCCTTGTTGTAAGATCTAGTGAACTTGTTGTAGGCTAGGGTCAGGATCCACTGTGAGATCCTAGCTTAGTAGCGCCCGGAGTCCCGCGGATTTGGGGTGTTACACTTCAACACTGACAAAACGAGCCCGTACAAGAGAATAAGTAGAGTAGGAAATCTCTTAAATGTCAAAAGACAAGTTCTATTAAGACATAATTTGAAACGATTGGTTGTCGATTTTTTTTCTAATTGTGAAGCTTTGTTTTTATCCTCTCTCTTTTCTTCTTCATGAGAGGTTTAAATTCTAAGAACCCAATAAAATTGATTTAGATTATAACACTCCGTAATATTTCAAACCATGAAAACAGTAATTTCAATTGGTTTAAGTAATTGGACCAGCAATTCAAACACAGTCTATTCAGTTATACCAAAACCATGTCAAAAAATTTGAACTCAAGCAACATTGAATTATACCCTGAAATCACCAAAGTCTCACCTTTCCTATATATTCATATTTGACTCAATGAATTTGGAGAAGAATCTCCTACACAACACTGAAACCTTTAATCATTTAAAAAAGAATTGCTCCACCAACGGATCATACGCTCACCTCATTTTGAGTGTGTTTAGGATTACCTACCTATGTATTTTTTTTTCCTGCTTTATTCCTCATGACGGACCTTTAGCAGTCCAGCTAAACTTCTTCAGTACCTACAGTCATTGAAGGTTCAACAAGTACCATTATTGGGTAAGCAATAGCATATCAATCGTTTTGTTTAGAACATTTGGATATGTAATTAATAGGAGCAAAATAACCTTTGTTGAGTCATCAATATTAGTTGCTATATATAATGTTTTCGCCCATGCTAAAGAATAGAACAATCCCAAGTAAACTGCATTGTTCCTTATTGTACGGCTCTGTGCCTAAGTTTCCATAAGTACCATAATCCCAACATATCACAAAATGTGAAGTAATAAAAACATAGCTTTTATCTAAAGTTAATAGACCATATCACAAATATAAAATATTCAAGCATTGCAACCAAAAATTAGGAATACAGGATCTGAATTAACTACGACATAATCCTCAGCTATACTATAATCAACTAGTGTCTTGTTTATGTTGTCGTAATAAGGAAAACAGAACTTGGATTGTACTTTGTTTTGGAATCATCTTAAGCAAAATGATGCACTGAGTTTAAGCTATTAAGAATGATGTACATTTCAAGTTCTTTTCTACACTTAACTTTAAAAAAAGCGCTTTTTGTATTAATTAATTAGTAGTAGTGATCCAACACCAACAAACTTAAACAGTTTAGCAAACCTAGCCATTACTGAGGATGCTCGGTTTCGTTGCTTGCTTCGAAGGTGTATTAAAAATGAAGTACATTATACAACGTACTATCAAGATGAGTTCAAACATCAAATTAAAAATTAGGGAGATAGATAGCAAGCTAGTTGAGTCTATTATAGAAGTAAGAAAAATCACAGTTATCTATCACTTATAACATCATCAATAACCTCAATAAGTACCGGACATAGTTTTCGCTTTCTCAGGTTTAAATAATAAGCAGTAATGCAGTATACGAACCATACCAACATAGATCAAATAACATGTAACACCCCGATTCCGCGGGACTCGGAGTGCCACATTGGGTTAGATCTCACAATGGATCCTGACCCTAACTTGACAACAAGTTCACTGGACCTTACAACATGACACTGACAGATATAAAACAAATGCATAAAACTGTATAAAACTTTACAACCCAAAGGTAAAGACATCACAACCGAGTATAAACAACAACATCCTCACACAGGAAGTAACAAAAGATCATCCTCACGCAGGAGGGAAACGTAAACCACCCCAAAAGACCACAACCATCCTATGTACGAGAGATCCTCGGCCTGCCACCCTACTAGATCACTCAGCAACACGCCTATTTTGTAGGGCATCTACAACATTGTAATAAACCATTAGCTAACCATACATATATAAGGTAATGCATAAGCAAAAGTACAATCATGAAAGATAAACACATCAGCATGCTATCACACATTCACCCATTTATCATCTTTATATAATAGTCATTCACTCAAATCATGTATATATAGATAGATGAATATATGTGACACGAGGACCGTATCATCCCCGCCTCTGAGTGCTATAACCACCTGTACTAGTATCGGTCACAAAACCCGTGTACCCTATGGGAGTGGATTGCGCCCTTCCTGTAAACCAGTCTGGTCTGATGTCAGAGAACCTCCCAAACTCCACGGCGGGATGAAAGGAGAAGGTTATCACGGCCACGCAACGGGAAATTCAATAAAGCATAAGTCCGTATAAACGACATCTCATGCTATCATAGTAAACATAGAACGCACACACCACTCATGCAAACACCCAATATAGGGATGGTAGCTAAGTAAGTCCTACTAATTTACCTCAACCTCGTATAACCTTAACCACGATCAACCTCCAATCCTGAGAGAGGGGCACTGCCTAATAACAAGGCATAAAAAGATATCAACCTCTATTCATCAAAGGGGGTCACATCTAGACCCAAGGGATCCATAGGATCATCCTCAACCTAACCTCACAACCTAATAATCCTCAAAAGTTGTACAATGCATAAACCGATCTTAACCACATCAAAACACATCCTCACACATCTAGCATGATTCTATACACTCACATTAGGAAAGGAGGGAACAAAGGCATCCTAAAGCAAGCCTAGAAGCAACACACACCTGCAGAACCAAGTTGAAACACCTGCTGGTGCAGCTGGCCGTAGGGGCGGCTCACAGGTGGTGCAGGGGCGGCTGCAAGGTGGCGCTGGGGCAGCTGGACGGTAGAGACTCAATTCCAGCCCCTTCTTCACTTCTTCCTTCGATTCCTTCACTCCTTCTTCGACCAACACACATACATACACAAACATACATACATACATACATATATATATATATATATATATATATATATACACACATCAACATAAGACAATCTTGATTGGAACAAGATCCAAACCTAAGGAATCTAAGCTAGACTAAGGAAAGAGAGGAAAAGATGAAAGAATGAAGAAAGGAAGAGAAGAAGCTATGAGACTCACCGACTGAGCTCTCTAGGAGATCAAGCACAACACCACAACAACCTCAAGCTGGCTCACATGGCACAACAACATCAATCATCAACCATCAGCAAGCAAAGCCAAGCATAAAGCTCTCAAACTCAACAAAACTTGACGAAAATATCAAAGATGATCCAAGGAGAGATGAGAGGAGAAGAAATAACGTGAGAGAGATAGAGCAGGAAAGAGAATGAGGAAACCCTCATCTAAAAGGGAAGAAGAAGATATAAAGGAAGGAAAAGAGTAAAGTACGGGTCAAGGGGTCAACAAAGACGGCTGCAGCCACATAGAGCCGCAAGGGCGGACCCTGTGAGGCGCAGGTGCGGCCCAGGCAAACCGCAGGGGCGGCCTCTGGGTCACATAGGGGCGGTCCAGGCCAAAACCAGGTCCTTAGCTCACATACTCAGCAACTCAGCAACTCAGCAACTAGGCTTCTACATCTCACCCCCCCTAAAAACAAGTTTTGTCCCAAAACTTGCAAAACCTCAACTCCTCTCGGACCCATAAGCCGAGGTATAGCTCTCTCTCTCTATCGGAGGTATCATATCTCCGCTCAGAAGGTCATAACCTATATCAATCTATAACCTCAAACATGAACATGGAGGAATCATCACCTCTAGAAAACAGAGCCATAACGCTGCCTAAAGGCGTAGAGCAATCACATCTCTCGCCATACCACATCACAAGGCATAGAGGAAGCATATCTCTAGCCAAACATACTCATATACATCACATGGAGGAATAATATCTCCAACGAAACTATGTCCATCAAGGTAGCGTGGATGAAAGAACCATCTCTAGCTATATCCTCATCACACTCAAATAGCATGGAGGAAAGAACCATCTCCAGCTATAAATATAAATCATACTCAGATCGTATGGAGGGAATAATCATCTCCAGCTATGGTATCAATCACTCTAGCACAACAAGATCTACTAAGATCATAATAAATCACATCCTCGCTAGCACGAAAATAAACACATCAAGGCATATAAACACATCAAGGCATATACATCGCATGGAGGAATAATGTCTCGACATAAACTCTGGATAGTTCCTATTGATACTATCCTCAAGTCCTCGTCTCGACCACTATGTCCTCAATATGGGAAAGTCCTTCGAATGCAAGCGTATCATATCTCACTCTAGAAATGTACTCAGATGCTTAGCAAAGATGTGGTTTGGCTCAACCACTAAATCATCCTAACTCGTAAGGTGTCTCGGATCTGATATGTGTTATGTCAGTTGAGACACATGCAAAACAGGGTAAACACCCTCTAAGCCCGGAGACAAAGCTAATCGCTATGTTACCTTCACAATTCAGTTCAAGATCTCAAGTAAACCAACATATTGGGAACTTAGCTTCTCCTCTATGTTAACATGTTCTGACGTCTTGCATCAGAGATACCCTAAGCCAAACATGAGCTCTCACTCTGAACTCTAGAGGTCGACGTCTCCTATTTGCATACGACTTCTAGCAACTCTGTATAGCCAGTATTCTTTCTCTAATCAGCGCTACTCAAGCCATATCATCCTGAATTTGCTCTAGCGCTATCCGGCTGATACTGCTAGGCTCATCCCAACATAAAGGTGTACGACACCTATGTCCATGTAGTGCCTCATAAGGATCACCTCAATAGATAAACGTCAATCATAGTTATATGATATCTCAACTAATGGGAGGCAATCAGACCATCCTTGTCTCCAATCCAACACATAAACTCATAGTATATCCTCAAGGGTCTGGATGGTCCTCTTTGACTGACCATCAATCTGGGGGTGAAACGCAATCGTGAAGTGTAGACTCGTCCCCAAAGTAGTCTAAATCTGCAGCCAAAATCTCGAGGTAAACCGTCCATCTCGATCAGAAACGATCGTCCTTGGTATACCATGGAGTCTCACTATTTGTCTAGTGTACCCCTCAACTAATTGGTTCAGTGGCCACGTCTCTCTGATAGGAATGAAACGTACCGTCATCGTCAGTCTATCAACAACCCTCCAAATAACATCGAAACTCCTACTAGGTCTCAATTCAGTCACAAACTCTATGAAGATGTCCTCCCACTTCCACTGCGGCACTGGCAGTAGATGGGCTCACCTCCAAGTCTACAATGTTCTATCTTGACTTGCTGACAGGTCGTACACTGGGCCACAAATCGGGCTTCAGCCCTCTCCACCAGTATGAGCGTCTCACATCATGGTACATCTCACTCGTACCTGCATGTACTGAGTAAGGTGTACAGTGAGCCTCTTGTAAGATCCTCCGTCTCAACTCTACATCAGCAGGTACACAAATGCGGTCATGACGCCTTATCATCCCATATGCTTCCATGGAGAACTGTGGTGCCTCTCCATGAGACATCCTCTCTCTGATCCTCATCAAGGTCGGGCAGGTCCCTGCTTCTGCTGGATCTCATCCAATAGACCAGGTAAAACCTCTAAAGCATGTAGCTAGGCATCTTCATCAGGAAACTGGATGTCCAGCTCTAGCCAAACTAGTTCCCTCTGAAGCTGGGGCTGCACTGTCAACCTGGCAATCGCCTTCTTTCGAGGCGTCCTCCTACTCAAGGTGTCGGCTACAACATTCGCCTTCCCAGGATGAAACAGAATCTCAAGGTCAAAGTCCTTGATCAACTCAAGCCATCGAAGCTGACGGTTATTCAACTCCCGCTGTGTGAAAATATACTTCAGACTCTTATGGTCTGTGAAGATCTGACATGTAGCACCATACAGGTAATGTCTCCAAATTCTCAAAGCATGAACTACCGCTACTAACTTCAGATCGTGAGTTGGGTAATTCTCCTCATATGTCTTAAATGGTCTAGACATATATACAACCTCTCTGCTCTGCTGCATAAAAGTATATCCTAAGCTTAACTTGGATACGTCACTCTAAACTATCAAGTCCTCCGACTATGCTTAAAGATAGAAGTAGAAATTAGACATCACTTCAGCTCCTCTAAATTCTGGATATATAACTCGGACCATACAAACTAGGTAGTCTTCCTCTTCAGTTTGATTAGTGAACAAGTAGTCATCAAAATCTCTCTACCACTCGTCGGTATTAACCAGCTAGGTTATGAAAGCTACATACCGACTCAATCTTCACCAAATCAACCTTGATCCCATCGGCGGAACAACGTGACTCAGAAATGTTACCTTCTGTATCAGAACTCGCACTAGAGAGCTTAGCACACAATTCCCTATTCCTCAAAGCTTGCATCTTTGTCCTCAAATGTTCTTCATATTCCTCTCTACTACGAGAGTATACCAGGATGTTATCTATAAAGACTACCATAACTGATCTAGGAAGTCGATGAAAATGTTGTTCATTAACTCCATGAAAACCACTGGGCATTCTATAAGCCTAATGGTATCATTATTAACTCATATTGTCCATCGGATCCGAAATGTTGTCTTGTATACATTCTGCTCTTTCTCACCCTTCACTGGTGATATATAGAGTGCAGATCCAACTGGGAGAACACAATCACTCCCTGAAGCTGGTCCAATAAACCCTCATTATGAAACAGTAGGTACTCGTTCTTGATAATCACCTGGTTCAAATCCTTGTAGTCGATACGTAATCTCAACAATTCGTCCTACCTTCACATGAAGAGGACATGTACTTCACATGGGAATACGCTGGGGTAATGAAGCCCCTTTTCAGCCAACCCCTTAAGTTGTCTCTTCAGCTCTAACATCTCAACAGGCGCCATACGATATGGGGCCTTTCAAAACGATCTCATACCACACTTCAACTCAATATCAAGGTCTACACTCCACTAAAGCAACAAACCAGACGGTTCAGTTCACGTCTCTAAGCTCATAAACCACTGGAATATACTCCAAGAATGTACTCTCTTCCTCCTTCATGGCATAACGTCAGAAGGCATCACATGCATGTGCTATAAGCCTTGCTGCCCGTATGGCACTAATGACAAAACCCGTCTCTTCATAGGTCTTAACCTCGGAAGACCTCTATCTAATCTATCTCAGTAGAGACTATAACAGTCTTCCAACTGACATCTAACAGATCATGATATATATCCGTCCCATCCATACACATAATGACCTCCTCATGCACCTATGGCATGACAAAGAAGTCTACAAACAACACACAAGTCCCTACATAAAGAGGACAATCACATATCTCGTGGGTACCTCAGACCCCCAACTGGTATCCCTATCAAGGAAAATCTACCTTCTATTGTATCTAAGATCAATCTATACATGCATCAAAAGCGAAGAGTGCATAGTACCCATATCAAACAAAACTCCACTAGGTAAACCATTAACGAGAATGGTACCTGTAACAGCTAACGCCAGTAGCGCCATTGTATAACATTACTCAAGCCTCGGACCTATGCTCCTCAAGTGTAACTGAGGTCATCACCATAGCCTCCACTTCTACTCTTTCTGCATCGGAAAGAGAAAGGTCTTGCTGAGAAGATACACTACCTTGTTGATAAAAAGGGGCCAAATGTCCTAGTTCACAACATGTAAAGCACGCTATCGGTGCCAAGGAACACTCAGGGCGCAAATGATCTGGATCGCCACAGTTGAGACATAGACGTCCCATCTCTGCTACCGATACGGGTGACTCCTCTGCACTTCTCAGCTCAAGGGCTCTACCCTGAGCTCCTCTGGTATCAGTGGTACTTCCACCACGACCTCTACCTCTACTCGACTTGGGAACAAATCCCTAAGTAGAAGGACGATCTAGGGCTCTCTGTTGTGCTTGTGTTTGCTACTGATGTGTCCTCAGACCACCTCCCGCCACACTGGAAGGGGAAGATCCCTGTTGTGATGCAACTCTACCTTGCCTACAGAAGGCAGCTCTATGACCTGGTCTACCACAAGTGTAGCAAGTCACTAGTGGTCTCGTACACTTGGGTCGCAGATGTCCAAACTTCCCACAATTATAACAAGATCTCATCCCACCAGCAGTCCGTATAGAACGGGGATCACTCGAATGTCCATGTGCTAGACTCTGCCTACCTCTTGAAGGGCCTACTTCCTCATTCACTAGCTCGATAGCTTCAGTTGATTCCATAGATGTTGGTAAGCCCGGTGTAGGTTTACCTGCTCTTGTAGCTTCATATACTTGGCGTATATACTCAAAAATCGAGTCAACTCATCGAGACGTAATCAAGCTCTTCATGGTCGTCCTCTACTATAGGTGACACAACTGCAGAAACTGGTCCCTGACCTATCACTACTGGAGGAAGAGGGGGCATATTCCCACCTCATCCCACTACAGATGTTGCTCTAGTCTAAGCCATCTGCAGAGTATACATACCTAATCTTATAAGGCTATATATATGTCATATGTCTCGGTATATATGTATATAACACATCCACACAATCCATAATACACATATACATATCTATGCCGCAAAGATCCATTGCAGAGGTGACGAATTCTCGTACATTCTAACCCAAAACCACACTTAAAACTAAAAATCCTTTGGAAACGTCAAACCCCTTTCGGCTTCTATTTATTTTACCTATCAAACCTCATTGCTGGTAGCAAGTTCCATTATTGTCAACCTAAGGCTCTGATACCAACTCTGTAACACCCCGATTCCGCGGGACTCGGAGTGCCACGTTGGCTAGGACCTCACAATGGATCCTGCCGCTAGCCAGAAAACAAGTTCACTATACCTTACAGCATGACACTGACAAATATAAAACAAATGTATAAAACTATATAAAACTTTACAACTAAAAGGTAAAGACATCACAGTCGAGTATAAATAACAACATCCTCACACAGGAGGTAACAAAAGATCATCCTCACGCAGGAGGGAAACGTAAATAACCCCAAAAGACCAAAACCATCCTATGTACGAGAGGTCCTCGACCTGCCACCCTGCTAGATCACTCAGTAGCACGCATATCCTGTAGGGCATCTACAACATGGAAATAAACCATTCGCTAACCATACATATACAAGGTAATGCATAAGCACAAGTACAATCATGAAAGATACACACATCAACATGCTATCACACATTTACCCATTTATCACCTTTATATAATAGTCATTCACTCATATCGTGTATATATAGATAGATGAAAATATGTGACACGAGGACCGTATCATCCCCGCCTCTGAGTGCTATAACCAGTTGTACTAGTATCGGTCACAAAACCTGTGTACCCTATGGGAGTGGATTGCGCCCTTCCTGTAAATCAGTCTGGTCTGACGTCAAAGAACCTCCCAGACTCCAAGGCGGGATGAAAGGGGAAGGTTATCACGGCCACACAACGGGACAATCAATAAAACATAAGTCGGTATAAACGACATCTCATGCTATCATAGTAAACATACAACGCACACACCACTCATGCAAACACCCAATATAGGGATGGTAGCTAAGTAAGTCCAACGGACTTACCTCAACCTCGTATAACCTCAGCCACGATCAACCTCCTTTGAGAGAGGGGCACTGCCTAATAGCAAGGCATAGAAAGATATCAACCTCTATTCATCAAAGGGGGTCACACCTAGACCCAAGGGATCCATATGATCATCCTCAACCTAACCTCACAACCTAATAATCCTCAAAAGTTGTACAAGGCATAAACCGATCTTAACCACATCAAAACACATCTTCACACATCTAGCATGATCCTATACACTCACACTAGGAAAGGAGGGAAGAAAGGCATCCTAAAGCAAGCCTAGAAGCAACACACACCTGCTAGTGCAGGTGGCTGTAGGGGCGGCTCACAGGCGGTGTAGGGGCGGCTGCAAGGTGGCGCTGGGGCAGCTGGACGACAGAGACTCAATTCCAGCCCCTTCTTCACTTCTTCCTTCGATTCCTTCACTCCTTCGACCAACACACATACATACACAAACATACATACATATATATATATATATATATATATATATATATATATATATATGTATATATATATATATATATATATATATATATATATATATATATATATATATATATATATACATCAACATAAGCCAATCATGGCTGGAACAAGATCCCAACCTAAGGAATCTAAGCTAGACTAAGGAAAGAGAGGAAAAGATAAAAGAATAAAGAAAGGAAGAGAAGAAGCTATGAAACTCACCAACTGAGCTCTCCAAGAGATCATGCACAACACCACAACAACCTCAAGCTGGCTCACATGGCACAACAACATCAATCATCAACCATCAGCAAGCAAAGCCAAGCATAAAACTCTCAAACTCAACAAAACTAGAAGAAAAGATCAAAGTTGATCCAAGGAGAGATGAGAGGAGAAGAAATAACGTGAGAGAGATGGAGCAGGAAAGAGAATGAGGAAACCCTCATCTGGAAGGGAATAAGAAGATATAAAGGAAGGAAAAGAGTAAAGCACGGGTCAAGGGGTCAACAAAGACGGCTGCAGCCACACAGAGCCGCAGGGACCGACCCTGTGAGGCGCAGGTACGGCCCAGGCAAACCGCAGGGGCGGCCTCTGGGTCACGCAGAGGCGGTCCAGGCCAAAACCAGATCCTCAACAAGTCAGCAACTAGGCTCTTACAAAACACCTACTAGATGCAGAAGTTGATATGCATAATTTGTACTGAACAATTATAGGGATTCCCTATTCTAGTTCTAAAGCAACAACCTCCAAGTACTCAAGTATTTACAAAAAAATTCAACTAAACTCGTAACTGAACCCATGTGAGACTGCTAAAGGTCCGGGGAATAAAGTTGGACCGCTAAAGTAAGACCCCAGTTTTGCGTTCACCGCCCAGCGGTGACAAGGGGCCGCCCCTGCGGCACAAACAATCCGCCCCTACGGATTCGCTACAAATCGCGCCCAATCTATTTTCGTTCGTTTTATCTTCCTTCTATAGACAGAATATCCGATCTTTTTATCTTATGGACCGACTTCCTTATCTTTTTCCAAACCCTATAACGTCCTTTCCATCCATCTTTCCTGCCCTTCACTATATATTCCCGTCTTTTCTTCTCTTTCCCGTTTCTTGCTTACACTTTCTTCAACCCTTGAGTGCTGCAACCTTGCTTGTGATCTTGCTGAATGTGTAAGCTCTTTCTCCCTTGTTCTTCATCACATTCATATGCTACTTCACCTTTCTCCCCTTCTGTTTCGTTTCTCCCTTCGGTTTTGTAACACCCCGAATCCGCGGGACTCGGGATGCCACATTGCGCTAGGATCTCACAATGGATCCTGACCCTAATTTGACAACAAGTTCACTTGACCTTACAACATGACACCGACAGATATAAAACAAATACATAAAACGGTATAAACTGTATAACCAAAGGTAAACAACAAAATAGCCGAGTATATAAAACGACATCCTCACACAGGTGGTACAAAAGATCATCCTCACGCAGGAGGGAAACATAACAACCCGAACCAACCACCTAATGTACGAGAGTCCTCGGCCTGTTACCCTGCCAGATCACTCAGCAGCACCTAACCTGTAAACATCTACAACACGGTATGAAACCGTTAGCTAACCATACATATATAGGGTAATGCATAAGCACATACACAATTAGGAAGGATAAACACATCAACATGCTATCACATATTTACCCATTTTATCATCTTTATATAATGGTCAATCACTCAAATCGTATATATATCCATAGAGGAAAATATGTTACACGAGGACCGATACATCCTCGCCTCTAAGCCTGATAGCCATCTGGAGTGGAATCGGTCACACAACCCGTGTACCCTATGGGAGTGGTGTTATGCCCTCCCCGTATACTGTAACACCCGGAATTTTGGTTCCGTTTACGAGAGACGTTAGAAGCCTTGAGCAAGGGTTACCAACTTTACGGCTTAAAAGCCCACGACTGCGGCCGTCCGCGACTGCGGCTGAGACGTTCCGTGGGGGCGGAGACACGTTAGAGCGGGAGTTAGGTGCCTTTTCCGTCCGACCTTTCATCTCCTAACTCCTTTATGCCGACCACATTATTATGTGGTGATTCTTGGGATGCTTGACCTTTGGTCTCCTCCCATTTACGTAACTTTATCTTCCTCCCTAATTCCTTTTCACGTAACTCACTTTCCCTTCTTCTTCTTTCTTCTCTTCTCTTCCACCAACTTCTCCCATGGTGCTTCTTCTCCTTCTTGTGTCTGATGTCCAGCCAAGGAAGGACTACATATCCGAGTTACTGTAAGTGTCCTCTTTTCCCTCTTCCTCCTTCTCTTTATCTTCTTCCTCCCTTCACCCTTATGTGAGCCCTAGGGCGAGATTCACCCAATTCTTCTATTCTTGTGTTCTCTTGTTGTTGATCTCGGCTAGGATGGAGTATGGTAGGATGGATCCATGTAGTGGACATACAAGATGGAGCAAACCATCCACGAGGTGCCCGGAAGTTCCTGCACATCAAAGAGAAGCCCGACATTTCAACCTTCTAGAGCTCGACCGCACCCGCGGCCTGACAGAGCCGCGGGGGTGCTATCAGCCCCACAACCACAAGGGCGGCTGCAACAGCCATAGGGGCGGTGGCCAATAGCGCCCAACCGTAGGGGCGGCGCCACCTGGCCGCGGGGGCGGCCCAGCCAGCCGCAAGGGCGGTTATGCCCTTTCTTCAGCTCTTCTCCGTGGCTACGCTTCCTTGTTCCGCGACCGCGTTCCTACCCCAATAAGTGCCTTCCCCGATCTTGTCCGCCTCTTGTCATAGAGAGTTATGACAGAAGCATGCTAGGATGGCTTAGGTTAGTCTTGTGAATGCCAAGTAGTAGCTTTGGACCTTTAGGTGAGTGTTTGAGGATGTTAGAATGTTCTTAGTTTCGATGTGTGTGGGATCTTGAGTTGGTTATATTGTCGAGAGTGTTGGAGTGTTCTTCTAAGGGTTGTGAATCTGTTGATTGTGGGGTGGTAACTAGATCTCTTGGATCTTTGAGGATATTGGTTTGGGACTGAGTTGTTATATTGGAAGCCTCCAACGCAGTGGACGGAGAGTATCATGTATCTTGTATGTTTATGAGTGGTGAGGATTGTGAGCACTAGAAGTCTAAGGACCTCTAGTTGGCTAGAGGATTGATCTATCTTGAGTTGTGATTTTTTTGAGGATGTTAAGCCTAGAAGTCTAAGGACTTCTAGTTGACTAGAGTGATGTTGTTCTTGTGAGGATGTTGAGCCTAGGAGTCTAAGGATTTCTAGTTGACTAGAGTGTTGTTTGATTCGTGTGCCTTGTCTTGAACATGCGTTGTGCGATTTCCCGGGGGAACTTGAGAGTGAGGTGATCGTTTGTGCTTCAGAGACTGGTAAGTCTACGGACTTACTTAGATGGCTTCTTGTATGAGTGTATTGTGTATGAGTGGTGTTTGCTAGTTAGGATAATAACGAAACCGGATTAGGCCGAGTTTATTATATCACGTAATTGACCCAAGTGTATGATAACGGGTCGTCACATCATCTGCCTAACTCTTGCAAAAGTCTAGGAGGTTCCTTGTACCAGCCCAGGCAGGTAGACGGTCAGATGCATTAGCACCATTCCTTGTTGGTAAACGGGATCAGGGGCGAGGTTTAGGAATCCCTCGTGTCACAAAATAAGTATCATTAGTAATGACATATCACCTAATTAAAGATAACAAAAAGGATTGAGTGTTGCATGCTGATTGTGTATGTTGTGTGTTTGTGCTTTTACCTTTATACTTATGCATAGATTGTCAGCTAACGGTATTATACCGCTTGTAGATGCCTTGCAGGTTAGAGAGGCGATCGAGTGATCCGGCGGTAGTGGGCAGCCGGGGTTCCGTGCATTATAGGACGGGACAGTTTATCTTATTTCATGAATGTTGAGACTTATGATGTTACTTTTGTTTTGAGACTCGGCTGGATTGTTTTTCAGATTTGTACTTTTTACTTCCGCTCATGTTATAAAACTATATGTTTTGCCTTTTTATTTGTTCCGTGTTGTAAGGTCCGATGAAGTTGTTACTAGGCTAAGGGTCGGGACCCATTGTGAGGTCCCAGCTCGTAGCATTCCGAGTCCTCTAGGAATCGGGGTGTTACAATATGGTATCAGAGCCCTAGGTTGGCAACAACGGCACTCGCAATCTCCTAAAAGGACAAATAGACAAATAAACTGAACCCTCAAGGGTTTTGATTTTTCAAAACGAATTTTTGTTTTCAAAACCATGAGTATAGTCGGGTTGGGATAGAATGTACGGGACCACCACTACCTCCGCGGATCTCAGCAGCCTAGTTTACTAGATTTAAAGTTGTATGTTGGATTGTAAGTTGTTTTTGGACTTGTTATGATTATAGTAGTAGCATGAATTCTATATAGTTATATATACCTATATATTGATACGTATGGTACACTAGTATCATCTTAGAGTTGCAGACTTTGTAGTTAGATGATATGAAGCTATCATTGCCCTTGGACAAACGCCGTATGGCTTAGGCTAGTGTACATACGACGAGGAGTATGTTCAAGTTATCGAGTTGAACATCAAGTTTTGCGAGCACCCCGATGATTTCTCGGATCTGTTATGAGGACGTCGAAGCATAAAACTAGAGACGACTTAACTGAAGGCTAAATAAATAGAGAGGAACCCAAGTCAACTTAAGCGAAACCGAGATGGAAACTACACAGCTAAAGAAGCAACATGAAGATATGAGAGGAGTTCTGAGGAAGCAAGGATGGATCATCAATAAAATCACAAGAGACAACGAACTTAAGGTTCTTCCAAGTGCCACGCTGATAAATTGAGGACACGAAGTAAGTGAAGATGAGTGCAGTTTCACTCGAAGATAAGATTGGTGTTCCAATTGAGGTGTAAGTTTCCCTAGGCGCTCCTAAGCACGAGAGTCTAGACGAAAGGTGAAAATGGACCAATTACGAAGGTCTAAGAGATACGTAAGTCAAACTTACAGAAGGACTAGAAGGTGAAGTTTCGATTTTACGAGATCCCAAGTGGATGACTTTGTTCGGACATATGAGGCTACAAGGAGCTTTTATCGAAAGGCGTAAGATATCAACCAAAGGAAACATGAGTAGATGCTAACTAATGTTAGAGATTTTTGGAGAAGACGCACTTACCAGAGATCATGAAGCGCGGGTAAGCCTATGAAGGTGAGTCACATGACACAACAAGGCCGAGAAGAGTATAGTTATTTTGCAGAAGGAAAGGAAGTGTGGAATGAAGAATGAGGTAACAGAGTTTAAGTTAGAGTACCCTAAGAGGGTAGCCTTCGTGATAATAATAACATGGAGAGTATAGAAGAAGGGTAAGTTGTTGAACTCAGAGAAGGTCAACCATAAGCTAATCAATGACAACTGAGAACTCACAGATGTAGGTTGTCTATTGATGAGTGTAGATGGGAAGAGTAACCAATATGGTGGATCATGAAGGAATGGTAACAAGAGCATGGAATATTTCCAGTTGTTCAATGTCAGCAGTAAGGAGTTATATCAACGGAAGAGCAAAATGGCGTAATCAAGTAGCGTTGAACGGGTTCAAGGCAAGTAAATTAAAAGACCTCTTAAGGAGGGATTGTAATTACCTACAAGCCCTTCTTAGGTCATGGGACTGACATGTGGAGTAACAAAATGGATCATAACATTCAAGGTGTGATCAAGGTTGGAAGAACTAGAGGATCAAGAGGAAGGTGATCAGGCTTTCATTGTTGCTTTACGCAAATGAGAATACATACAAAGGATGCATGGTATGAAACGGATGATATGTCGTCGCGAGCAAGAGATGAGTCAAAATTTTCTAGACTCACCCGAAGAAGCCACGAGGGCAATGTCGGGTAATGGAGAACCCGAATTAGGGCAACACTGCAAGCCTATAGATTTTTATACTACTGCTTGGTAAAGTAACGACTTGAAGTCGGGATGTCACCAGTTTATGAGAGATGTTAGAAGCTTTGAGCAAGGGCTACCAACCTTGCGGCTTAGAAGGCCCGTGACCGCGGCCGTCCGTGACCGTGGCTGGGATGTTCCGCGGGGGCGGAGACACGTTAGAGCGGGAGTTAGGTGCCTTTTCTGTCCGACCTTTCATCTCCTAAATCCTTTATGCCGACCACATTATTATGTGGTGATTCTTGGGCTGCTTGACCTTTGGTCTCCTCCCATTTATGGAACTTTATCTTCCTCCCTCATTCCTTTTCACGTAACTCACTTTCCCTTCTTCTTCTTCCTTCTCTTCTCTTCCACCAACTTCTCTCATGGTGCTTCTTCTCCTTCTTGTGTATGATGTTGTTAGTATGAAATATGTGATATTTTAGGCACGTTTTCTAAGTGTATTTCATCCATATTGGTGATCATTGATAAAGCATTGAAGCATTTGTGAGTTAGTTTACCTATTTTGTCGATATAGAGGTCTACATAAGCTTTGTGTTGATTATAGGCGAATAAGAGCTAAAACCGAACGGATTGAAGGAGAATGGAGATGAATTGAGCATGTCCAAGGATTGAGGACATCACTAGGAGCTAAGGAAGATGCTAAGTTGAAGAATGACACAAGTCAAAGGAGAATTACGAGCTACTTGTGTTCCACGCCCTAAAATACGGCCGTATTAGAGTCCACGCTCTAAACCACGGCCGTGGAACCTTGGCAACACAAGCGTGGAGCATTCCAGTGACTTACACGGCCATGGAAGATGTGAAGCAACCGTGATGAGTTTCCACGCTCTAAACCACGGGCGTGGAATCCCAAGGAACCGTGATTCTGGCGATCTTTTAACGTACAATTTGAAGCCACGATCTTTTACGCAATGGGCTGGACTCATATTTTATCTTGCCCTATAAAAGGACGGAAAGAGAGAGATTCCGTCACCTCTGCTTAGACCTTCGCTTACGCTGATTGCACGTGCCTAGGGTTTCAAGTTGGACGTGTGGAGATTGCTATTTCGCAACGGAGATTTGCGAAGAGTTGAAGATTTGGAAGTTACGCTTTGTCCTTAGGTTTGATTAGAAGATGGATTGACATCCCGTTCTTCGTTCTTATCAAGGATTGTGATTGTTTGTGTTATTCTTAATCTACTTACATCATTGTTTTTGTTTGTGGATTTGAGATTGATTTGAGATTTATTCAATGTTTTCGAAGGTTTTCATCTTTCATTCTTTTAAATCTTGAATTTGATATCATAATGACTATTGTTGGCTAAAACCCTTTAGCAATTCTAAGGTGAAGGGTTGATAGTTGTGGCTTAGATGATGATAGATCGATGGTGAACAGATTGGACCCTGAGAGTTAGAGAGAATCGTCGACGTACCTAAATCACGGTGTGTTCTTGAGTTCCATGGCCGTGGAATCTCAAG
Source organism: Fagopyrum homotropicum (assembly GCA_033239125.1). Lineage (NCBI taxonomy): Eukaryota > Viridiplantae > Streptophyta > Magnoliopsida > Caryophyllales > Polygonaceae > Fagopyrum > Fagopyrum homotropicum. The sequence continues at coordinate 50,750,486 of BSWB01000007.1, read as the reverse complement.
ATCCACCGTAATTTCCCTTAGTTTACGAACCTTGCTTTTACTTTAATCCAAAGTTAAAGATTTGCTTTAACTTAGTCTTGGCTTGCCTTTTCTAGGTGGTAGTGAAGCCTCAACAACCTCTACTTCGATTTCGAGTGTCACAACCTTAATCGGTTTAGTTAGTCTTGATCCTTGGGTTACAAAGTTTGGGTATTTGATATTAATTCTTACCTTTAGATCCTTTCTAACTGAAGCCTCAACAACCTTTATAGAGAGTATCTTTAGTTGAGCCATATAAAGTCTTGGAACTTCACCGTACATTGCTTTACATTCGTATACCTTTGCAAACCTTAACTCTGTCCTTATATCTTTAGTATATCTTGAATCGATTGTCACAACTGGATTCCTGGATCTTTAGGATTGTTGTTTTCCCAATATTTACAAAAGCTCATACATTTACTCGCTTGACAATTCTATAATTGGATTTAATCCCCCAAATCCTTGTGTTCGATACTCTGGAATTCTTGCTTAACTATATCGATCCGTACACTGCGGGCTCGCTTGCTTGATTCTAGTTTTATAAATTTAAAGCTTATTTGCACGCAGGCTAAGTGGCAAACAAGTTTTTGGCGCCGTTGCCGGGGATTTGGTTTAGGCCGAATTTGGTTATCGGTTGTCAAGCATGGGAGCTTTTCCCTTGTTATTTGATATCTCTTCGAGTGTATGCGCAGGTCTAGGAACAACGAAGACCTCTTACCTCTTGATCAAGAGCTTGAGAGGACTTTGAGGAGAAAGCTTAAGGAAAGAAAAATGGCTGAAGAAAGAGAACGTGATTACCAAACGGAGTTAGCGGAAAAGGAAGCTCAACTCCAATGGAGTGAGAAGACTCGTAGGGAAGAGATGGATCGTCATCAAACAAAGGTTGATGATCTATCGGACATGATGGTCCAAATGAGGTTGGAAATAAACAACCTCAAGGAGAAAAAGAGAAGAAGGAGACCGGGAAGATCGGTTAAAGCCAACTCATCCAATGAGGATAGCGACTCCTCCATGCCACCACTAGAGGAGATTGATCCAACGATCAACGTGAATCCATTCTTTCCACGGCCAGCTACCAATCGCCGTGTTCCACCTAGAGGTGCGAGAGTCGAACGTGTGGATGAGGAGCCAAGAACTCTTGGCCAAAGGATGGATCCAACGCAGCAACCACGCCGTTTAGGTGTGAACTTTGATGTCGACTATGCACAATGGTTTAGCTTCAACTCTCAAGTTATTACCATTGTCCGCCAAAATCAATTTGGTGGAACAAGCGCTGAATCTCCACACCAACATCTACAAAACTTTGAGATCATGATGGAGACAATGAAGCCAAAGAATGCAACTACCAACAACTACAAACTCAAGCCTTTCTTCTTCTCCTTGAAGGGGAAAGCATTGTCTTGGTATCAAGCTCTTCCAAGTGGGAAGCTTGAAACATGGGAGGATCTTTCTTCGGAATTCCTCACTAAGTTCTTTCCGCCATCCAAAATGGCGGAGTTAAGAGGTAAGATTAATGCATTTTCTATGAGATCTAACGAAAGTTTGTTTCAATCTTGGGAAATATTTCAGGATTTGCTATTGGATTGCCCTCATCATGGCATATCCAAGCTTGCACTATTGGAGATATACTATAAGGGGCTGGATGTGGAGACACAATTCAAGCTCCAATCCCTTTCATGTGGTACATTCATGGACACGAGGGAAGATGACGCTTGGAACTTCATTGAGAAGCAAGCGCGAGTTATAGAGAAGTATTCTCATCGAAAGTGGAGGCGAATCATGTGGATCAAGGAGCAAAGCTATCACAAGCAGCTCAAACTCAAATCTTTTCTCTCAATACGGAGATTAAAGAGTTGAAGGAAGCCATCAAAACCAACTTTCCGAAGCAAAAGGAGCAAGATGTGGGTTATTTAGGCAACAACAATAACCACAACGGGAATGAGAATACAAACCGCAACAACCGGAACAACAACCGGAACAATTGGAACAGCAACAACAACCGGAAAAACAATTGGAACAACAATAGGGGTTCAAACAATAACAATTGGCGCCCTAACCAACAAAATTCCGGTAATTCTTATCCTTCCAGTTCAGGAAATTCACTAACTCCACCTTCCTCTTCTTCCATTCCTTTGAAAAGCCAGGGGCAAACATCTAATGGTGGAAGTACTTCGGGGAAAGAGAAGCCCGATCCCATGTTGGAAACAATTTTGGGCAAGCTTCAAGGATTTGAGACCCGCATCATCAAGGTTGATGATCACATAACTAAGGTTGATAAAGCCCAAAAGGTTTTAGAAAACCAAATGTTTAGTCATGCGGAGGAAGTTCCTAGGAATCAAGGGAAACTTCCAGGAAAAACGGAGGACAACCCAAAAGGAAGGGTGATGGCAATCACAACTAGGAGTGGAGTAACAACTACCGACCCGCAACCTAAGTTTGTAGAAGTCCCCGTTGAGAAGGAGAATGAAAGGGGAAGGAGAAGGAAGATGTCTATGTTCCTCCTCCAGCTTACAAACCTCCCCTACCGTTCCCGCAATCTAGAGCAAGAGCGCGTCTAGACAAGCAATTCGGTAAGTTTATTGAACTCATGAGCAAACTGCATATTAACATACCTTTCATTGATGCTATTGTAGGTATGCCGGCTTATGGTAAGTTCCTAAAGGAGATCCTCTCTAACAAGAGAAAGCTAGAGGATTTTGGAGAGGTTAAGATCAGTTCGGATTCTTCAGATCTCATCAAAACCATGAAAGAGAAGATGCGCCCAAAGCTAAAGGATCCGGGGTCATTTTGTATTCCCATAGGAGTGGGAGATGTCACATATGATGCATTATGTGATTTGGGAGCAAGTGTGAGCATCATCCCACTTGCCTTATGCAGGAAAATCGGTTTAGGCGACCCTAAACCGGTGAAGATGACGTTGTACATGGCGGACCGATCCATAACTCGTCCCGTCGGTATAGTTGAAGACGTTCCGGTCAAGCTAGGTAAATTCTATGTTCCTATAAATTTTGTTGTGCTTGACATTCCTGCAGATAGTCCGGTCCCGATCATTCTTGGAAGACCGTTTCTTGCAACATCCGGCTGTATAGTCGATTGCAAGAATGCTAGACTCGCCTTCGACATAGGAGAAGAGAAGGTAGAATTCGTTCTTTCCACTTTGGTGAAGGAACCAATCTTTGATGAGTATATATTCAATATCCATGACGAAGGGCTATCTAGAGAGGAGGTAAGTGCTATTCTCTTCAAAGATCCTTTGCAAAAAGTTATTTCTATGAGCCTAATGGATATAGGGGAAGAAGAGGAGTGCAATGAGGTAATTGAAGCCTTAGAAGCACAAGAAGAAGTGTGTGAAGAAGAGTTCGAGAAACTCCACGATGAGGCAGAAAACGTACGGATCCACGGTCAAACGGCCTATTCCACGGCCGTGGATTTTACCAACGAAAGCGTGGAGCACTCCAGAGGGTTACACGGCCGTGGAGGAAACAGAGCCACCGTATTTACTTTTCACACCCAAAATCACGGCCGTGGAGAAGTCAGGGATGCCGTAATTTTGGGTGAGTTTGATGGCAATTGTGTTTCTTCCACAACTTCTCTTGATTCTTCTCCAACACCTTCTACATCCTTAGACACTTCTAAGGAAGCATCGGATGCTCCTCAAGAGCCATTGGAAACTCCGATAGTTATGGAATTGAAACCACTTCCTACACATCTAAGGTACGCATTTCTTGGACCTAATTCTACCTTTCCGGTAATTGTTAGTTCCGATTTAAGCATAGATGAACATAGTAAGCTTATGGTTGTCCTTAAGAAATATAGGAAAGCCTTAGGATATACTATAGGGGACTTAGTTGGAATCAAACCTTCCCTATGCATGCATAAGATCTTAATGAAAGAGGACTTTAGAACTTCGCGACAACCTCAAAGGCGGTTGAATCGGACCATGAAGGAGGTTGTCAAGAAGGAAATTCTTAAGCTACTTGATGCAGGTATCATTTATCCTATCTCCGATAGCAAGTGGGTGAGTCCCGTACAAGTGGTTCCGAAGAAGGGAGGAATGACGGTCATCACCAACAAAAACAATGAACTCATTCCTACACGAACCGTAACAGGATGGCGGATGTGTATAGACTACCGCAAGCTAAACAACGCGACAAGGAAGGATCACTTCCCACTACCCTTCATCGATCAAATGCTTGAAAGGTTAGCACAACATTCACACTTTTGCTATCTTGACGGTTATAGTGGTTTCTTTCAGATTTCGATACACCCGGATGATCAAGAGAAGACCACGTTCACGTGCCCGTGGGGTACGTTTGCCTATAGGAGGATGCCATTCGGGCTTTGCAACGCCCCAGCCACCTTTCAAAGATGCATGATGGCCATCTTCTCGGAATATATAGAGGAAATCATGGAGGTTTTTATGGATGACTTCTCCGTTTATGGTTCCTCTTTTGACAATTGTCTTTCTAACCTTGCTCTTGTATTACAAAGGTGTGAAGATACTAACCTAGTTCTTAATTGGAAGAAGTGTCAATTTATGGTGAAAGAAGACATTGTATTAGGACACTTAATCTCTAGTAGAGGGATTGAGGTGGATAAAGCTAAGATAGAGAGAATAGAAAAGCTTCCTCCCCCAACTTCGGTGAAAGGGATAAGAAGTTTTCTAGGACATGCTGGATTTTATAGGCGTTTCATAAAGGATTTCTCTAAGATATCAAAGCCGCTAACTAATCTATTGATGAAGGATGCAGTTTTTGATTTTTCGCAGGAATGCTTAGATGCGTTTAATATGATTCGGGAAGCTCTAATCTTAGCCCCGATTATCCAACCTCCGGATTGGAATCTTCCCTTTGAGGTTATGTGTGACGCAAGTGACGTAGCTATAGGAGCTGTCCTTGGACAAAGAAAGGAAGGGCAAACCCACGCTATGTACTACGCTAGCAAGATGCTAGATGAGGCGCAACTCAACTACGCCACTACCGAAAAAGAGTTCTTAGGTATTGTATATGCAATTGACAAGTTTCGCTCTTATCTTGTAGGTGCAAAGGTGATTGTATACACGGATCATGCTGCGATCCGGTATCTCCTTGCAAAGAAGGATGCGAAGCCAAGACTAATTAGTTGGATTCTTCTCCTACAAGAATTCGATCTAGAGATCCGCGACAAGAAGGGTTCGGAAAATTTTGTTGCGGATCATTTGAGTCGTCTAACACATCTAGAGGACGACCATCTACCTATAGATGACTCCTTTCCGGACGAGCATTTACATATCATAGAGGAGTGCATCGATGTGATCACCAAAGGTAACGAACCATGGTTTGCTGATTTTGTTAACTAGTTGGTTTGTCAGGAATTACCGCCCGGATTATCCTACGCACAAAGAAAGAAGTTCTTTAAGGATGTTCGGGAATACTTTTGGAATGAACATCTCCTCTTTAAGAGAGGTCCGGATGGCATTATTCGGCGATGTGTGCCGGAAGATGAGATGCAAAGTGTCATCCGCCATTGTCATTCACTACCTTGTGGAGGACACGCTAGTTCGAACAACACTAGCGCTAAGGTATTGCTATTTGGATTCTTTTGGCCTACTCTATTTAAAGATGTGCAAACCTTTGTTTCCTGCTGCGATGCTTGTCAAAGAACAGGAAATATATCTAGGAGGAATGAGATGCCTCTCAACAACATCCAAGAGGTGGAGATCTTTGACGTATGTGGAGTAGACTTCATGAGACCTTTCCCATCATCTTGTGGTAACCAATACATACTTTTAGCGGTTGATTATGTTTCAAGATGGATTGAAGCGATTGCCTCTCCCACCAATGATGCCATGGTAGTGGTTAAGTTCTTTAACAAGACCATCTTCCCACGATTTGGGACACCACGGACTATCATAAGTGATGGAGGCTCTTACTTCATTGCCCGCCGTTTTGAAGCTCTTCTAGCTAAGTATGGGGTGACTCACAAGATCGCCATCCCTTATCATCTACAAACTAGTGGACAAGTGGAGATCTCAAACCGGGAGATCAAAGGAATCCTAGAGAAGACGGTTTCAAGGACTAGGAAGGATTGGTCTTTGAAGCTAGATGATGCATTGTGGGCGTACCGGACTACATATAAGACTCCCATCGGAACTACACCATACAACCTTGTGTATGGGAAGTCTTGTCACTTACCGGTAGAGTTGGAGCACAAGGCGTTTTGGACAATCAAGTGGTTGAATTTCAGCATGAAGGAAGCGGGAGAGAAGCGTCTCTTGGACCTAAAAGAACTTGAAGAACTTCGCTTGAACGCTTACGAAAATGCCAAGATCTACAAAGAAAGAGCAAAGCGTTGGCATGATAAGCACATCATCCCAAAGGACCTCAAAGAAGGAGATCAAGTTCTCCTCTTCAATTCAAGGCTTCGTCTCTTTTCAGGTAAGCTTAAATCTCGTTGGACCGGACCTTTTCTAATCAAACGTATTTTTCCCCATGGTGCAGTTGAAGTATGGGGTGAAATGGGCGGATGCTTTAAGGTGAATGGTCAACGACTCAAGAAGTATACACCGGAACTCCAAGATGAAGAGTTCGCGCCCACCGCACTCGTATAAGTGCGAATTTGGTCTAGCTACGGACCTTAAACAAAGCGCTTCTTGGGAGGCAACCCAAGGTATTGCATTTACGTTTTTGTTTTTGATTCATGGATTAGTTTAGTTTAGACGTTTTGCTTTGTTTTGCCTTCGATACCTTCCGGTATGTTCGTGTTTTTGGATGTAGGAACAGTGGAAAAGAAAGGGGAAAGGAAAAGCTTGAAGAAAATTGACGAAACTTGGACTTTGAGACCTTACAGAGAGTTCCACGGCCAAAACCACGGCCGTGACAACTACAGTGACCGTAATTTTCAAAAGCCTGAGAAAAATCACCAAAACCACTGTTCCGTACATTTCCACGGCCGTGGAACCCCCCGACAGACCGTGATTTTCAAAAATTTTTACGGCCACTATATAAACCACGTTTCTTCACAAAACACACCACAAAACCCAAAACCACGGCCCAAATCGCCGATTCCACTTCCCATCTCTCAAATCCTCATTCGTTAATCGTTTTTGACGATTCTTCGGCCAAAACTGAAGCAAATCCAATCACCTACAAGATCCAAGCAACAATTCAAGCGGCAAATCACCGGAGAAGGCAGAATTCGGATTCCAAAATCCGAAAACCTAGGTTTTTGGTTCTTTCTCTCTCTTTGTCGATTTGACTTCGTTTTTGCTAGTATTTTTAGGACAAGTGATTGGAATTGGACGGAAATTAGTCTAGGACTGCTTATGGTTGAGATTGGTGAAATTCTGTTGAGTTTTGAGAAATCACGTGCCGAACCACGGTTCCTGGAGAAACCGCGGCCGTGGAAACCTTAGAACAAACCGTGGATTTTGTCAGAAATGGATTTTGTGAGAAGAGTGTCCGGTAGAAATAAGAACAAGAAGAGGAAAGGCAACAATGCTTCCTCTTCTAGAGCACCACCCACTGAGCCTCCATCACCTCCTTCATCACCATCACCACCTCCCCCTAGGATCCCCAGTATCCATGAGGATCATCTAGATGCCTTAGAAAGGATTGAGGAGAGGACGGTCATAGGACCTAGATACTTACTGCTTGAGGAGTTAGAGCCTCTACATGTGATAAGAGACCTCACATGGCTTTTGGATAGAGCCGGTTTAGTCATCTTCTACGCTATTCGGGAGGATGCTTATGAGGAGATCACTAGGGAGTTTATGGTTTCCTTCGAGCATAGTCACGTAGACTGGACAGTTTCTTTCCGGCAGATGGAGAGAAACTATGATTTTTCGATTAGAGAGTTTTGAGCCTTCTTTGGGTTCCAGGAGACCTTTAATGGTCGATTCCCCAGTGGCGTGTACGCCAAGGATTTTTGGGAGGAGATTGCTATGATTTACGCTAGCGAGGACCGTTGGCAGCCTGCTGATACCAAGGCTAGATTGATCTATCATCTAGCCTTAAAGATAGCTCATAGAGTACTTTCTGAGTGTCTCTTCCCTTGGATGGAGACACCTCAGAAGATTAAGACGGATGAGTTGTTCTTGCTTTACAGTATGTTATATGGCAGGCCAGCTGACTGCACCACCCTCTTAGCTGCTACCATAAGCAAGCTAAAGAATAAGAGGGCTGGCAACATTGGATACGGTGGGATGGTCACCCACCTTGCTAGACAGTTAGGGGTAGACTTCTCAGGTTGCACCCGCATCGCAGCTAGACCCCTAGGACTTCAGGCCCTCATGACTAGAGGCATCATCTTTTCCACACATAGAGGTCCACCTTATGTTGCTATGCCTTGGGAGAGTAGGACAAGGAGAGGTATTGAGTGGCTTCCTGAGTATTCCATTATGGTTGGACGCCATAACTGGAAGGCGACGTTCGCTGCCATGCATGCGAACAGATTAGTAGCTCCTCCCTATGTTCCACCACCACCAGTTGTAGAGGAGGAGATGAGAGGGGATGACGAGTTTGAGGGAAGAGGAGCTGATCATGACTTTGGAACATTCTCGGATCAGCCGGATGCAGTTCCTGACTTTCCTAGACACTCTCCCCGCCCCACTAGAGCTTCAGGTTCTTCCGCTCGCCGTGCTAGTGTGAGCGAGAGGCCGACTTGGATGGCGGATCCTCCTGCTTGGTATAGGACGCAACCGGATTGGATGGGAGCTCCACCGCCTTGGCATTCACATCCGCCACCTGCACCAGCACCTTCAGATGCACCGGCGTGGTACAACCAGCCACCTGGTTGGTACGAGCAGTTGCCAGAGTGGGCTACCGACCTTTCCAGCAGGGTCGGTGCTCTAGAGATCCGTGCAGATGCTAGGGATGCACGAGCCACCGATCTTGACCACATGATGAGAGATGTTTACCGCCAGCAGTTCGGGCGGCACTATGATCCCGGCTTCTCCCCGTTTCCACCACCGCCTCCACCGTAGTGAGGACCTTTGATGATCGACCGTTTTAGCCGCTCTACCACCATTTTGTGAGTTCTTTTTCTTTCTTTCTTTTCTTCTTTTTCTTTTTGAACATTAGGGACAATGTTTGTTCCAAGTATGGGGTGGGGTGTGACTAATAGTTTGTAATAACTCTTACTCACTTTGTATGCTTTTATCGAGACTACCTTGCATGTTCATTCTATTGTTACACGTTTCATTATTGCATTGCATGAAAAAGCTTTTGAAAAACCCATAAAAATTGAAAAATTTTGAAAATTTTGTGCTTCTAAGGATAGAGATGATTTCTATGATAATCACTACTTGTGAATTGAGTTTTGATGACAATCACATGCTTAAACAAATAGTGAATTGAAAAGAAATTGAATGAGTTGATTATTCCTCTTTTGCAAGTTTCATAATGTGATGAATGTTACTTAAATCATATTGAGAAATCAAGGTTGAAATCACATGATAAGTTCTTATACTTCTTTTTGAGATGATTAAGGCAATTCGAATTTCTTTCTTCTTCCTTTGATCAATTAGCCCCTCACTGAAATAATGGCCTCCTTTACCTATCCGGGAATTTGGAGGAGTTGATAATTGGCATGTTTGATGTGGGAGGGCCATGAAAGCAATATTTTGCATTCAAAAGAATAGAAAGAAATTATAGGTTTGGGGAAGTCAATCATGATAATGAGTAACTCGGTACCATTCACATAGCCGGGTGTTTGTGTCTTGCCAAAGTCGGATTGAGCGATATTCCTAGCGGATTACGGTATGTGCATCAAGGTTTTGAGGCATCTCATAAAAATGAGAAACGTCAATCTCCTAGGCTTCGGTTTTTGTGCACCTCTATCCATAACTCCAAAAGTAAAGTCAAAAAATGTATTGAAAAGAAGAGAGCGAAGCTCTAAGTTGAAAGTGCTGCGGAAACCGCAAGAGAAAAAAAGAAAAGAGTAGTTATCCACTTTCCCGGATTCATGCACCACATTCCTTAAAGTTTTCCATCCCTTTCCACATTCTAGACCTTGTTTGAAAGTCCTTAAGATCAAGAGAATGATATATGACTTGGTGATCTAAATTGAAGTTTCTTATGATTGATTTTGATAATATTTGAAGGTTATGATGTTTACATGGAAGTTTGATCAATTCATGAGTTTTCTTTACTCTTTACTCTTTGATTATGTGTATGAAAGTCTTATAAACGAATGAAGCAAGATTTGAGAATGATCTATTGATTAAAAAGCACATTCATCCAAAAGAAGTTTTGTTTTTGAGAGTATATCCATATTTCATCCTAACTTGAGTTTTAAAGCTTTTGAAAGACCTTGCTTAGGGACAAGCAAGTGGCAAGTATGGAGTTATTTGTTAGCATGAAATATTGTGATATTTTAGGCACGTTTTCTAAGTGTATTTCATCCATATTGGTGATCATTGATAAAGCATTGAAGCATTTGTGAGTTAGTTTACCTATTTTGTCGATATAGAGGTCTACATAAGCTTTGTGTTGATTATAGGCGAATAAGAGCTAAAACCGAACGGATTGAAGGAGAATGGAGATGAATTGAGCATGTCCAAGGATTGAGGACATCACTAGGAGCTAAGGAAGATGCTAAGTTGAAGAATGACACAAGATAAAGGAGAATTACGAGCTACTTGTGTTCCACGCCCTAAAATACGGCCATATTAGAGTCCACGCTCTAAACCACGGCCGTGGAACCTTGGCAACACAAGCGTGGACCATTCCAGTGACTTACACGGCTGTGGAAGATGTGAAGCAACCGTGACGAGTTTCCACGCTCTAAACCACGCTCTAAACCACGGGCGTGGAATCCCAAGGAACTGTGATTCTGGCGATCTTTTAACGTACAATTTGAAGCCACGATCTTTTACGCAATGGGCTGGACTCATATTTTATCTTGCCATATAAAAGGACGGAAAGAGAGAGATTCTGTCACCTCTGCTTAGACCTTCGCTTACGCTGATTGCACATGCCTAGGGTTTCAAGTTGGACGTGTGGAGATTGCTATTTCGCAACGGAGATTTGCAAAGAGTTGAAGATTTGGAAGTTACGCTTTGTCCTTAGGTTTGATTAGAAGACGGATTGACATACCGTTCTTCGTTCTTATCAAGGATTGTGATTGTTTGTGTTATTCTTAATCTACTTACATCATTCTTTTTGTTTGTAGATTTGAGATTGATTTGAGATTTATTCAAGGTTTTCGAAGGTTTTCATCTTTCATTCTTTCATTCTTTCAAATCTTGAATTTGATATCATAATGACTGTTGTTGGCTAAAACCCTTTAGCAATTCTAAGGTGAAGGGTTGATAGTTGTGGCTTAGATGATGATAGATCGATGGTGAACAGATTGGACCCTGAGAGTTAGAGAGAATCGTCGACGTACCTAAATCACGGTGTGTTCTTGAGTTCCACGGCCGTGGAATCTCAAGATCCACCCGTAATTTCCCTTAGTTTACAAACCTTGCTTTTACTTTAATCCAAAGTTAAAGATTTGCTTTAACTTAGTCTTGGCTTGCCTTTTCTAGGTGGTAGTGAAGCCTCAACAACCTCTACTTCTATTTCGAGTGTCACAACCTTAATCGGTTTAGTTAGTCTTGATCCTTGGGTTACAAGTTTGGGTATTTGATATTAATTCTTACCTTTAGATCATTTCTATACTGAAGCCTCAACAACCTTTATAGAGAGTATCTTTAGTTGAGCCATATAAAGTCTTGGAACTTCACCGTACATTGCTTTACATTCGTATACCTTTGCAAACCTTAACTCTGTCCTTATATCTTTAGTATATCTTGAATCGATTGTCACAACTGGATTCCTGGATCTTTAGGATTGTTGTTTTCCCAATATTTACAAAAGCTCATACATTTACTCGCTTGACAATTCTATAATTGGATTTAACCCCCCAAATCCCTGTGTTCGATACTCTGGAATTCTTGCTTAACTATATCGATCCGTACACCGCGGGTTCGCTTGCTTGATTCTAGTTTTATAAATTTAAAGCTTATTTGCACGCACGCTAAGTGGCGAACAGATGTCCAGCCAAGGAAGGACTACAGATCCGAGTTACTGTAAGTGTCCTCTTTTCCCTCTTCCTCATTCTCTTTATCTTCTTCCTCCCTTCACCCTTGTGGGAGCCCTAGGGCGAGATTCACCCAATTCTTCTATTCTTGTGTTCTCTTGTTGTTGATCTCGGGTAGGATGGAGTGTGGTAGGATGGATCCATGTAGTGGACATACAAGATGGAGCAAGCCATCCACGAGGTGCCCGTAAGTTCCTGCACATCAAAGAGAAGCCCGATAGTTCAACCTTTTGGAGCTCGACCGCACCCGCGGCTGGACAGTGCCGCGGCGGCGCCATCAGCCCCACAGCCGCAGGGGCTGCTGCAACAGCCGCAGGGGCGGTGGCTAACAGCACAAAACTGCAGGGGCGGTGCCACTGGCCATGGGGGTGGCCCAGCCAGCCGCAAGTGCGGCGCTAGAGTGCCGCAAGGGCGGTTATGCCCTTTCTTCAGCTCTTCCCGTGGCTGCGCTTCCTTTTTCCGCGACCGCGTTCCTACCCCAGTAAGTGCCTTCACTAATCTTGTCCGCCTCTTGTCACAGAGAGTTATGATAGAAGCATGCTAGGATGGCTTAGGTTAGTCTTGTGAATGCTAAGTAGTAGCTTTGGACCTTTAGGTGAGTGTTTGAGGACGTTAGAATGTTCTTAGTTTCGATGTGTGTGGGATCTTGAGTTGGTTATATTGTCGAGAGTGTTGGACTGTTCTTCTAAGGGTTGTGAATCTGTTGATTGTGGGGTGGTAACTAGATCTCTTGGATCTTTGAGGATATTGGTTTGGGACTGAGTTGTTATGTTGGAAGCCTCCAACGCAATGGACGGAGTGTATCATGTATCTTGTGTGTTTATGAGTGATGAGGATTGTGAGCACTAGAAGTCTAAGGACTTCTAGTTGGCTAGAGGGTTGATCTATCTTGAGTTGTGATTCTTTTGAGGATGTTGAGCCAAGAAGTCTAAGGACTTCTTGTTGACTAGAGTGATGTTGTTCTTGTGAGGATGTTGAACCTAGGAGTCTAAGGATTTCTAGTTGACTAGAGTGTTGTTTGATCGTTTGCGCTTCAGAGACTGGTAAGTCTATGGACTTATTTAGCTGGCTTCTTGTATGAGTGTATTGTGTATGAGTGGTGTTTGCTAGTTAGGATAATAACGAAACCGGATTAGGCCGACTTTATTATATTATGTAATTGACCCAAGTGTATGATAACGTGTCATGACATCATCTGCCTAGTTCTTGCGAGAGTCTAGGAGGTTCCCTGTACCAGCCCAGGCAGGTAGAAGGTCAGATGCATTAGCACCATTCCTTGTTAGTAAATGGGATTAGGGGCAAGGTTTGGGAATCCTTCGTGTCACAAAATAAGTATCATTAGTAATGACATATCACCTAATTAAAGATAACAAAAAGGATTGAGTGTTGAATGCTGATTGTGTATGTTGTGTGTTTGTGCTTTTACCTTTACACTTATTCATAGATTGTCAGCTAACGGTATTGTACCGCTTGTAGATGCCTGGCAGGTTAGAGAGGCGATCGAGTGATCCGGCGGTAGTGGGCAGCTGGGGTTCCGTGCATTATAGGACGGGACAATTTACCTTATTTCATGAATGTTGAGACTTATGATGTTACTTTGGTTTTGAGACTCGGCTGGATTGTTTTTCAGATTTGTACTTTTTACTTCCGCTCATGTTATAAAACTATATGTTTTTCCTTTTTATTTGTGCCGTGTTGTAAGGTCTGATGAAGTTGTTGTCAGGCTAAGGGCCGGGATCCATTGCGAGGTCCCAGCTCGTAGCATTCCGAGTCCTCTAGGAATCGGGGTGTTACATATACCAGGTCTAGTATGACATCAGATAACCTCCCAGACTCCACGGCGGGATGAAATAGAAAGGTTATCATAGCCACGCTTACGGGGCAATCAATATAAAACATAGGTCGGTATAAACGACATCTCATGCTATCATAGCAACACAATAAGCACACACCACTCATGCAAACACCAAATATAAGGATGGCAGCTAAGTAAGTCCTACGGACTTACCTCAACCTCGTACACAACTCAACCACAACAACCTCCAATCCTGAGAGATGGGCAGTGCCTAATAACAAGGCATAAAGATATATCAACCTCTATTCATCAAATGGGTCACACCTAGACCCAAAGGAATCCATAGGGATCATACTCAACCTCACAACCTCAAACAACATCAACCTAAATCCTTAAAGCCGTACAAGGCATAAACCGATCATAACCTCAACCAAACACATCCTCACACATTTAGCATGATCCTATACACACTTACTACGAAAGGAGGGAACAAAGGCATCCTAAGGAAGGCCTAGAAGAAACACACACATGCATAACCAAGTGCAACACCAAGCTGGTGCAGGTGGCGCTGGGGCAGCTCATTGCTGGCGCAGGGGCGGTCCAGAGATGGCGCAGGGGCGGCTGGTGTGCATAGACACACCACTTCGGCTCCTTCTTCACTCCTTTCTTCGATTCCTTTACTCCTTCTTCGTCCAAAACATATACATACAGAAACATACATATATATACATCAACATAAGCCAATCAAGACTGGAACAAGATCCAAACCTAAGGATCTAAGCTAAGATAAGGAAAGAGATGAAAAGATGAAGAGAAAGGGAAGGAAAGAAGAAAAGTCATGGAAGCTTACCAAATCAAGTTGTCTAGGAGAACAACACACCACCATCTATACCTCAAGCTTGCTCATAAGGCTTAACAACCTGAAACACAACAAAGCCAAGAAAAGCTAGGCAAGATCTCTCACAAACTCACAAAACTCACACATGGATCAAGAAGAGTCCAAAGGAGAAGAGAAGAGAAGAAGAAGAGCGTAGGGAGAGAGAGATGAAGCAAGAAAGAGATTGAGGAAACCCTCATTTGAAGGAAGAAGGCAATATAAAGGAGAAGGGGTCAAAAAGCAAGGCTCAGGTCAAAGAAGACGGCTACAGCACACCACAAACCGCAGGGGCGGCTGACTTGGCCGCAGGGGAGGCTCACAGACACGCAGGGGCGGGCATACAGGGGCGCAAGGGCGGCCCACTGCAACTCCAAAGGTGAAAGGCAGTTGCGTCTCCGCTGAGGCGCAGGTGCGGGATCTCTCGAAGACTAAGGCTCTTACATCTCACCCCCCCTAAAAACAAGTTTCGTCCCGAAACTTGCAAAATCCCGAAGTCTCTCAGACCCATAAGCTGAGGTATAACTCTCACTCTTTCTATCGGAGGTATCACATCTCCGTTCAAAAGATCATATCCTCTAACAATCTATAATCCTCAAACATCAACATGGAGGAATCATCAACTCCAGAAGACAGGGCCATAATGCTACCCAAAGGCGTAGAGGAATCACATCTCTCGCCATACCACATCACAAGGTATAGAGGAAGCACATCTCTAGCCAGAACATCCCACAGGCATAGAGGAAATACGTCTCTAGCCAAACCATATCACAGGCATAGAGGAAATACGTCTCTAGCCAAACCATAAACATATATATCGCATGGAGGAATCACATCTCCACTGAAACTATGTCCATCAAGGTAGCATGGAGGAAATAATCATCTCCAGCTGAATCCTAATCACACCCCAAATAGCGTGAAGGAAAAAACCATCTCCAGCCATAAATATAAAACATACTCAGATACCATGGAGGAAATAATCATCTCGAGCTATAACATACATCACGCTAGCACATCAAGATCTACTAAGATCATACATCACAGTATAGCTAGCATGGAATAAACACATCAAGGCATATAAGCACATAAGCACAAATGCACAATATTCCTCAAGATAGCACTTAGGTCTACTCGTGCTCCCACAACTGGATAGTTCCTCAGGATACTATCCTCAGTCTCTCACATAGCCTCTTCAGGTCCTCATCATGACCACGATGTCCTCAATATGGGAATGTCTTTCGAATGCAAGCGTCTTATATCTCATTCCAAGAATGTAACCAAATGCTCAACAAATATGTGGTTCAGCTTAACCACTCGATCATCATAACTCACAAAGTGTCTCAAACGTGGCATATACTCCCTTAGTTGAGACACAAGAAAACTGGGTGAACATCCTCTAACATCAGAGGTAAAGCTAAACACCATGATGCCTTCACAATACTGATCAAGTTCTCAAATAAACCGACATATTGGAAACTCAATTCCCCTTCTAGGCCAACAGGCCTGATGTTCCACAACGGAGATACTCTCAGCTAGACATGAACTCTGAATCTAAATTGTAGAGGTCAATGCCTCTTGTCTGCATACGATATCTGGCAACTCTGTACATCCAGTATTCTTCCTCTGATCAGCGTTACTTGAACTATGAAACCTTGAATCCGATCATGCGTTATTCTACTAATACTGCTAGGTCACTTCTAGTATAAGATATATGACCTCTATGTCTATATATATTGCCTCATAGGGCCATCCCAAAAAGATGCACATCCATCATTGTCATATAATAAACTCATTAATGGGAGGTAATCTAACCATCCATGCTTCCAATCTAACTTGTAACTCATAACAGATCCTCAAGGTCTAGATGGTCCTCTCTCACTGACCATTTGTCTGGGGGTGAAACGTAGTCGTGAAGTACAGACTCATCCCTCAAAGCAGTCTGAATTTGTTGTCAAACCTCGAGGTAAATCGCCTATCTCGATCAGAGACGACTGTCCTCGGTACACCATGGAGTCTCACTATCTACCTAGTGTACTCCTCCACCAATCCATTTATTGACCACGTCTCTCTGATAGGAATGAAACATGTCGACTTCATTAATCTGTCACCAACAATCCAAATAACCTCAATCTTCCACGGGGCCACAATCTCACAACAAGTCCATAGAGGTGTCCTCCCACTTCCACTACTGCACTAGTAGTGGGTGAAGCTCATCTCTAGGTCGGAAATGCTTCATCTAGTTACATCAACTACAATCTTCTTCATCAATATAAGTATCTCACTTCATGGTACATCTTACTCGTACTTGGATGTACTGAATAAGGTGTAAAGTGAGTATACAATAAGATTCTCTGTCTCTATTCTACATCAGCAGGCACACCGAAACGGTCACGACGCTTCAACACTCCATCTACTCCAATGGAGAACTGTGGTGCCTCATTACGAGACATCTTCTTTCCAAACCTCATCAAGGTCAGGCAAGTCCCCTGCTTATGTTGGACCTCATCTAACAGACCAGGTAGAACCTCTTAGGTATAATTGGGTATCCTTATCAAAGAACTAGTTGTCCACTCTAGCTAAGCTAAATCTCTCTGAAGCTGAGATTGAACTATTAGTCTTGCAATCATCTTCTCTTGGAGCATATTTCAGTTCAAGTTGTCAGCGAAAGGGTTCAACTTCTTTCAGACTCCTATGGTCTGTGGAAACCTAAGGTGTGATATCATGTAGGTACTATCTTCAAAACTTCAAGGCTTGAAGCACTACTGCTACTCTAATTAATGCATCAAGTAGTTCTTCTCATCCGTCTTCAACTATAACACACATACCAATAACTCTACTTCTCTGTAGTAATACACGTCTCAACTTAGCTGGGATGTATCACCGTAAAATACGGGATCCCCGGAATCTTCTGACTATGATAGAATGGAAGCAGAGGTCAAATGCCTCTTCAACTCTTCAAAGCTCTAGTATATTACTTGACAACACCCATCTGGTGGTCCTTCTCAAAAGACTCATAAGTAGATACACATTCACATAAAATTCTTCCTTCAAGCATTGGTATTAATCGGCTGAGCAGAGAAAACTATACATCCCTTAATGTTCATCAATATCGTCTAAGTTACAACATACTTAATTCTCGCCGGATCAACCATGATCCCACTGGCGGGAACAACATGGCCTAAGAAGGCTACCGCTAGCATCCCAACTCGTACTTAGAAAGCATAGCATACTGCCCTCTATCTCTCGACATCAGCAAAATTATCCTCAGATGATCGGTCTATTTCTCTCTACTACGAGAGTATACCGAAATATCATCAATGAAGATCACTACAACCAAATCAAGGAAATCAATGAAGATACTATTCATTAACTCCCTAAAGCTTGTCAAGGTATTCATCAGTCCTAAATGGCATCACTACATCTCGTAGTGTCCATAATGGTACAAAAGGTTGTCTTATGTACATCTTGCTCTCTCACCCTCCATTGGTGATATCCTGAGCGCAGGGGAATCCTAAAATACAATCGCTTCCTGAAGCTAACTCATTAGGTCGTCAATACGGATCAGGGAACACACTAGGGCAAAAGAAGCTCGTTTCAGTCAGTGATCAAATTTTCAATTAAAATATCTCAACAAGCACCATATCATATGATCCTTCCCAATCAGTATCGTATCATACTTCAACTCGATAACAATGTCCACACTCTGCTGAGGTGGCCACTAGACGATTCAGTAACATGTCTATAAACTCATAAGCCACTGGAATATCTTCCAACGTGGAACTTTCTTCTTCATGGCATAACATCAGAAAACATCACCTCTTGTGTTGTCATCTTCACTGCTCATATGGCACTAATAACAAAACTCATCTCTCCAAAGGTCATAGCCTCGGAAAACCTCTATCAAATCAATCTCAGTAGAAACTTTAACAACCTTCCAATTGATATCTAACATGACATGATATCTATTCATCCAAACCAGACACATAGTGACTTCCTCATGCACCTACGGCATGACAAAGAAGTCTATAAACATACACACGTCCCTGAATGAATGGGACAAACACATGTCTCACGGGTACCTTAGACCCCTAACAGGTAATCTTGTAAAGGAAAATCTATCTCCTATTGTTCCCACGTCCACTATTAACGCATGCATCAAAAGACAAGAAGTGCATAGCACTCATAACAAACAAAACTCCACTAGGTAAACCATTAAAAAGAATGGTACCTGTACAGCTAACACCGGTAGCTCTACTGCATAGCATCATTCAATCTCGGATCCATGCTCCTCAGGTATCACTGAGGTCGTTGTCATAACTTCCACTTCCACTCTTTCAACACTGGAAAGAGAAAGGTCTTGTTGAGAAGAAACACCACCTTGTTGACAGAAAGGGGCCAGATGGCCTAGTTCACCACAAGTGAAGCAAGCTATCGGTGCCAAAGGGCACTCAGAACGCAAATGATCCGGATAACCACAGTTGAAACATAATCATCCCATCCTTGCACCCTGTGTAGCTAAAGGGTATCTCAATTTTCGTCGTCCACCTTTCATGATCCTACTCCGGGAGGGAACTGATAAAGGCAACGCCTTGCCCTGTCGACAGAACTTCACTTTATGCCATGCTTTACCACACGTAAAGCATATGATGGGCGCCCTTCGGCACACAGCTCGCTGGTGTCCAAACTTTGCACAATTAAAACACTGTAGTTCCTTGCTAGTCGTCTTCATGGCAATAGGACGACTTGATTGTCCTAATATCTGACTTGGTTCATTATTCATCATCTTTGCTTCTCCACTAATTGATCCAGTCCATTACTTCTTCTCTGATCCTGAAGCTTCAGTTGGTCTTACCGACGTTGGTAAATCCTGTGTAGGTCGTCCAGCTAATACAACCTCTTATACTTGCTGCATATATTCTTGAAACTCAGATCTGCTCATGGAGACATGATCAGCCTCTTCAAACTCATTCTCTGCCATAGGCGAACCAACAGCGGAAACTGGTCCCTGACTTGACATGACTGGAGGAAGAGTAGGTGTACCCCTACCTCGTCCCACTACAGATACTACTCTAGTCTGAGCCATCTGTAGGATATACGCACCTAAACTTACAAGGCTACATATATGCCATATGTATCGATATATATATATAATACATCCACACAATCCATAATACACACATATATATATCTATGCTGCAGAGATCCATGGCAAAGGTGACGACTTCTCGTACATTCTAACCCAAAACCACACTTAAAACCAAAAACGTTTTAAAACGTCAAACCCCATGTGGGTTCTGTTTATTTTACCTATCAGACCTTATTGCAGGTAGCAAGTGCCATTGTTATCAACATTTTCTCTGATACCAACTTTGTAACACCTCGAATCTGCGGGACTCGGGATGCCACATTGGGCTAGGATTTCACAATTGATCCTGACCCTAGTCTGACAACAAGTTCACTGGACCTTACAACATGGCACCGACAGATATAAAACAAATACATAAAATGGTATAAACTGTATAACCAAAGTTAAACAACAACATAGCCGAGTATATAAAACGACATCCTCACACAGGAGGTACAAAAGATCATCCTCACGCAAGAGGGAAACACAAAAACCCGAACCAACCACGTAATATACGAGAGTCCTCGGCCTGTCACCCTGCTAGATCACTCAACAGCGCCTAACCTGTAAACATCTACAACACGGTATAAAACCGTTAACTAACCATACATATATAGGGTAATGCATAAGTACATACACAATCAGGAAGGATAAACACATCAACATGCTATCACACATTTACCCATTTTATCATCTTTATATAATGGTCAACCACTCAAATCGTATATATATCCATAGAGGAAAATATGTGACATGAGGACCGATCCATCCTCGCCTCTGAGCCTGATAGCCATCTGGAGTGGAATCGGTCACACAACCCGTGTACCCTGTGGGAGTGGCGTTGTGCCCTCCCCGTATACTAGGTTTGGCATGACATCAAAGAACCTCCCAGACTCCATGGCGGGATTAAAGGAAAAGGTTATCACAGCCACGCATATGGGGCAATCAATATAAAACATAGGTCGGTATAAACGACATCTCACGCTATCATAGCAACACAATAAGCACACACTACTCATGCAAACACCAAATATAAGGATGACAGCTAAGTAAGTGCTACGGACTTACCTCAACCTCGTACACAAATCAACCACAACAACCTCCAATCCTGAGAGAGGGGCAGTGCCTAATAACAAGGCATAAAGATATATCAACCTCTATTCATCAAATGGGTCACACCTAGACCCAAAGGGATCCATAGGGATCATACTCAACCTCACGGGTTATGCGAGTTTGCTAACGTCTTTGGCGAGCTATCAGGTTTACCTCCATAGAGGAGTGTAGACTTTGGCATTGATCTAGAGCCCGGTACGAGACCGATCTCTAAGGCTCCTTACCGTGTTGCACCTATCGAGATGCTTGAGCTTAAGAAGCAACTCGAGGAGTTAGCAAAGAATGGCTTTATTTGCCATAATGTATCTCCTTGAGGCGCACCAGTAATCTTCGTTAGGAAGAAAGACGGGTCAATGTGGTTATGTATCGACTGCCGAAAGCTGAACAAGGTGACGATCAAGAATAAGTACCCATTGTACCGTATCGATGATCTTTTGGATTAGCTACATGAAGCTTCAGTCTTTTCACGGATCGATATGAGATCTAGATATCACCAACTAAGGGTGAGAGAGCAGGATATAGCCAAGACGACATTTTGGACCAGGTATGGCCACTACAAGTTTGTAGTGATGCCATTCGGGCTCACGAATGCGCCCGTAGTTTTCATGGAGTTGATGAACAGCATCTTCGTCGACTTCCTATACCAGTTTGTACTTGTCTTCATATATGACATTCTAGTATACTCTCGTAGTTTATAGGAGCACGCACAACACTTGAGGATCGTTCTTTAGGTCTTACAAGATAGAGAACTTTACGCCAAGCTCTCTAAGTGTTAGTTTTGGATGTCCGAGCTAGCATTCCTTGGTCACATCATTTCAGCTAAAGGGATCAAGGTAGATCCTGTGAAGATCGAGTCAGTAGCATCATGGCCGTCTCCTAAAAACGTCAAGGAGGTACGCAACTTATTAGGATTGGCAGGTTTTTACCGGCGTTTTGTTGAGGGATTTTTGATTATCACCCGACAACTCACTTCCTTGTTGAGGATGTCTACGAGGTTCGTGTAGTCTAATCCATGCCTGCAGAGCTTTGAGGAGCTTAAGAAGAGGCTGACCTCTGCTCCTATCCTAGCTCAGCTAGAGGGCATTGAGGACTTTGTGGTTTACAATGACGCATCCAAGCTGGGCTTGGGATGAGTTTTGATGCAGAGGGGTAAGGTGATTGCTTACGCGTCGAGACAAATGAAGACGTATGAGGAGAATTACCATATGATCTTGAGTTGGCTGTTGTGGTTCATGCTTTGAAGATTTGGAGACATTATCTGCACGGAGTTACGTGTCAGATATTCACAGACCATAAGAGTCTGAAGCATATATTCACTCAACGGGAGTTGAATAACCGTCAGAGGAGATGGTTGGAATTGATCAAGGACTTCGACCTTAAGATCTTATACCACTCGGGGAAGGCTGATGCTCTTAGTAGGAAGACTCCCCGGGAGATGGCGATCGCTAGGCTGACACCTTAGCCACAGTTACAGCGAGACCTTGTGTGGCTAGAGATGAATATCCACTTTTTGGATTCTGACAACTTCCTATCTAGCTTAGAGATAGTACGTGCTCTATTGGGTGAGTTCCGACAGAAGTAAGAGAGTTGCCCAGCTTTGACACAGATCCGAGACAGGATGTCTCCAATAGAGGAGCCACGGTTTGCAGTTGGAGCCGATGGGATCTTGAGACACCAAGAGTGTGTATGTGTTCCTTCAGATAGATAGTTGAGACAAAGGATCCTTCAGGAGGCTCACTCTTCACCCTACTCAGGGCATCCTGGTGCAAGTAAGATGTGTCAAGATATTAGATGCTATTTCTTGTGTGGAGGTCTGAAGCTAGACGCCACGAGATATGTAGCTCAGTATGCGACTTGTCAGCAGGTCAAGATTGAGCATCATCGGCCAAGAGGCGAGCTACACCCACTTCCCGTTCCTTAGTGGAAGTGGGAGGACATCTCTATAGATTTTGTTACCGGTTTGAGACCGAGTCGAGGTTTTGATGCTATCTGGGTCATCGTAGATCAACTAACGAAGACTGCACGCTTTATTCCGATCAAGGAGATGTGGCCGGTAAGTCGATTGGCAGAGAAGTTCACTAGGCATATAGTGAGACTTCACGGAGTACCTAGGACTATAGTCACTGACAAAGACGGACGGTTTATATCGAGGTTTTGGCAACAAGTGCATGCCACCCTAGGTACGAGTCTACAGTTCACGACTGCTTATCATCCTCAGACCGATTGTTAGTCAGAGCGGACCATCCAGACTCTGGAGGACATGTTGAGGGCCTACGTGTTGGATTGGAGACAAGTGTGACCATATCACCTTCCCTTAGTGGAGTTTTCATATAACAACAGTTTGCACGCATCGATCATGATCGCTCCTTATGAGGCTTTATACGGACAGAAATGATGTACACCGTTGTATTGGGACAAGCCGAGTAGTACTAGTAGAGTAACACTTGAGCATATTCTGGATGATATGACTCGAGTAGCAATAATCCGAGAGCGGATGTTAGCAGCATAGAGTCAATAGAAGTCTTATGTAGATAAGAGGCGCAGACCTCTGGAGTTCAGAGTTAGAGCTTAGGTTTTGTTGAGAGTATCTCCGACACGAGACCTCTGACGTTTCCGTGTCAAGGGAAAGTTGAGTCCCAAATACGTCGGATCATTCAAGATTCTTGGGCGGATTGGAGATGTAGCATACAAACTTGCCTTCCCACCGAGGCTTGAGGGTGTTCACCCCATCTTTCATGTGTATCAGGTATGGGAGTATATACCGGACCCGGGACACATCGTCAGTCATGAGGATCTAGTGGTTCAGCCAGACCACACATTCGTTGAGCATCTAGTAGTTGTCGTAGAGCGTACTACGAGATGTTTGTGTTTGAAGGACATACCGATGATGAAGATTCAGTGGTCGATGCGAGGAGCAGATGAGGTAACTTGGGAGACATAAGATAGTATCTAGAGGAACTATCCACAGTTTTACGCTGAGCTTGATGCACCTTTAGCATAGTTGTGTGTTTCGGTTTTCCTCTTGTTGAGTTGCATACGCTTTTGTGACGTTCTGAGTTACGTGCCCCGTGTGGGAATATATGAGTTGTGTTCACTGTTTCCGTGTTGTTGTTGTGTGATCTTTCGGCTGTTGCAAGTTTTGGGACGAAACTTCTTTTTAGGGGGATCTGATGTAAGACCCCATTTTTGCCTTCGCCGCCCCTACGATGAAGAAGGCCGCCCTAGTGGCCTTCTGTGTCTGTCACCGCCCCTGCGGTGACAAGGGGCCGCCCCTGCGGCACGAACAATCTGTCCCTGTGGATTCGCTACAGATCGCACCCGATCTGTTTTTGTTCGTTTTATCTTCCTTCCATAGATAGAATATCCGATCTTCTATCTTATGGCCATACTTCCTTATCTTTTTCCATACCCTCGTGCTTTCCTTTATTTGCTTTAATCCAAATCTATTAACAAGAAAGAAGGTACTTAAGCAATCAAGATCACTATGAACTAGTCCAATAAATAAATTCCATTTTATACCTGTATCTTACGAAGCATTCGTGTATACTCTACAAACACTGAGGTAGCAATGGCTCCAATACACGCAAAAGGTTTGCTCAATGTTGTTTGACTAGTGATATTTCTATGGTCGTCTATACCCTATCCAAAATATAATCCTGACTTAGCACTAAAACAAGTATAGTGGTTAAGTAAGGGTCGAACCCAAGAGAGTTAAGGTGTTTTATTAGATGCAATTATTGATTATAGAAACAAGTAACAAAGGGGGGTTTTGGTTAAATTGATGCACAAAAACTTATGAAAACGAATAACGCAACAAGTAAGACAATAATGGGTGAATCTACACTAGGTTGATTCTAAGCATGCAATTGCTACTTTGGTGAGTTCCTTTTACAAGTTTTCAAGTAAACTCCCGTCTCGATCATATATATGTGTTGAGCCAACCGGCATCAACACAACTTAACAGGTTAGTGTTCCGTAAACCTACAAGAACAAATAACAAGTTAGCTTTCAAACAAAGACTAAGAGATATAAAGAAAAGATTAAAACCGTTAAGCTTATCTTTATATTTGTATTCCTTTTCTTTAAGTAATTACAACCCGTTATTACTTAAAGTTTACTACTAGATTAAAGACCCGAACCCGGAACCTATTAATCCTAGTTCTTTGCATGCACTTTAGAACCTAAGGTGATCAATCTCAAGTAATAGTAAAACATGCAATTAGACAATGGAGATCAAGGAAACACAAAGCATTACTGAATGAAAATTTATATTAAAGAAAACTTACAACCAAAGTAACAACGCAGCTTCGAACCAACCCAATGTAGCAAGAGAGTTAGCAACTCATTACAATGGAAATGATGAGAAAATTGGTTTCTAAGTAAAAAATGATGGATAACAAGTTAGATGATTCTAGCAATCAACCAAGGCCTATTTATACTACAAAAGACACTAAATAGGAGTAAATGGCCGGCCCAAAATAACCACTTTTAATGCCATAAAGGTGGTGTAAACAGCCGGAGTAAAGTTTCTATCATTGAGCCGTAGGGGCGGCCTTCAGCTCCGCAGGGGCGGTGAAGGCAAAAACGCTTGATCTTCTTCATGACCGTAGGGGCGGCTAGGAAATTCCGTAGGGGCGGATCTTTAATGCTCTTCAAACGTCTGACTCTTCAACTTCCTACCGTTTCTAATACCAAGCCGCCAGGGCGTCTCAATGTCAACGCAGGGGCGGTGACACAAACTCTTCATCTTCCAGCTCCCAGGTTGAGGCGTAGGCAGAGGTATAGGGGGAGGGGCAGGGGCGCTGGTCTTCGCTTTTTCAAGGCAAGTCACCGCAGGGGCGCCAGAGGTTGACGCAGGTGCGGTGACAGTCTTCGTGGCTGGCGCTAGCGAAGGCGCAAAGAGCGCTCCGGAGTAAGGTGTCACCCGCAGGGGCGGTGACAAGGCTCCGCGGGGGCGGTGAAGCAACAAAAGCTTTGCTTCGTGAACGATCTTCACTCCTAAGTGCTTATAACTCCTTTCTTAGCTTCTTTTAGTCTTCTTCTTCTGGACCAAGGAGTTAGTAGCATAAACCAACACAAATGCAATAAAAAGACTCTAAAAACTATCCTAATTGATAGTGATTCCATCACCTATCATTGTTCCCGCAACATTGT
This sequence comes from Fagopyrum homotropicum, assembly GCA_033239125.1. Classification (NCBI taxonomy): domain Eukaryota; kingdom Viridiplantae; phylum Streptophyta; class Magnoliopsida; order Caryophyllales; family Polygonaceae; genus Fagopyrum; species Fagopyrum homotropicum. The sequence goes on along the minus strand of BSWB01000007.1, from coordinate 50,724,344 downwards.
AATCTTTGGATGAAGCATCAATACCTATACACAAAATCCATTTTGTCACCAACTAAATTATTTGATCAAGTAAGATATCTTATAACCCACAACATGGCGTTCAAATCTAAATAGATAGCGCAAAGAAAAACCGAAGTATTTGTTGGACCGATTGTGTTTCCTTACACAACTATTCTGATTCGGATTGGGAGTTTAGAATTGCGGTTGTATTCGAGAATCTTGCCGTCATAGGGTCATCCTCAATTGAAAGCTTCAAACTGGAGGTGAGATCCATTGAGGACAGATGTAAAGAAAGAGAGGGACGGCATAGGCGGTGAGATAGGTTAGGGATAGTAAAGCCAAGAGTTTTTTATATCGACTTTTAGATGTTGAATTTTTATATGTTTAAAAAAATTTTACTTGCGTCGGCGTAGGTGTATGTCACAAACGATGAACTAATTACGACGGCATTTGATCGCAATCGGAAATGATTGACCCATCGAGACGGCAACTTACTACCGTTGCAAGCTTGTGTCGCAAATTTACTTTTTTTTGTAGTGTGATTATGAGGAGACCTTTGCTCCGGTTGATAGGTTAGAAGTCATACGTATGCTACTTACATTTGCATCCTTCATGAACATAAAACTTTTTCAAATGGATGTTAAGTGTGCCTTTCTTAATGGCTTCTTAGAAAAAGAAGTCTACGTTGCTCAACCCCCTGGTTTTGAAAATGATGAATTTCCGCATCTTGTTTTTAAATTCGAAAAAGCTCTTTATGGTCTTAAACAAGCTCCTCGAGCTCGGAACGAAAGATTGTCCAAGTATCTTCTAGAAAATGAATTTAAAAGAGGTATGATTGACAAAACTTTGTTTGTCAATCATACCTCAGGCAACGATTTATTAGTAGTACAAATATGTGTTGATGATATATTATTTGGTGCTACTAACGATTCTCTATGCAAGGAATTTTTAAATATTATGTGTACAGAATTTCAAATGAGCTTGATGGGAGAGTTAAATTTCTTTCTTGCTCTTCAAGTTACTCAAGTTAAGAAAAGAATCTTTCTAAACCAAGCAAGTATACCAAGGATTTGCTCAAGAAATATAAAATGGATCAATCCAAGGTAGCAAAAACTCCAATGAGTTCTACTCTTTCATTAGATCAAGACAAGAATGGTAAGAGTGTCGTACAAAAGGAGTATAGAGGTATGATCACTTCTTTGTTATATCTAACCGCTAGTCGACCTGACATAATGGCCTTAAGGATCTAGGGTAACGGTATACACGTCAAAACACATTTCACCTCGTTGGCTATTCAGATGCAGACTTTGTAGGCTATAAGGTCGATAGAAAGAGACCTTTTGGATGATGCCAATTCTTAAGGTCATCCCTAATCAATTGGCACTCCAAGAAGCAAAATTTTGTCGCCATGTCCATAACTGAAGCTGAATACATAGCTGTTAGAGCTTGTTGTTCACAAATTCTATGGATAGCTCAACAACTTCGTGATCTTGGTTTTGATCTTAAAGGTATACCTATTAAATGTGATAATACTGTTGTTATTTCGATAACCAAAAATCATGTGTAACATTCAAGAACCAAGCATATCGACGTAAGTCATCATTTCATACGTGATCATGTTGAAAAAGGTGACGTTAATATTCATTTCGACTAACTTGCAGCTTGCAGATTTATTCACTAAACCTCTACCTGAAGATCGTTTCAATTTTATTATATTGGAACTTGATAGGTTGAACAAGGAAGCATGATCTTAGGGGGAGTAAATCATTTTATTTTCTCCTAATAATGTTGTCTATCTTCCCATTTCAAGGCCTTAAAATGCAATAAAAGGTCTTGAAATGGAATTTAAAGACAAAAGTGATAAATCCGGATCGGATTTATGTATTTCATCTTTTTAGATGTCTGATCATTAAATCATTTTAAAGAAAAAATTTTAAAATAATTTCAAAAACTTTTACCAAGATTTTGTTTTCAAAATTCAAATCTCTATTTTGAAAATTGGCTGTGATTTATGAGAGAAGATATGCAAATTAAAATTCGGCTATCAAGGACTTGATTCTATCAAGATTTTAATGTGCCTTCAATTGATTTGACATCTCCTTTTTAGAAGCAACCTTTCCCTTTCTTCTTATCACCTCTTTCCTTATGTTCAAAATTTTTACAGCCCACTTTTGCACTTTACTCTTTCAGTTTTCAAACACTCTCACACAAACAGTTCTTCTCCACCTCCACCCAAAGATATTTGGTTCACATCTCCTCCAAATCAGCATAGCCATCTCCTCAAGAAAATGTTGAGATCTCCGCTCACACAGGGTAGCCAGCAAATTGGTTCCGGAACTTCAACGAAACAGGGACTTAGCTAGACGGATTTCATAATCATCCACTTTGCATGTGTGATTCCGTCGATCTAGAATTTTTGAAGTCACTGAAGTTGTCATGCATTGCTCTGCTAGAGGGTTGTTCCATTTGGAAGATACTTAACCCATGGGAGGTGACATTCACAAGGCTTAACAAATTGTTCTATGTGAATCTAACGGCAAGAAGGGATAGAGGAAGCCTAACCCTAAAATCAGTGGTAAAAGGTACGCTTATTATTCTCACACCAATTGTTATCAGTCAAATTTTAGGGCATTCTACTACCACCTCTTACAACCATCCCTCTCACACTGAAAGCATTAGGTTGGCAAAGGAACAATTTCTCATTCCTAACTCCTCCTTCCGCCAACTCGCACATACCTCTTTAACCCTAAAAGTCAAGATAATTTTTACCCTACTAGTTAGATGTGTGATTCCCAAAACAAATTCAAGGGTATTGTTGACGGATCAAACTCTAGAGTTGATCAATCAAATAATGACTGGACTTGATGTTGATTTGCCTAAACTTATCCTTAACCACATGGTTCACACCATTAACTCCACCCGAGCCATTCCATTCACATATGCAAATCTCCTCCGCAAAATCTTTTCCCATTTTCCATCGACACCTCGACTCAGGATCAACAGATGGCGACTGGGAAAATTCACGAGAACTACCTTGCACGTTCAGGGGTCGAGAAAACACTGGTTGAGCAATGGAAATTAAAAGAAAAATCCTTGGCTATGACGTCTCTGTCTATGGCTCTTTCAGTGTCAAAAACGAGGTTAGATGGGTGTTCGCTCAAAAGGGTGTGCGTCAAAGTCTTAATATTTATATCTAGAACTCAAAAGCAAAGCGAACCCGCAGTGTACGGATCAGCTGTAGAAAGGTAAGAATTCCAAAGTCGAACTCAGGGATTTGGTGAGAATAATTCCGATTTCAATTATCTAGCGAAAGTATAAAAACTTTTGTGATTTGATAAAGAGAGAAATGATTCCAAGGATTCAAGTATCCGATTTAGGCTTTCGATTCAAGACACTTCTATAGGTATAGGACAGAATTTATATTGCCAAGATTAAATGTTCAAAGGTAGGATTCGTACGATGAAGTTCCGAAACCTATATGACTAATCTATAAGTTCTCTCTATAAGGGTTGTTGAGGCTGCAATATAGAAAGATCTAGAGACAAGAATTATGTTCAAACTAACTATCTAAAACTCCAGGATATGACTCTCCAAAGTAAAGATTAGAAAGCACACTTAAAATCTTAATAAAGGGTGTTGAATCTCTTTATTACCCAAATCTTGCGATCTTAATCTATTAAATGTAGAAACAGGTTTGAAGTGCCTTCATACATTCAATTAGAGGGTAGAAAGGTTAATCAAGATTGGGATTTAGACAAGGATTAGTTTTGATTAAAAATTAGTTCAATTAAAGTTCGTCAGAAGAATAAATCGCCCTATTCATAAGAAAATCGGCCGATTTTCCTCAAGAACAGTCCGATTTTCCTGTTTGTCGCAAAACTAAAATCTAAACTCTCAGGGTCCTAATGTTTGAATGAGTTCAGTCTATCATCATCTAAGCCTTAATCATCAACTATCCTCCCCAGAATCACAAGGTTTTTAGCCAACCATTTTCAAAATCGAATCAAATTAATTTTTGAGAAAGATATCGCAAAGAAACCAATTCTTGAATGAAAAAATCAATAACTTTCAAATCTGTAAACAATTGTCAAATCTGCTCAATGTATCTCTCAAACAACTCAATTTCGTATTCACAAACCACAAACAATGCAATGGATAAAGAAATCTCACAATCAAAGATCAAGAATAACTTTCCGGCAAAAGCTCTTAAATCTCTCTCCAAGAATCGTCGATTTCTCCAAAACGTGTAAAGATTTCCCGCTGCGGCCTTCTCGTCTTCGTTCCTAGGGTTATCCTCTATACTTTCTTGCAGATGGGCCGTTTGGCAAAACTCTCCTCTAGCCCAAAATAATTGGGCTTTGTGTCATCTTTCCATTTGGCCGAATCGTGAAGAAAATCGACCCAGTCGATTTAGGTGCAAAACCGTTCGATTTCAAGGTATGAAAATTGTCCGATTTATATATATATTGGCACGATTTTCTTCAACAGAAAGTGCTCTTCCTTTGGTTCGTCTTCTATGCTTCTCCTTTGCAATTCCTTAGCTCTTTGTGATCCTTCTAAGACTCCTTTAGCTTCCTTAACATCCTTAGATGCTTCTTGCTCTATTTTTGCTTCCAATTCCGCTCCATTTACCTACAATTCATCAAAATCTCGTGTAGACCTCTATTTTCAACAATTGATTGAATAGAACATAAAAAGCATACAAAATCTCTCTAAATGCAAGGTAAACTGAGACAATCTTCTACAATATGCATGAATATGATGGTTCATAATTCATGTCATCAGGTTGCTTCGTCATCAACACATGTGGCAAACAAAGATGCTAGAAATCAAGCAAGAATTCCAGAGTATCGTGCAAATAAGCTTTAAATTTATAAAACTAGAAATCAAGCAAGCGAACCCGCAGTGTACGGATCGACGTAGTTAAGCAAGAATTCCAGAGTATCGAACACAGGGATTTGGGGGGAACAAATTCAATTGTAAAGTTGTCAAGCAATAAAAGGTTAAGCTTTGCAAATGTATTGGGAAAACAACAACTCTAAAGATCCAGGTATCTAATTTAGGCTTTCGATTCAAGACACTTCTATAGGTATAGGACAGAATTTATATTGCCAAGATTAAATGGTCAAAGGTAGGATTCGTACGATGAAGTTCCGAAACCTATATGACTAATCTATAAGTTCTCTCTATAAGGGTTGTTGAGGCTGCAATATAGAAAGATCTAGAGACAAGAATTATGTTCAAACTAACTATCTAAAACTCCAGGATATGACTCTCCAAAGTAAAGATTAGAAAGCACACTTAAAATCTTAATAAAGGGTGTTGAATCTCTTTATTACCCAAATCTTGCGATCTTAATCTATTAAATGTAGAAACAGGTTTGAAGTGCCTTCATACATTCAATTAGAGGGTAGAAAGGTTAATCAAGATTGGGATTTAGACAAGGATTAGTTTTGATTAAAAATTAGTTCAAATAAAGTTCGTCAGACGAATAAATCGCCCTGTTCATAAGAAAATCGGCCGATTTTCCTCAAGAACAGTCCGATTTTCTTGTTTGTCGCAAAACTAAAATCTAAACTCTCAGGGTCCTAATGTTTGAATGAGTTCAGTCTATCATCATCTAAGCCTTAATCATCAACTATCCTCCCCAGAATCACAAGGTTTTTAGCCAACCATTTTCAAAATCGAATCAAATTAATTTTTGAGAAAGATATCGCAAAGAAACCAATTCTTGAATGAAAAAATCAATAACTTTCAAATCTGTAAACAATTGTCAAATCTGCTCAATGTATCTCTTAAACAACTCAATTTCGTGTTCACAAACCACAAACAATGCAATGGATAAAGAAATCTCACAATCAAAGATCAAGAATAACTTTCCGGCAAAAGCTCTTCAATCTCTCTCCAAGAATCGTCGATTTCTCCAAAACGTGTAAAGATTTCCCGCTGCGGCCTTCTCGTCTTCGTTCCTAGGGTTCTCCTCTATACTTTCTTGCAGATGGGCCGTTTGGCAAAACTCTCCTCTAGCCCAAAATAATTGGGCTTTGTGTCGTCTTTCCATTTGGCCGAATCGTGAAGAAAATCGACCCAGTCGATTTAGGTGCAAAACCGTTCGATTTCAAGGTATGAAAATCGTCCGATTTATATATATATATTGGCACGATTTTCTTCAACAGAAAGTGCTCTTCCTTTGGTTCGTCTTCTATGCTTCTCCTTTGCAATTCCTTAGCTCTTTGTGATCCTTCTAAGACTCCTTTAGCTTCCTTAACATCCTTAGATGCTTCTTGCTCTATTTTTGCTTCCAATTCCGCTCCATTTACCTACAATTCATCAAAATCTCGTGTAGACCTCTATTTTCGACAATTGATTGAATAGAACATAAAAAGAATACAAAATCTCTCTAAATGCAAGGTAAACTGAGACAATCTTCTACAATATGCATGAATATGATGGTTCATAATTCATGTCATCAGGTTGCTTCGTCATCAACACATGTGGCAAACAAAGATGCTAGAAATCAAGCAAGAATTCCAGAGTATCGTGCAAATAAGCTTTAAATTTATAAAACTAGAAATCAAGCAAGCGAACCCGCAGTGTACGGATCGACGTAGTTAAGCAAGAATTCCAGAGTATCGAACACAGGGATTTGGGGGGAACAAATTCAATTGTAAAGTTGTCAAGCAATAAAAGGTTAAGCTTTGCAAATGTATTGGGAAAACAACAACTCTAAAGATCCAGGTATCTAATTTAGGCTTTCGATTCAAGACACTTCTATAGGTATAGGACAGAATTTATATTGCCAAGATTAAATGTTCAAAGGTAGGATTCGTACGATGAAGTTCCGAAACCTATATGACTAATCTATAAGTTCTCTCTATAAGGGTTGTTGAGGCTGCAATATAGAAAGATCTAGAGACAAGAATTATGTTCAAACTAACTATCTAAAACTCCAGGATATGACTCTCCAAAGTAAAGATTAGAAAGCACACTTAAAATCTTAATAAAGGGTGTTGAATCTCTTTATTACCCAAATCTTGCGATCTTAATCTATTAAATGTAGAAACAGGTTTGAAGTGCCTTCATACATTCAATTAGAGGGTAGAAAGGTTAATCAAGATTGGGATTTAGACAAGGATTAGTTTTGATTAAAAATTAGTTCAATTAAAGTTCGTCAGACGAATAAATCGCCCTGTTCATAAGAAAATCGGCCGATATTCCTCAAGAACAGTCCGATTTTCTTGTTTGTCGCAAAACTAAAATCTAAACTCTCAGGGTCCTAATGTTTGAATGAGTTCAGTCTATCATCATCTAAGCCTTAATCATCAACTATCCTCCCCAGAATCACAAGGTTTTTAGCCAACCATTTTCAAAATCGAATCAAATTAATTTTTGAGAAAGATATCGCAAAGAAACCAATTCTTGAATGAAAAAATCAATAACTTTCAAATCTGTAAACAATTGTCAAATCTGCTCAATGTATCTCTCAAACAACTCAATTTTGTGTTCACAAACCACAAACAATGCAATGGATAAAGAAATCTCACAATCAAAGATCAAGAATAACTTTCCGGCAAAAGCTCTTCAATCTCTCTCCAAGAATCGTCGATTTCTCCAAAACGTGTAAAGATTTCCCGCTGCGGCCTTCTCGTCTTCGTTCCTAGGGTTCTCCTCTATACTTTCTTGCAGATGGGCCGTTTGGCAAAACTCTCCTCTAGCCCAAAATAATTGGGCTTTGTGTCGTCTTTCCATTTGGCCGAATCGTGAAGAAAATCGACCCAGTCGATTTAGGTGCAAAACCGTTCGATTTCAAGGTATGAAAATCGTCCGATTTATATATATATATTGGCACGATTTTCTTCAACAAAAAGTGCTCTTCCTTTGGTTCGTCTTCTATGCTTCTCCTTTGCAATTCCTTAGCTCTTTGTGATCCTTCTAAGACTCCTTTAGCTTCCTTAACATCCTTAGATGCTTCTTGCTCTATTTTTGCTTCCAATTCCGCTCCATTTACCTACAATTCATCAAAATCTCGTGTAGACCTCTATTTTCGACAATTGATTGAATAGAACATAAAAAGCATACAAAATCTCTCTAAATGCAAGGTAAACTGAGACAATCTTCTACAATATGCATGAATATGATGGTACATAATTCATGTCATCAAAATACCCCATACTTGCCCCTTGCTTGTCCCCAAGCAAGACTCAAATTTAGAATATAAGATGTCATGGATTATGTATGTATGAAAACTCAAAAACTTTTCTTTTGGTAGTGCTTCTTCTTATTGGATCACCCTCAAAGTGATGTTTCAAGACATAAAAAGGCAAAGCATGTATCAATGATGACTATAAGATGAACAAACTCCCTTTTCTTCCTTGAAAGCATAAATAAAGAACATGATAAAGGTGTAGAGGTAATCAAAGTCAAACAAATCTAAGCCATTAAGTCTTAAACACATGCATAAAAGTATCAAGGTCTTCTAATCAAAGGAAAGGTTCAAGAAACGTATTGAGGGAAGGAGTTCTTTTTGGCAATTGTGGTGCTAATCCGGGAAAGAGGAACACATAACACCTTCAAGAATTTTCTTCACCGCACATGCTTCGCATGTAGAAAGCTTTGCTTTCATTATACTTTACTTTTTGAGAGTATGGACAGCGGTGCACAAAAAACGAAGCCTAGGAGATCGGCGTTTCTCAATTTCGAGATGCCTCAAACCCTTGATGCACATAACATATCCCGTTAGGACTTGTCGTTCAATCGGACTTTGGCAAGACACAAACACCCGGCTATGTGAATGGTGCCGAGTTACTCATCCTCATGTTCAACGTCCCCAAACTCATGAATTTCTACACTTTCTTTTTAATACTTTTTCCTTGGCCCTCCCACATCAAACATGCCTTTTTTCAATCACCTATCCTAATTCCCGGATGGTAAAAGGAGGGTTACATATTTCATTGAGGAGCTAGCATGATCAAGATATGAGAAAAGAAAAGAAGTGAATTGCCTTAGTCATCCTTAAATGATGTAAAAGAACTTGCAATATAGCTTCGACTATTATTTCATTCTCTTATCAAAACAACTAAATCATATAACTTATTCATGTGTTCAAGTAACAAAAGCAAATTCATTCATGCTATAATCAAAATCTCAACACAACTAAGCATCTTTTTGCCTATCCATATACACAATTCTCATCATAGAGGTCATTTCCATATAAGAAGCACTAAAAATTTTTGAAAATTCATAGGATTTGAAAAAGATCATGCAAATGCAAGTGTCATAATGGAAAGTAAGTAGTGCAAGAGTTATTACAAGCCAGATTTGTCAAGAGTAGTGGAAAGTACATAAAGTGCTAAAGTGAAACATAAGGTATTGTAAGTACCCCCACCCCATACTTGACATCCACATTGTCCCCAATGTGAAAATAAAGCATAGAAAGGAGAAAAATACTTACAATGTAAAAGAAGTGGAAGCTCAATCCTCAGTCGGTGGTGGAGGTGGTGGATAGGGATACATCGGTGCGCTAGGATCGTAGAAGTGGCCAAACTGGTGGTAGTACATGTCTCTCATCTGGCCATCATAGGATGAATGCCTAGCGTCCGTCTCCTCCCTATAATTCCTGAACTGGGTGTTCAGGGTCTCGTAGTCGGTGCTGAGGGTACGGTAGTCGGTGTTGAGGCTCTGGAAACTAGTGACTAGCTCCCTGAAGTGGCGTGGAGCTCGGCGTCCTCGTCTAGGGCCTGGAGCATGTGCATAAGAATGTCGAGGTGGCTGTATGTCATCCTCCGTCTCCTCATCCTGCCTACTAGTCCTGCTCGGTCCTGCACCATGAGTATCAGTGTCCATGGCATCCGTAGCATGTCCGCTATGAGGATCATTCTCAAACTCGAGCATGGTCTCCTGTCCTCCATCCTCATCCTCCTCCTCTAAGTCACCTGCATCATCATCATAATAAGTAAGAGGTGAGAACTCCTCAAGCATCGACTCAAAGGTCTCCTTCCAGTTCCTCTTGTTCCGAATGGTGTATTCGGATTTCCATATGATCTCGGATGGCTTCTTCTTCGGATCCCTGTGCCATGGCATCGGCACATGAAGAGTTCCTCTCCCTCGAGGAATCAAGACCTGTCGAACCACCAACCTCTGTGAGCCTAAAGGAAGGGCACTCTCAGCTAGAGTGCATCCGGAGAAGTCCAATCCCATGGTCTTAGCCACATGAGTTACAAGACCTCCTGCACAAATGTCGCCCTTAGCTTTGTTGGCTATCTTTCCTAGATAGTCAGCAAGCATGGTGGCGATGTCGGGAATGGTGGTGGATGTCATGCAGTAGAGAATGAAGAGCTCATCAGCCTTGAGCTTCTGTGGAGTCTCCGTCCGGGCAAATAAACTCTCGCTAAGTATCCTATGCACTACCTTAAAGGAAAGGTTGTACATACTTGTCTCCTTGGAGTTTCCGGGTCTCCACTTATCCCCTCCGTACTCACCTACGGAAATAGCCTCCCAAAAATCACTAGCACTGAGACCTCTAGCAAATGTGCCTGCATCTGAATAAGAGAAACCGAACAAGTCGCCAAAAGTGTCAATGGACATAGTGTGGTCTTGGCTCATGAGGCGGAAAGTGACCATCCTTTCCCTAGGGTCGTGCTCAAACGTGCTAAGGAATTCTAGGGTGATCTCTCTATAAGCATCCTCCCTAATCGTAGAAAACTGTCTCAACCCAGCTCTGTCTAGCATCATATCAAAATCCTCTCGAACATACAACGAATCTAAGTCATCAAGCACTATGTAGCGAGGAGGGGTGAATGGGCGATCTACAATGCGTTCATAGCGTTTCTTGTGCTTGGATAGGGGAGGGGGAAGCTTAGGGATGTTGGTAGGTGGTGGTGGAGGTGGGGCAGGGGCTTTAGAAGAAGATCCCTTCTTCTTCCCCGTGTTTCTAGTTATCCTCTTTACAAGATCCATTCTAAGTCCTAAAAATCGACCTGTTCTTCACAAAAATCGGCCGATTTATCTGGGCTGGGTCGATTTTTATCTCGATTTCAATGATTCTCACAATTTTGTAAAGTTCTGTTCAATCTATCACCACCCACAGTTCCCTACAATGATTTCTAAGCAGATTCTTCTATCAATTCCAACAAACAAACACTTCCTAAGCAAACTTCAATTTCGAATGAGAAACTTAGGTTTTGGAAAGAAAAACCTGAATTCCTTATGGAGGAGTCGATTGCCGTGCGTGTTGTTGTTAGATCCTTGTTCCTTGTTGAAAATGCTTCAGTTTGGAGCCAAGAATCACTCAAAATGGTTAAGGAATGAGGATTGTAGGGTGTGGCGATTTTTCGGCTTTCTTGAGAGAGGGAAGTCGAGAATTGGGGGTTTTGGAATGAAGAAGATCGAGTGTAATGTCCTTATATAGGGTCGATAATTTCTGAAGAAAATCAGCCGATTTATCTGGTCGATTTATTTGTCGGGTCGATTTTTGTTTCTGTCAAAAAAAATCGGTCGATTTATTTTGACAGGTCGATCTCCAGGTCGATTTTAATTTCTGTTGAAAAAAATCGACTTGCTCTATTACTGAATCGGACGATTTACTTATGGTAACTCGATTTCCTTCCTTGTTTTTCTTGAATCTCGAAGATATAACTCATTTATGCTCCATTCTCCATGAATCTCTCACATTTGAACCTAATTTCCTGCGATTAATGACACGACAAACCAAGAGTGCATCGAGGAACAAATAAAAAACGAAAAAAAACAAAGTAATTAATCTACTCTAACTAAGTGATGGAAAGAAGGGAAAACTATACTATCATGGGTTGCCTCCCAAGAAGCGCTTTATTTAATGTCTTTAGCTGGACGGTGTATGATGTTGTGTTCAATGGAGGAGGATAGGAGCTATCTCCTCGACCGGAGCTTCCGGTGTGTATTTCTTCAACCGTTGGCCATTAACCTTAAAACTTCCGCTTTGTTCACCCCATACTTCAACTGCACCATGGGGGAAAACTCGTTTAATTACATAAGGTCCTGTCCAACGGGATTTGAGCTTACCTGGAAATAGACGCATCCTTGAGTTGAATAGGAGGACTTGGTCTCCCTCCTTCAAGTCTTTTGGAATGATGTGCTTATCATGCTAGCGCTTTGTCCGTTCCTTGTAAATCCTTGCGTTCTCGTACGCATTTAGTCGGATCTCATCCAGCTCATTGATGTCTAAGAGCCGCTTCTCTCCGGCTTCTTTCATATCGAAGTTGAGCCACTTGATAGCCCAATAAGCTTTGTGCTCTAGCTCTACAGGAAGATGACATGATTTACCATAAACAAGATTATAGGGAGTCGTACCTATTGGTGTCTTGAAGGCTGTCATATATGCCCATAGTGCATCGTCAAGCTTTATTGACCAATCTTTCCTCGTTTTAGAGACGGTTTTCTCTAAAATCCCTTTAATCTCTCTATTGGATATCTCGACTTGTCCGCTGGTTTGCGGGTGGTAAGGTGTAGCTATCTTATGGGTCATCCCATACTTAGCCAATAGAGTCTCAAATCGACGGGCCGTGAAGTGCGTTCCTCCGTCACTAATGATGGTTCGGGGAGTTCCGAACCTTGGGAAGATCGTTTTATTGAGGAACTTCACCACTACCATTGCATCATTAGTAGGAGAAGCGATTGCCTCTACCCATCTTGAGACGTAATCTACGGCAAGAAGTATATATTGGTTACCGCATGAAGATGGAAAAGGTCCCATAAAGTCGATGCCCCATACGTCAAAGATCTCTACTTCTTGTATGTTGTTGAGAGGCATCTCATTCCTCCTGGATATATTACCTGTCCTTTGACAAGCATCACAAGAAACAACAAACTTTTGCACATCTTTGAAAAGCGTAGGCCAATAGAAGCCGGAACGAAGTACCTTAGCACAAGTCTTGTGGGAACTTGCATGTCCGCCACATGGTAAAGAATGGCAATGGCGGATGACACTATCCACCTCATCTTCGGGAATACATCTCCTGTAAATGCCATCTGGACCTCTTTTGAATAGAAGAGGTTCGTTCCAATAGAATTGCCGGACGTCTCTAAAGAACTTCTTCTTTTGAGCATATGAAAGTCCGGGTGGAATCTCCTGACAAACAAGGTAATTCACAATGTCAGCAAACCATGGATCATTACCTTGTGATATGTGTTGAAGACAATCTTCAATCTCGTGCAGCTGCTCGTCAGGGAAGGAATCGTCTATCGGAAGTTCATCCGACTCGCCGGTGAGTTGCAGAAGACGACTAAGGTGATCGGCAACGGAGTTCTCCGATCCTTTCTTATCACGGATCTCTAAATCGAACTCTTGCAAGAGTAAGATCCATCTTAGAAGCCTTGGCTTCGCATCCTTCTTCGTGAATAAGTATCGAATTGCAGAATGGTCCGTGTAGACTATCACCTTCGCACCTACAAGGTAGGAACGAAATTTCTCAAAAGCGTATACTACGGCTAAAAGTTCCTTTTCCGTAGTTGCATAATTGTATTGAGCCTCATCTAGCATTTTGCTAGCGTAGTAGATGGCATGAGTGCGACCATCTTTCTTCTGTCCAAGAACGGCTCCTATAGCGACGTCGCTTGCGTCGCACATGACCTCGAAAAGAAGAGTCCAATCGGGTGGTTGAATGATTGGTGCCGAAATCAAAGCTTCTTTGATCCTGCAAAAAACATCTAAGCAATCTTTCGAGAATTCAAAAGTCGCATCTTTCATCAAAAGATTAGTCAAAGGTTTTGAAATCTTAGAAAAATCCTTTATGAATCTCCTATAGAATCCCGCATGTCCTAAGAAACTTCTAATTCCTTTTACCGAAGAAGGGGGAGGTAACTTCTCAATGGTTTCTATTTTAGCTCTATCAAGTTCTATTCCCCTTTGTCATACTAGATGACCTAACACAATCCCTTCGGTTACCATGAAATGACACTTTTCCCAGTTTAAGACTAAGTTAGTGTCCTCACATCTCTTAAGAACTAGTGAAAGGTTATAGAGACAGTTATCAAAGGAAGAACCATATACCGAAAAATCGTCCATGAAGACTTCCATGATATTCTCTACATATTCGGAGAAGATTGCCATCATACACCTTTGGAAGGTGGTTGGAGCGTAGCATAAGCCGAATGTCATTCTTCTATAAGCAAACGTACCCCATGGGCACGTAAAAGTCGTCTTCTCTTGATCATCCGGATGAATTGGAATCGGAAAGAAACCGCTATATCCATCTAGATAACAAAAGTAAGAATGTTGGGCTAACCTTTCCAACATTTGATCGATAAAAGGAAGGGGGAAGTGGTCCTTCCTTGTAGCCACGTTCAGTTTGCGGTAGTCGATACACATTCGCCACCCCGTAACTGTCCGTGTTGGGATAAGTTCGTTGTTCTTGTTGGCAACAACGGTAATGCCTCCTTTCTTGGGTACTACTTGTACTGGACTCGCCCATTTGCTATCAGAAATAGGGAAGATGATACCTGCATCAAGTAGCTTAAGAATTTCTTTCTTCACGACCTCTTTCATTGCCGGGTTTAACCGTCTTTGAGGTTGGCGTGAAGGTTTGTAATCCTCTTCCATTAAAATTTTGTGCATACATAGAGAAGGCTTTATTCCTACTAAATCATCAATAGTATAGTCTAATGCCCTTCTATGTTGTTTCAAAACATCCATAAGTTTCTCTAATTCAGCATCATTCAAATTCGCATTGAGAATGACCGGATATGTGGAATTAGTGCCAAGAAATGCATACCTTAAATGTGCGGGAAGTGGCTTCAATTCTAATGATGGAGGTACCTTGATTGATGATGAATCTTGGCCTTCGATTGTTGTAGGAGAGGCCTCTAGAGGTGGGGGCATTTCATCATTAGATTCGGAAGCGGCTGCGGTGAAGTTTGGAGAATCCAGAGAATTACCCATTGAATCGACCTCCCCTGTAATAAATCGGTCGATCTGCTGTACGATTTTTCTTTCTGTCGGAAAAAATCGGGTTACCTCTTCACAAATCGGACGATTTAAGTTAGTCGGGTCGATTTTTATTTCTGTTGAGAAAAATCGGATTGCATTTTCACAAATCGGACGATTTATTTCTGGCAGGTCGATTTTCTTCACAGTTTCCGGAGTCCACTCTAATCCTTCAAATCTTGCTCCTGGTTCTTCCTCCACATTATTTAATGCTTTCACATCCTTATTGCAGTCATGTTCCACTCCTTCCTCCATGATGCTCATGCTAAGAACCTTTTGAAGAGGGTCTTTCATCAAGATCGAACTTACTACCTCTCTAGACTCTTCTTCGTCAATAATTTCAAAAGCATCATCTTTCAAGGCTGGCTCCTTGATCAAGGAAGAGAGTGTGAATTCTATCTTTTCCTCACCAATGTGGAAGGATAGTTGGCCGTTCTTGCAATCTACCATGCATCCGGATGTGGCAAGGAATGGTCTCCCAAGGATGATGGGAACCGGATAATCTGCAGGTATGTCAAGAACGACAAAATCTATTGGGATGTAAAACTTACCAAGCTTTACCGGAATGTCTTCTAATATTCCCACCGGCTTAGTGGTGGAACGATCGGCCATGTAGAGTGTGATCTTCACCGGTCTAGGCTCTCCTAGACCAACTACCTTGCATAGAGCGAGAGGTATGATACTCACATTCGCTCCAAGATCACAAAGAGCATCATAGGTAGCTTCTCCCAAAGTGATGGGTATGCAAAAGGATCCTGGATCGCGGAGCTTGGGTGGCATGTTCTCCGTCATAGTCTTGATGAGTTCGGATGACTCCATACTCATCTTGACTTCTCCTATATCTTCTAATTTCCTCTTGTTAGAGAGGATCTCCTTGAGGAATTTCCCGTAAGCCGGCATACCTAAAATTGCATCCATAAAAGGTATGTTAATATGTAGCTTACTCATAAGTTCAACAAACTTACCAAAATGTTTATCTAGGCATGCACGCGCTCTAGATTGAGGAAAAGGTAGAGGTGGTTTGTAAGCGGGAGGAGGAACATAGACTTCTTCCTTCTCTTTTGCCTCTCCTTCTTTTGTGGCGGTATCAACTACTTTAGGTTGAGGATCGGTGGTCGTTTTGCCGCTCCTAGTGGTTATTGCCATAACCCTTCCCTTTGGGTTATCTTCTGTCTTTCCGGGAAGCTTCCCTTGATCTCTTGGAACTTCTCCGGCTTTGTTGAATACTTGGTTTTCTAAAGCTTTGTGAGCTTTGTCAACCGAAGTTATGTAACTCTCCAATTCTTGTAGCTTGCCTAGGATTGTTTCTAGCATGGGATCCGGTTTGCTTGATCCGCTTGATTGTCCCTGGCTTGTTGAAGGAGTAGAAGAAGATGGAGGTGTTAGAGCCTTTTCAGCATAAGAGTAAGGATTACCTGGACTTTGCTGATTTGACCTCCAATTGTTGTTATTTGAGTTCCTATTGTTGTTGTTATTCCAATTGGAGTTTCGGTTGTTATTGTTGTTGTTGCTCCAATTGGAATTCCGGTTATCATTCCTTTGATTGTTGTCCCGCCCCATGTAGTTGGCTTCTTGCTCCTTAGTCTTTTGAAGACTCGTTTTGAGAACTTCCCTCAATTCTTTGATGTCATCTTTGAGGGAGAATATTTGTGTTTGAGCCGCTTGATTCAACTTGGCTCCCGGATCGCCTTGATTCCGGCTATTTGATTCCACCTTCCGGTGGGAATACTTCTCAATCACTTGGGCTTGCTTCTCAATGAAGTCCCAAGCATCATCCTCTCTCATATCCATGAATGTGCCACAAGAGAGAGATTGAAGATTGAATTGTGTCTCCACATCCAATCCTTTGTAGTAGATCTCCAATAATTCCAGCTTGGAAATGCCGTGGTGTGGGCAATCCAATAAGAGATCTTGAAACCTTTCCCAAGATTGAAACAAGCTTTCATTAGGTTTCATAGAAAAAGCATTTATTTTACCTCTCAATTCCGCTGTTTTGGATGGCGGAAAGAACTTGGTGAGGAATTCCGAAGACAATTCCTCCCATGTAGCTAGCTTTGCAGCTGGAAGTGTTTGGTACCAAGCTAGAGCCTTGCCCTTCAAAGAAAAGAAGAACGGTTTGATCTTGTAGTTGCTTGTAGTAGCCTTCTTCGGCTTCATAGTCTCCATGAGAATCTCAAAATTCTGCAAGTGTTGATGTGGAGATTCAGTACTTGCTCCGCCATATTGACTTTGGCGAACCATGGTGATGACTTGTGGTGAGAAGCTAAACTCTTGAATGTCTTCAGCTCCGAAATCCACACCTAGACGGCGTGGTTGCTGAATTGGATCCATCCGTTGCCCCAAAGTTCGGGGTCTATCATCGTTATTAACAGCTCGTACGTTCCTAGTTGGGATGCGAGGAACAACCCTTGGTGTTGGGGTGTTTCGAATAGGACGAAGTGATGGATCAATCTCCTCAAGTTCCGGCATGTCCGGATCAATCTCTTCATCATCGGATGAGTCATTTCGAATGGATTTAGTTGGTGTCTTGACTTTCTTCTTCTTCTTGGATTCGTTCAACTCCAACTTCATGTCCAACATCATAGCTCTTAGTTCATCAATCTGAAATTGATGACTTATTTCAGCTTCTTTTCGTGCTTTCTCACTCAACTGGAGTTGGCGTTGAGCTTCGTTCAGTTCAGCCTTGTAGTTTCTCTCATCGTTTTCAGCCATTTTCTTCTCCTTCAACTTTCTCCTCAAAGTTCTTTCTAATTCGGGATCGAAAGGAATTAGATCTTTAGTGGATCTAGTCTTTCTCATATACCTAAAGAACCTGCAAAGATCACTCAAGTAGACAAATCAAATCATAAGAGCAAGAGCTCTCAAGCTAGACAACCGAAAACCGGATTTGATCTAGACCAAATCCCCGGCAACGGCGCCAAAAACTTGTTCGCTCAAAAGGGTGTGCGTCAAAGTCTTAATATTTATATCTAGAACTAAAAAGCAAAGCGAACCCGCAGTGTACGGATCAGCTGTAGAAAGGTAAGAATTTCATAGTCGAACTCAGGGATTTGGTGAGAATAATTCCGATTTCAATTATCTAGCGAAAGTATAAAAACTTTTGTGATTTGATAAAGAGAGAAATGATTCCAAGGATTCAAGTATCCAATTTAGGCTTTCGATTCAAGACACTTCTATAGGTATAGGAAAAAATTTATATTGCCAAGATTAAATGTTCAAAGGTAGGATTCGTACGATGAAGTTCCGAAACCTATATGACTAATCTATAAGTTCTCTCTATAAGGGTTGTTGAGGCTGCAATATAGAACGATCTAGAGACAAGAATTATGTTCAAACTAACTATCTAAAACTCCAGGATATGACTCTCCAAAGTAAAGATTAGAAAGCACACTTAAAATCTTAATAAAGGGTGTTGAATCTCTTTATTACCCAAATCTTGCGATCTTAATCTATTAAATGTAGAAACAGGTTTGAAGTGCCTTCATACATTCAGTTAGAGGGTAGAAAGGTTAATCAAGATTGGGATTTAGACAATGATTAGTTTTGATTAAAAATTAGTTCAATTAAAGTTCGTCAGAAGAATAAATCGCCCTGTTCATAAGAAAATCGGCCGATTTTCCTCAAGAACATTTCGATTTTCCTGTTTGTCGCAAAACTAAAATCTAAACTCTCAGGGTCCTAATGTTTGAATGAGTTCAGTCTATCATCATCTAAGCCTTAATCATCAACTATCCTCCCCAGAATCACAAGGTTTTTAGCCAACCATTTTCAAAATCGAATCAAATTAATTTTTGAGAAAGATATCGCAAAGAAAGCAATTCTTGAATGAAAAAATCAATAACTTTCAAATATGTAAACAATTGTCAAATCTGCTCAATGTATCTCTCAAACAACTCAATTTCGTGTTCACAAACCACAAACAATGCAATGGATAAAGAAATCTCACAATCAAAGAACAAGAATAACTTTCCGGCAAAAGCTCTTCAATCTCTCTCCAAGAATCGTCGATTTCTCCAAAACGTGTAAAGATTTCCCGCTGCGGCCTTCTCGTCTTCGTTCCTAGGGTTCTCCTCTATACTTTCTTGCAGATGGGCCGTTTGGCAAAACTCTCCTCTAGCCCAAAATAATTGGGCTTTGTGTCGTCTTTCCATTTGGCCGAATCGTGAAGAAAATCGACCCAGTCGATTTAGGTGCAAAACCTTTCGATTTCAAGGTATGAAAATCGTCCGATTTATATATATATTGGCACGATTTTCTTCAACAGAAAGTGCTCTTCCTTTGGTTCGTCTTCTATGCTTCTCCTTTGCAATTCCTTAGCTCTTTGTGATCCTTCGAAGACTCCTTTAGCTTCCTTAACATCCTTAGATGCTTCTTGCTCTATTTTTGCTTCCAATTCCGCTCCATTTACCTACAATTCATCAAAATCTCGTGTAGACCTCTATTTTCGACAATTGATTGAATAGAACATAAAAAGCATACAAAATCTCTCTAAATGCAAGGTAAACTGAGACAATCTTCTACAATATGCATGAATATGATGGTACATAATTCATGTCATCAGGTTGCTTCTTCATCAACACATGTGGCAAACAAAGATGCTAGAAATCAAGCAAGAATTCCAGAGTATCGTGCAAATAAGCTTTAAATTTATAAAACTAGAAATCAAGCAAGCGAACCCGCAGTGTACGGATCGACGTAGTTAAGCAAGAATTCCAGAGTATCGAACACAGGGAATTGGGGGGAACAAATTCAATTGTAAAGTTGTCAAGCAATAAAAGGTTAAGCTTTGCAAATGTATTGGGAAAACAGCAACTCTAAAGATCCAGGTATCTAATTTAGGCTTTCGATTCAAGACACTTCTATAGGTATAGAAAAGAATTTATATTGCCAAGATTAAATGTTCAAAGGTAGGATT
Organism: Fagopyrum homotropicum; assembly: GCA_033239125.1. Taxonomy (NCBI): domain Eukaryota; kingdom Viridiplantae; phylum Streptophyta; class Magnoliopsida; order Caryophyllales; family Polygonaceae; genus Fagopyrum; species Fagopyrum homotropicum. The sequence goes on along the minus strand of BSWB01000007.1, from coordinate 50,704,470 downwards.
CGTACGATGAAGTTCCGAAACCTATATGACTAATCTATAAGTTCTCTCAATAAGGGTTGTTGAGGCTGCAATATAGAAAGATCTAGAGACAAGAATTATGTTCAAACTAACTATCTAAAACTCCAGGATATGACTCTCCAAAGTAAAGATTAGAAAGCACACTTAAAATCTTAATAAAGGGTGTTGAATCTCTTTATTACCCAAATCTTGCGATCTTAATCTATTAAATGTAGAAACGGGTTTGAAGTGTCTTCATACATTCAATTAGAGGGTAGAAAGGTTAATCAAGATTGGGATTTAGACAAGGATTAGTTTTGATTAAAAATTAGTTCAATTAAAGTTCGTCAGAAGAATAAATCGCCCTGTTCATAAGAAAATCGGCCGATTTTCCTCAAGAACAGTCCGATTTTCCTGTTTGTCGCAAAACTAAAATCTAAACTCTCAGGGTCCTAATGTTTGAATGAGTTCAGTCTATCATCATCTAAGCCTTAATCATCAACTATCCTTCCCAGAATCACAAGGTTTTTAGCCAACCATTTTCAAAATCGAATCAAATTAATTTTTGAGAAAGATATCGCAAAGAAACCAATTCTTGAATGAAAAAATCAATAACTTTCAAATCTGTAAACAATTGTCAAATCTGCTCAATGTATCTCTCAAACAACTCAATTTCGTGTTCACAAACCACAAACAATGCAATGGATAAAGAAATCTCACAATCAAAGATCAAGAATAACTTTCCGGCAAAAGCTCTTCAATCTCTCTCCAAGAATCGTCGATTTCTCCAAAACGTGTAAAGATTTCCCGCTGCGGCCTTCTCGTCTTCGTTCCTAGGGTTCTCCTCTATACTTTCTTACAGATGGGCCGTTTGGCAAAACTCTCCTCTAGCCCAAAATAATTGGGCTTTGTGTCGTCTTTCCATTTGGCCGAATCGTGAAGAAAATCAACCCAGTCGATTTAGGTGCAAAACCGTTCGATTTCAAGGTATGAAAATCGTCCGATTTATATATATATATTGGCACGATTTTCTTCAACAAAAAGTGCTCTTCCTTTGGTTCGTCTTCTATGCTTCTCCTTTGCAATTCCTTAGCTCTTTGTGATCCTTCTAAGACTCCTTTAGCTTCCTTAACATCCTTAGATACTTCTTGCTCTATTTTTGCTTCCAATTCCGCTCCATTTACCTACAATTCATCAAAATCTCGTGTAGACCTCTATTTTCGACAATTGATTGAATAGAACATAAAAAGCATACAAAATCTCTCTAAATGCAAGGTAAACTGAGACAATCTTCTACAATATGCATGAATATGATGGTACATAATTCATGTCATCAATGGGTTAGAATTAGAAATGGATATACTAAGCAGCGAGATGACTGATTTCCAGTTGGACATGATCAATAAGCTGGATGCGACTCGTGAGGTATTATCGGTTGTGCATGCCAAGATGAACCAATTGTTTCTCTTGAATGCCCTCATCTTCACCGCCACATGAAACATTATGCCATTAACTAAGGTTGTTGCTCAGCATACACAGGAGAAAGCGGCTACAGTGCTACTAAATTGCCAAAGGAGTGTGCAGATGAAACCCATTCTTTGTCCCACTCATGTAGAACCAATTATTCTGACAATAGAAGAGTATGCAGTCGTCAAGTAGTATCAAAAAGAAGAGAAAAGACGAACTAGAAAAGGATGTGTAGGACATAAGCAAAGGAAATGTGCAGTTAAGGTAGAGGAAGAAATTTTATGAAGATAACTGGAGTAGATTTCAAAGCCTTGAAATCAATTTCAAGGCCTTGAAACTGGATATCAAGGTCTTGACATGCGCTTCAAATTTTCTTTGTTTTTACTTTCTAGGCCTTGAAATACATTTGCAGGCCGTTCTAAAACTTTTTTTTTTAACTTGGGTCTGTAATATTTCCAAACCTCCGTGCTTTAACTTTTTTTCTCCCTTGTTGAACTATAAAGGGGGAAAAATTATGCGATCCAACATTTCTGCATTTTGCATTTATTTTCGACATATTTTTATGCATGCATATATCTAACATTAAATGTAGGTACGATATTTATTTTGTCTTCCATCAAGGGGTTGATTTATAACTCCACCTTTGATATTAATTGTTTTATTTAATTGATGGAAGACTTAATATATAAATGCGGTTTTATAAACTAACAAATATCGATTATATTTCTAGATTCCTTGTCTTGGTTTATTTGTCAAAATGTGTGTAGGTCTTGGATGCTATTACAAGGGAAGATCTCAGCTAAGAGATTTACTACAACAACAGACTTAGTACAACCAAAGGAGAAGATCTTAAACGACCAACAAACCAACCAACCAACCAACCAACCAAGAAGATAGGCGCTTGAATTAAAGATCTTAATAGCAGATCTCGGCTGAAGATCGTTTGAAGAGAAGATCTTAAGTGAAATCTCAAACGAATATGAAGATATTAAACGGCTATAAAGAATTTTGTTGAGGAGAAGATCACGGTGAAGATTTACTTGAAGACATCCAACGGCTATCAAGTGAAGAACGTTGAAGAGAAGATCTCGGCTACAAGACCGTATTTGTAATGGCTACTATGAGAAGTTCTCGCTTAAACAAACATCGGATTCTATGGAAGAAAGATGTTGCAACGGCTGCAAGACAATAGATAGAAGAAGATCCTCCATAGAAGACTATAAAAGAAGATATCGATTGAAGATATCAAACTGCTATAAAGAAGATCCTCCATAGAAGACTATAAAAGAAGATACCAACAATCATACAAGACATATTCATCGATCCAAAATTTATCTTCCTCTGATGCATACTTTAGTTGATTCGATAGAGTGAGATTAAAACAAGAGCTCTATTGTAATATCATTTTAGTGTTATACTCAAGAACGTTAGTCTGTGAAGTAACTAGGCTATTATTCCTAGAGTAGAGTTGACTAGATCGTAGCATTGAGGCTAAATTGAGAGAAGAAGGGAAGTTCTTCTAGGTTGTATCTAGGACTCACAACGATCAGATAATAGATAGTTAGAATCCTAGGGTCGGGAACCCTATGTGGAGAGTAGGATGTTAGGGCCGAACTTCGTAAACATATCGTTTGTCGATCTTTTCAATTCCGCACCTTATATCGCGTTTTATTGTGACTAACAACTTTCTACAAGTTTTGAAGTCAAAGACTTGAGATCCACTTCAAAACCTTGAGAAACAGTTTTGTCACTAAGCGCAGAGATTGACTTCAAGGCCTTAAGATTAGTTTTAAAGCCTTGATATCCAATAGTGCGAAAAGTTCCAATACTCTATTCAACCCCCCTTCTAGAGTATTTATATCCTTATTAATCCCCTACTCGGTTCTTCACACATGTGGTAGAATGACATCATATGTACACTTAGGATCTCTCCGCAGTCAAAGAAATCAAGGTCAAGAAGGAAATGACTAAGGCCCGAGAGGGCAGAGAAGAACACCGGGAAACGTGCACAAGTACTCAAACACTGTACAAATTGCTTAACCTCCCTCTCTTTCCTTTTGCACGTGATCTTGAAATGACCTCTCATTGATACAAGGAAGTACCGGAGGAAATTTTGGACCAGGCCCAAAACTTTGGCCTAGGAGGTTGCTCGACCTACTTATTTCGACGTCTTATCTCCTTTCAATTTTCCCTTTTGTTTGGAATGGAGCTCTGGTCCATCTAGTTGGACATTTTTATCTTGGGGAAGCCTATTTGTACGACGTTCAAATTAAATAGGACACAGCTCACTCAACGCTCAACGATTGCGTTGGATATATTCAACTTCAAAGTAGATCGACAGTGTTGAAAAAAATCAACTTCAACGTTGGGCATCAACATTGAAGCTGCAACCCTACAAGAAGTAACAACGCCTCTCGCCGACACTTCTTCATCACTTTCAACTTCACAAGACACAAAAAACAAAAACCAAACACTCAATTCCTATGGATCCTTCCAGATGCCCTTCCCAAAAACGTGGTTTGGATTCACTCGTGGTACGTTTTCGTTTATTTTTCTTGTATTTTCCTAGTTTTCGCTTTATTTTTTATTTACTTCGTTTTAAACTTTTTTATTCGTGATTTGTTAGTTTTAGGTTAGAAACAAAATTGAAATCACAATCAAGAAATTTGTTTTAGGTTAGAAACTAGGGGTGAACGAAAATATATGATTCGATCAATCTGATCTGTCAATCTCATGATCCGCTATCAAAAAAAATCCGATGCAAAAATATCCGACAAATTGTTATTCGAATCCGATTTGACGCGGGCCTTTTTCCGGACATTTGGATCGGATATGAAATGCATTTTTTCTCGGATATCCGAGTATATAGTATATGTTTGTTTTAATTTTTATTATAGTTTTGCACACTCCGGTAAGAGTGTAGGGTAGAAAGTTAAAAGAAATAGTCAGATTTCATAGATGCTTCTCTCCATGCCCCTCTATTCCAGGAACATGACTTGCCTCTCCTAGTTGGAAGAAACATCCAATGAGGATTATGAAGATCAACACTGACGTTACAAAACATTGATGTCTTGACCTCTAATGTTGTAGTTTTGAGAGACTCCAATGGGTCTATCACTGGAGCAATCGTCTCTCGACAAGAAGTAAATCACGACTCTTTCCTGGATGAGCTTCTAGCAATCACTTGAACTGGCCCATGCTTTTAAACTAATAAGATATTTTTCAGTCCAAAGCATTGAAAGATATTTTTTGTAACTATAACTCACAGAAATCCGAGGTTATTCGCCGTATGAAATATGGTTAGATCATGAAATGATTACAAACATTCCGCTGGCTCTCCGAAAGTGTTACTACACTTCAGGAATAAAAAAGAAAACGTACACTACCATCACAAAGCCTTGTTAAATGGACATCGAAACTATGTCCTCTTTTAACATATAAGGTAAATCTTCCATCGATTGTCTCACCAAACCAAACAATATTCTCTCCATCCCTGGCTCGATCTTAGATGATATAGTCTCTTTAACCTTTCTATTCAATTCTTGTTGTTTTGGTTTCATTAGCAGGAATTCAAACATTGTCGCCCATTTACTCTATAGGTTTACTACTCATGCAGGTGAGGTTGACGTTTTCCACTTAGACGTCCCACAAAGTATTGTCGAGCTGGTTGTATCGATTCGAATTAATAAGGTCCATGTTTCCTTAACAAAATCAATTTTCGGATCAGTCGGATACCCGATATGGATATCCGATCCAATTGAGTATTAAGCTTTTGATATTTTGGCCATGTCCTGATTAGATTCGGATATTGATTTTTTTTTCCGGATCAGATGTCCAAGTTTGCTCAACCCCAGTAGAAATAAAATCGGAATTAGAATCAAAATCGAGAAATTGTGTTTATTTTTGGAAACTGAATTGTTCTTTCCAAATGTGAAGAACAACTTGCGCTCACCTTCAACACAGGCCAACTGCGTTGAATGTGAGCATCCGGCTTCAACGTATGGCTTCTGCAATGAAGTTGGTGTTATGTTAAATGATTCTTGTAACATTATTAGCATTAGGACTTAGAGATTACACTAGCACCTTATACTATAGTCTAAGTAGAGAGTTATAAGACTCATATGATAAGCTTGCTATGTATTTTACATTGATGCCTATCTTGATCCAATGTTGCCACTTAGATTAAGTGATGTAGCTTGGTGATAGATATGGTGACAATGTTCTTATATATGTGTAGGCTATTATATGATATTAGGAGATACAAATGTTGTAATGTGTATTGTATGTATTGTTGTATATTGGTTTACTTGTCCGGCTGAAGTTGAAGACTTGGGCCTGACGATCCAGTCCAGTGAACCCATCTCCTTGATCCAAAAAGGGAAGAACCTGCTTGCAATTTGTAAGCCGGCCGTTTGATTCGGCTCACCAGCTTGCTTAAGGGTTTTGATGTAAAACGAAGCGTTTGACCTTACTAAGCTTTGGTACTTAAGCTTTCAGACGCAGCTTTCCTAACCCTAGATCTGGAGAGCTTGAGTGTTCTTCACAGAGAGAGAGAGAGAACGAAAAAGAGAGAAAAGGGAAGAAGAAGAACGGATCATCCAAATCTCGCTCTGAAGTGAGAAGGATCCGTAGAAGAAGAAGAGAGATCTGTTATCTCTCGCATCTGCTTCGTTGGCTTGCAGTGTAGACGAAGATCGTACTCAGATCTTCGTCAAGGTGCCTTTGAGGGGGCTTTTCTTCACTATTGCTTCTTTGTATCTCCTGAGTTTGTCTTTGTTGTTGTTCTTTGCTAGATCTATAGAAAGGTGCTAGTATATCTCTTGTTCAGTGTTTGTAATCTGTGTTCTTGGATACCTAGTGAAACCTGGGATCGGATCTCCCCTCTTGAGGTCTCGCAGAGTAGGAGTATTTTATATACTACCGAACTGCGTCAACAAATTGCTTGTGTGCTTATGTTTGTGTGTCTTTGGTCGATTCTACGACTAAGGAATATAGATTGTTAGATTTACATTCACAAAGTGGTATCAAAGCATTCTGTGTTTTTTGTCTTTCGAATCTGTCAGAAACCCTAATTTTTGGGGTTTTTTCTTTGCTTTCCTTGATATCTGTGTATATCTTGCTTTCTGTTTTTGCTTCCGCTTATTGTTCTGCCTTGTGTGGTTGGACTTAATCTGATTAGTTCTAATAGTGTTCATCTTGACTGTTTTTATTACTGTGTTTATCTTTACTCTCTTATCTGACCTCCTATCTGTATTCACTTTTCTCGACTGTTTTCTAACTTTTTTGCTTCTTGTTTACAGGAGATAAAAATGTCAGAAGCTAGCATCAGACTCAAGCCATATGATGGAGTCTCTGACTTCATCATGTGGCAGGTCAAAATGAAAGCAATACTGACCAAGGAAAAATGTTTGAGGGCCATAACTGGTGACTACTTGGCAGAAACATCTGCAGCCAGGAAAATGGAAATGGATGAGCAGGCTCATGCTGAAATAATGATAAGACTTACTGACGACGTGGCTCGTCAGTTTGTAAGTATCTCATCTGCTAAAATTTTATGGGATACCTTAGATAAGCAGTATAATAAAAAATCTTTGCCCTCTAGGATATCTACTTTACATAGGTTGTTTACATTTAAGATGGATGTGAATGTGACCTTAAATGATAACCTAGATAGATTTCTGAAAATGGAAATGGACTTAGAAAGATGTGATGACACTATTAAAGATACTCACCTAGCTGTTATCTTGTTAGGATCTTTGCCTTCACAATTTGACACCTTTAGAGATGTAATACAGTACAGTACTGAAACTTTAACTAAAACAAAAATAATTGAATCCATTGTTGATAAAAATGAATCCATGAAAATTTTTAAGACTAAACCTAGTGATAAGAAATCTGAAGTTAAGTCTGAAGTTTTAGTTACTAAAGGAAAGTTTAAAAAGAACTATAAGTCAAATAAAAAGGACAAGAAAGATGATTCCTATGATAAGAGCCCTAGTAGTGAAAATGACAAGAAAAATAAAAAATGTTTTTACTGTCAAAAACTTGGTCACTTTATTAATGACTGTAGAAAGAAAAAGAAGGACGAATCTAATAAAGGAAATGCTGAAAATAATGTTTCTTTATTTGAAGATCTCCATGCTCAGTACTCTAGTGAACTGTTGATGTGTACTATTCCTTTTAAATGCAAATCTGATGAGTGGATATTAGATTCTGGATGTACTATGCATGCTTGCCCTGATAGAACTCTGTTTTGTTCTTTAGAAATTTTTAATGTTGGTGATGTCATGTTAGGTGATAATACTGCTTTAAAAATAAAAGGGATAGGAAATATACCTATGTGCATGTATGATGGAAAGATTAGGGTTATTCAAAATGTTAGATGGGTTCCTGGCCTTAGGAGAAACCTGTTATCTGAGTCTATGTTTGATGATTTAGGGTGTACTATAAATACTAGTAATGGTATAAGAGAAGTTGTCAAGAATGGTCTCACTCTTATTAGGAGTTTTAAAAAGGGTGGTTTGTACTTTGTAGAACAATCACCTGAATTAAATCTCTCCACTACTGATATTAATAAAAACAACCTAGAACAAACAACTCTATGGCATAGCAGATTAGGTCATATAGGAAATAATGGATTAAATCAGTTACATAAACAAGGTATTTTAACCAATAAACTGACAAACCTTAGCTTTTGTGAAAACTGTGTGTTTGGTAAAGCTAATAAAAATAGTTTCAACAAATCTTTATACAAAGCTAATAAACCTCTAGAATACATACATTCAGACTTATGGGGTCCTTCTCATGTAGAAACTGTAGGTGGAAAGAAATATTTTATTTCTTTCATTGACCATTATTCTAGAAAAGTATGGATATATTTGTTGAGAACTAAAGATGAAGCCTTTGAAAGTTTTAAAAACTGGAAAATAGCTGTTGAAAATGAAACAGATTTAAAAGTTAAATGCCTTAAAACTGATAATGGTCTAGAGTTTTGTAATGCTAGTTTTAATGAATTTTGTAAAACAAATGGCATTAGAAGACATCTAACAGTCCCTTACACTCCTCAACAAAATGGTACAGCTGAAAGGATGAATAGAACCCTCTTAGAAAAGACTAGATGTATGTTAATAAGTGCTTGTATGAAACATAGTCTATGGGGTGAAGCTGTTACTACAGCAGCTTACCTCATTAATAGGTCTCCCTCATCTGTAATAGATTTTAGGACACCATATGAATTGTGGACTGGAAGGAAGCCTAATATTACCCACTTAAGGCCCTTTGGGTGTACTGCATATTCCCATATAACACAAGGGAAGTTGCACCCAAGAGCACAAAAGTGTGTAATGCTAGGCTATCCTGAAGGTGTTAAAGGCTATAAATTGTTACTCATACAATCACATGGATATAAAGTAATAACATCTAGAAATGTGACCTTTAATGAAAAAGAATTCTATTTTAAAATTAGAGATAATAACACTGTGGATAATAACAGGAGCACTGAAACTGATACTGAGTTAACTAGAAGTTTTCATTTCTACACAAATGACAATAATAGAGAAGATCAGTTCATAGATGAAGAGTTTGACATAGGATATTATCAAACACCTAGTACTAGTGAAGAGAACTATGATGTTGATAATTCTCCTAATAATGATGAAAATGTTGATGAAAACACTGCTATAGGCAGTGAGAACTATAGGTCAGAATCAAGGGGGGTAGAAAATATAGGTGATATCTCTACTGCTCCTTCACATCTCTCTGATGTTGCATTGCATGATAATAATAATAATGATTCACTGCATGACATTGGTGATTCTATGCATGATCAACATGATTACTTGCATGACAATGATGATAATAACTATCAGTTAACGAGAGATAGAAATCCTAGGGTCAGAATACCTAATAGGAGATACAATGATTCTGAATATGTTCTATTTACAAATGATTTTAATATGGTTGAGTATGCTTTCTTGACTGGTGATGTTGTTGATAATCCATATACTCCGGACACATATAGGCAAGCTATGAATTGTGAACAATCTAAAAATTGGAAACTAGCCATGCAAGATGAAATAGATTCCATGATTGTTAACAAAACTTGGGTGTTAATAGCTAAACCTGAAAATGCAAAAATTGTGCCCTGTAAATGGATTTATAAACTAAAAGAAGCTACTAAACTAAGTGAACCACCTAGATACAAGGCTAGGTTAGTTGCTAAGGGTTTTACCCAAAGAGAGGGAATTGATTACACTGATATATTTGCTCCTGTTGTCAAATATAAAACATTGAGACTGTTGCTTGCTTTTGCTACTGTGCATGATTGGAATATAGAACAAATGGATGTAAAAACTGCCTTTTTACATGGTACCTTGGATGAAACTATCTATATGAAACAACCTGAGGGTTTTGTAGATAAATCTAAACCTGATCATGTTTGGTTGCTTAAAAAATCTATCTATGGCTTAAAACAGTCACCTAGACAGTGGAATCTTAAGTTTGATGAATGCATGAAAAACTTAGGGTTTTTAAGAAGCAATTATGATTACTGTTTGTATTTTAAAGGCATATCTTCCATGAATCCCTTGTTTGTGCTATTATATGTTGATGACATTCTACTTATTAGTAAATCTGCTGTATTAATAGCTGGTACAAAAAGAGATTTAAAGTTAAACTTTGACATGAAAGATATGGGTCCTGCACAAAAAATTTTAGGTGTTAAAATCATAAGGGATAGAAAACATAAAAGGATGTGGTTGTCTCAAGTCGACTATATTGAAAAAGTTTTAGAAAAATTCAATATGAAAAATTCTAAATCTACTTCTATACCCTTAGGAGGGCACCTGGATTTAACTAAGCAACATTGTCCTAGTAATCAAGCTGAAATTGAAAAAATGGCTAAAATTCCCTATGATGTGGCTGTTGGTTCTATCATGTATGCTATGTTATGCACTAGACCTGATCTTGCTTTTGGTATAAGTGTGTTGAGTAGATACATGTCTAATCCTGGTGAATTACATTGGACTGCTATGAAATATATTCTTAGATACATAAGTGGAACTAAAGACTTGTGTTTGATGTTTTCTGAGCATGATAATATTGGTGAAGTGTTTGGTTATGTAGATTCTGATTATGCTAGCAATAAGGATAATAGAAAATCTACTACTGCATATTTTTACACTTGGACTGGTAATTGTGTTTCATGGAAATCTCAACAACAATCTGTGGTTGCTTTATCTTCTACTGAAGCTGAATATATTGCTGCTGTTGAAGCTTCTAAAGAAGCTATCTGGCTTAAGGGTTTAGTTAGTGAAATATCTCATAAACCATGCATTCCTGTGATTCATATGGATAGTCAAAGTGCCTTGTATTTGTGTAAAGATCCTGTTTATCATGAAAGATCTAAACATATTGATGTTAGAAATCATTTCATTCGAGATAGGGTTAAAAAGAAACACTTCTTAGTTAAGAAAATTAAGGGTGATTGAAATCCAGCAGACTTTGGAACAAAAATAGTGACTGCTGATAAATTTGCCTTCTGTAGAAATTTTCTACAGATTTTTGATGCTCCTAGAGTGATTGTGCAGGTCCTAGACTGATGACGGACAGGAAGGATGATCCATGGCACACTATTGGGGAACAGAACCAGATTGACATGATACAAGAATCAGGAGGGCATTTGTTATGTTAAATGATTCTTGTAACATTATTAGCATTAGGACTTAGAGATTACACTAGCACCTTATACTATAGTCTAAGTAGAGAGTTATAAGACTCATATGATAAGCTTGCTATGTATTTGACATTGATGCCTATCTTGATCCAATGTTGCCACTTAGATTAAGTGATGTAGCTTGGTGATAGATATGGTGACAATGTTCTTATATATGTGTAGGCTATTATATGATATTAGGAGATACAAATGTTGTAATGTGTATTGTATGTATTGTTGTATATTGGTTTACTTGTCCGGCTGAAGTTGAAGACTTGGGCCTGACGATCCAGTCCAGTGAACCCATCTCCTTGATCCAAAAAGGGAAGAACCTGCTTGCAATTTGTAAGCCGGCCGTTTGATTCGGCTCACCAGCTTGCTTAAGGGTTTTGATGTAAAACGAAGCGTTTGACCTTACTAAGCTTTGGTACTTAAGCTTTCAGACGCAGCTTTCCTAACCCTAGATCTGGAGAGCTTGAGTGTTCTTCACAGAGAGAAAGAGAGAACGAAAAAGAGAGAAAAGGGAAGAAGAAGAACGGATCATCCAAATCTCGCTCTGAAGTGAGAAGGATCCGTAGAAGAAGAAGAGAGATCTGTTATCTCTCGCATCTGCTTCGTTGGCTTGCAGTGTAGACGAAGATCGTACTCAGATCTTCGTCAAGGTGCCTTTGAGGGGGCTTTTCTTCACTATTGCTTCTTTGTATCTCCTGAGTTTGTCTTTGTTGTTGTTCTTTGCTAGATCTATAGAAAGGTGCTAGTATATCTCTTGTCCAGTGTTTGTAATCTGTGTTCTTGGATACCTAGTGAAACCTGGGATCGGATCTCCCCTCTTGAGGTCTCGCAGAGTAGGAGTATTTTATATACTACCGAACTGCGTCAACAAATTGCTTGTGTGCTTATGTTTGTGTGTCTTTGGTCGATTCTACGACTAAGGAATATAGATTGTTAGATTTACATTCACAGTTGGCACGTAAATACACGTGCATATTTTAGACATACGAGTGTGTTTACATTTTTATTTTATTTTTTAAAAATATCCTAGTTATTGTTAGTTAATATGTATCGAGTTCGGAATTCAAAGTTTGATCATTTTGTTACTTTTGAATATCAGTTTAGCTCGGACACAAAGACGATGACGACCATCTACCACTTCTTTACGTCGAGGCGATCGACGGGTGGGGGAGGAGGAGGAGACTCATGCACCTGCTCCATCTACATTTTCTCATGCTTCGTATCTAGTTCCCTCCATACTCGTCCCCCGTCCTTCTTCATCCCTTTATCACGAATCACTTTCTTATCGAGAGGCTCGGTCTCAATAAGATGATGATGACATCATATACACACCTCCCCTACCGCTTTCGTTTCCTTTATCTTTCATCTTGCTACATATGTTCCCTTATTCTCCACTCACCCTTCTACATCCACTCCTCACGCTTCCCCATCCACTCCGCCCATACCCCCACTCGTACCCACACACCCTCTTCATTTCACTCACACCCTCAAACACATACCATCTCTTCTACCCATACCACTCATACAGCCGGAGTTGATGTGGGTTCATCATCATCTACTTCTCTTCCTTGTGTTCGCCTAGACATTGGTGCGCCTCTGGTCAGAGATTTATTCACCGGTTACAATGATCACCGGACTGCCTTGATATGGATGGGCGAGGTATTGATAACATGCTTACATGCTATATTTTAAGATGTGTTTTTGTGTAATTTTACCTTTGTTTTGCATGGATTGGGCATTCACATCTTAGTTAAAGCTTTAAAAGTCAAAAGAATGTCTGCTCCTTTTGTTTTGTGTCTTTATAGGTACTTTGGCTTCAAATGGAGTGATCAGTAGTCCAAAAGGCTTCGAGCCGGAATATCAAGCCGTCTCACATGTCGTTTGGTATGCGTTGTTGCTCTATATCTTGGATCTTGTCATTTGGTGTCTTTAGGTGACTTGGTATTGTAGTTCCTCGGTCATGTAAGGCCTTCTCTTCAGCTATGCCTTCAGGGTGGATGTATTTCTAGCACAATTAATGTTGCAAATGAGTGAAATAAAAAAAGGTCAAGGTAGATACAACAATATAGAATGTGGATGCTTTCTATATAAATAGTGATGTATAAGAGAGAAAAAGATGTATGAAATTCATGATTATAAAGCTTATATGTTGTTACTTTTGGCACTCATCAACGACCCCGTCTATTGCCTGTTTCAGATGTCCTCGAACCCGATTCATTCTCAAACGCATTCGGCTCTCTCCATGTTGATTCCTTACCTGAAGGTCTTCTCTTGGCCCTTATACATGTTGGCTATTTAAACATAGTGCTCCTTGGATCTATAGCTTCGTTGAAACATGATGTCATTAAGCCAAGGTTATCTTGGATACGCACAGTTAAGTCCATCATCTCTCTGAAGTTGTTCAAGGTCGCTATGTCTGGTTTTATTTAATTCGCTTCTTCAACATATTTACTGGATGTATAACGACAATAAAACTTGCTTCAAAAACGATGTATTTGATCCAAACTTAATGGATCATGTGCATGAATATCTAGATATAACTCAGGAACCCACGGGAGTTCAAATAATCCCTCCAATATAAATCCCAAAAATTACTGTTATTCTTGAGCTTCTTTGGCTTCTCGTGAGTCTCCAACAATTGCTCAAAACATTAGTTGCTCACTTTATCTCGAAGTATGTCAAATATCACGATGCGAACCAAAAAGAGGATTCCCTCTTGCGAACCCTCGAATGAAGCTTGAATATTAGAAATTTCATCATTCACCATCAAGTCCATGTTGTCAACAAAATATTAGAATCCGCCAACACTGTACCCAATGCTCTATTCGATAGTTTGTGCGCTGAATCAACCCTATAAATTTTTTTTCAATATAAATTGATAATACGTATAATAAAAGATAGATAATTGAAATGAGAAAACAAGTCTTACGCATTTGTTGTCTCGTGACCAAATGTAGATAAGGGTCGATTAAATCTTGAAAGATTACCTCCTTTAATGCGTAAGCCACATCTCCTCAAAATAGGGCATTAACCACGATTTTGATTGTTTATATTCCCTCATTGCTATCAAACGTCACTTGCAGCTGTCACTTGACCTTGATATAATTAAAGCATTATACTGAGATGCAAAAACCACATGTGCCTCCTTTGAACGTGTAACTACCCACAATCGATTTTGAAGGTTGTCCTTGATATGAAATGTGCATATGTTCCACCTCATGAAACGCAAAGTCTAATGCTTTAATGAGATCCAACTCTCGATTTGTTACAATTACTCCCGGACTTTTATTGTTACATAAATGTTACAACCTACTAAAGCCCACTCGTAAGAAATGGATTTCGCCTTTGCCAAAAATATAAATGCGAAGCAAATACATTTTGTACTTGTATATTGAGACCATTAAACACAATAAGTTGCCTTAATTATAAGATTAAATTACCAAAAATCACCCATTAAATAAGGTCATTTGCAGCTAAGCACCCGTTAAATGACTCATTTTATAAAAAAAAACCCATTACTTGTTTTCCATTAACAAAATAACTCTCACCCCATATTCCATCAGAAAAACGTTAAATAGTCTCACTTTTCCTTATTTTAATATTATTTTCTCTAAACCAGTGGTTGAATAAGTTTTTTTAGGTAAAGGTAAATTAATAGAATAATGTAAAGAGTGTAACTGGGCCTGTTAAGACTCAATTACACAATGAAAGCAGAGTATATATACATGCCTGCAAATTCAGGCTATTTCCAAAATCACACATAATACTCCAGAGAGACATACAATCCTCCTAAACGTATCTACCACCTTGAGGCTAATAAATAGGAGTGTACATCCAAAATCGGCAAAACTCATGAGGCTCGTCCACCTTCGGCAAAACCATCAGTAGACAAAGAAATTCACAAGTCAGAGAAGTGTCCAACGCTCGGGTCAATGGCCAGTACACATTCGGCAAAGCCATCAACAAGCTTAAACCAAGCCCAATACACATATCTATAACATATACATCAATATATGGTGCAAAATACAATTCCAGTAAAAACCAACTACAAAGATATAATCATCTCTTAACTCCTACAAGGAATGCCTCATGCGACAAAGTATAGACGTGTGTACTGATCAATCTCACAATGATATCTATATGTATTTTGTTTTAGTCAAACACCAAGACTTTCCTAAAATATCAAAGGTAGTAAACCGTAGCAGAAAATGCGTACATCCTAGATCTACTCGTCCAACTCCTGCCATGTACAATGTGAGTCAACCAATCCAGTACCTCTGATCCGGTGATGATATCTCTGGGAATCCCGAAATCCGCACCAACTTTCCTTCAAATCTCCCGTGCATGTGAATATCAAGTGGTCATGTGATTCAGTCTCACTTGTGCACCAACTGCAAGTAGGATCGATATCAGGAAATGTACCCTATATTGGTAGATAACCGGCCAATAATCGCCATCCAAAGGATAAAGAAGTGTTTTGGCGTATTTACCCAGATCCCAGACAACTCTGAACGAGTCCACCTCCTATCCCCGCGGTCAAAGCATCTCATAGGCTTCAACAACTCGGAATCTCCTCCCTTGACAACATGAATTAAGTATCTCATTTAAAGGTGTCACCTCATTAGTAAAGGCAACAATCGCATCTCTAGCATTGAGAAGTGCCTTCACCAAGGGCGAGTCCCGAGGGATGATAATCCAATGCTCTGGCTCAGTGGTGTGTAGGCACATGTAGTGAATCCATCTGACCCTAAGGCTATCACAGTGAGCATGAATGTGCAAGTAGTACTTGCACGTAAATGTTACGACATGTTGAATATGAAGACCGAACCGAGGTTGTTTTTGGAAAGACAACAACAAAACCAAGTTAAACAAAAATTCCACATTTGTTTTAAAAAATCCGATTTTTTCAATCAAGATTTATAAAAAAAAAAGGAAAAATTCAATAAACGAAAATTTTCAAAAAATTTGAAATTTTTTGAAAAAATATTAATTATTTTTTTGATTTCTATTAATTTTGTTTTTTTAAAAATATTATTAATCTAAAAATGGTTTTAAGAGGAACTTTTTCTTCCTTTTTGTTGATTTGTTCTGAAAAACGTGTTTCCGCTTGTTCTTCAAAATTTTGTCCTATTAATTTTGAGTTTTTATTTTAAAAATCTCTTTTTACTAAAAACTCAAAAAAAAAATTTAATGGAAAAATAATCAAATCTATTTTACGTGAAAAATTTTGAATAAAAAAAGTCAAAATCTAAAATATTGATTTAAATCTGGAATTATTCTATTATATTTAGTCATCAGTTTTTTTAAGTATAAAAAACTGAATATTATAAAAATCCTTTTTTTATTAAAAAAGTTCAATTTTTTTTTTATGTAATTTTCCATTTTTTCAATATTTTTTTTGTAATAGTTGAGATGAAAGAAGTGAATTTTTTATTTAAAAATCTGGACTTTTTTTAACGTGATTTTTTTTTTCATTATAAAGTTATTTTATTAACGAACACATATAATGACTATTTTTATGACTGTTTTTATGCAATAAGTCATTTGTCAAGTGTTTAGTTGCAAATAATATTATTTAACCGATAATTTTTAGTTAATTTGAAAAAAAAATAAAAATTCAGTCGTATAGCAAACTCCACCTTTGAACCATTCATACGATAATCCACTAGTTAATTTTGAAGTTAAAGCTTGTGTGAAAGGTGGATGGAAGATTATGAAGATTTGGAGAATAAACATAATGAAAATACAAACAAATAAAGGACAAATTTGGTAAGTAGGTTTTATTAAGAAATAGAGATACTAAGTAGGCTTTTTTATATTTTCTATCAACAAAATATGCCCAAAATCATATTTACCGTTCAAGGGCTAATTAATTACCATAATAATTAGGTAAATCCCCTCTTTCTCTCTCTTTTCTGTTACAATCAAAGAAATCAAATCTGGTTTCTTCTCCTCCTCTCGATCTCGATCTCAAAATCCACTCTTCTCCTCTTCTCGATCTCGATCTCAGAATCCACTCTTCTCCTCCTTCGATCTCGCCGTTCTCGCAAGCTTCTCTGGTATCACAATTATCGATCTATTTTCTCTCTTATCTCTCACAATCGACATCGATCGAGTAATGTTCTCACGTATCAATCAATCAAACACCAGAAACGAATACAACGCAATCGACTTGTGATCCAAGACTTCAAATACCAGAATTCGCTTCGATCTAACAGGTATCTCTTTAACAATCTTCTACTCTCTCTCTCGCCATCTTCTTCAGTATTATTCTTCTATTTTGTTCACCATTGTGAAATTTTAATCAGATTCTTGTATTTCTGGTATAAGGTATCGTCAGATTTGATTTTCTTTTAAATTATGTTTCTGGTATGTTTCTGGTATGAATGAGTGTGTTACGATTCTGGTATGAACATTGTTGCTAGTTTGTTTTCTTAATTCTGATATGAAAAAATGAGTTCTGGTATCATTAATTTTCTGGTATTTGTCGCGTTGTGCATAATTATGGTATACTTGAACATCTGGTATACTAGATCTTCTAGTATTTATGTTCTTGTGCATAATTCTGGTTTACTTCAACGTCTGGTATACTTGAACTTCTGGTATTTGTGGTGTTGTGCATAATTCTGGTATCAATCGATGAGTTCTGGTATACTCTCTTTTGTAGTATGATAATTGTTTTTCTGGTATCATTAATACTCTGGTATTTGTGTGTTATGCATAATTCTGGTATGAATTAATGAGTTCTGGTATAATCTCCTTTGTAGTATGATAATTATCTTTCTGGTATCATTAATTCTGGTATCAATTAATGAGTTCTGGTATAATCTCTTTTGTAGTATGCTAATTGTCTTTCTGGTATCATTAATTCTCTGGTATAATGAATTGAATGACTTCTGGTATACTTAAACTTTTGGTATTTGTGATGTTGTGCATAATTCTGGTATACTTTAACTTTTGGTATACTTGAACTTCTGGTATTTGTGGTGTTGTGCATAATTCTAGTATACTTTAACTTCTGGTATTTGTGATGTTGTGCATAATTTGGTATACTTTTAACTTTTGGTATACTTATAATAGTTTTTTTCTGGTATATACAGAACTTGTTAGCCATGACTCAGTTACAAATTGTAGTTTATTGTGGAGGAGAGTGGAAATCTGTGGGAAATGAATGGACATATTTAGGGGATAAAGTAGTGTGCAAACCCATCACTGTGGGAGATCCAGTTAGCATACCAGAAATTAGGATGTTGATTGCCAAACGTTTTCAAGTAGATGAGACAGTGAACAAATTGGAACTTACATACAAGAATACCTTAAATAAAGCGTTGCAACCGTTTGATATTGAGACGGTAGAAGATTTCGAGGATTTTGTTGAAGTTAATCAATTGACTCAACCATGCTGAAGTGTGCCATTGTGTGTGAGATTAAAGTCTACAATTATTATACCAGAAATTGAAGAAATTAATGAATATCATCCACACACTACCATTGTTCCTGCTCCTAGTGTGACTGAAATAGAAACAGAGAATAGCTATGCAATCACTGAAGTTGAACCTGAAGAAACTCAATGGGGTCTTAAGCTTGGACAAAAGTTCAAGGATAAAAACGCAGTGAAAAATGCATTGTGTTTGAATGTTGTTGCCGAATGTGCACAATACAGAATAACAAAGTCTATCAAGCTTGCTATTCTTGCGCGATGTCTGGATAAATATTGTAAGTGGCGCGTGCGGTTCTCAAAAATCAAGAAATCGAAAGTGTTTACACTAACAAAGTATACCAGAGAGCACACTTGTTCATTCCATACTAGAAGAAATTATCGCAGAAAGGTCTCATATCCTGTCATTGCTGAAATATTTGCAAAAATGTAAGTCCATTGCTTATTATCACATATAATATTCAATTCTATATTTTTTTCTTCCATTCTAGTATGAAATACATTCAAATCATATTGTTTATGTTATTCAGGTATGCTAATACACATAAACTCCCCGAGCCTAAGACAATTATTGGAATTTTGAGAAATGAGCATTGTTTAGAAGCTAGCTATTGGAAATGTTGGATGTCACAAGAGGCTGTCAAGGACAATATAAGAGGAACAAATGAAGAGAACTAGAAGGGTGTGCCGGTGTACTTACATCGATTGCAAGAGGCAAATCCGAACACTATTGTAGCACTGCAATTGGATGATGAATACAAATTCAAGTATGACTTCTTTGCTTTGGGACAATCAATCAAAGGATATTCAGTAATGAGAAAGGTATTATCCTTGTTCTGGTATGTAATAAAGTTATGCCTCTGGTATTATCAATTATGCATGAATGATATAGATTCTGGTAGTTATGTTGTGTTTTTGGTAAGCAGTATAATTATCTTTCTGGTATGCTCTTTTCTGGTTTGTATAACCAGTGTCTGGTATTATTAGATAAATGTACTTCTGGTAATATCATTTCTCTTATGATTTCAACCTCAGCTTCTAGTATAGTATTATATATTTGAACAATTAAGTTTCTGGTATGACTATTATCCATTTCTAGTATACCGAGAAAACTAATTGATTTTTAGTTGTTGTTGTTTAAGGTCATATCAGTTGACGAAACATTTTTAAAAGGGCGATATGGTGGGGTGCTATTGCTTGCAACAACGCAAGATGCAAACCAACAAATATACCCCCTAACATTTGCAATTGTTGACCATGAATGTGATGACTCGTATGATTTCTTCTTCTATCATATACACAAGTTTGTCCCTGATACCGAGGAACAACTATTTATATCGGACAAACACATGTCAATCAAGAATGGTATTGCTAAGCACTACACAAAAGCATCTCATGGAGTTTGCATGTACCACTTGAAAGGGAACATCAAGAAAAAATCAACCAAGAATATAGTTCAACAAATGTTCGTGGATGCGGCTAGGTGCTACAGAAAGGATAAGTGTCTTGAACTGTTTGAAAATATAAAGATGGTATGCTTATTCTGGTTTTTATTATTTTCTGGTATGCAATCACATTATGTTTCTGGTATTTCAATTCTGGTGGTTTATTTCATTTCTAGTATTGTCCCTTCTCTCATTTATAGTGTTTCTGGTATGAATGTTTCTGGTATGAACGCATGTTAGGTTTGTTGTATGAAAATTATAGTTTTTGGTATTAAATTTAATCTCTGGTATGAATCCTGGTATGAATCCTGGTATGCTTTTTGTGATCGTTTCTGGTATCATACATGATATGTTTTTGGTATTCAACATTATTATTGATGAGCAATGATTATGGTATTACCTTTTTCTATAATTGAAACATGTTAGATGTATGGTATGTTTTTTCTGGTATTGTATATAACTTCATGTGTACCTGCTAATGTTTGTAGGAGAAGGTAGTAGTTGCACAGCTGTTGGAAGAAATTAGATTTGCTGCTTGGTCCCGAGCTTTTTGCAATGCGAAACGTTATAACATTATGACAAGCAACAATGCAGAATATATAAATAGTGTACTGTGTGATGCAAGAGATTATCCAGTGCTTGCCCTCATTGATGTTATCAGACAGACAGTGGGTAGATAGTTTGCAACGCGAAGGCAAAGTGCTGAATCATGTACAGAAATGACAACACCAAACGTCGATGCCCTAATACAAGCTAAATATGGAGAGGCAACAAAGTATGGATGTTATGTGCTTGATGCGAAAAGGCTGTTGTTTGAGGTACAATGGAACCAAGAAAGGGAAGTTGTGTGTTTAGTGAATAGGAGTTGCACTTGCAAGGAATTTGATATTGAGAAAATACCATGTGTTCATGCAATAGCTGCAACAAAGATGGCGAAAATGAATCCGGCATCTCTGGTAAGTAAATATTACAGCACTGAATATTGGAACACAACATATGAGGAGACAATATACCCAATTGTAGATCATGAGCATTGTGAGATTCCAAGTTGCATTACATCTATTGAATGCAACCCTCCAATAAAGAGGAAGAGAACCGGAAGATTGCCTAAAGCTAGGATACGGGGATCAATGGAAGGAAGCAAGAAGAAGAAATGCAGCTGTTGCGGCAGGATAGGCCATAACAAAAAAACTTGCCGAAATCAACCAATGGAGAAAGAATGAAGACACATACCAGAAATACTAATTTTGCTTATTTGTCATTATCAGATATGTAGAAAACAGTTACTATATAAATATATGTTTGTTTTATATGTAAATGTCCACTTACCAGAATCAAACAATAGGTAATAACAAAAACTAAATAAAAAAACTCATACCAGAATCAAATAAAAGTATACCATTAGGCTATTTATATGAATACTAGAAAGCATAGGCAAGAAAATCACAAATTGAATGTTTATGGTAAACAAATAATCATACCAAAATCAAATATATGAAACAAACTACAAGAAACACATACCAGAAACACATACCAGAAATACTAATGCAATATCTCATACCAGAAAATCACAAAATAAACATTTCTGGTAAGTAATTACTCATACCAGTGCACATATATGAAAAACAATTATACTAGAAGCATAAAAAATAACAAAGAAATACCAGATATAATCATACCAGAGGGACTTAAATTAAATACCAGAATCCTAAATAGCAACATAAACACTTCTGGTAAAGAAACTATATTAACATAAACACTTCTGGTAAATAGCAACATAAAAACTTCTGGTAAATTATATTACAAAAGAGTTAATATATTACAACTGAGTCAGTCAATACCAAAATACAAGTTTAGCAAGAGTCAACTACATCATTTAGGACAGATTAAGTTTCAAAGGGACTCGTGGGGTTTCACCCACTCCCTATGGTACAAAATAGAACAGAATTGTTCCCTGAAAGCTGGAACCCATTCTTGACATATGTTTGACAAATCAGTTCGTCCAGACGACAAATACTGAATGTGCTTGATTGTGAATACACCATAGCTTCCACTGCAATTGTAGACAACAGATTATATAAGTGTTTTTCCAAAACATCATACTAATGAACATACTAGAAACATATGACTAGTATTGTAAAAATCACCTTGGATTGTTCTGTGGAACTTCTTTGGCTGTCTTTCGAACATAATCCAATGGCTTATCAAGATTGTCCCCAAACCTCCCAAATTCTTCATTAAGTTTCAGAATATAAGGAAACATAACAAGGAATGGGGTGAGCAAAGCTTTCAAGTCTCCATCAGACATACAGTCCACAATTGAGTCATATACAACAACACACCATTTAATTAAATCAATCTATAGTGCTATCCAGTGTTTACCACAGGTGTTGATGGCAGTGTATATTGTATCGACTTCATAAAAGCTCTTGCTAAAAAAGAGAGGATCAAGTCCATGTATGTAACATGCAATTTCTTCACCGTAATTAAAAGTCCCTGTAGCTTTCAACTCTAAGTATTGTTTATAACGCACATCATTGAAGTAGTCGACAAATGGTACGGGAACAATGGTAATACGACGATAAACCTTTGGATACTCAATTACAGCTTTTTGGAGGTATGTAATCATTTCATCCAGTTGCTGTAAAGTAGGAAAAAAACTAATAATTCAATACCAGAGCTCATATGAGAATAATACCAAAAAAACATAAAAAGTTCATACCAGAATTCAAGACATGATAACCATCAGGCAAGATACAAATACATGAAAACACATCATACCATAAACACAAAAAATAAACAAATACCAGAAAGCTCAAGCAATAAATCATCTAAGGAAGTCAAATGATAATTTATGGCAAAATGAAAGAATTACATACCATAAAACTAATGAAATACATAATACCAGAAAAAAAGAAGAAAAAATACAATCATACTAGACTCTTATACAACTAGCTCATACTAGAAAACAGTACAACACATCATACCAGAAATTGTAAAAACAAAATGTACAAACAACATCTTACCAGAAACACATCAGTAGCTAGTTTTAGAAAGTCATACCAGAAAACATCATACCAGAAATTATTAACTTAAACAAAAGTAAGGTTAGTGTTAACTTACATAATCCCACAACCAGCCAGTTTTTTGGAGTAAGAGCTTGAAGTGTTCTTTATTTGCCGAATGTTGAAATCCAGTAATAAATTCTTTTTTAGTCTTCGGGTTAAGGTACCAAGCATAAAAAACATCTCTATCCTTCTTGCTCAAGAAACCATGCTTGGGGGGCTTGGGGATTTTCACTAGGACAACATAAGGTGATACAACAAGGTCGTTGGGTTTCTTTTCACGTAAACCCATTCTCCTCGGTCCTCTGATTTGAACTTTCCCTTTCCCTTTCACATCTACCTCTGGTAGTGGTTTCTGTACCAGAACGACAACATAACACAAACATTAATAAATATGCACAGAAACAAAACACATGAAGAATAGTAGTGTATTATACCTCTTCCACAGCTTCTTCCTTTGGCTGATCAACTTCAGCTTCCTCCTTGGGCTCGGGCTGGGACTGAGGCTGGGGCATTGGCTTTTCTGTAGATACTGTCTCTTCAGAACTTGAAGAAACCCCAAGAACTTCTAACTTAGGAGCATCAGTTGGAGGTTGGGAGGCCGGCTTTTTAGAGGCTTTGGTACCTTTAGAAGAACCGGCCATCCTTTCAACATTAGTGACGATCCTGAAACATTGACTTTCTATTCTGTGTTGTGTCATAGTTTGTGTCTTCTGCCTTATAACAACTTGGTTGATAGTGGCATCTTGTTGCTCAACATTCTTGACCAACTCAGAAATCAATTGATTTTGGGTTTGTAGTTGTTTCTTTAAGTCTTCAACCCAATCAGGCACACTATACATTAACATAGTAAAAGATTAAAAATGTGATATCAAATAAGCTTTTGAAACTAATAAATTATGGTATGTAAAATATCAACTACATTTTTGTGGTAGAAATAGTGGAGGTTGTGGGATCAGAGACAGGTGGTGCAACCACAGCTTCTGTGTTGGAAGTGGTCGGATCAGGGAGAGGTGGTTCAACCACAGCTTCTACATTGGAGGTGGTGGGATCAGGCAGAGGTGGTGCAACCAAAGCATCTGTAGGGACAATGCTATCCATTTCTGGAGCAACAACAATCCTAACAGTGCTAGAAGGTACAACACCAACAATTGGGGATGTAGCCAATGCCAGCATGTCTTCTTCAGGGCTAAAACAAGAGAACAAATTTTGTAAATATTAAGAATTCTAGTATGATAATATAAATACATATTCAACTTCAGTTTACCATGATACTTCCTCTACAATCTGTTCTGTCTTAGGCTTCTTAGATGCAGCCCTACATTAGGAAAAAAAAACATTATTAAGTAAATCAATAACATACCAGAAACAAAAACCAAATAAAACATAACAATATACACAGGAAACAAAGATTCAAAATATTATACCAGAAAACATATTAAATCTAATACAAGAATGTAAAGAAAAAATTATACCAGAATTAACATAAAACAAAAACCAGAAACAAAAAGACACATACCAGAAAGTAACAAAGCATTCATACCAGAAAAATAAAACAGAAACTAATACCAGAAGTTATATTATAAGCATACCAGAAACTAACAGACACATACCAGAAAGCAAAAAAGCAGTCATACAATAAAACTAAAGAGACTAGTATAACAGAAACTAATGCAACATTATTAAAATATAGATTGAGTATGAAATGTATTGAGATACCTTTTCCTTCCCTCTTCAATTTTCCTTTTCTTTGGGACATCTTCTATCTTAACAACCTTTTGTGGTCTTGGCAACCTCAAAATATGACGAGGAGGAGGAGGAGGAGGAGGAGTAGCAAAGTCATCACTCTCGGATTCCTCCTTCTTTGGGACTTCCTTGATAGCCTTGACATTATGCCCTCCAGGCCTGGATACACGTACATCGTGGAACCCTACTTTGAAAAGATGACAAAGATAGCCAGCTGGGTCCAAAACTTCATCCCCCCACCATTTGCAGTCATCCTCGGTTTCTGGGTCTTCTAGGTTGAGGGGGATAGTTTTGATGTCATCTTGAGCCACCGATGACGGTGTATCCTTTATTGTTTGGAAGCTGCATTTCATCTTCCCCTTGGTTGATGAAACCCACTTAAGACAAAGTGGGGTTGCTTCTTCATCAACACATGTGGCAAACAAAGATGCTAGTGTGGGGATAGAGTCAAGGATGAAAACCTGCATAATATAGACAGGAAACAAATGAATAAACCATACCAAAAACTCAAACCAATAAATAATATAATACTAATAAAATAATATCATACCAGAAAATGAAACCACAAATGCATATCAGAAAACCAGAAATCAAGTAAACTCAATTATAAAACACAAACTAGAAAGATATACCAGAAATGCTATTGCAATAAAGCATACCATAAATCACAAACTTAATATTTCTGGTAACTAATTGCTCATACCAAAAAGTGATAGCATGAATTATAGTATATATTTTGGGGTTTGTTTGGACGTGTTATCTTCAATAATCTGCATGTTTGTATGTATATTATGTGATGATATTGTCATTTCATCTACCTTTGCGGGAATCGAGGTCTACACCTAGTTTTGTTGTAATCGTAGGTAAAATGGCACGTTTTGCATCAAAAAAGGAGCAAAAGGAGCTATGGAGTCATTGGAGCTACATCCAGGAACATAAGGAACCATCTAGGAAGCATAGCCATGGATTTGAGATTCACTTTGGACCAGATTTGAGAGATTTCACATTCAGTTGTAACTCACCTCGGTTGACCACAGATTCACCTCGACCGAGGTGATCCAGGGGAGTCGACTCGACCGAGGCGAACACCTGGGACGCGGCGAGAATATTTTATTCTTGGCTGAGATCTTTTATCTTTGGAAAGAGATCTTATATTTTTTGGGCTTGGCTCCTGGAAGGAAGAAGATATGCTAGATCATATATTTTACCTATTTTTATGGGAAGAGATCTTTCTAAGATATCTTATCTTTGGAGAGTAATTTTCCTATAAAAACGGTCGGATTTCCCACAAATCCGACATCCGCTATCAGCCCGCTTACACCGAAGATCCTGCAGATCATCGGCTATCACCTTGCTTTACACCTACTACATCGCTGCAGCCATACTCCAGTTGGGAGATTTGAAGAACCTTTTTGAAGGTTGATGGAAGATTGAAGATTATAGCTTTTATAGCTTTTGAAGGGTTTTTGTAAGATCATCTTAGATTCCCTTCTTTGTTGTCTTCCTTTGTTGGATTTTTATCCAAGGAACGCTTTTGTTGTGATATTTGATTCAGTTATTGAAGTCTTTTCATTAAATCCTTCTTGTTCAAATATTCACCTTCTTCCCATATACTTGATTAATGCTTTCATGATGATGAGTGGCTAATTTCCTTGTGTGATTCTAGGGTGATTGGCTGAAGGTTGTGGGAAAAACAATGATAGAATAATCTTAGATTCCAGTAGGACCCTGAAAGTTCGAGTCTTTAATCTTAAACCAAAGCATCTCGCTCAGTCGATGAACATCTCGGCCGGGGTGGAATTCTTCTGACCGAGGTGACTATCTGATCCGAAACTGAGAGTTAAGTGTTAGAGTTTGCCAAATCCCATTCTTATTACACCTTTCCTGGTTCAATGCAAGCTTAGGATGAGACTTACCCGGTAATTCATTTGTTTGTGTACCAACGATCATAAGTGTAGGTAATAAAGGTTTATCCTTTATTGGGGTTTGAGTGTGCTTTCATCCCATCTTTGTGAGTTAGCCTGAGACTTACCCGGTAAAGGTTGATTCTATTCCCTTAGATGGTGTGTTAGTTTGAGGTTATAGTTCTTTATCTTAATTCCTTGAGACTTACCCGGTAATAGGAGTTACGGTTTAGGATTAGTGAGTAGTGAGACTTACCCGGTGATCTATTCCACTTTAGTAACACCTTCCCTATGCAAAAACATCAGCTTTGTCCGCTTATCTTGAGATCTTGAGTTTGAACCACAACTAGATGCTTTAATCCCTAGAATTGCATATTTCCTTTATTGACTGTTTATCATCTTTGATTGTTTTAATTGCTTTTGTGGTTAGTAATTACTAAAGCTTACCGTAATTGGACTTTGTTTCACTAAGTCCCTGTGATCGACCCCTGGAATTCCTTGCTTTTTACTACGATTGACCCGTACACTGCGGGTTCGCATCCTTGTTTTAAGCTTACGTCTAGGGTTATAAATTTAAAGCTTGCACACACCGTTTGGAGCGAACAAGTTTTTGGCGCCGTTGCCGGGGACTTGGTCTAGACCGAGCCGGTTACGGTTTGCTCTTGGGGCACTTGCCCCGTGTCTACTAACCACTCTACTTGAGTGACTTTTGCAGGTTCTTTCTTAGGTTTATGCGAAGAACTCGCACTGGGAAGGAAATCGTTCCTTATGATCCCGAACCAGAAAAGACATACAAGCGACGCTTAAGAGAAGCGAAGATGGCCCAACAAGACAACCGCGATCTTGAGGCCGAGTTGAAAGAGGCGTTAGAGCTGCTACGCCTCAGCAGGGAAGAACTAAGGCAAGAGAAGGAAGAAACTCGCACCAAAACTGAAGCAATCGAAGCACAAATGGCAGTCATACGAGACCAAATTCTACTTCGACCGAGGGAAGATCCAGTTGCTGACCCTCGACCGAGGCAGGTCCCAGTACCTGACGCCCCGGCCGAGGTACTTCCACCTCGGATGCCAGTCCGAAACGTTCTTCTTGCAGGAATCCCACAAACCCTAGGTCAAAGGATGGACCCTAATCAACAACTGAGGCGTCCAGGAGTTAACCTAGGAGATCCAGCAGACCATGACTATGAACTTCGACCGCAAGTTCTATCCATGATTCGCCAATGCCAGTTCGGAGGGCTAGAGAAGGAATCACCACATCAACATCTTCAAAACTATGAGATCTTGATGGAGACCTTGAGACCTCCGAGGATTGAAAATAACAACTACAAGCTAAGACCTTTTTACTTTTCTTTAAAAGATAGAGCTCTTACTTGGTATCAATCTCTTCCTCCAGGGAAAATCAACACATGGGAGGAGATGACAACGGAGTTCTTGACCAAATTCTTTCCCCCTTCAAAGACCGCAGAAATGAGAGGGAAGATCAACGCTTTCATTATGAAGGACAAGGAGAGCTTGTCCAAGTCATGGGAGCGGTTCAAGGACATCCTTTTGGATTGCCCACATCATGGGATTCCAAAGTTAGAGTTATTGGAGATTTATTTCAAGGGACTGGACGGAAGCACCCAGTTCAATCTCCAACTACTCTCCGCCGGTACCTTCATGGACATGGCGATTGACGAGGCTTGGGACTTCATCGAGAAGCAAGCCTTGCATATGGAGAAGTACACTCACCAAGGAGCTGAAGGTGGAGTTAAAAGAGTTAACTTCCAAGAAACTCAGCCCAACAACAATCAACTCACGTCTTTGAAAAATGACGTGAAGCAATTGAAGGAACTCCTGGTTGCTCAAACCAAGAAAGAAGAGCAAGGACAAAGGAATAATAACAACAACGGATACCGTAACAACAACAACGGTTCCCGGAACAACAACTACAACAACAATAGATGATCCAATAGCAACAACTGGAGGGCGAACAACCAAAATTCTGGTAACAATCATTCAAACTCCAACTCTAACGATTCCTCTAACCCTTTCCTCTCTTCCCCTTCTTCTTCTTCTTCTTCTTCTTCTTCTTCTACTCCATTAAAGAGCCAGGGGCAAGGATCAAGTTCGTCTCAGCCGAAAAGAAGGACGCAGTCCTGGAGGCTATCTTAATCAAGCTCAACGCTATGGAGACTTCTATGACTTCATTTTCGAAAGCCCAAAAAGCCTTTGAATAACAACTTGCTAGTAGGGCGAATGAAGCGCCAAGAGATCCAAGGAAGCTTTCAGCAAGGACGGAGAGCAACCCTAAGGGCCAGATCATGGCCATAACTACGAGGAGTGGACTGAAAACTGCAGATCCAGTGCCTCGGTCGGTGCCAGTACCGACGAAGACCACCTCGGTCCAGATGTAGTCAAAGAACACTTCCACCGAGATGCCAACCGAGGTGGAGCCATAGAAAGCGGAGGGGAAAACTGAAGTTTATGTTCCACCTCCTGCATACAAACCACCACTTCCATTCCCCCAGTCAAGGGCCAGAGCACATCTAGACAAGCACTTTGGTAAGTTCCTTGACTTGATGAATAAGCTGCATATTAACATTCCTTTCCTTGATGCTATTCTAGGAATGCCCGCCTATGGGAAGTTCTTAAAGGAGATCCTATCAAGGAAGAGGAAACTGGAAGACTTTGGTGAAGTTAGGATGACATCTAAATCCTCGGAGCTCATTCAAATCATGAAGGAGAAGATGCCACCTAAATTGAGAGATCCGGGCTTGTTTTGCATTCCCATTCAAGTTGGGGATGTTATGTGAAGCCCTTTGTGATCTAGGAGCCAGCGTGAGCATCATCCCGCTGGAGCTATGTGTGAAGATCGGGCTTGGAGAGCCCAAGCCGGTCAAGATTCGACTATATATGGCGGATCGCTCCATCACCCATCCCGTGGGCATCTTGGAGGACGTTCCGGTCAAGTTAGGTAATTTCTATTTACCAATAGATTTTGTTGTACTTGACATTCCCGCAGATTATCCTGTTCCTATTATTCTCGGGAGGCCATTTCTAGCAACTTCGGGTTGCAACGTGGATTGCAAGAACGCCAAGTTGAAATTCAACATTGGCGGCGATGAGGTGGAGTTCGCATTACTTGCAGCCATGAAAGGGGAGCAGCTAACTGATGATATCTTCAACATCTACGATGAAGAAGAATCAAGAGAATTGGTGAGCTCTATCCTTATTAACGATCCACTCGAAAGAGTTATTAGCTTCAGTTTAATGGAGGAAGGTATAGATGCTTCTTGCGATGCAGATATACGGAGCTTAAAAGCACTGGAAGAGGATCCAGGAGCTAAAACTGAGAAGCTAATCCAGGAGACGAAGATCTCCAGTTTCGGTCCCAGTTGCAGTACCTCGACCGAGGCACCTTCTGGACTGAGCGAGGCGACTGAAGAACATCTCGGTCAACGCCTCTGCGCCTCGACCGAGGTCGACGGCGAGATGATGTCAACTGAGACTACTGAGAATAACAAACTTCTTACTCCCTTCTCTAACACTCATCCTCAGTTGGTGGAACATTCTATCCACCAACTTTCTGATAATAAAGGACCTTGGTATGCTGATATTGTGAATTATCTTGTTTGCCAGGAAATACCGCCCGGATTGACGTAATCTCAAAAGAAGATATTCTTTAAAGAAGTATGACATTACTATTGGGACGAGCTGCTGCTATTCAAGTGCGGGCCGGATGGGATGCTTCGAAGATGCATTCCGGAAGATGAAGTTAATAGCGTTATACGACATTGCCATTCACTTCCTTGTGGAGGACATGCTAGCACCGATAAAACATGCGCTAAGGTATTGCGTTCCGGTTTCTTTTGGCCTACATTATTTAAGGATGTACAATCGTTTGTTGTCTCTTGTGATGCATGCCAAAGAACAAGAAATTTGTCAAGGAGGAACGAAATGCCACTTAATAACATTCAAGAAGTGGAAATCTTTGATGTATGGGGGATTGACTTCATGGGACCTTCCCATCCTCCGGAGGAAACCTCTACATTCTTCTTGCAGTTGATTACGTCTCTAGATGGGTTGAAGTCATCACTTCTCCCACTAACGACGCCAAGGTGGTTGTGAAATTCTTAAATAGAACTATCTTTCCACATTTCGGAACTCCACGCATCATCATCAGCGATGGAGGAACGCATTTCATCAACCGGAAGTTCAAAGCACTTTTATCGAAGTATGGGGTAACCCACAAGGTATCAACCCCTTATCACCCTCAAACTAGTGGACATGTCGAGATCTCGAATAGAGAAATCAAAGCAATTTTGGAGAAGACCGTCTCTAGGACGAGGAAGGATTGGTCCATGAAATTGGACGATGCTCTTTGGGCGTACAGGACCGCATTTAAGACTCCCATAGGCACCACCCCTTATAATTTGGTGTATGGGAAGTCTTGCCATTTGCCCGTTGAATTAGAACACAAAGCATATTGGGCGATCAAATGGTTGAACTTCGACATTAAGGAGGCCGGCGAGAAGCGGCTATTGGAGATCAACGAGCTGGAGGAGCTGCGTTTGAACGCTTATGAGAATGCCAAAATCTATAAGGAAAGGACGAAGAGATGGCATGACAAGCGTATAGTCCCAAAGGAGCTTAACGAGGGAGACTTAGTTCTACTCTTCAACTCCCGCCTCCGCCTTTTTCCAGGTAAGTTAAAATCTAGGTGGACCGGACCTTATGTAGTGAAACATGTTTTTCCTCATGGTGTAGTTGAGATATGGGGTGAAACGAGTGGAAGCTTCAAGGTCAACGGTCATAGACTTAAGAAGTACAAACCGGAAGTTCCGGTTGAGGAGGTTGCACCAATATACCTCATTTGAGAGGTGCATTATGGTCCAGCTAGCGACCTTAAACCAAGCGCTTCTTGGGAGGCAACCCAAGGTATTGCTTTCTTTTCCCTTTTTTAGTCTAGCTTAGATAGTTTGCTTTTGCTTTTCTTTGTTTCTTTTTGGCGTTCTAGACAGATAACAGGAGACAACTAAGGAAGGAGCATAACTGGAAGGACAGAAGATCGAGATTTTGAGAAGACGAAGTTTGACTGAGACATCTCGGTTGCTTTCAGAGCACCTCGACCGAGATGATTCTTGAGCAACCGAGGCGACTAGGGTTTTCTGAAGAACCACCTCGGTCCGTACCACCTCGGTCCAGTCGAGACCATCTCGACCGAGGTGACAGCAGTTCCAAAAAAGAGTATAAAAGGGGCGAAGAATTCTCTCTCCTCACTTTACTCTTCTCCCTTGACCGCGGCGACAGTTTCACCTCGCCTCCTTCAATTCTTGCTCGTTTTCAAAGATTTTCGCTTCCAAACTGCGATTAAGGCTTCGAGGATCCCAGTGCATCATCGATCTACAAGAAAATCGAACCGATTCGGCTGAACGAGGTAAAACAAAACCGAAACCCTACCTCTCCGATTTTGCTTCGATTTGGGCTTTGGTTGCCCTTGCATTAAAAGGCTTAAGTACCCCATAGGAAGCAGTTGTAGTGAATTTGGGGGAAAAGAACTTAATTTTCTGAAGGAATTAGAAACCTAGTTTTTCGCCTCGGTCCAGTCGAGCTGTGCCTCGGCCGAGGTGATTCTTGAGTGTTGTCAGTTGACCGAGGTGACCTGACAGTGTGATTTTCTGAAAATGAGTTCTGACCGACGCCTTGCCCTCAGGGATAGATCCTCACCTTCCCCTTCTTCCTCTTCTTCCCGACCCTATCGACCGGTGATCCATGAGCGACACCAGGTCGATTATGACCGTATTTCCGGCCGTCCAGTGATTGCACCTTGCTTCGTGGACGTGTCTTCTTTTGATTGCCTCCAGGTAGACGGAGACCTTAGGAGGATGATTTCTAACGTATGGCTGGATCAGTTTACTGAGATCCGAGCCCCAGCCTATTTGGAGCCCACCTTAGAGTTCGTTAGCTCCTTCACCTACATCCCCACAGAGAGATCTATGAAGTACCGGTTGATGAACCGGAACTTCTTAGTGCCACTTGAGTACTGGAGAGAGATTTTTGGCTTTCCTGAGCCCACTGCTGTTGACTTCCCTTCCCGATCTGTAGCTAGGGAGTTTTGGGGACAGATTGCCCACATTACTGAGCACGCAGACAGATGGCGCCCTGGAGATTCCAGGGAAAAGGTCATCTTCCATTTACCCTTTAGGTTAGCCCACCGGATATTCAGCAAGACACTTCTGGCGCGTACTGAGACGCCCCAGAAGATCCGACAGGAAGAGCTTTTCAGTTTATACTGCATGGTTACTGGGGGTATCCCGGACTTTGGCTTGATGCTGGCAGAGGATCTGCACAGGATCAAGGCCAAAGCGAAGGGAGACATCTGCTACGGAGGGCTTGTCACCCACATAGCTAGTTATCAGGACATGGATCTCAGCGCTTGCACCGTGGTGGCGGCTGCCAAGCCGCTTGGGCTGCAGGAGATGATCACTCGGCGGATTCTGGTTCCCCGAGGTCTAACTACACCGTACGTGGCTATGCCGTGGGAGTTGACTGCGCCACAGGGGATCAGGTGGTCTGCCTAGTTTTCTATTTTTGACCCACATTATTGGCAGACCGCTTGGGCTCCACTGATGGAGGATTACAGAGAGGCAGCAACTGCCCCAGCTGAGGAGGAGGCAGATGATGAGGAGACAGTTGATGAGAGAGAGGGTGGAGTCCCGATGGATACAGGGATGGATACTGCAGGGACGAGCGCACCAGTTATTGATCTGGACGATGACACTGAGGCTGAGCCTACACCTGCTGCATCACCTGCTAGATCTGCTAGGCGTAGGACACGCCGTCATAGAGATCCAGAGGCTCATCGTCGGATCGATGATCTGACAGACCAAATGATAGACTCTTATGCTGCCCTTACTGTGGACATGCATGAGAGATTTGCTGCCCAGCGCCGACAGATTGACAGCTGGACTCATCAGATGCTCGAGGGACAGCACTATCAGCGCAGGATGATGGAGATACAGGTCCAGCAGGCTATGGGTTATCTGTTCTACCCGTCTCAGTATCCGTACGTGCCACCACCACCACCACCGGATCAAGATTCTTGAGAGCTGCAGGATTTTCTTTCTTATTTTTATTGAGTTCAGCTATTTATCCGGTGAGTACTTTATTTCTTAGACTTATTCTGACCCACTGGGACAGTGTGTCCCAAGTATGGGGTGTTTATTTGATGTATTTGACATTTATGTGATGTATGACTTTGATTGACCAGATATTTATCTATATTTATGCTTCACTTTTGCATCCATGTGTTTATCTGAGATTACATACATGCATACAGGTTATTTGATTGAGAAAAACGTGAAAAACTTGTTTTAAAAAAAAATAAAAATTTTTTTTTGACCTCGATCGGGGCAATTCTGGCCAAACGAGGCGTTTCACCTCGGTTGACCTAAGAACACCTCGACCGAGGTGGGTTAACTGAGAGTTTTCGAAACGATTTTTGTGCTTCTTATCTGGATATGATCTCAGTGAAGATCTTGCTTACTGACTGGTTTTAAAATTCTTTATGTGATTGAAAGGTTTTATAATATGTTTAAGTTGCTAAATGCTTTGTTTGAAATTATTGGCATGTTTAATACTTTGTTTTTATCTAAATTATGTTGAATTTGAAGGTTGACACCGCATTATGAGTTCTCTCACTTTCTTTCTGGAAAGACCAAGGCAATTCATTCTTCTCTCTTCTTCTTCTTGATCATGCTTAGCCCCTCATATACATTTTGCCTCCCTTTATCTATCCGGGAATTTGGAAGCAAGCCAAGTGGTGAAAGCAAGTGAAGTTAAAGTTGAGAAGTTGGCTGGAAGTGAAAGTGTTAGAAAGTAATAATAGGTTTGGGGAAGTCAATCATGAAGATGAGTAACTCGGCACCATTCACATAGCCGGGTGTTTGTGTCTTGCCAAAGTCGGATTGAGCGATATTCCTAACGGGTCATGGCATGTGCATCAAGGGTTTGATGCATCTCAAGAAATTGATGATTGCTGATTTCCTAGGCTTCGGTTATTGTGCACCTCTGTACATGCATCCCAAAAAGTAAAGTAAAAGAAAAAGTGTGAAATAAGCAAAGCTTGTTGGTGGAAGATGTTGCAAGTCAAAGTGCAAGTGAAGTTCATCCTTTTCCCGGATTCTAGCACCACATTACCTTACATACATCCCTACCCTACACGTTTCTTGACCTTTCTTTTGGGAAGCCCTTGAGACCTTGAGCTTGTTGATTGACTTAGTGGTTTAAACTGGATTATACATGATTAATTTTGATAATTATAACTTATTATGCATTCTATGGTTTTATGCAAAGATGAACAACTTTTCTATATTTATGAAATGTTTTGATCATATTTGGATTTTAAAATTCCATAAAGTATTCTCTTAGAGTGATCTATGATTGTTGCACACCATAAAACTGTTTTTGAAAGACTTTTCATTGATTTTCATGACTTATAATCCATTCTATCTTGTCTTTTATATGTGGAACTTGCTTGGGGACAAGCAATGGCTAAGTATGGGGTATTTTGATAGCATGAATTATAGTCTATATTTTGGGGTTTGTTTGGACGTGTTATCTTCAATAATCTGCATGTTTGTATGTATATTATGTGATGATATTGTCATTTCATCTACCTTTGCGGGTATCGAGGTCTACACCTAGTTTTGTTGTAATCGTAGGTAAAATGGCACGTTTTGCATCAAAAAAGGAGCAAAAGGAGCTATGGAGTCATTGGAGCTACATTCAGGAACATAAGGAACCATCCAGGAAGCATATCCATGGATTTGATATTCACTTTGGACCAGATTTGAGAGATTTCACATTCAGTTGTAACTCACCTCGGTTGACCACAGATTCACCTCGACCGAGGTGATCCAG
The DNA here is from genome assembly GCA_033239125.1 of Fagopyrum homotropicum. Classification (NCBI taxonomy): domain Eukaryota; kingdom Viridiplantae; phylum Streptophyta; class Magnoliopsida; order Caryophyllales; family Polygonaceae; genus Fagopyrum; species Fagopyrum homotropicum. Next base: position 50,668,781 of record BSWB01000007.1, on the reverse strand, counting down.
GGGAGTCGACTCGACCGAGGCGAACACCTGGGACGCGGCGAGAATATTTTATTCTTGGCTGAGATCTTTTATCTTTGGAAAGAGATCTTATATTTTTTGGGTTTGGCTCCTGGAAGGAAGAAGATATGCTAGATCATATATTTTACCTATTTTTATGGGAAGAGATCTTTCTAAGATATCTTATCTTTGGAGAGTAATTTTCCTATAAAAACGGTCAGATTTGCCACAAATCCGACATCCGCTATCAGCCCGCTTACACCGAAGATCCTGCAGATCATCGGCTATCACCTTGCTTTACACCTACTACATCGCTGTAGCCATACTCCAGTTGGGAGATTTGAAGAACCTTTTTGAAGGTTGATGGAAGATTGAAGATTATAGCTTTTATAGCTTTTGAAGGGTTTTTGTAAGATCATCTTAGATTCCCTTCTTTGTTGTCTTCCTTTGTTGGATTTTTATCCAAGGAACGCTTTTGTTGTGATATTTGATTCAGTTATTGAAGTCTTTTCATTAAATCCTTCTTGTTCAAATATTCACCTTCTTCCCATATACTTGATTAATGCTTTCATGATGATGAGTGGCTAATTTCCTTGTGTGATTCTAGGGTGATTGGCTGAAGGTTGTGGGAAAAAAAATGATAGAATAATCTTAGATTCCAGTAGGACCCTGAAAGTTCGAGTCTTTAATCTTAACCCTAAGCATCTCGCTCAGTCGATGAACATCTCGGCCGGGGTGGAATTCTTCTGACCGAGGTGACTATCTGATCCGAAACTGAGAGTTAAGTGTTAGAGTTTGCCAAATCCTATTCTTATTACACCTTTCCTGGTTCAATGCAAGCTTAGGATGAGACTTACCCGGTAATTCCTTTGTTTGTGTACCAACGATCATAAGTGTAGGTAATAAAGGTTTATCCTTTATTGGGGTTTGAGTGTGCTTTCATCCCATCTTTGTGAGTTAGCCTGAGACTTACCCGGTAAAGGTTGATTCTATTGGCTTAGATGGTGTGTTAGTTTGAGGTTATAGTGCTTTATCTTAATACCTTGAGACTTACCCGGTAATAGGAGTTACGGTTTAGGATTAGTGAGTAGTGAGACTTACCCGGTGATCTATTCCACTTTAGTAAAACCTTCCCTATGCAAAAACATCAGCTTTGTCCGCTTATCTTGAGATCTTGAGTTTGAACCACAACTAGATGCTTTAATCCCTAGAATTGCATATTTTCTTTATTGATTGTTTATCATCTTTGATTGTTTTAATTGCTTTTGTGGTTAGTAATTACTAAAGCTTACCGTAATTGGACTTTGTTTCACTAAGTCCCTGTGATCGACCCCTGGAATTCCTTGCTTTTTACTATGATTGACCCGTACACTACGGGTTCGCATCCTTGTTTTAAGCTTACGTCTAGGGTTATAAATTTAAAGCTTGCACACACCGTTTGGAGCGAACAGAAAGCAAGTAAAATCATACCAGAAACAAAACAAAATACAGAACATACCAGAAACAAAACAATACTTCACATAACTCAATTATACAACATACACAATCATACCAGAATCTAATACATTAAAACAAAATACAAGAATAAAAAACCAGAAACAAAAACCAGAAATGCTAATGCAATAAAGCATACCATAAAATCACAAAAGTATCATTTCTGGTAACTAATTACTTATACCAGAGGAAAATAAATGAATAACAAGCATACCAGAGACGTAAACCATAACAAAAATAACAAATATATACATACTAGAGGCACATAAATGGAAAACCAGAAGCATACCTGGAATGCCAAAGGGAAACCAGAAAGGCAGTAATTTCCGGATGCCCTATACTTTGTTGGCTCGCAATCCCTCAGGTTGTCAAGTGTCTTATTAAAGACAAGGCGCCCCCATGAATAAGAATTAAAGGCATCCATGTCCTTCAGAAGCGATAGAGGAAGATTGGAGACGAACTTCTTCTTGTCATTGCCAAGCAAAACAAATTCATTAAACAACAACAGAGCCATCTTGAATTTCCTTTCATCATTTTTTTTCAGCTTTGAATATTTTTCCTCCAATTGCTCCAATTTGCACTTGGGCATGCCGAACAACTCCTTCATGTCGACATTTTCTTCTTCGTTGTACACATGGAACCGACACTCAAGGCCGGTAATTTCAGAAAATTCGCTTAAGCCAAACCTTATGAACAAAAATACACAACAAAAAAAGATAGAAACACATTAACAATAGAAAGTGGAATGGAGGTACAAAACTGAACTAAAAAGGTTAGGTGTATAGTTAATATATACCTAAGCAGGGTTTTGTTGATTGCAAACCACATTGAGTGTTTGCGGTCAGTTTGAACCTCATGCAGAAGCATGAAGTGTATTAATTGGTTTGAAGGTTTAAGATTGGTACAAAGGGAGATGACAGATGAAAAAATAGAGTTTTTGAACATTTCTTGCCCATTGACATCCAACCCTTCAAGTAAAAATTTAACCATGTTGACACGAGACAAGACAGTTATACGTGCTGCCTCGTATTATGGGTTTTCATCAAATCTGTACATTAACTAGTAAAGGAAATAAGATTGTTAATACAAGAAAAACAGTCAACAACAAACCAGAAACTCATATCAGCCATTCAACTTACATAGGACTCTTCATGTCCATAACTAACACTTTCCTCAACAGCCTGTGTAAACATACCAGAAAATAATGTCAATATATACATCAACATGAAATACCAGAAAGTAATATAAAAACCTCATATGAACAAATACAAGAAAACATTAATAAATAAAACAAATACCAGAAACTCTAACTAGAACATCTAATACCAAAAACAAATAACATACCAGAATATATACATCAAAATGATCAGACACAACATAAAACAAATAACATACCAGAACTTCTAATACCAGAAAACATTAAACATCATATGAACAAATACCAAAAAAGATACCAGAAAGTAATACATCAACATGCAATACAAGAAAAACAAACCATAAACACATACTAGAATTTTAAACTAAAGCAAATACCAGAAAACTTGAAACAAAAAAGCTCATATGAACAAATACCACAAAACATACCACAAAGTAATACATGAACCTCCAATACCAAAACACTAACAATAAACACTTACCAGAAACTTAAACTAAAGCAAATACCAGAAAACTTGAAACCAATAACATACCAGAAAATCTAATAACATACAAACATACCAGAAAACTCATGCAAATATAAAGACGAAACAAATATAGAACAAACCATATCAAAACAGATACCAGAAACGATGATTAAACTTATAAACACTAATATGAACAATCACCAGAAACTATAATACCATAAAACATGAAAGAGTATAAAAGCAATACTAACCATAGGTATATCGACTGTTCGAGGACCACCAGATACTACAATCTGAAGGCCTGATTCATCATGAGAGACAACAGAATCATCGCTTTCGTTTGGTGTGGCATCTTCAACAGGTAAAGGAGGCGTAGGAGTTAGAAGGTTGAAGGTAGGAGCATCACAAGAAGATTTGTTGGCAGCAACCTTTGATCGAGTCGACATTTTCAATTTCATAGGGTTTACAAAAAATCGAAAGGATTGTGGTGTGTTTGGGGTAAAAACGAAGATGAAACACGGAGAACAAGTGAGGAGATGGCCGGAAAGTGACGAAGAATGAATCAGAGATGAAGAAAATGGAGATTACGAGAGAGATTGATGAATCAGAGATTGATGAAGGTGAGGAGTCGAACGGGCGAAGGGAAGGGCGAACAGTTTCTTCTCCTGGTAGTTAAGTGATTGAATGAACGGAGTTGAGTTTGGGTAAATTAATGAAGTTAATTAATTAGGTAAATTAAGGTCAATAAACAGTAAATAAAATAGGGGTATATTTCTTTTATAAAAACTTAAAAAAGCCTAGTATATCAAAATTTGCCACAAATAAATACATGGGTCCATTGCTCATGACTTAATTAATAAATTAATTAGTACCTTTTTTTTGAAATAAATTCAAATCAATTAACCATAATCAGCAATAACTAGTTCACATGCATTCATAACAAAAAACTCTAGCATGGTCATGTGCCTCCCTGTGTATAAATTTGACAATGAAGGACGTAAAGTAACTGCTAAACTCCCTAATTTCGTCCATAATGAGACCTCCATGCGAAGGTAAATTCATGTTTTGGTTATAGTGTTCAACAACGAGCGTATATTCAGTAGGACATTTCATCCAGTTATCATTGCTATTATAAGATCAACATCCTCTCTAGCGAATAAGCTTTCAACAATCTGTACGTTTCATCTTGATCCATCCGGACTCATCAAATCCTCCACTTTTAGGTTTGTCATCATGTTCTCCCTTTCAGTACGGCATTTTATCCTTTTTCCTCCCTCCATTACAATCAATGAGTCTGACCATACATTCACTTCAGATCCATTCCCAATCCTCCAACCTATTCCTTCCTTAAGTAGTGTTTTTGCCTCCCGTATACTTCTCCACAAAAAACTTGGTATTAAGCCAAGGGGAGATTCCATGAAAGAAGTATATATCTAAAGTATCTAGCTTGAAGGACCTCAAAAGGTAACGAACCTTGGTTTTTCACTATCCTCCAACACTGTTTTGCTAGTAATGCCTAGTTTAATACCTTCAAATCTCTTAAAAACCCATCCCACCTAGGACTTTTTTGGCAATAATAAAGATTCTCAACTTTCCAATGGATCATTTTCTTGTTTTAACGAGCCATCATAGAGTCTATCTCATCAATAAGAGTGTCCGTAGAAACAACTTGATCCACTTGCATAACTAATTCCCTTGCAACTTGATCCACTTGCTTTCCAATGGGGACCACGACTTCTAGCCCTTATAAGAGGTCTTTGGTTGATTGTAAATGTACCAATTCACATACAATTCTCTCTAATACTCTCGTAGTAGTAGTGTGGTTGTAGAAACAACTTCTAGAGTTTGAATTGGCCGAATTTGGATTCAATCAAAGGAAGAAGCATGAGTGTTCTTGATTCTTGTTTGTGCTAGATCTTATTCCCAACTGCGCATAATTTTTTATTGATAAGTCCATATTCGTCCATACTTGTTCCTACATTCCTTGTTTCTGGCCTACTTCGCAACCATGACAATAATTTCTACAATTTTCATGTCCACATTTACGATGAGTGAGTAGTTTCCTTACTACGTTTTGGGGTGAAAATCCCAAATCATGCTATACTAATATTGCTTTTGTGTTATGTTTATGATTTGAAGGGAAACTAAACATGTTACTAGCATATAGAACTAATCTAATTTCTATATTGTTCATCCACGTTAGATTTATAATTGAATGTGGGATGTTATACTAGAAATAGTCTAACATTACCCTTAGCACATTGTTTTTTTTTGGTAGAAACCCTTAGCACATTGTTATTCTTTCATGCATCAATGAATGATGTTTAGATTAATCATCCAAGTTGAGACCTATAAATAATATGGAGATGATTTTGCAATGTTCAGATGTTTATCATGCTAGAGTAAGGAGGTTAGGGCCGAAAGGACTATCTTCTTACTTTTGATGTTATTGTTCAAGCTATGATTATATTGGATGAAGTAAGAAAATAGCAAACACCTTGCGATGCTTATATTGTCTAAGGTAATCATAGTTATTACCAAGCTTGATCAACTAGTATGCAAATAGCAAATGATGAATTAATATTAATTGACACAAAGACATATGTTGTGACAAAGCTCACATAATCTACTCGTTACCTTCATATTTCCCATTGAGCATAACTTACTTGAGCATGCTACAAGCTATGTTTTGGGAGTAATAGCCTTAGACCTAGTGTTTTCTCATACTTGATTGTTATACTTGTTGCCCAAACCCCCAATGATTTGATCCTTTAATCACTCTTTTACTTTCTTTTACACAGTTGAACCTTGCTAATTGAACTTGAAACACTTCAAGCTCTATGTAGTTCCCTTGGGATTGAACCTTGATGTTATATCACATACTAACATTGATAGTGACCGTGTACTTGTGATAATATGTGATAATTGAGGTGTCTCCTTATTTCACATCATGGGCCCATAAGATCATTCGGCCTTGGCCAATTAGATGATCTTGAATGTCTAATTACTCTCCTTTATTCTCTTTAGTTTGGGATGGATTCCAAACCCGTCCACCTAGACATTTTTATCTTTTAGTTCAATCTTTTCTTACTCGAAGATAGTATCAAGGACATTTGATCTTATCTTATTAGAAGGTAAAATGGAGGAGATATAGTGTTTTCAAGTTATCGTATGACCTTATCAATAAGACTTGCAAACATTAGGTTTTAGCATTCCAATTTAGTTCTAGTTTCGAGTGTTAGGAGGAGGAGCCCAGAGTTGAACCGTTGTCGGTCAACCCACCCTAGTGGTCGGCCGACCGACACTAGAGCATTCAACATTCCCGGTTGACTTCCTCCCTTTCCCCCTTTGATTATTGAAGTATGAGTTTCCAATTATGTCTTGCCTCTCTTCTTTGTTCTAGGATCTAGTGAGCCTAACTACATTATTCTTTGAGGTTGAATTGATTCTATATATTGAATGCATATCTATGAGTTATGGTAGTATTAGATTTACTATATGTTTTGCAAAGGGTGACATGATATTAAGTGACAATATTCCTCACACCTCTTTGCTTCATTTGATGTTATGATTTGGCAAAGCCTTAGGTACGTGAAAATCACAGAGACAATATTATTGTACCGCAAGCAAAAGATTCTGAGCAGATGTGACAATCAATGAAGTGGTATGTTACATAAATCTATTACATTCAATATTGTGGAATTTCCAATTGAGATCTATTGTATGCATATTGTTGTGATTTGGACTTTGAAATTAATTTATCATCGTTGTTACTTGTTGTTGTCGAAATGTCTCTCGAACCTCCTGCCTTTGTGATGAGGGACAATGATAGCTTTTTTCACGTATCTTAATAGATGTGTTTTCCCTTGTTTTGCATGGTTTAGATATCTACATCTTAGCTTATGCTTCAAATGTCAAAGAATTTCTTCGCCCGTTGTGTTTTATGTTTATAGGTGATTTAGGTATCAAATGGAGCTTAAATGAAACATCCCAAGCATTTCAAGGACCACTCATCACATCATCATCACTACCAATGGAGCAAAGAAAGGAAGAAGGCAAACATGAACGTTTACAAGAAGCCAATGGAGCAAGAAAACCCAAGGAAAGAACCTTGAGTGAAGCCTGATGAGTGTCAAATGTAACACTTTTTAGACCGTAGATTCATGCATTTCATACCTCATTTTCTCTCTCATACATCTCTTTTTTTATATGGAAATCGTTCACATTTTGTATTTCGGTATCTACCTTGACTTTTATGTATTTCAGGCATTTACGACATTAATTGTGCTAGAATTGCACCCTCCCTGAAGTCAAAACTGAAGAGAAGACCTTACATTAGCGAGAAACTACAACACGAAGTCCTCAAAATATACCTTAAAGTGACGATCACGATCTGGAACTACAAATGAGCAAAACAACCAAGTGAAACGGCCAAGGAAGTCATATGGTGGCCTATTTACTTACGGCATTACTGTAGAAGATTTTGTCAAATCCCAACTTCGAAGCCTAGTCCGAACAGTTACTTACGATATGGTGAAACGACCTATCTACGGCCACCATGACCGTTTGGAGGCCGTATGGTGGCCATTTCAACTACTATAGTGAAGGAAATCCAATCTTCTAATTTTAACTTTGGAATAGATATATTGTGTGTAACCATAGACTCCAAGTTCCCCCCTCTATATATTCATATGTCAGCCGTAGGGTTAGACTAGCTGATTCATCTGCAATACATCGTTACTCAAATTTCTCCATACCCTAGACGTCTAGTTGTTAGCTTTGAAGGTTCATCTTGCTGAAACCAAAAAATTATGAGTGTATGTCTTTCTTGATTTTATATATTTTCTTTGCTTTATATCTGATCATGTCTAGCTAAATCTCGCCCTGGTATAAGGATTGAATGATAACTATAATGGTTTAATTTATTGTTTAAGTATATATATTTATGAATTGAGACTGCGATATGGTTCTTTTCAAAGCACTTCATTCCTACTTTTTATTTACCTTCGAAAGAAGTAGTGTTTATAACTTATTTAGATAAAACAACTGAAGAGCCACAAGCGAAGGACATTTTGTTGGATTTATTGAAAAGAACCCGATTTTGAAAGTACAAGTTTATCAAAGCTTCATGCATTTGTAATATTGTTGAAGTTTTCGGTCTTTGTACCTTTTTCCTAACTGAAGAGCCAAAAGTGAAGAATTTTCTTGGTCTTTTCCGGATTTATAAGTTTTTAATGGGTTTTTCTATAGTTGTCGAACCGTTTGATTGAGAGCTACGCAAGTTGGAAAACACGGTCTTTGTTTGTCTATGCCAAAGGCTATTTTTTATTTCATATATAGATGTTCATGAGTTATATATATGCAATTCATGTCTCCATAGATCGCCTCCATCACAAATTTGTTCACCATCGTTATTTCTTTCATATGTTATCATTGCTACCTTGTTGCTCACCTTATTATTTTCTTTTCACTTAGAATAATTAATTATTAATACCATTCAAATCAGACGCGGGCTTTGAGAATTTGACACTTAAATATACTATAACCGATCTCGTATCCTTGTGGAGGAGATTGTTGTTACCATACAGTAAAACTTGCATGATAAGGTTCTTAGTGTTGTTGTCTAGGACTATTGATAGAATTGATTGATATGTAATTCTTGGTTATTTTAAGTTGTTTTTATGGCTGAAATTTGTTTTTATTCTCATGCTAGATTGGTGAATCCGGAGAGTCCACAACTCAAGCAAACTTGTCCCTCTTAATACCGAGATTGAACACACCCTCCGCAAACAAAAATCTACCAAGAAAGATATTGTAACTCAAGCAATGGGCAACCAAAACAATCAACTCTTCGTAGCTGATCCCCACGGTGAAACTTTTAGGCTCAATGCCGTGCTCATTGCTGAAAGGTCTCATCACCCTTAAACGCTGGACACTAGGATGAAACCTAGACAAAGGGTGTCCAACCACGATTTTTTGCTCCCTGCACTTGAAGGTCGAGACTTTAACCTCCGGATGGACACCATCAGGTTGATCCAAAATGATCAATTCTCAAGATTGTTGAACAAGAACCCACATCAACATTTGCGGAATTTTGAGATATTATGAACACTTTAAGCATATTGCTCTCAATGATTTGAGAATGTAGGCATTTAATTTTTCTTTTGACAAGAAAGGTTGCAAAGTGACTGCAAAATCATCCTCATGTACTTTTGCTACTTGGGAGGTATTAACAACAAATTTCCTGAGCAAGTACTTTTCTCTCCACAAGACTATTGAGATTAGGGAGTAGATTTCCCACTTTGACATGGAAGATGATGAGAACATCCACTCCTCATGGGAAAGGTTCAATGAACTGTTGCATTCATTCCCTCACCATGGATTTGAGAAGGGAGCACTTCTCGAATATTTTTATAGTGAACAGAATGAACGTACAAGGAATTTGGCGGACACCGCAAATTCCCAAGAATTTACTAGAATGAATGAAGATGGAGCTTGAAACTACCTTGTAACTGTTGTAGAACATACATGGAACTAGGCCAAGACAAGCAACAAGACACAAGATGTCTACAATATCAAAGTAGATGACATGATTGGAAAATTATCTTAGAATGTGCAAGCCTTGATGAATCTTGCTGATGGTAATTTCACTTCCTCAATTGCTAATTTAGATATCAATGTCAATTTTACAAGGGCGCAAGTCACAAGATAGAGGATTGTTCAAATTTCAATGAACACATGATTTATTATAAAGCCTTGGGAACAAATAACCTATCGTGGAAATCAAAAAGAATATGAAAAGGACAACGCTTGTACAAGACTTCCCTTCCCACAAAGGAATTTTCAATGTGCGACAGTTCCCCCCCTTTATGTATGTTTTCCTTCTATTAGCCACTTCTTACCTTTATTTTTCCTTCTTTGGTGACCCTAAAATATACCTCACAAACGTGTATAGTCTCCTTTGACCCTATCCAGGGTTGTGATGGAAGAAGAGAATGAAGAAATCAAGTATGGGGTGTTCCCACGAAGTGTAAAAGTGAATTCAAGAAGTAAAAAATGCGAGTCCAGATACATATTTTCATTATTGAAGATATTTTCATGTTTGGTGGAGAGGACAAAAATTTCCTGCCAAATATGCAACAATAAATAAATAGTGATTGGTTCAAAAGTGAAGAAAAACTTATCCTTAAAAGACAAATCAATAACTACAAAGATCAAAGTGCTATGATTCATGAAGAAGTACAAATATGAAGAAAAGTGTGAAGTGACAATGCCTTGAAGGTGTTTCTAGTTAGAAAGATTTGATACCCCATATATTATTTGCTATTTCATACCTACTTTTTGGCCTACCAACTTAAAATTTTCATATCCTATATCTCTGTTACACCTTTATGAAATGCTTCATGATATCTTGCATTTAATTTCACTTGACAAGAGGCGGAGTTTGAGAACGCCTTGACAAGCCTAAGGTAAGATCTATTCATAGTTGTTGAGTTTGAGAGTTTATTGATACATCCCTAAAAGCTTTTGTGAGATTGAGAGCAAACACATCACACTTGAGTTGTTTTGATGGCTATGGTTCTTTATTTATCTTCTTACAATGATTAATGCTATGATTACATGGTTTGAGGTGTTTGGTTTCCTCTTCGATAAAGCACTCATTTGTTCTTACACATCGTATGCATGCGACATGATCTTATTCGAGGACGAGCAAGGTTTAAGCATGAGGTATTTAATGAGTTGATAGCTCAACCTTTGATATTAATTGTTTTATTTAAATGATGGAAGACTTAACATCTAAATGTAGTTTTTATAAACTAACAAATATCGATTATATTTCTAGATTGCTTGTCTTGGTTTGTTTGTTAAATATGTTTGTAGATCTTGGATGCTATTACAAGGGAAGACTCGAATGAAGACTTAGTACAATAAACAACAAACAACCGAGAAGATCTAGGAGAGAAGAACTTAAACGACCAACCGATTACAAAGATCTTGTTGGAGAAGATAGGCGTTTTAAAAGAAGATCTTGGAGAAGATCGCGGCTGAAGATCTCAAACGGCCATGAAGAAGGTTGTTGAAGATCTTGTATGAAATTGTTGAACGGTTGTGGAGAAGATCGCGAGAAGATCAAATGGCTATCAAAGGGAATGTTTGAAGAGAAGATATTGGAGAAGATCTTGTTCGGAGGGTCTACTCAAATGGCTATGTACACAAACAACAAATATGAAGATCACCCTCAACAAACATAGGATTCTGTGGAAGGAAGACCTTTCAACGGCTAATAGAAAATGGCTAGAAGAAGTTCATCCATAGAAGACTATAAAAGAAGACATGAATAGAAGATGAAGATACCAAGCCTACAAGCGATCATACATGACATCTTCATCGATCCAAAAATTTATCTTCCTCATTGAGCTTTCTTAGGTTTATTCGTTAGAGTGAGATAAACACAAGAGCTACATTGGCATATCATTTTAGTGTTATACTCAAGTGTGTCTCTCTACGAAGTAACTAGACAATTATTGTTAAAATAAAGTTGACTAGATCATAGCATTGAGGCTACATAGAGAGAAGAAGGGAAGTTCTTCTTGGTTATATCTAGGACTCACAACAAGCAGATAATAGATAGTTGATAGCATGAATTATTGTCTATATTTCGGATATCGTTTTGACGTTTTATCATCATTATTCTGCAAGCATGTGTATATATTCTTGATGATTATGTCATTATTCGTCTACTTTGCGAGAATCGAGGTCTACACCACGTTTGATTGTAATTGTAGTAAATAAGGCATATTTTGGATCAATATTGGACATGGAAGTCTAAGGAGACCATTGAGTTGCAGTATGGAGCACTTGGAAGCACAAGAAGGAAAGAAGGAACCTAAGGAAGAGAATGGAGGAAGGATTCAATTGAAGATACGAAGAAAAGTACGTGATTCACCACTGATCTCGGATGACACAACCATGTACCTCGATCGAGACGGCCAACTGGGCCTAGCTCGAGGTTGATGGACGAAGCCCAAAAAGAAATAAAATATAGTTTAACCTAAAATTATTCTATAAGAATAGGGGGTTATTGCTGCAGAAAAGCCGGCACATGTACGGATTATTGGAGTTACGTTTACGTTACGGCTATTAGAAGGATTCAAGGAAGAGAACAGATTAGTTATGAGATTTGTTTGGGAAGTCATTAGTGAGTTGTTATCATCTCTTTTGGAGAACATATTGGCAGTTTGTTTGATTGTTTGCATCTTTGATGATTGAGAAACCTTTGTTGATCGATTTATTCTCTTTTCTTGATTTCTTGATATATTACTTGATTTGTTTGAACAATGATGAATGTTCGCTAAAACCCCTGCGATTCTAGGGTGATTAGTTGAAGGTTGTGGTATAGACGATGAAAGAATGAACATTTATCGTGAGTGGAACCTGAAAGTTGAGTTAACCCTAAACCGAAATCCGTCTCGGGCTATTCTTAGAGTCATCTCGACTGAGATCGACAAAAACTACACGAGATTGCATGTTGCTGATAGCATGAATTATCGTCTATATTTTGGATATGGTTTTGACATTTTATCATCATTATTTTGCATGCATGAGTATATATTCTTTGTGATTATATCATTATTCGTTTACTTTGCAAGAATCGAGGTCTACACACCATGTTTGATTGTAATTGTAGGGAATAAGGAGTATTTTGGATCAAAATGGAGTATTGAAGTCTAAGGAGGCTATGGAGCTACATTATGGAGCATTTAGAAAAGACAAGAGGAAAGGCACGAACTATACTCGAAGGATGAAGGAAGGATTCAGTTGAAGAAACGAAGACGTGCACGACTGATCACGGATCGATACAGACATGTACCTCGACCGAGATGGTCTATTAGGCCTAGCTCGAGGTTGACGGCACACAACCCAAGGAAGGTAAGATCTTATTTAACCTAAAAATCTTCTATAAGAATGGAAGGTGAATGAAAAGAAAAGGAGGTTGGATCCTGGAGATCATGTACGAATAGAAAGACGGATATTGGAAGGAAAAGATCTAAGGAAGGATTGCTAAAGATTCAAGGAATAAGAGATTGTGAGATTTTCTTGGGAAGTTGTTAGTGAGTTTTTATCATACTTTCTGGAACACATTATTGATACGATTGCTGGTTTGTTTTCTTTGATAACTGAGACACCTTTATTGATTGCTTTATCCTCTTTTCTTGACATTCTTGATTATACATTTGATTGCTTGATAATGATAATTGTTTGCTAAAACCCCCCTGCGATTCTAGGGTGATTAGTTGAAGGTTGTGGTATAGACGATGAAAGAATGAACCTTATTCGCGAGTGGATCCTGAAAGTTGAGTTAACCCTAAACTGAAACCCGTCTCGAGCTGTTCTTGGAGTCTTCTAGACCGAGATCGATAAGAACTACACGAGATGATCCACGGTGTAACACCCCAAAATTTTAGCGCGTTTTCGATATTTATCTTTCCGGTGGTTATCGATATTTTAATATCTTAAGTATGTTTTATGAGTATTTTACGTCGTAAAAATTTGATTTTATGAGTATACTTTTATATTAATATTCTAACGGTATTATTATTATTATTGGAATCTCACAATATTATTTACAAGAATGGTTTCTATATTGCAAAGTACATTTTTGCGATTTATTTATTTATAAATTTGATCCACGTATATTTCCGTGACTTTATTCGGAAAGGTTTGGAAAAGATTCCCGATCCGAAAATCCCGAACCGGATAGAATTGGATCGAGTTCATTCCAATTTATCCTATTCTTTGTTTTTATTTTTTTTATTTCCTTTTCTCTTTTCTCTCCAGCCCGGAGGTTGTGAGATCGAGCCTTGCCGGCCCCGTTTGGCTTCTTTACCCTTCCTTGCTTTATTCCTGCTTTCCTATCTGTATGAGAGTAGCAGCCTAGCTGCTTGTGCCATACCGCCCTAGCCGCCAAGTCTACTCAACCCTAACCCATAGGCCTACCTCGCGCGGAACCCCGACCCCTCGCTCTCCCCCTACCTCGCCTACTCTCACTCAACCCCAGCAACTATCTCCCTTTGTCACCACTCAGTCTCTCACTCTCTTTTCATCCACGCAGGAGTGCGCCTACTGTCCTTCTCTCCCTCATGTAGTGCTCTGCAAAAACACCCACCTTCAGCGCCGCCCGTTGAGCCCCTCCAAGCCTCCAATCTTTCTATGGCACCCATCCGGAGACCCAGGGTCTTGTGCATCCAAGACTTCCCGCTTGGATGTGGGCCGAGAAAATTGGACAACCACCCTTCCTTTGCACCTTCAGCGCCACCCACCGGAGCCACCAACAGGCCACCCTCAACTCCGTCAACACGAGGGGATAGATTCCGGAGTAAGCTGTCAAGGAGGCTCCTTAAACTCAAGGAAGACCAACCGAGCCGCCCTGAAAGCCTGGCTCAAGCAGCCCAACCACCACCAAAGGGTTGCAATGCCACAGACCCTTCGGAGGTCCATACTTCAGACAGAGATGGCCACCGTAGAAGCCTCCCTCTGCCGTCGCCGCCACCTCCATCATCTAGGCCATACTGCAGACCATCGGAGGAGCCATTGCCGACGCCGGAACCGTACTAGCACCGCCGGGAACGAGGTCTGAAGACACCCAGTCGACCTCCACTGTTTAAGTGTATTCACATGAAATGACCCACTTTTAATATTTCAGTTTATGGCCCAACTTTTGTATGGTGCATTTTACCCCCTGCATGTGAGTTTGCTGATTATGCCCAATATTTCGATATTATAGTTTGAACCCAGATTTCCGGAATGTGACAATTACTCCTTTATTGGATTTAATTCAGTTTATAGCTCAAGGTTTTAATTGCAGTGTGATAACCAAGTTTTAGAATTCATATTGTACCCGGAAAGCTTTTTCACGAGATTTAATGTTGGCTTTTGAAAAACGAGTTTTCCGTAAAAATATATATTTTATTTATTCCGTTCAAATTTAGCCTATGAGATAAATTTGTTTAGTTTGGTTTTAGGTCCGGAAGCGCCACGATAAAGGACTAACGAGTCCAAGTTGGACATCCGTCTTTTGACGTTACGTGAGTACCCTCTCCTCCGAGCTTATGATCTTATCTCGATTTAGTTATGTTTAGTAGTATCATGCTATGTTGGATATAGCATGACTTAGAGTGAATACCAAGTAGTGGTCATGGATCTTAGGCGAGTGGGATGAGCATGTTGTACCTCTTAGGCTTTTACGTTGTTCTTGGTTGGTGAGTTTGATTATGAGAGTTAGTCGACTGTCGAGAGATCTCCTCATGCGTTGAGTGAGATGTGAGTGTTATAGATTCTAGGATGCGGTCCTAGAATGAGAGTCAAACGATCTTGCATAGATCGTTTGTGTGAGATGCCTTAGACTTTTGAGTTGAGCGAGTTGTTGATATATATATATATATATATATATATATATATATATATCATTTTTGATCAGGTTGTGGACTTTTTTCCAAGGGAAGCAAGAGTGTTGTGAGTTGAGTGTGGAGACGAGGTAAGTTTTTGGACTTACTTAGCTTGTATTCCTTGTATTAGCATCTATGTGTGTTTGGTAGTGTGTGGTTAGTGTTATGTTTGGTGTGTGTTTATTGTTTATGCTATAACAACGATACCGGACATAGGACGACTTTATATTTTGATATTGGCCCAAGTGTATGATAACGGGCGGTAACAACACTTCTTAGCTCTTACGGAGAGCTAGGGGATTCTAGGTAACTAGCCCGGGCAAATAGACGGCCAGATGCATCATTGCCATTCCTTGAAGGTGAGTAGGAGGAACCAAGGCGAGATCATGTGGTGATTCTCGTGTCACAAACCTAAGTTGAATTAGTAACGGGATATGACTTAATAATAATAATAAAAAGATAATAAACCTAACTTGTGTATTTTCGAGCATGTTGTATGTCTATGTTTATTTGTGTGTGTGTGTCATCACCTTGATTCTAATGCTTTGAATATTGCTAACGGTTTTATACCGATTGTTGTAGATTGTTCTGCAGTTTAGGAATGCGGCCGAGAGTTCCGGAAGAGTGGGCAGCCGGGGTCCGTACATTTTAAAAAGGGATTTTGGCTGGATTTATGGTTGGAGTTTGTATGTTGTATTTTGTTGGCCGTGTGTATGACTTATGGTCTTTGGAGTTGTGTTTTCAGCTGAAGTCCGTTGTTGTCTTTCGGGTTTCTTATCATTTCATCAAAAATGTATTTCGTTTTGGCCTTTATTTGTGCCTTGTTGCAAGATCCGGTGAAATTGTTGTCAAGCTAAGGGTCGGGACCCATTGTGAGGTCCCAACCCGTAGCATCCCGAGTCCCGCGGATTTGGGGTGTTACACACGGCTTGTCCGATCTGAGTTTAGGTTATAGTTTGCCAAATCATATCCTTGTTGTACCTTTCCTGGTTTATATGCAAGCCTAAGATGAGACTTACCTGGTGATTCCTTTGCTTGCTTACCGATGGTGATGAGTGTAAGGTGATACAGGTTTATGCTTTATAGGGTTTGAGTGTGCCTTCATCCTACCTTTGAGAGTTAACCTTGAGACTTACCCGGTGATAGGATCTTGGGTTTGGGAAAGTGAGTAGTGAGACTTACCCAGTGATCTATCCAAACGTAGAAATACCTTACCTTTGCAACCTCAACTTTGTCAACATATATCTTTGAGAAGTCTTGAGTCGAAACCACAACTGTAGTTTCAGCATCTGATGGGCCCATCCCTTCGACCCCTCCTTGTACCCGTTCCATTCTCCTCCTCCTCCAGACACTTCATTCCACAGAGCTGCTGCTTCATTTCTCTTCTTATTTTGCGGTTCTGCATTAGATATTGTAAGTACTTTTCTATTGACTTCTTATGCCCATCGGGACGAAGTGACCTAACTATGGGGTGCTTTGTGATACTCGGGTCTTGAATTACTGATATTCTACACCTCATGACTTTATGCTTTATATGATTTATGGTTCTATGGTATACTACATGCATTGCTTCAGGATTTTTGAAAAACGTACAAAACTGGTTTAAAAAAATTTGTGAAAACTCCACCTTTATTATAAAGTTGTACATGTCTTGATGATGGAAGACGTAAACACAAATGAAGTAGTTTAAATACACTCACAATTTATTGATTATATATCGAGTTGCTTGGTTTGTTTTGGTGGTTTTTATTGAATAAGTGCAGGTTTTGCAAGACACTTCAAAGGACCTTGAAAGACAAGGAGAGTTTAGAGTGTTCAAATGACGGAGGCCTTGAAATGAATTCTAAGGGAACAAAGAAGTTAAGGATGTACGCTAAGGGAATTCAAATCACTAAAGAAGATCTTCTAGGAATGATTTGCTCAACAAGAAGATTTGTTGAAGATCTCAACCGACCATCGAAGATCTTGCAAAGATCCTTAACCGAAAACACGAAGATTCTCTCCTCTGGAATTATCACAACAAATACGAAAAGATTAAGTAGCCGAGAGATCAACGTGTTCTCAGGAGATGAAAATTCACAACGTCTATCTCATCTCAACCAAGAAGCGTTCTTCATGGAGAAGAAGAACGATCTTCAAACGGTAATCTTTCCAACGGCTAGAAGACCTCTCCGTAGAAGACTATAAATGAATATGGCGATTGAAGAACAAGGTACAGAAGCTTACACGGAAACATCAATAGTGTTCAAGCGATCCAAAACATCTTCATTCAATCAAATAGTTTTTCTTTCTCTCTTTCACCAAGAGCTTTATCCCCTAGTGAGAGATAAAACTCGAGAGATCCATTGGTATATCTATAGAGTGTTCTACTCGAGGGTGTGTTACTCTGCGAAGTAACTAGGCTATTATAGCAAGGTGAAGAGTTGGAGCTAGATCGTAGCATTGGCTACAGTGAGAGAAGAAGGGGGTTTCTTCTAGTTTGTATCTAGGACTCTTTGAAGCTGATAATAGATAGTTAGATCCTAAGGCTATACCCTGGGATGGAACGTAGGCTTTTAGAGCTAAACTTCGTAAACATATCTTTATGTCGATCTTTTACATTCTACACTATATCTTGCTTTATTGTGACTAACTTTGTTTTGCAGGAGTACAAAGTCAAGGCCCTTGATAATTGTTTCAAAGCCCTTGAAATCAAAGTTTCACAAAGAGCTCAAATTGACATCAAGTCCCTTGAATTTGGTTTCAAGGTCTTGAGATTGACTTTACGAAAAGTTCCCATACTCTATTCAACCCCCCCCCCTTCTAGAGTATCTTTTATCCTTTTTATTCACCTACCGGTTCTTCAATTGGTATGAGAGCTAGACTCTCGTATATTGATTTAACCATCAATGAGACTAATCATGAATCTTGTAGGTGATGGAGGATTCGCTCAAGGAAGATCCTCATCTGGACCACCACTCTTCTGTGGCAACAATTTTGCGCATTGGAGAGCACTCATGTGTATGTTCATTATTGACCAGGACATGGAACTATGGAGCATCATTCAGAATGGTCCCAAAGTCCCAACTACGACGGTTGAAGGTGTCCAAGTCCCAAAGAAGGAAGCTGACTTCACACAAGCTGACTTGGACAGTGTGTAAAAGAACTACAAAGTTATGAACTTACTCTACTTCGGATTAGATGCCCACGAATTCAACCACATCTCATCATGCAAGAGTGCAAAGGAAATATTGGACGAACTCGTTGTCACTTACGAAGGATCAAGTCAAGTCAAGGAAACAAAGATTAGCATCTTCCTCAGATAATACGAGCTATTCAAGATGAATCCAAATGAACCAGCCAAAGAAATGTTCACACGATTCATTGAGATCGTAAACAACTTGGAATCACTAGGAAAGGTCTTCACAAATGAAGAAAAAGTTAGGAAGGTTCTAAGGAGCTTACCTAAAGCCAAGTGGGGACCAAAGATGACTGCCATCAAAGAAGCTCAGAATCTCTCAACTCTTCCTCTTGATGACCTCCTTGGAAAACTCATCACACATGAAATGGTTCTTGGTGAAGAAGATGGAGAGCTCCCATCAACCACTAAGAATTTGGCATTAAAATCAAGAAGGGATGAATTACCATCAGATGAGCAAGAAAGTGATGATGATGAAGAAGATGCAATTGCCATGATCTCTAAGGGTCTCGCAAGAATTCTCAAGATAAAGAAATAATCTGCAAACAATAGAGAATATCAACGAACATCAAAACCCCGGGGTAAGTTTTCTAACTCTAACAAGAAAACTAGAGTGCTTACTTGTTTTGAATGTGGTGAAACAGATCATCTTGTGAAGGATTTCCCACAAAAGAAGAGGACCAACTTCAAGAAAAATGATCGAAAGAAGAAAGCTATGGTAGCTTCATGGAGTGATTCAGAATCTTCAAATGAATCAGAAGACGAAAAAGAACAAGCAAACTTGTGTCTCATGGCCGATCATGAAGAAGATTTAAATCTATATGTTCACAATGTGGTAAGTATTATTATGTCTCAACCTGAATCTGACCTGAAACAATTCCATAAAGACATTATTATATGTGATAAGGACATAGAATAAGGATAATTTATCTAAAAGAAAAGCTTTTTGAAAAAGAAAAACATCTAAGTGAGATGTCTTTGGAAATTGAAAATCTTAACACAGAAAAGGTAGACCTTGATGACAATATCAAGGCCTTGGAATCAGAAAATGCGATTCTCAAGGACAACCTCTCCTCTCTTCATCAAAACTATATCGATCTAGAGAAAGAGAAAATTGATTTAACTTTGATGTGTCAAGACCAGAAGACTACACTTGTTAAGTTTACTCATTCAAAAGCTAATCTTGAAAGAATGATGGGTAAACAAAAGTCCTCACTTAACAAAAATGGTATAGGTGTTGATGATCGAAGACGTAAACACAAATGAAGTAGTTTAAATACACTAACAATTTATTGATTATATATCGAGTTGCTTGGTTTTGTTTTGTGGTTTGTATTGAATAAGTGTAGGTTTTGCAAAACACTTCAAAGGACCTTGAAAGACAAGGAGAGTTTAGAGTGTTCAAACGACGGAGGCCTTGAAATGAATTTCAAGGAAACAAAGAAGTTAAGGTTGTACGCTAAGGGAATTCAAATCACCAAAGAAGACCTTCTAGGAACGATTTTCTCAACAAGAAGATTTGTTGAAGATCTCAACCGACCATCAAAGATCTTGCAAAGATACTTAACCGAAAGCACGAAGATTCTCTCCTTTGGAATTATCACAACAAATACGAAAAGATTAAGGAGCCGAGAGATCAACGTGTTCTCAAGAGATGAAGATTCACAACGTCTATCTCATCTCAACCAAGAAGCGATCTTCATGGAGAAGAAGAATGATCTTCAAACGGTCATCTTTACAAAGGCTCGAAGACCTCTCCATATAAGACTATAAATG
Source organism: Fagopyrum homotropicum (assembly GCA_033239125.1). NCBI lineage: Eukaryota > Viridiplantae > Streptophyta > Magnoliopsida > Caryophyllales > Polygonaceae > Fagopyrum > Fagopyrum homotropicum. Next base: position 50,648,268 of record BSWB01000007.1, on the reverse strand, counting down.
AAGATGGTGATTGAAGAACAAAGTACAAAAGCTTACACGGAAACATCAATAGTCTTCAAGCGATCCAAAACATCTTCATTCAATCAAATAGTTTTTCTTTCTCTCTTTCACCAAAAGATTTATCCCCTAGAGAGAGATAAAACCCGAGAGATCCATTGGTATATCTAAAGAGTGTTATACTCGAGTGTGTGTTACTCTCCGAAGTAACTAGGCTATTATAGGAAGGTGAAAAGTTGGAGCTAGATCGTAGCATTCGCTACAGTGAGAGAAGAAGGGGATTTCTTCTAGTTTGTATATAGGACTCTTTGAAGCTGATAATAGATAGTTAGATCCTAAGGCTATACCCTGGGACGGAGAGTAGGTTATTTAGAGCCGAACTTCGTAAACATATCCTTGTGTCGATCTTTTACATTCCACACTATATCTTGCTTTATTGTGACTAACTTTGTTTTGCAGGACTACAAAGTCAAGGCCCTTGAAAGTTGTTTCAAAGCCCTTGAAATCAAAGTTTCACAAAGAGCTCAGATTGACATCAAGACCCTTGAATTTGTTTTCAAGGCCTTGAGATTGGTTTTGCGAAAAGTTCCCATACTCTATTCAACCCCCCCCCCTTCTAGAGAATCTTTTAACCTTTTTATTCACCTACCGGTTCATCAATTTGTCTCCACCGAAATGCTTATGGCCAAATGAGATGACCACAACAAGATCTTACCTCAGTGTAACATCTCGGTTGCCCATAACCATATCGACCGAGATGGGTTTGAAAAGACTGAAATTTTTGAGAAATTTTATGCTTCTAGGATGGATGTGATCCCTATGATGAAATTGTCTATTGAATGGTTTTTATGATCTCTATGTGTTTCAAATAATTTATAATATATTTAAGGTTTGAATGCTTTGTTTGAGATTTGAGTATGCTTAGTGAGTTGTATTAACGAAATCATGTTGAATTTTAAAGTTGAATTTTAAAGTTGAAATTGCGTTATAAGTTCTCTCACATTCTTGTTAGAATGAATTAATCATGCTTTTAGCCCCTCATTGATAAATTGGCCTTCCTTTACCTATCCAGGAATTTGGAAGTAAGAAAGTGGTAAAGCAAGTGAAAGATGAGATTAAAAATGGAGAAGTGTTAGAAACCAAATAAATTTGGGGACGTTAGTCATGAGGATGAGTAACTCGGCACATTCACATAGTTGGGTGTTTGTGTCTTGCCAAAGTCCGATTGATTAACAGTCTAACGGGTCATGGTATGTGCATGAAGGTTTGAGGCTTCTTGAGAAATTGAGACTAGCTGATCTCCAAGGCTTCGGTTATTGTGCACCTCTGTCCATGTTCTCAAAAAGTGAAAAGGAAAGAAATATGCGGAAAAGAAGTGAGAAAATCTTATTTATGGAGTCGAGTTCAAAGTTGTGAAGTTCTTATCATATTTCGCGGATTTAGCACCACAATATTCTTTATACTTCCATACCTAACACGTTTCTTGACCATTGATTGAAAGTCCTTAAGACCTTGAGCATGTTGTTTGGCTTTGTAGTTCAAACTATACTATTCATGATTTATTTTTATTAGTATGATTTGCTGCAGATTCTATGATCTCATGTGAAGTATGATTAGCTTCCTTATGTCTATAACTTGTTTTGCTCATGTATTAATTCTTACTAGATATGAAGCATTCTCAAAGGGTAATCTATGAGTAGAAGCACGGAGCCAAAAGTTTTGAAAGTTTTTCATTGAGCTTTAATGATTGATAATTCCTACTATCTTGTATCTAAGATTTGAACTTTGCTTGGGGACAAGCAAGAGGCAAGTATGGGGTATTTTGATAGCATGAATTATTGTCTATATTTCGGATATGATTTTGATGTTTTATCATTATTATTCTGCATGCTTGAGTATATATTCTTGGTGATTATGTCATTATTCGTTTACTTTGCAAGAATCGAGGTCTACACCACGTTTGATTATAATTGTAGGGACTAAGGCGTATTTTTGATCAAAATGGAGCATTGAATTCTAAGGAGGCTATGGAGCTACATCATGGAGCATTTAGGAAAGACAAGAGGAAAGGCATGAACTACACTGGAAGGATGAAGGAAGGATTCAGTTGAAGAAACGACAACGTGCATGTAGTTCACCACTGATCTCGGACCGAGAAAGACATGCACCTCGACCGAGATGGCCTACTAGGCCACCTCGAAGTCGACGGCCCACATCCCAATAAAGATAAGATATTATTTGACCTAAAATTCTTCTATAAGAATGGAAGGTGAACGAAAAGAAAAGGATGCTGGATCCTGGAGATCACCTACGAACAAAAAGACGGCTATTGGAAGAAAAAGATCTAAGGAAGGATTGCTTACGATTCAAGGAATAAGAGATTGTGAGATTTTCTTGGGAAGTTGTTAGTGAGTTGTTATCATACTTTCTAGAACACACTATTGATACGATTAGTGGTTTGTTTGCTTTGATAATTGAGACACCTTTAATGATTGATTTATTCTCTTTTCTAGACATTCTTGATTATATATTTGATTGCTTAATAATGATGATTATTGGCTAAAACCCTCTGTGATTCTAGAGTGATTAAGTTGAAGGTTGTGGTATAGACGATGAAAGAATGAACCTTATTCGCGAGCGGACCTTGAAAGTTGAGTTAACCCTAAACCAAAACCCGTCTCGGGCTGTTCTTAGTGTCATCTCGACCGAGATCGATAAGAACTACACGAGACGATCCACGGCTTGTCCGATCTGAGTTTAGGTTATAGTTTGCCAAATCACATCCTTTTTGTACCTTTCTTGGTTTACATGCAAGCCTATGATGAGACTTACCCGGTGATTCCTTTGCTTGTTTACCGATGATGATGAGTGTTAGGTGATAAAGGTTTATCCTTTTTTAGGGTTTGAGTGTGCCTTCATCCTACCTTTGAGAGTTAACTTGAGACTTACCCACTGATGGTTAGTTCTGTTCCCTTAGGTGAGTGATGTTGGTTTGAGTGCTTGTACCTTTCCATAGTTCCTTGAGACTTACCTAGTGATAGCATCTTGGGTTTGGGAAAGTGGGTAGTGACACTTACCCGGTGATCTATCCCATCATAGAAATACCTTCCCTTCGCAACCTCAGCTTTCTCCACATATATCTTTGAGAAGTATTGAGTTGAAACCACAACTAGATACTTTGATCTCTAGAATCTGCGTTCCCCAATCAAATTACATAATCTTGTCTTTGTTTTTGATCGTTGCATTTGCATGCTTGCTGAGTTAGATTGCTTTGCTGAATTTATTCTCACCAAATCCTTGAGATCGACTCTGGAATATTAGCCCTTACTATGATAGATCCGTACTCTGTGGGTTCACTTATCGTTAGGCATTTATTTCAGGATATAAATTTAAGACTTTTTGCATGCACACTTTGGAGCGAACAATTGCATTGCCCGATCTTGAGTTTAGGTTATAGTTTGTCAAATCCTATCCTTGTTGCACCTTTCCTCGTTTATATTCAAGCCTAGGAAGAGACTTACCCGGTGATTCCCTTGCTTGTTTACCGATGATGATGAGTGTTAGGTAGCAAAAGGTATATCCTTAGTTAGGGTTTGAGTGTGCCTTCATCCTACCTTTGAGAGTTAACCTGAGACTTACCTGGTAATGGTTATTTCTGCTCCCTTAGGTAGTGTGTTGGTTTCAACGCTAGTACCTTTCCTTAGTTCCTTGAGACTTACTAGGTAATAGGATCATTGGTTTGGGAAAGTGGATAGTGAGACTTACCCGGTGATCTATCCCATAGTAGAAATACCTTGCCTTCGCAAACCTCAGCTTTGTCCATGTTATCCTTGAGTAATATTTAGTCGAAACCACAACTGGATAGTTTGATCTCTAGAATCTACATTCCCTTATCTGATTATCATTCATTGTTCGTGTTGCTCGAGTTTTTTTGCATAAACAACCTAAAGTTATATACCGTTGCTTGATTTTTCCATAGTCCTTGTGTTCGACCTTGGAATACTTGCTTGTATTGCGATCGATCCGTACACTACGGGTTCATTTATTTGCTTTTATTCTTGGTATAAATTTAAGACTTATCCTTCAGACGTTTTGGAGCGAATAATATTTAGAATCCTAGGGTTGGAATCCCTAGGCGGAGAGTAGGCTGTTAGGGCCGAACTTCGTTAACATATCGTGTATCGATATTTTATTTTCCGCACATTCTATCATTTATATCGTGAATAACAATCTTCTGCAGGTTTTGGAGTCAAGGCCTTGAGATCCACTTCAAAGCTTTGAGAAACAATTTTGTCACTAAGCGTAGAGATCGATATCAAGGCCTTGAGATTAGTTTCAAAGCGTTGATATCCGATATTGCGAGAAGTTCTTATACTCTATTTAAACCCCTTTTAGAGTATTTATATCCTTATTAATCCCCTACTTGATTCTTCAATTGGTATCATAGCTAGACTCACATATATTAATTTAACCATTAGTGAGACTAATCATGAACTCTATAGGTGATGGAGGATTCACTCAAGGAAGATCTACCTCTCGACCTCCCCTCTTTTGCGGTAACAACTTTGCCGATTGGAGAGCACTAACGCAAATGTTTATAATTGATCAGGACATGGAACTATGGAGCATTATTCAAACCGGACCAAAAATCCCAACCACTACGGTTGAAGAAGTCGAAGTTCAAAAGAAGGAAGCTGACTTAACTCAAACGGACTTGGATAGTCTAACAACTACAAGGCCATTGATAACTCCACCTTTGATATGAATTGTTTTTATTTGAATGATGGAAGACTTAATATATAAATGCGGTTTTATAAACTAACAAATATCGATTACATGTCTAGATTGCATGTCTTGGTTTATTTGTTAAAGTGTGTAGGTCTTGGATAGAATTACAAAGGAAGAACTCGGCTAAGATTTTATATTACACACGAACATCTACAACAACCAAGAGAGAAGATCAAGGAGAAGATATTTAAAGGTTAACTAACTAAACAAGAAGATCTTGGAAGATCTCGGCTAAAGGTTAACTAACTAAACAAGAAGATCTTGGAAGATCTCGGCTGAAGGCTTTCGAAGATATGATCTAACCGATGCAAAGATCTAGGAGAAGATCTCGGTTGAAGGGATTTGAAGAAAAGATCTCCAACGGCTTGAAAGAAGATTTCGTCAAGATTTTTGAAAGATCTACAATGGCTTTCAAGTGAAGAAGAGAACATCTAGGACTTAAAAATCTCCAACAACCTTCAAGTACTTTGAAGATGATGATCTTGCAACGGATACTTCTCAAACAACGTGAGAAGATTTCGCTCAACCAAGCAGCGAATCCTATTAAGAAATAAAGATGTTACAACGGTTATGGGACTACGGCTAAAAGAAGATGTCCATAAAAGACTATAAATGAAGATGCCGATTGAAGATGAAGAGCAAGAGATTACAAGTGAAAGAAACCAAGTCTTCAAGCGATCGTACAAGAACATCTTCATGGATCGAAAAGTTTATCTTCTTCTTAAGCTTACATTAGTTTACTTCCTTAGAGTGTGATAAACACAAGAGCTCCATTGGCATATCTATATAGTGTTGTACTCGAGTGTGTTACTTTGTGAAGTAACTAGGCTATTATTACTAGAATAGAGTTGACTAGATCGTAGCATTGAGGCTACATTGAGAGAAGGAAGTTCTTCTAGGTTGTATCTAGGACTCACAAAAATCAAATAATAGATAGTTAGAATCCTAGGGTTGGAAACCCTAGGCGGAGAGTAGGCTGTTAGGGACGAACTTTGTAAACATATCGTAGGGTCGATCATTTATATTCCGCACTTATTATCGCGTTTTATTGTGACTAACTACTTTCTGCAGGTTTCGAGGTCAAGGCCTTAAAATCCACTTCAAAGCCTTCAGATACAGTTTTGTCACTAAGCGTAGAGATCGACTTCAAGACCTTGAGATTAGTTTCAAAGTCTTGATATACGATATTGTGAAAAGTTCTCATACTCTATTCAACCCCGCTTCTAGAGTATTTATATCCTTATTATTCCTATTCGATTCTTCAGCCATGAACTTGCTCTATTGCGGATTGGATGCTAACGAATTCAATTGTGTGTCATCATGCAAAAGTGCGAAGGAAATATGGGAGAAGTTAATATTTACTTATGAAGGAACAAGTCAAATCAAGGAGACAAAGATTAGCATCTTCCTCAGGCAATACGAGTTATTCAAGATGACTTCAAATGAGACGGTCAAGGAGAAGTTCACAAGATTCAATGAGATTGTGAATAATCTCGACTCACTTGGAAAGGTCTTAACAAATGAAGAAAAAGTAAGGAAAGTGCTAAGGAGTTTATCTAAAGCTAAGTGGGGACCCAAAGTGACCGCCATTGAGGAAGCTCAAAATCTCTCAACATTGCCTCTCGATGACTTACTTGTAAAGCTAATCACTCACGAAATGGTCTTGGTGAAGAAGATGGAGAGCCCTTGTTCGCTCCAAACGGTGTGTGCAAGCTTTAAATTTATAACCCTAGACTTAAGCTTAAAACAAGGATGCGAACCCGCAGTGTACGGGTCAATCGTAGTAAAAGCAAGAAAATTCCAGGGGTCGATCACAGGGACTCGGTGAAACAAAGTCAATACGGTGTGCTTATGTCAATACCAACCACAAGAGCGATTAACACAATCAAAGATGAATAAGAAGTCAATAAAGCAAATATGCAATTCTAGGGATTAAAGCATCTAGTTGTGGTTCCAACTCAAGATCTATAGATAAGCGGACAAAGCTGAGATTTTTGCGTGAGGAAGGTGTTTCTAAAGTAGAGTAGATCACCGGGTAAGTCTCACTACACACTAATCCTAAACCGTAACTCCTATTACCGGGTAAGTCTCAAGGAATCAAGATAAAGAACTATAACCTCAAACTAACACACCATCTAAGGGAATAGAATCAACCTTTACCGGGTAAGTCTCAAGCTAACTCACAAAGATGGGATGGAAGCACACTCAAACCCCAATAAAGGACAAACCTTTATTACCTACACTTATGATCGTTAATACACAAACTAAGGAATTACCGGGTAAGTCTCATCCTAAGCTTGCTTTGAACCAGGAAGGGTGTAATAAGAATAGGATTTGGCAAACTCTAACACTTAACTCTCAGTTATGGATTAGATAAGTCACCTCGGTCAGCCAGTTTCCACCCCGGCCGAGGTGTTCATCGACTGAACGAGATGCTTAGGGTTAAGGTTAAAGACTTGAACTTTCAGGATCCTACTGGAATCTAAGATTATTCTATCATTGTTTTTCCCACAACCTTCAGCCAATCACCCTAGAATCACACAAGGAAATTAGCCACTCATCATCATAATGAAAGTATTAAAATATATGGGAAGAAGGTGAATATTTGAACAAAGAAGAATTTAATGAAAAGACTTCAATAACTGAATCAAATATCACAACAAAGCGTTCCTTGGATAACAATCCAAAAAGACAAGACAACAATTGAGGGAATTGAAGATAATCTTACAAAACCCTTCAATAAAGCTATAAAAGCTATGGACTTCAATCTTCCTTCAACCTTAAAAAAGGTTCTTCAATTCTCCCGACTTGGAGTAGGCTGCTGCTGCGTATTTTTCGGTGTAAGCGGGAGTTTGTGGTATGCGAGCCTCCCGATTTGTGGAAATCCAACCCTTTTTATAGGAAAATAATCCTCCAAAGATAATAAATCTTAGAAAGATATTTTCCCATAAATATAGGTAAAATATATGATTCTGCATATCTCCTTCCTTCCAGGTGCCAAGCCCAAAAATATAAGATTACTTTCCAATTTTAAAAGATCTCAGCCAAGAATAAAATATTCTCGCCGCGTCCTAGGTGTTCGCCTCGGTCGAGTCGGCGTCTCTGGATCACCTCGGTCGAGATGAATCTCTGGTCAACCGAGGTGAGTCATAACTGAATGTGAAATCTCTCAAAACTGGTCCAAAGTAAATCTTTAATCCATGGCTATGCTCCCTGGATGTAGCTCCAAATGACTCATGACTCCTTTTGCTCCTTTTTGATGCAAAACATACCATATTACCTGCAATTACAATGAAACTAGGTGTAGACCTCGATTCTCGCAAAGGTAGATGAAATGGTAGTAAAATCACATAATGTACATACAAACATGCAGATTATGAAAGATAAAACGTCCAAACAAACCCCAAAATATAGACTATAATTCATGCTATCAAAATACCCCATACTTAGCCCTTGCTTGTCCCCAAGCAAGTTCCGTATATAGAAGACAAGATAGAATGGATTATAAGTCAAGAAAATCAATGAAAAAGTCTTTCAAAAACATTTTATGGTGTGCAACTATCATAGATCACTCTAAGAGAATACTTCATGGAATTTAAAAACTCAATATGCTCAAAACATTTTATAAATATAGGAAAGTTGTTCATCTTTGCATAAAATCATAAAATGCATAATAAATCATAATTATCAAAATTAATCATGTATAATCCAGTTTAAACCGCTAAGTCAATCAACAAGCTCAAGGTCTCAAGGGCTTCCCAAAAGAAAAGGTCAAGAAACGTGTAGGGTAGGGATGTATGTAAGGTAATGTGGTGCTAGAATCCGGGAAAAGGATGAACTTCACTTTCACTTTGACTTGCAACATCTTCCACCAATAAGCTTTGCTTATCTCACACTTTTTCTTTTTTACTTTACTTTTTGGGATGCATGGATAGAGGTGCACAATAACCGAAGCCTAGGAAATCTGCAATCATCAATTTCTCGAGATGCATCAAACCCTTGATGCACATACCATGACCCGTTAGGAATATCACTCAATCCGACTTTGGCAAGACACAAACACCCGGCTATGTGAATGGTGCCGAGTTACTCATCTTCATGATTGACTTCCCCAAACCTATTATTGCTCTCTAACACTTCACTTCCAGCCACTTCTCAACTTTAACTTGCTTTCACCACTTCGCTTGCTTCCAAATTCCCGGATAGGTAAAGGGAGGCAAAATGTATATGAGGGGCTAAGCATGATCAAGAAGAAGAAGAAGAAGAGAATGAATTGCCTTGGTCTTTCCAAGAAGAAAGTGAGAGAACTTAACCTGCGGTGTCAACCTTCAAATTCAACATAATTTGGATAAAAACAAAGTATTAAACATGCTAATAATTTCAAACAAAGCATTTAGCAACTTAAACATATTATAAAACCTTTCAAACACGTAAAGAATTTAAAACCAGTAAGTAAGCAAGATCTTCACTGAGATCATATCCAGATAAGTAACACAAAATCGTTTTCGAAAACTCTCAGTTAACACACCTCGGTCGAGGTGTTCTTGGTTCAACCGAGGTGAAACGCCTCGTTTGGCCAATACTGACTCGGTCGAGGTCGAAAAAGTTTTTTTAAAACCAATTTTTTTTCAGTTTCGACGTTTTTCTCAATCAAATAACCTGTAGGTATGCATGTAATATCAGATAATCATATAAATGCAGAAGGGAAGCATAAATAAAATATCCGATAAATAAAATACATCCAAGGTGGTCAAATAACATACATCACGTAGTCAAATAACATACAAATACCCCATACTTGAGACACACTGTCCCAGTGGGTATAATAAAAAGTCTAATCATGAGAGTACTCACCGGATAAAAGCCGAACTGCATAAAAGAAAATAAAGAAAAATCCAGCAACTCCTCAATAGTCTCGATCCGGTGGTGGTGGTGGTATGTAGGGATACTGAGTCAGATCATAAGGATGGCCCATGATACGCTCGAACTGCAGCTGAGCCATGATGTGCTGATGATGCTGCCGCTCCTGCATCTCGCGGATATCCAGCGATAATGCAGCATATGAGTCGATAACCTGATCCGTCAGGTCATCGATCCGTCGGTGAGCAGCTCGATCCCTCACTCCATGTCTCCTGCGTCTAGCATGTCTGACTGGAGAAGTCTCAGCAGGTGCCGGCTCTGTATCCTCCTCGTCATCCAAATCTATAATAGGTGGCGCGCTCGTCCCAGCTATATCTGTCCCTGTGTCCATCGGGACGCCACCTCCTCTCTCATCTACTATATCCTCGTCGTCGTCATCATCCTCAGTCTCCTCCTCCTCCTCAGCTGCAGCAGGGGCAGCTGCTGCCTCTCTGTAATCCTCCATCAGTGGAGCCCATGCTGTCTGCCAGTAGTGCGGATCAAAGACTGTGAACTGTGCAGACCACCTGATGCCCTGAGGTGCGGTCAGCTCCCATGGCATAGCGACGAAAGGTGTAGTCAAACCACGGGGAACTAGAATCCTCCGTGTGATCATCTCCTGTAGTCCGAGCGGCTTGGCAGCCGCCACCATAGTACACCTACTCAGATCCATATCCTGATAAGTAGCAATATGGGTCACTATCCCACCACATCATATATCTCCCTTCCGTTTGGCCTTGATCCTGTGCAGATCCTCTGCCAGCATCAATCCAAAGTCGGGGAATCCACCTGTAACCATGCAGTACAAAGCAAAGAGCTCCCCTTGTTGGACCTTCTAGGGCGTCTCAGTACGCGCCAGAAGCGTCTCGCTGAAGATCCTGTGGGCTAATCGAAAAGCAAGATGGAAGATAAGCTTCTCCCTGGAATCACCAGGGCGCCACCTATCTGCATGCTCCACAACATGAGCAATCTGACCCCAGAACTCTCTAGCTACGGCTCGGGTCGGGAAGTCTACAACAGTGGGGGTAGGGAAGCCAAAGATGTCTCTCTAGTGGTCTAGGGGTACTAAGTAGTTCCGGTTCATCAACCGGTACTTCACAGCCCTCTCTGTGGGGAGGTAAGTGAAGGAGCTGACAAACTCAAGGGTCGGCTCTAAGTAGGCTGGGGCTCGGATCTCAGTAAACTGATCCAGCCCGACGGTGGTGATCATCCTCCTAAGCTCTCCATCAACGTGGAGACAGTCAAAAGCAGAAATGTCCAGAAATCTAGGTGCGATCACTGGACGGCTAGCAATGCGCTCATAATCTACCTGGTGTCTCTCGTGGATCACCGGGATAGAAGGTCGGGATGAGGAAGAAGAAGGGGAAGGGGAGGATCTATCTCTAAGGGCTAACAACCTGTTAGAACTCATCTTCAATCAGTATTGTCAGACCACCTCGGTCGACTGACAAAACTCAAGAACACCTCGGTCGAGGTGCAGGTCGACTGGACCGAGGCGAAGACAGTCGCGATTCCAACTCTCAGAAATTCAGTTCTTTTCCCCCTAAAATCACTACAAATGCTTCCTAAGGGGTACTTAAGCTTTTCCTCAACAAATTCAAGGGCAACCAAAGCCCAAATTGCAGTAAACGAGCAAGTTAGGGTTTCGGTCGTTTTTACCTCGTTCCGGCCGATGCACTCGAATTTCTTGCAGATCTGCAGTTGCAATCGGTTCCTCTACTCTTTAATCTCAGTTTAGAAGCAGAAATCTTCGAAAACGAGCAAGATTTGAGAGGGAGCAAAATGGATCTGTCGCCGCGGTCGAGGTAGGTAAAAAAATGTGAAAAGTAATTTTTCCCCCTTTTATACTGTTACTGGATCTGCTGTCACCTCGGTCGAGATGGTCTCGACTGGACCGAGGTGGTGTGGACCGAGGCAGTTCTGCAGAAACCCTAGTCGCCTCGGTTGCTCAAGAATCAACTCGGTCGAGGTGCTCTGACAGTAACTGAGGTGCTTCTGTCTTCTCAGAATCTCGAACTTCTGTCCTTCCAGTTGTGCTCCTTCCTTAGATGTTCCCTGTTGTCTGTTCCAGAACGCCAAAAACAAAGCAAAGCAAAGCAAAAACAAAAATATCTAAGCTAGACTAGAAAACGGGAAAAGAAAGCAATACCTTGGGTTGCCTCCCAAGAAGCGCTTGATTTAAGGTCGCTAGCTGGACCATGATGCGTCTCAAACGAGGTATATCGGTGCAACCTCCTCAACCGGCGTTTCCGGTTGGTACTTCTTAAGTCTATGACCGTTGACCTTGAAGCTTCCGCTAGTTTCGCCCCATATCTCAACTGCACCATGAGGGAAGACATGTTTCACAACATAAGGTCCGGTCCATCTAGATTTCAACTTACCTGGAAAAAGGCGGAGGCGGGAGTTGAAGAGTAGAACTAAGTCTCCTTCGTTAAGCTCCTTTGGAATGATACGCTTGTCATGCCATCTCTTCGTCCTTTCCTTGTAGATTTTGGCATTCTCGTAAGCGTTCAAACGCAGCTCCTCCAGCTCGTTAAGTTCCAATAGTCGCTTCTCACCAGCCTCCTTGATGTCAAAGTTCAACCATTTGATAGCCCAATACGCCTTGTGCTCCAATTCAACGGGCAAATGGCAAGACTTCCCATATACCAAATTATAAGGGGTGGTACCTACGGGAGTCTTGAATGCGGTCCTGTACGCCCAAAGAGCATCGTCCAACTTTATGGACCAATCCTTCCTTGTTCTAGAGACGGTCTTTTCCAAAATTGCCTTGATTTCTCTATTCGAGATCTCGACCTGTCCACTAGTTTGAGGGTGATAAGCGGTTGATACCTTGTGGGTTACCCCATACTTCGATAGAAGTGCTTTAAACTTCCGGTTGATGAAATGCGTTCCTCCATCGCTAATGATGATGCGTGGAGTTCCAAATCGTGGAAAGATAGTTCTATTCAAGAACTTCACAACCACCTTGGCGTCATTAGTGGGAGAAGCAATGGCTTCAACCCATCTAGAGACGTAATCAACTGCAAGGAGAATGTAGAGGTTTCCTCCGGAGGATGGGAAAGGTCCCATGAAGTCAATCCCCCATACATCGAAGATCTCCACTTCTTGGATGTTATTAAGTGGCATCTCGTTCCTTCTTGATAAGTTCCCTGTCCTTTGGCATGCATCACAAGAGACAACAAAAGATTGCACATCCTTAAATAATGTAGGCCAAAAGAAACCGGAACGCAATACCTTAGCGCATGTTTTATCGGTGCTAGCATGCCCTCCACAAGGAAGTGAATGACAATGCCTTATGACGCTATTAACTTCATCCTCCGGAATGCACCTTCAAAGCATCCCATCCGGTCCGCGCTTAAATAGCAGCGGCTCATCCCAGTAATAATGTCGTACTTCCTTGAAGAATCTCTTCTTTTGAGAGTACGTCAACCCGGGTGGTATTTCCTGGCAAACAAGATAATTCACAATATCAGCATACCAAGGACCTTTATTATCAGAAAGTTGGTGGAGGGAATGGTCCGCCAACAGTGGGTGAATGTCAGAGAAGGGAGTAAGAAAATTGTTATTCTCAGCAATCTCAGTTGACATCGTCTCGCCGTCGACCTCGGTCGAGGCGCATAGACGTTGACCGAGATGTTCTTCGGTCGCCTCGCTCAGTCCAGAAAGTGCCTCGGTCGAGGTACTGCTACTGGATCCGAGACCGAAGATCTTCGTCTCCTGGATTAGCTTCTCAGTTTTAGCTCCTGGATCCTCTTCCAGTGCCTTCAAGCTCCGTATATCTGCATCACAAGAAGCATCTATACCTTCCTCCATTAAACTGAAGCTAATAACTCTTTCGAGTGGATCGTTAACAAGGATAGAGCTCACCAATTCTCTTGATTCTTCTTCATCGTAGATGTTGAAGATATCATCAGTTAGTTGCTCCCCTTTCATGGCTGCAAGTAGCGCGAACTCCACCTCATCGCCACCAACGTTGAATTTCAACTTGGCGTTCTTGCAATCCACGTTGCAACCCGAAGTTGCTAGAAATGGCCTCCCGAGAATAATAGGAACAGGATAATCTGCGGGAATGTCAAGTACGACAAAATCTATGGGTAGATAGAAGTTACCTAACTTGACCGGAACGTCCTCCAAGATGCCCACGGGATGGGTAATGGAGCGATCCGCCATGTAGAGTCGAATCTTGACCGGCTTGGGCTCTCCAAGACCGATCTTCATGCATAGCTCCAGCGGGATGATGCTCACGCTGGCTCCTAGATCACAAAGGGCTTCACAAGTTACATCCCCAACTTGAATGGGAATGCAAAATGAGCCGGGATCTCTCAACTTAGGTGGCATCTTTTCCTTCATGATCTTGATAAGCTCCGAAGATTTAGATGTCATCCTAACTTCACCAACATCCTCCAGCTTCCTCTTCCTTGATAAGATCTCTTTTAAGAACTTCCCATAGGCGGGCATACCTAAAATAGCATCAAGGAAAGGAATATTAATATGTAGCTTATTTATCAAGTCAAGAAACTTACCAAAGTGCTTGTCAAGATGTGCTTTGGCTCTGGACTGAGGGAATGGAAGTGGTGGCTTATATGCAGGGGGTGGAACATAAGTTTCTGTCGTTCCTCCTGCTTTCTGTTGCTCCGCCTCGGTTGGCATCTCGGTCGAGGTGTTCTTCGACTGGATCTGGACCGAGGTGGTCTGCGTCGAGCGAGGTACTGGATCTGCAGTTTTGAGTCCACTCCTCGTCGTTATGGCCATGCACTGGCCCTTAGGGTTAGTTTCCGTCTTTGCTGGAAGCTTCCCTGGATCTCTTGGCGCTTCATTCTCCCTATTAGCAAGTTGTTGTTCGAAGGACTTTTGGGCCCTCGAAAACGAAGTCATAGAATTCTCCATAGCGCTAAGCTTGATCAAGATTGCCTCCAGAACTGCGTCTTTCTTTTCTGGCTGAGACGAACTTGATCCTTGCCCTTGGCTTTTCAATGGAGTAGAAGAAGAAGAAGAAGGGGGAGAGAGGAAAGGGTTAGAGGAATCATTAGAATTGGAGTTTGAATGATTGTTACCATGATTTTGGTTATTCGCCCTCCAGTTGTTGCTATTGGATCCTCTATTGTTGTTGTTGTAGTTGTTGTTTCGGGGACCGTTGTTGTTGTTACGGTACCCGTTATTGTTGTTGTTCCTTTGCCCTTGCTCTTCCTTCTTAGTTTGAGCCATCAAGAGCTCCTTCAATTGCTTCACGTCGTTCTTCAATGACGTGAGTTGATTGTTGTTGGATTGAGTCTCTTGAAAGTTGACTCTTTTAACTCCACCTTCAGCTCCTTGGTGGGTATATTTCTCCATGTGCAAGGCTTGCTTCTCAATGAAGTCCCAAGCCTCATCAATCGCCATGTCCATGAAGGTACCGGCGGAGAGTAGTTGGAGATTGAACTGGGTGCTTCCGTCCAGCCCTTTGAAATAGATCTCCAACAACTCGATCTTTGGAATCCCATGATGTGGGCAATCCAAAAGGATATCCTTGAACCGCTCCCAAGATTTGGACAAGCTGTCCTTGTCCTTCATAATGAAAGCATTGATCTTCCCTCTCATTTCGGCGGTCTTTGAGGGGGGAAAGAATTTGGTCAAGAATTCCGTGGTCATCTCCTCCCATGTGCTGATTTTTCCTGGAGGAAGAGATTGATACCAAGTAAGAGCTCTATCTTTTAAAGAAAAGTAAAAAGGTCTTAGCTTGTAGTTGTTATTTTCAATTCTGGACGGTCGCAAGGTTTCCATCAAGATCTCGTAGTTTTGAAGATGTTGATGCGGCGACTCCTTCTCTAGCCCTCCGTATTGGCATTGGCGAATCATGGCTAGAACTTGTGGTCGAAGTTCGTAGTCATGATCTGCTGGATCTCCTAGGTTCACTCCTGGACGCCTCAGCTGTTGATTAGGGTCCATCCTTTGACCTAGGGTTTGTGGAATTCCTGCAAGAAGAACATCTCGGACTGGCATCCGAGGTGGAAGTACATCGGCCGGGGCGTCAGGTACTGGAATCTGCCTCGGTCGAGGATCAGCTACTGGATTCTGCATCGGTCGAGGATCAACAGGAGGATCTTCCCTCGGTCGTAGTAGAATCTGGTCTCGTATGACTGCAATCTCAGCTTCGATTGCTGCAGTCCTGGCGCGATTCTCCTCTTTCTCTTGCATTAGTTCTTCCTTACTGAGACGCAGCAGCTCTTGTGTCTCCTTTAATTCGGCCGCAAGATCGCGATCGTCTTGTTGGGCCATCTTTGCTTCCCTTAAGCGTCGCTTGTATGTCTTTTCTGGTTCGGGAACGTAAGGAACGATTTCCTTCCCAGTGCGGGTTCTTCGCATATACCTAAGAGAGAACCTGCAAAAGTCGTCACTCAAGTAGAGTGGTTAGATGAAACGGGGCAAGCGCCCCAAGAGCAAACCGTACCGGCTCGGTCTAGACCAAGTCCCCGGCAACGGCGCCAAAAACTTGTTCGCTCCAAACGGTGTGTGCAAGCTTTAAATTTATAACCCTAGACTTAAGCTTAAAACAAGGATGCGAACCCGCAGTGTACGGGTCAATCGTAGTAAAAGCAAGAAAATTCCAGGGGTCGATCACAGGGACTCGGTGAAACAAAGTCAATACGGTGTGCTTATGTCAATACCAACCACAAGAGCGATTAACACAATCAAAGATGAATAAGAAGTCAATAAAGCAAATATGCAATTCTAGGGATTAAAGCATCTAGTTGTGGTTCCAACTCAAGATCTATAGATAAGCGGACAAAGCTGAGATTTTTGCGTGAGGAAGGTGTTTCTAAAGTAGAGTAGATCACCGGGTAAGTCTCACTACACACTAATCCTAAACCGTAACTCCTATTACCGGGTAAGTCTCAAGGAATCAAGATAAAGAACTATAACCTCAAACTAACACACCATCTAAGGGAATAGAATCAACCTTTACCGGGTAAGTCTCAGGCTAAGTCACAAAGATGGGATGGAAGCACACTCAAACCCCAATAAAGGACAAACCTTTATTACCTACACTTATGATCGTTAATACACAAACTAAGGAATTACCGGGTAAGTCTCATCCTAAGCTTGCTTTGAACCAGGAAGGGTGTAATAAGAATAGGATTTGGCAAACTCTAACACTTAACTCTCAGTTATGGATCAGATAAGTCACCTCGGTCAGCCAGTTTCCACCCCGGCCGAGGTGTTCATCGACTGAACGAGATGCTTAGGGTTAAGGTTAAAGACTCGAACTTTCAGGATCCTACTGGAATCTAAGATTATTCTATCATTGTTTTTCCCACAACCTTCAGCCAATCACCCTAGAATCACACAAGGAAATTAGCCACTCATCATCATAATGAAAGTATTAAAATATATGGGAAGAAGGTGAATATTTGAACAAAGAAGAATTTAATGAAAAGACTTCAATAACTGAATCAAATATCACAACAAAGCGTTCCTTGGATAACAATCCAAAAAGACAAGACAACAATTGAGGGAATTGAAGATAATCTTACAAAACCCTTCAATAAAGCTATAAAAGCTATGGACTTCAATCTTCCTTCAACCTTCAAAAAGGTTCTTCAATTCTCCCGACTTGGAGTAGGCTGCTGCTGTGTATTTTTCGGTGTAAGCGGGATTTTGTGGTATGCGAGCCTCCCGATTTGTGGAAATCCAACCCTTTTTATAGCAAAATAATCCTCCAAAGATAATAAATCTTAGAAAGATATTTTCCCATAAATATAGGTAAAATATATGATTCTGCATATCTCCTTCCTTCCAGGTGCCAAGCCCAAAAATATAAGATTACTTTCCAATTTTAAAAGATCTCAGCCAAGAATAAAATATTCTCGCCGCGTCCTAGGTGTTCGCCTCGGTCGAGTCGGCGTCTCTGGATCACCTCGGTCGAGATGAATCTCTGGTCAACCGAGGTGAGTCATAACTGAATGTGAAATCTCTCAAAACTGGTCCAAAGTAAATCTTTAATCCATGGCTATGCTCCCTGGATGTAGCTCCAAATGACTCATGACTCCTTTTGCTCCTTTTTGATGCAAAACATACCATATTACCTGCAATTACAATGAAACTAGGTGTAGACCTCGATTCTCGCAAAGGTAGATGAAATGGTAGTAAAATCACATAATGTACATACAAACATGCAGATTATGAAAGATAAAACGTCCAAACAAACCCCAAAATATAGACTATAATTCATGCTATCAACCCTCTTCAAATGCAAAGAATCTTGCCTTAAGATCCAAGAAGGATAATGTCCCATCAGAGGATGATAAAGAAAGTGATGATGAATAGGAAGATCCTTTTGCATTGATTTCAAGAGGTCTTGCAAGATTGTTACAAATGAAGAAGCAATTTCAAAACAAAGAACCACGAACATCAAGACCCAAACGTAAGTTTTATAATCCTAATAAGGAAACTAAAGTACTTGAATAATCCTAATGTGAATATAAAGGATATAAATACTCTAGAAGGGGGTTGAATAGAGTATGAAAACTTTTCGCAAAAACCTATCTCAAGGCTTTGAAACTGATTTCAAAGGCCTTGATGTCAATCTAAGCTATTTGCGACGCAACTTGATTTCAAGGGCTTTGAAAGGGATTTCAAGGGCCTTGACTTTGTAGACCTGCAAAACAAAGTTAGTCACAATTAAACAATATATGGTGTGGAATTGAAAAGATCGACACAAAGATATGTTCACAAAGTTCGGCTCTAAGCAACCTACTCTCCTTCCCAAGGTATATCTGTAGGATCTAACTATCTATTATCAACTTCAAAGAGTCCTAGATACAACCTAGAAGAAATCCCCTTCTTCTCTCACTGTAGCCAATGCTACAATCTAGCTCCAACTCTTAACCTAGCTAGAATAGCCTAGTTACTTCGCAGAGTTATATACACTTCGAGTATAACACTCTTTAGATATGCTAATGGAGCTCTCAAGTTTATCTCTCTCTAAGGAACAAAACTTTTGTATAAAGAGAGAAAGGAAAACTTCTTAGATCGAATTAAGACGCTTTGGATCGCTTGAAGACTTTGGATATTTCCGTGTAAGCTTGTGTATCTTCTTCTTCAATCAACATCTTCATTTATAGTCTTTGATGGAGAAGTTTTCTAGCCATTGGAAAGATAACCGTTGTAGATGTTTCTTCTTCTCCATAGAAAACACTACTTGGTTGATATGAGATAGCCGTTGTAGATCTTATTTATATTCTTCATCTCCTTAAAGTACGTTAATTCTTCTTCTCCGTAATCTTCTTACGTTTTTGATGATCTTTGTCTTTTGGGCATCGAGATCTTCAGATGTGTTAAGATTTGTTGGATGAAGATCTTCGATATCTATTGAGAAGAAATCTCGCGCTTTTGTTGAGGATCTTTGCGAGACCCTATTTGTTGCACCGTATCTCCTTGGTCTAGATCTTCTTTGTTGGCCGAATCTTGTTAGCCGAATCTTCTTGGAAGATCTTCTAAGGATCCTTGGTTGATTTAGTTGTTAGAGATTTGAATTTCTTCCAGCGGTTATGTCCTTTGAATCTTTTTACAAGGCTTCAGCTTTTGATCCCTTGAAATGGCTTTCAAGGCCTCCATGTTGAACTTCTTCAAATTCTACGCTTGTCCCTTGTATCTGATTTCAAGGCCTCCATCTATCCCTTGAAATATTTTCCAAGGCCTACATACATTTTAGACAAACATCAAAATAAAACAAGCAAACTAATACAATCGATATTTTTGTTAGTATAAAAACCTCTTATTTGTGTTAAGTCTTCCATCATCATATATTCAAATATATACTCAAGGTGGAGTTTTCAATCTACCTCTTGATGGAAGACACTACAAATATCGTACCTGCATTTTACAGTTAGCGATGCATATGTAAAATCAAACAAACTAAAATGCAGAATGCAGAAATATTGAAATTCCGGATCAAATTATTTCTCCCCCTTTGTCTTTCAACAAGGGAGAAAAACATTTAAAGCGCGGGAGTTATTACCAACCACAAAAAATAATCCAAAAACCACTAAAAAAACGAAGTCTTTCAAAACATATATCAAGGCGTTGATATCAAAACCAAGGGGCTTTGAAATTGGTGTCAAAGGCCTTGAAATCCATGGTAAGGCTGAGATTTCTTCATTCGTGGTACCATTTTGAGTTCAAACGTCCTTTCCCGTGAAATTCATCCATGCACTTCTTCCTCCAGCGTTCATGAGCATTTCTAAGTTCAAAGTTCTTCAAGGACTCGTCTATTCTTCGTTGATCTGTGGCATCCTTTTATTTCTTCAACACATCATACTCCTCAATTTGCAGTATGTTTGGATCCTCAGGAGTAGGTTGGCAAATAGGATGATCCTTCACAATCTTGTAGCATTGATGCATAACCTATTCTGCCTACTGTGTAGTCGGTTTACCATCTTCCTTGGTTATTGGCTTGATACTGTTGGCAGATGTTAGACACAAAACATTTACGTGAAACATCTGATTAATCTTCTGATTCAAGATACCTAGAAGATCCTGTGACTCATCCAATCGATCAGTTATCTCGGATCTGAATTTCAATAACTCATATCGCAGAGAATCCAGACCACTCTCCACTTCTTCAAGTCTCTATATAGTGGTAAAAGTCCAAGCCGGTTGATCTTTCAAAATCCATTCTCTAGTTTGTGTTCTTTTAATGCCAATGTTGTCAAAGAATGATTCATCCAGTTCTCCAATATAGCATTGTTCCTCATCAGAATAACCAATAGAGAAATACCAAAAAATCTTTGGAATCATGTTTGCATAGGGAAGAGGGGTATCACTTGGGGAGTTGATTAAGTGAAGCATATGATTCAGAATGATTCCAGGGAGGCCAATATCCATCCCATTTTGCAAATGATACAAAAAGGCAAATAATTGGTGTGTAAGCACATCCCAATTTTTAATCCTAGGAACCACACATCTCACCAGAATAGCTCACATTATTCTAGCCTCAAGAGTAAGACAGGTTAAGGTTGCTTGTGGTAGAGAGTTTGGCACAAGAAATTGCTCTTTAGCCAATTTAACAATTCTGGACGGAGTTGGATAGTCGTAGGAGTTAAAGGTAGGAAGCCATAGAATCTAAGCAACAACTTGAGAGGAAAGAACAATTTTCTTACCTTTGACCACCGATTCCAGAATTAGCTCGCCTCTTTCTCTTCGTGCAGTAAGATTGATAAAGAATAGTCTTGTTAACCTTGGCTAAGCTATCTCCCCTGGATTTAGGATGAGCTAGATGGAACTAGCTTGAAGCATAGTAAGGCCAGGAAGGGCGAGCGATACAAAGAGTTCCCGGCCTATCAATTCACACATGCACAACTCTCTGTCTTGGAATCCATCAAGCCATTTTCTGACAGCAGTTTGGTTCTCGAACCAGGTCGATGGGAAACCTGTCTTTGTGCAGATGTCAATG
This sequence comes from Fagopyrum homotropicum, assembly GCA_033239125.1. NCBI lineage: Eukaryota > Viridiplantae > Streptophyta > Magnoliopsida > Caryophyllales > Polygonaceae > Fagopyrum > Fagopyrum homotropicum. Next base: position 50,627,150 of record BSWB01000007.1, on the reverse strand, counting down.
TCGTCCATGGGAGATGAAGAGTCAAAGCTAGAATCAGAATCTGAGGAGAGGTGAAGAACCCTTTGACGTTTGGGAGAAGAAGATGATGCTTCATGTGTAGAAGATCTCTTGTAAGCCATGGATAATGTTTGAAAGAAGATGAAACAGTGTTTGGAAACAAAAGAGTAAAGCAGAAGGTTTGCAAAGGGAGTTGAAGCGGAAGAAATTAAGAAGGGAGAATGGTGGTATTTAAGGGAAGAAGTCACATCATCATCGGTTAAATAAGATCTTGGAAAAATCAAAATCTTGGGAGAACCGATTTTGATTAGTATTCTTTCCATAAATTTTGTAACCACTTTTCAAAAATTCTTTGAATATGAGGATAAAGACTTTTGAAATCATTATAAAGATTTTTGAAATCATTTTATAAATCCTTCTTTAAACTAATTTAGATATCATAATATCTATAAGATATTAATCCCTAAATAGATCCGTCATATTCAATGTTGCCCTTGAATTCCATTTTAAGGCCCTTTAACTGCTTTTCAAGGCCCTTGAAATTGAAAAGTGGGCTGCATATGAAGGAGAAAATAAAACGATTTACTCCCCCTACGTTAATGCTTCCTTGTTCATCATACCAAGCTCTAATCTAATAAAATTGAATTGATCATTAAGTAGAGGCTTACTAAAGATATCTGCAAGTTGCAAGTCAGTTGATATAAAAGAAATCGAAACATCACCTTTTTCAACATGATCACATATGACGTGATGCCTTACCTAGATGGGCTTGGTCCTTGAATGCTACAAAGGATTTTTAGTAATCAAAATAGCACTAGTATTATCACATTTAATCGGGATACCTTTCAAATCAAAAAGCCAAGATTATGAAGTTGTTGAGCTATCCATAGAATTTGTGCACAACAGGCTCCCGCAGCTATGTATTCTACTTCAACTGTGGATAGGGCGACATAGTTTTTCTTCTTGGAGTGCCAACTGATTAGGGATGACCCTAAGAATTTACAACATCCAGAAGTACTTTTTCTATCGACCTTATAGCCTGCAAAGTCTTCATTAAATACCCAATGAGGTGAAACGAGCTTTGACGTGGGTACCATAACCCTAAATCCTAAATGCCATTGAGATACCGAAATGTCCTTTTCACAGCTATCAAGTGTGACTCTTTACGATCAGCTTAAAATCTTGCACACATGCACACGCTAAACATAATGTCAAGTCGACTAGCGGTTAGATATAACAAAGAACTAATCATACTTCTTAAGCAAGTCTTTGGTATACTTGCTTTGATTGAGAAAAATTCATTTCTTTGCTTGTGTAACTTGCAGTCCAAGGAAGAAATTTAACTCGCCCATTAAGCTCATTTTGAATTCTCTACACATAATATCTGAAAATTCCATGTATAGAAAATCATTAGTAGCACCGAATAATATATCATCAATATAGATTTGTACTACTAATATATCGTTGCCTCTAGTTTTGATAAATAAAGTTTTGTCAATCAAGCCTCGTTTGAAATTGTTTTCAAGGAGATACTTGGACAATCTTTCATACCAAGCTCGAGGAGCTTGCTTAAGACCATAAAGATCTTTGTCCAATTTAAAAACATGATCTGGAAATTCATCATTTTCAAAACGAGGAAGTTGAGCAACGTAGACTTCGTCTTCTAGGAAGCCGTTTAGAGAAGCACATTTTACATCCATTTGAAATAAATTTAGGCTCATGAAAGATGCAAAAGAAAGTAGAATACATATGGATTCTAACCTAGCAACTGGAGCAAAGGTCGCCTCATAATCAATTCCTTCTTCCTGGTTATAGCCTTAAGCTACAAGTCGTGCTTTGTTTCGAATGACTTTTCCATTTTCATCACACTTTCTTTGAAAAACCCATTTCGTGCCAATGACGGATTGGTGCTTTGGTTTCAATGTAAGAGTCCAAACCTTGTTTCTCTCAAACTCATTTAGTTCATTTTTCATGGCAATGATCCATTCGGGTTCTTCAAGAGCTTGAACATAATTCTTGGGCTCAATAAGAGACACGAATGCCGAGAATGCACAAAGTTTGTTAATTCTTGATCGAGTTTGCACTCCTAGGTTTGGATTTGAGATCATATTCTCTGGTGCATGGTCTGAAGAATGTTGAAACTTTCTCCTTTTGTAAGATGGAAAGGATCCTTAAGATTGAGGCTCATTTGCTTGACTAGATTCAGGTACCGCCGGAGTGTTTCTTGGATCCTATATCAAGGCCTTGAAGTTGAGTTTCAAGGCCTTGAAATGGAGTTCTGACATCGCACTTCTCTGTTTCAAGGTCTTGAAGATGCGTTTCAAGGTCTTGAGATTGTTCTCCGGTATCTTGAATCTTTTCTTGCATATTCTTGAGCCTTAGTAGCGTCATCTTGACGGGTTTTGGCGCTCCAAGTTCAGCTTTCTCGCACAATGCTAAAGGTATTATGCTCACGCTTGGTCCAAGATCACATAAAGCGTATGCCACTCTTCTAATGCCGATGGGAACGTAGAAAGATGAGGGATCCCTCAGCTTTGGCGGCATCTCCTCTTTCATTGTTTGGATAAGTTTGAAAGACCTCTTGGTCATCCTTACTTCCCCAACATCTTCTAGCTTCCTTTTGTTGGCAAGGATTTTCTTCAAGAACTTTCTATATTCCGGCATTTCTACAATTGCATCCATAAAGGGAATATTAATATGTAGCTTGCTCATGAGTTCAACGAACTTACTGAAGTGTTTCTCGAGACGCATTCTAGCGTGGTATTGCAGGAATGGAAGTTGTGGTTTGTATGCGGGATGAGGTACATAGGCTGGTTCGTTTTCCTTTTCTTTCCCTTTGTTGCTTGGCTCTGGCTCCTCTTCAATCATAGGTTGCTTCCCTTTATCAACGCTCTTTGGTAATGGCTCATTAATTTTAATTCCGCTTCTTGTGGTGACAACCATGACTTTCCCCTTTGGGTTGTTTTTCGTTCTTTCGGAAAGTCTCCCTTGGTCTCTTGGAACTTCTCCTGCATTATTAAAAACTTGATTTTCCAAGGCTTTTTGAGCCTTAGAAATAGAAGTTATATTATTGTTCATTTGTTTCAACACTTTTTCCCACATCGCCTCCGATGGATCCTTTGAAGGTTGGTTGAATCCCGGTGGGGGATTTTGAGTCCTTCATGGTGGAGCGTTGCTAGAAGATGCTGGCGGATTCAATGCGCCATCCGGGTTTGAGTATAAAAATCTGAGATGACTATGATCAAGGCGCCAACCTCCTCCTCTTCCGGAATTTCTGTTACTATAATTGTTGTTCCGGTTTCCTTGATAATTATTTCTTGTATAATTCCTCGTCCCACGATTTTCATATCACGCTCTTTGGGAGGTAAATTTGCTTGTGTTTGAGCTTGATATTTCTGCAATTCTTTTTTTTTTTATGTTTAAGAGTATCAACTTCTGCAGATAAAGTGGTAGTAATACTTACCTCATGGGCTCTGGGACGCCGGAGTCGATCATCACTCCTTCTTTGAGAGTACTTCTCTTGCAATAAGGCTTGTCTTTCAACAAACTCCCATGCATCGTCAGCTTGCTTATCCATAAAGGTTCCTTCGGAGAGAGATTGAAGTCGGAATTGTGTATCGTCATCCAATCCTTTGTAGTAGATCTCAAGGAGCTCTATCCTTGGGATTCCATGATGGGGCAATCAAGTAGAAGGTCCATGAATCTCTCCCAAGGCTTGAACAAGTTCTCCCTGTCTTTTATGGTAAAAGCATTAATTTTACCTCTAAATTCAGCAGTATTGGAAGGTGGAAAGAATTTTGTAAGAAATTCGGAAGTCATGTCCTCCCATGTATTTATCCTTCCATGTGGTAAAGATTGAAGCCATGCTTGTGCCATGCCTTTCAAAGAAAAAGAGAAACCTTGCAATTTATGATTGTTAGTTTCTAATCTAGCGGCTCTCAATATTTCCATAAGACTTTCATAATTTTGTAAATGCAAATGAGGAGACTCCCCTAGGGATCCTCCAAATTGACTTTGGCAGATCATAGTGATAACATTGGTATGGAACTCATAATCATGGTCAGCGGGATTTCCAAAGTCAATTCCAATGGTGCGGGTACGTTGAGTTGGAATCATTCTTTGTCCAAGCATTTGTGGCTCTTCCACAATCGGATCCCCTCTAACGTTTCTCATCAAAGGGTGAGGTTCTGCAGCTTGTGGAGAAGGGTTGGCTGCATTGGGAGTGGAAATTCAACATGGACATTTCCTCCTCTTTGGAGGAGTTGATCTCTCATGTTGTTGTTATTATTCCGCTCCTCCAATTGCGCTTAAAGTGCTTCCTCCCTTTTGCGAGCTTCATCCTCCCTTTCACGAGCCTGCTCCCTTATTTGACGTGCTTGTTGTTCCGCATCATGTGCTCGTTGATTTTCAGCCCTTAATTGTTCCAAGGCTCGTTCCAACGCAGTTTAGGGATCTATTTCATTCATTCTTCTTCGACTAGCTTCTCTTAGCCTTCTTAGGATGGTTCTTTCTGGTTCCGGATCGTAAGGAATGCGTTCTCGACTGTTGCGAGTTCTTCACATAGACCTAGAAAGACAAGAGAATTCCTGAAGCAAAACTACTAAAATAAATGATTAATAGAAAAAGAAAAAGTGTCTCAACTAGACAACCGAAATACCGTACTTGGTCTAAACCGAGACCTTGGGAATGGCGCCAAAAACTTGTTCACTCAAAAGTGTGTGTGCAAATAAACTTTAAATTTATACCAAGAAAGAAAGCAATAGAGAACCCGCAGTGTACGAATCAATCGCAATATAAGCAAGTATTCTAGGGTCGATCTCAAGGACTTGGTGAAATCAAGCGGTAAAAGAAATTCTAGCTAAGAGAATGTGCAAATAAAAGACAAATAACTAATATGTAAGCAAGAATTGGGAAACGCAGATTCTAGAGGTCAAAGTATTCAATCGTGGTTTCGATTCAAGACTTCTAAAGATATATGGACAGAGCTGGGATTGCAATGGAAATATGTTTCTAAGACGGCATAGCTTACGGTGAGGTTTCACTATCCCCTTAATCTCAACCCAAAAGCTCTAAATAAAGGGTATTGAGTCCTTTATAGGATAGAGGTCTACGGAAAGGAACTATACTCTCAAACCAACCACTCAACCTAATAGATAGAACTAACCATCTTAGGTTAACTCACAAAGGTATGGGATTGGCACACTCAAACCTTAATAGAGGGTGTTGAGTCTTCTATTACCTAGAACTCATCAATGTTGGTAACCAAGAAAAGGGATCACCGGGTAAGTCTCTTTTCACGCTCGGATATAGGTTAAGAAGGTTTAACAAGGATAGGGTTTAAACAATGTTTAACTTTGGTTTAAGGATAAATCATCAAAGGTACGACAGAAGGAATACTACTCTGTTCATCCCTGAAAATCGGTCCATTTTCCTCAAAAACATCCCGATTTATCTTCTCTGCAAAGGTAAAACTCAACTCTCAAAGTTCAATCTCAACATGAGGTTCATTCTATCATCATCTTAACCACAATATTCAAACAATCACCCTACAATCGCAAGGATTTTAGCCAATAACACACATGATTAGAATCAAGAAAGGGATTGAATCAAGAATATAAAGAAAACGACGAATCTTGAATAAAAAGAAACAAATCCTTAACAGAGGTTCAAAATCTCTGAAAACTAAGCAAAAGCAAATAAAAACACCAAAACTTGTTTTCACAATGACAAAAGAATGAAAAACTAGAAAAACCTCTAAAGAACTTCACTTCTATCTTCAACCTTGAATGCCAAATCTCCGAATGTGTTTCACCTTCATCTTCCTAGGGTTTCTTCATTGTTTTTGAGTGTACTTGGATGATCTTTGGTACGGGGAGACGTCCTTTATATATAGAAGAAAACTAGGGTTGTAAATTCTTATATTTTGGAGACTTCTTGAAGGGATCGGACGATTTAAGATATAAATCGATCTATCTTATAAAACTCAATCGATTTAAATTAGAAGTTAACCAGATTGTTATCTTCTGCAGCGTGTTGTCTTTTAGCTCCGTCTTCTATCTTTATTGGTGGTTTCTTCTCATATCTTTTCCTATCTTTTAGACTCCTTTCCTGATCCATTATGATGTTAAGTCCGGTATTGATCCATTTCCACATCCAAACTCTTTCATTTTTTCTGAAATTACATCAAGAACTCATGTAGACCTCTATTTTTGAAATATATATGAATATAGACTTAAAGGCTATGAATCCCATTAAATGTATATAAAACTGAGGTGAAATACTCGCAATATGCATGAATATGATAGCATATAATTCATGTCATCATGCATACCTCAACATAACTCCAAAACTAACCTAGCTCTAACCCACTACATGGGATTCGCTCTAATACTACTAGGTCACCTATGATGATGCTACAACATGATCAAAGGGGTACAAAGAAGAAGGAAAAACATACCAAGAGAACACCCCTAAGTCACAAGAACGATTTAAGGGTCTCACTAGAAGAAAACCGCAACTGTGGAGGTGAAGAGGCGCAAGGGCAGAAAGAACCCAAAGGCCGCACCCGCGGCAGGATCAAAGCGCGGGGGCGGTGAGGCGCGGTCGTGTGGGAGTTCAAGCGCGGTCGCGGCACTAGCGACTGAGATCTCCAACTTCTCTTCTTCTTGTCCTGTCTTCTTTCTTCCCTGACACTTCTTTTAACTCTATGTATACTCAGTCAGATCTTCATGTAGCCATTCGGTAATAAAAGGAACGAAAAGGGGAAACAACCTACCCTTACTCGTCATCGAAATCGAAGGAGACGAGTGGTTCTTCCGGAATCCACAAAGACGGCTTCCTTCGTTAACCTTGTTTTAGTCCGTTGAAGATGGAAAGCGCAACACTATTGGTGACTGAAATCAAGAGGAGGACAAAAAGAAATGAAGGAAGGAAGAAGAAGACAACAATGGAGGAAAGGAAGGAGAAAGAGAAAGAGGGGAAACAGTGGCCCCCATGGGTTGGTGCACATGCGGCCCACTATGGCCGACCTCGTGGGTAACCTACCCAAAGGCCATCCAAAGGTCATCCTAAAGGAGCCTCTAATGAACCGGGTGTTTACAAAAACGGCCTATCTACGGCTAACATGGCCATTGGTATGCCATTTGAAGGTCGTATGGTGGCCATTTCGACTACTATAGTGAAGGAAATCAAATCTTTTATTTTGAACTTTGGAATAAAGATATTATGTGTAACCCTAGACTCTGAATTCTGTTCGCTCCAAATGGTGTGTGCAAGATTTAAATTTATAACCCAAGAAGTATGCTTAAAACAAGGATGCGAACCCGTAGTGTACGGGTCAATTGTAATAAAAGCAAGAATTTCAGGGGTCGATCACAGGGACTTAGGTGAAACAAAGCAAGTATAGGTTGTCAATGTAACTAATAACCACAAAAGCGATTAAAACAATCAAAAGATGATAATAAAGTCAATTAAAGGAAATATGCAAATTCTAGGGATTAAAGCATCTAGTTGTGGTTCCAACTCAAGATCTCAAGATAAGCGGAGAAAGCTGAGGTTTTGCAAAGGGAAGGTGTTACTAAAGTAGAATAGATCACCGGGTAAGTCTCACTACTCACAATCCCAAACCAAAGAACCTATCACCGGGTAAGTCTCAAGGTAGTAAGGAAAGGAACTATAATCTCAAACCAACACACCAACTAAGGGAATAGAATCAACCTTTACCGGGTAAGTCTCAGTCTAACTCACAAAGATGGAATGAAGGCACACTCAAACCCCAATAAAGGATAAACCTTTATTACCTACACTTATGATCATGGGTAAACAAACAAAGGAATTACCGGGTAAGTCTCATCCTAGGCTTGCATTGAACCAGGAAAGGTGTAATAAGAATAGGATTTGGCAAACTCTAACACTTAACTCTCAGTTATGGATCAGATAAGTCAATTCGGTCAGTCAAATTCCACCCGGGCCGAGATGTTCATCGACTGAACGAGATGTTCTAAGGTTAAGGATAAAGACTCGAGCTTTCAGGGTCCTACTGGGATTTAAGATTATTTTATCATTGTTTTTCCCACAACCTTCAGCCAATCACCCTAGAATCGCACAAGGAAATTAGCCACTCATCATCATGAAAGCATTAATCAAATATATGGGAAGAGAATGAATAATTGAACACAAAAACCTTAAGAACAAGGTTTCAGTAACTGAATCAAATATCAAACAAATCAGCGTTCCTTGGATTACAAATCCAAAAAGACAATCAAACAAAAGGGAATCTAAGAAAGTCTTACAAATCCCCTTAAAAAGCTATCACAAAGCTATCAGTCCTTCCTCGATTGATCTTCAATATTCCTTCCTTCAATCTTCCTTCCTAATTGCAATTGGAAGAATATGGTGTAATGGATAAAAATCCAAAGGTGGGAGGTTGTTGTATTGTGGAAAATCCAACCCTTTATATAGAAGAATTATCTTCCAAAGATAATAATATCTTAAAAAGATATTTTCTTAATAAAATATATCCATATCTCCAAAATAGATCTCCTGAATATATGATCTTCCTTCCAGAAATCCATCCCAAAAATATAAGATCTCTCCTTCCAAAAATAAAAGATTTCAGCCAAATAAAATATATCTCGCCGCATCAGGGTATTCACCTCGGTCGGGGCGCTCCTCTAGATCACCTCGGTCGAGGTGACTCTATGGTCAACCGAGGTGAATCTCAGCTGAAGGTAAAATCTCTCAAATCTAGTCCAAAGTAAATCTTCTTTGTTAATTCCAAGCTTCATGAGCTCCTCTTTAAGCTCCTGAATGTAGCTCCAATGACTCCTTTGCTCCTTAGCTCCATTTTGATGCAAAATGTGCCATTTTATCTACGATTACAACGAAACTTAGTGTAGACCTCGATTCCCGTAAAGGTAGATGAAACGACAATATAATCACATAATATACATTCAAACATGCAGATTATTAAAGATAAAACATCTAAACAAGTCCCAAAATATAGACTATAATACATGCTGTCAAGTTCCCCCCTATATATTCATACATAAACCGTAGGGTTAGATATGCTGATTTATCCTCTATACATCATTACTCAGCTTTCTCCTTACACTAGTCGTCTAGTTGTTAACTTTGACGGCTCGCCTTGTTGGAACCAAACAATTGTGAGTTTATGCCTTGCTTCATTTTTATATATTGTCTTTGCTTTATATTTGATCATGTCTAGCTCAATCTCCTCCCGGTCTAAGGATTAGATGATCCTTATAATGGTTTAATTTATTGGTCGCATATATATTTATGAATTGAGATTGTGATATTGCTTCTTTTCAAATCACTTCATTCATACATTTTATTAACCTTCAAAAGAAGTGGTGTTTATAACTAGTTTAGATAAAATAATTAAAGAGCCACAAGTGAACGGAGTTTTATTGGATTTGGTTAAAAGAACTTGGCTTTAAGAGTACTAGTTTATCAAAACAACGATGATTTCTAAATATTGTAGAAAGTTCCGGTCTTTGTACCTTTTTCTAACTGAAGAGCCAAAATCGAAGGTTGTTCTTTGTTTATTCCATATTTCTAAGTTTTTAATGGGTTTTTCTATACTTGTCAAACCGTTGGATTGAGAGTTACGTGATGAATGTCAAATGTAACACTTTCTACACCATGTTTTCAAGCATACTTTACCGTCTATTTCATCCCATATATGTCGTTTCATACAAAAATCATCCACTTTTTGTATTTCAGTGTCTACCTTGACTTTTATGTGTTTTTGACAACAAAAGTGCCAAGATTGCATCCTCCCTGATGTCAGAGCAAAAGAGAAGATCAATATGATTGAGGAATTGCAACACGAAGTCCGCAAGATCGGAGTAGAACATAAAGATTCGAGATTAGAAGTGACAAGGTGGTGAAATGCCCTCCAAATGGCCATTGGACGGTTGTAGGGTGGCCGTTGCTAGGCTGTTTGATCGGCCATTTGGCCCGAGATTTTGACGCAATGATCCAACCCATGCAGCCCATGAAAAGGGTGTGAAATGCCACCAAATGGTGGCCAAACGACCGTATGCCTACCGTTTGGTTGGTCATTTGGCCGCCGTAACGAGAGCTTCCAAAATCTCCGACTTCATCTGTGGAAAGTGTATGTTTTGTGTAAATCCTAGCCTCAGATTTCTCCATGTATAAACACCCCTAGTCTTAAGGTTCGATACGTTGATTCCTCCTGAATACATTAGTCTTCAACCCTCCTTATTCTAGTTGTGAGATATTGTTAGTTTTGCTTTAAGGTTACCCTAAAGGAACCAAACTCTTGTACGTTTTGTTCTTCTTGATTTAATATATGATCTTTGGTTTATATTTTATCCTGAATGGTTAAACTTCCTTCATGATCTAAGGATTGGATGATCCTTATAATATTTTAGTATATGGTATGCATATATCTTTATCAATTGAGGTTTTGAAATTATTTCTTTTCAAAGTGTTTCACTCCACCTTTTGAAAACTCCCAAAAGGAGCGTGTGTTTTATTGGTTTAGATAAAACAAGTGAAGAGCCAAAAACGAAGTTTATTTTATTCGATTAATTATAACAAACTTGGTTTTGAGAGTAATGTTCGCCCCTAGAGGTGTGTGCAAATAAGTTTTAAATTTATAAAACTAGAATCAAGCAGCGAACCCGCAGTGTACGGATCGATATAGTTAAGCAAGAATTCCAGAGTATCGAACACAGGGATTTGGGGAGAACGAACTCGATTGCAGGTTATCAAGCAAGTAAATATAAGAGCTTTGCAAATTATTGGGAAAACAACAATCCTAAAGATCCAAGTATCCAGCTGTGGCAATCGATTCAAGATATACTTAATGATGTAAAGACAGAGTTGAGATATGCAAAGGTATACTAATGTAAGGTAATCGTACGGTGAAGTTCCAAAAACCTTATATAACTCACCTACAAGGCACTCTCTATACAGGTTGTTGAGGCTCAATATAGAAAGATTCTAGAGATGAGAATTAGTGTCAAATACCCAAACTTATAACCCAAGGATCAAGATTAACTTAACCGATTGAGGTTATGACACTCACAATCGAGGTAGAGGTTGTTGAGGCTTCACTACCACCTAGAAAAGACAAGTCTAAACTAAGCTAAAGCCAATCTTTAACTTTAGATTAAAGTAAAAGGAGGTTCGTAGACTTAAGAGAAATCACGGTTAGTTCTTGAGGTTCCACGGCCGTGGACTCAAGAACAGGCCGTAATTTAGGGTTGTCGGCGATATTTCTCTAACTCTCAGGGTCTAATCCGTTTGCGATTGATCTATCATCATCTAAGCCACAACTATCAACCCTTCACCTTAGAATTGTTAAGGGTTTTTAGCCAATAACAGTCATATTGATGTCAATTCAAGAATTAAAAGATAAAAAGATGAAAACTTTCAAGAACTTTCAATAATCTTCAATTCAATCTCAAGGTCACAAAGAGAACAAATAATGTCAAAAGATTCAAAGTAAAACAAACAATCACCACCTTAGGAAAGAAGAGAAAACGGGATGTCAATCCGTTTTCCAAATCAAACCTAAACAAGAAGAGAGATCTTCTTGCAAAATCTTCCAAGAACCTCGATCTTCCGCAAATCCGGAGATCTCAACAGCAATCTCCACCAAAAGTGCGAGATTAGAGGAATTCCAAACACGAACTTCGATCTCTTCAAAGAGATGTCAATTGCTTCCAAGCAAGCTAAGCAAAGCGTCCTCGTGTCTAAGCGGCGATGAATGAGGGTAAACGGGGTAGCGAAGGTGACGGAATCTTGCTTCGTCTGTCTTTTTATAGTGTAGGGCAAAATGTCGGCCCGGCCCAATCTTTAAAAGATCGTGGCTTCAAAGTGTGGCGAAAAGATTCGCCAAGATCACGGTCGTGGAAGTGTTCCACGACCGTAATTTAGAGCGTGGAAACAAATACGGTTTGCAACATATGTTCCACGGCTGTGTAATCCCCTGGAATGAACATGAATTTCTGAGTCCAAATCCACGGCCGTAATTCTGAACGTGGTTTGTGATACGGCCGTATTTTAGGGCGTAATTTAGGACAAGAACGTGATTCTTCCCTAAACTCGTGCATTCCTCAAGCTAAGACTCCAAATTGCTTCCAAAGAATGTCCTCAATCTATGGACATATCAACTCAACTCTCCTTTGCTTGATTCCGTTCGGAAATAGCTCCAAATCACCTATAATCAACATAGAACTAGTGTAGACATCCATATCGACAATATAGGTAATACTAGCTCACATATGCACAAAGTTCAATCAAAGACTATCAATATGAATCAAATACGTTTAGAAAACGTGCCTAAAATATCACAATATTTCATGCTAACAAATAACCCCATACTTAACACTTGCTTGTCCCTAAGCAAGGTCTTTCAAAAAGCTTTAAACAAGAGTTAGGATGAAATATGTATACCTTCTTTTGGATGAATGTGACTTCTAAAGAATAGATCATTCTCAAACCTTGCTTCAATCGTTTTTCAAACTTTCACACACTTAATCAAAGAGTAAAAGGCAAAGAAAATTCATAAACCAATCTTAACTTCTAAACAAGCATTATAACCTTCAAACATTATCAAAATCAATCACAAGAAACTTCAATTTAGATCACCAAGTCATATAACATTCTTTTGATCTTAAGGACTTTCAAAGAAAAGGTCTAGAATATGGAAGGGAGGGGAAAACTTTAAGGGAAAGTGGTGCATAAATCCGGGAAAGTGGACAACTACCTTCTTCTTCTTATGCGGTTTCCGCAACTCTTCAACTTAGAGCTTCTCTCTCTTCTTTTCACTTTTCGATTTTACTTTTGGAGTTATGGATAGAGGTGCACAAAAACCGAAGCCTAGGAGATCGGTGTTTCTCAAATTTTTCAAGAGATGCCTCAAACCCTTAGCGCACATACCATAATCCGCTAGGAATATCGCTCAATCCGACTTTGGCAAGACACAAACACCCGGCTATGTGAATGGTGCCGAGTTACTCATCGTCATGATTGACTTCCCCAAACCTATAATTTCTTTCTATTCAATTGATTGCAAATAATTGCTCTCATGGCCCTCCCACATCAAACATGCCTTTTTCTCATTCACTTCTCCAAATTCCCGGATAGGTAAAGGAGGCTAATATTTCAATGAGGAGCTAGATGATCAAAGAAAGAAGAAAGAAAGTATTGAATTGCCTTAATCATTTCAATAAGAAGTATAGGAACTTATAACGTGATTTCAACTTCAATTTTCTAGCATGATTTAGGTAACATTTTCACATTATAAAACTTGCAAAAGAGGTAAAATTCATTCATTCAAATTCTTTTCAATTCACAATCCTTTTAAGCATGCAATTGTCATCAAACTCAATTCACAAGTAGTGATTATCATGGAAATCATCTCAATTCATTAGAAGCACAAAATTTTCAAAATTTTTCAATTTTTATGGGTTTTTCAAGTCATTTTTCATGCAATGCAATAAGGAAACGTGTAACACATAATGAAGATGCAATGATAGTCTCGAATGAAAGCAAACATAGAGAGTAGAGTTATTACAAACTTTTAGTACATCCCACCCCATACTTAGGACGAACATTGTCCCTAATGTTCAAAAGAAAGAACAAAAGAAAGAAAAGAAAAAAAAAAACTCACAAGTGGTGGCGGGAATGTCTAAAACAACGATCATGCATCAATCACTGCGGCGCCGGCGGAGGTGGGAATGGAGAGAAACTCGGATCATAAAACCGCCCAAACTGCTGGCGGTAGACGTCCCTCATCATGTGGTCAAGGTCGTCTAAGCGTCCGTCTCTAGCATCCGCCCGGATCTCTAGCGCTCCAACTCTCTCCGAAAGTCCGGTAGCCCAATCCGGCATCTGCTCGTACCATCCCGGGGCGTGACTGTACCATGATGGAGCATCGGATGGTGCTTGTGCTGGTGGCGGTGGTGGTGCTGCTGGCTGCGCCGTGGACCAAGGAGGGGGTGTGTCATACCAAGTGGGAGGTGTAGTCATCCACGTGGGCCTCTCACTCACGCTAGCGCGGCGAGATGACGAGCCTGAAGCTCTAGCTGGACGTGGAGAGCGTCTAGGTACATCCGGGGCCGCCTCCGGCTGATCCGGAAACGTGTCAAACTCATGCTCCGCTCCTCCACCACTCTCGTACTGATCTCCCATGTCCTCCTCCTCCACAACCGGTGGTGGAACGTAAGGGGGAGCTACTAGCCTGTTCGCATGCATCGCAGCGAACGTCTCCTTCCAATTGTGGCGTCCCGCCACAATGGAATACTCCGGCAGCCACTCAATCCCCCTACCCGTCCTAGTCTCCCAAGGCATGCCCGCATAAGGCGGACCTCCATGTGTGGGGAAGATGAGTCCCCTAACCATAAAAGCATGTAGCCCTAAGGGAACCGCCGGTATACGGGTGCAAGCGGAAAAATCTACACCAAACGTCCTAGCAATGTGGGTCACTATCCCACCATATCCAATGTTCCCCTTCTTCTTGTTCTTGAGTTTACTCATCGTAGCCGCCAAAAGAGTGGCACAATCTGCACGGCGACCGTATAGCATACTATAGAGCAAGAATAGCTCATCCGTCTTGATCTTTTGGGGCGTCTCCGTCCTAGGAAAGAGACACTCCGAAAGAACGCGGTGTGCTATCTTCAAGGCTAGATGGTACATCAATCTAGCCTTGGTATCGGCGGGTTGCCAACGGTCCTCGTCGGCGTAAATCATAGCTACTTCCTCCCAAAAATCCTTAGGGTATACTCCACTCGGAAATCGACCGTTATAGGTCTCATGGAACCCGAAAATGGTCCCAAACTCAACGATACTCAATTGATAGTCTTGTTCCATGAGACGGAAGGAGACAGTCCTATCTACGTGGCTGTGCTCGAAGGACGTCACAACCTCCCGGGTGATCTCCTCATAGGCGTCTTCACGAATGTTCGTGAAGACAAGCAATCCGGCTCTATCCAAGAGCCATGTAAGATCATCAACAATGTTGAGAGTATGTAGATCCTCCAACAACAAGTACCTAGGACCTATCACTGTCCTCTCCTTGATCCGGTCTAGTGCAACAAGGTGGTTCTCATGTATGGTTGGGATGCTAGGGTGAGGGGGTGAAGATGGAGGTGAAGGTGAGGATGGTAGTGAGGGAGATGAGGGTGGTGGTGCCCTAGAGGTGGAGGGATTGCCCTTTCTTTTCTTATTTTGCTCTCCCTTTTTCTCTTTTATCCTTCCCGACATTCTCCTTACAAAGTCCATTTTTCACCAAAATTACGGTCTGTTCTTCAGGTTCCACGGCCGTGGTTTACCTAGAGACCGTGATTCGTCTCAGAATCTTGCGAATCTCAGCAAATTCACCAACAATCACCACAACAAGCAGTCCTAATCTAATTCCTTCCAGTCTTTGTCAGTTCTTCCTAAAAATCTATAGCAAAAACGAACCAAATCCGCGAATTTCAAGAAGAAAGAATAAACCTCTTTTTCGGATTGAAAAACCCGAAATGCACGTTTGTTGATGGATTTCCGCTCGGTTTGTCGCTTGAATCTTGTTTGTGGTTGGATTTGCTGCAGTTTAGGCTGAAGAATCGTTGAAAACGATTAGAAAACGAGGAATTTGAGAAGGTCGTGAGATTTCGGCGTTTAGGGCGTGGAAAGGGGTATGTTTTTGGGGAATTTTGTGAAGAATGTGGCTTATATAGTCGCAGGCAAAATTTGAAAATCACGGTCTGTCGGGGTGTTCCACGGCCGTGGAAGTGTACGGACCCGTGGTTTTGGTGATTTTTCAAAGGCTTTTGAGAATTACGGCCACTGTAGCTATGACGACCGTAATTTAGACCGTGGAACCTTCTGTAAAGCTTCAAAGTCCAAATTTCGTCGCCCTTCTTCGACATTATTCTCCCTTTCTCCTTTTCCATCGATCCTACAACCAAAAACACGAACATACCGGAAGAAATCGAGGCAAAATAAAGCGAAAACGTCTATTCTAAGCTAAACTATGAATCGAAAACAAAAACAAAAATGCAATACCTTGGGTTGCCTCCCAAGAAGCGCTTTGTTTAAGGTCCGTAGCTAGACCAATCTCGCACTTATTCGAGTGCGGTAGGCGCAAACTCCTCAGCTTGGAGTTCCGGTGTGTACTTCTTGAGTCGTTGACCGTTCACCTTAAAACTTCCGCTAGCTTCACCCCATACTTCAACTGCACCATGGAAGAAAATACGTTTGATTAGAAAAGGTCCGGTCCAACGGGATTTAAGCTTACCTGGAAAGAGGCGAAGTCTTGAATTGAAGAGGAGAACTTGATCCCCTTCTTTGAAGTCCTTTGGAATGATATGCTTATCATGCCAACGCTTTGCTCTTTCGTTGTAGATCTTAGCGTTTTCATAGGCGTTCAAGCGAAGTTCATCCAGCTTGTTGATGTCTAGGAGACGCTTCTCTCCCGCTTCCTTCATGCCGAAATTCAGCCACTTGATAGCCCAAAACGCTTTGTGCTCCAGCTCTACCGGCAAATGACAAGACTTCCCATACACAAGGTTGTATGGTGTGGTTCCTATGGGAGTCTTGTATGCAGTCCGGTACGCCCATAATGCATCATCTAGTTTCAAGGACCAATCCTTCCTAGTCCTTGAAACCGTCTTCTCTAGAATTCCCTTGATCTCCCTATTTGAGATCTCAACTTGTCCACTCGTTTGTGGATGGTAAGGGGTAGCGACCTTGTGAGTAACCCCATACTTAGCTAGAAGAGCTTCAAAGAGACGGGCTATGAAGTGAGAACCTCCATCACTAATGATTGTCCTTGGTGTTCCAAATCGCGGAAAGATGGTCTTGTTGAAGAACTTAACCACCACCATGGCATCATTTGTGGGAGAGGCAATTGCTTCCACCCATCTAGAAACGTAGTCTACCGCCAATAGTATGTATTGGTTTCCACAAGAAGATGGGAATGGTCCCATGAAATCGACTCCCCAAACGTCGAAAATCTCCACCTCTTGGATGTTGTTGAGGGGCATCTCGTTCCTTCTAGAAATATTGCCTGTTCTTTGACAAGCATCGCAGCAAGAGACAAAGGATTGCACATCTCTAAATAAAGTAGGCCAATAGAATCCAGATTGCAATACCTTTGCGCTAGTCTTGTTTGAACTAGCGTGTCCTCTACAAGGTAGTGAATGACAATGGCGGATGACACTTTGCATCTCATCTTCCGGCACACATCGCCGTATGATGCCATCCGGACCTCTCTTAAAGAGGAGAGGCTCGTTCCAATAGTATTCCCGGACGTCCTTAAAGAACTTCTTCCTTTGTGCGTAGGATAGTCCGGGCAGTATCTCCTGGCAAACCAAATAGTTAACAAAATCAGCAAACCATGGTTCGTTACCTTTGGAGATCTCGTTGATGCACTCCTCTATGATGTGTAGGTGTTCGTCCGGAAAGGAGTCATCAATGGGTAGATGGTCGTCCTCTAGATGTGTGAGGCGACTCAAATGATCCGCAACAGAATTTTCTGAACCTTTCTTGTCGCGGATCTCAAGATCGAATTCTTGTAGGAGAAGAATCCATCTAATTAGTCTTGGCTTCGCGTCTTTCTTCGCAAGGAGGTACCGGATCGCAGCATGATCCGTGTAGACAATCACCTTTGCACCTACAAGATAAGAGCGAAACTTGTCAATAGCGTAGACAATGGCTAGAAACTCTTTTTCTGTAGTGGCGTAGTTAAGCTGAGCTTCGTCTAGCGTCTTGCTAGCGTAGTATATGGCATGGGTTCGCCCTTCCTTTCGTTGTCCAAGAACAGCTCCAATAGCTACGTCACTAGCATCGCACATAATCTCGAAGGGGAGAGTCCAATCAGGGGGTTGGATAATAGGTGCTGAAATTAGAGCTTGCCGAATGGTGTTAAACGCATCTAAACATTCCTGCGAAAACTCAAAAACCGCATCCTTCATCAATAGATTAGTGAGAGGTTTTGATATCTTAGAAAAGTCCTTAATGAAGCGTCTATAAAATCCAGCATGTCCTAGGAAACTTCTTATCCCTTTCACCGAAATTGGGGGAGGAAGTTTCTCTATGGTCTCTATCTTAGCTTTGTCTACCTCTATCCCTCTACTAGAGACTAAGTGACCTAATACGATTCCTTCCTTAACCATGAATTGACACTTCTCCCAATTAAGAACTAGGTTAGTGTCTTCACAACGTTGTAAAACAAGAGAAAGGTTAGAAAGGCAATCGTTAAAAGAGGAACCGTATACGGAGAAGTCGTCCATGAAGACTTCCATGATTTCTTCTACGTACTCGGAGAAGATGGCCATCATGCACCGTTGAAAGGTGGTTGGGGCGTTGCAAAGCCCGAACGGCATTCTCCTATAAGCGAACGTACCCCAAGGGCACGTGAATGTGGTCTTCTCCTGATCGTCCGGATGTATCGGAATCTGAAAGAAACCACTATAACCGTCAAGGTAGCAAAAATGTGAATGTTGTGCTAACCTTTCAAGCATTTGATCGATGAATGGCAATGGAAAGTGATCCTTCCGCGTTGCGTTGTTGAGTTTGCGGTAGTCTATGCACATTCGCCATCCAGTCACGGTTCGGGTAGGAATGAGTTCGTTGTTCTTGTTGGTGATGACCGTCATTCCTCCCTTCTTCGGAACTACTTGAACTGGACTCACCCATTTGCTATCGGAGATAGGGTAGATGATACCTGCATCAAGAAGTTTAAGAATTTCCTTCTTGACAACCTCCTTCATGGTCGGATTCAACCGCCTTTGAGGTTGTCTTGAAGTTCTAAAATCCTCCTCCATTAGTATCTTGTGCATACATAGGGAGGGTTTGATTCCTACTAAGTCCTCGATAGTGTAGGCTATGGCTTTTCTATGTTTCCTAAGGACTGTCATGAGCTGTTCATGTTCATCTATGCTTAGTTCGGAGCTAACAATGACTGGAAAGGTAGAATTAGATCCAAGAAAAGCGTACCTTAGATGAGTAGGAAGTGGTTTGAGTTCCATCACCTTCGGAGCTTCCAATGGTCCTTGAGGGGCATCCGACGTTTCCTTAGAAGTTTCTAAGGTTGTTGAGTGGTTTGGAGAAGAATCAAAAGAAGTTGAAGAAGTAAGCCGATCACCCTCTTCCACGGTCAGAATTACGGCCTCTCCATGTGTTCCACGGCCGTGTAATCCCCTGGAATGGAGGTCGATTTTGGTTGTGAAATCCACGGTCGTGGAATACAGGGTATGACCGTGGATTCTTACATTCTCAGCCTCATCGTGGAGTTTTTCAAACTCCACTTCACGCATCTCTTCTTGTGCTTCTAAGGCTTCAATTTCCTCTTTGCACTCTTCTTCTTCCCCTACATTGGTTAGACTCATAGTGATAACCTTTTGTAAAGGATCGTTAAAGAGAATTGCACTTACCTCCTCCCTAGACAAACCTTCTTCATCTTGGATATCGTAAATATCCTCATCGAAGATTGGCTCCTTTACTAGAGTGGAAAGAACGAACTCTACCTTCTCTTCTCCAATATCAAAAGCGAGTCTCCCATTCTTGCAATCGACCATGCAGCCGGAAGTTGCAAGAAACGGTCTTCCGAGTATAATCGGGACCGGACTATCTGCAGGAATGTCAAGCACGACAAAATCAATGGGGACAAAGAATTTACCTAGCTTGACCGGGACGTCTTCTACAATACCGACGGGGCGAGTGATGGATCGATCCGCCATGTATAACGTCATCTTGACCGGTTTAGGATCGCCTAAACCGATCTTCCTACATAATGCAAGTGGTATGATGCTCACACTTGCTCCCAAGTCACATAAAGCGTCGTATGTGACATCTCCTACTCCAATGGGAATGCAAAATGACCCCGGATCCTTCAACTTTGGGGGCATTTTCTCCTTCATAGTCTTGATGAGATCCGAAGAATCCGAACTCATCTTGACCTCACCGAAATCTTCTAGCTTCCTCTTGTTAGAGAGAAGCTCCTTCAAGAACTTGCCATAAGCCGGCATACCTACAATAGCATCAATGAAGGGTATATTAATATGCAGCTTGCTCATGAGTTCTATGAACTTACCGAATTGTTTGTCTAGGCGCGCTCGCGCTCTAGATTGAGGGAACGGTAGGGGAGGTTTGTAAGCTGGAGGAGGAACATAGACATCTTCCTTCTCCTTCCCCTTTCCTTTGTCCTTCTCTACGGGGACTTGAACGAACGTAGGCTGCGGATCGGTGGTAGTCGCTCCGCTCCTAGTTGTAATCGCCATTACCCTTCCCTTAGGGTTGTCCTCCGTCTTTCCTGGAAGTTTCCCTTGATTTCTAGGAACTTCCTCCGCGTGGTTGAACAATTGGTTTTCCAAAACTTTTTGAGCTTTGTCAACCTTAGAGACTTGATCATCAACCTTGATGAGGCGGTTCTCCAACCCTTGAAGCTTTCCCAAGATTGTTTCCAACATGGGATCGGACTTCTCCTTTCCCGTATTGTTTCCTCCATTAGATGATTGCCCCTGGCTTTTCAAAGTAGTAGAGGAAGAGGAAGGTGGAGTTAGCGAATTAGAATTGGAAGGATAGGAGTTACCGGAATTTTGTTGATTGGAGCGCCAATTGTTGTTGTTTGAACCCCGATTGTTGTTCCAATTGTTGTTGTTCCGGTTGTTGTTGTTTCCATTCCAATTGTTACTCCGGTTATTGTTCCGGTTATTGTTGTTGCGGTCGGTGTTATCACCGCCATTGTTGTTGCCCAAATAGCCAACATCCTTCTCTTGTTGCTTTGGGAAGTTGGTCTTGATAGTCTCCTTCAACTCTTTGGTCTCATTGTTGAGGGAGAAAATCTGATTTTGAGCTTCATGTGTGAGCTTCGCTCCTTGCTCCACACGATTTCCCTCCGCTTTCCGGTGGGAATACTTCTCTATGACTCTTGCTTGCTTCTCAATGAAGTCCCAAGCATCATCTTCTCTCATGTCCATGAATGTTCCGCATGAGAGGGATTGGAGGTTGAATTGCGTTCCCGCATCCAGCCCTTTGTAGTAGATTTCCAGCAAGGCAAGCTTGGATATGCCATGATGAGGGCAATCCAAGAGTAAATCCTGAAATCTTTCCCATGATTGAAACAAACTTTTGTTAGGTCTCATGGAAAAAGCATTAATCTTACCTCTAAGTTCCGCCGTTTTGGAGGGCGGAAAGAATTTGGTGAGAAACTCCGCGGAAAGGTCTTCCCACGTGTCTAGCTTCCCATTGGGAAGAGCTTGATACCATGACAACGCTTTTCCTTTCAAAGAGAAAAAGAAAGGTTTGAGCTTATAGCTGTTGGTAGTAGCGTTCTTCGGTCTCATTGTCTCCATCATACACTCAAAGTTTTGCAAGTGTTGGTGTGGAGATTCAGCACTTGTACCGCCAAATTGGCTTTGGCGAACAAGAGTGATAAATTGAGGGTTAAAGCTAAACCCTTGCATATCTTCAGCATCAAAATTCACACCCAAGCGGCGTGGTTGTTGTGTTGGATCCATCCGCTGGCCAAGAGTTCTTGGCTCATTATCCACACGTTCGACTCTCGCATTCCTAGGTGGAATGCGGCGATTAGCAGCTCCTTGTGGATGGAAAGGATTCATATTGATCGTGGGATCAATCTCTTCTAACGGTGGCATGGAAGAGTCACTATCATCAGCGGATGAGTGGCTTTTTCTTCTAGACCTTGATCTCCTTCTTGAGGACTTCTTGCTTACCTTATTCTCAAGGTCGCTCATCTTTATCCTCATTTGGAAGATCATGTCTTGTAGACCATTAACTTGAGATTGATGACGATCCATCTCATCCTGGCGGAGAGTCTCATTCCATCGGAGTTGAGCTTCCTTCTCCGCCAACTCCGTTTGAAGATCACGTTCGTGTTCTTCGGCCATCTTCTTTTCCTTGCGCTTTTGCCTCAAGGTTTTCTCTAGCTCTTGATCAAGAGGTAAGAGATCTGCGGTGTTCCTAGACCTGCGCATGCACTCAAAGAGATATCAAATAACGAGAGCAAGCTCCCAAGCTTGACAACCGGCTACCGGATTCGGTCTAAACCAAATCCCCGGCAACGGCGCCAAAAACTTGTTCGCCCCTAGAGGTGTGTGCAAATAAGTTTTAAATTTATAAAACTAGAATCAAGCAGCGAACCCGCAGTGTACGGATCGATATAGTTAAGCAAGAATTCCAGAGTATCGAACACATGGATTTGGGGAGAACGAACTCGATTGCAGGTTATCAAGCAAGTAAATATAAGAGCTTTGCAAATTATTGGGAAAACAACAATCCTAAAGATCCAAGTATCCAGCTGTGGCAATCGATTCAAGATATACGTAATGATGTAAAGACAGAGTTGAGATATGCAAAGGTATACTAATGTAAGGTAATCGTACGGTGAAGTTCCAAAAACCTTATATAACTCACCTACAAGGCACTCTCTATACAGGTTGTTGAGGCTCAATATAGAAAGATTCTAGAGACGAGAATTAGTGTCAAATACCCAAACTTATAACCCAAGGATCAAGATTAACTTAACCGATTGAGGTTATGACACTCACAATCGAGGTAGAGGTTGTTGAGGCTTCACTACCACCTAGAAAAGACAAGTCTAAACTAAGCTAAAGCCAATCTTTAACTTTAGATTAAAGTAAAAGCAGGTTCGTAGACTTAAGAGAAATCACGGTTAGTTCTTGAGGTTCCACGGCCGTGGACTCAAGAACAGGCCGTAATTTAGGGTTGTCGGCGATATTTCTCTAACTTTCAGGGTCTAATCCGTTTGCGATCGATCTATCATCATCTAAGCCACAACTATCAACCCTTCACCTTAGAATTGTTAAGGGTTTTTAGCCAATAACAGTCATATTGATGTCAATTCAAGAATTAAAAGATAAAAAGATGAAAACTTTCAATAATCTTCAATTCAATCTCAAGGTCACAAAGAGAACAAATAATGTCAAAAGATTCAAAGTAAAACAAACAATCACCACCTTAGGAAAGAAGAGAAAACTGGATGTCAATCCATTTTCCAAATCAAACCTAAACAAGAAGAGAGATCTTCTTGCAAAATCTTCCAAGAACCTCGATCTTCCGCAAATCCGGAGATCTCAACAGCAATCTCCACCAAAAGTGCGAGATTAGAGGAATTCCAAACACGAACTTCGATCTCTTCAAAGAGATGTCAATTGCTTCCAAGCAAGCTAAGCAAAGCGTCCTCGTGTCTAAGCGGCGATGAATGAGGGTAAACGGGGTAGCGAAGGTGACGGAATCTTGCTTCGTCTGTCTTTTTATAGTGTAGGGCAAAATGTCGGCCCGGCCCAATCTTTAAAAGATCGTGGCTTCAAAGTGTGGCGAAAAGATTCGCCAAGATCACGGTCGTGGAAGTGTTCCACGACCGTAATTTAGAGCGTGGAAACAAATACGGTTTGCAACATATGTTCCACGGCCGTGTAATCCCCTGGAATGAACATGAATTTCTGACTCCAAATCCACGGCCGTAATTCTGAACGTGGTTTGTGATACGGCCGTATTTTAGGGCGTAATTTAGGGCAAGAACGTGATTCTTCCCTAAACTCGTGCATTCCTCAAGCTAAGACTCCAAATTGCTTCCAAAGAATGTCCTCAATCTATGGACATATCAACTCAACTCTCCTTTGCTTGATTCCGTTCGGAAATAGCTCCAAATCACCTATAATCAACATAGAACTAGTGTAGACATCCATATCAACAATATAGGTAATGCTAGCTCACATATGCACAAAGTTCAATCAAAGACTATCAATATGAATCAAATACGTTTAGAAAACGTGCCTAAAATATCACAATATTTCATGCTAACAAGTACTATTTTATCAAAATTTCGAGGATTCCTAATCGTCGTAGAAACTACCGTTCTTTGAAGTTTTTTAAACTGAAAGGCCACAAGAGAAGGTTGTTCTTGGTCTTTTTGTTTTTCTAAATAATCAATGGGTTTTTCTATACTCGCCAAACTACTGAATTGAGAATTACGTGAGTTGAAAAGCACGGTTTTGATTTGTCTATGCTCAAGGTTGTTTTAGAAGGTGGTAACTTTATTCATTATCCAATGTTTATGCGAATATATATATATATATATATATATATATATATATATATATATATATATATATATATATATATATATATATATATATATTAAATCATTATAGTGAGGGTTTATGTTTCTTTAGATTAACTTTTTTCGCATTGATATACATCCATCATTGCTTTGTTTTTCATCATTTCTTATTTATTGCTTTCTTTTATGTTTAAAATAATTAACTATAATGTTATCCAATTCAGACACAATCTTTGTGATTCCATAACCTGATTATACTACATCCGTCCCCGTAATACTTGCGGGAGATGCCGTTGTACTTCGGTAATACTTTCATGAACACTATGCGAGTTGGAAAGCACGGTCTTTGTAACACCCCAAATCCGCGGGAATCGGGGCGTCACATGGACTAGGATCTCACAATGGATCCTGACCCTAGCCTGACAACAAGTTCACTGGATCTTACAACAAAGCACAGATAGATTAAAACCAAATACATAAAACTATATAAATATATAGATCAAAAGGTTTACAACATCACAGGCGAGTACAAAACGGAAACCATAAACATCCAAGTACAAAACATCTCATATCCCACGAACAACCTAGTGTACAGAAGTCTCGGCTGATCACCCATCTCGCTCACTATGCAGTCCTCCTATCCTGCAGAACAACTAAAACACGGTATAAACAGTTAGCTAACAAAATTGAATAACAACAAAGTAATAGCACATACGTCAACACATCACAATATGCAATGCCACACACACATCCGTTTATTATCTTTAATCTTATCTCTTCGCCATTAACACAGGGTTTTGCGTGGGGTGGAGTTACCACCTGCCCCGTGTGCTACTCGCTTCCGAGCACCTCCGCCACTCAACGAGCTTTGACAAGTGGTCACTACACGATTATAATACACTTGAGCCATATAAGGTAATGAAGTGGTCATCCTAGTCCGGTTTAGGTTATAATGCAACAATCATATGCACACACACACAACCATCACAAACACTCAAATCCACAACTGCTCGCTAAGTAAGTCCTATGGACTTACCTGAAATACTCGGAATCCTGTACCACATCACAGTTTCCCATTGAGGAAACGATCAACGCCTGCATAAGCAAGGCACACACACAATCAAACGCTGCAAAGGTTACGAGACTCGTCTCCTGTACCCCGTAACCACAACCAACCTATAAATCGGATCTAAACCTCAAGATGACATCATAACTCACCAATGCCTAAGGCATTACCTCAACATACACACAAGTGCCTAAGACACATTCTCCATATACATCTCATCAAGCTCATCCTCAACCATACTAGCATAGCCATATCTAAAGTCAATGCCAAAGGAAAGGAAGGAAGGAAACATACCAACTAGGTATGTCCTGGATACGCACCGGCAGAAGAAAGGGACGCAAGGGCACTGAACCAGTCAGGTGCATGGGGAGGACCAATCTAGGCACAAGGGCGGCTCAACCCAGACGCAAGGGCGGCTCACCTCAGGCGCAGGGGCGGCTGGTGTGCAGAAAGCTGATCTTGACTTCTCTTCGATCATTCTCTCGATCTCTTCACTCCTTCATTTCCCCAAAGGTAATCATATACATATATACATACATATGATCAACAAAAAGGTCCAGGAAGATCAACACAAGACTAATTCTTGTGGATTCCTAATCTAAGAAGAAGAAGAGAAGAAAGGAAGAAGGAAAAGAGGAAAGAAACTTATAACAACAGCTAAAGTAAGGAAGGACGCCCTCACCAGCTACTAACCAAAGCACAACAACAATAACAACTTGCACATATCAGCATCAACATCATCAAAGCTCACCAAGCTCAAAACTCTCTCATAGCTCACACAAGATCAAAGAAGATCAAGAAGATCCAAAGGAAGAGAGAAAGAGAAGAAGATGAACGTGAGGAGAAGAAGGTTGGGGAAGATAAGAAACCCTCATCAGGAAGCAAAGGGATGGATTATAATGGAAGCCAACCAAAAGCACGGGTCAAGGTCAACAAAGACGGATGCAGCCTCAGGATACCGCAGGGGTGGACCTGTAGAGCCGCAGGGGTGGGCCACAGGACCCGCAGGGGCGGCCCACTGGATCCGCAGGGGCGGTTGGGTCTTGTCATAGCCCACTCAACACAGCTCAACATCTGCATCTCAAATGAGGTGCAGGTGCGGGATCTCTACAAGACTAAGGCTCTTACATCACACTCCCCTAAAAACAAGTTTCGTCCCGAAACCTGCATGATCCTAAATCCTCTCGGACCTATATTCCGAGATATAACACACTCTCTCTCTTGAAGGCATCACATCTCCGCTCATAAGATCACAACCTATAACATTCTACAGCCTCAAAGCACATCATGGAGAAATCATATACTCCAGCAGCAAAATCACACACGTTAAACAAGGCATAGAGGAAATTTATCTCTAGCCTAACTATAACCACGTCACAAGGCATGGAGGAAAACCGTCTCCAGCCAATCGTACTCGTAACACAACTACGTGGAGGAAACCGTCTCCACTCACACTATGTCCATCAACAATAGCATGGAGGAATAACCATCTCCAGCTAATCCTAAACACATCCCAATAGCATGGAGGAAAGAACCATCTCCAACCATACCTAACTGACGCTAGCAACCAAGATCTAAAAGATCATATGCACACATCACAGCTAGCACGAAAACACAACATATCACATAAACACATAACATACACTCATCAAGATAGCACTAAGATCTACTCGGGGATCCTGTAGGTGAATCTATTTCGGCATAGAACTTTAGATAGTTCCTCTGGATAATATCCTCGGTTTCCCATGTCGCCTCCTCAGGTCCTTGTCTCGACCACTGTATCCTCAGAATAGGAATGTCCTTCGAACGCAGACGTCTCACACCTCATTCTAGGACTGCAATAGGGTGCACAACAAAAGTGTGGTCCAGCTCAACCACCAAATCATCATAGCTGACAATGTATCTCGGATCTAGTATGTACTCCCTCAGCCGAGACACATGAAACACAAGGTGAACACTTTCTAATCTCGGTGGCAAAGCTAGTTTGTACGCTGCTCTCCCAACCTTGTCCAGTATCTCAAAAGGACCGACATATTGGGGACTCAACTTCCCCTTTATGCCAAAACGTCTAACGCCTCGCGTCGGAGATGCCCTCAGCCAAACATGAGCTCCAACTCTGAACTCTAGAGGTGGACGCCTCCTGTCCATATATGACTTCTGGCGACTCTGTGCAGCCAATATCCTCTCTCTAATCAACGCTACTCGAGCCATGTCATCCTGAATCTGCTTTGGTGCTATATCACTACACTGCTAGGCTCATCCCACCATAATGCTGTACAACATCTATGCCCATACAGTGCCTCATATAGGGCTATCCCAATCGATGCATGGCTGACGTTGTTGTATTAGAACTCAACCAATGGGAGGTAATCTGACCATCCCTGTCCTCAATCCAACACACAAGCTTGCAACATGTCCTCTTGCGTTTGAATGGTTCTCTCTTACTGACAATCTATCTGAGGATGAAACACAGTCGTGAAGTGCAAACTCGTCCCCAAAGTAGTCTGAATCTGCTACCAGATTCTTAAGGTGAATCATCAATCTCGATTTGAGACGATCGTCCTCGGTATACCATGGAGTCTAACTATCAGCCTAGTGGACTCCTCCGCTAATCTGCTCACTAGCCATATTTCCCTAATAGAGATGAAGCGTGCAGTCTTCGTCAGTTTATCAACCACAACCCATATATAGCATCACAGCTCCTACTCGGTCTCAATCCTATCACGAAGTCCATGGAGATGTCCTCCCACTTCCACTGCGGTACTAGTAGTGGATGGAGCTCTCCTCCTAGTCTACAATGCTCTATCTTGACCTGTTGGCAGGTCGTACAATATGCCACAAATCTGGCCACATCGGGCGTCAACCCTCTCCACCAGTATGAACGTCTCACATCCTGATACATCTTACTCGCACATGGGTGCATTGAGTAAGGCGTGGAGTGAGCCTCTTACAAAATCCTCTACCTCAGATCCGCATCAATGGGAACACATATGCGGTCGCGGCATCTCATCACTCCATCTGCTCCTATGGAGAACTGTGGGGTATCACCACGAGACATCCTATCTTGTATCCTCATCAGCGTCGGGCAGGTTCCCTACTTCTGTTGGATCTCACCCAACAGATCAAGTAGAATCTCTAAAGTGCTCAACTGGGCATCCTCATCAAGAAACTGGATGTCCATCTCTAGCCATACTAGATCCCTCTGAAGTTAGAATTGAACTGTCAATCTCGCAATCGCCTTCTCTCGAGGCGTCTTCTTGCTCAGGGTGTCGGCGACAATGTTCGCCTTCCCTGGATGGCACAGAATTTCAAGGTCAAAGTCCTTGATCAATCAAGCAATCTACGTTGGCGGTTATTCAACTCCCGCTGCGTGAAAATATACTTCAGACTCTTATGGTCTGTGAAGATCTAACATGTAGCACCATACAGGTAATGTCTCTAGATCTTCAAAGCATGAACTACCGTTGCGAACTCCAGATCATGAGTCGGGTAGTTCTCCTCATACGTCTTCAGCTATCTAGACACATAAGCAATCACTCTTGCACGCTGCATGATAACATGATTTATGACTTAGGTTTAGGCACTCATTTAGATAGTTTTTCCGCTCATTCATGCATGGTTTGCACTAGTTCGTGACGACTTGCACTCAATTCATGTATTTTGTCGAGATAGACGTCTACACGGACTTTTGCATGCTTTGTAGGTATTTTGGGAGCTTTAGGAGCTTAATCGGTACATTTGAGGATCATTCCTCGAGATGACACACCTTCAGACTCATTGGGAAGCAAGCTAGAAGCTAAAGAGGACACATGGGACCTTGCTCGTGCATGCCTTGCACCAAATTGAGGCTTGATGATCCAAAACAAGCTGAGGCACCAAAACCACGGCCACTGGGACTTCCACGGGCGTGGAAATGGGCCGTGGTTTTCCCTGCACAGCTGTGACAGCTGTCCCACGATCTTCATGGCCGACTCTTGCAATTTGTGGAGAATAAAAGGTGATCCTGCAGGCTGTTGAGGACAAAACCCATCACTCCCATTCTCTCCCACACTCTCAACAACACATATTCTCTCATTGGAAGATTGGATTGGAGGAGAAGAAAGGGCTCCATTGGAGAAGAAGAGAAGAACACACCATTCTTAGTTTTTCATAGTTTTGAGTGAGCTTTGTGAAGACGTTTTGCAAGGTTTTGTAAGAAACGATTGAAGCTTCGTTTGAAGGGTTGTAAGTCTTCCTTGAACTCATATTAAGCTTGGATTTCTTTGTTCCACTTGCTTCATCTCCCTTTCATTTCATCCTCTTAATATGGGTTCCATGATTTTATGTTTGATGACTTTGATTGTGATGATGCATGTTGTTGGCTAAATATATGCGATTCTAGGGTAAGGGAAAGATGGTTATGGCTTGGACTATGATAGAATGTACTGAGATGTACCTTTGGATGAATTGTTTGCTCGTACCTAGCCTCTGTTGTAAATCACGGCCTCTTCTAGTACATTCCACGGCCGTAGTTCTTGATGAACTACCTGTGATTTTGACTGACTTGCTTGTTTGATGAATCTAAGTGCTAGGATGTTAGATTGTTGGAATCCTAGTGTTTGTTGAGCTAAATATATCCTAGGGTGACCTAGTGTTAGCAACTAAGTGTTAGAGGAGACCTACCTGGGTGATTCTTGCTCTTAGATACCGAAGATGACGAAATCTAGGTAGTAGTGAGCCTCACAAGCCGCTATTAGACTGAATGTGCTAGGATAGGTGTTTAGGACTTACCTTCCCGAGACTTACCCGGTAAGGTGAGGTTAGATCCCTAGATAACCATCCGGTTTGTGTAGATATCCCTACCATAGGCTCCTAGAGACTTACCCGGTGATAGGACCTTAGGTGCGGATTAGTGGATCATGAGACCTACCAGGTAATTGACCCCACTTGAGAAACATTCCTTCCCAACATACCATAGTTAATCAAAAGAATGATTAGAAGCTTGAGTCCAATGCCATAATCGGAATTCCCAACCCCTAGAATCCGTTTTTCTCTCTTTGATCACGTATTTCGTGTTTGCTTGTTTATTTGTGTTTTAGCTTGATTCCTTAGTTGTTTTACCATATTATATCATTGTGATCCTTGATTGATCACCACACAAAACCATCCCAAAAACATTGAGATTTTCATTTATTTGTTTCTTTCATCTTTTCTTAGCCTAGATCAACACTATCCTTAGTCACTAATCGATTCAATTTCACCTCAGTCTTTGTGTTCGACCTCGGAATACTATCCCTACTACGAAACGTCCCGTACACTGCGGGTTCGCTAGGAGTTAGGAAAAAACTATAACGAGTATAAATTTAAAGCTTTTGCGTGCATCAATTCCTAGACGTAACAAGTTTTTGGCGCCGTTGCCGTGGACTAGGTTAAGATTGAGTCATAGTTTGTGATTGTTTATAGTGTAGGTCTTTCTTGTTGCTTTTGATCTCGTTTGGTTTTTGTCTTTGCTTTTCAGGACATCTCTCACTCTTTAGGTGTATGCGAAGTTCTCGTGGCAAGGATTTAGCTCCATTCGATCCTGAACCGGAGAAAACCCTTAGATCTAGATGCAAGAGCATTAGAAAGGGAAAAGAGATGGCCGGAAGAGATCTCCAAGCTGAGTTAGATGAAGCTATAGAGAAAATTAGGCTAAGAGATGAAACCTTGGAGAATGAAAGGAGACTTGCAAATGAGAGGCAAGAAGCAACTAGGAGGGAGATTGAAGAGATTAGGCAAGCTCTTGTGCAAAGAGAGCTTAATCGTCAACAACCTCCACCTCCACCACAACCGCAGCCGGCGGTTAATATTCGGGTTGTTCCCATTGCCATTGAAGAGCCACAAACGTTAGGGCAACATATGGATCCGGCACAAAGAGCACACCGTCCGGGTGTGAACTTAGGAGATCCCGCAACCCATGATTACGAGCTCCGCCCTCAAGTTCTACAAATGATCCAGTATAATCAATTTGGAGGGATGGAAGGAGAGTCTCCTCATCAACACTTGATGAACTATGAGATCTTGATGGAGACTCTAAGGCCGCCTAGATTGGAGAGCAACAACCATAAGCTTAGGGCTTTCTCCTTCTCACTTAAGGATAAAGCCTTGGCTTGGTACCAATCTATTCCACAAGGGCGCATGAGTACTTGGGAGGAGATGACAACCGAGTTCTTGACTAAGTTCTTCCTACCTTCCAAGACTACCGAACTAAGAGGGAAGATCAATGCCTTTGTAATGAAGGATAAAGAAAGCTTATTCAAGTCTTGGGAGAGGTTCAAGGACCTTCTCCTAGATTTTCCACACCATGGTATACCGAAAATTGAGCTATTGGAGATCTACTTCAAAAGACTCGATGAAGATAGCCAATTCAAGCTTCAATCTCTTTCCGGTGGGACTTTCATGGAAAAGAATGTAGATGAAGCTTGGGAGTTTGTAGAGAAACAAGCTTTGGTGATTGAGAAGTATTCCCATAGGAAGAGTGATAGGAGGAAAGCGGGAGCATATGAGGTGAGTGAAGTCACCATGAGTAACTTCAAGCTTGATGCAATCAACAATGAGCTGAAATCTTTGAGGGAGTTGTGTGCTCCAACTTTGAAGAATCAAGCAACCCCTCAAGTGCAAGTGCAAGCAAACTTGTCTTCCAAGAAGGAAGATGTGAACTACATGGTAAGGGGCAACTACAACAACTATCAAGGCCCAAGGAACTTCAACAACAACCGGCAATTCAACAATTACCGGCCTAACAACAACTATCCCGGGTTTTCCTATTCTAACCCGGATGGAGCCTTGAACCCTCCCGCTTCCACAAGCGCAGCTCCACCACCAAAGGCTTCACAAGAACCTCCACCTGGATTTACTCAACCTCCAAAGGATAGAACCGAGATGATGTTTGAGCAATTGCTTGGAAGGTTGAGTGGTCTTGAGAGCACGATGACTTCCATTTCTAAAGCTCAAAAGGTGTTGGAAGCACAAATTTTCCAAAAGGCGGGTGAAGCTCATAGAGATCCGGGAAAGCTTCCAGGAAGAACCGAAGATAACCCGAGAGGCCAAGTGTTGGCCATCACAACAAGGAGCGGGTTGAGCATGAAGGACCCCTTGCCTAAGGATAATGCTAAGGGAAAGCAAGTAGTGGTGGAGGAAGAGCCATTGCAAGAAGAAGAAGGCAAGAGCAAGGATGTTGAGCCAACATATGTGGCACCACCTCCATACAAGCCACCACTACCATTCCCACAATCACGAGCAAGAGCTCGCTTGGACAAACTCTTCGGTAAATTCCTTGAACTTATGTCTAAATTGCATATTAACATTCCGTTCATGGATGCTATTCTAGGTATGCCGGCATATGGCAAGTTTTTGAAGGAAATACTCTCCAACAAAAGGAAGTTAGAAGAGTATGGGGAAGTGATGATGACGAAGAGGTCCTCATAATTGATCCAAACCATGAAGGAGGAGATGCCTCCTAAGCTAAGAGATTCGGGTTCCTTTCGTGTGCCAATTGGAGTGGGAGAAGTGAAGTATGAAGCCCTATGTGATCTTGGGGCAAGTGTAAGCATCATACCGCTTGAACTTTGCAACAAGGTTGGGCTAGGAGAGCCAAAGCCGGTCAAGATGACCCTTTACATGGCGGACCGTTCAATCACTCACCCCGTAGGAATCTTAGAAGACATACCGGTGCAGCTTGGGAAGTTCTATGTGCCCATAGACTTCGTTGTTTTGGACATCCCGGCGGACTATCCGGTTCCCATCATCTTAGGGAGACCTTTCCTAGCCACTTCCAGATGTTTGGTGGATTGCAAAAATGGAATTCTCTCCTTCAACATTGGAGAAGAGAATATTAAGTTCAAACTATCCACAATGATGAAGGGGCCAACCCTTGGTGAAGATGTGTTCAACATTGTCGAGCAAGAGGAGTCTAGAGAAATTGTGAACTCGATATTGATCAAGGACCCATTGGAGAAGGTTACTAGTTTAAGTTTGATGGAGGAAGGAGTTGAGGATGATTACAATGAAGAAATCAAGGCTTTGGAAGCATTAGAAAAGGACACAAGAGCTGAATTTGAAGCACATGAAGGTGTGCTAAATTCTTGTAGAAATCACGGCCAGGTAGGGGAAACCACGCCCGTGGTTTGTCCCGTGGAACTCTCTGGAGTGCTCCGAAGTGCTAGCTTTGCAAGTTCCACGGCCGTGGTTGTGCCAGAGCCCGTGGTTTTGCCCGTGGTTTCTCCAGAAATTGCCTTTGTTGTTGATCAAGCTTCAAGGAGCCTTGAGGAGTCTTCCATGGCTTTGGATTCATCTCAACCAATATTATACGGATCGTCTCCACACGATAAAGGTCCTCCTAAACTTGAACTCAAACCCCTCCCCTCTCATTTGAAGTATGCTTTTCTTGGTGAGAATTCTACATATCCGGTTATTGTGAATGCATGCTTGAATGATGATGAACTTGCTAGATTGTTACGTGAGTTAAGATTGCATAGGAAAGCCATAGGCTATACCATTGATGATTTAGTTGGCGTTAAACCTTCTTTGTGCATGCATAAGATCTTAATGGAAGACAACCATAAACCTTCAAATTGAACCTCAAAGACGACTAAACCCAATCATGAAAGAAGTAGTAAAGAAGGAGATTCCTAAATTGCTAGATGCGGGAATCATTTTCCCGATTTCGGATAGTAAGTGGGTTAGTCCCGTGCATGTGGTTCCTAAGAAGGGTGGGATGACCGTAGTAACCAATGAGAATAATGAACTAATCCCAACTAGAACGGTTACGGGATGGAGAATGTGTATAGACTATAGAAAACTAAATGATGCCTCTAGGAAAGATCACTTCCCTCTTCCTTTCAATGACCAAATGCTAGAGAGATTAGCTCAACATTCCCATTTTTGTTACATAGATGGTTATAGTGGATTCTTCCAAATCCCTATTCACCCCGATGATCAAGAGAAAACAACATTCACATGTCCCTGGGCTACATTTGCATATAGGAGAATGTCATTTGGGTTGTGTAATGCACCCGCCACCTTTCAAAGGTGTATGATGGTTATCTTTTCTGAATACATTGAAAACATCATGGAAGTGTTTATGGTTGATTTCTTTGTTTATGGATCTTCATTTGATAATTGTTTGGCTAACTTGTCCTTGGTGCTTAAAAGATGTGAGGAGACTAATCTAGTCTTGAATTGGGAGAAATGCCACTTCATGGTAAGTGAAGGTATTGTGTTGGGACACTTGGTGTCCAACCGTGGCATTGAGGTTGATAGGGCTAAGATAGAGACGATAGAGAAGTTGCCACCACCTACCTCGGTGAAGGGGGTAAGGAGTTTTCTAGGGCATGCCGATTTTTACCGGAGATTTATTAAAGATTTCTCTAAGATTTCTAAGCCTCTTACTAACCTACTAATGAAAGATGTTGAGTTTGTTTTCTCCAAGGATTGCCTTGAGGCTTTTTGTAGGTTGAAGAATGCTTTGATCACCGCCCCTATGATGCAACCTCCGGATTGGAGTTTACCGTTTGAGATCATGTGTGATGCAAGTGACGTGGCCGTTGGGGCCGTTTTGGGACAAAGCAAAGATGGGCTTACACATGTCATCTATTATGCTAGCAAGATGCTAGATGATGCCCAACTCAATTATGCTACCACCGAGAAGGAGTTGCTAGCGGTTGTGTATGCATTTGAGAAGTTCCACTCGTATCTTGTTGGAGCGAAGGTCATTGTGTATACGGATCATGTTGCGATCCGTTATCTACTTACCAAGAAGGATGCCAAGCCTTGTTTGATTCGGTGGACCCTTCTTCTTCAAGAGTTTGACTTGGAAATCCGGGATAAGAAAGGGTCCAAAAATTCTGTGGCGGATCACCTTAGTAGACTCCCACCATTGGAGCTTGAGAGAGATGACATCCCAATTGATGACTCATTCCGGGATGAGCAATTGCAAATGGTGGAGGACTTCTTGTTTCAAGTGTCAAGGGGTAATGAGCCATGGTATGCCGACATTGTGAACTACCTTGTGTGTGAGGAGGTGCCACCCGGTTTATCCTATGCCCAAAGGAAGAAGTTCTTCAAAGATGTGAGGCACTACTATTGGATTGAACCGCTTTTGTTCAAGAGAGGGTCGGATGGAGTCTTTAGGAGATACATACCGGAGGATGAGGTGGAGAGTGTGATCCGCCATTGTCATTCCTTGCCATGTGGAGGGCATGCTAGCACACACAAGACATGTGCAAAGGTGTTGCAATCCGGGTTCTATTGGCCAAGTTTGTTCAAGGATGTGTAGAATTTTGTGGTAGCATGTGATGCTTGTCAAAGGACGGGCAACATCTCAAGGAGGAATGAGATGCCCTTGAACAACATACAAGAAGTGGAGATATTTGATGTGTGGGGTGTGGACTTCATGGGGCCATTCCCCTCTTCATGTGGCAACCTCTACATCCTATTGGCGGTGGACTATGTCTCGAGATGGGTGGAGGCAATCGCCTCTCCTACAAATGATGCCAAGGTTGTGGTGCGGTTCTTCAACCGAGTGATCTTTCCGAGGTTTGGAACACCAAGGCTGATCATAAGTGATGGAGGGAAGCACTTCACCAATAGGAACTTCGGGACACTTTTGGCTAAGTATGGGGTGACTCATAAGGTGGCAACACCTTACCATCCCCAAACTAGTGGGCAAGTGGAGATGTCCGACCGGGAGATAAAAGGGATCCTTGAGAAGACGGTTTCTAGGACGAGAAAGGATTGGGCTATGAAGCTCGATGATGCCTTGTGGGCATATAGAACCGCTTTCAAGACACCAATTGGCACCACTCCCTACAAGCTAGTCTATGGCAAGTCTTGCCACCTTCCGGTGGAGATGGAGCATAAAGCATATTAGGCCATTAGGTGGCTGAATTTTGACCTCAAGGAGGCCGGTGAGAAGAGATTGCTAGACATGAACGCTCTTGAGGAGATCCGGTTGGATGCCTATGAAAACGCCCGGATCTACAAAGAAAGGACCAAACGATGGCATGACAAACGTCTCATCCCAAAGGAGTTGAGTGAAGGCGACCTTGTCCTTCTCTTCAACTCAAGGCTGCGGCTCTTCCCCGGAAAGCTAAAGTCAAGATGGACGGGTCCTTATGTGGTGAAGAAGATCTTTCCCCATGGAGCGGTTGAGATAGGAGGGGAGCATTGTGGAGATTTTAAGGTGAATGGCCACCGTTTGAAGAAGTATATCCCGGGAGCTCCGGTGGACATGATTGCCCCACTTCACCTTGAGTAGAACGCCCCCGAGTTTGGTCAAGCTAATGACCTTAAAGAAGCGCTTGGTGGGAGGCAACCCATTGGTAGACATCTTTCCCTTTTCGTTTTTATTTTGTTTTTGATTTTTCTGTTTTTGTGTGTTTTTGTGTGTTTTTGTGTGTTTTTGTGTGTTTGGAGTTTGTGTTCTAGAGTCTAAGTAGCATGGAAGCCTTGCATGGCATGTGGATGATGATGATGAGCCCCTCATCAATTATGGGTGGAGCGGACGCGGAACTTGGACGGCTAGCGGTGCCTAGCGCGGGTCCCGATGCCATAACGAACACCTTGAGCTCTCTACCATTGTTGATTGGATCATCCACCATCAATCCACTTGAGTGAACCCAAATACCGAAGCAAACCATTTTTACATTGTGAGAACCCTCTTTCACTCTTCTTTACTTCATTTACACATTGGGGATAATGTGTTTCTAAGTATGGGGTGGGGTTTTCATGATCACTTGCATGATTAGCATCTAGGATAGTTTCTTTTAATCACATGTTTCATTACGTCGTGCATTGTACATACATATTTCGAAAAATCCAAAAAAATCAGAAAATTTAAAAAAATTTTAGTGCTTCTAAGCTTGGGAATGACCCTTATGATGAAATTGTCTTGTGAATTGGCTATGGATGGCCTTGTGTGTTGAATAGATGAATGCATATGTGGACTTGAAGTACTTATCTTGAATCCCATGAATGATTTGTGATTATGATGCTTGCCTTGATTGGATTGAGGATTGAAAGTCGAAATTGCATGCTAGTTCTTACACATCATTTAGGAATGAATGAGGCAATTCATCTTTCTTTACTTCTCGTCTTGATCATGTTGTTTGAGCACCTCAATTGATATAAATTTGACCTCTTTTGACCCATCCGGGAATAGGAGCATGTTAGTGTGTTGAGTGTGTGAAAAGCAAGTGTGGGGTGAAGTTGTTGATGGATGAATGTTATGAATGAAGTGCTGAATTTGTTGTGAAAGTGTAGACAAAAATACAGGTTTGGGGACGTTGGTTAAAATGACGAGTAACTCGGCACCATTCACATAATCGGGTGTTTGTGCCTTGCCAAAGTCATATAAACCGATAGTCCTAACGAGCTTTGGTATGTGTGTGTTAGCATGAAATATTGTGATATTTTAGGCACGTTTTCTAATCGCAATTGATTCATATTGATAGTCTTTGATTGAGCTTTATGCATATATGAGCTAGTATTGCCTATATTGTCGATATGGATGTCTACACGAGTTCTATGTTGATTATAGGTGATTTGGAGCTATTTCCGAACGGAATTGAGCAAAGGAGAGTTGAGTTGATGTGTCCATAGACCAAGGGCACCTTTTGGAAGCAATTTGGAGTATTAGATTGAGGAATGCACGAATGAATGCAAGAATCACGGTTTTACCCTAAATTACGGCCGTGGATCTTGATGCAGAATTCGATGTTCATTCCAGGGGATATTACGGCCGTGGAAGCTATCCGTGTTTGTTTCCACGCCTCAAAATTACGGTCGTGGAAACTTCCACGACCGTGATCTTGGCGAATCTTTTCGCCACTTTCGAAGCCATAATCTTTTGAAGATTGGGCCGGGCCGACGTTTTGCCCTGCATTATAAAAAGGACGGATGAAGCAAGATTCCGTCACCTCGCTCCCGCACTTACGACCTTTCAACCCTAAGTTTAGCGGCAAAAACGCAAGCTTAGCAACACACAAACCCTCATTCTTGGAGGTGATTTGGAAGAATTCATTGAAGTTCCAAAGCTCGTGTCGGAGAGTCGCTGTTGTGATCTTCGTGTGGAAGATCGAAGTTTCTTGAAGGATTTCGCAAGAAGATTCCTCTTCTTGCTTAGGTTTGCTTTAGGATCGGATTGACATCCCGTTTCTTTTCTTTCCTAAGATTGTGATTGTTTATCCCGTTTTGAATCTTTTGACAAACACTTATTCTTGATTGTGATTCTAAGATTCAATTGAAGATTATTGATAGTTCTTGAAAGTTCCCATCTTTTACCTTTTTAATCTTGAATTAATATCAATATGACTGTTATTGGCTAAAAACCCTTAAAAATTCTAAGGTGAAGGGTTGATAGTTGTGGCTTAGATAATGATAGATCGATTGTAAATTGATTAGACCCTGAGAGTTAGAGAATTGTCGCCGAAAACCCTAAATTACGGGCTGTTCTTGAGTTCCACGACCGTGGAATCTCAAGATCCAACCGTAATTCTCTTAAAGTTTACGAGCCTGCTTTTATCTTGATCCAAAGTTAAAGATTTGCTTTAACTTAGTTTAGACTTGTCTTTTCTAGGTGGTAGTGAAGCCTCAACAACCTCTACCTCGATTGTGAGCCTCAACAACCTCAATCGGATAAGTTAGTCTTGACCTTTAGATTATAGGTTTGGGTATTTGATGCTAATTCTCGTCTTTAGAATCTTTCTATATTGAGCCTCATCAACCTGTATAGGAAGAGTCTTTTGGGTGAGTTATATAAGGTTTTTGGAACCTCAACCGTACGATTACCTTACATTAGTATACCTTTGCATATCTTAACTCTGTCTTTACATCATTAGTATATCTTGAATCGATTGCCACAGCTGGATACCTGGATCTTTAGGATTGTTGTTTTCCCAATATATTTGCAAAACTCTCATAATAACCGCTTGATAACCTGCAATCGAGTTCGTTCCACCCAAATCCCTGTGTTCGATACTCTGGAATTCTTGCT
The DNA here is from genome assembly GCA_033239125.1 of Fagopyrum homotropicum. NCBI lineage: Eukaryota > Viridiplantae > Streptophyta > Magnoliopsida > Caryophyllales > Polygonaceae > Fagopyrum > Fagopyrum homotropicum. The sequence continues at coordinate 50,587,988 of BSWB01000007.1, read as the reverse complement.
TAACTATATCGATCCGTACACTGCGGGTTCGCTTGCTTGATTTCAGTTTTATAAATATAAAGCTTATTTGCACACACCTCTAGGGGCGAACAAGTTTTTGGCGCCGTTGCCGGGGATTTGGCTTCGACCGAATCCGGTAGCCGGTTGTCAAGCTTGGGAGCTTGCTCTCGTTATTTGATTTTTCTTTGAGTGTATGCGCAGGTCTGGGAACACCGGAGATCTCTTACCTCTTGATCAAGAGTTAGAGAAAACCTTGAGGCAAAAGCGCAAGGAAAAGAGGATGGCTCAAGAAAACGAAAGCGATCTTCAAACTAAGTTGGCGGAGAAGGAAGCTCAACTCCGATGGAATGAGTCTTTCCTCCAAGACGAAATGGATCGTCATCAAACTCAAGTTAACGGTCTACAAGACGTGATCGCCCAAATGACGATAAAGATGAGCGATCTTGAAAATAAAGTGGGGAAGAAGTCCTCGAGAAGAAGGACAAGGTCTAGAAGAAGAAACCACTCATCCACCGATGATAGTGATTCTTCCATGCCTCCTTTAGAAGAAATTGATCCCACGATCAATATAAATCCTTTCAATCAACAAGGAGCTGCTAACCGTCGCATTCCACCTAGAAATGCGAGGGTCGAACGTGTGGATAATGAGCCAAGAACTCTTGGCCAGCGGATGGATCCAACACAACAACCACGCCGTTTAGGTGTGAACTTTGATGCTGAAGATGTACAAGGGTTTAGCTTCAACCCTCAAGTCATCACTCTTGTTCGCCAAAGCCAGTTTGGCGGTACAAGCACCGAATCTCCACACCAACACTTGCAAAACTTTGAGTGTATGATAGAGACGATGAGGCCAAAGAGCGCCACTACCAACAGCTATAAGCTCAAACCTTTCTTTTTCTCTTTGAAAGGGAAAGCGCTATCTTGGTACCAAGCTCTTCCTAGTGGAAAGCTAGAGACGTGGGAAGACCTCTCCGCAGAGTTTCTCACCAAGTTCTTTCCGCCCTCCAAAACGGCGAAACTTAGAGGTAAGATTAATGCTTTTTCTATGAGACCTAACGAAAGTTTGTTTCAATCTTGGGAAAGGTTTCAGGATTTGCTCTTGGATTGCCCTCATCATGGCATATCCAAGCTTGCCTTGCTGGAAATCTACTACAAGGGGCTGGATGCGGGAACGCAATTCAACCTTCAATCCCTCTCATGTGGAACGTTCATGGACATGAGAGAAGATGACGCTTGGGACTTCATTGAGAAGCAAGCAAGAGTCATAGAGAAGTATTCCCACCGGAAAGTGGAGGGAAATCGTGTGGAGCAAGGAGCAAAGCTCACACATGAAGCTCAAAATCAAATTTTCTCCCTCAACAATGAGATCAAAGAGTTGAAGGAGACTATCAAGACCAACTTCCCAAAGCAACAAGAGAAGGATGTTGGCTATTTGGGCAACAACAACGGCGGTGATAACACCAACCGCAACAACAACAACCGGAACAATAACCGGAACAACAATTGGAATGGAAACAACAACAACCGGAACAACAACAATTGGAACAACAATCGGGGTTCGAACAACAACAATTGGCGCTCCAATCAGCAAAATTCCGGTAACTCCCATCCTTCCAATTCCAATCCACTAACTCCACCCTCTTCTTCCTCTACTCCTTTGAAAAGCCAGGGGCAATCATCAAATGGAGGAAACAACACGGGAAAAGAGAAGCCGGATCCCATGTTGGAGACGATCTTGGGAAAGCTTCAAGGGTTGGAGAACCGCATCATCAAGGTTGATGATCAAATTTCCAAGGTTGACAAAGCTCAAAAGGTTTTGGAAAATCAAATGTTCAACCATGCGGAGGAAGTTCCTAGAAATCAAGGGAAGCTTCCAGGAAAGACGGAGGACAACCCTAAGGGAAGGGTGATGGCAATTACAACTAGGAGCGGAGTGACTACCACCGATCCGCAGCCTACGTTTGTTGAAGTCCCCGTAGAGAAAAGTAAAGAAAAGGGGAAGGAGAAGGAAGATATCTATGTTCCTCCTCCGGCTTTCAAACCTCCCCTACCATTCCCTCAATCTAGAGCGCGAGCACGCCTAGACAAGCAATTCGGTAAGTTCATAGAACTCATGAGCAAATTGCATATTAACATACCTTTCATTGATGCTATTGTAGGTATGCCGGCTTATGGCAAGTTCTTGAAGGAGCTCCTCTCTAACAAGAGGAAGCTAGAAGATTTTGGAGAAGTCAAGATGAGTTCGGACTCTTCGGACCTCATCAAGACTATGAAGGAGAAAATGCCCCCAAAGCTGAAAGATCCGGGGTCATTTTGTATTCCCATTGGAGTGGGGGAGGTCACATATGACGCTTTATGTGACTTGGGAGCAAGTGTGAGCATCTTACCACTTGCATTGTGCAGGAAGATCGGTTTAGGCGACCCTAAACCGGTGAAGATGACGTTATACATGGCGGATCGATCCATTACTCGTCCCGTCGGTATTGTAGAAGACGTCCCGGTCAAGCTAGGCAAGTTCTTTGTCCCAATTGACTTTGTCGTGCTTGACATTCCTGCGGATAGTCCGGTCCCGATCATACTCGGAAGACCGTTTCTTGCAACTTCCGGCTGCATGGTCGATTGCAAGAATGGGAGACTCGCTTTTGACATTGGGGAAGAGAAAGTAGAATTCGTTCTTTCCACTCTAGTGAAGGAGCCAATCTTTGATGAGGAGATTTACAATTTCCAAGACGAAGAAGGTTTATCTAGGGAGGAGGTAAGTGCGATTCTCTTTAACGATCCTTTGCAAAAGGTTATTACTATGAGTCTAACCGATGTAGGAGGAGAAGAAGAGTGCAAAGAGGAAATTGAAGCCTTAGAGGCACAAGAAGAGATGCATGAAGTGGAGTTTGAGAAACTCCACGATGAGGCAGAAAACACTCGAATCCACGGTCATACTCTGTATTCCACGGCCGTGGATTCCATGACCAAATTCGACCTCCATTCCAGAGGATATTACGGCCGTGGAAAACCAGAGGAAACCGTGATTTTGACCGTGGAAAAGGACGATCGACACACTCCTTCAACTTCCTCTGATTCTTCTCCAATCCACTCAACATCCTTAGAAGCTTCCAAGGAAACATCGGAAGCCCCTCAAGGATCATTAGAAGTTCCGAAAGCAATGGAACTTAAACCACTTCCTACTCATCTAAGGTACGCTTTTCTTGGATCTAATTCTACCTTTCCGGTTATCGTTAGTTCCGAATTAAGCATAGATGAACATGAACAGCTCATGATTGTCCTTAGGAAACATAGAAAAGCCATAGGCTACACTATTGAGGACTTAGTAGGAATCAAACCCTCCCTATGCATGCACAAAATACTAATGGAGGAGGACTTTAGAACTTCAAGACAACCTCAAAGGCGGTTGAATCCGACCATGAAGGAGGTTGTCAAGAAAGAAATTCTTAAACTTCTTGATGCAGGTATCATCTATCCTATCTCCGATAGCAAGTGGGTGAGCCCGGTTCAAGTGGTTCCGAAGAAGGGAGGAATGACGGTCATCACCAATAAGAACAACGAACTCATTCCTACCCGAACCGTGACTGGATGGCGAATGTGCATAGACTACCGCAAGCTCAACAATGCAACGCGGAAGGACCACTTTCCATTGCCATTCATCGATCAAATGCTTGAAAGGTTAGCACAACATTCATACTTTTGCTACCTTGACGGTTATAGTGGTTTCTTTCAGATCCCGATACATCCGGATGATCAAGAGAAGACCACATTCACGTGCCCTTGGGGTACGTTCGCTTACAGGAGAATGCCATTCGGGCTTTGCAACGCCCCAGCCACCTTCCAACGGTGCATGATGGCCATCTTCTCCGAATATGTGGAGGAAATCATGGAAGTCTTCATGGACGACTTCTCCGTTTACGGTTCCTCCTTTAACGATTGTCTTTCCAACCTTTCTCTTGTTTTGCAAAGATGTGAAGACACTAACCTAGTTCTTAATTGGGAGAAGTGTCAATTCATGGTTAAGGAAGGAATCGTTTTAGGTCACTTAGTCTCTAGTAGAGGGATAGAGGTAGATAAAGCTAAAATAGAGACCATAGAGAAACTTCCTCCCCCAATTTCGGTGAAGGGAATAAGAAGTTTCCTAGGACATGCTGGATTTTATAGACGTTTCATTCAAGACTTTTCTAAGATATCAAAGCCTCTCACTAATCTATTGATGAAGGATGCGGTTTTTGAGTTTTCACAGGAATGTCTAGATGCGTTCAACACCATTCGGCAAGCTCTAATTTCAGCACCCATTATCCAACCCCCGGATTGGACTCTCCCTTTCGAGATTATGTGTGATGCTAGTGACGTAGCCATTGGAGCTGTTCTTGGGCAACGAAAGGAAGGACGAACCCACGCCATATACTATGCTAGCAAGACGCTAGACGAAGCCCAGCTCAACTACGCCACTACGGAAAAAGAGTTTCTAGCCATTGTCTATGCTATTGATAAGTTTCGCTCTTATCTTGTAGGTGCAAAGGTGATTGTCTACACGGATCATGCTGCGATCCGATACCTCCTTGCAAAGAAAGATGCGAAGCCAAGGCTGATTAGATGGATTCTCCTCCTACAAGAATTCGATCTTGAGATCCGCGACAAGAAAGGCTCGGAAAATTCTGTTGCAGATCATTTGAGTCGTCTAACACATCTAGAGGACGATCATCTACCCATTGATGACTCCTTTCCGGACGAACACCTACACATCATAGAGGAGTGCATCAAGGTAGTCTCCAAAGGTAACGAACCATGGTTTGCTGATTTTGTTAACTATTTGGTTTGCCAGGAGATACCACCCGGACTATCATATGCACAAAGGAAGAAGTTCTTCAAGGATGTCCGGGAATACCATTGGAACGAGCCTCTCCTCTTTAAGAGAGGTCCGGATGGCATCATCCGGCGATGTGTGCCGGAAGATGAGATGCAAAGTGTCATCCGTCATTGTCATTCACTACCTTGTGGAGGACATGCTAGTTCGAACAAAACTAGCGCAAAGGTATTGCAATCTGGATTTTATTGGCCTACTTTATTTAAAGATGTGCAATCCTTTGTTTCTTGTTGCGATGCTTGTCAAAGAACAGGCAATATCTCTAGGAGGAACGAGATGCCCCTCAACAACATCCAAGAGGTGGAGATTTTCGACGTTTGGGGAGTCGACTTCATGGGACCATTCCCTTCTTCTTGTGGAAACCAATACATACTATTGGCGGTAGATTATGTCTCTAGATGGGTCGAAGCAATTGCCTCTCCCACAAATGATGCCATGGTGGTGGTCAAGTTCTTCAACAAGACCATTTTTCCGCGATTCGGGACGCCAAGGACAATCATTAGTGATGGAGGTTCTCACTTCATAGCCCGTCGCTTTGAAGCTCTTCTAGCCAAGTATGGGGTTACTCACAAGATCGCTACCCCTTACCATCCACAAACGAGTGGACAAGTCGAGATCTCAAATAGGGAGATCAAGGGAATTCTAGAGAAGACGGTTTCAAGGACTAGGAAGGATTGGTCCTTGAAGCTAGATGATGCATTGTGGGCATACCGGACTGCATACAAGACTCCCATAGGAACCACACCATACAACCTCGTGTATGGAAAGTCTTGTCATTTGCCGGTAGAGCTAGAGCACAAAGCGTTTTGGGCTATCAAATGACTGAATTTCGGCATGAAGGAAGCGGGAGAGAAGCGTCTCCTAGACATCAACGAGCTGGATGAACTCCGTTTGAACGCCTATGAAAACGCTAAGATCTACAAGGAAAGAGCAAAGCGTTGGCATGATAAGCATATCATCCCAAAGGACTTGCAAGAAGGAGATCAAGTTCTCCTCTTCAATTCGAGACTTCGCCTCTTTCCAGGTAAGTTAAAATCTCGTTGGACTGGACCTTTTCTAATTAAGCGTATTTTCCCCCATGGTGCAGTTGAAGTATGGGGTGAAGCTAGCGGAAGTTTTAAGGTGAACGGTCAACGACTCAAGAAGTACTCACCGGAACTCCAAGCTGAGGAGTTTGCACCTACCGCACTCGAATAAGTGCGAGATTGGTCTAGCTACGGACCTTAAACAAAGCGCTTCTTGGGAGGCAACCCAAGGTATTGTATTTTCGTTTTTGCTTTCGATTCATAGTTTAGTTTAGAATAGAAGTTTTTGCTTTATTTTTGCCTCGATTTCTTCCGGTATGTTCGTGTTTTTGGTTGTAGGATCGATGGAAAAGAAGAAGGGAGGGATAATGACGAAGAGAAGTGACGAAATTTGGACTTTGAAGCTTTACAGAGAGTTCCACGGTCTAAATTACGGTCGTCATAGCTACAGTGGCCGTAATTCTCAAAAGCCTGTGAAAAATCACAAAAATTACGGGTCCGTACATTTCCACGGCCGTGGAATGCCCCGACAAACCGTGATTTTTGAAATTTTGCCTGCGAGTATAAAAGCCACACTTCACCACAAAAACACCACAAAATCCCCAATTTCCACGCCCTAAATACCGAAAACACGCAGCTCATCCCAAATCTTCATTCTCTAATCGTTTTTAACGATTCTTCTTCCTAAACTGAAGCAAATCCAACCAAGAACAAGATCCAAGCAACGAATCACGCGGAAAACGATCAACAATTCCGCATTTTGGATTTCTCAATCCGAAAAAGAGGTTTTTGCTCTCTTCTTGATTCTAGTCGTTTTTGTTCGTTTTTGTTAGAGATTTTTAGGGAGAACTGATTGAGATTGGAAGAAATTAGATTAGGACTGCCTGTTGTGGAGTTTGATTGCTGATTTGCTGAGGATTGAGAAATTCCGTGTCGAATTACGGTCTACACAGATTCCACGGCCGTGGTTTAGGAAGAACAGACCGTAATTCTCAACAGAATGGATTTCGTGAGGAGAGTTTCGGGGAGGATTAAAGAAAAGAAAGGGGAACAGAATAAGAAGAGAAAGGGTAACCCCTCCACATCTAGGGCACCACCACCACCCTCATCCCCTTCACCTTCACCCCCATCTTCACCTCCATCCTCACCACCTCCATCCAGCATCCCGATCATACACGAAAACCACCAAGCTGCATTTGAGAGGATAGAGAAGAGGGCAGTGATTGGCCCTAGGTACTTGTTGTTGGAGGATCTTCATCCTCTCAACATAGTGGATGACCTTACTTGGCTCTTGGATAGAGCCGGTTTGCTTGTCTTCACGAACATTCGTGAGGACGCTTATGAGGAGATCACCCGAGAGGTTGTGACGTCTTTTGAGCACAGCCATGTCGATAGGACTGTCTCCTTCCGTCTCATGAATAGAGACTACCAGCTTAGCATTGTTGAGTTCGGGACCATCTTTGGGTTCCATGAGACCTACAACGGTCGCCTCCCTAGGAACGTTTCTGCTAAGGATTTTTGGGAGGATGTGGCGATGATCTATGCCGACGAGGACCGTTGGCATCCAGCTGATACCAAGGCCAAATTGATGTACCATTTGGCCTTGAAGATAGCTCACCGTGTTCTTTCGGAGTGTCTCTTTCCTAGGACGGAGACGCCCCAAAAGATCAAGACGGATGAGCTATTCCTTCTCTATGCTATGCTCCACGGATGCCGCGCCGATTGTGCTACTCTTTTGGCGGCGACAATGAGCAAGCTCAAGAACAAGTCGAGAGGGAACATTGGATACGGTGGGATAGTGACCCACATAGCTAGGACTTTTGGAGTGGACTTCTCGGCTTGCACACGTATACCGGCAGTTCCATTAGGGCTACACGCTTTCATGGTTAGGGGACTCATCTTCCCCACACATAGAGGTCCGCCTTATGCGGGCATGCCCTGGGAGAGTAGGACCGGTAGGGGTATTGAGTGGCTGCCGGAGTATTCCATTGTGGCGGGACGCCACAACTGGAAGGAGACGTTCGCTGCGATGCATGCGAACAGGCTTGTAGCTCCCCCTTACGTTCCACCGCCGGTAGTAGATGAGGAGGATATGGGAGATCAGTATGAGAGTGGTGGAGGAGCAGAGCAGGAGTTCGGCACGTTTCCGGATCAGCCGGATACGGCCCAGGATGTACCTAGACGCTCTCCGCGTCCGGCTAGAGCTTCAGGCTCGTCATCTCGCCGCGCTAGCGTGAGTGAGAGGCCCACGTGGATGACTACACCTCCCACCTGGTACGAGACACCCCCTCCTTGGTCCACCACGCAGCCAGCAGCACCACCACCACCACCACCGCAGCCAGCACCAGCAGATGCTCCCGGATGGTATGATCACCCCCCTGGGTGGTATGAGAGGATGCCGGATTGGGCTACCGGACTTTCAGAGAGAGTCGGAGCACTAGAGATCCGGGCGGATGATAGAGACAGACGTTTCGACGACCTCGACCACATGATGAGGGACGTCTACCGCCAGCAGTTTGGGCGGTACTATGATCCGAGCTTCTCTCCATTTCCACCTCCACCGGCACCGCAGTGATAGATGACCGGACAGCTCGTTTTAGACATTCCCGCCACCATTTGTGAGTTTTCTTTTTCTTTTCTTTCTTTTGTTCTTTCTTGTGAACATTAGGGACAATGTTCGTCCTAAGTATGGGGTGGGATGTACTAAACGTTTGTAATAACTCTACTCTATATGTAGCTTCTATTCCGAGACTATCCTTGCATGTTCATTGTATGTTACACGTTTTATTCTTGCATTGCATGAAAAAGAACTTTAAAAACTCATAAAAATTGAAAAATTTTTAAAAATTTGATGCTTCTAACGAATCGATATGATTTCCATGATAATCATTACTTGCGAATTGAGTTGATAACAATTGCATGCTTGAAAGGATGGTAATTCGAAAAGGATTTGAATGAATGAATTTTACCTCTTTTGCAAGTTGTATAATGTGAGAATTGTTACCTAAATCATGTAAGAAATTGAAGTTGAAATCACATTATAAGCTCCTATACTTCTTGTTGAAATGATTAAGGCAATTCGATATTTTCTTTCTTCTTCCTTTGAATCATCTAACTCCTCATTGAAATATTAGCCTCCCTTACCCATCCGGGAACTTGGAAAGTAAATGAGAAAAAAAAAAGGCATGTTTGATGTGGGAGGGCCATGAGAGCAAGTATTTGCAATCAATTGAATAGAAAGAAATTATAGGTTTGGGGAAGTCAATCATGACGATGAGTAACTCGGCACCATTCACATAGCCGGGTGTTTGTGTCTTGCCAAAGTCGGATTGAGCGATATTCCTAGCGGATTATGGTATGTGCGCTAAGGGTTTGAGGCATCTCGCAAAAATGAGAAACGCCAATCTCCTAGGCTTCGGTTTTTGTGCACCTCTATCCATAACTCCAAAAGTAAAGTCGAAAAAGGAGAGAGCGAAGCTCTAAGTGAAGTGTTGCGGAAACCGCAAAAGAAGAAGAAGGTAGATATCCACTTTCCCGGATTTATGCACCACTTTCCCTTAAAGTTTTCCCCACCCTTCCATGCTCTAGACCTTTTCTTTGAAAGTCCTTATGATCAAAAGAATGTTATATGGCTTGGTGATCTAAATTGAAATTCTTATGATTGATTTTGATAATGTTTGAAGGTTATAATGCTTGTTTGGAAGTTAAATTGGTTCATGATTCTTCTTTACCTCTTACTCTCTAATTAAGTGTGTGAAAGTTTGAAACGATTGAAGCAAGGTTTGAGAATGATCTATTCTTTAGAAGTCACTTTCATCCAAAAGAAGGTACACATATTTCATCCTAACTCTTGTTTTAAAGCTTTTTGAAAGACCTTGCTTAGGGACAAGCAAGTGTTAAGTATGGGGTTATTTGTTAGCATGAAATATTGTGATATTTTAGGCACGTTTTCTAATCGCAATTGATTCATATTGATAGTCTTTGATTGAGCTTTATGCATATATGAGCTAGTATTGCCTATATTGTCGATATGGATGTCTACACGAGTTCTATGTTGATTATAGGTGATTTGGAGCTATTTCCGAACGGAATTGAGCAAAGGAGAGTTGAGTTGATGTGTCCATAGACCAAGGGCACCTTTTGGAAGCAATTTGGAGTATTAGATTGAGGAATGCACGAATGAAGGCAAGAATCACGGTTTTACCCTAAATTACGGCCGTGGATCTTGATGCAGAATTCGATGTTCATTCCAGGGGATATTACGGCCGTGGAAGCTATCCGTGTTTGTTTCCACGCCTCAAAATTACGGTCGTGGAAACTTCCACGACCGTGATCTTGGCGAATCTTTTCGCCACTTTCGAAGCCATAATCTTTTGAAGATTGGGCCGGGCCGACGTTTTGCCCTGCATTATAAAAAGGACGGATGAAGCAAGATTCCGTCACCTCGCTCCCGCACTTACGACCTTTCAACCCTAAGTTTAGCGGCAAAAACGCAAGCTTAGCAACACACAAACCCTCATTCTTGGAGGTGATTTGGAAGAATTCATTGAAGTTCCAAAGCTCGTGTCGGAGAGTCGCTGTTGTGATCTTCGTGTGGAAGATCGAAGTTTCTTGAAGGATTTCGCAAGAAGATTCCTCTTCTTGCTTAGGTTTGCTTTAGGATCGGATTGACATCCCGTTTCTTTTCTTTCCTAAGATTGTGATTGTTTATCCCGTTTTGAATCTTTTGACAAACACTTATTCTTGATTGTGATTCTAAGATTCAATTGAAGATTATTGATAGTTCTTGAAAGTTCCCATCTTTTACCTTTTTAATCTTGAATTAATATCAATATGACTGTTATTGGCTAAAAACCCTTAAAAATTCTAAGGTGAAGGGTTGATAGTTGTGGCTTAGATAATGATAGATCGATTGTAAATTGATTAGACCCTGAGAGTTAGAGAATTGTCGCCGAAAACCCTAAATTACGGGCTGTTCTTGAGTTCCACGACCGTGGAATCTCAAGATCCAACCGTAATTCTCTTAAAGTTTACGAGCCTGCTTTTATCTTGATCCAAAGTTAAAGATTTGCTTTAACTTAGTTTAGACTTGTCTTTTCTAGGTGGTAGTGAAGCCTCAACAACCTCTACCTCGATTGTGAGCCTCAACAACCTCAATCGGATAAGTTAGTCTTGACCTTTAGATTATAGGTTTGGGTATTTGATGCTAATTCTCGTCTTTAGAATCTTTCTATATTGAGCCTCATCAACCTGTATAGGAAGAGTCTTTTGGGTGAGTTATATAAGGTTTTTGGAACCTCAACCGTACGATTACCTTACATTAGTATACCTTTGCATATCTTAACTCTGTCTTTACATCATTAGTATATCTTGAATCGATTGCCACAGCTGGATACCTGGATCTTTAGGATTGTTGTTTTCTCAATATATTTGCAAAACTCTCATAATAACCGCTTGATAACCTGCAATCGAGTTCGTTCCACCCAAATCCCTGTGTTCGATACTCTGGAATTCTTGCTTAACTATATCGATCCGTACACTGCGGGTTCGCTTGCTTGATTTCAGTTTTATAAATATAAAGCTTATTTGCACACACCTCTAGGGGCGAACAGTGTGCCCGGTGTGGATGCACCTCAAAAAATAAAAAAGCCCGAGGACGGCTAATCACCTAGGTTTCGGCTTTTGTACACCAATGCCATCGTCTCAAAAATAAGTGAAAGAAATAGAAAAGAAAAAAAAGAAAAGATGGAGAAAATATACACTTGTGGGGAGTTGATAAAAATGTGAAGTTGTGAAGTTAGTTCCATTCCCGGATTAGCTGGATGAATTGTTTGCTCGAACCTAGCCTCTGTTGTAAATCATGGCCTCTTCTCGTACATTCTACGGTTGTGGTTCTTGATGAACTACCCGTGATTTTGACTGACTTGCTTGTTTGATGAATCTAAGTGCTAGGATGTTAGATTGTTGGAATCCTACTGTTTGTTGAGCTAAATCTATCCTAGGGTGACCTAGTGTTAGCAACTAAGTGTAAGAGGAAACCTACCCGGTGATTCTTGCTCTTAGATACCGAAGATGACGAACTCTAGGTAGTAGTGAGCCTCATAAGCCGCTATTGGACTGAATGTGCTAGGATAGGTGTTTAGGACTTACCTTCCTGAGACTTACCCGGTAAGGAGAGGTTAGATCCCTAGATAACCATATGGTTTGTGTAGATATCCCTACCATAGGCTCCTAGAGACTTACCCGGTGATAGGACCTTAGGTGCGGATTAGTGGATCATGAGACCTACCCGGTAATTGACCCCACTTGAGAAACATTCCTTCCCAAAATACCATAGTTAATCCAAAGAATGATTAGAAGCTTGAGACCAATGCCATAATCGGAATTCCCAACCCCTAGAATCCGTTTTTCTCTCTTTGATCACGTATTTCGTGTTTGCTTGTTTATTTGTGTTTTAGCTTGATTCCTTAGTTTGTTTTGCCATATTATATCATTGTGATCCTTGATTGATCACCACACAAAACCATCCCAAAAACATTGAGATTTTCATTTATTTGTTTCTTTCATCTTTTCTTAGCCTAGATCAACACTATCCTTAGTCACTAATCGATTCAATTTCACCTCAGTCTTTGTGTTCGACCTCGGAATACTATCCCTACTACGAAACGTCGCGTACACTGGGGGTTCGCTAGGAGTTAGGAAAAAAATATAACGAGTATAAATTTAAAGTTTTTGCGTGCATCAATTCCTAGACGTAACACTGCATCATAACACATCCCAAGCCTAGCTTGGATGCATCACTGTAGACTACAAAGTTCTCTGTGCCCTTCAGCTGCACAAAGATGGGAGCGGAAGTCAAGCGTCTCTTCAGTTCTTCAAAACTCTAAGTACACGGTTTGGACCATACAAAACGGGTAGTCTTCCTCAACAGGCTGGTAAGTGGACGGGCAATCACAGAGAATCCCTCCACAAATTGTCGGTAATAACCGGCTAGGCCAAGAAAGTTGTGCAGTTCCTTGATGTTAGTCGGTGTCGTCCATGCTACTACAGACTCGATCTTCTCCGGATCAACCTTGATCCCATCGGCGGAGACAACATGACCCAGAAATGCTACCTCTGGCAGCCAGAAATCGCACGTATAGAACTTGGCATGCAGTTCTCTATCCCTCAAAACTCGCATCACTGTCCTCAAATGTCCTGCATGTTCCTCTCTGCTACGAGAGTAAAACCAGGATGTCGTCTATGAAGACCACCACAAACTGATCCAAAAAGTCGATGAATATGCCATTCATCAACTCCATAAAGACGGCGGGCGTATTAGTGAACCCGAATGACATCACTACAAACTCGTAATGGCCATACCGAGTCCGAAATGCCGTTTTATGCACATCCTGCTCTCTCACCCTCAGTTGGTGATAACCCGAGCGCAATAGTCGATCCTGGAGAACCCATTCGCTCCTTGAAGCTGATCTAACAAGTCATCAATGCGAGGCAATGGATACTTGTTCTTGATGGTCACCTTGTTCAGCTCTTTGTAGTCAATGCACAATCTCAACGATCCGTCCTTCTTCCGCACGAAGAGGACAGGTGCTCTCTACGGGGATGCGCTAGGGCGATGAAGCCCTTCTCAGCCAACTCCTCGAGTTGCTTCTTCAGCTCTAACAACTCGAGAGGCGTCATGCGGTATGGGGCCTTCGAGATCGGTCTCGTACCAGGCTCCAACTCGATACCAAACTCTACGCTCCTCTGAGGCGGCAAACTGCATGGCTCAACAAACACATCCAAAAACTTTCAAACCACTGAGATGTCCTCTAACGTTGGATTCTCACCCTCCTTCATGGCATAACACCCGAAGGCCTCGCAACCTTGTGCAATCAGTCTCGTTGCACACACTACACTGATAACCATACCCGTTTTCCCAACGTCCCAACCTCGGAAGACCTCTATCTGACCCAACTCAGCAGAGACCGTCACGGTTAGGGATGACAATGATCGGGTGATGAGTGGATGATCTTGTCCACCACCCGACCCGCAAGAAAATGTTATCCACTCCACCCGCTAAACCCACCACCCGCATCCGATCCACCCGCATCCAACGAATGAAGTGGGTGGATCGGGTGATACTCAGGTGTTCTGCACATGTGACCTCAAGTATTTTATATATATATATATATATATATATAATACTTGAGGTCACATGCAAACACAACATCACAAAATAGGTGTATATATATACACTATCGAGATCCTCAAAAGGGTGATGGCTTCCCGTACACACTATCCCAAAACACTATACTCTTTCAAAACCAAAATCCTTTTGAAAAGTCACACCCCTTTCAGGTTCTGTTTATTTATCTACTCCACCTTTATTGCAGATTGCAAGTGCCATTATTATCGACCTGGCTCTGATACCAACTTTGTAACACCACAAATACGCAAGACTCGGGGCGTCGCATGGGCTAGGATCTCACAATGGATCCCGACCCTATCCTGACAACAAGTTCACTGGATCTTACAACAAAGCACATATAGATTAAAACCATATACATAAAACTGTATAAATATATACATCAAAAGGTTTACAACATCACAACCGAGTACAAAACGGCAACCATAAACATCCAAGTACAAAACATCCCATATCCCACGAACAACCTAGTGTATGGAAGCCCTCGGCTGATCACCCATCTGGCTCACTCTGCAATCCTCCTATCTAGCTGAACAACTACAACACGGTATAAACCGTTAGTGAAGACATGATTTATGACGTTAGTTTAGGCATTCATTTAGATAGTTTTTCCCATTATTCATGCATGGGTTGGCATTAGTTCATGACGTTTACGCTCAATTCATGCATATTGTCGAAATAGACGTCTACACGAACTCTTGTCGGTTTTGTAGGTATTTTGGGGAGCTTTTGGAGCTTAATCAGTACATTCGAGGATCATTCCTCGTGATGACACACATCCGGACTCTTTAAGGAACAAGCTAGGAGCAAAGGAGAACACAGAGGACCTTGTTGGTGCATACCTTGCACCAACTCATGGCTTAATGATCCAAAGAGGGCTGAACAGAGAAAACCACGACTCAGAAGGCCTTTCCACACCCGTGGTTTTGGTCGTGGTTTCTGTTTGGACAGCTTTGACACGTGTCCCACGATCTCTTTGCCCGACCCTTGCTCTTGGTGGAGAATATAAGTGGTTCTGCAGACTGTTGCTAGGGGATTCTCCCACATTCTCTCACACATCATCATTATCCACATTGGGAATTCTTGGAAGAAAAGAAAAACACTCTCATTTTGGAGGAAGAACAACACATCAAGATAGAGATTTAGAGTGAACTTTTGAGTGATTTTTGTTGAGAACATTTGGAAGGATTGTAAAGAAGGTTTTGGAGCTGTGTTTGAAGGGTTGTAAGTCTTGTTTAATCTCATATTCAGCTAAGACTACTTGTTTCTTTTCACTTTCATTTCATTTTCTTGCTATGGAAGCCATGAATGTTTGCTTGTTGAGTTTAAATATTAAAATGCATGTTGTTGGCTAAATAGTTGTGATTCTAGGGTAATGGAATGATGGTTATGGCTTGGACTATGATACAATAGACTTGTATGTACCTTTGGATGATTTGCTTGCTCGAACCTAACCTCTGATGAAAACCACGGCATGTTCATGTAATTCCACGCCCGTGGTTCTGTATGATCTACCCGTAGTTTGTTCTGTTGTGCTTGTATTGATGAATCTGAATGTTAGGATGTTAGATTGTTGAATCCTAGAGTTTGTTAAGCATAATCTAGCCTAGGGTGACCTAACGCTAGCAAACTATGTGAGGGAAGAGACCTACCCGGTAATTCTCGATTTTAGATAACAAGGATGATGAACTCTAGGTAGTAGTGAGCCTCACAAGCCGCTATTGGACTGAGTGTGCTAGGATTGTTGCTTAGGACTTGCCTTCCCGAGACTTACCCGGTAAGGAGAGGTTTGACCCCTAGATAGTAATCCGGTTTGTGTAGAATTCCAACTTTAGGCTCCTAGAGACTTACCGGTAATAGGACCTTAGGTGAGGGATTAGTGGACCATGAGACCTACCAGGTGATTGATCCCATTGGAGAAACACCCTTTCCCAACATACCGTAGCTTGTCCAAGGTTGATTAGAAGCTTGAGTCCAATGCCATAACCGGAAGTCCTAACCCCTAGAATCCGCTTTTCTCTCTTTGATTACATATCTTGTTCTTGTGTTGTTTGTTTGTTTTGCTAGTTTGATTTATAATTTTGCATGATTTGTGATCTTCGCTTGATCACCACAAAAACCCAACCCAAAAATATCATGATTTTCATTTCATTATTTCCTTCTCTTTTCTTAGATTAGATTTGCATTATCCATGATCACTTGTTTGATTTGATTTCACCTTAGTCTTCGTGTTCGACCTCGGAATACTATCCTTACTACAAAACGACCCATACACTGTGGGTTCGCTAGGAGTTAGGAAATTATATCGATTTATAAGTTGTAAGACTTTTGTGTTATGCGTTTCTAGCGTGCCAGTTAGCTAACAGAAATGAATAAGAATGAAGTAATAGCACATACACACGCCAACACATCACAATATGCACTATCACTCACACATCCATTTTATTATCTTTACTTTAATTATTCTATTACTAAATCAACTTATTTTCTAACACGAGGAGCCTAAAGAACCTCGTTTGTTCCCCCTTTAACACAACGTTTTGTGTGGGGGTGGAGTTACCACCTACCCCTGTGCTATTGGCTTCCGAGCACCGCCCCGTTATAATACACTTGGGCCATATAAGTTGACGAAGTGGTCATCCTAGTCCGGTTTAGGTTATAAATGCAACAATCATATGCACACACACACAACCATAAGAAACACTCAAATCCACAACTGCTCGTTAAGTAAGTCCTATGGACTTACCTTGATATACTCGTAATCTTGTACCACATCACAATTTCCCCTTGAGAAAACGATCAACGCCTGCATAAGCAAGGCACTCACACAATCAAATGCTGCAAAGGTTACGAGACTCATCTCCTATATCCCGTAACCACAACCAACCTATAACTCGAATCTAAACATCAAGATCACATCATAACTCACCAATGCCTAAGGCATTACCTCAACATACACACAAGTGTCTAAAGCACATTCTCCACATACATCTCATCAAGCTCATCATCAACCATACTAGCCTAGCCATATCTAAAGCCAAGGCCAAAGGAAAGGAAGGAAACATAGCAACAAGGTATGCCTTGGATACGCACCGGCAGAAGCAAGAGACGCAGGGGTGCAGGACCACTCAGGCGCAGAGGCGGACCAATCTAGGTGCAAGGGCGGCTCAACCTAGGCACAGGGGCGGCTCAGCTCACGTGCAGGGGCGGATGGTGTGTAGAAAGTTGATCATGGCTTCTCTTCGATCCTTCTCTCGATCTCTTCACTCCTTCATTGCCCCAAAGGCAATCATATACATATATACATTCATATGATCAACAAAAAGGTCCAGGAAGATCAACACAAGACTGATTCTTGTTGATTCCTAATCTAAGAAGAAGAAGAGAAGAAAGGAAGAAGGAAAAGAGGAAAGAAACTTACAAAAACAGCTAAGGAAAGGAAGGACGCCCTCACTAGCTACTAACCAAAGCACAACAGCAACAACAACTTCCACATCTCAGCATCAACATCATCAAAGCCCACCAAGCTCAAAACTCTCTCAAAGCTCACACAAGATCAAAGAAGATCAAGAAGAAGATCCAAAGGAAGAGAGGAAGAGAAGAAGATGAACATGAGGAGAAGAAGGATGGACAAGATGAGAAACCCTCTTCAGGAAGCAAAGGGATGGCATATAAAGGAAGCCAGCCAAAAGCACGGGTCAAGGTCAACAAAGACGGCTGTAGCCGCAGGAAACCGTAAGGGCGGACCTGTAGAGCCGCAGGGGCGGACCACTGGATCCGCAAGGGCGGCTGGGTCCTGTCACAACCCACTCAGCACAGTTCAGCACCTGCATCTCAGCTGAGGCGCAGGTGCGGGATCCCTACAAGAATAAGGCTCTTATAGTCTTTGTTTGTCTATGTCAAAAGCTATATTAGATAATTGTGTGCAATTATTCATATATCAATGTTCATTAGTCATATATATATGCAGCATTATCTTAATTGATAATAGTGGAGATTCGTGTTTCCTTAGATCGCTTCCATCATACATTTGTTTACAATTCTTATTGTTTTCGCGTGCTACCATTTTTGTCTTATAACTTTCTTTATGCATAAAATAATTAGCGATTAAGTATCCATCAAATCATACGTGGTCCCAGAGAATTCGATATCCGAATATGCTATACCCGATCTCGTGATACTTGTGGGGTGCTTGTTGTTGCCATTCGGTAAAACTTCCACGATTAATATACGTGCAAACAAAACACACATATTAGGAACGTGTTTGCATTGCACGTGTGTAAATCATACACGTTTAACCTTATGAACATAGTTGTCCATTTGCACATATACGTGCAAACAAAAGACGCATATCAAACACGTTTAACCTTTTGAACACAAGTGTTTAAATATAGTTGTGCATTGATCACGAATGATAAACGTATGTATAATGTGCACGATCCAATCAGTTCATTTTACAATAATAAGCACGAGTTATCGATACTATTATTTGGTAATACAACTAAAACAAGAGAATATTAGCATTTTGATTAAATATTTCTAATATATACATTTTTTCATTGTTTTGCCTAGGTAATAATTACATACGATTAATTAAGGAATTAATATATTTCATATCTACTGTAGAAATTCAATGATATATATTAATCAATATCTAACTTTATTAACTTATAAATGCCGTTAGAATATTCTTAATCCGATGAGTGAAATTTGTTATCATCCCTTATCGAAAAATTGGTTTTGTCCCTCTCTATCTAACTATGTTGGTCACTCCCACCGGCCCGGCTAGGCTAATCCACCCAGCTTTTTTTGCAGAGGGCCCGAAAAATGAAGGTCCATATGTGGACACATGATCCTAAAACGTGCACAAAATTAGACATGCCCAGATGGATAAGTGAACACATGATGTGTGTGAGGCCCATCAGCTCTTGTTTTTCTCTCCAAGGCCGAAAATATCTCTAATTCTTGTTGTCATGGGCTAATGAACATCTTCCAATTCTTTTCTTTACCCAATAAATATCTAAACTACTTATTTTAATATTAATTGGGCAAATGAATGAATAGAATTGAAATT
Source organism: Fagopyrum homotropicum (assembly GCA_033239125.1). Classification (NCBI taxonomy): domain Eukaryota; kingdom Viridiplantae; phylum Streptophyta; class Magnoliopsida; order Caryophyllales; family Polygonaceae; genus Fagopyrum; species Fagopyrum homotropicum. The sequence goes on along the minus strand of BSWB01000007.1, from coordinate 50,568,831 downwards.
GAACAATAAGATATGTCGACTGTGCATTGGTTATAGTAGCTCTTGGGGCAGTAGAGAAGCCTCTTGAAGAACATAGCACTCTGTCGCTGTCATGATCACCACCAAATGGCCTAAAGATCCCATTAGAAGACACATGTGTTTCTTTAATTATGATTATCTTCTAAAACATCACGTCACCCGAACATGAGTTTGTTTCTGCGATCATAATTCATTTTTGTACTTTTATTCAAACATAAGAGTTTATAGTACAAGCTTAGCTTTCATTCATACGTGCACATGTTAGGTACGTTTAATTTAAGGAGATGAATGTTACATCCATTAACTATTTTAAATATATATATTATTAGACAAATACTTCGTTATCCTTATCAAACCTTCATACCAATACATCATTATCCTATTAGTAATAATGTTGGATCTAATTGATTGTTATAGCTTATTATAAAAAAAACCATCGTTTACTCTGTAAATATCACTATTAAATCAAACGAATGTTCAAAATATCGTCTCATGTGTATTTTGAAGAATAATTTCGTCCCGGCTGCTCAATCGATATAAGATTCGTCGTTTACACAAGCTTGAAAATACAAATCTTGTAGTTTTTGAATTCTAATGACTAACTCACCCTTTTATCAGTAGAATTAATTGAACTTTTGTTTTTTAATTATTTTTTTAAACTTATATTTCAAATCTAATTTTAATATATAATGGTGAAGGAATTGTGTCCTTTATTTATGGTACAATTATTTTGATGAGATAGGACATTAAATATCGGGATATATATAGCCCGATAATATTAGGGTCATGACATTTTCCTAGAAGCTAATCATGATTAGTATGTTTATATGACAAACACATTGCTAATGTTATCAGGTTCTACGAGGTCACACTATAACGAGTGGGTGAAGTGAATCAATTAATGAGAGAATTACCATATAGGATCATATAGGTACATATGATGGAAAAAGGGTATATTTTGTATGAGTACAAAATATATTATGGAGTTGATAATTAATAATAAATAAGGGGTTATTTATATGAATTGTCAAAATATATAAGGAGGATTTTAAGAGTTAAAATCTAACTCTATTTTATTAGAAAAGTCGATAAGCCTATGATAACATGAATTATGCCCTTAGTTTAGTGTTGCATTTAGGTAGATTTTCCCTTTGTTTTTCATGCATAGACATGAATCCATAACATTTAAGCTTAGCTTTGCATATTATGCTATAATAGATGTCTACACGGATTTTTGTCTCGTTTTCAGGCAATTTGGCGAATTGTGGAGCGAAATAGCACACTTGAGTACTAAGCCTCAAGCCGGATCATAGTGGAACATGGTGGAGCATAAGAAAAAAAGCTAGGACATCATCAAAGCATCAAGCAAGGAGCTAAGGAGAAGACACACGCAGAAGAAACTACGACCCCAATAAAGATCACAAACCGCGGCCGAGATTAGTAAAGGCCCGACCCATGGTTTATCTTATTTTTTGGGTCATGGCCAATGCTTTTAAAACCCTAGACTTCTTTCCTATAAGTCATGCATGCTGGCAACGATCTTAGGACGTTGACATATCACGGACCAGGACATACATCATCTACGCTGTGATTTAGCTACAACACTTGTCACTTGTGATTGAGAAAGATTTGAGAGATTTCTTGGAGAGAAAGAAATAGGTTCTTGCTTTCATTTCTTTTGGATTAAAGATTCAGTCTTTGCTATTGGATTGCTTTTGCTTTTGGATATTGAAGACACCTTGCTAAGTATTAATTTTTTTTTCTTTTAGTTTTATTGCTTATAGTTTTTTTTGACTTCTTCATATACCTTTCTTGATTTGAATATGTGTGTTGTTGGCTAAACCCCTGCGATTTTAGGGTGATTGGTTGATGGTTGTGGTTAAGAGGATGATAGGATGAGCCTTTATGTTAGATTTGGACGTTTAGAGGTGGTTTAACCTTTGTTCTTTAGAGCCTCGGCCAGTTCTTCAGGAACTATGGCCGCGGTTTATCTTAGAACCACCGAGGTTTCTTTTGTTGATCCATATATAATATATCTTATGCGTGGGTTTTAGATTGCCCAAATCCTAGTCTTTGTTTACTGTTTCATACCCTTAGATCCCTCTAAGACTTACATCTAAGTTTGGGAAGAGACTTACCCGGTGATTCTCTTTCTTACTTACCAACGATGATGAGCTCTAGGTAATAAAGGTTTCAAAACCTTTATTAGGTTTGAGTGTGTCTTCTTTTTGCCTGAGTGAGCTTAACCAGAGACTTAGCCGGTGAAGGTTAGTTCTATTCCCTTAGGTTTAGTTGTTGGTTTGAGTTTATGTTCCTTTCCGTAGAGCCTTGAGACTTACCCGGTAATAGGTACATTCTATGGTCTGTGATAGTGGATTGAGAGACCTCCTTCGTGATCATTCCCACCTTAGAAACATCTTTTCTTAGCGATCACAATCTTGTCCTAGTTTTTAGAAGTCTTGATTATAAAACTGCAACCGGATACCTTGATCTCTAGAATCTACATTTCCCGATCATCATATAACTTATCTTATTTGTGATTTGCATGACTCATTCTATATTTCAGCATAGGTATATTCCATCTTTGAATTATCACCTATATTGGTTTCACCTCAGTCTTTGAGATCGACCTTGGAATATTTTCTTTTGCTGCATAACGATCCATACACCATGAGTCTGCTTATTTGTTCGGGCTTTTATTACAAGTATAAATTTAAGACTATATCGTTTATTATCACACCCGTTTGAGTGTGAACAAGTTTTTGGCACTATTGTCGGAGGATAGGTCTCGACCATTGGTGATTTCGATCATCGATAGTCTAGACTTTTCTTTTGCTTTAACCTTTTTTCTTTGAGTCTTTGTTCTTTCAGGGGCTCCCATTCTTTTAGGTTTTTACGAAGATCTTGTTCTGGTAAAGAACTCGTTCCATACGTTTCCGAACCGGAGAAAACTCTATAAAGGAGATTGAGACAAGTTAAGAAAGAGAAAATAGTTGAAAGAGACATTGAGGCTGAGTTGGAAGATGCTTTGGAATATATAAGGCTTAGGGATGTAGCCTTGGAAAAAGAAAGAATAAGAGCACATGAGAGAGAAGAAGCAACTACAAGAGAACTTGATGAATTCAGAGTTGATATGAGATAAGCGCTCGTGGAAAGAGGAGACAACGCCCGTGTAGAAATACCTTCACCAGTGCGTCCACCTCATCCACCAGTGAAGAATGTTAGAGTTGATACGTTTGTAGAAAAGCCACAAACCCTTGGGCAAAGGATGCATTCAGCCCAACGAGTACCCCGTCTAGGTATAAACCATGGAGATCTTGTTGCTCATGACTATAAGCTCTACCTTCAAGTCCTTCAAACTGTCACAACCAGTTTGGAGGATTAGAGAGGGAGTCTTCACACCAACATTTGTTGAATTATAAGATACTGATGGCAACTTTGAGACCCCCAAGATTGGAGAACAACAACCACAATTTGAGGGCATTTTCCTTCTCTCTAATGGACAAGGCCCTTGCTTGGTATCAATCGTTACCACATGGACGTGTTTGCACTTGGGAGGAGATGACTATCGAGTTCCTCACCAAATTCTTTCCACCATCCAAGACAACGGAGCTTAGAGGTAATATTAATGCATTTATGATGAACGACAAGGAAAGTTTGTTCAAGTCTTGGGAAAGGTTCAAGGACCTTCTACTTGATTGTCCTCATCAAGGTATTCCGAAGATCGAGCTGCTTGAGATCTACTTCAAGGGTTTGGATAAGGATACTCAATTTAAGCTTCAATTCTTTTTTGGAGGGACTTTTATAGAGAAGAATATTGATGAAGCTTGGGAATTTGTGGAGAAGCAAGCTGTAGTGATTGAGAAGTATTCTCATAGGAAGGTTGATGAGAGACTCCGGAGACCCGGAGACTATGAGGTTAGTGCCACCACTCTAAATAACGCTAAATTTTATGCTATTAACAATGAGCTTAAGGCTTTGATGGAGCTTTGCACTACATCTTTGAAAGCTCAAACTCAAGAGCCAGCACAAGCTAGGTTGTCACCTAAGGAACAAGATGTGAATTATATGGGAAAAGGAAATTACCAAGGGAATTATCAAGGACAAAGAAACTACAACAATAATAGGTGTTTCCATGGAGGAAATAATTATCGACCTAACCACAACCATCCAAGTGTGTCTCACTCAAACCCGGATGGTGCATTGAATCCTCCAACTTCCACTAGCTAAGCTCCACCACCTAAAGTTCCAGCTCAAACTCCACAAGAGCGTCCGCCAGGATTTACAAAACCTCCCAAAGACTAAATTGAGATATGTTTGAGCAATAAATGAAAGATTAAGTGGACTAGAGAGCACCATTACTTCTATTGTTAAGGCTCAAAAGGCCTTAGAAACTCAAGTGCTCCACAAGGCAAGAGAAGTTCAAAGAGATCTAGGAAAACTACCTAGAAAGATGGAAGATAATCCTAGAGGGAAAGTTATGGCTATACTAGAAGTAGGTTAAAGACTAATGAGCCAATGTCCAAGGTAGTTGATAAAGAGAAACAAGTGATGGTTGAGGAAGATCCCAAACCAGATAAGAAGGGCAAAGGATAAGAGAAAGAACCAGCTTATGTGCCTCCATCAACATACAAGTCACCACTTTCATTCCCATAATCTCGAGCTAGAGCCTGCTTGGACAAGCACTTCGCTAAGTTCCTTGAATTAATGAGTAAAATATATATTAACATTCCGTTCATGGATGCTATAGTAGGTATGACGACCTATGGAAAGTTCTTAAAGGAGATCCTATTAACAAAAGGAAACTAGAAGAGTATGAAGAAGTAAGGATGACTAAGAGATCCTCCAAACTCGTTCAAATCGTGAAGGAAGAGATTCCTCCCAAGCTAAGGGATCCAAGATCATTTTGTGTTCCTATTGAAGTTGAAGAAGTAAATATGAAGCCTTGTGTGACCTTGGAGCTAGTGTAAGCATTATACCGCTTGCACTATGTGAGAAGGTTGGACTTGGAGAGCCTAAACCGGTAAAGATTACTCTCTACATGGCAGATAGGTCAATCACCCATCCGGTAGGAATCCTGGAAGACATTCCCATGCAGCTTGGGAAGTTCTACGTGCTTATAGACTTTATGGTATTGGATACTTCGGCAGATTACCTAGTACCAATCATCCTTGGAAGACCATTCCTAGCAATTTCAAGTGTATGGTAGATTGCAAGAATGTCACACTCTCCTTCAACATTGGTGAGGAGAACATTGAATTCAAGCTTTCTTCTATGGTTAAGGAGCCAGCCTTTGGAAAAGATAGATTTAATATTTATAATGAAGAAGAGTCAAGAGAAGTGGTAAGCAAAACTTTGATCAAAGATCCACTTGAGAAGGCGATAAGTATGAGCATCAAGGAAGAAGGGATCGAGGAGGAGTGCAATGTTGAAGTCCGATCTTTAGAAGCCTTAGAAGAAAACCCCAAGGCTGAATTTGAAGTGCTCAAAGAAGGTACGAAATATGATAAAAATCTCGGCCAAGAAGCAAAAACCTTAACCGAGGTTTTAATTAAAAACTTTAATTCGACCACGGTTTTGGAAGTTGAATGCACCCGCAACCAAAATCTCTGCCGAGGTTTTCAAGAGGGGGGCCGAGTTTTTTGAAAATTCAGAACCTCGCCCGAGGTTGCATGAAATTCTTCAAGGATGTAACTGATAAGGGACCATCACCAACAGCCCCTACTCGTCCTACAATGCAAGGGCCAATCACTAGATCAAGGGCAAGAGCAATTAAAGAAGAGGTGTCCAACTTGTTGGTGTCCTTAACTCCTAAGGAGACCATTGGTGATCCATTGTTGTCTGAGGATTTCTTAGTCACGTTAATGACGATTCGCGACGACTTGGACGTGGAAGGGAGACCATGCACACGTGATTTGGAGCCATGCAAGAGCAAAGAAGAGACACTTGTTCTGGAATTGCAAGAAATGGAAGATTGAGGCTTTCTTTTGTATTTTATATCATCTTTTGGTATAAAATGCAAGACTTTTTATAACCTTTAGGTTCAAAAAATTTTCAGGGCTATTTTTATTTGTTTTAGGTGTTTATTTGTTTTATTGTCTTTTTGACAAATGTTATTCCTTTTTTTAGATAGGAGGCTTTCTAGGCATATAAAAAAGCCTCCCTTAGCTTCTTTCTTGATTAGATAGATTTCAGCTAATTGATAAACCGTCTCTTTGAGAGATTTTGTTCCTATTCACAAAATTCAATCAATAAAGCGAGCCATTGATTGAATTGTTGTGAATCTCTGCTAGATTGTTCTTGTGTGTGTTAATCTCTTTAGAGATTGGTGATACTAGTCAATACTAGTCCCTCCTTGTGCTTGTCTCCATTGAAGGCTTGTGTAAGGTTATAGAAGAAAGGGTTGAAGGCATCATCTTGCTTGGGTTTTGATCAATCTGATCAAGGTTCTTGTAAGGGAGTCTTTTGGTTCTTTTGGATCTACTTCTACCAAACATTCCACGTTCCTTTTCATTCTCTTCTTCCATTTTGTCCAACGTTATTTCTAGTTCTAAACAATATGATTTTGTGTGCCATTTGTCAAGGAAAAACGTCCATTGTTGGTCTTCAAGGATTTCCAATCTAGATCTAGTCATTTGCGGCCCCAACCCGCATGAGTGATGATACTTCTTCCAAAGCTGTAGAAGCTTCCCAAGACGCCTCGAAAGGTCAGAATTTTTCATCGAAAATTCCTCCTACATTGGAGTTGAAAACTCTCCCTTCCCATTTGAGGTACCTTTTTCTTGGACCTAACTCTACATATCATGTTATTGTGAGTGCTAATCTAAATGATATTGAACTTGGAAAGTTAATGCATACGTTAAGACTACATAAGAAAGCTCTTGGTTATACAATTCATGCTTTAGTTGAATTAAGGCTTCTTTAAGTATGCATAAGATTCTAAAGGAAGATGATCATAATCCTTCACGTGAACCTCAAAGATGGTTAAATCCAATCATGTTCTTAAGTTGCTTGATGCAGGAATCATCTTTCCTATTTCCGATAGTAATTGGGTAAGTCCGTTTCGTGTTGTTCCAAAGAAAGGTGGAATGGTCGTTGTCTCCAACAAAAACAATGAGTTGATACCAACCAGGACGGTCATGGGATGGAGGATGTGCATAGATTACCAGAAGCTGAATGTAGCAACTCTCCCATTTTTGCTATCTAGATGGTTACAATGGATTCTTCCAAATCCCCTTCCACCCCGACGACAAGGAGAAGACTACTTTCACGTGCCCTTGGGGTACGTTTGCTTGCAAGACAATGTCTTTTGGATTGTGCAACGCAATAGCTACCTTTCAACGATGCAGGATGAGTATATTCTCCGATTATATTGAGAACATTATGGAGGTTTTTATGGATGACTTTTTTGTAGAGTTCATCTTTTGATGATTGCTTAGCTAACATGTCTTTATTTTTGCGAATATGTGAAGACACTAACCGTGTCTTGAATTAGGAGAAGTGTCACTTTATGGTTAGTGAAGGTATTGTCTTAGGTCACTTGATCTCCAACCGCAGAACTGAAGTTGATAGAGAAAAGATAGAAGCCATTGAGAAGTTGCTTCTACCTTCATTGGTAAAGGGGGTAAGAAGCTTTTTAGGTCATGTAGGTTTTTACCGAAGATTTATTAGAGACTTCTCTAAGATTTCTAAACCATTGACTAACCTACTAATGAAAGATGTGGTTTTTGATTTCTCGAAGGAGTGTCTTGGTGATTTTCACAGGTTGAAAGAAGCATTGATATCCACACCTATCATACAACCTCCGGATTAGAACCTCTCCTTAAGGTCACGTGTGATGCGAGTGATGTAGCCGTAGGAGTTGTGCTTAAGAAAGATGGGCACACTCATGCCATCTATTATGCTAGCCAGACGCTAGATGAAGTTCAACTAAACTATGCCATAACTGAGAAGGAATTACTAGCGGTGGTTTATGCTTTCGAGAAATTCATTTCCTACCTTGTGGGAGTGAAAGTCATTGTCTACACCGACCACGCAGTAATCCAGGACAAGAAAGGATCCGAGAACTCTGTGTTGGATAATCTTAGCCGGTTGCCTCTGCTTGTGACTGATAGGGATTATATCCCTATTAATGATTCATTCCCTGATGAGCAACTTAATAAAATAGAGGTTTGTCTTCTCCAAGTATTAAGAGGAACGAGCCATGGTTTGCAGACATTGTGAACTATTTAGTGTGTGAAGAAATTCCTCCCGATCTATCCTATGCTCAAAAGAAGAAGTTCTTCAAGGATGTACGACACTACTATTGGAATGAGGCTCTTTTCTTCAAGAGAGGTCCGGACCGGATGTTTAGAAGATGCATGCCTGAAGATGAAGTAGAGAGCATCATTCGACATTGCGATTCATTACCTTGTGGTGGACATGCTAGTTCCCACAAGACATGTGCTAAGGTACTTCAATCCGGTTTCTTTTGGCCTAACTTATTCAAGGATGTGTAAAACTTTGTCGTCTCTTATGATGCTTGTGAAAGAACTGGAAACATATCTAGGAGGAATGAGATACCTCCAAAAAAACATCCAAGAGGTTGAGATATTTGATGCATGGGGAGTGGATTTTATGGGACCATTCCCATCTTCTTGTGGGAACCTCTACATACTATTGGCGGTAGATTATGTCTCTCAATTGGTTAAAGTCATTTTTCTCCTACTAATGACACCAAGGTGGTAGTGAAGTTCTTCAACAAAATCATTTTCCCAAGATTTGACGCCCCGAGTCATCATTAGTGATGAAGATACGCACTTCACCGTCCGGAACTTTGAAGCACTTTTATCTAAGTATGGGGTAACTCACAAGGTAGTCATACCATAGCATCCTCGAACTAGTGGCCAAGTGGAGATATCAAGTAGAGAGATCAAAAGAACCTTGGTAAAAACTCTTTCTAGAACAAGGAAGGATTGGTTAATGAAGTTGGATGACGCACTATGGGCCTATAGAACAACTTTCAAGACTCCCATCGAAATCACTCCATACAAACTAGTATATGGCAAGTCTTGCCATCTTCCGGTGAAAAATGGAGCATAAAGCATATTAGGTCATCAAGTGGCTTAGTTTTGACATGAAGGAAATTGGAGAGAAGCGCCTCTTGAAATCAATGAGATTGAAGAGATTCATCTTGATGCTTATGAGAATGCTCCGATCTATAAGGAAAGGACTGAGAGGTGGCATGACAAGCACATAATTTCGAAGGAGTTGAAACAAGGAGATCTTGTCCTCCTTTTCAACTCTAGACTTCGTCTCTTTCTTGGTAAGATTTAGTCAAGATGGACAGGACCATATGTTATAAATAGGATTCCCCCCTGATAGCATGTATTATAGTCTATATTTTGGGGCTAGTTTAGACGTTTTATCTTCAACAATCTGCATGTATGGATGTATATTATGTGATTATATTGTTCTTTCATCTACCTTCGTGTTCACCTCGGTCAACTACAGTGTCACCTCGACCGAGGTGATCTTGAGGAGCGTCCCGACCGAGGTGAATATCCTGCCGCCGACGAGATCCATATTTTTGGCTGTGATCTTTTAATTTTGGAAAGAAGATATCTTATATTTTTGGACTGGATTTCTGGAAGGAAGATATTATTTTTGGGAGATCTATTTTAGATATATGGATATATTTTATAGGAAATTATCTTTTTAAGATATTACTATCTTTGGAAGATAATTCTCCTATATAAAGGGTTGGATTTTTCACAAGTTCAACCATGCTTATATGCTGAGAGCATCCAACAATTGAGGGATTTTCTAGAAGCTTTGAAGGAAGGATTGAAGATCAATGAAGGAAGAAATCTAGTTTGGAGTTAGCTTTTGAAGGAGTTTGTAAGACTTTCTTAGATTGTGTTCCTGATTTATTGTCTTTGCTGATTTGTGATTGAGGAACGCTTGGTTGTTTGATATTTAATTCAGTTATTGAGACCTTTTTCTTAAGTTTTTTCTTGTTTGAATATTGATTTCCTTTCCATTAAATTGATTATTGTTATCATGATGATTGTTGGCTAAGTTTCTTATGCGATTTTAGGGTATTTGGCTGAAAGTTGTGGGAAAGACGGTGATAGAATGATCTTAATCCCAGCAGGACCCTGAAAGCTCGAGTCTTTAACCTTAACCCTAGAACACCTCGCTCAGTCATTGAACATCTCAGCCAGAATGGGATCTGACTGAACGAGGTGAACCTTTCCTGATCTGAAACTGAAGTTAAGTGTTCTAGTTTGCCAAATCCTATCCTTATTACACCTTTCCTAGTTCAATGCAAGCCTAGGATGAGACTTACCCGGTAATTCCTTTGCTTGTTTACCCAAGATCATGAGTGTAGGTAATAAAGGTTTATCCTTTACTGGGGTTTGAGTGTGCCTTCATTCCATCCTTGTGAGTTAGCCTGAGACTTACCCGGTAAAGGTTGATTCTATTCCCTTGGGTGGTGTGTTATTTTGAGATTATAGTTCTTTTCCTTAGTACCTTGAGACTTACCCGGTAATAGGAGCTTTGGTTTGGGATAGTGATTAGTGAGACTTACCCGGTGATCTATTCCCACCTTAGAAACACCTTCCCTTTGCAAACCTCAGCTTTGTCCGCGTTATCCTTTGAGATCTTGAGTCGGAACCACAACTAGATGCTTTAATCCCTAGAATCCACATTTCCCCTTACTTGACTTTATACATCATCTTGATTACTTTAATTGCTTTTGGTTAATTGCAATATTTGACAACCGATTATGTGCTTTGTTTCACCTAAGTCCTTGTGATCGATCCCTGAAATTCTTGCTTTTTATTACAATTGAACGTACACTGTGGGTTTGCATATTTGTTCAAGCATACTTCTTGGGTTATAAACATTAAATCTTGCAAACACCGTTTGGAGCGGGCAAGTTTTTGGCGCCGTTTCCGGAGACTTGGTCTTGACCGAGCCGGTTTCGGTTGTCTTTTGGGGAAATTGCCCTTATTGCTATTAACCACTCTACTTGAGTGTTTTTGCAGGATCTTTTTCTTAGGTTTATGCGAAGAACCTGTGCTAGGAAGGAAATCGTTCCTTATGATCCCGAACCAAAAAAGACATACAAGCGACGATTAAGAGAAGCTAAGATGGCCAATCAAGACAATCGCGATCTTGAGGCCGAATTGAACAGCTAGGCCTCAACAAAGAAGAACTGCAACGAGAGAGAGAACAGACTCGCACAAGAACTGAAGAGATCGAAGCAGATATGGCCGCTCTAAGGGCCTAGTTTCTGCCTCGACCGATCCCAGATCCTCGACCGAGGCAAGACCAAGTCCATGTTGCTCCGGCTGAGATACATCTACCTTGGATGCCTGTCCGAGATGTTCTTTTTGCTGGAGTTCCACAAACTCTGGGAAAGAGGATGGACCCTAATCAGCAAGTGAGGCGTCCAGGAGTAAACCTAGGTGATCCAGTTGAGCATGATTATGAACTTCGACCGCAAGTTCTAACTATGATCCGACAATGCCAATTTGGAGGTTTAGAGAGGGAGTCTCCGCATCAGCATTTGCAAAATTATGAGATTCGAATGGAGACCTTGAGGCCTTCAAGGCTGGAAAATAACAACTACAAGTTGAGGACTTTCTATTTTTCTTTGAAAGACAGGGCGCTTTCTTGGTATCAATCTCTTCCACCCGGAAAGATCAACACTTGGGAAGTGATGACGACAGAGTTTCTAACTAAATTCTTTCCTCCCTCCAAGACCGCTGAAATGAGAGGAAAGATTAATGCATTCATCATGAAGGACAAGGAAAGTTTATCCAAGTCATGAGAGAGATTCAAAGATGTTCTATTGGATTGCCCACATCATGGGATTCCAAAGATAGAGTTGCTGGAGATATACTTCAAGGGATTGGATGGAGCTACTCAATTCAATCTCTAACTACTTTCCGCCGGCACATTTATGGATATGCCGATGGACGAAGCTTGAGAATTCATTGAAAAACAAGCTTTGCATATGGAGAAGTACTCCCATCAAGGAGCCGAGAATGGAGCAAAGAGAGTTAGCTTCCAAGACACTTCATCAAATGGAAATCAACTAATCTCCCTTAGCAATAATGTGAAGCAATTGAAGGAGCTTTTAGTTGCTCACACAAAGAAGGAGCAAGATGGAGGATATCAAGGAAGAAAACACAACCAAGGGTCACAGAACAACAATTACAACAACAATAGAGGCTCCAACAACAACAATTGGAGATCTAATCAACAAAATCCGGGTAACCCTTATTCTCATGCTAATAATGCTTTTAACCCCTCCTCTTCTTCTTCTACTCCATTGAAAAGTCAAGAGCCTGGATCAAGCTCGTCCCATCCAGAGAAGAAAGATGATGTGCTGGAGGCAATCTTGATCAAGCTTAATGCTATGGAGGCATCGATGACTTCATTTTCAAAGGCACAAAAAGCCTTAGAGCAAAAATTCTTTAACAAGGCGAATGAAGCGCCAAGAGATCCAAGGAAGCTCCCAGCAAGGACAGAGAGCAACCCTAAAGGACAGATTATGGCAATAACGACGAGAAGTGGACTAAAAACTGCAGATCCAGTACCTTGGTCGGTGCCAGTGCAGATGAAGAACACCTCAGTCCAGGATCAGACGAGGAAAACTTCGGTCGAGGTGCCAACCGAGGTGGAGTCGCAGAAAGCAAAGGATAAATCTAAAGTTTATGTCTCACCTCCTGCTTATAAACCACCACTTCCATTCCCCCAGTCAAGGGCCAAAGCACATCTAGACAAACATTTTGGTAAGTTTCTTGATTTGATGAATAAACTACACATTAACATCCCTTTCCTTGATCCTATTCTGGGGATGCCCACCTATGGGAAGTTCTTGAAAGAGATTCTATCAAGGAAGAGGAAGCTGGAAGACTTTGGATAAGTGAGGATGACATCTAAGTCTTCAGAGCTTATTCATATTATTGAAGGAGAAGATGCCACCCAAATTGAGAGATCCCGGCTCATTTTGCATTCCCATTCAAGTTGGGGATGTAACTTGTGTAGCATTGGGTGATCTAGGAGCCAGTGTGAGCATCATCCCGCTGGAGCTATCTGAGAAGATCGGACTTGGAGAGCCCAAGCCGGAGAAGATAAGGTTATACATGGTGGATCGCTCCATTACCCGTCCCGTCGGTATTTTGGAGGACGTTCCCGTCAAGTTAGGTAATTTCTGCATACCAATAGACTTTGTTGTGCTTGACATTCCCGCATATTATTCTATCCCTATCATTCTCGGGAGACCATTTCTAGCAACTTCGGGTTGCAACATGGATTGTAAGAACGCCAAGTTGAATTTCAACATTGGTGGAGATCATGTGGAGTTTGCATTGCTTGCTGCACTGAAGGGATGACATTTCCAGTATCTATGATGAAGAAGAATATAGAGAATTGGTGAGCTCTATCCTTATTAAAGATCCTCTTGAAAAAGTTCATAGTTTTAGTTTAATGGGGGAAGGTATAGATGTCTCTTGTGATGCAGATGTACGAAGCTTGAAGGTATTGGAAGCAGATCCAGGAGCTAGATTTGATAAACTGATTCAGGAGAAGAAAAGCACATTAGGTTTCGGTTCCAGTTCCAATACCTCGACCGAGGCACCTTCTGGACCAAGCGAGGTGTTCTTATCTGAAGAACATTTCAGTCACCCACCTCGGATCTCGACCGAGGTAGCAAGCGAGATGATGTCAACTGAGACTTCTGAAAGTCCAATTCTGCGATCTAAGTCCACTTCACGGGAAGGAGGAGGCACAGATCCACCATAGAAAGCACCCCCAATCCTGGAGCTTAAACCACTCCTGAGTAACTTGAGGTATGCTTTCCTTGGTCCGGATTCTACTTATCCCATTATCGTTAGTGCTTCCCTTACTGAAACTGAATTATCTAACTGATGCATGTTCCGAGAAAACATTGAAAGGCTTTGAGTTATACTATTGATGATCTTGTTGGTATTAAGTCTTGTTTTTGCATGCATAAGATACTAATGGAGGATGATCATAAGACTTCACGGGAACCTCAAAGACGGTTAAATCCGATCATGAAAGAGGTTGTGAAGAAAGAGATTCTTAAGTTGTTGGATGCAGGTATCATATTTCCTATATCGGATAGCAAGTGGGTGAGCCTGTTAGCATGAAATATGACTATATCTTAGGCACTTGTTTTAGTTATTTTTCCCTCTTTATTGTGTTCTTAGAGATGTGTTTGAAGCAATGGTGAGCTTATTCACCCACTTTGTCGATATAGAGATCTACACTAGCTTTGTTTTGTTTTTAGGTGAATAGAGGCTTGGATTGGAGCAAAATGAGGAAGGAAAGGAGTATCTGATCATGCTCGATGGCAAGGAGATGCATTAGAGAGGCTAAGGAATGAGCATAAATGAAGAATGTCACGAAACAAAGGCAAAAACAAAGAGTTTGGAAGTCCACGCCCTGAATTACGGTCGCGGAGAAGACATTTGAAGAACAACGCCCTAAATTACGGCCGTGGATTTGGCAACATGATCGTGGAAGTGAGTTTGGAGCACAACAGAAAGTTACACGGTCTAAACCACGGCCGTGGAAAGTTGTTCATGACCGTGATTTTGGTGATTTTTTGACGTGTCATATTTGCCACGTCAGCAACGTTATTGGGCTTTTCCCGTAACCCTATTTTCGCCTATAAGAAGGCTTGAGAAGAGAGTTTCGAGGACCTTCGCTTATACCCTCCTGAGAGCTTTGGAAGACGACAGCCTTAGGGTTTCATTTTCGACCTTGAGGATTGGAGATTCGTGAAAGACGTGATTTCGGAGATTGTGTACTTTTGGATATTCTAGGGTTTTCATTGGAGAACGGATTGACATCCGGTTCTTTGTGGTTTCTCTAGATCATTGTGAGGATTTCTTATTCCATTTTCTGAACCCATAACATACTTCCTTTGTTATTCGGATTCGAGATTGTTTTTTATTGTTATTTGAGTTTCGAGGGTTTTCATCTTTCATTCTTCTTAATTTGATTATTGACATCATAGTAATGATTATTGGCTAAAACCCTTTAGCAATTCTAAGGTGAAGGGTTGATAGTTATGGCTTAGATGATGATAGATCGATCGTAACTTGATTGGACCCTAAGAGTGTGAGAAACATCGTCGACACCCTAAACCACGGTCTGTTCTTGAGTTCCACGGCCGTGGAATCTCAAGATCCAGCCGTGGTTTTCCCTATTTTACGACTTTTGCTTTTTCTTTAATTCAAAGTTAAAAATTTGCTTTAACCTAGCCTTTGCTTGCCTTTTCTAGGTAGTAGTGAGACTCAACATCCTCTATTTCGGTTTCGAGTGTCACAACCTTAACCGTTTTGGCTTGTCTTTGATTCCTTGGGTTTGGGCATGGGTATTTGAGATTAATTCTTGTCTTTATATTCTTTCTATATTGCAGCCTCAACAACCTTTATAGAGAGAGTCTTTGGGTAAGACATATAGGGTTTTGAAACTTCATCGTACATTACCTTACTTTAGTTATGCCTTTGCAATCTCAACTCTATCGTTACATTTGTAGTATATCTTGAATCGATTGCCACAATTAGATACCTGGATCTTTAGGGTTGCTGTTTTCCCCAATATTTGCAAAGCTTTTATATTATTACTTGCTCGATTATATCGAAACTGAATTTGACTCCCCAAATCCCTGAGTTCGATACTTTGGAATACTTGCTTAACTACGCCGATCTGTACAAGCGGGTTCGTTTGCTTTTGTTTCAGTTATATAATTAAAACTTATTTGCACGCACACTTTGAGGCGAACAAGTTTTTGGCACCGTTGCTGGGGATTTGGTCTAAGCCAATTCCGGTTTTCAGTTGTCGAGCTTAGGAGCTTTGCTCTTATTATTTGATATCTCTTTTTGAGTGATTTTTTGCAGATTCTTTAGGTATATGCGAAAGACTAGATCTACCAAAGATCTAGTTCCTTTCGATCCAGAACTTGAGAAAACTTTGAGAAGAAAGTTGAAATAGAAAAAGATGGCTGAAAACAATGAGAGGAACATCCAAGCGGAGTTGGATGAAGCTCAACTTCAACTTAAGTTGAGTGAGAAGGCTCGTTTGGAAGAATTAACAAGTCATCAATTCCAAATTGACGAGATCAAAGCTATGATGATAGACATGAAGTTGGAGCTGGATGATGCTAAGAAGAAGAAGGTCAAGAAACCAACGAAGTCCATTAGAGCGGAATCATCTGACGATGAGGATGAAGATATGCCACCAATTGAGGATATTGATCCGGTGATCCATCCCGTTCGTAACAACCCAAGACCACCGGTTGTTCCTCGCATTGCCGCTGGAGATGTGAGAGTTGCTCATGGAGGGGATGAACCATGAACTCTTGGGCAAAGGATGGATCCAATTCAGCAACTATGCCGTCTAGGTGTGAATTTTGGAGCTGAGGATATCCAGGAATTCAGTTTTAGCCCACAAGTTATCACCATGGTTTGCCAAAGTCAATTTGGTGGAACTAGTGCTGAATCTCCACACCAACATTTACAGAATTTTGAGATTCTCATGGAGACATTGAAGCCGAAAAGGGCTACCAACAACAACTACAAGATCAAACCGTTCTTCTCTTTGAAGGACAAGGCTTTGGCTTGGTATCAAGCTCTCCCAACTGGAAGGCTTAACACATGGGAGGATCTATCTTCGGAGTTCCTCACCAATTTCTTTCCGCCATCTAAGACGGCAGAGTTCAGAGGTAAAATTAATGCATTTTCTATGAAAGTTAATGAAATTTTGTTTCAATCATGGGAAAGATTTCAGGACCTCTTATTGGATTGCCCACACCATGGCATTTCAAAGTTGGAGTTATTGGAAATTTACTACAAGGGGTTGGATATGGAAACACAATTCAATCTCCAATCTCTCTCTTGTGGTACATTCATGGACATGAGAGAAGATGACGCTTGGGAATTCATTGAGAAGCAAGCCCAAGTGATTGAGAAGTATTCCCACCGGATGATGGATCCAAATAGCCGGAACAAAGGGGATCCAGGAGCTAATCTAACACAAGCTACACAAACTCAAATATTCTCACCTAGATCAAGGAGTTGAAGGAAATCATTAGAGCTGGCCTTCAAAAGCCAAAGGAGCAAGATGTTGGCTACTTAGGAAACAACAACAACAACAACAACCATGGGAATAGGAACAACAACAACAATTGGAACAACAACTGGAATAACAATAACAACCGAAATTCCAACAACAATTGGCGGTCCAACCAACAACAAAATTCCGGTAATTCCTATCCAAATTCTGGAAATTCACTAACACCTCCATCTTCTTCTACTCCTTTGAAAAGCCAGGGGCAAACATCAAATGGATCAAACAAGACGGAGAAGGAGAAGCCCGATCCTATGTTGGAGACGGTCCTATGAAAGCTCCAAGGGTTGGAGAGTTACATAACTTCGGTTGATAAAGCTGACAAAGCTTTAGAAAACCAAGTATTCAGCAAGGCTGGAGAAGTTCCTACAGATCAAGGGAAGCTTCCCGGAAAGATGGAGGATAACCCGAAACGAAGGGTGATGGCTATCACAACTAGGAGCGGTGTGACAACCACCGACCCGCAGCCTAAGTTTGTAGAAGTTCCAGCCGAGAAGGAGAAAGAAAAAGGGAAAGAGAAGGAAGATGTCTATGTTCCTCCTCCAGCTTATAAACCTCCTCTACCATTCCCACAATCTAGAGCAAGAGCGCGTCTAGACAAGCAATTCGGTAAATTCATTGAACTAATGAGCAAACTGCACATTAATATACCTTTAATTGATGCTATTGTAGGTACGCCCGCTTACGGGAAGTTCTTGAAAGAGCTCCACTCTAACAAGAGGAATCTAGAAGACTTTGGAGAAGTCAAGATGAGTTCGGAATCTTCGGAGCTCATTAAAACAATGACGGAAAAGATGCCCCCAAAGCTGAGAGATCTAGGGTCATTTTGCATTCTAATTGGAATAGGAGAAGTCACATATGACACTCTTTGTGACTTGGGAGCAAGCGTTACCATCATCCCGCTTGCCTTGTGTAGGAAGGTCGGTTTAGGTGAACCTAAACCGGGGAAGATGGCGTTATACATGGTGGAACGATCCATAACTCGTCCCGTCAGTATCATTGAAGACGTATTAGTCAAGCTCGGTAAGTTTTACATTCCAATAGATTTTGTTGTGCTTGAGATTCCTGCAGATTTTCCGGTTCCGATCATACTCAGAAGACCGTTTCTTGCAACATCCGGTTTTATGGTGGATTGCAAGAATGCTAGACTAGCCTTCGACATAGGAGAAGAGAAGGTTGAGATTGTTCTCTCAACTTTGGTGAAAGAGCCAACTCTTGGAGAGGACATGTTTAACATCTATGACAAAGAAGCGCCTAGAGAAGAAGTGAACTCGATTCTATTCAAGGATCCATTGCAAAAGGTCATAACCATGAGCATCATGGAAAAAGGAGAGGAAGAGGATTGCAATGATGAGATTGTAGCCTTGTAAGAGCTAAAGGAAGTGCAAGAGGAAGAGTTTGAAAAACTTTATGATGGCTCAGAAAACGTGAGAAACCACGGTCAGTCGTGCTATTCCACGGCCGTGGTTTCACCTAAGCTACCCGTAAACTGCTATTTTGAGAGCAATAGTAAGTTACACAGCCAAAACCACGACCGTGGAAGTCATAATGGTGCCGTAATTGAGTTCTACGCCCTAAACTACGGCCGTGGAAGTAACAGTGGTGCCCTAATTCTGGGAATTTCTGAGAACAATTTCGTTCATTCCACAAATGCTCTTGAGTCTTCTTCCACCACTCCTACACCCTTAGAGACTTCTAAGGAAGCGTCGGACACACCTCAAGACTCATCAAAGGCATCAATAGCAATGGAATTGAAGCCACTTCCCACACATCTTCGGTATGCATTTCTTGGAACTAATTCTACTTTTCCCGTAATTGTTAGTTCCGAATTAAGTGAAGATGAACATGAGAAACTAATGGCTGTTCTAAGGAAACATAGGAAAGCCTTAGGTTATACCATAGAGGATCTTGTAGGAATTAAACCATCATTATGCATGCACAAGATTCTAATAGAGGAAGATTTTAAGCCTTCGCGACAACCTCAAAGACGGTTAAATCTGATCATGAAGGAGGTTGTCAAGAAGGAAATTCTTAAGTTACTTGACGCAGGTATCATCTATCCTATCTCCGATAGTAAGTGGGTGAGCCCCGTTCAAGTTGTCCCGAAGAAAGGAGGAATGACGGTTAACACTAACAAGAACAATAAGCTCATTCCTACAAGAACCGTGACGGGATGGAGGATGTGCATTGACTACCGCAAGCTGAACAATGCAACAAGGAAGGATCACTTCCCGCTACCATTCATAGACCAAATGCTTGAGAGGTTAGCACAACAGTTGATAACACGATTTATGACTTAGGTTTAGGTAATCATTTAGATAGATTTCTCACTCATTCATGCATGGTTTAGCACTAATTCACGACGTTTGCACTCAATTCACGTATTTTGTCGAGATAGACGTCTACAAGGACTTGTGTATTGCTTTGTAGGTATTTCGGGGGTCTTTTAGACATTAACCGATACATTCGAGGGCCAAGCCTCATGGTGGTACACATCCAAAGTTTTTGGAGGAGCATAATTGGAGCAACAAAGGACACAAAGACCACTATTGGTGCAAGCAATGGAGCAACTCATGGCTAGATGATCATAGCATGCTTCTGATGAAGAAAATCGGACCAACTAGCAGATAAATCGGCCGATTTTTATCTCTGGGTCGATTTTCCTGCCTTCAACAGCTTAAGCCACGTGTCCCACGATCTCTTGATCCGGCCTTGCTCTTGGTGGAGAATATAAGTGGTCCTGCAAGCTGTTGCTGAGGATCTCTCCTCTCCCACATTCTCATTCACAACTCATTGGATTGGGGGCAAGACTTAGAGGAGAAGAAAAACTCTCAAGGATTGAAGGAAGAAGAAGAACACCATTTTAGGAGGGATAGTGAGGTTTGGAGTGATTTTGAGTTATTTTTGTAGTCTTGGATTGAAGAACTATTGCAAGGATTGTTAGGAACGTTTTGGATCTTCATTTAAGAGTTTGTAAGTCTTGCTACAACTTAGATTCAGCTGAGATTTATTGATTTTACTTGCTTATCTTTCATTATTCATCTATGAGAACCATGTATGCTTGTATGATGATTTTGGATCTTGATATGCATACTATTGGCTAGTTTATTGTGATTTTGGAGTGATGGATTGATGGTTATGGCTAGGGTGATGATAGAATGGACTTATATGTTAGTTTAGGATGATTTGTATGCACGAAACCCAAACCAGAAGGAAAAATCGCCCTGATCATCAGCCAGATCGGCCGATTTAGCTGTAGAACAGCCCGATTTATTCTCCTGTTGTTCTCTAATTGATGAATCTGTATGTTAGGGTGTTTGGTTGTTTAAATCCTAGTGTTTGTTAAGCCTAATTTAGCTTAGGATCACCTAATGCTATCAATCTAAGTGAGGGAAGAGATCTACCTGATGATTTCCGACCTTAGATACCTAAGATGATGAATACTAGGTAGTAGTAAGCCTCACAAGCCGCTATTGGTTCGAGTGTGCTAGAATTATTGTTTGAGACTTCCCTATTCCGAGACTTACCCGGTAAGGAGAAGGTTACCCCTTAAGTAGTATCCGGTTTGTGTAGAATTCCCTACTTTAACCCCTTGAGACCTACCCGGTAATAGGAGTTTGATGCGGGACTAGTGAAGTGAGAGACCTACCCGGTAATTACTTCCATTAGTGAAACACTCTTCCCCAACACCGCAGCTTGTCCTTAGAATCCTTAGAACCTTGAGTCCGATGCCATAACCGGAAATCTTGACCTCTAGAATCCACTTTTCTCTCTTGATCACATACTTGTGTTTTGAGTTACTTGTTTACCTTGCTAGCTTGAGTTGTTAGATTGTTTTATTATCTTGCTTGATTTGTGATCTTTGCTTGATCACCACAAAAACCAACCAAAAACATCATGATTTTCATTTCTTTATTCCTTTCTCCTTTCTTAGACTAGATCTACACTATCTGTGACCATTGTTTGACTCGATTTCACCTTAGTCTTTGTGTTCGACCTCGGAATACTATCCCTACTACAAACGTCCCGTACACTGCGGGTTCGCTAGGAGTTAGGATAATTATAACGAGTATAAATTTAAAGCTTATTGCGATTCACACACACATCCTGAGCGTAACAAGTTTTTGGCGCCGTTGCCGGGGACTAGGTCTAGATCGAGTCTATTTGTGATTGTTTATAGTGTAGATCTTTCTTGTTGCTTTTGATCTCTCTTTGGTTTGTGTCTTTGCTTTTCAGGACATCTCTTACTCTTTAGGTGTATGCGAAGATCTCGTGGCAAGGATTTAGCTCCATTCGATCCCGAACCGGAGAAAACCCTTAGATCTAGATCCAAGAGCATTAAAAAGGGAAAAGAGATGGCCGGAAGAGACCTCCAAGCTGAATTGGATGAAGCCTTAGAGCAAAAAAGGCTAAGAGATGAGCTCTTGGAGGAAGAAAGGAGACTTGCCAATGAGAGGCAAGAAGCAACTAGGAGGGAGATTGATGAGATTAGGCAAGCCCTTGTACAAGGAGAGCTTAATCGTCAACAACCTCCACCTCCTCCACCACCACAACCGCAGCCGGCGGCAAATGTTAGGGTTGTACCCATTGCTATTGAAGAGCCACAAACCTTGGGGAGACGTATGGATCCGGCACAAAGAGCACACCGTCCGGGTGTGAACTTAGGAGATCCCGCAGCCCACAACTACGAGCTCCTCCCTCAAGTTCTACAAATGATCCGGCATAATCAATTTGGGGGGATGGAAGGAGAGTCTCCTCATCAACACTTGATGAACTATGAGATTTTGATGGAGACCCTTAGACCGCCTAGACTAGAGAGCAACAACCATAAGCTTAGGGCTTTCTCCTTCTCTCTTAAGGACAAAGCCTTAGCTTGGTATAAATCTATTCCACAAGGGCGAGTTGGTACTTGGGAGGAGATGACAACCGAGTTTTTGACTAAGTTCTTTCCACCTTCCAAGACTACCGAATTAAGAGGGACGATCAATGCCTTCGTGATGAAGGATAGAGAGAGTTTGTTCAAGTCTTGGGAGAGATTCAAAGACCTTCTCCTAGATTGTCCACACCATGGCATACCGAAAATTGAGCTATTGGAGATCTACTTCAAGGGACTTGATGAAGATAGCCAATTCAAGCTTCAATCTCTTTCCGGTGGGACTTTCATGGAGAAGCATGTGGATGATGCTTGGGAGTTTGTAGAGAAACAAGCTCTAGTGATTGAGAAATACTCCCATAGGAAGAGTGAAGGGAGAAAGGCGGGAGCATATGAGGTGAGTGAGGTCACCATGAGCAACTTCAAGCTTGACGCCATCAACAAGGAGCTAAAGTCCTTGAGGGAGTTGTGTGCTATAACTTTGAAGAACCAAGCAACTCCTCAAGTGCTTCCACAAGCTAACTTATCTTCCAAGGAGGAAGATGTGAATTACATGGGAAGGGGCAATTACAACAACTATCAAGGCCCAAGGAACTTCAACAACAACCGGCAATTCAACAATTACCGGCCCAACCACAACCATCCCGGGTTTTCCTATTCTAACCCGGATGGAGCCTTGAACCCTCCCGCTTCCACGAGCACAACTCCACCACCAAAAGCTTCACAAGAACCTCCACCCGGATTTACTCAACCTCCAAAGGATAGAACCGAAATGATGTTTGAGCAATTGCTTGGAAGGTTGAGTGGTCTTGAGAGCACGGTGACTTCCATTTCCAAAGCTCAAAAAGTGTTGGAAGCACAAGTGTTCCAAAAAGCGGGTGAAGCCCATAGAGATTAGGGAAAGCTTCCCGGAAGGACCGAAGACAACCCAAGAGGCCAAGTGTTGGCCATTACAACGAGGAGTGGGTTGAGCATGAAGGATCCTTTGCCCAAGGAGAATGCTAAAGGGAAGCAAGTGGTGAATAAAGAAGAGACTTTGCAAGGAAATGGAGGCCAGAGCAAGGATGTTGAGCCAACATATGTGGCACCACCTCCATACAAGCCACCACTACCGTTCCCACAATCACGAGCAAGAGCTCGCTTGGACAATCACTTTGGTAAATTCCTTGAACTAATGTCTAAGTTGCATATTAATATTCCGTTCATGGATGCTATCTTAGGTATGCCGGCATATGGCAAGTTCTTGAAGGAAATACTCTCCAACAAAAGGAAGTTGGAGGAGTATGGGGAGATAAGAATGACAAAGAGATCCTCGGAGTTGATTCAAACGATGAAGGAGGAGATGCCTCCTAAGCTAAGAGATCCGGGATCCTTTTGTGTGCCAATCGGAGTAGGAGAAGTGAAGTATGACGCCCTATGTGATCTTGGGGCAAGTTTAAGCATCATCCCGCTTGCACTTTGCAACAAGGTTGGGCTAGGAGAGCCGAAGCCGGTCAAGATGACCCTTTACATGGCGGACCGCTCAATCACTCATCCGGTTGGAATCTTGGAAGACATTCCGGTGCAACTAGGGAAGTTCTATGTGCCCATAGACTTCGTTGTTTTGGACATCCCGGCGGACTATCCGGTTCCTATCATCTTGGGGAGACCTTTCCTAGCTACTTCCGGATGTCTAGTAGATTGCAAGAATGGGACTCTCTCCTTCAACATTGGAGAAGAAAACATCAAGTTTAAGCTATTCACAATGATGAAAGGGCCAACCCTTGATGAAGATGTATTCAACATAGTTGAAGAAGAAGAGTCTAGAGAGGTTGTGAGCTCAATCTTGCTCAAGGATCCACTTGAGAGGGTTCTTAGCTCAAGCTTGATGGAGGAAGGAGTTGATGAGAGTAGCAATGAAGTAATCAAGGCCTTGATTGCATTGGACGAGCTACCAAGTGTTGGATTTGAAGTCCTAAAAGAAGAGAGAAACAGGTAGAAAAATCGGCCTGACTGGGCAAAATCGGCCGATTTTTGGCCTTGTGCTGAAATTTCATCCAGTTCTGCAAAAACAGAAACTCAGATCGACCTACCCTCAAGAAAATCGGACGATTTTTCCTCCTGGGTCGATTTTCCTGAGTCTTTTCAGCACCAACCACTTGAATATGAGCAATCATCAAGGGACTTCAAGGAGGCTTCCATGGCTTTGCAATCATCTCAACCTACATTGTATGGATCGTCTCCAACCGAAAAAGGTCCTCCACAACTTGATCTTAAACCTCTCCCCTCTCATTTGAAGTATGCTTTTCTTGGTGATAATTCAACATATCCGGTGATTGTTAATGCATGCTTGAGTGATGATGAACTTGCTAAGTTGTTGCATTAACTAAGATTACATAGGAAAGCCATTGGCTATACTATTGATGATTTGGTTGGCATAAAACCCTCTTTGTGCATACATAAGATAATGATGGAAGATAACCATAAACCCTCTATTGAACATCAAAGAAGATTGAATCCTATAATGAAAGAGGTAGTTAAGAAGGAGATCATTAAGTTGCTAGATGCGGGAATTATCTACCCTATCTCGGATAGTAAGTGGGTTAGTCCCGTTCATGTAGTACCTAAGAAGGGTGGGATGACCGTAGTGACCAATGAGAACAATGAACTAATCCCGACTAGGACGGTTACGGGGTGGAGGATGTGTATTGATTATAGGAAGCTTAACATGGCCTCTAGGAAAGATCACTTCCCTCTCCCTTTCATTGACCAAATGCTAGAGAGGTTAGCTCAACATTCTCATTTTTGCTACTTAGATGGCTATAGTGGATTCTTCCAAATCCCTATCCACCCCGATGACCAAGAGAAAACCACCTTTACATGTCCATGGGGAACTTCTGCATATAGGAGAATGCCATTTGGGTTGTGTAATGCACCCGCCACCTTCCAAAGGTGTATGATGGCTATCTTTTCGGAATACATTGAAAATATCATGGAAGTGTTCATGGATGATTTCTCTGTTTATGGTTCTTCATTTGATAATTGCTTGGCTAACTTGTCATTAGTATTGCAAAGATGTGAGGAGACAAATCTTGTCTTGAATTGGGAAAAATGCCACTTCATGGTAAGTGAAGGTATTGTGTTAGGACACTTGGTGTCTAACCGTGGCATTGAGGTTGACAGGGCCAAGATTGAAACGATAGAGAAGTTGCCACCACCTACCTCGGTGAAAGGGGTAAGGAGTTTCCTAGGGCATGCCGGTTTTTACCGGAGGTTTATTCAAGACTTCTCTAAGATTTCAAAGCCTCTTACTAACCTACTAATGAAAGACGTTGAATTTGTTTTCTCCAAAGATTGCCTTGAAGCATTTTGTAGGTTGAAGAACGCCTTGATCTCCGCACCTATCATGCAACCTCCGGATTGGAGCCTACCATTCGAGATCATGTGTGATGCAAGCGATGTAGCCGTTGGGGCTGTTTTGGGGCAAAGGAAAGATGGGCGCACTCATGCCATTTATTATGCTAGCAAAACGCTAGATGATGCCCAACTCAATTATGCCACAACCGAGAAGGAGTTACTAGCGGTGGTGTATGCTTTTGAGAAGTTTCGGTCATACCTTGTTGGAGCGAAGGTTATTGTTTATACGGATCATGCTGCGATCCGTTACCTCCTTACCAAGAAGGATGCAAAGCCTAGGTTGATTCGATAGATCCTTCTTCTTCAAGAGTTTGATTTGGAAATCCGGGACAAGAAAGGATCCGAGAACTCCGTGGCGGATCACCTTAGTAGACTACCTCCCTTAGAGATTGAGAGAGATGACATCCCGATTGATGACTCATTCCGGGATGAGCAATTGCAAATGGTGGAGGAGTGCTTGTTCCAAGTGTTTAGAGGAAGTGAGCCATGGTATGCCGATATTGTGAACTACCTAGTGTGTGAGGAAGTGCCTCCCGGATTGACATATGCCCAAAGAAAGAAGTTCTTCAAAGATGTGAGGCACTACTATTGGAGTGAACCACTTTTGTTCAAGAGAGGGCCGGATGGAATGTTTAGAAGATGCATACCGGAGGATGAGGTGGAGAGTGTGATCCGCCATTGTCATTCCTTGCCATGTGGAGGGCATGCTAGCTCACACAATACATGTGCTAAGGTGTTGCAAACGGGTTTCTTTTGGCCAAGTTTGTTCAAGGATGGGCAAAGCTTTGTGGTAGCTTGTGATGCTTGCCAAAGGACGGACAACATCTCAAGGCGGAATGAGATGCCCTTGAACAACATACAAGAGGTAGAGATATTTGATGTGTGGGGTGTGGACTTCATGGGACCATTCCCCTCTTCATGTGGAAACCTCTACATCCTATTGGCGGTAGATTATGTTTCAAGATGGGTGGAGGCAATCGCCTCTCCTACAAATGAAGCCAAGGTGGTGGTGCGGTTCTTCAACCGAGTGATCTTCCCTAGGTTTGGAACACCAAGGGTGATCATAAGTGATGGAGGGAAGCACTTCACCAATAGGAACTTTAGGGCACTTTTGGCTAAGTATGGGGTGACTCATAAGGTGGCAACACCTTACCATCCCCAAACTAGTGGCCAAGTGGAAATCTCCAACCGGGAGATTAAGGGGATTCTCGAGAAGACGGTCTCAAGGACGAGAAAGGATTGGGCTATGAAGCTCGATGATGCCTTATGGGCATATAGAACCGCTTTCAAGACACCAATTGGCACCACTCCTTACAAGTTAGTTTATGGCAAGTCTTGCCACCTTCCGGTAGAGATGGAGCATAGAGCTTATTGGGCCATTAAGTGGCTAAATTTTGACCTCAAGGAGGCGGGAGAGAAGCGGTTGCTAGACATGAACGCTCTTGAGGAGATCCGGTTGGATGCTTATGAGAATGCACCTTGAAAAATAGACTACCTCCCTTAGAGATTGAGAGAGATGACATCCCGATTGATGACTCATTCCGGGATGAGCAATTGCAAATGGTGGAGGAGTGCTTGTTCCAAGTGTTTAGAGGAAGTGAGCCATGGTATGCCGATATTGTGAACTACCTAGTGTGTGAGGAAGTGCCTCCCGGATTGACATATGCCCAAAGAAAGAAGTTCTTCAAAGATGTGAAGCACTACTATTGGAGTGAACCACTTTTGTTCAAGAGAGGGCCGGATGGAATGTTTAGAAGATGCATACCGGAGGATGAGGTGGAGAGTGTGATCCGCCATTGTCATTCCTTGCCATGTGGAGGGCATGCTAGCTCACACAATACATGTGCTAAGGTGTTGCGATCGGGTTTCTTTTGGCCAAGTTTGTTCAATGATGTGCAAAGCTTTGTGGTAGCTTGTGATGCTTGCCAAAGGACGGACAACATCTCAAGGAGGAATGAGATGCCCTTGAACAACATACAAGAGGTAGAGATATTTGATGTGTGGGGTGTGGACTTCATGGGACCATTCCCCTCTTCATGTGGCAACCTCTACATCCTATTGGCGGTAGATTATGTTTCAAGATGGGTGGAGGCAATCGCCTCTCCTACAAATGACACCAAGGTGGTGGTGCGGTTCTTCAACCGAGTGATCTTCCCTAGGTTTGGAACACCAAGGGTGATCATAAGTGATGGAGGGAAGCACTTCACCAATAGGAACTTTGGGGCACTTTTGGCTAAGTATGGGGTGACTCATAAGGTGGCAACACCTTACCATCCCCAAACTAGTGGCCAAGTGGAAATCTTCAACCGGGAGATCAAGGGGATTCTCGAGAAGACGGTCTCAAGGACGAGAAAGGATTGGACTATGAAGCTCGATGATGCCTTATGGGCATATAGAACCGCTTTCAAGACACCAATTGGCACCACTCCTTACAAGTTAGTCTATGGCAAGTCTTGCCACCTTCCGGTAGAGATGGAGCATAGAGCTTATTGGGCCATTAAGTTGCTAAATTTTGACCTCAAGGAGGCGGGAGAGAAGCGGTTGCTAGACATGAACGCCCTTGAGGAGATACGGTTGGATGCTTATGAGAATGCCCGGATCTACAAGGAGCGGACCAAGCGTTGGCATGACAAGCGCCTCATCCCAAAGGAGTTGATTGAAGGCGACCTTGTCCTTCTCTTCAACTCGAGGCTGCGGCTCTTACCCGGAAAGCTCAAATCAAGATGGACCGGGCCATATGTGGTGAAGAAGATCTTTCCTCATGGAGCGGTAGAGATAGGAGGAGATCATTGTGGTGACTTCAAGGTGAATGGGCACCGTTTGAAGAAGTACTTCCCGGAAGCCCCGGTGGAAGCGATTGCCCCGCTTCACCTTGATTGAAACGCTCCTGAATTTGGTCAAGCTAATGACCTTAAAGAAGCGCTTAATGGGAGGCAACCCATTGGTACATATTTTTCCCTTTCTTTTTCTTGCTTTTGTTTGATCTCACTCTTGGTGTGCTTTGTTTTTCTTTTGTGTTTTTGGGTGCTAGACCTTGTTGATTGTCGTGTGTGACGAGATGTTGGAGGTCATGTGAAGACCTCATGGAACTGTTGGAGGTACAAGATCCAAGCACATGGACGAGGGGGAAATCACCCAGAAAAATCGGCCTGTTCTTCAGCAGATCGGCCGATTTTCCTGGGCAGTTGGGGCGATTTTTCCTCTGTAAAGGAAAGTGATGATCTCCAATCAAGCATGGGCGGAGCGGACGTGGAACTTGGACGGCTTGCGGTGCCAAGCGCGGGTTCCGACACCTGTTCGCTCCAAACGGTGTGTGCAAGCTTTAAATTTATAACCCTAGACTTAAGCTTAAAACAAGGATGCGAACCCGCAGTGTACGGGTCAATCGTAGTAAAAGCAAGAAAATTCCAGGGGTCGATCACAGGGACTCGGTGAAACAAAGTCAATACGGTGTGCTATATCAATTCTAACCACAAGAGCAATTAACACAATCGAAGATGAATAAGAAGTCAATAAAGCAAACATGCAATTCTAGGGATTAGAGCATTTAGTTGTGGTTCCAACTCAAGATCTATAGATAAGCGGACAAAGCTGAGATTTTTGCGTGGGGAAGGTGTTACTAAAGTGGAGTAGATCACCGGGTAAGTCTCACTACACACTGATCCTAAACCGTAACTCCTATTACCGGGTAAGTCTCAAGGAATCAAGATAAAGAACTATAACCTCAAACTAACACACCATCTAAGGGAATAGAATCAACCTTTACCGGGTAAGTCTCAGGCTAACTCACAAAGATGGGATGGAAGCACATTCAAACCCCAATAAAGGATAAACCTTTATTACCTACACTTATGATCGTTGGTAAACAAACTAAGGAATTACCGGGTAAGTCTCATCCTAAGCTTGCATTGAACCAGGAAGGTGTAATAAGAATAGGATTTAGCAAACTCTAACACTTAACTCTCAGCTACGGATCAGATAAGTCACCTCGGTCAGCCAGTTTCCACCCCGGCCGAGGTGTTCATCGACTGAACGAGATGCTTAGGGTTAAGGTTAAAGACTCGAACTTTCAGGATCCTACTGGAATCTAAGATTATTCTATCATTGTTTTTCCCACAACCTTCAGCTAATCACCCTAGAATCACACAAGGAAATTAGCCACTCATCATCATTATCAAAGTATTAAAATATATGGGAAGAAGGTGAATATTTGAACAAAGAAGAATTTAATGAAAAGACTTCAATAACTGAATCAAATATCACAACAAAGTGTTCCTTGGATAACAATCCAAAAAGACAAGACAACAATTGAGGGAATTGAAGACAATCTTACAAAACCCTTCAATAAAGCTATGAAAGCTATGGACTTCAGTCTTCCTTCAACCTTCAAAAAGGTTCTTCAAATCTTCCAACTTGGGGAAGGCTGCTGCTGCTGCGTGATTTCCGACTGTAAGCGGGATCTAAGCATGATCGGATTTGTGGAAAATCCAACCCTTTTTATAGGAAAATAACCCTCCAAAGATAATAAATCTTAGAAAGATATTCTCCCATAAATATAGGTAAAATATATGATTCTGCATATCTCCTTCCTTCCAGGAGCCAAACCCAAAAATATAAGATCACTTTCCAATTTTAAAAGATCTCTTCCAAGAATAAAATATTCTCGCCGCGTCCTAGGTGTTCGCCTCGGTCGAGTCGGCATCTCTGGATCACCTCGGTCGAGGTGAATCTGTGGTCAACCGAGGTGACTCACAACTAAATGTGAAATCTCTCAAAACTGGTCCAAAGTAAATCTTTAATCCATGGCTATGCTCCCTGGATGTAGCTCCAAATGACTCATGACTCCTTTTGATCCTTTTTGATGCAAAACGTACCATATTACCTGCAATTACAACGAAACTAGGTGTAGACCTCGATTCTCGCAAAGGTAGATGAAATGGTAGTAAAATCGCATAATGCACATACAAACATGCAGATTATGAAAGATAAAACGTCCAAACAAACCCTAAAATATAGACTATAATTCATGCTATCAAAATACCCCATACTTAGCCCTTGCTTGTCCCCAAGCAAGTTCCGCATATAGAAGATAAGATAGAATGGATTATAAGTCAAGAAAATCAATGAAAAAGTCTTTCAAAAACATTTTATGGTGTGCAACTATCATAGATCACTCTAAGAGAGTACTTCCTGGAAATTAAAAACTCAATATGCTCAAAACATTTTATAAATATAGAAAAGTTGTTCATCTTTGCATAAAATCATAGAATGCATAATAATTCATAATTATCAAAATTAATCATGTATAATCCAGTTTAAACCGCTAAGTCAATCAACAAGCTCAAGGTCTCAAGGGCTTCCCAAAAGAAAAGGTCAAGAAACGTGTAGGGTAGGGATGTATGTAAGGTAATGTGGTGCTAGAATCCGGGAAAAGGACGAACTTCACTTTCACTTTGACTTGCAACATCTTCCACCAATAAGCTTTGCTTATCTCACACTTTTTCTTTTTTTTTTTTACTTTACTTTTTGGGATGCATGGACAGAGGTGCACAATAACCGAAGCCTAGGAAATCTGCAATCATCAATTTCTCGAGATGCATCAAACCCTTGATGCACATACCATGACCCGATAGGAATATCGCTCAATCCGATTTTGGCAAGACACAAACACCCGGCTATGTGAATGGTGCCGAGTTACTCATCTTCATGATTGACTTCCCCAAACCTATAATTGCTTTCTAACACTTCCACTTCTAGCCCACTTCTCAACTTTAACTTGCTTTCACCACTTCGCTTGCTTCCAAATTCCCGGATAGGTAAGGGAGGCAAAATGTATATGAGGGGCTAAGCATGGTCAAGAAGAAGAAGAAAGAAGAGAATGAATTGCCTAGGTCTTTCCAAGAAGAACGTGAGAGAACTTAACCTGCGGTGTCAACCTTCAAATTCAACATAATTTGGATAAAAACAAAGTATTAAACATGCCATTAATTTCAAACAAAGCATTTAGCAACTTAAACATATTATAAAACCTTTCAAACACATAAAGAATTTAAAACCAGTCAGTAAACAAGATCTTCACTGAGGTCATATCCAGATAAGTAACAAAAATTTGTTTTCGAAAACTCTCAGTTAACACACCTCGGTCGAGGTGTTCTTGGTTCAACCGAGGTGAAACACCTCGTTCGGCCAAGATCTCCCCGGTCGAGGTCAAAAAATTTTTTTTTTTTTTTTTCGGTTTCGACGTTTTTCTCAATCAAATAACCTGTAGGTATGCATGTAATATCAGATAATCATATAAAGGCAATGAAGCATAAATACGAAAATATCCGATAAATAAAATACATCAAAGGTGTCAAATACATCACGTAGTCACGTAGTCAAATAACAAACACCCCATACTTGAGACACACTGTCCCAGTGGGTATAATAAAAGTCTAAACAAGTGAGAACTCACCGGATAAAAGCCGAACTGCATAAAAATATAATAATAAAATCCTGCAGCTCCTCAGTAGTCTCGATCCGGTGGTGGTGGTGGTATGTAGGGATACTGAGTAGGATCGTAAGGATGGCCCATGATGCGCTCGAACTGCAGCTGAGCCATGATGTGCTGATGATGCTGCCGCTCCTGCATCTCGCGGATATCCAGCGAAAGTGCAGCATATGAGTCGATAACCTGATCCGTCAGGTCATCAATCCGTCGGTGAGCAGCTCTATCCCTCACTCCCCGCCTCCTGCGTCTAGCAGGTCTGACTGGAGAAGTCTCAGCTGGCGCCGGCTCAGTGTCCTCCTCGTCGTCCAGATCTATAATAGGTGGCGCGCTCATCCCAGCTGTATCTGTCCCTGTATCCATCGGGACGCCACCTCCTCTCTCATCTACTGTGTCCTCATCGTCGTCCTCATCCTCAGCCTCCTCCTCCTCCTCAGCTGCAGCAGGGGCAGCTGCTCCCTCTCTGTAATCCTCCATAAGTGGACCCCAAGCGGTCTGCCAAAAATGTGGATCAAAGACAGAGAACTGTGCAGACCATCTGATGCCCTGAGGTGCAGTCAGCTCCCATGGCATAGCGACGTAAGGTGTAGTCAAACCACGGGGAACTAGAATCCTCCGTGTGATCATCTCCTGAAGTCCGAGCGGCTTGGCAGCCGCCACCATAGTACACCTACTCAAATCCATATCCTGATAAGTAGCGATATGGGTCACTATCCCTCCACAGCATATATCTCCCTTCCCTTTGGCCTTGATCCTGTGCAGATCCTCTGCCAGCATCAATCCAAAGTCAGGGTATCCACCTGTGACCATGCAGTACAAAGCAAAGAGCTCCCCCTGTCGGACTTTCTGGGGCGTCTCAGTACGCGCCAGAAGCGTCTCGCTGAAGATCCTGTGAGCTAAACGAAAAGCAAGATGGAAGATAAGCTTCTCCCTGGAATCACCAGGGCGCCACCTATCTGCATGCTTTGTAATGTGGGCGATCTGACCCCAGAACTCTCTAGCTACAGCTCGGGTCGGGAAGTCTACGGCAGTGGGGGCAGGGAAGCCAAAGATGTCTCTCCAATGGTCTAGAGGTACTAGGTAGTTCCGGTTCATCAACCGGTACTTCACCGCCCTCTCTGTGGGGAGGTAAGTGAAGGAGCTGACAAACTCGAGGGTCGGCTCTAAGTAAGCTGGGGCTCGGATCTCAGTAAACTGATCCAGCCCGACGGTTGTGATCATCCTCCTAAGATCTCCATCAACGTGGAGACAGTCAAAGGAAGAAATGTCCAGGAATCTAGGTGCGATCACTGGACGGCTAGCAATGCGCTCGTAATCTACAAGGTGTCTCTCGTGGATCACCGGTATAGAAGGTCTGGATGAGGAAGAAGAAGGGGAAGGAAAGGATCTATCTCTAAGGGCTAACAATCTGTCAGAACTCATCTTCAATCAATACTGTCAGACTACCTCGGTCGACTGACAAACTCCAAGAATCACCTCGACCGAGGTGCAGGTCGACTGGACCGAGGCGAAGACAGTCGCGATTCCACTCTCAGAAATTCAGTTCTTTTCCCCCTAAAATCACTACAGATGCTTCCTAAGGGGTACTTAAGCTTTTCCTCAACAGATTCAAGGGCAACCAAAGCCCAAATTGCAGTAAACGAGCAAGTTAGGGTTTCGGTCGTTTTTACCTCGTTCCGGCCTATTCACTCAATTTTCTTGCAGATTCGTTGTTGCAATCGATTCCTCTACCCTTCAATCTCGGTTTGGAAGTAGAAAACGTCGAAAACGAGCAAGATTTGAGATGAGCGAGGTGCGTCTGTTCGCCGCGGTCGAGGAGGATAAAAAGGTTAAAAGTAAATTTTTTTCCTTTTTATACTGTTACTGGATCTGCTGTCACCTCGGTCGAGATGGTCTCGACTGGACCGAGGTGGTACGGACCGAGGCAGTTCTGCAGAAACCCTAGTCGCCTCGGTTGCTCAAGAATCAACTCGGTCGAGGTGCTCTGTCAGTAACCGAGGTGTTTCTGTCTTCTCAGAATCTCGAACTTCTGTCCTTCCAGTTGTGCTCCTCCTTAGATATTCCCTGTTGTCTGTCCAGAACGCCAAAAACAAAGCAAAGCAAAGCAAAAACAAGAACTATCTAATCTAGACTAGAAAACGGGAAAAGAAAGCAATACCTTGGGTTGCCTCCCAAGAAGCGCTTGATTTAAGGTCGCTAGCTGGACCATGATGCGTCTCAAACGAGGTATATCGTTGCAACCTCCTCAACCGGCGTTTCCGGTTGGTACTTCTTAAGTCTATGACCGTTGACCTTGAAACTTCCGCTAGTTTCTCCCCATATCTCAACTGCACCATGAGGGAAAACATGTTTCACAACGTAAGGTCCGGTCCATCTAGATTTCAACTTACCTGGAAAAAGACGGAGGCGGGAGTTGAAGAGTAGAACTAAGTCTCCTTCGTTAAGCTCCTTTGGAATGATACGCTTGTCATGCCATCTCTTCGTCCTTTCCTTGTAGATTTTGGCATTCTCATAGGCGTTCAACCGCAGCTCTTCCAGCTCGTTAAGTTCCAATAGTCGCTTCTCACCAGCCTCCTTGATGTCAAAGTTCAACCATTTGATAGCCCAATATGCCTTGTGTTCCAATTCAACGGGCAAATGGCAAGACTTCCCATATACCAAATTATAAGGAGTGGTACCTTTGGGAGTCTTGAATGCGGTCCTGTACGCCCAAAGAGCATCGTCCAACTTCATGGACCAATCCTTCCTCGTTCTAGAGACGGTCTTCTCCAAAATTGCCTTGATTTCTCTATTCGAGATCTCGACTTGTCCACTAGTTTGAGGGTGATAGGCAGTTGATACCTTGTGGGTTACCCCATACTTCGATAGAAGTGCTTTAAACTTCCGGTTGATGAAATGCGTTCCTCCATCGCTAATGATGATGCGTGGAGTTCCAAATCGTGGAAAGATAGTTCTATTCAAGAGCTTCACAACCACCTTGGCGTCGTTAGTGGGAGAAGCGATGGCTTCAACCCATCTAGAGACGTAATCAACTGCAAGGAGAATGTAGAGGTTTCCTCCGGAGGATGGGAAAGGTCCCATGAAGTCAATCCCCCATACATCAAAGATTTCCACTTCTTGGATGTTATTAAGTGGCATCTCGTTCCTCCTTGATAAGTTCCCTGTTCTTTGACATGCATCACAAGAGACAACAAAAGATTGCACGTCCTTAAATAATGTAGGCCAACAGAAACCGGAACGCAATATCTTAGCGCATGTTTTATCGGTGCTAGCATGCCCCCCACAGGGAAGTGAATGACAATGCCTTATGACGCTATTAACTTCATCTTCCGGAATGCATCTTCGAAGCATCCCATCCGGTCCACGCTTGAATAGCAGCGGCTCATCCCAGTAATAATGTCGTACTTCCCTGAAGAATCTTTTCTTTTGAGAGTACGTCAATCCGGGTGGTGTTTCCTGGCAAACAAGATAATTCACAATATCAGCATACCAAGGACCTTTATCATCAAAAAGTTGGTGGATGGAATGATCCACCAACAATGGATGAATATCAGAGGAGGGGGTAAGAAGTTTGCTATTCTTGGAAATCTCAGTTTGAATCATTCCGCCATCGACCTCGGTCGAGGCGCATAGGTGTTGACCGAGATGTTCTTCGGTCGCCTCGCTCAGTCCAGAAAGTGCCTCGGTCGAGGTACTGCTACTGGATCCGAGACTGCACATCTTCGTCTCCTGGATTAGCTTCTCAGTTTTAGCTCCTGGATCTTCTTCCAGTGCTTTTAAGCTCCGTATATCTGCATCACAAGAAGCATCTATACCTTCCTCCATTAAACTGAAACTTATAACTCTTTCGAGTGGATCGTTAATAAGGATAGAGCTCACCAATTCTCTTGATTCTTCTTCATCGTAGATGTTGAAGATATCATCAGTTAGTTGCTCCCCCTTCATGGCTGCAAGTAGTGCAAACTCCACCTCATCGCCACCAACGTTGAATTTCAACTTGGCGTTCTTGCAATCCACGTTGCAACCCGAAGTTGCTAGAAACGGTCTCCCGAGAATAATAGGTACTGGATAATCTGCGGGAATGTCAAGTACAACAAAATCTATAGGTAGATAGAAGTTACCTAACTTGACCGGAACGTCTTCCAAGATGCCCACGGGATGGGTAATGGAGCGATCCGCCATGTAAAGTCGAATCTTGACCGGTTTGGGCTCTCCAAGACCGATCTTAGTGCACAACTCCAGCGGGATGATGCTCACGCTGGCTCCTAGATCACAAAGGGCTTCACAAGTGACATCCCCAACTTGAATGGGAATGCAAAATGAGCCGGGATCTCTCAACTTAGGCGGCATCTTTTCCTTCATGATCTTGATAAGCTCCGAAGATTTATATGTCATCCTAACTTCACCAACATCCTCCAGCTTCCTCTTCCTTGATAAGATTTCTTTTAAGAACTTCCCATAGGCGGGCATACCTAAAATAGCATCAAGGAAAGGGATATTAATATGTAGCTTATTCATCAAGTCAAGAAACTTACCAAAGTGCTTGTCTAGATGTGCTCTAGCTCTGGACTGAGGGAATGGAAGTGGTGGTCTATATGCAGGAGGTGGAACATAAGTTTCTGTCGTTCCTCCTGCTTTCTGTTGCTCCGCCTCGGTTGGCATCTCGGTCGAGGTGTTCTTCGACTGGATCTGGACCGAGGTGGTCTGCGTCGAGCGAGGTACTGGATCTGCAGTTTGGAGTCCACTCCTCGTCGTTATGGCCATGCACTGGCCCTTAGGGTTAGCTTCCGTCTTCGCTGGAAGCTTCCCTGGATCTCTTGGCGCTTCATTCGCCCTATTAGCAAGTTGTTGTTCGAAGGACTTTTGGGCCCTCGAAAATGAAGTCATAGAATTCTCCATAGCGTTAAGCTTGATCAATATTGCCTCCAGAACTGCGTCTTTCTTTTCTAGCTGAGACGAACTTGATCCTTGCCCTTGGCTTTTCAATGGAGTAGAAGAAGAAGAAGAAGGGGGAGAGAGGAAAGGGTTAGAGGAATCATTAGAATTTGAGTTTGAATGATTGTTACCGTGATTTTGGTTATTCGCCCTCCAGTTGTTGCTATTGGATCCTCTATTGTTGTTGTTGTAGTTGTTGTTTCGGGAACCGTTGTTGTTGTTGTTACGGTACCCGTTATTGTTGTTGTTCCTTTGCCCTTGCTCTTCCTTCTTAGTTTGAGCCATCAAGAGCTCCTTTAATTGCTTCACGTCGTTCTTCAATGACGTGAGTTGATTGTTGTTTGATTGAGTCTCTTGAAAGTTGACTCTTTTAACTCCACCTTCAGCTCCTTGGTGGGTATATTTCTCCATGTGCAAGGCTTGCTTCTCAATGAAGTCCCAAGCCTCATCAATCGCCATGTCATGAAGGTACCGGCGGAGAGTAGTTGGAGATTGAACTGGGTGCTTCCGTCTAGCCCTTTGAAGTAGATCTCCAACAACTCGATCTTTGGAATCCCATGATGTGGGCAATCCAAAAGGATATCCTTGAACCGCTCCCAAGACTTGGACAAGCTCTCCTTGTCCTTCATGATGAAAGCATTGATCTTCCCTCTCATTTCGGCGGTCTTTGAGGGGGGAAAGAATTTGGTTAAGAATTCCGTGGTCATCTCCTCCCATGTGCTGATTTTTCCTGGAGGAAGAGATTGATACCAAGTAAGAGCTCTATCTTTTAAAGAAAAGTAAAAAGGTCTTAGCTTGTAGTTGTTATTCTCAATTCTGGGAGGTCGCAAGGTTTCCATCAAGATCTCGTAGTTTTGAAGATGTTGATGCGGCGACTCTTTCTCTAGCCCTCCGAATTGGCATTGGCGGATCATGGCTAAAACTTGCGGTCGAAGTTCGTAGTCATGATCTGCTGGATCTCCTAGGTTCACTCCTGGACGCCTCAGTTGTTGATTAGGGTCCATCCTTTGACCTAGGGTTTGTGGAATTCCTGCAAGAAGAACATCTCGGACTGGCATCCGAGGTGGAAGTACATCGGCCGGGGCGTCTGGTACTAGAATCTGCCTCGGTCGAGGGTCAACAGGAGGATCTTCCCTTGGTCAAAGTAGAATCTGGTCCCGAATGACAGCAATCTCAGCTTCGATTGCTGCAGTCCTGGTGCGATTCTCCTCTTTCTCTTGCATGAGTTCTTCCTTGCTGAGGCGAAGCAGCTCCTGCGTCTCTCTCAATTGGGCCGCAAGATCGCGATCGTCTTGTTGGGCCATCTTCGCTTATCTTAAGCGTCGCTTGTATGTCTTTTCTGGTTCGGGATCGTAAGGAACGATTTCCTTCCCAGTGCGGGTTCTTCGCATGTACCTAAGAAAGAACCTGCAAAAGTCACTCAAGTAGAGTGGTTAGACAAAACGGGGCAAATGCCCCAAGAGCAAACCGTACCGGCTCGGTCTAGACCAAGTCCCCGGCAACGGCGCCAAAAACTTGTTCGCTCCAAACGGTGTGTGCAAGCTTTAAATTTATAACCCTAGACTTAAGCTTAAAACAAGGATGCGAACCCGCAGTGTACGGGTCAATCGTAGTAAAAGCAAGAAAATTCCAGGGGTCGATCACAGGGACTCGGTGAAACAAAGTCAATACAGTGTGCTATATCAATTCTAACCACAAGAGCAATTAACACAATCAAAGATGAATAAGAAGTCAATAAAGCAAACATGCAATTCTAGGGATTAGAGCATCTAGTTGTGGTTCCAACTCAAGATCTATAGATAAGCGGACAAAGCTGAGATTTTTGCGTGGGGAAGGTGTTACTAAAGTGGAGTAGATCACCGGGTAAGTCTCACTACACACTGATCCTAAACCGTAACTCCTATTACCGGGTAAGTCTCAAGGAATCAAGATAAAGAACTATAACCTCAAACTAACACACCATCTAAGGGAATAGAATCAACCTTTACCGGGTAAGTCTCAGGCTAACTCACAAAGATGGGATGGAAGCACATTCAAACCCCAATAAAGGATAAACCTTTATTACCTACACTTATGATCGTTGGTAAACAAACTAAGGAATTACCGGGTAAGTCTCATCCTAAGCTTGCATTGAACCAGGAAGGTGTAATAAGAATAGGATTTAGCAAACTCTAACACTTAACTCTCAGCTACGGATCCGATAAGTCACCTCGGTCAGCCAGTTTCCACCCCGGCCGAGGTGTTCATCGACTGAACGAGATGCTTAGGGTTAAGGTTAAAGACTCGAACTTTCGGGATCCTACTGGAATCTAAGATTATTCTATCATTGTTTTTCCCACAACCTTCAGCTAATCACCCTAGAATCACACAAGGAAATTAGCCACTCATCATCATTATGAAAGTATTAAAATATATGGGAAGAAGGTGAATATTTGAACAAAGAAGAATTTAATGAAAAGACTTCAATAATTGAATCAAATATCACAACAAAGCGTTCCTTGGATAACAATCCAAAAAGACAAGACAACAATTGAGGGAATTGAAGACAATCTTACAAAACCCTTCAATAAAGCTATGAAAGCTATGGACTTCAGTCTTCCTTCAACCTTCAAAAAGGTTCTTCAAATCT
This sequence comes from Fagopyrum homotropicum, assembly GCA_033239125.1. Lineage (NCBI taxonomy): Eukaryota > Viridiplantae > Streptophyta > Magnoliopsida > Caryophyllales > Polygonaceae > Fagopyrum > Fagopyrum homotropicum. The sequence goes on along the minus strand of BSWB01000007.1, from coordinate 50,529,339 downwards.
TCCAACTTGGGGAAGGCTGCTGCTGCTGCGTGATTTCCGACTGTAAGCGGGATCTAAGCATGATCGGATTTGTGGAAAATCCAACCCTTTTTATAGGAAAATAACCCTCCAAAGATAATAAATCTTAGAAAGATATTCTCCCATAAATATAGGTAAAATATATGATTCTGCATATCTCCTTCCTTCCAGGAGCCAAGCCCAAAAATATAAGATCACTTTCCAATTTTAAAAGATCTCTTCCAAGAATAAAATATTCTCGCCGCGTCCTAGGTGTTCGCCTCGGTCGAGTCGGCGTCTCTGGATCACCTCGGTCGAGGTGAATCTGTGGTCAACCGAGGTGACTCACAACTGAATGTGAAATTTCTCAAAACTGGTCCAAAGTAAATCTTTAATCCATGGCTATGCTCCCTGGATGTAGCTCCAAATGACTCATGACTCCTTTTGCTCCTTTTTGATGCAAAACGTACCATATTACCTGCAATTACAACGAAACTAGGTGTAGACCTCGATTCTCGCAAAGGTAGATGAAATGGTAGTAAAATCGCATAATGCACATACAAACATGCAGATTATGAAAGATAAAACGTCCAAACAAACCCTAAAATATAGACTATAATTCATGCTATCAACACCATAATGATCATCAAGAGCTCTCTACCATCCTTGATCAATCATCCACCATCATCATCCAATGTGAACCGAAATACCAAAGCATCACCAATTTTACATTGTGAGGACTCTCTTTCACTTCTTTATTTAGTTTACACATTAGGGACAATGTGTTTCTAAGTATGGGGTGGGGTTTTCATGATCACTCGCATGATTAGCATCTAGGATAGTTTAATTTTGTCACATGTTTCATTATGTCTTGCATTGTACATACATATTTCAAAAAATCCAAAAATTCAGAAAATTTTAAAAACTTTTTAGTGCTTCTAAGGCTTGGATATGACCCTAATGATGAATCTTGTCTTGTGGATTGGCTATGGATGGCCTTATGTGTTAAATTGATGAATGTATATGTGGACTTGAAGTACTTCTCTTGAATTCCATGATTGATTTGTGATCATGATGTTTGCCTAGAATGGATTGAGTATGGAAGGTCGAAATTACATGCTAGTTCTTGCACACCATCTAGGAATGAATGAGGCAATTCATCTTTCTCTACTTCTCATTTTGATCATGATTGTTTGAGCACCTCAATGGACATAAATTGACCTCTTTTGACCCATCCGGGAATAGGAGCATGTTAGTGTGTTGATGTGTTAAAAAGCAAGTGTGGGGTGAAGATATTGATGAAAGGAATGTCATGAATGAAGTGCTGAAATTGTTGTGAAAGTGTAGCAAAAAAAAAATATATAGGTTTGGGGGCGTTGGTTTAAATGATAAGTAACTCGGTAAACTTCACATAATCGGGTGTTGGTGCCTTGCCAAAGTCGAATAAACCAATAGTCCTAACGAGCTTTGGTATGTGTGCCCGGTGTGGATGCACCTCGAAAAATAGAAAAAGCCCGAGGATGGCTAATCACCAAGGTTTCGGCTTTTGTACACCAATGCCATTGTCTCAAAAATAAGTGAAGGAAAAAGAAAAGAAAGAAAAGATAGAGAAAATATACACTTGAGGGAAGTTGATCGAGGACAAGATTGTGGAGTTAGTTCCATTCCCGGATTAGCATCACATAGCCTAGAAAAATCCCCACCTAGACACAACGTTTCTTGGCCTTTTATTTCACAAGACCTTATGCCCTATTTGCATGTTTGTAAGACTTAGTAATCTAGATTGGATATGCTCTTTATCATCTTGACTTTGTCATCTTTACATTTCATGCATGCTTTCGAGTTAAGTACAATTGTCTTTCCATGCCTTCACTTGTTTGATGCATAATTGCTTGTCCATTGCTATGAAACATGACTATGAAGGTAATCCAATAGTAGAAGCACAAACCCAAAAAGATTTTGCCATTTTTCTGCACACATAAATCATGTCATCTCTTAGTCTATAGTTGAGAATTTGCTCGGGGACGAGCAAACCTTAAGTATGGGGTATTTTTGATAACACGATTTATGACTTAGGTTTAGGTAATCATTTAGATAGATTTCTCACTCATTCATGCATGGTTTAGCACTAATTCACGACGTTTGCACTCAATTCACGTATTTTGTCGAGATAGACGTCTACACGGACTTGTGTATTGCTTTGTAGGTATTTCGGGGGTCTTTTAGACATTAACCGATACATTCGAAGGCCAAGCCTCATGGTGGTACACATCCAAAGTTTTTGGAGGAGCATAATTGGAGCAACAAAGGACACAAAGACCACTATTGGTGCAAGCAATGGAGCAACTCATGGCTAGATGATCATAGCATGCTTCTGATGAAGAAAATCGGACCAACGAGCAGATAAATCGGCCGATTTTTATCTCTGGGTCGATTTTCCTGCCTTCAACAGCTTAAGCCACGTGTCCCACGATCTCTTGATCCGGCCTTGCTCTTGGTGGAGAATATAAGTGGTCCTGCAAGCTGTTGCTGAGGATCTCTCCTCTCCCACATTCTCATTCACAGCTCATTGGATTGGGGGCAAGACTTGGAGGAGAAGAAAAACTCTCAAGGATTGAAGGAAGAAGAAGAACACCATTTTAGGAGGGATAGTGAGGTTTGGAGTGATTTTGAGTTATTTTTGTAGTCTTGGATTGAAGAACTATTGCAAGGATTGTTAGGAACGTTTTGGATCTTCATTTAAGAGTTTGTAAGTCTTGCTACAACTTAGATTCAGCTGAGATTTATTGATTTTACTTGCTTATCTTTCATTATTCATCTATGAGAACCATGTATGCTTGTATGATGATTTTGGATCTTGATATGCATACTATTGGCTAGTTTATTGTGATTCTGGAGTGATGGATTGATGGTTATGGCTAGGGTGATGATAGAATGGACTTATATGTTAGTTTAGGATGATTTGTATGCACGAAACCCAAACCAGAAGGAAAAATCGCCCTGATCATCAGCCAGATCGGCCGATTTAGCTGTAGAACAGCCCGATTTATTCTCCTGTTGTTCTCTAATTGATGAATCTGTATGTTAGGGTGTTTGGTTGTTTAAATCCTAGTGTTTGTTAAGCCTAATTTAGCTTAGGATCACCTAATGCTATCAATCTAAGTGAGGGAAGAGATCTACCCGATGATTTCCGACCTTAGATACCTAAGATGATGAATACTAGGTAGTAGTGAGCCTCACAAGCCGCTATTGGTTCGAGTGTGCTAAGATTATTGTTTGAGACTTCCATATTCCGAGACTTACCCGGTAAGGAGAGGGTTACCCCTTAAGTAGTATCCGGTTTGTGTAGAATTCCCTACTTTAACCCCTTGAGACCTACCCGGTAATAGGAGTTTGATGCGGGACTAGTGAAGTGAGAGACCTACCCGGTAATTACTTCCATTAGTGAAACACTCTTCCCCAACACCGCAGCTTGTCCTTAGAATCCTTAGAACCTTGAGTCCGATGCCATAACCGGAAATCTTGACCTCTAGAATCCACTTTTCTCTCTTGATCACATACTTGTGTTTTGAGTTACTTGTTTACCTTGCTAGCTTGAGTTGTTAGATTGTTTTATTATCTTGCTTGATTTGTGATCTTTGCTTGATCACCACAAAAACCAACCAAAAACATCATGATTTTGATTTCTTTATTCCTTTCTCCTTTCTTAGACTAGATCTACACTATCTATGACCATTGTTTGACTCGATTTCACCTTAGTCTTTGTGTTCGACCTCGGAATACTATCCCTACTACAAACGTCCCGTACACTGCGGGTTCGCTAGGAGTTAGGATAATTATAACGATTATAAATTTAAAGCTTATTGCGATTCACACACACATCCTGAGCGTAACAACACTCTTATTTCTGTTATCTTGACGGTTATAGTGGTTTCTTCCAGATTCCAATCCATCCGGACGATCAAGAGAAGACCATATTCACGTGCCCGTGGGGGACGTTTGCCTATAGAAGGATGCCATTCGGGCTTTGCAACGCCCCAACCACCTTTCAAAGGTGTATGATGGCCATCTTCTCGGATTATATTGAGGAAATAATGGAGGTTTTTATGGACGATTTTTCTGTTTATGGTTCCTCATTCGATAATTGTCTTTCTAACCTTTCTCTTGTGTTGCAAAGGTGTGAAGACACTAACCTAGTTCTTAATTGGGAGAAGTGTCAATTCATGGTTAAGGAAGGCATTGTATTAGGACACTTGATCTCTAGTAGAGGGATCGAAGTAGACAAGGCTAAGATAGAGACCATAGAGAAACTTCCTCCTTCATCTTCGGTGAAGGGGATAAGAAGTTTTCTGGAACATGCTGGATTTTATAGACTTTTTATCAAAGACTTTTCTAAGATTTCAAAACCGCTAACTAATCTTTTGATGAAGGATGCAGTTTTTGATTTTTTGTAGGATTATTTAGATGCTTTTTATAAGATCCGGGAAGCTCTCATCTCAGCCCTGATTATCCAACCTCCGGACTGGAATCTCCCGTTCAAGGTTATGTGTGATGCAAGTGACGCAGCTGTTGGAGTTGTGCTGGGGCAAAAGAAGGAAGGCCGAACCCATGCTATCTATTATGCTAGCAAGACGCTAGATGAAGCGCAACTCAACTACGCCACAACTGAGAAAGAATTTTTAGCCATTGTATATGCATTTGAAAAGTTTCGTTCTTATCTTGTAGGTGTGAAGGTGATTGTATACACGGACCATTCAGCGATCGGGTATTTAATCGCAAAGAAGGACGCGAAACCGAGGCTAATTAGATGGATTCTTCTCCTACAAGAATTCGATCTAGAGATCCGCGACAAGAAAGGCTCGGAAAATTCTGTTGCGGATCATTTGAGTCGTCTACCACACATTGAAGACGACGATCTACCCATTGATGACTCATTCCCGGATGAGCACATGCACATCATAGAGGAGTGCATCGACAAGATATCTAGAGGTAATGTTCGCTCCAAACGGTGTGTGCAAGCTTTAAATTTATAACCCTAGATGTAAGCTTAAAACAAGGATGCGAACCCGCAGTGTACGGGTCAATCGTAGTAAAAAGCAAGAAATTCCAAGGGTCGATCACAGGGACTTAGTGAAACAAAGCCGGTATAGGTTGTCAATGCAATTACTAACCACAAAAGCAATTATAGCAATCAAAGATGATAAAAAGTCAATTAAGGAAATATGCAATTCTAGGGATTAAAGCATCTAGTTGTGGTTCCAACTCAAGATCTAAAGATAAGCGGACAAAGCTGAGATTTTGCAAAGGGAAGGTGTTACTAAAGTGGAATAGATCACCGGGTAAGTCTCACTACTCACTAATCCCAAACCGTAACTCCTATTACTAGGTAAGTCTCAAGGAATTAAGGAAAAGAACTATAACCTCAAACCAACACACCATCTAAGGGAATAGAATTAACCTTTACCGGGTAAGTCTCAGGCTAACTCACAAAGATGGGATGAAGGCACACTCAAACCCCAATAAAGGATAAACCTTTATTACCTACACTTATGATCATGGGTAAAAAAACAAAGGAATTACCTGGTAAGTCTCATCCTAGGCTTGCATTGAACCAGGAAAGGTGTAATAAGAATAGGATTTGGCAAACTCTAACACTTAACTCTCAGTTTCGGATGAGATAGGTCACCTCGGTCAGACGAATTCCACCCCGGCCGAGATGTTCATCGACTCAGCGAGATGTTCTAGGGTTAAGGATAAAGACTCGAGCTTTCAGGGTCCTACTGGAATTTAAGATTATTCTATCATTGTTTTTCCCACAACCTTAAGCCAATCACCCTAGAATCACACAAAGAAATTAGCCACTCATCATCATGAAAGCGATAATCAATTATATGGGAAGAGAATGAATATTTGAACACAAAAACCTTAAGAACAAGGCTTCAATAACTGAATCAAATATCAAACAAATAAGCGTTCCTTGGATCAAAAATCCAACAAGACAAATCAACAAGAAGGGAATCTAAGAAAGTCTTACAAAACCCTTCACAAAAGCTATAATAAGCTATCAATCCTTCCTAGATTGATCTTCAATCTTCCTTCCTTCAAAACTCTAGAGAAAATCCCTTAATTGCTGGATGCTATCAGCCCTCTAAGCATGCGGTGATCCGAAGATGGTTGAATTGTAGAAAATCCAACCCTTTATATAGGAGAATTATCTTCCAAAGATAAAATATCTTAAAAAGATAATTTCCTATTAAATATATCCATATCTCCTAAAATAAATATCTTCCTTAAGATAATTTTATAGGAAATATCTTAAAAGATAATTTCCTAATAAAATATATCTTATCTAAGAAAGTCTTACAAATCCCCTCAAAAGCTATATCCAAACTATCAATCCTTCCTTGATTGATCTTCAATCTTCCTTTCTTCCTTCAAAGCTTCCAGAAAATCCTCTCTTTTCTGCTTATTCTCAGCCTCCAAGCATGCGGTGATACTGAATTATAGAAAATTCAACCCTTTTTATAGGAGAATTATCTTCCAAAGATAAGAATTATCTTAAAAAAATAATTTCCTAATAAAATATATCTTATCTCTAAAATAGATCTCCCAAATATATGATCTTTCTTCCACAAATTCAGCCCAAAAATATAAGATCTCTCTTTCCAAAAATAAAAGATCTCAGCCAAATAAAATATATCTCGCCGCGTCAGGATATTCGCCTCGGTCGGGACGCTCCTCTGGATCACCTCGGTCGAGATGGTACTGTAGCTGACCGAGGTGACTCTAAACTGAATTGAAATCTCTTAAATCTGGTCCAAAGTGAATCTCTAATCATTTCCATGCTTCCTGGATTCTCCCTTAAGCTCTTCAATGTAGCTCCAATGACTCATTAGCTTCTTTAGCTCCATTTTGATGTAAAACGTGCCATTTTACCTACGATTACAACAAAACTTGGTGTAGACCTCGATTCCCGCAAAGGTAGATGAAATGACAATATAATCACATAATATACATTCAAACATGCAGATTATTGAAGATAAAATGTCTAAACAGGTTCCAAAATATAGACTATAATTCATGCTATCAAAATGCCCCATACTTAGCCTTTGCTTGTCCCCAAGCAAGTTCCAAATCTTAGATACAAGATAGAATGGATTATAAGTCAAAAAGATCAATGAAAAGTATTTTAAAACATTTTAATGGTGTGCTACAATCATAGATCACTCTAAGAGAATGCTTCATGGGATTTAAAATCAAAATATGATCAAAACATTTTACAAATATAAGAAAGTTGTTCATCTTTGCATAAAATCATAGAATGCATAATAAATCATAATTATCGAAATTAATCATGTATAATCCAGTTTAAACCACCAAGTCAATCAACAAGCTCGAGGCCACAAGGTCTTTTCAAGAGAAGGTCAAGAAACGTGTGAGGGTGGGATGTATATAGGGAATGTGGTGCTAGAATCCGGGAAAATGATCTTTACTTCACTTGCTTTGAATTTCAACATCTTCCACCAATAAGCTTTGCTTATTTTACTTTTTTACTTTACTTTTTGGGATGCATGGACAGAGGTGCACAATAACCGAAGCCTAGGAAATCAGCAATCATCAATTTCTCGAGATGCCTCAAACCCTTGATGCACATACCATGACCCGTTAGGAATATCTCTCAATCCGACTTTGGCAAGACACAAACACCCGGCTATATAAATGGTGCTGAGTTACTCATCATCATGATTGACTTCCCCAAACCTATTTGTTTCTTTCTAACTTTCAGCCAACATCTCATCTTTCACTTGCTTTTCACTTGCTTTTCACTTGCTTGCTTCCAAATTCCCGGATAGGTAAAGGGAGGCAAATATGTATATGAGGAGCTAAAGCATGATCAAGGAGAAGAAGAGAACAGAATGAATTGCCTTGATCTTTCCAGGAAGAAAGTGAGATAACTCATCATGTGGTGTCAACCTTCATATTCAACATAATTTGGATAAAAACAAAGTATTAAACATGCCACAAATTTAAAACAAAGCATTTAGCAACTTAAACATATCATAAAACCTTTCAAACATATAAAGATTTCAAAACCAGTCAACAAACAAAATCATCACTGAGGTCATATCCAGATAAGAAGCACAAAAATCGTTTCGAAAACTTTCTCAGTTAAACCACCTCGGTCGAGATGTTCTACGTCAACCGAGGTACTGCACCTCGATTAGTCAGAGTCACTTCGGTCGAGGTCAAAAATTTTTTTTCTTAAACCAGTTTTTGACGTTTTTTCTCAATCAAATAACTTGTATGCATTCATGTAGTCTTAGATAAACACATAGAGCAAAATAAAATAGTAATATCCGGTAGAGTCATACAAGCATACACATAAGTCATATAAATGCATCCAAATACCCCATACTTGGGACATATTGTCCCAATGGGTCAAAATAAGAGTCAAGGAAAACAGGAAACTCACCGGACATAGCTGAACTACATAAAGAAATAAGAAAAGAAATCCTGCAAGCTCTAATCCTCTAGTCCCGATCCGGTGGTGGTGATGGTGGCATGTACGGGTACTGAGATGGGTCAAACGGGTACCCTATTATATGCTGAAACTGAATCTCAACCATCCTGTTCTGGTAGTGCAGTCTCTCCTACATCTCTCTCATGTCTAGGGATAAGGCGGCGTAGGAATCTATCATCTGATCTGTCAGATCATCGATCCAGCGGTGAGCGACTGGATCCCTCTGCCTGCGTACCCTACGCTTGGCAGGTCGTGTTGGTGCTGCAACTGGCTCCTCCTCTGTCTCCTCATCGTCTAGATCGACGACCGGCACACTAGTCCCAGCTGTATCCGTACCTGTGTCCATGGCAGCACCGCCATCCTCATCCTCATCCTCCTGCTCCTCAGCCTCATCATCCTCATCCTGTCCCTGAGCTGCTGCATCTCTGGCATCCTCCATAAGCGGAATCCATGCGGTCTGCCAGTAAGGCGGTTCATAAACAAAGAACTGAGCTGACCACCTAATACCCTGAGGTGTAGTCTGCTTTCAGGGCATCGCCACATACGGCGTAGTAAGTCCGCGAGGAACCAATATCCTCCTAGTGATCATCTTCTGCAGCCCGAGCGGCTTGGCAACCGCCACCATAGTACACGTACTTAGATCCAGGTCCATGTAACTCGCAATGTGAGTCACTATCCCTCCGTAGCAGATATCTTCCTTCGTCTTTGCCTTGATCCTGTGTAAATTCTCCGCCAGCATGACTCCAAAATCCGGAACTCCTCCGGTCATCATGCAGTACAGACTCAGAAGCTCACCCTGTCTAATCTTCTGGGGCGTCTCAATACGCGCCAGAAGAGTCTCGCTAAAAATCCTGTGAGCAAGTCTAAAGGCTAGGTGGAAAATAATCCGCTCCCTGGAGTCTCCAGGTCTCCACATGTCAGCGTGCTCAACTACATGAGCTATCTGTCCCAAAAACTCTCGAGCTACAGCTCGAGAAGGAAAATCAACAACTGTGGGAGCCGGGAAGCCGAAGATGTCCCTCCAGTGGTCCATAGGAACTAGATAGTTCCGGTTCATCAACCGGTACTTGATGGCACGCTCAGTAGGCAAGTAAGTGACAGAGCTAACAAACTCCAAGGTAGGCCCGAGGTAGGCTGGAGCTCTAATCTCAGTAAACTGCTCCAACCCTACCACAAATATCATCCGCCTCAGTTCGTCATCCACGTGGAGGCAGTCAAAAGCAGAAATGTCCAGAAATCGTGGGGCAACAACTAGACGTGCCGCTATGCAGTCATAATCTACCTGGTGACGCTCATGGATCACCGGTATAGAGCGGCGTGAAGAAGAAGAAGGAGAAGGAGAGGATCTATCTCTCAAAACCAGCTGCCTGTCAGTACTCATCTTTTTCTCCTACTGTCAGACCACCTCGGTTGCTCTGACAACTCCCAAGAACACCTCGGCCGAGGCACAGGCCGATTGGACCAAGGTGAAGTGCTGTTCGATCGCAACTCTCAGAAATCCAGTTCTTTTCCCCCAATATCACTACCACTGGTTCCTATGGGGTACTTAATCCATTTTCAGCACAATGCAGGGGCAACCAAAGCCCAAAGTGATCAAAAACAGTGAAGAAGGGAGAGTTAGGGTTTTTTCTCGAATTACCCCAGATTTGGCCGATTTGAAGCGTTTTTGTTGCAGATTGTTGCTTGCAAACCGATCCTTTGCCCTTTCCTTGCAGTTTGGAAGCGAGAATCGTCAAAAACGAGCGAGAATCGGCGAACGAGGTGAATTTGGGCGTTTCGGTCGAGGGGGTGAGAGAGGGAAGAGAGAGAAATCTCAGCCCCCTTTTATACCCTTTTCTTGAACTGCTGTCACCTCGGTCGAGATGGTCTCGACTAGACCGAGGTGGTACGGACCGAGTTGGATCTTCAGTAACCCTAGTCGATTCGGTTGCTCAAGAATCATCTCGGTCGAGGTGCTGTGACAACAACCGAGATGTGTCTCAGTCAAACTCCGTCTTCTCAAATTCTCGAACTTTTGTCCTTCCAGTGTTGCTCCTGGGTTGTATTCCTTCCTTAGATGTCACCTGTTGTCTGTCTAGGATGCCAAAAACAAAGAAAAGCAAAGCAAAAGCAAACTATCTAAAGCTAGACTAGAAAAAGGGAAAAAGAAAGCAATACCTTAGGTTGCCTCCCAAGAAGCGCTTGATTTAAGGTCGCTAGCTGGACCGTATGGCAGCCCTTAAACATGTTGGGAGGTGTCCTCACCCCATACATCACCTTCATCATGGGGTGAGATAAGAAAGTCTATCAAACGCTCCAACAAGTGTAAGTGCTCATCGGAGAATGAATCGTCTATGGGTGGTTCGTACTTCTCGCGTGAAGAGGGTGGTAGCCGGCTGAGGTGATCCGCAACAGAATTTTCGGATCCCTTCTTATCACGGATCTCTAGGTCAAACTCTTGAAGCAAGAGAATCCATCGAATAAGGCGTGGCTTTGCATCCTTCTTAGCAAGCAAGTAATGAATAGCTACATGGTCGGTGTAGACAATAACTTTTGCCCCTACTAAGTAAGAACAAAACTTCTCGAAAGCATATACAACTGCCAATAACTCCTTTTCGGTGGTGGCGTAGTTACGCTGGGCTTCATCTAGCGTCTTGTTAGCGTAGTAAATGGCGGTGGTCCGCCCATCCTTCTTTTGTCCAAGCACCGCTCCTACTGCCACATCATTCGCATCGCACATGATCTCAAAGGGCAAGGTCCAATCTGGAGGCTGGATAATGGGAGCGGAGATCAACACTTCCTTAATCCTGTAAAATGCAGTAAGACACTCATGCGAAAACTCAAAAACAACATCTTTATTCAAGAGGTTAGTTAGTGGTTTAGAAATCTTCAAGAAGTCCTTGATGAATCTCCTATAGAAACCTGCATGTCCGAGAAAACTCCTCACACCCTTAACAGAACAAGGGGGAGGAAGTTTCTCAATAGTCTCGATCTTGGTGCGATCGACCTCAATACCTCGATTAGAAACGAGGTGTCCTAGCACAATGCCTTCATTAACCATAAAGTGACACTTCTCCCAATTCAAAACGAGATTAGTGTCTTCACATCTTTGCAGCACTAGAGAAAGGTTAGATAGGCAATCATCAAAAGAGGAACCATATACTGAAAAATCATCCATAAATACCTCCACGATCTCCTCTATATACTCGGAAAAGATAGCCATCATGCATCGCTAAAAGGTAGCGGGTGCATTACATAATCCAAATGGCATCCTTCTGTAAGCGAATGTTCCCCATGGACAAGTGAAAGTGGTCTTCTCCTAATCATCCGAATGGATAGGAATCTGGAAAAAGCCACTGTAGCCATCCAAATAGCAAAAATGTGAGTGTTGGGCTAACCGTTCGAGCATTTGATCGATGAAGGGAAGTGGAAAATGGTCCTTCTGAGTGGCTACGTTCAGCTTCCTATAATCGATGCACACCCTCCAGCCCGTGATGGTCCTAGTTCGAATTAACTCGTTGTTCTTATTCGTCACAACGGTCATCCCTCCTTTCTTCGGAACTACATGCACTGGGATCACCCACCTGGTGTCCGAGATAGGAAATATGATACCTGCATCCAACAACTTAAGAATTTCTTTCTTCACAACCTCTTTCATGATCGGACTTAACCGTCTTTGAGGTTCCCGTGAAGTCTTATGATCGTCCTCTATTAATATTCTATGCATGCAGAAAGAAGGCTTAATGCCAATAAGATCATCAATAGTATAACCTAAAGCCTTTTGATGCTTCCTCAGATAATTCAGATTCGGAGAGGGAAGCACTAACGATGACGGGATAAGTAGAATCCAGTCCAAGCAAAACATACCTCAAGTGACTTGGGAGTTGTTTAAGCTCCACAACTAGGGGTGCTTTTTGAGGTGGATCTTTACTTCCTCCTTCCAGTGGAGTAGATCGAAGAACTGGACTTTCAGAAGTCTCAGTTGACATCATCTCGCTTTTGACCTCGGTCGAGGTACAAAGAGGGTGACCGAGATGTTCTTCAGTCAAGAACACCTCGCTTGGTCCAGAGAGTGCCTCGGTCGAGGTACTGCAACTGGGACCGAAACTGGAGATCTTCTTCTCTTGGATTAGTTTCTCAATCTTAGCTCCTGGATCTTCTTCCAGCGCCTTTAAGCTCCGAATATCTGCATCACAAGAAGCATCTATACCTTCCTCTATTAAGCTAAAACTAATAACTTTTTCAAGTGGATCTTTAATAAGGATAGAGCTCACCAATTCTCTTGATTCTTCTTCATCATAGATTTTGAAGATATCATCTCCTAGCTGCTCTCCCTTCATTGCCGCAATTAATGCAAACTCCACTTCATCTCCTCCAATGTTGAATTTTAACTTGGCGTTCTTACAATCCACATTGCAACTTGAAGTTGCTAGAAATGGTCTCCCGAGAATGATAAGAACGGGGTAATCTGCGGGAATGTCAAGTACAACAAAGTCTATAGGTAAATAGAAGTTACCTAACTTAACCGGAACGTCTTCCAAAATGCCCACGGGATGGGTAATGGAACGATCCGCCATATACAACCGTATCTTCACCGGCTTGGGCTCTCCAAGTCCGATCCTAACACATAGCTCCAGCGGGATGATGCTCACGCTGGCTCCTAAATCACACAATGCTTCACAAGTGACATCCCCAACTTGAATGGGAATGCAAAATGAGGCGGGATCCCGTAAGTTGGGTGGCATCTTCTCCTTCATGATTTGAATAAGCTCCGAGGATTTAGATGTCATCCTTACTTCACCAAAATCTTCCAACTTCCTCTTTCTTGATAAAATCTCTTTTAAGAACTTCCCATATGCGGGCATCCCTAGAATAGCATCATGCAAAGGGATATTAATGTGTAGTTTATTCATCAAGTCAAGGAACTTACCAAAATGCTTGTCTAGATGTCCTCTGGCCCTTGACTGGGGGAATGGAAGTGGTGGTTTATATGCAGGAGGTGGAACATAAACTTCAGTTTTGTCCGACGCTCTCTGTGGCTCAACCTCGGTTGGCACCTCGGCCGAAGTGTTCTTCGACTGTACCTGGACCGAGGTGGTCTTCGTCTGTACTTGCATCGACCGAGGCACTGGATCTGCAGTCTTCAGTCCACTTCTCGTCGTTATTGCCATGATCTGTCCCTTGGGGTTGCTTTCCGTCCTTGCTGGAAGCTTCCCTGGATCTCTTGGCGCTTCATTCTCCTTGTTAAAGAATTGTTGCTCTTATGCTTTTTATGCCTTCGAAAATGAAGTCATGGATGTCTCCATAGAGTTGAGCTTGATCAAGATGGCCTCCAGCACCGCATCTTTCTTTTCCGGCTGGGACGAACTCGATCCTTGCTCCTGGCTCTTCAATGGAGTAGAAGAAGAAGAAGAAGAAGAAGAGAGGAAAGGGTTAAAGGAGTCATTCGAATTGGAGTTAGAGTAAGGATTACCCGAATTTTGGTTGTTTACCCTCCAATTATTGCTGTTGGATCCTCTATTGTTGTTGTAGTTGTTATTCCGGGAACCGTTGTTGTTGTTGTTCCGGTAACCATTGTTGTTCCTTGAGCCTTGATATCCTTCATCTTCTTTCTTGGTTTGAGCAACCAAAAGTTCTTTTAATTGCTTCACATCATTCTTTAAAGAGGTGAGTTGATCATTGTTAGATGGAGCTTCTTAAAAGTTGACTCTTTTAACTCCACCTTCAGCTCCTTGGTGGAAGTATTTCTCCATGTGCAAAGCTTGTTTCTCTATGAACTCCCAAGCTTCGTCAATCGGCATGTTCATGAACGTGCCGGCGGATAGTAGATGAAGGTTGAATTGGGTGTTACCGTCCAACCCTTTGAAGTATATCTCCAACAACTCTATCTTTGGAATCCCATGATGTGGGCAATCCAGAAGAATGTATTTAAATCTCTCCCATGACTTGGACAAACTTTCTTTGTCCTTCATGATGAATGCATTGATCTTCCCTCTCATTTCAGCGGTTTTAGAGGGGGGAAAGAATTTAGTCAAGAACTCCGTAGTTATCTCCTCCCAAGTATTGATTTTTCCTGGAGCAAGAGATTGATACCAAGTAAGCGCTCTATCATTCAAAGAGAAGTAGAAAGGCCTTAGCTTGTAATTATTGTTTTTCAGCCTTGAAGGTCTCAAGGTCTCCATCAAGATCTCATAGTTTTGTAGATGTTGATGCGGAGACTCCCTCTCTAGCCCTCCAAACTGGCATTGGAGAATCATGGAAAGAATTTGCGATCGAAGCTCATAATCATGGTCCGCTGGATCACCTAGGTTGACTCCTGGACGCCTCAGTTGTTGGTTGGGGTCCATCCTCTGCCCTAGGGTTTGTGGAATTCCTGCAAAAAGAGCATCTCGGACTCGCATCCGAGGTGAAAGTATCTCGGCCGGGGCAGCTGGAGCTGGGTCCTGCCTCGGTCGAGGAAATGTAGCTGGTCGAGGTAGATATTGGTCCCGTAAAGTCGCCATATCTGCTTCGATCGCTTCCATTCTTGCGCGAGTTTCTTCCTTTTCCAGTCCTAATTCTTCTTTGCTGAGGCATAGTTGTTCCAATGCCTCCTTCAATTCGGCCTCAAGATCGCGATTCTCTTGACTGACCATCTTAGCTTCTTTCAAACGTCTTTTGTATGTCTTTTCTGGTTCGGGATTGTAAGGAACGATTTCCTTCCCAGCGCGGGTTCTTCGCATAAACCTAAGAAAAAGAACCTACGAAAGTCACTCAAGTAGAGTGGTTAGTAGAAACAGGGGCAAGCGCCCCGAAAGATCACCGCAACCGGCTCGGTCTAGACCAAGTCCCCGGCAACGGCGCCAAAAACTTGTTCGCTCCAAACGGTGTGTGCAAGCTTTAAATTTATAATCCTAGATGTATGCCAAAAACAAGGATGCGAACCCGCAGTGTAAGGGTCAATCGTAGTAAAAAGCAAGAATTCCGGGGTGTGGTGTCGATCTCAGGGACTTAGGTTAAACCTAAGCAAGAATAGGTAGTCTATGTAATTACTAACCACAAAAGCGATTAAAGCAATCAAAGATGATAATATAGTCAATTAAGGAAATATGCAGTTCTAGAGATTAAAGCATCTAATTGTGGTTCCAACTCAAGATCTAAAGATAAGCGGACAAAGCTGAGATTTTGCAAAGGGAAGGTGTTACTAAAGTAGAATAGATCACCGGGTAAGTCTCACTACTCATTAATCCCAAACCGTAACTCCTATTACCGGGTAAGTCTCAAGGAATTAAGGAACATAACTATAATCTCAAACCAACACACCACCTAAGGGAATAGAATTAACCTTTACCGGGTAAGTCTCAGGCTAACTCACAAAGATGGGATGAAGGCACACTCAAACCCCAGTAAAGGATAAACCTTTATTACCTACACATATGATCATAGGTAAATAAACAAAGGAATTACCGGGTAAGTCTCATCCTAGGCTTGCATTGACCCAGGAAAGGTGTAATAAGAATAGGATTTGGCAAACTCTAACACTTAACTCTCAGTTTCGGATTAGAAAGGTCACCTCGGTCAGACGAATTCCACCCCGGCCGAGATGTTCATTGACTGAGCGAGATGTTCTAGGGTTAAGGATAAAGACTCGAGCTTTCAGGATCCTACTGGAATTTAAGATTATTCTATCATTGTTTTTCCCACAACCTTCAACCAATCACCCTAGAATCACACAAAGAAATTAGCCACTCATCATCATGAAAGCGATAATCAAATATATGGGAAGAAAATGAATATTTGAACACAAAAACCTTAAGAACAAGGCTTCAATAACTGAATCAAATATCAAACAAATAAGCGTTCCTTGGATCACAAATCCAACAAGACAAATCAACAAGAAGGGAATCTAAGAAAGTCTTACAAAACCCTTCACAAAAGCTATAATAAACTATCAATCCTTCCTAGATTGATCTTCAATCTTCCTTCCTTCAAAACTCTGGAGAAAATCCCTTAATTGCTGGATGCTATCAGCCCTCTAAGCATGCGGTGATCCGAAGATGGTTGAATTATAGAAAATCCAACCCTTTATATAGAAGAATTTATCTTACAAAGATAAAATATCTTAAAAAGATAATTTCCTATTAAATATATCCATATCTGCTAAAATAAATATGTTCCTTAAGATAATTTTATAGAAAATATCTTAAAAGATAATTTCCTAATAAAATATATCTTATCTCTAAAATAGATCTCCCAAATATATGATCTTTCTTCCACAAATCTAGCCCAAAAATATAAGATCTCTCTTTCCAAAAATAAAAGATCTCAGCCAAATAAAATATATCTCGCCGTGTCAGGATATAATCGCCTCGGTCGGGACGCTCCTCTGGATCACCTTGGTCGAGATGGTACTGTAGCTGACCGAGGTGACTCTAAACTGAATTGAAATCTCTTAAATCTGGTCCAAAGTCAATCTCTAATCATTTCCATGCTTCCTGGATTCTCCCTTAAGCTCTTGAATGTAGCTCCAATGACTCCTTAGCTCCTTTAAATCCATTTTGATGTAAAACGTGTCATTTTACCTACGATTACAACAAAACTTGGTGTAGACCTCGATTCCCGCAAAGGTAGATGAAATGACAATATAATCACATAACATACATTCAAACATGCAAATTATTGAAGATAAAACGTCTAAACAGGTCCCAAAATATAGACTATAATTCATGCTATCAGTTTGTCAGAAAATACCTCTCAGATTATCCTATGCACAAAAGAAGAAGTTCTTTAAGGATGTCCGGCAATACTTTTGGAATGAACCTCTACTCTTCAAAAGAGGTCCCGACGGCATCATTAGGAGACTGTTCCGGAAGACGAAATGCAAAGCGTCATTCGTCATTGTCATTCACTAACTTGTGGAGGACACGCTAGTTCCAATAAAACTAGCGCTAAGGTATTGCAATCCGGTTTCTTTTGGCCTACTTTATTTAAAGATGTGCAAACCTTTGTTTCTTGTTGCGATGTTTGTCAAAGAAACGGAAACATCTCTAGGAGAAACGAGATGTCTCTCAATAACATTCAGGAGGTAGAAATCTTCGACGTTTGGGGAGTAGACTTCATGGGACCTTTCCCACCATCTTGTGGAAACCAATACATACTTCTAGCTGTAGATTAGGTTTCGAGATGGGTTGAAGCTATTGCCTCTCCAACTAATGACGCCATGGTTATTGTCAAGTTCTTTAATAGAACTATTTTGCCAAGGTTTGGGACACCACGGACCATGATTAGTGATGGAGGTTCACACTTTATTGCCCGTCGATTAGAAGCTCTACTAGCTAAGTATGGGGTGACTCACAAGATCGCCCCTCCCTAACACCCACAAACAAGTGGGCAAGTGGAAATTTCAAATAGAGAGATCAAGGGCATCCTTGAGAAGACGGTGTCAAAGACAAGGAATGATTGGTCTTTGAAATTAGATGATGCGCTATGGGCGTATAGGACTTCATACAAGACTCCCATAGGTACAACACCATACAACCTTGTGTATGGGAAGTCTTGTCATCTCCCGGTGGAGCTAGAATACAAGGCGTACTGGGCTGTGAAGTGGTTGGACTTCGGCATGAAGGAAGCGGTTGAGAAGCGCCTCTTGGACCTTAATGAGCTTGAAGAAGTTCGCTTGAACGCCTATGAGAGCGCCAAGATCTACAAATAAAGGGCGAAGCGTTGGCATGATAAGCATATCATTCCAAAGGACCTCAAAGAAGGAGATCAAGTTCTCCTCTTCAATTCGAGACTTCGTCTCTTTCCAGGTAAGGTTAAATCTCGTTGGACTGGACATTACCTAACCAAACGTGTTTTTCCCCATGGCCCAATTGAAGTATGGGTGAAAAGAGCGGAAGTTTCAAGGTGAATGGCCAACGTCTTAAGAAGTATTCATCGGAGCTTCCAGTTGAGGAAATCGCTCCGATTGTCCTCGAATAAACCCAGGAACGGTCTAGCTACGGACCCAAAACAAGAGCTTCTTAGGAGGCAACCCAAGGTATTGCCTCTGCATTTTTGTTTTTCTTTCTCAGTTTAGTTTAGTTTAGTTGTTTTTTTCTTTGTTTTTCCCTCGATACCTCCCGGTATGTTATGTTTTTGGATGTTGGAATAAGGGATGGGCAAAGCAAAGAAGCAAAAGTTGGAAGAAATTGAGGAAACTTGAATTTTGGCACACAACAAAGACTTTCATGCCCTAAACCACGGTCGTGGAAGTAAGAGGTGGCCGCAATTTCCCAAAAACCTGACACAAATCAGCAGAACCACGGTTCCGTACATTTCCACGGCCGTGAATGCCCCGAGTGACCGTGATTTTCAAAAATTTTACGGTCACTATATAAACCACCTTCCTTCACAAAAACACAACCAAAACCCAATTCCACGCCCAAAACCACGCCAAGAATCGCCGACTACCTTCCTTAACCCGTAATCCTTCATCCGGAGTCCGATTCGATCGATTCTTCAGCCTAAAGTGGAGCAATTTCAACCATCTACAAGATCCAAGCAACAAACTGAGTGAACAATCCACGCTGGCAAAGGAATTTGGATTTGAAAGATCCAAACCCTAGGTTTTTCTCCCTTTTCTCTACTTTGTCAATTTGATTCAATTACTTCGCAAGAATTTAGGAGAATTGGACGAATTTGGAATTGGAATTAGTCTAGGATAGTGATTGTTGAGTTTGGTGTGGATTTGCTGAGTTTTGAGAGAAACAGACCAGAACCACGGTCTCCGTACATTTCCACGGCCGTGGTTTACCAAGAACAGACCGTGGTTTCCACTATTGTTGTGAAAAATGTTTAGGAGGAAGTCTAGTTGGAACAAGAAGAGGAAAGATGATAGTTCCTCCTCCTCCCAACCTCCCCCTAGTGAACCACTGAAAGGTGATGGAATCACTATTAATTAGGATAGTTTTTAGAGTCTTTTTATTGCATTTGTGTCGGTTTATGCTACTAACTCCTTGGTCCAGAAGAAGAAAACTAAAAGAAGCTAAAGAAGGAGTTATAAGCACTTAGGAGTGAAGATCGTTCACGAAGCAAGGTTTTTGTTGCTTCACCGCCCCAACGGAGCCTTGTCACCGCCCATGCGGGTGACGCCTTACTCCAGAGCACTCCCTGCGCCTTCGCCAACGCCAGCCACGAAGACGGTCACAACACCTGCGCCAACCCCTAGCGCCCCTGCGGTGACTTGCCCTGAAGAAGCGAAGACCATCGCCCCTGCACCTCAACCTGGGAGCTGGAAGATGAACAGGCTGTGTCACCGCCCCTGCGTTGACATAGGGACGCCCCAACGGCTTGGCATCAGAAACGGCAGGAAGTTGAAGGGTCAGACATTTGAAAAGTATTAAAGGTCCGCCCCTGCGGGATTGTGTAGCCGCCCCTACGGTCATGAAGAAGATCAAGCGTTTTTGCCTTCACCGCCCCTGCGGAGTTGAAGGCCGCCCCTGCGGTTTAACGACAGAAGCTTTACTCCGGCTGTTTACACCACCTTTATGGCATTAAAGGTGGTTGTTTTGGACCGGCCATTTACTCCTATTTAGTGTCTTTTGTAGTATTAATAGTCCTTGGTTGATTGCTAGAATCATCCAACTTATTATCCACTTTTTCCATTTAGGTTATCTTGCTACCTTTGTAATGAGTTGCTAACTCCCTTGCTACATTGGGTTGCTTTGAAGTTGCGTTGTTACTTTAGTTGTAAGTTTTCTTTAATATAAGTTTTCATTCAGTAATGCTTTGTGTTTCCTTGATCTCCATTGTCTAATTGCATGTTTTACTATTACTTGAGATTGATCACCTTAGGTTCTAAAGTGCATGCAAACAACTAGGATTAATAGGTTCCGGGTTCGGGTGTTTAATCTAGTAGTAAACTTTAAGTAATAACGGGTTGTAATTACTTAAAGAAAAGGAATACAAATATAAAGATAAGCTTAACGGTTTTAATCTTTTCTTTATATCCCTTAGTCTTTGTTTGAAAGCTAACTTGTTATTTGTTCTTGTAGGTTTACGGAACACTAACCTGTTAAGTTTTGTTGATGTCGGTCGGCTCAACACATATATATGATCGAGACGGGAGATTACTTGAAAACTTGTTAAAGGAACTCACCAAAGTCGCAATTGCATGCTAAGAATCAACCTAGTGTACATTCATCCATTATTGTCTTACTTGCTGCGTTATTCGTTTTCATAACTTCTCGTGCATCAATTTAACCAAACCCCCCCCCCCCCCTTGTTACTTGTTTCTATAATCAATAATTGCATCAAATAAAACACCTTAACTCTCTTGGGTTCGACCCTTACTTAACCACTATACTTGTTTTAGTGCTAAGTCGGGATTTACTTTTGATTGGTATAGACGACCATAGAAATACCGTTAGTCAAATTTTGGCGCCATTGCCGGGGAGTTTAGTGTTTTATTTTATTGTTATTATTGATTATTGGTTTGAACCATTTTTATGGTTCAAGCCCGTGCTACTAACTCCGGCTTTGCTTCTTTTGGTCCAAAAATTGAGAGAACGCACATTCGGCAACGAAGACAACAACAACTCCAACAAGAAATGGTTGATCGTACTCTTCGTCAACTTACTCAGCCCACTTTGGCTCAAAACCCTCTTGCGGTTACCATACCGGCATTAGGGGAAGGAATCAACTTTGAGCTCAAGCCGGGTCTCATTCACTTGCTTCCTTCTTTCCATGGGCTAAGTGGTGAAGACCCCATCAAACACCTTGGGAAATTTTATACCGTGTGTATGAGCATGAAGCCGGCCAATATCACCGAAGAGCAAATCAAGATGAGGGCATTCGGCTTCACGCTCAAAGATTCAGCGGATGATTGGTATTACCACCTTCCATCTGGGAGCATCGACACTTAGAAGAACCTTCACAAGGCGTTTTTGGAGAAATACTTCCCAGCCAAGAAGGCAATAGCTTGAAGAAAGCTATAAGGAACATCGAGCAAGAGGCGAACGAAACTCTCTACGAGTATTTCGAAAGGTTTGCACGCCTCCGATCCAGCTGTCCTTTTCACGGATATTCAACTCAAGATCTAGTCTTGTACTTGTACAATGGCTTGCTAGACAATGAAAGGAGGATCGTCGATGCAGCTTGCGGAGGTAATATTCTTAACTCTACTCCTGACCTAGCTTTGGGAAAGATACAGGAACTAGCAGAAGGAACCCGGAACTTTGGAAGGACCCCGTCCAAGAAAGGTGTTCATGTTGTAAATACCGGGAAGAGTGAGATCTCCACTGAGCTCGCGGAGCTGAAGGAAATGGTGAAGAGACAAACACTTATGGCAATCCCACAAAAGCTCAAAGCTTGTGGAGTGTGTGCTGACCCATACCATCCAATGGACATGTGTCCACAAGTCCAGGATGACGATGCTGAGGTGAACACAATGGGTTATGGATAACCACAACAGCAAAGGCCTAGGAATGATCATTATGCACAAAATTTCATGCCAAACTGGCGTGACCAACATAATTTCCATTGGAAGGATCAACAAAACCAACAACAGCAGCCCCATCAAGGTAAGTATCAATCAACTGAGGATATGTTATAGGTTTTGACTAAACACCTTGCTACTCATGTCCAAACAACAGAATCTAGCATCAAGAACCTTGAAAAACAGGTTGGTCAAATGGCGGAAGCCATTACAAGGATTGAAACTAGGTCCTCCGGAGGATTACCTTCACAGATGGTTATAAACCGAAAGGTGATGCTGGAGGAGGCTCAATCATAGAGGTAGAGTCCTTACGTGGAGCAAACGACGTAAAACAAAGGCGCTGCTCGGGAGGCAAACCGAAGGAATTAGAAGAGGAGCCTCTGTCAAGAAAACCGCCCCTGCGGCCCAGGGTCCCCACCCTTGCGGTGACACCCATGCTCGGCGCCACCCCCGGCGCTGGGCCAGAGCCTGAAACATGCTAGTCACCGCCCCCGCGGTGACTCCCCCACGCCCCTGCAGCGGCCATCCTTGACACTTATCCTCGGCGCCACGCCCGGCGTCGAGGCTGCGTACCCCTCTTCCTTGTCACCGACCCCGCGGTGACAAACGCCACCCCTACGGTCTTATTAAGGAAAGAAAAAAAATACACTCCCAAAAATAACCTACAACTACCACCCCTTTTCCCCCCTCTCCATTCACTCTTCGAACCCTACACTGCCTCACCTCCCACGCCCCTGCGCCCTCCGGAATCTCTCACACGCCACCTTGTGCAAACGCTCCCGCGTCACCTCCGGCGACCTAGCCACAACCGCCCCTGTGACGCCGGCCCTCACCACCACCACACACACCCTACATCTCACTCTATAACGCCCTCGCCCTCACACTTTCGCTCCTCACCACCGGCGACACTCACAGCAACAACGAAATCACCGGAACAGCGCCAGCACCGCCACCTTCATAGGCTCCCAAAAATCGCCCTCTGCACTTCTCCCGCCCCTGCGCCTGCAAGCTCCCGCACATGCGCCTTGCCGCCCCTCCGCCTACTTCAGCCGCCCCTGCGGAAAACACAACAGAGGATTTGTCTCTTACTTAATTTTCTGAACTTTCTAATTCCTTTGCTTATTCAACTGCAAGAGATGGAAAACCAGAGGAAATATAAGTTGTCAAAAGCTAAGAAGGAGTGGTATAGGATTGTGCACGGTCGGGATGTGTATGCAACCCGATTTTTGGACGTTCCTACTTTGGAAAATTTGGGCATGCTAGAGAGCATGCAGGCATTCCTCAACAATGCTGGGCTCGGTGATTTTCTTATAATGAGTGCTCCAACACACCCCGAGCTCAGCCGCCAATTCATCGCCACATTCAAGATGGAAACGGTGGACCACAGTTGCGTTGGACTTTCATTCAAGTTCAACAAAAGGAAGTACACATTGGACTACACCCAACTGCAGGATGCATTAGGGGTTACCATTGCCGCCTCCGACGACTGGTGGGAACCTATCCTGACACCCGACTTGATGGAGTTGGTGCAGGCCGCCACCAAATCTAAGTTCCATGTAGGGGGTGAGTATTCCAACAAATTCACTCACCCCTGTTTGAGGCTCATCTTTAAGATCTTCATGAGTGTCTTCTGTGTACACAAGGAGGAGAATAAGGTCGCTCTCAAGGACCTTCCATTGCTATACACCTGCCTCCCCACGAAAGATTGGGTACCAGTTTGGCCATACCTCTTCCTTACCGCTTTCAAACGGATTAGGAAGAATGAGCCACGAGACATTGTGGGAGGTGGGGTCATCTCCTTGTTAGCTGCACAGGTGATGGATCTCCCTGACTTGGAGGACGGTCTAGAGGCGCCACTGTATACGGAAGGGATGATGAGGAGGTGGAGGCTCCTCGGGAGAGACGGGGAGAACCTCTTTTGGCTCTCATTGGCAGATGGGAGTCACATCACATACCTCCCCGACCACTTCCACTTGGAGACGAGCTCTCTGAGTTGTACGTACTAGCTGACCCCGTTCCTCCGAGACGGCTTCAGGAGGACATTGTTGGGCAATATGATGCGGCCTCTAGCCGAGCCCCTGTTACTGATGAGGAGATGCCTACTGCAGCACTGGATGACAGTCAGGCCATGGAGAGTCTTCAGGCTCAGATGGCAGCCTTGACCACACATCATCAGGCATGGCAGACCGAGTACCAGCGGTCCATGCTTGAGCAGTAGCACGCGTGGCAGTCTAGCTTCGCCTCCTCCATGACCACCCATTTTGACCGCCGCCAAGATGCTTGGCAGGCGGCTCATCAGCAGCAGTTAGAGACTCAGCAGCTGGCTTGGCAAGCTAGCTACGAGATTTCATTTAGAGAGAGGATGGAGGCTCAAGAGGACCGCATCGACACGCTCTACCGCCGGCAGGAGCACTTCTTCCGCTACTTTCCATACCGACCGGAGGAGGGTCCGGATGGTCCAGCTGGACCATCCTACTGAGTGGTATACTTCTCTTTCCTTTTCCACATTTATCTTTGCCTCATTTCCACTTTAAGGGCAAAGTGTTCTTCAAGTATGGGGGAGGGACATATCATTGCATGTATAGTTTCCTTTGAGTTGTTTTGCTTTGAATCTTATGAAATTTGAAATTCATATTAAAAAAGAAAGAAAAAAGAAAGAAAATGAAAAAAGGCATGAAAATCCTTGTATAAACCGAAAACCCGAAAGGTCGGTTTAGGTAAAAAGAAGGTAGTCCGACCAAACCTTAGGTTGGTGCAAAATTGGACTTGAGGGATGTAAGTTCAAAGTGAGATCATCAATGAAAAGAAGAAGAGTGGCAAGGTGAAAACCCGGAAGGACACCTTAGCAAAATGAGTGACACCAAGTGTAGGTTTCCCTTCCGGAGTTTGGCGACATAAGAAGGGGAGTCATAAGGAGGTTGTCCGGGTAGGCCACTCTTGGAGCAATAAGAATGGTAGTTTCTCACCTTTTTCTCACATTTCCTCTCTTTTCCTTCTTTCTTTCTTGGCTTTTCTTTTGTTTTCATTATCTTTTCTGCTTGCCCATGCTTCCTGAGGCCTTTGAGTCTAGTTGCTGTCATTTGTTTTACTCGGGACGAGTAAAAGGTCAAAGTATTGGGGAGTTTGATAGGTGATGGAATCACTATCAATTAGGATAGGTTTTAGAGTCTTTTTATTGTATTTGTGTCAATTTATGCTACTAACTCCTTAGTCCAGAAGAAGAAGACTAAAAGAAGCTAAAGAAGGAGTTATAAGCACTTAGGAGTGAAGATCGTTCACGAAGCAAGGTTTCTGTTGCTTCACCGCCCCAACGGAGTCTTGTCACGGCCCCTGCGGGTGACGCCTTACTCCGGAGCGCTCCCTGGCCCTTCGCCAGCGCCAGCCACGAAGACGGTCACCGCAATTGCGCCAACTCCTGGCGCCCCTGTGGTGACTTGCCCTGAAGAAGCGAAGACCAGCGCCCCTGCGTCTTTGCATGCGCCTCAACCTGGAAGCTGGAAGATCAAAAGGCTGTGTCACCGCCCTTGCGTTGACATAGGGACGCCCCGGCGACTTGGCATCAAAAACGGCAGGAAGTTGAAGGGTCAGACGTTTGAAGAGCATTAAAGATCCGCCCCTGCGGGATTGCCTACCCGCCCCTGCGGTCATGAAGAAGATCCAACGTTTTTGCCTTGACCGCCCTACGGAGCTGAAGGCCGCCCCTGCGGTTTAACGACAAAAGCTTTACTCCGGTTATTTACACCACCTTTATGGCATTAAAAGTGGCTGTTTTGGGCCTGCCATTTACTCCTTTTTAGTGTCTTTTGTAGTATAAATAGTCCTTGGTTGATTGCTAGAATCATCCAACTTATTATCCACTTTTTCCATTTAGGTTATCTTGCTACCTTTGTAATGAGTTGCTAACTCCCTTGCTACATTGGGTTGGTTTAAAGTTGCGTTGTTACTTTGGTTGTAAGTTTTCTTTAATATATGTTTTCATTCAGTAATGTTTTGTGTTTCCTTGATCTCCATTGTCTAATTGCGTGTTTTACTATTACTTGAGATTGATCACCTTAGGTTCTAAAGTGCATGCAAACAACTAGGATTAATAGGTTCCAGGTTCGGGTCATTAATCTAGTAGTAAACTTTAAGTAATTACGGGTTGTAATTACTTAAAGAAAAGGAACACAAATATAAAGATAAGCTTAACGGTTTTAATCTTTTGTTTATATCCCTTAGTCTTTGTTTGAAAGCTAACTTGTTATTTGTTCTTGTAGGTTTACGGAACACTAACATGTTAAGTTGTGTTGATGCCGGTTGGCTCAACACATATATATGATCGAGACGGGAGATTACTTGAAAACTTGTAAAAGGAACTCAGCAAAGTAGCAATTGCATGCTAAGAATCAACCTAGTGTTGATTCATCCATTATTGTCTTACTTGATGCGTTATTCGTTTTCATAAGTTTTCGTGCATCAATTTAACCAAACCCCCCCCATTGTTACTTGTTTCTATAATCAATAATTGCATCAAATAAAACACCTTAACTCTCTTGGGTTCGACCCTTACTTAACCACTATACTTGTTTTAGTGCTAAGTCGGGATTTACTTTTGATTGGGTATAGACGACCATAGAAATACAGTCAGTCAACCACCATCACCACCACCTCCTACAATCCCAATTATCCATGAAGATTACCAAGGAGCCTTAGAAAGGATTGAGAAGAGGGCAAACATAGGACCTCGATACCTTGTCCTAGAGGAGCTTGAGCCGCTCAATGTTGTGAACGATTTGACTTGGCTCTTGGGTAGAGCCGGCTTGATCATCTTCTCCGCTATTAGAGAGGATGCCTATGAGGAGATAACAAGGGAGTTTGTGACTTCCTTTGAGCATAGCCATGTAAACCGAATGGTCTCCTTTAGCCTAATGGAGCAAAACTATGAGTTCTTCATCATTCAGTTTGGAGCCTTCTTTGGGTTCCATGAAAGCTTCAATGGTAGGTTTCCTAGCGGAGTGTATGCTAAGGATTTTTGGGAGGATATAGGCATGATTTATGCTAAAGAGGATCGTTGGCAACCAGTCGACACCAAGCCTAAACTCATCTACCATCTAGCCTTGAAGATAGCTCATAGGGTCCTTTCGGAGTGTCTTTTCCCTAGGACCGAGTGCCCACAAAAGATCAAAACCGATGAGCTATTCCTCCTCTATTGTATGCTTACCGGTAGATCCGCCGATTGTGCCACCCTCCTTGCCTCCACCATTAGCAAGTTGAAGAACAAAAAGGCCGGGAACATAGGTTATGGGGGTATGGTGACTCACACAGCCACTCATTTGGGGATTGACTAATCCGCATGTACTAGGATAGCGGCGAGACCTTTGGGTCTCAACGGGCTTATTACTAGAGGTATTATCTTTCCCCACCACCAAGCTCCACCTGCCGCAGCCATGCCATGGGAGGAAAGAGGTGGTAGAGGTATCCAATGGCTTCCCGAGTACTCTATTATGCTAGGCTGCCAAAATTGGAAGGAGACCTTCACATCCATGCATGCGAATATACTTGTAGCCCCTCCATATGTTCCGGATGAGGTCCCAGCTGGGGATGATGATGAGGAGATGGGAGGAGGAGATGATCATGATTTTGGTACATTCCCGGACCAGCCGACCGACTTCCCGGACCCACCTAGGCGATCTCCCCGACCTTCTAGACCTTCCGGTTCCTCTTCTTCACGGAGGGCTACCGTGAGTGAGAGGCCGACGTGGATGGAGACTCCACTCGCTTGGTATGGAGAGCAGCCATCATGGATGGGAGCTCCTCCTCCATGGTATGATCACCCACCGGTGGCACCGACTGCTCCTGAGGACGCTCTTACATGGTATGGCCAGCAGCCAGATTGGTATTCACAATTACCGGGATGGGCGACCGATCTTTCGAGGAGAGTGGGAGATCTAGAGATCCGACAGGAGGCTCATGACGTAGAGTGCCAGGAGAACGCCCGTATCTTGAGGGACGTTTACCACCAGCAGTTTGGGCGGCCTTTTAGCTCGGATTTCTTTCCATATCCACCGCCTCCTCCTCCACAATGATGATGATGAGACCACCGCCGGTTAGAGCCGCTCCACCACCATTAGTGAGTTTCTTTTGCTTTTCTTTTCTTTTCTTTATTTCTTTTGAACATTGAGGATAATGTATGTTTCAAGTATGGGGTGGGGTGTGACTATCGTTGGTAATAACTCTACTCACTTTGCTTTTCATGGCTATGAACACTTGCATGTTTCTTTTCATTGTCACACGTTTCATTTTTGCATTGCATGAAAAAGGCTTTGAAAAACCCATAAAAATTTGAAAATTTTGAAAAGATTTTGTGCTTCTCAGATTAGAGATGATTTCTATGATGAAAACTACTTGTGGAATGAGTTTTTTATGACAATTGTATGCTTGAATTGAATTATGAATTGTGAAGAGATTGAGTATGTTGCTTATCCTTCCTTGCAAGTTTCATAATGTGAAGGTTTTTATCTAAATCATACTGAGAAACGAAGGTTGAAACCACAATATAAGTCCTTATACTTCTTTATGAAATGATTAAGGCACCTCGATTTTCTTACTTCTTTCTTTGATCATTTAGCCCCTCAATGAAAATAATTGCCTCCTTTACCTATCCGGGATTTAGGAAGAGTTGATTTTGGCATGTTTGATGTGGGAGGGCCATGAAAGCAATTGTTTGAATCCAAAGTGTAGGAAATTATAGGTTTGGGGAAGTCAATCATGACGATGAGTAACTCGGCACCATTCACAAGCCGGGTGTTTGTGTCTTGCCAAAGTCGGATTGCGAGATATTCCTAACGGATTATGGTATGTGCATCAAGGGTTTGAGGCATCTCGAAATTGAGAAACACCAATCTCCTAGGCTTCGTTTTTGTGCACCGCTGTCCATAACTCCAAAAGTAAAGTCGAAAAATTATGTGCAAAAAGTCTAGAGCAAAGCTCTAAGTTGGTGGTTAGTTCAAATGGTGATAAGAAAAGAGTTTGTGTTGTTCCTTCTTCCCAGATTCATACACCACATTCCTTTACAAATTTCTTACCTTTTTCCGTATTCTTGGCCTTACTTGAAAGTCCTTGAGATCATAAGAGTGTTATTTAAATTAGTGATCTAAATTGAAGTTTCACATGCTTGATTTTGACAATCCTTGAAGGTTATGATGTTTGTCTTGAAGTATTTGCAATTTATGAAGTTCCTTTCCTTTGCATATTTTGGTTTATATATATGAACGTTTTCAAGAATAAATGAAGCAAGGTTTGAGGATGATCTATTGATTAGAAGCACATCAACCAAAAAGTTTGTTTTGTTTTGCAATCATATTTCATTCTACCATATATTCTAAGCTTTGGAAAACCTTGCTTAGGGACATGCAAGTGGCAAGTATGAGGTATTTTGTTAGTATAAAATATGACTATATCTTAGGCACTTGTTTTAGTAGTTTTTCCCTCTTTATTGTGTTCTTAGATATGAGTTTGAAGCAATTGTAAGCTTATTCACCCACTTTGTCGATATAGAGATCTACACTAGCTTTGTTTTGTTTTTAGGTGAATAGAGGCTTGGATTGGAGCAAAATGAGGAAGGAAAGGAGTATTTGATCATGCTCGATGGCAAGGAGATGCATTAGAGAGGCTAAGGAAGGAGTATAAATGAAGAATGTCACGAAACAAAGGCAAAAACAAAGAGTTTGGAAGTCCACGCCCTGAATTACGGTCGTGGAGAAGACATTTGAAGAACAACGCCCTAAATTACGGCCGTGGATTTGGCAACATGATCATGGAAGTGAGTTTGGAGCTCAACAGAAAGTTACACGGTCTAAACCACGGCCGTGGAAAGTTGTTCATGACCGTGATTTTGTGACGTGTCATATTTGCCACGTCAGCAACGTTATTGGGCTTTTCCCGTAACCCTATTTTCGCCTATAAGAAGGCTTGAGAAGAGAGTTTCGAGGACCTTCGCTTAGACCCTCGTGAGAGCTTTGGAAGACGGCAGCCTTAGGGTTTCCATTTCGACCTTGAGGATTGGAGATTCGTGAAAGACGTGATTTCGGAGATTGTGTACATTTGGATATTCTAGGGTTTTCATTGGAGAAAGGATTGACATCCCGTTCTTTGTGGTTTCTCTAGACCATTGTGAGGATTTCTTATTCCATTTTCTGAATCCATAAACATACTTCCTTTGTTATTCGGATTCGAGATTGTTTTTTATTGTTATTTGAGTTTTTGAGGGTTTTCCATCTTTCATTCTTCTTAATTTGATTATTGATATCATAGTAATGATTATTGGCTAAAACCCTTTAGCAATTCTAAGGTGAAGGGTCGATAGTTATGGCTTAGATGATGATAGATCGATCGTAACTTGATTGGACCGTAACAGTGTGAGAAACATCGTCGACACCCTAAACCACGGTCTGTTCTTGAGTTCCACGGCCGTGGAATCTCAAGATCCAGCCGTGATTTTCCCTGTTTTATGACTTTTGCTTTTTTATTTAATTCAAAGTTAAAGATTTGCTTTAACCTAGCCTTTGCTTGCCTTTTCTAGGTAGTAGTGAGACTCAACATCCTCTATTTTGGTTTCAAGTGTCACAACCTTAACTGTTTTGGCTTGTGTTTGATTCCTTGGGTTTGGGCATGAGTATTTGAGATTAATTCTTGTCTTTATATCCTTTCTATACTGCAGCCTCAACAACCTTTATAGAGAGAGTCTTTGGGTAAGACATATAGGGTTTTGGAACTTCTTCGTACATTACCTTACTTTAGTTATGCCTTTGCAATCTCAACTCTGTCCTTACATCTATAGTATATCTTGAATCGATTGCCACAATTAGATACCTGGATCTTTAGGGTTGCTATTTTCCCCAATATTTGCAAAGCTTTTATATTATTACTTGCTCGATTAGATCAAAACTGAATTTGACTCCCCAAATCCCTGAGTTCGATAGTCTGGAATACTTGCTTAACTACGGGTTCACTTTCTTTTGTTTCAGTTTTATAATTAAAACTTATTTGCACGCACACTTTGAGGCGAACAGAGCCCAATGCATGTAGTTCCGAAGAAAGGAGGGATGACCGTTGTGACGAATAAGAACAACGAGTTGATTCCAACAAGGACCGTTACGGGCTGGAGGATGTGCATCGATTACAGGAAGCTGAACGTGGCCACTCGGAATGACCATTTTCCACTACCCTTCATCGACCAAATGCTTGAACGGTTAGCTTAGCATTCCCATTTTTGCTATCTAGATGGTTATAGTGGATTCTTTTAGATTCCTATCAATGCGGATGATCAAGAGAAGAGTAATTTCACTTGTCCATGGTGGACATTCGCTTATAGGAGGATGCCATTCGGATTGTGTAATGCACCCGCTACCTTCCAGCGTTGTATGATGGATATCTTTTCCAAGTACATAGAGGAGATCATGGAGGTATTCATGGATGCCTTTTTGGTATATGGTTCCTCTTTTGATAATTGCTTGTCTAACCTTTCTCTAGTGCTGCAACATTGTGAAGATACTAATCTTGTTCTGAATTGGGAGAAGTGTCACGTTATGGTTAGTGAAGGAATTGTGTTAGGACACCTCGTTTCCAACCGAGGTATTGAGCTCTATTAAGCTCGATCGAGCTAAGATCGAGACTATTGAGAAACTTCCTCCCCCTTGTTTTATTATGGGTGTGCGGAGTTTTCTCTGGCATGCAGGTTTCTACAGGAGGTTCATCAAGGATTTCTCGAAGATTTCTAAACCACTCACTAATCTCTTGAATAAAGATGTTGTTTTTGAGTTTTTGCAGGAATGCCTTGATGCGTCTTACAGGATAAAGGAAGCGTTGATCACCGCTCCTATCATTCAACCTCCCGACTGGAATTTGCCCTTTGAGATCATGTGTGATGCGAGTGACGTGGCCGTAGGAGCGGTACTTGGACAAAAGAAGGATGGCCGGACCAATGCCATTTACTATGCTAGCAAGACGCTAGATGAAGCTCAACTGAACTACGCCACCACCGAAAAGGATCTCTTCGCGGTTGTATATACTTTTGAGAAGTTTCGCTCTTACTTAGTAGGAGCGAACATTGTTGTTTACATTGACCATAGAGCTATTCGTTACTTTCTTGCTAAGAATGATGCAAAGTCGCGTCTTATTCGATGGATTCTCTTGCTTCAAGAGTTTGACCTAGAGATTCGCGATAAGAAGGGGTCCGAGAATTCTGTTGCGCATCACATCAGCCGGCTACCTCCCTCCTCGCGCGGGGAGGACGACCTACCCATAGATGATTCATTCCCCGATGAGCACTTGCATTTGCTGGAACGTTTGATAGACTTCTTTATCTCACCCCATGATGAAGGTGAAGTATGGGGTGAGGACACCTTCCAGCATGTTTAAGAATGATGTACGGTCCAACTAGCGACCTTAAATCAAGCGCTTCTTGTGAGGCAACCCAAGGTATTGTTTTCTCTTCCCTTTTCTAGCTTAGTTTAGATAGTTTGCTTTTTCTTTGCTTTGCTTTATTTTTGGCGTCCTAGACATAAACAAGGTACTTTCTAAGGAAGAATTACACCTCAGGAGCTACACTGGAAGGATAGAAGTTCAAGAAATTGAGAAGACGAAGTTTGACTGAGACACATCTCGGTTGCTGTCACAGCACCTCGACCGAGATGTTCTTGAGGCAACCGAGGCGACTAGGTCTGACATCCAGTCAGACACCTCGGTCCGGTCGGGACCACCTTGAACGAGGTGAAATCAAATTCAACGAGGGGTATAAAAGGCGAAGCGGATTTCTCTCTCCTCACATTTCCCTCTGAACTTCAACCTCAACCGCGGCATACCACATCTCTCCACTCTTCGATTCTTGCTCGTTTCTTGCAATTTTTGAATCGATTGCACTGGAGGAAGTAAGAGGATCGGATTTCAAGCACCAAACTGCAAGAAAAACGCTCCGAATTTGCGGAATCTGGTTAATTCATTCGAAAACCCTAAATTCTCTTCTTTTACTGGTTTTAGACAGATCTGGCTTTGGTTGCCATCCATTATTGCTGAAAAAGATATATGTACCCCATAGGAACCAATTGGTAGTGATTTGGGGGAAAATAACTTGAAAATCAAAGAGTTGAAATCGAACAGCCGGTCGCCTCGGTCCATTCGTGCTGTGTCTCGGGCGAGGTGTTCTTCAGACTCTTAGGGCAACCAAGGTGTTCTTCAGTCAGAATCATGAGTAGTAGATCCGATTGTCAGATTGTTCTAAGAGATGGTCCCATTGGTTCTACCCCTTCTTCTGCATCTCATCCCACTATACCGGTGATCCATGAGCGTCACCAGGCCGTCTTTGACAGGATATGCAGGCGTCCTATAGTTGCCCATGATTTTTAGATGTTGCTGCCTTCGAGTGCCTCCACATGGAGGAGGACTTGAGGAAGATGATTTCTATGGTAGGGCTGGAGGAGTTTATGGAGATTCGAGCTCCAGCCTACCTCGAGCCGACGATGGAGTTCGTGAGTTCTACCACTCACGTCCCTGAGAGGAACAACATCAAGTACCGGTTGCTGAACCGGAATTATATTGTGCCAATGGATTAGTTTTGAGAGGTATTTGGCTTCCCGACTCCCACCGTGACTGACTTTCCTTCCCGAGCCATAGCTCGAGACTTCTAGGGCCAGATAGCCCATGTGGTGGAGCACAGTGATAGATGGAGACCTGGGGACTCCAGAGAGCGTATTATCTTCCACCTAACTTTCCGTCTTGCCCACCGCATATTCAACGAGACACTTCTGGCGCGTACTAAGACCTCCGAAGATCAGATAGGGTGAGCTACTGAGTTTATTTTGTATGGTGACTGGTGGAGTGCCTAACTTTGGAGGCATGCTGGCTGAGGACTTGCATAGGATCAAGGGCAAGTCCAAGGGAGACATGTGCTGCGGAGGATTGGTGACCCATATTGCTACAGTCATGGGTTTGGATCTGAGTGCATGTACAGTGATAGCGGCTGCGAAGCCGCTTGGACTTCAGGAGATGATCACGAGGCGCATTTTGGTTCCTCGTGGTCTTAGTACACCGTACGTCCCTATACATTGCGAGGCGACTGCTCCTCAGGGCATTCTTTGGCCAGCTCAGTTCACAGTCTTTGACCAGAAGTACTGGTCTTCTGCTTGGCTTCCCTACATGCAGGATGCTAGAGATGTTGCACCGGCTGAGGATGACGAGGAGTATGATGATGGTGGAGCTGCCATGGAGAGTGGTACTGATACCGCCGGTCCTAGTGTGCCAGTTGTCGATCTAGATGACGAGATGACAGAGGAGGAGGCAGCAACACCATCACGACCAGCCTGGCGCAGAGTCCGCAGGCTCAGAGATCCAGTAGCTCACCGACGGATTGTTGAGCAAACTGAGCAGATGATCGACTCCTACGCAACTATGACAGTGCATACATCCCAGCGTTTTGAGGATGAGCGTAGATACACTGATGGTTGGATGCATCAAATTGGGAGGCGGCTGCTCCTCAGGGCATTCTTTGGTAAGCTTAGTTCATAGTCTTTGACCAGCAGTACTGGTCTTCTGCTTGGCTTCCCTACATGCAGGATGCTAGAGATGCTGCACCGGTTGAGGATGAGGAGTATGATGATGGTGGAGCTGCCATGGAGACTGGTATTGATACCGCCGGTCCTAGTGTGACAAATGTCGATCTAGATGACGAGGCGACAGAGGAGGAGGCAGCAACACCATCACGACTAGGCCGGCGCAGAGTCTTCATTCTCAGAGATCTAGTAGCTCACCGACGGATTGATGAGCGGATTGAGCAGATGATCGACTCCTATGCAGCTATGACAGTGGATACATCCCACAACTTTGAGGATGAGCGTAGATACACTGATGGTTGGATGCATCAGATTAGAGAGAGTCAGCATTACCAGCAGCGCATGATGGAGATCCAGTTCCATCATATGATGGGGTATCCATTTGATCCATCTCAGCACCCCTACATCCCACATCCACCACCACCACCACAACTAGCTGACCACGATTAGAGCTTGCATGGATTTCTTTTCTTTATTTATTATGCAGTTCAGCTAGGTCCGGTGAGTTT
Source organism: Fagopyrum homotropicum (assembly GCA_033239125.1). NCBI lineage: Eukaryota > Viridiplantae > Streptophyta > Magnoliopsida > Caryophyllales > Polygonaceae > Fagopyrum > Fagopyrum homotropicum. The sequence continues at coordinate 50,494,293 of BSWB01000007.1, read as the reverse complement.
CTTGTTCTTTGACTTATTTTGGTCCATTGGGACAATGTGTCTCAAGTATGGGGTATGTGGATGTACTTATTTGACTATGTGTGTATGATTGTATGACTCTTGATGGATATATATGATCTTATTTAGCTCTATGTGTTTATCTGCCATTACATGCATTCATACAGGTCTTTGTTTGAGAAAAACGTCAAAAACTGGTTTATGAAAAAAAAAATTTATGACCTCGACCAGGATGATTCTGGCCAAACGAGATTGAACATCTCGGATGATCTAGAACACCTCGATCGAGGTGGGTTCTTAACTAAGATTTTTCAAAACAATTTTGTGCTTCTTTTCTGGATATGACCTCAGTGATGATTCTGTTTGCAGATTGGTTTTGAAATCTTTATATGCTCTAAAGGTTTTATGATATGTTTAAGTTGGAAAATGCTTAGTTTGAAGTTTTAGCATATTTAATACTTTGTTTTTATCAAAAGTATGTTGGATTTGGAGGTTTACACCACATGATGAGTTCTATCACATTCTTCCTGGGATGATTAAGGCAATTCATTCTCTTCTCTTCTTCTTCTTCTTTATCATGCTTTAGCCCCTAATATACATATTTTCCTCCCTTTACCTATCCGGGAATTTGGAAGCAAGCAAGTGAAAAGCAAGTGAAAGTGAAGTTGAGATGTTGGCAGTGTTAGAAAAAAACAAATAGGTTTGGGGAAGTCAATCATGATGATGACTAACTCGGCACCATTCACATAGCCGGGTGTTTGTGTCTTGCCAAAGTCGGATTGAGCGATATTCCTAACGGGTCATGGTATGTGCATCTAGAGTTTGAGGCATCTCGAGAAATTGATGATTGATGATTTCCCAGTCTTCGGTTATTGTGCACCTCTGTCCATGCAACCCAAAAAGTAAAGTAAAATAAGCAAAGCTTATTGGTGGAAGATGTTGAGTTTCAAAGATAGTGAAGTAAGATCCTTTTCTCGTATTCTAGCACCACATACCCTATATACATCCCACCCTCACACGTTTCTTGACCCCTTTTGGAAGCCCTTGAGACCTCGAGCTTGTTGACTGACTTGGTGGTTTAAATTGGATTATACATGATTGATTTTCGATAAATATGATTTATTATGCATTCTATGATTTTATGCAAAGATGAACAACTTTCTTATATTTATAAAATGTTTTGATCATGTCTTGATTTTATTTGCCATGAAGCATACTCTTAGAGTGATCTATGAGTGGAGTACACCACCAAAATGTTTTGAAGCACTTTTCATTAATTTTTCTGACTTATAATCCATTCTATCTTGTATCTAAGATTTGGAACTTGCTTGGGGACAAGCAAGGGACAAGTATGGGGTATTTTGATAGCATGTATTATAGTCTATATTTTGGGGCTAGTTTATACGTTTTATCTTCAATAATCTGCATGTATGGATGTATATTATGTGATTATATTGTTGTTTCATCTACCTTTGCGGGAATCGAGATCTACACCTAGTTTTGTTGTAAATGTAGGTAAAATGGCATGTTTTGCATCGAAATGAGCTAAGGAACTAAGGAGTCATTGGAGCTACATTCTGGAACTTAAGGAAGAACTCATGAAGCATGGAAATGATTAAGAAGATTGACTTTGGACCAGATTCGAGAGATTTCACATTAGGTTGAGATTCACCTCGGTCAGCTACAATGTCACCTTGACTGAGGTGATCTTGAGGAGCGTCCCGACCGAGGCGAATACCCTGCGCCGGCGAGATCTATATTTTTGGCTGAGATTTTTTAATTTTGGAAAGAAGATATCATTATATTTTTGGGCTAAATTTATTGAAGGAAGATATTATTTTTGGGAGATCTATTTTAGAGATATGGATATATTTTATAGGAAATTATCTTTTTAAGATATTATTATCTTTGGAAGATAATTCTCCTATATAAAGGGTTGGTTTTTTCACAAATTCAACCATGCTTACATGCTAAGAGCATCCAGCAATTGATGGATTTTCTGGAAGCTTTGAAGGAAGGATTGAAGATCAAGGAAGGAAGAAATCTTGTTTGGAGTTAGCTTTTGAAGGAGTTTGTAAGACTTTCTTAGATTGTCTTTTTGATTTATTGTCTTTGCTGATTTGTGATTGAGGAACGCTTGGTTGTTTGATATTTGATTCAGTTATTGAGACCTTTTTCTTAAGATTTTCTTGTTTGAATATTGATTCCTTTTCCATTAAATTGATTATTGTTATCATAATGATTGTTGGCTAAGTTTCTTATGTGATTCTAGGGTGATTGACAAAAAGTTGTGGGAAAGACGATGATAGAATGATCTTAATCCCAGCAGGACCCTGAAAGCTCGAGTCTTTAACCTTAACCCTAGAACACCTCGCTCAGTCGTTGAACATCTCGGCCGGGATGGGATCTGACTGAACGAGGTGAACCTTTCTTGATCCGAAACTGAAGTTAAGTGTTCTAGTTTGCCAAATTCTATCCTTATTACACCTTTCCTGGTTTAATGCAAGCCTAGGATGAGACTTACCCGGTAATTCCTTTGCTTGTTTACCCAAGATCATGAGTGTAGGTAATAAAGGTTTATCCTTTATTGGAGTTTGAGTGTGCCTTCATTCCATCCTTGTGAGTTAGCCTGAGACTTACCCGGTAAAGGTTGATTCTATTCCCTTGGGTGGTGTGTTGGTTTGAGATTATAGTTCTTTTCCTTAGTACCTTGAGACTTACCCGGTAATAGGAGCTTTGGTTTGGGATAGTGAGTAGTGAGACTTACCCGGTGATCTATTCCCACCTTAGAAACACCTTCCCTTCCGTGTTATCTTTGAGATATTGAGTTTGAACCACAACTAGATGCTTTAATCCCTAGAATCCGCATTTCCCCTCACTTGACTTTATACATCATCTTGATTGCTTTAATTGCATTTGGTTAATTGCAATGTTTTACAACTGATTCTGTGCTTTGTTTCACCTAAGTCCCTGTGATCGATCCCTGGAATTCTTGCTTTTTATTACAATTGACCCGTACACTACGGGTTCGCATATTTTTTCAAGCATACTTCTTGTGTTATAAATATTAAAGCTTGCCCACACCGTTTGGAGCGAACACCCCCTCCCCCCCATAGTGTAGTTGAAGTATGGGGTGATTATTGTTAAAGCTCTAAGGTGAACGTACATAGATTGAAGAGGTATATGCCGAAAGCACCGGTGAAGAACATTGCTCCTCTTCACCTTGAGTGATTACCACGGGACATGGTCCAGCTAGAGACCTTAAAACAAGTGCTTCTTAGGAGGCAACTCAAGCTAATTCTTTTCTTTTTCTTTCTCTTTTTTATTTTTTTGATTTCTTTGTTTTCTTTGGTGTCTTTTGTGTTTTTTTGTCTTTGATTGATAAGACCTAGGTTTTCTTAAGAGAATGGATGATGAATTAAGTTGAGATTGCTGAAGGATGAAGGATTTTGTTAAAAAAGAAATACGGACCGTTCACTTCAGGAACGGGAGCAAATGTCTAAGAATCTCGGGCATAATGAAGAATCACGACCGAGGTTTGATTTAATTTAATTAATTCAACCGAGGTTTACAAAGTCAAATACACCCGCGACCAAAATTGTGGGCGGGACCAAAACCGCGACCGAAGTTTCTCAAATGTGAAGGCCGGAAGGAAAACCACGGTCCCGATATAAACTGGAAAACTACAGCCAAGACAAAACCGCGACCGTTGTTTATTTGAATTCAAGAGAGGGTATAAAAGCGAGAACACTTCATCTTCTTTAAACTCTTACCTTCAAACCCTAACTGCGGTGCCCCAATTTCTCCCAACCTATCAAATCTTCAAATCCTAACCAATTCAACCTCTAGACTCGCTCGAAAATCGATTTCCCCAATTCAAAACCCAGAACATTCGCCCTCTACATCAATCCTTTGATTCAAGCACGTTTGGTTCGAAGTGAGGCATCAATCAAGGTAGGAGGAAGAAAAGGAAGCAGTAGGAAGCAACAATTCGGCGAAAGCTTTAGAGATTTGCAAACCGCAAGGGATTTTGAAAAAACATGACATGTTCTTCCAAAACCATGGCCGAGATTTCTCAACCCAGGGCCCACAATTTCATTGTTGTGATGGATTTTTTTCATAGATCAACAAGAGAAATTGTTCCAAGGAGAGAATCTTCCTCTTCATCCCAGGAAGCACCAACAACACCTCATAACGTTCCAGTCATCCAGGAAAAACACAAGTCGAGGTACGAGAAAATTCAAAACCGCTCTATTATCGCACCTCACTACTTAGTTATAGAAGAACTTGATGTGCTGGACATTAGAGAGAGGACTTATATTGAATGATAGAAAGAGAAGGACTTGTTGTGTTTGTCGGAATTAGAGAATTGTCATATGCGGAGATAACGAGGGAATTTCTGAGTTCCTTCAATCATGACCCAAAGAAGAAAACTGCAAAGTTTAGGCTGATGAATATGAACCATAGTCACCCTGTTGAATTGTTTGGGAGTATGTTTGGATTCTCGGCTGCTAGTGCAAGAACCTTTCCTAGGACAGTAAAACCGAAAGATTTATGGGAGAGTATAGCCCTAGTTGTAGGTAGTGAGGATTAGTAGGCTACGGGAGACTCCAAGGCCAATAACATATATAATTTATCCTTCAAGATAGCTCGCAAGATTATGAGTGAGATGTTACTTGCACGTTCTGAGAGCCCACAAAAGTTGAAGGTGGGAGAGCTTTGTTTGTTATGGTTCATGGCTACCGGCACTATGCTGGATACCGCTAACCTTCTTGCTGATAGTCTGAAGAAGGTAGGAAACAAGTCCAAGGGGGACATATGCATGGGAAGTGACTAACATCGCTAGAGCTCTGGATTTGGATTTCTCGGCATGTACCTTACTTTCCCAAGCTTGCCCCTTAGGACTACAACAATTTATTTCTCATGGCATTCTTGTTCCTCTAGGGTGTGGCACTCCATTTTTTTTCCATGCCTTGGGAGGATAAGAACCGAAGGGGAATTGCTTGGAAAAGATACTTCACCCTTCGAGATGAGAACAATTGGAAATATGGGTTTGAGGAGATGATGGGAGAGTCAGATGAAGAGGAGACAAATGTGTCGGAGGTTGAGGAGGAGGGCAGTGATGATGATGATGGTGCAAACGCCATGGACACTGGGACCAATGTTGTTGGTTCCGGTAATGGTGAGGATGATGATGATGAGGCTATGACGGATGATGACCCCATCATTTGTGGAGCAGACAAGGACCCTGGACAATAGGGGGTGCCCATGAGAGAACCGAGACACTCGTTTTTCCATGCACCTCGACACAGGGTCCGAGACAAATACAATAAAGATGAGCTCCCGGCCACGATGGGCAAGATAGATACTAGAATTAGGAGGATGCAGAAATCGATATCCGGCATCCAAAGGACATGAGGCATATGGACTAGAACATCAATGCATTTGAGGTGTGGCATTCAGTCCATAGCAGGATGATGGACGATCTTTACCGCCCGTTTTTTGGCGCCCCATTTGATCCGACGTTCTACAGATTTCTGCCACCACCACCGCAAGAGGAGTGATTGCCTCGCCTGATTTCAACATTTTATATTGTGAGCATCGTTTTCCACTTTGCCATTTATTTCTTCACATTGGGGACAATGTGAGTTTTAAGTATGGGGTGGAGGTATTTTTAATACCTTTTTCTTTTTTTATTGTGTTGCATTTAGAGTAAATTAAATTTTATGTTAAACGTTTCTTTTTAGTTTTGCATCCTATTTCAAAAATCCAAAAAAATTAAAAAATTTGAAAATTTTTGTGCTCTAGGAATGAAATGATCCCTAGGATAATATTGATTTGTGGATTGGCTATGATGATCTTTATATGATTGAACTGATGTATGGTATATGTGAAATTTGAATACTTTGCTAGAATTCATGCATGGATGGTAAAGTATTTTTGTCTAGATCATGATTGAGTGTTGATGGTTGAAATCGCATGATAAATTCTTGCACATCTTTTTGGAATGATTAAGGCATTTCAATTCTTATTCTTTCTTCATCTTGATAATGCTTTAGCACCTCTTAGAAAAATGTATAAACTGCCTTTCTTTACCCATCCGGGAAATAGGAAGCATGCTAGTGTGTTGATGTGTGAAAAAACAAAGTGTGGGTAAAGTGTTAAAAGTGTTGAAAAAATTTGAAGTTGAGATGTGTTGTATGGAAAATAGGTTTGGGGACGTTGATCATGATGATGAGTAACTTGGTACCATTCACATAGCCGGGTGTTTGTATCTTTACAAAGTCTAATTAATCAATAGTCCTAACGGTTATTGTATGTGCATCCGGTGTGAGGCACCTTGATAAAATTCCGAGGATCGCTAATCATCAAGGTTTCGGCTTTTGTGCACCAATGTCATGTTCTCAAGTGAAAAAAAAATTAAAAAAGGGCTTATTTTGGTGGATGTTGTGTGATATTGTTGTTGTTGTGGAGTTGTTCCTTTTCCCGGATTTACACCACATATCCTAGAATACATCCCACCCATAACACGTTTCTTGGCCTCTTCTTAATAAGCCCTTATGACCTTCTTTCACATGTGTTTTGGCTTAGTGGTTTAAATTTGATTCTTCATGATAGATCTAGATGATTGTACTTTACTATGCATGCTATGATTTCCGATGTAAAGTGTGATTATTCTTTACATGCATATTTCTCTTTGACATGTATTGATCTATTTTTTTCCATGAAGCATGACGTTAAGGGTGATCTACAAATAGAAGCACAACCCAAAAATATTTGTTTTTCTTTGTTTTTACATATGCATAATCCATGTTATCTTGTATCTTAAGTTTGAATCTTGCTTGGGGACAAGCAAGAGGCAAGTATGGGGCATTTTGATAACATGAATTATGTTCTTAGTTTTGTCATGCGTTTAGGTATATTTTTCCTTTGTTTTGCATGCAAATACATGAATCCATGGCATTGAAGCTTAACTTTTCATATTATGTAGAATAGATATCTACACGGATTCTTGTCTTATTTTCAGGCAATTTGGCAGATTATGGAGTGAAATACCACACATGAGGACTAAGCCTCAAGGCGGGTCATAGTGGAAAATAGTGGATTGTAAAAGGAAAGCTATGACATCATCAAAGGATAAAACAAGGAGCTAAGGAGAAGACACACGTAGAAGAAACCACGCCCCCAACAAAGATCACAAACCACGACCGAGATCAGTAAAGACCCGACTCGTGGTTTATCTTATTTTTCGGCCCCTAGCCCATGCTTCTATAACCCTAGACTTCATCCTATAAGTCATGCATGCCAGCAACGATCTTAGGACGTTCACATACCATGGACCAGGACATACATCATCTACGCTGCGATTTATTTACACCACTTGTCACTGGTGATTAAGAAAGATTTAGCAACACCACTTGTCACTCGAGCGGCCTTGAGTCTGACCTCGCCCGAATCCAGATGCTCCTGCACCAGTCTGTTCCGTACGCTATCTTCTCTCAGACCGTCCGGTCTGAGAAGTCCTCCTCTTGCTAGCCCTCTCTCTCTCATAAGCAGAGGCCCGATCCTGGTAGTCTACTAAAGAGTCACAATGAAATCCCGCCATATATGAACTTGTGCTCTCCCTCAGACGTCGGGAAAATAGGTACACGTGCTGGTCCTCAGAAGGTGTAGCTGGACCCAGCAAAGCTAACTCAGTCCGGAAGCGGCGAATGGCATCTGTAATGGGTACGTCCTGAAGCCCGCTTCCACGAAATCCTGCAGCTTCTCCCTCCTCAATGAGGCAGGGCAGAACTGCTCCCTCAGTAGAGGCCTCATCTGCTCATAGCTGGTAACTCGTGATCTAACTGTCCTCCACCACTGATGTGCCAGGTCACAGAATAGAGACTGTGCTAACTCTATCCGTCTGTCCTCTAGGCAACGAATAGACTCCAAGGCTGAGTCTACATGCCCAATCCACACCTCTGTCTCTAGGCCGATCTCCCTAGAGAAGTGTGGTACTCCTTGTTGGTGGAATGCCTTCAACCAGGTATCTGGTCGAGGCCCTCTAATCTCCTCCACAACTTGAGCTGGCTCAACTACACGAACTGGTGCAGCTGGCACCTGAGTAGCTCCATGGGATTCCTCAAATAATCCCTCTTGCCCTGGTAGGTTTGGGGCTCGTCGACCCGCTCTGATGGCCTCCTCAAATTGCCTAAGATACTCTCTAAACTCAGGTCCTCCCATAGAAACACGATCTGAACCATCTGACTGGGCTCGATGTGACTGATGTCTCCTGGATCCATCACTCCTCGTTGCTGGAACAAAGCTCTCAACAACCTCCTCATGAGCCTCCTCCACCACTGGTGGATCTGCAGCGGGAGCTGGTTCCTGTCTTCTCTCTTGGAGGAAGAGGTGGTCTACCTCTACCTCTTCCTGCAACAGTAGCTCTAGTCCGAGCCATCTGTGGGGTATGCACACCTAACGTATAAGGCTCTATATAGGCCATATGTATAGATATATATATACTTAATAATACATGCACACACACATCACATAAGAAGCATCTATATATATATATATATATATATATATATATATATATATATTTATATATATACTGTCGAGATCCTCAGATGGGTAACGACTTCTATACACACTATCCCAAAACATCTATACTCGCTTTAAAACCAAAACTCTTTAAAACGTCAGACCCCATGTAGGTTCTGTTTATTTATCCACTCTACCTTTAATGCAGATAGAAAGTGTCATTGTTGTCAACCTAAGGCTCTGATACCAACTCTGTAACACCCCGAATCCACGGGACTCGGAATGCTACATTGGGATAGGATCTCACAATGGATCCTGACCCTAGCCTGACAACAAGTTCACTGGATCTTACAACAAGGCACAAGTAGAGTAAAAACAAATACATAAAAGCTGTATGATACATCAAAAGAGTTTACAAACTCAAAGCCGAGTACAAAACCATAACAACAACAACATCTGATACAAAAGATCCCAACCCATGCATCCTAATGTACAGAAGCCCTCGGCTGGTCACACCATCTGGCTCACTTTGCAGTCTTCCTAACCTGCAGATCATCTACAACACGGCATACACCGTTAGCTACAGCAATGAAAAGCATAAAAGTAATAGCACAATCACACATCAACATCTCATACATGGAATGCCATACATAATCATTTATTATCTTTCATTAGATTATTCCATTACTAATTCAACTTCTTTTGTAACACGAGGAGCCTCAAGAACCCCGTCCCATCCAACGTAACACAGGAGTTTTGCATGGGGGTGACCTTCACTCGTCCCCTCATGTGAGATCATCTTCAGAGCACCTCCTCCTAACCAGCAGGCGGAGACCGGTGGTTACCGCCCGTTATAATACACTTGGACCATATAAATATAATGAATGGTCATCGTAGTCCGGTTTAGGTTATAAATGCACAACCATATGAACACGCACAACCATTACAATCATACAAACCACAACTGTACGCTAAGTAAGTCCTATAGACTTACCTGATACACTCGTATCTTCTACCACGTCACAACTTCCCCTTGGGGAAGAAACCAACGCCTGCAAGAGCAAGGCACACAACATCACAACCTGAAAGGGTTAGGATACTCGTCTCCATAACCAGAACCAATCTACAACCTAAAGATAAAAACAAGATCACATAGGCCTATAGCATAACCGCAACATCAACACAAGTGCCTAAGGCACATCTCTATCATACAACTCATCCTAACCATCCTAACCTAGCCAACAACTAAGCCAAGGCTAAAGGAAAGGAAGAAAGGAAGACATACCAGCAAGGTATGCACCAACAGAAGCAAGAACACACCAGCCGGTCCAGTGAGGCGCAGGGGCGGCTCACCAAAGGCGCAGGGGCGGCTCTACACCAGGCGCAGGTGCGGCTCAGAACAGGGGCAGGGGCGGCCAACTGTGCAGAGGGTTGGTCCCGACTTTTGTTCGACCCCTTGCTCGATTCTCTTCACGTCTTCAACATACCACAACAACATATATGCACACATACACATATATGATCATCAAAACATCCAGGAAAGATCCAACACAAGTCCAAACTTGTGATTCCTAAGCTAAAGAGAAAGATAAGAAGCAAAGGAGAAGGAAGAAAGAAAGAAGAGGAGAAAGAGCTTACCAAACCAACCTAGGCTGCAACTATGGAGCATCCACACCTCTCACCACTTCAGCACATCAACAACAACACACAGCAACATCATCAAAGTCCTCCAAGGCCAAAGCCACACTCAAACTGTCAAAACTCTCTCACAAGATCAAGAAGAAGCAAAGAAGATGAAAGGAGAAGAAAGGAGAAGAGGAAGAATGTGAGGACGAAGAAGAAGCTGAAAAGAGGTAAGGAAACCCCTCTTCTGAAGTCTAAGGAGGCTTATAAGAGAAGCCAACCGCAAAGCATAAGTCAAGATTCAACGAACGCGGCTGCACACAGCCAGAGCCGCAGGGGCGGCTAGCCTGAGGCGCAAGGGCGCCTAGACGCAGGGGCGGCCAAGGTGGTGCGCAGGGGCGGCTAACTGGGTCCAGGTAAGACACACTCTAGCTCATCTAGGCTCCAAAGGCTAAGGCTCTTACATCACATCTTTGTTCAAGCATACTTCTTGGGTTATAAATTTAAAGCTTCCACACACCGTTTGGAGCGAACAAGTTTTTGGCGCCGTTGCCGGGGACTTGGTCTAGACTGAGCCGGTTGCGGTTGTCTTTCGGGGCAATTGCCCTTGTTGCTATTAACCACTCTACTAGAGTGTTTTCGGAGGATTTTTTTCTTAGGTTTATGCGAAGAACCCGTGCTGGGAAGGAAATCGTTCCTTACGATCCCAAACCAGAAAATACATACAAGCGACGATTGAAAGAAGCTAAGATGGCCAACCAAGACAATCGCGATCTTGAGGCCGAATTGAAGGAGGCGCTGGAATAGCTACGCCTCAATAAGGAAGAACTGCAGCGAGAAAGAGAGCAGACTTGCACAAGAACTGCAGAGATCGAAGCAGATATGGCCGATCTGAGGGCCCAGTTTCTGCCTCGACCGATCCCAGATCCTCGACCGAGGCAGGACCCAGTCCCAGTGGCCGTGGCCGAGATACACCCCCTTGGATGCCTGTCCGAGATGTTCTTTTTGTTGGAATTCCACAAACTCTAGGACAGAGGATGGACCCTAATCAGCAAGTGAGGCGTCCAGGAGTCAACCTAGGTGATCCAGCTAAGCATGATTACGAACTTCGACCGCAAGTTCTATCCATGATCCGCCAATGCCAATTTGGAAGATTAGAGAGGGAGTCTCCGCATCAGCATTTGCAAAACTATGAGATTCTGATGGAGACCTTGAGACCTTCAAGGCTGGAAAACAACAACTACAAGCTAAGGCCTTTCTACTTTTCTTTGAAAGACAGGACGCTTACTTGGTATCAATCTCTTCCACCTGAAAAGATCAACACGTGGGAAGAGATGACGATAGAGTTTCTAACAAAATTATTTCCTCCCTCCAAGACCGCTGAAATAAGAGGGAAGATTAATGCATTCATTATGAAGGACAAAGAACACCTCGGTCGAGAATTGGACTAAAAACTACAGATCAAGTACCTCGGTCGGTGCCAGCGCATACGAAGAACACCTTGGTCCAAGACCAGACGAGGAACACTTCGGTCGAGGTGCCATCCGAGGTGGAGTCCCAAAAAGCGAAGGAAAAATCTGAAGTTTATGTCCCACCTCCTGCTTATAAACCACCACTTCCATTCTCTCAGTCAAGGGCCAGAGCACATCTAGACAAGCATTTTGGTAAGTTCCTTGACTTGATGAATAAACTACACATTAACATCCCTTTGCTTGATGCTATTCTAGGGATGCCCACCTATGAGAAGTTCTTGAAAGAGATTCTATCAAGGAAGAGGAAGCTGGACGACTTTGGAGAGGTGAGGATGACATCTAAGTCCTCGGAGCTCATTCAAATCATGAAGTAGAAGATGCCACCCAAATTGAGAGATCCCAGCTCATTTTGCATTCCCATTCAAGTTGGGGATGTAACTTGTGAGGCATTGTGTGATCTAGGAGCCAGTGTGAGCATCATCCCGCTGGAGCTATTATAGAAGATCGGACTTGGAGAGCCCAAGCCGGAGAAGATAAGGTTGTACATGGTGGATCGCTCCATTACCCGTCCCGTCGGTATTTTGGAGGACGTTCCCGTCAAGTTAGGTAATTTCTACATACCTATAGACTTTGTTGTGCTTGACATTCCCGCATATTATCCTATCCCTATCATTCTCGGGAGACCATTTCTAGCAACTTCCGGTTACAACGTGGATTGTAAGAACGTCAAGTTGAATTTCAACATTGGTGGAGATCATGTGGAGTTTGCATTGCTTGCTGCAATGAAGGGAGAGCCGCTGGAGGATGACATCTTCAGCATCTATGATGAAGAAGAATCTAGAGAATTGATGAGCTCTATCCTTATTAAAGATCCTCTTGAAAAGGTTCTTAGTTTTAGTTTAATAGGGGAACGTATAGATGTCTCTTGTGATGTAGATGTACAAAGCTTGAAGGCATTGGAAGCAGATCTAGGAGCTAGATTCGACAAACTGATTCAGGAGAAGAAAAGCACGTTAGGTTTCGGTTCTAGTTCCAATACCTCGACCGAGGCACCTTTTGGACCAAGCGAGGTGTTCTTATCTAAAGAACATTTCGATCACCCACCTCGGATCTCGACCGAGGTAGAAAGCGAGATGATGTCAACTGTGACTTCTGAAAGTCCAATTCTGCGATCTAAGTACACTTCACGGGAAGGAGGAGGCATAGATCCACCTTAGAAAGCACCCCCAATCCTGGAGCTTAAACCACTCCCGAGTCACTTGAGGTATGCTTTCCTTGGTCCGGATTTTACTTATTCCATTATCGTTAGTGCTTCCCTTTCTAAAACTGAATTATTTAACTGATGCATGTTCTGAGGAAACATCGAAAGGCTTTGGGTTATACTATTGATGATCTTGTTGGTATTGAGCCTTGTTTTTGCATACTAATGGAGGACGATCATAAGACTTCACGGGAACCTCAAAGACGGTTAAATCCGATCATGAAAGAGGTTGTGAAGAAGGAGATTCTTAAGTTGTTGGATGCAGGTATCATATTTTCTATCTCGGATAGCAAGTGGGTGAGCCCAGTGCATGTAGTTCCAAAGAAAGGAGGGATGACCGTTGTAACGAATAAGAAAAACTAGTTGATTCCAACTAGGACCATCACGGGCTGGAGGATGTGCATCGATTACAGGAAGTTGAACATGGCCACTCGGAAGGACCGTTTTCCACTTCCTTTCATCGACCAAATGCTCGAACGGTTAGCTCAGCATTCCCATTTTTGCTATTTAGATGGTTATAGTGGCTTCTTTTAGATTCCTATCCATTCGGATGATCAAGAGAAGACCACTTTCACTTGTCCATGGGGGACGTTCGCTTATAGGAGGATGCCATTTTGATTATGTAATGCACCCGCTACCTTCCAGCGCTGTATGATGGCTATCTTTTCCGAGTACATAGAGGAGATCATGGAGGTATTCATGGATGATTTTTCAGTATATAGTTCCTCTTTTGATAATTGCTTATCTAACCTTTCTTTAGTGCTAAAACGTTGTGAAGATACTAATCTCGTTTTGAATTGGGAGAAGTGTCACTGTATGGTTAGTGAAGGAATTGTGCTAGGACACCTCGTTTCCAACCGAGGTATTGAGCTCGATCGAGCTAAGATCGAGACTATTGAGAAACTCCCCCCCCCCCTTGTTCTATTAAGGGTCTGTAGAGTTTTCTCGGGCATGCAGGTTTCTACAGGAGGTTCATCAAGGATTTCACAAAGATTTCTAAACCACTCACTAATCTCTTGTAAAAGGATGTTGTTTTTGAGTTTTCGCAAGAATGCCATGATGCATTTTATAGGATAAAGGAAGCATTGATTTCCACTCCCATCATTCAACCTCCTGATTGGACCTTGCCCTTTGAGATTCTTCACTCCAAACGATGTGTACAAGCTTTAAATTTATAACCCAAGAAGTATGCTTGAACAAAGATGCGAACCCGCAGTGTATGGGTCAATTGTAATAAAATGCAACAATTTCGGGGGTCGATCATAGGGACTTAGGTGAAACAAAGCACATAATAGGTTGTTAAGTATTGCGATTAACCAAAAGCAATTACAGGAACTATAATCTCAAACCAACACACCACCTAAGGGAATAGAATCAACCTTTACCTGGTAAGTCTCAGGCTAACTCACAAAGATGGGATGAAGGCACACTCAAACCCCAATAAAGGATAAACCTTTATTACCTACACTTATGATCATGGGTAAACAAGCAAAGGAATCACCGGGTAAGTCTCATCCTAGGCTTGCATTGCACCACGAAAGGTGTAATAAGGATAGGATTTTGCAAACTAGAACACTTAACTCTCAGTTTCGGATCGGAAAAGTTTCACCTTGTTCAGTCAAGTTCCACCCCGGCCGAGATGTTCATCGACTGAGTGAGGTACTCTAGGGTTAAGGTTAAAGACTCGAGCTTTCAGGGTCCTGCTAGGATTAAGATCATTCTATCATCGTCTTTCCCACAACTTTCAGTCAATCACCCTAGAATCGCATATGAAACTTAGCCAACAATCATCATGATAACAATAATCAAATTAAAAGAAAGGAAATCAATATTCGAACAAGAAAACCTTAAGAAAAAGGTCTCAATAATTGAATCAAATAACCACAAATCAGCGTTCCTCAAATCACAAAACAACAAAGACAACAAACCAAAAGAAATCTAAGAAGATCTTACAAACTCCTTCAAAAGCCAACTCCAACTATGATTTCTTCCTTCCTTGAATTTCAATCCTTCAACACTTCCTTCAACTCTTCCTTTAAACCTCCAAAAAATCCCTCAATTACTGGATGCTCCAAGCATCTAACCATGGTTGAACATGTGGAAAATCCAACCCTTTATATAAGAGATTTATCATCCAAAGATAATAATATCTTAAAAAGATAATTTCCTATAAAATATATCATATCTCTAAAATAGATCTCACCAAAATAATATCTTCCTTCCAGAAATTCAACCCAAAAATATAAGATATCTTCTTTCAAAAAATAAAAGATCTCAGCCAAAAATATGGATCTCGCCGGCGGCAAGGTGATCGCCTCGGTCGGGACGCTCCTCAAGATAACCTCGGTCGAGGTGACACTGTATCTGACCGAGGTGAATCTCAACTGAATGTGAAATCTCTCAAATCTGGTTCAAAGTAAATCTTCTTCATTAATTCCAGGCTTCCTAAGTTCTTCTTTAAGCTCCATAATGTAGCTCCAATGATTCTTTAGCTCCATTTTAGTCCAAAACGTGTCATTTTACCTACAATTACATCGAAACTAGGTGTAGACCTCGATTCCCACAAAGGTAGATGAAACAACAATATAATCACATAATATACATCCATACATGCAGATTATTGAAGATAAAACGTCTAAACCAGCCCCAAAATATAGACTATAATACATGCTATCAAAATACCACATACTTGTCCCTTGCTTGCCCCCAAGCAAGTTCCAAATTTTAAGTACAAGATAGAATGGATTATAAGTCGTAAAAATCAATGAAAAGCAATTTCAAATCATTTTTGGTGGTGTGCTCCACTCATAGATCACTCTAAGAGAATGCTTCATGGTAAATAAAATCAAAATATGATCAAAACATTTTATAAATATAAGAAAGTTGTTCATCTTTGCATAAAATCATAGAATACATAATAAATCATATTTATCGAAATTAATCATGTATAATCCAGTTTAAACCACCATGTCAATCAACAAGCTCGAGGTCTCAAGGGCTTCCAAAAGAGGTCAAGAAACATGTGAGGGTGGGATGTATATAGGGAATGTGGTGCTAGAATCTGGGAAAAGGATCTTACTTCACTTTCTTTGAAACTCAACATCTTCCACCAATAAGCTTTGCTTATTTTTACTTAATATTTTTTTGGGATGCATGGACAGAGGTGCGCAATAACCGAAGCCTAGGAAATCAGCAATCATCAATTTTTCGAGATGCCTCAAACCCTTGATGGACATACCATGACCTGTTAGGAATATCGCTCAATCCGACTTTGGCAAGACACAAACACCCGGCTATGTGAATGGTGCCGAGTTACTCATCATCATGATTGATTTCCCCAATCCTATTTGTTTCTTTCTAACACTTTCAGCCAACATCTCAACTTCACTTTTACTTGCTTTTTACTTTCTTACTTCCAAATTCCCGGATAGGAAAAGAGAGGCAAATATGAATATGAGGGGTTAAAGCGTGATCAAGAAGAAGAAGAGAAGAGAATGAATTGCCTTAATCATCTCAGGAAGAATGTGATAGAACTCATCATGTGGTGTCAACCTTCAAATTCAACATAATTTTGATAAAAACAAAGTATTAAGCATGCCAAAACTTCAAACAAAGCATTTTGCAACTTAAACATATCATAAAACCTTTCGAGCATATAAAGATTTTAAAACCAATCTGCAAACAGAATCATCACTGAGGTCATATCCAGAGAAGAAGCACAAAACGTTTCAAAAAAATCTCTCAACTAAGCCACCTCGGTCGAGGTGTTCTAAGTCATCCGAGGTGCTTTATCTCGTTTGGCCATAATCATCCCGATCGAGGTCAAAAAAAAATTTTCAATTTTTTTTTCTTAAACCAGTTTTTGACGTTTTTCTCAAACAAAAACCTATATGCATGCATGTAATTTCAGATAAACACATAGAGCTAAATAAGATTATAAATATCCAAAAAGAGTCATACAAGCATACACACAATGTCAAGTAAGTACATCCACATAAATACCCCATACTTGGGACACATTGTCCCAATGGGTCAAATAAGAGTCAAGTAAAACAGGAAACTCACCGGACCTAGCCGGACTGCATAATAAATAAAGAAAATAAATCCATGCAAGCTCTAGTCTTGATCCGCTGGTGGTGGTGGATATGGGATGAAGGGATGCTGAGATGGGTCAAATGGATAACCCATCGTGTGTTGAAACTGGATCTCCATCATCCTCTGCTGGTAGTGTTGGCTCTCTCTAAGCTCCATAACCTCCACTGTCAAGGCTACGTAAGAGTCAATAATCTGGTCCGTCAACTCATCAATCCGTCGGTGAGCTACTGGATCTCTCTGTCTGTCGACTCTACGCCGGGCAGGTTGTGATGGTGTTGCTGCCTCCTTCTTTGTAGCCTCATCATCTAGATCGACAACTGGCACACTGGGAGCGGCGGTATCAGTACCGGTCTCCATGGCAGCTCCGCCATCATCGTACTCCTCCTCATCCTCCGCAGGTGCAGCATCTCTAGCATCTTGTAAATAGGGAAGCCAAGTAGAAGACCAGTACTGTGGATCGAAAACTGTGAACTGGACTGACCATAGGATACCTTGAGGGGCAGTCTGCTCCCAAGGCATAGCGACGTAGGGTGTAGTAAGGCCACGAGGAACCAGAATCCGCCTCGTGATCATCTTTTGAGTCCCATCGGCTTTGCAGCCGCCACCAATGTACAAGCAGTCAAATCCATACCTATAACTATAGCGATATGGGTCACCATCCCTCCACAGCAAATATCTCCCTTGGCCTTGCCTTTGATACGGTGCAAGGCCTCACCCAAGATAACTCCAAAGTTAGGCACTCCTCCAGTCACCATGCAAATCAAACTCAGCAACTCTCCTTGTCTGATCTTCTGGGGCGTCTCAGTACGCGCCAGAAGAGTCGAACTAAAAATACGGTGGGAGTCGCACTAAAAATACGGTGGGCAAGACGGAAAGCTAAGTGAAAAATAATGCGCTCCTTGGAGTCTCCAGGTCTCCATCTGACACTATGCTCCACCACATTGGCTATCTGCCCCCAAAACTCTCAAGCCACTACTCGGGATGAAAAGTCAGTCACAGTGGGAGTCGGGAAGCCAAACACCTCTCGGAACTGATCCATCGGCACAATGTAGTTCCGGTTCAGCAACCGGTACTTGATGTTGTTCCTCTCTGGCATGTGAGTGATGGAACCCACAAACTCCATAGTCGGCTCAAGGTAGGCTGGTGCTGGGATCTCCATAAACTGCTTCAGCCCTACCATAGATATCATCTTCTTCAAGTCCTCCGCCACATGGAGGCACTCGAAGGCTGAGACATCCAAGAAACGCAGGGCAACTATGGGGTGCCCGCAAATGCAATCGAAGTCCCCCTGGTGACGCTCATGAGTCACCGGAAATAGAAGGTCGAGAAGCAGAGGAAGGGGAAGAACCACTAGGAGCATCTCTCAGAACAAGCTGACGATCAAAATAGGTACTCATGATTGCTGACAGAAGGTCACCTCGGTTGGTCTGACAAGATGAAGAAAACCTCGGCCGAGACACAGCTCGACTAGACTGAGGCGAAGAGTTGTGCGATTCCGCTCTTTGATTTTCCGTTCTTTTCGCCCAAAATCACTACCAATTGCTTCCTATGGGGTACTTATACTCTTTTCAGCAGTAATAGATGGCAACAAAAGCCAAATTTCTCCTAAATCAGTAAAGAGAGGGAAGTTAGGGTTTTGGACAACTTACCCCAAATTATGCAGATTCGAGGCGTTTATCTTGTAGTTTGTTGCTTGTAATCTGATCTTCTTACTTTTCTTGGTGTAATCAGAGCAGAAATTGTGGAAAACGAGTGAAAAACGAAGAAACGAGGTGGAGATGCACCACGGTCGAGAAGAGGTTTGGGAGGGAAGAGAGAGAAATGTGTTTCGCCTTTTATACCCTTCGCCGAATCTGATATCACCTCGGTCGAGTTGGCCCCGACCGGACTGAGGTGGCTGACTGGATTGTCAGACCTAGTCGCCTCGATTGCCCAAGGACATCTCGGTCGAGGTGCTGTGACAGCAACCGAGATGTGTCTCAGTCAAACTCTGTCTTTTCAATTTCTCGAACTTCTGTCCTTCAAGTGGAGCTCCTGAGTTGTAATCCTTCCTTAGAGAGTACCTGGTTTCTGTCTAGGACGCCAAAAACCAAACAAAGCAAAGAAAAAGCAAACTATCTAAAACTAAGATAGAAAAGGGAAAAGAAAGCAATACCTTGGGTTGCCTCCCAAGAAGCGCTTGATTTAAGGTCGCTAGCTGGACCGTACGGCATCCCTAGACGAGGTATAGTGGTGCAATCTCCTCAATCTGGACTTCCGGTTGGTACTTCTTAAGCCTATGACCATTGACCTTGAAGCTTCCGCTTGTTTCATCTCAACTGTACCATAAGGAAAAACATGTTTCACAACGTAAGGTCCTGTCCATCTAGATTTCAACTTACCTGGAAAGAGGTGAAGGCGGGAGTTGAAGAGTAGAACTAAATCTCCTTCTTTGAATTCCTTAGAAATGATATGCTTGTCATGCTATCTCTTTGTACTCTCTTTGTAGATCTTGGCATTCTCATAAGCGTTTAAACGCAACTCTTCCAACTCATTGATGTCCTATAGCCTCTTTTCTCCGGCTTCTTTGATATCGAAATTCAACCATTTGATTGCCCAATATGCCTTGTGTTTGAGCTCAACGGGTAGGTGGCAAGACTTCTCATATACCAAATTGTAAGGGGTGGTACAAATGGGAGTCTTAAATGCGGTCCTATAAGCCCAAAGAGCGTCGTCCAACTTCATGGAACAATCTTTTCTCGTCCTAGAGACGGTCTTCTCCAAAATTGCTTTGATTTCTCTATTCGAGATTTCAACCTGTCCACTAGTTTGAGGGTGATAAGGGGTTGCTACCTTGTGGGTTACCCCATACTTCGATAGAAGTGCCTTAAACTTCTGGTTGATAAAATGTGTCCCTCCATCGTTGATGATGATGTGTGGTGTCCCAAAACATGGAAAGATAGTCCGATTGAAGAACTTCACGACCACCATGGCGTCATTAGTGGGAGAGGAAATGGCTTCTACCCATCTAGAGACGTAATCGACAGCTAGGAGAATGTAGAGGTTCCCTGCGGATGATAGGAAAGGTCCCATGAAATCAACTCCCCATACATAAAAAATATCAACCTCCTGAATGTTATTGAGTGGCATCTCGTTCATTCTAGACAAGTTTCCTGTTCTTTGGCATGCATCACAAGAAACAACAAACGTTTGTACATCCTTAAATAATGTAGGCCAAAAGAAACCAGAATTGAATACCTTAGTGCACATTTTGTGAGCGCTAGCATGTCCTCCACAAGGAAGCGAGTGGCAATGACGTATAACGCTAGCAACTTCATCTTCTGGAATGCATCGTCGAAGCATCCCATCCGGACCTCTCTTAAACAGTAGAGGTTCATCCCAGTAGTAGTGGCAAACATCCTTGAAGAATTTCTTCCTCTGAGCGTACGTCAATCCGGGTGGTATTTCCTGGCAAACAAGATAATTAATAATATCAGCATACCAGGGTTCTTTTTTATCAGAAGCTTGGTGGAGCCAGTGCTCTACCAACTGTAAATGAGTTTCAGAAAAGGGTGTAGGAAGTTTGTTGTCCTCAGTTGACAACATCTCGCTCGCTGTCTCGGTCAGTGTCCGAGGTGGGTGACCGAGATGATCTTCAGATAAGAACACCTCGCTTGGTCCAGAAAGTGCCTCGGTCGAGGTACTGGAACTGGGACCGAAACTTGAATTTCTCCTCTCCTGGATCAGTTTCTCAATCTTAGCTCTTGGATCTGCTTTCAGTGCTTTTAAGCTCCGTATATCTGCATCACAAGAAACATCTATACCTTCCTCCATTAAGCTAAAACTAAGAACTCTTTCAAGAGGGCCATTAATAAGGATAGAGCTCACCAATTCTCTTGATTCTTCTTCATCATAGATGTTGAAGATTTCATCTTCCAGCGGCTCTCCTTTCATTGCAGCAAGCAATGCAAATTCCACTTGATCTCCACCAATGTTGAATTTCAACTTGGCGTTCTTACAATCCACATTGCAACCCGAAGTTGCTAGAAATGGTCTCCCGAGAATGATAGGAACGGGATAATCTGCGGGAATATCAAGTACAACAAAATCTATAGGTAAATAGAAGTTACCTAACTTAACAGGAACGTCTTCCAAGATACCCACGGGATGAGTAATGGAGTAATCCGCCATGTGATAACAAGATTTATGACTTAGGATTAGGTAATCATTTAGATATATTTCTCACTCATTCATGCACGTTTTGGCATTGGTTCATGACGTCTTCGCTCAATTCATGCACATTTCTAGAAAAGACGTCTACACTACCTTTTATCGGTTTTGTAGGTAATTCGGGGATCTATTGGACGTTAAT
Organism: Fagopyrum homotropicum; assembly: GCA_033239125.1. Classification (NCBI taxonomy): domain Eukaryota; kingdom Viridiplantae; phylum Streptophyta; class Magnoliopsida; order Caryophyllales; family Polygonaceae; genus Fagopyrum; species Fagopyrum homotropicum. The sequence continues at coordinate 50,472,965 of BSWB01000007.1, read as the reverse complement.
CGATACATTTGAGGGCCAAGCCTCATGATGGTACACATCCAAAGCCTTGGAGGAGCATAATTGGATCAACAAAGGACACAAAGACCACTATTGGTGCAAGCAATGGAGCAACTCATGGCTAGACGATCATAGCATGTTTCTGTTGAAGAAAATCGACCTACACCCAGGAAAATCGGCCGATTTTTTCCTCTGGGTCGATTTTTGGGCCTTTGACAGCTTAAGCCACGTGTCCCACGATCTCTTGTCCGTCCTTGCTCTTGGTGGAGAACATAAGTGGTCCTGCAGGTGGTTGCTGAGCATCTCTCCTCTCCCACACTCTCATTGACAACTCATTTGATTTTGGAGAAAGATTGGAGGAGAAGAAAAGCTCTCAAAGATTGAAGGAAGAAGAAGAACACCATTCTAAGAGTTTAGAGTGATTTTGAGTGATTTTGTAGTCTTGGATTGAAGAACTAATTGCAAGGATTGTTAAGAACGTTTTGAATCTTCATTTAAGAGTTTGTAAGTCTTGCTACAACTTGGATTTTGTTGAGATTTATTGATTTGCTTGCTTATCTTTCATTATCCATCTATGAACACCATGTATGCTTGTTTGATGATTTTGGATCTTGATATGCATATTATTGGCTAGTTTATTGTGATTCTAGAGTGATGGATTGATGGTTATGGCTTGGGTGATGATAGGATGGACTTATATGTTAGTTTAGGATGATTTGTATGCACGAAACCCATTCCAGAGACAAAAATCGACCTGTTCTTCATCTAGATCGACCGATTTTTGTATGATCCACCCGATTTTCTTCTCTGTTGCTCTTTAATTGATGAATATGCATGCTAGGGTGTTTGGTTGTTTAAATCCTAGTGTTTATTAAGCCTAATTTAGCTTAGTATCACCTAATGCTACCAATCTAAGTGAGGGAAGAGATCTACCCGATGATTTCCGACCTTAGACACCTAAGATGATGAATGCTAGGTAGTAGTGAGCCTCATAAGCCGCTATTGGATCGAGTGTGCTAGGATTATTGCTTGAGATTTCCCTATTCCGAGACTTACCCGGTAAGGAGAGGGTTACCCTTAAGTAGCATCTAGTTTGTGCGGAATTCCTTACTCTAACCCCTTGAGACCTACCCGGTAATAGGAGTTTGATGCGGGATTAGTGAAGTGAGAGACTTACCCGGTAATCGCTTCCATTAGTGAACATCCTTTCCCAAACACCGCAGCTTGTCCTTAGAATCCTTAGAACCTTGAGTCCAATGCCATAACCGGAAATCTTGACCTCTAGAATCTACTTTTCTCTCTTGATCATATACTTGTGCTTTGTGTTACTTACTCGTTTGCTAGCTAAATTTGTTAGTTGTTTTATTTCCTTGCTTGACTTGTGTTCTTTATTTGATCACCATAAAAACCAACAAAAACATTGCGTTTTCCATTTTCTTTGTTCCTCATTTTATCTTAGTCTAGATTCACACTATCTTTGATCATTGCTTGACTCGATTTCACCTTAGTCTTTGTGTCCGACCTCGGAATACTTACCTTTCTACAAACGTCCCGTACACTGCGGGTTCGCTAGGAGTTAGGGTAAATATAACGAGTATAAATTTAAGACTTATTGCGTGCACATCACATCTATTCCTAGACGTAACAAGTTTTTGGCGCCGTTGCCGGGGACTAGGTCTAGATTGAGTCATTTCGTGATTGTTTCTAGTGTTGATCTTTCTTGTTGCTTTTGATCTCTCTTTGGTGTGTGTCTTTGCTTTTCAGGACATCATCTCTCTCTTTAGGTGTATGCAAAGATCTCGTGGCAAGGATTTAGCTCCATTCGATCCCGAACCGGAGAAAACCCTTCGATCTAGATCCAAGAACATCCGAAAAGAGAAAGAGATGGCCGGAAGGAACCTCCAAGCTGAGTTGGATGAAGCCTTAGAGCAAATAAGGCTAAGTTCTTCCCACCTTAGACCGCCAAGATTGGAGAGCAACAACCATAAGCTTAGGGCTTTCTCCTTCTCTCTTAAGGACAAAGCCTTGGCTTGGTATCAATCTATTCCACAAGGGCGAGTTGGTACTTGGGAGGAGATGACAACCGAGTTTTTGACTAAGTTCTTCCCACCTTCCAAGACTACCGAATTAAGAGGGAAGATCAATGCCTTCGTGATGAAGGATAGAGAGAGTTTGTTCAAGTCTTGGGAGAGATTCAAAGACCTTCTCCTAGATTGTCCACACCATGGCATACCAAAAATTGAGCTATTGGAGATCTACTTCAAGGGACTTGATGAAGATAGCCAATTCAAGCTTCAATCCCTTTCCGGTGGGACTTTCATGGAGAAGCATGTAGATGATGCTTGGGAGTTTGTGGAGAAGCAAGCTCTTGTGATTGAGAAATACTCCCATAGAAAGAGTGAAGGGAGAAAGGTGGGAGCATATGAGGTGAGTGAGGTCACCATGAGCAATTTCAAGCTTGACGCCATCAACAACGAGCTAAAGTCCTTGAGGGAGTTGTGTGCTACAACTTTGAAGAACCAAGCAACTCCTCAAGTGCTTCCACAAGCCAACCTATCTTCCAAGGAGGAGGATGTGAACTATATGGGAAGGGGCAACTACAACAACTACCAAGGCCCAAGGAACTTCAACAACAACCGGCAATTCAACAATTACCGGCACAACCATAACCATCCCGGGTTTTCTTACTCTAACCCGGATGGAGCCTTGAACCCTCCCGCTTCTACAAGCACAACTCCACCACCAAGAGCTTCACAAGAACCTCCACCCGGATTCACTCAACCTCCAAAGGATAGAACCGAAATGATGTTTGAGCAATTGCTTGGAAGGTTGAGTGGTCTTGAGAGCACGGTGACTTCTATCTCAAAGGCTCAAAAGGTTTTGGAAGCACAAGTGTTCCAAAAGGCGGGTGAAGCACATAGAGATCCGGGAAAGCTTCCCGGAAGAACCGAAGAAAACCCAAGAGGCCAAGTGTTGGCTATTACAACAAGAAGTGGGTTAAGCATGAAGGATCCTTTGCCCAAGGAGAATGCTAAAGGGAAGCAAGTGGTGAATGAAGAAGAAACTTTGCAAGGAGATGGAGGCAAGAGCAAGGATGTAGAGCCAACCTATGTGGCACCGCCTCCATACAACCCACCACTACCGTTCCCTCAATCACGAGCAAGAGCTCGCTTGGACAATCACTTTGGTAAGTTCCTTGAACTAATGTCTAAATTGCATATTAACATTCCGTTCATGGATGCTATTTTAGGGATGCCGGCATATGGCAAGTTCTTGAAAGAAATACTCTCCAACAAAAGGAAGTTGGAGGAGTATGGTGAGATAAGGATGACTAAGAGATCCTCGGAGTTGATTCAAACGATGAAGGAGGAGATGCCTCCCAAGCTAAGGGATCCGGGATCCTTTTGTGTGCCGATCGGAGTAGGAGAAGTGAAGTATGACGCCCTATGTGATCTTGGGGCAAGTGTAAGCATCATCCCGCTTGCACTTTGCAACAAGGTTGGGCTAGGAGAGCCGAAGCCGGTCAAGATGACCCTTTACATGGCGGACCGCTCAATCACTCATCCGGTTGGGATCTTGGAAGACATCCCGGTGCAATTAGGGAAGTTCTATGTGCCCATAGACTTCGTTGTCTTGGATATCCCGGCGGACTATCCGGTTCCTATCATCTTGGGGAGACCTTTCCTAGCTACTTCCGGATGTCTAGTAGATTGCAAGAACGGGACTCTCTCCTTCAACATTGGAGAAGAGAACATCAAGTTCAAGCTATCAACAATGATGAAAGGGCCGACCCTTGATGAGGATATATTCAACATAGTTGAAGAAGAGGAGTCTAGAGAGGTTGTGAGCTCCATCTTGATCAAGGATCCACTTGAGAGAGTTCTTAGCTCGAGCTTGATGGAAGAAGGAATTGAGGAGAGTAACAATGAAGTAATCAAGGCCTTGAGTGCATTGGACGAGCTACCAAGTGTTGGGTTTGAAGTGCTAGAAGAAGAGGAAAACTGCCAGAAAAATCGGAATGAAGGGCAAAAATCGGCCGATTTTTGTACTTATGCTGAAATTTCAGCCAGTTTTGCCAAAACAAAAACTCAGATCGACCCCCCTTTAGAAAAATCGACCGATTTTTCTTCCTGGGTCGATTTTCCTGAGTCTTTTCAGCATCAACCACTTGAGTATGAGCAATCATCAAGGGACTTCAAGAAAGTTTCCATGGCTTTGCAATCATCTCAACCTACATTGTATGGATCGTCTCCAACCGAAAAAGGTCCTCCTCAACTTGATCTTAAACCTCTTCCTTCTCATTTAAAGTATGCCTTCCTTGGTTCAAATTCTACTTATCCGGTGATTGTGAATGCATCTTTGAATGATGATGAGCTTAATAGATTATTTAATGAATTGAAACTGCATAGAAAGGCAATAGGATACATCATTGATGATCTTTTTGGCATCAAGCCCTCTTTGTGCATGCATAGGATAATGATGGAAGATAATCATAAACCCTCTATAGAACATCAAAGAAGATTGAATCCCATAATAAAAGAGGTAGTCAAAAAGTAAATCATTAAGTTGCTAGATGCGGGAATTATCTACCCTATCTCGGATAGTAAGTGGGTTAGTCCCGTTCATGTAGTACCTAAGAAGGGTGGGATGACCGTAGTAACCAATGAGAACAATGAACTAATCCCGACTAGGACGGTTACGGGATGGAGGATGTGTATTGATTATAGAAAGCTTAACATGGCCTCTAGGAAAGATCACTTCCCTCTCCCCTTCATTGACCAAATGCTAGAGAGATTAGCTCAACACTCTCATTTTTGTTACCTAGATGGCTATAGTGGATTCTTCCAAATCCCTATCCACCCCGATGACCAAGAGAAAACAACCTTTACATGTCCATGGGGTACTTTTGCATATAGGAGAATGCCATTTGGGTTGTGTAATGCACCCGCCACCTTCCAAAGGTGTATGATGGCTATTTTTTCGGAATACATTGAAAATATCATGGAAGTGTTCATGGATGATTTCTCTGTTTATGGTTCTTCTTTCGATGATTGCTTGCCTAACTTGTCCTTAGTATTGCAAAGATGTGAGGAGACAAATCTTGTCTTAAATTGGGAAAAATGCCACTTCATGGTAAGTGAAGGTATTGTGTTAGGACACTTGGTGTCTAACCGTGGCATTGAGGTTGATAGGGCCAAGATTGAAACGATAGAGAAGTTGCCGCCACCTACCTCGGTGAAGGGGGTAAGGAGTTTCTTAGGACATGCCGGTTTTTACCGGAGGTTTATTCAAGACTTTTCTAAAATTTCTAAGCCTCTTACTAACCTACTAATGAAGGATGTTGAATTTGTTTTCTCCAAAGATTGCCTTGAGGCTTTTTGTAGGTTAAAGAACGCTTTGATCTCCGCACCCATCATGCAACCTCCGGATTGGAGTTTACCATTTGAGATCATGTGTGATGCAAGCGATGTAGCCATTGGGGCTGTTTTGGGGCAAAGGAAGGATGGGCGAACTCATGCCATTTATTATGCTAGCAAGACGCTAGATGATGCCCAACTCAACTATGCCACAACCGAGAAAGAGTTGCTAGCGGTAGTGTATGCCTTTGAGAAGTTTCGGTCATATCTTGTTGGAGCGAAAGTCATAGTCTATACGGATCATGCTGCGATCCGTTATCTCCTTACCAAGAAGGATGCCAAGCCTAGGTTGATTCGGTGGATCCTTCTTCTTCAAGAATTTGACTTGGAAATCCGGGACAAGAAGGGATCCGAGAACTCCGTGGCGGATCACCTTAGTAGACTCCCACCATTGGAGATTGAGAGAGATGACATCCCGATTGATGACTCATTCCGGGATGAGCAATTGCAAATGGTGGAGGAATGCTTGTTCCAAGTGTCTAGGGGAAGTGAGCCATGGTATGCCGACATTGTGAACTACTTAGTGTGTGAGGAAGTGCCTCCCGGTTTGACATATGCCCAAAGGAAGAAGTTCTTCAAAGATGTGAGGCATTACTATTGGAGTGAGCCACTTTTGTTCAAAAGAGGGCCGGATGGAATGTTTAGAAGATGCATACCGGAGGATGAAGTGGATAGTGTGATCCGCCATTGTCATTCCTTGCCATGTGGAGGGCATGCTAGCTCACACAAGACATGTGCTAAAGTGCTACAATCGGGTTTCTTTTGGCCAAGTTTGTTCAAGGATGTGCAAAGCTTTGTAGTAGCTTGTGATGCTTGCCAAAGGACGGGCAACATCTCAAGGAGGAATGAGATGCCCTTGAACAACATACAAGAGGTGGAAATATTTGATGTGTGGGGTGTGGACTTCATGGGGCCATTCCCTTCTTCATCTGGCAACCTCTACATCCTATTGGCGGTTGACTATGTTTCGAGATGGGTGGAGGCAATCGCCTCTCCTACAAATGACGCCAAGGTCGTGGTGCGGTTCTTCAACCGAGTGATCTTTCCTAGGTTTGGAACACCTAGGGTGATCATAAGCGATGGAGGGAAGCACTTCACCAATAGGAATTTTGGAGCACTTTTGGCCAAGTATGGGGTGACTCATAAGGTGGCAACACCTTACCATCCCCAAACTAGTGGCCAAGTGGAGATCTCCAACCGGGAGATTAAGGCCATTCTTGAGAAGACGGTATCAATGACGAGAAAAGATTGGGCTATGAAGCTCGATGATGCCTTGTGGGCATATAGGACCGCCTTCAAAACACCAATTGGCACCACTCCTTACAAGTTGGTCTATGGAAAGTCTTGCCACCTTCCGGTAGAGATGGAGCATCGAGCATATTGTGCTATAAGGTGGCTAAATTTTGATCTAAAGGAGGCCGGAGAAAAGCGGTTGCTAGACATAAACGCCCTTGAGGAGATCCGGTTGGATGCATATGAGAATGCTCGGATCTACAAGGAGAGAACCAAGCGATGGCATGATAAGAGGATCATCCCGAAGGAGTTGAGTGAAGGCGACCTTGTCCTTCTCTTCAACTCGAGGCTGCGGCTCTTCCCCGGAAAGCTCAAATCAAGATGGACCGGGCCATATGTGGTGAAGAAAGTTTTTCCTCATGGAGCAGTGGAGATAGGAGGAGATCATTGTGGTAACTTCAAAGTGAATGGGCATAGATTGAAGAAGTACATCCGGGAAGCCCCGGTGGAAGTGATTGCCCCGCTTCACCTTGATTGAAACGCTCCTGAATTTGGTCAAGCTAATGACCTTAAAGAAGCGCTTAATGGGAGGCAACCCATTGGTACATGTTTTTCCCTTTCTTTTTCTTGCTTTTGTTTAATCTCACTCTTGGTGTGCTTTGTTTTTCCTTTGTGTTTTTGGGTGCTAGATCTTGTTGATTGTCATGAGTTATGAGATGTTGGAGGTCATGTGAAGGCCTCATGGAATGGTTGAAGAAGCAAGATCCGAGCACATGGACAAGGAAGAAAGCACCCAGGAAATCGGACTGTTCATGCACAAAATCGGCCGATTTTCCTGGGTTGCTTGGCCGATTTTTCCTCTGTAAAGAAAAGTGATGATCTCCAATCGAGCATGGGTGGAGCGGACGTGGAACTTGGACGGCTTGCGGTGCCAAGCGCGGGTTCCGACACCATAATGAACATCAAGAGCTCTCTACCATCCTTGATCGATCATCCACCATCATCATCCAATGAGAACCGAAATACCAAAGCATCACCAATTTTACATTGTGAGGACTCTCTTTCACTTCTTTATTTAGTCTACACATTAGGGACAATGTGTTTCTAAGTATGGGGTGGGGTTTTCATGATCACTTGCATGATTAGCATCTAGGATAGTTTAATTTTGTCACATGTTTCATTATGTCTTGCATTGTACATACATATTTCGAAAAATCAAAAAAATTCAGAAAATTTTAAAAATTTTAGTGCTTCTAGGCTTGGATATGACCCTAATGATGAACCTTGTCTTGTGGATTGGCTATGGATGGCCTTATGTGTTAAATTGATGAATGTATATGTGGACTTGAAGTACTTCTCTTGAAACCATGAATGATTTGTGATCATGAATGTTTGCCTTGATTGAATTGAGTATTGAAAGTCGAAATTGCATGCTAGTTCTTGCACATCATTTAGGAATGAATAAGGCAATTCATCTTTCTCTACTTCTCATCTTGATCATGTTGCTTGAGCACCTCAATTGAGATAAATTTGACCTCTTTTGACCCATCCGGGAATAGGAGCATGCTAGTGTGTTGATGTGTGTGAAAAGCAAGTGTGGGGTGAAGTTGTTGATGAAAGAATGATGTGAATGAAATGCTGAAATTGTTGTGAAAGTGTAGACAAAAATATAGGTTTGGGGACGTTGGTTTAAATGACAAGTAACTCGGTACACTTCACATAATCGGGTGTTGGTGCCTTGCCAAAGTCAAATAAACCGATAGTTCTAACGAGCTTTGGTATGTGTGCCCGGTGTGGATGCATCTCGAAAAATAGAAAAAGCCCGAGAATGACCAATCACCAAGGTTTCGGCTTTTGTACACCAATGCCATTGTCTCAAAAATAAAAGAAAGAAAAGAAAATGAAGAAAAATATACACTTGAGGGAAGTTGATAAGAAAATTTGAAGTTGTGGTTGTTTAGTTCCTTTCCCGGATTAACATTACATAGCCTAGAAAATTCCCACCTAATCACAACGTTTCTTGGCCATCTATTTTACAAGTCCTTTTGACCTACTTGCATGTGTGTAAGACTAAGTGATTTAGATTGGACATGCTCATGATCATCTTGACTTCTTCATCTTTACATTTCATCGCATGATATCAAGTTAAGTGTAATTGTCTTTCCATGCTTTCATTTATTTGATGCATAATTGCTTGTCCATTGCCATGAAACATGACTATGAAGGTGATCCAAAATTAGAAGCACAACTCCAAAAGATTTTGCCATTTTTCTGCATGCATAAATCATGTCATCTCTTAGTCTATAGTTGGGAATTTGCTCGGGGACGAGCAAACCTTAAGTATGGGGTATTTTTGATAACAAGATTTATGACTTAGGATTAGGTAATCATTTAGATATATTTCTCACTCATTCATGCACGTTTTGGCATTGGTTCATGACGTCTTCGCTCAATTCATGCACATTTCTAGAAAAGACGTCTACACTACCTTTTATCGGTTTTGTAGGTAATTCGGGGATCTATTGGACGTTAATCGATACATTTGAGGGCCAAGCCTCATGATGGTACACATCCAAAGCCTTGGAGGAGCATAATTGGATCAACAAAGGACACAAAGACCACTATTGGTGCAAGCAATGGAGCAACTCATGGCTAGACGATCATAGCATGTTTATGTTGAAGAAAATCGACCTACACCCAGGAATCGGCCGATTTTTTCCTCTGGGTCGATTTTTGGGCCTTTGACAGCTTAAGCCACGTGTCCCACGATCTCTTGTCCGTCCTTGCTCTTGGTGGAGAATATAAGTGGTCCTGCAGGTGGTTGTTGAGCATCTCTCCTCTCCCACACTCTCATTGACAGCTCATTTGATTTTGGAGAAAGATTGGAGGAGAAGAAAAGCTCTCAAATATTGAAGGAAGAAGAAGAACACCATTCTAAGAGTTTAGAGTGATTTTGAGTGATTTTGTAGTCTTGGATTGAAGAACTAATTGCAAGGATTGTTAAGAACGTTTTGAATCTTCATTTAAGAGTTTGTAAGTCTTGCTACAACTTGGATTTTGTTGAGATTTATTGATTTGCTTGCTTATCTTTCATTATCCATCTATGAACACCATGTATGCTTGTTTGATGATTTCGGATCTTGATATGCATATTATTGGCTAGTTTATTGTGATTCTAGAGTGATGGATTGATGGTTATGGCTTGGGTGATGATAGGATGGACTTATATGTTAGTTTAGGATGATTTGTATGCACGAAACCCATTCCAGAGACAAAAATCGACCTGTTCTTCATCTAGATCGACCGATTTTTGTATGATCCACCCGATTTTCTTCTCTGTTGCTCTTTAATTGATGAATATGCATGCTAGGGTGTTTGGTTGTTTAAATCCTAGTGTTTATTAAGCCTAATTTAGCTTAGTATCACCTAATGCTACCAATCTAAGTGAGGGAAGAGATCTACCCGATGATTTCCGACCTTAGACACCTAAGATGATGAATGCTAGGTAGTAGTGAGCCTCATAAGCCGCTATTGGATCGAGTGTGCTAGGATTATTGCTTGAGATTTCCCTATTCCGAGACTTACCCGGTAAGGAGAGGGTTACCCTTAAGTAGCATCTAGTTTGTGCGGAATTCCTTACTCTAACCCCTTGAGACCTACCCGGTAATAGGAGTTTGATGCGGGATTAGTGAAGTGAGAGACTTACCCGGTAATCGCTTCCATTAGTGAACATCCTTTCCCAAACACCGCAGCTTGTCCTTAGAATCCTTAGAACCTTGAGTCCAATGCCATAACCGGAAATCTTGACCTCTAGAATCTACTTTTCTCTCTTGATCATATACTTGTGCTTTGTGTTACTTACTCGTTTGCTAGCTAAATTTGTTAGTTGTTTTATTTCCTTGCTTGACTTGTGTTCTTTATTTGATCACCATAAAAACCAACAAAAACATTGTGTTTTCCATTTTCTTTGTTCCTCATTTTATCTTAGTCTAGATTCACACTATCTTTGATCATTGCTTGACTCGATTTCACCTTAGTCTTTGTGTCCGACCTCGGAATACTTACCTTTCTACAAACGTCCCGTACACTGCGGGTTCGCTAGGAGTTAGGGTAAATATAACGAGTATAAATTTAAGACTTATTGCGTGCACATCACATCTATTCCTAGACGTAACACCATGTATAACCGTATCTTCACTCGCTTGGACTCTCCAAATCCGATTCTCTAACATAGCTCCAGCGAGATGATACTCACGCTGGCTCCTAGATCACACAAGGCCTCACAAGTTACATCCCCAACTTGAATGGGAATGCAAAATGAGTCGGGATCTCTCAACCTAGGTGGCATCTTTTCCTTCATGATTTGAATGAGCTCCGAGGACTTAGATGTCATCCTTACTTCTCCAAAGTCTTCCAGCTTCCTCTTCCTTGATAGAATCTCTTTTAAGAACTTCCCATAGGCAGGCATCCCTAGAATAGCATCAAGGAAAGGGATATTAATGTGTAGTTTATTCATCAAGTCAAGGAACTTACCAAAATGCTTGTCTAGATGTGCTCTGACCTTGACTGAGGGAATGGAAGTGGTTGTTTATAAGCAGGAGGTGGGACATAAACTTCATATTTGTCCTTCGCTTTTTGTGATTTCACCTCGGATGGCACCTCGACCGAAGTGTTCCTCGTCTGGTCCTGGACCGAGGTGTTCTTTGTCTGCACCGAGGTACTGGATCTGCAGTTTTTAGTCCACTTCTCGTCGTTATTGCCATAATCCGTCCTTTAGGGTTGCTCTTTGTCCTTGCTGGGAGCTTCCTTGGATCTCTTGGCACTTCATTCGTCTTATTAAAGAATTGTTGCTCTAAGGCTTTTTGTGCCTTTGAAAATGAAATCATAGACGTTTCCTTAGCGTTGAGCTTGATCAAGATGGCCTCCAGCACTGCATCTTTCTTCTGTGGCTGGGACGAACTTGATCCAGACTCCTGGCTCTTCAATGGAGTAGAAGAAGAAGAAGAGGGGTTAAAAGAATTATTAGAATTAGAATTAGAATAAGGGTTACCCGGATTTTGTTGATTAGATCTTCGATTGTTGTTGTTGGAGCCTCTATTGTTGTTGTAATTGTTGTTCCGTGACCCTTGGTTTGTGTCTCTTCCTTGATATCCTCCATCTTCCTTCTTCGTGTGAGCCACCAAAAGGTCTTTCAATTGCTTCACATCGTTTTTAAGGGAGATGAGTTGATTATCATTTGATGGAGTTTCTTGGAAATTAACTCTCTTAACTCCATTTTCGGCTCCTTGTTGGGAGTACTTCTCCATATGCAAAGCTTGCTTTTCAATGAACTCCCAAGCTTCGTCTATCGGCATATCCATGAATGTGCCGGCGGAAAGTAGCTGAAGATTGAATTGAGTAGCTCCATCTAATCCCTTATAGTATATCTCCAAGAACTCTATCTTTGGAATCCCATGATGTGGGCAATCCAATAGAACATCATTGAATCTCTCCCATGACTTGGACAAATTCTCTTTGTCCTTCATGATAAATGCATTAATCTTCCCTCTCAATTCAGCGGTCTTGGAGGGGGGAAAGAACTTTGTTAGAAACTCCGTCGTCATCTCTTCCCAAGTATTGATCTTTCCAGGTGGGAAAGATTGATACCAAGTAAGAGCCATATCCTTCAAAGAAAAGTATAAAGGCCTTAGCTTGTAGTTGTTATTTTCCAGCCTTGAAGGTCTCAAGGTCTCCATCAGAATCTCGTAGTTTTGCACATGCTGATGCAAAGACTCCCTCTCTAAACCTCCAAACTGGAATTGGCGGATCATGGATAGAACTTGCAGTCGAAGTTCGTAATCATGCTCAGCTGGATCACCTAGGTTGACTCCTTGACGCCTCACTTGCTGATTATGGTCCATCCTCTGTCCTAGGGTTTGTGGAACTCCAGCAAAAAGAACATCTCAGACAGGCATCTGAGGTGGATGTATCTCGGCCGGGGCAACATGGACTGAGTCTTGCCTCGGTCGAGGATCTGGGACCGGTCGATGCAGAATCTAGGCCCTTAGATCGGCCATATCTGCTTCGATCTCTGTTGTTCTTGTGCGAGTTTGCTCTACTTCTTGTTGCAGTTCTTCCTTATTGAGGCGTAGCTGTTCCAGCGCATCCTTCAATTCGGCCTCAAGATCGCGATTGTCCTGATTGGCCATCTTAGCTTCTTTCAAGCGTCATTTGTATGTCTTTTCTGGTTCGAGATCGTAAGGAACAATTTCCTTCCCAGCATGAGTTCTTCGCATAAACCTAAGAAAAGGATCCTGCGAAAACACTCAAGTAGAGTGGTTAATTGCAACAAGCACAATTGCCCTGAAAGACAACCGCAACCGGCTCGGTCTAAACCAAGTCCCCGGCAACGGCGCCAAAAACGTGTTCGCTCCAAACGGTGTGTGCAAGCTTTAAATATATAACCCAAGAAGTATGCTCGAACAAAGATGCAAACCCGTAGTGTACGGGTCAATTGTAATAAAAAGCAAGAATTCCAGGGGTCGATCACAGGGACTTGGGTGAAACAAAGCACAGAATAGGTTATCAAGTATTGTAATTAACCAAAAGCAATTAAAGTAATCAAAGATGATGTAAAAGTCAACTAGGGGGAATGCGGATTCTAGGGATTAAAGCATCTAGTTGTGGTTCCGACTCAAGATCTCAAAAGATAACGCGGACAAAGCTGAGATTTGCAAGGGGAAGGTATTTCTAAAGTGGGAATAGATTACCGGGTAAGTCTCACTACTAACTATCCCAAACCGAAGCTCCTACTACCGGGTAAGTCTCAAGGTACTAAGGAAAGGAACTATAATCTCAAACCAACACACCATCTAAGGGAATAGAATCAACCTTTACCGGATAAGTCTCAAGCTAACTCACAGAGATGAGATGAAGGTACACTCAAACCCCAATAAAGGATAAAACTTTATTACCTACACTTATGATCATGGGTAAACAAGCAAAGGAATCACCGGGTAAGTCTCATCGTAGGCTTGCATTGAACAAGGAAAGGTGTAATAATGATAGGATTTGGCAAACTAGAACAGTTAACTCTCAGTTTCGGATCAGAAAAGGTTCACCTCGTTCAGTCAAGTTCCACCCCGTCCGAGATGTTCATCGACTGAGCGAGGTACTCTAGGGTTAAGGTTAAAGACTCAAGCTTTCAGGGTCCTGTTGGGATTAAGATCATTCAATCATTGTCTTTCCCACAACTTTCAGCCAATCGTCCTATAATCGCATAAGAAACTTAGCCAACAATCATCATGATAACAATAATCAAATTTATAGAAAGGAAATCAATATTCGAACAAGAAAACCTTAAGAAAAAGGTCTCAATAACTGAATCAAATAACCACAAATCAGCGTTCCTCAAATCACAAATCAGCAAAGATAGCAAACCAAAAGAAATCTACGATGATCTTACAAACTCCTTCAAAAGCCAACTCCAACTATGATTCCTTTCTTCCTTGTACTTCAATCCTTTAATACTTCCTTTAACTCTTCCTTCAAACCTCCAGAAAATCCCTCAATTGCTGGATGCTCCAAGCATCTAAGCATGGTTGAACTTGTGGAAAATCCAACCCTTTATGTAGGAGAATTATCTTCCAAAGATAATAATATCTTAAAAAGATAATTTCCTATTAAATATATCATATCTCTAAAATAGATCTCCCAAAAATAATATCTTTCTTCCAGAAATCTAGCCCAAAAATATAAGATATCTTCTTTCCAAAAATAAAATATCTCAGCCAAAAATATGGATCTCGCCGGCGGCAGGGTTTTCGCCTCGGTCGGGACGCTCCTCAAGATCACCTCGGTCGAGGTGACACTGTAGCTGACCGAGGTGAATCTCAACTGAATGTGAAATCTCTCGAATCTAGTTCAAAGTAAATCTTCCTTCATTAATTTCAGGCTTCTTGAGTTCTTCTTTAAGCTCCAGAATGTAGCTCCAATGAGTCCTTAGCTCCTTAGCTCCATTTTAGTCCAAAACGTGCCATTTTACCTACAATTACATCGAAACTAGGTGTAGACCTCAATTCCCGCAAAGGTAGATGAAACAACAATATAATCACATAATATACATCCATACATATAGATTATTGAAGATAAAATGTCTAAACCAACCCCAAAATATAGACTATAATACATGCTATCAGAGATCATGTGCGATGCTAGTGACGTGGCCGTAGGAGCGGTACTTGGACAAAAGAAGGATGGCCGGACCAACGCCATTTACTATGCTAGCAAGACACTCGATGAAGCTCAACTAAACTACGCCACCACCAAAAAGGATCTCTTGGCGGTTGTTTATGCTTTTGAGAAATTTCGCTCTTACTTAGTAGGAGCGAAAGTTATTGTTTACACTGACCATGCAGCTATTCGTTACTTGCTTGCTAAGAAGGATGCGAAGCCGGGTCTTATTCGATGGATTCTCTTGCTTCAAGAGTTTGACCTAGAGATTCGCAATAAGAAGGGGTCCGAGAATTCTGTTGTGGATCACCTCAACCGGCTACCTCCCTCTTCACGTGAGAAGGACGACATACCCAGAGATGACTCATTCCCCGACGAGCACTTGCATTTGTTAGAACGTTTGATAGACTTCTTTATTTCACCCCATGATGAAGGTGAAGTATGGGGTGAGGATACCTTCATGCATGTTTAAGGATGTCGTACGGTCCAGCTAGCGACCTTAAATCAAGCGCTTCTTGGGAGGAAACCCAAGGTATTGCTTTCTTTTCCCTTTTCTAGTTTAGTTTTAGATAGTTTGCTTTGCTTTTCTTTGTTTTTGGCGTCCTAGACAAAAACCAGGTACTCTCTAAGGAAGGATTACAACTCAGGAGCTACACTGGAAAGACATAAGTTCGAGAAATTGAGAAGACGGATTTAGACTGAGACACATCTCCGTTGTTATTACAGCACCTCGACCAAAATGTTCTTGGGCAACCGAGACGACTAGGTCTGACAATCCAGTCAGCCACCTCGGTCCGGTCAGGACCACCTCGAGCGAGGTGATATCTGATTCGGCGAGGGGTAATAAAGGCGAACATATTTCTCTCTCACTTTTCCCTCTCACCCTCTTCTTGACCGCGGCGCATTTTCACCTTGCTTCTTTGTTTCTCACTTCGTTTCCACAATTTCTGCTCCGATTTCACCAAGAAAAGCAAGAGGATCGGATTCCAAGCAACAAACTTCAAGATAAATGTCTCGAATCTGCGTAATTTGGGGTAAATTATCCGAAAACCCTAACTTCCCTCTCTTTGCTGATTTAGGAGAAATTTGGCTTTGGTTGCCATCTATTATTGCTGAAAAGAGTATAAGTACCCCATAGGAAGCAATTGGTAGTGATTTTGGGGGAAAAGAACTGAAAAATCAGAGAGTGGAATCGCACAACACTTCGCGTCGGTCCAGTCGAGCTGTGTCTCGGCCGAGGTGTTCTTCAGCTTGTCAGACCGACCGAGGTGACCTTCTGTCAACAATCATGAGTACCCAATCTGATCGTCAGCTTGTTTTGAGAGATGATCCCGGTGGTTCTTCCCCTTTCTCTACTTCTCGCCCTTTTATACCGGTGATTCATGAGCGTCACCAGACGGACTTCAATTGTATTTATGGGCGTCCCATAGTTGCCCCGCGTTTCTTGGATGTAGCAGCCTTCGAGTGCCTCAATGCGGCAGAGGACTTGAGAAAGATGATATCTATGATAGGGATGGAGGATTTTATGGAGATCCGAGCTCCAGCCTACCTATCGACGACTATGGAGTTTGTGAGTTCCGTCACTCACATGCAAGAGAGGAACAACATTAAGTACCGGTTGCTGAACCGGAACTACATTATGCCGATGGATCAGTTTCGAGAGGTGTTTGGCTTCCCGACTCCCACCGTGACTGACTTTCCATCCCGAGCAGTGGCTCGAGAGTTTTGGGAGAAGATAGCCCATGTGGTGGAGCACAGTGACAGATGGAGACCTGGAGACTCCAGCGAGCGCATTATTTTTCACTTAGCTTTCCATCTTGCCCACCGTATTTTCAGTGAGACTCTTTTGGCGCATACTGAGACGCCCCAGAAGATCAGACAAGGAGAGCTTCTGAGCTTGTTTTGCATGGTGACTGGTGGAGTGCCTGACTTTGGAGGCATGTTGGCTGAGGACTTGCACCGTATCAACGGCAAGTCCAAGGGAGACATCTGCTGTGGAGGGCTGGTGACCCATATTGCTACGGCCATGGGTATGGATTTGAGTGCTTGTACATTGGTAGCGGCTGCGAAGCCGCTGGGACTTCAAGAGATGATCATGAGGCGGATTCTGGTTCCTCGTGGCCTTACTACACCATAGGTCGCTATGCCTTGGGAGCAGACTACTCCTCAGGGTATCCTATGGTCAGCTCAGTTCACAGTTTTTGATTCATAGTTCTGGTCTTCTGCTTGGCTTCCCTACTTACAAGATGCAAGAGATGCTGCACCGGCGGAGGATGAGGAGGAGTATGATGATGGCGGATGATGGAGATCTAGTTTCAGCACACGATGGGCTATCCATTTAATCCATCTCAGCATCCCTTCATCCCATATCCACCACCAACAGCGGATCAAGACTAGAGCAGCATGAATTTTCTATATTATTTATTTTTGCTGCACAGCTATGTCCGGTGAGTTTTCTGATTTTAGACTTATTTTGACCCATTGGGACAATGTGTCCCAAGTATGGGGTATTTCGATGTATTTATGTGTGTATGCTTGTATGACTCCCGAATATTTATGACTTTATTTCGTTACTTGGTTCTATGTGCTTATCTGCCATAACATGAATGCATACAGGTTTTTGTTTGAGGAAAACGTCAAAAACTGCTTTAAGAAAAACAAATATTTTTTTTTACTTCGACCGGGATGGTTCTGGCCAAACGAGGTTGAATACCTCGGATGACTTAGAACACCTCGACCGAGGTGGTTTAACTAAGATATTTTTTTGAGACGTTTTGTGCTTCTTCTTTGGATATGACCTCAGTGATGATTTTGTTTGTAGATTGCTTTCGAAATCTTTATATGCTCGAAAGGTTTTATGATATGTTTAAGTTGTAAAATGTTTTGTTTGAAGTTTTGGCATGTTTAATACTTTGTTTTTATCAAAATTATATTGAATTTGAAGGTTGACACCACATGATGAGTTCTATCACATTCTTCTTGGGATGATTAAGGCAATTCATTCTCTTCTCTTCTTCTTGATCATGCTTTAGCCCCTCATATACATATTTGCCTCCCTTTACCTATCCGGGAATTTGGAAGCAAGAAAGTGAAAAGCAAGTGAAAGTGAAGTTGAGATGTTGCCTGAAAGTGTTAGAAAGAAACAAATAGGTTTGGGGAAGTTAATCATGATGATGAGTAACTCGGCACCATTCACATAGCGGGGTGTTTGTGTCTTTCCAAAATCGGATTGAGCGATATTCCTAACGGGTCATGGTATGTGCATCAAGGGTTTGAGGCATCTCGAGAAATTGATGATTGCTGATCTCCTAGGCTTCGGTTATTGTGCACCTCTGTCCATGCATCCCAAAAAGTAAAGTAAAATAAGCAAAGCTTATTGGTGGAAGATGTTGAGTTTCAAAGAAAGTGAAGTAAGATCCTTTTCCCGGATTCTAGCACCACATTCCCTATATACATCCCACCCTGACACGTTTCTTGACCTCTTTTCAGAAGCCCTTGAGACCTCGAGCTTGTTGATTGACTTGGTGGTTTAAACTGGATTATACATGATTAATTTCGATAAAAATGAATTATTATGCATTCTATAATTTTATACAAAGATGAACAACTTTCTTATATTTATAAAATGTTTTGATCATGTATTAATTTTATTTACCATGAAGCATTCTCTTAGAGTGATCTATGAGTGGAGCACACCAAAAATGTTTTGAAATAATTTTCATTGATCTTAATGACTTATAATTATTTCTATCTTGTACTTAAGATTTGGAACTTGCTTGGGGACAAGCAAGGGACAAGTATGGGGTATTTTTATAGCATGTATTATAGTCTATATTTTGGGACTTGTTTAGACGTTTTATCTTCAATAATCTGCATGTATGGATGTATATTATGTGATTATATTGTTATTTCATCTACCTTTACGGGAATCAAGGTCTACACCTAGTTTCATTGTAAATGTAGGTAAAATGGCATGTTTTGGACTAAAATGGAGCTAAGGAGCTAAGGAGTCATTGGAGCTACATTCTGGAGCTTAAGAAAGAACTCATGAAGCATGGAAATGATTAAGAAGATTTACTTTGGACCAGATTCGAGAGATTTCACATTCAGTTGAGATTCACCTCGGTCAGCTACAGTGTCACCTCGACCGAGGTGATCTTGAGGAGCATCCAGACCGAGGCGAACACCATGCCGCCGGTGAGATCAATATTTTTGGCTGAGATCTTTTATTTTTGAAAAGAAGATATCTTATATTTTTGGGCTAGATTTCTGGAAGGAAGATATTATTTTTAGGAGATCTATTTTAGAGATATGGATATATTTTATTGGAAATTATCTTTGTAAGATATTATTATCTTTGGAAGATAATTCTCCTATATAAAGGGTTGGATTTTCCACAATTTAGCCATATTCTACATATCCGATTAGGGAGATTTTTGGAGTATTTTCTGAAGGTTGAAGGAAGGATTGAAGGATTGAAGATCAAGGAAGGAAGGATTCATTGTTTGGAGTTAGCTTTTGAGGGAGTTTGTAAGACTTTCTTAGATTCCCTTTTGGTTTGTTATCTTATTCGATTTGTGATATAAGGAACGCTAATTTGGTGTTATTTGACTCAGTTATTGAGACCTTTTTCTTAAGGTTTTCTTGTTCAAATATTGATTCCCTTTCCATATATTTGATTATTGTTATCATGATGACCGTTGGCTAAGTTTCTTATGCAATTCTAGGGTGATTGGCTGAAAGTTGTGGGAAAGACGATGATAGAATGATCTTAATCCCAGCAGGACCATGAAAGCTTGAGTCTTTAACCTTAACCCTAGCACACCTCGCTCAGTCGATGAACATCTCGGCCGGGGTGGAACTTGATTGAACGAGGTGAACCTTTCCTGATCCGAAATTGAGAGTTAAGTGTTCTTGTTTGCCAAACCCGATTCTTATTACACCTTTCTTGGTTCAATGCAAGCTTAGGATGAGACTTACCCGGTAATTCCTTTGCTTGTTTACCCATGATCATAAGTACAGGTAATAAAGGTCTATCCTTTATTGGAGTTTGAGTGTGCCTTCATCCCATCTTTATGAGTTAGCCTGAGACTTACCCGATAAAGGTTGATTCTATTGTCGTGGGTGGTGTGTTGGTTTGAGATTAGTACCTTGAGACTTACCCGGTGATAGGAGCTTTGGTTTGGGATAGTGAGTAGTGAGACTTACCCGGTGATCTATTCCCACCTTAGAAACACCTTTCCTTTGCAAACCTCAGCTTTTTCCACATTATCCTTTGAGATCTTGAGTCGGAACCACAACTAGATGCTTTAATCCCTAAAATCCGCATTTCCCCTTAATTGACTTTTACATCATCTTTGATTACTTTAATTGCTTTTGGTTAATTGCAATACTTGACAACTTATTATGTGCTTTGTTTCACCTAAGTCCCTGTGATCGACCCCTAAAATTCTTGCTTTTTATTACAATTGACCCGTACACTGTGGGTTCGTATCTTTGTTCAAGCATACTTCTTGGGTTATAAATTTAAAGCTTGCACACACCGTTTTGAGAGAACAAGAGGCGCGAGGGAGGAAATCATGACAACAACCACTATCGGGTTTCTCTCGACGGAAACTTCTCAGCAAGGGATCCAAAGCTCGCACCTTTGATCCTAACCACAGCAAGACTCAACCAAAAGATCCTGAGAACAGCAACACATCAACAACGGGGATGCAAACAAGAATCAAGGCTTAAACTTGATTCTTGGGGAAGAAGAAAAGGAAGAACGAAAGAAGAAAACAAAACAGAAGGAAAAGGCATGCATCAACTACATGAACATGATGAAGAACTCAGAGAGGAAGACTTGCACGTTCAATAAGATGACAGGGGAAGCAAGGGAACAGCTGCAGCTCTCAAGGTTAAAGAAAACGTAAGCGGAAAAGGGGAAAAAGGATGAAAGATGGGAATATATATAGGCGGGCTGGAAAGATAGATGGAAATAAGCTCTAGGGTTAGAAATAAGATAAGGAAACCGGCCCATAAGATAGAAGATCGGATACTCTATCTATGGAAGGAAGATAAAACGAACGAAAACAGATCGGGCGCGATCTGCAGCGCATCCGCAGGGGCGGATCGCCTCAGCCGCAGGAGCGGCCGGCCGTAGGGGCCGCCCCTTGTCACCGCAGGGGCGGTGACAGACACCAAGGCCTTTGGGGCGGCCTTCTTCACCGCGGGGGCGGTGGAGGTCAAAATTGTGATCTTACAGTATGCTTGCTTGGTATTATTTGTTATGTGTTCGCGTTAATATAACAACATCGCATGATTAAAACGTCTCTTAAAAGAATATTGAGAGTTGACTTTCCATATCATAACCTATCCCTATCTAGGAATTTGTAGGATTGGTTTCGCCAAAGCAATGTGTCCTTACTTTGACCTAGATACATTGCGGGTATGTTCATACTAAGAGGCATACTGCTTTGATTTAGTTAACTCAACAAAATACCAAAAGATAAAGTTTTAGATTTTAAGGCATATGGATGAGTTCACATGAGATGTGTTTCCATCAACCAAGAATAATAAGAAGTTATAATTAGTAAAGGAGTTTACTTACCTTGATTATATGAGGCTTAGGGAAGTGTCAAAGTACGTTAAGGGTCATATATGATAGGGTCTTGGAATCATTTTTGCTCAGTAAGGATATTGATAACATGAGTAGAAATGTGCAAAACTTTAATTGTTTATAATTGATTAACAATTTATACATTTTGCAAAATCGATCATAACTTATCTGCGTTTTATTATTTTGTGTTTTTTATAGTCCACCATCTAAAACAAAAACCTCAAATTCTATTTATGCTTCATAATCGACAAAAAGAAATTTAGCGAACACAACTTCCTTGATTCGGAGAAAAATTTCGGAATTCTTCTCAGGTCGGAGAACCGAGAGGATGTCTTGGAACATCCAATCCCTGAACTCACATTGGACTCATCTGATGGGTACCACACGACGTACATGGAGGATTAGAAGCAAGGAAATGTCTTCACTTCAAGTATTCATGTTATTGAAATTTTGTCAACTAATTATATTTCAAGGGTATTGGAAACCGGATGTATTTCTCACACTACGTCAAATGCCCAAACACTAAGAAATAGAAGGACATTGCGGAAGGGAGAGTCAGATCTACTAGTTGGGAATGGAGCAAGAGATGTTATTTCCATTGGAAATTATTCCTTGTCTTTAACTTCTGACTTAGAGATAGAACTTAATTATTGTTATTTTGTTTCATGCATTACTAAGAGCTTTAATTTCAATGTCAGTTTTGAACCGTGAAGGTTATACTTTTACCATTATTGATCACATGGTAATGGAGATTTATAGGAATGGTATTTATTATGGTCGCGCAAACATGAGTAATAACGGACTATACATGCTAGACATCAGAATTTGGATATATATAACCTAAATACAAAAAGACAAAAGTCAAATGAAACAAATGAAGCAAACTTATGCCATTGTCGATTGGGTCACGTAAACATAAATTGTATTAAAGAACTCCAAACAGTTGGACTACTTGAACCATTTGATTTGGAATCATTTGAAACATGTGAGTCGTGCCTAATGAGAAAGATGACAAGGTCACCTTTCACTAGTAAGAATAAAAGGACTTTTGAACTTTTAGCCCTCATGCATACGTATGTGTGTGGACCTATGAGTAAAGAAGCTAAGTCTGGCTATCGCTACTTCATTACATTCATTGATGATTTTAGTAGATGCAAGTGTATCTACTTAATGAAACATAAATTGGAATCCTTTGAAAAGTTCAAGGAGTTCCAGAATGAAGTAGAAAGGCAAACATGCAAGAAGATAACATCACTTCGATCGGATTGAGGGAGCAAATATTTGATCCACGAATCTGATCATCATTTGAGGAGTTGTGAAATTATGACACAACTCAGTCCTCTGGGCACTCCACAACTAGATGGTGTATCTAACAGGAGGAACAAGACTCTACTAGACAATGTCCATTCAATAATGAGTTTTTTGGATCTGTCATTATCCTTCTAGAGATATGCTCTCCAAATAGGTGTGTTCGTTCTAAACAGGACTCCGTCACCTTAGTTGACAAGACACCATATGAGATATGGATGGGAAAGGTTCCTCATTATCATTTCTTAGGGTCTGGGGGTGCGAAGCTTATGTAAAGCGTTTACAATCTGATAAGCTAGTAACAAAATCAGACAAATATTACTTTGTAGGTTATCCTAAGGAAACCAAGGGGTATGATTTCTACCATCCCAAAGAGAATAAAGTTTTTGTTGCTCGGGATAGTGTCTTTTTGGAAAAGGAACTCTTATTCCAAGAAGCCAAGTGGGAGAAAAGTTTAGATTAATGAGATTCATCCTAAGTAAGAAACACAACAACACGAGGACATGCAAGATGTCACTGAGGAACTTGAATATTTTGATGAACCTCTTACGAGGCAAGTTATTCCGGTTGAAGGAGCAATTCCTATAGTAGATCAGTCTTAAGAGGGACCACATATTGATGCGGACAACTCTACAAATAAGGAACCACATAATGATATGGGAAATCATACAGCTAAAATCTCTCCTATTGTTGGCCCAAACTAGAGATCAAGCAGGGTAAGACAACAACCTAGACATTTGGATGACTACGTGTTGCATGTCGAGATCGAAGTGCTCCTCATGGAGCATAACGAGCCCGCGACTACAAGCAAGTTGTGATGGGTCAGAACTCCAAAAAAATGGCTTCAAGCCATGAGATCGGAAATGGAATCCATGTTTGAAAATCAAGTTTGGGACTTGATTAATTTGCGTAATGGGGTAAAACATATTGGGTGCACATGAGTCTTTAAAGTAAAGATAAACAAGGATGGAAATGTCTCTATTTATTAAGCAAGTTGGTTGCCAAGGGATTTAAACAAATTCATGGTATTGACTATGAAAAGACATTTGCCCCGGTTGTCATGATCCGGTCCATTAGGATAATCCCAGCGATTTCTGCATTTTATGATTATGAGATATTACCAATGAATGTCAAAACCGCATTTCTAAATTACTATTTAAAGAGGATGTATATATGATGCAGTTGAGGATTTTGAGGATATGGAATATCTTAGGAAGGTTTGCAAGCTTAAGAACTCCATTTATGGACTAAAGCAAGCATCTCGGAGTTGGAATCTTCGATTTGATGAAGTGATCAAACAGTTTGATTTAATAAATTCGAAGAAGAACCTTGTGTTTACAAAAAGTTGAGTGGGAGCAAGGTGACTTTCTTAGTCCGATATATGGATGACATACTG
Organism: Fagopyrum homotropicum; assembly: GCA_033239125.1. NCBI lineage: Eukaryota > Viridiplantae > Streptophyta > Magnoliopsida > Caryophyllales > Polygonaceae > Fagopyrum > Fagopyrum homotropicum. The sequence goes on along the minus strand of BSWB01000007.1, from coordinate 50,448,802 downwards.
CTCATTGGAAATGACATTCCGATGTTGGAAACAATATAGGGATGGCTTAAGAAGCATTTTTCAATAAAAGATCTAGGAGAGGTCGAGTACATACTAAACATCAAGATCTATAGAGATAGATCTAGAAGGATCATTTGTCTCAGTCAAGGAACTTATACAGAAAATGTCCTACAAATATTCATGATGGTAGATTCCAAGAAAGGGTTTATGCCTATGCAATAGGGGATTCATCTCAACAAGACCTAATGTCCTAAGACACCTGGTGAGATTGAGAGAATGAGCAAGGTTCCCTATGCTTCAGTTATAGGATCCATCATATATGCAATGATTTGTACTCGACCAGATGTTGTATATGCTTTGGGTATGTGTATAAGGTGTAATAGCTAGGATTTCCGAATTCTAATTAATGTTGATTAACTTAATCATTGATAGTAATTGACATATAAACCGCAAAGACTACGTAAGTGATGAGTATGAGTCCCACCGTTATGTTCATGTCGAAATTTTGGACTTATGGGGAAATTTTCACTTTTCCCCCGGATAATTATTTTTATCCTCCGCTGTTATTTGGAGCATTTGAGAGTTTTAATTAATAAAATTACAGTTGAGAGAAATGATCAAGACATCAGACATGTCCTAGATATGAAATAACATGGAAAGGCAAAACGGCCAAAAGAGTCGCTATTTCGTTTCTTAATGGGTAAGAAAGACGACTTAGAAATACACAATTTTCGAGGCAGTTGTGGAATAATTATCCCTACAATGTTCCAGATTTATTATACCAATTTCAAGAAGTTTGGAGAAGGGGGTTCAACCCGCCTTTGGATCGGTTAAAGGATAATTATCGACTTCGCTAAAGGATAATTATCGTCTTCACTATAAATAGAGGAAAATCGTTTATTAATTCATTTTCCTTTCACGTTTCCTCGTAAAAGCTCTTATTTCTCTCAACCTTCAAACTTAGATCTACTCTCCGTTTCTAATACGAATTCAATTCCGTTTGAGTTTCTAGATTCCTCTCTTCTTTCTCTTCATATCGGTACGGAGTTTTTGCATTTCTGAGTATATGAAGACCTGGTCGAGCATATATGTCACCAGGGTTGTTACGTCACTCAAATTCCGGTGAATTCGATATTGTCCATGCGTAGGCTGCGTCGTTGTGATTCCGAATCTTCTTTCAGATCGTCAATCGGGTTACTAACGAATTAGTTGTGAATTTATTCATTTTTTGTACTGCGATTTGGTCTAGATTGACCTTAGGCTTGTCAAAATGGATAATTAGAAATTTAATTATGGTCGTTATATTATTCTAGTGTTTATGGGTTGTTTGTTTGATGAAATTTGATGACAGATGGGTTTAGATATTGGTTGCGAGAAAAACGTTATTCTGGTGAAATTTAATTAATTAATTAAAAGTAAATTAATTAAATTAGGATTAGAATTGAGATTGAGGAAGGTTGATTGGATGCTACCTTGAGATTTTAGGAATTGTGAGTTATGTTGTGATATTGAGGTTTGGATTCGAGTTGTGAGTTGAGGATGAGGATAAGGTTCAGGAGGTGGAATCTCCTAACCTTTGGACGATGTTGATATTTTTGTGCCTTGCTGATGTAGGCGCTGATCGTTTCCTCGAGGTGAAGTCGTGACGTGGTATAGATCGATGTTGAGACAGGCAAGTCCGTGGGACTTACTTAGCGAGCGGTTATGGGTTTGAGTGTGTGTTGTGGTTGTGTGTGTGCATATGTGTGTTGCATTTATAACCTAACTGGACTAGGATGACCATACATGCATTTATTTGGCCCAAGTGTATGATAACGGGCGGTGATGACTTGTCTAGCCCATAATGGGGTGGCTAGGGGAGTTCTCTACGACCGGTCCTCCAGGTGCTGATAATTGACACCATTCTAGACCTGAGGGGAGAAGGGGACAGCGACATCAGGAGTTTACTCCGCGTGTCACAAGAAAATGAATTAGTAAAGGTATAGCTTAATTAAAGATAATAAAAGGTTGTGTGTGTGGCATTGCATGTTATGATATGGTGTTGTGATGTGTGTGCTACTGCTTCATTCTTATCTATGTTTTGTTAGCTAACGGTTTCATACCGTGTTGTAGATGATGTGCAGGTTAGGAAGACTACAGAGTGAGCCAGATAGGTGATCAGTCGAGGGCTTCAGTACATTAGGTTGTGCGAGGGTTATGGGATCTTTTTATACATTTGTGTATGGTGTTGTTGTTTTGTACTCGGCTGTGATTTGTAAATCTTTTGATGTATATATTTAATACAGTTTTATGTATTTGGTTTTAATCTATTTGTGCCTTGTTGTAAGATCCAGTGAACTTGTTGTCACGTTAGGGTCAGGATCCACTGTGAGATCCTATCCCAGTAGCGCCTCGAGTCCCGCGAATTTGGGGTGTTAAAAAGTTGGTATCAGAGCCTTAGGTTGACACAATGGCACTTGCAATCTGCGATAATGGTCAAATAGATAAAATAAACACAACCTGAAAGGGTTCCGACTTTTCAAAAGGATTTTGGTTTTGAAAAGTGTACAACTTTTTGGGATAGTGTGTATGGGAAGCCATCACCCTTCTGAGGATCTCGACAGTATATATATATATATATATATATATATATATATATATGCATTATGTGTTGTTGTGCATGTATGTTGGATTAAGTATTATATATATCTATACATATGGCATTATATAGCCTTTTACATAGCTATGATATTATTGTTGATGGCTCAAACTAGAGCAACATCTGCTATAGGACGGGGAAGAGGTAGACCACCTCTATCTCTAGTAATCGTAAGTCGTGAACGAGTTGGTGGACCTCCAATCGTGAGAGGTCGGGGTTAAGTCCCCATTGCTGATTCGCCAGAGGCAGAAGACCAAGTTCTGAAAGACATTGAGAATATAATTTTCAATGCTTTCGGCGACGTGTGGACCACATTAAGGAACGAGATAGTTACCCTACTTAGATTGTGGAGTACCCAAGTGGATGATTCAAGTTGCTCCTCGATGAAGCAACGAGCTTGAGAAGACATCTAGCGTGTAACAAAAGTGGTGAAGAAAGAAAGATGTGTTCCATATCCTTCGGCATCACTAGATCCGTTGAGGTGTTGTGAAAGGTGATTCCGGTATTAGTTACACCAAAGAGGATGGCTAAGGTTGTTAAGGCTCAAGAGAACCCAGGAACACCGACGCCAGATGTATGATTAAAGATTTACAATTACTAGAGAGTGTTTTGGTATGAAAATGTAAAGACATTATTGGAGTCGATCTTTCATTAAAGGGATAGACGGTTTGAGCTAAGGTAAACCTGATTGGAAGAGTTGTTCAGTCTAATAAGCCAAAGAAGTGGCAGAGATTAGAGTATACCAAGAGTGAATCTTATGATAATGACGAGGTTCGATAGAGAAACAAACGGGTTATTTCAGTATATGATATCTTCCTTCGTGGGATCCTGTACCGAGACAAAGTCGTAATGATAGACGTGCGAATAGTATCGTGAATACCTAAGAAATTCACTTGTGAGTGTTGCAGCTGAAGAGCCGGCATCACCCGCTACTATAGGTACAATTCAGATTAATGGCTTACCTGTCAGAGATTTTTGTGATACGAGTGCTATGCACTTATTGATTTTTGTCTTATGTATTGAACGTTTGGTGTTAGATACGATAGAAGGGATACCCGTTATTATAGGGTTACCCGATGATGGTAGGGTCAGAGGTACCGCGAGATACGTGTTTGCCCTATTCATCAAGGACTTGTGATTTGCTTGTGGACTTCTTTGTCACGCCGCTAGTGCGTGAGGAAGTCATTCTGGATATGGATTGGATGAATAGACATCGTGCTATGTTAGATGTAGGTAGTAGGACCGTGACGGTCTCTACCGAGTTAGGTCAGATCAAGATTTTCTGAGGTTGGGAGACGGGTATGGTTATTAGCGCAGTCCGAGCAACGAGGTTGATTGCACAAGGTACAAAGCCTTTTGGTGTTATGCCATGAAGGAGGGCGAGAGTCCAGTGTTAGAGGATATCCCCATGGTTCGCGAGTTTCTGGGTGTGTTTGCCGAACTATCCAGTTTGCCGTCTCAAAGGAGCATGGACTTCGGCATAGAGTTGGAGTCGGGGACGATCAGGTAGGCCCATACCGTATGACGCTTGTCAAGTTATTAGAGCTGAAAAAGCAACTTGAGGAGTTGGTTGAGAAGCTCTTCATTCGCCCTAGCGTATCCCCGTAGGGTGCACCTGTCCTCTTCATGCGGAAGAAGGATGGATCGTTGCGGTTATGTATCGAATATAGAGAGCTGAACAAGGTGACCATCAAGAACAAGTATCCATTGCCTCGCACCGATGACTTGTTGGATCAGCTTAAGGGAGCGAATGTGTTCTCCACGATTGATTTACGCTCAGGTTATCACCAGCTGAGGGTGAGAGAGCATGATGTGCATAAGACGGCATTTCGGACTCGGTATGGCCACTAAGAGTTTGTAGTGATGCGCCATTCGGGCTCACGAATGCGTTCGCGGTCTTTATGGAGTTGATGAATGGCATATTTATCGACTTCGTGGATCAGTTTGTGGTGGTCTTCATAGATGATATCCCGATGTACTCTTTTATCAAAGAGGAACACGCAGGACATCTGAGGACGGTTTTCCAGATTTTGCAAGATAGAGAACTGTATGCCAAGTTCTCTAAGTGTGAGTTATGGATGCCAGAGGTAGCATTTCTGGGTCATGTTCTCTCCGCCGATGGGATCAAGGTTGATCCGGCAAAGATCGAGTCTGTATCAGCATGGACGACACCGACAAATGTCAAGGAAGTGTGCAGCTTTCATATTTATCGACTTCGTGGATCAGTTTGTGGTGGTCTTCATAGGCGATATCCCGATGTACTCTTTTATCAAAGAGGAACACGCAGGACATCTGAGGACGGTTTTCCAAATTTTGCAAGATAGAGAACTGTATGCCAAGTTCTCTAAGTGTGAGTTATGGATGCCAGAGGTAGCATTTCTGGGTCATGTTCTCTCCGCCAATGGGATCAAGGTTGATCCGGCAAAGATCGAGTCTGTATCAGCATGGACGACACCGACAAATGTCAAGGAAGTGTGCAGCTTTCTTGGCTTAGCCAATTATTATCGACGGTTTATGGAGAGATTCTTTGTGATTGCCCACCAGCCTGTTGAGGAAGAATACCCGGTTTGTATGGTCCGAGCCGTGTACTCAGAGTATTGAGGAGTTGAATGTAACACCCCGAATCCGCGGGACTCGGAGTGCCACATTGGGTTAGGATCTCACAATGGATCCTGACCCTAGCCTGACAACAAGTTCACTGGACCTTACAACATGGCACTGACAGATATGAAAACAAATACATAAAACTGTACATCCCAAAAGGTAAGACCACATAGCCGAGTACAAACATCACACCTCACGCAGGAGGTAACAAAAGACCAACCTCTCACAGGAGGGAAAAGATAAACAAACCCAAAAACCCACAACAACCTATGTACGAGACGTCCTCGGCCTGCCACCCTCCTAGATCACCCAGCAGCATGCCTATCCTGTAGGGCATCTACAACATGGTAATAACCATTAGCTATCCATACACATATATAGAGTAATGCATAAGCACAATCACACATAGGGAAAGATAAACATATCAGCATGCTTTCACTCATTTACCCATTTATTCATCTCAATATAATGGTCATTCACTCAAATCGTATAGATATAGTATATATGAAACTAGGTGATACGAGGACCGATACATCCTCGCCTCTGAGCCTGCTAGCCAGCCGTACTAGTATCGGTCACACAATCTGTGTACCCTATGGGAGTGGATTGCGCCCTTCCTGTAAACCGGTCTGGCCTGACATCAAAGAACCTCCCAGACTCCACAGCGGGATGAAAGGAAAAGGTTATCACAGCCACGCAGTAGGGCAATCAATAAAACATAGGTCGGTAAATACGACATCACATGCTATCATAGCAAACATATAAGGCACGCACCACTCATACAAACACCCAATATAAGGATGGTAGCTAAGTAAGTCCTACGGACTTACCTCAACCTCGTATAAAGCTCAACCACAACTGGATCACCTTAACACTGGAGGAACAACACAGTCTATAGACAAGGCATAAAGAGATGTCACATCTCTTATCAAACAAAGGGTCACACCTAGACCCAAAGGGATCCATAGGGATCATATACATCCTATAATCTCGAATAACATGCTAAACCTAAAAGCCACATCAGGGCATAAATCCAACTCATGATATCATCACCAACTAAAATCCCATAATTACCATAATAATATAACGACCATAATGGAAATTCCAATTATCCATTTTAACCAACTCAAGGTCAATTTATACTAACCCGCAATACTGAAAACGAAAAAAAATTCATAACTTATTCGTTACTAACCCGATATACGATCCGGAAGAAGGGGCGGACTCCTGGCGATACGGGGAATAAGAGCACGGTATGAAACCTTACATTTGACGACTTGCGGTGGTCCGTCGGCGTTCCAATAGCGGTAAACGGAAGCTTTACCAAAAAGCTAACAAACGGGAAATAAGTTGGTACCACGTTGAAGAGAGCAAGATAAGGAACTCGTTGGTACAAACGGATTTGAAAATGGATCGAAGATGAAGGATTTATGAAGGATTGAAGGATAGATTATACGTTCGCTCTCACTTTCGACATTTTCTCTGTAACTTCTATATTGAAAGTGAATATGAGGAGATGAGGATGACAGCCTTTCATGTGAATATATATATATGTATATTATATTATAAGTTGAGGTTTAGAACCTCTGCAGCAGCCATCACCTCTCCTATAACTTATACATATATACATAATATAATATATTATATATACATATGCAATACACATATAAAATAATATAATATATTATATATATATATATAATGTATACGCCTCCTGTTAGTGATTGTATAGATGTATATTATATATATATATATATATATATATATATATATATATATAAAATGTTACTCCAAAACATTTAATTAAAACGCGGTTATAATTTTCGATCTTCAAATTTTACCAAATTGGAATAGAAATTCCGGAATATTATCGGGATAATTAATCCATAACTATCTCGTAAAAGGGGCATCCCTAAGCCGCATTTCTTAATCGCTAAGAATCGGAATAGCGAATCTTTTGTCCGTTTTGTCTTTTTATATTATTTCACATCTAAGACATATCCGATGTCTCGATCATTTCTCTCAACTGCAACTTTATTTATTGGAGCTCTCAAATACTCCAAATAACACCGGTTGTTACATCATATCCCCGTAAAAACAAGTTTCGTCCCGAAACTTTGAACAAACCCAAATCCTCTCGGACCCATATGCCGAGGTATAACTCTATCTATCGGAGGTATCACATCTCCGCTCAAAAAGGTCAAAACCTATAACAAATCTATAACCTCAAACATCAACATGGAGGAATCGTCCACTCCAGAAAACAGGGCCATAACGCTACCCCGTGCAGAGAGGAATCACATCTCTCGCTATACCACATCATAGGGCATAGAGGAAGCACATCTCTAGCCAACCATAAATATATACATCGTATGGAGGAATCACATCTCCACTGAACTATGTCCATCAAAGTAGCATGGAGAAAAGAACCATCTCCAACTGAATCCTAATCACACTCAAATAGCATGGAGGAAAGAACCATCTCCAGCTATAAACATACATCATACTAGCACAACAAGATCTAACAAGATCATAAAGCATAACATAGCTAGCATGGAATAAGCACATCAAGGCATGTAAGCACATAAGCACATAATCACATACTCACCAAGATAGCACTAAGATCTACTTGTCGACCCTAGATGCATCTATCTCAGCATAAAACTCTGGATAGTTCCTCTGGATACTATCTTCAGTCTCCCATGTAGCCTCCTCAGGTCCACGTCTCGACCATTGTATCCTCATCATAGGAATGTCCTTCGAACGCAGGCGTCTCACACCTCGCTCTAGGACTGCAATAGGATGCTCAGCAAAGGTATGGTCTGGCTCCACCACCAAATCATTATAACTGACAATGTGTTGCGGATCTGGTATGTACTCTCTCAGCTGAGACACATGGAATACAGGGTGAACACCCTCTAATCTCGGAGGCAAAGCTAATCTGTAGGCTGCTCTCCCAACTCTGTCCAGAATCTCAAAAGGACCGACATATCGGGGACTCAACTTCCCCTTTATGCCAAAACGTCCGACGTCACGTGTCGGGGATACTCTCAACCAGACATGAGCTCCTACTCTGAACTCTAGAGGCCGACGCCTCTTGTCTGCATATGACTTCTGGCGACTCTGTGCAGCCAGCATCCTCTCTCTAATCAGTGCTACCCGAGCCATATCATCATGAATCCGCTCTGGCGCTATCCCGCTGACACTGCTAGGCTCATCCCAGCATAAAGGTGTACGGAACCTACGTCCATCCAGTGCCTCATAGAGAGCCATCCCAATAGATGCGTGCCAGCTGTTGTTGTATGAGAACTCAACAAGTGGAAGGTAATCAGACCATCCCTGTCCCCAATCCAACACACAAGCTCGCATCATATCCTCCAAAGTCTGGATAGTCCTCTCTGTCTATCCATCAGTCTGGGGGTGAATAGCAGTCGTGAAGTGCAGACTCGTCCCCAAAGCAGTCTGAATCTGTTGCCAGAACCTCGAGGTGAATCGTCCATATCGATCAGAGACGATCGTCCTCGGTACACCATGGAGTCTCACTATCTGTCTAGTGTACTCCTCAGCTAATCTACTCACAGGCCACGTCTCTCTAATAGGAATGAAACGTGCCGTCTTCGTCAGTCTATCAACAACAACCCAAATGGCATCAAAACTCCTACTTGGTCTCAGTCCCGTCACAAAGTCCATGGAGACGTCCTCCCACTTCCACTACGGTACTAGGAGTGGATGGAGCTCACCTCCAGGTCTGCAATGCTCTATCTTGACCTGCTGACAGGTCGCACACTGAGCCACAAATCTGGCTACATCGGGCTTCAGCCCTCCCCACCAATATGAACGTCTCACATCATGGTACATCTTACTCGTACCTGGATGTACAGAGTAAGGTGTACTGTGAGCCTCCTGTAAGATCCTCTGTCTCAACTCCGCATCAGCAGGAACACAAATGCGATCAAGTTGCCTCATCACTCCATCAGCTCCAATGGAAAACTGTGGTGCCTCTCCACGAAACATCCTCTCTCTGATCCTCATCAAGGTCGGGCAGGTCCCCAGCTTCTGTTGGATCTCATCCAACAAACCAGGTAAAACCTCTAAGGCATACAACTAGGCATCCTCATCAGGAAACTGGATGTCCATCTCTAGCCAAGCTAGATCCCTCTGAAGCTGAGGTTGTATAGTCAATCTCGCAATCGCCTTCTCTCGAGGCGTCTTCCTGCTCAAGGCGTCAGCAACCACGTTCGCCTTTCCAGGATGATACAAAATCTCAAGGTCAAAGTCCTTGATCAACTCAAGCCATCGACGCTGGCGGTTGTTCAACTCCCGCTGCGTGAAAATATACTTCATACTCTTATGGTCTTTGAAGATCTGACATGTAGCACTATACAAGTAATGTCTCCAGATCTTCAAAGCATGCACTACCACTGCTAACTCCAAATCATGAGTCGGGTATTTCTCCTCATACGTCTTCAACTGTCGAGACGCATATGCAATCACTCTACCTCTCTGCATCAACACACATCCCAAGCCTAGCTTGGATGCATCACTGTAGACCACAAAATCATCAGATCCCTCTAGCTGTGCCAGGACAAGAGCAGAAGTCAAACGCCTCTTCAACTCCTTGAAGCTCTGAGTACACTGGTCGGTCCACGCAAACCGGGTAGTCTTCCGCAGAAGACTCGTTAGTGGACGGGCAATCACCGAAAAACCCTCCACAAAGCGTCTATAGTAACCGGCTAAGCCAAGAAAGCTACGCACTTCCTTGACGTTCGTCGGTGTCGTCCATGCAGCAACAGACTCGATCTTCGCCGGGTCAACCATAACCCCATCGGCGGATACAATGTGCCCAAGGAAAGCAACCTCAGACATCCAAAACTCACACTTAGAGAGCTTAGCATACAACTCTCTATCCCTCAAAACCTGCAAAACCGTCCTCAGATGACCGGCATGCTCCTCTCTACTACGTGAGTACACTAAAATATCATCAATGAAGACCACCACAAACTGATCAAGGAAGTCGATGAATATGCTGTTCATCAACTCCATAAAGACTGTTGGGGCATTCCTCAGCCCGAATGGCATCACTACAAACTCGTAGTGTCCATAGCGGGTACGAAATGCCGTCTTGTGTACGTCCTGCTCTCTCACCCTCAACTGGTGATATCCTGAGCGCAAATCAATCCGGGAGAAAACTGTAGCTCCCTGAAGCTGATCAAGTAGATCGTCAATACGAGGCAATGGATACTTGTTCTTGACGGTCACCTTGTTCAACTCCCTGTAATCTATGCATAACCTCAGAGATCCGTCCTTCTTCCGCACGAAGAGGACAGGTGCACCCCATGGTGAAACACTAGGGCGTATGAAACCCTTCTCAGCCAACTCCTCGAGTTGTTTCTTCAGCTCCAACATCTCGACAGGTGCCATACGGTATGGGGCCTTCGAGATGGGTCACGTGCCAGGCTCTAACTCTATGCTGAAGTCCACACTCCGCTGAGGCGGCAAACTAGATGGCTCAACAAACACATCTGCAAACTCGCAGACTACTGGAATATCCTCCAGAGCTGGACTCTCTCCATTCTTCATGGTGTAACACCAGAAGGTATCACATCCCTGTGCAATCAACCTAGCTGCCCGTACGGCACTAATAACCGAACCTGTCTTCCCAAGGTCCCAACCCCGGAAGACCTCAATCTGACCAACCTCGGTAGAGACTGTAATAGTCCGTCTACCAACATCCAAAACTGCATGGTGTCTACGCATCCAGTCCATACCTAATATGACTTCTTCATGCATCAATGACATGACTAAGAAGTCAACAAGTAAAACACGAGTCCCTAAACGAAGGGGACAACTACATATCTCATGGGTACCTCTGACCCGACTACCATCAGGTAACCCTATAGTAAAGGGTATCCCCTCTATGGTAGCTAAACTCAGACGCTCAACACAAGTATCAAAAATAAAGGAATGCGTAGCCCTAGTATCAAATAAAACTATAACAGGTAAACCATGAAGTAAAATGGTACTTGTAGCAGCCGGTGCAGGTGGATCCTCTGCACTCCTCAACTCAAAAGCTCGCCCTCGGGCTCCTTTGGCATCACTGGTGCCAACATCTCTACCTCTACCTCTACTCGGTCTTGAAGCAGAACCCTGAGTAGATGGACGCTCTGGGACCCTCTACTGTCCTTGTATCTGCTGTTGAGGTGTCCTCTGACCACCTCCTGCTACACTGGCAGGGGAAGAACCCTGCTGGAATGCTACTCCTCCCTGCCTACAAAAGGCAGCTCGATGTCCCTGTCGGCCACAGGTAAAACAAGTCACAACTGTTCTGGGACAAGCTGGCTTCAGATGGCCAGGGTCTCCACAGTTGTAACACTGACGTCCCTTGTCTACAGTCTGTGCAGATGAGGGGTAACTCTGACGTCTCTGGTCTCGTCTAGAACCAGAAGCTCCTCCAACTCCACTGGTCTGCCCAGTGCGCTGCCTCTTCTCAGACCGTCCAGTCTGAGAAGCCCTCCTCTGACTAGCTCGCTCCCTCTCATAAGCAGAAGCCCGGTCTTGATAGTCAGCAAGGGACTCGCAATGGAATCCCGCCATATATGAACGTGTGCTCTCCCTCAGACGATGGGAGAACAAGTACACATGCTGGTCCTCAGATGGTGCAGCTGGACCCAGCAAAGCTAACTCAGTCTGGAAGCGACGGATGGCATCTGCAATAGGTACATCCTCAAAACCGGCCTCCACAAAATCCTGCAGCTTCTCCCTCCTGAGTGAGGCAGGGATGAACCGCTCTCGGATCATACTCCTCATGCGATCATAGCTGGTGGCTCTGGCTCGTAGAGTCCTCCACCACTGATGTGCAAAGTCACGGAATAGAGACTGAACTAGCTCTACCCGTCTATCCTTAGGACATCTGATAGACTCTAAAGCTGAGTCTACATGTCCTATCCATACCTCAGTCTGTAACCCAATCTCTCTTGAGAAAGGTTGTACTCCCTGCTGGTGAAATGCCTTCAACCAGGCATCTGGTCGAGGCCCTCGAGTCTCCTCCACATCTCGAACTAGCTCAGCAACACGTGCACGTACAATTGGCACTTGTGTCGCTCCCTGAGATCTCTCAGAAGATCCCTCATGTACTGGTAAGTCTGGGGCCCGTCTTCCGGCCCTGATGTCCTCCTCAAAACGTCGGAGGTACTCTCTAAACTCCGGTCCTCCCATGGAAACACGATCAGTATCATCAGACTGAGCTCGATGTGAATGATGTCTCATAGATCCACCACTCCTCGTCTCTGGGACGACGCTCTCTAAAACCTCCTCGTGTATCTCCTCCACCACTAGTGGATCAGCAGTAGGAACTGGTCCCTCACCTACCACACCCGGAGGACGGGGTGGCCTACCTCTACCTCTACCTACAGCGGCAGTAGCTCTAGTCCGAGCCATCTGCGGGTATGCACACCTAACTTGTAAGGCTCTATGTAGGCCATAGGTATAGATATATATATACTCAACACAACACATACATAATCCATCATACATATATACATATCATATCTATACTGCAGAGATCCATAGCAAGAGTAGCGACTTCTCGTACATCTAACCCAAAACCATATTTAAAACCAAAACCTTTTGAAAAAGTCAGACCCCCGTCGGGTTCTGTTTATTTTACCTATCAGACCTCATTGCAGGTAGCAAGTGCCATCAACCTAAGCTCTGATACCAACTCTGTAACACCCCGAATCCGCGGGACTTGGAGTGCCACATTGGGTTAGGATCTCACAATGGATCTTGACCCTAGCCTGACAACAAGTTCACTAGACCTTACAACATGGCACTGACAGATATGAAAACAAATACATAAAACTGTATAAAACTGTACATCCCAAAAAGTAAGACCACATAACCGAGTACAAATATCACACCTCACGCAGGAGGTAACAAAAGACCAACCTCTCACAGGAGGGAAAAGATAAACAAACCCAAAAACCCACAACAACCTATGTACGAGACGTCCTCGGCCTGCCACCCTGCTAGATCACCCAGCAGCATGCCTATCCTGTAGGGCATCTACAACATGGTAATAACCATTAGCTATCCATACACATATATAGAGTAATGCATAAGCACAATCACACATAGGGAAAGATAAACATATCAGCATGCTTTCACTCATTTACCCATTTATTCATCTCAATATAATGGTCATTCACTCAAATCGTATAGATATAGTATATATGAAACTAGGTGACACGAGGACCGATACATCCTCGCCTCTGAGCCTGCTAGCCAGCCGTACTAGTATCGGTCACACAATCCGTGTACCCTATGTGAGTGGATTGCGCCCTTCCTGTAAACCGGTCTGGCCTGATATCAGAGAATCTCCCAGACTCCACAGCGGGATGAAAGGGAAAGGTTATCACAACCACGCAGTGGGGCAATCAATAAAACATAGGTCGGTAAATACGACATCACATGCTATCATAGCAAACATATAAGGCACACACCACTCATACAAACACCCAATATAAGGATGGTAGCTAAGTAAGTCCTACGGACTTACCTCAACCTCGTATAAAGCTCAACCACAACTGGATCACCTTAACACTAGAGGAACAACACAGCCTATAGACAAGGCATAAAGAGATGTCACATCTCTTATCAAACAAAGGGTCACACCTAGACCAAAAGGGATCCATAGGGATCATATACATCCTATAACCTCGAATAACACGCTAAACCTAAAAGCCACATCAGGGCATAAATCCAACTCCTGATATCATCACCAACTAAAATCCCATAATTACCAGAATAATATAACGACCATAATGGAAATTCCAATTATCCATTTTAACTAACTCAAGGTCAATTTATACTAACCCGCAATACTGAAAACGAAAAAAATTCATAACTTATTCGTTACTAACCCGATATACGGTCCGGAAGAAGGGGCGGACTCTTGGCGATACGGGGAGTAAGAGCACGGTATGAAACCTTACATTTGACGACTTGCGGTGGTCCGTCGGCGTTCCGATAGCGGTAAACGGAAGCTTTACCAAAAAGCTAACAAACAGGAAATAAGTTGGTACCACGTTGAAGAGAGCAAGATAAGGAACTCGATGGTACAAACGGATTTGAAAATGGATCGAAGATGAAGGATTTATGAAGGATTGAAGGATAGATTATACGTTCGCTCTCACTTTCGACATTTTCTCTATAACTTCTATATTGAAAGTGAATATGAGGAGATGAGGATGACAGCCTTTCATGTGAATATATATATATATATATATATTATATTATAAGTTGAGGTTTAAAACCTCTGCAACCGCCATCACCTCTCTTCTAACTTATACATATATACATAATATAATATATTATATATACATATGCAATACACATATGAAATAATATAATATATTATATATATATAATGTATACGCCTCCTGTTAGTGATTGTATATATGTATATTATATATATATATATAATGTTAATCCAAAATATTTAATTAAAACGCGGTTATAATTTTCGGTCTCCAAATTTTACCAAATTGGAATAGAAATTCCGGAATATTATCGGGATAATTAATCCATAACTATCTCGTAAAAGGGGCATTCCTAAGCCGCATTTCTTAATCGCTAAGAATCGGAATAGCGACTCTTTTGTCCGTTTTGTCTTTTTATATTATTTCACATCTAAGACATATCCGATGTCTCGATCATTTCTCTCAACTGCAACTTTATTTATTGGAGCTCTCAAATACTCCAAATAACACCGGTTGTTACATTGAAGACACGTCTGACTTCCTCTCCCATCTTAGCGTAGCCGGAGGGAACAGAGGACTTTGTAGTCTATAGTGATGCATCAAAGCTAGGGTTTGGATGTGTTCTGATGTAGCGTGGCAGAGTAATTGCTTATGCGTCTAGACAACTAAAGACGTATGAGGAGAACTACCCGACTCATGATTTGGAGTTGGCAGCGGTAGTTCATGTCTTGATGAATTGGAGACATTACTTGTATGGCGCTACATGCCAACTCTTCACAGACCATAAAAGTTTGAAGTATATTTTCATACAACAGGAATTTAATAACCGCCAGCGTAGATGGCTTGAACTGATCAAGGACTTTGACCTTGAGATTATGTACCATCCAAGAAAGGCGAACGTTGTCACCGACGCCCTAAGTAGGAAGACGCCTCGAGAGAAGGTGATTGCGAGACTGATAGTTCAAGCTTAGTTGCAGAGGGATCTAGCATGGCTAGAGATGGACATCTAGTTCCCTGATGAGGATCCCATCTGAGTACCTTAGAGGTTTTAACTGACCTGTTGGGGGAGATCCAACAGAAGCAGGGGACCTGGCCGACATTGACGAGGATTCAAGATAGGATGTCTCGTGGTGAGGCACCACAGTTCTCCATTGGTGCAGATGGAGTGATGAGACGCCGCAACCGTGTCTGTGTACCCGCTGATGTGGATCTGAGGCAGAGGATTCTACAGAAGGCTCACTCCGCACCTTACTCAGTGCACCCAGATGCGAGTAAGATGTATCAAGATGTGAGACGTTCATATTGGTGGGGAGGGTTGAAGCCCGATGTGGCCCGATTTGTGGCTCAGTGTGCGACCTGTCAGTAGGTCAAGATAAAGCATTGTAGACCAGGAGGAGAGCTCCATCCACTACTAGTACCGCAATGGAAGTGGGGGGTATCTCTATGGACTTTGTGACAAGATTGAGTCCTAGTAGGAGTTTTGATGCTATTTGGATTGTTGTTGATTGACTAACGAAGGCTGCATGTTTCATCCCTATCAGGGAAACATGGCCACTGAGCAGATTAGTTGAGGAGTTCACTAGGTAGATAGTGAGACTCCATAGTGTACCGAGGACGATCGTCTCAAATCGAGATGGGTGATTCACCACAAGGTTCTAGTAGCAAATTCATACTGCTTTGGGGACAAGTTTGCACTTCACGACTGCATTTCATCCTCATACAGATGGTCAGTCAGAAAGGACCATTCAGACTTTGGAGGATATGCTGCGAGCTTGTGTGTTGGATCGGGGACAAGGATGGTCATATTACCTTCAATTGGTTGGGTTCTTATACAACAACAAATGGCATGTATCGATTGGGATGGCCCCATATAAGGCACTGTATGGGCGTAGATGACGTACACCGTTATGTTGGGATGAGCCTGGCAGAGTTAGTGGTAAAGCGTCGGCGCAGATTCAGGATGATATGGATCGAGTAGCCCTGATCAAAGAGAAGATGATGGCTGCACAGAGTCGCCAGAAGTCGTATGCAGGCAAGAGGCATCAGCCTCTAGAGTTCAGAGTTGGAGCTCATGTTTGGGTGAGAGTATCACCGACGCGTGGCATCAGACGTTTTGGCATAAAGGGGAAGTTGAGTCCCCGATATGTTGTTCCTTTTGAGATACTAGACAGAGTTGGGAGAGCAGCATACAGATTGGTTTTGCCTGCAAGATTAGAGGGTGTTCACCTTGTATTTCATGTGTCTTGGTTGAGGGAGTACATACCAGATCTAAGACACATCGATAGCTATGATGACTTAGTGGTCAAGCCAGACTACACCTTTGTTGAGCACCCGATTGCAGTCCTAGAGCGAGGTGTGAGACGCCTGCGTTCGAAGGACATTCTTATGCTTAGGATATAGTGGTCTAGACGAGGACCTGATAAGGCCACATGGGAGACAAAGGATAGTATCCAGAGGAACTATCTAGAGTTCTATGCCGAGATAGATGCACTTGTAGGATCGATGAGTAGATATTAGTGCTATTTTGGTGAGTGTTATGATTATGTTCTTTGATGTGTTTTCGTGCTAATTGTGATGTATGCATACGATCTTATTAGATCTTGTTTGCTAGCGCGAGCTGTGTTTATAGCTGCAGATGGTTCTTCCTCCATGCTATTGAGTTGTGATTAGGGTTTAACTGCATATGGTTATTCCTCCATGATATTGTTTATGGACATAGTTTGAGTGGAAACGGATTTCCTCCACGTGGTTGTGTTACGAGTGCGATTTGACTAGAGACGGTTTTCCTCCATGCCTTGTTACGTTGTTATAGGTTGGCTAGAGATAGTTTTTCTATATACCTTTGGATAGCGTTATGATCTTGTTGCTGGAGTTGGTGATTCCTCCATGTTGTGTTTTGAGGTTATAGAGTGTTATAGGTTGATACCTCTGAACGGAGATATGATACCTCCGATAGAGAGAGTGTTTATACCTCAGCGTATAGGTCCAAGAGGATTTGTGAATTATTCAAGTTTCGGGACAAAACTTTTTCTTAAGGGGTGTGTGATGTAATAGATAGGATTTCTGAATTCTAATTAATGTTGATTAACTTAATCATTGATAGTAATTGACATATAACTCGTGAAGATTGCGTAAGTGATGAGTATGAGTCCCACCGTTATGTTCCTGGCGTAATTTTGGACTTATGGGGAAATTTTCACTTTTTCCCCGGATAATTATTTTTACCCTCCGCTGTTACTTGGAGCATTTGGGAGTTTTAATTAATTAAAATGCAGTTGAGAGAAATGATCACGACAACGTACATGTCTAGATATTAAATAGCATGGAAAGGCAAAACGGCCAAAACAGTCGCTATTTCGTTTCTTAATGGCTTAGAAAGACGGCTTAGCAATACACGTTTTCCGAAGCAGTTGTGGAATAATTATCCCTACAATATTCCATATTTATTATTCCAATTTTGAGAAGTTTGGAGAAGGGGGTTCAATCCGCCTTTGGATCGGTTAAAGGATAATTATCGACTTTGCTAAGGGATAATTAACGACTTCACCATAAATAGCGGAAAATCGTTTATTAGTTCATTTTCCTTTCACGTTTCCTCGTAAAATCTCTGATTTCTCTCAACCTTCAAACTCAGATCTACTCTCCGTTTCTAATCCGATTCAGTTCCGTTTGAGTTTCCGGATTCCTCTCTTCATATCGGTATCGAGTTTCTGCATTTCCGAGCATATGAAGACCTGGTCGAGCATCTATGTAACCAGGGCGGTTCTGTCACTCAAATTCCGGTGAATTTGATGTTGTCCATGCGTAGCCTGCGTCTTTGTGATTCCGAATCTTCTTTCAGATTGTCAATCGGGTTAGTAACGAATAAGTTATAAATTTATTCATTTTTCGTACTGTGAATTGGCCTAGATTGACTTTAGACTTGTCAAAATGGATAGATAGAAATTCCATTATGGTTGTTATATTATTCTGGTGTTTATGGGTTGTTTGTTTGATGAAATCTGATGACAAGTGGGTTTAGAAATTGCCTGCGGACAAAACGTTATTATGGTGAAATTTAATTAATTAATTAAAGGTTAATTAATTAAATTAGGATTAGAATTGAGATTAAGGAAGGTTAACTAGATGCTACCTTGAGATTTGAGAAATTGCGAGTTATGATGTGATATTAAGGTTTGGATTCGAGTTGTGAGTTGAGGATGGTGATAAGGTTTAGGAGGTGGAATCTCTTGACCTTGGGAGGATGCTGATATTTTTGTGCCTTGCTGATGCAGGCGCTGATCGTTTCCTCGAGGGGAAACCGTGACGTGGTATAGATCGACGTTGAGACAAGTAAGTCCGTGGGACTTACTTAGCGAGCGGTTATGGGTTTGAGTGTGTGTTGTGGTTGTGTGTGTGTATATGTGTGTTGCATTTATAACCTAACTGGACTAGGATGACCCTAAATGCATTTATTTGGCCCAAGTGTATGATAATGGGAGGTGATGACTTGTCTAGCCCAGAATGGGGTGGCTAGGAGAGTTCTCTGCGACCGGTCCTCCAGGTGGTGATAATTGACACAATTCCAGACCTGAGGGGACACGGGGACAGAGGCGTCGGGAGTTTACTCTGCGTGTCACAAGGAAATGAATTAGTAATGTTATAACTTAATTAAAGATAATAAAAGGTTGTGTTTGTGTGGCATTGCATGTTATGATATGGTGTTGTGATGTGTGTGCTATTGCTTCATTCTTATTATGATGTGTTAGCTAACGGTTTCATATGTGCTATAGATGATCTGCAGGTTAGGAAGACTGCAGAGTGACCTATATGGGTGATCAGCCGAGGGTTTCCGTACACTAGGTTGTGCGAGGGTTATGGGATATTTTTATACATTTGTGTATGGTGTTGCCGTTTAGTACTCGGCTGTGTTTTGTAAACCTTTTGATGTATATATTTAATACAGTTTTATGTATTTGGTTTTAATCTATCATGCCTTGTTGTAAGATCCAATGAACTTGCTGTTAGGCTTGGGTCAGGATCCACTGTGAGATTCTAGCCTTGGCCTTTGTTAGCATGAAATATTGTGATATTTTAGGCACGTTTTCTAATCGCAATTGATTCATATTGATAGTCTTTGATTGAGCTTTATGCATATATGAGCTAGTATTGCCTATATTGTCGATATGGATGTCTACACGAGTTCTATGTTGATTATAGGTGATTTGGAGCTATTTCCGAACGGAATTGAGCAAAGGAGAGTTGAGTTGATGTGTCCATAGACCAAGGGCACCTTTTGGAAGCAATTTGGAGTATTAGATTGAGGAATGCACGAATGAAGGCAAGAATCACGGTTTTACCCTAAATTACGGCCGTGGATCTTGATGCAGAATTCGATGTTCATTCCAGGGGATATTACGGCCGTGGAAGCTATCCGTGTTTGTTTCCACGCCTCAAAATTACGGTCGTGGAAACTTCCACGACCGTGATCTTGGCGAATCTTTTCGCCACTTTCGAAGCCATAATCTTTTGAAGATTGGGCCGGGCCGACGTTTTGCCCTGCATTATAAAAAGGACGGATGAAGCAAGATTCCGTCACCTCGCTCCCGCACTTACGACCTTTCAACCCTAAGTTTAGCGGCAAAAACGCAAGCTTAGCAACACACAAACCCTCATTCTTGGAGGTGATTTGGAAGAATTCATTGAAGTTCCAAAGCTCGTGTCGGAGAGTCGCTGTTGTGATCTTCGTGTGGAAGATCGAAGTTTCTTGAAGGATTTCGCAAGAAGATTCCTCTTCTTGCTTAGGTTTGATTTAGGATCGGATTGACATCCCGTTTCCTTTCTTTCCTAAGATTGTGATTGTTTATCTCGTTTTACATCTTTTGATAAACACTTGTTCTTGGCTGTGATTCTGAGATTCGATTGAAGATTATTGATAGTTCTTGAAAATTCCCATTTTCTATCCTTTAAATCTTGAATTAATATCAATATGACTGTTATTGGCTAAAAACCCTTAACAATTCTAAGGTGAAGGGTTGATAGTTGTGGCTTAGATGATGATAGATCGATCGTAAACAGATTAGACCCTGAGAGTTAGAGAATTGTCGCCGAAAACCCTAAATCACGGGCTGTTCTTGAGTTCCACGACCGTGGAATCTCAAGATCCAACCGTAATTTCCTTAAAGTTTACGAGCCTGCTTTTATCTTGATCCAAAGTTAAAGATTTGCTTTAACTTAGTTTAGACTTGTCTTTTCTAGGTGGTAGTGAAGCCTCAACAACCTCTACCTCGATTGTGAGCCTCAACAACCTCAATCGGATAAGTTAGTCTTGACCTTTAGATTATAGGTTTGGGTATTTGATACTAATCCTTGCCTTTAGAATCTTTCTATATTGAGCCTCAACAACCTGTATAGGGAGTGTCTTTTAGGTGAATTACATAAGGTTTTTGGAACCTCAACCGTACGATTACCTTACATTAGTATACCCTTGCATATCTCGACTCTGTCTTTATATCATTAGTATATCTTGAATCAATTGCCACAGCTGGATACTTGGATCTTTAGGATTGTTGTTTTCCCGATAATTTGCAAACTCCCATATTCACTTGCTTGATAATCTGCGATCGAGTTCGTTCCACCCAAATCCCTGTGTTCGATACTCTGGAATTCTTGCTAATCTACGTCGATCCGTACACTGCGGGTTCGCTTGCTTGATTTCAGTTTTATAAATATAAAGCTTATTTGCACACACCTCTAGGGGCGAACAAGTTTTTGGCGCCGTTGCCGGGGATTTGGCTTCGACCGAATCCGGTAGCCGGTTGTCAAGCTTGGGAGCTTGCTCTCGTTATTTGATTTTTCTTTGAGTGTATGCGCAGGTCTAGGAACACCGGAGATCTCTTACCTCTTGATCAAGAGTTAGAGAAAACCTTGAGGCAAAAGCGCAAGGAAAAGAGGATGGCTCAAGAAAACGAAAGCGATCTTCAAACTAAGTTGGCGGAGAAGGAAGCTCAACTCCGATGGAATGAGTCTTTCCTCCAAGACGAAATGGATCGTCATCAAACTCAAGTTAACGGTCTACAAGACGTGATCGCCCAAATGACGATAAAGATGAGCGATCTTGAAAATAAAGTGGGGAAGAAGTCCTCGAGAAGAAGGATAAGGTCTAGAAGAAGAAACCACTCATCCACCGATGATAGTGATTCTTCCATGCCTCCTTTAGAAGAAATTGATCCCACGATCAATATAAATCCTTTCAATCAACAAGGAGCTGCTAACCGTCGCATTCCACCTAGAAATGCGAGGGTCGAACGTGTGGATAATGAGCCAAGAACTCTTGGCCAGCGGATGGATCCAACACAACAACCACGCCGTTTAGGTGTGAACTTTGATGCTGAAGATGTACAAGGGTTTAGCTTCAACCCTCAAGTCATCACTCTTGTTCGCCAAAGCCAGTTTGGCGGTACAAGCACCGAATCTCCACACCAACACTTGCAAAACTTTGAGTGTATGATGGAGACGATGAGGCCAAAGAGCGCCACTACCAACAGCTATAAGCTCAAACCTTTCTTTTTCTCTTTGAAAGGGAAAGCGCTATCTTGGTACCAAGCTCTTCCTAGTGGAAAGCTAGAGACGTGGGAAGACCTCTCCGCAGAGTTTCTCACCAAGTTCTTTCCGCCCTCCAAAACGGCGGAACTTAGAGGTAAGATTAATGCTTTTTCTATGAGACCTAACGAAAGTTTGTTTCAATCTTGGGAAAGGTTTCAGGATTTGCTCTTGGATTGCCCTCATCATGGCATATCCAAGCTTGCCTTGCTGGAAATTTACTACAAGGGGCTGGATGCGGGAACGCAATTCAACCTTCAATCCCTCTCATGTGGAACGTTCATGGACATGAGAGAAGATGACGCTTGGGACTTCATTGAGAAGCAAGCAAGAGTCATAGAGAAGTATTCCCACCGGAAAGTGGAGGGAAATCGTGTGGAGCAAGGAGCAAAGCTCACACATGAAGCTCAAAATCAAATTTTCTCCCTCAACAATGAGATCAAAGAGTTGAAGGAGACTATCAAGACCAACTTCCCAAAGCAACAAGAGAAGGATGTTGGCTATTTGGGCAACAACAACGGCGGTGATAACACCAACCGCAACAACAACAACCGGAACAATAACCGGAACAACAATTGGAATGGAAACAACAACAACCGGAACAACAACAATTGGAACAACAATCGGGGTTCGAACAACAACAATTGGCGCTCCAATCAGCAAAATTCCGGTAACTCCCATCCTTCCAATTCCAATCCACTAACTCCACCCTCTTCTTCCTCTACTCCTTTGAAAAGCCAGGGGCAATCATCAAATGGAGGAAACAACACGGGAAAAGAGAAGCCGGATCCCATGTTGGAGACGATCTTGGGAAAGCTTCAAGGGTTGGAGAACCGCATCATCAAGGTTGATGATCAAATTTCTAAGGTTGACAAAGCTCAAAAGGTTTTGGAAAATCAAATGTTCAACCATGCGGAGGAAGTTCCTAGAAATCAAGGGAAGCTTCCAGGAAAGACGGAGGACAACCCTAAGGGAAGGGTGATGGCAATTACAACTAGGAGCGGAGTGACTACCACCGATCCGCAGCCTACGTTTGTCGAAGTCCCCGTAGAGAAAAGTAAAGAAAAGGGGAAGGAGAAGGAAGATATCTATGTTCCTCCTCCGGCTTTCAAACCTCCCCTACCATTCCCTCAATCTAGAGCGCGAGCACGCCTAGACAAGCAATTCGGTAAGTTCATAGAACTCATGAGCAAATTGCATATTAACATACCTTTCATTGATGCTATTGTAGGTATGCCGGCTTATGGCAAGTTCTTGAAGGAGCTCCTCTCTAACAAGAGGAAGCTAGAAGATTTTGGAGAAGTCAAGATGAGTTCGGACTCTTCGGACCTCATCAAGACTATGAAGGAGAAAATGCCCCCAAAGCTGAAAGATCCGGGGTCATTTTGTATTCCCATTGGAGTGGGGGAGGTCACATATGACGCTTTATGTGACTTGGGAGCAAGTGTGAGCATCTTACCACTTGCATTGTGCAGGAAGATCGGTTTAGGCGACCCTAAACCGGTGAAGATGACGTTATACATGGCGGATCGATCCATTACTCGTCCCGTCGGTATTGTAGAAGACGTCCCGGTCAAGCTAGGCAAGTTCTTTGTCCCAATTGACTTTGTCGTGCTTGACATTCCTGCGGATAGTCCGGTCCCGATCATACTCGGAAGACCGTTTCTTGCAACTTCCGGCTGCATGGTCGATTGCAAGAATGGGAGACTCGCTTTTGACATTGGGGAAGAGAAAGTAGAATTCGTTCTTTCCACTCTAGTGAAGGAGCCAATCTTTGATGAGGAGATTTACAATTCCCAAGACGAAGAAGGTTTATCTAGGGAAGAGGTAAGTGCGATTCTCTTTAACGATCCTTTGCAAAAGGTTATTACTATGAGTCTAACCGATGTAGGAGGAGAAGAAGAGTGCAAAGAGGAAATTGAAGCCTTAGAGGCACAAGAAGAGATGCATGAAGTGGAGTTTGAGAAACTCCACGATGAGGCAGAAAACACTCGAATCCACGGTCATACTCTGTATTCCACGGCCGTGGATTCCATGACCAAATTCGACCTCCATTCCAGAGGATATTACGGCCGTGGAAAACCAGAGGAAACCGTGATTTTGACCGTGGAAAAGGACGATCGACACACTCCTTCAACTTCCTCTGATTCTTCTCCAATCCACTCAACATCCTTAGAAGCTTCCAAGGAAACATCGGAAGCTCCTCAAGGATCATTAGAAGTTCCGAAAGCAATGGAACTTAAACCACTTCCTACTCATCTAAGGTACGCTTTTCTTGGATCTAATTCTACCTTTCCGGTTATCGTTAGTTCCGAATTAAGCATAGATGAACATGAACAGCTCATGATTGTCCTTAGGAAACATAGAAAAGCCATAGGCTACACTATTGAGGACTTAGTAGGAATCAAACCCTCCCTATGCATGCACAAAATACTAATGGAGGAGGACTTTAGAACTTCAAGACAACCTCAAAGGCGGTTGAATCCGACCATGAAGGAGGTTGTCAAGAAAGAAATTCTTAAACTTCTTGATGCAGGTATCATCTATCCTATCTCCGATAGCAAGTGGGTGAGCCCGGTTCAAGTGGTTCCGAAGAAGGGAGGAATGACGGTCATCACCAATAAGAACAACGAACTCATTCCTACCCGAACCGTGACTGGATGGCGAATGTGCATAGACTACCGCAAGCTCAACAATGCAACGCGGAAGGACCACTTTCCATTGCCATTCATCGATCAAATGCTTGAAAGGTTAGCACAACATTCATACTTTTGCTACCTTGACGGTTATAGTGGTTTCTTTCAGATCCCGATACATCCGGATGATCAAGAGAAGACCACATTCACGTGCCCTTGGGGTACGTTCGCTTATAGGAGAATGCCGTTCGGACTTTGCAACGCCCCAGCCACCTTCCAACGGTGCATGATGGCCATCTTCTCCGAATATGTGGAGGAAATCATGGAAGTCTTCATGGACGACTTCTCCGTTTACGGTTCCTCCTTTAACGATTGTCTTTCCAACCTTTCTCTTGTTTTGCAAAGATGTGAAGACACTAACCTAGTTCTTAATTGGGAGAAGTGTCAATTCATGGTTAAGGAAGGAATCGTTTTAGGTCACTTAGTCTCTAGTAGAGGGATAGAGGTAGATAAAGCTAAAATAGAGACCATAGAGAAACTTCCTCCCCCAATTTCGGTGAAGGGAATAAGAAGTTTCCTAGGACATGCTGGATTTTATAGACGTTTCATTCAAGACTTTTCTAAGATATCAAAGCCTCTCACTAATCTATTGATGAAGGATGCGGTTTTTGAGTTTTCACAGGAATGTCTAGATGCGTTCAACACCATTCGGCAAGCTCTAATTTCAGCACCCATTATCCAACCCCCGGATTGGACTCTCCCTTTCAAGATTATGTGTGATGCTAGTGACGTAGCCATTGGAGCTGTTCTTGGGCAACGAAAGGAAGGACGAACCCACGCCATATACTATGCTAGCAAGACGCTAGACGAAGCCCAGCTCAACTACGCCACTACGGAAAAAGAGTTTCTAGCCATTGTCTATGCTATTGATAAGTTTCGCTCTTATCTTGTAGGTGCAAAGGTGATTGTCTACACGGATCATGCTGCGATCCGATACCTCCTTGCAAAGAAAGATGCGAAGCCAAGGCTGATTAGATGGATTCTCCTCCTACAAGAATTCGATCTTGAGATCCGCGACAAGAAAGGCTCGGAAAATTCTGTTGCGGATCATTTGAGTCGTCTAACACATCTAGAGGACGATCATCTACCCATTGATGACTCCTTTCCGGACGAACACCTACACATCATAGAGGAGTGCATCAAGGTAGTCTCCAAAGGTAACGAACCATGGTTTGCTGATTTTGTTAACTATTTGGTTTGCCAGGAGATACCACCCGGACTATCATACGCACAAAGGAAGAAGTTCTTCAAGGATGTCCGGGAATACCATTGGAACGAGCCTCTCCTCTTTAAGAGAGGTCCGGATGGCATCATCCGGCGATGTGTGCCGGAAGATGAGATGCAAAGTGTCATCCGTCATTGTCATTCACTACCTTGTGGAGGACATGCTAGTTCGAACAAAACTAGCGCAAAGGTATTACAATCTGGATTTTATTGGCCTACTTTATTTAAAGATGTGCAATCCTTTGTTTCTTGTTGCGATGCTTGTCAAAGAACAGGCAATATCTCTAGGAGGAACGAGATGCCCCTCAACAACATCCAAGAGGTGGAGATTTTCGACGTTTGGGGAGTCGACTTCATGGGACCATTCCCTTCTTCTTGTGGAAACCAATACATACTATTGGCGGTAGATTATGTCTCTAGATGGGTCGAAGCAATTGCCTCTCCCACAAATGATGCCATGGTGGTGGTCAAGTTCTTCAACAAGACCATTTTTCCGCGATTCGGGACGCCAAGGACAATCATTAGTGATGGAGGTTCTCACTTCATAGCCCGTCGCTTTGAAGCTCTTCTAGCCAAGTATGGGGTTACTCACAAGATCGCTACCCCTTACCATCCACAAACGAGTGGACAAGTCGAGATCTCAAATAGGGAGATCAAGGGAATTCTAGAGAAGACGGTTTCAAGGACTAGGAAGGATTGGTCCTTGAAGCTAGATGATGCATTGTGGGCATACCGGACTGCATACAAGACTCCCATAGGAACCACACCATACAACCTCGTGTATGGAAAGTCTTGTCATTTGCCGGTAGAGCTAGAGCACAAAGCGTTTTGGGCTATCAAATGGCTGAATTTCGGCATGAAGGAAGCGGGAGAGAAGCGTCTCCTAGACATCAACGAGCTGGATGAACTCCGTTTGAACGCCTATGAAAACGCTAAGATCTACAAGGAAAGAGCAAAGCGTTGGCATGATAAGCATATCATCCCAAAGGACTTGCAAGAAGGAGATCAAGTTCTCCTCTTCAATTCGAGACTTCGCCTCTTTCCAGGTAAGTTAAAATCTCGTTGGACTGGACCTTTTCTAATTAAGCGTATTTTCCCCCATGGTGCAGTTGAAGTATGGGGTGAAGCTAGCGGAAGTTTTAAGGTGAACGGTCAACGACTCAAGAAGTACTCACCGGAACTCCAAGCTGAGGAGTTTGCACCTACCGCACTCGAATAAGTGCGAGATTGGTCTAGCTACGGACCTTAAACAAAGCGCTTCTTGGGAGGCAACCCAAGGTATTGTATTTTCGTTTTTGCTTTCGATTCATAGTTTAGTTTAGAATAGAAGTTTTTGCTTTATTTTTGCCTCGATTTCTTCCGGTATGTTCGTGTTTTTGGTTGTAGGATCGATGGAAAAGAAGAAGGGAGGGATAATGACGAAGAGAAGTGACGAAATTTGGACTTTGAAGCTTTACAGAGAGTTCCACGGTCTAAATTACGGTCGTCATAGCTACAGTGGCCGTAATTCTCAAAAGCCTGTGAAAAATCACAAAAATTACGGGTCCGTACATTTCCACGGCCGTGGAATGCCCCGACAAACCGTGATTTTTGAAATTTTGCCTGCGAGTATAAAAGCCACACTTCACCACAAAAACACCACAAAATCCCCAATTTCCACGCCCTAAATACCGAAAACACGCAGCTCATCCCAAATCTTCATTCTCTAATCGTTTTTAACGATTCTTCTTCCTAAACTGAAGCAAATCCAACCAAGAACAAGATCCAAGCAACGAATCACGCGGAAAACGATCAACAATTCCGCATTTTGGATTTCTCAATCCGAAAAAGAGGTTTTTGCTCTCTTCTTGATTCTAGTCGTTTTTGTTCGTTTTTGTTAGAGATTTTTAGGGAGAACTGATTGAGATTGGAAGAAATTAGATTAGGACTGCCTGTTGTGGAGTTTGATTGCTGATTTGCTGAGGATTGAGAAATTCCGTGTCGAATTACGGTCTACACAGATTCCACGGCCGTGGTTTAGGAAGAACAGACCGTAATTCTCAACAGAATGGATTTCGTGAGGAGAGTTTCGGGGAGGATTAAAGAAAAGAAAGGGGAACAGAATAAGAAGAGAAAGGGTAACCCCTCCACATCTAGGGCACCACCACCACCCTCATCCCCTTCACCTTCACCCCCATCTTCACCTCCATCCTCACCACCTCCATCCAGCATCCCGATCATACACGAAAACCACCAAGCTGCATTTGAGAGGATAGAGAAGAGGGCAGTGATTGGCCCTAGGTACTTGTTGTTGGAGGATCTTCATCCTCTCAACATAGTGGATGACCTTACTTGGCTCTTGGATAGAGCCGGTTTGCTTGTCTTCACGAACATTCGTGAGGACGCTTATGAGGAGATCACCCGAGAGGTTGTGACGTCTTTTGAGCACAGCCATGTCGATAGGACTGTCTCCTTCCGTCTCATGAATAGAGACTACCAGCTTAGCATTGTTGAGTTCGGGACCATCTTTGGGTTCCATGAGACCTACAACGGTCGCCTCCCTAGGAACGTTTCTGCTAAGGATTTTTGGGAGGATGTGGCGATGATCTATGCCGACGAGGACCGTTGGCATCCAGCTGATACCAAGGCCAAATTGATGTACCATTTGGCCTTGAAGATAGCTCACCGTGTTCTTTCGGAGTGTCTCTTTCCTAGGACGGAGACGCCCCAAAAGATCAAGACGGATGAGCTATTCCTTCTCTATGCTATGCTCCACGGATGCCGCGCCGATTGTGCTACTCTTTTGGCGGCGACAATGAGCAAGCTCAAGAACAAGTCGAGAGGGAACATTGGATACGGTGGGATAGTGACCCACATAGCTAGGACTTTTGGAGTGGACTTCTCGGCTTGCACACGTATACCGGCAGTTCCATTAGGGCTACACGCTTTCATGGTTAGGGGACTCATCTTCCCCACACATAGAGGTCCGCCTTATGCGGGCATGCCCTGGGAGAGTAGGACCGGTAGGGGTATTGAGTGGCTGCCGGAGTATTCCATTGTGGCGGGACGCCACAACTGGAAGGAGACGTTCGCTGCGATGCATGCGAACAGGCTTGTAGCTCCCCCTTACGTTCCACCGCCGGTAGTAGATGAGGAGGATATGGGAGATCAGTATGAGAGTGGTGGAGGAGCAGAGCAGGAGTTCGGCACGTTTCCGGATCAGCCGGATACGGCCCAGGATGTACCTAGACGCTCTCCGCGTCCGGCTAGAGCTTCAGGCTCGTCATCTCGCCGCGCTAGCGTGAGTGAGAGGCCCACGTGGATGACTACACCTCCCACCTGGTACGAGACACCCCCTCCTTGGTCCACCACGCAGCCAGCAGCAGCACCACCACCACCACCACAGCCAGCACCAGCAGATGCTCCCGGATGGTATGATCACCCCCCTGGGTGGTATGAGAGGATGCCGGATTGGGCTACCGGACTTTCAGAGAGAGTCGGAGCACTAGAGATCCGGGCGGATGATAGAGACAGACGTTTCGACGACCTCGACCACATGATGAGGGACGTCTACCGCCAGCAGTTTGGGCGGTACTATGATCCGAGCTTCTCTCCATTTCCACCTCCACCGGCACCGCAGTGATAGATGACCGGACAGCTCGTTTTAAACATTCCCGCCACCATTTGTGAGTTTTCTTTTTCTTTTCTTTCTTTTGTTCTTTCTTGTGAACATTAGGGACAATGTTCGTCCTAAGTATGGGGTGGGATGTACTAAACGTTTGTAATAACTCCACTCTATATGTTGCTTCTATTCCGAGACTATCCTTGCATGTTCATTGTATGTTACACGTTTTATTCTTGCATTGCATGAAAAAGAACTTTAAAAACTCATAAAAATTGAAAAATTTTTAAAAATTTTATGCTTCTAACGAATCGATATGATTTCCATGATAATCATTACTTGCGAATTGAGTTGATAACAATTGCATGCTTGAAAGGATGGTAATTCGAAAAGGATTTGAATGAATGAATTTTACCTCTTTTGCAAGTTGTATAATGTGAGAATTGTTACCTAAATCATGTAAGAAATTGAAGTTGAAATCACATTATAAGCTCCTATACTTCTTGTTGAAATGATTAAGGCAATTCGATATTTTCTTTCTTCTTCCTTTGAATCATCTAACTCCTCATTGAAATATTAGCCTCCCTTACCCATCCGGGAACTTGGAAAGTAAATGAGAAAAAAAGGCATGTTTGATGTGGGAGGGCCATGAGAGCAAGTATTTGCAATCAATTGAATAGAAAGAAATTATAGGTTTGGGGAAGTCAATCATGACGATGAGTAACTCGGCACCATTCACATAGCCGGGTGTTTGTGTCTTGCCAAAGTCGGATTGAGCGATATTCCTAGCGGATTATGGTATGTGCGCTAAGGGTTTGAGGCATCTCGCAAAAATGAGAAACGCCAATCTCCTAGGCTTCGGTTTTTGTGCACCTCTATCCATAACTCCAAAAGTAAAGTCGAAAAAGGAGAGAGCGAAGCTCTAAGTGAAGTGTTGCGGAAACCGCAAAAGAAGAAGAAGGTAGATATCCACTTTCCCGGATTTATGCACCACTTTCCCTTAAAGTTTTCCCCACCCTTCCATGCTCTAGACCTTTTCTTTGAAAGTCCTTATGATCAAAAGAATGTTATATGGCTTGGTGATCTAAATTGAAATTCTTATGATTGATTTTGATAATGTTTGAAGGTTATAATGCTTGTTTGGAAGTTAAATTGGTTCATGACTCTTCTTTACCTCTTACTCTCTAATTAAGTGTGTGAAAGTTTGAAACGATTGAAGCAAGGTTTGAGAATGATCTATTCTTTAGAAGTCACTTTCATCCAAAAGAAGGTACACATATTTCATCCTAACTCTTGTTTTAAAGCTTTTTGAAAGACCTTGCTTAGGGACAAGCAAGTGTTAAGTATGGGGTTATTTGTTAGCATGAAATATTGTGATATTTTAGGCACGTTTTCTAATCGCAATTGATTCATATTGATAGTCTTTAATTGAGCTTTATGCATATATGAGCTAGTATTGCCTATATTGTCGATATGGATGTCTACACGAGTTCTATGTTGATTATAGGTGATTTGGAGCTATTTCCGAACGGAATTGAGCAAAGGAGAGTTGAGTTGATGTGTCCATAGACCAAGGGCACCTTTTGGAAGCAATTTGGAGTATTAGATTGAGGAATGCACGAATGAAGGCAAGAATCACGGTTTTACCCTAAATTACGGCCGTGGATCTTGATGCAGAATTCGATGTTCATTCCAGGGGATATTACGGCCGTGGAAGCTATCCGTGTTTGTTTCCACGCCTCAA
This sequence comes from Fagopyrum homotropicum, assembly GCA_033239125.1. NCBI lineage: Eukaryota > Viridiplantae > Streptophyta > Magnoliopsida > Caryophyllales > Polygonaceae > Fagopyrum > Fagopyrum homotropicum. Next base: position 50,417,454 of record BSWB01000007.1, on the reverse strand, counting down.
AATTACGGTCGTGGAAACTTCCACGACCGTGATCTTGGCGAATCTTTTCGCCACTTTCGAAGCCATAATCTTTTGAAGATTGGGCCGGGCCGACGTTTTGCCCTGCATTATAAAAAGGACGGATGAAGCAAGATTCCGTCACCTCGCTCCCGCACTTACGACCTTTCAACCCTAAGTTTAGCGGCAAAAACGCAAGCTTAGCAACACACAAACCCTCATTCTTGGAGGTGATTTGGAAGAATTCATTGAAGTTCCAAAGCTCGTGTCGGAGAGTCGCTGTTGTGATCTTCGTGTGGAAGATCGAAGTTTCTTGAAGGATTTCGCAAGAAGATTCCTCTTCTTGCTTAGGTTTGATTTAGGATCGGATTGACATCCCGTTTCCTTTCTTTCCTAAGATTGTGATTGTTTATCTCGTTTTACATCTTTTGATAAACACTTGTTCTTGGCTGTGATTCTGAGATTCGATTGAAGATTATTGATAGTTCTTGAAAATTCCCATTTTCTATCCTTTAAATCTTGAATTAATATCAATATGACTGTTATTGGCTAAAAACCCTTAACAATTCTAAGGTGAAGGGTTGATAGTTGTGGCTTAGATGATGATAGATCGATCGTAAACAGATTAGACCCTGAGAGTTAGAGAATTGTCGCCGAAAACCCTAAATCACGGGCTGTTCTTGAGTTCCACGACCGTGGAATCTCAAGATCCAACCGTAATTTCCTTAAAGTTTACGAGCCTGCTTTTATCTTGATCCAAAGTTAAAGATTTGCTTTAACTTAGTTTAGACTTGTCTTTTCTAGGTGGTAGTGAAGCCTCAACAACCTCTACCTCGATTGTGAGCCTCAACAACCTCAATCGGATAAGTTAGTCTTGACCTTTAGATTATAGGTTTGGGTATTTGATACTAATCCTTGCCTTTAGAATCTTTCTATATTGAGCCTCAACAACCTGTATAGGGAGTGTCTTTTAGGTGAATTACATAAGGTTTTTGGAACCTCAACCGTACGATTACCTTACATTAGTATACCCTTGCATATCTCGACTCTGTCTTTATATCATTAGTATATCTTGAATCAATTGCCACAGCTGGATACTTGGATCTTTAGGATTGTTGTTTTCCCGATAATTTGCAAACTCCCATATTCACTTGCTTGATAATCTGCGATCGAGTTCGTTCCACCCAAATCCCTGTGTTCGATACTCTGGAATTCTTGCTAATCTACGTCGATCCGTACACTGCGGGTTCGCTTGCTTGATTTCAGTTTTATAAATATAAAGCTTATTTGCACACACCTCTAGGGGCGAACAGCCTTGAGTCCCGCGGATTTGGGGTGTTACATAAGGTATCAATCAAACCCCGGTGACATTCACTAGCAAGTTGTAAAGAGCATCCTAGAGTACTTACGATGGGACTATGGATGATTTATTGGTGTATGGAGGTGATGATGAGTTAGTGATCAATGGCTATATTGATGCAAGTTTCCAAAATGATAGAGATGGCTTTGAGTCACAATCTGGATATGTCTTCATTTTGAATGAAGTTGCGGTCAGTTGGAAAATCCAAAAAAAAAGACACGGGGTCGGACTCAACCATAGAGGCTCAATACATACTTGTGGGAGTAGAGACTAAGGAAGCAATCTGGATTAGGTAGTTTATATCGGAGCTCGGCGTTGTCCCTAGTGTGACGAGGGTCTGACATCTATTGTGATAACAATGACGCAATTGCTCAAGCGAAGGAACCTAGCAAACTCCAAATCCAGACACGTTTTGCGAAAATATCACATGATTAGGTGCTATGTTGATCGGGGTGATGTAAGGGTGTGCAAGGTGCACACAGATTAAACATTGCAGATCCACTAACTAAACCCATGAACAGGACGAAGCATGATAATCATACTCGGGCCAAAGACCTCAAACACATTACAGTCCTCTTTTGAACTTTTGTGTTTAGATTGATAAAACGTTTGTTTTTGTCATGAAGTTTATGATTGATATACATATGAGTTTTTACTTTTCTAATTTTCTTATTACTTATATATTAAATAAAGCACCCAGACAATCTTATAATTATCAAATATGCTCATTGAAAAAGTTCCGGTGAATGAAACCACATTAAGTGAACTGAAATTATTAAATTGAAAGGGTTCGTGGTTTGAATCGTTTATGTGAATACAAATGATTCTAAAGTAGATCATCTTGTGAGCGATTGATGAACATGGGTTTCATAGTTCGTAGAAAATGGAGATGTTCAGTCACTTACATAGTTGAGTATGGGGATATTCATCGGACATACCGATCATATGGCTCATGACTTATTGAGGAGTTATAGCGATTATTATTATTATTATTAGTGAATTCCTTAACATGATCTTGATATAGCTTTCATTTGAAGGATGACATATATTAGACGTTGTTCAACGTTGATCGTAACAAGCAATAATAAAGCAGTGATCAGGGTGGTCAAAATTTTAGTGGGAGTTACAGTAGTTGCAAGATTGGATTAATCCTCCTATACCAGACATACTTTGATGCACTAGAAAGTATTGGTGACCCGGCCACTTGAAAAGTGAGAACTGTGTAAACGCATGGTCGTGCTCAAATTTGATCTGTATTGACAGTTTGATCTCAAGATTCAAGAAGCATATTTGATGGCAAAGATGGTTTCCATCACATAGTCAAATAAGGACATTAAGCGATAAGAGAATTTTAACATTGTCCGCTTGTACGATAGTACAAGTGAAAGACTGAAGGAACTGTGTCCTTTATCCAAGGTATAATTACTGTTGATGAGATAGGATATTAAATATAGGGATATATATAATCCGATAATATTAGGGATCATGGTGTTTTGCTAGAAGTTAATTTTGATGGGTACGTTTATATGAATAATGTATTGCTAATGTTATCGGGTTCTACAAGGTTACACCATAACGAGTGGATGAAGTGCATCAATTAATGAAAGAATTACCATATAAGAATATATTATAAGAGCCTTAGTCTTTGGAGCCTCGATGAGCTAGAGTATGTTTTAGCTTGACCCAGTCAGCCGCCCCAGCGGACCAGGGAGGTCGCCCCTGCGTCTAGGCGCCCCTGCGCCTCAGACTAGCCGCCCCTGCGGCTCTGTGGCTAGTGCAGCCGCTTTTGTTGACTCTTGACCGTGCTTTGCGGCTGGCTTCTCTTATAAGCCTCCTTAGACTTCAGATGAGGGGTTTGCTACCTCATTCCAGCTTCTTCTTCCCCTCCATGTTCTTCCTCTTCTCCTTTCTTCTCCTTTGATCTTCTTTGATCTCTCCTTGCTTGTGTGAGTGAGTTCTTGAGAGTTTGAGGGTGTTCTTGGCCTTGGATGCTCTTGTAGATGTTGTTGAAGGTTGTTGGAGTTGTGTTGAGGTGATAGACGAGTTGATGCTCCATAGTTGCAGCCTAGGGTTGGTATGGTAAGCTCTTTCTCTTCTTCTCTCTTCTTTCCTTCATTCTTGCTTCTCTCTTCTTCCTTCTAGCTAAGGATCACAAGCTGGGCTTGTGTGGATCTTTCCCTAGCCTTTTGATGATCATGTGTGTATATATGTGTATGTGTTGTTGTGGTGTGTTGAAGACGTGAAGAGAATCGAGAAAGGGGTCGAAGAGAAGTCGGGACCAACTCTCTGCACAATTGGCCGCCCCTATGCCTGTCCTGAGCTGCACCTGCGCCTGGTGTGGAGCTGCCCCTGCGCCTTTGGTGAGCCGCCCCTGCGCCTCACTGGACCAGCCGTGTGTTCTTGCTTTTGTTAGTGCATACCTTGTTCGTATGTCTTCCTTTCTTCCTTTCCTTTGACCTTGGCTTAGTTAATAGCAAGGTTAGGATGGTTAGGATGAGTTGTATGATAGAGGTGTGCCTTAGGCACTTGTGTTGATGTTGAGAGTATGATATAGGCATATGTGATCTTGTTATGATCTTGAGGATGTAGGTTGGTTGTGGTTATGGAGACGAGTCTCCTAACCCTTTCAGGTTGTGATATTGTGTGCCTTATTATTGCAGGCGTTGGTTTCTTCCCCAAGGGGAAGCTGTGATGTGGTAGAGGATACGAGTGTATCAGGTAAGTCCATAGGACTTACTTAGCGTTCAGTTATGTATTTGTATGATTGTGATGGTTGTGTGTGTTCATATGATTGTGCATTTATAACCTAAACCGGATGAGGATGACCATATATTACATTTATTTGGCCCAAGTGTATTATAACGGGCGGTAACCACTTGCCTGAAGCTCGCCGAGAGTGGAAAGAGGTGCTCGGAAGCCAGTAGCTCAGGGGGGAGGTAGATCCCCATGCAACACCTGGGTTAAAGGGGGAAGAGACAGGGTTCTTTAGGCTCCTCGTGTTACAAAAGAAGTTGAATTAGTAATGGAATAACGTAATTAAAGATAATAAATGAATGTGTGTGACATTGCATGTATGAGTTATTGTGGTGTGTTTGTGCTATTACTATCATGCTTATCTTTTGATGTAGCTAACGGTGTATACCGTGTTGTAGTTGATCTGCAGGTTAGGAAAACTGCAGAGTGAGCCAGATGGTGTGACCAGCCGAGGACTTCTGTATATTAGGATGTGTGGGTTGGGGATCTTTTGTACCAGTTGATGTTGTTGTTATGGTTTTGTACTCGGCTTTGAGTTTGTAAACTCTTTTGATGTATCATACAGCTTTTATGTATTTGTTTTTACTCTACTTGTGTCTTGTTGTAAGATCCAGTGAACTTGTTGTCAGGCTAGGGTCAGGATCCATTGTGAGATCCTAGCCCAATGTAGCATTCCGAGTCCCGCGGATTCGGGGTGTTACATATATGGTGGGAAATGGTATGTTTTGTAGGTGTACATAATATATTATGGAGCTGGTAATTCATAATAAATAAGGGGTTACTTATATTAATTACTAAATTATATATCTAATAAATAAGGAGAATTTCAAGAGTTAAAAATCTAACCCTATTTTATTAGAAAAGTCGATTAGCCCACAACATTGAAATCGATCGATTTTTTCCTACCGATACATGTCTCTCAAAAGCTTCATCATTTGTTCTAGCAGTCGAAGGTTAAGGCGATCCTTGTTCTATCTCGGTGGACCAATTAGAGGAGCAACACTTCTACATATCCAGGGAAGAGTTTTGAACATTGAAATCCTGCAAGCTCTAATCCTGATCTACCGGCGGAGGTGGAGGATAAGGAACGTACGGATGCTGGGATGGGTCAAAAGGATAGCCCATCATGTGTTGGCTCTCCCTCATCTCCAACATGTCCAAGGAAAGAGCGGCGTAAAAATCGATCATCTGATCCGTCAGATCATCAATCCGGCGGTGAGCAACTGGATCCCTCTGCCTGCGTACCCTACGCCTGGCAGGACGTGCTGGTGTTGTAGCTGGCTCCTCCTCTGTCTCCTCGTCGTCTAGATCGACGACTAGTATGCTGGTACCAGTTGTATCTGTACATGTGTCCATGGCAGCACCGCCACCGTCATCCTCATCTGCCTCCTCCTCAACCTCCTCATCATCCTGCTCCTAGGCTGCTGCTGTTGTGTCTCTCGCGTCCTCCATAAGAGGAATCCATGCGGTGTACCAGTAATGCGGGTCATAAACGGAGAATTGTGATGACCATCTAATACCCTGCGGTGCAGTCTGCTCCCACGGCATCGCCACATACGGCGTAGTAAGTCCGCGAGGAACCAAGATCCTCCGCGTAATCATCTCCTGCAGCCCAAGCGGCTTGGCAGCCGCCACCATAGTACAAGCACTCAAGTCTAAGTCCATCTAACTCGCGATGTGAGTCACTAGACCGCCGCAGCATATATCTCATCTCGCCTTTGCCTTGATCCTGTGAAGATCCTCCGCTAGCATCACTCCAAAGTCCGGAACTCCTCCGGTCACTATACAGTATAGACTCAGCAGCTCCCCATTTCTAATCTTCTAGGGTGTCTCAGTACGCGCCAAAAGTGTCTCGCTGAAGATCCGGTGAGCAAGTCTAAAGGCTAGGTGGAAGATAATCCGCTCCCTGGAATCTCCAGGTCTCCACCTGTCAGCATTCTCAACCACGTGAGCTATTTGTCCCCAAAACTCTCTAGCCACGGCTCGAGAAGGAAAGTCAGAAACTGTGGGGGCCGGGAAGCCGAAGATGTCCCTCCAATGATCCATCGAAACTAGGTAGTTTTGGTTCATCAACCGGTACTTGATGGCACGCTCAGTAGGCAGGTAGGTCATGGAGCTCACAAACTCCAAGGTGGGCTCGAGGTAGGCTAGAGCTCTAATCTCAATAAACTGCTCCAGCCCCACCATAGCTATCATACGCCTCAGATCATCATCCACGTAGAGGCAATCGAATGCAGAAATGTCCAGAAACCGCGGTGCAATCACTTGACGTGCAGAAATGCGGTCATAATCTACCTGGTGACGCTCGTGGATCACCGGTATGGAGCGGCAAGAAGAAGGAGAAGGAGAGGATCTATCTCTCAGAACCAGCTGTCTGTCAGAACTCATCTTTCTCTCTCCCTGTCAAACCACCTCGGTTGCCTTGACAACTCTCAAGAACACCTCGGCCGAGGCACAGGTCGACTGGACCGAGGCGATGTGCTGTTCCATCGAAACTCTCAGAAATCCAGTTCTTTTCCCCCGATATCACTACCAATGGTTCCTATGGGGTACTTAGTCCTTTTCCAAGACAATGCAAGGGCAACCAAAGCCCAAATCGATTGAAAACAGTGGAAGAAGAGGGAGTTAGGTTTTTTTTTCGAATTACCCCAGATTTGGCCAATTTGGAGCGTTTTTGTTGCAGATTGTTGCTTACAAACCGATCCTCTACCCTTTCCTTGCAGTTTGGAAGCAAGAATCGTCAAAAACGATCGAAGATTGGAGAACGAGGTGAATCTGTGCGCCGCGGTCGAGAAGGTGAGAGAGGGAAGAGAGAGAAATCTCAGCCCCCTTTTATACCCTTTTCTGGAACTGCTGTCACCTCGGTCGAGATGGTCTCGACTGGAGCGAGGTGGTACTGACCGAGGTGGATCTTCAGTAACCCTAGTCGCCTCGGTTGCTCAAGAATCATCTCGGTCGAGGTGCTGTGACAGCAACCGAGATGTGTCTCAGTTAAACTCTGTCTTCTCAAATTCTCGAACTTCTGTCCTTCCAGTCTTGCTCCTGGGTTGTATTCCTTCCTTAGATGTCACTTGCTGTCTGTCCAGGACGCCAAAAATAAAGCAAATCAAAGAAAAAAAAAATTATCTAAAGCTAGACTAGAAAAAGGGAAAAGAAAGCAATATCTTGGGTTGCCTCCCAAGAAGCGCTTGATTTAAGGTCGCTAGCTGGACCGTACGGTGTCCTCAAACATGTTGGAAGTTATCTTCACCCCATACTTCACCTCCATCATGGGGTGAGATAAGGAAGTCTATCAATCGTTCCAACAAGTGTAAGTGCTCATCGGGGAATGAATCATCTATGGGTGGTTCGTCCTTCTCGCGTGAGGATGGAGGTAGCCGGCTGAGGTGATCCGCAACAGAATTTTCGGATCCCTTCTTATCGCGGATCTCTAGGTCAAACTCTTGAAGCAAGAGAATCCATCGAATAAGACGTGGCTTGGCATCCTTCTTAGCAAGCAGGTAACGAATAGCTGCATGGTCAGTGTAAACAATAACTTTCGCCCCTACTAAGTAGGAATGGAATTTCTCAAAAGCATATACAACCGCCAATAGCTCCTTTTCGGTGGTGGCGTAGTTTCGCTGGGCTTCGTCTAGCGTCTTGCTAGCATAGTAAATGGCGGTGGTCCTGCCATCTTTCTTTTGTCCAAGCACCGCTCCTACTGCCACATCACTCGCATCGCACATGATCTCAAAGGACAAGGTCCAATCCGGAGGTTGGATAATGGGAGCGGAGATCAACGCTTCCTTAATCCTGTAGAATGCATCGAGACACTCCTACGAAAACTCAAAAACAACATCTTTATTCAAGAGGTTAGTTAGTGGTTTAGAGATCTTTGAGAAGTCCTTGATGAATCTCCTATAGAAACCTGCATGCCCGAGAAAACTCCGCACTCCCTTAACAGAACAAGGGGGATGAAGTTTCTCAATAGTCTCGATCTTAGCTCGATCGACTTCAATACCTCGATTGGAAACGAGGTGTCCTAACACAATGCCTTCATTAACCATAAAGTGACACTTCTCCCAATTCAAAACGAGATTAGTGTCTTCACATCTTTGCAGCACTAGAGAAAGGTTAGATAGGCAATCATCAAAAGAGGAACCATATACTGAAAAATCATCCATAAATACCTCCATGATCTCCTCTATATACTCGGAAAAGATAGCCATCATGCATCGCTGGAAGGTAGCGGGTGCATTACATAATCCAAATGGCATCCTCCTATAAGCGAATGTCCCCCATGGACAAGTGAAAGTGGTCTTCTCTTGATCATCCGGATGGATAGGAATCTGAAAGAAGCCACTATAACCATCTAAATAGCAAAAATGGGAATGCTGGGCTAACCGTTCGAGCATTTGATCGATAAAGGGAAGCGGAAAATGGTCCTTCCGAGTGGCCACGTTCAGCTTCCTATAGTCGATGCACACCCTCCAGCCTGTGACGGTCCTAGTTGGGATCAACTCGTTGTTCTTATTCGTCACAACGGTCATCCCTCCTTTCTTCGGAACAACATGCACCGGGCTCACCCACTTGCTATCCGAGATAGGAAATATGATACCTACATCCAACAACTTAAGAATTTCTTTCTTCACAACCTCTTTCATGATCGGATTTAACCGTCTTTGAGGTTCCCGTGAAGTCTTACGATCGTCCTCCATTAGTATTCTATGCATGCAGAAAGAAGGCTTAATTCCAATAAGATCATCAAAAGTATAACCCAAAGCCTTTTGATGCTTCCTCAAGACATGCATTAGTTTAGATAATTCAAATTCGGAGAGGGAAGCACTAACAATGACGGGAAAAGTAGAATCCGGTCCAAGAAAAGCATACCTCAAGTGACTTGGGAGTTGTTTAAGCTCCACAACTGGGGGTGCTTTCTGAGGTGGATCTTTGCCTCCTCCTTCCAGTGGAGTAGATCAAAAAACTGGACTTTCAGAAGTCTCAGTTGACATCATCTCGCTTCTGACCTCGTTCGAGGTCCAGAGAGGGTGACCGAGATGTCCTTCAATCAAGAACACCTCGCTTGGTCCAGAAGGTGCCTCGGTCGAGGTACTGCAACTGGGACCAAAACTGGAGATTTTCTTCTCCTGGATTAGCCTTTCAAATTTAGCTCCTGGATCTTCTTCCAGCGCCTTTAAGCTCCGTATATCTGCATCACAAGAAGTATCTATACCTTCCTCCATTAAGCTAAAGCTAATAACTTTTTCAAGTGGATCGTTAATAAGGATAGAGCTCACCAATTCTCTTGATTCTTCTTCATCATAGATGTTGAAGATATCATCTTCTAGCTGCTCTCCCTTCATTGCCGCAAGCAATGCAAACTCCACTTCATCTCCGCCAATGTTGAATTTTAGCTTGGCGTGTTTACAATCCACATTGCAACCCGAAGTTGCTAGAAATGGTCTCTCGAGAATGATAGGAACGGGGTAATCTGCGGGAATATCAAGCACAACAAAGTCTATAGGTAAATAGAAGTTACCTAACTTAACCGGAACATCTTCCAAAATGCCCACGGGATGGGTAATAGAGCGGCCCGCTATGTACAATCGTATCTTCACCGTCTTGGGCTCTCCTAGTCCGATCCTAACACATAGCTCCAGCGGGATGATGCTCACGCTGGCTCCTAGATCACACAATGCCTCACAAGTGACATCCCCAACTTGAATGGGAATGCAAAATGAGCCGGGATCCCGTAATTTGGGTGGCATGTTCTCCTTCATGATTTGAATAACCTCCGAGGATTTAGATGTCATCCTTACTTCGCCAAAGTCTTCCAACTTCCTCTTCCTTGATAGAATTTCTTTTAAGAACCTCCCATAGGCGGGCATCCCTAAAATAGCATCAAGGAAAGGGATATTAATATGTAGTTTATTCATCAAGTCAAGGAACTTACCAAAATGCTTGTCTAGATGTGCTCTAGCCCTTGACTGGGGGAATGGAAGTGGTGGTTTATATGCAGGAGGTGGAACATAAACTTCAGTTTTGTCCGAGGCTCTCTGAGGCTCAACCTCGGTTGGCACCTTGGCCGAAGTGTTCTTCGACTGTGCCTGGACCGAGGTGTTCTTCGTCTGTACTAGCATCGACCGAGGCACTGGATCTGCAGTCTTCAGTCCACTTCTCGTCGTTATTGCCATGATCTGTCCCTTGGAGTTGCTTTCCGTCCTTGTTGGAAGCTTCCCTGGATCTCTTGGCGCTTCATTCGCCTTGTTAAAGAATTGTTGTTCTAAGGCTTTTTGTGCCTTCAAAAATGAAGTCATGGATGTCTCCATAGAGTTGAGCTTGATCAAGATGGCCTCCAGCACCGCATCTTTCTTTTCTGGTTGGGACGAACTTGATCCTTGCTCCTGGCTCTTCAATGGAGTAGAAGAAGAAGAAGAAGAAGAAGAAGAAGAAGAAGAAGAAGAAGAGAGGAAAGGATTATAGGAGTTATTCGAATTGGAGTTAGAGTAAGAGTTACCCGATTTTTGATTGTTGGATCTCCAATTGTTATTGTTGGATCCTCTATTGTTGTAGTAGTTGTTGTTTCGGGAACCTTGATTGTTGTTCCTTGACCCTTGATATCCTCCCTCTTCCTTTTGAGTTTGAGCAACCAAAAGGTCTTTCAATTGCTTCACATCATTCTTTAAAGAGGTGGGTTGATCATTGTTTGATGGAGCTTCTTGGAATTTGACTCTTTTAACTCCACCTTCAGCTCCTTGGAGGGAGTATTTCTCCATGTGCAAAGCTTGTTTCTCTATGAATTCCCAAGCTTCGTCAATTGGCATGTCCATGAACGTGCCGGCGGATAGTAGCTGGAGGTTGAACTGGGTGTTTCCGTCCAGTCCCTTGAAGTATATCTCCAACAACTCTATCTTTGGAATTCCATGATGTTGGCAATCCAAAAGAATGTCTTTAAATCTCTCCCATGACTTGGACAAGCTCTCCTTGTCCTTCATGATGAATGCATTGATTTTCCCTCTCATTTCAACGGTCTTTGAGGGGGGAAAGAATTTAGTCAAGAACTCCGTCGTCATCTCTTCCCAAGTGTTGATTTTTCCGGGAGAGAGAGATTGATACCAAGTAAGCGTCATATCTTTCAAAGAGAAGTAGAAAGGCCTTAGCTTGTAATTGTTGTTTTCCAGCCTTGAAGGTCTCAAGGTCTCCATCAAGATCTCATAGTTTTGTAGATGTTGATGCGGAGACTCTCTCTCTAGCCCTCCAAACTGGCATTGGCGAATCATGGAAAGAACTTGCGGTCGAAGCTCATAATCATGGTCCAGTGGATCACCTAGGTTGACTCCTGGACGCCTCAGTTGCTGGTTGGGGTCCATCCTCTGCCCTAGGGTCTGTGGAATACATGCAAAAAGAGCATCTCGGACTGGCATCCGAGGTGGAAGTATCTCGGCCGGGGCAGCTGGAGCTGGGTCCTACCTCGGTCGAGGATCTGGAACTGATCGAGGTAGATATTGGTCCCGTAAGGTGTCATATCTGCTTCGATCGCTTCCGTTCTTGCGCGAGTTTCCTCCTTTTCCAGTAGCAATTCTTCTTTGCTGAGGCGTAGTTGTTCCAATGCCTCCTTCAATTCGGCCTCAAGATCTCGATTCTCTTGATTTGCCATCTTAGCTTCTTTCAAGCGTCTTTTGTATGTCTTTTCTGGTTCGGGATCGTAAGGAACGATTTCCTTCCCAACGCGGGTTCTTCGCTTAAACCTACAAGAAAGAACCTGCGAAAGTCACTCAAGTAGAGTGGTTAGTAGAAACAGGGGCAAGTGCCCCTAAAGACTACCGCAACCGGCTTGGTCTAGACCAGCTGCCCCGGCAACGGCGCCAAAAACTTGTTTGCTCTAAACGGTGTATGCAAGCTTTAAATTTATAACCCTAGATGTATGCCTAAAACAAGGATGCGAACCCGCAGTGTACGGGTCAATCGTAGTAAAAGCAAGAATTCCGGGGTGTCAATCTCAAGGACTTAGGTGAAACAAAGCCAATATAAGTAGTCAATGCAACTAATAACCACAAAAGCAGTTAAAGCAATCAAAGATGATAAAAAGTCAATTAAAGGAATATGCAATTCTAGGGATTAAAGCATCTAGTTGTGGTTCCAACTCAAGATCTTAAGATAAGCGGACAAAGATGAGGTTTTGCAAAGGGAAGGTGTTTCTAAAGTGGAATAGATCACCGGGTAAGTCTCACTACTCACTAACTCCAAACCTAAAGAACCTATCACCGGGTAAGTCTCAAGGTACTAAGGAAAAGAATTATAATCACAAACCAACACACCAACTAAGGGAATAGAATCAACCTTTACCAGGTAAGTCTCAGGCTAACTCACAAAGATGGGATGAAGGCACACTCAAACCCCAATAAAGGATAAACCTTTATTACCTACACTTATGATCTTCCGTAAACAAACAAAGGAATTACCGGGTAAGTCTCATCCTAGGCTTGCATTGAACCAGGAAAGGTGTAATAAGAATAGGATTTGGCAAACACTAACACTTAACTCTCAGTTACGGATCAGAAAGGTTCACCTCGGTCAGACGAATTCCACCCCGGCCGAGATGTGTTCATCGACTGAACGAGATGTTCTAAGGTTAAGGATAAAGACACGAGCTTTCAGGGTCCTACTGGAATTTAATATTATTCTATCATTGTTTCTCCCACAACCTTCAGTCAATCACCCTAGAATCACACAAAGAAATTAGCCACTCATCATCATGAAAGCAATAATCAAATATATGGGAAGAGAATGAATATTTGAACACAAAAACCTTAAGAACAAGGCTTCAATAACTGAATCAAATATCAAACAAATAGCGTTCCTTGGATCACAATCCAACAAGACAAATCAACAAGAAGGGAATCTAAGAAAGTCTTACAAAAACCCTTCACAAAAGCTATAAAAGCTATTAACTTCCTTCCTTCAACCTTCCAAAAATCCTTCCAAACTGCACCTTCTTCAATCCCCAACTGTTATGATGGTAGCGGGTTCCTGAATTTGTGGGAAATCCAACCCTTTATATAGGAAAATTACCCTCCAAAGATAAAATATCTTGAAAAGATATTTTCCTAATAAAATATATCCATATCTCATAAATAGATCCCAAAAATATATGATCTTTCTTCCAGAAATCCAGCCCAAAAATATAAGATCTTTCCTTCCAAAAATAAAAGATCTCAACCAAGAATAAAATATATCTCGCCGCGTCAGAATATTCGCCTCGGTCGCGACGCTCCTCAAAATCACCTCGGTCGAGATGGTACTGTAGCTGACCGAGGTGAACCTCAACTGAAGGTGAAATCTCTCAAATCTGGTCCAAAGTAAATCTCTAATCCATTTCCATGCTTCTTGGATTCTTCCTTAGGCTCCTGAATGTAGCTCCTTAGCTCCTTTAGCTCCATTTTGATGCAAAACGTGTCATTTTACCTACGATTACAACGAAACTTGGTGTAGACCTCGATTCCCGCAAAGGTAGATGAAACGACGATATAATCACATAATATACATCCAAACATGCAGATTATTGAAGATAAAACGTCTAAACAGGTCCCAAAATATAGACTATAATTCATGCTTATAACGTCCTAAATAGCCACCTTTAATGCCATAAAGGTGGTGCAAATAGCCGGAGTAAAGTCCTCTGGCGCTAAACCGCAGGGGTGGACGTGTTCGCTCCAAACGGTGTGTGCAAGCTTTAAATTTATAACCCTAGATATAAGCTTAAAACAAGGATGCGAACCCGCAGTGTACGGGTCAATCGTAGTAAAAAGCAAGAAATTTCAAGGGTCGATCACGGGGACTTAGTGAAACAAAGCAGGTGTAGGTAGTCTATGTAATTACTAACCACAAAAGCGAATAAAGCAATCAAAGATGATAAAAAGTTAATTAAGGAAATATGCAATTCTAGGGATTAAAGCATCTAGTTGTGGTTCCAACTCAAGATCTAAAGATAAGCAGACAAAGGTGAGATTTTGCAAAAGGAAGGTGTTACTATAGTGGAATAGATTACCAGGTAAGTCTCACTACTCACTAATCCCAAACCGTAACTCCTATTACCGGGTAAGTCTCAAGGAATTAAGGAAAAGAACTATAACCTCAAACCAACACACCACCTAAGGGAATAGAATCAACATTTACTGGGTAAGTCTCAGGCTAACTCACAAAGGTGGGATGAAGGCACACTCAAACCCCAATAAAGGATAAATCTTTATTACCTACACTTATGATCTTGGGTAAACAAACAAAGGAATTACCGGGTAAGTCTCATCCTAGGCTTGCATTGAACCAGGAAAGGTATAATAAGAATAGGATTTGGCAAACTCTAACACTTAACTCTCAGTTTCGGATCAGATAAGGTCACCTCGGTCAGACGAATTCCACCCCGGCCGAGATGTTCATCGACTGAATGAGATGTTCTAGGGTTAAGGTTAAAGACTCGAACTTTCAGGGTCTTACTTTAATTAAGATTATTCTATCATTGTTTTTTCCCACAACTTTCAGCCAATCACCCTAGAATCACACAAAGAAATTAGCCACTCATCATCATGAATGCGATAATCAAATATAAGGGAAGAAGGTGAATAATTGAACACAAAAACCTTAAGAACAAGGCTTCAACAACTGAATCAATTATCAAACAAGAAGCGTTCCTTGGATCACGATCCAATAAGACAATCAACAAAGAAGGGAATCTAAGATAATCTTACAAAACCCTTCACAAAAGCTATACAAGCTATCAACTTTCTTCCTTCAAATTTCCTTCAACCTTCAAAAAGGTTCTTCAAATCTCCCAGCTGTTATGATGGTAGCGGTGTGTAGCGGGTGTCTAAGCACCCTTGGATTTGTGGAAAATCCAACCCTTTTTATAGGAAAATTACCTCCCAAAGATAAAAGATCTTAGAAAGATATTTTTCCATAAAATAGGTAAAATATATGAGCTGAATTATCTTCTTCCTTCCAGAAATCCAGCCTAAAAATATAAGATCCTCTTTCCAAAAATAGAAGATCTCAGCCAAGAATAAAATATATCTCGCCGCGTCCAAGGTGTTCGCCTCGGTCGAGAAGCTCCTCTGGATCACCTTGGTCGAGATGGTACTGTAGCTGACCGAGGTGGCTCTAAACTGAATGTGAAATCTCTCAAATCTGGTCCAAAGTGAATCTTCAATCCATTTCCATGATTTCTGGATTGTTCCTTAAACTCCTGAATGTAGCTCCAATGACTCCTTAGCTCCTTTAGATCCATTTTGATGCAAAACGTGCCATTTTACCTACGATTTCAATGAGGTTTAGTGTAGACCTCGATTCCCGCAAAGGTAGATGAAACGACAATATAATCACATAATATACATCCAAACATGCAGATTATTGAAGATAAAACGTCTAAACAGGTCCCAAAATATAGACAATAATTCATGCTATCAAGACGTCAGGGCCGCAGGGGCGGTTTAGGCCAAAACGCTTGATGTTCTTCATGGCCGCAGGGGCGGCCTAGCAATACTGCAGGGGCGGATCTTTAATACTCTTCAAATGTCTGACTCTTCATCTTTTTGTCACTTCTGGTGTCGAGCCGCAGGGGCGGCCCAATGTCACCGCAGGGGCGGTGACACTGGCTCTTTGGCTTCACAGCTCCGCAAGTTGGTCCGCAGGCAGAAGCGTAGGGGCGCTGGCTTCACTTCTTCAAGCCGTGTCACCGTAGGGGCGTCCAGAGGTGGCCGCACGGGCGGTGACAGGCTTCATTCCGGGCGCTGGCAAAGGCGCTGACTGCGTTCCGGAGTGTAGTGCCACTTGCAGGGGCGGTGACACTGCTCCGCGGGAGCGGTGTGGCAACAGAGGCTTGTCTTCGTGAATGATCTTCAACTCCCAAGTGCTTCTAACATCTCTTTTTGCTTCTTTTAGGTTTCTTCTTCTGGATTAAGATGTTAGCAACACAAACCTACTCTAATACAATAGAAAGACGCTAAAAACTAACTTAAATGATAGTGATTCCATCACCTATCAATGGTCTTATATGTTGAGTTCATCACAATAACATAGAGAAACATGTTGAGCAAATGCATTGAATTGGTATATGAGATAAAGAAATCAACCACCTCATCGGAGTCCAAACATCTCCTTGTGTGCACATGGTATCCAAGTTCCGTTAACATATGAAATGTTTTTGTAATGATCCTCTTCCTTTAGCTTGTTCCATTCTAATCTTCAAACCAGTGTTGTAGAGTTGTCGGATGGTTGTGACATTGTCAAAATCCTCTAATTGCACGGATTTTAAAATATGTCTCGGTTATAACCTAGAACCCACACGCTCCACCTTTCGGACCTGCGTGGGAGTCAAGCGTCTGGCATATGCATGACCCCTTAACACCGAGGGAATTACGTGGTTGTGGATTCCACATACAACCCTCAATGCCCATTTTTCTTCTTCAATTTGCGCTTCCTCAAGTTGAAACATGCACATACACTTCTTCGAATCCTTTTTCCGGCTAGAACATGAACCATGATCGAGGTCAACATCTTTTTCCTTTCTAGGTCCTCCATGTATATCACATGCCAATTGTAATACATGAAACCCCGTCTATCCAACCATGATTTTTTTATGACCAACACCATATTCATTGAGTTTGCCACATAACGAGCCCAACACAATAAGTTTTCTCTATCCGAAAAATATCCACGGAGCTCAAATTTTGACGAAAAATTGGTACCGGTTTGCACGAGAGTATTCCATAAGATCCTAAATAAAAAAAGATAGAATATTATTTGTAAAACTCAAGTATTATATTCTTAAATGAGTAAAATTAATCCAACTAATTCAATAATTCTGGTTCTCTATTCTAACATGTCTAAAACTAGTCCTATTAATTCAACAATTTTGGTTCTCTATTCTAATACGTCTAAAATTAAACCAACTACTTCGGTTCTATATTATAAGCATGTCTAAAAATAATTCTACTTAAACACGTCTAAACCTAATCCGACTAATTCTACAGTTTCAGTTCTATATTATAAGCATGTCTAAAATTAATTAAATAAAATATAAATTGTGGACTTACTTCAAGTTGTGCGAGAAGTTCATCCGGATCACTATATTTATCTACTTGAAACGGCATATTTGATCTTTCACTATCAAATTCTACATCGGCTTCTTTTGAAAACGTCGACATTTGAACGAGGTTCTACAGATTTGCTTATAGCCAACGCAGTGATTTCAGATGTGAATAGTAAGATGATTTGACATGTATATATAAACTCGTGGATAACGGCTAATTTTCAATGGCTACATTGCAACGTCTCTCTAACGACTATTTTTTCAAATATCAAACGGCTAACTTGGGGCGGATTCGCAGTCCGCCTCCATGCCAGGCTGGACGCACTTACGGCCGCGGGTGCGTCAAATCTGACGCGGAGGCGGACTCCACCTGCCCCAATAATAAGCCTTTTATTTATTTTGTTTATTTATAAGTTAAGGTCTTTAATGTCAGATGAGGGCACCATTTGAAAAACATTAACTTCTGAGGGTGTTATCTGGAATTTAGAAAACCCTTTACCGTAAATACCGTACACCATGCGAAATTTCCCAAGAAAAAACATGCATTAGAACGGCGTCGTTTGTTATTAAACGTCGTCGTATAAGCACGCGTGCTCTCCGTGTGTAGAGATCCCTGTGTGACTGTATGCGTAATAATTTTTAGATTTATCCAACCGGCCTTCCATTCTCGTGTAACATCAATCAGCTAAACACACCGAGAATCAATACAAGGTAGAGAGAGAGAGGGAGAGGGAGAGGGAATGGAGGCAGAGGCTGGGATTTCAACTCCTCGAAACCCTTCACAGGTTTTCATTTCTCTCTCTGCTCCTTGGACTCTCTGCCTCATTTCTTCAATCATAATTTCCAAATCCTCACGTCTGTCTTTGTTTAAAGTATGCTGTTCACGTTGTTGTTCGATATTAAATTCTCTTTGTTTTTTCTCGAACGAATTTGACCGAGGTAGATTTTCTCGATCGTTGCTTCGATCGGGCATTTTCTCGATCGTTGCATAGATTCGAGCTCAATTTTTAAAATCTAATTACACTTATCTGTTCTCCACCTGATTTCTGCACTCGATATTACGGAGAATTAAGTTTTGCTTCTCCCTCTTTACTGAAGTGAACACACATGCTTATCATCTAGAGGATGAAGACGTTCATGGATGTTTCTCCAAGTATTCTAACCTATGTCTTCTTTTCCTTTTCTTATACTTTGTAATACATCCGTATTCCCAACTGACTATATAAATTTGACGATTGAAAGAATTCTTGATTGGACAACATCCTTTCTTATAAATTTCCGCATTCTCTTGTTGGGCGGAATAATTAGTTATCGGTTTACATGGATGAGTATATTATGTGCAGCTGAATATTTCAATATCATGCCACTATCCATGCAAGTCTTATCTGATGACTTTTGTAGGGTCCCTTTGTTGGCCGTTTACAGGATAGCTGAAATTCATTAATGACAAATTGACAGTATAGATCAGTGGGATGGTTGTGGAATTTCAGTCAGTGATACAAACTTCTGACACAAGGCTTATCTCCTATACCACTTCTATCCACATTACCATGTGATAATGTGAACTTGGATGTGGTATAATCAGCTTGAAAACTAAATATCTGGTTGTAATGCTATGTGAAACAATTGTTTGTGAAGATAAGAATTGGTTTCCATTGGCGAGTGTTTTTTGTTAGAATTTAAACTCACATATTGAGTGTGTGGTTGAGTTAGAATCAATTAAGTTTGCACATACTCATCCTCAAAAATTAGTTTTGTTTTACATAATATGTTCTTTCTTATAAGTTTATGATTCATTGTACTTCATTCAGGATTTTCTGTAAACATATATCTTCATTAGTAACTGAATAAATTTTGACCAAGAAATTAATTATATGAATTCTGTTGTGCATGCCATACAGCAATCACGGTTGAATCTATCTCGCAACCTATTATTAGCATACCAAAGTTTAGGTGTTATATACGGGGACTTGAGTACTTCCCCACTGTATGTTTATACAAGTACCTTCACTGGGAAGCTACAGAATCACCGTACTGAGGACGCAGTATATGGTGTATTTTCTCTAGTATTTTGGGCCTTGACGTTGATTGCCCTGCTCAAATATGTACTCATTGTATTGTTTGCAGATGATAATGGTGAAGGTAAGGTTTAATAAGGCATTCTTCAGATTGGGATAGCTCTACGGACTATGATTTATATCTTATGTTATCTATTTCCTTTGTTTCAGGTGGAACTTTTGCTCTCTACTCTCTACTTTGTAGACATGCAAAATTAAGCTTGCTTCCAAATCAGCAAGCAGCAGATGAGGAGCTTTCTACTTATAGACATGGTCCTTCTGTGCAAAGTTCATCTTCTTCTCCACTGAAAAGTTTTCTTGAGAAGCATAAGAGGTTGAGGACAGCCCTTTTGCTTCTTGTACTATTTGGTGCTAGCATGGTCATTGGCGATGGAGTGCTGACACCTGCCATTTCAGGTTCTTGAGTGACCTACTTAAATATTATAGTTGGCCTTTGTTTTATAATTTGAATTTGCAATCATTTGGAGCTACTGGAGACTAGACTTACTTTCCTCTTTTAGCTTGAATTATGGCTTGCTTTATTTCCTCCATATTGCTTTCATATGGAAACAAGCAAGAGATTTAGTCTACTGTTATGAATATTATAACTGAAATGGATAAGGTTTCTATAGGAAAGAGTGTAGAACCTTTTTTGACTCTATAAACATGAAATCACTTATCATAGCTATGTGGGCTTGAGAACTCACCGGTTATGCAGTGTCAGTTCCACATATATCTGCTTCTAATTTCAGACACATTGTTCACATGAATGCATTTTTTCTTCTCCTAGGTTCTTATCATCATTCTACACTCCAATAGACTAGGTAGATATTCAGATCGTATGTGCTATTGCAATTTCTCTATCCTATTTTGGTATTACCTTTGGCTCTTGCGCCTGATCAAACAAGACATTTTTACCCAACACTGTCTGTGGAAACAATGGCTGCATCTGCGACCATCAACAAGCATTGCGGCTTTTTCACTTAGCATAATCTCAGCAGGAAAGTATATTTAGGCAATATCAGAGGTTACATGTAATAAATAGTAAAAACATGCTAGTAAAAAGTAGTACCAACTCATCTGTTGATGGTTTTATGGTGGCAGATGATGTTTTAGACAGTTTGCATGTGGGTATGTAAAATTTTGTACTGAATGTAGTTTCCTAGGTGTCTAGTTTGGTTGAGAATCTCAGCATGTTAAGTAGATTAATTTGCTGTGATTATTTCACTCTCTGCTTTCCTGGTTGATGCATATGCTGATTTCTGATGTCAAGTAGGCAGTTAGATGCGTCTATAGTGCTATGTAATTTGACCAATAATGCAACAATAGAGTTTGTACTAGATATAAAGAGGTTTCCCTTGCTTCCTGGATGCAGTGCTGTCAGCAATATCAGGGCTTGAAGTGACAGCAAAGAATTTAACTAATGGTAAGTTGTTGCACTTAATTTTGTTGGGTTTTATTTCTTGCTAGATCTGATTCATTGTTAATTCTCTTTGACTGGACTATATACTAATCAGAAGTATTTTTCTTCCCCCCTTCAGAACTATAACAGAAATGCTTTTTGTTGTTCTTTGTAGCTGAAGTCCTTTCGATTTCATGTGTCATACTGGTTGGTCTCTTTGCATTGCAACATTATGGTACCCACAAGGTGGCCGTCATGTTTGCACCAATTGTTTGCATCTGGCTGCTGTCAATATTTGCCATTGGTCTATACAACATAATCGCTTGGAATCCAAAAATTGTGCATGCCCTTTCGCCATACTATATTGTCAGGTTCTTTAAGGAAACTGGAAAAGATGGATGGATATCACTTGGAGGCATTCTTCTAGCCATAACAGGTACGAGGCCCCTCTTTGTTATAAGAAAATGATTTTCACATTTTAATGTACAGATTCTGAGTTGTTGCTGGATTTTGCAGGTGCTGAGGCTATGTTTGCTGATATTGGTCATTTTACTGCCTTCTCCGTTAGAGTATGTGATTCCTTGAACTTCTTCTGATGAGACGTTTGAATAACTATACAATACATGGATGATTTAGACTCACATTTTATCAAGTAAATAAATGAAAAAGAATTTCAGTATATATATTTCAGCACTTTTAGCCTGTCATTCAGCAATGAGTTGGGATTTGGCCCTTTTTTGCTCCCCTACAAAAGGAAAATCTTGTGTTTTTTCTTTAGTGGGAACATCATGTTTAGTGTGAAATGGGAACCCTAATACTTGTTATTTTGGTAAAATCATATTTATTATATGATTGAATGTCAAATTCCTATATTAATGCCAATAGAGGTGATAGAAGTCTGGACTTGGGTAGCTTACCTTAAAGATAGGAGTTCGTATCTCTATTGTCTATCTAACCCGAACACTATTACTTGTGGTGAAGTGCTTCACGCCAGACATGAGATGAGCTTTATATGTATTTTACATATGGCGTTATTAGTTGAAAAGTTGCTATAAGATAGAAGTACAAGTTGCCTTGCAAATTTATACATATGTATTCACTCTGCTTGCATATGTATATTTTAGATGAGACTTGAGAGGATTGTGTCAATGCAATTGAGGCTGCATGGGGAGGCCCAGCTGCCCCCACTTACCCTCCGGGCGACTAGTATAGGTTGAACGAGTATTGACGTAAATAGGTATAAAAACATAGACATAAATCATAGCTGAAACATAATTCAGTTGGCAATAATAAATTAGGGACTGAATCAGCGGCTGCATGAAAACTTGATTAAAAATATATAGTCACTCTCAAACTTTACTATAGAAAAGTAACATTCTCCTCTAGTATTCTATGGGAAAAATTTACGGTGTTAACATTATCTTTGTTTATGGAATCAATGAGGAATGTATGTTCTTTAATTCTTATTGTGATTATAAATACTATCTACTATAATCACACTCAAACTTTAAATCAATTTTGCAGCTACAATACTATAGAAAAATAACATTCATCTCTCTTTTAATCTAGGAAGAAGTTATGGCGTTAACCTTATCTCTGTTTATGCAATCAACGAGGAATGTATCTTCTTTAATTCTTATTGTTTTGCCTTACAGATTGCATTTGGATTTATCATATATCCTTGTCTTGTGGTACAATACATGGGCCAGGCTGCCTTTCTATCGAAAAACATCACAAAATTCTCTCACAGCTTTTATGACTCTATTCCCGGTTAGTTCTTTGCATAGGAATATCTGTGCTCAAGTGTTATTAATAAAAATGCAGCAAAGCCTTTGTGTAATTCATATGCTGATTTTCTTCTCCAGGTCCAGTGTTTTGGCCTGTCTTTGTGATTGCCACTCTGGCAGCAATTGTTGGTAGCCAGGCAGTTATAACTGCAACTTTCTCAATTGTTAAACAATGTCATGCCCTTGGATGCTTCCCGCGTATCAAAATTGTACACACATCAAAACATATATACGGGCAGATTTATATTCCAGAGATAAATTGGATCCTCATGATCCTGACTCTTGCAATAACCATTGGATTTCGTGACACCACATTGATCGGAAATGCATATGGTTGGTCTTCTCCTTCCTTTTATGAATTTGAATCCATTAATTTTTTTGATATTGTACATAATAAATACATAATCATAGCTGGTCTCGCCCTTCAGTTTGCCCTTTGCATAAAATATTACTGACAGGAATCTTCCTGTTAGAACCAATTGTTATATGTCCAGTTATGGGGATGCCTTGTTTTCAACTAAGATATGTTTACTATTTCCTGCCTTGACAACCGTCAAATTGACCTTGAAATCCTATTATGTTGGCTAGGTGGGGGCACCTTCCATGCTCGAGCTTTTCGTTTTTATGCTTTTGGTTGGTGGAAATGTAGAATGGCAAGTTTATTATACTTAGTATTTAATTTAGATGCATAATTTGGTGCCTGTTTTGGTTTTAATTTCGAAGCCAAAGCAAGTAGGCCAAACTAGAAGGCAGGCCAGAAAGACACCCAACACAAATGAGGTCTATCTGAATTTTGCAACTAAATCACATAATAATAAAGAAAATTGAATGAATGAATACTAAGTTTTATTCAGATCGATGGTTAAGGTTGTGAATTTTGAGCTACCTGAAAGAGGAGTTGGAAGAGTAAACCTTAAATGCGTTGATTAGAAGGATTGAGCTTAGCATAAAGATGATTGATGAATTTCGTTAAAAGGAAAATTAATTGATATCTAAGACTTTCTTCTTTGAAAACCTCAATCTATTAGAAACTATTCTCACGTGAATTTATCTTTGTAGGGTTTCTTTCAAAACCTTGCTAAAATAGCACAAGACAAGGACTATTGGTTACAAAGAACTAATCCTCAGTATAGATTTGTTATATATCTGTGGAATTAATTAAACATTTTGGATGTTTTCCTGCCTACTAGCTACACCTATTGGTTTGTTCTAGCAATATTGTTTGTATATAATTTTATTATAGATTGTGTTTCCTAACTGTTGTTATTGGTGCAGGGCTTGCTTGTATCTCTGTCATGTTCATTACAACATGTCTTATGACATTAGTCATCGTATTTGTGTGGAAACTTGGCTATCTAGCTGCTCCATTCCTACTTTTCTTCGGTTTTATTGAGGGAGTCTATTTAACAGCAGCCTTAATGAAAGTTCCACAGGGAGGGTGGGTTCCCATTGCATTGGCACTTGTCTTCATGCTCATCATGTACATCTGGCACTACGGAACTTGCAAAAAATACAACTTTGACCTGCACAACAAGGTGTCCCTAAAATGGATACTTGGCCTTGGTCCAAGTCTCGGAATAGTGCGTGTCCCCGGAATAGGCTTAATATATTCGGAATTGGCGACAGGGGTTCCTGCAATCTTCTCCCACTTCGTAACCAACCTTCCAGCATTTCACAAAGTATTGGTTTTCGTATGCATAAAATCAGTTCCTGTCCCGTATGTTTCCCCTGAAGAACGCTTCCTCATAGGTCGAATATGCCCTAGACCTTACCGGATGTATCGCTGTATAGTAAGATACGGGTACAAGGACATCCCGCGGGACGACGGTGATTTCGAGAACCTCCTCATAAAAAGTATTGCAGAATTCATTCAAATGGAAGCAGTTCAGCCTCAAATTTCAGATTCTGAGACTTCCTCATATGAAGGTAGGATGGCGGTGATAAGCACTAGGAGCGCCCAGTCTACCTTCATAGAAAATGAAGAAGACGATGTTATACAAGTGGTTGACACTGTCCAGAGCAGCAAATCGTCAACTCTTCAGAGCCTGCGTTCTGCGTATGAGGACGAGAATGCCCAGATGAGGAGACGCCGTGTGAGGTTTCAGCTTCCTCAGAGCCCTACCATGGATGTAGCAGTTAGGGAAGAGCTTTTAGACTTGGTTGAGGCAAAGGAAGCAGGGGTGGCATATGTAATGGGTCACTCCTACGTCAAGGCCAGGAAATCATCATCATTCCTGAAGAAGCTAGCAATCGACATCGGGTACTCGTTTTTGAGGAAGAATTGCAGAGGGCCTGCTGTTGCACTTAACATTCCTCACATCAGCCTCATTGAGGTAGGGATGATATACTATATCTAGTAAAGTTTTTACAGCTTCTCTATTGATTTGACTTAGCTCCCTGGCTTCTTACCTCAGAATTATTTAAGTGTATAGGAAGAAGACAGTATGCGTCCTCAGTTGTACATACAGATCACCTACAAAACAGTTGGATGAATTTTGCTTGATTTGTATAATGGGGTTTTATTTTTACGCTTGTCTTAGGTGACAGCGAAGTTTGGCACTTCAATCCCCCTATCGTTTCCTTTTTCAACCCCTAAATTGCTAAACTGAGATATTCTTTCACTTTCAACAGTAATAATCTTCCCTTTTTTAAGATCACAAGACTGAGCATTTTTCAAGATTACAAGCATGAGCATTATAATTTTAGTCCCAAGAATTAATGGAAGCCCCTGATCAAGTTGAAGATCTACCTAGAACAATTTGATTTTTATTTACAAACTTAATTTTAAGTTAATGTTCTTCCTTCCGATTTTAAGGAGACATGTAATTTGGATTGCCACTTGAGCCGAGTTATCGAATCATTTTATTATGTCATATTTAATTGTTTGTTAAGAAATTCGCTTAATTTTTATGATGTATTCGAGAAAACCGACGCACCCACTCACACGCATGTATGATTTAGGGTGAAGAGATCCTTGGGTGGGTGATAGTTAGGACGAATGGTTTCTTAGTATGAGTTGGAGATGAAAGTGATACAAAAACCCATCACCAACCATTGTCATCCCTAGTCGTGAAATGTCTTTTTAAACATAGTATAAGTACTTTTATTCATTTATTTTTTAATCATTTTTTCATTTTCATTAATAATCTCTAACAAAAGTAGTCACCAGTTAGCTTCTACATCAATATTATTAGCGCACGCTCAAGATTACATTTTTTTTTTTATGATGGAAAGCGGTTAGGTTGGACTATCTCCTAGAGGTAGTCCACCCTAAAGCATCCTTACGGATGAGAACACAAAGTTCGAGATCATCAGAAAAGGTGGTGTTGGGTGTCAAAATTCCCAAATGGGTTAATCTGTCAGCAAAAGAATTTACTTCTCTAAAGACATGTCTAATCTGAACTTCGTCAAAAAAACGGAGGTCCAGTTTGGAGTCGGAAATAATCATCTCGATATCTCAAGGACAACTCCAACAACCTTGGAGTGCCTTAATAACACAGAGGTTATCCCCCTCAATTATGATCTTTTTGATTTTTGATCTAATCGCCTCGTGAGGGCCTGATTTTAGGGCAAAAGCTTCAGCTTTTATAACCGAGTTAAAGTTATTTCTTTTTGCATCAAGGCTTACAACCTTTCCATTATGGTCCCGGATCACGTAACCAATTGATGTTATTCCCGAGTCTAGTTTTGAGCCATCAAAGTTTAGTTTATTAAAGCCATGATGTGGTTTATCCCATTTAATATTATGTTTTTTCCTTTTAATGGGATTCGATTTCTTTTGTGGTTGTTTTATGTCGAAGTCGTCTTCATCAGAATAGTTGGCTTTCAACCTATGGATTTGTTCCTTGATAAAACTTGTAACATTGTTATAGGACCCGATTGGTTCGTTACCAAAAATAATTTTGTTTCCGAAGAACAAGATACTCCACCAAATGGTTGCGATGCAAGCTAACTTGTTTAATCCCAAGACATTTTTAACTTCGGTTAGGATTTCATGGATTTTTTTTTATTGTTATAGTTAATTTTGTTTAATTCGAATAACATTATCTTGTCAAATTTCCCAATAATTTGTTTAGAAAAGGGGCATTCGAATAGCAAGTGGACCAGATCCTCGAGTTGGTGATTGCATAGTTCGTAGTGTCTTCTAACAGAGATTCTTCTTTCATCAAGTTTAGCTTTTGTTGGGATTCCATTTTGTGAAATTTTCCAAAGGAAATTTTTTATTTTAGGTTGGGTATCAAGTTTCCAGATCCAATCACAAACGTTATGGTGGAAAAAGCGCGTTTGTGACTCAAGCATCTCAGAGGCATATTTAGTGGTAAACCACCCAAATTTGCTACATTTCCAATAAAGTCTATCACAAATTTCGTTGTTTGTGATAATTGTTTCTAGAATTTTATTCCTAAGATCCTGGTCAATAATATTCTATAGTTCGTTTTCAATTTTGGTGACATCCCATTCTCTTGAGTTATTGATAAAGTGACTGACTTTAATGTTTGTGTCAATTAGATTGATGTTTTGTGTTATTGTTATAAGCGGGGATGGTGTTAGCCATTATCAAGCCAGAAATTGATAGATTGACCATTTCCAAATTGCCAGATGAGACCATTTTTTAACTCGGGTTTGAGTTTCATGAGGTTATTCCATTGCCATGATGTTGCGCCTTTCTTTTGGTAGTTTAGGATATTAATATTTTTTAGGTATTTTTTATTGATAATTTTAACCCAAATGTTATTTGGTTCTGCGAGGATTTTCCATAAGAGTTTCATTTGTAGTGCTTTGTTTGTAATGTCAGTTCTACTCAGCCCAAGTCCACCATTTTTCTGTGTTTTACATATCACATCCCATCTAATGATAGGCCTGTGCTGATCTCCTTTGTTCCGGAAAAATTTTCTATAAGTTTTATCTAGTCCTTTTAGATTGTAGGTCGGGAGCATAAAGCTATGCATAACAAAAGTTGGTTTAGTTGCTAAATTATGTTATATGAGGGTCTTTCTCCCTTCTTGCGAAAGAGAGTTGGCTTTCCATTTTGTGAGTTATTGTTTAGTTTTGAGATTGATATCCCCAAAGGTTTCTTTTGTTACTCTTCCGTTAATGATAGGACAACCAAGGTATTTGTCGAGAGATTTGGTGTGGTTCATAGCCAAGATGTTTTTTAATTGGATTATGTTGTTTTCATTAGTATTTTTTGTTGTTTGGAAAACAACTTTTTTATAGTTGATCTTTTGTCCCGATATGGTGCAATACATTTCCAAAATTTGTTTTGTTCTTTGGCATGAGGCCATGTTTTCTTTATCGAAAATGATCATATCATCAACAAAAGATAAGAAAGGTATTGGGGTTCCTTGTCTGCAGAGGGGAAATCTAATATGGTTATCATAGTTATTGCATTATCTTGTAGCATTTGTGTTAGGGTTTCAGCTCCAAGAATGAACAAAAATGGTGAATAGGAGATCACCTTGTCTGAGTCCTTTTTCAAGGAAGAATTGCTCAGTGGGGACATTATTTACAAGGACAGAGAAAGAAACAGTGGATAAACACTTCTTAATCCATCCCACAAATTTGTTGTAAAATCTGAATTTATCCAAAATTCGAAAGATAAAAGACCACTCAACTTAGGTCAAAAGCTTTTTACATATCTAGTTCGATGGTCATCCATCCTTCCTTATCTTTTTTTGTTCTAAAGG
Organism: Fagopyrum homotropicum; assembly: GCA_033239125.1. Lineage (NCBI taxonomy): Eukaryota > Viridiplantae > Streptophyta > Magnoliopsida > Caryophyllales > Polygonaceae > Fagopyrum > Fagopyrum homotropicum. Next base: position 50,389,347 of record BSWB01000007.1, on the reverse strand, counting down.
AGTGAAAAATCTCATGTGCAATGAGAATATTGTCATGGATTGATCTGTTTGCAACAAAAGCGCCTTGGAGCGGGTGAATGAGTTTTGGGATTATCGATTCCATTCTATTTGTAATGATTTTTGCTATGATTTTATAAATAGTAGTGCATAGACTAAGTGGTCTGAAATGGTTAGTTGTTGTTGGATTATCCATTTTAGGGATAAGAGTAATGAAAGTATGGTTTATTTGTTTAAGCATTTTTCCACTCCTAAAGAAGTTTTTAATTGCTTTTGTTACGTTGTTTCCCACAATGTGCCAATATTTTTGATAAAATTCAGCAGGCATGCCATCAGGGCCTGGAGATTTATCGCACCCAATGTCAACGATAGCATTTTTTATTTCAACATTGGTTGGTGCCTTTGTTAGGCTAGTATTGTCTTCATTGCTAACTTTATTTTTGATTAGTTGTATTTTTTCCTTGAGTAGAGGAATATCCAGTTGTGTTTTAGAAAATTTTTTCATAAATTCTGATTTGACTTCAGTGCGGATCTCGCTTTCAGTGGATAGAAGAATCCCATTAGTAGTTGTCAGTTCTTTAATGTGTTTGCGGTTTCTTCTACCCGTGGCAATACGGTTGAAGTATTTCGAATTCGTGTCTATATTTTTCAAATGTTTATTTTTGGTTCTTTGTCTCCAATATCTTTGGTGAAAAGCAAGAAGATGATTTTTTTGGTTAGGAGGTTTTTTTGTAGAAGGTCAACTCTTTGGTTTGGGGTTAATAGAGTTTTGCTCTGAATTTCTTTGAGTTTGTCTTCAATATCCTTGGAGTTGTTTAAAAATGTTGCCAAAGTTTATTTTACTCCATTCCTTTGCTTTTGTTTTCATTATTTGTGTTTTCTTTGTTAGGTTGAACATTTCATTGCCCGTGAAATTTGATCGCCAAGTTTGTCTAACTATGTTTTCAAAAGACTTCCGTTTGGTCCACATCATTTCAAATTTAAAAGGTTGAGGTGTGAAATTTTTTGAGACCGAAATATCAAGTGAAATTTGGCAGTGGTTTGAAAGTGTAAATGCATGATATTTTGTTGTTAGATTTGGAAACCATTGAAGGATTTGGTTATGAACCATGACACGGTCAAGTTTTTCAAGTATGTTATTAGGTCCGTTAAAATTTTTTCTCCATGTGAAAACATTGCCGGAGGTTTTCACATCCTCCAAGATACAAGTGTTCTTGAAGTTTATTAATCTATTGAATTTGTTTGAATTGATCGGGGCACCACCTTGTTTTTCCGAGTGATGTTGAATCTCGTTTAATTCTCCAAGGACAATACAAGGATTGTCAGAATCTTGGATGAATTTGGATAATGAGTCCCAGAATTGGTTTTTCAGGGATTATTGTGGGGGAGCATATGTAAAAATGATATTCATTTTATGGTTCATGTTTTTACAAATAAATTCAATACAGATAAAATCTAGCATTTTTTGCTTTAAAGGTAATTGATTGGTTTCTAAGTTGATATTCTTTCCAGATGAGGCATAAACCCCCGACTCTTCTTATTGCCGGACAATAGATCATGTTGTCAAAGCCAACGGATTTCCAAAGACGTTCATCAGGTGGTTTTTCTGATTTTGTTTCTGCAAGGGCAATAACATTAATCTTGTGGATTTTACAAACAGCTTCGAGTTTTATCCAAAGGTTACTCCGACCCATTCCTCTAATGTTCCAGAAAGTAATAATCATAAATCCTTTTTATTTTTTCTACAAAGAAGGCGGTATATCCTAGTGATCTTAAAATCCATCGTGTTAGGGTGAAATTATTTTCTATAAAGAAGGCGGTATAGCCTAGTGATCTTAAAATCCAATCGTGGAAGGCTTTTATTAGTTCTATAAAGATAGTTAATTGAGTTGTATGGGAGATGGTTGTAAAACTTTGAGTCCCATAATCTCTTATTGGTTTTATAACTTGATAAGACTTCTTTGGTAATCGCCTAACGACAATAACCATTTGGTAAGTGCCTTGTTGGTCAAAAAGACTTATAATCTGGTAAGACTTCTTTGGTATACGTCTAACGATGATAACCATTTGGTAAGTGCCTTGTTGGGCAAAAGAACATGCAAGTCGAAAACCGATATCAGGAAAGCAAGGGATTATGAAAATTTTAATTGGGTTATGGTGATTTTTTCAGCTGGTATTGGCGGATTTGTGAATTCCATTAATAGCTTTAATCCATTTGGTGTTCCTAAGAGTTTGATGGGCGTTGACAAGAAAACAACACCATACAATACCCAACGCAGATATGCTAATAAAGATAGTTTCATATAAGAGTCAATCACGCCATAAGGGTACAAATGCATCACAAGTAATGAGGTAAACCCATCTAAGAATCAATAGAAAGGAAACACCTATTAGATAACAAACATAGAGATCATGAGGAGTAAATCCTCTATAAGTAAACATTCAGAGATCAAGAACATCAAAGAAATTGCAATGTTTAAAATTCAAGGCTGTAACTCCAAAATCTGAAGAAAGCAAGTCACAGATGGAGAAATGAGTAACACAAGCATCATCTTCCTAAAAGATTGTAATCGAACTCTCCATCTTAACCCATCCTAAACAAGAAAAATTGTTGAAAATAGGTTCATCATCACATAGACCTCTTTTCCTTTTGCAGAAAAGGTTGCAAGCAACCCACTGTTTGTCTTCAATGTAGAGCAACAACTCAGTCCACTTAATCGAGCCATTTCGGAGGCGTATGGCCTGGTGAAGGGTAGATTTCTTCTGCCGTTTGTAGTAGGCGAGGCCAAGTCCGTCCTCAAACAGAGAACCGACAAGGACGAGACTTTGTAGATCCGGTGGGGAGCCTTCTTTGTCGAGGACCTTTGCTTCCAAATTGGCGCCGGAATCGGAAGGTTCAGCCGCTAAGGATATCGACATTCCGGATGGGGGTCTCACCGGGGTCTCCATAACCACAAAGCAGAGGGCGGCGGTGAGATTTGATTTTCGGGTATCCGGCTAGGGTTTTTTTTGGAGTCTTGCTACAGTAGAGAGAGAAAGGGTGAGGTGTATGTATTGTTCTTGTAAGAGTTTGGTGTGTTGTTGCTCAAGATTACATATTGAAACAACCGTACTCGTGTATAAAATTTACGTTTGTAAAGTGTTAGTTAATACTTTTATTTCTTAATATTTTGGTCGATTGTGTTTTTAAACAGGGTTGATTACATATTTGAGTACACTGAAATTGAAAGGAATGGAGCTTCTTCAACTGAACTTGTACGTTTGTAAAGTGTTAATTAATACTTTTAGCGCATAATTTTTTTACTAATAGCGCACATTTGTCCGTCACGGACAAATGTGCGCTATTTAGTATTTTTATCGACGTTGTCCGTGACGGACAAGCATAAATCTATTTTACAAATAGATAAATAATATCTTTATTTTATTTTATTTTTCGGATAAATAATATCTTTATTTTATTTTTGATTAAATAAAAAAAATTATTTTCGGATAAATAATATCTTTATTTCCATAATTTAACAAGCATAAATCTTATTTACGGATAGATAAATAATATATTTATTTACATAAATTAAAAACCATAAATCTTATTTTTGGATAAATAATATTTTTATTTCCATAATTTAACAAGCATAAATCTTATTTACGGTTAGATAAATAATATCTTTATTTCCATAAATAAAAAACTATAAATCTTATTTTTGGATAAATAATATTTTTATTTTAATAATTTAACAAGCATAAATCTTATTTACGGTTAGATAAATAATATCTTTATTTTGATAAACAAAAAAGTATAAATCTTATTTTTGGATAAATAATATCTTTGTTTCCATAATTTAACAACCCTAAATTAATTTTTTTCATCCTATAAAAACCGTAGTCAATCCCCTCCAACCCTCATTGAACCATCTCCTCGTAAAGTCTATTCTTTTTGAAAAAGTAACTTAACAATGTCATACGAGGAAGATTATGATATTGATGATGAAGAAATATCGTTGAGTTTTGAGAACGAAGACGAATATTATATTGAGGTAAATAAATTTTGTTTATTTTGATCATTAAAGTTGAAATCATTAAGCGTGTTTGAATTTAGATTTTTAAGCATTGATCGATTATATCCATGTTTTTAAAGGAATTTGGTTTGTATATTTCTGGCCGTTACGGACAAACGATTTCTGTCCGTTACGGACGGTGACCTTTTGACCGTGACAGACAGAAATCGTTTTTCCGTAACGGACAACACTTTAACAGATTGAGCACATTTTTTTTAGGGTTTAGAGGAGATAGATGTGGACGTTGATAATCTTAGCATTGATGAAGGATCAACAGATAACGTAAATACATCCGCCTCAAAAGCGACGAGTAATGATTATTCTAGCCTGTTCACAACCGACTTAAACTTCAATAGTCGAGAGGAGGTAATAGGACGGGTTCGAAAAGTCGGACAGGAAAATAAAATGGTTTTTTCTGTTTGTCGGGTACAGAAGTCCGTCCTCGGTAGTTTGGGAAAAACATGGCTGTCGTGCGAGAAATATGGAGCATACAACCCAAAAAAGGTGCAATCAGCTCAGAGGAAGAATTCATCGACGAAGAAAAGCGGGTGTGAATTCATAATTAGGGTTTTTGAGACTTACCAAGGTTTATGGAAAGTTCACGTGCAGTGTGGTGTCCACAACCACAAGCTTGGAAGAAATTTAAAGGGTCGTGCATTAGCGGGAAGGATGAATGAGGAGGAGAAGAAGTTAGTAAAGAACATGTGGACCAGTAATTGCACCCCTGCCTAAATTGCGAGTGCTTTGAGCATTGATAAATGTAACAATACCAGGATGAGACAAATCTACAACCAGAGGCAAAAATTACGTAAAGAAGGTTTAGATAAAGGACAGTCGCTCAACTATTCTTTTTCGAATGTCGTAAAGAGAGTTATTTCTCTTAACATAGGGGAAACAAGGACGGTGAAGTTAGCGACATTTTTTTCGCACATCCGGAATCAGTTGCCCTCCTTAAGGCATTCCCTTACGTATTGGTAATGGACTCAACATACAACACCAACATATAAGCTTTCACAGTTGTTTACTTTTCCGTAAGATGTCCTTTTTTGATGTATGTAAATTTAACGCTTTGATATTATTTCTTTACACATACAAGATACCATTTTTTGAAATTATTGGGTTTACATCGACATGGCTGAACTTTAACATTGCCGGTGCATTTCTATCCACGGAGAAGGAAGAGAATTATGTCTGGGCGATTGAACAACTTGCAAAGCTTTGTAGGCGCGTCGAGAGGACACCAACTACAATTGTGACAGATCGAGAGAAGGCTCTTCTGAACGCACTTGATCGTATTTTCCCAGAAACCCAGTTTCTTTTATGTCGCCGTCACATATTCAAAAACATTGAAGGAAGGGCTATGAATAATCACATGAATAAAGAACTCGCTCGAATATTTGCCAATAGTTACTCGGGTTTATTTACATCCAAAACGGAAGAGTCTTACGAGAGACGGTTAAATGAACTTGAAAACACGGGGAAAAGAAGAGGACATCTTCTGCAATATGTGAGGACGCAATGACTAGATCCTTACAAAAGACGAATTGTTTCCGCGTGGACGGATCAATATCTGAACTTCAAAAGTAACATGACGAATAGGTACGTATTCAAAGCAATTTAAAATTTTATTTACCCGATTTGACGTTAACTCTTTTATTTCTCAACAGGGCAGAAACCGCACACTCTGTTCTGAAACAATTCATGAAAACAAATTCTGCGAAGTTGGATACAATTTTCAGGTTCTATCACTCTTTGATGAGGATTCAGTTGGATAAGATCCTCGGTTCGTTCAACGAGAGCATGTCAAAAAAGATAACATGGACTTCTTGTGTTAAACAATTTCAGTCGTTGCACCACAACATCTCCTTCAAAGCTTTTTTACTTATTATCGATGAGTAAAATAAAGCTCGTGCTAACAAGCCCGATGATCCTTGCACATGTTCATTTCCAACGACTCATGGTCTGCCGTATATTCAGTTTATTTGGGGTTATATGAAGAAAGAAATGTCTATCTCTCTTACAGATATGCATGAATTCTGGAAAAAGTTAGATATCGATGACGTGGTTCCGGACTCAAAAAAAGGACGAGACGTGCGTCGAGTTGCAAGAAATTTATTGACGGAGTTCTGCGAGAAAGATTTTCCAAACCTGAGCCCTATACTAGTGTCAAGTCCATCTCCTAATACCGATTTACCACCCAAAACACCTTTAAAGAGAACTATATCCAAGCATAACCCTGATATTTTAGTAGAATGGCCTGAGGCGGTTCCCATTTAGATGAAAGAGTATGTAATCAGTTGGAATAATGTTAGAGGGGATGAAAACTGTGGTTTCAGAGCAGTACATCATGCAATCTACGACACGTACAGACATAGACGAAGGATGGCGGATGATTAGGCGACTGATGTTAGAAGAGCTCCTTTCTCATCGCGAGTTGCATGAGGGTTTTTTTCATCAACGTAACATCGATAGGACGATTATGGCACTTGGATGGAATGGAGACGGTTTTGCACCACCACAATACTGGTTTGTTGTGATGGACATGGGGTGTTTAGCTGCCACTGCATTGCAGTGTATTGTCCTAGTGCACGGTGGGTGCAACCACACATATGTCCTCTAAGATATTTTCATTTATCATTTTCGGTTTTGTTCTTCACAACATATATGTACTAATGTTTTTTTTCTATTTGTTTTAGCTAACACTTGAAGAGGATTGTCCTTTACCAGAGATTCTTAATACTTGGTCGCACTTTCATAACAACACCGTTGATGGTACTGAAGTCAGATTAGCTCATCGCCTCGCTCGCTGGAAGGAGTTACAATTACCACATTCACGACCAACACGGATAGATCTTTGCACAATTACTTAATCTTGTTTAGTTCAACTTGTTAATTTTAACTTTACGATCAAACATATTTTCTTAAGGTTTTGTCATTTATATTATGTTAAGGTTTAGTCATTTATATAGTTATCGTTTATATTTAGTTAAATATAATGTAAAAAGTTATGTACGATGTTTAAACATACAACGAAACAAGTTTAAACATACACAAAAATGTAGACATAAGATTTAAAAGTTTAAACACACAATACAAACCCAAAAAAAATACATACACAAGCCTACTCGTCATCGTCATGACGAGTACCACTACCCTGTCCATGATCGTAAGATCCGTATGAATAATCTCGGAGATCAGGAAAATAATCTACATAAGTGCGTAAGTCATGATGCAGGGAAGGAGGGACATAAGGATCACCAATGTACTGCCTAAACCGTGCAGCATAATCGTGAGGGTCAAATCCATCAAATGCCGGAGGTGGAGGTGGAGGTGGATGCATCTGCTGAGCACCTGGGCGTATAAACCGGTGCGATCGGTCTGTATACCACGCCATATAATCGTCGGTGCAGGTATATCCAAGGCCGTAACGTGCAGCCATCTCCTCAATCGTGATGTGATGGTGCTTCCATCTATCCCACGCCCAACTACCTTGAGGATAGCCCACTCTGTAACCCCTCGGATCCTCGACCCTAATAGCATAATCAGGCTGTATGAACGGAGGCAGAATCGTCTGAATGTATCCAAAAGCCCTCATGTTCCTGTATGGATCGTAGGGCTCTGATACGTCCATAAAAGTTAACAACCTGTGGAACAACGAACACTGTAACTCTCCATGAGTGAAGTCCAACTGGCCGTATGGCTGTCAGTTCACTTGTTTAACAAACAAAAAACATTGTTAGAAAATAAACACGTTAGTTGACAAAAAGATTACAAGTATGCACATGTAGTGGACTTGCCTGATCAACACTCATCTCATCAAGAATCCGTCTGTAGTCACGGGTGTCCCTCCTAACAGGCCTGATGTCGAATCTCGCTGCCCAAGGCATCCCATGCTCCCACCCCTCCACAATCTCCGGTGCAAAGCATGGAAAATATAGGTATATCCATGCCTTTGAACAAAAAAGAAATAAAAATTAGACAAACATTACAAATTAAGTTACGAGAAGAATAATATGAGTATAGAGGATATATTTTACCTGCAGCAGCGTCAAACAACCGCACATCTGGCGACAGTCGACCCGAGTGGCCTCGCCCATATGCCTATACTTGTAGGCGAGTGTTGCCGTACCCCAGGATGTACTCATCACCCGATCAAGATCCTCCACCAATATCAGTAAATTAGGAGAAATCTTGTGCTGAGATTTGTCGGTGAATAGCGTCGATCTCAGCAGGTACAACAACCACCCAGACGCTGCAGTCGTCGGATACAGATGAGAATACCCGTCACACTGATCCAATAAAAAGGCATGTGACAACCCTCGACGACGCACATCTCCGGCAGTCATCTGCTTATCAGTAAATCTAAAAAACTCCTGCACAAGGAGTGCAGCATCAGGTCTGGCGATCACCTGAGTAACCGCCGTCCCGGATATGGGTATACCTATGATGAGATGGACATCATGGAGAGCAATCGTCATCTCACCCCAAGGCATGTGCAACTGGTTCACCTCAGGCTGCCATCTCTCGATAAAAGCGTCCAGTAAACGCACATTTAGGTTCCTGTACATAAGACCTTGCAGATGGGTTTATTTGTCACGGACACTTATACTTTGTTCGTGACGGACAGATCATTACTTCAAAACTTGAGATTTACAACATATATTTGTATCTTTTAGATCAACCAATAATGTGTACAACTTTATTAAATTAATGAGTTTATTTTACTGTAGTAACATTTTCGTTAAATTTTAATTTAGTAAGATCTTTGAATGAACATAACGAGTTGTAACGAACATAATGAGATAAAAATATCAACTTAACGTTATTGCGAGGATTATAAATTCCTGTCAATCAAAATTACGTAACTTCCTATCAATAAACGTTATTGAAAGGATTATAAAGTTTTACGATTTCAGAACGAACATATCAATAAACGTTTCTTTTGTTCAAAATTTATAGATTTCGTAACGAACATATAAATGTTCAATAAATAAAACCTTACTATCATTCAAAGTTTTAAGATTTGATATCGAACATATAAAGTTTCAAGAAATAAATGTAACTTCATATCATACATATCTACGATCCAATCAAAGTTATGTTATTGAAAGGATTTAAACTTTCTTTTACAAAAGAAGATCAAATCAAAGATATTTTATTCAAAAGATTAACACTTTCTTTCAATAAAGAAACCAAACTTACTTACAAACATAACAATTACAAAGGAATCAAAGTTTCAAGATCAATGTTACATTTTTAAACATGACGTTGAACTTCAAACATAAATACGATCAAATCAAAATAACGTTATTGAAAACATTTAAACTTTCTGTTAACAAAAGACAATCAAATTAAATTTTTGTTATTCAAAGGATTACAAATTTCTTTCAAACAAACCAAATTTTAGAACTTTAATCCACAAAATAGACATATTACGTATACTCCATTTGTCCGTCACGGACAGTGACCATTTATCCGCTACGGACAGTGGCCATTTGTCCGTGACGGACAAATGATATTAATTTACTAAGTAATGCCCATTTGTCTGTTACGGACAAATGAGCATTACTTAGTAAAAATCAATGCGCCAAATAGCCTGGACGATACTTTTATTTCTAATTACTTTTAACCTTAAGATTTTAAAGTTAGGCGTGTTTAGTATATAAATTTAGAGTTTAGGCGCCGCCTTCAAGGTCCATCGTCGGAGCCCCTATAGAGCTCATGCCTTTTCCGCCATTGGCAACCTCCGCCCTCGTCGTGCCCTGCTTGTACAAGCCCTGAAGGAGCCAACACGAAGCCGCCGCCGGCGCTGCTGCTGCGTTCTCCTCCCTAGCGTGCCTTCAATTGGATTAGAAAGAAGCCCTTTTAGGGTAATTTAAATCGGGGCCCACTAATATTTGGTTTAATTGCAAATTGTAACCCGTGTTTAGTATTTGCGTTAATGGCCCAATGTTTTGAAAATGTGCATATTTTCCCTTGTGAGTAAATTACAGATTTGACCCAAAGTTTATTTTCAGAAAATGACCAAAGTTTCTTGAGTTCTATATTTTGCCCGGAAAAGTTGATTGCGGATTTTGACCCATGTTTATAAATTGTATAAATTTCTCCGGAAAATGTTTAGTGATTTTAACCTTGATTTTGAAAACAAGTTTTCACCTTAGATTTATATATATTATATATTACGATCAAATTTAGCGTATCAGCTAAATTTGTTTAGTTTTGGTGTTAGGTTCGAAAGCGCCCCGATAAAGGCCAACGAATCCTTTCTCGACATCCGTAGATCGTCTTCTGTCTTTGACCTCGTGTGAGTACCTTCTTCCTCGATCTGGTTATGTTTAATGTAATTTTATGCTAGGTTGGATCTAGCATAACTTAGAGTGAATTTCAAGTAGTGGTTGTGGACCCTTAGATGAGTTTTAAGATTTTGATATTGTTTGATGGATTGATGTTGTTATGAGCTTGAGGTGGTATTGTTACCTTGTGAGGTTGTTACAAGGTCTTAAGTTATATGGTTGATCTTGTGAGCGTTCTGAAGCTCGAGGTTGGGGTTGTATGATCTTGTGGGCTTTTGGAGCTTAGGATTGACTTATCCTAGCATGGTGTTGTTACTATTGAGTTTGTTTGGACTAGGTATGTCTATCCTAGTATGTGTTATGGGTTATGGTCTTGCGAGATCATAGGGTCTAGAAGTCTAAGGACTTCTAGCTTGTGTTGAGGGTGATATGAGCATGAAGGATTCTAGGATGCGGTCCTAGAATGAGAGTCAAATGATCTTGCATAGATCATTTGAATAGAAGTCTAAGACTTCTTGAGTTGAGCGAGTTGTTAATATAGATATCTTGTTTTGAGCAGGTGTAGACTTCTTCCCAAGGAAAGCGAGAGTGTTACGTGAGTTAGCGTTTGGGACGAGGTAAGTCTCCGGACTTACTTAGCTCGTATTCCTTGTATTAACATCTATGTGTGTTTGGTGATGTGTTTATTGTTTATGTTATAACAACTAAACCGGAAATAGGACCACCGACATTTATATTATTTGGCCCAAGTGTATGATAACGGACGGTGACATCACTGCCTAGCTCTTGCGAGAGCTAGGAGGTTCTCGGCAACTAGCCCGTGCGGGTAGATGGTCGGATGCATCAATACCATTCATTGCCGGTAAGTAGGAACCGAGGCGAGTTTTGGGAGATTCTCGTGTCACAAAAGAAGTTGAATTAGAATGAGATATGACTTAATAATAAAAAGATAATAAACCGGATTTGTGTGATTTGAAGTATGATGCGTGTTTATGATGATTTTCTTGTGTTTGTGTCATTTACCTTGATTCCAAAGCCTTGAATATTAGCTAATGGTTTTATACCGATGTTGTAGTTGGCTTGCAGGTTGGGAATACGGCCGAGAGATCCGGAAGAGTGGGCAGCCGGGGTTCCGTACATTTTAGGAGGGGTTTTGGTTGGAGTCGTGTTTGAGTTTTGTATTCATTGTATATTGTATGCCGCGTGTACACCTTTTGGTCTTTGGGTTGTATCTCAGCTGAAGTCTTTTGTTTGTATGGTTTCAGGTTTCATTGCATTGCATAAAAATGTATTTTGGTTTTGCCTTTATTTGTGTATTGTTGCAAGATCCGGTGAAATTATTGTCAAATTAAGGGTCGGGACCCATTGCGAGGTCTCCGCCCGTAGCATCCCGAGTCCCGCGGATTCGGGGTGTTACACAATGCATTTAACTTATTTTTTTTGTTGGTCGGCCCTAAAAACCCTTCCAGTTCTACAATGAAATTGAGTTGCAATTTCAATTCATTCATAACAACCATGAAGCACCCAATGTTTTTGTTTGATTGTGCATATATTTTCAATAATACAATGACCAAATCATCGGCCACTTAAAGTGTTAGTTCTCATAAGACATCTTTATTAGGGAGTTGTCTTTGTTTTTTTTTTGTATCTCTTCGAGTGATTCTATTCATGAAGGCACACAATATAAAGAGCATTGGTAGGCAAAACTATTTAGCATGTGAATGTGAACAATCACCCACAACTTCTGCAAGCATGTACACTATTTAGCACGTGAGTGTGAACTATAGCCCACAACTTCTGTCTTATTTTAACAATGACTATCCTTGATAACATCTCCTTCAAGCATGTACACTTTTTAACATGTGAGTATTATTAGACATTAATTACTTTGATGTCTATTGACAACAATATGTATTGTCAACAACACACTAAACATTATAAATTTGAAAGTTTAAAGTGTTGTCAACAATACTCTAAACAATTTAATATATTTGAGAAAGATTTTGGCCTACTAGGCCTTTTTTAGTTTTATATTTAGTAAGTGTACCCCATAATTTTTTACCACTTTCATTTAATGGTAGGTAAAAATAATTAACCCCTCTATTTTAATAAAAAAAGAATAATAGATGTTTGTTAGTATTATGTAAGTGCCAAATTTTATTCTTAAAACTGACTATTTGTTTTTATTTTATTATTTTTTTCCTTTTTATTTTCTTTTTTCTTTTTTTTTAATTTTTTGTAGTGAACATAGAATTTTTTCATACCAGAACTTTTTCATGCCAAAATTATTTCATACTAGAAAATTTTGGTAAGAAATTTCTAGTACGAAATTCATGCTAGAAAACTCATACCAGAATTTTCTAACATGAATTTCATACCAGAAAACTCATACTAGAATTTTTCGATATGTCATACTAGAAAATTCTGGTATGAGCCTTCTGCTATGAATTTCGAACCAGAAAACTCAATGAGAATAATGCAATAAACAACCAAATTAATCAGTAATGCAATACTGCTCTATCCAAAAGAACCAAAATTCATAAATGAACTATCTCTTCCTTTGTAGCACTCTTGAATATGCATTTCCTGAACTGAAAATATGAACATACAAGAACTGAAAATATGAGCATACCAAAATCGAATATTCATACCAGAATCTGTTTTTATTTGTGAGATAGTAAGCGGATACCTGAATGGACTTACAAGTTGCGTTTAAAGCACCATGTGCCTTCTCCAATGCAGTAACAAACCCAAACGATTTGTCGATAACCTACAAACACAAAACATATGTACTAGTAAGAACCCATGAGATTCTTTAATGAATGATAGAGGTGAAAGTAAGCGATATTTTTACAGGAATGACTACAACCGAAACTTGAAGACCTCGCCTTCTTATCTTCTTCACTATAGTTTGAATGACAACTTCTTGAAGTCCTAAGTATAGTCCTGCCCTTTTTGTGAATGTTGTTGACACACTTGGGAGTCAAAAGAATTGTATCTCTTGCATAGAAGCCTCTGTGTCCCCCTACATAAGCAACCACAAGATAAATAACCGTAGCTCAAACATAAAATCTGTATGAGTACAAATTAACCTTTCCTTCACTCGACTAGAGTGATATAGCCGTAGGCGTTCTTTCCGAACCATTGCCCTTGCGAGTCGTTGTTTGGAAATAAATCAGTAGAAATTGAGATGTGAGTACTTACATCAGCTGCAAAACTATACTGGGCCGAGAAGGGGATCACATGTTTGTGGTTGATGCTGCCTGAAAACGGAGAAGCTAATACTAATTTTTGATTAACACTGAAACTTGCAAAGAGAAGGGAGCCTGTCCCGTTAATGGCTCGTCGGCTTCCTGATTTTGGACTAAAGAAGGAAAGTGAAGCGTCCTATTTAATTCAGATTCTCTCTCCTCCATCGCCAGCTCCGAACGCCCTACTCGATCTCTTTGTTTGTGCGTAGAAGGTTTGAAGCTCTAGATCTAGATTTGAGAGAAGAGAGGAAACGGCTATTCTCAAATTAGGGTTGACGGTAAAAATAAGAGGGAGGGGTATATTTACCTAATTAAAAAACTAAAAAGCCTTATTACTAAACTCGAAACCAAAAAAGCCTATTAACCAAATTAGCCCTATATTTGAAGGTTTAAAATGATATCAACACCCCCTTATATATTATCAATTGAAAGTTTAAATTGATGTTAATTACACATTAAACACTATAAAAATGATAGTTTCAAGTGCTCTCAACAATACTCTAAACACTTTAGTATATATTTGAAGGTTTAAAATGTTTTCGATAACACCTTAAGTACTATAGAATTTAAAGTTAAAATTACTTGGGCTAATTAGGTAACTAGGCTAATTTTATTTTTAGGTTAGTAAATAGGCCTTTTTAATTATTCATTAAAGTTAATGTACCCCGAATCTTTCTTTTTACCGTGAAACCCTACCACCCTCATTTTTCCCTTCAATGGTCTGAATTCTAAACCCCACCAACTACTCTCTCCCTTCTTCCCATTCTCCATTCTCATTCTCATTCTCCATCCTCAGTAGGGGCTGCCGGAGAGCCAAACAAGCGAGCCAGTGCCGAGTGTCCGGCCGACGACGCCCTCACGGGCAAGCAGTGGCCGTCTTTCCAAGAGAGGGTAAGGTTGGCGCCAGTAGTGAGAAGGGTGGAGGAGAAGCCATGGCTGTTTGAACTACTAGATAATTGGAGGCTTTGCAGTGGCCATCTAGATCTGGATCTGGATCTGGATCTAGATCTAGATCTAGATCTGGATCTAGATCTGGAGTATTTCAAGGAAACCTGTTCACGTGGTTGAGGTCAAGGAAAACTCGTCTGAGGTCAAGCTATTCGGCAAGCGGACTTTCGAAGATGTCATTGTAAGTCTCTTACTCTCATCTCTCTAACGCTTTACCGTCTTCGTCTCCTCAAGTGGCTTAACCTACATGTCTTGTCTGGGGTTAGTCATCGAAGGTTGCAGATGCAAAGTGGTAAAAGATGTTTAGTAATTGGTTGAGTGACGGATAATGTGGAGGATGGATTGAAATTACACGAGTCTTGAGATTAATATATTACTTAATTCTGTTTTGTTAATTTCGAAGATACTTCAGTTTCAACTGCCTCTTTCAGTCTTTCTGGTACTTCATAGGTGTCTAGTGAGTTTGCTTATATAATATTTTAGCTGTTAGTTCAATTGCTGAAAATTTTAGCCTTTTGTCAACTAGATTGGTCATAGGTGCTACTGACATTTCATACTTATTTATGAGATACCCCTCCTCATGATGATGGCGCGTTCTTCTGATTTTGCTCTCTTATGCGATGATGATAGTGATTAGAGCCTCACAACTCACAATTTATTCTCTGAAGTTCTGATTTAGTATCATATTTGTGGACAAGGATAAGGGTTAGTTATTATGTTTTACAATTTGCATGTATGTGTTTCTTCGGAGTATTCTGTTCTGATTAGGATGATGGATATTGTGAGCATGTGTACTGATATGATAGCATTTGAGTTGTCGCTTAGCAGCGGAGTATTTAGCAACAAAGAGACCTTTGATATCTTCTTTTTTTTTCCCCTTTCTTTCCCGGGGGAAGTGGGTGAATAATTATTATTAATCCCCTTTGTGGTAAATGGTTAGAGTAAGCAACAAAGAGACCTTTTGTACTTGACTACAGCTTATTGTAAGATGTAGTCAATACAGTGACTATAATGTAGCAGTATTAATTCAGAGGACAAGTCCAAGTGTTGAATAGTTTCTGTTGCTGATTATATTTTGTTATTTTGTAGGTATTGTGTTTCAATATTCTAATTACATTTCATCTTATGATTTGTTTTGAATTAATGTAGCATATCAATGTCAAGAAGCTAATTAAGAGGAGGCCTTTGGACAATCTGTATTAGTGTTTAGATGGAGCAGTAGTTTACATTTGAATGAGAAGGAGAGGTCTATTAGTTTAGGAGGAAATCAAGGCTAATAAGGAAGGTGAAGATATGTATTTTTTAACTTCCGGTATGTAAATCCGGCATGTAAATCTGGTATGTAAATTCCGGTATGTAAATTCTGGTACATAAATTATAAAAAATAAAAAAGGACAAAAAAAACACAACAAATTCTGGTATGAGTTTCTAGTATGAATTTCATACTAGAAACTCATACTAGAAATTTTCAAATAAAAAATAGAAAATAGAAAAGGACAAATAAAAAACAAAACAAAAAAATTGGTATGAAAAATTCTGGTATGAACTTTTTGTAGAAAATTTTCTGGTATGACAATTCTGGTATGAGAAACTTCTGGTATGGAAAAAAATTCTGGTATAAAAAAAATTCTGGTATGCGAAATTCTGGTATGAACTTTTGGTAGAAAATTTTCTGGTATGACAAATTCTGGTATGAGAAACTTCTGGTATGGAAAAAAAATTCTGGTATAAAAAAAATTCTGGTATGAGAAATTCTGGTATGAAAAAATTTTGGTATGAAAATTCTGGTATGAGAAATTCCGGTATAGAAATTCAGTCTAGAAAATAAAAAAGAAAATAATAAATAAATAAATAAATAAAGGCAAGAAAAATAATAAAAGAAAACAAATTCAGTAATTAAAAATTAAAAATTATACTTATATAACAACTAACAAACATCATTTATTCCTTTCTTTCTAAATAGAAGGGTTAATAATTTTTACCTACTATTAAATAAAAGTGGTAAAAAATTTGGGGTACACTTTTTTAAACAAAAATTCAAAAAAGCCTAGTATGTCAAATTCTCCCAAATTACTTCTAGCAAAACCTTAAAGACTATAAAAAAATAGAAGTTTAAGATGTGGTCACCAACAAACCAACCACTTTAATAAATTTGAAGGTTGAAAGGGTTGCTAACAACCCCTTAAACACTATAAAATTTAAATTTTAAACTACTATCAATACTACCTTAAACACTATAAAAGTGATAAATTCTAATATTGTGTACAATAACGTAAACACTTTTAATATATTTGAATGGTTAAAGTGTTGTCAACAACTATTTAAACACTATAAATTGAGTGTTTTAAGTCTATCAACAATACACTAAACACTCCAAATTTTTTTTTTAAAAAAATTTAGTGTCAACAACACACTAAATACTACAAAATTTATAATTTAAAATACCGTCAACAACCCCTAGACCATGTGCAACAGGTAGCCCCGGTGCTACTAAATTTTTTCTGCCACGTCAGCAAGATTCCTGCCACGTTAGCTTAGTAGCCCCATTTCAGCTTTTCACTTATTTTCACCCACAACAGGTGGCCCTGGGACTACTAATTTTTCGCTTTTCACTTTTTTATTTATTTTTAATAAATTGATGAATTTTATATTTATATATCATTTATTATTAAATAATATTACTAATATTATTATAAATAAACATTAGCTATAAATTTTAAAATGTAAATATATATTTTAAAATTACTAAATCAAAATGTTAAATAACAAACAACTTAATAAAAAACATTATTTAAATAACAACCAACATATCAAATATTTTTAAATAATAAACAACTTAATAAAAAAGAAACACAATTTAAATAACAACCAACATAACAAAAAATACATACTAAAATAAACAACAAGAATATAAAAACGTAATTCAAACAACAAACAACTTAATAAAAAAATAAAACTACAAATGTTTAGTGATTATCACCGGAATTGCCAAATTTTTGCCATATATGCTTAACTAAGTCCGCTTTTAGTTGGTGATGCATACTCGTGTCGCGGAGTGCACTCCTATTTTGTATAAACTGGGTCATTTCAAATGGAAGATCCGAGGCGATTGACTCATTAACAACAACTTGATCGAACTAGGATGGATCATAGTAGAGTTGATAGGTATCATGTTCATCTTCAACGATCATATTGTGCAAATTGATGCATGTCCTCATTATTTTTCTGATCAAATTAATGTCCCAGGCAAGCGCAAGATGACGTATAATAGCAAAACGAGCTTGCAAGACACCGAAAGCTCGCTCAACGTCTTTACGTCATGACTCTTACCGTTGGAAAAACAATGTATTTTTTGCACCAAATGGGTGTCGAATTGACGGGACAAATGCAGCCCATGCAGGATAAATGCCATCGGCGAGGTAATACGTCATGTTGTAATGATTACCATTTACAACAAAATCTGCCGAGGGTGCTCGACCATGCAACACATTATCAAACACAAGAGAACGACCAAGAACGTTAATATCATTACACGTACCTGAAGTTCCAAAAAATGCATGCCATATCCACAAATCGTAAGATGCAACAACTTCTAGCACGACAGTTGGCTTTTTATCACCCTTGGAATATTGACCTTGTCAAGCAGTCGGGCAGTTTTTCCATTTTCAGTGCATGCAATCTATACTACCGATCATTCCAGGCCAACCTCGTTGCTCTCCTACGTATAGTAGGAGTTGCATGTCTATAGCATTTGGCCTACGTAAGTACTCATCCTCAAACAAGGTTATAATTCCATCAACAAAGTGGGCTAAACAAGATCTTGCCGTGGACGCCCCAATGCGAACATATTCATCAACGACATCAGCACCCACTCCATATGCTAGCATGTGTATGGCGGCGGTGCATTTTTGCAACGGGCTTAGGCCTAGCCTACCAGTCGCATCCAGAAGTTGGCGAAAAATGGAAAGATTGGGACAAGGCAGTGACAACACGAAGAAATACGTGTCGCTTCATTCGAAATCTTCGTCGAAATAACATATCGTTGTAGGTCGGTGTCGAAGAGAAATAATACTCGAACAATCGAGCATGCCCGCCTTCACGATCTCTCACTATGTATGTCCGGATTCGATGTTGTTGTGAACTTCCAACAATTTCTTGGACCAACATCTCTCTTAGCTCATCAATTTTTTCATTGATTTGTTTATCGATGGCCATATTGCTTTTAGAATTTTGAGAAGATAGCGGTGAAAGGACGAGGTCTTCTGATGAACAAGTAGAGGAGTTGGGTGAAGAAAGAGAACTGTAATTCAAAGACGTTTGAGACATTGTGAAGTTAGAGAAATGAAAGTGGATATGAGTTGTAGATATGTGAAGCTCACATAGGTTTTTATAAAAAATTATTGGGTTATCACTTAAATGTGTGTAATGAATCCGTGAATGAGTTGTCATTTCACACTCGATTATTGTGTTTTTCAGATTCGAAATTCAAATCAATGTCAAGTGTTATTTATTGTGTATAATAAATATGTGACTGAGTTGTCATTTCACACTCGATTATTGTGTTTTTCAGATTTGAAATTCAAATCAATGTCATATGTCATTTATTGTGTATAATAAATCCGTGACTGAGTTGTCATGTCACACTCGATTATTGTGTTTTTCAGATTCGAAATTCAAATCAAAGTCAGATGTCATTTATTGTGTATAATAAATCCGTGATTGAGTTGTCATTTCACACTTGATTATTGTGTTTTTTAGATTCGAAATTCAAATCAATGTGAGATGTCATTTATTGTGTATAATAAATATGTGACTGAGTTGTCATTTCACACTCAATTATTGTGTTTTCGGATTCGAAATTTAAATCAATGTCAGATGTCATTTATTGTGTATAATAAATCCGTGACTGAATTATCATTTCACACTCGATTATTGTGTTTTTCAGACCCGTGATTGAGTTGTCAATTCATGGCTCGGTTATTGTTTAAATGAGACATATAACTCATTTATGCCTTCTATAAAAGGGTTTAAAGAGCACAAGACCATCAAACCAACACTTCATCATCTATCCTCGCCTCATTCAACTAACACAACTTCTCTCTTTCTCTATTATTCACTTACAATGGATGAAAACGGAAATTTCATTCCAAACCCTTTCTTTTTCCATCCAAACTTTGGCCAAGGTTTAGTAACACAAGAACCAAATCAAACTCAAAATCCACCATATATGAATTATCCGCAGTACCCTCAAACTCAAAACCCACAATTCATGAATTATCCGCGTTACCCTTAACCACAAAACCCTCAATTCATGAGTTATATGCAATACCTCCAAACTCAAAACTCGCAGTTCATGAGTTAAATGCAATACCCCCAAACTCAAAACCCTACTGAAGACTTGATTCTAACGTCTCCACCTATTACCACCCCGCCTTTTGGGACTCATGAACCGACAGTTGATCTAGACAATGACAATGAAAAAGAAGTTCAAGTGACAACCGAGGAAGTTGCTAGAAGGTTGTGTTGGGGGGGAGTCGAAGATACTTTTCTCATTAATGGATGGATGAACACGACCAAAGATGCTATCCAAGGAACCAATTAATGTAGCAACACCTTTTGGAATCGAGTTTCTAACTATTACAGCGAAAGGAAGGGAGATTTAGCATCTCGCTCATGGAAACAATGTAAGAACCGCTTCCAAAAACTTAATGCACTTACTTCTAAATTTACAGGTCTACGCTACATCAGAAAGGGGGAGAGTAAGTGGGGAATACCTTGACGATATTCTTGCAAGGGCTGATGTTCTGTATCAAGATCAATATAAATCAAAGTTCAATCATGAGAACATTTGGCACATGCTTAAGAGTCTCCCAAAATGGCAAAGTAGTATTCAATCGACATCATCAAAACAAAGGGATGGCTCGAAGAGGGCAAAGGTAAATGAGTCTGGATCATACACATCAAGCCCCAATGTTGGAACTCCATCAAGTGAAGGCGGAACCCCAGATAGCTCATTTGTCCGTCCTTTAGGACGAACTAGTTCGAAGAGGGCGGGAAAGAGACCGGTAAGTGCAATAGAATCCTCTGATTATTCAAAACAACTTAAAATTTTGGACAATTTGAAGAGTAGAGAGCTTGAGGTCCGTCTCCAAGAATTGGAACTAAAGAAAGAAAAATTAAAGATGATTGCTATTTCCGAATCTAGGAAGGACAAAATAGAACAGAGGAGGGTCAAAGAGTTGGAGAACAAAAGGAAGTTAACCATTCTTAGTGGTTTGATGGAGATGAAAGATTCCCGGACTCCCGAACAAGAGAAGTTGATGAATGAGTTGATCAGAGAACTAGGTACTTGAGTTTATGTTTAAGTTTGGGGTCAATTTAGAGTTCGTATTGTATGTTTAGATTTATCATTTGTGTTTTATTTCAATCTTATGTTATAAGTTAAGTAAATGTTGAAGTTAATGTATGATTAGTTGTTTTCTTATTAAATTGTAATTTTATTTGTAAGTTAATGTCTCGGTCATTTTATGTCTAACATCTATTTTAAATTGTGTTTTTTTTATTATAAAAAAAATTCAAATACATATATAGATTAAATAAATATCATATTAGATTGATATGAATAAAGTCTTATGCAAAAATTAAATTTTAAAATGTTAAATGTTTACTGCGTAAAACTCTATATACGTTACAAGAAGTCAAAATTTTTTTTATCGAAACATATGCAAAATGGGTGTCATTGGATAGATAAAATTAAATCTTATTCAAAATTTTTTTTAATGTTAATATTTTAACGGGAAAGGGGGTTTTAAGTTTAATTAAAACCCCTTGCCACGTGGCGCGCTGTCATTGGCCATATTTCGGCCAGTGAGGGCGCGACTGCTCCCTGATTGAAGCCAAAACGACGTCATTTTGGCTCAGTTTGGCCAAAACGATGTCGTTTTACACAGAAAAACACTATAAATTTAATAGTTTCAGAAACTGTTAAAGAAACACTATATATTTGATGTTTTCAAAGTTTGTCAACAATACATTAAACACTGTAAAATTGGATCTTCATGTTACTATTAACACACACATTAATTACCTTAAAATAAAAATATTAAACATTCAACAAATTGTCAACAAACTATTTTATAATAGAGTACAACTGAAATTAAATTATCAATACAAATCCAAATAGAAACATTCCACAACATTGTCAATACAATCTTTCAACATCTTAATCATGACCAAAATAATCCTATTTTTTCCGAAGAACATATCATTTTTAATCTTCTCCCTGTATGCATTCATGTGCTCATGCTTTATCGATTGAAAGTTCACTCCAAATGCAAGTGCTTTTATGAACTTGATTGTATACACTTCACAATTTTCTCTATTAAGAAATAATAAAAAAAATGTATTAATATAAATTATTGATATAATATAAATTATTTTCTTATCCTTGTTCATCTTGTAGTAATCCACGCACTTGGTGAACTTCCATGTGTTTATCCAGATTTTTGGCAAACTCACGGAATCTGCTTGAATCTTTGAGCACTTTTGGTAGTTCCACACAAATGAAGATGAACAACTCCTTAAGCTTTTCCTCGTTGACAAAATTGTCATTGCAGTTATGTACCTTCTAATGCAGGAGCATCTTGGTCACACCCAAGAAGACCAATTACAAGAGCACGGGCTAAGAAGATGGGAAATAAAGCAGGAGAAGAATGCACACATTGGAGAATTGTTTAATCAAGTTAGAACCAATGGATGGAAGCATGATGATGATGATGCACATTCATCCGAAAGAAGACACGAGCCAACAAGGAGAAGATTCACGTAGAGGGAAGGATGTGCATGGCCATGCAAATACACGTACACAACCAAGCAAGGATGTGAGAGGAGAAGACGAATAAGTGGATAAAAATCAGCCCATGCTATTTTATTTTCCAGCCTAGAAAGATATCTTTTAATTATGGGTTATGTTCGTTATTTCGGGTTTTTTTATCGTTATTTTTCGAGCCCAAGTTAATTCAATTATTTCTTTTATTTAATTCATTTAATAGATAGACTTAAACATAAATTTTTGTGAGATACTATCTTTCAGAAGATAGATCTTAATTTATCTAGGAGATCGTATCTTATCTCGCACAAGATCGAACTTATTTTATCCTTAGACTAGAATCTAGACTCGAGCCTCCTCCTATATATGGGATGGCTTGCACGTTTTTCATCACCCACTTTTATACACGAAATTTCAACAATGCTTTTGTAATTCTTTTGTTCTTCCGAGAGAGAGAGCGTTTTTCATCACCCACTTTTATACACGAAATTTCAACAATGCTTTTGTAATTCTTTTGTTCTTCCGAGAGAGAGAGAGAGAGAGAGAGAGAGAGAGAGAGAGAGAGAGAGAGAGAGAGAGAGAGAGAGAGAGAGAGAGAGAGAGAGAGAGAGAGCTGTCTCGTTTTACCCATAACTTGGACTGTTTTGAGTCGTTCTACTTGTGTCTAAAAGTTGGTATGTTCTTGGATCATTCACAAGTCTCCTTCTTTTGTCTTTGGTGGATGTACCATCGACAAAGATTGTAGTGAAAGGGCTTTACGATTGTTCTTGGTTATGTGTTAGAGCCTTCGTTTTCCTATCACACTCCAAGTAATTTCATAGAGTTCGACCTATCAATCCAACTACCAATCCATCACCATCATCGTATCATCATTCACCAACCCCATATCCTCCTCTTGACTGAACCATCATCCTTATATCAAGATCTAACCCTGATATGTTCAGTCCTTCTAACAAGGACCAGAGAGTGTCAATTAATGTTGAATGATCGAGACTCAACAATGGCTAACCCCATATCAGCTTCACCACCCTTCTTCTAGGTTTATTTCCAACATAAGCCAATGCTTGTTGTCTATGTTGAATGGTGAATATATTCTTTTGCAATTTCTAATGCAGATCCTGGATCCACTATACTTGATCTTCTAGTTGAATGGACTTAGACAGAGTATAACAAAAGCTATTAAGCACTACATTTCACTATAATTTGATTGATCATGGTTTATTGTTTTTCTAAACCATTTTAATGCCTCATCAATTTCATGTTTTTTTAAAAAGAAAGTGTTTAAGTACGTTTCAACAACACAACAATACGAAAAAAAATTTGTTTAAATGTTGTCAACAACACAACAAACACACAAACACACAAACAAGTGTGTATGTGTGTGTTGTCAACAACACAAAAATTAGTAGTGTTGGTGTTGTCAACAAAAACACTACAAAATAGAAAAATAATACGTGTAATTGTTGTCAACAACACTATAATAATAAAACATCTTGATTAAGTTTTGTCAACAACTTAAGAATAGCACTATAGAGTTCTTATTTGTTGTCAACAAAAAAAAAGTAGTATTAGTTATGGTCAACAACATAATAAGCACCCAAACATGGGTTGTTGTGTTGTCAAAAACAACAAAAAACATAAAGAAAAAATATCGGTGTCATTGTTGTCAACAACGCAGTTATTAAAAAAATCAGCGCCGATGTTGTCCACAACAGCATATAACACAAGAAATTTAGAATGACTATAAACTCAATCATTCATCAATCGATAAAAACAATATGAAATCAAATTTACTACCACTTTCAACAATATAACTCGACTTGAACACTAACTTAAATATAACTAAAAATTAAATATGAACAAAAATCAATATAACTATTTCGAAACCCTAAATTGAAAGGTTTAATATGTTCAAACTATTGCTGACAATGCATTTAATTTGTAACAACATATTAGTGTTATTCTTGTTGAATTGATTTGATCAAAGTTGCAAAAAGTGTCAATCTCTTTAATTTGGTTGAAGTTAGGAAAAAAAGTTGAAAGGATTCAAACGGTTTAGAGTTTAGAAAAAAGAGAGTGTTTTATGTTGGTTTTAGTGAGGAGTAAGAATGTTTTTTTTTATTTATACCATGTATAAAGTGGTTAGTTTTACAATATTAAAAATATGGTGGTTACTTTTAAGATTTTTCAATTTTTATAGGTTACTTTAAAAAATCCCATTATATTTTTACATTTTTCTGGTGGCTGTTGCACAACACTTATCTTTCTATGTTGAGCTTGTGCAATTTTGGCCACATTAAAAATCATAAATAGAAAGGGGCGTGTAATATACACAACGTTCAATCTCAGTGCTAGCGTCATCAGACGACGCTCAAAATAGTAAACGCGACTTAACTATAAATTTCTCTTTATAAGGAGTAATGTAAAATTTTCTATCTCAATTTAGGTGCCGACATCACTAGGCTTCAACGAATTGCTATTCATTTTTTGCGTTAGTAAATCAACATTCGTATATTTAGCTTTTTAAATCGAAAGTTAGATCACTGAACTAGCTAGCTTATAAGCTGTATATATACTTATAATTAGAGAGAGAATGAAGCTAAATACAATCTGCATAGCTGCTCTGTTGATTGTTGGAACAAAATTATGAATTAAACTTGTTTTTAACACATGCGCTAGACATCTTTTGGGTATATTTTCGGTGGATTTCGGATATTGTCAACACCGGAAAGTGGGAGCTTTGACTTCGTCTCTATGAGCTATTGCTCGTGGTATATTTATACGTTAAATTTGAGTTCTATTTGAATGAGAAATGGAGACCCGAAATTGGTTGCTTGTTAAGCATAAACTTGAAAAATAGTAAAAAATGTGGCTATCCCACGTCGACTATATTCAGAGATATTCTGTGGGATATATAGAGGAGAAACACACTAAACGCCGTGGCATCGTGTCAGTACAATTTTCAATAGGGAACGACGTAAGCCAACAAATCTGTAACATCTCCTCCTCCGCTCATATAAAAGGAACTCTCCCTCTCATTTCAATCATCTACGAAGAACGGATTCATAAGGATTATATCTCAGAACTTACTATTTTGTGCATTAAGGTTTAACTTTCGTATTACAGGTTCCTACATTGATGACATTCACCGTCATTTCGACGAGCTCTCCTTCCACTGCCTGGACACGTGGTGTGTGAGTCAGCTTCTTCCGTTCTTGAGGTACCTCTGAAGTCGGTGATCAACGATATCCCCGAGTGCTTATGTAGCTTGATAAGAATCAAGGGAAGTAGGCAAGCTGGGATTAACTCTAATCTGGCTCAGTAATTGCCCGAGAGATGCAACCGGCATGCTAATCCAATTGCTTGTCTTATGGGTACATACCTATATATATATATATATATATATATATATATATATATATATATATATATATATATATATATATATATATATATATATATATATATATAATCTTATCCAATATAGATGTGAAACCGAATATCACTCGAGTCAAAAGTGTTTCGTGAATATTCTTCAGTTTTGTAATAATCCACGTTTTATATTCCTGAATGTGTGGATGAAGAAGTATTCAAAGGTTGAACAAATTTTGCATCACCCAAGAATTGTAAAGCATGATGAAAGTATATCCTAACCAACAACTTCCCTATTAAAATGCTTGGGTAGATAATGAAGGCTTGAAATGAGAGACCAAAAATAGGAATTGAAGGTATATAAATGAGTTCCCTATTCCAACCCTAAAACTCATCGAACGCAGGTTTTGAATAATACTGATCTCGCCCAAATAAAGCCAATTAATAAGAATGGCAAGCGAAAGCAACAGCCAGCAACTCATGAGGGAGGGTCAGGAAACTGCTGGCCAAGCTCAGGTAACCAATTAATTAGCTTACAAATTATGTATTAGTTGTAAACTGTGATTTATATATATATATTTCAGGAGAGAACGGAAGGGGTAATGGACCAGGCCGGTACCTTTCTTCAACAGGCATGCATTTCTTCCATAATTCTCTTTCCTTTTCTGTTAATTAACCTGAAGAATAATATTTAACTAATTAACAATTGTCATCGTCTACGTTGGTGATGATAAATAGACAGGAGAACAAGTGATAAATATGGCGGCAGGTGCAGCCGATGCAGTCAAGAGTACCTTAGGAATGAACTCTGCCAACAACCCCTCAGGAGCCACAGCAGCTGGCGCCTCCGGTGCTGACAAACCTGGTTTCGCAGCCCCCGCAGCTCCCGCTGCTGTCTCCACAGGTGCCCCAACTGAAGCCCCCGCAGCTGCTGCATCTGCAGCTCCCACAGCTGCCGCATCTGCTGCCCCAGGAGGCTCTAATGCTTCCAACAACCCCGGCTCCGCTGCTCACTGATGCCTGCAACAACCCAACACTTCCTAACTTCCTAATATATGGTAAAGGGTGGGATGTTGGATGAATTGATCGATCTACATCATTTTTCAGTCTTGTAATTTACCCATGTACGTGCGGAGTATTTCCTCGGAAACATCGGATCGACGTTCTTCTTGTAGTTACCGTACGTGTTGTGATGTCCTAACTCGTAATCCAACATAATATATGCATGGTTCCAAAATGACATCTATTTTATGGTTCTGCTCTCATTCTGATTTGATAAACACAAAGTAAACCTTTTAAGGCCAAATCTAGAGCGATCTTGCCTATTAACTCTAGAAGAAAGTAACAATAAGAACGTGGTGACAGTTCGGTCAAATAACCTACTCTACGCCTACGAGATGTCCGGATGGGAATTCCAACCCAATCTACCAAGCAACTTTACAGTTAACTGTTACAAGCCAAAAACTCATAAAACAGAAAGATCTTCTCAAAAAAAAAAAAACAGAAAAAAGGAAGAAGAAGCAAGGTGTCTTTGTAAACACACATGCTTTAACTAAGCTTCCAATAAGGCATAGTTTAGAAGCACAAAAGAACGAAGGAAGAAGTTCCAATGAACACTCGCCTCAAATATCTCTCTCTTTAACACTTTCAAATCTAGGGTATGTTTTTGCAGAAGGAGGTGGGAAGCAAAGAAGACGAGGAGATGATGCACAAAGCGACAAACAAAAGATTGACTATATATGTACTTGGGGTAGGGAGCTCATTGTACATAAACACTTTCACATCACCAAAGCCACGTGTAACTCTCGTAGGAGTGGACTCCTAGTGGACTGGGCTACACTCCAACATGCCCAACAATCACAAGATACAATCCAACGTTATAGGTTCAAACAAGAACCTTGTTCATTATAGCTTTTGTTTATTTCTCTATGAACCTGGTCCAAACCCGTTTTTCTTCAATTCCAAACATCAATTTAAAGAACGAACAATATGTCTTCCTAAACTTTGTTTTGGAATAACAGTTGTAAGTTGCCAATAGCGGATTGGGGTTAAGTTGTCCGTCATAGATCTAGTGTTGCAGCATCTCAAGGTCCATCATCATTGTGTATATAGCTCCTGTAGTAGAGAAACTTATCTGTAGAGACTATCTTAGCACCAAAGTCAGAGGGATTCAAGTCTCCTTTGATCTTCTATATAGCTCCTGTAGTAGAGAAACTTATCTGTAGAGACTATATAGCTCCTGTAGTAGAGAAACTTATCTGTAGAGACTATCTTAGCACCAAAGTCAGAAAGATCTAGTGTTGCAGCATCTCAAGGTCCATCATCATTGTGTATGTGCTTGGTTTTCTCGCGATACATAAAATCTTTGCACAAATGAGGGCACTCTAACTATCATTATTAATTAATCACATGATTGCATGACTTGTTCTCGATTTCTTTTAATAAAACTTTAAGCAAGCTAGGTAGTATCTTTTGCGGGTTTAGTTGATGCCATGTATTTATCTTAAGTTGAAGACAAGGCTATAGGCTATATGTTGGTATTACTAGAATAATAGGGTTCAGTTTGTAATATAGACATATATAGCAACAAACTTCTAACAACCCTACAACCTATATATACCCATGTATCTTCATCTATTCGAATATATGAGTTTTCTGTTCATTCTATTCTACCTTTTATCATGGTATCAGAGCTTCGGCTTTCAGATTTATCCCTTTTCCATACATACACATAATTCTCATACAAATACTCATACAAACACACGTTTTATTACTCTTATTCTCTTTGCTGAATTGACATCTACCATGGAAACCAGAAAAGAGGTCGGATCTGGAAGCTCTACAACAGATCCAAACATAGATCGACTCACCATCAGCAATATGAGCGATCCTTTGTATTTGTCTAATTCTGACAATCCAGGGATGCAACTTGTTTCAATTCTATTCAATGGCTCTAATTTTGTTTCTTGGAGAAGAAGCATCCGGATGGCACTTGGTGCCAAGCAGAAGTTAGGGTTTATTGATGGTTCATGCTAGAAACCAGCAAATACCGATGAGGAGAAGCTCATCAGATGGATCCGAGCAGATTACATGATCAGGTGTAGGATTCTACACTCAATGAAATCTAATATTGCTGAAATGTTCACCTATGCAGAGTCTTCGAAAGAACTTTGGAATAATATTGTTGAGCGATTTGAGGTTTCAAACGCTCCTCTCGTATACCAAATCCACAAAGAATTAGCTTCTCTGAAACAAGATAATAACTCTGTATCAGTTTATTTTGGAAAATTGAAAAAACTTTGGGATGAATTGCTTTTTGTAGATGCTATTCCATCTTGTACTTGTCAGGGTATAGTCCACTTTACTTGTGAGTTGCTTAAGAAAATCACAGAGAGGGAGGCTAAATTGCAGGTTATGCAATTTCTTATGGGACTGAATGAGCAGTTTGAGCACATTCATAGCACTATTCTGTCATTAGACACATTACCTACAATAAATCGTGTCTTTCACATGATTATCCAAATTGAAAAGCAGAAGGAGATAACCTGTCATACTCCATCTTCACATGATGCACTGGCTATTTCCCGATCTATTCCTTATAGGCAGGCTGGAGGTAGCAGGAGAGATTTTAAGAAAGAAAAGATGGACAAGTTATGTACTTATTATAAGGAGAAAGGTCATTTACGAGAATCTTGCTTCAAGTTGACAGGGATTCCAGAATGGTATAAAGAGTTTAAAACTAAAGATGAAAGGTCTACTGGTGCTAACTCTAACTCTTTTCGTTCTGCTAACCATTTGAAAGCCACTGTCAGTGACAATCCTCTAGATCTCTCAGATTCCCACACATCTAGTACATCCATGGATCCTGCAATGGTAAATGCAGTTTATCAAGAGGTTCTCAAGCTCATGATGGATAAGCAATCTACTACATCAATCAATTTTGCAGGTAATGTTACTCAACTTGTGAGTTCTGCAGTTAATGTCTGCACATGGATTGTGGACTTTGGTGCCACAGACCACATTACATTCTGTAAAAATTATTTCTCCATGTTGCACAAGCTGGATAAACCTATCCTTATTGGTCTCCCTGATGGTTCTGTTAAAGAAGTTTACCATCGAGGCAATGTGATTCTATCTTCAACTATCACTCTTCATGATGTGCTTTATTTACCATCTTTCAAGCATAATTTGCTTTCTATCACTAAGCTCATTCAAGATCTACCTCTGAAGGTTCTTTTTACTCATAATTCCTGTTTATTTTAGGACCATATCAATGATTCCCTCATTGCTACTAGTTATAAGGAAGGAGGTCTCTACAAGCTTGGGTTCCCTAACATTCAGAATTTGACATGTGCAACTTCCACAGTTAATCAGACATCTTGTGACCCTACTTTGTTTCATGACAGACTTGGTCATTTATCTTTATCAAAAAATCATTATGTTGATACTTGCTTGACTTCTAAACTGAATAGTCTACATTGTCAGACTTGTGTTTTGGCCAAACAACATCGTTTGCCTTTTCTAATTAGCAAATCTCATGCCCAGTCTGCTTTCCATTTAATCCATGTGGATATATGGGGACCATATCATACACTTGCTATTTGTGGTGCTCGTTATTTTCTTACAATAGTTGATGATTATACACGTTGTACCTGGACCTTTTTAATGCCTAACAAGCAGCAGGTCTTCAAATTTCTTGCTCGTTTTCTGAATTATGTGCAAACACAGTTTCATACCAAAGTGCAGATTGTTAGATCTGATAATGGTGCTGAGTTTCTACAATCTCAACTTTAGGAGTTTTTTCATGCCTCAGGCATTATTCATCACAGGTCCACTCCTTATGCACCACAACAGAATGGTAGAGTGGAAAGGAAACATCGTCATTTACTTGAAACTGTTCGTGCTCTCACACTCCATGCCAATTTACCACTTCATTTCTGGGGAGAGTGCATTTTGACGGCTACTTACCTCATTAATTTAATGCCATCTCAGATGTTAGCATGGAAATCTCCTTTTGAGTTCTTGCATCACACTAAACCATCCTATAACCATCTGCGTGTTATTGGTTGCCTCTGCTTCAGTCTTTTAACCAAGCGAGACAAATTTGGCCCGGTTTCTACTCCCTGCATATTTCTTGGTTATCCACCTGGTCAAAAGTCTTATAAGCTCTTCAATTTACATACCCAAACTATTGTCATCAGTTGCCATGTTATATTTCATGAGCATATATTTCCTTTTAAACTTCCACCCAATTCTACCATTGCTCCTACCTCTTTACCTTCCCTTCCCTTAGTCTCTCCAGCTCTAGATGAGGATCACATTCCTCCATCTAACCCAGTCTACTCTCCTATACCTCCATCTCCTGTTTCTCCTATCCCCAATTCATTTGCTGATCCTATACCTGTTCCTTTCACCTCTCCTCTTTCTACTTCTACCTCCTCTCTCGTAATTATTGATTCCCCACCATTAATTATTTCTTCACCTGCTCCTTTACCATCTACTCGTCCTACTCGCACCATTACTCGACCTTCTTATCTTCAGGATTATGCTTGTAATGCTATGGCCTCTGTTGCTCACTTTGATCTATCTCCCCATTCTCCAGACTTTGTCCATGCTTTCTGCAATGTCATTAACTCCTTTGAGCCTTCTTCTTATTCTCATGCTAAGGACTCCCCTCCCTGGATTGGCGCAATGAATTCTGAAATTACAGCCCTTGAACACAATGATACTTGGGATATTTTACCACTTCCTCCTGGCAAAACTACAATTGGTTCCAAATGGGTTTTTAAGTTGAAATACAAAGCAGATGGAACCATAGAAAGACGTAAGGCTCGTTTGGTTGCCAAAGGCTACAACCAAATCAAAGATAAGGATTACAAGCATACTTTTTCTCCAGTTGCTAAATTTGCTACTATTCGTGTCATTCTTGCTTTGGCTATAGCTAAAGATTGGCCCCTTCATCAACTTGACATCAATAATGCCTTTCTTCATGGGTCTCTTGATGAAGAAGTTTTTATGCTACCTCCCCAAGGTTACACCAAGGTCCCTCAAGGTTATGTGTGTCGCCTAAAGAAGTCACTTATGGACTAAAGCAAGCTAGCCGTCAATGGAATATTGAAATCACCAAGCACCTTCTTCATCTCAACTTCGTCCAATCTCGCCAGGATTACTCATTATTTGTGAAACACTCCTCTCTTGGTACTACCATTGCCTTGATTTATGTCGATGATGTTCTTCTTACTAGGAGTATTCCTTCTGAAATTGCATCTTTAGAGCAGTCTCTTGACACTGCTTTTACCATTAAAGACCTTGGTGCTGCTCGTTTTTTCCTGGGGATGGAAATTACTCGAGATCAATTTGGTATTCTCATCAACTAGAGAAAATATATACATGATATTCTGCATGACAATCAAATGCTTGCCTGCAAGGTCACCAGTTTTCCAATGTAGCGCAATATTCATCTATCTCTTGACTCTGGTGATCCCTTGCCTGATCCAAAGGTCTACAGACGTCTTATAGGTCGTCTTCTTTACCTCTCTCTTACCAGGCCTGATATTGCTTACACTGTTCAGCAATTGAGTCAGTTTCTTGCTTGTCCTCGCCTTCCTCATTTGCATGCTGCCACATATTTGTTACGCTATCTCAGAGGGACATTAGATTATGCTCTTGCATACCCCATTCAGTCTCACTTATCTCTTGTTGCTTATAGTGATGCCGACTGGGGCTCTTGCCCATTTTCTTGTCGTTCTATCACTGGTTATTGTCTTCTTCTTGGCAACTGATGTGATCCCCACCGGGGAAGAAATCATCGTCATCAAGCCGGAACCAATCGTTTTGCCACCAACCGTCCAAGTCAAAAGTCAGCCGGAACTTATCAAAATCAATAGTTATGTGTTGGAGGTCATGCCTAAAACTGAGCCAAAACCTATTGAAATCAAACCGAAAAAGCTTGCTCCGAGCATGCCCAATGCAAGCCAATTTTCACTCTCTCCGGCTAAGCTGTCAGGTTTGCGCACTCTCAGTAAAACGACTATAACTGAGGCAATACTTGGAATTAAAATACCCATGAGTACTACTTTGAAAGGTATTTTCAATATCTACAACTTTCTAGTTTACTCAAAGTCGATATTGCAAGAGGAAGAGGGTGAAAATGACCCTACATTGCAGCAAGTACGGTACTTGTATGGATTGTTGGACAAGATCATGCATGGAGGCATGAAAGATGGTTATACAAAACATATGCACGTCCTACCATACATATTTCATGCAGCATACCATGCTCATATTATTCATATATTATGCATGAATTTATGTATTGATCATGTGAAGGTCAACATGTCAACATTCAATCAAACATTGAAGGCATCTTCACACACATACATTGAATGGAGGCCAAGGTAGTTCAATGGTCTTCTTCTCCTTCAATATGGACGTCCAAGACTTGATTAGACCATCCTTGATGTGTTGTCCAAGTGAAGAGAATAGGATCCAAGAGTCATCTTTTAATAAAGGCCAAATGTGGCCATTTATGTGTTTGAATTTTCTAAAAAAAAAACTCTTGAATTTCTTGCATTTTCTTTTGATAAACCTTTGATATTTCTAGCTTTTAATTAGAGAGTTTCTAGGCTGAGTTTTGTGGCTATATAAAGCCTTGTATCCTCCCATTGTAAGGCAAGTCAAGTTAAATGAAGTAAGTTAGCCTTTGTGCTTTCAAAGTTGTTGTTTGCTTTAAAACAAAACCCGAATTCTAGGTGAGATGCTTAGTTTTCAAACATCTAGGTGAGATGCTTAGGTGGTTCTAAGGTGAGAGGCCTAGGAACGAAGGTTCGAACCCCAAAGTGAGATTCCGAGGGTAGTTCGTTCGAGTTGAGGGATTCCCAAAGTGAGAGGCCGAGGGAATTTGCTCTTCATATCCAAAAACACAAAATCCAAAAAAAGGAGTTCCATTTCACCGATTCCAATCCGAGTGTGAACTTGTGCCGGTGGATCCTCGTGTTCGAATCGAGTTCGATCACATCAGCAACTCCCTTGTTTCATGGCAAACAAAGAAACAAAAGACTGTCAATAAATCCTCTACTGAGAGTGAGTATAGAGCAATGTCCATGACTACAAGCAAGGTTATATGGCTAGATGGTCTCCTTCTTGATCTTCATATATCTTTACCACGCCCATTTGCTTTGTACCGTGACAACAAAACAACTCAACATTTGGCTGCCAACCCTGTTTTTCATGAACGCACCAAACACCTCCGGATTAATTGCCACTTTGTTCGGGATGAAGTTCAAAGGGGATTCATCAAAACGGAACATGTCCCGTCTAACCTTCAGCTGGCTGATATATTCACCAAAGCTTTAGGGGAACATCAACACACTTTCCTTACACGCAAGCTTGGTCTTTTTCGTCCAGCCCAGCTTGAAGGGGGGGGGGGGGTATAGGCTATATGTTGGTATTACTAGAATAATAGGGTTCAGTTTGTAATATAGACATATATAGCAACAAACTTCTAACAACCCTACATCCTATATATACCCATGTATCTTCATCTATTCGAATATATGAGTTTTCTGTTGATTCTATTCTACCTTTTATCAAAGGCAACCACTGACTATTGTTGTGATGTTCAAGAGACACATTTTTCAACCCATGTAAAATAGAGAGTTGACGTAGACTTCTTGCTATCTTCATTGCTTGCATCATCATAATCTGCAAAATCAATCAAATTATATCTAGATATATGTTTTTTATATACAAGACATTTCCTATTAGTTCCATTCAAGTATCTAAACATGTATTTCATTGCAGCCCAACGAGGAGGATCAATATCAGACATGAAGCTATTAATAAATATACTTAAACGAAAAACTAAATCTGGATGAGATCATAACATAGCATGACATACATAATTGAACCAACAACAATACCATATGATACTTTGGACATATTATGTTTTCCTTCATTTGTGAAGGGGCGGTCTTTCTTGAACAATTCTAAGTGCCCTCCTAAGGGGACAAGTGCAGACTTAGAAGTAAGCATGACCGGAGTCGTGGTAAGTGTTGTTTCTCTTGAATGGGACTCTTTTGGAGGAATCAAGAGGAGATAGATGTACATGAGATTAAGTTTGATGACCCGTCTTATGAGGCTATTTCTTCTGATTATGAATAGAGTGAGGAAGAGTTGGTGGTTGATAGAAATGTTGAGGCTTTAGTAGAGGCTTCATATGAGATCCCGAAGAGTATTAAGGACGGTGAGATCTTGCCTAGTGAGGAGGGTAGTAAGGATTCTAGTCAGACTCCTATTGTAGCAACAACTAATGCGTACACCACTTTGGTTGTTTTTTTACGGAGGTTGAGACGGCTGATGAGGGATTCACTTATGTCTTATCTCAGTCCGAAAGGAGAGTTGTACGCCCCCCAAACCAATAAGAAGAACAAGTTCATTCAAGTTAGGGTTGAGGCTGTGGGAGAACGTAGGTTTTCTATACTTGCGTCTTATATGAGAGCTCAGATGGTTGATAGAGAGGAAGAGAGAAAGGACAAGCAATCAGTTTCCCTATGAGTGTCATATCATGGAACGTTTAGGGGTTCCACCAACCCCAAATACAAAATGGTGTCAAAGATCTCATGAGGGAGTATGATGCTTGAATTTGTGGTGTACTTGAGACCCGGTTTTACACCAAACCTTGTGACATTGTTGCGATGATGAAAACCGATTCTCGGATTGGAGTTACGTCACCAATTTTGATGTTGATGATAGGTGTGGTATACTGGTCATGTAGGATAGTAATCACATTGATATGGAGGTTGGGGCGGTTGAAGAGCAATTTGTCATTGGTCTTGTCACCTGTAAGGTGATGGGGGAAAGTACGGTGTTTGCTTTATCTATGGTGTGCGTGGTATTGTTTCCCGCCATCAAGTATGACACACCGTGTGAGAATTGTTTAGTATGTGACCTATGTCATGGCTTGTCCTAGGTGACTTAAACAATATCATGTACCTAGAAGAATGAGTTAATGGTGTACCAAGATGAATGAGTTAATGGTGCACCTGTACGCATGTATTAGTGCAAGGGTATGCTAGATGCATGTCAGGAGCTAGGCCTCTATGACGTTCCATGTGATAACAAGTTCACTTGGACGAATGGTAATATTTGGAGTTGAGTAGGATTGATAGATTCATCGTTAATTGTCGTGCGAGCTTTCCAAGTAGGTGGCAGTATTCGGACCACAAGCGTGCAATTCCCATATCTTACATCGCCCTCGGTCTTCGATCCAGATTTAAGTTCTTTAATATGTTGATTTCTCATGATCAATTCTAGGATATTATGAAGTAGAACCGGAGTTGCAGACTGTGGGGAACCTACCAGTACCACTTTTGTCATGGCAAGTGTTATTTCTCTTTTATGAGAGCTTCAATGGAATCGATTTTCATCCTATTTTTGACTAATTTCGGCTTTACCATTGTTGAATTTATGTATTTTTTCCATAAACAAACCCTAATTTGATTGTATCCTTCAAAACGAGGATAGTGAAACCATAAGAAATCACCACTGTTCTTCCGTCGACAAAAAAGGGATAATTCAGCCTCAAAGACACTTGTTGCTTAACTCATGGACAGTTAGAGCTCCGCCTTAGGCTCGACGGTTTCTTACTTTTTCCGAATGAATCGTTCGTTGCTTCTGTTATTCTCTTCTTACTATCTTTTTGTGTTAGGTGATTGTCTGTTACCTGGATTACCGATGTCGTTCGTACTCTCTCCTCTTCTTTCTCAATAAATTTTCAAAATAATATTTTTCTTAAATTCGAGTTTGTGCAGGAAGATGATGTACATCGAGAACAAATAAGCATCCATGAATTAAAGAATTAAGATTTGTATTCGAGTATTTATGTAGATATTGTTATGGTGTGGGTTTGAAAGAGTGATTGGAAATTGTTTATTTGCAGTTGTAAGGTTATTTCCTCAAAATTCTAGGATAAATCAACAAGATAGTGTTGAAGAAGGTAAATTGAAGTTCTCATTTGGGGCTAATACAACCAAAAGATGTTCATTTGGATCGGTTTTCATGCCAAAACCATTTTTGTGTTGCAGATGGTATACATATCTAAATTACGATTTCAAAAGGGAGGTTGGTCCCTAGAGGAAGACATATTATGCAATGTAATCAATGACCAATGATTTCCCCTTTTTCCACCTCTTGCTCAGAATAATCTCTCTTCACCTATCATTTTGATTTTACTAGATTTATATTTTCATTTCGTTAATTCATTAGATTTCTCAAATTTGAGTTTTTTCTTCTACAAACATCATTCCCAACGTGTAAAATTAGTGCTGATGAACCGGATTAGAAGCCAACAAATGAACTTCAATGAATTTATTGTTCTTGTTCTTTTCACCAAGAAGGTTGCAAAACTACAAATACGCAGAAGACAATGATTTTAACCCTTGCTTTCATTCATAATGGTGTGTAGTATATATACTTATGTTTAACCAATCATAGATTGACAACATTGCACATTCTAGAACAATTGATTCCAATTGATTCCTTAGTGACTCATCATGAGTGTCATCATAGATCGGTGTTCCAGTACCCCCTCAAGTGAAACTAGGCAAGGTAGAGTTGAGCTCGAAGTTGAAGAAGACGATGTGAAGGCATTGATTTTGGTAATATATTTGCAAAACTTGATTTTTTTCATGAGAGGAATACATCTTGGAGAGTCTATGCTTGAACACTTTCTCAAGGAAAATGATAATCATAAGAAATTATTTAATACGGTGATGAAGAACTAGGTTAATAACATGTTAGGACTCCCAAGTATTTGTACCATAGAGTTGGAGGTTGATCCAGAAAAACATGAAACTCAACAAGTAGTGTCTGGATCCAAATTGTTTCGTGCCATGAGCAAGTGAGTGGTATTCAGCTTTAGTGGAGAATCGTGACACATATGTTGCTTATTTGATGTCCACAATATTAAATTTTGATTAAGAAAGCCACAATGTGAACAAGAGGAGCGCCTATTTGAATTGTGCCCTGCCTAGTCGACATCAAATTAAGTACTAAGTTGAGTAGAAGAGTTGGCCGTTATCTGAAACTATAAATCAGATGTGGAATTTAAGTATCAAATAAGACGTTTTGTTGCCTCCCAAAATGTTGGGTGGTAGGAGAATGCATATGATGCATGATTAGTGTCAAATCTAACACTTTTTAGGGCTTAGTTTCATGCATTTCATACCTCATTTGCTTTGTCATACATCACTATTTGTATGAAAAGCGTTCACTTTCTTCATTCCGGTATCTACCTTGGCTTTAATGTTTTCAGGTATATACTACATCAAATGTTCCAGAAATGCATCTACCCTGAATTCAGATCTGAAGAGAAGACCTTATATGATCGAGGAACAACAACACGAAGTCCGCAAGAATATATTTTGAAGTGAAGATTCATGATTTGAAGCTACTAAATGAGTGAAACGGCCAGGCAAAATGGCCATTATAGTTGTAGGGTGGTTGTTTCACATACATCATCACTGTAGAAAATTTTATCAAGCCCAAATATGAAGCGCAACCCGAAGCGTTCTCTAAGACCAGGCAAAACGGCATGTATACGGCTGACATATGGCCGTAGGGTGGCCATTTGGTGGTTATAGTCCTACCGTTTCGACCGTCATTGCGAAGGGAAATCGAATCTTTGATTTTATATTTAGAAATGATATATTTTGTGTAACCTTAGACTCTGATGCCTCCCCCTATATATTCATACCTCAGCCATAGGGTTAAATACGTTGATTCATCCTGAATTTAATTTACTCAGATTTCTCCTTACCCTAGCCGCCAAGTAGTTGTTAGCTTTTCTTTGAACGTTCGCCCTATTGGAACCAAACAATAAGAGTTTTTGTCTTTTCTGATTTTGTATATTGTCTTTGCTTATTAATTGATCATGCTTATCTAAGGATTGAATGATCCCTATAATGGTTTAGTTTATTGTTTGCATATATATGTATGAATTGAGATTGAGATATTGCTTCTTTTCAAAGCGCTTCATTCCTACCTTATGTTTACCTTCGAAAGAAGTGGTGTTATAACTGGTCTATATAGAACAACCGAAGGGTGTTTTATTGGATTTATTGAATAGAACTTGATTTTGAGAGTACTAGTTCATCAAAGGTTTAAGGATTTCTAATTTTCATAGAATTCCGGTCTTTGTACCTTTTTCTAATTGAAGGGCCAAAAGCGAAGATTATTCTCGGTCTTTTTCGGATTTTTAAGTTTTTAATGGGTTTTCCTATACTCTCCGAACTTTTGGATTGAGAGGTACGTGAGTTAGAAAACACGGTCTTTTTTGTCTATGTCAAAGGCTATTTTAGATGGTTACTTAAAATTATCATATATCCATGTTCATGCGTTATATATATATATATATATATATATATATATATATATATATATATATATATATATATATATATAGGGTGCGTTTCCCATGAGAACAGCCTTATCGTGTAATCATGAGAATAATCTTAGACCGTCGGATGGTGAGTATTAAGGGTCGAGATTTAGAGTAGATATCATAATTATTAGATAAATAATATTCTGAAACTAATAATAACTATGAATAATCCATTCAACCAACAATAACTACGAATAATGCATTAAACGATATGACACCTTCGTAACAAAACTAATAATAACTACGAACTGTTGTCAAGATTACACGATAAGGCCTGTTCTCATATGATATATATTCTATATATATATATATATATATATATATATATATATATATATAATATATATATATATATATATATATATATATATATATATATATATGCAACGATACCTTAGTTCATTATAGTGGGATTTATGTTTCCTTAGATCGCCTCCATCATACTTGTCTTCAATCATTATTGCTTTCACCTATTACTCTTGTTACCTTATTGCTTTTCTTTCACTTAAAAATAAATAATTATTAGTATCATCCAACTCGGTGCAATCCTTGTGAATTCGATACCCGATTATACTAAATTTGATTTCGTATTATTGTGGGGGAGGTTTTTATTACTTTTCAGTAAAACTTCCATGATCAATGCCCAAATTTGTTGATAGGGTACGAATTATCCGGTCTTGTGAACGTGAGGTATTACAAGCTACCAATAACACTACGGTACAGTGTTTGGTCAGCAAATGGTGGTGATTGTGTTTCACTACCAAGTGTTGTAGCTGTAGAAACATGCATGTAGTTTGACATGTTTGGGTTGGCCATAATCTCTTTTATATACTTGGATTAAGACAAAGAGAAACAAATGGAGGAACGTTGGATCTCAATGCCTAAAACATAATTGAATGATCCCAAATCTTTGCCAAGTAAGGATGTACATAGGAATAAGATAAACAATATCAAAAGCTTATTAGAGGAAGCAATAACCATTAAGTCATCAACATAAACCAAGATCAACACAAGTTGAGATCCATGGTGATAAGAATATTGAGAAGTATCAGCAAGGGAAGAAGTGAAACCCAATATGACTAGGGAGTCATTGAGTGTAGAAAACCAGGCTCGAGAATCTTGTTTTAACCCGTAAACTGATTTCTTGAGTTTGTATATAAATTGATTTCTTGAGTTTGCATATATGTTGGGTCTAATTGTCACACAACCCACCGTCGCATTGTAACAATGGAAAAAAGGAGGCAAATTGTTAAAGGTGTGGCTACAAGGCTAAAAGTTTAATTGAAAACGATTCCATAGGTTTGATGAAAACCCTTTGCAATGATTCTTGCTTTTTTTCATTCAATTTGACCATTGGAATGGTGTTTACTCTTGTAGATCCATTAACACCCAACATATTTGAAGAGGATAAAGGAGGAACTTAAGTCTACGTCCCAATTTGAAGTAGGGTTTGGAATTCATGATTCAGGGCAAAATGTCATACATGATGCTTAAAAACTTTTGTAAAGTTTGAAGGTTAACTGGGAATTATCAGAGAATAGAAGCAATTATGGTTGTTGGGCTAAGGTATCATTCCATCGGAATATTTCTTAGGGTATGAGGTGTTGTCGCGGGCCCGAGTAATCATTTGATGGGTTGGGGAGGTTGGAACCAGGAGGGGTGTGACCTAAGAAATGATGACAACCT
Organism: Fagopyrum homotropicum; assembly: GCA_033239125.1. Lineage (NCBI taxonomy): Eukaryota > Viridiplantae > Streptophyta > Magnoliopsida > Caryophyllales > Polygonaceae > Fagopyrum > Fagopyrum homotropicum. The sequence continues at coordinate 50,348,476 of BSWB01000007.1, read as the reverse complement.
ACTACTATCATCATTAGCAAGTGAAGTGGAAACAAGTGGGGATGGTAATGGGCTAGATGAAGTTAGGTTGTGGGTTTCCATGGATATGGAAGGATTTGGGCTTTCATTGGAGGAACTTGGATTACTGATGATAGAGGGAAAGTTTCTAGGTAAAGCGATATAAGTTCTCATTTTGTGATGATGATAGCGGTTTAGAATAGGAAAATTGATCTCCATGAAATGTAACATCCCTTGAAATGTATATTTTATCATTAGCCCAATCAAAGCAAACGTAACCCCTATTTTAATGACCATATCCAAAATGAAAGTGATATGGAGTAACCGTAGGATGTCCCAATCTTCAACACCAAAAACCGGTCTTTAACTAGGTGGTTCGAAATGGTAGAAAATATGGTGGGATGGAAGAAACACTAGATATTTCAAAGGAACAACTCCTTGCAATAGCTAGAGCAACCTTAGATCGTAATTGTCTAAGACCTCAATAGCAATGGCCAAGAAACATTTCTCTCTACAATATTGCACAACCTAGCATGGCTGTAGGAAGTACAAAAAGGAGGCATGTGAACGAACATGATAGAACATTTCATATACGTCGTTTTGACACATGCAAGACACTCCAAGCTTTAAAGATACAAGGATTGTCGACCTTGTAACACTCTAAAACAATAGGAAGCAAAATGTATGAAATACCAAAACTTTAATCAAAATAAACTAATCTTGCAAAGTGAAAAACGTGCCCCTTATAATAAGAAATCTTGGGCAGAAAAAACTAACTAGAAACCCTCTCTAATTGGGCATAAAATAAACCAACGATATAATTAAAAGATGGGTTGAAAACTAAATTAAAATGGCCCGATTATGAAGCAAACCCATAATATAAAAGAGTTAACTATATGTTGAAAGTAAATATATATATATATATATATATATATATATATATAGAGAGAGAGAGAGAGAGAGAGAGAGAGAGAGAGAGAGAGAGAGAGAGAGAGAGAGAGATGAGAGAGAGAGAGAGAGAGAGAGAGAGAGAGAGAGAGAGAGAGAGAGAGAGAGAGAGAGAGAGAGAGATGAGAGGAGAGAGAGAGAGAGAGAGAGAGAGAGAGAGAGAGAGAGAGGGAGAGAGAGAGAGAGAGAGAGAGGAGTTGACTCCCATGTAAACAACTCTTACCATGTAAATGAGAACAAATTGTATCTGTAGATCGTTAAATAGATGGATGAGATTAGGCGATATTAAGGGAAAAAAAATCGTGTTATTAATGGAAAAAATAATTCGCCGGACTTGACCTCTATATATTCGGCGGTATAGACACATATATTCGACGGTAATAATCACATATATTCGGTGTTTACATGTTCACATGGTAAGAGATGTTTACATATGAGTCAGGAACTATATATATATATTCAGTCACAAGGATCTCTCCTTCGACATTCTTCACACGCATGATCATTCTTCATAATTTTTTCATGGACATGTACTTTAATTCTAAGTATTCTTCCTCATATGTTTAGTACAGGTTCATGCTTCAATGTTTGATATGGGGTTAGCTGTTTTTGAGTCCCGGTCTCTTTGACACCAATTGACACCCTTCGATCTTTGTTAGAGGGATCAAACAAACGAGGGAAGATAGTGTGATGATGGGTGTCGGCTGGTCGAGAGGAGGTCAGTTGAGGTAGGTAAATGATGATCCGATTATGGTGATGGATTGATAGCTGGACAGATAGGTCAAACCCTATGAAATAACTAGGAGCATGATAGGTAAACTAAGACCCTAACACACAACTAAGAACGATAGTAGAACCCCTTCCACTTCAATTTTTGTCTATGGCATGTCCACCATGGAACAAAAGAATGAGACTTGTGAATGGATCGAGATCGAAGATACCAACTTATAGACAGAAGAAGAACAACTAAACACAATCCAAGATATGGAGCGAATGAGACGTCACTGCTCTCTCTCTCTCTCTCTCTCCGCGTCGGAAGAACAAAAGATTGCTAAAAGCAAAGCTGAAATTTTGTATTAAAGTTAGCTCAATAAAATGTGGCAACCGTGATCCTATATATAAGATTGCCTTGTGTTTATCTTCTACCCTAGAATAGATGATGTGGGACCATCCTCGACGCCAAATATACAAGGACCAATCACTAGAGAAAGGGCCAAAAGGATTCGAGTGGAGATGTTATCAAAGAAAATCAAGAAAACCAAGGAATTGAAGAATCTCGACCATGAGGCAAATCCGACCGACATATAGACTGAAATTACAAATCTGTCAAGACTTAAAAGACCCGTTTAAGATCTTACTTATTTTTTGTTATTTTAATACCTTTAAAGCTCTCAGACATTCAGAATGTATCTTTTGGTTTTCGATCCTATCTTTTAAGATTATTTTTAGATTATCTTTTAGAGGAATCTCTCCTATAAGTAGCCTTAGAGGACGAGATTAATGGGTAGTTTAGATTTGAATTTGATTTCCACATTGTGAGATACTTGTGACTACGCTCACGAAGTTTGCATTTTATCATTTCTATTCAATCAAAAGTAGAGTTTTTGGTTGAATCATTGTGAATCCTTGCTAGATTGTTCTTGTGTGTGTGTTAATCTTATAGAAGGTTGAAGAAGTAAGGGTTAAGGTAATTCTTTGTTTAGGGTTTTGACACAAAATTGGTTCAAGTTCTTTGCAAGTCTTATAATTAGTCAGATCTTCCTATATTTATCATATTTTATTCCATTAATCATCTTCTTATCTTTCATTATCATCCATAATTCTGCATTATGAGTTTTACAGAATCTCGTCCTGTTCATATGAAAAATCTCGTCCAATATTTCCTTATATATTGACTGAGATTTGCCTTTGTTGTTCAATTCATGGACTTTCAGTCTAGATTGGGAATTGCAGCTTCAACCCCGTATCAAAGTGGCATCAAAGCTAATTGATTGAAGACCAACTCGGCCATACACCAAAGGTTTGAGTATTTTTATTTGAGTCTTCTTTGAGTTACATAAAAATCAAGTCTTTTGTGTTTGTCATATCTTTCAAGATTATTTGAGTTTAACGTGTGTTGTCTTGTGATTACTGGAAAAGAGAGAACAACCATAGCTAAACACAAGCCATCCATAACCTAAACAAGGAAACCTCAACGAGATTCCACTACAAAACCAAAATCTCGGCCGTCTGAAAGAAGTCTCGCCCGAGATTTCCCGAAGATTACTCAAGATTTGCTCATAACCGATATATCGAGACTTTCTTTCCGAATCTAAACAAATCCAAAAGCCTTATACACGTTCATATAATATCAAAGGTCCTCCCTTGACTTCACCTTATATTTATATCATCATTATAACCTAAAGTTTCGGTGAAGCCATTCGGACAAAAGTTACTGCAATCCAAGAGTATATATACATGACAGGGCAACAAAGAAGAAGCTTACCCCGATCCCTAACTAGGTTGCATCCCAAAGACCTTTCCTTTTAACAAATCTCGCCCTCTGGACATAAATCTCGCCCAAGATTTGATCCCCTTTACCAGAGATTTGCTATTGTTGAGCCTAAATCCTAGCCGTCTTACTCTCTCTCCAGTTTCTCAAGTGCAAGGTACATAAAGCTCTCTTCTTGATCTTATGTAAGTCTATTTTTTGCCTCTTTTCACTCTAAAGACATTGAGATGAATTCTTTGAGTGTGTTAGTTAGTATCTATACTTTTTGTCATATTAGTGTGTCATGCTTGTAATCTTCTTTTTTACTTTGTGTCAATTGTGTGAAGAGATCTAAACAGGAGTTCCTTAACTATCTTTCAACACAAGAACCTTCTTCCAAACCAAGTTTACTACTTGAGACATCCAAGGAACTTCTAGTTGAAGCTAGTTCATTGATTGGTAAAGAAACATTAATCCATTCAAGGCAATTCCATCAAATTAGCTTGAGATTGACAACAAAGCAGGAGTGCGAGAGAAAACACGTAAGGAACCTTCGTTTTCACTTACATTAGGAGTTTGTTGTTACTTTGTGTGATTGTGAAGGATGTCTAACATCCTAAGAGGTTCACAACAGGGTGACCCAATGAGTCCCAAAATCAATGACGTCCACGGTGTCATAGGACATGGATAACCCGTTGATCATCCAAAGGACCAATCTCTTCTCACTAACCTCGTATTGACATCCAATAGTTGATCGGCAATAGATTTCAGATGGGAACAATATTCCGGTTTGTTCGGCGGGGAACAAGTCAAAACGAGCGTTAATGAACTTACTTTCAAGATTTACGGCATGGGCACTTTGATTGTCGTGGAAGAGATCCTTGACGCGAAGCCATGCTTGACGTGTCGTAGAGTTCGGTTTGATAACCGTAAGGAGGAGATCATGTGAGATAGTGCTATATATCCAAGATAAGTGTTAGCATGAAATATGACTATATTTTAGGAACTTTTTTTTTATTATTTTTCCCTCTTAGATGTGTAGATGGATATGAGTTTGAAGCATTTATGAGTACTTTAACCTATTTTATCGATATAGAGATCTACACAAGCCTTGTTATGTTTATAGGTGAATAAAGGCTTGAATTGGAGCATAATATGGAGGGATAGGAGTATTTGATCATGCTAGATGTCAAGGAGATGCTTGGAGAAGCTAAGGAAGGAGTATAATTGAAGAAGTTTGCAAAACAAAGGCTTTCACAAAGGTCAGAGAGTTCCACGACCTAAACCACGACCGTGGTTATGGATGAGTTCGTGGAGAGTGATTTTGGAGCACATCAGAGGATTTCACGCCCTAAACCACGGCCGTGGAATGTTGTACTAGGCCGTAATTTCCATGATGAAGTGACGTGTCACATTTGCCACGTCAGCGACGGTTATTGGGCTTTTCTCGTAACCCTATTTCGCTCTATAAGAAGGCTTGAGAAAGGGAGTTTCGAGGAGAGTCGCTTAGGGTTTTCATTTCACCTTCACTTACAAATCCGCGTTGAGGGTTGATACGAAGGATTGGAGATTTTAGATCGTGGCTTGAGAAAGACGCAATATTGAAGATTGTGTACTTCGAGATTTTCTTAGGGTTGCCTTTGAAGACGGATTGACACTCCGTTCTTTGTTGTTCCTTAAGATTGTTGTGAGGATTCCTATTTCATATTCTGAATTCATTAAACATAAAACTTTGTTGTTCGGATTTGAGATTGACTTTGATTGTTTATTGAGTTTTTGAGGGTTTTTATCTTTCTCTCTTCTTAATTTGATATTTGATTTAATGACAATGATTATTGGCTAAAACCCTTTAGCAATTCTAAGGTGAAGGGTTGATAGTTGTGGCTTAGATAATGATAGATTGATCGTAAATAGATTGAACCCTGAGAGTGTGAGAAACCTCGTCGACAGCCTAATCCACGGTCTGTTCTTGAAAACCACGGCCGTGGTTCTTCAAGATCTAGCCGTGATTTCCTCTGTTTTACGACTTTTGCTTTTGCTTTAATCCAAAGTTAAAGATTTGCTTTAACCTAGCCTTGGCTTGCCTTTCCTAGGTAGTTGTGAGACTCAACATCCTCTATTTCGGTTTCGAGTGTCACAACCTTAACCGTTTTAGTTTATCTTTGATTCCTTGGGTTTGGGCATGGGTATTTGAGATTAATTCTTGTCCTTAGATCCCTTCTATATTGCAGCCTCAACAACCTTTATAGAGAGTGTCCTTGGGTGAGTTACATAGGGTTTTGGAATTTCACAGTACTCAACCTTACATTAGTTATACCTTGCAACCTAAACTCTGTCCTTATATCTATAAAATATCTTGAATCGATTGCCACAATTAGATACTTGGATCTTTAGGATTGCTGTTTTCCCAATATTTGCAAAGCTTCTATACTTTATTCGCTCGATAATTTATGAACTGAATTTGATCCCCCAAATCCCTGAGTTCGATACTCTGAAATTCTTGCTTTACTACGCCGATCCATACACTGCGGGTTCGCTTGCTTTGATTTCTGTTTTATAATTAAAACTTATTTGCACGCACACTTTGAGGCGAACAAGTATTTGGCGCCGTTGTCGGGGATTTGATCTAGACCAATTTCGGTTTTCGGTTGTCGAGCTTGGGAGCTTTTGCTCTTGTGATTTGATTAGTCTTTTTGAGTGATTTTTGTAGATTCTTTAGGTATATGCGAAAGACTAGATCTACCAAAGATCTAGTTCCTTTTGATCCAGAACTTGAGAAAACTTTGAGAAGAAAGTTGAAAGAGAAAAAGATGGCTGAAAATAATGAGAGAAACATTCAAGCGGAGTTGGATGAAGCTCAAGCTCAACTCAAATTGAGTGAGAAGGCTCGTATGGAAGAATTAGAGCGTCATCAATTCCAAATAGATGAGCTCAAGGCTATGATGCTAGACATGAAGTTGGAGATGAATGATGCTAAGAAGAAGAAAGTCAAGAAACCTAAGTCCATTAGAGCTGAATCATCCGTCGATAATGAAATGCCGGACCTAGAGGATATTACACCACTAGTCGGTCCCGTTCGTGATAATCCTAGACCACAAGTTAATCCTCCCGTTCCCGTTGGAGATGTGAGAATTGCTGATGGAGGGGATGAACCACGACCCTTGGACAAAGGATGAATCCAATTCAGCAACCACGCCGTCTAGGTGTGAATTTCGGAGGTAAAGACGAGTGCTGAATCTCCACACCAACATTTACAGAATTTCGAGATTCTCATGGAGACATTGAAGCCGAAGAGGGCTGTCAACAACCACTACAAGATTAAGCCGTTTTTCTTCTCTTTGAAGGACAAGGCTTTGTCTTGGTATCAAGCTCTTCCAGCTGGAAGACTTAACACATGGGAGGATCTATCTTGGAAGTTCCTCACCAAGTTCTTTCCGCCATCCAAGACGGCGGAGTTGAGAGGAAAGATTAATGCATTTTCTATGAAACCTAATGAAAGTTTGTTTCAACCTTGGGGAAGGTTTCAGGATCTCTTATTGGATTGCCCACACCATGGCATTTCAAAGCTGGAACTATTGGAGATCTACTACAAGGGGATGGATGTGGAAACACAATTCAAGCTCCAATCTCTTTCTTCTGGTACATTTATAGACATGAGAGAAGATGACGCTTGGTACTTCATTGAGAAGCAAGCCTAAGTGATTGAGAAGTATTCCCACCGGAAAGTGGATCCGAATAACCGGAATCAAGGGGATCCGGGAGTTAAGTTGAATCAAGCTGCACAAACTCAAATATTCTCCCTCAACAATGAGATCAAAGAGTTGAAGAAAGTCATAAAAACTACCCTTCAAAAGGCGAAAGAGCAAGAGGCCAACTACCTAGGGAGAGACAACCACCAAGGCAATAGGAATGACTACCGGAACAACAACCGGAACAACTGGAACAACAATAATAAGAACTCCAACAACAACAGTTGGAGATCCAACCAACAAAATCCCGGTAATCCCTATTCACATGCTGAAAATGCTTTAACACCTCCATCTTCTTCCACTCCTTTGAAAAGCCAGGGTCAAACATCGAATGGCTCGGGCAAGCCGGAGAAGGACAAACACGATGCTATGATGGAGACAATCCTAGGAAAACTTCAAAGATTGGAGAATCACATCACTTCGGTTGATAAGGCACAAAAGCCTTAGAAAACCAATTGTTCAGCAAGGCCGGAGAAGTTCCTAGAGATCAAGGAAAGCTTCCCGGAAAGACGGAGGACAACCCGAAAGGAAGGGTGATGGCGATCACTACTAGGAGTGGTGTAACAACCACCGACCCGCAACCCAAGTTTGTAGAAGTCCCAACTGAGAAAGGAAAAGATAAGGAGAAGGAGAAGGAAGATGTCTATGTTCCTCCTCCAGCTTACAAACCTCCTCTACCATTCCCACAATCTAGAGCAAGAGCGCGTCTAGACAAGAAATTCGGTAAGTTCATTGAACTAATGAGCAAACTGCATATTAACATACCTTTTATTGATGCAATTGTAGGTATGCCCGCTTACGGGAAGTTCTTGAAAGAACTCCTCTCTAACAAGAGGAAGCTAGAAGACTTTGGAGAAGTCAAGATGAGTTCGGAATCTTCGGAGCTCATCAAAATGATGACGGAGAAGATGCCCCAAAGCTGAGAGATCCGGGGTCATTTTGCATTCCAATAGGAGTTGGAGAAGTCACATATGATGCTCTTTGTGACTTAGGAGCAAGCGTAAGCATTATCCCGCTTGCTTTGTGTAGAAAGATCGGTTTAGGTGAACCTAAACCGGTGAAGATGACGTTGTACATGGCGGATCGATCCATAACTCGACCCGTCGGTATCATTAAAGACATCCCAGTCAAGCTCGGTAAGTTCTACATTCCCATAGATTTTGTTGTGCTTGACATTCCTGCAGATTGTCCGGTCCCGATCATACTCGGGAGACCATTTCTTGCAACCTCCGGTTGTATGGTGGATTGCAAGAACGCTAGACTAGCCTTCGTTGTAGGAGAAGAGAAGGTTGAATTTGTTCTCTCAACTTTGGTGAAAGAGCCTGCACTTGGAGAGGATATATTCAACATCTATGACGAAGAGCCATCTAGAGAGGAAGTAAGTTCAATCATATTCAAGGATCCATTACAAAAGGTTATAGCCATGAGCATCATGGAAAAGGGAGAAGAAGAGGATTGCAATGCTGAGATTGAAGCTTTGGAGGAGCTAAAGGAGATACATAATGAAGAGTTCGAAAAATTCTATGATGGCTCAGAAAACAGAAGAAACCACGGCCAGTCATGCTATTTCACGGCCGTGGTTTCACCAAAACAGCCTGTAGAATGTTATTTTGAGAACAACAAAGACTTCCACGCCCAAAACCACGGCCGTGGAAGTAACAGGTGTGCCGTAATTTTGGGAAATTCAGAGAATAATTCCGTCTTCCCTAGAACCACTCTTGAGTCTTCTTCCACAACTCCCACACCCTTAGAGACTTCTAAGGAAGCATCAAGCACGCCTCAAGACACATCCAAGGCACCAATTGCTTTGGAATTGAAGCCGCTTCCCACACATCTTTGGTATGCTTTTCTTGGAACTAATTCTACTTTTCCCGTTATTGTTAGTTTCGATTTAAAGGAAGATGAACATGAGAAACTTATGAATGTGTTGAGGAAACATAGGAAAGCTTTAGGCTATACCTTAGAGGATCTTGTAGGAATTAAACAATCTTTATGTATGCACAAGATTCTAATGGTGGAGGATTACAAGCCTTCACGACAACCTCAGAGACGGTTAAACCCGGTCATGAAGGAGGTCATGAAGAAAGAAATCCTCAAGTTACTTGACGCATGTATCATCTATCCTATCTCCGATAGCAAGTGGGTGATCCCGTTCAAGTCGTTCCCAAGAAGGGAGGAATGACCATTGTGACCAACAAAAACAACGAGCTCATTCCAACAAGAACTTTGACGGGCTGGAGGATGTGCATTGACTACCGCAAGCTGAACAATGCAACTAGGAAGGATAACTTCCCACTACCATTCATAGATCAAATTCTTGAAAGGTTAGCACAACACTCCTACTTTTGTTATCTTGATGGTTATAATGGTTTCTTTCAGATTCCGATTCACCCGGACGATTAAGAGAAGACCACATTTACGTGCCCATGGGGTACGTTTGCTTATAGGAGGATGCCATTTGGACTTTGCAACGCTCAAGACACCTTTCAAAGGTGTATGATGGCCATCTTCTCGGAGTATATTGAGGAAATCATGGAGGTTTTTATGGATGACTTTTCAGTTTATGGTTCCTCATTTGACAATTCTCTTGCTAACCTTTCTCTTGTGTTGCAAAGGTGTGAAGACACTAACCTAGTTCATAACTGGGAGAAGTGCCAATTCATTGTTAAGGAAGGCATTGTTCTAGGACATTTGATCTCTAATAGAGGGATCGAAGTTGACAAGGCTAAGACAGAGACTATAGAGAAACTTCCTCCTCCATCTTCAGTGAAGGGGATAAGAAGTTTCCTAGGACATGCAGGATTTTATAGGAGATTCATCAAAGACTTTTCAAAAATTTCAAAATCGCTAACTAATCTATTGATGAAGGATGTAGTTTTTAACTTTCCGCAGGAATGTTTAGATGCCTTCTATAAGATTAGACAAGCTCTCATCTCAGCCCCGATAATCCAACCTCCGGATTGGAATCTTCAATTCGAGGTTATGTGTGATGCAAGTGACGTAGCTATTGGAGCGGTGCTGGGACAAAAGAAGGAAGGCCGCACTCATGCCATCTATTGTGCTAGCAAAACGCTAGATGAAGCGCAACTCAATTACGCCACAACTGAAAAACAATTATTAGCCGTTGTATATGCTTTTGAAAAGTTTTGTTCTTATCTTGTAGGAGCGAAGGTGATTGTATACACGGACCACTCAACAATACAGTATTTGCTCGCCAAGAAGGATGCAAAACCAAGGCTGATTAGATGGAGTCTTCTTCTTCAAAAATTCGATCTAGAGATTCGGGACAAGAAAGGTTCCAAAAATTATATTGCTGATCACCTAAGTCGTCTACCACACACCGACGAAGACGACCTACCCATAGATGACTCCTTCCCGGATGAGCACTTACACATCATGGAAGAGTGCATTGACAAGATTTCTAGAGGTAACGAACCTTGGTTTTCTGATTTTGTAAATTATTTGGTTTGCCAAGAAATACCTCCCGGACTATCCTATGCACAATGAAAGAAGTTCTTCAGGGATGTCCGCCAATACCATTGGAATGAACCTCTACTCTTCAAGAGAGGTCCCGACGGCATCATTAGGAGATGTGTTCCGGAAGACGAAATGCAAAGTGTCATTCGTCATTGTCATTCACTTCCTTGTGGAGGACACGCTAGTTCCAATAAAACTAGCGCTAAAGTATTACAATCCGGATTCTTTTTGCCTACTTTATTTAAGGATGTGCAAACCTTTGTTTCTTGTTGCGGTGCTTGTCAAAGAACAGGAAATATCTCTAGGAGAAACGAGATGTCTCTCAACAACATTCAAGAGGTGGTAATCTTTGACGTTTGGGGAGTTGATTTCATGAGACCATTCCCATCATCTTGCGGAAACCAATACATACTTCTAGCTGTAGATTATGTTTCGAGATAGGTTGAAGCTATTGCCTCTCCAACTAATGATACCATGGTTGTTGTCAAGTTCTTTAGTAGAACTATTTTCCCAAGGTTTGGGACACCACGAACCATCATTAGTGACGGAGGATCACACTTCATAGCCCGACGATTCAAAGCTCTACTAGCTAAGTATGGGGTGACCCATAAGATCGCCACTCCCTACCATCCACAAACAAGTGGTCAAGTAGAGGTTTCGAAGAGAGATTAAGGGCATCCTTGAGAAGACGGTGTCAAAGACAAGGAAGGATTGGTCTTTGAAGTTAGATGACGTATTATGGGCATATAGGACAGCTTACAAGGCGCCCATAGGTACAACACCGTACAACCTTGTGTATGGGAAGTCTTGTCATCTCCCGGTAGAGCTGGAACACAAAGCGTATTGGGTTGTGAAGTGGTTGAACTTCAACATGAAAAAAGCGGGCGAGAAGCGCCTCTTAGACCTTAACAAGCTACAAGAACTTCGCTTGAATGCCTATGAGAACGCCAAGATTTACAAGGAAAGGGCGAAGCGTTGGCATGATAAGCATATCATTCCAAAAGACCTTAAAGAAGGAGGTCAAGTTCTCCTCTTCAATTCTCGACTTCGACTCTTTCCAGGTAAGCTTAAATCTCGTTGGACTGGACCATATTTGATTAAACGTGTTTTTCCCCATGGCGCAGTTGAAGTATATGGTGAGAAGTGCGGAAGTTTCAAGGTGAATGGCCCACGACTTAAGAAGTAATCACCGGAACTCCAAGCTGAGGAAATCGCTCCGATTGTCCTCAATTGAACATAGGAACGGTCTAGCTACGGACCCAAAACAAAGCGCTTCTTGGGAGGCAACCCAAGGTATTGCATTATCGTTTTTGTTTTCTTTCTTTCTTTCTTTCTTAGGTTAGTTTAGGTTATATGTTGTTTTTGTTTGTTTTCCCCTCGATACCTTCCGGTATATTGTGTTTTTGGATGTCACGAATAAGGAATGAGCAAAGGAAGGAAGGAAAAGTTGGAAAGAATGACAAAACTAGAATTGGCACAGATCAGAGAGTTCCACGGTTGACCGTACAAAACCACGGTCGTGGAACACCCCGACCAGCCGTAATTTCCAAGTTTTGACACAAATAAGAGGATTCCACGGCCAAAATCACGGCCGTGGAACACCTCGAGTGAACGTAATTTTCCAAAAATTTACGGCCACTATATAATCCCCTCTCCTTCTCAAAAACACACCCATCCTCATAACCACGTCCAGAACCACGCCCAAAATCGCCGGCCTTCTCCCCTCTCTCGTAATCCTTCATCTGGAGTCCGATTCGAGCAATTCTATAACCAAAACTGGAGCATTTTCAATCCTCAACAACATTCAAACAACAAACTGAGCAAACAATCTACATTGGTGAAGGAATTTGGATTTTTAAAATCCAAACCTAGGTTTTATTCTCTATTCTCTTCTTGGTTGATTTGGTTCATTTTTCTTGCAATATTATAGGAGAATTGAACGAAATTGGAATTAGAAGTAGTTTAGGGTTGTGATTGTTGAGTTCTGTGTGCATTTACTGAATTTTGAGAGAAACAGATAAATTCCACGAGTTCTGTATAGTTCCACGGTTGTGGAAATTGAAGAACAGACCGTGGTTTTCTTTGTTTTGAGTAAAAATGTTTAGAAGGAAGTCAAACTGAAATAAGAAGCAGAAAGGTGATAGTTCCTCTTCTTCCTAACCCCCTCCTAGTGAACCATCATCACCACCACACCCTAGAATCCCTAATATCCATGAGGATTATGAAAGAGCCATGGATAGAATTTCTGAGAGACCGATAATAGGACCTAGGTACCTTGTCTTAGAGGAGCTTGAAGAGCTCAATGTAGTGAATGACTTGACTTGGATTTTGGATAGAGCCGGATTGATCATCTTCTCCACCATTAGGGAAGATGTTTATGAGGAGATAACAAGGGAGTTTATAACTTCCTTTGAGCATAGCGCCGTTAGCCGAACAGTGTCTTTTAGGTTGATGGAGCAAAACTATGAGTTCTTTATCGTGCAGTTTGGAACCTTCTTTGGGTTTCATGAGAGTTTCAATGGAAGGTTTCCCGGGGGAGTGAATGCCGCGGACTTTTAGAGAGATATTGCTATGATTTATGCATCCGATGATCGTTGGCAACCGGCCGACACTAAGGCTAAACACATATACCACTTAGCGTTAAAGATAGCCCATAGAGTCCTATCGGAATGCCTTTTCCATTGGACCTAAACACCACAAAAGATTAAGGCCGACGAACTCTTCATCCTCTATGGCATGCTTACGGGCCATCCTGTAGATTGTGCCACCTTACTTGCCTCTACCCTTAGTAAGATAAAGAACAAAAGGGCCGGGAATATAGGTTATGGAGGTATGGTGACTCACATCGCCAACCAGTTGAGCATTGACTACTCTGCTTGCACTAGGGTAGCTGGGAGACCTTTGGGTCTCAATGAACTTATGACTAGAGGCATCATCTTTCCCCACCACCGAGCTTCACCTACCGCCACAATACCATGGGAGGAGAGAGGTGGTAGGGGCATCTCATGGCTTCCGGAGTACTCTATCATGCTAGGCCGTCACAACTGGAAGGAGACTTTCGTACCGATGCATGCCAATAGACTAGTAGCTCTTCCATATGTGCCTGATGAGGTTCCAGGCGAGGATGATGAGGAGATGGGAGGAGGAGATGATCAGGATGCAGGAGGGGCTGAGCATGACTTTGGCTCATTCCCGGACCAGCCGGCCGACTTCCCGGAGCCCCCTAGGAGATCTCCCCATCAGTCTAGACCTTCCGGTTCTTCTTCCTCACGCCGGGCTAGTGTGAGTGAGCGGCCGGCATGGATGGAGACTCCACCTTCTTGGTATGGACAACAACCATCTTGGATGGGAGCTCCACCTCCTTGGTATGATCAACCACCAGTTGCACCCACACCTATCCAGCAGCAACAGCCGGAGTGGTTGCAGCAGCCTCCAGCTTGGTACGGACACCAGCCAGCATGGGCGAGCGATCTTTCTAGGAGAGTGGGAGACCTGGAGATACACCAGCAGGCTCATGATGTGGAGCGGTAGGAGAACGCCAAGATATTACGAGATGTGTACCGACAACAGTTTGGGCGTCCCTTCAGCTCCGACTTCTTTCCATACCGCCACCTCCTTCACATTGATCTTGTTGGATGCTTTGAGCCACTCTACCACCATTAGTGATTTTTCATTGTTTCTTTTCTTTTGTTAATTTTTTCTTGAACATTGAGGACAATGTGTATGTCAAGTATGAGGTGTGGTGTGACTCTCGTTTGTAATAACTCAATACACTTGCTTGCTTTCAATTCCATGAACATTTGCATCTTTCAATTATTTGTCACACGTTTCATTATTGCATTGCATTGAAAAGCTTTGAAAAATCCATAAAAATTTTGAAAAATTATAGTGCTTCTAAGATTAGAGATGATTTCTATGATAAATCTACTTGTGGAATGAGTTTTTGATGACATTTGTATGCTTGAATTGAATTATGAATTGTGAAGAGATTGAGTATGTTGTTTATCCTTTCTTGCAAGTTTCATAATGTGAAAGTTTTATCCAAATCATATTGAGAAATGAAGGTTGAAATCACAATATAAGTTCTTATACTTCTTTATGATATGATTAAGACACCTCGATTTTCTTACTTCTTTCTTTGATCATTTAGCCCCTCAATGAAAATATTTGCCTCCTTTACCTATTCGGGATTTAGGAAGAGTTGATTTTGGCAATTTTGATGTGGGAGGGCCATGAAAACAATTGTTTGAATTCAAAGTGTAGATAAATAGGTTTGGGGAAGTCAATCATGATGATGAGTAACTCGGCACCATTCACATAGTCGGATGTTTGTGTCTTGCCAAAGTCGGATTGAGCGATATTCCTAACGGATTATGGTATGTGCATCAAGGGTTTGAGGCATCTCGAAATTGAAAAACGTCAGTCTCCTAGGCTTCGGTTTTTGTGCACCGCTATCCATATTTCCAAAAGTAAAGTCGAAAATATATGTGTAAAAAGTATAGAGCAAAGCTCTAAGTAGGTGGTTAATTCAAATGGTGAAAAGAAAAGATTTTGTGTTGTTCCTTCTTCCCGGTATCATACACCACATTCCTTTACAAGTTTCCCACCCTTTTCCGTATTCTTGACCTTACTTGAAAGTCCTTGAGATCATAAGAATGCTATTTGACTTGGTGATCTAAATTGAAGTTTCACATGTTTGATTTTGACAAGACTTGAAGGTTATGATGTTTGTCTTGAAGTTTATGCAACTTATGATGTTCCTTTACTTTGTGTATTTTGGTTTATGTGTATTAACGTTTTCAAGGATGAATGAAGCAAGATTTGAGGATGATCTATTGATTAGAAGCCCATTACCAAAAAGATTGTTTTGTTTTGTTTTGTTTTGCATTCATATTTCATTCTACCTTATGTTCTAAACTTTTGAAAACCTTGCTTGGGGACAAGCAAGCGACAAGTATGGAGTATTTTGTTAGCATGAAATATGACTATATGTTAGGCAATTGTTTTGATTATTTTTCCCTCTTAGATGTGTACATGGATATGAGTTTGAAACATTTATGAGCACTTTCACCTATTTTATCGATATAGAGATCTACACAAGCCTTGTTATGTTTATAGGTGAATAAAGGCTTGAATTGGAGCATAATGTGGACGGACATGAGTATTTGATCATGCTAGATGTCAAGGAGATGCTTTGGAGAAGTTAAGGAAGGAGTATGATTGAAGAAGTTTGCAAAACAAAGGCTTTCACGAAGGTCAGAGAGTTCCACGACCTAAACCACAACCGTGGTTTTGGATGAGTTCGTGGAGAGTGATTTTGGAGCACATCAGAGGATTCCACGCCCTAAACCACGGCCGTGGAATGTTGTACTATGCCGTAATTTCCATGACAAAGTGACATGTCATATTTGCCATGTCAGCGACGGTTATTGGGCTTTTCGCGTAACCCTAGTTCGCTCAATAAGAAGGCTTGAGAAGGGAGTTTCGAGGAGAGTCGCTTAGGGTTTCATTTCACCTTCACTTACAATTCCGCGCTGAGGGTTGATACGAAGGATTGGAGATTTCGGATCGTGGCTTGAAAAAGATGCAATATTGAAGATTGTGTACTTCGAGATTTTCTTAGGGTTGCCTTTGAAGATGGATTGACACTCTGATACGCCCCCGGATGACGATGCCATCCGTATTTCCGGCTAGAAGGACCCGCACCAATTTGAAGACATTTGATATTATTCGGCTATTTAATAATAGGCCTTTTATATTCGAAACTTTATTTCCGGAACTTAATTCCGTGACTTAAATTCCGACCTTTCATATTTTAGGCTTTTCATTTACCGGAACTTAATTCCGACTTTAATTCTGTCATTTATGTTTGGACCTTTGGTTAGCCCCCATCCACTATATAAAGATGGCTTGGCTCATTTGTAAAATCATGTCTAAGTTGAATACTAAGTATTGTGAAGGGAAAACCCTCTTACTTTTTTTTTTTTTGAAAGGTTGGTAAGTAACTCCCGGTTCAATTGGCTTCGCCGCTCTACATCCGGGACGGGAATAACTCGTGGCCCATTGCTGGGGGATACCCTCCCAATATCAGTTTTTCCATACATGCCGCCAGGAGGATTCGAACTCGATCCCCCCTCTTACTTAGTTTAGGCATCATCTTCTTCTCCCACCCTCTTAGAGTTCTTGCTTGGGCCTAGTCTTTGATCCAAGCCTTCAAACTCGAGGATCCTTTTGAAGGATCAACCTAACGCTTCCGCATCCATTTCTATGCTTCCGCCACCCACGTTCTTCCATTTGATCCGACTCAAACGATCAAGAAGAAGTAGTTGAAGTTTCTCCTGGATCTAGATCGCCCGTAATTCTATCATTGGTATCAGAGCGTTCGGTTGGATCAAACTGAGAACTTGAGCGGCGGAAGCATAGAAATGGATGCGGAAGCGTTCGGTTGATCCTTTCAAAAGGATCCTCGAGTTTGAAAGGCTTGGATCAAAGACTAGATCCAAGCTAGAACTTTAAGAGGATTAAAGGAGAAGTGATGCCTATTCCAAGTATGAGGATTTTCCCTTCACAACACTTGGATTTCAACTTAGACATGATTTTACAAATGAGCCAAGCCATCCCTATATAGTGGATGGGGGCTAACCAAAGGTTCAAACATAAATGACAGAATTAAAGTCGGATTTAAGTTCCGAATATGAAAAGCCTAAAATATGAAAGGTCGGAATTTAATTCACGGAATTAAGTTCCGGAATTAAAGTTCCGAATATAAAAAGACTTATTATTAAATAACCGAAATAATAATAACTATCTTCAAAATGTGCGGGTCCTTCTAGCCGGAAACACGGATGGCGATGCCATCTGGGGGCGTATCATTCTCCTCCTCTCAATTGTGAAACATCCTCGTTTCACCATCAAAAAAAAAAAAGAGTCACTTGAGGAACAAGACCCTTGAAATGCAGCACTGGATGCACAATGTCGGAGTCGGGCGGCTTCGACTTGTAGTCTTTCACAAGGATGGTGGGGCCTCCAATCTTGTTGAAAATAAAAAGGACAAACTCCGGATCAGGAGGCTCGAACTTGTAGTACATGTGGATGGTCTCGCCGGTGAGTTTGTCTACCATGCCGTCTAATCTTGTGACATTGTACGTAGGACGCATTCCAGAAAGTAGCAAGGGTAAGCTGGTAAATATTTTATTAGACAAAACAAAATCAAACCTCGGTTCAGCCGGTTCGAACTTGTAGGCCAACAACATAACGGCGTCATTGTCATGGTTGATGGCTTATTCACACTTGATGATGATCTCATATTTGTCATCTTGAAAATATTCTCCACATAACGGATTGACAAGATGAATTGGAATAATCGGGGCACAAGTTTTAATGACGACATCTTCCTCGTCTTCAACTTTGTCACACAAACGGTTGGACCACCAACTCACACCGTGGTTGTGAAACCGTTTGAGGTTCATCTTGTTGCGTGGACGCCATGTGGGCAAGAAGTTATGCCCTCAAGATCTGAATCTCACGCTTTAGACCGTCATTTGTTTCCTTGAGCACAACATAGTCATCTTTGGGGGCAATGTCATCAACTTGAGCACGCCATTGGGGAACAAAGTTGACAACATGTTCATGATTATCACGCTGTCTTGGGGCGCTATAGGTATCCTCCAAATAAGCTTGTCGGTGTGGATACCGTTTGTGCCCTTCCATGGAATAAGTCGGCCGTGGTGGGTCCGGAGGAGGCAACCACTCCTCATCCTCAAAATATTGTCTCCGTCGGTACCTCTGGGAGGTTTGTTTGGCCGCCTTGAGCTTTAATTCATGGGGAGACGGCAACCATTCTCCATACAAGTCAAACTGATCATCATCGTCATAAAACATGATGAACGATGAAGAACACTTGAAGAACAATAAAGAACTTCGAACAACACTTGAATATCTTCGAAGAACACTGAAGAACGGTTGAAGATCTTCGAAGAACACCGAAGAACACAATGAAGATCTTCAAAAAAATCCGAAGAACACTTGAAGAAGGATGAAGATCTTCGAAGAACACTTGAAAAACACTTGAAGATCTTCAAGAACACTGAAGAGAAAAAATTTTTGATGATGAACAATCAAAAACAGAAGTAAAGAACTTGACCTCGATCCCGAGCTCTGATACCAATGATAGAATTACGAGCGATCTAGATCGAGGAGAAACTTCAACTACTTCTTCTTGATCATTTGAGTCGGATCAAATGGAAGAACGTGGGTGGCGGAAGCATAGAAATGGATGCGGAAGCGTTAGGTTGATCCTTTAAAAGGATCCTCGAGTTTGAAGGCTTGGATCAAAGACTAGATCCAAGCAAGAACTCTAAGAGGGTGGGAGAAGAAGATGATGCCTAAACTAAGTAAGAGGGTTTTCCCTTCACAATACTTAGTATTCAACTTAGACATGATTTTATAAATGAGCCAAGTCATCCTTATATAGTGGATGAGGGCTAACCAAAGGTTCAAACATAAATGACAAAATTAAAGTCGGAATTAAGTTCCGAATATGAAAAGCCTAAAATATGAAAGGTCGGAATTTAATTCACGGAATTAAGTTCCGGAACTAAAGTTCCGAATATAAAAAGACTTATTATTAAATAGCCGAAATAATAATAACTGTCTTCAAAATGTGCGAGTCCTTCTAGCCGGAAACACGGATGGCGATGCCATCCGGGGGCGTATCACACTCCGTTCTTCGTTGTTCCTTAAGATTGTTGTGAGGATTCCTGTTTCATATTCTGAATTCATTAAACATAATACTTTGTTGTTCGGATTTGAGATTGACTTTGATTGTTTATTGAATTTTCGAGGTTTTTTATCTTTCTCTCTTCTTAATTTGATATTTGATTTAATGACAATGATTATTGGCTAAAACCCTTTAGCAATTCTAAGGTGAAGGGTTGATAGTTGTTGCTTAGATAATGATAGATTGATCGTAAACAGATTGGACCCTGAGAGTGTGAGAAACCCCGTCGACAACCTAATCCAAGGTTTGTTCTTGAAAACCATGACCGTGGTTCTTCAAGATCTAGCCGTGATTTCCTCTGTTTTACGACTTTTGTTTTTGCTTTGATCCAAAGTTAAAGATTTGCTTTAACCTTGCCTTGACTTGCCTTTCCTAGGTAGTAGTGAGACTCAACATCCTCTATTTCGGTTTTGAGTGTCACAACCTTCACCGTTTTAGTTTATCTTTGATTCCTTGTGTTTGGGCACGTGTATTTGAGATTAATTCTTGTCCTTAGATCCTTTCTTTATTGCAGCCTCAACAACCTTTATAGAGAGTATCCTTGGGTGAGTTACATAGGGTTTTGGAACTTCCCCGAACTCAACCTTACATTAGTTAAACCTTTGCAACCTCAACTTTGTCCTTATATCTATAGAATATCTTGAATCGATTGCCACAATTGGATACTTGGATCTTTAGGATTGCTGTTTTCCCAATATTTGCAAAGCTTCTATACTTTATTCGCTCGATAATTTGTGAACTGAATTTGATCCCCAAATCCATGAGTTCGATACTCTGCAATTCTTACTTTACTACGTCGATCCGTACACTGGGGGTTCGCTTGCTTTGATTTCAGTTTTATAATTAAAACTTATTTGAACGCACACTTTGAGGCGAACAATAAGATGATAGCGTCCAATACTTTCCATTTGAAGTCGGTAAGCCCCACAGGGCGGTCCGATCCGTCAATGTCGTAAAGGACTTTATGACCGGTCGCGGCAATGGAATGAGGTTTTTGATATTGCTTTACGGTTTGAGCGGGGTGCAGTCTCTCGTTATTGTTGGGTCGTTGGGGGATCATTTTTTACCTTCGGCTCGTTGTTGTCATCCATTGGTGGAGCCTGAGGGAGTTGTGACGGTGGTGGTGGCGATTGTAGGCGGAAGCGGGTGAGGGATTGAAAGGCTCCAAATTACGTTAAGGAAAAGCCTGATACCATGTTTCAATCAACATCGCCACCAGCACTGGCATTCACATTGGCACACTCCCTTTCAACTATCTTTGTATTCTAATTGGTAGCAAAAGACTTGGGAATACTGACTACCTCCCACTCATCACCAAGATTACTAAGAAGATCAACTCCTGGAACGCAAGAAACCTCTCATATACTGGCAGAATGCAACTCATTTCATCAATCCTCATACCTATCCAATACTATTGGTGCTCGATCATGGTCTTCCCTTCATACACCATCAAGAACATTAACAGATTACTTCGCTCTTTCCTTTGGTCGGGCCTGGACAACAGCCCTCGAGCCCTCATTGCCTGGCGCGACGTCTGCTCCCCCGTCTCAGAAGGTGGCCTCGGATTCAAAGACACACTCTCTTGGAATAAAGCGTGCATCTCCAAACTGATCTTTGAGTTGGACTGAAACAACAATGCCACAAACCTATGGTCTGAATGGATATCCACGAACATTCTCAAACATCACTCCATTTGGACCTACGAGCCAAACTACAAGCACAGCCACCTCTGGAACTCAATCCTAAAGGTCAGAACAGACATCCTGATACATACTAGTAACAACAACTCTACCTTCCATACTAGCACCACCAAACCAAATGGAACCTTCTCCACTACACTTGCCTATAAGCTCTTCAGAGTATACCACCCCCCCCCCTCCAGTACACTCATGGAATCATTTGGAAACGCATAAACATACCAAAGTGCAGCTTCATCACATGGATAGCTAGTCACAACAGGCTACCTACCCTCTCCAAACTTCATGCTTGGAACATAACCCAAAGTGATATATGCAAACTCTGCGGAAACCATCCGGATACCGAGGATCACCTCTTTCAACAATGCAACTACTCAACACTCACACTCGACCTGATCTCTAGATGGCTACGAGTACCAGCACCATACCCCTACAAAGACAATGTTTGGACCTGGCTTAGCAATACCAAACCTCGAAAACACGACCTCATCACCCACACCCGAATTGCCACCATCACCTGCTTCATCTACACCATTTGGAAAGCGAGAAACGAACTCATCTACAATAAGCATCTCATTCAGGAAACCACCAGCGCCCACAACATCATTCAAGCTATAAAAAATCACACTTCTCACCATTGGAAAGATAGATCTCCAACTTCTATCTCTTGGGCGATGCAGCTCGGAATTACTCTTTTGTAACCTACTTTTTTGTTACGCCCCCCTGCTCTTATTGTCATCCAGTCCAAGAGGACCCTTGTAAATTCCCTTTTCTGATCGATACAAATTAAACCTTCAAAAAAAACACAAAAAAAAAGCCTGATACCATGTTAATGTATGAATTCAATCCACTGAGTGTACAGGTTTCATTCATGGATACATGTATAAGGAGATTACATAATGAGTAATGAGGTTACGAGAAGAGGAAAGGACATAATTACTCTTATGGTAATTAATATAAAGGTTACAAAATATGTGGTCTAACATTCACTTTCTCAACTGCGCAAGAAAGTCTCGTTTCTGCGTTTCACACTTCTTCTCACCGAGAAGTGAGAACCTCCCACCTTCGGGCCTCCGGCACCCTTCACTCACTTCAGCTACTCAGTCTTCTCCCTTGGTCAGGAAAGGCCGCTCAGTCGCTCACACCTCCACCATCGTTTACTCGTTCCGACATTTGCTCAGGCATCTCCCTTGCTCCGGTCATATCAGATTAAATTGAGATCTTAACTTGGCGGCTCTCTAGTCTTCTCCCTTCCTACTACTTTGAGGCTTTAGATTCGTGGTAAGTTTAATTGTCGTTTTCTCGATGTATTATCGTCTTCTCGATGTGTACTTCAATATTTAGATTCATGTTAAAGCTTTTGCAAACATTTTAGCTTCTTTCTCATTTCGTCTCTTTCGTTACAAAAGTTATGTTGAGCTTTTTCCATGCATGTCTGAGCTTATTTATACTGAACTTTAAGCCTAGACAATAGACACACCAAATAACTCAAGTGCAAATGGATATAGCCATATAGGGTCCTTAGTAGTTACTAGTTAGTTAGTAGATTCCTAAAGATGCATGAACTGCAGATGGATATAAACCTCGTCATCACAACTCACACGGAAATTTGGTCTCCTAGTTTAGTGGACATAGCCATATTGCAGTTTACTGCTTGCAGATGGATATGAACCTAAGTAGATTCCTAAAGTTTACTTGTTTGTTTTATCGTCTTTTTATGTGTACTTCTAGTCTTCATGATATTTATAGGGTCAAAAGGACTTTATCTTTGAGCAACTAAATATGTTACTCGATGAATCTCAAGTTGACTTGACTAATAAAATTAGTAAGTTTCATCTTTAGCATTTTACCCTTACTAATAATACCATTTTTTGTTTGTTTGTTTCTATTCATTTTTCCACTATTTTTTTTGTAAAACAGAAAAGCGGTTAAGAAAGACTATTTTTTAGAGGTAGTCCATCCTAAAGTAAGAGAATACGAATTTGGGAATGTTTATTGAGAATATTTGATGTAATTTCGTATTTCATTGGATTTTGATATTTGACGTTTAGATCATGTATTAGCTACATAAACTTTCAACTTCAACTTCATTTGAACTCTGATCAATTAGACGGGTCAATGCAGCTAGGTGAGTCGGGTCAACTCTCAAGATGTAGTCTTTCGGATCGAACGGATCGCCCGGATATATGCGGCTAACGATCCGATTCGATCCGGGTAAATCAAATTCGGATACCAATATTTATATTTCCGATCAAACGAATCGGCTGGATATGCACGGATAATTATCTGATCCAATCCGATAAAAACTTCCGGATATTCAACCGGATCAAATCTGAATCGGCTTCGACTAAAAAAATTTCCCCGGATATTTGGCCATTCGGATCTGATTGATCCGATGTCCACCTTTAATGTTTACCTAAATGCAGTTTTCCAAGCTGCTCCTACTACTACAGGCTAAACCTTGCTTGATTAGTGCGGTCTGATACAATGAAAGACTTGTCGAGTTTAAACAAAGAAGTTCTTGATAAAGAAGAAAATAGTGCTTTGGAGGCTGATCGTTTCCATGTTGCTCCGTTAAACCAAGTTTTTATGGCTTCTATTTAGTTCCGTCTCATTGATTGCAAAGGCCCCGTGCTAAAATTAATATTGTGCCCTTTAATAAATTTATTAAACGATAATTGCAATAAAAAAAAGTAAAAAGAGGCCCAATGAGAATCAAACCGGTGATGATATACCAAGCAAATTGTCACAATTTTATACCAACACGGCCGGTGATGATATACCAAGCAAATTGTCACAATTTTATACCAACACGGCCACCAATATATAGTTACTCTTCATTCAATTTTTATCTCATAGGAGGCCACCAAAATCTGAGGCCCTATTCAAATAGCATGTCATACATGTTAATGAGCCGAACTTGCTTCTACTCTTCAAATTGTCCTAGGCTTCAGTGGCCTTTGGAAGTAACTCAGGGTCGATCACCAATCAAATTAGAACCGATCGCGGCGGTTTAACTAGTCTAAAATCCTTTAAAAAAAAATAATTTTTTAAAATTCTCTTAATGTCAACGAACAATAATGAATAGTGTCTTTTATCTTAAATTTCAACTAGTGTAATATCCGCATCTTGTGGGGGGTTTAGTTTTAATAAATTTCACATGTTTCAATAAAAAAAACTATGTAAAGATAAAAAGTGTGTCGTGAAATATATACTTGAAATTAAATTGAAGTAAAATAAAAAAGAACTAATATGGTGTGGATAGATAATACAATTTGTTAAGATTAGATTAGATTGGAATTGATAACAAAAATTTAATTATTTAACTTTTTAAATATCTTTTTGTAAATCTCCTAATTATTTAAATTTTAGTTAAACACTTTATTATTTAAATTTAAAATATTTTTGGTAAATCTTTTAATTATTTAACTTTAAAAAATATTTAATAGGCTTCGAGAATTGTGACGCTGACACATGGCATGAAGTCCTCTGTTTTAATAAATATAAGATATAACAAGTATTCACTAAGCCACCTCACTGCTTGCGTCACGAGGAGTGGAAGTAGGGAGCGGGTAATTAATACCACCGATCACTAATATCGAAATTGTAGATGTGGAGTTTGCTTTTTGTTAATTTATTTGTTTATATCCGATCAGTCTAATACGTTCAGACTCGGGTTAGAGTTGGAAGAAATGCAAGTTAAGTGAAGTCACCTACAAATATTCGGAGTTTTATTCTAAAATCAATTGAACCAATTGATAATTTTAATTTATAAATTAAGGTTAGGTAATATCTGGATGTAAAACATTTTTCAAACATTAACATTTTTGAAATGTGCTTATAATTAGGTCAAAGTTGCTAGCCTAGTCCGTTGACATTTAACGATGAAAGAACGAATTACTTTGATTGATTGATTGATTGATTTGATTATGCGTTGATCTTACGTGTTAACGACTAGATTGTTTATATATATAGTCAACTGAACTTAGTCCGTTGACATTTACAAATGTAAGAACGAGTTACTTTGATGGATTTGATTATGTTAACGACTAGATTGTTTATATATCTCCCCAGTTAGTGATTGAATGTTATAGAGGGTGTGGGGTGTCATCTTTGATCGACAAGTTATGCTCTGAATGTGTGGCCTTAAGTACGTGCCGTCAATTATTCAAACAAACCATCAAGTTACATGCAAATTAGATGTAGTATGCACGCAATAACGGGCCACCACAATTCAAGACTACTTCTTAATCCTTTTCGGTTGTTTGAGACTTTGTCTTACTGATATAGAGGGATTTTATAAGTAGGGTGATGGATTTACAGTATGCGAAACTCACGCGCATTTGGAAGCTGACTGCACATCAAGTGTTTCTCTAGTCTTTTAAAAATATCCGTTGTGACAATAAATAAATTTAAAATATGACCCTTGTTATTCGAATGTTATGTATATTCAGTTATATATATTGAGAGTCAAAGAAGAAGTGGGTCAACCTCACAAACTCTCCAAAATATCGGTTCTGAAAATGAAAACAAAGACGATGAAGAGATGTTGATTATGTTCGATGATACAAAATTTAGTCTGACAAACGAATTTCTTCCACATTTTCATGTAAGACGTCATTAACTTATTGTAAGTTTTTAATTGTACCAAATCAAAAAAAAATCTCTTATTCCACTTTTTTTCAATTAGGGTCTATCAAATTATCCGCATGATGAACGGGACAAATTATACTGCTATGTTTGAAATTCGCGGTCTTTTCTACGATCGAGAGACAATGGTTGATTGGGCTCATTTCATGGTTGGAATAATCAATGATGAATATGGTGTTTGTCACAAATAGGTCTTGAAAAGGAGATTCGTTACATTTCGGTTAGCATGCGAACGTTAAAGAAACCATCAGAAGAAGAAAGACATTGATCCTAATACCGAGCCATCATCTAGCCGAGCACAAAAATCGAGAAAAGATGGGTGTTTATTTGAGCTTCAGAGGATACAAAGAAAAGTTGATAAATGGAAGTGGAATGTTGTTTGTGGAATGCACAATCATACACTTCTGAAACATTTATAGGGAGATACCTATGATGGCCGATGACGTCCACACAA
The DNA here is from genome assembly GCA_033239125.1 of Fagopyrum homotropicum. Classification (NCBI taxonomy): domain Eukaryota; kingdom Viridiplantae; phylum Streptophyta; class Magnoliopsida; order Caryophyllales; family Polygonaceae; genus Fagopyrum; species Fagopyrum homotropicum. The sequence continues at coordinate 50,322,255 of BSWB01000007.1, read as the reverse complement.
TATCGGAAGGTAGGACGTGAACTCGGGTCGGGTTTGAAGCCAAGGAATATTTGAATTCACTACAGTTGGATGGCCCCCACAAAGTCACAACCATAAGACAAGTATACAATGTTGGATTGAATATTAGGATGCTATAAGATGATGGACGAGGTCCACTCCAACAAGCGCTCCACACACTAGAGCAACGTCGTTACTATGTGAATGTGATGACATGCCCACATTCAAACAAAGCTTCATATTTTTTTTTTATCATGCATCAAGATTTCAGGCATCTCCTCAACTTATTTCCTTACATCATCATAATGGACAAGATATACAAGATGAACGATTAAGTTTTAGTATTCTTTCTGTGTCGAGTCTTTATATATTACAAACACATTTGTTTTCATGTCCAATGAATACTAGAGTCTTGATTGTGTGCCCTCTATAGGTACAAGATACCGTTGTTAGAGATATTAGGAATTACTAGCACGAAGTTGATGTTCGAAATAGCATTTGTTTTCATGTCTAAGGAAAACACGAATCACTACGAGGGAGCATTAGAGAGACTCCGACATGCCTGAAGAAATGTTACACCGGGGGTCATTATCACGGATAGAATGCTTGGACATATAAGTGCACTAGGTGTCGTGTTCCCGAATGTGAAGCACATGATTTGCACATTTCATATAAAGTGCAACATTCAACATAAATCTTGGACAATGACACGATTAAAGCAAACACAAACGGTTTTTGCATCACACCATAATGCCTTGTTTCCAAATCTTTTGAGAGTTAAGTGAGGCGTTTGGATGAGAAGAAAATTAATTGGCAAAGCTATCCGAGGTTGATGGAGTATTTGGAGGCTACATGGTTAATCCCATACAAAAAGGCAATTGTTTGAGTATAGTGCGACTTGTATCATCATTTTAGCATGAGGACAACAAACGCGTAAGAACTCAATCATACCTTGCTTATGAGAATTTATTTTAAATTTATAATAGTATATTAATTCGATAATGATTCTTAGGTATGAGTCCACACTCTCTTTGTTGAAGAGTACATTGTATTCTAGTGTGCAAGGATTTCATTTGGTGGTGGACAACATCGACTTGATGATTATTGATCTTATTGGAAAGATCCAAGCAATAATAGAGACTTCACGCGAGAGGATGTTGTTTAATGTGCGGGTTCCAATATTTGATTCGCTCTAAAAACAAACTAAGCAACGAATGCTTTACGGTATTGTTGGATATCTACAACAAGGCAAATAAACTTAAGAGTATAACAACATGTCAAGAATCATATTGGAGGGAAGCTCATGGGTTACCATGTGTGCATGAGTTCTTCCTTGCTATAAGGGATCGGGTGCCAATATATTTGGATAAAAATCCATCCATATTGGTGGCAAGCACTATGGGAAAGAGTGGATCCGACCATAGAAGATGAGAGAACCGGAGCATCATATAAGAACTAAAGAAAGACCACCAAAATATGGTATTCGTTTAACAAGGAGAGCACCAATTGGGTTCGAGCATGGTTTCGGGTCGGGCCATCCACGTCCTCGGGGTTGCCACCAATATAAGGACAATATGTTGAAGTTAAGGTAGAAGAGGTTGAACCAAGTCAATATGTTAAAGTTAAGGTTGAAGAGCCCGAACTAGAGGAACAAACTCCATGTAGTAAACCATGTGACAAGAAAACTATTTCGCGGCGGTCTAAGGTGTTTCGCCTCACTATTGGTCAAATCCATAAGTTCATGAAATTGTTCATCTCTTCGGCTTTGGATGTGATTGCCGATGGACATTGTCGATTTAGAGCCCTCGCTGTGATATTTGGATATTCTGAGGAATATTATTTGATCATACGGAGGGAATTGGCCATTTAGTTGTTCATGTGGCAAGACTTTTATGCAATGGTGAGTATCTCTTTCATTCCTTAACCATTGTTTGTTCATGAAATCATTCATCTCTTTCATTCCTTAACTATTGTTTGTTTTATTGACACATAAATCTTATTTCAAGCTTATTGATGAAGTCATTAAGTCTGTTTTCTGGATCGCTGATGAACCTTTTCCCCACAACATTGGATGTAGTTAGGGCCTTTGTTTGGTAGCAGCAATATAGTAACATGTATATGCTCCTACTACATAACAAAGTCTTTATTGTAACGATTATATGGCCTTTTTTAAAGGTTTGGATCAAAGAAGATTCGCCTTTACCTCATTTGACAAATGGGTAGAAAATCATCATGATTGAAGTGTGGATGGATGAGACAAGCCTTCTCTTGATAGGCTTAAGAAGCACGGTAACCTTCGGTGCTTAGAGTGTCCTAAAAAAACAACCATATTGCTCAACGATCCCTAAGTGAAATATGTGTTGTTATTTTGTTATGCCTAAGTGTAATATGTGTTGTTATTTTGTTATGTGTTCTTATTTTGTTTTGACTAAGTGTAATATGTGTTGTTAATTTGTTATTACTAAGTTTGGTATGTGTTGTTATTTTATTATGTGTTGTTTTTTAAATGACTAATACATAAATTCAAACTAAAATACAGAAAGCCAAATTAAAATAATTAAGTCAATGGTCTAATATAATAAGTGTAACAACACATACATCTAAACTAAACCGATACCAATCACGTCTAGGTTGCGATGCCCTAACTTGAGACAACACAATTTGAACCTGATGTGAAACAGAATTGTCATAAAGGGCTTGTAGAACAAATACCAGACCTGGATCACCCCGGGCAAAAAGATATCGGATACGTGCATTGAGTATTGTAAACGTTTTGATGATACATACGTTTGTCAATAATTATTTAGATATTTAAATTGTATAAAAGATAAAATGTAATAAACATGTGCCCGTGTATCTGAAACTAGAACTGGAGGAGGGTAATCATGTGGTGGAATGTAGACCGTGGGGCCGGGTAATACGAACGGGTGACCCCGCTCACTAAACCATGACATGTAGTCCTCTGAAACATGTCATGGATCAAGATCTAGAATTAGACCATCTAGTGATACTCTACTCATGGCATCATGTCAACTCGCCCACCTATCGTCCAAGGAGTAAAACAAGACCTTGTGCCCTCTGTCACCACTAGTTGAACGAGTCTCGAGCAGTGGGGTGATACCCTAAAGTGGGATGGTTTGCATATAACAAAATTGTCGGAGAACCCTATTTGGCATTTAGGGCACGATAATGTCCCCTACTTAGATCGTGCCTTTGTATGTAGACAACGCGAACTCACCCTCAAAGTCTAGACATCGATCACCATACGGAATAAACATGATATCCTCAAGTCTCATATTGTCTATCTGCACACGGAATGATCTTAATCTTTCTGAAGTTTAGGGTGGTGTCTTCGGGACTACTAGTGTCGAAGCCCACCAAACTTATCTATGCAATCCGGGATCCTCGCTAGCAGAACACCCTAGTGAGGGGAAGTGTGCATATATCCAAAATTGTACGCATTTAATTATGAGATAATCATTATTAATATATATTTAGTTATATGTAAATTGTATATAGGATTCAAAAAATATATATGTAAAAGAATTGTACAACCGTCAATAGTCTTCACCTTAAGTTATAAAGAGTCACCCAACCTTCTATACGAGAATTTGCTAAATGAAAATTAATCTCTGTATAAATAATTAACTAAAGTAATAGTAGCAAGTACTAGTATAGATATGCCAAGATGCTTTTGCCACATGCATATGATCATGTGCCCCCGTGATCTCGAGCAAGGTCAATCAACTAGAGACGAATTATGTTCGATGACTTCTCAACGAACAAAGAGGAAATAAAGAAGAATAAAAGGAATTCATAAGCAATAGAGTCAGTTGGGGTGTATAGGTCGTGGTGTTACGGGGTGAATGTCGTCCTTAACTCATTGGCAAATAGTGTGAATTGGTGTGTGAGCGTTTGATGTTCAATGATGCCAAAGGTCTCGAACAACCAAGATATGTAGTTACCTGAGGTGAACGATGTCAATAGAGCATCTCCGTCAATCCTCAAGTCCATGATAATAGCAATATCGTGTAGAGTAATGGTCATCTCACCCCATGGAAGGTGAAAACTGATGATCTTTGGATGTCATCTCTCTACAAATGCATGTATCAATGCATGATCAACACTAGAGAAAAACAAATCGAGTAGATTAGTCAATACAATATTTCTGGTGAGCCCAAACCATGAGGTGGGGTCCTCTCTATCCCTACTTGATGTCCACTGGGTAAGAGAAGTGATATAATACAACCGTCTAAGGAAAGTAATCGGCTTCTTGAAATCCTCCTCCATAAATAAATTTACAATTATTCAAACATTTCATTAATTTATATTGTAAAAAAAAATCTTACAAGTATGATCAAGTTATCTACCTTTACCATTCAAATATTGTGATCCTAGTAACCAGAATAGCATGTCAACACACCTCCAACTAAGGGACCCCCCATGTCAGGTACAACACTACCTCGATCGGCAATGTGGTTTGTTGGGATAAAAGTTGGGTCAACATGCCCGTCAACTAGGATCTTTGCATGCTCGTCAGCTGAGATCTCTACAAGCTCTTCCGTTGGGAGCTCTGCATGCTTGTCAACTAACTCTACATGCTAACGGCAGGAGCAACAACATCAAGTGGTTCACCCTCCTTGAAGGCATATGGTTGTTAGGTAGAAATTCTAGTTGAGATCCGCATCCTCCTTATCAGAATCATTCCGATATAATGGGTTGGGTAACGCCTCTACTCGTACAACTGGAGATGGCTTAGAAGATGATTGTGTGATCGTGGACGTTTTACCGAAAAGTGACAACAACCTCCCCACAAGGATCCTTGATTAGATGTAGTATAATCGGGTATGGAATTCACAAGGATTGCATCTGATTTGGATGATACTAATAATTAATTATTTTAAGTGAAAGCAAATCAATAAGGTAGAAAGAGTAACAAACAAAATCAATAATGATTGTAGACAAATATGATGGAGGCGATTTAATAAAATAGAATATCAATATAATGAATTAAGATATTGCCATCTATTTCATTTCAAAATGAATACTAATCTTACTTTGAATGCTAATCTGGATGCTTTTCTTAGCATGACATTAGACTTAGAACGCTGTAAAGATAAGATAGATGATACTCATTAGATTGTTATTATCTTGAATTCTTTTCCATCTTAGTTTAATAAGTTCAAATATGTTATTCAGTATGCGCATGAGGACTTGACTAAGAAAAAGCTTCTAGACTTTATTATACAGAAAAGCGAAGAAATGAGAGTCTTTAAAGTGAAAGGAAACTCTAAAGATAAAAATGAGCTCATGTATGTTAGGAGTAAGGATAAATCTAAGAACAAGAAGAATTGGGATAATGACAAGAATGACAATAAGAAGAATAATCAGAACTCGATTAAAAATGGGAAAATAATAACAAGAATGAAAAAGATAAAGAAACAAGTCACATGTTATTATTGTGGTAAAAAGAGACATGTTTTACCTAATTGTAGAAAAAATAAACATGATGAAGCTAAAAAATCTACTAATAACTCTAATGACGCTTCTACTTTATGTGAATATACTCTCTCTTATGACTATGAAGTTCTCACGTGTTTTGATGTGCTTAATTGTTATTCTTCTACGGATACCAATGATTGGATTCTCGACTCTGGTTGCACAATGCATGCTACACCTCATGAACATTTCTTTGATTATTTGCATAAGCTTGATGAAGGTGAAGTTAGACATGGTGATCATATTTCCTTACCCATTATGGTTATAAGTTTTGTTCGTTTTAGAATGCCTGATAATAAAGTCATATTGATTCAGAATGTTAGATGGATACTTGAACATAGGAGAAATCTGCTTTTTGAAAGTGTTTATGATGACCTTAATTACGATATTCATACTCTTGTTGGAATTAGAAATATATCTAGAGATGGTCGAATCATTATTAAAGGTATAATGAAAAATGGATTTTATCATGTTGTTGGATCACCTGAGTTAGTTATTGATAATTCTCATTTGTCAATCATGCTCAAACTAATGTTTGACATTCTAGGTTAGGTCACATAGGTAATAAAGGGTTACACTATCTTTAAAAAAATGGTAGAATTCTTGAAAAACCTAGTGCCCTTAAGGCTTGTGAAACCTACATTCTAGGTAAAGCCACTATAGCCAACTTTAATCGATCCTAATAGAAGGTCAACACTCCCCTATAGTATGTACATTATGATCTTTAGGGTCCTACACAAGTAGATACCATAGGAGGAAGGCATACTTTTTTCTTTCATAGACCACTACAGTAGAAAAGTTTGGGTTTATCTCCTTAGGAATAAGAGTGATGTCTTTGAACACTTTAAGCTTTGGAAGCTTACTATTGAAGGTCAAACAACCTATAAGCGAAAATGCCTTAGGACAAATAATGGGTTAGAATTCTGCAATAATGAGTTTAACTCATTTTCCTTAGAACAAGGTGTCAAGAGACACCTTATTGTCCCTCGAACTTCTCAATAAGATGGTTGATAGGATATGTGCCTCCGCCTAAGACGGTCCGGCAAGAGGCATGCCTTGTCTTGGTATGAAGCTTGCCCATTTTGACAACATATCCCTTGCTTTTGCTTATGCAATAACAAAAGAGATATTTGTTCGCCCCTAAACGTCCGTGCAAATAAGTTTTAATTATAAAACTAGAATCAAGCAAGAGAACCCGCAGTGTACGGATCGATATAGTTAAGTAAGGATTCCAGAGTATCGAACACAGGGATTTGGGTGGGAACAAATTCAATTGCAGATTATCAAGCGAGTAAATATGAGAGTTTTTGCAAATATTGGGAAAACAACAATCCTAAAGATCCAAGTATCCAGCTGTGGCAATTGATTCAAGATATTATTAATGATATAAAGACAGAGTTGAGATATACAAAGGTATGCTAATGTAAGGTAGTCGTACGGTGAAGTTCCAAAAACCTTATATGACTCACCTACAAGACACTCTCTATAAAGGTTGTTGAGGCTTCAATATAGAAAGGATCTAAAGGTAAGAATTAATGTCAAATACCCAAACTTGCAATCCAAGGATCAAGACTAACTTAACCGATTACGGTTGTGACACTCACAATCGAGGTAGAGGTTGTTGAGGCTTCACTACCACCTAGAAAAGGCAAGCCTAAACTAAGTTAAAGCAAATCTTTAACTTTGGATTAAAGTAAAAGCAGGTTCGTAAACTTAAGGGAAATTACGGTTGGATCTTGAGATTCCACGGTCGTGGAACTCAAGAACAAACCGTGATTTAGGGTTCGTCGACGATCCTCTCAAACTTTCAAGGTCTAATCGATTTACGATCGATCTATCATCATCTAAGCCACAACTATCAACCCTTCACCTTAGAATTGTTAAGGGTTTTTAGCCAACAATCATCATTATGATATCAAATTCAAAGATTAAAAGATTGAAAGATGAAAACTTCCGAAAACTTTCAATAAACTTCAAACCAATCTCAATGTCACAATCAAGAATGAATATTGTCAATAGATTCAGAATAAGGCAAACAAACACAATCTTAGGAAAGAAGGAAGAACGGGATGTCAATCCGTCTTCTAAATCAAACCTAAACAAGAAGAGAAATCTTCTTGCAACAATCTTCCAAAAACTTCAATCTTCCGCCAATCCGGAAATCTCAACAGTAATCTCCACCAAAAGTGCGAGATTAGGGCAAATCCAAGCACGAACGTCGATCTCCAACGAGATGTAAATGCTTCTAAGCGAGGGTAATCGAGCGTAAGCGGGAATAAGCGTGGATAAGTGCCGCTAAGCGAAGGTGCCGGAATCTTCCTTCGTCCGTCTTTTTATAGGGCAAGATAAAATATCGGCCCGGCCCAATCTTCAAAAGATCGTGGCTTCAAAATGTGGCGAAAAAGATCGCCAAGATCACGGTCGTGGAAGGTTCCACGACCGTAATTTAGAGCGGGGAAATCAACACGGTTTGAACCATGGATTCCATGACCGTAATAGTTACTGGAATGCATCACGCCTCTCTTGCAAGGTTCCACGGCCGTGGAACTGAACGTGGTTTGTAGTACGGCCGTATATTAGAGCGTGGTTTAGGGCAAGAACGTGATTCTTCCCTAGCCTCGTGCACTCCTCAAGTTGAACTCCATTTTGCTCCTAAGAATGCCCTCAATCCATGGACACACTCAATCAACTCATCTTTGCTCGATTCCGTTCGGAAATGGCTCTCAATCACCTATAACCAACATAAAGCTAGTGTAGACATCCATATCGACAATATAGGCAAACTAGCTCACAATTGCAACAATGCTAAATCAAAGACTATCAGTATGGATCAAATACACTTAGAAAACGTGCCTAAAACATCACAATATTTCATGCTAACAAATAACCCCATACTTAACACTTGCTTGTCCCTAAGCAAGGTCTTTCAAAAAGCTTTAAACAAAAGTTAGGATGAAATATGTGTACCTTCTCAAAGCAATACTTCTTTTGGAGGAATGTGCTTTCTAAAGAATAGATCATTCTCAAATCTTGCTTCAATCGTTTATTAGACTTTCATACACTTAATCAAAGAGTAAAGAGTAAAGAAAATTCATGAATTAATCAAACTTCCATACAAACATCATAACCTTTAAACATTATCAAAATCAATCATAAGAGACTTCAATTTAGACCACTAAGTCATATAACATTCTTTTGATCTTAAGGACTTTCAAAGAAAAGGTCTAGAATGTGGAAGGGAAGGAAACTTTTAGGAATGTGGTGCATGAATCCGGAAAAGTGGACAACTACTCCTTCTTCTTCTTTTGCGGTTTCCACACACTTTCAACTTAGAGCTTCGCTCTCTTCTTTTCATTTTTCGACTTTACTTTTGGAGTTATGGATAGAGGTGCACAAAAACCGAAGCCTAGGAAATTGGCGTTTCTCAATTTTATGAGATGCCTCAAATCCTTAGCGCACATACCATAATCCGCTAGGAATATCGCTCAATCCGACTTTGGCAAGATACAAACACCCGGCTATGTGAATGGTGCCGAGTTACTCATCATCATGATTGACTTTCCCAAACCTAGAATTTCTTTCTATTCTTTTGATTGCAAATAATTGCTCTCATGGCCCTCCCACATCAAACAAGCCTTTTTCATTCACTTCTCCAAATTCCTGGATAGGTAAAGGAGGTCAATATTTCAATGAGGAGCTAGAATGATCAAAGAAAGAAGAAAGAAAAATCGAATTGCCTTAATCATCTCAACAAGAAGTATAAGAACTTATAGTGTGATTTCAACTTCAATTTCTCAACATGATTTAGGTAACATTCATCACATTATGAAACTTGCAAAAGAGGTAAAATTCATTCATTCAAATTCTTTTCAATTCACTATTCTTTTAAGCATGCAATTGTCATCAAACTCAATTCACAAGTAGCGATTATCATAGAAATCATCTCAATTCATTAGAAGCACATAATTTTCAAAATTTTTCAATTTTTATGGGTTTTTCAAGTTCTTTTTCATGCAATGCAATAATAAAACGTGCAACAATATAATGAACATGCAATGATAGTCTCGAATAAAAGCAAACATAGTGAGTAGAAGTTATTACAAACTTTTAGTACATCCCACGCCATACTTAGGACGAACATTGTCCCTAATGTTCAAAAGAAAGAAGGAAAAGAAGAAAAGAAAAAGAAACTCACAAAGTGGTGGTGGAATGTCTAAGGCGAACGGTCAATCATCAAATCCTCATCACTGCGGCGCTGGTGGAGGCGGGAATGGAGAGAAGCTAGGATCATAAAACCGCCCGAACTGCTGGCGGTAGACATCCCTCATCATGTGGCCGAGGTCGTCTAAGCGTCCATCTCTAGCATCGGCTTGGATCTCTAATGCTCCTACTCTCTCTGAAAGGCCAGTAGCCCAATCCGGCATCTGCTCGTACCATCCCGGAGCCTGACTGTACCATGCTAGAGCGTCGGATGGTGCTGGTGCTGGTGCTGGTGCTGGTGCTGGTACTGGTGCTGCTGTCTGCTTTGTAGACCAAGGAGGTGGAGCTCCGTACCATGCAGGAGGTCTGGTCATCCATGTAGGCCTCTCACTCACGCTAGCGCGGCGAGAAGACGAGCCTGAAGCTCTAGCTGGACGTGGAGAACGTCTAGGTGCATCGGGGCCGCCTCCGGCTGATCCGGAAACATGCCAAACTCCTGCTCGGCTCCTCCTCCACACTCAAACTGATCTCCCATCTCCTCCTCCTCAACAATTGGTGGTGGGACATATGGGGGAGCTGCTATCCTGTTCGCATGCATAGCAACGAACGTCTCCTTCCAATTATGGCGTCCCACCATAATGGAGTACTCCGGTAGCCACTCTATACCCCTACCCGTCCTGCTCTCCCAAAGGCATGCCCGCATAAGGCGGACCTCTATGTGTGGGGAAAATGAGACCCCTAGTCATGAAAGCATGTAGCCCTAAAGGTACGGCCGGTATACGGGTGCAAGCAGAAAAATCAACACCTAAGCTCCTGGCAATGTGGGTAACTATCCCACCATATCCGATGTTGCCCTTCTTCTTGTTCTTGAGCTTGCTCATAGTAGCAGCCAAGAGAGTAGCACAATCAGCACGGTGTCCATACAGCATGGAGTAGAGTAAAAAGAGCTCATCCGTCTTGATCTTTTGGGGCGTCTCCGTCCTAGGAAAGAGACACTCCGAAAGAACACGATGAGCAATCTTCAAGGCTAGGTGGTACATCAACCTAGCCTTGGTGTCAGCGGGCTGCCAGCGGTCCTCGCTAGCGTAAATCATCGCCACCTCCTCCCAAAAATCCTTGGCGTAAACGCCACTAGGAAAGCGACCGTTAAAGGTCTCCTGAAACCCGAAAAAGGTCCCAAACTCACGGATGCTAAAATGATAGTCTCTTTCCATGAGACGGAAAGAGACGGTCCTGTCTACATGGCTGTGCTCAAAAGATGTCACAACCTCCCGTGTAATCTCCTCATAAGCGTCTTCTCGGATAGCCGAGAAGACAATAAGTCCGGCTCTATCCAAGAGCCAAGTGAGGTCATCAACTATGTTGAGAGGAGCTAGATCCTCCAACAACAAGTACCTAGGACCAATCACAGCCCTCTCCTTGATCCTGTCGAGCGCATCAAGGTGATCCTCATGTATGGTTGGGACTCTAGGGCTAGGAGGTGAGGGTGAGGAAGGTGATGATGGAGGTGAAGGGGAAGAGGGTGGTGGTGCTCTAGAGGATGAGGAAGAAGAGGGATTACCCTTCCTCTTCTTGTTCTGGTTATCCTTCTTCTCTTTGATCCTCCCCGAAACTCTCCTCACAAAGTCCATTCTGTTCAAAATTACGGGCTGTTCTATAGAAACCACGGCCGTAATTCCTCCAGAGACCGTGATTCGTCTCAGTAGGTCGCAAATCTCAGCAAATCAGCACTCAATCTCCACAAACAGGCAGTCCTAATCTAATTTCTTCCAATCTCAATCAGTTCTTCCTAAAATCTCTAGCAAAAACGAACCAAATCGACAAAGATCAAGAAGAGTGGAAAAACCTATTTTTCGGATTGAAAAATCCGAATTGCGCGTTCATTGGTGAATTTCCGCTCGATTCGTCGCTTGGATCTTGTTTGTGGTCGAATTTGCTTCAGTTTAGGAAGAAGAATCGTTGAAAACGATTAGGAAACGAGGAATTGAGAGAGGAGGCGTGGATTCGGCTTTTAGGTCGTGGAAGAGGGGTTTTGTGGTGGTTTTTGTGAAGAACACGGTTTATATAGTCACAAGCAAAATTTTTGAAAATCACGGTCTGTCGGGGGGTTCCACGGCCGTGGAAATGTACGGAACCGTGGTTTTTGTGATTTTTCAAAGGCTTTTAGAAATTACGGACACTGTAGCTGTCACGACCGTGGTTTAGGCCGTGGAACTCTCTGTAAAGCTCCAAAGTCCAAATTTCGTCACTTTTCTTCAACATTATCCTTCCCTTTCCCTTTTCCATCGTTCCTACATCCAAAAACACGAACATACCGGAAGCAATCGAAGGCAAAAACAAAGTAAAAACGTCTATTCTAAGCTAAGCTATGAATCAAAAACAAAAACGAAAATGCAATACCTTGGGTTGCCTCCCAAGAAGCGCTTTGTTTAAGGTCCGTAGCTAGACCAATCTCGCACTTATTCGAGTGCGGTAGGCGCGAACTCCTCAGCTTGGAGTTCCGGCGTATACTTCTTGAGTCGTTGGCCGTTCACCTTAAAGCTTCCGCCCGTTTCACCCCATACTTCAACTGCACCATGGGGAAAAATACGCTTAATTAGAAAAGGTCCGGTCCAACGAGATTTAAGCTTACCTGGAAAGAGACGAAGCCTTGAATTGAAGAGGAGAACTTGATCTCCTTCTTTGAAGTCCTTTGGAATGATATGCTTATCATGCCAACGTTTCGCCCTCTCCTTATAGATCTTAGCGTTTTCATAAGCATTCAAGCGGAGTTCATCCAGTTCATTGATGTCTAGGAGACGCTTCTCTCCCGCTTCCTTCATGCTGAAGTTCAACCACTTGATAGCCCAAAACGCTTTGTGCTCCAACTCTACCGGCAAGTGACAAGACTTCCCATACACAAGGTTGTATGGTGTAGTTCCTAAGGGAGTCTTGTATGCAGTCCGGTATGCCCACAATGCATCGTCAAGCTTCAAGGACCAATCCTTCTTAGTCCTTGAAACCGTCTTCTCTAAGATTCCTTTGATCTCCCTATTTGAGATCTCAACTTGTCCACTTGTTTGTGGATGGTAAGGGGTAGCGATCTTGTGAGTAATCCCATACTTAGCTAGAAGAGCTTCAAAGCGCCGGGCAATGAAGTGAGAACCTCCATCACTAATGATCGTCCTTGGCGTCCCAAATCGTGGGAAGATGGTCTTGTTGAAGAACTTAACCACCACCATGGCATCATTGGTGGGAGAGGCAATTGCTTCTACCCATCTAGAAACGTAATCTACCGCCAATAGTATGTATTGGTTTCCACAAGAGGATGGGAATGGTCCCATAAAATCAACTCCCCAAACGTCGAAAATCTCCACCTCTTGGATGTTGTTGAGGGGCATCTCATTCCTCCTAGAGATATTGTCTGTTCTTTGACAAGCATCGCAGCAAAAAACAAAGGATTGCACATCTTTAAACAAAGTAGGCCAAAAGAATCCAGATTGCAATACCTTTGCGCTAGTCTTGTTCGAACTAGCGTGTCCTCCACAAGGTAGTGAATGACAATGACGGATGACACTTTGCATCTCATCTTCCGGCACACATCGCCGAATGATGCCATCCGGACCTCTCTTAAAGAGGAGAGGCTCGTTCCAAAAGTATTCTCGGACATCCTTAAAGAACTTTTTCCTTTGTGCGTAGGATAATCCGGGTGGTATCTCCTGACAAACCAAATAGTTAACAAAATCAGCAAACCATGGTTCGTTACCTTTGGAGATCACATCGATGCACTCCTCAATAAGGTGTAGGTGTTCGTCCGGGAAGGAGTCGTCGATGGGTAAATGGTCGTCCTCTAGATGTGTTAGGCGACTCAAATGATCCGCAACAGAATTTTCTGAACCTTTCTTTTCGCGGATCTCAAGATCGAATTCTTGTAGGAGAAGAATCCATCTAATTAGCCTTGGTTTCGCATCTTTCTTCGCAAGGAGGTATCGGATCGCAGCATGATCCGTGTAGACAATCACCTTTGCACCTACAAGATAAGAGCGAAACTTGTCAATAGCATAGACAATGGCTAAAAATTCTTTTTCGGTAGTGGCGTAGTTGAGCTGCGCTTCATCTAGCGTCTTGCTAACATAGTATATGGCATGGGTTCGCCCTTCCTTTCGTTGTCCAAGAACAGCTCCAATAGCTACGTCACTAGCATCGCACATAATCTCAAAGGGAAGAGTCCAATCCGGGGGTTGGATAATAGGTGCTGAAATTAGAGCTTGCCGAATGGTGTTAAATGCATCCAAACATTCCTGCGAAAACTCAAAAACCGCATCCTTCATCAATAGATTAGTGAGAGGTTTTGATATCTTAGAAAAGTCCTTAATGAAACGTCTATAAAATCCAGCATGTCCTAGGAAACTTCTTATCCCTTTTACCGAAATTGGGGGAGGAAGCTTCTCTATGGTCTCTATCTTAGCCTTGTCTACTTCTATCCCTCTACTAGAGACTAAGTGGCCTAATACAATTCCTTCCTTAACCATAAATTGACACTTCTCCCAATTAAGAACTAGGTTAGTGTCTTCACACCTTTGCAAAACAAGAGAAAGGTTAGAAAGGCAATCGTTAAAAGAGGAACCGTATACGGAGAATTCGTCCATGAAGACTTCCATGATTTCCTCTACGTATTCGGAGAAGATGACCATCATGCACCGTTGGAAGGTGGCTGGGGCGTTGCAAAGCCCGAACGGCATTCTCCTATAAGCAAACGTACCCCATGGGCACGTGAATGTGGTCTTCTCTTGATCATCCGGGTGTATCGGAATCTGAAAGAAACCACTATAACCGTCAAGGTAGCAAAAATGTGAAAATTGTGCTAACCTTTCAAGCATTTGATCAATGAATGGCAATGGGAAATGATCCTTCCGCGTTGCATTGTTGAGCTTGCGGTAGTCTATGCACATCCGCCATCCCGTCACAGTTCGGGTAGGAATGAGTTCGTTGTTTTTGTTGGTGATGACCGTCATTCCTCCCTTCTTCGGAACTACTTGAACCGGACTCACCCACTTACTATCGGAGATAGGGTAGATGATACCTGCATCAAGAAGCTTAAGAATTTCCTTCTTGACAACCTCCTTCATGGTCGGATTCAACCGCCTTTGAGGTTGTCTTGAAGTTCTAAAATCTTCCTCCATTAGTATCTTATGCATGCATAGGGAGGGTTTAATTCCTACTAAGTCCTCAATAGTATAGCCTAAAGCTTTCCTATGTCTCCTAAGGACAATCATGAGCTGATTATGTTCATCTATGCTTAGATCGGAACTAACAATAACCGGGAAGGTAGAATTAGATCCTAGAAAAGCGTACCTTAGATGAGTAGGAAGTGGTTTGAGTTCCATTGCTTTCGGAGTTTCCAATGATCGTTGAGAAGCATCCGATGTCTCCTTAGAAGTTTCTAAGGGTGATGAGTGTGCGGGAGAGGAATCAGATAAGTTGAAGAAGTATCTCGATCACTCCTTTCCACGCCCAAAATTACGGGTTCCTCATGGCCTCCACGGCCGTGGTTTAGGGCGTGGAAGGGAAATACGGTTGTCAAATCTTCTCCACGACCGTATAACTCCCTGGAGTGAGACACGGTTTTGGTTGTGAAATCCACGGCCGTGGAATACAGTGTATGACCGTGGATTCTCACGTTTTCTGCCTCATCGTGGAGTTTTTCAAACTCCACTTCACCCATCTCTTCTTGTGCTTCTAAGGCTTCAATTGCCTCATTGCACTCTTCTTCTTCCCCTACATTGGTTAGACTCATAGTGATAACCTTTTGTAAAGGATCGTTAAAGAGAATCGCACTTACCTCCTCCCTAGACAAACCCTCTTCATCTTGGATATCGAAAATATCCTCATCAAAGATTGGCTCCTTCACTAGAGTGGAAAGAACGAACTCTACTTTCTCTTCTCCTATATCAAAAGCGAGTCTACCATTCTTGCAATCGACTATGCAGCCGGAAGTTGCAAGAAACGGTCTTCCGAGTATGATCGGGACCGGACTATCTGCAGGAATGTCAAGTACGACAAAATCAATGGGAACAAAGAATTTACCTAGCTTGACCGGGACGTCTTCTACAATACCGACGGGGCAAGTGATGGATCGATCCGCCATGTACAACGTCATCTTCACCGGTTTAGGGTCGCCTAAACCGATCTTCCTACACAACGCAAGTGGTATGATGCTCACACTTGCTCCTAAATCACATAACGCATTGTATGTGATATCTCCTACTCCTATGGGAATGAAAAATGACCCCGGATCCTTTAGCTTTGGGGGCATTTTCTCCTTCATGATTTTGATGAGATCTGAAGAATCCGAACTCATCTTAACCTCTCCGAAGTCTTCTAGTTTCCTCTTGTTAGAGAGGAGCTCCTTCAAGAACTTGCCATAAGCCGGCATACCTACAATAGCATCAATAAATGGTATATTAATATGCAGCTTGCTCATGAGTTCTATGAACTTACCGAACTGTTTATCTAGGCGCGCTCTCGCTCTAGATTGAGGGAATGGTAGGGGAGGTTTGTAAGCTGGAGGAGGAACGTAGACATCTTCCTTCTCCTTCCCCTTCTCTTTGTCTTTCTCTACGGGGACTTCAATAAACTTTGGCTGCGGATCGGTAGTAGTCACTCCGCTCCTAGTTGTGATTGCCATAACCCTTCCCTTAGGGTTGTCCTCCGTCTTTCGTGGAAGTTTCCCTTGATTCCTAGGAACTTCCTCCGTATGGCTGAACATTTGGTTTTCTAAAACCTTTTGAGCTTTATCAACCTTGGAAATTTGATCATCAACCTTAATGATGCGGTTCTCCAACCCTTGAAGCTTTCCCAAAATCGTTTCCAACATGGAATCTGGCTTCTCCTTTCCCGAAGTGTTTCCTCCATTTGATGTTTGCCCCTTGCTTCTCAAAGGAGTAGAGGAAGAGGAAGGTGGAGTTAGTGAATTAGAATTGGAAGGGTAAGAGTTACCGGAATTTTGTTGATTGGAGCGCCAATTGTTGTTACTTGAACCCCTATTGTTGTTCCAATTGTTGTTCTGGCCGTTATTATTGTTGTTGTTGCCATTCCAATTGTTGCTCCGGTTATTATTCCGGTTGTTGTTGTTGTTGCGGTTTGTGTTATCACCGCCATTGTTGTTGCCCAAATAACCAACATCCTTCCCTTGTTGCTTTGGGAAGTTGGTCTTGATAGCCTCCTTCAACTCCTTGATTTCATTGTTGAGGGAGAAAATCTGATTTTGAGCTTCATGTGTGAGCTTTGCTCCTTGCTCCACACGATTTCCCTCCACTTTCCGGTGGGAATATTTCTCTATGACCCTTGCTTGCTTCTCAATGAAGTCCCAAGCGTCATCTTCTCTCATGTCCATGAATGTTCCGCATGAGAGGGATTGGAGGTTGAATTGCGTTCCCGCATCCAGCTCTTTATAGTAAATCTCCAGCAAGGCAAGTTTTGATATGCCATGATGAGGGCAATCCAAGAGCAAATCCTGAAACCTTTCCCAAGATTGAAACAAACTTTCGTTAGGTCTCATGGAAAAAGCATTAATCTTACCTCTAAGTTCCGCCGTTTTGGATGGCGGAAAGAATTTGGTGAGGAACTCCGCGGAAAGGTCTTCCCACGTGTCTAGTTTCCCCCTAAGAAGAGCTTGGTACCAAGATAACGCTTTCCCCTTCAAAGAGAAGAAGAAAGGCTTGAGCTTATAGTTGTTGGTAGTAGCGCTCTTCGGTCTCATTGTCTCCATCATACACTCAAAGTTTTGCAAGTGTTGGTGTGGAGATTCAGCGCTTGTCCCGCCAAATTGGTTTTGGCGAACAAGAGTAATAACTTGAGGGTTGAAGCTAAACCCTTGCACATCTTCAGCATCAAAATTCACGCCCAAGCGGCGTGGTTGTTGTGTTGGATCCATCCGCTGGCCAAGAGTTCTTGGCTCTTCATCTACACGTTCGATCCTCGCATTCCTAGGTGGAATGCGGCGATTAGCAGCTCCCCGTGGATGGAAAGGATTCACATTGATTGTGGGATCAATCTCCTCTAGCGGTGGCATGGAGGAATCACTATCATCAGCGGATGAGTGACCTTTTATTCTAGATCTTGATGCTCTTCTTGAGGATTTCTTGCTTCCCTTATTCTTAAGGTCGCTTAGTTCTATCCTCATTTGGAAGATCATGTCCTGTAGATTATTAACTTGAGATTGATGACGATCCATTTCATCCCGGAGGAGGTTCTCATTCCATTGGAGTTGAGCTTCCTTCTCCGCCAACTCCGCTTGAAGATCACGTTCGTGTTCTTCAGCCATCTTCTTTTCCTTGCGCTTTTGCCTTAAATTTTCTCTAGCTCTTGATCAAGAGGTAAGAGATCTTCGGTGTTCCTAGACCTGCGCATGCACTCAAAGTAATATCAAATAACGAGAGCAAGCTCCCAAGCTTGACAACCGGCTACCGAATCCGGCCGAAACCAAATCCCCGGCAACGGCGCCAAAAACTTGTTCGCCCCTAAACGTGCGTGCAAATAAGTTTTAATTATAAAACTAGAATCAAGCAAGCGAACCCGCAGTGTACGGATCGATATAGTTAAGCAAGGATTCCAGAGTATCGAACATAGGGATTTGGGTGGGAACAAATTCAATTGCAGATTATCAAGCGAGTAAATATGAGAGTTTTTGCAAATATTGGGAAAACAACAATCCTAAAGATCCAAGTATCCAGCTGTGGCAATCGATTCAAGATATTCTTAATGATATAAAGACAGAGTTGAGATATGCAAAGGTATGCTAATGTAAGGTAGTCGTACGGTGAACTTCCAAAAACCTTATATGACTCACCTACAAGACACTCTCTATAAAGGTTGTTGAGGCTTCAATATAGAAAGGATATAAAGGTAAGAATTAATGTCAAATACCCAAACTTGCAATCCAAGGATCAAGACTAACTTAACCGATTACGGTTGTGACACTCACAATCGAGGTAGAGGTTGTTGAGGCTTCACTACCACCTAGAAAAGGCAAGCCTAAACTAAGTTAAAGCAAATCTTTAACTTTGGATTAAAGTAAAAGCAGGTTCGTAAACTTAAGGGAAATTACGGTTGGATCTTCAGATTCCACGTTCATGGAACTCAAGAACAAACCGTGATTTAGGGTTCGTCGACGATTCTCTCAAACTCTCAGGGTCTAATCGGTTTACGATCGATCTATCATCATCTAAGCCACAACTATCAACCCTTCACCTTAGAATTGTTAAGGGTTTTTAGCCAACAATCATCATTATGATATCAAATTCAAAGATTAAAAGATTGAAAGATGAAAACTTCCGAAAACTTTCAATAAACTTCAAACCAATCTCAATGTCACAATCAAGAATGAATATTGTCAATAGATTCAGAATAAGGCAAACAAACACAATCTTAGGAAAGAAGGAAGAACAGGATGTCAATCCGTCTTCTAAATCAAACCTAAACAAGAAGAGAAATCTTCTTGCAACAATCTTCCAAAAACTTCGATCTTCCTCCAATCCGGAAATCTCAACAGTAATCTCCACCAAAAGTGCGAGATTAGGGCAAATCCAAGCACGAACGTCGATCTCCAACGAGATGTAAATGCTTCTAAGCGAGGGTAATCGAGCGTAAGCGGGAATAAGCGTGGATAAGTGCCGCTAAGCGAAGGTGCCAAAATCTTCCTTCGTCCGTCTTTTTATAGGGCAAGATAAAATATCGGCCCGGCCCAACCTTCAAAAGATCGTGGCTTCAAAATGTGGCGAAAAAGATCGCCAAGATCACGGTCGTGGAAGGTTCCACGACCGTAATTTAGAGCGGGGAAATCAACACGGTTTGAACCATGGATTCCATGACCGTAATAGTTACTGGAATGCATCATGCCTCTCTTGCAAGGTTCCACGGCCGTGGAACTGAACGTGGTTTGTAGTACGGCCGTATTTTAGAGCGTGGTTTAGGGCAAGAACATGATTCTTCCCTAGCCTCGTGCACTCCTCAAGTTGAACTCCATTTTGCTCCTAAGAATGCCCTCAATCCATGGACACACTCAATCAACTCATCTTTGCTCGATTCCGTTCGGAAATGGCTCTCAATCACCTATAACCAACATAAAGCTAGTGTAGACATCCATATCGACAATATAGGCAAACTAGCTCACAATTGCAACAATGCTAAATCAAAGACTATCAATATGAATCAAATACACTTAGAAAACGTGCCTAAAACATCACAATATTTCATGCTAACAATATTCTTGTGGAATATTCTCTTCTAATTTTTCCCATTGGTACCCCTTTTTAAACCTTTCATTTTAGATCTTTTATTTTCGGCCTATAATTTTAGACCTATCATTTCGGACCTTTCATTCTGGCCTTTTGTATTGGACCTTTTAGTCTGGCCACATCATCTATATAAGGGATGTTTGACCTTATTTGTAAATCATGTTCAAATTAAATCAAGTTTAGTTGAAGGTAAATCCTCCTCCTTGATTTTGGGAATCACCTCTTCCCTCTCAAAGTTCTTCCTTGAATCTTCGATCCAAGACTTCACATTAGAGGATTCTTCAAGAATATACTATTTACTCCACTTCACTGATTGCTCGATCAACCTTGATCGGATCAACCAATCGCTTCCAGATCATCTCAAAGTTTCCACCAACCTATTCAATGCTTAGATCTACGCACATAAACAATCGGAGTAGTTAAAGTTATAGCTCCATCTAAATCCGCACTTTGTCCTTGATCCATACTCAAGGACCTCATCAAATTGGTATTAGAGCAAGGGTTCATCAAATTGGTATCACATAAAGGGATCGAGGCTAAGTTTTCTTTACTATTATTCTTGATTGTTCTTCATCGTTTGTCATTGTTCTTCACCATTCATCAATGCTCCTCTATGACGATAATGATTCCTTTGATGAGGACGAGGAATAGTTGCCTCCTCCATACCCACCAAAACCAAAACAAACCATCCGTGGGCACCAAGAGTATCCATGCAGCCAACGACGAGCCTATCTTGAGAATGAAGAATTGTTGCCTCCCAAACCCACCAAGGCTAAAACAAACCCTCCATGGGCATCGACGGTATCCAACAGCCAACAGCGAGCCTATGTTAAGGACGAGAAATGGTTGCCTTCCCCATACCCACCAAGGCCCAAACAATCCATCCATCGGCATCGATGGTATCCCCATGTCCAATAACGAGGTTATCATGAAGATACATATGTTATGCCTTAGTTGAGGAGCACATCACTCTAAAGCATGAGAAAGAGGTGTAAGAGATTGCAGTATGTGCCCTCACGGAGAATGCACAACGCCAAGCGTCTAACAAGGGAACAACACCATGTCCATGTTTTCCCTATGCAAAACAACTCAAGCCAAGCCCACCAAGGACCCCAAGCACCGATGCAACCTGAGTGGGAGTTGTTTGTCAGCCTGTTCTATGCCGAGGGAAAAGTCAAAGATAATGATGACAACATCATTGAGGATGAATGAGACATCAAATCTGGCATGGAGCCATATGAAGATTAATTATATTTGTAAGAGCCTTAGTCTTTAGGTGTTGAAAGAGTGCTTAGTTGTGATGGATTCTGCCTGAACCGCCCCTGCGGTCAGGCATTGCGCCCTTACGGCGACCATGATCCGCCCCCTACGCCTCCATGAGCCACCCCTGCGGTTTATGGTGTGTTGCAGCCATCTTTGTTGACTCGTGCCTTTATTTTGAACCCTCTTCCTTTATATATCTTCTTCTTCTTCCAGATGAGGGTTTCCTCATTCTCTCTCCAGCTACATTTTCTCCCTTATGCTCATCTTCTTATCTTCTTCTCCCTTGGGTCTTCTTCTTGTTTCTCTCTTGTTTCTTTGTGAGTTTTGATGCTTGGATGATGAGAATGACGATGGATGTGGTTGTTGTGCTTGTGTTGAGCCAACCTTGAGGTTGTGGTGTGTGGTTCTTCCTTTGTTAGGGTTCAGCTGATGAGTTCTTCCTTTCTTTCTTCTTTCTTCCTCTTTTCTTCTCTTATTCTCTTCTAGCTTAGGATTTCCACAAGATTTGATCTTGTGGCAGCCTTCCTAGGCTTTGTTTGATGTATATATGTATGTATATGTATGTTTGGGGATGCTGGCTGAAGAAGGAGTGAAGAAGTTCGAGTGAAGAAGTAAAGAGGAGTTGAAGGTTTGCAATTTGCACACCAGCCGCCCCAGCGCCCAGCCAGGATGCCCCAGTGCCGGCCAGACGCCGCTCCTGCACCACCCAAGGCCGCCCCTGCGGTTCCCTGCATTCCAGCCTTGTGCTGTTCTTGTCACGCTAGTGTGTCTTGCTTCTGGGCTTGCCTAAGGTTGGCATTGTCCCTTCCTTTCCTAGTGTGAGTATGTAGCATCATGCTAGGTATAGATGGGAGTGTGAGGATGATATTATGATCATGTTATGCCTTGTACGGCTTTGAGGATTTAGAATGTCAAGTGAGAGTTATAGGATGTATATGATCCTTATGGATCCCTTTGGGTCTAGGTGTGACCCCTTTGATTGATAGGAGATTGATATATCTCTATGCCTTGTTATTAGGCAATGTCCCTCTCTAGTTTGAGGTTGCTCGTGGTTGAGAGTATCAGAGGTTGAGGTAAGTCCGTAGAACTTACTTAACTACTATCCTTATATTGGGTCTTTGCATGAGTGGTGTGTGTGTTATATGCTTGATATGACAACATGCGATGACGATTATTACCGACCTATGTTTTATTGGTAGCTCCCTTGTGGTGGAAGTGATAACATTTCCCTTTCATCTTGTAAGGAGTCTGGGAGGTTCTCTGACGTCAGGCCATAACTGGTTTACAGGAAGGGCACAACACCACTCCCATAGGGTATACGGGTTGTGTGACCGGTACCAATGTAGATGGATAGCAGGCCCCGAGGCGAGGATGATATGTTCCTCGTTTCACATAGTTTCATATATCTATATATATACGATTTGAGTGGATGACCTTATATGAAGATAACAAACCGGTTAAATGTGTGACATCATGATGATGTGTTTATGTTTTATGTCTTGTGCTTGTGATTATGCATTACCTTATATATGTATGGATAGCTAACAGTTTTATACCGTGATGTAGAGCCTTTGCAGGATAGGAGAGCTGCAGAGTGATCCGGCAGGGTGACAGGCCGAGGACTCTCGTACATTAGGTGTTTATGGTTTTGAGGATGTTGTATACCTCCTGTGTGAGGATGATGTTTTGTATACCTTTTGTGTGAGGATTATGTTTTATACTCGGCTATGTTTTTGTATACCTTTTTATGTACATTTTTATACCGTTTTATGCATTTGTTTTTATATCTGTCAGTGTCATGTTGTAAGGTCCAATGAACTTGTTGTCAGGCAAGGATCAGGATCCACTGTGATATCCTAACCCAATGTGGCATCTCGAGTCCCGCGGAATCGGGGTGTTACAATATTGTATGTTGACACCTCTATTTTAGTTTGTCAACTTGTTGTATAACGAGTATTACGAAGAAGAATACGGTGGTGTCATCATCAAGGGGAAATAAGACGTTAATCCTAATCCGGATGTTGCTCTCAATATGTCTAGTAATTTACCGCTTGGGCCCTTCCATCTTCTTGGCATACCCCCGACGTTCACCGCCAAGGCCCTTGATGACATGATTGAAATACTCCGTAGAGCCACCATCTTGATAGACTACAAGTTTGAGCCTCCTTATCCGGAGTTTGTCGTCTCTATATCCTACGGTTTACCACTCGGTTGGTCCATCAATCTATTCGGCATGCACCCGAAGTTTAACTTCAAGGGCAGTCACGACACGTTAAACAAACTCCACGGTGCAACCATCTTGATGAACTACAAGTTCAAGTCTCCCAATCCGGAGTTTGTTATCATTATATCCAATGCTCTATTGTCCGGATTTCCACTCATCTGACGCATTGCACACCAATTCAAAAAGTTCTCGTACCATAAAAAACTGACATCATTCCACTACCGGTTGACGGCATATTCGAACAACTCCACGGCGCCACCATCTTAAAATACTAAAAGTACAATCCTCCTGATCTTTATGGCGTGCACCTGATGTCAATGTCAAGGGTCTTGCTTCCATTGTTGATCCCTTCTTTAATCACAGTGAAGCGAGGACATTTTATATCCTAGATAAGAGGAATAATACGCCTTTGGATACCGTTTCTATACGTACCTCTATCTAAGTCGTCCAGCTAGCGGAATGCATTGTCTTCACTTCGCCATGACATACAACTTTCCAGCTATTGGCTCCCTATCCTTGTGCTATCGCCTCTCTCGGCCCCGCTAGCGGCATGTCTTGTCTTCACTCTGCCATGGCATGAGGCATGTCCATTTTGACAATATTTTCCATCTTTTTCCTATGTAATAATAGAAGGGGTATTTCTTATGGAATATTCCCTTCTAAGCTTTCCCATTGGACCCTCTTTTAGACCAATGGCATCATCTAATGTGAAGTCATTAAGACTCCTCTAATGTGAAGTCTTGGATCGAAGATCCAAGGAAGAACTTTGAGAGGGAAGATATGATGCCCAAAATCAAGGAGGAGGATTTACCTTCAACTAAACTTGATTAATTTAAACATGAATTAGAAGTGAGGCTAAATATCCTTTATATAGAGGTTGAGACCTGAACAAAAGGTCGGAATGAAAGGTCAAAAGGAAAGGTCTAAAAGAGAGGTGTTCACTCCAAAAGGTGTGTGCAAGCTTTAATATTTATACCAAGAATAATTGCAAATAAGCGAACCCGCAGTGTACGGATCGATTGTAATAAAAACAATAATTCCAAGGTCGAACACAGGGACTATGGTGAAACAAAGATCGGTAATTCAGGTTGTCAATAACAAACACGCAACAAAGCAAAGCTATAAAAAATTATGTAATAACCAGGTAAAGAGAATGCGGATTCTAGAGATTAAAGCATCCAGTTGTGGTTCCGACTCAAGATCTCAAAAGATAACGAGGACAAAGCTGAGGTTTGTAAAGGGAAGGTGTTTCTAAAGTGGGAATAGATCACCGGGTAAGTCTCACTACTCACTATCCCAAACCAAAGATCCTCTCACCGGGTAAGTCTCAAGGTACTAAGGAAAGGAACTATAATCTCAAACCAAGACACCACCCAATGGGATAGAATCAAGCTTTACCGGGTAAGTCTCATGCTAACTCTCAAAGATGGGATGAAGACACACTCAAACCCCAATAAAGGATAAACCTTTATTACCTAACACCCATGATCTTGGATATACAAACAAAGGAATCACCGGGTAAGTCTCATCCTAGGCTTGCGTTGAACTAGGATAGGTATAACAAGGATAAGATTGGGTAAATGTTAGCATGAAATATTGTGATATTTTAGGCACGTTTTCTAAGTGTATTTCATCCATATTGATAGTCATTGATAAAGCATTGAAGTATTTGTGAGTTAGTTTATCTATTTTGTCGATATAGAGGTCTACATAAGCTTTGTGTTGATTGTAGGCAATTAAGAGCTAATTCCGAATGAATTGAGAAAGAATGGAGTTTGATTGAGCATGTCCAAGGATTGAGGACATCTCTAGGAGCTAAGGATGGTGCTAACTTGAAGAATAGCACGAGGATGAGGAAAATTGCGATCTACCTCTAAACCACTTGTTCGCTCCAAACGGTGTGTGCAAGCTTTAAATTTTTAACCCTAGACTTAAGCTTAAAACAAGGATGCGAACCCGCAGTGTACGGGTCAATCGTAGTAAAAAGCAAGAAATTCCAGGGGTCGATCACAGGGACTCGGTGAAACAAAGTCAATAACGGTAAGCTTCGTGAATACTAACCACAAAGAGCAATTAACACAATCAAAGATGAATAAGAAGTCAAAATAAGCAAACATGCAATTCTAGGGATTAAAGCGTCTAGTTGTGGTTCCAACTCAAGATCTAAAGATAAGCGGACAAAGCTGAGATTTTGCAAGGGGAAGGTGTTACTAAAGTGGAGTAGATCACCGGGTAAGTCTCACTACTCACTAATCCAAAACCGTAACTCCTATTACCGGGTAAGTCTCAAGGAATTAAGATAAAGAACTATTACCTCAAACTAACACACCATCTAAGGGAATAGAATCAACCTTTACCGGGTAAGTCTCAGGCTAACTCACAAAGATGGGATGGAAGCACACTCAAACCCCAATAAAGGATAAACCTTTATTACCTACACTTATGATCGTTGGTACACAAACTAAGGAATGACCGGGTAAGTCTCATCCTAGGCTTGCTTTGAACCAGGAAAGGTGTAATAAGAATAGGATTTGGAAAACTCTAACACTTAACTCTCAGTTTAGGATCGGATAAGCCACCTCGGTCAGCCAAATTCCACCCCGGCCGAGGTGTTCATCGACTGAGCGAGATGCTTAGGGTTAAGGTTAAAGACTCGAACTTTCAAGGTCCTACTGGGATCTAAGATTATTCTATCATTGTTTTTCCCACAACCTTCAGCCAATCACCCTAGAATCACACAAGGAAATTAGCCACTCATCATCATTATGAAAGTATTAAATATATGGGAAGAAGGTGAATATTTGAGCAAGAAGAATTTAATGGAAAAGACTTCAATAACTGAATCAAATATCACAACAAAAGCGTTCCTTGGATAGCAATCCAACAAGAGAAGACAACAAGAAAGGGGATTGAAGACAATCTTACAAATCCTCCAAAAAGCTATAAAAACTATGATCTTCAATCTTCCTTTAACCTTCAAAAAGGTTCTTCAAAACTCCCAACTAGAGTATGGCTGCTGCGATGTATGCTGGATCTTGTGGTATGCGAGATCTCCTCGTAAGCAAGATTTTTCGGTGTAAGCGGGATCTTGGATTTGTGGAAATCCAACCCTTTTTATAGGAAAATAACCCTCCAAAGATAAAATATCTTAGAAAGATCTTTTCCCATAAAAATAGGTAAAATATAAGATCTTCTTCCTTCCAGGAGCCAAGCCCAAAAATATAAGATCACCTTCCAAAGATAAAAGATCTCAGCCAAGAATAAAATATTCTCGCCGCGTCCTAGGTGTTCGCCTCGGTCGAGTCGGCGTCTCTTGATCACCTCGGTCGAGATGAATCTCTGGTCAACCGAGGTGAGTCATAACTGAATGTGAAATCTCTCAAAACTGGTCCAAAGTAAATCTTAATCCATGGCTATGCTTCCTGGATGGTTCCTTATGCTCCTCAATGTAGCTCCAAATGACTCATGACTCCTTTTGCTCCTTTTTGATGCAAAACGTGCCATTTTACCTACAATTACAGCAAAACTAGGTGTAGACCTCGATTCCCGCAAAGGTAGATGAAACGGTAATATAATCACATATTATACATACAAACATGTAGATTATGAAAGATAAAACGTCAAAACAAACCCCAAAATATAGACTATAATTCATGCTATAAAAATACCCATACTTAGCCCTTGCTTGTCCCCAAGCAAGTTCCGCATATAGAAGACAAGATAGAATGTATTATAAGTCAAGAAAATCAATGAAAAGTCTTTCAAAAACATTTTTATGGTGTGTTACAATCATAGATCACTCTAAGAGAATACTTCATGGAATTTAAAAACTCAATATGCTCAAAACATTTTATAAATATAGAAAAGTTGTTCATCTTTGCATAAAACCATAGAATGCATAATAAGTCATAATTATCAAAATTAATCATGTATAATCCAATTTAAACCACTAAGTCAATCAACAAGCTAAAGGTCTCAAGGGCTTCCCAAAAGAAAAGGTCAAGAAACGTGTAGGGTAGGGATGTGTGTAAGGTAATGTGGTGCTAGAATCCGGGAAAAGGATGAACTTCACTTCCACTTTGACTTGCAACATCTTCCACCAATAAGCTTTGCTTATTCCACTTTTTTTTCTTTTTACTTTACTTTTTGGGATGCATGGACAAAGGTGCACAATAACCGAAGCCTAGGAAATCCGCAATCATCAATTTCTTGAGATGCATCAAACCCTTGATGCACATACCATGACCCGTTAGGAATATCGCTCAATCCGACTTTGGCAAGACACAAACACCCGGCTATGTGAATGGTGCCGAGTTACTCATCTTCATGATTGACTTCCCCAAACCTATTATTACTTTCTAACACTTTCACTTCCAGCCAACTTCTCAACTTTAACTTCACTTGCCTTCACCACTTCGCTTGCTTCCAAATTCCCGGATAGGTAAAGGAGGCAAAATGTATATGAGGGGCTAAGCACGATCAAGAAGAAGAAGAGAGAAGAATGAATTGCCTTGGTCTTTCCAGAAAGAAAGTGAGAGAACTTATCTTGTGGTGTCAACCTTCAAATTCAACATAATTTGGATAAAAACAAAGTATTAAACATGCCAATAATTTCAAACAAAGCATTTAGCAACTTAAACATATTATAAAACCTTTCAAACACATAAAGAATTTAAAACCAGTCAGTAAACAAGATCTTCACTAAGGTCATATCCAGATAAGTAACACAAAATCGTTTTCGAAAACTCTCAGTTAACCCACCTCGGTCGAGATGTTCTTGGTTCAACCGAGGTGAAACGCCTCGTTTGGCCAGAACTGACTCGGTCGAGGTCAAAAAAATTTTTAAAACCATTTTTTTTCAGTTTCGACGTTTTTCTCAATCAAATAACCTGTAAGTATGCATGTAATATCAGATAAACATATAAATGCAAAAGTGAAGCATAAATAAAATATCCGATAAGATGTCATACATCAAAAGTAGTCAAATAAGTACATCAAGTAGTCAAATAAATACAAACACCCCATACTTGGGACACACTGTCCCAGTGGGTCAATAAAAGTCTAGAGACAAGAGTACTCACCGGATAAAAAGCTGAACTGCATAAAAATAGAATAAAGAAAAATCCTGCAGCTCCTCAATAGTCTCGATCCGGTGGTGGTGGTGGTGGCACATACGGATACTGCGTCGGGTCGAACGGATAGCCCATAGTCTGCTGGAACTGTAGCTCCATCATCCTGCGCTGATAGTGCTGCTCCTCTAACATCTGATGAGTCCAGCGGTCAATGTGTCGGTCCTGGGCAGCAAATCTCTCATGTATGTCCACAGTAAGGGCAGCATAAGAGTCTATCATCTGATCTGTCAGGACGTCGATCCGGCGATGAACCTCAAAATCTCTATGATGGCGTGTCCGTCGCCTAGCAGATCTAGCGGGAGGTGCAGCAGGTGCAGGCTCAGTATCCTCCTCATCATCCAAGTCTATGATCGGCGGTGCGCTCGTCCCTGCAGTATCCGTCCCTGTATCCATCGGGACTCCACCATCTCTCTCGTCTACTGTCTCCTCGTCATCGTCATCCTCCTCCTCCTCAGCCGGGGCAACTGCTGCCTCCCTATGATCCTCCATCAGCGGAGCCCAAGCTGTCTGCCAATAATGTGGATCGAAGACTGTGAACTGAGCAGACCAGCAGATCCCCTGTGGCGCAGTCCGCTCCCACGGCATAGCAACATATGGAGTGGTCAGACCTCGGGGAACTAGAATCCTCCGAGTGATCATCTCTTGCAACCCAAGCAGCTTCGGAGCCGCCACCATCGTACATACACTAAGGTCCATCCCGTGATAAGCAGCTATGTGGGTGACTAGACCTCCGCAGCAGATGTCTCCCTTCGCTTTAGCCTTGATCTTGTGCAGGTCCTCTGCCAAGATCAAGCCAAAGTCTGGGAAACCCCCCGTGACCATACAGTAAAGGCTGAAGAGCTCGTCCTGTCGGATCTTCTGGGGCGTCTTAGTACGCGCCAGAAGTGTCTCGCTGAATATCCTATGGGCTAATCTGAAGGCTAGGTGGAAGATGACCTTCTCCCTGGAATCTCCAAGGCGCCATTTGTCTGCATGCTCGGTAATATGGGCAATCTGCCCCCAGAACTCCCTAGCTACAGATCGGGAGGGGAAGTCGGTGGCGGTGGGCTCAGAAAAGCCGAAAATCTCTCTCCAAACCTCTAAGGGAACTATGAAGTTCCGGTTCATCAACCGGTACTTCACAGACTGGTCTGTGGGGAGGTAGGAGAAGGAGCTAACGAACTCTAAGGTCGGCTCCAAATAGGCTGGGGCTCGGATCTCAGTAAACTGATCCAGCCCAACAGTGGCAATCATCCTCCTAAGGTCTCCATCTAACCCTAGGCAATCGAAAGCTGATATGTCCAAAAAACGTGGTGCAATAACTGGACGGCTAGCTATACGCTCATAATCTACCCGGCATCTCTCGTGGATCACCGGGCAGTAAGGTTGGGAAGAAGAAGAAGAAGGAGGGGAAGGTGAGGATCTATCTCTGAGGGCTAGGCGACGATCGGAACTCATTTTCTCTCAAACACTGTCAGATCACCTCGGTCGCTGACAATCCTCAAGAATCATCTCGGTCGAGATGCAGTTCGACTGGAGCGAGGCGCAACAGTTTTCGATTCCAATCTCAGAAATCCAGTTCTTTTCCCCCCAAAAATCACTACAATTGCTTCCTATGGGGTACTTAAGCCTTTTCTCAGCAGAATCAGGGGCAACCAAAGCCCAAATCGAAGCGAATGAACGAGTTAGGGTTTCGACTGTTTTTACCTCATTTCGGTCGATTCGTTCGATTTCCTTGCAGATATGTTGTTGCAATAGGATCCTCTACCCTTCAATCGTAGTTTGGAAGCGGAAATCTTTGAAAACGAGCAAAAACTGAGAAGGCGAGGTGATGAAGGCGCCGCAGTCGAGTCGAAGGAAGTAAAAAAGTAAAAATAAAATTTTCCCCCTTTTATAGTGTTCCTGGATCTGCTGTCACCTCGGTCGAGATGGTCTCGACTGGACCGAGGTGGTACGGACCGAGGTGGTTCTGCAGAAACCCTAGTCGCCTCGGTTGCTCAAGAATCAACTCGGTCGAGGTGCTCTGACAGTAACCGAGATGCTTCTGCCTTCTCAAAATCTCGAACTTCTGTCCTTTCAGTTATGCTCCTTCCTTAGATATCTCCTGTTATCTGTCTAGGACGCCAAAAACAAAGCAAAGCAAAGCAAAAACAAAAACTATCTAAACTAGACTAGAAAACGGGAAAAGAAAGCAATACCTTGGGTTGCCTCCCAAGAAGCGCTTGGTTTAAGGTCGCTAGCTGGACCATAATGCGTCTCAAATGAGATGGGAGGTGCCCTCACCCCATACTTCACCTCTATCGTGGGATGAAGTAAGTAAATCCATCAAACGCTCCAACAAGTGTAAGTGCTCATCGGGGAATGAATCGTCTATGGGTGGGTCATCCGTCTCGCGGGAAGATTCCGGTAGCCGGCTGAGGTGATCCGCAACTGAGTTCTCGGACCCCTTCTTATTGCGGATCTCTAGGTCAAACTCTTGAAGCAAGAGAACCCATCGAATAAGGCGCGGCTTGGCATCTTTCTTGGCCAACAAGTAACGAATGGCTGCATGGTCGGTGTAGACAATGACTTTCGCCCCCACTAGATAGGAACGAAACTTCTCGAAAGCATATACGACCGCCAATAATTCCTTCTCAGTGGTAGCATAGTTGCGCTGGGCTACATCTCGCGTCTTGCTAGCATAGTAAATGGCGGTGGTCCGTCCATCCTTCTTCTGTCCAAGCACCGCTCCTACGGCTACATCACTAGCGTCACACATGACCTCAAAGGGCAAGGTCCAATCAGGAGGTTGGATAATGGGAGCGGAGATCAACGCCTCCTTAATCCTGTAAAAAGCATCAAGACATTCCTGCGAAAACTCAAAAACAACATCTTTATTCAAGAGGTTAGTTAGAGGTTTAGAAATCTTAGAGAAGTCCTTGATGAATCTCCTGTAGAAACCTGCATGCCCGAGAAAACTCCTCACACCCTTAACAGAACAAGGAGGAGGGAGCTTCTCAATAGTCTCGATCTTAGCTCGATCGACCTCAATACCTCGATTAGAAACGAGGTGTCCTAGTACAATGCCTTCATTAACCATAAATTGACACTTTTCCCAATTCAGAACAAGGTTAGTGTCTTCACATCTTTTAAGCACTAGAGAAAGGTTAGATAGGCAATCATCAAAAGAGGATCCGTATACGGAAAAATCATCCATAAATACCTCCATGATATTCTCTATATACTCGGAAAAGATGGCCATCATGCATCGCTGGAAGGTAGCGGGTGCATTGCACAATCCAAATGGCATCCTTCGATAGGCAAATGTCCCCCATGGACAAGTGAAAGTGGTCTTCTCCTGATCATCCGGATGGATAAGAATCTGGAAGAATCCACTATAGTTGTCCAAGTAGCAAAAGTGTGAATGCTGGGCCAACCGCTCGAGCATCTGATCGATGAAGGGAAGTGGAAAGTGGTCCTTCCGTGTGGCCGTGTTCAGCTTCCTGTAATCGATGCAAACCCTCCAGCCCGTAACGGTCCTAGTTGGGATCAACTCGTTGTTCTTATTCGTCACAACGGTCATCCCTCCTTTCTTCGGAACGACATGCACCGGGCTAACCCACTTGCTGTCCGAGATAGGATAAATAATACCTGCATCCAACAACTTAAGAACTTCCTTCTTCACAACCTCCTTCATGATCGGATTTAACCGTCTTTGAGGTTCCCGTGAAGTCTTATGATTATCTTCCATTAGAATTCTATGCATGCAGAAAGAAGGCTTAATGCCAATAAGATCGTCCGTGGTGTAACCTATAGCCTTTCAATGCTTTCTCAGGACATGCATTAACTTAGACAATTCTGATTCGGAAAGGGAAGCACTAATAATAATGGGATAAGTAGAATCCTGCCCAAGAAAGACATACCTCAAGTGACTAGGGAGTTGTTTAAGCTCCACAACTGGGGGTGTCTTCTGAGGGGGATCCTTGCTTCCTCCTTCCAATGGAGTGGATTCAGAAACTGGACTTCCGGGAGTCTCAGTTGAAGTCGTCTCGCCATCGATCTCGGTCGAGGCGCAGAGGTGTTGACCGAGATGTTCTTCAGTCGCCTCGCCCAGTCCAGGAAGTGCCTCGGTCGAGGTACTGCTACTGGAACCGAAACTGGAGATCTTCGTCTCCTGGATTAGCTTATCAGTTTTAGCTCCTGGATCTTCTTCCAGTGCCTTCAAGCTCCGTATATCTGCATCACAAGAAGCATCTATACCTTCCTCTATTAAACTAAAACTTAGAACTCTTTCGAGTGGATCGTTAATAAGGATAGAGCTCACCAATTCTCTTGATTCTTCTTCATCGTAGATGTTGAAGATATCATCAGTTAGCTGCTCCCCTTTCATGGCTGCAAGTAGTGCGAACTCCACCTCATCGCCACCAATGTTGAATTTTAACTTGGCGTTCTTGCAATCTACATTGCAACCCGAAGTTGCTAGAAATGGCCTCCCGAGAATAATAGGAACAGGATAATCTGCGGGAATGTCAAGCACGACAAAATCTATAGGTAGATAGAAGTTACCTAACTTGACCGGAACGTCCTCCAAGATGCCCACAGGATGGGTGATGGAGCGATCTGCCATATAGAGTCGAATCTTGACCGGCTTGGGCTCTCCAAGTCCGATCTTCGTACATAGCTCTAGTGGAATGATGCTCACGCTAGCTCCTAGATTACAAAGGGCTTCACAAGTGACATCCCCAACTTGAATGGGAATGCTAAATGAGCCGGGATCTCTCAACTTAGGTGGCATCTTCTCCTTCATGATCTTAATAAGCTCCGAGGATTTAGATGTCATCCTAACTTCACCAAAGTCCTCCAATTTCCTTTTCCTTAATAGGATCTCCTTTAAGAATTTCCCATAGGCAGGCATTCCTAGAATAGCATCAAGAAAAGGAATGTTAATATGCAGCTTGTTCATCAAGTCAAGGAACTTACCAAAGTGCTTGTCTAGATGTGCTCTGGCTCTGGACTAAGGGAATGGAAGTGGTGGTTTGTATGCAGGAGGTGGAACATAAACTTCAGTTTTCCCCTCCGCTTTCTGTTGCTCCGCCTCGGTTGGCATCTCGGTCGAGGTGTTCTTCGACTGGATCTGGACCGAGGTGGTCTGCGTCGAACGAGGTACTGGATCTGCAGTTTTAAGTCCACTCCTCGTCGTTATGGCCATGCACTGGCCCTTAGGGTTGCTTTCCGTCTTTGCTGGAAGCTTCCCTGGATCTCTTGGCGCTTCATTCGCCCTACTTGCAAGTTGTTGTTCGAAGGACTTTTGGGCCCTCGAAAATGAAGTCATAGAATTCTCCATAGCACTAAGCTTGATCAAGATAGCCTCCAGAACTGCGTCTTTCTTTTCCGGCTGAGACGAACTTGATCCTTGCCCTTGGCTCTTTAATGGAGTAGAAGAAGAGGAAGAAGGAGAAGAGAGGAAAGGGTTAGAGGAATTATTAGAGTTGGAGTTAGAATAATCGTTACCAGGATTCTGGTTGTTTTGATTGTTCGTCCTCCAATTGTTGCTATTGGATCCTCTATTGTTGTTGGTGTAGTTGTTGTTATTGTTCCGGGAACCGTTGTTGTTGTTACGGCATCCATTGTTGTTGTTCCTTTGTCCTTGCTCTTCCTTCTTGGTTTGAGCAACCAAGAGTTCCTTCAATTGCTTCACGTCATTCTTCAAAGACGTGAGTTGATTGTTGTTGGATTGAGTCTCTTGGAAGTTGACTCTTTTAACTCCACCTTCAGCTCCTTGGTGGGTGTACTTCTCCATATGCAAGGCTTGCTTCTCAATGAAGTCCCAAGCCTCATCAATCGCCATGTCCATGAAGGTACCGGCGGAGAGTAGTTGGAGATTGAACTGGGTGCTTCCGTCCAATCCTTTGAAGTAGATCTCCAACAACTCGATCTTTGGAATCCCATGATGTGGGCAATCCAAAAGGATGTCCTTGAACCGCTCCCATGACTTGGACTAGCTCTCCTTGTCCTTCATAATGAAAGCATTGATCTTCCCTCTCATTTCAGCTGTCTTTGAGGGGGGGAAGAATTTGGTTAAGAATTCCGTCGTCATCTCCTCCCATGTGCTAATTTTTCCTGGAGGAAGAGATTGATACCAAGTAAGAGCTCTATCTTTTAAAGAAAAGTAAAAAGGTCTTAGCTTGTAGTTGTTATTTTCAATTCTGGAAGGTCGCAAGGTTTCCATCAAGATCTCGTAGTTTTGAAGATGTTGATGCGGTGACTCTTTCTCTAGCCCTCCGAATTGGCATTGGCGAATCATGGACAGAACTTGCGGTCGAAGTTCGTAGTCATGATCCGCTGGATCTCCTAGGTTCACTCCTGGACGCCTCAGTTGTTGATTAGGGTCCATACTTTGACCTAGGGTTTGCGGGATTCCTGCAAGAAGAACATCTCGGACTGGTCTCCGAGGTGGAAGTACATCGGCCGGGGCGTCAGGTACTGGAACCTGCCTCGTTCGAGGGTCAGCTACTGGGTCCTGCATCGGTCGAGGATCAACAGGAGGATCTTTCCTCGGTCGAAGTAGAATCTGGTCTCGTATGACTGCTATCTCCGCTTCAATTGCTGTAGTCCTGGTGCGATTCTCTTCTTTCTCTTGCCTTAGTTCTTCTTTGCTGAGACGTAGCAGCTCTAGCGTCTCTTTCAATTCGGCCGCAAGATCGCGGTCGTCTTGTTGGGCCATCTTCGCTTCTCTTAAGCGTCGCTTGTATGTCTTTTCTGGTTCGGGATCGTAAGGAACGATTTCCTTCCCAGTGCGGGTTCTTCGCATATACCTAAGAAAGAACCTGCAAAAGTCACTCAAGTAGAGTGGTTAGATAACACGGGGCAAGCGCCCCAAGAGCAAACCGTACCAGCTCGGTCTAGACCAAGTCCCCGGCAACGGCGCCAAAAACTTGTTCGCTCCAAAAACTTGTGCGAACCCGCAGTGTACGGGTCAATAGTAGTAAAAAGCAAGAAATTTCAGGGGTCGATCACAGGGACTCGGTGAAACAAAGTCAATAACGGTAAGCTTCGTGAATACTAACCACAAAGAGCAATTAACACAATCAAAGATGAATAAGAAGTCAAAATAAGCAAACATGCAATTCTAGGGATTAAAGCGTCTAGTTGTGGTTCCAACTCAAGATCTAAAGATAAGCGGACAAAGCTGAGATTTTGCAAGGGGAAGGTGTTACTAAAGTGGAGTAGATCACCGGGTAAGTCTCACTACTCACTAATCCAAAACCGTAACTCCTATTACCGGGTAAGTCTCAAGGAATTAAGATAAAGAACTATTACCTCAAACTAACACACCATCTAAGGGAATAGAATCAACCTTTACCGGGTAAGTCTCAGGCTAACTCACAAAGATGGGATGGAAGCACACTCAAACCCCAATAAAGGATAAACCTTTATTACCTACACTTATGATCGTTGGTACACAAACTAAGGAATTACCGGGTAAGTCTCATCCTAGGCTTGCTTTGAACCAGGAAAGGTGTAATAAGAATAGGATTTGGCAAACTCTAACACTTAACTCTCAGTTTAGGATCGGATAAGCCACCTCGGTCAGCCAAATTCCACCCCGGCCGAGGTGTTCATCGACTGAGCGAGATGCTTAGGGTTAAGGTTAAAGACTCGAACTTTCAGGGTCCTACTGTGATCTAAGATTATTCTATCATTGTTTTTCCCACAACCTTCAGCCAATCACCCTAGAATCACACAAGGAAATTAGCCACTCATCATCATTATGAAAGTATTAAATATATGGGAAGAAGGTGAATATTTGAGCAAGAAGAATTTAATGGAAAAGACTTCAATAACTGAATCAAATATCACAACAAAAGCGTTCCTTGGATAGCAATCCAACAAGAGAAGACAACAAGAAAGGGGATTGAAGACAATCTTACAAACCCTCCAAAAAGCTATAAAAGCTATGATCTTCAATCTTCCTTTAACCTTCAAAAAGGTTCTTCAAAACTCCCAACTGGAGTATGGCTGCTGCGATGTATGCTGGATCTTGTGGTATGCGAGATCTCCTCGTAAGCAAGATTTTTCGGTGTAAGCGGGATCTTGGATTTGTGGAAATCCAACCCTTTTTATAGGAAAATAACCCTCCAAAGATAAAATATCTTAGAAAGATCTTTTCCCATAAAAATAGGTAAAATATAAGATCTTCTTCCTTCCAGGAGCCAAGCCCAAAAATATAAGATCACCTTCCAAAGATAAAAGATCTCAGCCAAGAATAAAATATTCTCGCCGCGTCCTAGGTGTTCGCCTCGGTCGAGTCGGCGTCTCTGGATCACCTCGGTCGAGATGAATCTCTGGTCAACCGAGGTGAGTCATAACTGAATGTGAAATCTCTCAAAACTGGTCCAAAGTAAATCTTAATCCATGGCTATGCTTCCTGGATGGTTCCTTATGCTCCTCAATGTAGCTCCAAATGACTCATGACTCCTTTTGCTCCTTTTTGATGCAAAACGTGCCATTTTACCTACAATTACAGCAAAACTAGGTGTAGACCTCGATTCCCGCAAAGGTAGATGAAACGGTAATATAATCACATATTATACATACAAACATGCAGATTATGAAAGATAAAACGTCAAAACAAACCCCAAAATATAGACTATAATTCATGCTATCACCACGCTCTAAAATACGGCCATACTAGATTCCACGTTCTAGTCCACGGCCGTGGAACCTTGGCAAGAGAAGTGTGGTGCATTCCAGCAACTTACACGGCCGTGGAGGGTTGTGACAAACCGTGACCCATTTCCACGCTCTAAATTACGGGCGTGGAACCCTTCCACGACCGTGATCTTGGCGATCTTTTACGCAATATTTTAAGCCACGATCTTCTATGCAATGGGCCGGGCTTATATTTTTTATCTTACACTATAAAAGGACGGAAGAGGAGAGATTCCGTCACCTTCGCTTACACTTCGGCTTACCCTAGTTTTACGCTTTTGCGGAGATCGTCATTGAGAGATTTGCGCTTTGCTATTGAGATTTCCGGATTGACAGAAGAAGTGAAGATTTGGAAGATTGTTCGTAGGAAGATTTCATCTTTATCCTTAGGTTTGATTAGAAGACGGATTGACATCCCGTTCTTCGTTCTTATCTGAGATTTTGATTGCTTGTGTTATTCCGAATCCATTTATACCATTTTTCTTGATTTGTGGATTTGAGATTGGTTTGAAAGTTATTGAAGGTTTTTGGAAGTTTTCATCTTTCATTCTTTTAAACCTTGAATTTGATATCAATATGACCGTTGTTGGCTAAAACCCTTTAGCAATTCTAAGGTGAAGGGTTGATAGTTGTGGCTTAGATGATGATAGATCGATCGTAAACAGATTGGACCCTGAGAGTTAGAGAGAATCGCCGACGAACCTAATCCACGGTATGTTCTTGAGCTTCCACGGCCGTGGAACTCAAGAACTACCCGTAATTTTGTGACAGTTTACGAACCTTGCTTTTACTTTAATCTAAAGTTAAAGATTTGCTTTAACTTAGTCTTGGCTTGCCTTTTCTAGGTGATAGTGAAGCCTCAACAACCTCTACCTCGATTTCGAGTGTCACAACCTTAATCGGTTAAGTTAGTCTTGATCCTTGGATTACAAGTTTGGGTATTTGACGTTAATGTTTACCTTTAGAATCTTTCTATATTGAAGCCTCAACAACCCTTATAGGGAGTGCCTTTAGGTGAATCATATAAGGTCTTGGAACTTCACCGTACATTGCCTTACATTCGTATACCTTTGCATACCTCAACTCTGTCCTTATATCTTTAGTATATCTTGAATCGATTGCCACAGCTGGATTCTGGATCTTTAGGATTGTTGTTTTCCCAATAATTTGAAAAGCTTCATACATTTACTTGCTTGATAATCTATAATTGAATTTGTTCCCCCCAAATCCCTGTGTTCGATACTCTGGAATTCTTGCTTAACTATATCGATCCGTACACCGCGGGTTCGCTTGCTTGATTTCTAGTTTTATAATTAAAGCTTATTTGCACGCACGCTAAGTGGCGAACAAGTTTTTGGCCCCGTTGCCGGGGATTTGGTCTAGGCCAAATTCGGTTATCGGTTGTCAAGCTTGGGAGCTTCTCCCTTGTTATTTGATATCTTTTCGAGTGCATGCGCAGGTCTAGGAATAACGAAGCCTCTTACCTCTTGATTAAGAGCTTGAGAGGAATTTAAGGAGAAAGCGTAAGGAAAAGAAAATGGATGAAGAAAGAGAGTGTGATCTCCAATCGGAGTTAGCGGAAAAGGAAGCTCAACTCCAATGGAGTGAGAAGACTCGAAGAGAAGAAACGGATCGTCACCAAATGAAGGTTGATGATCTAACGGACATGATGTTCCAAATGAGGTTGGAAATAAACAACCTTAAGGAGAAAAAGAAAAGGAGGAGACCGGAAAGATCGGTTAGAGCCAACTCATCCAATGAGGATAGCGACTCCTCGATGCCACCGCTAGAGGAAATTGATCCCACGATCAATGTGAATCCATTCTTTCCACGACTAACTGGAAATCGCCGTGTTCCACCTAGGAATGCGAGGATCGAACGTGTGGATGAAGAGCCAAGAACTCTTGGCCAAAGGATGGATCCAACGCAGCAACCACGCCGTTTAGGTGTGAACTTTGATGCTGATGATGTACAAGGGTTTAGCTTCAACTCTCAAGTTATTACCATTGTTCGCCAAAATCAATTTGGTGGAACAAGTGCTGAATCTCCACACCAACATCTACAAAACTTTGAGATTATGATGGAGACAATGAAGCCTAAGAACGCAACTACCAACAGCTACAAACTCAAGCCTTTCTTCTTCTCCTTGAAGGGGAAAGCATTGTCTTGGTACCAAGCTCTTCCAAGTGGAAAGCTTGAGACATGGGAGGATCTTTCCGCGGAGTTCCTCACTAAGTTCTTTCCACCATCCAAAACAGCGGAGCTAAGAGGTAAGATTAACGCATTTTCCATGAGATCTAACGAAAGTTTGTTTCAATCTTGGGAAAGATTTCAGGATTTGCTATTGGATTGACCTCATCATGGCATATTCAAGCTTGCACTATTGGAGATATATTATAAGGGGCTGGATGTGGAGAAACAATTCAAGCTCCAATCCCTCTCATGTGGTACATTCATGGACATGAGGGAAGATGACGCTTGGGACTTCATTGAGAAGCAAGCGCGAGTCATAGAGAAGTATTCTCACCGGAAAGTGGAGGGGAATCGTGTGGATCAAGGAGCAAAGCTCACACATGAAGCTCAATCTCAAATCTTTTCTCTCAACAACGAGATTAAAGAGTTGAAGGAAGCTATCAAAACCAACTTTCCAAAGCAGCAAGGAAAAGATGTGGGTTATTTAGGAAACAACAATAACCACAACGGTGGTGAGAATACAAACCGCAACAACAACAACAACCGGAACAACAACCGGAATAATTGGAACAACAACAACAACCGGAACAAAAATTGGAACAACAATAGGGGTTCAAACAACAACAATTGGCGCTCCAATCAACAAAATTACGGTAAGTCTTATCCTTCCAATTCAGAAAATTCACTAACTCCACTTTCCTCTTCTTCCACTCCTTTGAAAAGCCAGGGGCAAACATCTAATGGTGGAAGCACTTCGGGGAAGGAGAAGCCCGATCCCATGTTGGAAACGATTTTGGGGAAGCTTCAAGGGTTGGAGACTCGCATCATCAAGGTTGATGATCACATTACTAAGGTTGATAAAGCCCAAAAGGTTTTAGAAAACCAAATGTTCAGCCATGCGGAGGAAGTTCCTAGGAATCAAGGGAAACTTCCAGGAAAAACGGAGGACAACCCAAAAGGGAGGGTGATGGCAATCACAACTAGGAGCGGCGTCACAACTACCGACCCGCAACCCAAGTTTGTAGAAGTCCCCGTTGAGAAAGAGAAAGAAAAGGGGAGGGAGAAGGAAGATGTCTACGTTCCTCCTCCAGCTTACAAACCTCCCCTACCGTTCCCGCAATCTAGAGCAAGAGCACGTCTAGACAAGCAATTCGGTAAGTTTATAGAACTCATGAGCAAATTGCATATTAACATACCTTTCATTGATGCTATTGTAGGTATGCCGGCTTATGGCAAGTTCTTAAAAGAAATCCTCTCTAACAAGCGGAAGCTAGAGGATTTCGGTGAGGTTAAGATGAGTTCGGATTCTTCGGATCTCATCAAGACCATGAAAGAGAAGATG
The DNA here is from genome assembly GCA_033239125.1 of Fagopyrum homotropicum. Taxonomy (NCBI): domain Eukaryota; kingdom Viridiplantae; phylum Streptophyta; class Magnoliopsida; order Caryophyllales; family Polygonaceae; genus Fagopyrum; species Fagopyrum homotropicum. The sequence goes on along the minus strand of BSWB01000007.1, from coordinate 50,281,458 downwards.
CCCCCAAAGCTAAAGGATCCGGGGTCATTTTGCATTCCCATAGGAGTGGGAAATGTCACATATGATGCATTATGTGACTTGGGAGTAAGTGTGAGCATCATCCCACTTGCATTATGTAGGAAGATCGGTTTAGGTGACCCTAAACCGGTGAAGATGACGTTGTACATGGCGGACCGTTCCATAACTCGTCCCGTCGGTATTGTTGAAGACGTTCCGGTCAAGCTAGGTAAATTCTATGTTCCTATAGATTTTGTTGTGCTTGACATTCCTGCAGATAGTCCGGTCCCGATCATTCTCGGAAGACCGTTTCTTGCAACATCCGGCTGCATAGTCGATTGCAAGAATGCTAGACTCGCCTTTGACATTGGAGAAGAGAAGGTAGAGTTCGTGCTTTCCACTCTAGTGAAGGAACCAATCTTTGATGAGGATATATTCAATATCCAAGATCAAGAAGGGTTATTTAGAGAGGAGGTAAGTGCTATTCTCTTCAAAGATCCTCTGCAAAAGGTTATTACTATGAATCTAATGAATGTAGGGGAAGAAGAGGAGTGCAATGAGGCAATTGAAGCCTTAGAAGCACAAGAAGAAGTGTGTGAAGAGGAGTTTGAGAAACTCCACGACGAGGCAGAAAACGTACGGATCCACGGCCATACACTATATTCCACGGCCGTGGATTTCACCAACAAAAGCGTGGCTCACTCCAGAGGGTTACACGGTCGTGGAGAGAACAGAGCAACCGTATTTCCTTTCCACGCCCAAAATCACGGCCGTGGAGAAGTCAAAGAGGCCGTAATTTTGGGTGATTCCGAAGGTAATTGTGTCTCTTCCTCAACTTCTTTTGATTCTTCTCCCATACCTTCTACACCCTTAGACACTTCTAAGGAAGCATCGGATACTCCTCAAGAACCATTGGAAACTCCGATAGTCATAGAACTAAAGCCACTTCCTACTCATCTAAGGTACGCATTTCTCGGACCTAATTCTACCTTTCCGGTAATTGTTAGTTCCGATTTAAGCATAGATGAACATAGTAAGCTCATGGTTGTCCTTAGGAAACATAGAAAAGCTTTAGGATATACTATAGAGGACTTAGTAGGAATAAAACCTTCCCTATGCATGCACAAGATATTAATGGAAGAGGACTTTAGGACTTCAAGACAACCTCAAAGGCGGTTGAATCCGACCATGAAGGAGGTTGTCAAGAAGGAAATTCTTAAACTTCTTGATGCAGGTATCATCTACCCTATCTCCGATAGCAAGTGGGTGAGTCCGGTTCAAGTGGTTCCGAAGAAGGGAGGAATGACGGTCATCACCAACAAGAATAACGAACTCATTCCTACCCGAACCGTAACAGGATGGCGGATGTGCATAGACTACCGCAAGCTAAACAACGCGACGAGGAAGGATCACTTCCCACTACCCTTCATCGATCAAATGCTCGAAAGGTTTGCACAACATTCGCATTTTTGCTATCTTGACGGTTATAGTGGTTTCTTTCAGATTCTGATACACCCGGATGATCAAGAAGACCACATTTACGTGCCCGTGGGGTACGTTTGCTTATAGGAGAATGCCGTTCGGGCTTTGCAACGCCCCAACCACCTTTCAAAGGTGCATGATGGCCATCTTCTCCGAATATATAGAGGAAATCATGGAGGTTTTTATGGATGACTTCTCCGTTTATGGTTCCTCTTTTGACAATTGTCTTTCTAACCTTGCTCTTGTATTACAAAGGTGTGAAGACACTAACCTAGTTCTTAATTGGGAGAAGTGTCAATTCATGGTGAAGGAAGGCATTGTATTAGGACACTTAATCTCTAGTAGAGGGATTGAGGTGGATAAAGCTAAAATAGAGACTATAGAAAAGCTTCCTCCCCCAACTTCGGTGAAAGGGATAAGAAGTTTTCTAGGACATGCTGGATTCTATAGGCGTTTCATAAAGGATTTCTCTAAAATATCAAAGCCGCTAACTAATCTATTGATGAAGGATGCAGTTTTTGAGTTTTCGCAGGAATGCTTGGATGCGTTTAACATGATTCGGGAAGCTCTAATTTCAGCCCCAATTATCCAACCTCCGGATTGGAATCTCCCCTTTGAGGTTATGTGCGATGCAAGTGACGTAGCTATAGGAGCTGTTCTTGGACAAGGAAAGGAAGTGCGAACCCATGCCATATACTACGCTAGCAAGACGCTAGATGAAGCGCAGCTCAACTACGCCACTACGGAAAAGGAATTTTTAGCCATTGTCTATGCAATTGACAAATTTCGCTCTTATCTTGTAGGTGCAAAGGTGATTGTGTACAAGGATCATGCTGCGATCCGGTATCTCCTTGCAAAGAAGGATGCGAAGCCAAGGCTAATTAGATGGATTCTTCTCCTACAAGAATTCGATCTAGAGATCCGTGATAAGAAGGGTTCGGAAAATTCTGTTGCGGATCATTTGAGTCTCCTAACACATCTAGAGGACGACCATCTACCTATAGATGACTCCTTCCCGGACGAGCATTTACACATTATAGAGGAGTGCATCGAAGTAATCTCCAAAGGTAACGAACCATGGTTTGCTGATTTTGTTAACTATTTGGTTTGTCAGGAAATACCGCCTGGATTGTCCTACGCACAAAGAAAGAAGTTCTTTAAGGATGTTCGGGAGTACTTTTGGAATGAACCTCTCCTCTTTAAGAGAGGTCCGGATGGCATTATTCGGCGATGTGTGCCGGAAGATGAGATGCAAAGTGTCATCCGCCATTGTCATTCACTACCATGTGGAGGACACGCTAGTTCAAACAAGACTAACGCTAAGTAAGGTATTGCAATCTGGATTCTTTTGGCCTACACTATTTAAAGATGTGCAAACCTTTGTTTCCTGCTGCGATGCTTGTCAAAGAACAGGAAATATATCTAGGAGGAATGTGATGCCTCTCAACAACATCCAAGAGGTGGAGATCTTCGACGTTTGGGGAGTAGACTTTATGGGACCATTCCCATCATCTTGTGGAAACCAATACATACTTTTAGCGGTTGATTACGTTTCAAGATGGGTTGAAGCGATTGCCTCTCCCACCAATGATGCCATGGTGGTGGTTAAGTTCTTTAATAAGACCATTTTCCCACGATTTGGGACACCACGGACTATCATTAGTGATGACGGCTCTCACTTCATTGTCCGGCGCTTTGAAGCTCTTCTAGCTAAGTATGGGGTGACTCACAAGATCGCCACCCCTTATCATCCACAAACTAGTGGACAAGTTGAGATCTCAAACCGAGAGATCAAAGGAATCCTAGAGAAGACGGTTTCAAGGACTAGGAAGGATTGATCTTTGAAACTAGATGACGTATTGTGGGCGTACCGGACTGCGTATAAGACTCCCATCGGAACCACACCATACAACCTAGTGTATGGGAAGTCTTGCCATTTACCGGTAGAGTTGGAGCACAAGGCATTTTGGGCAATCAAGTGGCTAAATTTCAGCATGAAGGAAGCGGGAGAGAAGCGTCTCTTGGACCTAAATGAGCTTGAAGAATTCCGCTTGAACGCTTATAAAAACGCCAAAATCTACAAAGAAAGAGCAAAGCGTTGGCATGATAAGCATATCATTCCAAAGGACTTCAAAGAAGGAGATCAAGTTCTCCTCTTCAATTCAAAGCTTCGTCTCTTTCCAGGTAAGCTTAAATCTCATTGGACCAGACCCTTTATAATCAAACGTATTTTCCCCCATGGTGCAGTTGAAGTATGGGGTGAAGCGGGCGGAAGCTTTAAGGTGAACGGTCAACGACTCAAGAAGTATACACCGGAACTCCAAGCTGAAGAGTTCGCGCCCACCGCACTCGAATAAGTGCGAATTTGGTCTAGCTACGGACCTTAAACAAAGCGCTTCTTGGGAGGCAACCCAAGGTATTGCATTTACGTTTTTGTTTTTGATTCATAGATTAACTTAGTTTAGAAGTTTTTGCTTTGTTTTGCCTTCGATACCTTCCGGTATGTTCGTGTTTTTGGATGTAGGAACAGTGGAAAAGGAAAGGGGAAGAGAAAGTTTGAAGAAAAGTGACGAAACTTGGACTTTGGAGGATTACAGAGAGTTCCACGGCCTAAACCACGGCCGTGACAGCTACAGTGACCGTAATTTTCAAAATCCTGAGAAAAATCACCAAAACCACGGTTCCGTACATTTCCACGGCCGTGGAATCCCTCGAAAGACCGTAATTTTCCAAAATTTTTACGGTCACTATATAAACCACGTTTTTTCACAAAACACAACACCACATACCCAAACCACGCCCAAAAACGCCGATTTGCTTCCCCTCACCTCAAATCTTCATTCGTTAATCGTTTTTAACGTTTCTTTGGCCAAAACAGAAGCAAATCCGATCACCAACAAGATCCAAGCAACAATTCGAGCGGCAAACCACCGAGGAAAGCAGAATTCGGATTTAAAAATCTGAAAACCTAGGTTTTTTCGCTCTTCTCTATCTTTGTCGATTCAGACTTGCATTTGCTAGAATTTTTAGGAATAACTGATTGGAATTGGAAGAGAATTAGTCTAGGACTGCTGCTGTTGAGTTTGGTGATTGATTGTTGAGTTTTGAGAAATTTCGAGAAGAACCACGGTCACTGTACGTTCCACGGCCGTGGAATACCAAGAACAGACCGTGGTTTCTGCCAGAATATGGATTTTGTGAGGAGAGTGTCCGGTAGGAATAAGGACAAGAATAAGGACAAAGATAAGAGTAAGAAAAGGAAGGGCAACCCCTCTTCCTCTTCTAGAGCACCACCACCTTCATCCCCTTCACCTCCATCATCACCATCATCACCATCACCACCTCACCCTAGGATCCCTACCATTCATGAGGATCATCTCGATGCCTTAGAGAGGATCCATAAGAGAGCGGTCATAGGACCTAGGTACCTACTGTTGGAGGAGTTAGAGCCTCTACATGTCATAGGGGACATCACTTGGCTCTTGGATAGAGCCGGATTAGTCATCTTCTCCGCTATTCGGGAAGATGCATACGAGGAGATTACGAGAGAGGTTGTGGTTTCCTTTGAGCACAACCATGTTGACAGGACAGTTTCTTTCCGGCTGATGGAAAGAAACTATGTTTTCTCCATCCGGGATTTTGGAGCCTTCTTTGGGTTCCACGAGACCTTCAATGGTCGTTTCCCCAGTGGCGTGTACGCCAAGGATTTCTGGGAAGAGATCGCTATGATCTATGCCAGCGAGGACCGCTGACAGCCAGCTAATACCAAGGCTAAGTTGATGTATCACTTAGCCTTGAAGATTGCTCACAGGGTACTTTTTGAGTGTCTCTTCCCTAGGACGGAGACACCTCAAAAGATCAAGAGAGATGAGCTCTTTCTTCTCTACTGTATGCTATACGGTAGACCTGCTGACTGCGCCATCCTCTTAGCTGCTACCATGAGCAAGCTAAAGAATAAGAGGGTTGGAAACATTGGATATGGTGAGATAGTCACCCACCTTGCTAGGGCATTAGGGGTAGATTTCTCCGCCTGCACACGTATTGCTGCTGTACCCCTAGGACTTCAGGCCCTTATGACTAGAGGCCTCATCTTCCCCACCCATAGAGGTCCACCATCTGCTGCTATGCCGTGGGAGAGTAGGACAGGGAGAGGCATTGAGTGGCTCCCTGAGTATTCCATTATGGCTGGACGCCATAACTGGAAGGCGACGTTCGCTGCCATGCATGCGAACAGATTGGTAGCCCCTCCCTACATTCCCCCACCACCAGTTGTAGAGGATGAGGAGATGAGAGATGATTATGAGGGAGGAGGAGGAGCTGAGCAGGACTTTGGCACATTCCCAGATCAGCCGGACGCAGTTCCCGCCATGCCTAGGCATTCTCCCCGCCCCGCTAGAGCTTCAGGATCATCCTCTCGCCGTGCCAGTGTCAGCGAGAGGCCCACTTGGATGGAGTCCCCTCCTTCGTGGTGCGGAGTTCCACCACCATGGTCTACACAGCCACCACCACCAACTGCACCAGCACCTTCCGATGCGCTGGCATGATACAGCCAGCCGCCTGGCTGGTACGAGCAGTTGCCAGAGTGGGTTACCGACCTTTCCAGCAAGGTTGGAGCTTTGGAGATCCGCGCTGACGCTAGGGATGCACGTGTGGATGACCTTAACCACATGATGAGAGATGTATACCGCCAGCAGTTTGGGCGGTACTATGATCCTAGCATCTCTCCATTTCCACCACCGCCTCCACCGCAGTGATGACTTGCATGATCGACAGCTTTAGCCGCTCCACCACCGTTTTGTGAGTTCTTTTTCTTTCTTTCTTTTCTTCTTTTTCTTTTCTTTGAACATTAGGGACAATGTTTGTTCCAAGTATGGGGTGGGGTGTGACTAATAGTTTGTAATAACTCTTACTCACTTTTGTATGCTTCTATTAAGACTATCTTGCATGTTTCATTCTATTGTTACACGTTTCATTATTGCATTGCATGAAAAAGAATTTGAAAAACCCATAAAAATTAGAAAATTTTGAAAATTTTGTGCTTCTAAGGATAGAGATGATTTCTATGATAATCACCACTTGTGAATTGAGTTTTGATGACAATCGCATGCTTAAACAAATAGTGAGTTGAAAAGAAATTGAATGAGTTGATTATCTCTCTTTTGCAAATTTCATAATGTGGTGAATGTTACTTAAATCATGTTGAGGAATTAAGGTTGAAATCACATAATAAGTTCTTATGCTTCTTTTTGAGATGATTAAGGCAATTCGATTTTTTTTCTTCTTTCTTTGATCATTTAGCCCCTCATTGAAATAATGACCTCCTTTACCTATCCGGGAATTTGGAGGAGTTGAATGAAAAAGGCATGTTTGATGTGGGAGGGCCATGAAAGCAATATTTTGCATTCAAAGGAATAGAAAGAAATTATAGGTTTGGGGAAGTCAATCATGATGATGAGTAACTCGGCACCATTTACATAGCCGGGTGTTTGTGTCTTGCCAAAGTCGGATTGAGTGATTCCTAGCGGATTATGGTATGTGCGCTAAGGGTTTGAGGCATCTCATAAAAATTGAGAAACGCCAATCTCCTAGGCTTCGGTTTTTGTGCACCTCTATCCATAACTCCAAAAGTAAAGTCGAAAAATGAAAAGAAAGAGCGAAGCTCTAAGTTGAAAGTGTTGTGGAAACCGCATGAGAAGAAGAAAAGAGTAGTTATCCACTTTCCCGGATTCATGCACCACATTCCTTAAAGTTTTCCTTCCCTTTCCACATTCTAGACCTTGTTTGAAAGTCCTTAAGATCAAAAAATGTTATATGGCTTGGTGATCTAAATTGAAGTTTCTTATGATTGATTTTGATAATGTTTGAAGGTTATGAGGTTTACATGGAAGTTTAATTAATTCATGAGCTTTCTTTACTCTTTACTCTTTACTCTTTGATTATGTATATGAAAGTCTTATAAACGAATGAAGCAAGATTTGAGAATGATCTATTGATTAGAAGACACATTCATCCAAAAGAAGTTTTGCTTTGAGAAGGTACACATATTTCATCCTAACTTGAGTTTTAAAGCTTTTGAAAGACCTTGCTTAGGGACAAGCAAGTGGCAAGTATGGGGTTATTTGTTAGCATGAAATATTGCGATATTTTAGGCACGTTTTCCAAGTGTATTTCATCCATATTGATAGTCATTGATAAAGCATTGAAGTATTTGTGAGTTAGTTTATCTATTTTGTCGATATAGAGGTCTACATAAGCTTTGTGTTGATTGTAGGCAATTAAGAGCTAATTCCGAATGAATTGAGAAAGAATGGAGTTTGATTGAGCATGTCCAAGGATTGAGGACATCTCTAGGAGCTAAGGATGGTGCTAACTTGAAGAATAGCACGAGGATGAGGAAAATTACGATCTACCTCTAAACCACGCTCTAAAATACGGCCATACTAGATTCCACGTTCTAGTCCACGGCCGTGGAACCTTGGCAAGAGAAGTGTGGTGCATTCCAGCAACTTACACGGCCGTGGAGGGTTGTGACAAACCGTGACCCATTTCCACGCTCTAAATTACGGGCGTGGAACCCTTCCACGACCGTGATCTTGGCGATCTTTTACGCAATATTTTAAGCCACGATCTTCTATGCAATGGGCCGGGCTTATATTTTTTATCTTACACTATAAAAGGACGGAAGAGGAGAGATTCCGTCACCTTCGCTTACACTTCGGCTTACCCTAGTTTTACGCTTTTGCGGAGATCGTCATTGAGAGATTTGCGCTTTGCTATTGAGATTTCCGGATTGACAGAAGAAGTAAAGATTTGGAAGATTGTTCGTAGAAAGATTTCATCTTTATCCTTAGGTTTGATTAGAAGACGGATTGACATCCCGTTCTTCGTTATTATCTGAGATTTTGATTGCTTGTGTTATTCCGAATCCATTTATACAATTGTTCTTGATTTGTGGATTTGAGATTGGTTTGAAAGTTATTGAAGGTTTTCGAAAGTTTTCATCTTTCATTCTTTTAAACCTTGAATTTGATATCAACTTGACCGTTGTTGGCTAAAACCCTTTAACAATTCTAAGGTGAAGGGTTGATAGTTGTGGCTTAGATGATGATAGATCGATCGTAAACAGATTGGACCCTGAGAGTTAGAGAGAATCGCCGACGAACCTAATCCACGGTCTGTTCTTGAGCTTCCACGGCCGTGGAACTCAAGAACTACCCGTAATTTTGTGTCAGTTTACGAACCTTGCTTTTACTTTAATCCAAAGTTAAAGATTTGCTTTAACTTAGTCTTGACTTGCCTTTTCTAGGTGGTAGTGAAGCCTCAACAACCTCTACCTCAATTTCGAGTGTCACAACCTTAATCGGTTAAGTTAGTCTTGATCCTTGGATTACAAGTTTGGGTATTTGACGTTAATGTTTACCTTTAGAATCTTTCTATACTGAAGCCTCAACAACCCTTATAGGGAGTGCCTTTAGGTGAATCATATAAGGTCTTGGAACTTCACCGTATATTGTCTTACATTCGTATACCTTTGCATACCTCAACTCTGTCCTTATATCTTTAGTATATCTTGAATCGATTGCCACAGCTGGATTCTGGATCTTTAGGATTGTTGTTTTCTCAATAATTTGAAAAGCTTCATACATTTACTTGCTTGATAATCTATAATTGAATTTGTTCCCCTCAAATCCCTGTGTTCGATACTTTGGAATTCTTGCTTAACTATATCGATCCGTACACTGCGGGTTCGCTTGCTTGATTTCTAGTTTTATAATTAAAGCTTATTTGCACGCACGCTAAGTGGCGAACAGTAAACTGAAACCTCAACTCAAATAAGGATCAGGAAAGGGCTCGCCTCGCTCAGTTTATGTACCATCTCGGTCCAGATGTTTCACGACTGACCAAGGTGTTCGTTGGTTAAGGTAAAGGCTCGAGCTTTCAAGGTCCACTGGGGTAAAGGCTCATTCTTTCATCGTCTTTCCCACAACTTTCAGCCAATCACCCTAGAATCGCATAAAGAACTTAGCCAACAATCATCATAATAACAATAATCATATATATATATATATAAAGGAATCAATATTCAAACAAGAAAACCTTAACACAAAGGTCTCAATAACTGAATCAAACAATCAATCAAACAAACAAACTGCGTTCCTCAACCACAATTAGAAAAGACAACAAATCAAATCAAACTAAGAAAATCTTACAACTTCCTTCAAACTGGCTTCCTTCTTTCCTTGATCTTCAACCTTCCAAACTTCCTTCCAAATTTCCTTCAATTCTTCCTGAATCCTTGATCCGGAAATTCCGAGATTTCGAGATAATTTCTCTTCAGCAAATCAACCTCTTTATATAGGAGAATCACCTTCCTAAGATAAGATATCTTAAAAGGCAATTTCCTTCTATAAAATATCTTCCAATCTTCCAAAATATATCAGCCAAAAAGATATGCTTCCTTCAGAAATCCATCCTAAAATATGGAAAATTCACTTTCTAAAAATAGGGGATCTCAGCCAAAAATAAAGATCTCGTGTCCCGTCATTAGTTCGCCTCGATCCAGCCTATCCAGAAGATCACCTCGGCGGAGGTGGCACTGCAGCCAACCGAGGTGAATCTCAGTTAAGCGTCAATCTCTCTAATCTAGTCCAAAATCAATTTTCCATCTAATTTCCATGGTTCCTGAGCCTTTCTTATAGCTTCCCAATTGTTCGCCACTTAGCGTGCATGCAAATAAGATTTAAATTTATAAAACTAGAATCAAGCTAGCGAACCCGCAGTGTACGGATCGACGTAGTTAAGCAAGAATTTTAGAGTATCGAACACAAGGATTTGGGGGGTTAAATCCAGTTATAAATTGTCAAGCAAGTAAATGTATGAAGCTTTGCAAATATTGGGAAAACAGCAACCCTAAAGATCCAGGTATCTAATTGTGGCAATCGATTCAAGATATACTATGCGTATAAGGACAGAGTTAAGAGTTGCAAAGTTATGCTAAGGTAAAGCAATGTACGGTGAAGTTCCAAGGCTTTATATGAGTTATCTAGAAGTACTCTCTATAAAGGCTGTTAAGGCTTCAGTATAGAAAGGATCTAAAGACAAGAATTAATCTCAAATACCTAAACTTTTAACCCAAGGATCAAGACTAACTAAACCGATTAAGGTTGTGACACTCGAAATCGAAGTAGAGGTTGTTGAGGCTTCACTACTACCTAGAAAAGGCAAGCCAAGACTAAGTTAAAGCAAATCTTTAACTTTGGATTAAAGTAAAAGCAAAGTTCGTAAACTGATGTAAATTACAGGTGGATCTTGAGTTCCACGGCCGTGGAACCTCAAGAACAGGTCGTGATTTTGGTTCGTCGGCGAATCTCTCTAACTCTCAGGGTCCAATTTGTTTACGATCGATCTATCATCATCTAAGCCACAACTATCAACCCTTCACCTTAGAATTGCTAAAGGGTTTTAGCCAACAACAGTCATTATGATATCAAATTCAAGATTTAGAAGAATGAAAGATGAAAACCTTTGAAAACCTTCAATAAACTTCAAATCAATCTCAAATCCACAAACAAGGGTATAATGTATATCAGATTTGGAATAACACAAACCAATCACAATCCTTGATAAGAACGAAGAGCGGGATGTCAATCCGTCTTCTAATCAAACCTAAGAATAAAAGCGCAACTTCCAAATCTTCAAGCTTTCGTAAATCTCCGTTGCAAAATTGCAATCCTCCGCACGTCCAATGAAACCCTAGGCACGTGCAAGAAAGCGTAAGTGAATGTGTCGAATTCTCTCTCCTTCAGTACTTTTATAAGGAAAGATAGAATAACCGTCCGGCCCATATGCGTTGATAATGTGTCCATATTTTATTCGTCAAAAGATTGCCTAAATCACGGTTTCATGGAGTTCCACGGCCGTGGTTTAGAGTGTGGAAGTGGATTACGGTTCTTCACAACTTCCACGACCGTACTTTATACCGTGTAACTCTCTGGAATGCTCCACGTTCATGTTGCCAAATTCCACAGCCGTGGTTTAGAGCGTGGACTTCATTACGGCCGTATTTTAGAGCGTGGAAGCATAGATTGCTCGTAATTCCCTTTGTTTCGTGCCATTCCTCATCCTAGCATCTTCCTTGGCTTCTTTGTGGTGTCCTCAATCCTTGGATGTGCTCAATTCATCTCCATCCTCTCTTAATTCGTTCGGTTTTAGCTCTTATTCGCCTACAATCAACACAAAGCTTATGTAGACCTCTATATCAACAATATAGACGAACTAGCTAACAATTGCTTCAATGCTTTATCAATGAACACTATAATGGATGAAAAACATCTAGAAAATGTGCCTAAAATATCACAATATTTCATGCTAACACAATGCTCCAGAATGTAGCTCCAATGACTCCTTAGCTTCCTTAGCTCCATTTCGTTCCAAAACGTGCTATTTTCCCTACAAGTACAAGGAAACTAGGTGTAGACCTCGATTCTCGCAAATGTAGACAAAGAAATATAATGATCAAAGAATATACATCCATACATGCAGATTTATGAAGATAAAATGTTCAAACCAATCCCAAAACATAGACTATAATACATGTTATTAAGAGGTCCAATAGGATAAGCCTAAATGAGTTCCAATGGAAAATCTTAGAAGGGAATATTCCACATATTTCTTTTATTATTCATAATAAAAAGTAGTGGAAATGTTGTCAAAATGGGCAAGCTTCATGCCAAGACAAGGCATGCCGCTTGCCGGGCCATCTTAGACGGAGGCGCAAATTTCATCGGTATCCAGGGGCGTATCATTCTCCTCCTCTTGGATGTGAAAAGTCCCCTTTGCACCATCGTCAAAGAGTGGATCAACATTGGAAGCAAGACCCTTGGCGTTAAACATCGGGTGCACACCGTAGGAGTCGGGAGACTTGAACTTGTAGTCTTTCAAGAGGGTGGCACTGTGGAGGTTATCGAATATGCCAGCAAGGTGCGGGATCGAGTACCGGGAATGGATTGATTTCGGTCTTTGATTACACCAAAATTCTTTGAATTGGTTCTCACTGCCTCGAATGGGTTGCAATTCGGGTTGTAGATTATTGTACCTAATGAGAAAAACTCCGGATCTGGTTGTTCAAACATGTAGTCCGTCATGATGGTCTTACTGTGAAGTTTTTCTTACGATTGTGTCAATGCCCTTGAAGTTAAATTTCGGGTGCATGACGAATAGATTAAGGGAAAATTCGGGTGGTAGACTACTGAAATAACGAGGACAAACTCTGAACCAGGAGGCTCAAACTTGTACTCTATTAAAATGGTGGCTCCTTGGAGTTTGTCTATCATGCCGTCAAGAACCGTGATGTTGAATGATGACATGAATTATGACCATAATTTAGACATGCATTTAGGTAGATTTTCCCTTTGTTTTGCATGCATAGACATAAATCCATATCATTTGAACTCATATTTATATATTTTGCTAGAATAGATTTCTACACGGATTCTTGTTGCAGTTTGTAGTAGCCTTTTATTCTTTAGGACCCCGCGACGGCACTAGTTCCTTCCCGCGGACGCGGGCCGCCGCAGACGCGAGATTACAGGACCGCTCGCAGCATAGACGGTGGTCCTGCCTTCTTCTTTGACTTTTCTTTCCACTTTCTTCCATTATAAGATCCATATCTCTCCTCCTGATGAGGGTTTCCCTCATTCTAGGTTTCTTCTTCTCCTTCTTCTCCTTCCCATTCTTCTTTTTTTCCTCCTTCACTAGAATTTTTCTCCTTGGTTTGATTTTAAATCTTCTTCAAGTTGCAAGTATGCTTGATGATATTGAGGGAGATGGTTGTTGTTGCTGTTGTGGTTTGCTGAAACACTCTTAGCCTTGATTGATCTTGTTCTAGTTCAGCTACAAAAGAGGGTAAGCCTCCCTTCTCTTCTTTCTTTCCTTCTTCCCCTTTCTTTGTGTTTTCCACAAGAGTTGATCTTGTGATTGTTTATGGATGTTCTGGACATGTAATTATATGTATAAGTTTGGTTTCTAGCATTGTTTACTCCCAGAAGTGGAGCAGTGAAGAGTTGGAGATTAAAATTGTCGAATAGCTTGTAGAAGCTGCCCTCTATCAAGGAAAATGCCCCATGCGGTTTGTCATCGCGGCCCCTGCGGCTAGAGCGTGTCACCGCCCCTGCGGCACCTTCTCCCCGATGTTGCGGCTTGTCAATGCCCTCGCGCCTATTCCTTTCCGCGGGTGCGCCTTCCGTCAGGACTTACCAAGTGTTGGTATGTGTCCTTCCATCCCATGTGCTATGGTTTAGTGAGAGCATACTAAGAGATGTATGAGAGTGTAATAATGATATCATAATATGGATGTATGTCTTGATGTGGCTTTGAGGTTTAGTATGATATTCGAGGTTTATACGATGTTTATGATCCGTATTGATCCCTTGGGTCTAGGTGTGATCCTTTTGATTGAGGATCACACCTAGAGGATTGCTACGGAAATTAGAGGATTGATCGTAGTTGAGGAATATATTGTGACTCAGGTAAGTCCGTATTACTTACTTAGCTGCATTCCTATATTTGATGTATGCATGAGTGGTGATTGTTATATGCTTTATAGCATGCGATTATGACTACTACCGACATGATTGGCCCCTTGAAGCGGGCGGTGATAACCTTTCTCTTTCATCTCTAAGGAGTTTGAGAGGTTCTTTGAGGGTAGGCAAGACCTGGTATATGGGCAGGGTACATTTTCAGCCCATATGGTATACGCGGCGTACGCTTGATTCCACTCCAGATGGCTATAGGACCTAGAGGCGAGAATGATATACTTCTCGTGTCACAATCATAAATATGGTTTGAGTGTATAACTTTATAAAGATAATTAAATGGGTAAATGTGTGATAACATGCTTGGTGTTTATCATTATTCTAATGTGTCTATGTGCTTATGCATTATCTTATATATGAATTGTTAGATAACGGTTTCATACCGTGTTGTAGATCATTTGCAGGTTAGGAAGACTGCTGAGTGATCTGGAGGAGTGATCGGCCGAGGACTTCGGTACATCTAGGATGTTATGCGCTTTTGGTTTGTGTAATATGTACGTTGTGGATGTTTGTACTCGGCTGTGGGGTTTTGTATATATATTGATACTTGATGTTTCGGTCTTATAAAGGGTGTTTTATATTTATTTGTACCTTGTTGTAAGATCAGTGAACTTGTTGTCAGCTAGGGTCAGGACCCATTGTGAGGTCCTAGTCCAGTAGCACTCCGAGTCCTATGGAAATAGGGTGTTACAAACATGGTATCAGAGCCTTAGGTTGACAACAATGACACTTGTTATCTTCTTGAAAGGCCGAATAGATAAAAATAAACGAAACCCGAAAGGGGTCTGAGTTTTCAAAAATAGTTTTTGTTATAAACCCAGTTCACAGTCGATTTAAGATAGAATGTACGGGAAGTCATCATTCTTTCCATGGATCTCAACAGTTTAGTTATATATATATATATATATATATATATATATATATATATATATATATATATATATATATATATATATATATTTGTGTGTGTATACTAGATTGCGTGTATTGTGGATCTCGTATATGTATATATGATATTAGTTATCCTTATACGTTAGATATGTGTATACCACAGATGGCTCGGACTAGAGCAACATCTACAATAGGACGAGGTAGAGGTAGACCCTTTCTTCCTCCGATAGTTATATGCTAGGGACAAGTTCCCATAGCTGATCCACCTGCAGCGGAGGATACACCCGAGGAGGTTGCTGAGAGCATCGTTCCTGAGACTGGGAACGGGATGACAGCAAGATAGAGATGTCATCTCGTGCAGTCAAACGATTCAGATCATGTTTCGATGAGGGAACTAGAGTTCCGCGCTTATATCCGGCGCGTTGAGGAGGCTTCCACGGCATGTAGATGTGCCCCGGATTTACCATCAGATATGGGATCTTCTGCGATGTCCCATGGAGCTAATTAGGTGCCAATCATACCGGGACGAGTTGCTGAGGTTGCTAGGACTCAAGAGGAGCCTAGAGGACCGTGACATGATTCTTGGTTGAAGGCTTTTCACCTAATGGGAGACCCTCTTTCACTAAAAAGGTGGGCTTGGAGGTCGAGTTGTGGATTGGCATGTAGACTCAACCCTTGAGTCTATTAGATGTCTAGAGGATAGACGGATGGAGTTAGTACAAACTCTATTCCGTGATTTATCCCAACATTGGTGAAGGACCATGCGGAGTCGAGTCACCTGCTATGGCCAAATGAGGAGTTTGATCAGAGAGCGTTTCTGCCCTGCCTCACTGAAGAGGGAGAAACTGCAGGATTTTGTCGAGGCTATTTTTCAGGACGTTCCTGTATCCGAGGCGATCAGGAAGTTCCAGGAGGAGCTGGAGTTACTGGGTCCAGTTGCACCTCCAAAGGACCAGCATTTATATATGTTCTCCCGCTAACTGAGGGAGAGTACCCGTTCATACATGGCGGGTTTCCACTGTGATTCCCTGATAGATTATCAAGACAAAGCCTTGGCTTACAAGCAAGAGCGAGCTGAGAATAGAAGGACTTCTCAGACCGGAGGGTCTGAGAAGATAGAAGACTGGTCAGACCAGTGGTGGTGTTGGAGCGTCAGGTTCAGGACGGAGCCAGAGACGCTAGAGTTACCCCTCCACCACAAAGGTTACGAATAGGGGACGACAGTGTTACAACAACTGTGATTCTGGACATATGCGGCCTTAGTGTCCGCGATCACTAGTGAGTTGCTACTCTTGTGGAAAGCCAGGTCATCGAGTTGTTTATTGTTGACAGAGCAATTCTTCATCTCAACAGGGTTCTTCTCGTGCTAGTGTTGTTGGAGGTGGACAAAGGTCGTCTCAGTATTAGTCACCGGGACAACAGCAGTGAGTCCCAGATCATACTACTCAGGATTTTGTACCAAGACCCAGTAGAGGCAAGGACGTGCTGGAGGTACCACGGATACGAGAGGGGCACCCGCTCGCGTTTTTGAGTTGCGGAGTATAGAGGAGCCTCAAGCACCAGCTACTACAAGTACCATTCGTATTAATGGTTTACCTAATAGAGTTCTTTTTGTTACGGGTGCTACGCAATGATTTATTTCCGATGCATGTGTTGAGTGTTTGGCTCTAGATACAATTGAGGGGATACCCTTTATTATAGGGTTACCCGATGGTAGTATATAGGGTCAGAGGTACCCGCGAGATACGTGATTGTCCCATTTGTTTGGGGACTCGTGTTTGACATGTAGACTTTTTTGTCATGTCGTTAGAACATGAGGAAGTCATTTTAGGTATGGATTGGATGGACCGGCGTGGTGTGGTCTTAGATATTGGTAGATGGACCGTGTCGGTCACTACCGCGACGGGTCAAATTGAAGTTTTCCGATGTTGGGATTTTGGAAAATATAGTTCGGTCAACAGCGTAGTCCGAGCGGCGAGGCTGATTGTACAAGGTTCCGAGGCCTTCTGGTGTTATGCCATGAAGGAAGGTGAGAGTCCAACATTACAGGACATTCTCATTGTGTGCGAGTTCACCAACGTTTTTGACGAGCTATTCGGCTTGCCGCCACAACGGAGCGTAGATTTCGGCATTGAGTTAGAGCCTTGGACGAAACAAATCTCGAAGGCACCATACCGTATGACACCTGTCAAGTTGCTGGAGTTGTAGAGGCAAATCGATGAGTTGGTAGAAATGGGCTTTATTCGCCCTAGTGTTTCTCCATGGGGTGCGCCGGTCCTCTTCGTGCGGAAGAAGGACGGATCGATGAGGTTGTGCATCGGTTATCGAGAGTTGAAGAAGGTGACCATCAAGAACAAGTACCCGCTACCCCGCATTCATGACTTGCTGGATTAGCTACAAGGAGCTTTTGTGTTTTCCTATATTGATCTGGAATCCGGATATCACCAACTGAGGGTGAGAGAGTAGGATGTTCCCAAGACGGCATTTCGGACTCAATATGGCCACTACGTGTTTGTAGTGATGCCATTTGAGCTCACGAATACGCCCGCTGTCTTTATGAAGTTGATGAATGGCATCTTCATCGACTTTCTGGATCAGTTTGTGGTGGTCTTCATAGATGGCATCTTGGTGTACTCTCATAGCAGAGAGGAACATGCGGGACATTTGAGGACGGTGTTGCGAGTCTTGCAGGATAGAGAGTTATATGCAAAGCTCTCTAAGTGCGAGTTTTGGATGTGTGAGGTGACCTTTCTAAGTCATGTGGTTTTGGCCGAAGGCGTCAAGGTTGTCCAGGGAAGAGTGAGGTTGTTGCAACATGGACGACTCCGACCAATGTCAATGAAGTACGTAATTTTCTTAGCTTAGGCAAATATTACCGTAGATTTGTGGAAGCGTTTTTTGTGATTACTCGACCACTTACTAGTCTGTTGAGGAAGACTACCCACTTTATATGGTCCGAGCCGTGTACTTAGAGTTTTGAGGAGCTGAAGTGACGTTTGATATCCGCTCCTATCTTAGCACAGCCGGAGGGCACATATGATTTTTTTGGTTTATGGTGACGCTTCCAGGCTTGGCTTGGGTTGTGTGCTGATGCAGCGAGGTAGGGTAATCGCCTATGCGTCTCGACAGTTGAAGATATATGAGGAGAATTACCCGATTCATGACCTCGAGTTAGTTGTGGTAGTTCATGCCTTGAAGATCTGGCGGCATTACTTGTATGGAGTTTCATGCCAAATCTTCACAAACCATAAGAGTTTGAAATATTTTTTTACTCAGCGGGATCTGAATAACTGCCAGAGGAGGTGGCTAAAACTGATTAAGGATTTTTGAACTTGAGATTCTGTATCATCCTAGGAAGGCAAATGTTGTCACCGACGACCTTAGCAGGAAGACGCCTAAAGAAAAGGCGATTGCGCGACTGAGGGTTTAACCTCAGTTATAGAGGGATCTAGCGTTGCTAGATTTGGACATTCAGTTTCCAGATGAAAACGGTCATCTGTCTACTTTAGAGGTTGTACCTCATCTGTTGGGAGAAATCCAAAAAAAACAGGAGACCTTCCCGACGTTGAGACGGATTCGAGACAAGATGTCTCGAGGCGAGGCTCCATAGTTCGCCATTGGTACTGATGGATTGAAGAGGTGCCGCGAGCGCGTCTGTGTACCTTCTTATAGAGATCTGAGGCAGATGATTCTACAGGAGGCCCACACCACACCCTACTCATTGCACCTAGGTGCGAGTAAGATGTATCAGGATGTGAGGTCCTCGTTCTGGTGGGGCGGGCTAAAGCCCGATGTGGCCCAATGTGCGACTTGTCAGTAGGTCAAGATAGAGCACTATAGACCTAGAGGAGAGGTCCATCTACTACCAGTGCCGTAGTGGAAATGGGAGGATATCCACATGGATTTTGTTACCGGCTTGAGGCCGAGAAGGAGTTTTGATGTCATCTGGGTTATAGTTGATAGATTGAAAAGATGGCACGTTTCATCCCTATTCGGGAAACGTGGCCGGTGAGTCGGTTAGCTGAGGAGTTCACTAGACAGATAGTGAGACTCCATGGAGTACCGAGGACCATTATGTCTAATCGAGATGGATGTTTTACCTCACGGTTTTGGCAGCAAGTACATATTGCCTTGGGTGTGAGCCTTCACTTTACGAAGGCTTTTAATCCTCATTTAGATGGTCAGTTAGAGAGGGCCATTCAGACTTGGAGGATATGTTGAGAGCTTGCGTTTTAGATTGGTTACAGGTTTGGTTAGATCACCTCCCGTTGGTCGAGTTTTCGTACAACAACAGTTGGCATGAATTTATCAGAATGGCCCCTTATGAGGCATTGTATGGACGGAGGTGTCGTACACCTCTATGTTGGGATGAGCCTAGTAGTGTTAGTGGTATAGCTCCTGAGCAGATTCAGGATGATATTTCCCGAGTGGCATTGATTATAGAGAGGATGTTGGCTGCACAGAGTCGCCAAAAGTCGTATGCGGACAAGAGGCGCCGACCTCTAGAGTTCATAGTTAGAGCTCATGTTTGATTGAGAGTATAACCGACGCGAGGCATCAGACGTTTTGGCATAAAGGGAAAGTTGAGTCCCCAATATATCGGCCCTTTTGAGATTCTAGAGCAAGTCGGTGAGGTGGCATACCGTCTTGTGTTTCCATCCAGATTAGAGGATGTTCACCCCGTATTTTATATGTCTCATATGAAGGAGTATATACTAGATCCGAGACACATTATCAGCTATGACGATTTAGTGGTTGATCCGGACCACACGTTTGTCGAGCATCTTGTTGTAGTCCTAGAGCGAGGTATGAGACGCTTGCGCTTGAAGGACATTCCGATGATGATGATACAATGGTCCAAACGAGGACCTGAGGAGGCCACATGGGAGACCAAGGATAGTATCCAGAGGAACTATCCCGAGTTTTATGCAGAGATAGTTACACCTGTAGACTTGCCGAGCGTATGTGATTATGTGATTACATGATATGATATTGTTTTTGTTCTAGATTATGATGTGTGATCTTAGTAGATCGTTTATGCTAGCACGAGTTATGATATAGCTGGAGATGGTTATTCCTCAATGACATTGTAATACGAGCGTGATTTATACGGCTGGAGAGGTTCTACCTCGATGCCCTTGAGCGAGGATTTTATGGTTGGAGATGTTCTACCTCAATACCATCAAGTTATGATTATGTTCTTCCTCCATGCTATTGTTATGATTTTAGTGTTGGAGATGTTCTTCCTCCACATTATTGTTGTGGTTATAATTGCCGGAGATGTTCTACCTCCGTGCCTTTTTGATGAGGTTATAGTTTTAGCTGGAGATGTTCTACTTCTATGTCTTTGAGTTATGTTTATGGGCTGCCGGAAATGTTTTACCTCCGTGCCTTTGTAATGGATTTAAATTGCCGGAGATCTTTTACCTATGTGCCTTTGGGATGAGTTAGGTCTTGGAGATGTTATGCCTCCAATAGAGTGATGTTATACCTCGGTACATGGGTCCGAGAGGTTTTGGGTTTGTACAAGTTTTGGGATGAAACTTGTTTTTAGGGGGATGTGATGTAATAGTCTTTTTGTCTTTAGAACCCTGTGACCGCGCTAGTTCCTTCCCGCAGGTGCGGCATTGCTGGACCACGATCGCGGCATATACGGTGGTCATGCCGTCTTCTTTGACTTTGCATTCCGCTTTCTTCCTTTATAAGCTCCATCTCTTTCCTCCTGATGAGGGTTTCCCTCACTCCAAACTTCTTCTTCTCCTTTTGTTCCTTTCCATTCTTCTTCTCCTCTTCCTTCCCTTGAATTATTCTCCTTGGTATGATTTTGAATCTTCTTCAAGTTGCAAGTAAGCTTGATGATAATGATGAGGGACATGGTTGTTGTTGTTGATGTTGTGGTATGTTGAGACACTCTTAGACTTCATTGATCTTGTTCTGGTTCAGCTACAGAAGAGGGTAAGCCTCCCTTCTTCTTTTTTCTTTCCTTCTTCCGCTTTTCTTTGTGTTTTCCACAAGAGTTGATCTTGTGATGGTTTATGGACGTTTTGGACATGTAATTATATGTATATGTTTGGCTTCTAGCCTTGTTTACTCCATGAGGTGGAGTGGTGAAGAGTTGGAGATCAGAATTATCAAAAAGCTCTTAGAAGTTGCCCTCTATCAAGAAAACCGTCCCTACGGTTTGTCATCGCCACCCCTGCAGCTAGAGCGTGTCACCGCCCCTCCGGAGCCTTCTCCCCGCTATTGCGGCTTGTCACCTCCCCCACACCTATTCCTTTCTTCAGGTGCGCCTTCCATCAAGACTTATCAAAAGTGTTGGCATGTGTCCTTCCTTTCCTTGTGTTATGGTTTAGTGAGAGTATACTAAGAGATGTATGAGAGTGTAATGAGGATATCATAGTGTTGATGTATGCCATGATGTGGCTTTGAGGTTTTGTTTGATATTTGAGGTTTATACGATATTTATGATCCGTATGGATCCCTTGGGTCTAGGTGTGATCCTTTTGATTGATAGGAAGTTTTATGTATCTTTATGCCTTGTTATTACGCATTGCATTTCAACGGAAATTGGAGGATTGATCGTGGTTGAGGATTATACTGTGATTCAGGTAAGTCCGTAGGACTTACTTAGCCGCATTCCTATATTGGATGTATGCATGGGTGGTGATTTATTATATGCTTTATAGCGTGCGATTATGATTATTACCGACAAGATTGGCCTTCTTGAAGCGGGCGGTGATAACCTCTCTTTCATCTTGTAAGGAGTCTGAGAGGTTCTCTAAGGGCAGGCCATACCTGGTATACGGGAAGGGTACGTCACCACCCCACATGGTATACGGGGCGTGCGCCTGATTCCACTCCAGATGCCTATGGGAGCTAGAGGCGAGAATGATATACTCCTCGTGTCACAACTATAAATATGGTTTGAGTGTATAACATTATAAAGATAGTTAAACGGGTAAATGTGTGATAACATGCTTGGTGTTTATTGTTATTTTGATGTGTGTATGTGCTTATGCATTATCATATATATGAATTGTTAGCTAACGGTTTCATACCGTGTTGTAGATCCTTTGCAGGTTAGGAAGACTGCACAGTAATATGGAGGAATGATCAGCCGAGGACTTCCGTGAATCTAGGATGTTATGGGCTTTTGGATTGTGTAATATATACGTTGTGGATGTTTTGTACTCGGTTATGGGGTTTTGTATATATTTTGATACTTGATGTTTCGGTCATATAAAGGATGTTTTATATTTATTTGTGCCTTGTTGTAAGATCTAGTGAACTTGTTGTCATGCTAGGGTCAAAACCCATTGTGAGGTCCTAGCCTAGTAGCACTTCGAGTCCTACGGATTTGGGGTGTTATACATTTATAGGTAATTTGACGGATTTTGGAGCGAAATGGAATATGTGAGGACTAAGGATCATGGTGGAGCATAAAAAGAGAGCTAGGACATAACAAAAGGATCAAGCAAGGAATTAAAGAGAAGACGCGCAGAAGCAAATCCGTAGGCCCAACTCAGACTTGGCGCAAGCCCGGCTCAGACTTCGTGCAGGCCCGGATCAGGTGCGGCTTAGAGAAGGCGCGGGTGCGGGCTCAGACTTGCGTGGGTTGAGTTCCTTTTTCGGCCCATGACGCGAAGCCTGTTATTTGTGCGGGCTTGTTTATCTTATTTCGGCCTAAGAAGCGCATTATCTTTAAGTTGGCCCATGCTTGTCCAAAACCTAGATTTATCTCTATACATTTCTCATAACCTGCAACATTGAAGGAGGATTTTGGATTGAGAAGGGGAAATTTTAGGGATTAGAGGCCCCAACGTCGACGGCTGGATAGGATTTGACACGTTCTACCACACCTAGATTCATGTCCCATAGAAGACGGCTACAACACTTTGGATTGAGAAGATTTGTG
Organism: Fagopyrum homotropicum; assembly: GCA_033239125.1. Classification (NCBI taxonomy): domain Eukaryota; kingdom Viridiplantae; phylum Streptophyta; class Magnoliopsida; order Caryophyllales; family Polygonaceae; genus Fagopyrum; species Fagopyrum homotropicum. Next base: position 50,258,580 of record BSWB01000007.1, on the reverse strand, counting down.
AAGATTTCTTCGAGAGAAAGACTAGTTCTTGATTTATTTTGCTTTTGGATTAAAGATTCTACCTTTTCTGTTGGATTATTGTTCTTTTGAAGTTTTCAAGACATATTGCTAAGTATTTCTTACTTTTCTTTTAGTTTTATTGGTTTATGGTTTTCTTGAATCTTTCTTTTATCTTTGTTGATTTGAATATGCGTGTTGTTGGCTAAAACCCTTGCGATTCTAGGGTGATTGGTTGATGGTTGTGGTTTAGATGATGATAGGTTGATCCTCTAAGTTAGATTGGACCCTGAAGAGTTAGTTTAACCTTCGAATATCGGCTTGTTCTTGAGAATCTCGGCCGAGATTTTCCTTAGAACAATCGAGATTTCTTTTATTGATCCGTTTATGTTATATTCTTATGCTTAGGCTTTAGATTACCCAAATCCTAGCCTTGTTGTGCCTTTCAAGCTTACATCTAAGCTTGAGAAGAGACTTATCCGGTGATTCCCTTTCTTGGTTACCAAAGATGACGAGTTCTAGGTAATAAAGGTTTCAAAAGCCTTTATTAGGTTTGAGTGTGCCTTCTTCTTGTCTGAGTGAGCATTACCTGAGACTTACCCGGTAAAGGTTAGTTCTCGACCCTTAGGTTGAGTGGTTGGTTTGAGTTTTTGTTCGATTTCTTTGACCTTGAGACTTACCCGGTGATAGGAGCTTTGGTTTGGGATAGTTGGTTTGTGAGTCCTCCCCCTAATCATTCCCACTTTAATAACACCTTTCCGTTGTGCTCCCAACCTTGTCCGAGTTCTTAGATGTCTTGAATCGAAAACCACAACTGGATACTTTGATCTTTAGTATTTGCGTTGCCCGATTATTATATTACTCATTTTTATTCCTTTTTGTTTTTTGCATTCTTTATTGTCGGCATTGGTCTATCCTATCTTTGATTTGTCACTATATTGATTTCACCTCACTCCCTAAGATCGACCTTGAAATATTTGTTTTTACTGCAATCGATCCGTACACTACGGGTTCGCTAAATTGTTCAAGCTTTTCTTACAAGTATAAATTTAAGAATTATTTCGTTCATTATTCACACACGTTTGAGAGCAAACACTGAACGTTGGGGTTATGCTGAAAAGATGGAAGGGCAAGCCGAGAGGTAAGTTATTGGACATAACAAAGACAAACTTTGGATCGAAAGGCTCAAATTTGTAGTTCATCAACATAAACTTGTCGTTGTCGGGGTTGATGTCTTCTTGTCTCTCGATGATGGCTTCTTCTTTGTCGCCTTCAAAGTACTCATCTTACAACGGGTTGACAAATTGAATTAGAAGTGTGGGGGCACAATCTTCAATGATGATATCGCCGTCTTCTTCTTCACCGTCATCATATAATGGGTTGACAAATAGAATTGGAAGTGTTGGGGCGCAATCTTCATCGATGACATCGTCCTCGTCTTTTACTTTTCCCTCATCACATAATTTGTTGAAAACTAACTCGCACTTTGGGTATGTCACCGCTTGGGGTCCTTCGTGTTGGGTGGCCATCATGAGGGCAATAACTTGTTCCTTCTATGTTTCTAGCTCTTCTCGTAAAGACTTTGGCTTTTCTTGTTGTTTCTTGTAGGAATTTGTTGTTGTGTCACCCCGACGATAATGACAAGGGTCCGGAAGGCAAGGTGCAATGTAATCTTCTTCAAAATAGGCTCGTCATTGGCTGTGGATCGTCATGGGGCATGATGAATGATGAAGAACGATGATGAACGATGAAGAACAATCAAGAACAAAATTAAAGAAAACTTAGCCTCAATCCTTTTCTTTGATACCAATTTAATGAATAATGAAGAACAATTTGATGAACGATGAAGAAAAATGATGAACACGAATGAACAAAAGTAAAGAAAGCTTAACTTCAATCCCTTCCTCTAATAACAATTTGATGAAGCCCTTGGATGCTTCAAGGAGAAACTCTGAATCTAGATCAAGCTAGAGCTTCAACTAGTCTGATTGTTAATGTGTGGGTGGATATAAGGATAGAATATGGTTGGCAGAAGCTATGAGATGGATGCAGAAGCAAATGGTTGATTTGACCATGGTTGACCAAGCAATATATGAAGTGGAGTGGATAGTTGATTCTTGAAGAATTTTCAAATGTGAAGTCTTGGATCGAAGATCCATGGAAGAACTTTGATAGAAACTCAACCACAAACCATATTAGAAATTCATCCGGAAACCATATCTGTTTGTTTTTCTCTTTTTTTTGATAGAGGGGGTTAAAAACGGATCAATTACTTTTACCTAACATTAATAAAAGTGGTAAAAAAATGGAGGGTATACAAAACAAAAACTTATAAAAAAAAAGTTCCTAATTCACCCAACTCTTTCTTTATGTATTTTACTATATTAGAAATCCCTATAAATTTATGGCCAAATTTGCTAACTAGGCCTTTTTGAGATTTCCGTCTACTAACTAGGCCCATAACATTTTTTTATTATGTAAATGTACCCCTTTTTTTTACTGTTCAAATCTGATTTCCCAAACCTAGCCGTCACTCTTGCAACCCCTGCATCTCCTTCCATCTGTGCCAAATTTGGCCAAATTCATACGAGAACGTTAAAATCAGTTTACTATTGTTGTTACGTAACAACTACCAAAGGGAACCCTAACTCCCCTCTCTTCCTTCTCTCGTGCAACTTGCCGCCGCTACCCTTCCATCTCCACTGCTGAAACCTCCTCCCTCTCTTCTCTCTCGTACAGCCGGTGGGGATTCCCGTTCCTTTCATCTCCTCTGAAACCAGGCAACCGTCCGCCCTCCCTTTCTTCTCCTCCAATTGTCTTCTCCTTCCTTGCTCTAATTTCATTTCAATCTCGGGCTAAAGAAGCCGATTGTCCGGCCACCTTGCGGAACACATGCCAGAGAAGAAGACCCTCGCGCCGCTACCCGTCTTCTTCTTGTTTCGTCTCAAGGCGACGCCATGAGAACCGCCTCGTTGTTGCCCCTGGTCTGCTAGAGTTCCAAGGAAGGTCTTGCAGTTTGTGTGGTTCACTTCGAATGAGGATGGTGCCCGCTCCTCGTGGTTCAAGTATCGTGGCCGCTAGGGTTCCTTTTCCGCCGTTGGTGCTATCTTTGGTGCCATCCTCCTCTTCCTCTAGGCCGCCATTTGTTCGTTTATTCAGGCCAGAAATTGTCCCCTTCTTTGTTGTCCAATTGTGAAACCGGTGGGTGAGATACTCTTGTGCATTGAATCCTGATTTCAGCTTAATCGATTTTGTATGTGTTTAGATGGGTTGTATTAAATGATTATGGGAGTGAGATGGGTTTGTGCAATATGCTAATTGTATATTGCTTATATTTGTTGTATATTGATTTGTGGTTAAGTGCATGTGAAAATGGTGGATTTTGAGGTTTCTTGTGCAATGGGATGCTATTAGAGAGAGTAGAACGTAATCATATATTTTTGTTTTAATCGTGAATTTACAAGAATATTGTTTTCATATTAGAAAATTCTTGTATGAATTATTCTAGTATGAATCGCATACTAGAAAATAAAAAAATAAATAAATGGCAAAAAAAAAAAAAAAAAAAAAGTCAGGAATTGGTATAAATTTTCTTATATATAGTTCATACCAAAAAATAAAAATTATAGAAATGTACAAAACAAAAAAATTAAAAAATAACCTATTTTACCAAATTCATTCTAAATTTATTTATTCTATTCTTCCTAAACATATATTGGGTATGCTACGGTATTCGAAATTTAATAAAATAAACCCCAACTATACAACTACAAACCATAACTACATAGATCCAATGTTACTAACAATAAACCTAAAAATATCTAACAGGTTTGTCGCATTCAAACGTGTCGCTGTAGAAGCGTTACAGAAGCACAAGGAAAAATAGTTGATATGGCCCATATTTCTTCCTTCTCATTCCTCCCTTTCAACAACATATCATAGCTTCTATTCCGCCTGCTCCCACCACCACTCCACCATCATTAATCAATGGAGGGTACTGCTCAGCTTCAAATCAAGCTCTTGTCCGCCAAGGATCTATGGACCTTCAACTTCTTTCAGAAGCTCTGCATCTACGCCACCGCCTCCCTCTTCTCCGACGCCGTTAAACTCTCTAAGGATCAAATGCAGGAGCAGCGCACCGCCACGGACCCCGATGGCGACGGCCACCCTGATTGGGACCACCTCATCACATTCCGCCTCTCCTCCGATCTCCCTTCTCCGATCTCCGATCTCATCCTCCGATTCGAGCTTCGTCACTATGCTGGCCTCCTCTTCCCCGATCGAACTATCGGAGAAGTCAAAGTCCCCCTCTCCGACCTCCTCCAATCATCCGAAAGTTTCCGATTCGTCGATTACCAGGTCCGTAGCCCCGACGGCAAGCCCAACGGCGTCCTCCGATTGGCTTATAAGCTCAATCGGAGTGTTTCCGGTGAATCAGACGGTTCTCCATTGGTGATAACCGGGTATCCTCATATTAATCCCGATGAGAAGCCGACTAGTCTTTACCCTACCGCCGATTTGTGGGAGCCATCACCAATACCGATTCCAACGGTTGAAGCAAGTCCGGGTGAGTATCAGACCCATTTACCGTCTGAACCCTCCGCGCCACCGGCACATCAGTATCCTAGTGTACCGCATCCAATGTGGGCGCCTCCGCCTCCTCCGCCGCCGTTTTGGGGGCCACCAGGTTTGATGCATCCGCCACCTCCTCCTCCACCGGGGTATTTTCATTATCAGTGGGGTTATCAGCAGCAAACAGAAGGTCAACAGAATAACGGTAGGTAGAAGTTGGTGAAGACAGGTGGATTTGAAACTTGACTGACTAGTGAGATTTTGGTGTCGATCTTGTACTCATGTGGACTTATTGAAATTAATCCAGAAATGGGCATGTTGTTGCTGTTGCTTCATATATGTATGATATTTGATTCATTAACCTCCTTGCCGCTTCTTTCTAGTCCTGTTCTTCAGATTGTTGTTATTTAGGGGAAGCATCTAATTGCGCTTTATCATTAATATAAAAAAGCTAAGTTGTAATTAATCATGATAGCATGAGTAATTGCATTACAAAGCAAAATATTTGTTGTACCCTCTGGAGAAAGTGAAGCAATAGAAGTTAGAAAGTCGGCAGCATTAGATACTACAGACCTGATGACGCAGTTAATGTCTTTTCCAAGGAATATGGTAGGAAGTAGTGAATCTGTTTCCAACTCCACCGACCTGTAAACACAATCCCAAGCAATCTTTAGACCATACACACTCCCATAGCTTCTGGTTTTTGTCTGCCAGAAAAATGTTTAACCAAACAGGATGGACTTTCTCCACAACTCATTTGTAATATAGAATGAGGGAGAGCCTACAAAAAACGAAGCACAAAACAATCACTCAACTCTGTCTAATTTCCGGATTGCAAATCGTCAACATTTTGAGCCTTGTAGAATCATACCAAAACTGCCAATGCCTATGAGCCTATCGATCAAATGGCCATTTACAAATCACAATTCAGGAGAAAAAAAACACTTCATGAATTATAAAGGTAGCTAGAGCAAACAATCTAAAGGATGTACATATCAAATGAAAAACAGGACACAAATAGGTTCCACTCTTATTCATGAAAACTTATTATATGCTTTGGGTATCACTTCTCTTCTTCTGTCCTTCTAAAAGATTACTTTGACCCATTAACATTAAAGCATGAAAAACAAAAAATACATATAAGAGAATAAATTCAGAGCAAAATAAAAAGTAGAATCTTTCCTCTTGTTGCCCTCGTTGGTGTAAAAATTTTCTCTTTTTGCCCATATCTAAATAATCTGGTTTACTTTGTGATATGTTTGTTAGAAGAAAGGAAATCATAAACTTAAACTAATTTTTATATTGAATAAAAATATAAAAAGTCTACCCTAAATAAAACAGTAGCTATTAGAAGTCAAATATTTCAAGTGCTGTAATTTAGCATTGATATGGCCTTTTCTATAATAAATTTTGATATAAAGGTAGATTATTATAAGAATTAGTTTAAATTTAGGATGTACTAAATAAAACTTCAGCTAAAAGTCAATTGTTTTAAGTGCTGTAACTTAGCATTTCCAAAATAAAAGTTTGAAACTACGAGGGCACCAAGAGAAGAGTTGAAGTAGTCAGCTACCTCTTGCCCATAATCTTCTTCCAAATCAGGAGCCTTTATAAATGCAAGACTGCACAACTGAGCCAATGGAGTAGCAGATGATAGTTTGGGCTCAAGGGGCAGCAACAAACTATAAGGAACTGTTTCTTGGTTTCCGTAATCAATATAGAAAACTTGAAATTGATCATCTGTGGATTGAACAGTGCCCCCGCGAGGTACATTTACAATCTGCAACAGAAAATTAGAAATAATATTATGTTTACAAAATAAAGAGTTCCTTGAGGCAAGGTAATATTGAAGATTGGTACAAGTAAAAAGGAATCATCTTTACCATGTAGGAAACTAGTTTAAGTCTCCGCAACACTCAACCCAGGCTGCTGAGCAGGAGCAGCAGGCATGGAACCATAGTCCATTACCCTAGAATCGGATGTTGGTAAAGTACCATCAGTCATGGGCACCTTCCTTGAACATTCCATTGAAACATTCACCTGCATTTATGATTAATGTCTCAGATTAGTGATCCATTCTAGTACAATAACAACTCATAAATACCTGACCATCAATAAGTCTTTGTGTTAAACTATATATGTTAAAATTATATAATTAACAAAATAATATTATATATATATATATATAATTTTATTGATGTAATTTTAAAATTTTAATTTTGAAAAACAAACTAGATTTAAATATAAAATATTACCTACTATTAAATTGAATTTAGAAATGAATTTTATAAATTCAATTTTAATTTATTAGCTAAGAATTTTATAGGTAAGAATATTAAAAAATTAAATTGAAAATTTGTGACCTAATTTTTTTATTTAAAATTTTGGTAATTATTAATACTAAATTTATTAATTAACTTTTTACTACATGATCTAATTAGATTTGTACAAATATATATCCTTCTTAACATTTTTTTTTTTTGAAACAATTTGCTTTACTAGGCTTTTTCTAGTTTTGTGTTTAGTAAATGTACCCTTGAGAGAAGAGTGTAAACTAGTTTGAAAATAAATACAAAAGGTTGGGGTATATTTACTTAATTGAAACATTAAAAAGCCTAGTTACTACTCTATTTTCTCAAAAAGGCCTAGTTACCAAAATTGCCCACATTTGTTTACTACATTAAAGGATGTTAACGCCTTTTTAAAAAATAAATAATTGTAATATATTTTTCTAGTAGTTAGTTAATTTATAATTATCTTTGTTTTACAATTTATTAAAACTCAAACAATTGTGCGGATATTAGACTAGTTTAGGTAAATTATTGTAATACATTAAAGGATGCATACATGTATATCAAACTAACTTAAAATGCAGAATGCAGAAAATATTGAAATGTCGGATCGTTTATTTCTCCCCCGTTGTCTTTCAACAAGGGAGACAAATAGTTAAAGCAAGGAAGTTTGAAAGTTTACAACCCAGAAAGTATTTCACAAAACCCAAGTTTTTTTTCAAAACAAGCCTTTGATATCAAAATCAAGGGCCTTGAAAGTCCTAGTTATTCAAAGAGCTTCATTCTTGATACCACTTAGAAGAAATCCCCTTCCGAAATGCTCCCTCATGCGCATCTTCCTCCATCGATTTTGAGCTTTCGAGATGTCATGTTCTTTGAGGGAAGTATTTGTTCGTCTCTGATCAGAATCCTTGTCGTATTTCTTGACAACTCCAAATTCTTCAATATGCAAGACGTTTGGATCCTCAGACGATGGTTGGCCAATGGGACGATCCTTGACGATTTTGTAGCACTGAGTCATGACTTGTTCAACATCCTTTAGTGGTAGCTTGACCATCTTCTTCAGTTAAAGGCTTGATGTTGTTGGTTGCTGTAAGAGAAAGTGCATTTACATGAAACATCTGGTTAATTTTCTGATTTAAAATTCCAAGTAAGTCCTGTGTTTCGTCCAGACGATCGGTAACCGTTGATCTGAAGAATACAAAATCACTTCTCGGAGAGTCCAATCCTCTTTCTACAGCCTTCAATCTCTGTACAGTGGTATTGTTCCATGCCGGTTGCTCTTTCAGAACCCATTCCCCTGTGGCAGTTCTCTTAATCCCCATATTGTCAAAGAATTCCTCATCTAGTTCTCCACAAACATAATGTTGTTCCTCATCAGAATAATCAATAGAAAAGTATTGAAAGATTTTTGGGAGAAATTTTCCATATGGTAAATGATAATCACTGGGAGAATTGATGGTGTGAAGCATGTGAGACAGGATAGTTTCTGGGAGATTTACATCTAGCCCATTCAGCACATGATACAGGAAAGCATGCAATTGATTTGTCAACACATCCTTGTTATTAACTCTTGGTACCACACATCTAACTAGGAGAGTACAAACTATTTTGGCTTCAAGAGTTAAACAGGTGGTTGTAGGTTGAGGTAGTGCATTGGGTAGAAGAAACTGTTCTTTAGCCATCTTAACAATTCTAGATGGGGTAGGGTGATCGAAAGAGTTGAATCGGGGAATCCCAAAAATTTCAGCGATAATTTCAGAAGTAAGAGTAATTTTCTTACCTTTAACGACAGATTCTAGGACAAGTTCCCCCCTTTCTCGTCGAGCTGATAAGTTGACGTAGAACAACTTGGTTAATCTTGGAAAAGATGTCTCCCCTGGGTTGAGAATAATTCATATAGAACTGGCTTGAAGCACTTCGAGCCCTGGTAGAGAGAGGCATGTGAATAACTCTCGATCGACTAATTAACACATGCATTCATTCCGATCGTTGAACCCATTCATCCAATGTTTGAATGCAATCTGACTTCCAAACCAGTGTGAGGGAAGACCCGTCTTGGCAAAAATTTCATAATCATCCAAATGAAATGGGGAACTAGAGCTTGAATCTGAGCCGGAGTCTGAGTTTGAGTCAGAAGAGATTTGAACTACTCTCTAACGTTTGGGGGCAGATGATGCGGCATCATAAACTGAAGATCTCTTGGAAGCCATGGAAAATTTTGAAAGAGAGAAGAAGCAGATTTGTGAAAATTGAATGAGTAAAGCACGGAAGTTTGCAAAGAGAAGGTGAAGCGGAAGAGATAAAGAAGGACGAGAAGTGGTATTTAAGGGAAGAAGTCACATCAACGTAAGTTCACTAAGATCTTGAGAGACTCAAAATCTTGGGAGAATCACTTTTGATTAGAATTCTTTCCATAAATTTTGTAACCACTTTTCAAAATTCTTTGAATCTGTAAATAAAGCCTTTTGAAATCTCTTTTAAAGCTCTTTCTTATAAAAAAATTTAGGAATTAGAATATCTAAGGGATATTGATTCCTAAACGATCCGTGTAAATCAATTTACCCTTGAATCTCGTTTCAAGGCCCTTGATTTGCCTTTTAAGGCCCTTGAAAAAGATAACTGGGCTGTATATGAAGGAGAAAATAAAATAATTTACTCCCCCTACGTTAATGCTTCCTTATTCAACATACCAAACTCTAATCTTATTAAATTAAATTGATCTTCAAGTAGGGGCTTGGTAAAGATATCTGCAAGCTGCAAGTTAGTTGATATTAAAGAGATCGAAACATCACCTTTCTCAACATGATCACGTAGGAAGTGATGTCTTACATCGATATGCTTAGTTCTTGAATGCTGCACAAGATTTTTAGTAATTGAAATAGCACTAGTATTATCATATTTTATAGGAATACCTTTCAAAACAAATCCAAGATCACGAAATTGTTGAACTATCCATAGAATTTGTGCACAACAGGTTCCCGCAACTATATATTCAACTTCGGCTGCGGATAGGGTCGGCGACAGTGTTTTGCTTCTTGGAGTGCCATCAGATTAGGGATGACCCTAAGAATTGACAACATCCAGAAGTGCTCTTCCTATCAACCTTATAACCTGCAAAGTCTGCATCTAAATAGCCAAAAAGGTGAAACGAGCTTTGACGTGGGTACCATAACCCTAGATCCTTAGTGCCATTGAGATACCAAAAAATTCTTTTCACATCAATCAAGTGTGACTCTTTAGGATCAGCTTTAAATCTTGCACACATGCACACGCTAAACATAATGTCAGGTCGACTAGCGATTAAATATAACAATGAACCGATCATACCTCCATACTCCTTTTGTACTACACTTTCGCCATCTTTGTCATGGTCAAGCGAAAGTGTCGAACTCATAGGAGTCTTTGCGACCTAGATTGATCCGTCTTATACTTCTTAAGAAAGTCCTTAGTATAGTTGCTTTGATTGAGAAATTTTTTTTTTCTTTTCTTGTGTAATTTGAAGTCCAAGAAAGAAATTTAGCTCACCCATTAAGATCATTTCAAACTCCCTGCACATTATATTTGAAAATTCCTTGCATAGGGAATCATTAGTAGCACCGAATAATATATCATCAACATAGATCTGTACTACTAATATATCGTTGCCTCTGGTTTTGATAAATAAAGTTTTATCAATCAAACCTCTATTGAATTTTTTTCAAGAAGATACTTAGACAATCTTCCATACCAAGCTCGAGGGGCTTGCTTAAGACCATAAAGAGCTTTGTCCAGTTTAAATACATGATCGGGAAATTCATCATTTTCAAAACCAGGAGGTTGGGAAACGCAGACTTCTTCTTCTAAAAAGTCATTTATGAAAGCACAATTTTACATCCATTTGAAATATTTTTATACTCATGAAAGATGCAAATGCAAGTAGCATACGTATGGCTTCTAACCTGGCAACCGGAGTAAAAGTCTCCTCATAATCAATACCTGCTTCTTGGTTATAGACTTGTGCTACAAGTCATGCTTTATTTCGTATGACTTTGCCACTTTCATCCAACTTATTTCGAAAAACCCATTTCGTGCCAATGACGGATTGATGCTTTGGTCTTGTAGTAAGAGTCCAAACCTTGTTTCTCTCAAAATCATTTAGTTCGTTTTGCATGGCAATGATCCAGTCGGGTTCTTGAAGAGCTTGAACATAATTCTTTGGCTCAATAAGAGACACAAACGCAGAGAATGCACATAGGTTGTTTACTTTAGATCGAGTTTGAACTCCTGCGTTTGGATTTGAAATCACATTTTCTTGTGGATGGTATGAAGAATGTTGAAATTTCCTTTGTTTGTAAGATGGAACAGATTCTGATGATTGAGGCTCATATGCTTGACTAGATTCAGGTACCGTTGATGTATTGCTCTTGGATCCTATCGCAAGGCCTTGAAGTTGGGTTTCAAGCCCTTGAAACGGAGTTTTGACATCATAGTTTTCTGTTTCAAGGTCTTGAAGATGTCTTTCAAGGTCTTGAGGATTTTCTCCGGTATCTTGAATCATTTCTTGCATGTTCTTTTCCTGATCTTTAGGATCTTCATCTTCATCCGAATTGTGATCTTTTCGTTGATTCAAATTAAGATTTGCAAAATTTTCACTCAAAGTACCATCATTGCTTTCATAAAAAATGACATGAATACTTTCCTCAACAATTTTGGTACGTTTGTTATAAACACGATAAGCTTTTCTATTTGAAGCATATTCAATGAATATAGCTTCAACACTACGTGCATCAAATTTCTCAAGATTATCTTTGCCATTGCTATGAACAAAGCAAGTACAACCAAAGGGTTTGAAATATGAAATAGTGGGTTTTCTTCCTTTAAATAGTTCATAAGGAGTCTTTTCCAAAATGGGATGAATTAAACATCTATTTAAGATGTAATTAGCACGGTTTACTACTTCTGCCCAAAAACTTTTTGGCAAACTGTTTTCTAAAAGTATAGTCCTAGACATATCCTCAAGAGTGCGGTTATTACGTTCCACAACTCCATTCTGTTGAGGGGTTCTAGGAGTTGAAAAGTTATGTGAAATACCATATTTTGCACAAAATAAGTCAAACTTTAGTTGATCAATTCTCGACCATGATCACTTCTTATAGAAATGATTGGTAGGTTTTTCAAGGTTTGCAACTCCTTATACAATTTTGAAAACTTAAACAATGCTTCAAAATTTTCTCGTAGGAAAGAAATCCATGTGAAACGAGAGAAATCGTCCACAATAACAAGGATGTACTGCTTGCCTCTGGGAGATTTGGCACGCATAGGTCCACAAAGATCCATATGTAAGAGTTCAATGGGTCGAGAAGAACTTACAACTTTCTTAGGTTTGAATGAACCTCTTGTTTGTTTACCTTGTGTACAAGCTTTATATAGTTCATCTACCTTGAAATTAAGGTTTTTCAAGCCACGTACCAAATCTTTTGAAAGTAGCTTCGGCATTGTATGCATACTTACGTGACCAAGTCTTCTATGCTAAAGCATTGGATCATCAGTCAAGGCCTTGAGACATTTTAGCTTAATTCCTGAAACTTGGTTAGTACTCATAGAATAAACATTGTTACATCTAGGAGCAGTAAGCACAATGTCACCCGTCGTTTTGTCTTGAACTTCACATTTTTCTGAATCAAACAATACTTTGTTGCCTTTATCACATATTTGAGAGATGCTAAGCAATTTATACTTCAAACCGTCAATAAGATATACATCATCAGTGAAGTGAGATGAGTTATAACATATTTTTCCAACGCCAATAATGTCACACTTTCCTTTATCACCAAGCGTAATGGCTCCAGATGATTGCTTCTTTAAATCTAAGAATAGTGAACTTTTTCCACTCATGTGTCTTGAGCAACCACTATCTAATATCCATTTATGCTACTTTACCTTGGTGATATCTTGTAAAACAACAAACATCAACCTTTCTGGGTCGACCAAATGACATATTTCGGTCCATATTCAGGTTTGATCATGTTTGGTGGTCTAGTACGTACCTTTAGGAACCCAGATTTGATTGACCTTCCTCGAATTTGATTGACCTTCCTCTTCTGATGGTAACTCGTCCTTCCTCAAATTTAATGCTAGTTTCTTAGTGCTGGATGGGAGCTCTCCATCTTCTTCTCCAAGAACCATTTTGTGTGCGATGAGTTGAGAGGAAGAGTTGAGAGATTCTGAGCTTCTTCAGTGACAGTCATCTTTGGTCCCCACTTTTCTTTAGGTAAGCTCGTTAAAACACTCCTTACTTTTTCTTCATTTGTGAAGACTTTTCCTAGTGAGTCCAGGTTGTTCACGGTCTCAGTGAATCTTGTGAACATTTCTTTGACTGGTTCATTTGGATTCATCTTGAATAGCTCATATTGTCTGAGGAAGATGCTAATCTTTGTTTCCTTAACTTGACTTGTTCCTTCATATGTGACAACAAGTTTGTCCCATATTTCCTTTGCACTCTTGCATGATGAGATGCGGTTGAATTCGTTTGCATGTAATCCGCAGTAGAGTAAGTTCATAGCTTTGTAGATCTTTGACACACTATCCAAGTCAGCTTGTGTGAAGTCAGCTTCCTTCTTTGGGACTTGGACACCTTTAACTATCATAGTTGAGACTTTGGGGCCATTCTGAATGATGCTCCATAGTTCCATGTCCTGATCATAATGAACATACGCATGAGTGCTCTCCAATGGGCCAAGTTGTTGCCACAGAAGAGTGGTGGTCGAGATGAGGATCTTCCTTGAGCAAATCCTTCATCACCTACAGGATTCATGATTAGTCTCACTAATGGTTAAATCAATATACGTGAATCTAGATCTGATACCAATTGAAGAACCGTTAGGTGAATTTAAAGGATAAAAGATACTCTAGAAGGGGGTTGAATAAAGTATGAGAACTTTTCGCAAAAACCTATCTCAAGGCTTTGAAACTTATTTCAAAAGCCTTGATGTTGATCTTAGCTCTTTGTAGCACACTTTGATTTCAAGGGCCTTGATACTGATTTCAAGGGCCTTGATTTTGCTCACCTGCAAAACAAAGTTAGTCACAATAAAGCATATAAAGTGCGGAATGTACAAGATAGACACGAGGATATGTTTACAAAGTTCGGCTCAAATGGCCTACTCTCCGTCCCAGGGTATAGCCGTAGGATCTAACTATTTATTATCAGGTTCAAAGAGTCCTAGATACAAACTAGAAGAAATCTCCTTCTTCTCTCACTGTAGCCAATGCTACGATCTAGCTCCAACTCTTCACCTTGCTATAATAGCCTAGTTACTTCGCAGAATAACACACCCTCTAGTATAACACTTTTTAGATATACCAATGGAGCTCTCAAGTTTTATCTCTCTCTAGGGGATAACGCTTTTAGTAAATGAGAGAAAGAAAAACTGTTTTGATCGAATGAAGATGTTTTGGATCGCTTGAAGACTTTAGATGTTTCCGTGTGAGCTCGTTGTTTTTGTTCTTCAATCGATATCTTCATTTATAGTCTTCTATAGAGAGGTCGTCTAGACGTTGGATAGATGACCGTTTGAAGATGATTCTTCTTCTCCATGAAAGTTGCTTCTTGGTTGAGATGAGGTAGACGTTAGTGGATTTTCTACCATCTTCATCTCCTTGAAACACGTTAATCTCTCTAGTCCATAATCTTCTCGTATCTGTTGCGAAGATATAAATTCCGTTTGAGAGAGAATCTTTGTGCTTTCAGTTGAGGATCGTTGCAAGATCCTTTTATGAATCAAATCTTTCTTGGTCGGTTGAGATCTTTTGTTAAACATATATTCTTGTTGAACATATCTTTCTTAGAAGATCTTCTTTGGCGTTTTGGTAGAATTTGAATTCCTTCAGCGTGCTTTGTTTTGATAGAGTTCAAGAGATTTGGCGTGTCTTGATTTCTGATCCCTTGTAATGGCTTTCAAGGCCTTTGTCTTTTAATCACTGTAAACACCTTATCTTTCCTTGCATCCGATTTCAAGGCCTTTCAAGGTCCTTTGAAATGCGTTTCAAAACCTGCACACATTCAACACAAATCACAAAACTAAACCAAACAACTCGATATATAATCAATAAATTGTTAAAGTATAAAACCACTCCATTTGTGTTTAAGTCTTCCATCATCATCATCTATACAAATTTATAATCAAGGTGGAGTTTCAAAGAGGTTTCCCTTGGTGATGGCTCCATTATTCCAATTCAAATCACGGTTCTGCATCTCTGTTCTCCCCCACTCATACTTTTCAGCTTTAAAAATCTTCTTCACACACCCTCTCTTACTAAGAATCTTCTCTCAGTCAATCGGTTTTGTGTCGACAATAACGTCTTCTTAGAATTTCATTTTGACCATTTTCTTGTTAAACATTCGCAGACGCAGGCTCATTTTCTCAAGGGTACCGTTAAGGAAGGATTGTATGTTCTATCGGCGTCAATGGCACCACCGGCGTTGCATTCTACCACTGTCCTACCACCAATCACCGATCTTTGGTATCTGCGACTTGGGCATCCCTCTAGCCATATCACCAGATCGCCTTTCCCCCTTTAGGAACCCAACAAACCTAAATCCCATTACACATGTTCTCCTTGCACTTCCTACAGTTGGGCCAAGGCCCATGCCTTACCACATTATCCCAACCTTTCAATCTATATCCATGTCTTACAACTACTTTTTTTGTGATGTTTGGGGCCCAACCCATGAACTATCTTTAAATGGAAATCGTTACTACATAACTGTTGTTGACGATTTTAGCAAATTTCTACAGATATTCCCTTGCAAACCCAAATCCGATGTCTCAATTATCCTTCAATCTTTCATCAATCTTGTCTCCAATTTCTTCTCACAAAATTCATTTCAATTCAAATCGACAATGGCACCGAATTCAAACCACTCACACCATTATTCAAAAAAATTGGGAATCACTCATCGCCTTACATGTCCTTATTCCCATCAACAAAACGGAGCATAGAGATCCGTCATCGACGCATTGTCGATATGGGACTGACTATTCTAAAACACTCATCTCTACCCCTCACATTTTGGGACTATGCTTCCGAAACATCCGTTTATCTACAAAATCGTCTACCATCCCCAATAACCCAATTCAAAAGTCCTTACGAGATTCTCTTTCACAAGATACCGGATTACAAATACTTAAAAGTCTTCCATTGCCTACGTTTTCTAAATCTTCGACCATACAATTCACACAAACTCGCTTTCCGCTCCACTCCATCCATATTTCTTGGATATAGCTCTTCCCACACGGGTTACATTTGTCTCGACATCGAAACAAATTGGGTTTACATTTCCTGAGATGTTATTTTTCATGAGGACATTTTTCTTCAACTAACACATATACCAAACACCCTTCATCATCATCATCAACCACCTCCCTACCTTTGCCAGATGTGTCCACCTTTTTCATCCAACTAATTTGACGGCCCACTTTCACCAAGACCAATCCCATCCCCCTCTGTTGGCCCAAATTCACCCAACCTAGTATCCAATACTCAATCACAAGAACCAGGCCACCATCTCTCTCCAGCCTCCTCTTTTGGCCCATCATCCCTCTTTCACAATCATCTCCCATTGAACCACAAGCCTCCATAACACCTCCGTCCCATACTATGACAATTCGATTCAAAACCAACCATCTAAAACCGCTGGTTCGAACAGATGGAACATTTCCTTGGCCACCCTAGTGCTCTCGTACCCATATCATTCCCGAGGAACCCACTTACTTTACTCAAGCATCCCAATTTCTAAAATGGTGAGCAGCTATAAAATCCAAATTTCAAGCTCTCCTCACCACTGGTGCATGAACTCTTGTCCCTCCTACCACTTCATTTAATGTCGTTGGTGTTAAATGGGCTTTCAAAACCAAACGGAACTCTGATGGGCCAATTGAGAGAAGGAAGGTACCATTTGTGGCCAAAGGTTATCACCAAATGGTTGACTTTGACTTCAATGAAACCTTCAACCCCGTAACCAAACCTTCCACCATTCGTCTTCTTCTTTCCCTAGCTGCAATGAATCAGTGGTCCGTAAACCAATTGGACATCCAAAACGCCTTCTGACATGATATCCTTGAAGAGGAAGTCTACAACTCCCAACCTCCATGTTTTGTACAGTTTAAATTTCAATATCATATTTGCAAATTACACAAATCACTCTATGGGCTTAAACAAGCCCCTCGTGCCTGGTTCTCTATCCCAAGTGATGTTCTCATCATCATGGGTTTCACTCCCTTTGTATATGACTCCTTATTTATCTTCAGACTAGGGAAACACTCTATTTTTGTGTTAGTTTATGTGGATGATTTACTAGTGATTGCATCCGACAAGCATCTCTCTTCTTGCTTTGTGTCTACACCGCCTAATCATTTTCCAGTAAAAGATATTGGTGTAGATCATTTTTTTTCTTGGTCCGGAAATCAAGAGGGCTATTGAAGGCTTCTTTATCTCCCAATCCAAACATATCAAGGAAGTTGTACACAAAGTTGGCATGAGCAACCTCAAGCCCATTGCAATGGCCTCAAATTTTGACACTTCCATTACATCAGTAACATTCGAAGACCCTCAGAAATACGGAAGCATTGTTCGCAGCCTCTAGTACCTAGCATTCACCAGACTAAATGTGTCTTTCGCTATCAATCGAATCTTCCAATTTATGCATAATCCTCAACAAACTCACTATCAAGGAGTCAAGCTTATTCTCACATACCTAAACGCCACCAAAGATATCCAATTCTTCATATCCTTTACACCTCAACACAATCTGTCCACATTCTCTGATGTAGACTGAGGAAGTGATAAGCTTGACGGTCGTTAGTTAGTGCTTACTACGTCTTCCATGGATCAAATATCATTTCATGGTCCTCAAAGAAACAACCCACCATTGCTAGGCCCACAACAGAAAATGAATATCGAGCCTTAGTCCATTGGACATGTGAAACAATCTGGATACAATCAATTCTCAAGGAGGTACAAATTCCCTTCTCACGACCTCTTGTTTTCAAGGAGGTGTAGATCGGTGTGTTGATGGCGACTACAGCTGCGGCGTCGGGATGGTTGAAGGGGAAAGTGAAGGTTGTTCCCTTTGCTGATTGCTTGGTGATTGTTGGAAACACAAAGCCAAACATGATTCCTCCTGAAAAGACCATCACATTATCTTCCGTTATTGCTCCTAGATTGGTCAATTGTTTTCACATGCTTACATTTTATAGTAAATGTTAGAACTTTTGGTTCACTTGCCTATGCTTGTATTGCAATTACAAGGATACCACTTCCATTTACTAACCTGCACTACCATGCCCGATTTCTTACTCACTATGTTAATTTAACTATCTAAGAATGTTGTTATTATGTATATGCTAAAGTCTGAGATTTATTATTATATTCGGTTTTTGTGATAGTCTCGTAGGGGAGGAATAGATGAGCCATATGCCTGAGAAAGCAAAGAGTATTTGAGGAAGTTGTGTATAGGAAATGTGAGTAATTGCCTGATACTTAATTCTCCGGTGTATCTACTCATAATTTCGTTAGTTTGCCAGTCAAGGATGTGTTGTCTTTGGTTGTTCATTTTTTCCAAGCAAAAATAATGTACTTAATTCAATTTGGTGGAAGCCTATGTTTCAGAGAATTATTTTTTTTGCAATGTCCTAACACATGTATACAATACAATGTTCATCGAATCAAGAGGTCACCTTCAGGGTGGAATATACTGTAGCCTCCATTGGAAGGGAGTTGGGATCAGTTTTTCTGGGGGATAAGAATGTTGCAATGCTGGTTGTTGCTAATAGATGTGCAAAGGTTAATGTTCTCTCTTCTTTTGTCCCATTAGTTTGCAATTGCATCCATATGAAGCTGAACACTAACTGAGAATTTTACTACTTTTGTTGACATGTGTACAGGTTAGAGAACAAGGTCAACAAAAAGGTGAAACAAGCCCTTTCTTGGCTGAACTCTTAAGGCTAGAAGGTTTAGGCAAATGGAGCAATGCTAGTCATTTACTGTACAATTGCATCAGAAGTATTGGACTAGCAATTTTATGAGGCCTACACATATACTTATAAATTATGTTTAATTTTAAAATTTTCGATTAACATATCATATAAATATAAATTAAATTTCTTATATTTAATATAAAACATAAGAAAATTTTCATGTTTGTATGCAACATATGATAAAGTATCATGTAGTAATAAATATATAAAAAATAATAAAAAAACAGGTCAAAATTTTATATTTTAAGAAATATCATAATTTATTAATATATGATTTATGTTGTTTAATTAAAATATACTTCTTCGAAATTTATAATATAAATTTTTTTATAATATTTTTTTTTTCTTTTTCTTTTTTATAATTTTAATATAAGAAACGTTATTTTAGACCAAAAATAAGAAATAAGGGTACGAAACGAAAAAACCAAAACCTCAGGGGTACCAAGCGGAAACGTTAAAACTTTGGGCAACATCCAAAAATGCCAAAAACTCAAGGGTACCAAACGGAAAAGACTCAAACTTTTTAAATGATATCTATTTTAACATTTATATTTTAAAATTTGAAATTTATTTTAAATTTTTTATTCACCTTTATCAACTTCATAAATAGTATACTAACATTAACTTTATCTAAAATTATAATAAATTTTTAAGTACTTTTTGGGTTAATTAATTATAACCATTATAATACAGCAATTTTTTATATAAATTTTAAAAAAATTATATGTCAATGTTTGTGTGTATAAACGAGAGAGAGAGAGAGAGAGAGAGAGAGAGAGAGAGAGAGAGAGAGAGAGAGAGAGAGAGAGAGAGAGAGAGAGAGAGAGAGAGAGAGAGAGAGAGAGAGAGAGAGAGAGAGAGAGAGAGAGAGAGAGAGAGAGAGAGAGAGATAACAGAATATTGTGCTTGTTTATTATGATGTATAAATGATGTATTTATACAATATGTGTAGGTGATTCTGTTATATTGCTATCCCCAACACCCCTCTCAAACGAGGAAGAGTAGACATTCCTAGTCTAGAAAGTAATCGATTCGTTGAGGTGAAAAAATGGTTTTGGTGATGACATCAACTAGTTGATCGTGTGTAGGAACACGGTGTATTTGTAATAAACCCTCCATGATCTTGTCCCTAGTGAAATGACAGTCGATCTCGATATGTTTGGTTCTTTCGTGGAACACATGGTTTTTACTAAGCTCGACTGCAGAGTTGTTATCACAATGCAAATGAATAGGTTGTGGTGGTTGCAACCCTAGCTATGAAACAAGTTTAGAGAGTGATCCTAGAATAGAAGCACGAAACCAAAAATATTGTGTTTTTCCTTGTCTTCACATTCATATTTCATACATCTTGGTATTCTAGATTTGAACATTGCTTGAGGACAAGCAAGAGGCAAGTATGGGGTATTTTGATAGCATGAAATATGATGTTAGTTTAGATGTGCATATAGTTAGTTTTCCCCCCTTCTTTTGTGTACATGGACATATATTCGTAGCATTTATGAACATATTCCCCTGTTATGGAATGGAGATCTACACAAGCTTTGTGATGATTTTAGGTGAATTGGCCCTTATTTGGAGTGGAAATGGAGCATTCATGAGGTATTGATCAAAGTAGACCTCAATGAGAAGCATTGAGAGCTTAAGGAGAAGTATAAAATCATGGTTTAGAAGATACAAAAGAGAACAAAGAGGAAACACGTCTCAGAGAAGAAACCACGGCCAAAGGGTTGTTTCCACGGCCGAGATTCCTCCCGTACTGGACCGTGGTTTCCAAGTCAGCATCCAAAATGAGATCTTTCTAACCCTAATTTTATCCTATAATAAGAGGGTTGCTGCAACATTTTGAGGGACGGCTGATCACACGATTCACAATACAGAAGTTACAACCCTAGACGGCATTGAAGAGCATCGGATTTGCATCTTGGAAACGGATTGACAACCCGTACTTGGAGATTAAGAGATTTTTGTGAGATTTTTTGGCTTTTGATTTTTCCTTGTTTTGAAAATAAGAACGGAGATTATTTGTGGATTAATTTGGTTTATGATAGTTAGAGATTCATTATTTGGAAATCATTGTGTTTCTTTGCGTTCTATTGGCTTCATCCCTTTATTAACTTCGTTTGTGATTGTTGATATGAATATGATGAATGTTGGCTAAACCCCCTGCGATTCGAGGGTGATAGGTTGGTGGTTATGGTTTAGACGATGATAGATTGACCCTTAAAAACAGATTGGACCTTGAGAGTTGTGATTTAACTGCCGTAGAGGAGTTTCCACGGCCTGTTCTTGATTTTCGCAGCCGAGATTTCCCAAGATCTTGCGGTGGTTTCCTTTATCGTACATATATTGGTATATCCTTGAGTTTTGGTTAAAGATTGCTTAAACCCTAGCCTTGTTGAGCCTTTCTAACCTATAACCTTGCTTGGGAAGAGACTTACCCGGTGATTCCCTTGCTTGGTTACAAACGATTACAAAATCTAGGTAATAGAGGATTCAAAACCCTCTATTAAGGTTTAGTGTGTCAAACCTTTACTTTTGTGATTTACTTGATTTCCCTTGGGTTTGGTGTTTGGTTTGAGAGTATAATCCTTCCCTTAGATCCTCTATCTTATCATGACTCAATATCCTTTATTTAGAGCCTTTGGGTTGAGATAAGTGGGTATTGGTACTTCATCGTACAATATCCCGTCTTAGAACATAAACCTTGCAATCCCAGCTCTGTCTTTTACATCCATAGACATCTTGAATCAACAACCACAATCAAATTCTTTGATCTCTAGAATCTGCGTTCCCCAATTATATTATATATTCTTATCTTTCCGTTTGATCATTGCTATTGCATGCTAGCTGATTTAGATTGCTTTGCTGAATTTACTCTCACCGAATCCCTGAGATCGACTCCGGAATATTAGTTCTTACTATGATAGATCCGTACACTCCGAGTTCGCCGATCGTTAGACATATATTTCAGGATATGAATTTAAGAGTTGCACACACACCTTTTGGAGGGAACAAGGAGTTCATTAGATAGATCTTGAGACTCCATGAAGTACCGAGGACCATCGTAATTAACAGAGATGGATGGTTTACCTTGAGATATTGGAAAAAAGTGCATGTAGCCTTGGGAAAGAGTCTCCATTTTACGACAACATATCATCCTCAAATAGATGGTCGGTCCGAGCGGACCATCCACACCTTAGAGGACATGCTGAGAGCGTGTGTTTTGGATTGGTGACAGGAATGGAGAGATCGTCTCTCCCCTTAGTCGAGTTTTTGTACAACAACAATTGGCATGTATCATTTGGGATGACTCCTTATGAGGCGTTGTATGGGCGGAGATGTTGTACACCTCTATGTGGGGATGAGTCGAGTAGTGCGGGTGGAGTAGCTCCTAAGAAGATACAAGACGACATCACCCATGTAGCTTTGATCCGAGAGCGTATTTTTATAGCGTAGAATCGATAGCAGTCTTATGCCGACAAGAGGCGCCATTCTCTAGAGTTTAGAGTGGGCGCTCTGTTCGCTCCAAAAGGTGTGTGTAAGCTTTAAATTTATAACCGAGGAAATATGCTTAAACAAGGATGCGAACCCGCAGTGTACGGGTCAATTGTAATAAAAGCAAGAAATTCTAGGGGTCGAACACAAGGACTTAGGCGAAACCAAGCACATAATCGGTTATCAAGTAATGTAAGTAACAAAAGCAATTAAAGCAATCAAAGATGATATAAGTTAAATAAGGAGAAATGCGGATTCTAGAGATCAAGACATCCAGTTGTGGTTCAAACTCAAGATCTAAGGTTATAGCGGACAAAGCTGAGATTTTACAAAGGGAAGGTGTTTCTAAGATGGGAATAGATCACCGGGTAAGTCTCTCTACTCACTATCCCAAACCGAAATTCCTATTACCGGGTAAGTCGCAAGGAACTAAGGTAAAGAACTAAAACCTCAAACTAACACACCAACCAAGTGGATAGAATCAACCTTTACCGGGTAAGTCTCATGCTAACTCTCAAGATTGGAATGGAAGCACACTCAAACCCCAATAAAGGATAAACCTTTATTACCTATCGCTCATGATCTTAGGTAAACAAACAAAGGAATCACCGGGTAAGTTTCATCCTAGGCTTGCATTGAACCAGGAAAGGTGTAACAAGGATAGGGTTTATCAAACTGGATCTTAACTCGGATTAGGATCAGGAAAACGTTCACCTCGGTAGACATAATCCACCCCGGCCGAGGTGTTCATCGACTGAGCGAGATGTTCGTGGGTTAAGATAAAGACTCGAGCTTTCAGGTTACGACTGGGATTAAGATCATTCTATCATTGTCTTTCCCACAATATTCAGTCAATCACCCTAGAATCGCAAAAGAAACTTAGCCAACAATCATCATGATAACAATAAGCAACTTAATAAAGAAAGAATCAATTATCAAACAAGAAGACTTTTATAAAAGAACTTCAATAACTGAATCAAATATGTGACAAATCAGTGTTTCCAAGCCACAAATTAACAAGAACAACCAACCAAAAGTAACCAAAAATAGCCTAGAGAAATCTCACAAAAACTCCTTCAAAGGTTATCTTCAACAAGGAAATCTTCCTTCTTCCTTTAACTCCGAAGGGAAATCTTCTGCAATCGCTGGACTTTGATGCAGCGGCTGTCTCAGCACGTCTAAGCATGGATTGAATTTGTGAAAAATCCAACCCTTTATATAGGAAAATTATCTTCCAAAAATAAAATATCTTAAAAAGATATTTTCCTATAAAATATATCCAAATAAATCAGCTGAATATCTTTTCTTCCTTCTAGAAATCCAGCCCAAAAATATGAGATATTCTTTCCATAATTAAAAGATCTCAGCCATAAAATATATCTCCTCGCCGACGACAGGGTGTCTATCTCGGTCGGGGCGCTCCTCGAAATCACCTTGGTCGAGGTGATATTGTAACTGACCAAGGTGACTCTGGACTGAATGTGAAATCTCTCAAATCTGGTCCAAAGTGAATCTTTAATCCATTTCCATGTCTCCTGAGTTCTTCCTTAAGCTCCAGAATGTAGCTCTCAATGACTCCTTAGCTCCCTTAGCTCTATTTTGGTCCAAAACGTGCCGTTTTACCTACGATTACAACGAAACCAGGTGTAGACCTCGATTCCCGCAAAGGTAGATGAAATAGTAATATAATCACAGAATGTATGCTCACACATGTAGATTTATGAAGATAAAACGTCTAAACCGGTCTCAAAACATAGACTATAAAACATGCTATCAAAATACCCCATACTTTTCCCTTGCTTGTCCCCAAGCAAGTTTCGAATATTAGATAGAGGATAGGATGGATTATAAGTCAAAAAGATCAATGGAAAATTATTCAAAAAACCTTTTGATGGTGCGCTTCCCCCTTAGATCACCCTAAGAAAATGGTTCATGGCATATAAAATCAAACATGGTTAAAACATTTTATGAATATAAGAAAGTTGTTCATCTTTGCATAAAATCATAGGATGCATAATAATTCATGTCTCGAGGTCTCAAGGTCTTTCCAAAGAGAAAGGTCAAGAAATGTGTAGGGTAGGGATGTATATAAGGAATGTGGTGTTAGAACCCAGGAAAAGAATCTTACTTCACTTTCACTTGAATTTGAACACCCTCAACCAATAAGCTTTGCTTATTTCACACTTTTCCTTTTTTTACTTTGATTTTTGGGATGCATGGACATAGGTGCACAATAACCGAAGCCTGGTTGATTAGCAATCATCAATTTCTTGAGATGCATCAAACCCTTGATGCACATACCATGACCCGTTAGGAATATCGCTCAATCCGACTTTGGCAAGACACAAACACCCGGCTATGTGAATGGTGCCGAGTTACTCATCATCATGATTGACTTCCCCAAACCTATTGTTACTTTCTAACACTTTCACTTCCAGCCAAATTCTCAACTTTTACTTCTCTTGCTTTCACCACTTGCTTCCAAATTCCCGGATAGGTAAAGGGAGGCAAAAAAATGTATATGAGGGGCTAAACATGATCAAGAAGAAGAGAAGAGAATGAATTTCCTTGGTCTTTCCAGGAAGAGAGTGAGAGAACTCATAATGTGGTGTCAACCTTCAAATTCAACATAATTTTGATAAAGATAAAGAATTAAACATGCTAGCATTTTAAAACAAAGAAAATAGTAACTTAAACATATCATAAAACCTTTCAAGCATGTAAGGATTTTAAATTGAATCTGCAATCTTTATCTTCACTAAGATCACATCCAGAGAAGAAACACAAAATCGTTTTCGAAAATTCTCAGTTTGAAACCCTACCTCGGTCGAGGTGTTCTAAGTCAACCGAGGTGGTCAACCTCGTTTGGCCAGAACCATCCCGGTCGTGGTCATAAAATTTTTTTTGTAAACCAGTTTTTGACTTTTTTCTCAATCAAAAACCTGTATGTATGCATGTAATGACAGATAACCATATAAAGAATAAAAATCAACATAAATATAAATCATAGTCATACAAACATCCACAAAAAGCATAAAAATACATCCACATACCCCATACTTGGGACACATTGTCCCAATGGGTCAAAATAAGTCTAAGAACAGGAGTACTCACCGGACATAAGCAGAGCTGCATAATAAATATAGAAAAGAAATCCCTGCAAGCTCTAGTCCTGATCTGCTGGTGGTGGTGGTGGTGGATATGGCACGTATGGATGCTGGGATGGGTCAAAAGGATATCCCATCGTGTGTTGGAACTGCATCTCCATCATCCGGCGTTGGTAGTGCTGGCTCTCTAGCATCTGATGTGTCCAACCCTTGATCCCTCGGCGCTGGTCATCAAAACGCTCACGGATATCAACTATCAGGGCAGCGTAGGCGTCGATCATCTGGTCGGTGAGGTCATCAATCCTCTGATGCGCTACTGGATCTCTGAATTTGCAGCGGCGGGATCTGCGCTGGGATGGTGGTGGTGGTGGTGCTGCCTCCTCCTCTGTCTCCTCGTCATCTAGATCGACGACTGGCACACTGGGACCGGCGGTATCTGTCCCTGTCTCCATGGCAGCTCCATCATCAAACTCATCCTCATCAGCTGCAGCATCGGCGTCCCGGGCATCCCGTATGTGTGGGAGCCAAGTAGATGACCAGTACTGTGAATCATAGATAGTGAACTGCGCCGCCATAAGATACCCTGAGGTGCAGTCTGCTCCCAAGGCATAGCCACATACGGTGTAGTGAGTCCACGAGGAACCAGAATCCTCCTCGTGATCATCTTCTGCAATCCTAGCGGCTTGCCAACCGCCACCAATGTACATGCACTCAGGTCCAGATCCATGACCGTCGCTTTGTGAGTCACTAGGCCGCCACAACAGATATCTCCCTTCCCCTTAGCCTTGATCCTGTGCAGATCCTCAGCTAGCATCGCCCCAAAATCAGGCACTCCCCTTGTCACTATGCAAAATAAGCTTAGCAGCTCCCCTTGTCTAATCTTCTACGGTGTCTCAATACACCCCAGAAGGGTCTCGCTGAAGATCCGGTGGGCTAATCTGAAAGCAAGGTGGAAGATAATCCTCTCCTTAGAGTCTCTAGGTCTCCACATGTCTACATGCTCTACCACGTGAGCAATCTGGCCCCAAAACTGTCGAGCTACGACTCGAGAAGGGAAGTCGGGAATTGTGGGGGTCGGGAAGCCAACTATATCTCTCCACTGGTCCATGGGAACTAAGTAGTCCCGGTTCAGCAACCGGTACTTGATGGCTGTCTCCATAAACTACTCCAGCCCTACTGTGGAGATCATCCTCCTCAAATCCTCCGTCACATGGAGGCAGTCAAAAGCAGAGACATCTAAAAACCGCGGGGCAATGACAGGGCGCCTGCAGATACGGTCATAATCAGCCTGGTGACGCTCATGAATCACCGGAATAGAGGGTCTGGAAGCGGAAGAAGGTGAGGAACCATCCCTCAGAACCAGCTGGCGATCAGGTCTGGAACTCATTCTTCTCTCTCTGACAGGTCACATCGGTTGCTTTGACAACTATCAAGAACACCTCGGCCGAGGCGCATATCGACTGGACCGAGGCAAAAAACTATTCGATCTAAACTCTCAGATTTCCAGTTCTTTTCCCCAATATCACTACCAATTGTTCCTATGGGGTACTTAAGCCTTTTACAACATAAACTTGTGGCAAACAAAGCCAATTTCCTCCAAAAAACAGTAAAGAGAAGAAGGAGTTAGGGTTTTCGACTTTTTACCCCAGATTCGGTCGATTCGAGGCGTTTTTGTTGCAGATTCTTGCTTGCAAACTAATCATCTTCCTTTTCCTTGCAGAATCAAAGCAGAAATCGTCGAAAACGAGTGAAAATCGGAGAAACGAGGTGTAAATAGCGCCGCGGTCGAGAAGGGTTAGGAGGGAAGAGAGAGAAACCGTTCCCCCCTTTTATACCCCTCGCTGAATCTACTGTCACCTCGGTCGAGATGGTCCCGACTGGACCGAGGTGATACGGACCGAGGTGGATTGTTGTCAGCCCTAGTCGCCTCGGTTGCTCAAGAATCATCTCGGTCGCGGTGCTGTGACAACAACCGAGATGTGTCTCAGTCAGACTTCGTCTTCTCAATTTCTCGAACTTCTGTCCTTCTAGTGTAGCTCCTCAGCTGTGATCCTTCCTTTTGGAATACCTGGTTGTTGTTGTAGAAGAAAACAAAAACAAAACAAAGCAAACTATCTAAAACTAGACTAGAAAGGGAAAAGAAAGCAATACCTTAGGTTGTCTCCCAAGAAGCGCTTGGTTTAAGGTCGCTAGCTGGACCATACGTCATCCCTAAATATGCTGGAAGGTGTCCTCACCCCATACTTCACCTTCATCGTGGGGTGAGGTGAAGAATTCTATCAAACGTTCCAACAAATGTAATTGCTCATCGTGGAATAAATCGTCTATGGGTAGATCATCGTTCTCACGCGAGGAGGGAGGTAGCCGGATGAGGTGATCCGCAACAGAATTTTCGGATCCCTTCTTATCGCGTATCTCCAGGTCAAACTCTTGAAGCAAGAGAATCCAACGAATAAGACGCGGCTTTGCATCATTCTTTGCAAGAAAGTAACGAATAGCTAGCGCTGCATGGTCGGTGTAAACAACAACTCTCGCTCCTACCAAGTAAGAACGAAATTTCTCAAAAGCATATACAACCGCCAAAAGCTCCTTTTCGGTGGTGGCGTAGTTTCGTTGAGCCGTATCTAGCGTTTTGCTAGCATAGTAAATGGCGTTGGTCCGGTCATCCTTCTTTTGTCCTAGCACCGCTCCTATGGCCACATCACTTGCGTCACACATTACTTCAAAGGGCAAGGTTCAATCGGGGGTTGAATGATGGGAGCGGAAATCAATGCTTCCTTTATCCTGTAAAAAGCATCGAGGCATTCATGTGAAAACTCAAAAACTGCATCCTTATTCAAAAGATTAGTGAGCGATTTAGAGATTTTTGAGAAATCCTTGATGAAACTCTTGTAGAAACCTGCATGCCCGAGAAAACTCCGAACACCCTTAACAGAAGAAGGGGGAGGAAGTTTCTCAATAATCTCGATCTTAGCTCGATCGACCTCAATACCTCGGTTGGAAACGAGGTGTTCTAACACAATGCCTTCATTAACCATAAAATGACACTTCTCCCAATTCAAAACGAGATTAGTGTCTTCACATCTTTGTAGAACTAGAGAACGGTTAGATAGGCTATCATCAAAAGAGGAACCATATACTGAAAAGTCATCCATAAATACCTCCATGATCTCCTTTATATACTCGGAAAAAATAGCCATCATGCATCGCTGGAAGGTAGCGGGTGCATTACATAATCCAAATGGCATCCTCCTATAAGCGAATGTCCCTCATGGACAAGTGAAAGTGGTCTTCTCTTGAACATCCGGATGGATAGGAATCTGAAAGAAGCCAATATAACCATCTAAATAGCAAAAATGTGAATGCTAGGCTAACCGTTCGAGCATTTGATCGCCAAAGGGAAGTGGAAAATGGTCCTTCCGAGTGGCCACGTTCACCTTATTGTAATCGATGCACACCCTCCAGCCCGTAACGGTCCTAGTTGGGATCAACTCGTTGTACTTATTCGTCACAATGGTCATCCCTCCTTTCTTTGGAACTACATGCACTGGGCTCACCCACTTGCTATCCGAGATAGGAAATATGATACCTGCATCCAACAACTTAAGAATTTCTTTCTTCACAACCACTTTCATGATCGGATTTAACCGTCTTTGAGGTTCCCGTGAAGTCTTATTATCGTCCTCCATTAGTATTCTATGCATGCAGAAAGAAGGCTTAATACCAATAAGATCATCAATAGTATAACCCAAAGCCTTTTGATGTTTTCTTAGGACATGTATTAGTTTAGATAATTCAGTTTCGGAAAGGAAAGCACTTACAATAACGGGATATGTAGAATCCGGTCCAAGAAAGACATACCTCAAGTGACTTGGGAGTGGTTTAAGCTCCACAACGGGGGGTGCTTTCTGAGGGGGATCCTTGCTTCTTCCTTCCAGTGGAGTAGACTTAGAACGAAGAAATGGACTTTCAGAAGTCTCAGTTGACATCATCTTATTTTTGACCTCGGTCGAGGTCCAGAGTGGGTGACCGAGATGTTCTTCAGCTAAGAACACCTCGCTTGGTCCAGAAAGTGCCTCGGTCGAGGTACTGCAACTGGGACCGAAACCGGAGATTCTTCTCTCCTGGATTAATTTTTCAATCTTAGCTCCTGGATCTTCTTCCAGTGCCTTTAAGCTTTGTATATCTGCATCACAAGAAGCATCTATACCTTCCTCCAATAAGCTAAAACTAATAACTTTTTCAAGAGTGTCATTAATAAGGATGGAGCTCACCAATTCCCTTGATTCTTCTTCATCATAGATGTTGAAGATATCATCCTCCAATGGCTCTCCTTTCATTGCAGCAAGTAGTGCAAACTCCACTTGATCTTCGCCAATGTTGAATTTCAACTTGGCGTTCTTGCAATCCACATTGCAACCCGAAGTTGCTAGAAATGGTCTCCCGAGAATGATAGGAACGGGATAATCTGCGGGAATATCAAGCACAACAAAGTGTATAGGTAAATAGAAGTTACCTAACTTAACCGGAACGTCTTCCAAAATGCCCACGGGATGGATAATGGAGCGGTCCGCCATGTACAACCTTATCGTGACCGGTTTGGGCTCTGCAAGACCGATCTTCTCACATAGCTCCAGCGGGATAACGCTCACACTGGCTCCTAGATCACACAAGGCTTCATAAGTTACATCCCCAACTTGGATGGGAATGCAAAATGAACCGGGATCCCTAAGTTTGGGTGGCATCTTCTCCTTCCTGATTTGAATAAGCTCCGAGGATTTGGATGTCATCCTTACTTCTCCATAGTCTTCCAGTTTCCTCTTCTTTGAAAGAATCTCTTTCAAGAACTTCCCATAGGCGGGCATCCCTAGAATAGCATCAAGGAAAGGGATGTTAATCTAAAGCTTATTCATTAAGTCCAGGAACTTACCGAAATGCTTGTCTAGATGTGCTCTGGCCCTTGACTGGGGGAATGGAAGTGGTGGTTTATAAGCAGGAGGTGGAACATAAACTTCAGATTTCCCCTGCGCTTTCTGAGGCTCCACCTCGGTTGGTACCTCGGCCGAAGTGTTCTTCGACTGTACCTAGACCGAGGTGTTCTTCGTCTGATCTGGCATCGACCGAGGTACTAGATCTGCAGTCTTCAGTCCACTTCTCGTTGTTATTGCCATGATCTGTCCTTTAGGGTTGCTTTCTGTTCTTGCTGGGAGCTTCCCTGAAAATCTTGGCATTTCATTCGCCTTGTTGTAGAATTGTTGTTTTAAGGCTTTTTGTGCCTTTGAAAATGAACTCATGGACGTCTCCATAACTTTGAGCTTGACCAAAATTTCATCCAGCACTGCACCTTTCTTCGCTGGCTGGGACGAACTTGGTCCAGGCTTCTGGCTTTTCAATGGAATGGAAGAAGAAGAGGAGGGGTTATAAGTGTTATGAGAATGAGAGTTACCGGGAACTTGTTGATTAGACCTCCAATTGTTGTTGTTTCTATTGTTGTTGTTGTTGTTGTTGTTGTTGTTGTTGTTGTTTCTATTGTTGGAGTTTCTATTGTTGTTGTTGTTCCTCGGTCCTTGATAGTTGCTCCTTCCTTGGTACCCTCCATCTTGCTCCTTCGTTTGAGTTACTAAAAGCTCCTTTAATTGCTTGACTTCATTGCTAAGCGAGGTGAGTTGAGCTCCATTTGATGAAGTGTTTGGAAGCTGACTCTCCTTGCTCCATTATCGGTTCCTTGGTGGGGGTATTTCTCCATGTGCAAAGCTTGTTTTTCAATGAACTCCCAAGCTTCGTCTATCGGCATGTCCATGAATGTGACGGCAGAAAGTAACTTGGACATTGAATTGAGCATCTCCATTCAGTCCCTTGAAGTAGATCTCAAGCAACTCGATCTTCGAAATCTCATGATGTGGGCAATCCAACAATATATCCTTGAATCTCTCCCATGACTTGGACAAACTTTCTTTATTTTTCATAATAAAAGCATTAATTCTTCCCCTCAACTCAGCGGTTTTAGATGGGGGAAAGAATTTAGCTAGGAACTCCGTCGTCATCTCTTCCCAAGTGTTGATCTTTCCATCGGGGAGAGATTGATACCATGCAAGCGCTTTGTCCTTCAAAGAGAAATCGAAAGGACGTAGCGTGTAGTTGTTGTTATCATACCTTGATGGCCTCAATGTCTCCATCAGAATCTCATAATTTTGCAAATGTTGGTGCGGAGACTCCCTCTCCGAACCTCCAAATTGACATTGTCGGATCATGGTAGGAACTTGCGGTCGAAGTTCATAATTATTTTCAGCTAGATAATCTAGGTTGACTCCTGGACGCCTCACTTGCTGATTAAGGTTCATCCTCTGTCCTAGGGTTTGTGGAATTCCAGCAGCAAGAACATCTCGGATGGGCATTCGAGGTGGATGTACCTCGGCCGGTGCGTCTGGAACTGGATCCTGCCTCGGTCGAGGATCTGGATCTGGGTCCTGCCTCGGTCGAGGATTTGGATTCGGTCGAGGTAGATATTGGTCCCATAAAGCTACCATATCTGCTTCGATTGCCTTAGTCCTTGCGCGAGTTTCTTCCTTTTCCAGCCGAAGTTCTTCCTTACTGAGGCGTAGTTGTTCCAACGCCTCCTTCAATTCGGCCTCAAGATCGCGATCTTGGTTGGCCGTCTTTGCTTCTTTCAAGCGTCGTTTGTATGCCTTTTCTGGTTCGGGATTGTAAGGAACAATTTTCTTCCCAGCACGGGTTCTTCGCATAAACCTAAGAAAAAGATCTTGCAAAAGCACTCAAGTAGAGTGGTTAGTAGGAACAAGGGCAATTGCCCTAAAAGACAACCGCAACCGGCTTGATCTAAACCAAGTCCCCGACAACGGCACCAAAAACTTGTTCGCTTCAAAAGGTGTGTGCAAGCTTTAAATTTATAATCGAGGAAATATGCTTAAATAAGGATGTGAACCCGCAGTGTACGGGTCAATTGTAATAAAAGCAAGAAATTCCAGGGGTCGAACACAGGGACTTAGGCGAAACCAAGCACAGAATCGGTTGTCAAGTAATGCAAGTAACAAAAGCAATTAAAGCAATCAAAGATGATATAAGTCAAATAAGGAGAAATGCGGATGCTAGAGATCAAGATATCCAGTTGTGGTTCAAACTCAAGATCTAAGATATAGCGGACAAAGCTGAGATTTTGCAAAGGAAAGGTGTTTCTAAGATGGGAATAGATCACCGGGTAAGTCTCTCTACTCACTATCCCAAACCGAAATTCCTATTACCGGGTAAGTCGCAAGGAACTAAGGTAAAGAACTAAAACCTCAAACTAACACACCAACCAAGTGGATAGAATCAACCTTTACCGGGTAAGTCTCAGGCTAACTCTCAAGATTGGAATGGAAGCACACACAAACCCCAATAAAGGATAAACCTTTATTACCTATCGCTCATGATCTTAGGTAAACAAACAAAGGAATCACCGGGTAAGTCTCATCCTAGGCTTGCATTGAACCAGGAAAGGTGTAACAAGGATAGGGTTTAGCAAACTAGATCTTAACTCGGATTAGGATCAGGAAAATGTTCACCTCGGTCAAACAGAATCCACCCCGGCCGAGGTGTTCATTGACTGAGCAAGGTGTTCGTCGGTTAAGATAAAGACTCGACCTTTCAGGGTCCGACTGGGATTAAGATCATTCTATCATCGTCTTTCCCACAACGGTCAGTCAATCACCCTAGAATCGCAAAAGAAACTTAGCCAACAATCATCATGATAACAATAAGCAACATTATAAAGAAAGAATCAATTATCAAACAAGAAATTTTTTATAAAAGAACTTCTATAACTGAATCAAATATGTGACAAATCAATGTTTCCAAGTCACAAATCAACAAGAACAACCAACCAAAAGTAACCAAAAATAGCCTAGAAAAATGTCACAAAAACTCCTTCAAAGGTTATCTTCAACAAGGAAATCTTCCTTCTTCCTTCAACTCCGAAGGGAAATCTTCTGCAATCGCTGGACTTTGATGCACGTTGTCTCAGCAAGTCTAAGCATGGATTGAATTTTTGAAAAATCCAACCCTTTATATAGGAAAATTATCTTCCAAAGATAAAATATCTTAAAAAGATATTTTCCTATGGAATATATCCAAATAAATCAGTTGAATATCTTTTCTTCCTTCCAGAAATCCAGCCCAAAAATATGAGATCTTCTTTCCATAATTAAAAGATCTCAGCCATAAAATATATCTCCTCGCCGATGACAGGGTGTCTACCTCGGTCGGGGCGCTCCTCGAAATCACCTCGGTCGAGGTGGTACTGTAGCTGACCGAGGGGACTTTGGACTGAATGTGAAATCTCTCAAATCTGGTCCAAAGTGAATCTTTAATCCATTTCCATGTCTCCTGAGTTCTTCCTTAAGCTCGAGAATGTAGCTCTCAATGACTCCTTAGCTCCCTTAACTCTATTTTTGTCCAAAACGTGCCGTTTTACCTACGATTACAACGAAACTAGGTGTAGACCTCGATTCCCGCAAAGGTAGATGAAATAGCAATATAATCACAGAATGTATGCTCACACATGCAGATTTATGAACATAAAACGTCTAAACCGGTCTCAAAACATAGACTATAATACATGCTATCACGCTCCAATATGTTTGAGAGTATCACCGACGTGAGGCGTCAACCGTTTTGGCATTAAGGGGAAGTTGAGTCCCCAATATGTCAAACCTTTTGAGATCTTGGAGCGGGTCAGAGTGGTTGCTTACCGACTTTACAACCAAGAGTAGAGGGTGTTCACCTAGTCTTTCACCTCAATTGCGGGAGTATAGACCAGACCCTAAACACATCATCAATAATGAGGATATGGTGGTCGAGCCGGACCACACGTTTGTAGAGCATCTGGTAGCTGTCCTAGAGAGGAGCACGAGATGCTTATGGTCTCAGGACATACCGATGATGCGGGTAAAAGTGGTATAGTCGAGAAGCCGATGAGGCTACACAGGAGACGGAGCATAGTATCAAGAAGAACTATCCAAATTTCAATGTAGAGTTAGCTACAAATGTAGGACCGACGGATTAGTTCTTGGTTCTGTTCTTGTTGTAAATTATGTGTTTGCTTGCATGTGTTTTCCCTACGTGTATGTGATGTTATGATCTTGATGGATCTTGATGTGCTGGATTGTGTAGAGTATGTGTGTAGCTTTAGAAGGATTATGACTTCATGAGAATGTTGATATACCTCATTTTCTATGACTGAGAAGAGCCGCGCTTATCGAAGTTTCGGGACGAAACTTGTTTTTAGGGGAGAATTGATGTAACAACCAAGTTTTTGGGGTCCCCACGATCGCGGTGTATTGCCTAACCATGGTCGTGGCTGCTGTTTTCCACGGTCGCGGTGAAACAACATATCGTTCTTTTTTGTTCGTAACCATCAAGGTTCATTCCTTCAAGGATAATCCCGATCTTTCCTTTCCTTTGAAACTTTTGTCCACCTTTTTTGTTCGTAACCATCAACATATCGTTCTTTTCCACGGTCGCGCCCCGCCTTTTCTTCTTACATATTTCTCTTATTCTCCCTTTCCTTTTCCTTCCTCTCCTCACCATCGATCTCTATCTCAAGTCGTCCCAATAAACGTCTCTCAATTGCTTCCTGTCTTCATACCGCTATTGAGTTCCAAAAGACTAAAGAGCTAGAATTGTAGAGTCTACATCAGCTCGTTGGAATTAGGTAATGCTTCATCTTGCTTTCATGGATCTTATCGACGTTGTTAGATTTAGAGAGTAGAAGTGTGTAAAACCTTCACCTTTAGACAACAGAGAGTGTGTGTGACTGATTATACGGATTGAAGAGAGAAACCCTACGGCTTCTACTTTAAAACAGAAAAGAAGATCGCCTCTTGACATTATCCCGAAACCGCACCTTCACATCACCGTGGTCGCGCCTGTATAATGTGACCGCGGTCGCGCCTGCTTTACCTGCGGCCGCTCCGACCTTGTCAATGCGGGTGAGCCTCATCCTCCCCGATGTCGTGCTGACATCGCTATCCCGGGGTAGTGCCTCTTTCCTCCACGGTCACAGAATCACTCTAGAAGGTTCCTAAGTTCAAGCTTTTGACTTAAGGATTGGTTCTAGGCATAATATTCCTTCCTTATAGCTTCCTATCAGTTGGTATATGTTTATATAGGAGAGTTTGGCATAACCGTGTTGGAGTTGGCTTCCGTTTAAGTGTTGGTCTTTATTTAATCCTTAAGGACTAGAAGTTGGAGACTTCTAGTGACAGGATAGGTTGTTCATGTGATGCCTTTGTGTATTTAGGCGGTTGAGATTCTAGTACAGATTGGAAAGCGTGATTAGCTGGACTTAGCCTATTACAGGTAAGTCCTTTGGATTACTTAGCTATATGTGTGTATCGGTTGAATGGCATGAGTGGTGTGTGCATTACTTGTATATTAATGATACCTTGAATAAGATGACTCGTTTTGTTGGCCCAAGTATAACGGGTGGTGGCATTATATGCCCAACTCCCGAGGGAGACTAGAAGGTTCTACACGACTAGCCCACACATGGTATACGGGGAGGTGCATTGAACCACTCCTTGATGGTATACGAGGAGGTGCATTGAACCACTCCTGTTAGTACAAAGGGATAGAGGCGAGAGTCAGTAGACTTGTCGTGCCACAATCTTAATTGGATTATAAATGTATGACTTAATGAAGATAATAAATGAATTCTGTGAGATCCTACTATGTGTTTCATTTTCGCATTGTGTGTGTTTGCGCTTCTGTTATTCCTTTAATATGTAGGTTGTTAGCTAAAGGTTTATCCGGTGTTGTAAATGCTTTGCGGGATAGGGTAACTACTGAGTGATTCGGATGGAGTGGTCAGTCGGGGTTTTCGTACGATATAGGACGGGTGTTGGTTTATTGAGTTTTCATTTCAGTAGTTGACATTTGTAGATTTTATGACGTTATTATTATACTCGGCTGAGAGTCCTTTGTTCGATCATGACACTGAATGTTATTTATTCAAATTTTGTACTTTTACATTTGTGCCTTCTTGTAAGGTCCGGTAAATTTGTTGTCGAGCTAGGGTCGGGACCCATTGTGAGGTCCTAACTCGTAGCACCCCGAGTATGAGATTTGTGGTGTTACAATGTTAGCATGAAATATTGTGATATTTTAGGCACGTTTTCTAGTCGTAATTGATTCATATTGATAGTCTTTGATTGAGCTTTATGCATATATGAGCTAGTATTGCCTATATTGTCGATATAGATGTCTACACGAGTTCTATGTTGATTATAGGTGATTTGGAGCTATTTCCGAACGGAATCGAGCAAAGGAGAGTTGAGTCGATGTGTCTCTAGATCAAGGACACCTTTTGGAAGCAATTTGGAGTATTAGATTGAGGAATGCACGAATGAAGGCAAGAATCACGGTTTTACCCTAAATTACGGTCGTGGATTGTGAAGCAGAATTCGATGTTCATTCCAGGGGATATTACGGCCGTGGAAGATAGCCGTATTTGTTTCCACGCCTCAAAATTACGGTCGTGGAATCTTCCACGACCGTGATCTTGGCGAATCCCTTCGCCACGTTTCGAAGCCATGATCTCTTGAAGATTGGGCCGGGCCGACTTTTGGCCCTGCATTATAAAAAGGACGGATGAAGCAAGATTCCGTCACCTCGCCTAACCTCGCCTAACCTCGCCTAACCTCGCCTAACCTCGTGAACGTCGCTTACGACCTTTCAACCCTAAAGTTTAGCGGCAAAAACGCACGCTTAGCAACACAAACCCTCATTCTTGGAGGTGATTTTGAAGATCTCATTGAAGTTCCAAAGTTCGCATTGGAGAGTTGCTGTTTGTGATCTTCGTGTGGAAGATCGAAGTTCTTGGAGGATTTTGCAAGAAGATTCCTCTTCTTGCTTAGGTTTGATTTAGGATCGGATTGACATCCCGTTTCTTTTCTTTCCTAAGTTTTTGATTGCTCATTCCGTTTTGAATCTGTTGACAAACACTTGCTCTTGATTGTGATTCTGAGATTCAATTGAAGATTATTGATAGTTCTTGAAAGTTCCCATCTTTTACCTTTTAAATCTTGAATTAATATCAATATGACTGTTATTGGCTAAAAACCCTTAACAATTCTAAGGTGAAGGGTTGATAGTTGTGGCTTAGATGATGATAGATCGATCGCAAACAGATTAGACCCTGAGAGTTAGAGAATTGTCGCCGAAAACCCTAAATCACGGCCTGTTCTTGAGTTCCACGGCCGTGATTCTGAAGAACTAACCGTAATTTCCCTAAAGTTTACGAGCCTGCTTTTACCTTGATCCAAAGTTAAAGATTTGCTTTAGCTTAGTTTAGACTTGTCTTTTCTAGGTGGTAGTGAAGCCTCAACAACCTCTACCTCGATTGTGAGCCTCAACAACCTCAATCGGATAGGTTAGTCTTGATCTTTAGATTATAGGTTTGGGTATTTGATGCTAATCCTTGTCTTTAGAATCTTTCTATATTGAGCCTCATCAACCTGTATAGGAGGAGTCTTTTAGGTGAGTTACATAAGGTTTTTGGAACCTCAACCGTACGATTACCTTACATTAGTATACCTTTGCATATCTCAACTCTGTCTTTATATCATTAGTATATCTTGAATCGATTGCCACAGCTGGATACCTGGATCTTTAGGATTGTTGTTTTCCCAATATCTGCAAAACTCTCATATTAACCGCTTGATAACCTGCAATCGAGTTCGTTCCACCCAAATCCCTGTGTTCGATACTCTGGAATTCTTGCTTAACTATATCGACCCGTACACTGCGGGTTCGCTTGCTTGATTCTAGTTTTATAAATATAAAGCTTATTTGCACACACCTCTAGGGGCGAACAAGTTTTTGGCGCCGTTGCCGGGGATTTGGCTTCGTCCGAATCCGGTAGCCGGTTGTCAAGCTTGGGAGCTTGCTCTCGTTATTTGATCTTTCTTTGAGTGCATGCGCAGGTCTAGGAATACAGAAGATCTCTTACCTCTTGATCAAGAGCTAGAGAAAACCTTGAGGCAAAAGCGCAAGGAAAGGAAGATGGCTGAAGAAAACGAGCGCGATCTTCAAACTAAGTTGGCGGAGAAGGAAGCTCAACTCCGATGGAATGAGACTCTCCTCCAAGATGAGATGGATCGCCATCAAACTCAAGTTAATGGTCTACAAGACATGATCGTTCAAATGAAGATAAAGATGAGCGATCTTGAGGACAAGGTGGGCAAGAAGTCCTCGAGAAGGAGGACAAGGTCTAGAAGAAGAAACCACTCACCCACCGATGATAGTGATTCTTCCATGCCTCCTTTAGAAGAGATTGATCCCACGATCAATATAAATCCTTTCAATCAACAAGGAGCTACTAACCGTCGCATTCCACCTAGAAATGCGAGGGTCGAACGTGTGGATAATGAGCCAAGAACTCTTGGCCAGCGGATGGATCCAACACAACAACCACGCCGTTTAGGTGTGAACTTTGATGCTGAAGATGTACAAGGGTTTAGCTTCAACCCTCATGTTATCACTCTTGTTCGCCAAAGCCAGTTTGGCGGTACAAGCACCGAATCTCCACACCAACACTTGCAAAACTTTGAGTGTATGATGGAGACGATGAGGCCAAAGAGCGCCACTACCAACAGCTATAAGCTCAAACCTTTCTTTTTCTCTTTGAAAGGGAAAGCGCTATCTTGGTACCAAGCTCTTCCTAGTGGAAAGCTAGAGACGTGGGAAGACCTCTCCGCAGAGTTTCTCACCAAGTTCTTTCCGCCCTCCAAAACGGCGGAACTTAGAGGTAAGATTAATGCTTTTTCTATGAGACCTAACGAAAGTTTGTTTCAATCTTGGGAAAGGTTTCAGGATTTGCTCTTGGATTGCCCTCATCATGGCATATCCAAACTTGCCTTGCTGGAGATTTACTACAAGGGGCTGGATGCGGGAACGCAATTCAACCTCCAATCCCTCTCATGTGGAACGTTCATGGACATGAGAGAAGATGACGCTTGGGACTTCATTGAGAAGCAAGCAAGAGTCATAGAGAAGTATTCCCACCGGAAGGTGGAGGGAAATCGTGTGGAGCAAGGAGCAAAGCTCACGCATGAAGCTCAAAATCAGATTTTCTCCCTCAACAATGAGATCAAAGAGTTGAAGGAGACTATCAAGACCAACTTCCCAAAGCAACAAGAGAAGGATGTTGGCTATTTAGGCAACAACAACGGCGGTGATAACACCAACCGCAACAACAATAACCGGAACAATAACCGGAACAACAATTGGAATGGAAACAACAACAACCGGAATAACAACAATTGGAACAACAATCGGGGTTCGAATAACAACAATTGGCGCTCCAATCAACAAAATTCCGGTAACTCCTATCCTTCCAATTCCAATTCACTAACTCCACCCTCTTCTTCCTCTACTCCTTTGAAAAGCCAGGGGCGAACAAGTTTTTGGCGCCGTTGCCGGGGAAAGGAGAAGCCGGATCCCATGTTGGAAACGATCTTGGGAAAGCTTCAAGGGTTGGAGAACCGCATCATCAAGGTTGATGATCAAATTTCTAAGGTTGACAAAGCTCAAAAGGTTTTGGAAAACCAAATGTTCAACCATGCGGAGGAAGTTCCTAGAAATCAAGGGAAACTTCCAGGAAAGACGGAGGACAACCCTAAGGGAAGGGTAATGGCGATTACAACTAGGAGCGGAGTAACTACCACCGATCCGCAGCCTACGTTTGTTGAGGTCCCCGTAGAAAAGAGCAAAGAAAAGGGGAAGGAGAAGGAAGACGTCTATGTTCCCCCTCCAGCTTTCAAACCTCCCCTACCGTTCCCTCAATCTAGAGCGCGGGCGCGCCTAGACAAGCAATTCGGTAAGTTCATAGAACTCATGAGCAAACTGCATATTAATATACCTTTCATTGATGCCATTGTAGGTATGCCGGCTTATGGCAAGTTCTTGAAGGAGCTCCTCTCTAACAAGAGGAAGCTAGAGGATTTCGGTGAGGTCAAGATGAGTTCGGATTCTTCGGATCTCATCAAGACTATGAAGGAGAAAATGCCCCCAAAGCTGAAAGATCCGGGGTCATTTTGCATTCCCATTGGAGTGGGAGAGATCACATATGACGCTTTATGTGATTTGGGAGCAAGTGTGAGCATCATACCACTTGCATTATGTAGGAAGATCGGTTTAGGCGACCCTAAACCAGTAAAGATGACGTTATACATGGCGGATCGATCCATTACTCGTCCCGTCGGTATTGTAGAAGACGTCCCGGTCAAGCTAGGCAAGTTCTTTGTTCCCATTGATTTTGTCGTGCTTGACATTCCTGCAGATAGTCCGGTCCCGATCATACTCGGAAGACCGTTTCTTGCAACTTCCGGCTGCATGGTCGATTGCAAGAATGGGAGACTCGCCTTTGACATTGGGGAAGAGAAAGTAGAGTTCGTTCTTTCCACTCTAGTGAAGGAGCCAATCTTTGATGAGGACATTTACAATGTCCAAGACGAAGAAGGTTTATCTAGGGAGGAGGTAAGCGCGATTCTCTTTAACGATCCTTTGCAAAAGGTTATTACTATGAGTCTAACCAATGTAGGGGAAGAGGAAGAGTGCAAAGAGGAAATTGAAGCCTTAGAAGCACAAGAAGAGATGTATGAAGTGGAGTTTGAGAAACTCCACGATGAGGCTGAAGACACTCGAATCCACGGTCATACTTTGTATTCCACGACCGTGGATTCCACGACCAAAATCGACCTCCATTCCAGAGCACTCCACGGCCGTGGAACACCAGGGGAGACCGTGATTTTGACCGTGGAAAAGAGCGATCGGCACACTTCTTCAACTTCTTCCAATTCTTCTCCAAACCATGCAACATCCTTAGAAACTTCTAAGGAAACATCGGAAGCTCCTCAAGGACCATTAGAAGTTCCGAAAGCAATGGAACTTAAACCACTTCCTACTCATCTAAGGTACGCTTTTCTTGGATCTAATTCTACCTTC
Organism: Fagopyrum homotropicum; assembly: GCA_033239125.1. NCBI lineage: Eukaryota > Viridiplantae > Streptophyta > Magnoliopsida > Caryophyllales > Polygonaceae > Fagopyrum > Fagopyrum homotropicum. The sequence continues at coordinate 50,217,096 of BSWB01000007.1, read as the reverse complement.
CCGGTTATCGTTAGTTCCGAATTAAGCATAGATGAACATGAACAGCTCATGATTGTCCTTAGGAAACATAGAAAAGCCATAGGGTACACTATTGAGGACTTAGTAGGAATTAAACCTTCCCTATGCATGCACAAAATACTAATGGAGGAGGACTTTAGAACTTCAAGACAACCTCAACGGCGGTTGAATCCGACCATGAAGGAGGTTGTCAAGAAGGAAATTCTTAAACTTCTTGATGCAGGTATCATCTATCCTATCTCCGATAGCAAGTGGGTGAGCCCGGTTCAAGTAGTTCCAAAGAAGGGAGGAATGACGGTCATCACCAATAAGAACAACGAACTCATTCCTACCCGAACCGTGACTGGATGGCGAATGTGCATAGACTACCGCAAGCTCAACAATGCAACGCGGAAGGATCACTTTCCATTGCCATTCATCGATCAAATGCTTGAAAGGTTAGCACAACATTCATACTTTTGCTACCTTGACGGTTATAGTGGTTTCTTTCAGATCCCGATACATCCGGATGATCAAGAAAAGACCACATTCACGTGCCCTTGGGGTACGTTCGCCTATAGGAGAATGCCGTTCGGGCTTTGCAACGCCCCAGCCACCTTTCAACGGTGCATGATGGCCATATTCTCCGAGTATGTAGAGGAAATCATGGAAGTCTTCATGGACGACTTCTCCGTTTACGGTTCCTCTTTTGACGATTGTCTTTCTAACCTTTCTCTTGTTTTGCAAAGATGTGAAGACACTAACCTAGTTCTTAATTGGGAGAAATGTCAATTCATGGTTAAGGAAGGAATCGTTTTAGGTCACTTAGTCTCTAGTAGAGGGATAGAGGTAGACAAAGCTAAGATAGAGACCATAGAGAAACTTCCTCCCCCAATTTCGGTGAAGGGAATAAGAAGTTTCCTAGGACATGCTGGATTTTATAGACGTTTCATTCAAGACTTTTCTAAGATATCAAAACCTCTCACTAATCTATTGATGAAGGATGCGGTTTTTGAGTTTTCACAGGAATGTCTAGATGCGTTCAACACTATTCGGCAAGCTCTAATTTCAGCACCCATTATCCAACCTCCGGATTGGACTCTCCCCTTCGAGATTATGTGTGATGCTAGTGACGTAGCCATTGGAGCTGTTCTTGGGCAACGAAAGGAAGGACGAACCCACGCCATATACTACGCTAGCAAGACGCTAGACGAAGCCCAGCTCAACTACGCCACTACGGAAAAAGAGTTTCTAGCCATTGTCTATGCTATTGACAAGTTTCGCTCTTATCTTGTAGGTGCAAAGGTGATTGTCTACACGGATCATGCTGCGATCCGATACCTCCTTGCAAAGAAGGATGCGAAGCCAAGGCTGATTAGATGGATTCTTCTCCTACAAGAATTCGATCTTGAGATCCGCGACAAGAAAGGCTCGGAAAATTCTGTTGCGGATCATTTGAGTCGTCTAACACATCTAGAGGACGATCATTTACCCATTGATGACTCCTTTCCGGACGAACACCTACACATCATAGAGGAGTGCATCAAGGTAATCTCCAAAGGTAACGAACCATGGTTTGCTGATTTTGTTAACTATTTGGTTTGCCAGGAGATACCACCCGGACTATCGTACGCACAAAGGAAGAAGTTCTTCAAGGACGTCCGGGAATACCATTGGAACGAGCCTCTCCTCTTTAAGAGAGGTCCGGATGGCATCATCCGGCGATGTGTGCCGGAAGATGAGATGCAAAGTGTCATCCGTCATTGTCATTCACTACCTTGTGGAGGACACGCTAGTTCGAACAAAACTAGCGCAAAGGTATTGCAATCTGGATTTTATTGGCCTACTTTATTTAAAGATGTGCAATCCTTTGTTTCTTGTTACGATGCTTGTCAAAGAACAGGCAATATCTCTAGGAGGAACGAGATGCCCCTCAACAACATCCAAGAGGTGGAGATTTTCGACGTTTGGGGAGTCGATTTCATGGGACCATTCCCTTCTTCTTGTGGAAACCAATACATACTATTGGCGGTAGATTATGTCTCTAGATGGGTCGAAGCAATTGCCTCTCCCACAAATGATGCCATGGTGGTGGTCAAGTTCTTCAACAAGACCATTTTTCCGCGATTCGGGACGCCAAGGACAATCATTAGTGATGGAGGTTCTCACTTCATAGCCCGTCGCTTTGAAGCTCTTTTAGCCAAGTATGGGGTTACTCACAAGATCGCTACCCCTTACCATCCACAAACGAGTGGACAAGTCGAGATCTCAAATAGGGAGATCAAGGGAATTCTAGAGAAGACGGTTTCAAGGACTAGGAAGGATTGGTCCTTGAAGCTAGATGATGCATTGTGGGCATACCGGACTGCATACAAGACTCCCATAGGAACCACACCATACAACCTCGTGTATGGGAAGTCTTGTCATTTGCCGGTAGAGCTAGAGCACAAAGCGTTTTGGGCTATCAATTGGCTGAATTTCGGCATGAAGGAAGCGGGAGAGAAGCGTCTCCTAGACATCAACGAGCTGGATGAACTCCGTTTGAACGCCTATGAAAACGCTAAGATCTACAAGGAAAGAGCAAAGCGTTGGCATGATAAGCATATCATCCCAAAGGATTTCCAAGAAGGAGATCAAGTTCTCCTCTTCAATTCGAGACTTCGCCTCTTTCCAGGTAAGTTAAAATCTCGTTGGACTGGACCTTTTCTAATTAAGCGTATTTTTCCCCATGGTGCAGTTGAAGTATGGGGTGAAGCTAGCGGAAGTTTTAAGGTGAACGGTCAACGACTCAAAAAGTACTCACCGGAACTCCAAGCTGAGGAGTTTGCACCTACCGCACTCGAATAAGTGCGAGATTGGTCTAGCTACGGACCTTAAACAAAGCGCTTCTTGGGAGGCAACCCAAGGTATTGCATTTTCGTTTTTGCTTTCGATTCATAGTTTAGCTTAGAATAGAAATTTTTGTTTTATTTTTGCCTCGATTTCTCCCGGTATGTTCGTGTTTTTGGTTGTAGGATCGATGGAAAAGAAGAAAAGGGGGGATAATGTCGAAGAGAAGTGACGAAATTTGGACTTTGAAGCTTTACAGAGAGTTCCACGGTCTAAATTACGGTCGTCATTGCTACAGTGGCCGTAATTCTCAAAGGCCTGTGAAAAACCACAAAAATTACGGGTCCGTACATTTCCACGGCCGTGGAACACCCCGACAGACCGTGATTTTTGAAATTTTGCCTGCAAGTATAAAAGCCACACTTCACCACAAAAACACCACAAAACCCCCAATTTCCACGCCCTAAATACCGAAAACCTGCAGATTCTCCCAAATCTTCGTTCTTTAATCGTTTTTAACGATTCTTCTTCCTAAACTGAAGCAAATCCAACCAAGAACAGGATCCAAGCAACAAATCGAGTGGAAAACGATCAACAAACCCGCATTTCGGATTTTTCAATCCGAAAAATAGGTTTTTGCTCTCTTCTTGATTCTAGTCGTTTTTGTTCGTTTTTGTTAGAGATTTTTAGGAAGAACTGATTGAAATCGGAAGAAATTAGATTAGGACTGCTTGTTGTGGAGTTTGATTGCTGAATTGCTGAGAATTGAGAATTTCTGTGTCGAATCACGGTCTACCCAGATTCCACGGCCGTGGTTTACGAAGAACAGACCGTAATTTTCAACAGAATGGACTTTGTGAGGAGAGTTTCGGGAAGGATTAAGGAAAAGAAAGGGGAACAGAATAAGAAGAGAAAGGGCAACCCTTCCACATCTAGGGCACCACCACCCTCATCCCCCTCACCACCATCCTCACCTTCACCTCCATCTTCACCCCCTCCTCCTAGCATCCCGATCATACACGAGAACCACATAGCTGCGTTTGAGAGAATAGAGAAGAGGACAGTGATAGGTCCTAGATATCTGTTGTTGGAGGATCTACATCCTCTCAACATAGTAGATGACCTCACATGGCTCTTGGATAGAGCCGGTTTGACCGTCTTCACGAACATTCGTGAAGACGCTTATGAGGAGATCACCCGAGAGGTTGTGACATCTTTCGAGCACAGCCATGTTGATAGGACCGTCTCCTTCCGTCTCATGAATAGAGACTACCACCTTAGCATTGTTGAGTTCGGGACCATCTTTGGGTTCCATGAGACCTACAACGGTCGCCTCCCTAGGAACGTTTCCGCTAAGGATTTTTGGGAGGATGTGGCGATGATCTATGCCGACGAGGACCGTTGGCATCCAGCTGATACCAAGGCCAAATTGATGTACCATTTGGCCTTGAAGATAGCTCACCGAGTTCTTTCGGAGTGTCTCTTTCCTAGGACGGAGACGCCCCAAAAGATTAAGACGGATGAGTTATTCCTTCTCTACGCTATGCTTCATGGATGCCGCGCAGATTGTGCTACCCTTTTGGCGGCGACGATGAGCAAGCTTAAGAACAAATCGAGAGGGAACATTGGATATGGTGGGATAGTGACCCACATAGCTCGGACGTTTGGTGTTGACTTCTCAGCCTGCACCCGCATACCCGCCGTACCTCTAGGATTACACGCGTTCATGGTTAGGGGACTCATCTTCCCCACACATAGAGGTCCGCCTTATGCGGGCATGCCTTGGGAGAGTAGGACGGGCAGGGGTATTGAGTGGCTGCCGGAGTATTCCATTGTGGCGGGACGCCACAATTGGAAGGAGACGTTCGCTGCGATGCACGCGAACAGGCTTGTAGCTCCCCCTTACGTCCCACCACCAGCTGATGATGAGGAGGACATGGGAGAGCAGTACGAGAGTGGTGGAGGAGCAGAGCAGGAGTTCGGCTCGTTTCCGGATCAGCCGGATGCGACCCAGGATGTACCTAGGCGCTCTCCACGCCCAGCTAGAGCTTCAGGCTCGTCATCTCGCCGCGCCAGTGTGAGCGAGAGGCCCACGTGGATGACTACACCTCCCACTTGGTACGACACACCCCCTCCTTGGTCCACGACGCAGCCACCACCGCCACCACCAGCACCAGCACCAGCCGACGCCCCCACATGGTACGGTCAGCCTCCGGGATGGTACGAGCAGATGCCGGATTGGGCTACCGGACTTTCAGACAGAATCGGCGCATTGGAGATCCGGGCGGACGCTAGAGACAGACACTTGGACGACCTTGACCACATGATGAGGGACGTCTACCGCCAGCAGTTTGGGCGGTACTATGATCCGAGTTTCTCCCCGTTCCCACCTCCACCGGCACCGCAGTGATAGATGACCGGACAGCTCGTTTTTAGACATTCCCGCCACCATATGTGAGTTCTCTTTTTCTTTTCTTTCTTTTTGTTCTTTCTTGTGAACATTAGGGACAATGTTCGTCCTAAGTATGGGGTGGGATGTACTAAATGTTTGTAATAACTCTACTCTATATGTTGCTTCTATTCCGAGACTATCATTGCATGTTCATTGTATGTTACACGTTTCATTCTTGCATTACATGAAAAAGAACTTTAAAAAACCAAAAAAATTGAAAAATTTTGAAAATTTTGAGCTTCTAATGAATTGAGATGATTTCCATGATAATCACTACTTGTGAATCGAGTTTGATGACAATTGCATGCTTAAAAGGATTGTGAATCAAAAAGGATTTGAATGAATGAATTTTGCCTCTTTTGCAAGTTGTATAATGTGAAAATGTTACCTAAATCATATAAGAAATTGAAGTTGAAATCACACTATAAGCTCCTATACTTCTTATTGAAATGATTAAGGCAATTCGATACTTTCTTTCTTCTTTCTTTGATCATCTAACTCCTCATTGAAATATTAGCCTCCCTTACCCATCCGGGAACTTGGAAAGTGAAAGAGAAAAAGGCATGTTTGATGTGGGAGGGCCATGAGAGCATATATTTGCAATCAATTGAATAGAAAGAAACTATAGGTTTGGGGAAGTCAATCATGACGATGAGTAACTCGGCACCATTCACATAGCCGGGTGTTTGTGTCTTGCCAAAGTCGAATTGAGCGATATTCCTAGCGGATTATGGTATGTGCGCTAAGGGTTTGAGGCATCTCGCAAAAATGAGAAACGCCAATCTCCTAGGCTTCGGTTTTTGTGCACCTCTATCCATAACTCCAAAAGTAAAGTCGAAAAATGAAAAGAAAAGAGCAAAGCTCTAAGTGAAGTGTTGCGGAAACCGCAAAAGAAGAAGAAGGTAGTTGTCCACTTTCCCGGAGTTATGCACCACTTTCCCTTAAAGTTTTCCCTACCCTTCCATGCTCTAGACCTTTTCTTTGAAAGTCCTTATGATCAAAAGAATGTTATATGGCTTGGTGATCTAAATTGAAATTCTTATGATTGATTTTGATAATGTTTGAAGGTTATAATGCTTGTTTGGAAGCTAAATTGATTCATGATTTTTCTTTGCCTCTTACTCTCTAATTAAGTGTGTGAAAGTTTGAGAACGATTGAAGCAAGGGTTGAGAATGATCTATTCTTTAGGAGTCACATTCATCCAAAAGAAGGTACACATATTTCATCCTAACTCTTGTTTTAAAGCTTTTTGAAAGACCTTGCTTAGGGACAAGCAAGTATTAAGTATGGGGTTATTTGTTAGCATGAAATATTGTGATATTTTAGGCACGTTTTCTAGTCGTAATTGATTCATATTGATAGTCTTTGATTGAGCTTTATGCATATATGAGCTAGTATTGCCTATATTGTCGATATAGATGTCTACACGAGTTCTATGTTGATTATAGGTGATTTGGAGCTATTTCCGAACGGAATCGAGCAAAGGAGAGTTGAGTCGATGTGTCTCTAGATCAAGGACACCTTTTGGAAGCAATTTGGAGTATTAGATTGAGGAATGCACGAATGAAGGCAAGAATCACGGTTTTACCCTAAATTACGGCCGTGGATTGTGAAGCAGAATTCGATGTTCATTCCAGGGGATATTACGGCCGTGGAAGATAGCCGTATTTGTTTCCACGCCTCAAAATTACGGTCGTGGAATCTTCCACGACCGTGATCTTGGCGAATCCCTTCGCCACGTTTCGAAGCCATGATCTCTTGAAGATTGGGCCGGGCCGACTTTTGGCCCTGCATTATAAAAAGGACGGATGAAGCAAGATTCCGTCACCTCGCCTAACCTCGCCTAACCTCGCCTAACCTCGCCTAACCTCGTGAACGTCGCTTACGACCTTTCAACCCTAAAGTTTAGCGGCAAAAACGCACGCTTAGCAACACAAACCCTCATTCTTGGAGGTGATTTTGAAGATCTCATTGAAGTTCCAAAGTTCGCATTGGAGAGTTGCTGTTTGTGATCTTCGTGTGGAAGATCGAAGTTCTTGGAGGATTTTGCAAGAAGATTCCTCTTCTTGCTTAGGTTTGATTTAGGATCGGATTGACATCCCGTTTCTTTTCTTTCCTAAGTTTTTGATTGCTCATTCCGTTTTGAATCTGTTGACAAACACTTGCTCTTGATTGTGATTCTAAGATTCAATTGAAGATTATTGATAGTTCTTGAAAGTTCCCATCTTTTACCTTTTAAATCTTGAATTAATATCAATATGACTGTTATTGGCTAAAAACCCTTAACAATTCTAAGGTGAAGGGTTGATAGTTGTGGCTTAGATGATGATAGATCGATCGCAAACAGATTAGACCCTGAGAGTTAGAGAATTGTCGCCGAAAACCCTAAATCACGGCCTGTTCTTGAGTTCCACGGCCGTGATTCTGAAGAACTAACCGTAATTTCCCTAAAGTTTACGAGCCTGCTTTTACCTTGATCCAAAGTTAAAGATTTGCTTTAGCTTAGTTTAGACTTGTCTTTTCTAGGTGGTAGTGAAGCCTCAACAACCTCTACCTCGATTGTGAGCCTCAACAACCTCAATCGGATAGGTTAGTCTTGATCTTTAGATTATAGGTTTGGGTATTTGATGCTAATCCTTGTCTTTAGAATCTTTCTATATTGAGCCTCATCAACCTGTATAGGAGGAGTCTTTTAGGTGAGTTACATAAGGTTTTTGGAACCTCAACCGTACGATTACCTTACATTAGTATACCTTTGCATATCTCAACTCTGTCTTTATATCATTAGTATATCTTGAATCGATTGCCACAGCTGGATACCTGGATCTTTAGGATTGTTGTTTTCCCAATATCTGCAAAACTCTCATATTAACCGCTTGATAACCTGCAATCGAGTTCGTTCCACCCAAATCCCTGTGTTCGATACTCTGGAATTCTTGCTTAACTATATCGACCCGTACACTGCGGGTTCGCTTGCTTGATTCTAGTTTTATAAATATAAAGCTTATTTGCACACACCTCTAGGGGCGAACATACAACATGGTATCAAAGGGAACTTGAAAACAATGACAACCGTAATCTTCTAAATGGCCAAATGAATAAACAAAACCCGAAAGGGGTATGAGATTTAAAATGAATTTTGTTTTGAAAATCATGTGCATAATCGGGTTGGAATAGAAAGTATGGGGATAACCGCTATCTCCGCAGATCTCGGCAGTTTAGTTGTTATGTTTTAGCTTGTATCTATTTGCTTATAATATGTTATCACGACCTGATTCGATAGTGACACCTCATGCAGATGGCACGTACTAGGGTTGCTTTGACTGTGGGACAAGGTAGAGGGCATCCACCTTTTCCTCCTACTGGCCAGGGTAGGGGTGATAGGACGGACTCCTATAGTCCGGGGATGGGGACGAGGAGGTAGAACTCCCATAGCGAGTGGTCGTGGACATGTTCCCATTGTTGAGCCACTTGTGGATGAGGATAGAGCCGAGGAGGTTGCTGAGAGTGTGGTTCCTGAAGAGAGACATGAGATTATCGCTAGATTAGAGGTACCGCGAGAGCACTCAGGTGAGTTAGATTGCCTCTCGATGGGAGCGAGAGAGCTCCGTGACTTCGTCCGGCATGTTGAGGAGGTAGTTAGGACATGGGGACATGCCCCACATCTACCAATACCCCTGAGATTAACTAAGGTATCACAGAAATGACTCAGGTGCCAACTACACCAGAGAGAGGGGTTGAGGTTGACAAGGATCAGAATGAGCCAAGGACATAGACGCCGGATTCATGGTTGAAGACTTTCAACCATATGCGAGTACCCCCGTTTGACAAGAAGCTGGGGTTATAGTTGGAGCATTGAATAGGGCACGTTGGGGCCGCGCTGGAGTTGATACATTTCCGGGGCCACGGGGATTGATGAGATGAGAAGTCTCATCCGGGAGCGTTCTTGCCCTGCCGCACTAAGGAGGGAAAGACTACAGGACTACCTCGACGCAAGATTTGAGGCAATTCCTATCTCAAAGTCGATTTGGAAGTTCCAGGAGGAGCTAACACTGCTTGGCCCGGCTGCACCTCCGGTTGACCAACATGTGTACTTGTTCTCTTGGAGGTTGAGGGAGAGTACCCGTTCTTATCTGTTGGTTTTCGTTGTGATTCGCTAATGGACTATCAAGATCGAGCCTCAGCGTATGAGAGAGACCGACCAAGTCTGAAAGGGATTCTCAAACAAGATGGCCAAAGAAGAGACAAAGTACCGGGCAATCTACTACTAGTACGGGAGCATCGGCGTATGACAAGGTCAATCACATGGTCGACCGAGTTATCCGCCTTCAGATGGGGTCAGACCATGTTATAACTATGGGGATCACGGACATATCATGCCAAAGTGCAAGAGGCCACTAGTGACCTGTTTCACGTGCGGCAAGACCAGGTATAAAGTTATCTTTTGCCGCAAGGTAGAGCCCTATCACTATAGGGATCTTCTTCTACAAGAGCTCAGAGCAGTGGGCAGAGACCACCACATTTCGATGCTCAAGGGTAACAATAGCACAAAGCTCTTGAGCATCCTCTTCCACAGGGTTCCACTCAAGGATCAGGTCGAGCTAGGGGACGTGGTTGATGTACGATAGATACGAGAGGGGCTCAGGCACGAGTGTTCGTGTTGAGGAAAGCTGATGAGCCAGCAGTACCGGCAACTATATGTACCATTCAGATTAATGGCTTACTTGTTAGAGTATTATTTCATACCGGTGCTACCCATTCTTTCATTTCGGATGCATGTGTAGAGAGGTGTCCTTAGATACAATGTAAGGAGCACCTTTCATTATAGCGTTACTCGGGGCTTAGTTTCGAGATACCCAGGAGATTCACAACCGTCCCATACATTTGGGAAATCGTGATTGGTTAGTGGTTGTTCGCTCTCAAATGTGTGTGTATGGTGAACGATATAGCTTTAGATTTATAACCTAAAATATAAGCTTGAAACAATATGCGAACCCGCAGTGTACGGATCAATTGTAATAACTGCAAATACTCCAGGGTCGAACACAAGGACTATGGTTAAACAAAGCACGGCAATTCAGGCTGTCAATAAAAAACAAGAAACAAAGCAAAGGTATCAAAGACGATGTAATAATCAGATAAAGAAAATGCAGATTCTAGAGGTCAAAGCATCCAATTGTGGTTCCGACTCAAGATCTCAAAGGATAACGTGGACAAAGCTGAGGTTTGCAAGTGAAGGTATTTCTAAGGTGCGAATAGATCACCGGGTAAGTCTCACTACGCACTATCTCAAACCAAAGATCCTCTCCCCGGGTAAGTCTCAAGGAACTAAGGAAAGGAACTATAATCTCAAATCAACACACCACCTAAGGGGATAGAACAACCTTTACCGGGTAAGTCTCAGGCTAACTCCCAAAGGTAGGATGAAGGCACACTCAAACCCTAATAAAGGATAAACCTTTATCACCTAACACTTATGATCTTGGGTATACAAGCAAAGGAATCACCGGGTAAGTCTCATCCTAGGCTTGCGTATGGGCCAAGAAAGGTGTAACAAGGATAGGATTTGGCAAACTGAAACCTCAACTCATATAAGGATCAGGAAAGGAATGGCCTCGTTCAGTTAATGTTCCATCTCGGTCGAGATGTTCAATGAACGGACAGAGGTGAGGTTCGGTTAAGGTAAGGCTCGAGCTTTCAGGGTCCACTGGGGTAGAGGCTCATTCTTTCATCGTCTTTCCCACAATTTTCAGCCAATCACCTTAGAATCGCACAAAGAACTTAGTCAATAATCATCATGATAACAATAATCAAATATATGAGAAAGGAATCAATATTCAAACAAGAAAACCTTAACACAAAGGTCTCAATAATCACTCAATCAAACAATCAAACAAACAACAAATTGCGTTCCTCAATCACAAACCAAAAGACAATAATCAAACAATCTAAGAAAATCTTAAAACTTCCTTCAAAAGCCTTTAACTTTATCTTCAAAGCCAACTTCCTTCCTTCCTTGGAATATCTTCAATCTTCCAAACTAATCAACCAACTTGACATGCTTCCATCCAGAAAATCCATCCTAATATATAGGAAAATCACTTGCCAAAAATAAAAGATCTTGTGCTATGAATAAAAGATCTTATGGGCCGTGGGCCGTCCGTCTCGATCCAGCCCAGCGGAGTCACCTCGGTCGAGATGGTACTGTAGCCCTCCGAGGTGATCCTCAACTACGTGCAAATCTCTCTAATCTGGTCCAAAATCAAACTTCTGTCCAACTTCCATGGTTCCTAAGCCTTTCTTGTAGCTCCTCAATGTTCCATAATGTAGCTCCAATGACTCCTTAGATCCCTTAGCTTCATATCGCTACAAAACGTGTTGTTTTCCCTACAATTATAACAAAACTAGGTGTAGACCTCGATTCTTACAAAGGTAAACAAAACAACATAATGATCAAGAATATACATCCATACATGCAGATTTATGAAGATAAAACGTCCAAACCAATCCCGAAATATAGACTATGATACATGCTATCAAAATACTCCATACTTGTGTCTTGCTTGTCCCCAATCAAGATTCATGTCTTAGATACAAGATAGAATGGATTATAAGTCATCAAAAAGATCAACGAAAAACATTTTACAAAACATTTTGGTGGTGCGCTCCATTCATAGATCACCCTAAGAGAATGCTTCATAGCAAATAAAATCAAAACATGGTCAAAACATTTTATAAATATAAGAAAGCTCTTCATCTTTGCATAAAATCATAGAATGCATAATAAATCATATTTATCAAATAAATCATGTATAATCCAGTTTAAACCACCAAGTCAATCATCATACTCAAGGTCTCAAGGGTTTCCAAAAGAGGTCAAGAAACGTGCTAGGGTGGGATGTATATAGGATAATATGGTGCTAGAATCTGGGAATAGGATCTTTACTTCACTTCTTTAGATCACAACATCTTCCACCAATAAGCTTTGCTTATTTTCACTTTTTTACTTTATTTTTGAAAACATGGACAGAGGTGCACAATTACCGAAGCCTAGGAAATCAGCAATCATCAATATCTTGAGATGTTTCAAACCCTTGATGCACATACAATGACCCATTAGGACTATCGATCAATCCGACTTTGACAAGACACAAACACCCGACTATGTGAATGGTGCCGAGTTACTCATCATCAAGATCTCAACTTCACTTCACACGCTTTTCATCAACTGCATCCAAATTCCCGGATAGGTAAAGGGAGGAAAATATGTATATGAGGGGCTAGAGAATGATCAAGAAGAAGAAGAAGAGAATGAAGTGCCTTAATCATTCCAAGAAGAATGTGAGAGAACTCATAGCGTGGTGTCAACCTTCAAATCCAACATAATTTTGATAAAAACAAAGTATTAAACATGCTAGAATTTCAAACAAAACATTTAGCAACTTAAACATATCATAAAACCTTTCGAGCATATAAAGATTTCACAGCTAATATGCAAACAAATATCTTCATCGAGGTCATATCCAGAATAGAAGCACAAAATGTTTCGAAAATCGTTTCACTTTAAAAACCCATCTCGGTCGAGGTGAATCTCCGTTTTACAACCTCGTTTGGTCAAGAACGTCTTGGTCGACCCAATTTTTTTTTTTCAAATTAGTTTTGACGTTTTTCTCAAACAGAAACTTGTATGTAATGCATGTCAATGACATATAAGCACAAATGAGCCAAACAAGATAATATCCGGTAAGAGAGTCATACAAACAAGTCAAGGTCATACAAATACCCCATACTTAGGACACATTGTCCCAATGCGTCAAATATAAGTCATGGAACAAAGTACTCACCCAACATAAGCTGATATGCATAATAATAAGAAGAAAATAAACTCCATGAACGCTCAATCCTCATCAGCTGGCGGTGGTGGTGGTGGAATGTAAGGGTACTGAGACGGGTCGAATGTATAACCCATGGTCTGCTGAAACTGCACCATCGCCTTCTGACGCTGATAGTGCATGCTCTCCTCCATCCGCTACGTCCATCCCTCAATGGATCCAAAATGCGCAGATTCCAGTCAATTCTTGTGCTGTTTGTTGCTTGGGAATTGGCTCTCGTACATCTCCTGTGGATTTGAAGCCAAAAATCTTCGAAAATGGACTTGATTTGAGAAGTTTGAGCAAGTGGGTCGCCGCGGTCGAGGAGGGAAAAGAGAAGGAGGAAGGTGAGAGGAGAGAGAAATGTCGGGCCCCTTTTATATCCCTCGCTGAATTTGATTTCACCTCAATCGAGGTGTTCCCGGGCAGACCGAGGTGTCAGAGCTAGGTGGTTGTCAGACCTAGGCACCTTGGTTGACGGAGAACATTTCGGTCATGGCACTCTGACAGCACCCGAGATGTGTCTCAATCAAACTCCGTCTTCTCAATTTCTCGAACGTTAGTCCTTCCATGTAGCTCTTGAGTTGTAATTTCTTCTTAGAGATCACCTGATTCCTGTCTAGGAAGACACACAAAACACGAAGCAAACTATCTAAACTAAGCTAGAAAAGGGAAAAGAAATAAATACCTTGGGTTGCCTCCCAAGAAATGCTTGGTTTAAGGTCGCTAGCTAGACCGTACGTCATCCACATGCAAGGTGCAAGGGTGCAATCTCCTCAGCCGGGGCTTCCGGTTTATACTTCTTCAACCTATGACCGTTGACCTTTAAGCTTCCGCTAGCTTCACCCTATACTTCAACTACACCATGGGGAAAAACAGTTTTCACAACGTAAGGTCCTGTCCATCTAGATTTCAACTTACTTGGAAAGAGGCGGATGCGAGAGTTGAAGAGTGGAACAAGATCTCCTTCTTTAAGCTCCTTAGGGACGATATGCTTGTCATGCTATATCTTCGTTCTTTCTTTGTATATTTTTGCATTCTCATAAGCATTTAAGCGCAACTCTTCCAGCTCATTAATGTGTAAAAGTCTCTTCTCTGCAGCTTCCTTGATGTCGAAATTCAGCCACTTGATTGCCCAATATGCCTTGTGCTCCATCTCAACGGGTAGATGACAAGTCTTCCCATATACCAAATTGTAAGGGGTAGTACCAATGGGAGTCTTGAATGCAGTCCTTTAAGCCCAAAGAGCATCGTCTAGCTTCATGGACCAATCCTTCCTTGTCCTTCAAACGGTCTTCTCCAAAATTGCCTTGATTTCTCAATTTGAGATCTCCACCTGCCCACTAGTTTGAGGGTGATAAGGGGTTTCTACCTTGTGGGTTACCCCATACTTCGATAGAAGTGCCTTGAACTTTCTGTTGATAAAATGTGTCCCTCCATCGATGATGATGATGCGCGGTGTCCCAAAATGTGGAAAGATTGTTCTATTGAAGAAATTCACAACCACTATGGCGTCATTAGTGGGAGAGGTGATGACATGATTTATGACACTAGTTTAGGCACTCTTTTAGATAGTTTTCCTTTCCATTCATGCATGTTTCCGCATTAGTTCGTGACGTTTACGCTTAATTCATGTATATTGTCGAAATAGACGTCTACACGAGCTCTTGTCGGTTTTGTAGGTATTTTGGGGAGCTTTTGGAACTTAATTGATACATTCGAGGATCATTCCTCGTGCTGGCACACATCCGGTCTCTTTAAGGAGCAAGCTAGGAGCAAAGGAGAACACAAAAGACCTTATTGGTGCATGTCTTGCACCAATTCATGACTTGGTGATCCAAAGAGGGCTGAACAGAGAGAACCACGGCCCAGGGCTAAAATCTCGACCGTGGTTTTTCCCGTGGTTTCTTCTGGACAGCTGTGACACGTGTCCCACGATTTCTTTGTCCGACTCTTGCTTTTTGGTGGAGTACTTAAGTTGTCTTGCAAGCTGATTTTGAGGATCTTCTTCCTTTTTGGATCCTTCTCCTCTGGCTCTTCTCCAACATTCTTTCATTGTAGCTTCTCTTCCAAGCACCCTTGTGGGTGTTCTTTGGAGATATTAGTGTAGATTTTTGTTTTAAAGTGAGATTTGAGTGGTTTTGAGTGAGGTTTCCTTTGTTAATACCTTGGAGCTGCATCTTGGAACCTTTGTAAGAGTTGGTAACTTCTATTCTAGCTTTATAATGTCTTTTCTTTTGTTCATTCGTCACTATCTAGATATGACTTGCAAGCATGCTCTATTTATGAAGTTTGATCTTGAAATGTATGTTGTTGGCTGAGTAGATGTGATTCTAGGGTGAAGGAATGATGTTTATGTTTTGGACTATGATTGTATGGACTTACATTTTAGTTTAGGATGGATTCGTGTTCGAAACTCTAGCTCAGACCCAAAACCACGGCGTGTTCTTCTTAAACCTCGTCCGTGGTTTCTCATGATCAGCTCGTGGTTTTCTCTGTTGTGCTTATATTGATAAATCTGGATGTTAGGATGTAGATGTATTGAAATCCTAGTGTTTGTTGAGCCTAATATAGCTTAGGGTGACCTATTATTTGCAACCTTTTTGAGGAATGAGACTTAAACGTTAATTTCTTGTCTTAGATAATAAGATGATGAACTCTAGGTAGTAGTAAGACAAAAAAGCCGTTATTGGATTGAGTGTGCTAGGATCGTTGTCTAAGACTTACCTTTTCCTAGACTTACCCGGTAAGGAGGGGTTTGAACCTTAGGTAGTGGCCGGTTTGTGTAGAATTCCCGTCCTTAGGTTCCTTGAGACTTACCCGGTAATAGGACCTTAGGTTCGAGACTAGTGGAGCATGAGACTTACCTGGTAATTGCTCCCATTAGAGAAACACCCAACTCCGAACAACCGAAACTTTCCTTTGATCTTTAGAAGCATGAGTCCATTGTCATAATCGGAATTCTGAATCTCTAGAATCCACACTTCTTGCCTCTTATCTCCTATCCTTGTGTTTGTGTGTTTGTTTGCTTGTTTGTGTTGATATATTTGTGATCCTTGTTGATCACCCAAAACCAACCAAAAATATTGGGTTTTGCACTTTCTTTATTCCTCATCTTATCTTAGTTTAGATTTGCACTATCTTTGATCATTGAATGACTTGATTTCACCTCAGTCCTCGTGTTCAACCTCAGAATACTTTCCTTCCTACATAACGATCCGTACACTGCGGGTTTCGCTAGGAGTTAGGAAATTATATCGAGTTATAAATGTAAAGCTTTTTGTGCTAACATCTCTAGCGTAACAAGTTTTTGGTGCCGTTTCCGGGGACTAGGTCTAGATTAAGTCATTTAATTTTGTTTGTTTTTAGTGTATATCTTTCTTGTTACTTTTGGTCTTGTGTTATTTTTGTCTTTTCCTTTTTCATGTTTTCCATGGACGGATTGTACTTCTAAAACGACCTTGACGACATGGAGTATGAGGGATGGATGGAAAGCCATGATCTAGGACCTCTCCATGATGAGTTTGAGTATTGGGAGGAGTTTAATGCCTATCATGAGTCCCATGATCAAGCTCACATGACTATTATGCCTCATGCGGAACCTCACCATCAACCTCACGATGACCGAGTGGAATCAATGTTAGAAGAAATGTTGAGAAAGATGGATGATCTAGAGAGTAACCTAGCTTCCATTTTGAGTTCCCACATGGTGCTTGAAGCGGAAGTATTTCAACAAGAGGAGGTGCGCCATGAGGAGATCCAAGAAGTGCCCGATTCAACCATAACCATTAGAGACCTTGAAGAAGAGTTGAATGAAGCTCGGGGGCAATTGTGGCTAAGGGATTTGGCCCTGGAGGATGCAAGAAGATTGAATGTCGAGAGAGAAGAACAAATGAGGAAGGAGATTGAGGAGATTAGGCATCCTCATATGCTAGGAGATCCTACCATCCTTCAAGGCTTACCTCCATCTCCTTCACCTTTGGAGGAGTGCAATGAAGTATTCTCACCCCCGGACATCCTTGCCATCAACCCCGGAACCACACTTGAAGAGCTCACGAGGGAGGAAGAAAACAGACAGAACCACGGCCTGGGGGCCATAACCACGCCCGTGGTTTCAACAATTCAGCCCGTGGAAAGCTTTGTCGTAGAGAGCCCTAAGTTAACTTCAACTCCTTCCAATACTTTCTTGCTTGCCCGGAGTACACACGAAGATTGGAGTCCCTTTCCTAATGAGTCTCCCATGTTGAATGATGGAGGCAAGCATGGCGGATCCATGATGGTTATGAAGCACTTCAATGAAGAATTCTTTCCAAGAATCGGCTTTCTTCGGATCATAGAGGATGAGGATGGCAAGCATTTCACCTGTGTGACCGCGGAGTACCAATTGTCTAAGTTTGGGCTGGCACCTATGGTTGCAACTCTATACTATCATCAAGGAAGAGGTGATGAAGGAGTCTACTACTCACCGGTGAAGAGAGAAGTTAAAGCTTATTTCGGAATCAAGTGGCCCATGCTTGTCATCATGGATGCCGGAAAACGATGGTTGCTTGGACTCCTCAAGCAAACAATGGTATTCGAGGTGGATTGACACATCCACGGAGTTTGGTCAAGCTAATGACCTAAAAGAAGCGCTTCTTGGGAGGCAACCCAAGGGTAACAACTCTTTCCCTTTTCTCTTTCGCTTTTGCTTTTGTTTTTGTGTGTTTTTGTGCTTTGTGTTTGTGTGGTAGATTTTAGGTAATAAGGAAGCCTTGCAAGGCCAGTTGATGATGATGATCCTGTTTTCAACCATGGGTGGAGCGGACGTGAGACTTGGACGGAATAAGGTGTCTTTGAGGGGTGGAAGAGCTCCCATCTCGCATTCATCTTGGCGCGGGTCTCGATGCCGGAATGACTATGAAGAGCTCTCTACCATGCTTGATCGATCATCCGCACCACCACTCCACATTAGTGAACCAAAATACCGAAAACACTGCATTTTTTACATTGTGAGAACTTCTTTCACTTTTCTTTACTTGATTTGCACATTGGGGACATTGTGTTTTTAAGTATGGGGTGGGGTTTTCATAATTCTTAGCATGGCATGATCGCATCTAGAATAATTTCGTTTTATTGTCACATGTTTCATCATGTTTTGCATTTTACATATTTATTTCAAAAATTCCAAAAATTAGAAAATTAAAAAAAAATTTTGTGTTTCCTAGTTTGGATATGACCCTCATGATGAGATTATTTTTTGAATTAGCTATGGATGGCCTTGTGTGTTGAATGGATTTATGCATATGTGGACTTGAAATACTTCTCTTGAATCCTATGTATGAATTGTGATTATGATGTTTGCCTTGATTGGATTGATGATTGATAGTCGAAATTACATGCTAGTTCTTGCATATCATCTAGGAATGATTAAGGCAATTTATCTGTCTTCTTCTCATCTTGATCATGTTGTTTGAGAATCTCACTTAATTAAAAATTTGACCTCTTTTGACCCATCCGGAAATAGGAGCATGCTAGTGTGTTGAGTGTGTGAAAATCAAGTATGGGGTGGTGAAGTTGGTGTATGAATTTTGTGAATGAAGTTGTTGAAAATGTGTTGTGAAAAGTGTAGAAAAAATATAGGTTTGGGGACTTTGGTTTTGATGACGAGTAACTCGGCACCATTCACATAATCGGGTGTTTGTGTCTTGCCAAACTCGGATAAACCGAATGTCCTAACGAGCCTTGATATGTGTGTCCGGTGTGAGGCACCTCGGAAAAATCCCGAGGTCCACTAATCACCAAGGTTTCGGCTTTTGTACACCAATGCCATTATCTCAAAAAGAAGAGAAAGAAAATGAAAAAGAAAAGAAAAGAAAAGAAAAGAAGGAGAAAAATACACTTTGGTGGATGAAGTATAAATGGGAAGTTGTGGTTGTTTAGTTGCTTTCCCCGATTTACACCACATGACCTTAGAATATTTCCACCTTATCATTACGTTTCTTGACCTCTTCTTTCGTAAGTCCCTGTGACCTATTTGCATATGTATATGACTTAGTGATCTAGATTGGATATTCTTATGATCATCTTGACTTCATCATTTTCACCTTTCATGCATATTTTCGAGTTAAGTATGATTGTCTTTCCGTTCCTTCATTAATTTAATACATGATTGCTTGTCCATTGCCATGAAACATGACTATGAAGGTGATCCATCTTTAGAAGCACAATTCCAAAAAGATTTTATGTTTTTACGCATTCATAAATCATGCCATCTCATAGCCTATAGTTGGACCTTGCTCGGGGACGAGCAAGTGGCAAGTATGGAGTATTTTGATGACATGATTTATGACACTAGTTTAGGCACTCTTTTAGATAGTTTTCCTATTCATTCATGCATGTTTCCGCATTAGTTCGTGACGTTTACGCTTAATTCATGTATATTGTCGAAATAGATGTCTACATGAGCTCTTATCGGTTTTGTAGGTATATTGGGGAGCTTTTGGAACTTAATCGATACATTCGAGGATCATTCCTCGTGATGGCACACATCCGGACTCTTTAAGGAGCAAGCTAGGAGTAAAGGAGAACACAAAAGACCTTATTGGTGCATGCCTTGCACCAATTCATGACTTGGTGATCCAAAGAGGGCTGAACAGAGAGAACCACGGCCCAGAGGCTAAAATTATAACGTCCGAAATTTTTTATTCCATTACGAGAGGCGTTAGAAGCCTTGAGCAAGGGCTACCGCCCTTGCGGCCTAGAAAGCCACAACCGCGGCTTGGACGTCCCACGGGGGCGGTGACACGACAGAGCGAGAGTCGGGTCCGTTGTTCTTCCGACCTTCCATCTCCCTATCCATTTATGCCGACCACATTATTAAGTGGTGATTCTTGGGCTGCTTGACCTTTGGTCTCCTCCCATTTATGTAGCCTTATCTCCATCCCTCATTCCTTTTCACGTAACTCTCATTTCCTTTTTCTTCTTCCTTCTCTTCTCTCCCTCCAACTTCTCCCATGGTGCTTCTTCTCCTTCTTGTGTGTGATGTCCAGCCAAGGAAGGATTGCAGATCCGAGTTACTGTAAGTGTCTTCTTTTCCCTCTTCCTCCTTCTCTTTATCTCCTTCCTCCCTTCACCCTTGTGTGAGCCCTAGGGCAAGATTCCCCCAATTCTTCCATTCTTGTGTTCTCTTGTTGTCGATCTCGTCTAGGATGGAGTGTGGTGGTGTGGATCCATGTGGTGGACATACAGGATGAAGCAAGCCATCCACGAGGTGCCCGGAAGTTCCTGCACATCAAAGAGAAGCCCGACATATCAACCTTCTGGAGCTCGACCGCAACCGCGGCTGGACAGTGCCGCGGGGGCGCCATCAACCCCACAGCTGCAGGGGCGGCGGCAACAGCCGCAGGGGCGGTAGCCAACAGCACCCAACCGCAGAGGCGGCGCCACCTAACCGCGGGGGCGGCCCAGTCAGCTGCAGGGGCGGCACTAGGGTGCCACAAGGGCGGCACTAGGGTGCCACAAGGGCGGTTCTGCCCTTTCTTCAACTCTTCTCCGCGGCTGCGTTTCCTTGTTCCGCGACCACGTTCCTATCCCAGTGAGTGACCTTCCCCGATCTTGTCCGCCTCTTGTTCTAGAGAGTTATGATAGAAGCATGCTAGGATGGCTTAGGTTAGCCTTGTGAATGCCAAGTAGTGGCTTTGGACCTTTAGGTGAGTGTTTGAGGATGTTAGAATGTTCTTAGTTTCGATGTGTGTTGGATCTTGAGTTGGTTATATTGTCGAGAGTGTTGGACTTTTCTTCTAAGAGTTGTGAATACGTTGATTGTGGGGTGGTGACTAGATCTCTTGGATCATTGAGGATATTGGTTTGGATTGAGTTGTTAGTTTTGAAGCCCTTAAGGCAATGGACTAAGAGTATCATGTATCTTATGTGTTTTTGAGTGTTGAGGATTGTGAGCACTAGAAGTCTAAGGACTTCTAGTTGGCTAGAGGGTTGATCGATCTTGAGTTGTTGTTCTTGTGAGGATGTTGAGCCTAGGAGTCTAAGGATTTCTAGTTGACTAGAGTGTTGTTTGATTTGTGTGCCTTGTCTTGAATAGGCGTTGTGTGTTTTCCCGAGGGAACTTGAGAGTGTGGTGATATTTTTTGCTTCAGAGATTGGTAAGTCCACGGACTTACTTAGTTGGCTTCTTGTATGAGTGTAATGTGTATTAGTGGTGTTTGCTAGTTAGGATAACAACGAAACCGGATTAGGCCGACTTTATTATATACGTAATTGACCCAAGTGTATGATAACGGGTTGTGACATCACTACCTAGCTCTTGCGAGAGATAGGAGGTTCCCTGCGACCAGCCCAGGCAGGTAGACGGTCAGATGTATTAGTACCATTCCTCGTTGGTAAACGGGGACAGGGGCGAGGTTTGGGAATCCCTCGTGTCACAAAATAAGTATCATTAGTAATGGCTTATCACCTAACTAATGATGATAAACGGATTGAGTGTTGCATGTTGGCTGTGTATGTTGTGTGTGTTTGTGCTTTTACCTTTATACTTATGCATAGAATGTTAGCTAACGGTATTATACCTCCTTGTAGATGCCTTGCAGGTTAGAGAGGCGATCGAGTGATCCGGCGGTAGTGGGCAGCCGGGGTTCCATGCATTATAGGACGGGACTATTTATCTTATTTCATGTCTTTGAGATTGATGATATTGTATTTTGGTTTTGGGACTCGGTTGGTTTGTTTTGAGTTTGTACTTTTGTTTCCGCTCATGAAATAAAACTATGTTATTTTGCCTTTTTATTTGTGCCGTGTTGCAAGGTCCGATGAAGTTGTTGTCAGGCTAAGGGCCGGGACCCATTGTGAGGTCCCAACTCGTAGCATTCCGAGTCCTCTAGGATTCGGGGTTTTACAATATGGTATCAGAGCGAGGTTGGCAACAACGGCACTCGCATCTTCTAGAAGGCCAAATAGACAAATAAACAGAACCCACAAGGGTTCCGAGTTTTTAAAACGAATTTTGTTTTCAAAGCTTGAGCATAGTCGGGTTGGGATAGAATGTACGGGACCACTACTACCATACATATAAATATATATACCTATATATTTATACGTATGGTACACTAATATTATATTAGAGTTGCAGACTTTGTAGTTAGATGATAGGAAGCTATGATTGCCCCTTTGACAAACGCCGTATGGCTTAGGCTAGTGTATATACGACGAGGAGTATGTTCAAGTTATCGAGTTAAACATCAAGTTTTGCGAGCACCCCGATGATTTCTCGGATCTGTTAGGAGGACGTTGGGGCATAAGACTAGAGACGACTTAACTGAAGGTTAAACAAATAGAGGGGAACCCAAGTCAACTTAAGCGAAACCGAGATGGAAACTACACAATTAAGGAGGCGACATGAAGATAAGAGAGTGAATATGAGGAAGCAACGATGGATCATCAATAAAGCAACAAGAGACAACGAACTTCAGGTTCTTCCCAGTGTCGTGTTGATGAATTCAAGACGCGAAGCGAGTGAAGATGAGTGAAGTTTCACTCGAGGATAAGATTAGCGTTCCAATAGAGAGGTAATTTTACCTAGGCACTCCTTAGCACGGGAGTCTAGACGAAAGGTGAAAATGGACCAATTACGAAGATCTAAGAGAAACGTAAGTTAAACATACAGAAGGACTAGAAGGTGAAATTCCGATTTTACGAGATCCCAAGTGGATGACTTTGTTCGAGCATATGAGGCTACAGGGGGAAAAAATCATTTGGTGAAGGTTCACATAGTAGAATATCTTTTAAGAGAGTCAACCGTTTTTGTTATGGTGAGAGGGCTAAGCAACATCAAGAAGAAGAAAGTGCATAGAGATGATGGTTTCAGAAGATGAGAGACGCAACAAGGAGCTTTTATCGAATGACGTAAGACATCAACCAAGAGAAACACGAGTGGATGCTAACTAACGATAGAGATTTTTGAGAAGAAGCACTTACAAGATTATCATGAGATACGGTTAAGCCTATGAAGGTGAGTCCCACGACACAACAAGGCCAAGAAGGGTATAGTTATCTTGCAGAAGGAAAGGGAGCGTGAAATGAAGAATGAGCTAATGGAGTTTAAGGTTGAGTACCCCGAGAGAGTAGCCTTCATGAGAATGGTAACATGGAGAGTATAGAAGACAGGTAAGTTGTTGACCTCAAAGCAGGTCAACCACAAGCTAATCAGTGACAACCGAGAACTCACAGGTGTAAGTTTTCTATGGACGAGTGTAAATGGGAAGAGTAACCCATACTATAGGATCATAAAGGAACGGTAACAAGAGCTTGGAATATTCCCGGTGGTTCAATGTCAATAATAAGGGGTTATATCAACGGAAGAGCAAATGGCATAATCAAGTAGCATTGAATGGGTTCAAGGCAAGTTATAGTAAAAGACTTTTTAGGGAGGGATTGTAATGGCCTTATACGACCATCTTAGGTCACGAGATTGACATATGGAGTAACGAAACGGATAAGAACCTTTAAGGTGTGATCAGGGTTGGAAGAACTAGAGGATCAAGAGGAATGTGAGGCTTTCATTGTTGCTTTATGCAAATGAGAATTTATATAAAGGATGCATTGTATGAAACGTATGATATGTCGTCGCGAACAAGATCAAACATTTTCTAGACTCACCCGAAGAAGCCACAAAGGCTATGTCGGGTAACGGAGAACCCGAATTAGGGCAACACTGCAAGCTTAGAAAAGAAAGTAACGACTTGAAGTTGGGATGTCACCAGTTTAGGACGAGAAAAGAAAGTACCTACGTAAGACGACATTTCGGACCGGTATGGTCACTACAAGTTGTTGTGAATTCATTTGGGCACGACACACGAGAAGTTGAGAGGTTATGTAAATACGTATTCATCGGGTTCTTAATCGAGTTGTAGTAGTGTCGCACAATTTGTGGCTTTACATGCGGTTTCAATATGGACCGTAACCTAATGTTAGTAACGAAAACTAGTGATGTGGGAGGCGTACGAATGATTCTTATGTTCTCTTTTGATGACGCCTTGTTGTCCTCTCAGAGTTGAGAGGAACAAGCTTGACACAGGATGATAGTAATACAAGTTATACGGGATAAAATTTATGAGCCAAATCATCTAAGTTGGAGTTAGGACATCTAAAGTCACTTCCTAGGATACGTAGTGACGATGAGAGAGATCAAGTTGATCCGACGAAGACCAAGATCGTATTTTCGGTGCTACCTCCAATGAATGTTGGGGAAGTAGGGAGTTTATAGATTGGTGGAATATAATTGCCCAGTTGCGGAACGGTTTTAACGTCCTCCCTTTCCGAGAAAGTATACTAGAATCGTAAGGTCCGAGCCGTGTCCGTGGTGCTTTGAAAAGCTGAAGAGGTGATTGGTCTCTACTCTACATTTTTGTGCACATACAAGAGTCTTGTGGATTTGGCGACAAATAGGGATGCATACAAGTGGGGCTTGAGATGCGGATGAAGTAACAAGAGAGTTTTTGCGTGTATGTGTTGGACAACTCTAGGCGTATGAGAGAAATAACCCATGAAGGGTCGTGGGCTAGCCTCTTAATACATGTGCTTATGAGGATGTCAGTACTTTTATGGAGCGACATGTTATAGTCTTGAACGGGAGATAAGGGTTTGATATATATTTCACTCACCAAGAGTTGAATACCGGATAGAAGTGATGGATAGAGTTGATTAAGGAAATCAATCAAATGGTTTTGTATCATCCGGGAAAGGTGAATGTGGTAACCGACACCCTTAGCATGTGGATGCCTCGAGAGGAGGCGATAGCTCAACTGACGATCCAACTTCAAATGTAGAGGGATTTAGTAAGGATGGAGATGGATATCCGGTTTCTGGATAAGGACAAATCCTTGTCCAATTTGGGAGAGGCTACCTTATATGTTATACAGAATGTAAGATGAACCGGGACATCATATGTTGTAGTGATGATGTGGGCCTAGGCCCGACGCGACTATGAACGAAGTCAATGCGTGACCTGTCATCAGGTCAAGTGATAGCACTATATATGAAGGGATGAGGATTTCATCAATTTCCAGTTACACAGTGGAAGTGGGAGGATATCTCCATACATGTTATTACCGGTTTTAGACCGAGTAAAAGTTGTGACGTAATTGGGAATGTCGTAGAGCAACTGACAAGATTGCACGTTTTATAACTATTTGGGAAACGTGGTCAATCAGTCGGCTAGTGGATGAATTCACTAAGTTGATAGTGAAATTTTGTGGGGATACTGAGTACCATCGTCTCGGATTGAGAGCATGTGCGCCAGATTGGGGACAAGCGTGATCAGAACACATACCTTTGTTTAAGTTTTCGTTTTATTATAGTTGTCATGCGTCGTTTGGGATGGCCTTTGTGAGACTTTATATGAGCGGTTGTGTCATACACCGTTGTGTAGAGATTTACCGAGTAGTAATGGTAAGATGCCCTAGAGCAGATATGTGATGGCATCGCTCGAGTAACGATAATCCAAGAGCGGATGCTAGCCGTGCCGAGTGGCTAGAAGGCGTGTACAGATAAGAGGCGCATGCTTCGAGAGTTCAGATATGGAGTAGGTCTATATGAAACTTTCATGAACGTGAGGCATCAGACGTTTTGGCATTAAAAAGGGAGTTGAGTTCTATTACATCGGATCTTTTTGAGATCTTTGCGCAAGTTGGAAAAGTGGGTTACAGGTTGGCGTTGGCACCAAGAAGTAGAATGTGTTCATCGGCATTTCATGTGTATCAACCAAGGGAGTACGTACACGACTCTAGATACATTTTCATTCATGACAATCTAGTGGCTTAGACGAAGAGCTGATGAGGCTATTTGCAAGACATA
This sequence comes from Fagopyrum homotropicum, assembly GCA_033239125.1. Taxonomy (NCBI): domain Eukaryota; kingdom Viridiplantae; phylum Streptophyta; class Magnoliopsida; order Caryophyllales; family Polygonaceae; genus Fagopyrum; species Fagopyrum homotropicum. Next base: position 50,191,103 of record BSWB01000007.1, on the reverse strand, counting down.
GGATAGTATTTTTGGCGGAGTTACGCTGAGCTAGTAACATCGATATGATAGATGAGGTAGACTTATGTGCATGTGTGATGTTATGTGTAGTTTGTGCCTGTGCGGGATTATGTGTTTGATCTGTATGATCTTGATGTGTTAGCTTGAGTAGATTGTGTGTGTAGATAGAAGGATTATTCCTTCATGTTCCGGGTGCATGTCTCCATTGAGACCAAGAGGATTGACGTTCGTTTAAGTTTCGGGACGAAACTTATTTTGAGGGGGATCTAATGTAACACCTGGAATTTTTGATTCCGTTACGAGAGGCGTTAGAAGCCTTGACCAAGGGCTACCGCCCTTGCGGCTTAGAAAGCCGCAACCGCAGCCGTCCGCGACCGCGGCTTGAACGTCCCACGAGGGTGGTAAAACGACAGAGCGGGAGTCTGGTCCGTTGTTCTTCTGACCTTCCATCTCCCTATCCATTTATGCCGACCACATTATTAAGTGGTGATTCTTGGGCTGCTTGACCTTTGGTCTCCTCCCATTTATGTAGCCTTATCTTCATCCCTCATTCCTTTTCACGTAACTCTCATTTCCATCTTCTTCTTCCTTCTCTTCTCTCCCTCCAACATCTCTCATGGTGCTTCTTCTCCTTCTTGTGTGTGATGTCCAGCCAAGGAAGGACTGTAGATCCGAGTTACCGTAAGTGTCTTCTTTTCCCTCTTCCTCCATCTCTTTATCTTCTCCCTCCCTTCACCCTTGTCTGAGCCATAGGGCAAGATTCACCCAATTCTTCCATTCTTGTGTTCTCTTGTTGTCGATCTCAGCTAGGATGGAGTGTGGTGGTGTGGATCAATGTGGTGGGTATACAGGATTGAGCAAGCCATCCACGAGGTGCCCGGAAGTTCCTGCACATCAAAGAGAAGCCCGACCGATCAACCTTCTGGAGATCGACCGCACCCGTGGCTAGACAGCGCCGCGGGGGCGCCATCAACCCCACAACCGCAGGGGTGGCGGCAACAGCCGCAGGGGCAGTGGCCAACAACACCCAACCGCAGAGGCGGCGCCACCTAGCCGCGGGGGCGGCCCAGTCACCGGAAGGGGCGGCGCCAGGGTGCCGCAAGGGCGGTTCTGCTTTTTCTTCAGCTCTTCTCCGCGGCTGCGTTTCATTGTTCCGCGACCGCGTTCCTACCCCAGTGAGTGCCCTTCCCCGATCTTGTCCGCCTCTTGTCCTAGAGAGTTATGATTGAAGCATGCTAAGATGGCTTAGGTTAGCCTTGTGAATACCAATTAGTGGTTTTTGACCTTTAGGTGAGTGTTTGAGGACGTTAGAATATTCTTAGTTTCGATGTGTGTTGGATCTTGAGTTGGTTATATTGTCGAGAGTGTTGGACTGTTCTTTTAAGAGTTGTGAATACGTTGATTGTGGGGTGGTGACTTGATCTCTTGGATCTTTGAGGATATTGGTTTGGGACTGAGTTGTTAGGTTGGAAGCCTTTAAGGCAATGGATAAAGAGTATCATATATCTTGTGTGTTTTTGAGTGGTGGTGATTATGAGCACTAGAAGTCTAATGACTTCTAGTTGGTTAGAGGGTTGATCTATCTTGAGTTGTTGTTCTTGTAAGAATGTTGAGCCTAGGAGTCTAAGGATTTCTAGTTGACTAGAGTGTTATTTGATTCGTGTGCCTTGTCTTGAACAGGCGTTGTGTGTTTTCCCGAGGGAACTTGAGAGTGTGGTGATAATTTGCGCTTCGGAGACTGGTAAGTCCACGGACTTACTTAGCTGGCTTCTTGTATGAGTGTAATGTGTATGAGTGGTGTTTGCTAGTTAGGATTACAACGAAACCGGATTAGGTCGACTTTATTATATTACGTAATTGACCCAAGTGTAAGATAACGAGTCGTGACATCACTGCCTAGCTCTTGCGAGAGCTAGGAGGTTCCCTGCGACCAGCCCAGGCAGGTAGACGGTCAGATACATTAGTACCATTCCTCGTTGGTAAACGGGGACAAGGGCGAGGTTTGGGAATCCCTCGTGTCACAAAATAAGTATCATTAGTAATGGCTTATCACCTAACTAAAGATAATAAACGGATTGAGTTGTGCATGTTGGTTGTGTATGTTGTGTGTGTTTGTGCTTTTACCTTTATACTTATGCATAAAATGTTAGCTAACGGTATTATACCGCCTTGTAGATGTCTTGCACGTTAAAGAGGCGATCGAGTGATCCGGCGGTAGTGGGCAGTCGGGATTCCGTGCATTATAGGACGGGACTATTTATCTTATTTCATGTCTTTCAAACTGATGATATTGTATTTTGGTTTTGAGACTCGGCTGGTTTGTTTTGAGTTTGTACTTCTGTTTCTCCTCATGAAATAAAACTATGTTGTTTTGCCTTTTTATTTCTGCCGTGTTTCAAGGTCCGATGAAGTTGTTGTCAGACTAAGGGCCGGGACCCATTGTGAGGTCCCAACTCGTAGCATTCCGAGTCCTCTAGGATTCGGGGTGTTACAAAAATCTAGACCGTGGTTTTGCTCGTGCTTTGTTCTGGACAATTGTGACACGTGTCCCACGATTTCTTTGTCCGACCCTTACTTTTTAGTGGAGTACTTAAGTTGTCCTGCATGTTTATTTTGAGGATCTTCTTCCTTTTTGGACCCTTCTCCTCTAGCTCTTCTCCAATATTCTTCCATTGTAGCTTTTCTTCCAAGTACCCTTGTGGATGTTCTTGGGAGAATTTAGTGTAGATTTTAGTTTTAAAGTGAGATTTGAGTGGTTTTGGGTGAGGTTTCCTTTGTTGATACCTTGGAGCTGCATCTTGGAACCTTTGAAAGACTTGGTAACTTCTATTCTAGCTTTATAATGTCTTTTTCTTTGGTTCATTTTTCATTATCTAGCTATGACTTGCAAGCATGCTCTATTTATGAAGTTTGATCTTGAAATGTATGTTGTTGGCTGAGTAGATGTGATTCTAGGGTGAAGGAATGATGTTTATGTTTTGGACTACGATTGTACGGACTTGCATTTTAGTTTAGGATGGATTCGTGTTCGAAACCCTAGCTCAGACCCAAAACCACGGCCTGTTCTTCTTAAATCTCGATCGTGGTTTCTCATGATCAGCCCGTGGTTTTCTCTGTTGTGCTTATATTGATAAATCTGGATGTTAGGATGTAGATGTGTTGAAATCCTAGTGTTTGTTGACCCTAATCTAGCTTAGGGTGACCTATTATTAGCAACCTTTTTAAGGAATGAGACTACCCGGTAATTTCCTCTCTTAGATACATAAGATGATGAACTCTAGGTAGTAGTGAGCCAAGAAAGCCGCTATTGGATTGAGTGTGCTAGGATCGTTGCCTAAGACTTACCTTTTCCGAGACTTACCCAGTAAGGAGGGGTTTGACCCTTAGGTAGTGGCCGGTTTGTGTAGAATTTCCGTCCTTAGGTTCCTTGAGACTTACCCGGTAATAGGACCTTAGGTTCGAGACTAGTGAAGCATGAGACTTACCCGATAATTGCTCCCATTAGAGAAACACCCAACTCCGAACAACCGCAGCTTTCCTTTGATCTTTAGAAGCATGTGTCCACTGTCATAATCGGAATTCCGAATCTCTAGAATCTGCACTTCTTACCTCTTATCTCCTATCCTTGTGTTTGTGTGTTTGTTTGCTTGTTTGTGTTAATATATTTGTGATCCTTGTTGATCACCCAAAACCAACAAAAAATATTGTGTTTTGCACTTTCTTTATTCTTCATCTCATCTTAGTTTAGATTTGCACTATCTTTGATCATTGAATGACTTGATTTCACCTCAGTCCTTGTGTTCGACATCGGAATACTTTTCTTCCTACATAACGATCCGTACACTGCGGGTTTTGCTAGGAGTTAGGAAATTATATCGAGTTATAAATGTAAAGATTTTTGTGCTAACGTCTCTAGCGTAACAAGAGGCAATGGCTTCCACCCATCTAAAGACGTAATCAACAACTAAGAGGATGTAAAGTTTCCATGCGAATGATGGGAAAGGTCCCATAAAATCAACTCCCCACACGTCAAAGATTTCAACTTCCTGAATGTTGTTGAGCGGCATCTCATTCCTTCTAGACAAATTCCCTGTTCTTTGGCATGCATCACAAGAGACTACAAATGCTTTCACATCCTTAAATAATGTAGGCCGAAAGAAACCGCAACGTAGTACCTTAGCGCACGTTTTGTGAGCGCTAGCATGTCCTCCACAAGGAAGTGAGTGGCAATACCGTATGACACTAGCAGTTTTATCCTCCGGAACGCCTCGTCGGAGCATCCCATCCGGACCTCTCTTGAAGAGTAGAGGTTCATTTCAATAGTAGTGACGTACGCCTTTGAAAATTTTCTTCCTTTGAGCGTAAGTCAATCCCGAAGGTACTTCCTGGCAAACAAGATAGTTAACAATATACGCATACCAAGGCTTTTTACTATTAGAAACTTGGTGAAGCCAATGCTCCACGAACTGCGAATGGTCGTCAGAGAATGAATCACCTATGGACAGATTGTCCTTCTCGAGGCATCTAGGGTTAGGTCGAGGTGTTGGACCGAGGTGGTCCTCAGTTGACTCTATCTCGCTTTCTATCTCGGTCGTGGACCGAGATGATGCACCGAGGTGTTCTAAAAAGAAGGTCACCTCGCTTGCTCCAAAAACCATTTCGGTCGAGGTACTAGAACTGGGACCGAAACCTAATGTGCTTTTCGTCTCCTGAATGAGTTTATCAAATCCAGCTCTTGGATCTGCTTCCAATGCTTCCAAGCTTCGTACATCTGCATCACACAAAACATCTACACCTTCCTCCATCATACTAAAACTCAAAACTTTCTCAAGAGGATCTTTAACTAGGATAGAGCTCACCAATTCTCGAGAATCTTCTTCATCATAAATGTTGAAGATATCATCTTCCAAAGACTCTCCTTTCATTCTAGCCAAAAGTGCAAACTCCACGTGATCTCCACCAATGCTGCATTTCAATTTGGCATTTTTACAAACAACGTTGCAACCCGATGTTGCGAGAAAGTGTCTGCCGAGAATGATAGGAATGGGATAATCTGCGGGAATGTCTAACACAACAAAGTCTATATGTATATAGAAATTACCTAGCTTGATGGGAACGTCCTCCAAGATTCCAACGGGACGGGTAATGGAACGATCCTCCATGTATAACGTCATCTTCACGGACTTGGGATCTTCAAGGCCGATCTTCTCACAAAGTGCTAGAGGGATGATGCTCACACTAGCTCCTATATCACAAAGCACATCATAAGTCACATCCCCAACTTGGATGGGAATGGAAAATGAACCGGGATCTCTAACCTTAGGCGACATTTTCTCTTTCTGGATTTGAATGAGCTCCGAAGATCTAGAGGTCATCCGCACTTCTCCAAAGTCTTCGAGGTTTCTCTTTCTTGACAAGATCTCTTTCAAAAAACTTCTCATATGCGGGCATTCCTAGGATAGCATCAATGAAAGGGATGTTAATATGTAGCTTATTCATAAGGTCAAGAAACTTACCAAAGTGCTTATCTAGATATGCCCGTACCCTAGACTGTGGGAACATGAGTGGAGGTTTGTAGCAGGTGGTGGAACATAAACATCATCCTTTTCTTTCGCTTTCTGGGGCTCCATCTCGGTTGGCACCTCAACCAAGGTGTTCCTCGTCTGATCGTGGTCCGACCGAGTTACTGGATCTGCAATCTTTAATCCAATACGTGTGGTGATTGCCATGACCTGCCCTTTTGGGTTGTTCTCTGTCCTTCTTGGAAGGTTACCAGGATCTATTGGTGCTTCATTAGCCTTATTGAAAACTTGTTGTTCTAAGGCTTTTTGTGCCTTCGAAAATGAGTTCATAGAATTCTCCATAGCATTAAGCTTTATCAAAATAGCTTCCAGTACAGCGTCCGCTTTCTCTTCGGGCTATTGGGATGAGCTTGATGATGGCTCCTGGATCCTCAATGGAGTAGAGCAAGAAGAAGGGGGGTTAAGAGCGTTTTTAGCATGAGAATAAGGGTTACTGGGATTTTGTTGATTTGATCTCCAATTGTTGTTGAAATTCCTGTTGTTGTTGTTGTTGTTGTTTGTTCGCTCCAAATGGTGTGTGCAAGCTTTAAATTTATAAACCTAGATGTATGCTTCAAAACAAGGATGCGAACCCGCAGTGTACGGGTCAATCGTAGTAAAAGCAAGAAATTCCGGGGTGTCGATCTCAGGGACTTAGGTGAAACCTTAGCAAGTATAGGTAAGCTATGTAATTACTAACCACAAAAGCGATTAAAGCAGTTAAAGATGATAAAAAGTCAATTAAGGAAATATGCAATTCTAGGGATCAAAGCATCTAGTTGTGGTTACAACTCAAGATCTCAAGATAAAGCGGACAAAGCTGAGATTTTTGCATAGGGAAGGTGTTACTAAAGTGGAATAGATCACCGGGTAAGTCTCACTACTCACTAATCCCAAACCGTAACTCCTATTACCGGGTAAGTCTCAAGGAATTAAGGAAAAGAACTATAACCTCAAACTAACACACAACCTAAGGGAATAGAATCAACCTTTATCGGGTAAGTCTCAGGCTAACTCACAAAGGTGGAATGAAAGCACACTCAAACCCCAATAAAGGATAAACCTTTATTACCTACACTTATGATCTTTGGTAACAAACAAGGAATTACCGGGTAAGTCTCATCCTAAGCTTGCATTGAACCAGGAAAGGTGTAATAAGAATAGGATTTGGCAAACTCTAACTCTTAACTCTCAGTTACGGATCAGATAAGTCACCTCGGTCAGACGAATTCCACCCCGGCCGAAATGTTCATCGACTGAGCGAGATGTTTTAGGGTTAAGGGTAAAGACTCAAGCTTCCAGGGTCCTACTGGAATTTAAGATTATTCTATCATTATTTTTCCCACAACCTTCAGTCAATCACCCTAGAATCACACAAGGAAATTAGCCACTCATCATCATGCAAGCAATAATCAAATATATGGGAAGAAAGTGAATATTTGAACAAGAAGAATTTAATGAAAAGACTTCAATAACTGAATCAAATATCACAAACAAAGTGTTTCCTTTGATCACAATCCAACAAGACAATCACAAAAGGGAATCTAAGGGAATCTTACAACACCCTTCACAAAAGCTATAAAAGCTATCAACTTTCCTTCCTTCAATCTTCCTTCAACCTTCAAAAAGGTTCTTCAATCTCTCAGCTGTGGTGATGTTTTTCAGCCGTAAGCGGGTTGTTAATTTGTGGAAAATCCAACCCTTTTTATAGGAAAATTACCCTCCAAAGATAAAAGATCTTAGAAAGATATTTTCCCATAAAATAGGTAAAATATATGAGCTAAATTATCTTCTTCCTTTCAGGAATCCAGCCTAAAAATATAAGATCTTCCTTCCAAAAATAAAAGATCTCAGCCAAGAATAAAATATCCTCGTCATGTCCAAGGTGTTCGCCTCGGTTGAGCAGCTCCTCTGGATCACCTCGGTCGAGGTGGTATTGTAGCTGACCAAGGTGACTCTAAACTGAAGGTGAAATCTCTCAAATCTGGTCCAAAGTAAATCTCTAATCCATTTTCATGCTTCCTGGATTCTTCCTTAAGCTCCTGAATGTAGCTCCAATGACTCCTTAACTCCTTTAGCTCCATTTTAGTCCAAAATGTGCCATTTTACTTACGATTACAACGAAACTAGGTGTAGACCTCGATCCCCGCAAAGGTAGATGAAACGAAAATATAATCACATAATATACATCCAAACATGCAGATTATTGAAGATAAAACGTCTAAACAGGCCCCAAAATATAGACTATAATTCATGCTATCATTGTTGTTGTTGTTGTTTTTGTAATTGTTGTTTCTTGGCCCTTGATAGTTTCCTCTCCCCACGTATCCAGCATCTTGCTCCTTTGATGCTTTAGTTTGAGCTAATAAAATCTCCTTCAAAGCCTTGACTTCATTGTTGAGCGTAGTGAGTTGAGCAGCACTTGAATTTGTAAGACTCATATCCGGAAAGCTAAATCGCTTCGCTCCATCTTCAACTCTTCAATGAGAGTACTTCTTCATGTGTAAAGCTTGCTTCTGAATAAACTCTCAAGCTTCATCAACCAGTGTATCCATAAAATCTCCAACAAAAAGTGATTGGAGTTTGAATTGAGTTTCCTCATCCAACCTCTTGAAGTGAATCTCTAGCAACTTAATCTTTGGAATCTCATGATAAGGGCAATCCAATAAAAGGTCCTTGAACCTCTCCAATGACTTGAACAAACTTTCTTTATCCTTCATAACAAAAGCATTGATCTTACCCCTCAATTCAGCGGTCTTTGATGGGGAAAGAACTTAGTAAGAAACTCCGTAGTCATCTCTTCCCATGTGTTAACTCTTCCAGCTGGAAGGGATTGATACCAAGCTAGCGCCTTGCCTTTCAAAGAGAAGTAGAAAGGTCTTAGCTTGTAGTTGTTGTTCTCCACTCTTGATGGTCTCAACGTCTCCATAAGAATCTCATAGTTTTGAATGTGTTGATGTGGAGATTCTCTTTCCATGCCTCCAAATTGAGATTGTCGAATCATAGTTAGAAATTGAGGTCTAAGCTCATAATCATGCTCAGTTGGTTCTCCTAGATTAACTCCTGGACGCCGCACTTGTTGATTCGGGTCCATCCTTTGACCTAGGTTTTGCGGAGCTCCAACGAAAAGGTTACCTCGGTCAACCATAGCCGGCAACCGAGTTGGTAGGTGTATCTCGGCCGGTGCAACTAGGGCAAGATCCTGCCTCGGTCGAGCAACTAGGTCTGGTCGAGGTAAGATCTGGGCTCGTAGTGCGGCCATATCAGCTTGAATCTCTTCAGTTCTTGCACGAGTCTCTTCTTTCTCTATCTGTAATTCTTCTTTACTGAGCCGAAGTTGTTCCAATGCATCCTTAACTTCGGCTTCAAGATCTCGAAATTCTTGGTTAGCCATCTTAGCTTCTTTCAATCTCGTTTTGTATGTCTTTCTGGTTCGGGATCGTTGGGAACGATTTCCTTCCAAACACAAGTTCTTTGCATAAACCTAAATAAAGATCCTGTGAAATCACTCAAGTAAAGTATTCAATAGGAACAAGGGCAGAAACTCTAAAAGACAACCAAAGCCGAACTTGGTTTTGACCAAATCCCCGGCAACGGCGCGAAAAACTTGTTCGCTCTCAGACTTGTGTGTATGGCGAACGATATAGCTTTAAATTTATAACCTATAATATAATCCTGAAACAATATGTGAACCGGTAGTGTACGGATCAGTTATAATAATAGCAAATACTACAGGGTCGAACACCTGAAATATGGTGAAACAAAGTACGGCAATTCAGGTTGTCAATCAAAAACAAGCAACAAAGCAAAGGTATCAAAGACAATGTAATAATCAGATAAAAAAATGCACATTTTAGAGGTCAAAGCATCCAGTTGTGGTTCCGACTCAAGATCTCAAAGGATAACGTGGAAAAAGCTGAGGTTTGCAAGGGAAAGTATTTCTAAGGTGGGAATAGATCACCGGGTAAGTCTCACTACTCACTATCCCAAACCAAAGATCCTCTCACTGGGCAAGTCTCAAGGAACTAAGGAAAGGAACTATAATCTCAAACCAACACACCACCTAAGGGGATAGAACTAACCTTTACCGGGTAAGTCTCAAGCTAACTCTCAAAGGTAGGATGAAGGCATACTCAAACTCTAATACAAGATAAACCTTTATTACCTAACACTCATGATCTTGGGCATACAAGCAAAGGAATCATTGGGTAAGTCTCATCCTAGGCTTGCGTATGGGCCAAGAAAGGTGTAACAAGGATAGGATTTGGCAAATTGAAACATCAACCCAGATAAGGATTAGGAAAGGAATCTCCTCGCTCATTTCATGTTCCATCTTGGTCGAGATGTTCTATAAACGGACCGAGGTGAGGTTCGGTTAAGGTAAGGCTCAAGCTTTCAGGGTCCACTGGGTAGAGGTTCATACTTTCATCGTCTTTCCCACAACTTTCAGCCAATCACCCTAGAATCGCAAAAAGAACTTAGCCAATAATCATCATGATAATAATAATCAAATATATGAGAAAAGATGTAATATCCAAACAAGAAAACCTTAACATAAAGGTCTCAATAATCACTCAATCAAACAATTAAACAAACAGCAAACTGCGTTCCTCAATCACAAACCAAAAGACAACAATCAAACAATCTAAGAAAACCTTACAACTTCCTTCAAAAGCCTTCAACTTTATCTTCAAAGCCAACTTCCTTCCTTCCTTGGAATATCTTCAATCTTCCAAACTAATCAACCAACTTGACATACTTCCATCCAAAAAATCCATCCCAATATATAGGAAAATCACTTGCCAAAAATAAAAGATCTTGTGCTATGAATAAAAGATCTTATCGACCGTGGGCCGTCCGTGTCGATCCAGCCCAGCGGAGTCAACTCGGTCGAGATGGTACTGTAGCCATCCGAGGTGATCCTCAGCTACGTGCAAATCTCTCTAATCTGGTCAAAAATCAAACTTCTGTCCAACTTGCATGGTTCCTAAGCCTTTCTTGTAGCTCGTCGATGTTCCATAATGTATCTCCAATGACTCCTTAGATCCCTTAGCTTCATATCGCTTCAAAACGTGTTGTTTTCCCTACAATTACAACAAAACTAGGTGTAGACCTCGATTCTTGCAAGGTAAACAAAACAACATAATGATCAAGAATATGCATCCATACATGCAGATTTATGAAGATAAAACGTCCAAACCAATCCCGAAATATAGACTATAATACATGCTATCAGTGGTGATGTGGGACCGTCCTTGATAGTATCTACACCTACATTATGGACCATTCAATAATCCAAGAGCAGGAGAAACTCAAGGAAAGGTTGCTTACAAGCTGCAAACATAGGAGGATTCGATAGAGTGGAAGATTGCATGGCAGATGCAAAATTTTGACCAAGTGTATGAAATCTCGGCCGATATTTCCACCCGTGGTTTCCTTTGTCGAGAACAATGAGATCCGTTAAGATCTTATCTATCTTTGTTATTTTTAATACCTTTTATCTCTCAAACATTCAGAAGGTATTTGTTAGTTTTGATCCTATCTTTTAGGATTATCTTGTAAGTTAATTTTCTTATCTTTTGTAGGAGAATCTTCCCTATAAATAGCCTTAGAAGGGGCGATTGTTAGGCAACTTAGTTGTGATTATTGAATTCCACATTATTATGAGATACTTGTGACTTCACTCATGGGATTTGTACTTTTAATCATTTCTATTCAATCAAAAGGAGAGTTTTTGGTTGAAAAGTTTTTGTCTTATTTAGAAGGCTTGTGTAAGGTTAAAGAAGGAAGGGTGAAAGGTAATTCTTTGTATTGGGTTTTGACACATAATTAGTCAAGGTTCTTTGCAAGTCTTATAATAGTCCTATATTCCTATATTTATCATTTGTCATTCCATATTATCATCTTCTTATCTTTCCATATCATTCATTATTACGCATTATGAGTTTTCATAAATATCAGTATGTTCTTCATTAAATCTCGCTTGAGATTTCTTTGATCCATCCGAGATTTGCCTCTGTCCAGGACTTTCAATCTAGATCGAGAACTGTGGCATCAACCCCGCATCAAGTGGACTTCTTCATCATGTACTTAGTACATGAGGAGGTCATTATGGGGATGGACTGAATGGACCGACATGGTGTAGTCCTAGATATCGGTAGAAGAACCATGACCGTCACTACGAGGCAGGTCACGTGGAGATGTTTTAAGGCTGGGACCTCGGAAAGAACGGTACAATCATCATTCCAGTTCAAGCAACGAGATTGATTGGACAGGGTTCTGAGGCCTTATGATTTTATTCCATGAAGGAGAATAAGAGTCCGGTAGTAGAGGAGATTCCCGTAGTGAGCGAGTCCGCGAATGTATTCAGCGAGCCACCAAGTTTTCCGCCACAAAGGAGTGTAGACTTCCGTATCGAGTTAGAGCCTGGTACGAGACCAATTTCAAAGGCACCTTACCACATGGCGCCTATCAAGCTACTGGAGGTGAAGAAGCGGTTACCCTAGTGTTTCTCCATGGGCCGCACCGGTACTTTTCGTGAGGAAGAAAGACGGGTCGATGAGGTTGTGCATCGACTACAGAGAGTTGAATAAGGTGACCAACAAGAACAAGTACCCGTTACCTCACATTGATGACTTACTAGACTAGTTGCATGGAGCTACAATGTTCTCTAGGATCGACACGAGGTCAGGATATCACTAATTGATAGTGAGGGAGCAACACGTGCCTAAGACAACATTTCGGACCAGTTATGACCACTACGAGTTTGTAGTAATGTCATTTGGGCTTACGAATATGTTCGCTCCCAAATGGGTGTAAATATGATGAACGATGAGTCTTAAATTATACTTGTAAGAAAAGCCTGAAAAAATAAGCGAACCCACAATATATGGATCGTTATGCAGCAAAAGAAAATATTCCAAGGTCGAATAGAAGGAGTGAGGTGAAATCAATATAAGTGATATATCAAAATAGAATAAACCTATGTTGAAAATAATAAATGAGTCAACCAAATCACAATAAAGATAAGTAATATGATAATCGGGAAATGCAAACTCTAGAAATCAAGGTATCCGGTTGCGGTTTAAGATTCAAGACTTCTAAAAACTAGGACAAGGTTGGGATGGCTACGGAATGGTATTTCTAAGGTGGAAATGATCACGGGGGAGGTCTCTTAAACCAGTAAAGGGTTCTGAATCCTTTATTACCTAGAACTCGGTATCCGAGGTAACTAAGAACAAGAATCCCCGAGTAAGTCTCTTCTCAAGCTTAGATGTAAGCCTTAAAGAGGTTTGAGGGTATAAAACACTTAACAAAGACTAGGATTTGACCAAACTAACACCAAAGCATAAAGATATATCATATACGGATTACGAGAAGAAACCTCGGGTGGCCCTAAGACAAACCGCGGCCGTGGTTCCTGAAGAACAGGACGAGATTCTAAAGAGCGAAGGTTAAACCAACTCTAAACGTCCAAATCTAACATAAAGGCTCACTATATCATCATCTACACCATAACTATCAACCAATCACCCTAGAACCGTAGGGGTTTAGCCAAAAACATACGTATTCAAATCAAGAAAGGTAAAGAAGAATTCAAGAAAACCATAAGCAATAGAACAAAAGAAAAGAAAAAAAATTACTTAGCAAGGTTTCTTCAATATCCAAAAGTAGTACCCATCCAACAATAAAGACAATCTTTAATCCAAAAGTAATGAATTCAAGAACCTATGTCTTTCTCTCCAATAATTTTCTCAAATCTTTCTTGGCCGCGGTTTCTAAACTTTTGTCGGGGGCGCCGTTTCTCAACTGTGTTCCTCCTCCTTGGCTTCTTCTCCAATCATTTTGTGATGTCCTAGCTTCAATTTTGTGCTCTGCTATGTTCCGCTATGCTCTACCTCGAGGCTTAGTCCTCATATTCATCATTCCGCTCCAAAGTTCGCTGAATTGCCTGAAAATGAGACAAGAATCCGTGTAGACATCAAGTCCAGCTTAAATGTCATGGATTCATGTCTATGCATGCAAAACAAAGGAAAAATCTACCTAAATGCAAGTCTAAACTAAGGACATAATTCATGTTATCAAAATACCCCATACTTGCCTCTTGTTTGTCTCCAAGAAAGGTTCAAACTTAAGATACAAGATAGTATGGATTATGCATATGTTAAAACAAGACAAAACAAATATTTTTGGGTTGAGCTTGTAATTATAGATCACCCTGAAAGTCATGCTTCATGGCAAAGATAGATCAATACATGTCAACTCTCAAGGTGCAATCTCAACGTAAGGTTCATTCAATCATCATCTTAACCACAATCTTCAACCAATCACCCTAAAATCGCAAGGATTTTATCCAATAACACACATTGTTAGCATCAAGAAAGCAAATGAATCAAGAATATCAAGAAAACGACGAATCTTGAATAAAAGCAAACAAATCCTTAACAAAGGTTCACAATCTCTGAAAACAAAGCAAAAGTAAATAGAAACTCCAAAACTTGTGTTCACACTGACAAAAGAATCAAAAACTAGAAAAACCTCAAAAGAACTTCACTTTCTCTTCAATCTTGAAAGCCGGATCTTCGAATGTGTTTCTCCTTCTCCTTCTTAGGGTTTCTTCAATAGCTCCGGATGAAATTGGATGATCCTTGATGTTGCAAGACGTCTCATATTTATAGAAGAAAGCTAGGGTTGCAACTCTTTTCTTTTGGAGTCGTTTTGATAGAAATCGAGCGAACCAGATAGAGATCGGGTGATCTATTAAAAATCGGCCGATTTTTTTTGAGAAGATAGACCAATTTTTCTTCTCTACAGCATGCTATTTTTTAGCTCCGTCTTCTATCTTTCTTTATGGTTTCTCTTTATATCTTTTCCTATCTTTTAGACTCCTTCTTGGTTCATCATGATGATATGTCCGGTACTGATCCATTTCCACATCCAAACTCCATTATTTTGCCTGAAATTACATCAAAAACTCGTGTAGACCTCTATTCTTGAAATGTGTATGAATATATATCTAAAGGAACATGAATCCCATCAAATGTATGCAAAACTAAGATGAAATACTCACAATATGCATGAATATGATAGCATATAATTCATATCATCATATCACAACAAGAATGTTATGATCCACAAATGGTAGTAAAGCGAACTAAACAAACAATAAGATCACAATAGTCAATATTTCACCATTCACCAATTTATATATCCAAAGGGAACTAAAGATCACTAAACAGTCAACAAGATCACTAAACAACATACAGTAAGGACTAAGGAAATATCTAAGCAGTCAGTACATCATTATAACACCCAGATTTTGGTTGTCACCGCGGGAGCAGTGACAGCGGCTGCACCTGTGGCAAGGCGATGTTTGTCACCACCCCCACGGTGACAATAGCCGACCTTGCGGCAGGCCGCCCCTACGGATTCGCCATAGATCGCGCTGATCTGTTTCCATTTCGTTTTTATATCTTTCCATAGATAGAAAATCCAATCTCCTATCTTATATGCCGGCTTTCCTATCTTCTTCCTAACCCTAGAACGCCTTTCCTTTTATCTTTTCACCCTTCTATATAAAATCATGCCTTGTTCCCGTTTTTCTCGCCTCTTGCATACATTTCTTCAGCCTTGAGAGCTGCAGCCGTTTGCCCTTCTTCCCTTGTTGAACGTGTAAGTCTTCTTCTCAGAATTCTTCATCACGTTCATGAGATGTTGCATGGCTTTCCCTTATGTTTCACTTTCTTCTATCGTTCTTCACTTTTCTTCTTCTCCAAGAATCAAGTTTGAGCCTTGATTCTTGTGGATCGTTCCGTTTTTTATTCGTTGTTGTTCTCAGGCTCTTGTAGTTGGGTCTTGACGTGTGTGTGGATTGAGAGAAGCAATCCTTGGTACCTTGATGTGATCCTTGCTCTCGAAGGATTCGACAGTGCCTATTGTCACGCCGCCGCCCCTGCGCCCTGTCGTGCCACCCCTCCGGAGCGCCGTTCTTACGTCTCGTCCAGCCGCCCCTGCGGTTCCCTCTACAGTCTCTCCGTCTTTGGTGAGCTGCTTCCTTCCTTGCTTCCCTCGTTCCTTCCTTTGGCTTTTGATGTTGTTGTTGAACCTTAGTGATTTGTAAGACTAGGTTTTGTGACCCTAGCTTGTGGAGATCTCTTAGAGATCATTGAGACTAGAAGTTATAGACTTCTAGCAACCGTTTCGTTCCTGATTCATGATGCCTTGTGTGACAGGGTTTCCATTGCTCCTTTCCTGAGGGAATCTAAGTGGTTTTTGATCTTTGAGTTACTTTCGAGTGAGGTGAGTCCCTTGGACTTACTTAGCTTTGTTCCGTGTATTAGACTGAGTGTTTTGGCTTGATTGTGTTGTTATTATTGTATAACGGATAACCGGAATAGGATTGAACTTTTATACCGTAATTGTCCCAATTGTATGATAACCGGGCGGTGACCACTTGCCTAGTTCTTCAGGAGACTAGAATGTGCTCTTGCAACCCAGGCTCATAAGTAACGGATAGTACTCATCTATTCCTGTTGGTAGACGGAAGCGGAGGCGAGTTTCGGGAGATTCTCATATGACAAAAGAAGTTGAATTAGTAATGGAAAACTTAATGAAAGATATTAGTCGGTTGAGTGTGATCATGCTATATGTTTACATTATCTTATGTGTGTTTGTGCCTTTACAGTCTTTCTGATATATAGGATGTTAGCTAACGGTTTATACCGATGTTATAGATGCCTTGAAGGATATAGGTACGGCTGAGTGATCCGAATGGTGTGGTCAGCCGGGGGTCCCGTACATTATAGGACGTGATCAGGTTTATATTTCTATTGTTGCTTTTTCCTTTGTTTTGAACTTGGTTGCGAGTCTTTGTTGCTTCCCTTGTTGTTACCTTGGAGTTTTATAAACAATTTTGGTTTTCGTTTGTCTGTGCCTTGTTATAAGATCCGATGTTGTTGAAACTGATCTGAGCGTCGGGACTCATTGTGTGGTCCTAGCCCGTAACACTTTGAGTTCCCAAAAATTAGGGAGTTAAAATATGGTATTAGAGCTCTAGGTTGGCAACAATGGCACTTGAAATCTTCTAAAGGTCGGACAGATAAATAAATTGAACCCACAAGGGGTCTACGTTTTCAAAACAGGGTTTTCGTTTTAAACTTGTCGGTCTGGGATAGATGTACGGGCGACCACCACTACCTCCGTGGATCTCAACAATGTAGTTTCTTATATGTTGGCCTTTACGTGCTTTTTCTGGATTTTTGCTTTAGTTATAGTGTGGCCTTATATATCCATATATCCTTATCATAGATGACGCGTACTAGAGCTACATCTGCTATGGGGTAAGGAAGGGTACCTCTTCCACCTGTCGTCCGTGGATGAGGACGTGTAAGGAGACCTCCACTAGCAAGAGGTTGGGGCCAAGCCCCAGTTGTTGACCCGCCTATCGTTGAGGCTTTCCCTAAACAAGTTCATGAGAGTGTTTTACCTGAGGCTGGGAACGGGACCGCCGCTAGGTCCGGAGCAGAGAGCATAGTCGACCGAGTCCGGTCGAGTATCCATCGGAGCTTCAGCATACCGCGACTATGTGCAGAGAGTCGAGGAGGCTATCAGGGCTAGAGGTCATGCACCAACACCGCTAGTACCCACGAGATCAGCTGAGGTTTTGCAAAGAGTTATGCAGGTTGTCGCTGCACCTGCTAGAGTTGTTAAGGTAGTCAGTGCACTGGATGAGGCGAGAGAGCTGAGGCCCGACTGTTGGTTGAAGGCTTTTAATCAACTAAAGGTTTCTTCTTTCATGGAAAAGACTAGATTAAAAATGGAGCTATGGCTAGAATAGTTGGGTTCTGCTATGGAGGCGATCGGTTGCACAGAGCGACGTCGAGTCGACATAGCGCAAACGTTGCTGAAGGATCAGGCCTATTCCTGGTGGAGGACCGCTTGTAGTAAGGTCACCAACTATGATCAGATGAAGACGGTGATCAAGGATCGCTATTGCCCTGCAACTATGAGGAGAGATCGTCTACAAGATTTCCTCGAAGTTGGTTTTGAGGATCTTCCCATTGCTAAGATCGTCAGCAAGTTTCATGAGGAGTTGTCTTTGTTGGGGGTCCTTCTGCACCACCCGAGGATCAACATGTTTATCTTTTCTCTCGGAGATTGAGAGAATTTGCACGCTCTTATCTTGCTGGTTTCCAATGCGACTCCTTATCGGACATACTGGATAGAGCTTTTGCTTCTGTGAGAGACCGTCCGGGTCACACGAGGGCTTCTTAGACAAGAGGTCCTGAGAAGAAATAGAGGACTGGACCAGCCAGTGCCGGAGCTAGAGCACCTGGATTTGAGCGTAGTCAGAAGCCGGGAGCTTGGGTTTCTAACAGTCTATGTAGAGTTTTGACAGAGGAGGCAGTGTCATAACTCCGGAGGAGCTGGACATCTTTGAGCGGATTGTAAGAAGCCCGTAGTGACTTGCTTTTCGTGTGGCAAGAAAGGGAATAGAGATGCGTTTTTCCATCAGGACAAGGCGCTATCACAACAAGGTTCATCACCTACTAGCGTTACCGGAGGTGGGTAGAGGCCGCCTCAATATCAGCATCAGCAGCAACGAGCATCTGGTTTTACCACTCCTCAGGGTTCCACTCCGGGTAAGGGTAGAAGACGAGGAGGTGGTACTTCTGACACTAGAGGTGCCTCAGCTAGAGTTTATAAGTTGAGGAGTGCAGTGGAGCCGACCGCTCCAGCGACCACAGGTACCAGTCATATTAATTGTTTTCTTGTCAAAGTTTTTTTCAATAACGGTGCTACGCATTCTTTTATATCTGAAGCATGTGTAGATAGATTGGCCTTAGTTACCGTAAAGTGGAAACCCTTCTTTGTAGGATTACCCGATAGGGATAAGATCAGGGGTACAGAAGAGGTTCACAATTGTCCTATTAGATTGGGAGGTCATGATTGTCCAGCTGACTGCTTCGTCATGTACCTAGTAGATAAAGAAGTTATTCCAAGCATGGATCGGATGGATCGACATTAGGCGGTTCTCGACATCATCAAGAAGACATTAACGGTGACTACCGAGTCAGGTCATGCAAAGATTTTCCGAGGATGGGATCTCGGAAAGACCAATACAGTCATCAGTGTCGTCCGAGTTGCAAGACTTATCGGTCAGGGTTGTGAGGCTTTCTAGTTCTATGCCATGAAGGATAGTATGAGTCCAGCGTTAGAGGAGATTCCGGTAGCCTGCGAGTTTATAGACGTCTTTGGAGAGCCATCAGGTTTACCTCCATAGAGGAGTGTACACTTTGGCATTGATCTAGAGCCCAGGACGAGACCGATCTCGAAGGCTCCTTACCGCATGACGCCTATCGAGATGCTTGAGCTTAAGAAGCAGCTCGAGGAATTAGCTGAGAAGGGTTTCATCCATCCTAGTGTTTCTCCTTCGGGCGCACCAGGACTCTTCGTCAGGAAGAAAGACAGGTCGATGAGGTTATGTATCGATTACTGAGAGCTTAACAAGGTTACGGTCAAGAATAAGTACCCATTGCCCCGCATCGACGATCTTTTGGACCATCTGCATGGAGCTTCAGTGTTTTCACGGATCGATCTCAGATCCGGATATCACCAACTGAGGGTGAGAGAGCAGGACATAGCCAAGACGGTATTTCAGACCATGTACGGCTACTACGAGTTTGTATGACTTTCGGGCTCACGAATGCGCCCGCAGTATTCATGGAGTTGATGAACAACATCTTCATCGACTTCCTTGACTAGTTCGTAGTTGTCTTCATCGACGACATTTTGGTATACTCTCGCAACAGAGAGGAGCATGCACGACACTAAGGATCGTACTTCAAGTCCTGCAAGATAGAGAGCTTTACGCTAAGCTCTCTAAGTACGAGTTTTGGATGTCTGAGGTGACATCCCTTGGTCATATCGTTTCCACCGAAGGGATCAAGGTAGATCCGGCAAAGATCGATTCTATTGCATCTTGGCCTCCTTCTAGGTACGTCAAGGAGGTACGCAACTTCCTAGGATTGGTAGGCTACTACCGTCGCTTTGTTGAGGGATTTTCAGTTATCGCCTGACTACTCACTTCCTTGTTGAGGAAGTCTACGAGGTTCATGGGGTCCGAGCTGTGCCTGCAGAGCTTTAAAGGGTTGAAGAAGAGGTTGACCTTTGCTCCTATCTTAGCTCAACTAGAAGGCATCGAGAGTTTTGTGCTTTACAATGATGCATCCAAGCTAGGTTTGGGATGTGTTCTTATTATGCAAAAGGGTAAGGTGATTACTTACGCGTCCAGACAGCTGAAGACGTATGAGGAGAATTACCCAACCCATGACCTGGAGTTGGTTGTTGTTGTTCACGCTCTGATTATTTGGTGGCATTATCTGTACAGAGCTACGTGTCAGATATTCACAAACCATAAGAGTCTGAAGTACATATTCACTCAGCGGGAGTTGAATAACCGCCAAAGGAGATGGTAGGAGTTGATCAAGGACTTCGACCTTGAGATCTTATACCACTCGGGGAAGGCGAATGTGGTAGTTGATGCCCTCAGTAGGAAAACTCCCCGGGAGATGGCGATCGCTCAACCGACCGCTCAGCCTCAGTTCCAGCGAGACTTGGCATGGCTAATGATGGATATCCACTTTCCGGACTCCGACAGCCACCTATCCACCATGGAGATTTTACCTGATCTATTAGTAGAGATCCATCAGAAGTGGGAGAGTTGCCCACCTTTGACACGGATCCAAGACCGGATGTCTCGAGGAGAGGCACCACAGTTTGTCTTTGGTACCAATGGAGTGTTGAGACGCCAGGAGCGCGTATGTGTACCCTTAAATCGAGATTTGACACAGCGGATCCTACAAGAGGCTCACTCTACACCTTATTCAGTGTACCCCGGTACGAATAAGATGTATCAGGACATTACACACTCCTTCTGATGGGGAGGTTTGAAGCTAGATGTGGCGAGATATGTTTTTCAGTGTGGGACTTGTCAACAGGTCAAAATCGAGCATCATCGACCAGGAGGCGAGCTACATCCACTTCCTATTCTTTAGTGGAAGTGGGAGGACATCTCGATGGACTTTGTGACTAGTTTGAGACCGAGTCGAGGCTTTGATGATATTTGGGTTGTGGTAGATGGACTAGCGAAGACCGCATGTTTCATTCCGATCAAAGAAACGTGGCCGGTAAGTCGATTAGCAGAGGAGTTCACTAGACAAATAGTGCGATTTCATGGAGTACCTAGGAATATATTCTTTGACGGAGACGGACGGTTCACCTCGAGGTTCTAGCAGCAAGTGCATGTCATCCTAGGTACGAGTCTGCAGTTCATGACTACTTGTCATCCACAGACCGATGGTCAGTCCGAGCGGACCATCCAGACTTTGGATGATATGTTGAGAACTTGCGTATTAGACTAGGGATAGGGGTGGCCAGATCACCTTCCCTTAGTGGAGTTTTTGTACAACAATAGTTGGCACGCATCAATCAAGATGGCTCCTTATGAGGCTTTATACGAACAAAGATGCCATACAACGCTATTTTGGGACGAGCCGAGCAGTGCTGGTGGTGTAGCACTTGAGAAAATACAAGATGATATGGCTGGAGTGGCGATGATCCGTGAGCAGATGCAAGCAGCAAAGAGTCGACATAAGTCTTATGCAGATAAAAGGCGTAGACCTCTAGAGTTCAGAGTTCGAGCTCTGGTATGGCTGAGAGTATCTCCGAAACGAGGTGTCAAACGTATCGGCGCTAAGGGGAAGCTCAACCCTAGATATGTCGGACCTTTCGAGATTCTTGACCGAGTTGGGGAGGCAGCATACAGACTTTCTTTTCCACCGAGACTAGAGGGTGTTCACCCCATCTTTCATGTGTCTCAGCTATGGGAGTACGTACTAGACCCGAGACACATCGTCAAACATGATGACATAGTGGTCGAGCCAGACCACACGTTTGTAGAGCATCCGGTAGCTGTCTTAGAGTGTAGTACGAGACGCTTACGTTTGAAGGACATACCGATGATGAAGATTTAGTTGTCAATACGAGGAGCTGATGAGGCAACTTGGGAGACAGAGGAGAGTATCTGACAGAAATATCCGGAGTTCTATGTTGAGTTGGATGTACCTATAGCGTAGATGTTCGAGTTTCAGTTTTCTTTTGTTGAGTTGTGTACGTTTTTGTGACGTTTTGAGTTATATGACCCGAGTGAGAGTATATGAGTTGGGTGTGTTTCAGCGTTGTTGTTGTGTTATCTTATGGGTTGTTAAAAGTTTCGGGACGAAACTTCTTTTTAGGGGACAGTAGCCGCCCTTGTGGCTGGCCGCCCCTGCGGATTTGCCACATATCGCGCAGATCTGTTTCCGTTTCATTTTTATTTCCTTCCCTAAATAGATGATCCCATCTCCTATCTTATGGGCCAGCTTTCCTATCTTCTTCCTAACCCTAGAACGCCTTTCCTTCTATCTTT
This sequence comes from Fagopyrum homotropicum, assembly GCA_033239125.1. NCBI lineage: Eukaryota > Viridiplantae > Streptophyta > Magnoliopsida > Caryophyllales > Polygonaceae > Fagopyrum > Fagopyrum homotropicum. Next base: position 50,169,074 of record BSWB01000007.1, on the reverse strand, counting down.
TCACCCTTCTCTATAAAATCCCGCCTTCTTCCCGTTTTTCCCGCCTCTTGCATACGTTTCTTCATCCTTGAGAGCTGCAGCCATTTTCCCTTCTTCCCTTGCTGAAAGTGTAAGTCTTCTTCTTTGAGTCCTTCATCACGTTCATGAGTTGCTGCATGTCTTTCCCTTTGGCTTTGCTTTCTTCTATCGTTCTTCTCTTTTCTTCTTCTCCAAGTATCAGTTTTGAGCCTTGATTCTTGTGGATCGTTCCGTTGTTAGTTCGTTGTTGTTCTCAGGCTCTTGTAGTTGGGTCTTGACGTGTGTGGATTGGGAGAAGCAAGCCTTGGTACCTTGTTGTGATCCTTGCTCTTGAAGGATTCGACAGTTCCTATTGTCACGCCGCCGCCCCTAAGCCCTGTCGTGCCGCTCCTGCGCCTCGTTCAGCCACCCCAACGGTTTCCTCTGCAGTCTCCCCGTATTTGGTGAGTTGCTTATTTCCTTGCTTCCCTCGTTTCTTACCTTGGATTTTGATGTTGTTGTTGAACCTTAGTGATCTGTAAGAATAGGGTTTGTGACCCTAGATTGTGGAGATCTCTTAGAGATCATTGAGACTAGAAGTTATTAACTTCTAGCGACCGTTTTGTTCCTGATTCGTGATACCTTGTGTGAACAGGCTTTCCGTTGCTCCTTTCTTGAGGGAAACTATGTTGTTGTTGATCTTTGAGTTACCTTCAAGTGAGGGAAGTCCCTTGGACTTACTTAGCTTCGTTCCGTGTATTGGACTGGGTGTTTTGGCTTGATTATGTTGTTATTATTGTATAACGGATAACCGGAATAAGATTGACCTCTTATACCGTAATTGGCCCAAGTGTATGATAGTCGGGCGGTAACCACTTGTCTAGTTATTCACGAGACCAGAATGTGCTCTTGTAACCCAGGCCGCAGGTAACGGATATTACTGATCTATTCTTGTTGGTAGACGGAAGCGGAGGCGAGTTTCGGGAGATTCTCGTGTGACAAAAGAAGTTGAATTAGTAATGGATAACTTAATGTAAGATAATAATCGGTTGAGTGTGAGCATGCAATATGTTTACGTTACCTTATGTGTGTTTGTGCCCTTACTGTCTTTCTGATATCTAGAATGTTAGCTAACGGTTTATACCGATGTTGTAGATGCCTTGCAGGATATAGATACTGCTGAGTGATCCGGATGGTGTGTTCAGCCATGGTTCCCGTACATTATAGGACGGGATCGGGTTTATATTTCTATTGTTGCTTTTTCCTTTGTTTTCAAATCGGTAGTGAGTCTTTGACGCTTCCCTTGTTGTTACCTTTGAGTTTTATAAACAGTTTTGGTTTTTGTTTGTCTGTGCCTTATTGTAAGATCCGATGTTGTTGTTGTTACTCTAAGGGTCAAGATCCATTGTGAGGTCCTAGCTTGTAACGCTTCGAGTTCCCAAAACTTGGGGTGTTAAAATCCCAATTTATAAATTAAAAGGAACTAAAGATCACTAAACACTCAGTAAGATCCACAAATCTTAATAAAGAGAATTGCTAAACTAAGATCACTAAACATTAATTCTGTAAATTGAAGAAGAAGAAGACAATAATTACTAAACTGAAAAATAAGAAGACAATAAATTAGTAATATACTAATTTTACAAGCTTACAACTTGGGATGACGAAGGCAAAGACGGAGACTGTGGAGTGAAGACGGGATTTGTGGCCGGTGACTGAGGAGTGACTCGAGTGAGGACGAGATCTGAAAAACGAGATCTAGATTGAGTTTGAAACCCTAAACATGTGTAGAATAAGATACGACGAAGAGAAGACTCACTCAGACCTTGCGATTTGCGAATGGAAACTGAAGACTCAGACGATGGAAATTAAAGACGAAGAAGAGGCGACGAAGAGACTTGGAAACTGAAGTCGGCTGCCCTTGCGACTTGTGAGTTTGAAGGATGAACTGCCGAGACGACGAAGAGACCTTGCGATTTGCGAACGGAAAATGAAGACTCGGTGCTTGCAAGTTGAAGGCTTGAAGCCGACCATGCGAGTTTGAAGGTTGAACTGCTGAGTGGCGCAAGTTGATACGAATCATACAATTACAAAGTTAGGTTAGGGACTTAGGGATCTGAAATATTATTAGGGTTTTGTTACAATAAAAAAATTATTAACTTATTTATAACGGGTGTAGGCGGGTCGGGTGGGTGGATGGATGATGAATCGGGTGACGGGTGGATGAAAGGTCCACCCGAATCTATCACCCGCTTCACCCGACACCCGCTACCCCTTTCATATCGGGTTTTCACCCTTTTACCATGAATTGGGTGATCGGTTGTACGACGGGTTCGGATAAAATTGTCATCTCTAAGAAGACAAAAGTGAATTTAGCCCTAATTTTTATTTCACTTTACCCTCTTTTATTTTCTTTTTACTTTTTTAATTTTTAATCGGTTTTGAACACTTTAATAGGATGAAACCGGATCGGACCAATTTATATTTAAAGGGTTACGACGGTTTTATCATCATATTTTATCAAGTGAGAACTTTGAATTTCAAATATTTTGAAGAAATTTTTTATTTATATTATTTTTTTAAAAATAGTAATCGCAATAATTGGTATTTTTGCAGCGTTGATGTTGCTATCGCCAACATGCGTGGCTAATTGAATTATTTTTGTAGTGAATACATAAGTACAAGTATAGAAATTAATTGTATAGGTACATAAACCAATTACACATATTTGTATTTACACGCATAAATGAATACACAAAAACAAGCATGTCAACAAATTGTATGAGTACACAAACCAATTACGCAGTTTAATAGACACACACATGTTGACTTTATATATGCAAGTTTAGGAACAAATTGTAGAGGCACACAAATTAGGAAATACACAGTCATGTAGATACACAAAATGAATTATACCAACATAATGAATCGGTACACAAACAAGACAACAATTTTCAAAATGAATGCCGCACAAATAAAAAAGGGGAAGACGACTATCTATACATAATATTTTAGATACACAAACAAGACAACGATTTTCGAACAATAAAAGCTACACAAACAAAAAATGGGAAGAATACTATCGCTACACAAACAAAAAAATGGGAAGAATACTATCGCTACACAAGTACATTTTAATACATTTGTCTAAGCATTTATTGTACAAAAAATTACGCAATTACTAACTAGGTACACAACAATCGATAGTTACACAAGTACATTTTAGTTTCTCCATAACGAAGCTTAATGTATTATTTTCTAAATCACAAAGAATAAGTACACAACAAAATTACAAAAGAATTCAGTTACTAACAAAATACACAACGATGGAATGTTTTTTTTTTTGAAATGTTAATTTGTATTGAGAATGAATTTACAAGGTGGAAATTGGACTCTAGTCTAGGGTACAAGAGCAAGTTCAAAAACGTGTACAGGAGCATGCAACAATAGAGCAGTGGGAACGAAGGCCTATTCAAATCGGAGCCGCAGCATTCCAGCGACTTGAAGAGAGTGTGGGGATTTGTCCTTCCATTTGGCTTCAAAGTGGCTCTTTATAGAATTGATGATGTTAGCAGCACACTCAATAGCCCTTGTGAATTGGTTGTTATAGATCATGTTGTTGCGAGAGATCCAAACATGGTAGATGAATGAGATGATAGAGGCAATCCTTAGACTTTCAATCAGCTTCGGCTTTTGGGTGTTGCAGGAGCTAAGCCAGTTCCAAATGTTACCAAGATAGGGGGCAGGGTAAGGGGTTCTAGTCCATCTTGATACAACGTCCAAGACAAGGGAGCGATAGCTACAATTGACCCAAAGATGGTCATCATCTTCTATTGCACTCTTGCATAGCCAACAGGTGTCGTTGTCAATCATATTCCAAGCTTTAATCCTAGCCAATGTGGGTAACCTCCTGAGAGCGGCTAACCAAGCTATATAGCTGCATTTGGGAATGTTGGATCGGATCCAGATAGCACTGAATGGGTTAGAGGTACCAATGGGAGGGTTAGGTGAGAATATGGTATAGACGTTTTTATGGGAGAAAGAGCCATTCGGACTAGATAACATGCTCCCATTCCCACCCGAGGCAAGGATGTCATCACGAATATTAAGTAAGCTCTTCCAGAAGGCGCTGTGATGTGTTTTTGGCCTACAATTCCATATATTGCAGTTCCCCTTGAAAGTGTGTTTAGCAAGCCATTGGGTCCAGATGTTGTTGTCATCTCGATCAATGTCAAAAATCAGTCTGGATAGGGCAACTTTGTTTCGTGTATTGTTAGCATGAAATATTGTGATATTTTAGGCACGTTTTCTAAGTGTATTTCATCCATATTGATAGTCATTGATTAATCATTGATACATTTGTGAGCTAGTTTGTCTATAATGTCGATATAGAGATCTACACAAGTTTTATGTTGATTATAGGAAATTAAGAGCTATTTCCGAACGGAATTGAGCAAGGATGGAGTTTGATGGAACATATCCATGAATTGAGGACATTCCTAGGAGCTAAGGAAGTGCCAACTTGAAGAATGCATGAGACTAAGGAAGAATCACGTTCTAGCCCTAAACTACGCTCTAAAATACGGCCGTACTACATTCCACGTTCAAGTCCACGGCCTTGGAACCATGGCAAGGGAAGCGTGGTTCATTCAGCAACTTCTACGGCCGTGGAGGAGTTGTGTCAAACCGTGATGATTTCCACGCTCTAAATTACGGCCGTGGAACCCTTCCACGACCGTGATCTTGGCGATCTTTTTCGCCACACTTTAAGCCACGATCTCCTACGCAATTGGGCCAGGCCGATATTTTATCTTACACTATAAAAGGATGGACGAGGAGAGATTCCGTCACCTTCGCTTACGCATAGACGCATCTTACGCTTACGCTTGGAATTGCCCTAATTTCGCATTTGGCGGAGATTTTGTTTGAGAGATTTTTGCGCTTTGTCATTGGGATTTCCGGATTGACGGAAAATCGAAGATTCGGGAGATTGTTCGCAAGAAGATTTCGCTTCTTGCTTAGGTTTGATTTAGAAGACGGATTGACATCCCGTTCTTCCTTCTTATCTAAGATTTGTGATTGTTTGTGTTATTCCGAATCTAGTGACGATTATTGTTCTTGATTGTGGATTTGGGATTGACTTTAAAGTTATTGAAAGTTTTCGGAAGTTTCCATCTTTCATTCTTTTAAACCTTGAATTTGATATCAATTTGACTATTGTTGGCTAAAAACCCTTAACAATTCTAAGGTGAAGGGTTGATAGTTGTGTCTTAGATGATGATAGATCGATCGTAAACAGATTGGACCCTGAGAGTTAGAGAGAATCGCCGACAACCCTAATCCACGGTCTGTTCTTGAGCTTCCACGGCCGTGGAAATCAAGAACTACCCGTAATTTTGCGTTAAGTTACGAACTTGCTTTTACTTTAATCCAAAGTTAAAGATTTGCTTTAACTTAGTCTTGGTTTGCCTTTTCTAGGTGGTAGTGAAGCCTCACAACCTCTACCTCGATTGTGAGTGTCACAACCTTAATCGGTTTAGTTAGTCTTGATCCTTGGATTACAAGTTTGGGTATTTGACATTAATTCTTACCTTTAGAACCTTTCTATACTGAAGCCTCAACAAGCTTTATAGAGAGTGTCTTTTAGGTGAGTCATATAAGGCCTTTGGAACTTCACCGTACGATTACCTTACATTAGTATACCTTTGCATACCTCAACTCTATCCTTATATCATTAGTATATCTTGAATCGATTGCCACAACTAGATATCTGGATCTTTAGGATTGTTGTTTTCTCAATATTTGAAAAGCTTCTTACATTTACTCGCTTGATAACCTATAATTGAATTTGTTTCCCCCAAATCCCTGTGTTCGATACTCTGGAATTCTTGCTCAACTATATCGATCAGTACACTGCGGTTTCTCTTGCTTGATTTCTAGTTTTATAAATTTAAAGCTTATTTGCACGCACGCTAAGTGGCGAACAAGTTTTTGGCGCCGTTGCCGGGGATTTGGTCTAGGCCGAATTCGGTTTACGGTTGTCAAGCTTGGGAGCTTCGCCCTTGTTATTTGATATCTCTTTGAGTGCATGCGCAGGTTTAGGAACACCGAAGACCTCTTACCTCTTGATCAAGAGCTTGAGAGGAATTTAAGGCAAAAGTGAAAGGAAAAGAAAATGGCTGAAGAAATAGAACGTGATCTTCAATCGGAGCTTGCGGAAAAGGAAGCTCAACTCCAATGGAGTGAGAAGACACGTAGAGAAGAGACGGATCGTCACCAAATGAAGGTTGACGATTTAACTAATATGATATTCCAAATGAGGATTGAGATAAACAACCTTAAGGAGAAAAAGAAAAGGAGGAGACCGGGAAGATCGGTTAGAGCCAACTCATCCAACGAGGATAGCGACTCCTCCATGCCACCGTTAGAGGAAATTGATCCAACGATCGATGTGAATCCATTCCATCCACGGGCAGCTGCTAATCGCCGTGTTCCACCTAGGAATGCAAGGATCGAACGTGTGAATGAGGAGCCAAGAACTCTTGGCCAAAGGATGGATCCAACGCAGCAACCACGCCGTCTAGGTGTGAACTTTGATGTTGATGATGTACAAGGGTTTAGCTTCAACCCTCAAGTTATTACTCTTGTTCGCCAAAACCAATTTGGCGGAACAAGCGCTGAATCTCCACACCAACACTTGCAAAACTTTGAGTGTATGATGGAGACAATGAGGCCAAAGAACGCAACTACCAACAACTATAAGCTCAAGCCTTTCTTCTTCTCCTTGAAAGGGAAAGCATTGTCTTGGTACCAAGCTCTTCCTAGTGGGAAACTAGACACGTGGGAAGACCTTTCCGCGGAGTTCCTCACTAAGTTCTTTCCGCCATCCAAAACGGCGGAACTTAGAGGTAAGATTAATGCATTTTCCATGAGATCTAACGAAAGTTTGTTTCAATCTTGGGAAAGGTTTCAGGATTTGCTCTTGGATTGTCCTCATCATGGCATATCCAAGCTTGCATTGTTGGAGATATACTATAAGGGGCTGGATGTGGAGACACAATTCAAGCTCCAATCCCTCTCATGTGGTACATTCATGGACATGAGAGAAGATGACGCTTGGGACTTCATTGAGAAGCAAGCAAGAGTCATAGAGAAGTACTCTCACCGAAAAGTGGAGGGAAATCGTGTGGAGCAAGGAGCGAAGCTCACACATGAAGCTCAAAATTAAATTTTCTCCCTCAACAATGAGATCAAAGAGTTGAAGGAAGCTAACAAGACCAACTTTCCAAAGCAACAAGGAAAAGATGTTGGCTACTTGGGCAACAACAACAATGGTGGTGAGAATACAAACCGCAACAACAACAATAACCGGAACAACAACCGGAATAATTGGAATGGCAACAACAACAACCGGAACAATAATTGGAACAACAATAGGGGTTCAAACAACAACAATTGGCGCTCCAATCAACAAAACTCCGGTAACTCTTATCCTTCCAATTCGAATTCACTAACTCCACCTTTTTCTTCCTCTACTCCTTTGAAAAGCCAGGGGCAAACATCTAATGGAAAGAACACTTCGGGAAAGGAGAAGCCCGATCACATGTTGGAAACGATTTTGTGAAAGCTTCAAGGTCTGGAGAACCGCATCATTAAGGTTGATGATCAAATTTCTAAGGTTGATAAAGCCCAAAAGGTTTTAGAAAACCAAATGTTCAGCCAAGCGGAGGAAGTTCCTAGGAATCAAGGGAAACTTCCAGGAAAAACGGAGGACAACTCTAAGGGAAGGGTGATGGCAATCACAACTAGGAGCGGAGTGACTACCACCGATCCGCAGCCTAAGTTTGTTGAAGTCTCCGCTGAGAAAGACAAAGAGAAGGGGAAGGAGAAGGAAGATGTCTACGTTCCTCCTCCGGCTTACAAACCCCCCCTACCATTCCCTCAATCTAGAGCGAGAGCGCGCCTAGATAAACAATTTGGTAAGTTTATAGAACTCATGAGCAAGCTGCATATTAATATACCTTTCATTGATGCTATTGTAGGTATGCCGGCTTATGGCAAGTTCTTAAAGGAGATCCTCTCTAACAAGAGAAAGTTAGAGGATTTTGGAGAGGTTAAGATGAGTTCGGATTCTTCGGATCTCATCAAGACCATGAAGGAGAAAATGCCCCCAAAGCTAAAGGATTCGGGGTCATTTTGCATTCCCATAGGAGTGGGAGATGTCACATATGATGCGTTATGTGACTTAGGAGCAAGTGTGAGCATCATACCACTTGCATTATGTAGGAAGATCGGTTTAGGCAACCCTAAACTGGTGAAGATGACGTTGTACATGGCGGATCGATCCATCACTCGTCCCGTCAGTATTGTAGAAGACGTCCCAGTCAAGTTAGGTAAATTCTTTGTTCCCATTGATTTTGTTGTGCTTGACATTCCTGCAGATAGTCCGGTCCCGATCATACTCGGAAGACCGTTTCTTGCAACTTCCAGCTGCATAGTCGATTGCAAGAATGCTAGACTCGCCTTTGACATAGGAGAAGAGAAGGTAGAGTTCGTTCTCTCCACTCTAGTGAAGGAACCAATCTTTGATGAGGATATATTCAATATCCAAGATGAAGAAGGGTTGTCTAGAGAGGATGTAAGTGCTATTCTCTTCAAAGATCCTTTACAAAAGGTTATTACTATGAGTCTAACGAATGTAGGGGAAGAAGAGGAGTGCAATGAGGCAATTGAAGCCTTAGAAGCACAAGAAGAAGTATATGAAGAGGAGTTTGAGAAACTCCACGACGAAGCAGAAAACGTGAGAATCCACGGCCATACACTATATTCCACGGCCGTGGATTTCACAAACCAAAGCGTGGCTCACTCTAGAGGGTTACACGGTCGTGGAGGAAACAGAGCAACCGTATTTCCTTTCCACGCCCTCAACCACGGCCGTGGAGGATGCAGGGAAACCGTGATTCAGGCCGTGGAAGAGGGTGATCGTGCCACTTCTTCAACTTCTTTTGATTCTTCTCCCACACCTTCTACTTCCTTATACACTTATAAGGAGGCATCAGATGCTCCTCAAGAACCATTGGAAGCTCCGAAAGCAATGGAATTGAAATAACTTCCTACACATCTAAGGTACGCTTTTCTAGGACCTAACTCTACTTATCCAGTTATTGTTAGTTCTGATCTAACCATAGATGAACATAGTAAACTTATGGTTGTCCTTAGGAAACATAGGAAAGCTTTAGGTTATACTATAGAAGACTTAGTAGGAATCAAACCTTCCCTATGCATGCATAAAATATTAATGGAAGAGGACTTTAGGACTTCAAGACAACCTCAAAGGCGGTTGAATCCGACCATGAAGGAGGTTGTCAAGAAGGAAATTCTTAAACTTCTTGACGCAGGTATCATCAACCCTATCTCCGATAGCAAGTGGGTGAGTCCGGTTCAAGTAGTTCCGAAGAAGGGAGGAATGACGGTCATCACCAACAAGAACAACGAACTCATTCCTACCCGAACCGTAACGGGATGGCGGATGTGCATAGACTACCGCAAGCTTAACAATGCAACGAGGAAGGATCACTTCCCACTACCCTTCATCGATCAAATGCTTGAAAGGTTAGCGCAACATTCGCACTTTTGCTATCTTGACGGTTATAGTGGTTTCTTTCAGATTCCGATACACCCGGATGATCAGGAGAAGACCACATTCACGTGCCCGTGGGGTACGTTTGCTTATAAGAGAATGCCGTTCGGGCTTTGCAACGCCCTGGCCACCTTTCATAGGTGCATGATGGCCATCTTCTCCGAATACATTGAGGAAATCATGGAGGTCTTCATGGATGACTTCTCCGTATACGGTTCCTCTTTTGACAATTGCCTTTCTAACCTTGCTCTTGTTTTACAAAGGTGTGAAGACACTAACCTAGTTCTTAATTGGGAGAAGTGTCAATTTATGGTAAAGGAAGGAATTGTATTAGGACACCTAATCTCTAGTAGAGGGATAGAGGTGGATAAGGCGAAAATAGAGACTATAGAGAAGCTTCCTCCCCCAACTTCGGTGAAAGGGATAAGAAGTTTCCTAGGACATGCCGGATTCTATAGACGCTTCATAAAAGACTTCTCTAAAATATCAAAACCGCTAACTAATCTATTGATGAAGGATGCAGTTTTTGAGTTTTCGTAGGAATACTTGGATGCGTTTAACATGATCCGGGAAGCTCTAATTTCAGCACCTATTATCCAACCTCCGGATTGGAACCTTCCCTTTGAGGTTATGTGCGATGCTAGTGACGTAGCTATAGGAGCTGTTCTTGGACAAAGAAAGGAAGGGCGAACCCATGCCATATATTATGCTAGCAAGACGCTAGATGAAGCGCAGCTCAACTACGCCACTACGGAAAAAGAATTTTTAGCCATTGTTTATGCTATTGACAAATTTCGCTCTTATCTTGTAGGTGCAAAGGTGATTGTCTACACGGATCATGCTGCGATCCGGTACCTCCTCGCAAAGAAGGACGCGAAGCCAAGGCTAATTAGATGGATTCTTCTCCTACAAGAATTCGATCTAGAGATCCACGACAAGAAGGGTTCGGAAAATTCTGTTGCGGATCATTTGAGTCGCCTAACACATCTAGAGGACGACCACTTACCTATAGATGACTCCTTCCCGGACGAACACCTACACATTATTGAGGAGTGCATCGATGTGATCTCCAAAGGTAACGAACTATGGTTTGCTGATTTTGTTAACTATTTGGTTTGCCAGGAGATACCACCCGGATTATCCTACGCACAAAGAAAGAAGTTCTTTAAGGATGTCCGGGAATACTTTTGGAGTGAACCTCTCCTCTTTAAGAGAGGTCCGGATGGCATCATTCGGCGATGTGTGCCGGAAAATGAAATGCAAAGTGTCATCCGCCATTGTCATTCACTACCTTGTGGAGGACACGCTAGTTCGAACAAGACTAGCGCTAAGGTATTACAATCTGGATTCTTTTGGCCTACTTTATTTAGAGATGTGCAATCCTTTGTTTCCTGCTGCGATGCTTGTCAAAGAACAGGAAATATCTCTAGGAGGAATGAGATGCCTCTCAATAACATCCAAGAGGTGGAGATTTTCGATGTTTGGGGAGTTGACTTTATGGGACCGTTCCCATCATCTTGTGGAAACCAATACATACTCTTGGCGGTGGATTACGTTTCTAGATGGGTGGAAGCAATTGCCACTCCCACCAATGATGCCATGGTGGTGGTTAAGTTCTTTAACAAGACCATCTTCCCACGATTTGGGACACCAAGGACTATCATTAGTGATGGAGGTTCTCACTTCATTGTCCGGCGCTTTGAAGCTCTTCTAGCTAAGTATGGGGTTACTCACAAGATCGCCACCCCTTATCATCCACAAACTAGTGGACAAGTTGAGATCTCAAACTGGGAGATCAAAGGAATCCTAGAGAAGACGGTTTCAAGGACTAGGAAGGATTGGTCCTTGAAGCTTGATGATGCATTGTGGGCGTACCGGACTGCGTATAAGACTCAAATAGGAACCACACCATACAACCTTCTGTATGGGAAGTCTTGTCACTTACCGGTAGAGTTGGAGCATAAGGCGTTTTGGGCTATCAAATGGTTGAATTTCAGAATGAAGGAAGCGGGAGAGAAGCGTCTCTTGAACCTTAATGAGCTTGACGAACTCCGCTTGAACACCTATGAGAACGCCAAGAATTATAAGGAGAGAGCAAAGCGTTGGCATGATAAGCATATCATTCCAAAGGACTTCAAAGAAGGAGATCAAGTTCTCCTCTTCAATACAAGGCTTCGTCTCTTTCCAGGTAAGCTTAAATCTCGTTGGACCGGACCTTTTCTAATCAAACGTATTTTCCCCCATGGTGCAGTTGAAGTATGGGGTGAAGCGGGCGGAAGCTTTAAGGTGAACGGTCAACGACTCAAGAAGTATACGCCGGAACTCCAAGCTGAAGAGTTCGCGCCCACCGCACTCGAATATGTGCGAGTTTGGTCTAGCTACGGACCTTAAACAAAGCGCTTCTTGGGAGGCAACCCAAGGTATTGCATTTACGCTTTTGTTTTTGATTCATAGTTTAGCTTAGTTTAGACGTTTTTGCTTTGTTTTGCCTTCGATTCCTTCCGGTATGTTCGTGTTTTTGGATGTAGGAACATTGGAAAAGGAAAGGGGAAGAGTAATTTTGAAGAAAAGTGACGAAACTTGGACTTTGGAGCATTACAGAGAGTTCCACGGCCTAAACCACGGTCGTGACAACTACAGTGACCGTAATTTCCAAAAGCCTTTGAAAAATCACAAAAAACACGGTTCCGTACAATTCCACGGCCGTGGAACCCCCCGATAGACCGTGGTTTTCAAAAATTTTGCCAGCCACATATAAACCACGTTCTTCACAAAAACACACCACAAAACCCAATTCCACGCTCTCTTTCGCCGGAATCACGCCCTTCACCTCAATTCTCTGTTCGTTAATCGTTTTCAACGATTCTTCGACCCAAACCGAAGCAAATTCGATCACCAACGAGATCCAAGCAACAAATCGAGCGGCAAATCACCAAGGAACGCAGAATTCGGATTTTAAAATCCGAAACCTAGGTTTTTTCCGCTCTTCTCTATCTTTGTCAATTCGGGTTCGTTTTTGCTAGCATTTATAGGAGAACTGATTGAAATTGGAAGGAATTAGACTAGGACTGCTTGATTGCTGAGTTTGGATGTTGTTTGCTGAATTTTGAGAAAAAGCGAGACGAACCACGGTCTCTGTCAATTCCACGGCCGTGGAACACCAAGAACAGACCGTGGTTTTCGACAGTAATGGATTTTGTGAGGAGAGTTTCAGGGAGAATTAAGGAAAAGAAAAACGAGAAGGATAAGAACAAAAAGAGGAAGGGTAACCCCTCTTCCTCTTCATCCACTAGAGCGCCACCACCTTCCTCCCCTTCACCTCCATCATCACCTTCATCACCATCACCTCCTAGCCCTAGGGTACCTACCATTCACGAGGATCATCTCGATGCATTAGAGAGGATCCACAAGAGGGCTGTTATAGGACCTAGGTACCTATTGTTGGAGGATTTAGCACCTCTTCACATCATAGATGACCTTACTTGGCTCATGGATAGAGCCGGATTAGTTGTCTTCTCGGCTATCCGAGAAGACGCTTACGAGGAGATCACGAGAGAGGTTGTGACGTCTTTTGAGCACAGCCACGTTGATAGGACAGTTTCTTTCCGTCTGATGGAAAGGAACTATGATTTCTCCATCCGGGAGTTCGGGACCTTCTTTGGGTTCCAAGAGACCTTTAATGGTCGTTTCCCCAGCGGCGTTTACGCCAAGGATTTCTGGGAAGAGGTCGCCATGATCTATGCCAGTGAGGACCGTTCGCAACCAGCTGACACCAAGGCTAAGTTGATGTACCACTTAGCCTTGAAGATTTCTCACCGGGTTCTTTCTGAGTGTCTCTTCCCTAGGACGGAGACACCTCACAAGATCAAGACGAATGAGCTCTTTCTTCTGTACTCCATGCTCTATGGACGCCCTGCTGACTGCGCCACCCTCTTAGCTGCTACCATGAGCAAGCTAAAGAACAAGAGGGCGGGCAACATTGGATATGGTGGGATAGTCACCCACCTTGCTAGGATGTTAGGGGTAGATTTTTCTGCATGTACACGTATTCCTGCCGTACCCCTAGGACTTCAGGCCTTCATGACTAGAGGTCTCATCTTCCCCACCTATAGAGGTCCACCTTATGCAGCTATGCCATAGGAGAGCAGGACGGGGAGGGGCATTGAGTGGCTCCCGGAGTATTCCATTATGGTTGGACGCCATAATTGGAAGGAGACGTTCGCTGCTATGCATGCGAACAGGATTGCAGCTCCTCCATATGTCCCACCACCACCTGTAGTTGAGGAGGAGGAGATGAGAGATCAGTACAAGGGGGGAGGAGGAGCCGAGCAGGATTTCGGCACGTTTCCGGATCAGCCGGACATAGCTTCTGATGTGCCTAGACGTTCTCCACGTCCCGCCAGAGCTTTAGGTTCATCTTCTCGCCGCGCCAACGTGAGTGAGAGACCCACTTGGATGGAGACACCTCCTGCATGGTACGGAGCTCCACCTCCATGGTCTGCACAGGCACCACCAGCACCAGCACCGTCAGATGCACCGGGGTGGTACAGCCAGGCTCCAGGTTGGTATGAGCAGATGCCAGAGTGGGCTACTAGCCTTTCTGATAGAGTGGGAGCATTGGAGATCCGAGCTTACGCGAGAGATGGACGCATGGATGACCTCGACCACATGATGGGGGTTGTCTACCGCCAGCAGTTCGGGTGGTACTATGACCCTAGCTTCTCTCCATTCCCGCCTCCACCGCAGTGATGACTTGCAGGACCGACAGTTTAGCCGCTCCACCGCCATTTTGTGAGTTTCTTTTTTCTTTTTCTTTCTTTCTTTTCTTTCTTTTATTTGAACATTAGGGACAATGTTTGTTCCAAGTATGGGGTGGGGTGTGACTAAAAGTTTGTAATAACTCTTACTCACTTTGATTGCTTCTATTTGAGACTATCTTGCACGTTTATTATATTGTTGCACGTTTCATTATTGCATTGCATGAAAAAGAGTTTGAAAAACCCATAAAAATTGAAAAATTTTGAAAATTTTGTGCTTCTAAGGATAGAGAGGATTTCTATGATAATCACTACTTGTGAATTGAGTTTGATGACAATTGCATGCTTAAACGAATAGTGAATTGAAAAGAAATTAAATGAGTTGATTATACCTCTTTTGCAAGTTTCATAATGTGATGAATGTTACTTAAATCATGTTGAGAAAATAAGGTTGAAATCACACTATAAGTTCTTATACTTCTTGTTGAGATGATTAAGGCAATTCGATTTTCTTTCTTCTTTCTTTGATCATTTAGCCCCTCATTGAAATATTGACCTCCTTTACCTATCCGGGAATTTGGAGGAGTTGAATGAAAAAGGCATTGTTCGCCCCTAAACGTGCGTGCAAATAAGCTTTAAATTTATAAAACTAGAATCAAGCAAGCGAACCCGCAGTGTACGGATCGACGTAGTTAAGCAAGAATTCCAGAGTATCGAACACAAGGATTTGGGGAGAATAAACTCGATCGTAGGTTATCAAGCAAGTGAATATAAGAGCTTTACAAATTATTGGGGAAACAACAATCCTAAAGATCCAGGTATCCAGCTGTGGCAATCGATTCAAGATATACTTAATGATATAAAGACAGAGTTGAGATATGCAAAGGTATGCTAATCTAAGGTAATCGTACGGTGAAGTTCCAAAAACCTTATATGACTCACCTACAAGACACTCTTTATACAGGTTGTTGAGGCTTCAATATAGAAAGGATTTAAAGGCAAGAATTAATGTCAAATACCCAAACTTGTAATCCAAGGATCAAGACTAACTAAATCGATTAAGGTTGTGACACTCACAATCGAGGTAGAGGTTGTTGAGGCTTCACTACCACCTAGAAAAGGCAAGCCTAAACTAAGTTAAAGCAAATCTTTAACTTTGGATTAAAGTAAAAGCAGGTTCGTAAACTTAAGGGAAATTACGGGTGGATCTTGAGATTCCACGGTCGTGGAACTCAAGAACAAACCGTGATTTAGGGTTCGTCGACGATTCTCTCTAACTCTCAGAGTCTAATCTGTTTACGATCGATCTATCATCATCTAAGCCACAACTATCAACCCTTCACCTTAGAATTGTTAAGGGTTTTTAGCCAACAATCATCATTATGATGTCAAATTCAAAGATTAGAAGATTGTAAGATGAAAACTTCCGAAAACTTCCAATAAACTTCAAACCAATCTCAAAGTCACAATCAAGAACGAATATCGTCAATAGATTCAGAATAAAGCAAACAAACACAATCTTAGGAAAGAAGGAAGAACGGGATGTCAATCCGTCTTCTAAATCAAACCTAAACAAGAAGAGAATTCTTCTTGCAATAGTCTTCCGAATCTTCGATCTTCCGTCAATCCGGAATTCTCCACAGCAATCTCCAACAAAAGTGCGAGATTAGGGCAACTCCAAGCGTAACGTGGAATACGTCTTTTGCAAGAATCGCCAAAAATCTCCAAGTCGCGGCGTAGGCAAAAAGTGTAAAGAGAAGGTCGGAAATACGTCTAAGCCAAGGTCTAAAGCGAGGTGATGGAATCTCCCTTCGTCCGTCCTTTTATAGGGCAAGATAAAATATCGGCCCGGCCCAATCTTCTGAAAGATCGTGGCTTAAAATGTGGCGAAAAGGATCGCCAAGATCACGGTCGTGGAAGGTTCCACGACCGTAATTTAGAGCGTGGAAATCAACACGGTTTGAACCATGGATTCCACGACCGTAAAAGCTTCTGGAATGAACCACGCTTCTCCTGCAGGGTTCCACGGCCGTGGAACTGAACGTGGTTTGTAGTACGGCCGTATTTTAGAGCGTGGTTTAGGGCAAGAACGTGATTCTTCCCTAGCCTCGTGCATTCCTGAAGTTGACACTCATTTTGCTCCTAAGAATGTCCTCAATCCATGGACATACTCAATCAACTCATCTTTGCTAAATTCCGTTCGGAAATGGCTCTCAATCACCTATAATCAACATAAAGCTTGTGTAGACATCTATATTGACAATATAGGCAAACTAGCTCACAAATGCAACAATGCTAAATCAAAGACTATCAATATGAGTCAAATACACTTAGAAAACGTGCCTAAAATATCACAATATTTCATGCTAACAAATAACCCCATACTTGCAACTTGCTTGTCCCTAAGCAAGGTCCTTCAAAAGCTTTTAAAACAAGAGTTAGGATGAAATATGTGTACCTTCTCAAAGCAATACTTCTTTTGGAGGAATGTGCCTTCTAAAGAATAGATCATTCTCAAATCTTGCTTCAATCGTTTATAAGACTTTCATACACTTAATCAAAGAGTAAAGAGTAAAGAAAACTCATGAATTAATCAAACTTCCATACAAACATCATAACCCTTAAACATTATCAAAATCAATCATAAGAAACTTCAATTTAGATCACCAAGTCATATAACATTCTTTTGATCTCAAGGACTTTCAAAGAAAAAAAAGGTCTAGAATGTGGAAAGGGAAGGAAACTTTAAGGAATGTGGTGCATGAATCCGGGAAAGTGGACAACTACTCCTTCTTCTTCTTTTGCGGTTTCCGCAACACCTTCAACTTAGAGCTTCGCTCTCTTCTTTTCATTTTTCGACTTTACTTTTGGAGTTATGGACAGAGGTGCACAAAAACCGAAGCCTAGGAGATTGGCGTTTCTCAATTTTTATGAGATGCCTCAAACCCTTAGCGCACATACCATAATCCGCTAGGAATATCGCTCAATCCGACTTTGGCAAGACACAAACACCCGGCTATGTGAATGGTGCCGAGTTACTCATCATCATGATTGACTTCCCCAAACCTAGAATTTCTTTCTATTCTTTTGATTGCAAATAATTGCTCTCATGGCCCTCCCACATTAACATGCCTTTTTCATTCACTTCTCCAAATTCCCGGATAGGTAAAGGAGGCCAATATTTCAATGAGGAGCTAAAATGATCAAAGAAAGAAGAAAGAAAAATCGAATTGCCTTAATCATCTCAACAAGAAGTATAAGAACTTATAGTGTGATTTCAACTTCAATTTTTTAACATGATTTAAGTAACATTCATCACATTATGAAACTTGCAAAAGAGGTATAATCAACTCATTTATTTCCTTTTCAATTCACTATTCTTTTAAGCATGCAATTGTCATCAAACTCAATTCACAAGTAGTGATTATCATAGAAATCATCTCAATTCATTAGAAGCACAAAATTTTCAAAATTTTTCAATTTTTATGGGTTTTTCAAGTTCTTTTTCATGCAATGCAATAATGAAACGTGCAACAATATAATGAACATGAAATGATAGTCTCGAATAGAAGCAAACATAGTGAGTAAGAGTTATTACAAACTTTTAGTACACCCCACCCCATACTTAGGACGAACATTGTCCCTAATGTTCAAAAGAAAGAAAGAAAAGAAAGAAAAGAAAAAGAAACTCACAAAGTGGCGGTGGGGCGGCTAAAGCAAACGGTCATGCAATCAATCACTGCGGTGCTGGTGGAGGCGGGAATGGAGAGAAGCTAGGATCATAAAACCGCCCAAACTGCTAGCGGTAGACATCCCTCATCATGTGATCGAGGTCGTCCAAGCGTCCATCTCTAGCATCGGCTCGGATCTCCAATGCTCCTACTCTCTCCGAAAGGCCAGTAGCCCAATCCGGCATCTGCTCATACCATCCCGGAGCCTGACTGTACCATGCTGGAGCGTCGGATGGTACTGGTGCTGGTGCTGGTGCTGATGTCTGCTCTGTGGACCATGGAGGTGGAGCTCCGTACCATGCAGGAGGTGTGGTCATCCATGTAGGCCTCTCACTCACGCTAGCGCGGCGAGAAGACGAGCCTGAAGCTCTAGCTGGACGTGGAGAACGTCTAGGTACATTGGGGGCCGCATCTGGCTGATCCGGAAACGTGCCAAACTCCTGCTCGGCTCCTCCTCCATCCTCAAACTGATCTCCCATCTCCTCCTCCTCAACAACGGGCGGTGGTGGAACATACGGAGGAGCTGCAATCCTGTTCGCATGCATAGCAGCGAACATCTCCTTCCAATTATTGCGTCCAGCCATAATGGAGTACTCCTGCAGCCACTCAATGCCCCTACCGGTCCTGCTCTCCCAAGGCATGGCCGCATAAGGCGGACCTCTATGAGTGGGGAAGATGAGCCCTCTAGTCATGAAGGCATGAAGACCTAAAGGTACAGGTGGTATACGGGTACAGGCAGAAAAGTCAACTCCCAAACTCCTAGCAAGGTGGGTAACTATCCCACCATATCCAATGTTGCCCTTCCTCTTGTTCTTGAGCTTGCTCATAGTAGCAGCCAAGAGGGTGGCACAGTCAGCTCGGCGCCCATACAACATGGAGTACAGCAAAAATAGCTCATCCGTCTTGATCTTTTGGGGCGTCTCCGTCCTAGGAAAGAGACACTCCGAAAGAACACGATGAGCAATCTTCAAGGCTCGGTGGTACATCAACCTAGCCTTGGTGTCAGCAGGTTGCCAGCGGTCCTCGCTGGCGTATATCATAGCTACCTCCTCCCAAAAGTCCTTGGCGTAAACGCCACTAGAAAACGACCGTTAAAGGTCTCTTGGAACCCAAAGAAGGTCCCGAACTCACGAATGGAAAAGTCATAGTTTCTTTCCATAAGAAGGAAAGAAACGGTCCTATCTACATGGCTATGCTGAAAGGACGTCACTACCTCCCTCGTAATCTTCTCATACGCGTCTTCTCGGATAGCCGAGAAGACAACTAGTCCGGCTCTATCCAAGAGCCAAGTAAGATCCCTATGATGTTAAGAGGAGCTAGATCCTCCAACAACAAGTACCTAGGTCCAATCACAGCTCTCTCGTTGATCCTCTCGAATGCATCGAGGTGATCCTCATGAATGGTCGGGACTCTAGGGCTAGGAGGTGAGGGTGATGAAGGTGATGATGGAGGTGAAGGGGAAGAGGGTGGTGGTGCTCTAGAGGATGAGGAAGAAGAGGGATTACCCTTCCTCTTCTTGTTCTGGTTATTCTTCTTCTCCTTAATCCTCCCCGAAACTCTCCTCACGAAGTCCATTTTTTTTCAAAATTACGGGCTGTTCTAGAGGTTCCACGGTCGTGGTTCTTCCAGGAACCGTGGTTTGGCTCAGTTTTTCGCAAATCTCAGAATTCAGCACTCAATCTCAACAAACAAGCAGCCCTAATCTAATTCCTTCCAATTTCAATCAGTTCTTCCTAAAATCTCTAACAAAAATGAACCGAATCGACAAAGATCAAGAAGAATGGAAAAACCTATTTTTCGGATTTAAAAATCCGAATTGTGCGTTCCTTGGTGAATTTCCGCTCGATGCGTCGCTTGGATCTTGTTGGTGGTCGAATTTGCTTCAGTTTGGGAAGAAGAATCGTTAAAAACGATTAACGAACGAAGAATTTGAGGAGGGGGCGTGGATTCGGCGTTTAGGTCGTGGAAGAGGGGTTTTGTGGGTGATTTTTGTGAAGAACGTGGTTTATATAGTCACATGAAAAATTTTGAAAATCACGGTCTTTCGGGGTGTTCCACGGCCGTGGAATTGTACGGAACCGTGGTTTTTGTGATTTTTCAAAGGCTTTTGGAAATTACGGGCACTGTAGCTGTCACGACCGTGGTTTAGGCCGTGGAACTCTCTGTAAAGCTCCAAAGTCCAAATTTCGTCACTTTTCTTCAACATTATCCTTCCCTTTTCCTTTTCCATCGTTCCTACATCCAAAAACACGAACATACCGGAAGGAATCGAAGGCAAAAACAAAGCAAAAACGTTTATTCTAAGCTAAGCAATGAATTGAAAACAAAAACAAAAATGCAATACCTTGGGTTGCCTCCCAAGAAGCGCTTTGTTTAAGGTCCGTAGCTAGACCAATCTCGCACTTATTCGAGTGCGGTAGGATCGAACTCTTCAGCTTGGAGTTCCGGCGTATACTTCTTGAGTCGTTGGCCGTTCACCTTAAAGCTTCCACCCGTTTCACCCCATACTTCAACTGCACCATGGGGGAAAATACGCTTAATTAGAAAAGGTCCGGTCCAACGAGATTTAAGCTTACCTGGAAAGAGACGAAGCCTTGAATTGAAAAGGAGAACTTGATCTCCTTCTTTGAAGTCCTTTGGAATGATATGCTTATCACGCCAACGCTTTGCTCTCTCCTTATAGATCTTAGCGTTCTCATAAGCCTTCAAGTGGAGTTCGTCCAGCTCATTAAGGTCTAGGAGACGCTTCTCTCCCGCTTCCTTCATGCTGAAGTTCAACCACTTGATAGCCCAAAACGCTTTGTGTTCCAACTCTACCGGCAAGTGACAAGACTTCCCATACACAAGGTTGTATGGTGTGGTTCCTATGGGAGTCTTGTATGCAGTCCGGTACGCCCACAATGCATCGTCAAGCTTCAAAGACCAATCCTTCCTGGTCCTTGAAACCGTCTTCTTTAAGATTCCTTTGATCTCCCTATTTGAGATCTCAACTTGTCCACTTGTTTGTGGATGGTAAGGGGTAGCGATCTTGTGAGTAACCCCATACTTAGCTAGAAGAGCTTCAAAGCGCCGGGCAATGAAGTGAGAACCTCCATCACTAATGATAGTCCTTGGTGTCCCAAATCGCGGGAAGATGGTCTTGTTAAAGAACTTAACCACCACCATGGCATCATTGGTGGGAGAGGCAATTGCTTCCACCCATCTAGAAACGTAATCTACCGCCAATAGTATGTATTGGTTTCCACAAGAGGATGGAATTAGTCCCATGAAGTCAACTCCCCATACAACGAAAATCTCCACCTCTCGGATGTTGTTGAGGGGCATCTCATTCCTCCTAGAGATATTACCTGTTCTTTGACAAGCATCGCAGCAAGAAACAAAGGATTGCACATCTCTAAATAAAGTAGGCCAAAAGAATCCAGATTGCAATACCTTTGCGCTAGTCTTGTTCAAACTAGCGTGTCCTCCACAAGGTAGTGAATGACAATGGCGGATGACACTTTGCATCTCATCTTCCGGCACACATCGCCGAATGATGCCATCCGGACCTCTCTTAAAGAGGAGAGGCTCGTTCCAAAAGTATTCCCGGACATCCTTAAAAAACTTCTTCCTTTGTGCGTAGGATAGTCCGGGCGGTATCTCCTGACAAACCAAATAGTTAACAAAATCAGCAAACCATGGTTCGTTACCTTTGGAGATCACATCGATGCACTCCTCAATAATGTGTAGGTGTTCGTCCGGGAAGGAGTCGTCGATGGGTAATTGGTCGTCCTCTAGATGTGTTAGGTGACTCAAATGATCCGCAACAGAATTTTCTGAACCTTTCTTGTCGCGGATCTCTAGATCGAATTCTTGTAGGAGAAGAATCCATCTAATTAGCCTTGGCTTCGTATCTTTCTTCGCAAGGAGGTACCGGATCACAACATGATCCGTGTAGACAATCACCTTTGCACCTACAAGATAAGAGCGAAACTTGTCAATAGCATAGACAATGGCTAAAAACTCTTTTTCGGTAGTGGCGTAGTTGAGTTGCGCTTCGTCTAGCGTCTTGCTAGCATAGTATATGGCATGGGTTCGCCCTTCCTTTCGTTGTCCAAGAACAGCTCCTATAACTACGTCACTAGCATCGCACATAACCTCAAAGGGAAGAGTCCAATCCGGAGGTTGGATAATAGGTGCTGAAATTAGAGCTTGCCGAATTGTGTTAAACGCATCCAAATATTCCTGTGAAAACTCAAAAACCGCATCCTTCATCAATAGATTAGTGAGAGGTTTTGATATCTTAGAAAAGTCCTTAATAAAACGTCTATAAAATCCAGCATGTCCTAGGAAACTTCTTATCCCTTTCACCGAAGTTGGGGGAGGAAGTTTCTCTATGGTCTCTGTCTTAGTTTTATCTACTTCTATCCCTCTACTAGAGACTAAGTGACCTAATACAATTCCTTCCTTAACCATAAATTGACACTTCTCCCAATTAAGAACTAGGTTAGTGTCTTCACACCTTTGCAAAACAAGAGAAAGGTTAGCAAGGCAATCGTTAAAAGAGGAACCGTATATGGAGATGTCGTCCATGAAGACTTCCATGATTTCCTCTATGTATTCGGAGAAGATGGCCATCATGCACCGTTGAAAGGTGGCTGGGGCATTGCAAAGCCCGAATGGCATTCTCCTATAAGCAAACATACCCCATGGGCACGTGAATGTGGTCTCCTCTTGATCATCCGGGTGTATCGGAATCTGAAAGAAACCACTATAGCCGTCAAGATAGCAAAAATGCGAATGTTGCGCTAACCTTTCAAGCATTTGATCGATGAATGGCAATGGGAAGTGATCCTTCCTCGTTGCATTGTTGAGCTTGCGGTAGTCTATGCACATCCGCCATCCTGTCACGGTCCGGGTAGGAATGAGCTCGTTGTTTTTGTTGGTGATGACTGTCATTCCTCCCTTCTTCAGAACTACATGAACCGGACTCACCCACTTACTATCGGAGATAGGATAGATGATACCTGCATCAAGAAGCTTAAGAATTTCCTTCTTGAAAACCTCCTTCATGGTCGGATTCAACCGCCTTTGAGGTTGTCTTGAAGTTCTAAAATCTTCCTCCATTAGTATCTTATGCATGCATAGGGAGGGTTTAATTCCTACTAAGTCCTCAATAGTATAGCCTAAAGCTTTCCTATGTTTCCTAAGGACAATCATGAGCTGATTATGTTCATCTATGCTTAGATCGGAACTAACAATAACCGTAAAGGTAGAATTAGGTCCTAGAAAAGCGTACCTTAGATGAGTAGGAAGTGGTTTGAGTTCCATTGCTTTCGGAGCTTCCAATGATTCTTGAGGAGCATCCGATGTCTCCTTAGAAGTTTCTAAGGGTATTGAATGTGTGGGAGAAGAATCAGAAGAAGTGGAAGAAGTGTCTCGATCACCCCTTTCCACGCCCAAAATTACGGGTTCCTCATGTCCTCCACGGCCGTGGTTTAGGGCGTGGAAAGGAAATACGGTTGTCATGTCTTCTCCACGACCGTATAACCCCCTGGAGTGGGACACGGTTTTGGTTGTGAGATCCACGGCCGTGGAATATAGTGTGTAGCCGTGGATTCTCACGTTTTCTGCCTCATCGTGGAGTTTTTCAAACTCCACTTCATGCATCTCCTCTTGTGCTTCTAAGGCTTCAATTACCTCATTGCACTCTTCTTCTTCCCCTACATTTGTTAGACTCATAGTGATAACTTTTTGTAAAGGATCGTTAAAGAGAATCGCACTTACCTCCTCCCTAGATAACCCTTCTTCATCTTGGATATCGAATATATCCTCATCAAAGATTGGCTCCTTCACTAGAGTGGAAAGAACGAACTCTACTTTATCTTCTCCTATATCAAAAGCGAGTCTATCATTCTTGCAATAGACTATGCAGCCGGAAGTTGCAAGAAACGGTCTTCCGAGTATGATCGGGACCGGACTATCTGCAGGAATGTCAAGCACAACAAAATCAATGGGAACAAAGAATTTACCTAGCTTGACCGGGACGTCTTCTACAATACCGACGGGGCGAGTGATGGATCGATCCGCCATGTACAACGTCATCTTCACCGGTTTAGGGTCGCCTAAACCGATCTTCCTGCATAATGCAAGTGGTATGATGCTCACACTTGCTCCTAAGTCACATAACGCATCGTATGTGACATCTCCCACTCCTATGGGAATGCAAAACGACCCCGGGTCCTTTAGCTTTGGGGGCATTTTCTCCTTCATGGTTTTGATGAGATCCGAGGAATCCGAGCTCATCTTAACCTCTCCGAAGTCTTCTAGCTTCCTCTTGTTAGAGAGGAGCTCCTTCAAGAACTTGCCATAAGCCGACATACCTACAATAGCATCAATAAATGGTATATTAATATGCAGCTTGCTCATGAGTTCTATGAACTTACCAAACTGTTTATCTAGGCGCGCTCTCGCTCTAGATTAAGGGAACGGTAGGGGAGGTTTGTAAGCTGGAGGAGGAACGTAGACATCTTCCTTTTCCTTCCCCTTCTCTTTGTCTTTCTCTACGGGGACTTCAACAAACTTAGGTTGCGGATCGGTGGTAGTCACTCCGCTCCTAGTTGTGATTGCCATCACCCTTCTTTTAGGGTTGTCCTCCGTCTTTCCTGGAAGTTTCCCTTGATTCCTAGGAACTTCCTCCGCATGGCTGAACATTTGGTTTTCTAAAACCTTTTGAGCTTTATCAACCTTAGAAATTTGATCATCAACCTTAATGATGCGGTTCTCCAACCCTTGTAGCTTTCCCAAAATCGTTTCCAACATGGGATCGGGTTTCTCCTTCCCCGAATTGTTTCCTCCATTAGATGATTGCCCCTGGCTTTTCAAAGGAGTAGAGGAAGAGGAAGGTGGAGTTAGTGAATTAGAATTGGAAGGATAAGAGTTACCGGAATTTTGTTGATTGGAGCGCCAGTTGTTGTTGTTTTAACCCCTATTGTTGTTCCAATTGTTGTTCCGGTTGTTGTTGTTTCCATTCCAATTATTATTCCGGTTGTTGTTCCGGTTATTGTTGTTGTTGTTGCGGTTTGTGTTATCACCGCCATTGTTGTTGCCCAAATAGCCAACATCCTTCCCTTGTTGTTTTGGGAAGTTGGTCTTGATAGCCTCCTTCAACTCTTTGATCTCATTGTTGAGGGAGAAAATCTGATTTTGAGCTTCATGTGTGAGCTTTGCTACTTGCTCCACACGGTTTCCCTCCACTTTCCGGTGGGAATACTTCTCTATGACCCTTGCTTGCTTCTCAATGAAGTCCCAAGCGTCATCTTCTCTCATGTCCATGAATGTTCCACATGAGAGGGATTGGAGGTTGAATTGTGTCCCCGCATCCAGCCCCTTGTAGTAAATCTCCAGCAATGCAAGCTTGGATATGCCATGATGATGGCAAACCAATAACAAGTCCAGAAACCTTTCCCATGATTGAAACAAACTTTCGTTAGACCTCATGGAAAATGCATTGATCTTACCTCTAAGTTCCGCCGTTTTGGATGGCGGAAAGAATTTGGTGAGGAACTCCGCGGAAAGGTCTTCCCACGTGTCTAGTTTCCCTCTAGGAAGAGCTTGGTACCAAGATAACGCTTTCCCCTTCAAGGAGAAGAAGAAAGGCTTGAGCTTATAGTTGTTGGTAGTAGCACTCTTCGGTCTCATTGTCTCCATCATACACTCAAAGTTTTGCAAGTGTTGGTGTGGAGATTCAACGCTTGTCCCGCCAAATTGGTTTTGGCGAACAAGAGTAATAATTTGAGGGTTGAAGCTATGATGACATGAATTATGTATCATCATAGTCATGCATATTACAGAAGATTATCTCAATTTACCTTGCATTTAGAGAGATTTTGTGTGCCTTTTATGTTCTATTCAATTAATTGTCGGAAATAGAGGTCTACACGAGTTTTTGATGAATTATAGGTAAATGGAGTGGAATTAGAAGCAAAAGCAAAGCAAGGAGTATCTAAGGATGTTAAGGAAGCTAAAGGAACCAGAAAGGGGTCATAAAGAGTTGAAGAATTGCAAGGGAAAAGCATAGAAAACGAGCCAAGAGTAGAGCACTTTCTGTTGAAGAAAATCGTGCCAATATGTACATAAATCGGACGATTTTCCCCTCAAGAATTCGAACAATTTTGTACATAAATTGCCTAGGTCGATTTATTCTGTTTTTCGGCTAAGTGGAAAGACGACACAAAGCCCAATTCTTTTGGGCTTGAAGAGAGTTTTGCCAAACATCCCATTTGCAAGAAACTATAGAAGAGAACCCTACGAACGAAAACGAGGAGGCCGCAGCAGGAAATCTTTACACGTTTGAGAGAATTCGAAGATTCTTGGAAGAAGATTGAAGTATTCTTTGCCGGGAAGTTAATCTTGATTCTAGTTGTGAGATTTCTTTGTTCATTGAAGTACTTGCTGTTTTTGAGCACGAATTTGAGTTGCTTAAGAGATACATTGATTTGTTTTGACAATCGTTTACAGATTTGAAGGTTTTTGGAATTTTTATTCAAGATTCGGTTTCTTTGTGATATTTCTCTCAATAATTAATTTGATTTGATTTTGAAAATGGTTGGCTAAAACTTTTGTGATTCTGGGGAGAATAGTTGATGATTAAGGCTTAGATGATGATAGACTGAACTCATTCAATCATTAGGACCCTGAGAGTTTAGATTTTAGTTTTGCGACAACAGGAAAATCGGACTGTTCTTGAGTAAATCGGCCGATTTTCTTATGAACAGCCCGATTTATTCCTCTGACGAACCTTAATTGAATTAATTTTTAAACAAAACTAATCCTTGCCTAAATCCCGACCTTGATTAACCTTTTTACCCTCTATTTGAATGTATGAAGACACTTCAAACCTGATCTTACATTTAATAGATTAAGATTTCAAGATTTGGGTAATAAAGAGATTCAACATCCTTTATTAAGTTTTTAAATGTGCTTGCTATTCTTTACTTTGGAGAGTCATATCCTGGAGTTTTAGATAGTTAGTTTGAACATAATTCTTGTCTTTAGATATTTCTATATTGCAGCCTCAACAACCCTTATAGAGAGAACCTTTAGATTAGTCATATAGGTTTCGGAACTTCACCGTACGAATCCTACCTTTGAACAATTAATCTTAGCAATATAAACTCTGTCCTATATCTATAGAAGTGTCTTGAATCGAAAGCCGAAATCGGATACTTGAATCCTTGGAATCATTTCCCTCTTATTTGATCACAAAAGCTTTTCACACTTTTTGCTAGATAATTGAAATCGGAATTATTCTCACCAAATCCATGAGTTCGACTCTGGAATTCTTACCTTACTACAACTGATCCGTACACTGCGGGTTCGCTTTGCTTTGAGTTCTAGATATAAATTTAAGACTTTGACGCACACACCTTTTGAGCGAACAAGTTTTTGGCGCCGTTGCCGGGGATTGGGTCTAGACCAAATTCGGTTTTTGTTCGCCCCTAGAGATGTGTGCAAATAAGTTTTAAATTTATAAAACTAGAATCAAGCAAGCGAACCCGCAGTGTACGGATCGACGTAGTTAAGCAAGAATTCCAGAGTATCGAACACAGGGATTTGGGTGGAACGAACTCGATTGCAGGTTATCAAGCAAGTAAATATGGGAGTTTTGCAGATATTAGGAAAACAACAATCCTAAAGATCCAGGTATCCAGCTGTGGCAATCGATTCAAGATATACTAATGATGTAAAGACAGAGTAGAGATATGCAAAGGTATACTAATGTAAGGTAATCGTACGGTTGAGGTTCCAAAAACCTTATGTAACTCACCTAAAAAACACTCCCTATACAGGTTGTTGAGGCTCAATATAGAAAGATTCTAAAGACGAGGATTAGTATCAAATACCCAAACTTATAATCTAAAGATCAAGACTAACTTAACCGATTGAGGTTGTTGAGGCTCACAATCGAGGTAGAGGTTGTTGAGGCTTCACTACCACCTAGAAAAGACAAGTCTAAACTAAGTTAAAGCAAATCTTTAACTTTGGATTAAAGTAAAAGCAGGCTCGTAAACTATAGGGAAAATCACGGTTAGTTCTTGAGGTTCCACGGCCGTGGACTCAAGAACAGGCCGTAATTTAGGGCTGTCGGCGACAATTCTCTAACTCTCAGGGTCTAATCTATTTGTGATCGATCTATCATCATCTAAGCCACAACTATCAACCCTTCACCTTAGAATTGTTTAGAGCTTTTAGCCAATAACAGTCATATTGATATCAATTCAAGAATTAAAAGATAAAAAGATGAAAACTTTCAAGAACTTTCAATATTCTTCAATTCAATCTCAAAGTCACAAAGAGAATAAGCAATGTCAAAGGATTCACAATAGAACAAATAATCGTAACTCTAGGAAAGAAAAGAAAACGAGATGTCAATCCGTTTTCCAAATCGAACCTAATCAAGAAGAGAGATCTTCTTGCAAAATCTTCCAAGAACTACGATCTTCCGCAAATCCGGAGATCTCAACAGCAATCTCCACCAAAAGTGCGAGATTAGAGGAATTCCAGAAACGAACTTCGATCTCTTCAAAGAGATGTCAATTGCTTCCAAGCAAGCTAAGCAAAACGTCTTCGTGTCTAAGCGGCGAAGAATGAGGGCAAACGGGTAGCGAAGGTCGTAAGCGAGGTGACGGAAATCTTGCTTCGTCCGTCTTTTTATAGTGTAGGGCAAAATGTCGGCCCGGCCCAATCTTTAAAAGATCGTGGCTTCAAAGTGTGGCGAAAAGATTCGCCAAGATCACGGTCGTGGAAGTGTTCCACGACCGTAATTTAGGGCGTGGAAACAATTACGGTTTGCAACATATGTTCCACGGCCGTGTAATCCCCTGGAATGAACATGGATTTCTGACTCCAAATCCACGGCCGTAATTCTGAACGTGGTTTGTGATACGGCCGTATTTTTGGGCGTAATTTAGGGCAAGAACGTGATTCTTCCCTAAACTCGTGCATTCCTCAAACTAAGACTCCAAATTGCTTCCAAAGAGTGTCCTCAATCTATGGACATATCAACTCAACTCTCCTTTGCTCGTTTCCGTTCGGAAATAGCTCCAAATCACCTATAATCAACATAGAACTAGTGTAGACATCCATATCGACAATATAGGTAATACTAGCTCTCATATGCACAAAGTTCAATCAAAGACTATCAATATGAATCAAATACGTTTAGAAAACGTGCCTAAAATATCACAATATTTCATGCTAACAAATAACCCCATACTTAACACTTGCTTGTCCCTAAGCAAGGTCTTTCAAAAAGCTTTAAACAAGAGTTAGGATGAAATATGTGTACCTTCTTTTGGATGAATGTGACTTCTAAAGAATAGATCATTCTCAAACCTTGCTTCAATCGTTCATCAAACTTTCACACACTCAATTAAAGAGTAAAAAGCAAAGAGAGTTCATGAATCAATTTAACCTCAAAACAAGCATTATAACTTTCAAACATTATCAAAATCAATCATAAGAAGCTTCAATTTAGATCACCAAGTCATATAACATTCTTTTGATCTTAAGGACTTTCAAAGAAAAGGTCTAGAGTGCGGAAGGGAAGGGAAAACTTTAAGGGAAAGTGGTGCATAAATCCGGGAAAGTGAACAACTACCTTCTTCTTCTTATGCGGTTCCCGCAACACTTCAACTTAGAGCTTCGCTCTCTTCTTTTCATTCTTCGACTTTACTTTTGGAGTTATGGATAGAGGTGCACAAAAACCGAAGCCTAGGAGATTGGCGTTTCTCAAAATTGCAAGAGATGCCTCAAACCCTTAGCGCACATACCATAATCCGCTAGGAATATCGCTCAATCCGACTTTGGCAAGACACAAACACCCGGCTATGTGAATGGTGCCGAGTTACTCATCATCATGATTGACTTCCCCAAACCTAAAATTTCTTTCTATTCAATTGATTTCAAATAATTGCTCTCATGGCCCTCCCACATCAAATATGCTTTTTTTTCTCATTCACTTCTCCAAATTCCCGGATAGGTAAAGGAGGCTAATATTTCAATGAGGAGCTAGATGATCAAAGAAAGAAGAAAGAAAGTATCGAATTGCCTTAATCATTTCAACAAGAAGTATAGGAACTTATAATGTGATTTCAACTTCAATTTCTCAACATGATTTAGGTAACGTTTTTACATTAATAAACTTGCAAAAGAGGTAGAATTCATTCATTCAAATTCCTTTCGATTTACAATCATTTTAAGCATGCAATTGTCATCAAACTCAATTCACAAGTAGTGATTATCATGGAAATCATCTCAATTCATTAGAAGCACAAAATTTTCAAAATTTTTCAATTTTTATGGGTTTTTAAAGTTCTTTTTCATGCAATGCAATAAGGAAACGTGTAACACATAATGAACATGCAATGATAGTCTTGAAATGAAAGCAACATAGAGAGTAGAGTTATTACAAACTTTTAGTACATCCCACCCCATACTTAGGACGAACATTGTCCCTAATGTTCACAAGAAAGAACAAAAGAAAGAAAAGAAAAAGAAACTCACAAGTGGTGGCGGGAATGTCTAAAACGAACGGTCATGCATCGATCACTGCGGCGCCGGTGGAGGTGGGAATGGAGAGAAACTCGGATCATAGAACCGCCCAAACTGCTGGCGGTAGACGTCCCTCATCATGTGGTCAAGGTCGTCTAGGCGTCCGTCTCTAGCATCCGCCCGGATCTCTAGTGCTCCAACTCTCTCCGAAAGTCCGGTAGCCCAATCCGGCATCCTCTCATACCATCCCGGGGCGTGATCATACCATGCGGGGGCATCGGCTGGTGCTGGTGCTGGTGGCGGTGGTGGTGCTGCTGGCTGCGTCGTGGACCAAGGAGGGGGTGTGTCATACCAAGTGGGAGGTGTGGTCATCCACGTGGGCCTCTCACTCACGCTAGCGCGGCGAGATGACGAGCTTGAAGCTCTAGCTGGACGTGGAGAGCGCCTAGGTACATCCGGGGCCGCCTCCGGCTGATCCGGAAATGTGCCGAACTCCTGCTCCGCTCCTCCACCACTCTCATACTGATCTCCCATGTCCTCCTCATCCACAACCGGTGGTGGAACGTAAGGGGGAGCCACTAGCCTGTTCGCATGCATCGCAGCGAACGTCTCCTTCCAATTGTGGCGTCCCGCCACAATGGAATACTCCGGCAGCCACTCAATCCCTCTACCCGTCCTAGTCTCCCAAGGCATGCCCGCATAAGGCGGACCTCTATGTGTGGGGAAGAAGAGTCCCCTAACCATGAATGCATGTAATCCTAGAGGTACGGCGGGTATGCGGGTGCAAGCTGAAAAATCCACACCAAAGCTCCTAGCTATGTGGGTCACTATCCCAACATATCCAATGTTCCCCTTCTTCTTGTTCTTCAATTTACTCATCGTAGCCGCCAAAAGAGTGGCACAATCTGCACGGCGACCGTAAAGCATACAATAGAGCAAGAATAGCTCATCCGTCTTGATCTTTTGGGGCGTCTCCGTCCTAGGAAAGAGACACTCCGAAAGAACATGGTGAGCTATCTTCAAGGCTAGATGGTACATCAATCTAGCCTTGGTATCGGCGGGTTGCCAACGGTCCTCGTCGGCGTAAATCATGGCCACTTCCTCCCAAAAATCCTTGGGGTAAACTCCGCTCGGAAATCGACCGTTATAGGTCTCATGGAACCCGAAAATGGTCCCAAACTCAACTATACTCAACTGATAGTCTCGATTCATGAGACGGAAGGAGACGGTCCTATCAACATGGCTGTGCTCGAAAGACGTCACAACCTCTCGGGTGATCTCCTCATAGGCGTCTTCACGAATGTTCGTGAAGACAAGCAATCCGGCTCTATCCAAGAGCCATGTAAGATCGTCAACAATGTTAAGAGGATGTAGATCCTCCAACAACAAATACCTAGGGCCAATCACTGCCCTCTTTGTGATCCTCTCAAATGCATCAAGGTGGTTCTCATGTATGGTAGGGATGCTAGGGTGAGGGGGTGAAGATGGAGGTGAAGGTGAGGATGGTAGTGAGGGAGATGAGGGTGGTGGTGCCCTAGAGGTGGAGGGGTTTCCTTTCCTTTTCTTATTTTGCTCTCCTTTCTTCTCCTTTATCCTTCCCGACATTCTCCTTACAAAGTCCATTTTTCAGCAAAAATTACGGTCTGTTCTTGGATTCCACGGCCGTGGTTTACCCAGAGACCGTAATTCGTCTCAGAACTTTGTGAATCTCAGCAAATTCAACAACAATCACCACAACAAGCAGCCCTAATCTAATTCCTTCCAGTCTTTGTCAGTTCTTCCTAAAAAACTATAGCAAAAACGAACCAAATCCGCGAAAATCAAGAAGAAAGAAATAACCTCTTTTTCGGATTGAAAAATCCAAAATGCGTGTTTCTTGATCGATTTCCACTCGATTTGTTGCTTGGATTCTGTTCGTGGTTGGATTTGCTGCAGTTTAGGACGAAGAATCGTTGAAAACGATTAGAAAACGAGGAATTGAGAGAGGTGGATGGTTTTCGGTTTCTAGGTCGTGGAATTGGGGAAATTTTGGTTAAGTGTGTGAAGAATGTGGGTTTTATAGTGGCCGGCAAAATTTCCAAAAATTACGGTCTGTCGGGGCA
Source organism: Fagopyrum homotropicum (assembly GCA_033239125.1). Classification (NCBI taxonomy): domain Eukaryota; kingdom Viridiplantae; phylum Streptophyta; class Magnoliopsida; order Caryophyllales; family Polygonaceae; genus Fagopyrum; species Fagopyrum homotropicum. The sequence goes on along the minus strand of BSWB01000007.1, from coordinate 50,136,313 downwards.
TTCCACGGCCGTGGAAGTGTACGGACCCGTGGTTTTGATGATTTTTCAAAGGCTTTTGAAAATTACGGCCACTGTAGCTATGACAACCGTAATTTAGACCGTGGAACCTTCTGTAAAGTTTCAAAGTCCAAATTTCGTCACTCCTCTTTGACATTATCTTCCCTTTTTCCTTTTCTATCGATCCTACAACCAAAAACACGAACATACCGGAAGAAATCGAGGCAAAGTAAAGCAAAAACGTCTATTCTAAACTAGTCTATGAATCGAAAACAAAAACAAAAATGCAATACCTTGGGTTGCCTCCCAAGAAGCGCTTTGTTTAAGGTCCGTAGCTAGACCAATCTCGCACTTATTCGAGTGCGGTAGGCGCAAACTCCTCAGCTTGGAGTTCCGGCGTGTACTTCTTGAGTCGTTGGCCGTTCACCTTAAAACTTCCGCTAGCTTCACCCCATACTTCAACTGCACCATGGGGGAAAATACGCTTAATTAGAAAAGGTCCGGTCCAACGGGATTTAAGCTTACCTGGAAAGAGGCGAAGTCTTGAATTGAACAGGAGAACTTGATCTCCTTCTTTGAAGTCCTTTGGAATGATATGCTTATCATGCCAACGCTTTGCCCTTTCCTTGTAGATCTTAGCGTTCTCATAGGCGTTCAAGCGAAGTTCATCCAGCTTGTTGATGTCTAGGAGACGCTTCTCTCCCGCTTCTTTCATGCCGAAATTCAGCCACTTGATAGCCCAAAACGCTTTGTGCTCCAGCTCTACCGGCAAATGACAAGACTTCCCATACACAAGGTTGTATGGTGTGGTTCCTATGGGAGTCTTGTATGCAGTCCGGTACGCCCATAATGCATCATCTAGCTTCAAGGACCAATCCTTCCTAGTCCTTGAAACCGTCTTCTCTAGAATTCCCTTGATCTCCCTATTTGAGATCTCAACTTGTCCACTCGTTTGTGGATGGTAAGGGGTGGCGATCTTGTGAGTAACCCCATAATTAGCTAGAAGAGCTTCAAAGCGACGGGCTATGAAGTGAGAACCTCCATCACTAATGATTGTCCTTGGCGTTCCAAATCGCGGAAAGATGGTCTTGTTGAAGAACTTAACCACCACCATGGCATCATTTGTGGGAGTGGCAATTGCTTCCACCCATCTAGAAACGTAGTCCACCGCCAATAGTATGTATTGGTTTCCACAAGAAGATGGGAATGGTCCCATGAAATCGACTCCCCAAACGTCGAAAATCTCCACCTCTTGGATGTTGTTGAGGGGCATCTCGTTCCTTCTAGAAATATTGCCTGTTCTTTGACAAGCATCGCAGCAAGAAACAAAGGATTGCACATCTTTAAATAAAGTAGGCCAATAGAATCCAGATTGCAATACCTTTGCGCTAGTTTTGTTCGAACTAGCGTGTCCTCCACAAGGTAGTGAATGACAATGGCGGATGACACTTTGCATCTCATCTTCCGGCACACATCGCCGGATGATGCCATCCGGACCTCTCTTAAAGAGGAGAGGCTCGTTCCAATAGTATTCCCGGACGTCCTTGAAGAACTTCTTCCTTTGTGCGTATGACAGTCCGGGTGGTATCTCCTGGCAAAACCAAATAGTTAACGAAATCAGCAAACCATGGTTCGTTACCTTTGGAGACTACCTTGATGCACTCCTCTATGATATGTAGGTGTTCGTCCGGAAAGGAGTCATCAATGGGCAAATGGTCGTCCTCTAGATGTGTTAGACGACTCAAATGATCCGCAACAGAATTTTCCGAGCCTTTCTTGTCGCGGATCTCAAGATCGAATTCTTGTAGGAGAAGAATCCATCTAATCAGCCTTGGCTTCGCATCTTTCTTCGCAAGGAGGTACCGGATCGCAGCATGATCCGTGTAGACAATCACCTTTGCACCTACAAGATAAGAGCGAAACTTGTCAATAGCGTAGACAATGGCTAAAAATTCCTTCTCTGTGGTGGCGTAGTTGAGCTGAGCTTCGTCTAGCGTCTTGCTAGCGTAGTATATGGCGTGGGTTCGTCCTTCTTTTCGTTGTCCAAGAACAGCTCCAATGGCTACGTCACTAGCATCACACATAATCTCGAAGGGGAGAGTCCAATCCGGGGGTTGGATAATAGGTGCTGAAATTAGAGCCTGCCGAATGGTGTTGAACGCATCTAAACATTCCTGCGAAAACTCAAAAACCGCATCCTTCATCAATAGATTAGTGAGAGGTTTTGATATCTTAGAAAAGTCCTTAATGAAACGTCTATAAAATCCAGCATGTCCTAGGAAACTTCTTATCCCTTTCACCGAAATTAGGGGGGGAAGTTTCTCTATGGTCTCTATCTTAGCCTTGTCTACCTCTATCCCTCTACTAGAGACTAAGTGACCTAATACGATTCCTTCCTTAACCATCAATTGACACTTTTCCCAATTAAGAACTAGGTTAGTGTCTTCACATCTTTGCAAAACAAGAGAAAGGTTAGAAAGACAATCGTTAAAAGAGGAACCGTAAACGGAGAAGTCGTCCATGAAGACTTCCATGATTTCCTCTACGTATTCGGAGAAGATGGCCATCATGCACCGTTGAAAGGTGGCTGGGGCGTTGCAAAGCCCGAACGGCATTCTCCTATAAGCGAACGTACCCCAAGGGCACGTGAACGTGGTCTTCTCCTGATCGTCCGGATGTATCGGAATCTGAAAGAAACCACTATAACCGTCAAGGTAGCAAAAATGTGAATGTTGTGCTAACCTTTCAAGCATTTGATCGATGAATGGCAATGGAAAGTGGTCCTTCCGCGTCGCGTTGTTGAGCTTGCGGTAATCTATACACATTCGCCACCCAGTAACGGTTCGGGTAGAAATGAGTTCGTTGTTCTTGTTGGTGATGACCGTCATTCCTCCCTTCTTCGGAACTACTTGAACTGGACTCACCCATTTGCTATCGGAGATAGGATAGATGATACCTGCATCAAGAAGTTTAAGGATTTCCTTCTTGACAACCTCCTTCATGGTCGGATTCAACCGCCTTTGAGGTTGTCTTGAAGTTATAAAATCCTCCTCCATTAGTATCTTATGCATACATAGGGAGGGTTTAATTCCTACTAAGTCCTCGATAGTGTAACCTATGGCTTTTCTATGTTTCCTAAGGACTGTCATGAGTTGTTCATGTTCATCTATGCTTAGTTCGGAACTAACAATAACCGGAAAGGTAGAATTAGATCCAAGAAAAGCGTACCTTAGATGAGTAGGAAGTGGTTTGAGATCCATCGCTTTCGGAGCTTCCAATGGTCCTTGAGGAGCATCCGACGTTTCCTTAGAAGTTTCTAAGGTTGTGGAGTGGTTTGGAGAAGAGTCAGAAGAAGTTGAAGATGTAAACCGATCACCCTCTTCCACGGTCAAAATTACGGTCTCCTCTTGTGTTCCACGGCCGTATTATCCTCTGGAATGGAAGTCGATTTTGGTCGTGGAATCCACGGTCGTGGAATACAGGGTATGACCGTGGATTCTAATATTCTCAGCCTCATCGTGGAGTTTTTCAAACTTCACTTCATGCATCTCTTCTTGTGCTTCCAAGGCTTCAATTTCCTCTTTACACTCTTCTTCTTCTCCTACATTGGTTAGACTCATAGTAATAACCTTTTGTAAAGGATCGTTAAAGAGAATCGCACTTACCTCCTCCCTAGATAAACCTTCTTCGTCTTGGATATTGTAAATATCCTCATCAAAGATTGGCTCCTTCACTAGAGTGGAAAGAACGAACTCTACTTTCTCTTCCCCAATATCAAAAGCGAGTCTCCCATTCTTGCAATCGACCATGCAGCCGGAAGTTGCAAGAAACGGTCTTCCGAGTATGATCGGGACCGGACTATCTGCAGGAATGTCAAGCACGACAAAATCAATGGGAACAAAGAACTTGCCTAGCTTGACCAGGACGTCTTCTACAATGCCGACGGGACGAGTAATGGATCGATCCGCCATGTATAACGTCATCTTCACCGGTTTAGGGTCGCCTAAACCGATCTTCCTGCACAACGCAAGTGGTATGATGCTCACACTTGCTCCTAAGTCACATAAAGCGTCATATGTGACCTCTCCCACTCCAATGGGAATGCAAAATGACCCCGGATCTTTCAGCTTTGGGGGCATTTTCTCCTTCATCGTCTTGATGAGATCCGAAGAATCCGAACTCATCTTGATCTCTCCAAAATCTTCTAGTTTCCTCTTGTTTGAGAGGAGCTCCTTCAAGAACTTGCCATAAGCCGGCATACCTACAATAGCATCAATGAAAGGTATATTATTATGCAGCTTGCTCATGAGTTCTATAAACTTACCGAATTGCTTGTCTAGGCGCGCTCGCGCTCTAGATTGAGGGAACGGTAGGGGAGGTTTGAAAGCTGGAGGAGGAACATAGACATCTTCCTTCTCCTTCCCCTTTTCTTTGTCCTTCTCCACGGGGACTTCAACGAACGTAGGCTGCAGGTCGGTGGTAGTCACTCCGCTCCTAGTTGTAATCGCCATTACCCTTCCCTTAGGGTTGTCCTCCGTCTTTTCTGGGAGTTTCCCTTGATTTCTAGGAACTTCCTCCGCATGGTTGAACATTTGGTTTTCCAAAACCTTTTGAGCTTTGTCAACCTTAGAGACTTGATCATCAACCTTGATGAGGCGGTTCTCCAACCCTTGAAGCTTTCCCAAGATTGTCTCCAACATGGGATCGGACTTCTCTTTTCCCGTATTGTTTCCTCCATTTGATGATTGCCCCTGGCTTTTCAAAGGAGTAGAGGAAGAGGAGGGTGGAGTTAGTGAATTGGAATTGGAAGGATAGGAGTTACCGGAATTTTGTTGATTGGAGCGCCAATTGTTGTTGTTTGAACCCCGATTGTTGTTCCAATTGTTGTTGTTCCGGTTGTTGTTGTTTCCATTCCAATTGTTATTCCGGTTGTTGTTCCGGTTATTGTTGTTGCGGTTGGTGTTATCACCGCCGTTGTTGTTGCCCAAATAGCCAACATCCTTCTCTTGTTGCTTTGGGAAGTTGGTCTTGATAGTCTCCTTCAACTCTTTGATCTCATTGTTGAGGGAGAAAATCTGATTTTGAGCTTCATGTGTGAGCTTCGCTCCTTACTCCACACGATTTCCCTCCGCTTTCCGATGGGAATACTTCTCTATGACTCTTGCTTGCTTCTCAATGAAGTCCCAAGCGTCATCTTCTCTCATATCCATGAACGTTCCGCATGAGAGGGATTGGAGGTTGAATTGCGTTCCCGCATCCAGCCCTTTGTAGTAGATTTCCAACAAGGCAAGTTTGGATATGCCATGATGAGGGCAATCCAAGAGTAAATCCTGAAACCTTTCCCAAGATTGAAACAAAGTTTCGTTAGGTCTCATGGAAAAAGCATTAATCTTACCTCTAAGTTCCGCCGTTTTGGATGGCGGAAAGAATTTGGTGAGAAACTCCGCGGAAAGGTCTTCCCACGTGTCTAGTTTCCCATTAGGAAGAGCTTGATACCATGACAACGCTTTCCCTTTCAAAGAGAAAAAGAAAGGTTTGAGCTTATAGCTATTGGTAGTAGCGTTCTTCGGTCTCATTATCTCCATCATACACTCAAAGTTTTGCAAGTGTTGGTGTGGAGATTCGGTACTTGTACCGCCAAATTGGCTTTGGCGAACAAGAGTGATAACTTGAGGGTTAAAGCTGAACCCTTGCACATCTTCAGCATCAAACTTCACACCCAAGCGGCGTGGTTGTTGTGTTGGATCCATCCGCTGACCAAGAGTTCTTGGCTCATTATCCACACATTCGACTCTCACATTCCTAGGTGGAATGCGGCGATTAGTAGCTCCTTGTGGATGGAAAGGATTCATATTGATCGTGGGATCAATCTCTTCTAACGGTGGCATGGAAGAGTCACTATCATCAGCGGATGAGTGGCTTTTTCTTCTAGACCTTGATCTCCTTTTTGAGGACTTCTTGCCTACCTTATTCTCAAGGTCGCTCATCTTTATCCTCATTTGGACGATCATGTCTTGTAGACCGTTAACTTGAGATTGATGACGATCCATCTCATCTTGGAGGAGAGTTTCATTCCATCGGAGTTGAGATTCCTTCTCCGCCAACTTCGTTTGAAGGTCACGTTCGTGTTCTTCGGCCATCTTCTTTTCCTTGCGCTTTTGCCTCAAGGTTTTCTCTAGCTCTTGGTCAAGAGGTAAGAGATCTTTGGTGTTCCTAGACCTGCGCATGCACTCAAAGAGATATCAAATAACGAGAGCAAGCTCCCAAGCTTGACAACCGGCTACCGGATTCGGACGAAACCAAATCCCCGGCAACGGCGCCAAAAACTTGTTCGCCCCTAGAGATGTGTGCAAATAAGTTTTAAATTTATAAAACTAGAATCAAGCAAGCGAACCCGCAGTGTACGGATCGACGTAGTTAAGCAAGAATTCCAGAGTATCGAACACAGGGATTTGGGTGGAACGAACTCGATTGCAGGTTATCAAGCAAGTAAATATGGGAGTTTTGCAGATATTAGGAAAACAACAATCCTAAAGATCCAGGTATCCAGCTGTGGCAATCGATTCAAGATATACTAATGATGTAAAGACAGAGTAGAGATATGCAAAGGTATACTAATGTAAGGTAATCGTACGGTTGAGGTTCCAAAAACCTTATGTAACTCACCTAAAAAACACTCCCTATACAGGTTGTTGAGGCTCAATATAGAAAGATTCTAAAGACGAGGATTAGTATCAAATACCCAAACTTATAATCTAAAGATCAAGACTAACTTAACCGATTGAGGTTGTTGAGGCTCACAATCGAGGTAGAGGTTGTTGAGGCTTCACTACCACCTAGAAAAGACAAGTCTAAACTAAGTTAAAGCAAATCTTTAACTTTGGATTAAAGTAAAAGCAGGCTCGTAAACTATAGGGAAAATCACGGTTAGTTCTTGAGGTTCCACGGCCGTGGACTCAAGAACAGGCCGTAATTTAGGGTTGTCGGCGACAATTCTCTAACTCTCAGGGTCTAATCTATTTGCGATCGATCTATCATCATCTAAGCCACAACTATCAACCCTTCACCTTAGAATTGTTTAGAGCTTTTAGCCAATAACAGTCATATTGATATCAATTCAAGAATTAAAAGATAAAAAGATGAAAACTTTCAAGAACTTTCAATATTCTTCAATTCAATCTCAAAGTCACAAAGAGAATAAGCAATGTCAAAGGATTCACAATAGAACAAATAATCGTAACTCTAGGAAAGAAAAGAAAACGAGATGTCAATCCGTTTTCCAAATCGAACCTAATCAAGAAGAGAGATCTTCTTGCAAAATCTTCCAAGAACTACGATCTTCCGCAAATCCGGAGATCTCAACAGCAATCTCCACCAAAAGTGCGAGATTAGAGGAATTCCAGAAACGAACTTCGATCTCTTCAAAGAGATGTCAATTGCTTCCAAGCAAGCTAAGCAAAACGTCTTCGTGTCTAAGCGGCGAAGAATGAGGGCAAACGGGTAGCGAAGGTCGTAAGCGAGGTGACGGAAATCTTGCTTCGTCCGTCTTTTTATAGTGTAGGGAAAAATGTCGGCCCGGCCCAATCTTTAAAAGATCGTGGCTTCAAAGTGTGGCGAAAAGATTCGCCAAGATCACGGTCGTGGAAGTGTTCCACGACCGTAATTTAGGGCGTGGAAACAATTACGGTTTGCAACATATGTTCCACGGCCGTGTAATCCCCTGGAATGAACATGGATTTCTGACTCCAAATCCACGGCCGTAATTCTGAACGTGGTTTGTGATACGGTCGTATTTTTGGGCGTAATTTAGGGCAAGAACGTGATTCTTCCCTAAACTCGTGCATTCCTCAAACTAAGACTCCAAATTGCTTCCAAAGAGTGTCCTCAATCTATGGACATATCAACTCAACTCTCCTTTGCTCGTTTCCGTTCGAAAATAGCTCCAAATCACCTATAATCAACATAGAACTAGTGTAGACATCCATATCGACAATATAGGTAATACTAGCTCTCATATGCACAAAGTTCAATCAAAGACTATCAATATGAATCAAATACGTTTAGAAAACGTGCCTAAAATATCACAATATTTCATGCTAACAGTTTTCGGTTGTCTAGCTTGAGAGCTCTTGCTCTTGTGATTTGATTTGTCTACTTGAGTGATCTTTGCAGGTTCTTTAGGTATATGCGAAAGACTAGATCCACTAAAGATCTAGTCCCTTTCGATCCCGAATTGGAGACAACTTTAAGGAAAAAGTTGAAGGAAAAGAAAATGGCTGAAAACGATGAGAGAAACTACCAGGCTGAACTGAATGAAGCTCAATGCCAACTCCAGTTGAGTGAGAAGGCACGAAAAGATGCTGAAACGAGTCATCAATTTCAGATTGATGAACTAAGAGCCATGATGCTGGACATGAAGTTGGAGTTGAACGAATCCAGGAAGAAGAAGAAAGTCAAGACGCCAACTAAATCCATTCGAAATGACTCATCCGATGATGAAGAGATAGATCCGGACATGCCGGAACTTGAGGAGATCGATCCACTACTTTGTCCTATTCGGAACACCCCAAAACCACGGGTTGTTCCTCGCCTTCCAACTAGGAACGTAAGAGCTGTTAATGACGGTGATAGACCCCGAACTTTGGGGCAACGAATGGATCTAATTCAGCAACCATGCCGTCTAGGTGTGGATTTCGGAGCTGAGATATCCAAGAGTTTAGCTTCTTACCACAAGTCATCACCATGGTTCGCCAAAGTCAATATGGCGGAGCAAGTACTGAATCTCCACACCAACACTTACAGAATTTTGAGATTCTCATGGAGACTATGAAGCCGAAGAAGGCTACTACAAGCAATTACAAGATCAAACCGTTCTTCTTTTCTTTGAAGGACAAGGCTCTAGCTTGGTACCAAACACTTCCAGCTGCAAAGCTAGCTACATGGGAGGAATTGTCTTCGGAATTCCTCACCAAATTCTTTCCGCCATCCAAAACAGCGGAATTGAGAGGTAAAATAAATGCTTTTTCTATGAAACCTAATGAAAGCTTGTTTCAATCTTGGGAAAGGTTTCAAGATCTCTTGTTGGATTGCCCACACCATGGCATTTCCAAGCTGGAATTATTGGAGATCTACTACAAAGGATTGGATGTGGAGACACAATTCAATCTCCAATCTCTCTCTTGTGGCACATTCATGGACATGAGAGAGGATGATGCTTGGGACTTCATTGAGAAGCAAGCCCAAGTGATTGAGAAGTATTCCCACCGGAAGGTGGATTCAATTAGCCGGAATCAAGGTGATTCGGGAGCCAAGTTGAACCAAGCTGCTCAAACACAAATATTCTCTCTCAAAGATGACATCAAGGAATTGAGGGAAGTACTCAAAACAAGTCTTCAAAAGACTAAGGAGCAAGAAGCCAACTACATGGGAAGAGACAACAATCAAAGGAGTGACAATAGGAATTCCAATTGGAGTAACGACAACAATAACAACCGAAACTCCAATTGGAACAACAACAACAACAATAGGAACTCAAATAACAACAATTGGAGGTCAAATCAGCAAAATCCAGGTAATCCTTACTCTCATGCTGAAAACGCTCTAACACCTCCATCTTCTTCTACTCCTTTAACAAGCCAGGGACAATCAAGCGGATCAAGTAAACCCGATCCCATGCTAGAGACGATCCTAGGGAAGCTACAAGGGCTAGAGAGTTATATAACTTCGGTTGACAAAGCTCACAAAGCTTTAGAAAACCAAGTATTCAACAAGGCCGGAGAAGTTCCAAGAGATCAAGGGAAACTTCCCGGAAAGACGGAAGATAACCCAAAGGGAAGGGTTATGGTAATAACTACTAGGAGCGGCAAGACAACCACCGATCCTCAACCCAAAGTAGTCGATACCACCACAAAAGAAGGAGAGGCAAAAGAGAAGGAAGAAGTCTATGTTCCTCCTCCCGCTTACAAACCACCTCTACCTTTCCCTCAATCTAGAGCGCGTGCACGCCTAGATAAACATTTTGGTAAGTTTGTAGAACTTATGAGTAAGCTACATATTAACATACCTTTTATGGATGCAATTTTAGGTATGCCGGCTTACGGGAAATTCCTCAAGGAGATCCTCTCTAACAAGAGGAAATTGGAAGACATAGGAGAAGTCAAGATGAGTATGGAGTCATCCGAACTCATCAAGACTATGACGGAGAATATGCCACCCAAGCTCCGTGATCCAGGATCTTTTTGCATACCCATCACTTTGGGAGAAGCTACCTATGATGCACTTTGTGATCTTGGAGCGAGTGTGAGTATCATACCGCTCGCTCTATGCAAGGCAGTTGGTCTAGGAGAGCCTAGACCGGTGAAGATCACACTCTACATGGCTGATCGTTCCACCACTAAGCCGGTGGGAATATTAGAAGACATTCCGGTAAAGCTCGGTAAGTTTTACATCCCAATAGATTTTGTCGTTCTTGACATCCCTGTAGATTATCCGGTTCCCATCATCCTTGGGAGACCATTCCTTGCAACATCCGGATGCATGGTAGATTGCAAGAACGGCCAGCTGTCCTTCCATATTGGTGAAGAAAAGATAGAATTCATACTCTCTTCCTTAATCAAGGAGCCAGCCTTGAAAGACGATGCTTTTGAAATTTTTGATGAAGAAGAGTCTAGAGAAGTAGTAAGTTCGATCTTGATGAAAGACCCTCTTCAAAAGGTCCTTAGTATGAGCATCATGGAGGAAGGAGTGGAACATGATTGCAATGAGGATGTGAAGGCATTAAATGATGTGGAGGAAGAACTAGGAACAAGAATTGAAGAGCTAGAGTTAACTCCAGAAACTGTGAAGAAAATCGACCTACAAGCACAAAATCGTTCGATTTGTAAAGAGGCAATCCGATTTTTTCCAACAGAAACAAAAATCGACCCGACTAAGAAAAATTGTCCGATTTGTGAAGAGACAACCCGATTTTTCTCAACAGAAATAAAAATCGTGTCTCAGATCGACCGATTTACTTCAAGGGAGGTCGATCCAGAGGGAAACTTTCTAGAATCTTCAAACTTCACCGCAGTCGTTCTCGACTCTAATGATGCAGTACCCCCACCTCTAGAGACCTCTCCCACAACACTCGAAGGCCAAGATTCATCATCAATCAAGGTACCTCCATCATTAGAATTGAAACCGCTCCCCACGCATCTAAGGTACGCATTTCTTGGCACTAATTCCACATATCCAGTCATAGTTAATGCGAATTTGAATGATGCTGAACTAGAGAAACTTATGCATGTTTTGAAGCAACATAGGAGAGCATTAGGCTATACTATTGATGATCTAGTAGGAATAAAGCCTTCACTATGTATGCACAAAATTCTAATGGAAGAGGATTACAAACCTTCACGCCAACCTCAAAGACGGTTAAACCCGGCAATGAAAGAGGTCGTGAAGAAAGAAATCCTTAAGCTACTTGATGCATGTATCATCTTCCCTATTTCCGATAGCAAATGGGTGAGTCCAGTACAAGTAGTACCCAAGAAAGGAGGCATTACCGTTGTTGCCAACAAAAATAACGAGCTTATCCCCACACGGACAGTTACAGGGTGGCGTATGTGCATCGACTACCGCAAACTGAACGTGGCCACTAGGAAGGATCACTTCCCCTTCCTTTTATCGATCAAATGTTGGAAAGGTTAGCCCAACATTCTTACTTTTGTTATCTAGATGGATATAGCAGTTTCTTTCAGATTCCAATACATCTGGATGATCAAGAGAAGACGACTTTTACGTGCCCATGGGGCACGTTTGCTTATAGAAGGATGCCTTTCGGCCTATGCAACGCCCCAGCCACCTTCCAAAGGTGTATGATGGCAATCTTCTCCGAATATGTAGAGAATATCATGGAAGTCTTCATGGACGACTTTTCGGTATATGGTTCTTCCTTTGATAACTGTCTCTATAACCTTTCACTAGTTCTTAAGAGATGTGAAGACACTAACTTAGTCTTAAACTGGGAAAAGTGCCATTTCATGGTCACCGAAGGGATTGTGTTAGGTCATTTAGTATCACAAAGGGGAATAGAAGTTGATAGAGCGAAAATAGAAACCATTCAGAAGTTACCTCCCCTTCTTCAGTGAAAGGAATTAGAAGTTTCTTAGGACATGCAGGCTTCTATAGGAGATTCATAAAAGATTTTTCTAAGATTTCAAAACCCTTGACTAATCTTTTGATGAAGGACGCAACTTTCGAATTTTTGAAGGATTGTTTAGATGCTTTTTGCAGGATCAAAGAAGCTTTGATTTCAGCACCAATCATTCAACCACCCGATTGGACTCTTCCTTTCGAGGTCATGTGCGACGCAAGCGACGTCGCTATAGGAGCCGTTCTTGGACAGAAGAAAGATGGTCGTACTCATGCCATCTACTACGCTAGCAAAACGCTAGATGAGGCTCAATATAATTATGCAACTACAGAGAAGGAACTTTTAGCCGTAGTATACGTTTTTGAGAAATTTCGTTCCTATCTTGTAGGTGCGAAGGTGATAGTTTATACGGACCACTCCGCAATTCGATACTTATTCACGAAGAAGGATGCGAAGCCAAGGCTTCTAAGATGGATCTTACTCTTACAAGAGTTCGATTTAGAGATTCGTGATAAGAAAGGATCGGAGAACTCCGTTGCCGATCATCTTAGTCGTCTACCGCAACTCACCGGCGAGACGGATGAACTTCCTATAGACGACTCATTCCCTGACGAGCAGCTGCACGAGATTGAAGAGTGTCTTCAACACATCTCCCAAGGTAATGATCCATGGTTTGTTGACATTGTGAATTACCTTGTTTGTCAGGAGATTCCACCCGGACTTTCGTATGCTCAAAAGAAGAAATTCTTTAATGACGTCCGGCAATTCTATTGGAACGAACCTCTTCTATTCAAAAGAGGTCCCGATGGCATTTACAGGAGATGTATCCCTGAAGATGAGGTGGATAGCGTCATCCGCCATTGCCATTCTTTACCATGTGGCGGACATGCTAGTGGCCACAAGACTTGTGCTAAGGTACTTCGCTCCGGTTTCTATTGGCCTACACTTTTCAAAGATGTACAAAAGTTTGTTGTTGCTTGTGATGCTTGTCAAAGGACAGGTAATATATCAAGAAGGAATGAGATGTCTCTCAACAACATACAAGAAGTAGAGATCTTTGATGTATGGGGCATTGATTTTATGGGACCCTTTCCATCTTCATGCGGTAACAAATATATACTTCTTGCCGTAGACTATGTCTCAAGATGGGTAGAGGCAATCGCTTCTCCTACTAATGATGCAATGGTAGTGGTGAAGTTCTTTAATAGAACGATCTTCCCAAGGTTCGGAACTCCCCGAACCATCATTAGTGACGGAGGAACGCATTTCACGGCCCGTCGATTTGAGACTCTATTGGCTAAGTATGGGGTGACCCATAAGATAGCTACACCTTACCATCCGCAAACCAGCGGACAAGTTGAAATATCCAATAGAGAGATCAAGGGAATTTTAGAGAAAACCGTCTCTAAAACAAGAAAAGATTGGTCAATGAAGCTTGACGACGCACTATGGGCGTACAAGACAGCCTTCAAAACACCAATAGGTACGACTCCCTATAACCTTGTCTATGGTAAATCATGTCATCTTCCTGTAGAGCTAGAGCACAAAGCCTATTGGGCTATCAAGTGGCTCAACTTTGACATGAAAGAAGCCGGAGAGAAGCGGCTCTTAGACATCAATGAGCTAGATGAGATCCGGCTAAATGCGTATGAGAACGCAAAGATCTACAAGGAACGGACAAAGCGTTGGCATGATAAGCACATCATTCCAAAAGACTTGAAGGAGGGAGACCAAGTCCTCCTATTCAACTCAAGGCTGCGTCTATTTCCAGGTAAGCTTAAATCCCGTTGGACAGGACCTTATGTAATTAAACGAATCTTCCCCCATGGTGCAGTTGAAGTACGGGGTGAACAAAGCGGAAGTTTCAAAGTTAATGGCCAACGGTTGAAGAAATACATACCGGAAACTCCGGTTGAGGAGATAGCTCCTATCCTCCTCCATTGAACGCAAAACCTTACAGTCCAACTAAAGACGATAAATCAAGTGCTTCTTGGGAGGCAACCCATGATAGTATTTTCTTTCCCTCTTTTCATTACTTAGTTAGAGTAGATTAGTTGTTTTATGTCTTTGTTTTCGCTTTTCGTTTGTTCCTCGATGTACTCTTGGTTTGTCGTGTCGTTAATCGCAGGAAATTAGGTCCATATTGAGAGATCCATGGAGAAAGGGAACATAAATCAGTTTAATCTTCAATATCCATGAAGAATAAGGAAGGAAATCGAACTACACCAAGTAAATCGGTCGATTCAGAAGTAGAGCAAGGCGATTTTTGACAACAGGAAGATAAATCGACCTGGAGATCGACCTACCAAAATAAATCGTCCGATTTTGCATGTGTTCAGAGAAAAATCGAGTTACCTAAAGTAAATCGGTCGATTCAGAAGCAGAGCAAGGCGATTTTTGACAACAGGAAGATAAATCGACCTGGAGATCGACCTACCAAAATAAATCGTCCGATTTTCTTTGGATTCAGAGAAAAATCGCCCCGACGATTAAATCGACCTTAAAAATCGGCCAATTTTCTTCACATTTTCTAGACCCTATATAAAGACTCAACCACTCGATCTTCCTCATTCCACAACCTACCACTCTCGATTTCCCCTTCTCAAGAACGCCGAAAATCGCCCTTACCCTACAATCCTCATTCCTTAATCATTTTGAGTGATTCTTGGCTCCAAACTGAAGCATTTTCAACAAGGAACAAGGATCTCGCAACAACAAGCACGGCAATCGACTCCTCCATAAGGAATTCAGGTTTTTCTTTCCAAAACCTAAGTTTCTAATTCGAAATTGAAGTCTGCTTAGGAAGTGTTTGTTTGTTGGAATTGATTGAGGAATCTGCTTAGGAATCATTGTAGGAGACTGTGTGTGGTGATAGATTGAACAGAACTTTACAGAATTGTGAGAATCGTTGAAATCGACAGAAAAATCGACCTAGCCCAGAAAAATCGGACGATTTTTACCAAGAACAGGCCGATTTTTTGACTCAGAATGGATATTGTTAAGAGGATAACTAGAAACACGGGGAAGAAGAAGGGATCTTCTTCCAAAGCCCCTCCCCCACCTCCACCACCACCTCAACACATCCCTAAGCTTCCCCCTCCCCTATCCAAGCACAAGAAACGTTATGAACGCATCATAGATCGCCCATTCACCCCTCCTCGCTACATAGTGCTAGATGACTTAGATTCATTGTTTGTTCGAGAGGATGTTGATATGATGCTTGACAGGGCTGGGCTGAGCCAGTTTGCTACGATTAGGGAGGATGCTTATACCGAGATCACCCTAGAGTTCCTTAGCACATTCGAACATGACCCTAGGGAAAGGATGGTCACCTTCCGCCTCATGAGCCAAGACCACACTATGTCCATTGACACTTTTGGAGACTTGTTTGGCTTCTCTTATTCAGATGCAGGCACTTTTGCTAGAGGTGTTCGTGCTAGTGACTTTTGGGAGGCTATTTCAGTGGGTGAATACGGAGGAGACAAATGGAGGCCCGGAAATTCCAAGGAGACTAGCATGTACAACCTCTCCTTCAAGGTAGTACATCGGATTCTCAGCGAGAGCTTATTTGCACGGACAGAGACTCCACAGAAGCTCAAAGCCGACGAGCTTTTCATCCTCTACTGCATGACATCCACCACCATCCCCGACATTACCACCATGCTTGCTGACTATCTCGGAAAGATAGCCAACAAAGCTAAGGGCGATATTTGTGCAGGAGGTCTTGTCACTCATGTGGCTAAGACAATGGGATTGGACTTCTCCGGATGCACTCTAACTGAGAGTGCCCTTCCATTAGGCTCCCAGCGGTTGGTTGTTCGACAGGTCTTGATTCCTCGAGGGAGAGGAACACTTCATGTGCCCATGCCATGGCACAAGGATCCGAAGAAGAAGCCATCCGAGATCATATGGAAGTCCGAATACACTATTCGGAACAAGAGAAACTGGAAGGAGACGTTCGAGTCGATGCTTGAGGAGTTCTCTCCTCCTACTTATTATGATGATGATGCAAGTGACTCCGAGGATGAGGATGAGGATGTAGGACAGGGGACCATGCTCGAGTTCGAGAGTGACACTCATAGCGGACATGCTACGGATGCCATGGACACCGACACTCATGGTGCAGGACCTAGCCGGACTAGTAGGGGCAATGAGGAGACGGAGGATGACATGCAGCCACCTCACCGCTCATTTGCACGAGCTCCAGGACATGGACGAGGACGCCGCCCTCCCCGTCACTTTAGGGAGCTAGTCTCTAGCTTCCAAAGCCTCAGCACCGATTATCATGCTCTCCACACCGACTACGAGACCCTGACCACTCAGTTCAGGAACTACAGGGAAGAGACGGACGCTAGGCATTCATCCTATGATGGACAGATGAGAGACTTATACTTCCACCAGTTCGGCCACTTCTATGATCCTAGCGCACCGATGTATCCCTATCCACCACCTCCACCGCCGACAGAGGATTGAGCTTCCACTTCTTTTACATTGTAAGTATTTTTCTCCTTCTTATGCTTGATTTTCACATTGGGGACAATGTGGATGTCAAGTATGGGGTGGGGGTACTTACAATACCTTATGTTCATCTTAGCACTTTATGACATTTGCACTACTCTTGATGACTTGGCTTGTAATAACTCTTGCACTACTTGCTTTCCATTATGACACTTGCATTTGCATGATCTTTTTTAAATCCTATGAATTTTCAAAAATTTTTTGTGCTTCTTATGATGGAAATGACCTCTATGATGAGAATTGTGTATATGGACAGGCAAAAAGATGCTTAGTTGTGTTGAGATGTTAGTTATAGCATGAATGAGTTTGCTTTTGTTACTTGAACGCATGAATAAGTTATATGATTTAGTTGTTTTGATAAGAGAATGAAATAATAATCGAAGCTATATTACAAGTTCTTTTACATCATATAAGGATGACTAAGGCAATTCACTTCTTTTCCTTTCTCATATCTTGATCATGCTAGCCCCTCAATGAAATATGTAACCCTCCTTTTACCATCCGGGAATTAGGATAAGTGATAGAAAAAGGCATGTTTGATGTGGGAGGGCCAAGGAAAAATGTATTGAAAGAAAGTGCAGAATTTTATAAGTTTGGGGACGTTGAACATGAGGATGAGTAACTCGGCACCATTCACATAACCGGGTGTTTGTGTCTTGCCAAAGTCCGATTGAACGACAAGTCCTAACGGGATATGGTATGTGCATCAAGGGTTTGAGGCATCTCGAAATTGAGAAACGCCAATCTCCTAGGCTTCGGTTTTTGTGCACCGCTGTCCATACTCTCAAAAAGTAAAGTATAATGAAAGCAAAGCTTTCTACATGCAAAGCATGTGCGGTGAAGAAAAATCTTGAAGGTATTATGTGTTCCTCTTTCCCGGATTAGCACCACAATTGCCAAAAAGAATTCCTTCCCTTAATACGTTTCTTGAACCTTTTCTTTGATTAGAAGACCTTGAGACTTTTATGCATGTGTTTAAGACTTAATGGCTTAGATTTGTTTGACTTTGATTACCTCCACACCTTTATCATGTCTTTTATTTGTCTTTTCAAGAAAGAAAAGGAAGTTGGTTCATCTTATAGTTATCATTGATACATGCCTAGTTTTTTTTATGCCTTGAAATATCACTTTGAGGGTGATCCAATAAGAAGAAGCACTACCAAAAGAAGAGTTTTTGAGTTTTCATACATATATAATCCATGACATCTTATATTCTAAATTTGAGTCTTGCTTAGGGACAAGCAAGAGGCAAGTATGGGGTATTTTGATGACATGAATTATGTATCATCATATTCATGCATATTACAGAAGATTAGTTGTTTTATGTCTTTGTTTTCGCTTTTCGTTTGTTCCTCGATGTACTCTTGGTTTGTCGTGTCGTTAATCGCAGGAAATTAGGTCCATATTGAGAGATCCATGGAGAAAGGGAACATAAATCAGTTTAATCTTCAATATCCATGAAGAATAAGGAAGGAAATCGAACTACACCAAGTAAATCGGTCGATTCAGAAGTAGAGCAAGGCGATTTTTGACAACAGGAAGATAAATCGACCTGGAGATCGACCTACCAAAATAAATCGTCCGATTTTGCATGTGTTCAGAGAAAAATCGAGTTACCTAAAGTAAATCGGTCGATTCAGAAGCAGAGCAAGGCGATTTTTGACAACAGGAAGATAAATCGACCTGGAGATCGACCTACCAAAATAAATCGTCCGATTTTCTTTGGATTCAGAGAAAAATCGCCCCGACGATTAAATCGACCTTAAAAATCGGCCAATTTTCTTCACATTTTCTAGACCCTATATAAAGACTCAACCACTCGATCTTCCTCATTCCACAACCTACCACTCTCGATTTCCCCTTCTCAAGAACGCCGAAAATCGCCCTTACCCTACAATCCTCATTCCTTAATCATTTTGAGTGATTCTTGGCTCCAAACTGAAGCATTTTCAACAAGGAACAAGGATCTCGCAACAACAAGCACGGCAATCGACTCCTCCATAAGGAATTCAGGTTTTTCTTTCCAAAACCTAAGTTTCTAATTCGAAATTGAAGTCTGCTTAGGAAGTGTTTGTTTGTTGGAATTGATTGAGGAATCTGCTTAGGAATCATTGTAGGAGACTGTGTGTGGTGATAGATTGAACAGAACTTTACAGAATTGTGAGAATCGTTGAAATCGACAGAAAAATCGACCTAGCCCAGAAAAATCGGACGATTTTTACCAAGAACAGGCCGATTTTTTGACTCAGAATGGATATTGTTAAGAGGATAACTAGAAACACGGGGAAGAAGAAGGGATCTTCTTCCAAAGCCCCTCCCCCACCTCCACCACCACCTCAACACATCCCTAAGCTTCCCCCTCCCCTATCCAAGCACAAGAAACGTTATGAACGCATCATAGATCGCCCATTCACCCCTCCTCGCTACATAGTGCTAGATGACTTAGATTCATTGTTTGTTCGAGAGGATGTTGATATGATGCTTGACAGGGCTGGGCTGAGCCAGTTTGCTACGATTAGGGAGGATGCTTATACCGAGATCACCCTAGAGTTCCTTAGCACATTCGAACATGACCCTAGGGAAAGGATGGTCACCTTCCGCCTCATGAGCCAAGACCACACTATGTCCATTGACACTTTTGGAGACTTGTTTGGCTTCTCTTATTCAGATGCAGGCACTTTTGCTAGAGGTGTTCGTGCTAGTGACTTTTGGGAGGCTATTTCAGTGGGTGAATACGGAGGAGACAAATGGAGGCCCGGAAATTCCAAGGAGACTAGCATGTACAACCTCTCCTTCAAGGTAGTACATCGGATTCTCAGCGAGAGCTTATTTGCACGGACAGAGACTCCACAGAAGCTCAAAGCCGACGAGCTTTTCATCCTCTACTGCATGACATCCACCACCATCCCCGACATTACCACCATGCTTGCTGACTATCTCGGAAAGATAGCCAACAAAGCTAAGGGCGATATTTGTGCAGGAGGTCTTGTCACTCATGTGGCTAAGACAATGGGATTGGACTTCTCCGGATGCACTCTAACTGAGAGTGCCCTTCCATTAGGCTCCCAGCGGTTGGTTGTTCGACAGGTCTTGATTCCTCGAGGGAGAGGAACACTTCATGTGCCCATGCCATGGCACAAGGATCCGAAGAAGAAGCCATCCGAGATCATATGGAAGTCCGAATACACTATTCGGAACAAGAGAAACTGGAAGGAGACGTTCGAGTCGATGCTTGAGGAGTTCTCTCCTCCTACTTATTATGATGATGATGCAAGTGACTCCGAGGATGAGGATGAGGATGTAGGACAGGGGACCATGCTCGAGTTCGAGAGTGACACTCATAGCGGACATGCTACGGATGCCATGGACACCGACACTCATGGTGCAGGACCTAGCCGGACTAGTAGGGGCAATGAGGAGACGGAGGATGACATGCAGCCACCTCACCGCTCATTTGCACGAGCTCCAGGACATGGACGAGGACGCCGCCCTCCCCGTCACTTTAGGGAGCTAGTCTCTAGCTTCCAAAGCCTCAGCACCGATTATCATGCTCTCCACACCGACTACGAGACCCTGACCACTCAGTTCAGGAACTACAGGGAAGAGACGGACGCTAGGCATTCATCCTATGATGGACAGATGAGAGACTTATACTTCCACCAGTTCGGCCACTTCTATGATCCTAGCGCACCGATGTATCCCTATCCACCACCTCCACCGCCGACAGAGGATTGAGCTTCCACTTCTTTTACATTGTAAGTATTTTTCTCCTTCTTATGCTTGATTTTCACATTGGGGACAATGTGGATGTCAAGTATGGGGTGGGGGTACTTACAATACCTTATGTTCATCTTAGCACTTTATGACATTTGCACTACTCTTGATGACTTGGCTTGTAATAACTCTTGCACTACTTGCTTTCCATTATGACACTTGCATTTGCATGATCTTTTTTAAATCCTATGAATTTTCAAAAATTTTTTGTGCTTCTTATGATGGAAATGACCTCTATGATGAGAATTGTGTATATGGACAGGCAAAAAGATGCTTAGTTGTGTTGAGATGTTAGTTATAGCATGAATGAGTTTGCTTTTGTTACTTGAACGCATGAATAAGTTATATGATTTAGTTGTTTTGATAAGAGAATGAAATAATAATCGAAGCTATATTACAAGTTCTTTTACATCATATAAGGATGACTAAGGCAATTCACTTCTTTTCCTTTCTCATATCTTGATCATGCTAGCCCCTCAATGAAATATGTAACCCTCCTTTTACCATCCGGGAATTAGGATAAGTGATAGAAAAAGGCATGTTTGATGTGGGAGGGCCAAGGAAAAATGTATTGAAAGAAAGTGCAGAATTTTATAAGTTTGGGGACGTTGAACATGAGGATGAGTAACTCGGCACCATTCACATAACCGGGTGTTTGTGTCTTGCCAAAGTCCGATTGAACGACAAGTCCTAACGGGATATGGTATGTGCATCAAGGGTTTGAGGCATCTCGAAATTGAGAAACGCCAATCTCCTAGGCTTCGGTTTTTGTGCACCGCTGTCCATACTCTCAAAAAGTAAAGTATAATGAAAGCAAAGCTTTCTACATGCAAAGCATGTGCGGTGAAGAAAAATCTTGAAGGTATTATGTGTTCCTCTTTCCCGGATTAGCACCACAATTGCCAAAAAGAATTCCTTCCCTTAATACGTTTCTTGAACCTTTTCTTTGATTAGAAGACCTTGAGACTTTTATGCATGTGTTTAAGACTTAATGGCTTAGATTTGTTTGACTTTGATTACCTCCACACCTTTATCATGTCTTTTATTTGTCTTTTCAAGAAAGAAAAGGAAGTTGGTTCATCTTATAGTTATCATTGATACATGCCTAGTTTTTTTTATGCCTTGAAATATCACTTTGAGGGTGATCCAATAAGAAGAAGCACTACCAAAAGAAGAGTTTTTGAGTTTTCATACATATATAATCCATGACATCTTATATTCTAAATTTGAGTCTTGCTTAGGGACAAGCAAGAGGCAAGTATGGGGTATTTTGATGACATGAATTATGTATCATCATATTCATGCATATTACAGAAGATTATCTCAATTTACCTTGCATTTAGAGAGATTTTGTGTGCCTTTTATGTTCTATTCAATTAATTGTCGGAAATAGAGGTCTACACGAGTTTTTGATGAATTATAGGTAAATGGAGTGGAATTAGAAGCAAAAGCAAAGCAAGGAGTATCTAAGGATGTTAAGGAAGCTAAAGGAACCAGAAAGGGGTCATAAAGAGTTGAAGAATTGCAAGGGAAAAGCATAGAAAACGAGCCAAGAGTACAACACTTTCTGTTGAAGAAAATCGTGCCAATATGTACATAAATCGGACGATTTTCCCCTCAAGAATTCGAACGATTTTGTACATAAATCGCCTAGGTCGATTTATTCTGTTTTTCGGCTAAGTGGAAAGACGACACAAAGCCCAATTCTTTTGGGCTTGAAGAGAGTTTTGCCAAACAGCCCATTTGCAAGAAACTATAGAAGAGAACCCTACGAACGAAAACAAGGAGGCCGCAGCAGGAAATCTTTACACGTTTGAGAGAATTCGAAGATTCTTGGAAGAAGATTGAAGTATTCTTTGCCGGGAAGTTAATCTTGATTCTAGTTGTGAGATTTCTTTGTTCATTGAAGTACTTGCTGTTTTTTTGAGCACGAATTTGAGTTGGTTAAGAGATACATTGATTTGTTTTGACAATCGTTTACAGATTTGAAGGTTTTTGGAATTTTTATTCAAGATTCGGTTTCTTTATGATATTTCTCTCAATAATTAATTTGATTCGATTTTGAAAATGGTTGGCTAAAACTTTTGTGATTCTGGGGAGAATAGTTGATGATTAAGGCTTAGATGATGATAGACTGAACTCATTCAATCATTAGGACCCTGAGAGTTTAGATTTTAGTTTTGCGACAACAGGAAAATCGGACTGTTCTTGAGTAAATCGGCCGATTTTCTTATGAACAGCCCGATTTATTCCTCTGACGAACCTTAATTGAATTAATTTTTAAACAAAACTAATCCTTGCCTAAATCCCGACCTTGATTAACCTTTTTACCCTCTATTTGAATGTATGAAGACACTTCAAACCTGATCTTACATTTAATAGATTAAGATTTCAAGATTTGGGTAATAAAGAGATTCAACATCCTTTATTAAGTTATTAATTGTGCTTGATATTCTTTACTTTGGAGAGTCATATCCTGGAGTTTTAGATAGTTCGTTTGAACATAATTCTTGTCTTTAGATATTTCTATATTGCAGCCTCAACAACCCTTATAGAGAGAACCTTTAGATTAGTCATATAGGTTTCGGAACTTCACCGTACGAATCCTACCTTTGAACAATTAATCTTAGCAATATAAACTCTGTCCTATATCTATAGAAGTGTCTTGAATCGAAAGCCGAAATCGGATACTTGAATCCTTGGAATCATTTCCCTCTTATTTGATCACAAAAGCTTTTCACACTTTTTGCTAGATAATTGAAATCGGAATTATTCTCACCAAATCCATGAGTTCGACTCTGGAATTCTTACCTTACTACAGTTGATCCGTACACTGCGGGTTCGCTTTGCTTTGAGTTCTAGATATAAATTTAAGACTTTGACGCACACACCTTTTGAGCGAACAAGCTAAACCCTTGCACATCTTCAGCATCAAAATTCACGCCCAAACGGCGCGGTTGTTGTGTTGGATCCATCCTTTGGCCAAGAGTTCTTAGCTCATCATCTACACGTTCGATCCTCGCATTCCTAGGCAGAATGCGGCGATTAGCAGCTCCCCGTGGATGGATAGGATTCACATTGATCGTGGGATCAATCTCCTCTAGCGGTGGCATGGAAGAATCACTATCATCAGCGGATGAGTGACTTCTTCTTCTAGATCTTGATGCCCTTCTTGAGGATTTCTTGCTTCCCTTATTCTTAAGGTCGCTTAGTTCTATCCTTATTTGGAAAATCATATCCTGTAGATTGTTAACTTGAGATTGATGACGATCCATTTCATCCCGGTGGATGTTCTCATTCCATTGGAGTTGAGCTTCCTTCTCCGCCAACTCCGCTTGAAGATCACGTTCGTGTTCTTCAGCCATCTTCTTTTCCTTGCGCTTTTGCCTTAAAGTTCTCTCAAGCTCTTGGTCAAGAGGTAAGAGGTCTTCGGTGTTCCTAGACCTGCGCATGCACTCAAAGAAATATCAAATAACGAGAGCAAGCTCCCAAGCTTGACAACCGGCTACCGAATTCGGTCTAAACCAAATCCCCGGCAACGGCGCCAAAAACTTGTTCGCCCCTAAACGTGCGTGCAAATAAGCTTTAAATTTATAAAACTAGAATCAAGCAAGAGAACCCGCAGTGTACGGATCGACGTAGTTAAGCAAGAATTCCAGAGTATCGAACACAGGGATTTGGGGAGAATAAACTCGATCGTAGGTTATCAAGCAAGTGAATATAAGAGCTTTGCAAATTATTGGGGAAACAACAGTCCTAAAGATCCAGGTATCCAGCTGTGGCAATCGATTCAAGATATACTTAATGATATAAAGACAGAGTTGAGATATGCAAAGGTATGCTAATGTAAGGTAATCGTACGGTGAAGTTCCAAAAACCTTATATGACTCACCTACAAGACACTCTCTATACAGGTTGTTGAGGCTTCAATATAGAAAGGATTTAAAGGCAAGAATTAATGTCAAATACCCAAACTTGTAATCCAAGGATCAAGACTAACTAAATCGATTAAGGTTGTGACACTCACAATCGAGGTAGAGGTTGTTGAGGCTTCACTACCACCTAGAAAAGGCAAGCCTAAACTAAGTTAAAGCAAATCTTTAACTTTGGATTAAAGTAAAAGCAGGTTCGTAAACATAAGGGAAATTACGGGTGGATCTTGAGATTCCACGGTCGTGGAACTCAAGAACAAACCGTGATTTAGGGTTCGTCGACGATTCTCTCTAACTCTCAGAGTCTAATCTGTTTACGATCGATCTATCATCATCTAAGCCACAACTATCAACCCTTCACCTTAGAATTGTTAAGGGTTTTTAGCCAACAATCATCATTATGTTGTCAAATTCAAAGATTAGAAGATTGAAAGATGAAAACTTCCGAAAACTTCCAATAAACTTCAAACCAATCTCAAAGTCACAATCAAGAACGAATATCGTCAATAGATTCAGAATAAAGCAAACAAACACAATCTTAGGAAAGAAGGAAGAACGGGATGTCAATCCGTCTTCTAAATCAAACCTAAACAAGAAGAGAATTCTTCTTGCAATAGTCTTCCGAATCTTCGATCTTCCGTCAATCCGGAATTCTCCACAGAAATCTCCACCAAAAGTGCGAGATTAGGGCAACTCCAAGCGTAACGTGGAATACGTCTTTTGCAAGAATCGCCAAAAATCTCCAAGTCGCGGCGTAGGCGAAAAGTGTAAAGCGAAGGTCAGAAATACGTCTAAGCCAAGGTCTAAAGCGAGGTGATGGAATCTCCCTTCGTCCTTCCTTTTATAGGGCAAAATAAAATATCGGCCCGGCCCAATCTTCTGAAAGATCGTGGCTTAAAATGTGGCGAAAAGGATCGCCAAGATCACGGTCGTGGAAGGTTCCACGACCGTAATTTAGAACGTGGAAATCAACACGGTTTGAACCATAGATTCCACGACCGTAAAAGCTTCTGGAATGAACCACGCTTCTCCTGCAGGGTTCCACGGCCGTGGAACTGAACGTGGTTTGTAGTACGGCCGTATTTTAGAGCGTGGTTTAGGGCAAGAACGTGATTCTTCCCTAGCCTCGTGCATTCCTGAAGTTGACACTCATTTTGCTCCTAAGAATGTCCTCAATCCATGGACATACTCAATCAACTCATCTTTGCTAAATTCCATTCGGAAATGGCTCTCAATCACCTATAATCAACATAAAGCTTGTGTAGACATCTATATTGACAATATAGGCAAACTAGCTCACAAATGCAACAATGCTAAATCAAAGACTATCAATATGAATCAAATACACTTAGAAAACGTGCCTAAAATATCACAATATTTCATGCTAACAGGCATGTATGATGTGGGAGAGCCATGAAAGCAATACTTTGCATTCAAAGGAATAGAAAGAAATTGTAGGTTTGGGGAAGTCAATCATGATGATAAGTAACTCGGCACCATTCACATAGCCGGGTGTTTATGTCTTGCCAAAGTCGGATTGAGCGATATTCCTAGCGGATTATGGTATGTGCGCTAAGGGTTTGAGGCATCTCATAAAAATTGAGAAACGCCAATCTCCTAGGCTTCGGTTTTTGTTCACCTCTATCCATAACTCCAAAAGTAAAGTCGAAAAATGAAAAGAAGAGAGTGAAGCTCTAAGTTGAAGGTGTTGCGGAAACCGCAAGAGAAGAAGAAAAGGGTAGTTATCCACTTTCCCGGATTCATGCACCACATTCCTTAAAGTTTCCTTCCCTTTCCACATTCTAGACCTTTTCTTTGAAAGCCCTTAAGATCAAAAGAATGATATATGACTTGGTGATCTAAATTGAAGTTTCTTATGATTGATTTTGATAATGTTTGAAGGTTATGATGTTTACATGGAAGTTTGATTAATTCATGAGCTTTCTTTACTCTTTACTCTTTGATTAAGTGTATGAAAGTCTTATAAACGATTGAAGCAAGATTTGAGAATGATCTATTGATTAGAAAGCACATTCATCCAAAAGAAGTTTTGCTTTGAGAAGGTACAAGCAAGTGGCAAGTATGGGGTTATTTGTTAGCATGAAATATTGTGATATTTTAGGCATGTTTTCTAAGTGTATTTCATCCATATTGATAGTCATTGATTAAGCATTGATACATTTGTGGGCTAGTTTGTCTATAATGTCGATATAGAGATCTACACAAGCTTGATATTGATTATAGGCAATTAAGAGCTATTTCCGAACGGAATTGAGCAAGGATGGAGTTTGATGGAACATGTCCATGAATTGAGGACATTCCTAGGAGCTAAGGAAGTGCCAACTTGAAGAATGCACGAGACTAAGGAAGAATCACTTTCTAACCCTAAACCACGCTCTAAAATACGGCCGTACTACATTCCACGTTCAAGTCCACGGCCGTGGAACCATGGCAAGGGAAGCGTGGTTCATTCCAGCAACTTCTACGGCCGTGGAGGAGTTGTGTCAAACTGTGATGATTTCCACGCTCTAAATTACGGCCGTGGAACCCTTCCACGACCATGATCTTGGCGATCTTTTTCGCCACACTTTAAGCCACGATCTCCTACGCAATTGGGCCGGGCCGATATTTTATCTTACACTATAAAAGGACGGACGAGGAGAGATTCCGTCACCTTCGCTTACGCTTACGCTTACGCTTGGAATTGCCCTAATTTTGCATTTGGCGGAGATTGTGTTTGATAGATTTTTGCGCTTTGTCATTGGGATTTCCGGATTGACGGAAGATCGAAGATTCGGGAGATTGTTCGCAAGAAGATTTCGCTTCTTGCTTAGGTTTGATTTAGAAGACGGATTGACATCCCGTTCTTCCTTCTTATCTAAGATTTGTGATTGTTTGTGTTATTCCGAATCTAGTGACGATTATTGTTCTTGATTGTGGATTTGAGATTGACTTTAAAGTTATTGAAAGTTTTCGAAAGTTTCCATCTTTCATTCTTTTAAACCTTGAATTTGATATCAATATGACTATTGTTGGCTAAAAACCCTTAACAATTCTAAGGTGAAGGGTTGATAGTTGTGGCTTAGATGATGATAGATCGATCGTAAATAGATTGGACCCTGAGAGTTAGAGAGAATCGCCGACAACCCTAATCCACGATCTGTTCTTGAGCTTCCACGGCCGTGGAACTCAAGAACTACCCGTAATTTTGCGTTAAGTTACGAACTGGCTTTTACTTTAATCCAAAGTTAAAGATTTGCTTTAACTTAGTCTTGGCTTGCCTTTTCTAGGTGGTAGTGAAGCCTCAACAACCTCTACCTCGATTGTGAGTGTCACAACCTTAATCGGTTTAGTTAGTCTTGATCCTTGGATTACAAGTTTGGGTATTTGACATTAATTCTTACCTTATATATTGAACCCTCAACAACCTTTATAGAGAGTGTCTTTTAGGTGAGTCATATAAGGCCTTTGGAACTTCACCGTACGATTACCTTATATTAGTATACCTTTGCATACCTCAACTCTATCCTTATATCATTAGTATATCTTGAATCGATTGCCACAGCTGGATATCTGGATCTTTAGGATTGTTGTTTTCCCAATATTTGAAAAGCTTCTTACATTTACTCGCTTGATAACCTATAATTGAATTTGTTCCCCCCAAATCCCTGTGTTCGATACTCTGGAATTCTTGCTCAACTATATCGATCCGTACATTGCGGGTTCGCTTGCTTGATTTCTAGTTTTATAAATTTAAAGCTTATTTGCACGCACGCTAAGTGGCGAACATGTATGCAGGTCAGGGAACTCAAGGCCCCCACTAGATTTAGGAGAACAGATAACTTTCCAGGCCACCAAGGCATGCTTGCTATTCTCAACTCCCGACCAGAAATAAGATCGAATGATCCCGTTGATCATGCTAATGATCTTAGTTGGCAGCATGAACATGGTACTCAAGTAGTAGTTGATGGAGAAGAGAATAGATTTCACCAGCTGGGCTCTACCAGCATAGGAAAGGGTCCTAGCATTCCATGATTGCACACGTTTAGTTACCTTGTGGATCAAGGGAAGGTAGTCACGGATTAGTAGTCTACTACTCCCAATCGGAACACCCAGGTAGAGGAAGGGCAGGGTTCCAAGTTCCATTCCAGTGATGCTGATAGCGCGAGTGATATCATCATCTTTCATACCACCCGTGAAGAGGCGAGATTTAGATGGGTTGATCATGAGACCCGAGGCATCACCAAAGTCATCCAGTGCATCTTTCAGGATCTTTATGGAACAAAGATCACCTCTACGTAGCAGCAGGAGGTCGCCTGCAAATGCAAGATGGGTGATAGCTGGGGAGGTGCACTTTGGGTGATGGTTAAACTCCGGATTTGAAGTTTTTAACTGAAGCAGCTTGGTGAGGTATTCCATTGCAATCACAAACAGTGGTGGAGAGAGTGGGCAACCCTGCCTTAACCCACGACCTCCAGGGAAATGTCCACGAAGAGATCCATTCAAGTTAACTGAATATGTGGCAGTTGTGATACATTCTTTAATCAGACCAATGAATTGATCCGGAAAGTCCATCTTGTGTAGGCAGTTGATGATGAATTCATGACTAATTGAGTCAAGTGCTTTGGAAATGTCCACCTTCATAGCTGCCCTTGGTGAGATATGCTTCCTTCCATATTTGTTGAGTAATTCCTGGCATACAAGTACGTTGTGTTTTATAGATCTTTTGGAGACAAACACACTCTGGTTGAAGCTGGTGATTCTAGGAAGCAAGGCATTGATCCTCGTAGAGAGAATCTTGGATATTGTTTTGTATATTGTGTTGCAGCAGGAAATAGGCCTGAAATCCGATGGGGTAATAGATCTATCATGCTTAGCAATTAGAGAGATGGTAGCATGATTAATCTGCTTCAGCATTCTTCCATGAGTGAAGAAGTCTTGCTCTGCATTCATTACATCAGTGTTAACAATATCCCATGCGGCTTTGAAAAATTTGGAGCTGTAGCCGTCAGGGCCGGGTGCCTTATTGTCGCCAATACTAAAGAGAGCCTTTTTAATCTCCTCAGCAGAGACACTCAAGTTTAATGAAGCAGTCTCCTCTGGGGTAAGGGTTGGGAGGCTAACTTCAGGAAAGTTGACATGGTTTGGAGATCTGTTCTTGCTGAGCATATGCTTGAAGTGATTTACAAAGGCAAGGTCGATGGTTCCCTGATCATGAGTGATTGTCCCATCAGGAAGCTGTGCAGATTTTATGCTATTGGAGCATCTGCGTGATTTGATACTCCTGTAGAAGTATGCGGAGCATTGATCTCCATGGGCGATCCATTTGGCCTTGGCAAGCTGGGCCAGTGTAGTGTGTAGTTTATTATAGCTTCCCTTAAGAGCTTCCGTATGAATTCTCTCTTCTTCATGTAGCACAGCATCATGAGGGTTTGATTGGAGACGCGTCTGAATTTCAGTGAGTTTCTTTTGATTGTCATGGATACGTGAGTGTAGCTCTTCGAGTTTGACATTTGGAAATTTTTTAAGGAGAGGCTTAAGCAACTTAAGTTTCCTCGTGAGCTTGAACATTGGGTTACCATCAACTTCCACATCCCAAGCCTCTTTAACTGTGTCAAGGAAGGCCTCATGATCAATCCAGGCATTGTTAAACCTAAATGGGGCGTTTCTAGTGGACATAGTCTCCTCAGTGAAGAGTAGTGCCGGGGAGTGGTCAGAAATCTGGGCAAGATCAAAGTGAGCCTTCGAGTGAGGAAAGAAGGTGTGCCATGCGTCGTTGGTGATGATGCGATCCAGTTTACACTAGATCCTAGTTCCAACCTGTTTGTTATTCCATGTAAACTTGCATCCGGAGTAGTGATGATCATTGAGGGAGTTTTGCTCAAAGAACTTAGCAAGTTCCATCGAGGATTGTGAGATTGTTGGGATGTCATTAGAGATCTTTTCATCAGGAGCAAGCGTGACATTGAAGTCGCCCATGACAGCCCAAGGGATGGAGTGGTTAAGCAGCTTAATGGTATCAATTGTAGACCATAGATCAACACGTTCCTCAGGCGAATTATGCGCATAAACAAAGGAGTACTCAGCCAATATGGATTGATTGGGGTTTGATAGAGGGTTGGATATCTGGCAATGGATGATTTGATCGGTTTTAATGATGGGGTGAGATGAAGCCTTGCAAGGTTCCACCAGACCCAGATCCTGCAGTTGTGAGCTATGGATCCATTAGAGGTATGGCTCCAGAAGGGGAAGAGGGACTTTGAGATACGCTTCTCATTGTTAGCACGAAGCCTGGTTTCAAGTATGGCCAGGAGATCGAGGTTTTGCATCTTAGCAAGGTTTTGTATGGCTTTTTGCTTCACAGGGTCGTTAAGCCCTCTGATGTTCCATGTACAGGACCTAATTAACATGGAGATTTGTGGTGATGCCCATGGTTGCACTTGCATTCAGGGCTAGGTTAGGGAGGGTATTTTTGAGGTTAGAGTGTTGAAGGTGGGAGGTTTGAGATGATTCGACTCCAGGGATTGGAGGGGTCTCATTAGAGGGGCCTGGGACAATGTGACTGGTAGGTAAGGGAGTAGTGCTACACTCCCCAGCCTGATTGGAGGGATCGTTATGAGCTCCCTAGTGAGCATTTTGGTTTGTGGGATGATTGCACTCAGCTTGAGTAGCATGGGGACGGTTCAACAGGGGGTCCAAAGGTTTTGGGTTGATTCTGAAAGAGGCATGTGGGGTTGGGAGTATGGGGGTGGGGTCAGGATTAGGGTTTGGGAGCTTCTTTTTGGAATAAACATTTGCCTTTGTATTCAGATCAGGTTGTCCTTCCGTACGCACGTAGGGTTTCTTGCAGTTGTGCCCAAAGATCAGACATGTATCACATCTTGGAGGGAGCCATTCAAAGGTTATTTTTTGGGAGTACGAGACCCCATTTGGTCCTGTCAGTGTGACCTCCCTCAGTAGTGGGCGTGAAGCCTGAATCTCAACCAGAAGCCGTGCAAATCCCAACCGATCCTGATTTGCTGAGCATGTATCCGTTAGTATTGTGTTGCCAATTGATGAGCCTATTTTTGCAAGCATGTTCTGAGACCAAAACCGGTAGTCCAATCCATGAAGTGTTATCCAGATTGGTATGGAGCTCATGCTAGAGTAGTCGAGCGGCAGATCCGTTGTCCATCTCTTGAGTAGCATAGTTGATGAGCCATTCAAAATTCAAGGACTACCCGCCAGTATTGCATTTAGATCTTCTTCATTAGCAAAGTGAAACACAAAAATCCCATTCTCATTGCGTAAGATTTTTGGCTTCGTGATTGAGCACCAGTTATCCGTGACAAACTTACCCATACGTTGGTACGAGATTGGGCTGCCCAGAGGGAAACCAACAAGTGAAAGGTGCCACTTCTTGGTAGTTTCATCAATATCCTCATCAGTGAAAGGAATCAGTCCAGTTTCGAGCCCTGGGGTGAACGACAGTGGGACATGATTCCAACCGACATTCTTCATCAGTATGTCCCTGTAGTTAATGCTCGTGCCCACTTGTGCGACTTTTGGTAAAGCACGCCCAGGAGGGAGGACTGCATTAAAAGTTGCATGGGGATCTAGAGAGTCGGATAGCGAAGGGTCAGGAGATGGAGGGTCAGGCGTGCAAACAGCCTCGGGAATAGTTGGGGTAGTCGAACTGGCAAGTAAGGGGGCCGAGGGGTCGGACTCATTCGCCATTGGGACATGAGTGCGTGGTGTGGTGCTAGCGTTTCCACTAAGAACTAGCGAAGTACCCTGGCTAGATTCCAGGAGGTGTTGTATCTGCTTGGGTTCCAGAATATTAGTACCAGTTCTTGCACCAGTCGAGGGGGCCGGAGAAAGGTTTTGTGTTTGGTGACTAAGAGGTGCGAATAGAATGCTGGAGGAGAGTGGTATAGGGTCATTTGGTTTAGGGTTGAGACGCCGGTTATTAGTACGTATCAGGTCATCGGGTATTGGCTCGAAAGGGGTTTCTGGTGAGTGAGTGTTAGGAGAACTATGAGTTTTGCTTGGTGAGTTGTTTTGATGGGTGGAGGGTCGATGTAGTTCGGATAGCTTGATGGAGTGTTTGCGTGATCTTCTTGAACCAGCCATGCCGCTCAACGGGGTGGGGAGGGTGGGGGGAGCCGCCGGGAGGCAGCTTTGGGGTGGTGCAAGCTAGGCTTGCACTGGAAGCGATGAGAGAGAAGAGAGCTTTTGGTGGTGCACGATGGAATGTTCTTCACAAGAAGAATTCAAAAACCAAATTGTAAGCAATTACAGTTAAGGATTTGCGCAGGATTAATTTGGAAGAGGACGACTCTTAAGATCTGGACGATGTAGAAGATGAAGATTTCATTCTATAAGATGCAATTCCTTCTGAAAATTGTAAAACACAATCGAAAATTTCCGATCGGGTAAAAGAAACGATCACGACAATACTCTCAAGTCGACGTTACAAAAGAGGGAAAAATTTGCAGAATCAACGTTGTAGAAGGAACTGTCATATATTTTTCCATTGATGACGATCCTAATCAAGAGATTAGGACATAAAAGGGATAAAATTGACCATATCTTTTTTATTTCTTATTTAATCTTTTTGTAAGAAATAACATGAGTCTATTTTAACTCACTAGAAATATATGTGCTTTGATTATGATCATCTATATAATAATAACCAACAGGCCTATATTTACCAAAAAAATATATTGCCAATATAACTATATAAAAAATATGTTTAAATAAAAAATAAACTCATTAATATAATTTTACAAAGCTTCAATAAATTTCGTTTTTAAAATATTAAAAAAATGAAGCACTTACTAAAAATAGTTGGATATGAATGAGATGCGTATTGTTGGGGCTGCTTTGGTCATACATAGCATGGGGGACGACGGTGGCGCACACTACCAAACTACTCTTCACTCTATCATCAACTTTTATTTATTTTATTAATTATATATAGAAATTTGTGAAGCGGACAAACGTCATTAAACAGATAAGTAAATAAAATTTAGTATATACCACATCGACTACCTAAATTACGTTTTATGGAAAATGAGATGCCTTCATCTCTTTTTTGTTTCATAAAAGAGACCTTTATTTTCATTTCATCAAACAGTGACCTACAGTTACTGGCTTTATATTTTTAGTAAATATTTAAAAGCAGTATTTTTTTTTTTTTTAATATCTGCAACAACCGTTCTCATAATTTGCAATATAATAAAAGCACAAAGAGTGGATGGCATTGCACCAAAAAGGTTATCTTATCTATTGACACACTGTAGTGTACGGCAATCAGAAGAAGAGTACCAAAAAAAAATCTATCAAAATTTAAAATTATATTATGTAAATTGATGATGGCTCGTCTAAGCGTGCGTTTAGATATGTATAGCAAGCTAGGTACAAGGCTTGACCATCAGTTACTTATATGCACGTTTAACTTATACACTAGTAGTAGTAGTAGTAGAGCAAGTAGATCGTATCACAAGCATCCGCCTATAAATATGCATACTCATCTGCAATTACAACACATGATCGACGATGGCCATGGGAATCCCGAGCTCGCTGGTGGTGGCACTCTTGTTGGCGATGGTAATCCCGACTCCGGCAGAACCCCAAGTGCCGTGCTACTTTGTCTTTGGAGACTCCTTGTCGGACTGTGGCAACAACAACAACCTTGACACGCTGGCCAAAGCTAATTATTACCCTTACGGCGTCGACTTCCCTGCTTCGGTCGCTACCGGACGATTCACTAACAATAAGACTTTCGTTGATGTTCTAAGTAAGTCCACCTCCTACATTCCATTTATCTTCTTCTACGTGCATGCGTCACTGTCACGCTGAGTATGAAAATACACCATGTTGACAATATGACAATATGTGAACTTAACATATAAATGCTAGAACTACTCCTTTTATTGTCAATTTGTTTTAGAATGACCTCCGAAAAACTTGTGTGGAGGTTTATCGGATATAAAAAAACGTTTATAATAATATTCTTAAAGTCGAGCTGACCGGATACTAATGTCAGAGCTTGAAATATATGGTGTAACTACGACATTTCTATCAAATATAAAACAAACATAAACAAGATTTTATGTAAGTGAAGTCAATATATTAAATTTCACTGTACGATCAATTTTATAGATCAATGATTAGATTTGATCTATTCACTCAATCTGTTAAACATAAGATTTGATTCGTATTTATTTATTTAATTTTGAATTGATTAGAACGGATATATTTAAATCCACCGTTTACGTTAAATCATGCAAAAGATTGATTTGTTTTACCAGAGCGTAATACATCCTGAATCTGGGAAGCGAGTGGTTCTAAAAAAAAGATAAACATTATTATAAAATAAAATATTAATTTTATTAAAATTGAATTAATACAAGAAACCGAATAGTTATTAACATTTTGAATTGATTACAACATATAGATACTATCTATAAGATTCACTTTGTAACTAGTAATCAAACTGATTTTGTACAGTAAAAACATTTAAGGCTGCCTTTTTGGAACATTTTTGAGTTTACATACTAAATACTTCCTCCTTACCAAAAATTATAGGGTTAATTTGGTTAATAGACTTTTTTGAGTTTTACTTTTAGTAATTAGGCCATTTAATTTAGGGCAATTTTGGTAAGGCCTTTTTGAAAAACTATAGTTGTAATTAGGCTTTTTAATGTTTCAATTAAGTAAATATAGCCCAACTTTTTGTATTTATTCTCAAAATCTACACACTCTTCTTTCAAAGGGTACATTTACTAAAACTAAAACTCAAAAAAGCCTACTAAACCAAATTGTTTCAAAATTATATAAGAAACAAAATAAAGGTAATAAATATAAGTGTAATTTTTAAGAATAGTAAATGTATACTTTTTGTTTTTAGAAAATTTTAATATTAAATGTTTTTGTATGGATAATTATTTTGAAATTTTTTTAAAACCTAGATGGACAATTATATTGAAAGGGAGGTAGTAGTAATTAAGGTAAAATATTTCACAAAACATTCTAAATTTCATAGAGAAATTAGTTTAGAATATAGTCATTTATTTATATTACAGTACTAATTAGAAAATGAAACAATTTAGTTATTAATCTTTTTCTAATTTTGTATTTAGTAAATGTACAGGGTGTGTAGAGTTTGAGAATAAATACAAAAGGTTGGGATATGTTTACTTAATTGAAACATTAAAAAGCTTATTTACTACTATAGTTTTCAAAAAGGTCTAGTTACCAAAATTGCCCTTAGAAAATTAGCAACTATCAATACACAAGTCTCTCGTTAACCAAAAAAAACACTAGTCTTTCGAATGCTCACCATATTAATTTTTTTTATTATATAAAATAGCTAAAAAAAGGCTTTCCTACACCAATTTTTTCAAAAATAATGCATTTAAAGTATGACCTTTTTATATATATATATATATATATATATATATATATATATATATATATATATATATATATATATATATTATGAACATATAATAAATATTATTTTAACAGTAAAATATTGCCCTTAGAATTGAAGCATCTAAAAACACCCATACATACATGGTCATAGATCAATATCAAACAACTTGCAATGGTATACGTAATGTGGCCAATAAAATAATAATAATAATAATAACAATAATAAAAATAATAATCAATTATATCTTACTAAAATAAATTACACTTGGACCATATGTCACGTTCATAGTATGCTACCTATGACTTTTTCTAATTATTCACAGAAATGCCACAATAAATATTTACACATTTATCTTTTTTATTATAAAATAATTATTATAAGAATTAATGAACATTAACATGCCACCTCACGTCCTAAATATGTTACTAAAATTCTTTCGACTTAATTACAGAATTGTGATATTATTCTTACAAATTTACCAATAATTCTTTTATAAGAAAATTGATTTTAAATTAACAAACAATCAACACATGACATCAACTTTAACCGAAAATATATTTATATAAATTAAAAGAATTAAAATATGTCTACTATTAGGTTAAAATTTAAGATTACTATTACTTGAAAATGCCATTTAGTTAAAATATCATTCTATATCATTTAAATTTCTTTTTTTTATATCTAAACAAAATAATTATCTTTCTTTTTTATACATTAATTTTTAACAAACGTTTGAGCACACTTTTTTTTTAATATGTATGCAATTAATTGAGACACATATATCCTAAATGGCAGCGGGACTTCTGGGATTCGATCGATTTATTCCTCCCTTCAACAAAAATTTGAGCATAGCAGAAGCGAGTAACGGTGTTAATTACGCATCAGGTGGTGCTGGAATTCTATACGAAACCGGGCGGATAAATCTGGTATATGACTAACAAAATACTAATCGTTTTGTTGTGTATACTCTGAAAACAATTTGTATGTAACATGTGTAGGGTGAAGTGATAAGCTTCTACGAACAAATAAAAAATCATCAAAGTATTGTGGCAAAGTTTGGTAACAAAGTTAACGTGAGCCAGTGCTTGTACACTATCAACATCGGCAGCAACGACTACATCAACAACTACTTCAACAATCAAAGTTACCCTAGCAGCCAAGTCTTTACTCCCACGCAGTTTGCTTCGCTCCTCGTCTCCAACTATCGAGCTTACATAAAGGTGTTCATACATACCTACATTACATTACCGTAACAAAGTTGAATGACCCTGTCACTAAATTTGTTGTTGTACGTATGTAGTTGTTATACGGACTTGGGGCAAGGAAGATAGCGTTCTACGTGTTGTCACAAATAGGATGTACCCTCGGAGAAATTGCCGCATTTAACGGCACCGGGTGCATTGCAAGCGTCAACGACGCAGTCGCAATTTTTAACAGTCAGTTGGTTCCGGTCATCACTCAACTCAATCAACAACTTCCCAACGCTAAGTTCACTTACATAAATTCTACTGCCGTTGAAACTTCCGCGTTTATAAGTATGTTTTTGGTGAGGCATAATTTACACAAATATAATTTAAAATTTATTTAAACATGAATGTGATGGTATGTGTTGCAGGTGCGGGTGTTACGGTGTTCAACGCAAGTTGTTGTACGCCAAGGAGCGACGGACAATGCGAGGCTGGGACGACACCGTGCTCGAACAGGAACCAACACTACTTTTGGGATCTATTTCATCCTACGGATACAGTAGTTAAGGTTGTCGGAGGCAGGGCTTACAAGGCCGAGAGCACAGCTGAGGCCGTCCCCTACGACATCGAGACGCTAGTCAAACTCTAGCGCAAACTTGCACATTCATGAGCCTTTCAATAATCTCACTAATAGTATAAATAATCGTATGTGTAATATAACACGTACGTCTGCATTGTCATATTATATTCTATTGTCACACCAATGAATTATGAAGGTCTTCTTCCAAGCTGATATATATTGACCTTTATTATAAAGTTGTTATGCCAATTTTAGTTCATTTTATGTTCCATTGGTGAATATATCGATTACCATTGTGATACAATGTTGAACGGTAACCATATGTTATATAAACCATACGAGGCCCAAAATTTTTGGGGGTCTGTTCCGTCATATCAACTCACACGTTCTATTAAACGGCCCTGTTAAAAATGTATACGTATGTTATAAAAATTACTATTGATATTAATGTTAAATTAGCGTGTCTTCGATCATAATAAAATGGAGAGAAGTCTTGTTTTTCTCGTAGCTTGTACTTGCTTGAGTCGTTCTGTTTATGTCTTCAAGTTGGTGCCGTCTTGCATCGATAACAAGCCTCCATCATTGTTCCTAGGTGTACATTGAAGAACCGTATAGGTGAATAATAAGGATATAAATACCCTAGAGGGGGTTGAATATAGTATGAGAACTTTTCGCAATATCTTATATCAAGGCTTTGAAACTGATTTCAAGGCCTTGAAGTCAATCTGTGCGCCTTGTGACAAAACTAGTTTTCAAGGCATTAAAAGAGTTTTCAAGGCCTTGACTTTAAAACCTGCAAAACAACGTTAGTCACAATTTAAGCGAGATAAAGTGCGGAACTAAAAGATTTACACGGTGTTATGTTTACGTAGTTCAGCTCTAACACCCTACGTCTCCGGCTCAAAGAGTCCTAGATACAAATGCTACAATCTAGTCAACTCTAACCTAGCAATACTAGCTTAGTTACTTCGCAGAGTAACCCACACTCGAGTATAACACTCTCTAGGTATTCCAATGAAGCTCTAGTGTTGTTCTCACTCTAAGGATGTAAACTTTTCTAAGCTAAGAGTAAGAAAAACTTTTGGAACAAATGAAGATGTTTTGATCGCTTGAAGATTTGGATTATTTCCGTGTATGCTTGTTGTTGTTCTCTTCAATCGCCATCTTCCTTTATAGTCTTCTATGGAGAACTTCTTAGCCGTTGTAACGTTATTCTTTCTCCATGGAAAACGGTGCTTGGCTGAGGTAAAGTAGCCGTTCTAAGATCTTCTATCTTCTACTTCTTTTCTTTGACACGCGTTGGGAATCTTCATCTTCGTGATCTTCTCCTGCTTTGAAAACACCGTTGAAGATCTTTGTTTGTTAAAGATCCTAGATCTTCTCTTGGATAGCCTTTGAAGATTTCCCTTAAATTTGAGATCTTCTTGTGTGGAATCCGTGTGGAAGATTTTCTCTTATCCTCTTGCGTCTTCGGTTAAGATCTTTGTGAGATCTTTTTGTTGTGGCCGAGATCTTCTTGTTTAAAATCATTTGAAGATATTCTTTGTTGACCGAGATCTTCTCCTTGAGAATCTTCTCAAATCTTCTTGTTATCCATGGTAGAGATCTTCGTTTTGGTTGTTAAGATATTCAAATCTAGTATTCGAAAGCCTTTAGCCAAATTCTCCTTTGTAATGCTTTTCAAGGCTTCCACATTTGTCCTTTGAAATGTGTTCCAAGGGCTCCGTGCTTGTCCTTTGTAATGTGTTTCAAGGTTTGCGTTCTTCCTTTGAAATGTTTTTCAAGTTCTGCACACATTTAACCAACACAAACCAAAGCATGCAATCTAGAAATATAATCGATATTTGTTAGTTTATAAAACCGCATATAAATGTTAAGTCTTCCATCATTCACATAAACAATTTATAATCAAGGTGGAGTTATCAATCTCCCCCTTGATGGAAGACAAAACAAATATCGTACTTGCATTCAATGTTAGACATATACATGCAATAATATCGAAAAATGCAAAATGTAGAAATGTCGGATCAACAAACATTGAACTATCCCCCTTTTTCTTTCAACAAGGAAGAAAAACATTAAAGTACAGGAGTTTAGAAGTTACAAACCAACAAAGTATTTCCAAAAAAAAAATAGTTTAAAAAGCAAAGTCCCATAAACTTCATTCAAGGCCTTGAAGTCAAAATCAAGGGGTCTTTGAAATCCATGTCAAGGCCATGACATCCATTTCAAGGCCTTTAAAGTCTGTTTCAAGACTTTGAAAATCACTCCGGATTATCCTCATAAAACTTCTTCCGCCATCTGGATTATGCTGATCCTTTGCTCATGTCCTGATATTAGCTCTAATCGTCGTTTCCTCTCTTCAAGGCGTTATTGGCCACATCGTATTCCTCGGTTGTTAAAACGGTAGACTCAACGTGTGTGGGGTAGAGGATGTGTTTGTTTTCCACGCTGCGTTTACAGTTCATGATCATGTTCTCAACTTTTTCTTGAGTGTGTTATACAGCATCTTCGGTCAAGGGCATAATTTTGCCAGTGGTGGCAAGGGTAAGAGCGTTCAGGAGTTACATTTGGTTGATCTTCGCATGCATCACCGACATAACCTCATGGATGGCATCCATTCTTCTCATCATATCCAGTTGGAAGTCATCCATTTATCTATTAAGAGAACTCAATTATAGCTTAAATCCATCCAGCCTAGTCTTAAAGACATAATGAACTATAAGAGCAATAGGGGATGGTGTCACAACAATTGCCTTGCCCTTTAAAGTCCATACTCCGACAAGAGTCTTTTCAACCCCTAATATGTCCAAGCACTTTTCATCTATTTTTCCAATCAACATTTGTTGATCCTCAGTGGAGGTGTCGATGGAAAAATGAGCAAAAATCTTAGGCAGTAGTAAGGCAAAGGGATGACTCGGGTGGAGTTTATGGTGTGGACCATGTGGTTCAGGATTAGGTTAGGCAAGTCAGCATCCAACACATACAAAATCAAGTAGATCAGCTCTAGAGTCTGATATGTCAACAGTTCCCTTCAGTTAGCTCGGGGAATTACACACCTAACCAAAACTGTAAAAACAATCTTGGAGTCTAGGGTTATGGAGGTGTGGGTGAGCTGTCGAGACTTGGAGTTTGGGACCCGAAATTTCTCCTTTACAGGCCTAATACTCTCATATCTGGATGGGTGTTGGAGGGAAGTATTTGTACGAAGCCCTAAAATCTCGCACAGGACAGTAGGAGTGAGAGAAATTGACGTACTTTTAACTATTGTATCAAGGGTGAGGGTCACCTTTTCTCATTTTTTTGAGAGGTTGACATAGAACAACCTTGTGATTCGTGTGAAAGTCGTTTCTCCTAGGTTGAGGACTTTCTAGATGGAGCAATTTATGAGCATTGAAACGCATGGAAGTTAAAGCGTCTCTAGGAACTCCATGTCGACCAAATCGCACATGCATAGTGGGCGATTGTGAAACTCGTCCAACCATGTTCCGGTGGCTTTGAAGTTGATGAACTAGGTTGTCGGTGGCCTAGTGTGAGGTGAGATCTCAACATCCTCCGGAAAGTGTGGCTCTTCGGATGCGGAGGACATATGGGTTGTTTTTGCTTTGTAAATGCGTTGAAGAAGGAAATAGATAAAGGTGGAAGGGAGGATTGTAATTAAAGGGGATATGTCAAATCAATTTATGGCTCATCGAGATTTTGAGAAAATCAAGGTCTTGAAAATCAAAAATGATTTGCCTCCTATCATAATAAATCACAACCAACTTTTAAAAAGATTTTAATTTTGAAAATAAAATTTTGGTGAAAATCTTTTGAAATCATTTTAAAAAATTCTTCTTTAAAATGATTTAATGATCAATTATCTAAAAAAATAATAACAATTAATCTGATCCGTGATTATCAATATAGTCCTTGAAATCCG
The DNA here is from genome assembly GCA_033239125.1 of Fagopyrum homotropicum. NCBI lineage: Eukaryota > Viridiplantae > Streptophyta > Magnoliopsida > Caryophyllales > Polygonaceae > Fagopyrum > Fagopyrum homotropicum. Next base: position 50,094,848 of record BSWB01000007.1, on the reverse strand, counting down.
TTTTAAGACCTTGGATTGCATTTCAAGGCCTTGAAATGGAAAAGTAGATTGCATTATATGGAGGAAATAAAACGATTTACTCCCCCTAAATTAATATTTCCTTGTTCAACATACCAAGCTCCAATCTTATAAAATTGAATCAATCTTCAGGTAGAGACTTAGTAAAATATCTGCAAGCTGCAAGTTAATCGAGATAAAAGGTATCGAAACATCACCTTTTTCAACATGATCACGTATGAAGTGATGTCTTACATCAATATGCTTTGTTCTTAAATGCTACACAAGATTTTTAGTAATAGAAATAACAATAGTATTATCACATTTAATCAGTATACCTTTGATATCAAAACCAAGATCACGAAGTTGTTGAGCTATCCATAAAATTTGTGCACAACAAGCTCTAGCAACAATATATTCGACTTCGGCTGTAGATAGGGTGACATAACTTTTCTTCTTCGAGTGCCAACTGATTAAAGATAACCCTAAGAATTGGAAACATCCAGAAGTGCTCTTTCTATCGACCTTATAGCCTGCAAAGTTAGCATCTGAATAGCCAACTAGGTGAAACGAGTTTTGACGTGGATACCATAACCCTAAGTCCTTAGTGCCATTGAGATACCGAAATATCCTTTTCACAACTATCAGGTGTGACTCTTTGGGATCAGCTTGAAATTTTGCACACATGCACACACTAAACATAATGTCAGGTCGACTAGCGGTTATATATAACAAAGAACCGATCATACCTCGATACTCCTTTTGTACAACACTTTTACCGTTCTTGTCTTGATCAAGTGAAAGTGTGGGACTCATAGGAGTTTTTGCTACCGTGGATTGATCTATTTTATATTTCTTGAGCAAGTCCTTGGTATACTTGCTTTGATTAAGAAAAATTCCTTTCTTTGCTTCTGTGACTTGAAGACCAAGAAAGAAATTTAACTCTGCCATTAAGCTGATCTCGAATTCCCTACACATAATATCTATAAATTCCTTGTATAGAGAATCGTTAGTAGCACCAAATAATATATCATCAACATAGATTTGTACTACTAAAAGAGCGTTGCCTCTGGTTTTGACAAACGAAGTTTTGTCAATCAAACCTCTTTTGAAATCGTTTTCAAGGAGATACTTAGACAATCTTTCATACCAAGCTCGAGGAGCTTGCTTAAGACCATAAAGAGCTTTGTCCAATTTAAAAACATGATCAAGAAATTTATCATTTTCAAAACCAGGAGGTTGAACAACGTAGACATCTTCTTCTAAGAAGCTATTAAGAAAAGTACATATAACATCCCTTTGAAAGAGCTTTATGTTCATGAAGGATGCAAAAGCAAGTAGCATACGTATGGCTTCTAACCTGGAAACCGGAGCAAAAGTCTCTTCATAATCAATACCTTCTTCTTGGTTATAGCCTTGAGCTGCAAGTCGTGCTTTATTTCGAATGACTTTACCATTTTCATCCAACTTGTTTCGAAATACCCATTTTGTGCCAATAATGGATTGTTGCTTAGGTCTAGACGTGAGAGTCCAAACTTTGTTTCTCTGGAATTCATTCGGCTCATTTTGCATGGCCATGATCCAATCAGGTTCTTGAAGTGCTTGAACGTAGTTCTTCAGCTCTACAAGAGACACAAATGCAGAAAAAGCACACAAATTGTTTACCCTAGATCGGGTTTACACACCTGTTTTTGGATCTAAGATCACATTCTTCTGTGGGTGGTATGAAGAATGTTGAAACTTTATCCTTTTGAAGGTTGGAACAGATCTTGAAGATTGAGGCTCGTTTGCTCGACTAGATTCAGGTACCGCTGGATTATCGCCTTTGAATCCTATGTCAAGGCCTTGAAGTTGGGTTTCAAGGCCTTAAAACTGACTTCCAGTAGTGTTGTTTGTCGTTTCAAGGTATTGAAGATGCGTTTCAAGGTCTTGAGATTGTTCTATGGTATCTTGAATATGTTCTTGCATATTATGTTCTTGAGCTTTAAGATCTTCTCCATCATGATTATGATCTCCATGTTGATTAAGATTCAAATCTGCAAAACATTCACAAAAAAGTACCATCCTTTCTTTCATAAAAAATAACATGTATACTTTCCTCAACAGTTTTGGTACGTCTATTATAAATATGATAAGCTTTGCTAATTGAAGCATATCCAATGAAGATAGCTTCATCAGTACGTGCATCAAACTTACCAAGGTTGTCTTTGCCAATATTTATGGACAAAACACGTACATCCAAAGGGTTTAACATAGAAAATATTAGGTTTTCTTCCTTTAAAAAGTTCGTAAGCAGTCTTTTTCAAAATATGGCGAATTAAACATCTATTCAAGATGTAATCAGCCATGTTAACAGCTTCAGCCCAAAAACTTTTTGGCAAACTATTTTCTAAAAGCATAGTCCTAAACATGTCCGCTAAGGTGCGATTCTTACGTTCAAGAAGCCCATTTTATTGAGGTGTTCTAGGAGCTGAAAAGTTGTGTGAAATACCATATTTTGCACATAACAAATCAAACTTGAGTTGGTTAAATTCCCTACCATGATCGCTTCTAATAGAGATGATATGTAGGTTTTTCCAAGTTTGCAATTTTTTACAAAGTTTTGAAAACTCAAACAAAGCTTCAAATTTTTCCCATAAGAATGAGATCCATGTAAAAACGAGAAAAATCATCCACAATGGCAAAGATGTATTGTTTTCCCTTAGGAGATTTGACACACATAGGACCACATAAATTCATATGTAAGAGTTCAATGGGTTAAGAAGAACTTATAACCTTCTTTGGTTTGAATGAACCTCTTGTTTGTTTACCTTGTGTACAAGCCTTACATAGTTCATCTACCTTGAAGTTTAGGTTTGGTAAACCACATACCAAATTCTTTGAAAAAAGTTTCTTCATCGTATGCATGCTTACGTGGCAAGTTTTCTATGCCAAAGCCTTGGATCGTCAGTCAAGGCCTTGAGACACGTTAGCTTAGTTCCTGAAACTTGGTAAGTGCTCATTGAATAAACATTATTAGATCTAGGAGCAGTAAGTACGATATCTCCCGATATTTTATCTTGAACTTCACATTTATCTGAATCAAAAATCACCTTGTTGCCTTTATCACATATTTGGCAGATACTAAGCAAGTTATGTTTAAAACTGTTAACAAGATAAACATCATCAATAAAGTTAGATGAATTATAACCGATTTTACCAATGCCAATGAAGTTACACTTTCCTTTATCACCAAGCGTGATGGTTCTAGATGATTGCTTCTTTAAATCTGAAAATAGTGAGCTTTTTTCACTCATATTTTTTGAGCAACCACTATCTAATATCCATTTATATATGCTCTTTAACCTTGGTGGTATTCTGCAAAACAGCAAACTTCAACTTTTCCGGGTAGACCAAATGACGTATTTTGGTCCATATTCAGGTTCAATCATGTTTGGTGGTCTAGTGCCTTTAGGAACCCATATTTGCTTAACTTGTTTCCTTAGACATAGATGATAAGTGTTTCTAATGATGTAAGGATCATTTCTTCTATAAGGACATGTTGAGTTTGCGCGACCCTTTTTACAATAATAGAAACATGTGGGCATGTGTATACTTCCTTTAGCTTCAACAAATGTGGTAGTTGTTTTTCTAGGAAAACTTACGTGATAATCTATACTATTCTTGTTAAGAGAGGATTGTTGTTCACCCATCATCCTTTCGAGATTGACTTTTGGACAAGTGAACTGAATAAATTCAACCTTCTGGTCTCTACACGTCATAGTTAGATCAAACTTCTCTCTCTCTAGATCAATATAGTCTTGATGTAGAGAAGATTGATTGCCCTTGAGAATCACATTTTTTGATTCCAAGGCCTTAATATTGTCATCAAGGTCTAACTTTTGAGTGATAAGATTTTCAATTTCCAGAAACATTTCACTTAGTCGTTTCTCTTGTTTGAGAAGTTTTTATCTTAAGGAACCTATCCTTACACTATGTTCTTTATCAAATATGATAATGTCTTTAAGAAATTGTGTGAGTTCTAGGTTGGATTGCGACATAATAGTACTTACCACACCATCAACATACAAGTTTGGATCCTCTTCATGATCGGCCATTAAGCACAAGTTTGCTTGTTCTTTTCCGTCTTCTGACTCATTTGTCGAATTTGAGTCACTCCACGATGCTACCATAGCCTTCTTCTTTCGATCATTCTTCCTAAAGTTTTTCCTCTTCTTTTGTGGACAATCCTTTACGAGTATATATTCAAGTTTTTATCCGTTTAAAAAAACAAAATATTCAGTTTTTGTTTAGCCAAAAAAAAAAGAGATGAGTATATATTCAAGTTCTAGTTGTTTGTATGTGTTTTTTTCAGTTTCAAGATTGAAGACCGAAGATTGTGAGTTATTCCCAAACTACATTGAAGTCAAAACTTCATCCTCATCCTACCCTCTACCATTTACTTGACCTTAATTTTTGGTTATAATTTTTTATTTTATAAGTTCTTGTTTTTGATTGACAAAGTAGGTGAGTTTAGTTTTGTCTTGAAACCTTTTAGCATCACTTTAAATGTCTTTTCCCTTTGAGATTAAGGTCGGAATTATTTATGGTTGTAGCTCACAAACACATTGATTTGTGCATTTTTTTGAGATTCCCACTTGAGATTGCAGAAGAACCTCGCAAATCGGATGAGATAATTTGAAGGTAACGTAGGCAGTGAGGTGATATGGGGTGTTCGTCCGTGTAGTTTGTCCCGATCTTTCAATACCTAAAGACTCGATAAAAAGACAATAAAAAGAAAGAGATATGGAAAGAAGATGATTTGATGGTGGGAATGGATCAGTCGTTGGATAGATCAAGGTTGAACCCTAAGCAACGACCTGAAAGCACAAAAGGACACGATCGGAAGGATCACACAAATACACAACCAACGAAGTTCCGTAGTCCCTTCCGCTACAACCAAACAAAATAGGTGTTCTAAAAGAAGCACCCGGATGATTGCTTGTGGGTAGTAGAAGCACCTTGCTCCGCCGTGGAAAGTAGAACACACTAAAACAAGTCAAAGAGAGTTGTGAGCAATACGTCTCTTACTCAGGTTGCTCTCCACATCTGGAGACGACGGTAGACACCGCAAAGATAACACAATGTGTTGAACAAATGTATTTATTTTAAGATGAAAAATAAGAGGCACGAACTCCCTATTTGTAGGGTGTAATTCGGCCATGGGCTTCTAGTAAATTGACCCAAATAATCGTACTTTATCTAGAATAAGATATGATCTTGATCTAAAAATATTAATAAATAAGATCAATCTTCTAGAAGAAGGATCTTATAAGGCTTGGGGATAGAACAATATGATTCCTAGTATATCTTTAAGTTTCCTTATTAGAAATTTTAATTACTTGCAAAGGAAATAAGTAAAATAACTTTGGCTGAAAATAACATTTAAAGCCCACAAAATTAACCCATAATTAAAGATGTTTTTATGGGCTAGAAAACAGTAAAACAAGGGACGAAGATCAGCTCTTTAATTTGTCCCTCCATATATCCATGCATGGTTTGCCCGTCAATGAAAGTGTTGATGCATGACTGGCCCGCTCCGACGTTGCGTGAGTATGGAAGTTCCGATGTATGTGCACAACCGATCTCATCCTTGTGTATGTTCTTTTTCCTCTTTGTATGTACGAGGTTATACAATTTTTCATGATCCTCTAGATAAGTATAGGATTAATCCATCCTCTATTCCTTTCACAATTATATTTGCATGGGAAAGTTGGTTTCATGCATGCATGGATCTTGTCATCTTCCGTCTTCAATAAATGGCCTTCACTTCTTCATTAGGAATAAACTTCCTTTCCTTCTCAAGGATGATCATCACCTTCTTTCGAGAAGTGGTCTTCATCTCCCTTTTGGGAATGGTCTGAGAAGTGGTCTTCATCTCTTTTCTAGAAATGTTCCGAGAAATGGTCTTTGTCTCCTTTCTAGAAATATTTGTCATTCTTCTACTGGAAAGAGTTTTCATTTGTCTTTTTGAAATGACTTTGATCATTCCTCTTCTCCCCCTTAAAATATTCTTCATTCCTCACCTCCTAGCTTTCATAGTCATGGCCTTGAAGCACGTTAGTTCCAAAGATGCTCCATTTTAAGAATTGTCCGAGAAGTGGTCTTCATATCCCGTCTAAAAATGTTCCGAGAAATGGTCTTCATCTCCTTTCTAGAAATGTTCTTTATTCTTCTATTGGAAAGTGTTTGCATTGGTCTTCTAGAAATGACTTTGATCCTTCTTCTTCTCCCCCTTAAAGTGTTCTTCATTCCTCACCTCCTAGCTTTAATAGTCATGGTCTTGAAGCGCGCTAGGTCCGGAGATGCTCCTGCATCATGAGGTGTAAATGAGAGAAAAATCATTAGTGGGTGATTTCGATTTTTAACTAACTTAACGTATGTGTTTTATATACTTGTTTGTTTCTTTTATAAGGAAGGTCAAGAATGATAGCCCCACAACACAACATGATGAAGGAATGGGGGATGAACCAACAAAGACTAGAAACCCTCTTTTTTTTTCTTTTTTTTTTTGAAAAGTTATTATATTGAACCTGAAGAAGAATTTACAAGAAGTCTGCTAGACAGATGGAGTACAAAAGAAAAAGAAACTCGAAGTTACATTAGGTGAATGCCGAGGAGGTTGGCCCAGTTCATGGTTCGAGTGGATCTATCCTTCCAGTGGTGAGAGAAGTAGTTTTTTGTAGTTTGGATGATGTTGTGGGCGCAAGAGATTTTGAGGGTGACTTTGTGGTTGTAGATGATGTCATTTTTAGCCATCCAAATGAAGTAGACCAAGCTCGTGATAGTGGCAATTCTGACATTGGCGATGAGGTTATGTTTGTGGGGTTTGACGTTGTTGAGTCACGTCAAGATGTTGTCCTTGTACGGGTATGGGGAAGGGACTCGGGTCCATCGGGAGACAAGGTCAAGGGTGATGGAGGTGAATCTGCATTTATGGAAGAGATGGTCCTCATCCTCCGGAAGGCTCCCACACAGGTTGCAAACATCAGAGTGGATGATGTTCCAAGCTCGAAGCTTGGTGAGGGTGGGTAGTTTTTGGTGGGCGGCAATCCAGGATATGAAGCTACATTTGGGAGGGTTTGATTTCTTCCAAATATTTTTGAACAGATTGGAGTGCAAGGGAGGGGGTTGAGGGTTGAGGAGGTTGTAAGCAGATGAAGTGGAGAAATTACCGTTCGGCTTTTTTGTGAGTGTGGTGAATGATTGGCCGTTGGGAGTGGTCTGGAGGTTCACGATCTCATTTTTGACTTTTAAGATGTAGTTCCAATTGTGGCTGAATTTGTAGCTAGGTTCACTGGTCCAGATGGAGTGGCATTTGAGAATATTGTTGGTAACCCATCGGGACCAAAGTTAAAACACCTTAATGTGATACCAAAAAGACCTTAACAACGAATGTTATAAACCTGAACAACGAGGAAATGTGTTTCGTAGATGTGTGGTTAAGGAAAAGGTGTGTAATATGATAATTGATGGAGGTAGTTGTTGCAACATTGCTAGTATTGAAATGATAAACAAATTACAATTAATCTTGCATGATCACACCACACCTTATAATGTCTTGAATGAATGAGAGTTGAAAAATGAGAATTGATAAACAAGTAGCAGTGACTTACGCATAGGAAAGTATATAGATACCATCTTATGTGATGTTTCTCCTATGAAAATTTTTCATTTGTTGTTAGGTCGTCCTTGGCAATATGACGTGAACATTACCCATAAAGGAAACACTAATCGCAATGTCTTTGAATTTTAGGGGAGGAAATCCCTCACACTTAAACCCGTGAGCCCGCAAGATATAACATAAGTCGATGAAGAGCAAAGAAAAAAAAAGGAAGTTGGCCGAAAGCAAGGCCACGGTACAAAAGGATCCCAAAGAGGATGAAACATAAGCCAACCATTACACCCTACTCCACCCTACAATTCGGACCCGGAAGGTAGCATATAGGAACCTTCACGGAGTGATTCTACTCATTATATCCCTAAGTTAGATGAACATGCTTATGAAGATGAGAAGTTAGTTTGTAATGAGTCCTTTGAATTAAAGGATGATCTAGATGATAAGCATATGATACATGATGATGTTATTATTGAGAAAATTATTGATGCATCTAGTAATCATAAAGTAACCATGACCGATTATACTGAATCTTTTGGGAAGCATGTTGATCTTATTAATCATGATAATTAAGTTATATGTCTTTAATGGTGAATGCATTGATGAAAAACCTCTTGTTATAAATGGTGGTTTTGAAGATGTTAAAGTTAAAAGTGCATCTCTTATTGATCGAACATATTGGTTTTATTTCACTTGTTGATTAGTATACTAATGTTAATGAACCTATTGCTATGAATGTGCAACCTATAGAACCTATTGTTAACCTTGCTGGAATTATGAGACATTTTGGATGTTGATTGATGATCATGCTAAATTTATTGATCCTAGTAATATACCTGTTCGATTTTGACGAGTTCATGGATGGTAATGTTGATCACATTCCTATCAAAATAACTCTTTATACTTTTCCTATTTCCATTATTAATGATGAGCTTATGTGTGGAGATGAATATGTGCTAGCTAGATGATGATCTTGATCCAACTTGTGATGATGAGTTTGAATTACTTAAATTTAAACATCACATTCCTAAACAAACCCTATTTTATTTGATTGAATCTATGAAGTGACATCTTAGTATGATTCAAATTGATGGAAAATCTCATGTTTGGAATTTCATTGACTATGTTGATTTTTGGTCGGATGATTCCTTACCTACTTTAACTTTGAGATTTTTAGGAAATTTGCATGTTGAAAGACCTCTTGAAGGTAGATATTATTAAAGGGATAATTATGAGATACATATTGAGGATCTTAAGTCAAAATTTCATGAGTTGAGAAGGATCTTTAGAGGGAAAAAACAACACTTATATTCTATGACTTATCTATGTCTTTGATGCTTGTTGTGCTTGATACATTCATGTATGCATGTGTTGTTATATTCTTTGAGGATATGTCTTCAAAAAAACATATTATTAGGTGCCCAAATGAATGCATAAGGGAATTTATATATCCCTCCTATTATGAGTGCTTGGGTAATTACCTTTATGATCTTGGACACAATTTTAATGTTGCTCTTATTGATGTTTTGTCTTTGATTGATTACTATAACTCACTCCTTTTTGCCCCCCAAAAAACAATTGACCTAACTGCCCGATCGAATTTTGATTCAAAGGAAAGAAAGCGTTCAACCAAAATAGCTCACTTAGAACACCCTTTAAAGGATTACGTGGTACAATTGGATCGAATAAACCCTTATCGAATAAATATGCAGCTTCTTGTGAACCTTCAGCCCCATGGATCCTACACATGGAATCTGTTATAAAGGATTTTGTTATAAAGGAGCGGCACAAATGGAATCTGGATAGGGGATGTCCTATACATGGATCCAGCCCCAAAACGAAGCTTAGGAGGATCTCACTGATTCCTGGACGAATCCTTTTCATAAAAAGGAGGTTGATATAGGAGCATCTCCAGACCTAGCTCGATTGGAGATCATGATCATGGAAGTAAGGAAGAACGGAGTGAAGATCATTCTTAGGAGGAGAAGAGGGAGAATGAAAGTCATTTCATAGAAGAGAAATGACTATCATTTTCACCGTTTCCAAAAGAGAAACGAATACCATTTTTCAAAGAGAAATGAAGACCATTTATTAGATAGAAATAAAGACATTTCTCGAAAAGGAATGTAGACTATTTAGTAGAGATGGAAGATATGTAGTATATCACGTCCATATGAAAGCTTACTCTCTAATGCACATACACATGCAGAAGAGGGAGATCATGTGGAGGAGAGGTTATATAAGCATGGTCATGCATGTAGGAGAAGACGATCACACAAGGCTTGCTTGCCCATACACATGCATGTGGAGAGCCGGTTGATCCATACATGAAGATAAACGAAGATAAATCCGTGTGGTTGCTCTTTTTTGGGCTCAAGCTCGGTCTTCATTTATTTCGTAGATGATAAGTGTAAATCTTAAGAAGGAATTATGTCCGGGCTTCTTTTTGTTTTATGGATTTGCTCCATATATGAATGAATAATCCGTATATTATAATTAAATTTCACAAAATAAAGTTTACTACTTAGAAATATGGGGGCATGCATCATTCAACTGCTTATTCATGGAAGTTCTATTTGTGTTCATCATCTCTTTACCTTGGGCTCTACCTTCATCTCCAAATTTTCTCAACTAGTAGTCATGCTCGGATATTTGGATCGTATCACTTCATGCGTTGAAAAGAGTTGCACATTTGGTGATATCTTTAGAGATGAAAATGCCAATGCTATGATGATGGGTTGTGGAAAATTTGATGATAGAGTAAGTCTAGAAGTTGAGACTATAGAACTAGGACTACTACAAGACATTAAATAGCTTTTATGTAAGATAGAAATTGAGGGTGATAATTTAACTATCATCAACATTTTTGCTAGTCTCGCAGAGTTTGTATCCGCATGTCACATTTTCTATAAAAATTAATTTAATGTCTTACAAACTTATTTTTCTTGGTCATGACATTCCTCCCCGGCCTAGATCTCATCGAACATTTTACTCTAATGAAATATTCCATATTACCTCACTTACCGATACCTATTATTGTAGAATTTAGTAATCGTGAAGCTTTTTCTTCTTTATTGAAGTGATATCCTTTACCTAAGATAAAGGTAGGAATAAAAAGGTAAAGTACATATAAATTTAATCTAACTCTGATTCTATCTCTAATAAATATCTTTCATATTTTAAATAAAAGTGATCTATATTTTCATTTTATCTAACAATGACTTACGGTTGGCATTATATTTTTGGTAAATACTTAAAAAAGTTGTTTCTTTTTCTCTAGAATATATGTAGAACCCTATATTCATATTTGTGCAACAACCAATCTCGTAAGTTAGAATATAAAACTAACAAGAGTGAATGGGCTTCAATTATTGCACGAAAATTGTTTGTACCTATAGGCAGTCTGTAGCGCAGTAAGAAAAGTCCAATGTCAAAATTTGAACCAACTAAAGTTGTTGCTCAATGTGAGACAATTTGAAGATAGCCACATATACTAAAGATTTGTCATTTGTTGTTAGACCGTCCTTGGTAATATGACAGAGACATTACCCATAAGGGAAAAACTAATTGTTATGTTTTTGAATTTTAGGAAAAAAACACTCACACTTAAACTCATGAGCCTAGGAGAAATAACATTAGTCGATGAAGAGCAACGACAAAGGAAGTTGGACGAGAGCAAGACCACGGTGCTAAAGGATCCCAAAGAGGATGAATCATTATCCAACCATCACACCTATACTCCACCCTGCAGCTCGTACCCGGAAGGAAGCATAGAGGAACCTTCAGGGAGTAATTGTAGACATCGTGTCTCTAAATTAGATGAACATGCTTTTGATGATAATAAGTTAGTTGGTAATGTGTTTTATGAATTAAAGGATGATATAAATGATAAACATATGATACATGATGATGTTATTACAGAAAAAATTATTGATGCAACTTGTGATCATAAAGTACCCATGACCGATTATAATGAATAATTTAGGGAGTATGTTGATCTTATTAATCATGATAAGTTAATTGCATTTATTGATGAATGCATTGATGAAAACCTCTTGTTAGATGCTGATTTTGTAGAGGTTAAAGTTGAAAATGCATATCTTATTGATCGAACATACTGGTTCTATTGCACATATTGATGAGTATACCGATTTTATTGAACCTATTGTTATGAATGTCGAACCTATAGAGCCTATTGTTAAAGTTGATGGATTTATGAGACATTTTATTGATAGCTTTGATACTAAGGGACACATTGATGATGCCATACCTCTTGTTTTCAAGCTGAAATTAGTGTTGATAAATTTTTAGATCCTCATGTCTTGAATGCCAAATCTAAGATTGGTTGATTTGCATGAAAATTTTGTTGATCATAGTAATATACATGTTCAATATGACGAGTTCATGGATCGTAATGTTGATCATGTAGGTATCAAACTAACTCTAAATACTTCTCGTATTTCCATTATTATTGATGAACTTATGTGTGGAGATGATATGTGCTAGATAATGATTTTGATCCAACTTGTGATGATGAGCTTGAATTACTTAAATTTAAACAAACCCTATCTTATTTGATAGAATCTTTGAAGAGACATGAAAGTATGATTCAAATTGATCAAAAATCTCATGTTTGGAATTTCATTGACTATGTTGATTTTCGGTCAAATGATTCCTTACCTACTTTAACTTTGAGATTTTTAGGAAATTTGCATGTTGAAAGACCTAATGAAGGTATATATGACTTAAGGGATAATTATGAGAAACATATTAATGATCTTAAGTCAAAATTTCATGCGTTGAGAAAGATATTTAGGGGGAAACAACCCCTATATTGCATGACTTATCTGTGTCTTTGATGCTTGTTGTACTTGATCCATTCATGTATGCATGTCCTGTTATATTTCTTGATGATATGTGTTCATAAAACATATTATTAGGTGCACAAACGATGCATAAGGGAGGCTATCTCACCCTCCTATTAGAAGAGCTTGGGCAATTACCTTTATGATCATGGACACAATTTTAATGTTGCTCTTGTTAATGTCCATATATAAATTTATAAAAAGGAGTATGGAGAGGACGTGTCCCACACATGGATGCAACCCAAAACGAAGCTAAGGAGGATGTCACGGCTTCATGGACGAATCCTTTTTTAAAGAAAGGGAGGTTGATGCAGGAGCATCTCCAGACCTAGCTTACTCTCTCGTGTACATGCACATGCAAGTAGAAGAGGAAGATCACGTGAAGGAGAGGACAAGCATGGTCATGCACGTAGTAGAGGACGATCACACAAGGTCTGCTTTCCTATGCACATGCATGTGGAGAGCCGGTTGATCCATGTATGAAGATAAACGAAGATATACACACGTGGTTGTTCTTTTTTAGGCTCAAGCTCGGTCTTCATTTATTTGGTAGATGATAAGTGTAAAACTTGAGAAGTAATTATTTCCGGGCTTATTTCTTTTTTAATGGATTTGCTCTGTATATGAAAGAATAATCCATATATTACAATTAAATAACACAAAAGGATGTTTACTACTTAGAAATATGGGGACATTATTCAACCGCTTCTTCACGAAAGTTCTATTTGTGTTCACCATCTCTTTACCTTGGGCTCTACCTTCATCTCCAAATGTTTTCATCTAGTAGCCATACTCAAATGGTTGGATTGTATCACTTCATGCCTTAAAAAAAGTGCCTCATTTGGTTGCATCTTTAGAGCTGAAATGCCAATGCTACAATGCTATGATGATGGGTTGTGTAAATTTTGAGGATATAGTAGGTGTAGAAGTTGAGGCTATAGAACTAGAACTCTTGAAAGGCACTAAATTGATTTTATGTAAGATAGAAATTGAGTGTGATAGCTTAACAATCATCAACATTTTTGCTAGTCTCGCAGAGTTTGTATGCACCTAGCACATTTTCTATAAAAATCATTTTAATGGCCAACAAACTCGTTTTTCTTGGTCATGACATTCCTTCCCCTGGAACTCATCGAACATTTTACTCTAAGGAAATATGCCATAATACCTCACTTATTGATACCTAATATTGTAGAATTTAGTGATCGTGAAGTTTGTTTTCATTATTGATTTGATATCCTTTATATAAGATAAAGGTAGGTATATATAAAATGGTAAAGTACATGTAACTTTAAACAAACCCTAATTCTATCTCTAACAAATATCTTTTATTTTTAAATGAAATTGACCTATATTTCATTTTATCTAGCAAAGAACTACTGTTGGTGGCATTTTATTTTTTGTAAATACTTAAAAAAATGATTTTTTTGTTTTTAGCTAAAAGAGATGTAAAACCCTATATTTATATTTGTGCAACAACCAATCTCGTAAGTTAGAATATAAAAGTAGAATGAGTGAATGAGCTTCAATTATTGCACCAAAATTGTATGTATCTATAGATAGATTGTAGCGTAGTAAGAAAAGTCCAACGTCAAAATTTGAACTAACTAGAGTTGCTGCTCAATATGAAACAAGTTGAAGATAGTCATATGCACTAAAGATTTGTCATTTGTTGTTAACCGTTTTTGGCAATATGACAGGGACATTACCCATAGGGAAAAAACTAATCACTATGTCTTTGAATTTTAGGGGAAAAAAACACTTACACTTAAACCCATTAGCTCGGAAGAAAAAATATTAGTCGATGAAGAGCAACGACAAAGGAGTTTAGCCGAGAGCAAGGCCATGGTGTAAAAGGATCCCAATTCAAAGAGGATGAAACATAAGCCAACCATCACACCACTACTCCACCCTGCAACTCGGACCCGGGAGGAAGTATAAACGAACCTTCAAGGAGTGATTCTATATATTCTATATCTAAATTGGATGAACATGCTTATGATGATAAGAACTTAGTTGGTAATGAGTCCTATGAATTAAAGGATGATCTAGATGATAAGCATATGATATATGATGATGTCATTACTGAGAAAATTATTGATGCATCTTGTGATCATAAAGTACACATGACCGATTATAATGAATCTTTTATGGAGCATTTTGGCCATATTAATCATGATAAGTTATTTGCCTTTATTGATGAGTACATTGATAAAAAAAACTTCTTGTCATACATGCTAATGGTTTAGAGGTTAAAGTTGAAAATGCATCTCTTATTGATCGAAGATACTGGTTCTATAGCACATGTTGATGAGTATACTGATTTTATTGAACCTATTGCTATGAATGTCGAACCTATAGAGCCTATTGTTAAACTTGCCAAATTTATGAGACATTTTAGTATTAGTTTTAATACTAAGGAACAAATTGATGATGCTCCACCTCTTGTTTTACATGCATAATTTTCGTGTTGTTGAATTTTTAGATCCTCATGTCATGAATACTGAATCTAGGATATCGATTGATGAGCATGCTAAATTTATTGATCCTAGTAATATACATGTTCGATATGACAAGTTCATGGATGGTAATGCTGAACACGTTGCTATCAAAATAACTCTATATACTTTTCCTATTTCCATTATTAATGATGAGCTTATGTGTGGAGATGAATATGTGCTAGCTAGATGATGATCTTGATCCAACTTGTGATGATGAGTTTGAATTACTTAAATTTAAACATCACATTCCTAAACAAACCCTATTTTATTTGATTGAATCTATGAAGTGACATCTTAGTATGATTTAAATTGATGGAAAATCTCATGTTTGGAATTTCATTGACTATGTTGATTTTTGGTCGGATGATTCCTTACCTACTTTAACTTTGAGATTTTTAGGAAATTAGCATGTTGAAAGACCTCTTGAAGGTAGATATTATTAAAGGGATAATTATGAGATACATATTGAGGATCTTAAGTCAAAATTTCATGAGTTGAGAAGGATCTTTAGAGGGAAAAAACAACACTTATATTCTATGACTTATCTATGTCTTTGATGCTTGTTGTGCTTGATCCATTCATGTATGCATGTGTTGTTATATTCTTTGAGGATATGTCTTCAAAAAAAACATATTATTAGGTGCCCAAATGAATGCATAAGGGAATTTATATATCCCTCCTATTATGAGTGCTTGGGTAATTACCTTTATGATCTTGGACACAATTTTAATGTTTCTCTTATTGATGTCCTTATAAGCATTTGTTATAAAGGAGGGGCACAAATGGAATTTGGGCAAGAGATTTTCTACGCATGGATCCAGCCCAAGAACGAAGCTTAGGAGGATCCCACGGAGTCGTGGACGAATCCTTTTCAAGAAAAGGAGGTTGATATAGGAGTATCTCCAGACCTACCTCGATTGGAGATCATGATCATGAAAGCAAGGAAGAATGGAGTGAAGATCACTCTTAGGAGGAAAAGAGGGAGAATAAAAGTCTTTTCTAGAAGAGAAATGACTATCATTTCCACTGTTCCCAAAAGGAGAAACGAAGACCATTTCGTGAAGAGAAATGAAGACCATTTATTAGATACAAATAAGCACCATTTCTTGGAAAGGAATGTAGACTATTGATTAAAGATGGAAGATATATAGTAGATCACGTCCACGTGAAAGCTTAATCTCTCATGCACATGCACATGTACATAAAAGAGGGAGATCAAGTAGAGGAGAGGATAAGCATGTCCATGCACATAGGAGAGGATGATCACACAAGGCTTGCTTGCCCATGCACATGCATGTGGAGAGCAGGTTGATCCATGCATGAAGATAGACTAAGATATACACCTGTGGTTGCTCTTTTTTGGGCTCAAGCTCGGTCTTCATTTATTTGGTCGATGGTAAGTGTAAATCTTGAGAAGGAAGTATGTCCGGGTTTATTTATGTTTATGGATTTTCTCTATATCTAAATGAATAATAGATATGTTATATCAAATATCATTAAAGGAAGTTCACTACTTAGAATATGGGTACATCATTCAACCGCTTCTTCACGAAAGTTCTATTTGTGTTCATCATCTCCTTACATTTGGTTCTAACTTCATCTCCATATGTTCTCTCCGTGTAAACATGCTCGGATATTTGGATCGTATCACTTCATGCCTTGAAAAGAGTTGCTCATTTGGTTGCATCTTTAGATATGAAAATGTCAACGCTATGATGATCAGTTGTGGAAAATTTGAGGATAGTAAGTGTAGAAATCGAGGCCATAGAACTAGGACTCTTGGAAGACATTAAATTGGTTTTATGTATGATCGAAACTTAGTTTGATAACTTAACAATCATCAACATTTTTGCTAGTCTCATAGAGTTTGTATTAGCTTGTAACATTTTATATAAAAATCAATTTAATGGCCGAGAAACTCGTTTTTGTTGGTCATGACTTTCTTCCCCTAGAACTCATCGAACATTTTTACTCTAAGAAAATGTTCTATAATGCCTCACTTTTCAATACCTAATATTGTAGAATTTAGTAATGGTAAAGCTTGTTTTCTTAATTCCCTCAAAGGTTTTACATACTATCCAGAGCCTCCTACGTTCTTATCTATGGTCTGGTACTGCTTTCAGTAACCGCGCTCTTGTTGCTTGGTCCACCGTTTGCCCTCCTTTAGACCATGGTGGCCTCGGTTTTAAGGATTTGTTATCTTGGAACAAAGCATGCCTTCACAAGCTCATATTTGAGCTTGACAACAACCATGAAAACTACTGGAGCTCTTGGGTGCACTACAATATCCTCAAGCACAACACTATATGGACGGTTGAGCCCAAGAACCACTTTAGCCACACCTGGAATATGCTCTTCAAGGTGAGGGACGAAATCCTCGCCATACCTCTTCATATCTCCCTCTTCCCACATCACTCACTCCAATGATGACTTTAACACCTCAGAAGTCTACAACCTTTTCACTAGCTACCCGGGCGCTACCTTCCCCCTCAAGCACATTTAGAAGGGACTCAACATCCTCAAGTGTAGCTTCATCTCCTGGATAGGCCTTCATCATAAGCTTCCTACACTGTCTAAGCTGAAACTTTGGAATATCATCCCTAACGACTCTTGCCGGTTTTGTGATGATTCTCCTGAAGATGCAAAGCACCTTTGGACCTCTTGTAGTTTTACCAGTCTTGTTTTGGATCTTATCTCCCGTTTGACGACCCCCCCTCCCTACCCATATGCAAATGACCTATGGTCATGGATCGTAAACTTTGAACCTAAAAAGTATGATTTGCTCCAAAACATTCGCCTCTCTACTATTACCGCTTATATCTATTTCACTTGGAAAGTCAGAAATGATCTCATCCATGGCGGCACCTCCACCTCCCCAACTTCTTGTGCTCACCAAATATTATCCACGCAGTAAAGAACTTCTTTTCCCTCAAATGAAAGGACTGTTCCGCAAATTCCATCTGGTCGGCTCGGTTACTAGGCATCCCCTTCCCCTAGTCTACTTTTGATTCCTATAGTCTTCTTCTTCCTTCTTGTTGTATGCTCATTGATGTATCTGGTCAAGTGACCTTGTAAATCCTTCTCAATATACTTAACTTTTCAAAAAAAAAAAATTGTTTTCTTTATTGACTTGATATCTTATAATATAAAAGTAGACATAAAACGGTAAAATAGATATAACTTTAACCTAACCCTAATTCTATCTCTAACAAATACCTTTCATTTATAAATAAAAGTGACATAGGTATCTAACAATGACTTACGGTTGGTGGCATTATATTTTTGGTAAATACTTAAAAAAAGTTGTTTGTTTTTCTCTAGAACAGATGTAGAACCCTATATTCATATTTGTGCAACAACAATTCTCGTAAGTTAGAATATAAAAGTAGAAAGAGTGAATGAACTTCAATTATTGCACTGCATGTATCTATAGACAGACTGTAGCGCAATAAGAAAAGTACGTAGAACGTCAAAATTTGAACTAACTAGAGCTGTCGCTCAACGTAAAACAAGTTGAAGATAGCCACATACACTAAAGATTGTTTTTCGTTTGAACATGTATTCTGATGGTCCCAATTACACTGCATGCATGTGATATTTACTCACGTGGTCCAATTCAACAACTAGCCATAAGAATTCAATGACTGAACCAACCACTGTAGTTGTTGACCTTCAGATGGTCATGCACGTTTAACATATAGTAAAACACCAAGGAGTGAAGGAGACCATATATATATATAGATGCATATTGATCTGCAACTACTCAAATTTACACACAGATAATTGACTATGGCGTTGGGAATTCCTTACGTGCTGGTGGCGACGCTCTTGCTGATGATTCCGGCTCCGGAAGCAGCACAAACACAACCCCAAGTGCCCTGCTACTTTGTGTTCGGAGACTCTCTATCCGACTGTGGCAACAACAACCACCTTAAGACGCTGGCCAAAGCTAATTACCGACCTTATGGAATCGATTTCCCCGGTTCAGTCGCCACTGGAAGGTTCACTAACGACAAGACTTTCGTTGATGTTATAAGTAAGTCCATTCATGTCGTTTTACAACATATATTTCTTGTACATACGTCCTCCACACAACAATCAAAAGGTTACTTATAGTATGCGACATCTATTTTATAACTTAATTTAGTCATTAAGTTATTAAAAAAAATAAGGTTTATAAAATAAAATACATGAGAAAATGATATAAAGTTAACGAGAGGAAGACAGTGTTGTCATAAAAATTGAGTTTAATATAATTATTTATTTGTAAAAAATTAATTGATAAGATACACATTAATTGCAGCGGAACTTGTGGGATTTGATCACTTTATTCCGGCCTTTAACAAAAGTTTGACCGTAACCGAAGCAAGTAAAGGTGTTAATTATGCATCAGGCGGTGCCGGAATTCTGTACGAAACTGGTCGACGAAATCTGGTATAACTAAACTTCAACTACTACGACTACCTAATACTAACAAAGTGAATACTGTTAGTGTTGTATGTTCCTCAAACATATTATACGCAACCCATGCAGGGTGAGGTGATAAGCTTTTACCAACAAATACAAAATCACCGAACCATTGTGAAAACGTTGGGTGACCAAGTTAACTTGAACAAGTGCTTGTATACCATCAACATCGGCAGCAACGACTACATCAACAACTACTTCGACAATCAAAGCTATCCCACAAGCAAGATCTTTAACCCCACGCAATTTGCAACGCTTCTCACTTCCTACTATCGAGCTTACACCACGGTAAGATGCACAATATATGTATTTGACAAATTCTGATGGGTCAATAGCTTAATCTTTTGTTTTTGTAGATGTTGTACAAGCTCGGAGCAAGAAAGATAGCATTCTACTTGTTGGAAGAAATAGGATGTAGTCTCGGAGAAATTGCTGCATTTGATGCCACCGAATGTGTGACAAGCGTCAATAATGCAGTCGCCATTTTCAATAGTCAGTTGGTTCCTCTTATCAGCCAACTCAATCAACAACTCCCTGGCGCCAAATTCACTCACATAAATTCTTCTGCTGTTGAAATTTCTGCTTTCACAGGTATGCTATTAGATAAATCAAATCATATATATTTGTTTGAAGATAATCTCACATGGTATATGGTGAAGAATTTAATTTGCTAGCTCCATCTATTTATAATACTCAATAATTCAACAACCTAACCTATTTATAAATGTTTCTATTATTTTTAACTATATTATCACACTAGTAAAAGAAACTGCTTTTATACTAACTATTTAACAACTTTTATATCGGTTATTATAGGGTTACATAAACGGTAACATTTTTGTAAACTAAAATACAAAAAAATGATTACAACTTTTATCGTGTACTAGTTGATTAAAAACTAACATACAACCTATGTATTTTGCAAAAGTTAAGTCTACAGATTTTTTTTTTATCTTATATGTTATATTTATTTTATTTAATCCTATGTGTATATATATTCTAAAGCAAATGATAGTATGTCAAACAACTGTGTAAACTACGTACAAATTTTGTTTTAAAATAAAAATAAAATATAATTGCTATTTAATTAAATCGATTTCCTTTTAAAAGAACAATTAGAATAATTTTTAAAGTGTACGCCAAATATTCATCTTAAGAGAAAGGATAGTTCAGATATTGTGCACTCAATGCTGTATAAAATGATTATTTTAATTAATATAGCTAATTAATTATGCTAAAATAAATTGCATACGTTAGACTGTTAAAGTAATATCAAAGGAAAATTATCTACAACTATCCGTCCTTGTCTATTACTCCCTCCGTAACAAAATGTTTGTCATTTGAGCAATTAGTTTAGTTTAACAAAATGTTTGACACTTGTATAATATTAATGCATAGATAGAGTGATTACGCTACTATCAATAAATTAATTATTCTCAATTTAACTCCTTATACTTTCTAATTGGTTAAAATCTATTGAAAAATGAGTTTTTTCTAGGAAACATAAATAAAATCATTAAAAATTATACTTATCACCCAAACAATTAAAAACTTTATTTGATTGTTTAAAGTCATTAACTATTCCTTAATTTATGTGTCCACCTCTCAAATGACAAACATTGTGTTACGGAGGAAATATTATTTAAATATTATTAAGATGACTAAGGATTATAAATAAAAACTATATTAACTTCGATATTATATATATAGTATTGTAATTCATATAAACCGATATAAAATTTTAGATTTTTGCTCTTGATACCCCTTAATTTTTTTATTTTTTTTTGGTATATATTAAATTTTAAAATTTTTTCTTGGTATTCTCATGGTTAATTTATTTCCTCCTTATACCCATTTTTTATATATTTTATTAAAATTTTATTATAAATAAAAAAAAAATCTGAAAATAAAAATGAAAACTAATTCTAATAAAAAGATTACTTTTTATTTTTTGTTTTTGAAATAAAAATTAAATTAAATAAAAATAATTATAATCACTTTAAATTTTAACTAATTAACTTTATAAACATTGTGTAATGGTAACGAATTTTTTTTTAATTTCAAAAATTTTTAAATAGTAAATTTTGACTTTTTTTTTTACAAAATATTGTAATTTTTAAAAAATTTTCATATTAAAATAAAATATGTAAAGTAAAACTAAATAAAAAATTATTAATTCAAAAACTGTAAATATATTAATAAAAATAAATTTATTAAATATATTTCATTAAATATATTTCATTATAATTTTTCACATGGAACTTTGATTATAAAATAAAAAATTACGTCTACATTTACTATTCTATGTTTTATAAAAATAAATTTTTGATTTTTTAATTAATAATTGTTCGATTTAGTTTTAATTTTTATTATATATTTTATTTTAATTTGAAAGGAAATAGTAGTTTATAATAACTTCTCGAATTAGTTCCATATTTAATCTTGAAAAGGGAATTTATAATATAAAAGTATAATTTTCAAATTAATATTCGAGTTAGTTTCAGTTTACATTCTACATTATTAATTTAATATTTTTATTTTAAACTCAAAAAATATAAAAATATTTCTTTACCATTACTTAGTATTTAGAAATTTAATTAGTTTAAAATTTAATGTGATTATAATTATTTAAATTTTTTTGTAAAAACAGAAAATAAGAAGTGAGTTGTTTTTATTTATTTATTCAGAATTAGTTTTGATAATTTTAAAATATTTTTATTATTTTATGATTGAAACTTTAGTTAAATATACTAAGAAATTATATAAGAAGGAAATAAATTATACTATGAGAGTATGAAGAGAAAATTTAAAACTTTATAAATATCAAGAGAAAAAAGTTCATACTTGAGGGGTATTAAAGGGGTATCAAGAGAAAAAAACTCCTAAAATTTAAAAATAAAACTTGAATTTATTGCATTAATGATTAAAAATAATCGCACTTTTTAATTTATAAAAACTCTTTGTAATATTATAAATAAAAAGATAAAAATATTATAATGTATAACTAATGTGTATAAGATCGATATGAAAACTCAAACGAGTACGTTAAATGAGAATAGACTTATCCTATCGGTTATACTCTATAACTATGTCACCATTAAAAAAATCATATAATTTTTGAATTCAATAATAAATATGATTTATCTTATTAATAATATTTATCTCTTTGTTTTTAAGAAATTATAAAATAAAATTAATAATAGTTAAATAACCATTTCTAATTTAGATATTGTTAAGATGCGTGGAATGTATTGTCCCACATCGATAATATGATGATAACCGAACTTAATATATAAGTACTAGGGCTATTCCTCCTATTGTCAATTGGTTTTAGGATGGAATCCCGAAGACTTATGTGTAAGGTTTACTTACGTGCGTCCCCTTCACGTATTAGACTCATCAGGTAGAAAGAAACTAATCTTGTTAAAATGATTATACATTAACTTAGACATTCCCTTAGCCTTGAGCCCAAATTTGATAACGATAAGCGATAAGTTCCCATTATGTCAATTACAAATACAAGGAGGGATTAAACAATTGAGGGTGAATGGCTTACATGAAATCCGTGTGTTTTATTATAGTGTTCCAAATTTTTGCTGCGTGAGTCCTTCGTAGATAGGCTAGATAGCAGATTTTCAATTTTCATTGCTATGTCGAATCCAAATATGAGATTTAGACAATTATTCTTCCTTTGGTGTTTTCTTTGCTACTACTTTTCTAGTGATTTTTGTTTCGTTACGGTTAACCAAACTGCTAATTTATTTCGGTCTTTCTATATTACATGCACGCCTCATCTATCAAATGTCTTTCACTTTTAAAGAAATATAAAGAAAAACTATGTATAGTCGTCAAACTTTGATATTTTAAAAAAGAACAAACATACAATGCAGCTATGTCAAAAATATTTAAGGTAACATACAAAATACCCTTAACCATGTCAAAATTGAATTAACAAGAATCGATTACCTTTTGAAGATTTATGTTTATTACTCTAACGTAAAGCTACATATGCTCAATCATTCTCGTTTTCGTATTACATAATGTGTATTCTATATTATCAAAGTGTACATACATGATCTTGATTCTCTTTTACGGATATCCATAGAATTATAAAATATTGCCTGAGTTTGAGGCAGTTTTAGTTGGTTGTGGTCTCTTAAAAGTAGTTGATGGACTCACCTTGTATTTGATGCTATGACTACCTTTGCCGGTCGTCATCCTTAACCCAAGTACCTATCATCATGTTCGTGATAAAAAGCATCTCTTCAGTGAGATAATCGGCTCCTTCTCATCATTAGTGAACACACTCCTCTCCATGGAAAATTCCTCCCAAGATGTCTAGGACCATTTGGCCCGCCTATACACCAATCCAACTAGGGATCATATCAAATAGGTTAAGACTCACCTTAAACATCCTTTCAAGGGAATCATGTATGTTGGAGAACGTATGCAAGTTCTAAAATGACTTGTAGATCAACCGACGCTTTTGAGCAAACCATTGAACCAAGAATACTTAATCAACCGTACTCTTGATGGTCTGGATGCAAACCATATATCCGTCATTTATGTCGTCCAATGCTCATGACAATCCCATCACCTACTTGTAGTTGTTGGAGAAACTTGTCAATAAAGAGTTTACGGCTATGCATGAAGCAACAATCATCCATTTCCCTACAACAACTAATGACTCTCACACTCATGGTTCAACTAGTTCTTATATGATTTCTAGTTTTGTGTTGATAATCATGCACCCCTTGAACTAACCCTATCTCATTTTGTGTAAAGGACATGGAAATCCTCCGATCACTCTTGAAGGGACTAGTTTGAAACGGGATATATGAGTGGCCGACAACAATTGCCTTATGAGTAGTTGTGTTCCACTTTATCACGTTTGCACTATCCAGGCATCACCATCTTGGACACCCTTTCAATAAAGTATTTCGTGTTTTAGCATCAAGACTATCTATTTTCTATTTTTTTCCTAAAATGCATGTCATACATGCAATATAAACAAAAATCATAAATAATGGTTTTCTATGTCCTCTCTTACTCCCACCGAATCTTCGGAAGTCTTCTTTTAATGATGGATGAACCTCTCTAGTAATATCAAAAGATAACTATGAAAACTATGTGAGTTTTATCAACAATTTTCTCTAAGTATATTTGGCTCTACCCCTTAAAAAAACTCAAATACCTATATTGTATTTATGAGATTTAAATCCTTCGTTGATTTTTTCTCTTACAATTGTATCCAAGTCATATATGTAGTCATGTTATGAAAGAAACTAAGGTTTAGATTCACACAACTTTCACATCTTGTAAGCAAACACCTTGAAGAACAAATAGATCAAATAATCGTTCCTGCACAACTCTCGTATCTTGCCTGAATGATCGTTGGACTACAACAACATATGATTCAAGACATTTAATCAAAGAGTAATAACAATCATAACCATCATAGCATTATTAGTGCAAATCAAGCTCTCTAAACCCTAAAATAACGAGAATTTGGAAAGACATAATTACAAAACCTCATCCTACATTGAGTCAAGATGAGAAAAGACAAGTCGAACCAAACCATAAAAAATCAGGTCAATTCACTAGACCGCTCGGCCGATCTCTTATAGAACTTGGTCTAGTCTTCTCCTATGTCACAATTAAGGTTTCGGTAATTGAATGTAAAAACTAGATAAGGAAACTAATGGTTCAAAAGTCTAACTTATAGGGAGTATGTCTAACATAATCCTTCTAGGGTTTGAGGGTAATTGATGAGGGTTGAAGTGTGAGCCTCACATCTCACAAATACTTATAAGACCCACTATATTCCAAGAAGTCATGATCGAACATGTCTTGATTTGATGAATTATTTAAGAAACTAAATAAACAATAAAACTAAAAATAAAAAGGAAGTAAAACAAAGAAAACAAAGACAAAAACCAGTAAAGTTGATCAACCTCAATAGAGTCGATCGGCCTTAAGGGCATGTATCGATCGACCACCTAAGAATTCGACGCAAACCAATAGTAGAAATGGAGAAGAAAAAGATTGTATTTTGTGGAACCAAAACCAAATATTTCGAAGCTAGGAGAATAGAGATATTTAATCAATCAATAAAGCAATTACAAATGATATATCACCACAACATGCATATAAGATAGAGCTCAATTGACAATTTCACAATTGAATGTAAAGTTATGCGGGAAACAACTTCATCCTGTTGTCACTTAGTTAGGACTTTGCTTGACATACATCAATGGTTGGCATCCCTTTGATTATCACGTACCTAAGACAACGTATATTCTTTATATAGAACTCAATATGAAGGCATGAGTGACTCGTCTCTTGCATTTTGCCATCAACACTTTGAAGAACACATAACAAAAGAAGATTTAAAACCCGACTTTCGCATTTTGCAAGGAGAATCCAAATACTACCCTAACTCATATAGACATACATCCAACAATTGTATAATTGATTTAATATCATATATGAATGTAGTCGGGCTCTTCGAACCCTAGAAAAGATGAGAAATACCCCGATTTACGTGAATAATACTCAAACGCTTTATTAAGGACTAAAAAACAAGTCAGTCGAGCGGTCTAGTCACGTAAGGCCGATTTGCCTTAGGGTACAAATTGCCGGCGTAAAACTTGAAGATTTAGGGAAAGAAGATAATAAAAACCTAGGTAAAAAACGCCTTATTTATAGGGAGAGAAACTAACATATCTTCCTAAGATCTATCTTCTAATAAGTTAAGATCTATCTTAACTATCAAAACTATCTAAGGTAAAGACAAATTTGTACCTAACAGATTCTATAAACTAAAACGGTTCAAGTGGATGGGTTGAAAGTTCAACCCAAAAAAAAGGGAATAAAGGAGAAGAAAATGTCATCGAAGCAGGATCGTCACCATAGTAAGGCCGATCGAACTTATTGGGATTGGCAGATCGGCCAAGTCTAGAATTTGGTCTTTGATGCTTGCTCTTCGATTGTGGTTATGTGCAGGTCACGTGCAAGTAGAAATACCATAAGGTTGATCGTCCTTAAGCCCGTCAATCAATAGGCATGCTTCACAAAGTTTTTTCACTCCACTCTTGGATCTTAGTTATTTCCGTCTTAACATTGACTTCTTTGACTACAGAGAGATCCTTAGTGTGGAATAGGTCATTCTGTCGTAGATAGCTTTTCATTATGCTCCCTCACTGTTGGAATAGTTTTAGCTACATAAACTATCAGGTAGATCTTCGAAACAATAATACGAAGGAAATAAACCGAGAAGATGTGTTATTATGCTCAAAAGACTAAATAGATGGAAAGGAATGAGGACGAAAAATAATTTAATTTGAGTTCTATCAAATAGACCATACTTGAAACTAATTTTTCCTCAAGTAAGATCCGTAGATTTCTAAAAAATGGATTGAAATACATATCTCAAATATTACAAGCTCAAACACTCAAAAGTTTATCATCATAGCACATATCATCGTACAAGATATAACTCAAAGCTCATAAGTTTTATGACCACTTAAGGGAAAACTCTCTCACATGTGTTTGAAGGATTTACATAATAACGCTCAATCTTATTACGCAATGATCATTAACCATAAGATTCCTAAGAGGTTCTCAATCTGCACCGCGTCGCTTTTCTTGCAAGTACATTATGAATGAAGCGATCTTTCATAGGTTGTAAATTGGTATATTAATGGATAAGGATGAGGATATATTTTGGCTTTGTGGTACAATAAGATCCAAGAAGTAAGAAGTCTTGAAGCTCATAATTGATTTGATTACCACGTCTAATAGATCAAACCATCATCTTACAATAGCCTAATTTCTTCACATTTGGCTCAACACTACTTACTCTTTTTTTTTGAGCACTTTGTATCTTCATACATGCTTCCCTCTGTTTCTTCTCCTTTTCAGCTAGGTCCAAGTGGTACATAATGTATCTTTCGATATAGGTTTTCTTTTCTTCACTTTATGGTCACACCATAATGACCTTTATTACTTCGATGATCTTCACTACGCACAACCTCATACTTGTTTCTTGTTTTCTTCCTTCAATGCATGGTGTCACCTCCTAATTCCCGGATGGGCTAAACGAGGTTGTTCTAGGAACAATTTTGTGGAGCTACAAAGAAAGGTCAATACAGGCCAAAATGGGATTACAAGATATAAATCATACTCAGGGTAGTAAGGAAATAATAAGCTTGGCCAAAATGGGATTACAAGATATAAATCATACTCAGGGTAGTAAGGAAATAATAAGCTTGGCAAAACATGGCTCAATCATTTTCATAATTATAAAATCAAGAGCAAGCATGCAATCTCTAATGAGAGTCAAATATAAGTTCTAGATAAACAAAGAATATAGGATAACACTCATGAAAAAGAAGATACACAAAAAATATGCACATCGGCTAAAAGAACCTCACAATGTAGTGTCATGAAACAAATTTGCTTATCATGATGCCAAATACTCAACGTTATGCGGGGTTGATGCCGCACTTCCCGATCTAGATTGAAATTCCTAAAATCGAACAACAGAAGCAAATCTCCGTCAATATGAAGGAAATCTCGTACGAGATTTTCCCAAAAATAGGCCGAGATTCTGCGAAACTCAGAATGCGGAATTATGGATGATAATGTAAGATAAGAAGATGATTAATGGAATGTAATATGATAAGTATAGGAAGACCGGACTATTATAAGACTTGCAAAGAACCATGACCAATTATGTGTCAAATTCCTAAACAAAGAGTTAACTTCCACCCATCCTTCTTTAGCCTTACACAAGCCTTCTAAATAAGACAAGCACAAGGAGAGACTAGTTTGACTAGTAGCACCAATCTTGAATAAGATTAACACACACAAGAACAACCTAGCAAGGATTCACAATGATTCAACCAAAAACTCTCCTTTAGATTAAATAGAAATGACAAAATGCAAATTTTGTGAGCAAAGTCACAAGTGTCTCACAATAATGTAGAAATCAAAATCAAATATAAATTTCCCTATGAACCTCTTCCTCTAAGGCTATTTATAGGAGAGATTCTTCTAAAAGATAATCAAAAAATAATCCTATAAGATAGTAACAAAAACCAAAAATTATCTTTAAATTTTTTGAGAGTTTAAAGGTTATTAAAATAATAAAAGATAAGTAGAGGATAATAATCCTCTGATAGAGATCTACTCGATAATACGCCATAGTGGAGAATCTCGGTCTCGATTCAAGAATCTCGGCTGAGATTTTAGGCTGTTGACCGAGATTTTGCATCTTCCATGAAATCCTCCATTCTCTCGGGTTCTCCCATGTTTGCAACTTGCAAGCATTTCCTTGAGTGTCCTCTACTCTTGACTTAGTGATGGCTCCATGTAATATAGATGCTATCAAGGATGGTCACACATCATACTCCCCTTCTTGAAAATGATTCGACCTCGAATCATAGCCTAGTTCATCACTAATCATCAATGATTCAAGTATGTTAGTTTCTAGACTGGGTCAACTCTATGGGATGGAGAATCAACTTCTCCTTCATCATCTGTTCTTTCTCGACATGTACATCAATTTGTACATTACTCGATACAAACGGATTTAGATGTCTGGGTGGTGAAAACTCCGAGTTCCGTGACTCTCCTGAAAGGTCTCTCGAACTTTGTAATATTTAGGGTTTTAAAATTTTTACAATAACATGCAACTGTGGAGAATCTCGGTCTTGATCCTTAAATCTTGGGCGAGATTTCATAGTTGGGGCCAAGATTTTCGTTGTGAATCCACAACTCGTCTTGGTTGATGAAAACTTGATGTATTATTCTTGGAGCTTTCCTTCTCCTAGGTGTAACCAAGTTGGATCTTCTGGTTCAAAAGGGTATTTCCTTGCGGAATTGAGGATCCTTATCTGCGACTACTCTCCGTTTACCCTGTATCTTATTGCATGATTCCGCATGTATCTTTCTGACAATGTCCTTTTGTTTTCCTACAATCAACTTTAATCGCACCACTAAAGATAACCGTATAAGATCAAAGAAAGTTATGGAAAACAACTAAATTATAAAGTAATTATAGCTTAAAGCAAAATATGGATCACAACTCTTACAGTAAGCACAACTACTAGG
This sequence comes from Fagopyrum homotropicum, assembly GCA_033239125.1. Taxonomy (NCBI): domain Eukaryota; kingdom Viridiplantae; phylum Streptophyta; class Magnoliopsida; order Caryophyllales; family Polygonaceae; genus Fagopyrum; species Fagopyrum homotropicum. Next base: position 50,065,245 of record BSWB01000007.1, on the reverse strand, counting down.
AGATAACAATACAATTTCAAAAGATTAGTTTCTCCCCTTCTTAGCTTTAGCTAACTTCTCAAATAAGGTCACACTAAGGTCTTTCCTATGCCGCGAGATTTATTCTATGGAGTGAAACTTTGCTTTCCTATGACACGAGAAGTATATCATTCTCGCCTCTGTGTACCATAGCCATATGGAGTTGAAAACAGGCGCACTCCTTGTATACGTTTGAGTAGCGAAGTACCCTGCCTGTATACCAGGTCTGACCTAACCTCAAAGAACCACTAAAACTCCTTATAGGAAAAATGAGAAAGGTTATCACCGTCCGCTTCAAGGGGGCCAATCATACGTCACAAATAATCAATATTGCTTGCTATAAGGCATATAACAATCACCACTCGTGCATACATCCAATATAAGAATGCAGCTAAGTAAGTCCTACAGACTTACCTAAATCCAAGTATCCTCAAATATATATCAACTTCAAATTCCTGTAGGAATAATCACCATGCCTGATAAACAACGCATAAACATCAATCATCAGAACAAATGCTAGAAGACTCTACTTCTAGCCTCATAGATCCTTAAAAATCATAACTATCAATCCATAAACTCAACATCTCACAATTCATCAAACCTCTCAAGGTATCATCCAATCAACATTCCTCAATCTCAATTCTAATCCTAATTTAATTAATTAACCTTTAATTAATTAATTAACTTTCACCGGAATAACTTTTTGGCCTCAGGCAAATTCTGAACCCATTTGTCATTCATCAACCAAACAACCAATAATCACTAGAATAATATAACATGCATAATGGAATTTCCAATCATTCATTTTGACAAGCCTATCGTCAATTTAGGCCAAATCGCAATACGGAACACGGATAAATTCATAACTCATTCATTAATAACCCGATTGACGATCCGAAAGAAGATTCGGAATCAAAACGACGCATGCTACACTCAGACAACATCAAATTCACCAGAATCAGAGCGACGGAATTGGGCTAGTAACATATATGCTCGACCAGACCTTCAATTGCTCGGAATTACAAAAACCCGGTACATATATGAAGAGAATAAAGTGAGGAATCCAAAAACTCAAACGGATTTGAAATCGGATTAGAAACGGAGAGTAGATATGAGTTTGAAGGTTGAGAGAAATCAGAGCTTTTACGAGGAAACGTGAAAGGAAATGAATAAATAAACGATTTTCCGCTATTTATAGCAAAGACTATAATTATCCTTTAGCGAAGCCGATAATTATCCTTTCAACGATCTGAATGCGGGTTGAACCCCCTTCTCCAAACTTCTCGCAACTGGAATAATAATTCTGAAATATTGTATGGATAGTTATTCCGCAACTGTCTCGGAAAACGCGTATTTCTAAGCCGTCTTTCTTAGCCGCTAAGACACGAAATAGCGACTCTTTTGGTCATTTTACCTTTTTATGTTATTTCATATCTAGGACATGTCCGATGTCCTGATCATTTTTCTCAACTGCCTTTTTATTAATTGAAGCTCCCAAATGCTCCAAATAACACCGGAGGGTAAAACTAAGTACTCGGGGGAAAAGTAAAAACTTCTCATAAGTCCAAAATTACGCTAGGAACATAACGGTGGGACTCATACTCATCACTTACGCACTCTTCGCGATTTATATGTCAATTACTATCGATGATTAAGTTAATCAACATTGATCATCATTATTTAGGATTCGAAAATCCTAGCTCTTACAGTATGAACCTCATATCTCGAAAATAATTTACAAGACCCACTATAGTATAGGGAGGCAGGACTGAACACAACGAATGTGATGTCTTCATTTAAAGAACTAATTAAGAAACTAAATATAAGTAGGAAGTAAAATAAGGCAAACAAAGACAGAAACCAAGTAATGCCGATCGGCCACAGTAGAGTCGATCGGACAAAGACACAATCTTTGATCTAATATAAATAATTAAGAAAACAAAAATAAAAGCGAAGAGAAAGACGAAAAATTCCGTAGTATTGCCGATCGGTCTTAAGGGTATGAATCGATCAACCACCTAAGAATTGAAGTAAAGTAGTAGCAAAAAGGGATAGGGAAAAGATTGTATTTTGCGGAACCAAAACTAGATATTTCGAAGGTGGGAGAATAGGAATAGATAATCAATCACTAAAGCAAATCCTGAATCCAAATCACCACAACATACATATAAGATATATCTCAATTGACAATTCGACAATTGAATGTAACTCTAGTTATGTAGGAAACAACTTCGTCCGATTGTCAAAGGGTTAAGATTTTCTTGGCATATATAATTGACGGTCATCCATGTTGATTGACACGTACCCAAAACCGTGCATATTCTTTACCTCGAACTCAGTATGAAGGCATAAGTGACTCGACTATCACATTTTTCTATCAACACTATGAAGAATAGGTAGATTTCCGTCTTGACCTTCACTTCTTTGACCGCATGAAGATCCTTAGTGTGTATGTGGTCAATCCATCATAGATAGTTTCTCATTATGCTCCGCAACCGCTAGAGTACTTGCAATTACATAAACTAACAAGCAGAACTCCAAAACATTAATAGGAAGAAATTAAACCGATAAGATATATTATTATTGCATAAAAAAATAAGGGATGAAATATTATGAGGATGAAAAAATACTCTAATTTGAGTGCTACTTGTATTCCTACTGAACTTTAATATTAAGGTTAAAGATAAAAATGTCCAAACGGACGGTCTGAAAGACAACCCAAACCAAAATGGAAAAAAAAGAAAAGATAAATAAGATAGATCGTTCAAGACGGCTACGGGATGCTAAGAAATCGACATAATTCTAGGACTAGATTAACTATTAACTATATTGGTTGAATCGTATCAAAACACATCGTCTTGGAGAATAAGTCAAATGCTCAAAAAGAAGGGTTAGATCGGCCGATCAGATGAGGCAAATCGCCCGACTGAGTTTTCTTCATCGAGTTGTCTTCATTCTTCACTCTATAATCTCAATCATTTCGGTCTTGAATTCGACTTCCTTGGTTGTAGAATGATCCTTAGTGTTTAGAAAGCGTTCTTTTGAGAATAAATCCATTCAAGCTCTTAGAAGGTTAATGCCTACAATATCATAAATGCACGAGTAGCTCTTCAAAACACAAAAGAGAACGAAGTATGTCAATATGAAACAAAAAGATACTCTAAACTCTCGGAGAATGGATGATAACAATGGTAAAAAAGACGTTAAAAATGAATGTTTTCAAATAGTCACAAACGCCATATTATTAAAATGAGTTTCCAACAACTTTCAGTACTTCCTCGGTGTGGAGGTTATACGATGTCATGTTATCATCTTTCTCCACCAACACCGATACATTTTAGACTTCCTAGACATTTGAACATGTGCTCTACAAAACCTATCGCCACTTCAATGGCAACGGATTGTGATTTCTCCAACAAAAACACACCTTCGCTCTATTCTCTCTTAGAGTATCACCAACTATTGTGTAGTCTTCAATCTCTCTCTAACGCGCTTGGAAATTGTATACACTATCAATAAGCTCTCACAATTTATACATGCCCCTAGCAAACTACACTAGTTCGATGACAAGTAATTGGGTCCGTCGCTACTTTGCCGGCACCTCTCAACTTGGTTTTTAATTCAAAGCTTCGTTCCATTCGACACTATATGCCTTACAAGATGTACACTAGGTTGACGACAAGCTCCACAACCGTTCATTACTACCACTATTGTGTTTGCTTGGCTTCGTTCATTACTTTGTATAATTGGTCAACTTTTTTCTTAAGATATTGGTGTTCTGATTAGGTGGACATACAAATCTTTGTACAAATATGTTTTTTTCATTCGTACGAGAGCAAGTGCAGTTGGTTACTTTGTGTGATTCGTGTAACCAATGATGATCAGATTGCAAATGCACTCACCAAGCCCCTATCTGGTCATTGATTCGTTGTGATCACTCCAAGATCGAACTCTCCAAACAACCGTTGATCTTGCGGGTCCTTCCCTTTTGAATATTTCATAACCGGATATTCTATATCATAAAGGGTACATAGATGGTTTTGATTCTCTCACATAGATATGCCTAGAAATCAATTGTGTTGCTGACCGATTTACTCATTTGAAAATTTCGAATCTCAACACACCTTTTTCTAAACGATCTCGAACTTCATGGGCTCATCCGCAAGGATGCTTTATGATGGACTACCTCTAAAAAATAGTTTTTTCTAACCGTTTTTCATTTTTAAAATAAAAAAATAGATATTCCTAGAATAATGAGATATTGCATTAGTTTAGGGTATATATATACTCGGTAACATAGTCCCAAAACTTGAGACTAATATATTTTTGTTGTTGGGTTCTCATTCTCGACAATTTATCTTCAATTATATGGTCATTGACTCACAAACATGGATGTAGGTGTTACAGTGTTCAACGAAAGTTGTTGTACAACAAGGATTGACGGACAATGTGAAGATGGGACGACACCGTGCTCGAACAGAGACCAATACTACTTTTGGGATCTATATCATCCTACAAATACAGTGGTTACGGTTCTAGGAGACAGGGCTTACAAGGCCCACAACACCTCCGAGGCTTTCCCCTATGACATCAGTACGCTAGTCCAGTTGAAGTGACAAGCCTGCACAATCGTAGACTATTGAAATATTCATATGTTTGATTAGTCTATCTTCGACCGTAATAAAAAAAGAGGGACAAAGTTTGACGCTCCTATGTGTTCACGTGAGGAACAGTCCATTTAACGTGATATTTGTAACAACCAAATCTTAAATATGGATTAGTATTTAACGTGATATTTGTAACAACCGAATCTTAGATAAATGACAATAACGTGACATTTAACGTTATTGTCATCTATTTAAGATTCGGCTGAGGTTGTATTCTTGTATCCACGTGATATTTAACGTTTTGTCTACTATTTAAGATTCGGTTGACGTCATCTATTTATATTATTTTGCGTATACATTTTCATTCATTTTTGCATAACTTAGGGCGAAACTTGTACATATTGTATGATTTTCATGTATCTTTCGATTAATATGACAATAACTATGCCGTAAATAAATCTGAAGAAAGAGAATGAAAAAATAACAAGGATTTGATATTTGTTTGGACGTTTTGTCGCCTGGTGTTCAAGGAAATTGATTTATACTTTGGGTTTATGGTATGTTTGGTTGATTTCAGTTATCTTGAACTTAGACATTGGAACCATAGGATAAAAGTTAGGGGACTAACTACGTGAAAATTTCTTATATCGATCGATCTAAGCGGCTTTTAATCTACGACTTCCTCCCTCTAATTCACAAGATCACTAGGCGAATCCACTCCTGGAACGCAAAAGCCCTCTCCTATGCCGGACGTGCCCAGCTTGTCAAAACTATCCTATACTCGGCTAGCCAATATTGGTGCTCCTTGTTCTTCATTCCTGCCAATGTGATCACCACCATCAACGGGCTCATGAGATCTTACCTCTAGTCGGGCATTGCTTCCAGCAAGCGAGCACTGGTTGCGTGGGAGACTGTCTGCTCCCCCAAATTGGTTGGTGGGCTGTCCTTTCCTGATCTTGGTACCAAGAACAAAGTTGCCCTCTCCAGTATTTTACTCAACCTTGATCGCAATTGCCCTAGCCTTTGGAGGTCTTGGGTCGCCAGGCATTTGTTCAAACGGGGTGAATGCATCTGGAATTGCCCCAATAGGGCTTCCCACTCGCATTTCTGGAAATCACTTCTCGGTCTAAGAGATGCCCTAACCAGCCTTTCTCCTGGCGCCCTTGCTAATTCGGATGGTACCCTCGCTCGTAAGACGATCTATGATCATCTCAGACCCCCTATCTCGGTTCCTCATCCATCCCCTTACAAAGCTATCTGGTTACCCTCCAATACTCCCAAAGCCTCCTTTATTGTCTGGCTTGCGTGTCATAATCGCCTCCCCACTCTAACGAAGATCCGTGAATGGAATCTCACCAACGATGATACCTGTAAACTATGCAACTCTGCCCCTGAAGATGGTAATCACCTTTGGAATCTATGCAGCTATAGCTCCTCGGTTTTGGACATCGTTTCGCGTTGGCTGAACATCGCTTACCCAACCCCCTTCCTTGACGACATTTGGGGCTGGATGGCTTCCTGGTCCAAGAAAAAACCTCGCCCTCTGGATTGTGCTCGGATTGCTGCAATTGTTGCTTACATCTACCACATTTGGACTGCTAGGAACAAACTCCTCTACTGCCAGACCTTCACCTCGCCAATTGACAGTGCCTAGATGATCATTCGGAGCGTTAAGACACACTTCACCCAAAATTGGAGGGATAGATCTGCCCTCACCCGCGACATGGCCTCCTTCCTTAGCATAGCTCTCCAATTCGCCTAATCCCCTTCGTTCAGCCGGAGGCGCGTTTTTCCCTCTTTCTCATTGTTGCTTCTTACGCTTGCCTTGTTGGTTTACTAATGTTGCGTTTTGTATGGTAACCTCACTCGAATGTACCTTCCCCTCTTCATTCTAATACAGTTAACATTTCAAAAAAAGACAATCTAAGTATATTGATAAGATGAGACAAGGACAGAGCGAGACGAGCTATTCTTTGGCCGAAGGCCCAAAAAGAATAGCGAGCGAGGTCTTGACTGGGTAAGCGGGGAAACATATTTTGGGCCCATGGGTTATTGGGCCGGGGCGACAGGGGGATGCGGGGGCTCTGTGCCCCGCGGTACAAATTCTTTGTTATAAATAGATAGGTTTAGGGTTGTATTCTTTTATCTATGATAGTATATTGAAAACCCCAGCTACAAGGTTTGTGCAGCAAACCGAAAAACGTTTTGTCTTCTCTCTATATTTACTGATTAACTCGTCGAAAATCACAACAACTAGTATCAGAGCAAGGATGTCGATGGGTTCCGTTGCAAAATTCGAGGTTTCGTGATTCAATGGAACTGACAACTGCGGTCTTTGGCAGTAACGGGTAATGTAGTATCCTTAGTCTTTTGGGGACCCCGCCCCTGTGCCCGGGCTTGGCCGCAGGTGCGGTGCCACCCTGCGGCTTTGGTGACCCACTCTTTCAGTTGTGCAGGGTGGACGCCATCTTGCTTTTTCCTTTCTTCCTCTATAAGTCTCTTATTTCCCTATAGATGAAGGTTAGCTTCATCCTCTCCCATATTCTTCTTCTTTTCCTCTTCCTTTTTCTTGAGTTTCGTTGGATCTTTACAAGTGTAAGCCTCGGAAGTGTGCTTTGATAGTTGTAATGATGGTGTGGAGTTTGTTGCTCTTGTTGTGATGTTATGATGTGTTGTTAGATGAGTTGTGTTCTTCTTCCTCTTGAGCTTGTAGTGGTAAGTTCGTCTTCTTCCTTTCCTTCTTCTTTCCTTGCTCTTTTGCTCCTTTGATGGAATTTTCACAAGTTGATCTTGTGTACATTTCTCCTGGACAAATGATGATGTATATGTGTATGTTTATGATGTTGGTTGCCTTTGGCACCATAAAAGAGAATAATGTCGAGCAAGATATCGAAGAAAAGTAGAGAATCGCCCCTCTTCTATGTAGCCATCCCCGCGCCTTGCTAGTATCACCCCTATGGCCGAGCTGTGTCACCGCCCCTACGGCTGTGAGCCACTGCGACCGCGGCTTGTCACTGCTCGTGCGCCTTCCCGTTTTCGCATGTGCGTCTTTGTCCAGGACATACCAAGTATGGTATGTGTCCTTCCTTTCCCTTGTGTTAGGGTTAGTATGTGAGTGTATGCTAGTGGTACATATGTTGAGTTTGATGATATGTTATGTGGAGGAATGACTTAGGCATTTATGAGAGTTGTTGAGATATCAAGGATTAGTTTGTGGGTTATGATCATGTATGACCTTGGGGTCTAGGAGGTGGAATCTCCTAGCCTTGATAATGTTTGATGTTATGTGCCTTGTTGATGCAGGAACTGATCGTTTCCTCGAGGGAAAATTGTGACCATTGTTGATTAGGACTACCTTGTGACAAGTAAGTCTTTCGGGCTTACTTAGCGAGCGTTGATAAGTTTGAGTGATCGTGATAGTGGTATTTGTGAATTTTAATATTGCATTGATAACCTAACCGGACTAGGATGACCATATATGTATACTAATTGGCCCAAGTGCATTATAACCAGGCTGCGACAACTTGCCGAAGCTCGTCGAGAGTGGATGGGGGTTCTCTACGACCATTCCACCAGGAGGTGAGGATTGATCACCTATTTCCAAACCTGTGTGGTTAAAGGGGGCAGAGACGAGGTTTTTGGTGCTCCTCGTGTTACAAAATAAGTTGAATTAGTAATGGTATAACGAAATGAAGATAATAAACAGATATGTGTGAGCATTGCATATGATGATGTGATTACGTACCGTGTTAAAGATGCTTTCAGTGATCCGGTGGGGTGATTAGCCAAAGGCTTTTGTACATTAGGATGTGTATGGGTTTTGGGGATGTTACGTATACATATGTATACATATATATATATGTTGTTGCCGTTTTGTACGCGGTTGTGGTTTTGGTATATGTTTTGATATATGATTATACAATTTTGTGAATTTGGTTTTATATTTATTTGTCCCTTATTGTAAGATCCAGTGAACTTGTTGTCAGGCTAAGGTCAGGATCCATTGTGAGATCCTAGCCTGTAGCGCCCCGAGTCCCGCGTATTTGGGGTGTTACAAGTTAAGGATCTACTAACGCAACAAGAGATGTTGAAGGTGTTGAAGGAGACAAAACCGGATTCGTTGAAAGACGATGACTGGGAGAAAGATGCAAGAGAAGGTAGTGTCAGTCATTCGACTCTGTTTGGCAGACGAGGTAATATATCATGTTATTGATCTCAAATCTTGTCAAGCGATTTGGAATCTATTGTAGAAACGATATATGTAAAAATCTTTGTTTAGAAAATTGTATCTCAAATAGAGCTTGTATGGGTTGAAAATGGTGGAAGGTTCTGACATGATGAAACACGTGAATATCGTCAATCAAATTATTGGAGATATGACTCGGGTGGATGTAAAACTTGAAGATGAAGATAAAGCTATGATCTTGTTGTGTTCTCTACCCTCTTCATATGAGAATATAATGATGACATTGATGTGTGGGAAATACGAGATAAGTATTGATACTATGTTAACAACGTTGCTTTCAGAAGTTGAACGACGACATCATACCAATGGGAGTTTTCAAAGTGAAGGGTTGTATGTTAGAGGCAACCAGGATAGAGGGAGGACGAAAGAGAAGCAAGAAGGAAGCAACAAGTAATCCAGGTCTATGTCGAAGGGTAAAAAGGTAGCAACTTGTTATTTCTCCAAGGAGGAGGGTCACTTCAAACGTGATTGTCCTGCAAGGAAGAAGAAGTATGAAGATAAGAAGTCAGAATAATCTTCAAAATCAATAAACGTGGTGCAAAAAGATGATTCTGACGGTACAGATTCTGATATGTTCCAATAACTCTACCCTAGTTATATATTTGTATATGTGATGATGGAAGACTTAACATTATGAGCGGTTTATACACTAATAAATATCGATTATATTTCTAGGTTGCATAGTTGGTTTTTTGTTTGTTAAATATGTCCAGGCCTTGGAAAGCTTTTCAAAGGATGAACGGAGGCCTCGAAACTAGTTACAAGGACAGATGCAGAGATTGAGAAGAAATCCAAAGGTTCAACACGAAGGCCTTGAAACCCATTTCAAGGATCAAAGCCGAAGCCTTGAAACTCGATACAAGGGATATATCGGCTGGAAGGATTTCAAAATCAATATTCAAACTCAACAATCAAATCTACCAAGGATCAAAAGAAGATCTTCAAATAAGATATCAAGAGAAGATCTCGGCCAGCCAAATCTCCAACATATTTTGTAGAAAAGATATCGGCCCACCAAGAAGATCTTGCAAAGTCTTAACGGACGCAAGATTGAAGATCTTATCCAACAAATTTCACAAAGATCTCGCAATCCAGGGAAGATCTTCAACGGCTATCAAAGAGAGATATCTTCAACCAAAGATCCTCAACAACTTAGAAGATCCCGGCGCTTGAAACAAGGACTTCAACGACAAGATCTTTAACAACTTTTTCAAGTGACAATCTCGAAGAAGAAGACTCTCAACGTGCGTCAAGGAGATGAAGAAGATAGAAGATTTTAACGGCTACTTCATCTAAACCTACACCGTTTTCTATGGAGAAGGAAGAACATCACAACGGTCATCTTCACAACGGCTATAAGACTTCTCCATCGAAGACTATAAATGAAGATCACGATTGAAGAGAAGTACAACACACTTACGCGGAAACATCAAAGTCTTCAAGCGATCAAAAGATCTTCATTTCATTCCAAAATTTTTCTTCCTCTTAGTTTACAAAATCTTACTTCCTATGTGATAGCATGAAATATGATGTTACTTTAGATGTGCATATAGGTAGTTTTTCCCTTTCTTTTGAGTACATGGACATATATTCGTAGCATTTATGATCATATTCTCCTATTATGTTGGAATGGAGATCTACACAGGTTTTTGTTGTAATTTTAGGTGAATTGGCGTTAATTTGGAGGGGAAATGGAGCATTCATGGAGTATTGATCAAAGTGGACCTCAATAGGAAGCATTGGAGGAGCCTAGGAAGGAGTATGAAGTGAGACAAAGAGGAAAGACGTCAAAAAGGAAGAAACCACGGCCAAAGAATAAACTTCTATGGCCGAGGTTTTATTAATTCATTGATTTCGACACGTGGAAAGAGAGGTCGAGAGGCATTACGGGGCAAACCACGGCCGTGGTTTTGATGACGTCACCCGTGGTTTTCTTCGGAATAATCCGTTCAGTTATTGTCACGTCAACAACGTAAATGGGAGCCTTCTAAACCTAATTTTATTCTATAAAATAGGTTGACGGCTGAGATATCCGACACACTCTCTTACACTTCGGTTTTGATCGCACTTTGGAGATTGAAAGGATGTTGATCCTTGAGATTTTCTTGCTACACACTTCAAGGACGGATTGAAGAGCTTTTGGATTTGCGACTTGGAAATTGGAGATATTTGTGAGATTTTTCTTAGGTTTTGATTTTGATCTTTAGAGAACACAAGAACTGCGATTATTTGTTGTTTGATTCAGTTATTGAGATTTGGAGATTCACTATTAGGAAATCATAGTTCTTCTTTGCATTTTCTTAGTTGCATGCTATTCTTGATTTCTTCCTTAAACCTTGATTTGAATATGAAGATGATTGTTGGCAAACCCCCCTACAATTCTAGGGTGATGGGTTGATGGTTGTGGTTTAGATGATGATAGATTAAAACTTGTAAACTGAGCGGACCCTGAGAGTCGTGAATCGAAACCCTCGCAAAAGGATTTCCATGGTCTATTCTTGAGGTTCCACGCCCATGGTTTCCCAAGATCCTACTGTTGTTTCTTTTGTCTTGCACGTTTTGCTTTTACATTTACCAAAAGTTAAAGATTGCCTACATTCTAGCCTTGTTGAACCATTCTTATTCATAGCCTTTCTTGGTTAGAAACGTTTACGATTTCTAGGTAATAGAGGATTCAAAACCCTCTATTAAGGTTGAGAGTGTCATAGCCTTACCTTTTTGCTTCCTTTTGACTTCCTTGGGTTTGGTATTTGGTATTGAGAGTATAATCCTATCGTTAGATCCTTTATAAAATCAAGACTCAACATCCGTTGTTTAGAAAACCCTTGGATGAGATAAGTGGATGTTGGAACTTCACCCTACGATATCCTACCTTGGAATATATACCTTTGCAATTCAGCTCTGTCCTTTACATATCTATAGACATCTTGAATCGGAAACCACAATCGGATACTTGGATCTCTAGAATCTACGTTCCCCAATCATTCTTATATCTTTTCCATTGTTATTGATCGTTACTTGCTTGCTTCCTAAGTTGGATTACTTTATTGAATTGTTCTCACTGAATCCCTGATATCGACTCCGGAATATTAGCCCTTAATACGATAGATCCGTACACTGCGGGTTTGCTTATCGTTAGGTCTATAATTCAGGATCTAAATTTTAAGCTTTTTACGCACATACCTTTTGGAGCGAACAAGTTTTTGGCGCCGTTTCCGGGGATTTGGTCAAGACCAATCCAGTGTACGGTTGTCTAACTTGGAAGCTTCTTGCTTTGCTACTTATCATTCTATCTAAGTGTTCTTGCGGAATCTTTCTTTAGGTTTATGCAAAGAACAAGAGCTGGTAAAGAAATCGTTCCTTACGATCCTGAACCGAAAAAGACTTATAAGCGAAGGTTGAAAGAAGCTAAAATGGTTGCTGCCAATAATAATGAAGGAGAAGTAGATATTCGAGCTGAATTGAATGAGGCTCTTCGAGTAAGAGAATGAGATGAAGCTCCCGTTAGATTGAGAAATGAAGGACTTGCTAAAGAAGAACAACATCTAGTTGACATGGCCGGATTGAGAGAAGCCATTCGACTGATAAATGAAGAAATAAATGCTAGAGCTACAGTAGAACCACCGGCACCCCTTATTGTTGCATCACCGACACCCGTTGTTATGTCACCTCCTGCATCTAACCTACCAATGGTTGAGAGAGTTAATCCACTTGTGGTAGTACCACAAACATTGGGTCAATAGATGCATCCTATCAAACAAACGCGCCGTCTGGGCGTGATAGTGGATGCAGATGAGCGTGACTATGGGTTTCGACCCCAAGTTATTACTATGATCCACCAAAGTCAATTTGGAGGATTGGAGAGAGATTCTCGGCATCAACACTTGTAGAATTACGAAATTCTCATGGAGAATACGAAACCTACAGGTGCGGAAAACAATAACTATAAATTGAAACCTTTCTATTTCTCTTTGAAGGATGAGGCGCTAGCTAGTACCAATCTTTTCCATCCGAAAGAATGAGCACATGGGAGGAGCTGTCTTCGGAATTCCTCACCAAGTTCTTTCCTCCATAAAAAACGGTCGAGTTGAGAGGCAAAATTAATGCCTTGTTATGAAGGACAATGAGAGCTTGTATAAGTCATGGGAGAGGTTCAATGACCTCTTATTGGATTGCCCTCATCATGGGATTCCAAAGTTGGAGCTGTTGGAAATTTATTTCAAGGGTTTCGATGGAGAAACTCTATTCAAACTCCAATCCCTTTCAGCCAGAACATTTATAGACATGAGAGTTGATGATGCTTGGGATTTTGTTGAGAAAAAAGCTCAAATTGTTGAGAAATACTACCAACGAAGACCGAGTAATAAAGGTCAAAGCTCAAGACCTCAAGAGCTGAATCTTACATCCTCTAGTATCAATCAAATCAACACTCTCAACAATGAGATGAAAGCTTTGAAGGAGCTTTTGAAGAACCAAACACAACAGTCCAAGGAGAAAGATGTGGGCTTTGTAGGAAGAGGAAATAATCAAGGAAATCATCAAGGGAATAGGAACAACAACAACTACCGTAACAACGACAACCAAAATTAGAACAATTGGAGATCCAATCAAAATAATTCCGGCAATCCCTATTCTCATGCTAAAAATGCACTAACCCCTCCCCCTTCCTCTACTTTTGTTCCTTTGAAAAGTAAGGAACCGTCATGAAGTTCGAGTCAGCCACCAAAGGACAAATTGGAAGCTATGATTGAGGCGTTGGTGGGAAAGATGAATGGACTAGAGAGTTCAATTACTTCGATATCTAAGGCAAAAAAAGCCTTGGAAAATCAAGTATTTAGCAAAGCCGGAGAAGTTCCTAGAGATCAAGGGAAGCTTTCCGGAAGGACTAAAAATAATCCGAAGGGCCAAGTGATGGCAATTATCACAAGGAGTGGTGTGAAGACTTCCGATCATATTCCAAGGACGGCTGACAAGGGCAAACAGCCCATGGAAGCCAAGGTTCCGGCCGAGAAAGAGAAGGAGAAGGTCAATGTCTACGTACCTCCTCAAGCCTACAATCCTCCGCTACCATTCCCACATTCTAGAGCGAGAGCGCTTTAGACAAACACTTTGGTAAGTTTGTTGAACTCATGAGCAAACTGCATATTAACATACCTTTTATTAATGCAATTTTAGGTATGCTCGCTTATGGGAAGTTCTTAAACGAGATCCTATCTAACAAGAGGAAATTAGAGGATTTTGGTGAGGTAAAGATGACTTCCGAGTCATCGGAACTCATCAAAACCATGACGGAGAAGATGACACCCAAGCTACAAGATCCGGGATCGTTTTGCGTTTCCATTGGCATTGGAGAGGTCACATATGATGCTCTTTGTGTTCTAGGAGTGAGTGTGAGCATTATTCCACTCGCTTTGTGCGAGAAGGTTGGTTTAGGAGAGCCTAAACTAGTGAAGATGACACTATACATGGCAGATCGATCTATCACCCGATCCGTTGGCATACTTGAGGATGTTTCCGTAAAGCTTGGTAAGTTTCATGTTTCTATTGATTTTGTAGTTTTGGACATTCCTACAGATTATCCAATCCCAATCATACTTGGGATACCGTTTCTAGTAACTTCCGGTTGCTTGGTGGATTGCAAAAACATCAAACTATCTTTCAATATAGGAGAAGAGAAAGTTGAGTTTGTACTCTTGTAACACCCCAAATTCTGAGAACTCGGGGAGCTACTGGTTAGGACCTCACAATGGGTCCCGACCTTAGTTTGACAACAATTTAACTTGGATCTTACAACAAGGCACAAAAGTATTTAAAACATTTGAAAACTTTAAACAATATATACATGAAGAATATGTATCAGCCTTACAAAGCAAACGTACTAAAATGACACATAAGAAGAACAGAAGACATCCCGTCCCCAACTAAATATGTACGTGGACCCGGCTGACCATTCCCTCCGGATCTCTCTACAACTGTCTTAACCTGCAAGACATCTACAAGCGGTATAAAACCGTTAGCTAGCATTCTATGCATAAGTATAAAGGTAAAAGCACAAACACACAACATACACAATCAACATGCAACACTCAATCCTTTTATTATCTTTAATTAGGTGATAGGTTATTACTAATGATACTTATTTTGTGACACGAGGGATTCCCAAACCTCGCCCCTGTCCCCGTTTACCAACGCGGAATGGTACTAATGCATTTGACCGTCTACCGGATTGGGCTGGTCGCAGGGAACCTCCTAGACTCTCGCAAGAGTTAGGCAGATGATGTCACGACCCGTTATCATACACTTGGGTCAATTACGTAAATAATAAAGTCGGCCTAATCTGGTTTCGTTGTTTATCATAACTAACAAACACCACTCATACACATTACACTCATACAAGAAGCCAACTAAGTAAGTCCGTGGACTTACCGAATTAAATCTCGTCTCTCTTAGCAACACTCAATCAGTAGCTGCAGGAACTCAGTTGCCTGTCAAAGGAGGCACGTGGGTCAACACTTTTCCTTGGATACTTAGAAGTCTAAAACTCCTAAGATGTACGATTCTATGTGCAGAAGTTATTACAGTGTTTATTTAAGGTAAATTGACTATTTTACCCTTGGTCCCGAGACTTCCAAAAACCCGTAATATGTACTTAAATTCTTACTTGAGGCTAACTAATCATATTCTACTCCCTAGGATGATTTTAGGTAACAACTAGAAAAACTACCCATTTTCTATTTCCCGAAAAGTCACTAAAGTCCAACTACAGCTTCAAATATAAAATTCGAATAATCTTATAAAAATTCCGAAATAATTCCTTAGGTCCTCTATGATATCCCATCTACTCATAGGAGAAAGAATTTCTTAAAACTGTTAAAGCATCACTTCTACAAAAATTTCTAAAGTTGGTTACAACACCTAATGAACAACACACTGTCTTAACTTTGAAAAATCATAACTCCTAAACTACTCGCTGGATTTATCCCAAATTTTGATATGTTCTAATATAAAATCTTATCTATAATATATCCAAAATTCAGCTGCAAAGGAGATCAAAATCCTATTTAAAACTATCTCACAAAACCGTATTTCAGCACAACCGAAAAACTGCTTACGACTCAATCTTTGAAAAATCATAAATCCCAAACCACTCGCTGGATTCCTCTCAAATTTTAATATGTTCTACAATAATATGTAAACTATATCATATCCAAAATTCAAGCCCAAAGGAGATCAAGAGCTTATTCAAAACCATCTCACAAAACAGCATCACTTGCTGTTTTCCCCAACACTCAGCACATATATAAAAACGTCAACTTTGAAACACAATAACTCTCAAACCGTAACTCCGATTCTTCCCAAATTTTAGTATGATCTACTATATACTACTGACTACAACATATCCAAAATTCAGCAGAAACGGAGGAGTATAACTTACTCAAATCGTGACCCGAAGTTGACTGCTTTTTCACTTCCGAAAACTCAAAAAACGTGTGCCTCCTTACTGTTCAGCTACGAATGATCTGTATCGGTTTAGAAGGCATTACAGGCACTCGTTAGGCATGGAATACGTGGACAGAACTGAAAGGGAAAGAGAGGTACAAGCCTTACTCGATTCCACGACTCAAATGCACTAGGCTGCGTTCCTGGAGAGATCAACTAGGGTTAAGGAGGGAGTATGAGGCTGCTGCGTTAAAGATGGCTGCTGGAGAGGGCTGCTGCGCTGAAGAGGGCTGTTGAAAACCGAGAATCAAGACAGAAGGAGGGGAGGAGTGTTTTACGTAAATCTGGAAGCAAGGAGAACGTTGCAGCATTCTCTTCTGGCGTGAAATCCTTGGGCTGTTACAGCTCTTTTAATGCTTCATTTAATCGGCTGTTACAAGCAGATGGAGAGATAGGCAGCTGAAGGTTTTTGGACGTGAATCCCTTGGGCTGCTCCTGGCTGGGCTGAAGCAAGAGCTGGGCTGGAAACAGTGGCTAGAAACTGGGCTGAAACTAAGTAGAAATAGTGGGCTGAAAGTTTGTCAAAACTCGTCATGGCTTTGTCAGGCCCATGCATGACCTCGTCACAGAGTTGTCGGGCTTCGTCATGACCTCGTCTCAGCTTAGTCAGGATCTCGTCATAGCTTGTCATTATCTCGTCTAAAGTCATCGATAGGAATGAATTATAATAATTAGGGTTTGATATAAATCTATCAATTATGTGAATTAAATTCTACATAAAATAATAAATAATTATAGGAATTAGAGCTTGATATAATTTTATCATTTTATGTGAATTAAATTCTACATAAAATAATAAAATTTGTGAAGAAAGAAATACTAGATAGAATGGGAATCCGTCAACGGCTCGAAGTCCGATTTGATTCGAAATTAAACGGAATAAAAATTTCGGATATTACATCAGTACCCCTTAAAATAAGTTTCGTCCCAAAACTTAGGACAATGTACTTAATTAAACGACTTCCATAAATAAACTGGTATGTCCTAGTTTCACTAAAATTTACTTTCCTTTTCTAAACTTCTCTAACTTTATCATAGCGTAACGATAAAAAAACTGGTCGTTACAACTCTCAACTCTAATCAAAGAACCAGCTTTAGGAGAAGAAGTCTTCAACATCTATGATGAAGAAGATTCGAGAGATATGATAAGTTCTATTTTGCTCAAAGATCCTTTGTAGAAAGTCATTAGTATGAGCATTATGGAAGAGGGATTCGAAGAGGATTGTGACTCTGAAGTAAGAGCTTTGGAAGAGCTAAAAGAAGAGCCAATTGAAGAATTTGAAGAAATGGAAGATAGCTCGGAAACTGGCCCAAACCACGGCCAAAGTCAAGATTCACGGGCGATATTTTAATTAATTTAATTAATATTCCCATGAAAACATATGTCGAACACCATATCGGGACAAACCATGGCCGTGAAATTGCCAGTGTGGCCGTGAAATTTGAAAATTCTGAGACTTCTCCCTTACCTCTCAAAAACATTCTTCGACATTCCCCTACCTCTTCTACATCCTTGGAATCATTGAAGGATCTTCGGAAGGCCTCAACACATCAACAAGGGCACCTCCTATCTTCGAGTTAAAACCTCTTCCTACTCACTTAAGCTACGCTTTTCTAGGACCAAACTCTACATATCCGGTCATAGTTAGTGTTAGCTTAACTGATGATGAGCATGCTAGGCTTATGAGTGTATTGAAATTGCATAAGAAAACCTTAGGATATACCATTGATGATCATGTGGGTATCAAACCTTCTTTGTGCATACATAAGATATTGATGGAGGATGACCATAAGACTTCACATGAACCTCAAAGACGGTTGAACCCGATCATGAAAGAGATTGTGAAGAAGGAAATCTTCAAACTACTTGATGCAGGTTTCATCTTCCCTATGTCTGACAGCAAGTAGGTGAGCCCTGTCCACGTAGTTCCGAAGAAAGGGGAATGACCGTTGTGACTAACAAGAACAATGAGTTAATCCCCACAAGAACCGTTACGGGATGGCGAGTATACATCAATTACAGGGAGCTAAATGTCGCTACTAGGAAGGATCACTTTCCCCTCCCTTTCATCAAGCAAATGCTTGAAAGGTAAGCTCAACATTCTCACTTCTGTTATCTAGATGGGTATAGTGGTTACTTTCAGATTCCCATCCACCCCGATGACTAGGACAAGACCACATTCACGTGCCCTTGGGGTACGTTTGCTTATAGGAGAATGCCGTTCGGATTGTGCAATGCTACAACCACCTTTCAAAGGTGCATGATGGCGATGTTTTTTGAATATATTAAAAACATCTTGGAGGTTTTTATGGACGACTTATCTGTATATGGTTCTTCTTTTGGCAATTGTCTTGCTAGCCTTTCCTTGGTTTTACAACGATGTGAAGACACTAACCTTGTGTTAAATTGGGAAAAGTGTCATTTTATGGTGAATGAAGAAATTGTTTTAGGTCACTTGGTCTCGAATCGTGGCATTGAGGTTGATAGGGCCAAGATAGAGACGATTGAGAAGCTACCTCCACCATCATCGGTGAAGGCGGTAAGGAGTTTTCTTGGCCATGCAGGATTTTATAGAAGGTTCATTAAAAACTTTTCTAAAATTTCTAAACCATTGATAACCTACTAATGAAGGATGTAGTCTTTTTGAGCTTTCAAAGGAATGTCTAGATTCCTTTTACAGGATCAAGGAAGCTTTAATCTCAACACCCATCATTCAACCTCCGGATTGAAGTCTCCCATTCGAAGTGATGTGCGACGCAAGTGACGTTGCTATAGGAGCGGTGCTAGGATAGAAAAAGGATGGACGCACTCATTCATCCATTATGCTAGCAAGACGCTAGACGAAGCTCAACTTAACTACGCTACTACGGAGAAGGAACTACTTGTTGTTGTGTATGCATTTGAAAATTTTCGTTCTTATCTTGTTGGAGAGAACATGATTGTCTATACTTACCATGCAACTATACGACATTTTCTCACCAAGAAAGATGCAAAGCCGCGGCATATTAGGTGGATTCTCTTCCTCCAAGAGTTCGATATGGAGATCCGAGCCAAGAAGGGATTCGAGAACTCCGTGGCGGACCACCTGAGTCGCCTTCCCCACATCATAAAGGACGATCTACCTATGGACGACTCGTTCCCTAATGAGCAACTGCACAAGATGGAAGAATGTCTTCATCATATTTCTAGAGGTAACGAACCTTGGTTTGCTGATATTGTGAATTATTTAGTTTGTCAAGAAATACCTCCTGGACTATCCTACGCTCAAAGGAAGAAATTCTTCAAGGATGTCCGGCATTACTTATGGAATGAACCTCTACTCTACAAGAGAGGTCCTGATGGTATTATTAGGAGATGTGTACCAGAAGACGAAGTGAAAAGTGTCATCCGTCATTGCCATTCTCTACCTTGTGGAGGACATGCTAGTTCTCACAAGACTTGTGCTAAAGTATTACAATCCGGTTTCTTTTGGCTTACTTTATTTAAGGATGTACAACGCTTTGTTTCTTATTATGATGCTTGTCAAAGAACCAGAAACATATCGAGGAGGAATGAGATGTCATTCAACAACATTCAAGAAGTGGAGATCTTTGATGTATATGGTGTGGAATTTATGGGGCCATTCCCATCTTCTTGTGGTAACCAATACATTCTTCTAATTGTAGACTATGTTTCAAGATGGGTTGAAGCAATCGCTTTTCCCATTAATGATGCTATCGTGGTAGTGAAGTTTTTAATAGATTGATACTCCAAGGTTTGGGATGCCCCGAACCATCATTATTGATGGAGGAACGCACTTCACAGCCCGTAAATTTGAAGCTTTACTAGCCAAGTGTGGGGTGACTCACAAGATTACCACTCCCTACCCTCTTCAGACGAGCGGGCAAGTGGAAATTTCTAACAGAGAGATAAAGTCCATTCTAGAGAAAACTTTCTCTAGAACAAGGAAGGATTGATCACTAAAGCTGGACAATGCACTTTAGGCGTACAGGACGGCTTTTCAAGATTCCCATTGGCACTACACTAGACAATATTGTGTATGGGAAGCCTTGTCATCTTCCAGTTGAGCTAGAGCAGAAAGCCTATTGGGCAACTAAGTGGCTGAATTTTGATATCAAGGAGGCTGGAGAGAAACGTCTTCTTGAAATTAATGAGTTAGAGGAGATCCACTTGAATGCATATTAGAATGGGCAGATTTACAAGGAAATGACGAAGAATTGGCATGACAAGCACATCATTCCAAAGGACTTGAAAGAAGGAAATCTTGTCCTTCTCTTCAATTCCCGACTTCGTCTATTTCCCGGTAATTTGAAATCTCGTTGGACAGGACCTTTTGTAATTAAACATGTTTTTCCCCAGTGTGCAGTTGAAGTATATGGTGAACAATGCGGAACTTTCAAGTTCAATGGCCAACACCTTAAGATGTACACCGGAGATTCAGATTAAGGGGATTGCACCTATCCTTCTCACTTGAGCACAAACATGATTGGTCTAGCTACGAACCTTAAACAAATCGCTTATTGGGAGGCAACGCAACGTATTTCTTTCTTTCCCTTTTCCATATAATAGATTAGAGTAGTTTATTTTATTTCTTCATTGTTTCGTTCCCGGTTTTCATGTGTCTTTGGATGTAAGGAACTAGGAAATTTCCATGAAGATTCAAAGAATGCAAAAACAAAGTCAAGTTGTCAATTAAGGACGTAAAATGGACATCCACGGGAACAAGGAGGTTCCACGGGCGTGGTTCATGTTCGCCCCTAAAGGTGTGTGCAAATAAGCTTTAAATTTATAAAACTAGAATCAAGCAGCGAACCCGCAGTGTACGGATCGACGTAGCTAAGCAAGAATTCCAGAGTATCGAACACAGGGATTTGGGTGGGAACAAATACGATTGTAGATTATCAAGCGAGTAAATATGAGAGTTTTGCAAATATTGGGAAAACAACAATCCTAAAGATCCAAGTATCCAGCTGTGGCAATCGATTCAAGATATACTTAATGATATAAAGACAGAGTTGAGATATGCAAAGGTATACTAATGTAAGGTAATCGTACGGTGAAGTTCCAAAAACCTTATATAGCTCACCTACAAGTCGCTCTCTATACAGGTTGTTGAGGCTCAATATAGAAAGATTCTAAAGGCAAGAATTTATGTCAAATACCCAAACTTGTAACCCAAGGATCAAGACTAACTAAACCGATTGAGGTTGTGACACCCACAATCGAGGTAGAGGTTGTTGAGGCTTCACTACCACCTAGAAAAGACAAGTTTAAACTAAATTAAAGCAAATCTTTAACTTTGGATTAAAGTAAAAGCAAGTTCGTAGACTTAAGAGAAATCACGGTTAGTTCTTGAGGTTCCACGGCCGTGGACTCAAGAACAGGCCGTAATTTAGGGTTGTCGGCGATTCTCTCTAACTCTCAGGGTCTAATCTGTTTATGATCGATCTATCATCATCTAAGCCACAACTATCAACCCTTCACCTTAGAATTGTTAAGGGTTTTTAGCCAATAACAGTCATGTTGATATCAATTTAAGAATTAAAAGATAGAAAGATGAAAACTTTCAAGAACTTTCGATAATCTTCAAACCGATCTCAAAGTCACAAAGAGAACAAGTATTGTCAAAGAATTCAAAGTAAAACAAACAATCACAACCTTAGGAAAGAAGGGAAAACGGGATGTCAATCCGTTTTCCAAATCAAACCTAAACAAGAAGAGAGATCTTCTTGCAAAATCTTCCAAAAGCTTCGATCTTCCGCCAATCCGGAGATCTCAACAGCAATCTCCACCAAAAGTGCGAGATTAGAGCAATTCCCAGATGCGAACTTCAATCTTCAATGAGATGATCAATACTTCCAAGCAAAGGCCAAACGGCGTTGAGATTCCTTCAACGGAGATGGCGGTTGTAAATGAGGGTAAGCGAAGCCTAATGATGCTTAGCAAAGATGACGGAATCTTGCTTCGTCCGTCTTTTTATAGGGCAAGATAAAATATCGGCCCGGCCCAATCTTCAAAAGATCGTGGCTTCAAAGTGTGGCGAAAAGATCCGCCAAGATCACGGTCGTGGAAGTTCTCACGACCGTAATTTAGGGCGTGGATTAGATCACGGTTTGTACCATGTATTCCACGGCCGTGTAAGTTACTGGAATGCATCACGCCTCTCTTGCAGGGTTCCACGGCCGTGGAACTGAACGTGGTTCGTAGTACGGCCGTATTTTAGAGCGTGGTTTAGGGCAAGAACGTGATTCTTCCCTAGCCTCGTGCATTCCTCAAGCTAAAACTCCAATTTGCTTCCTAAGAATGTCCTCAATCCTTGGACATATCAAATCAACTTTCCTTTGCTCGATTCCGTTCGGAAATAGCTCCAAATCACCTATAATCAACATAGAACTAGTGTAGACATCCATATTGACAATATAGGTAATACTAGCTCACATATGCATAAAGTTCAATCAAAGACTATCAATATGAATCAAATACGTTTAGAAAACGTGCCTAAAATATCACAATATTTCATGCTAACAGTTCACTAATTAAACCCGTGGAAAACCATGTCGAGAGAAAAAAATTAAACAAACCACGATCGGGCCAGAAACCACGGTCAAAATCTCAGCCGAGATCTTCCAAATTAGCGAGGGTATAAAAGCGACACTTCACTTTCATGTTGCATAAAAATTTCCCCCAAATCCACGCCCAAAACCGCAAAACGGCAAAATCGATTCCCTGGTGCTCAATCCCGCATTTCTTGCTCGTTTCGCACGATTCTTCTTCCTAATCTCAGGCAATTTGCATCCTCTTGAATATTCCGAGTGCAAATAACACGGAAATGCAACGAATCGACGAACATTTGGATTTTTCAATTCAAACCTTAGGTTTTTTCTCTTCTCTCGATCTTGGGTTGATTTCAACTGTTTTTGCTGAGGATATTGCTAGAGAACTGACAAAATTGAACTTGCAAATACCGTAGGACTGTGTTGGTGAGAAACTTTGCTGAAATCTGTTGATTTGCTGAAAAAGACGATTTCCACGGCCGTGGTTTCTCAAGATTTGCTCGTGGTTTTGCCAGTTATGGACGGACTTCGTCGTAGTAGTAGAAATTTGTTTGCTAGGGGTGAACACTCCTCTTCTCAACCCCCACAACAGCCCCCACAACAACAACCACCCCCTCATAGACTTCCTCGCATCTTAGAGGAACATAAAGAAGCTCTAACCGGATTCAACCCCGTAACGTTGTAGCTCCAAGGTACTTAGTGCTTGAGGAGCTCGAATGCATGAATGTGGTTGATGATCTTCAGATGATGATTGATAGAGCTGGCCTTAGGACCTTTGTAGGCATTAGAGAACATGCCTATGAAGAATTGACAATGGAATTCCTTAGCTCTTTTGATCACGATCCTAGGGAGAGGACGGTGAAATTCAGGATGATGAATAGGAATTATGGTATGTCCATTATTCAGTTTGGGCGGATGTTCGGTATTGGTGAGACCACATATGGGACTTTTCCTAGGAAAACCCAGCCTAGCGCATTCTGGGAGAGCATTGATATGATAGGATGCTCTAATGATAGGTGAAAACTGGCGGACTCGAAGGATAAGTTGATCTACAACTTATCTTTCAAGATCGCCCATAGGATTATGCCTGAGAGCCTTTTCCCTAGGACTGAGACACCTCAGAAGGTAAAGGCCGATGAGCTCTTTATTCTATATTGCATTACGACCGGTACTACCCTGAATTGTGCTACTATGCTTGCTGACTGCTTAAGGAAGATCGGGAACAAGTCCCGAGGGGATATATTTGTGTTGGTGGGATTGTGACCCAGATTGCCAAATTGTTAGAGGTTGATTTTTCTACATGTGAGCTAGCTGTTGAGGCTAGACCGCTTGGATTATATAGATTTATCACTAGGGGTATTATGATTCCCCGTACTAGAGGTCCACCACATGCAGCTATGTCTTGGGAAGGCAAGAGTGGGATAGGGATTCCGTAGAGTTCGGATTAATCCATTAGGAACCCCCATAACTGGAAGCTTACTTTTATCCCGATGCATGCTGATAGAGTAGGTCTCGAGGACTTTGATGAGGACCCCGTTGCTGAGATGGATGTTGGACAGGGGGTAGAGGACATGGACATTGGGACTGATGCTGGTCCTAGTGATTTTTGAGCTGAGGCTGATTTCGGTGGATTTCCGGAGCCTCCAGCTGATTTCCCCACCATGGGAGAATTTCCTGACTATCCTAGGAGGTCCATAGCTCGACAACCCCATGCTAGCCCTTCACAGCGCCGCACTAGCACTTCTAAGCGCCCTACATAGTTTGATGAACAACCTATTTGGCTCGAGGGTCTACAGGAGCAGATGGGAGATCTTATAGTTGTTGTGAGGCGTATTGACAGACGCCTCGATACTTAAGAGCAGGACTCATGGATGGTGAGAGATCTCTACCAACAACAGTTTGTGCGTCCCTATGATCCGACCTGGTTCTCGTTCCCACCACCATTCCCATGATGACATTCCACTTTTAGCGTCAGTTATATCAGACTTTGTAATAACGCTACCTATGATACTTGCTTTGATTATATGTCCATCGTACTTTGCATTTTCATTATTCTTGTCACATGTTTCGATATTGTCTTGCATTATTTAGCTTTGACAAATCAGAAATATTGAAAAAATTGAAAATTTTGTGCTTCTAGGATTGAAAAAGACCTCGATGATGATATTACTTGTGGAATGAATTTTGATAATTTTTATGTGTTTAAAGTGAATTGTGGATTGTGAAGGATTTGAATGTTTTCTTGAATTTTCTTGCAAGCTTGGTAATTTGGAATTTTATCTAAATCATATTGAGAAATTGAAGGTTGAAACCACTTTATAAGTTCTTGCACTTCTTATCGATATGATTAAGGCGCTTCGATTTTCATTCCTTTCCTCTTCTTGATTCACCTTTTATCTCCTCATGTATATATTTTGCCTCCTTTATACCTATCCGGGAATTAGGATGCAATTTTGTGAAAGTTATGAAGTTTGAAGTAGAAAGTGATGAAGTGTGTTAGAAAATTGGTTTGGGGAAGTCAATCATGACGATGAGTAACTCAGAACCATTCACATAGCCAGGTGTTTGTGTCTTGCCAAAGTCATATTAAGCGATATTCCTAACGAGTCATGGTATGTGCATTAAGGTTTAAGGCACCTTGAAAAATTGAGGTATGTTGATTTCCTAGGCTCCGGTTATTGTGCACCTCTGTCCTTGATCTCAAAAGTGAAAGTAAAAGAAAAATTGCTGAAAAAGAAGAGAAAAAGAGCTTATTGGTGGGTGTTGAAGTTTTCTTAAAGAAGTTGTGATGCGACTATCCTCTTTCCCGGATTTTGCACCACATATCCTATACATATCCCACCCAGACACGTTTCTTGACCTTCATTTGAAAGACAATAAGATCTTTGAGTACGTTGTTTGGCTTTGTGGTTTAAATTGCATTTTTCTTGATTGATTTTAATTTGCTTCAAGTTATGATGCTTGTTTTGAAACTTTTGCAAGGTATGATGATTCTTTTCAGGACATGAGTCTTTTTGCTCACATAACAGTTTTCGGAAGCCATGAAATAAGTGTAGAGAGTTATCCTTGAATAGAAGCACGAAACCAAAAATATTGTGTTTTTCCTTGTCTTTGCATTCAAATTTCATACATCTTTGTATTCTAGATATGAACCTTGCTAAGGGACAAGCAAGAAACAAGTATGGGGCATTTTTATAGCATCAAATATGACGTTAGTTTTGATGTGTATATAGGTAGTTTTTCCCTTTCTTTTGTGTACATGGACGTATATTCGTAGCATTTATGAGCATATTCGCCTATTATGTTGGAATGGAGATCTACACTCCCTTTGTTGTGATTTTCGGTGAATTGGTGCTGATTTGGAGTGGAAATGGAGCATTCGTGGAGTATTGATTGAAGTGGACCTCAATATGAAGCATTCGAGGATCCTAGGAAGGAGTATGAAGTGAGACAAAGAGGAAAGACGTCAAAAAGGAAGAAACCACGGCCAAAGAATAAAATTCGACGGCCGAGGTTTTATTAATTCATTGATTTCCACACAAGACGTGTGCAAAGGTATTGCAATCCGGTTTTTATTGGCCTAATTTGTTTTGGGATGTGTAGAATTTTGTAGTGGCATGTGATGCTTGCCAAAGGACGGGCAACATCTCAAGGAGGAATGAGATGCCCTTGAACAACATACAAGAGGTGGAGATATTTGATGTTTGGGATGTGTACTTCATGGGACCATTCCCTTCTTCATGTGGCAACCTCTACATCCTATTGGCGGTGGACTATGTGTCGAGATGGGTGGAAGCAATCGCTTATCCCACAAATGATGCCAAGGTTGTGGTGCGGTTTTTCAACCGAGTGATCTTCCCTAGGTTTGGGACACCAAGGGTGATCATAAGTGATGGAGGAAAGCAGTTCACTAATAGGAACTTTGGGACACTTTTGACTAAGTATGGGGTGACTCATAAGGTGGCAACACCTTACCATCCCCAAACTAGTGGCCAAGTGAAGATCTCCAACCGGGAGAGAAAAGGGATCCTTGAGAAGACGGTTTCTAGAACAAGAAAGGATTGGGCTATGAAGCTCGATGATGCCTTGTAGGCTTATAGAACCGCTTTCAAGACACCGATTGGCACCACTCCCTACAAGCTAGTTTATGGCAAGTCTTGCCACCTTCCGGTGGAGATGGAGCATAGGGAATATTGGGCTATAAGGTGGCTGAATTTTGACCTCAAGGAAGCCGGTGAGAAGAGGTTGCTAGACATGAACGCTCTTGAGGAGATCCGGTTGGACACTTATGAAAATGCCCGGATTTACAAGGAGAGGACCAAGCGTTGGCATGACAAGCGTCTCATCCCAAAGGAGTTAAGTGAGGGTGACTTAGTGCTTCTCTTCAACTCAAGGCTGCAGCTCTTCCCCGGAAAGCTCAAGTCAAGATGGACGGGTCCTTATGTTGTTAGGAAGATCTTTCCTCATGGAGCGGTGGAGATAGGAGGAGATCATTGTGGTAACTTTAAGGTGAATGGGCACCGTTTGAAGAAGTACATCCCGGAAGCCCCGGTGGAAGTGATTGCCCCACTTCACCTTGAGTGAAACGCTCTTGAATTTGGTCAAGCTAATGACCTTAAAGAAGCGCTTAATGGGAGGCAACCCATTGATACATATTTTCCCTTTTATTTTTCTTGTTTTTGTTTGATCTTGCTCTTGGTGTGCTTTGTTTTTCTTTTGTGTTTTTGGGTGCGAGATCTTGTTGATTGTCATGTGTGATGAGATGTTAGAGGTCATGTGAAAACCTCATGGAACTGTTGAAGGTACAAGATCCAAGCACATGGACGAGGAAGAAAGCACCCAGGAAAATCGGACTGATCTTGCACAAAATCGGCCGATTTTCCTGGGTAGATGGTCCGATTTTTCCTTCTGTCAAGGAAAGTGATGATCTCCAATCAAGCATGGGTGGAGCGGACGTGGAACTTGGACGGCTTGCGGAGCCAAGTGCGGGTTCCGACACCATAATGAACATCAAGAGCTCTCTACCATCCTTGATCGATCATCCACCATCATCATTCGATGTGAACCGAAATACCAAAGCATCACCAATTTTACATTGTGAGGACTCTCTTTCACTTCTTTATTTAGTTTGCACATTGGGGACAATGTGTTTCTAAGTATGGGGTGGGGTTTTCATGATCACTTGCATGATTAGGATCTAGGATATTTTAATATTGTCACATGTTTTATTATGTCTTGCATTGTACATACATATTTCGAAAATCCAAAAAAATCAGAAAATTTTAAAAATTTTAGTGCTTCTAAGCTTGGGAATGACCCTTATGATGAGATTGTCTTGTGAATTGGCTATGGATGGCTTTATGTGTTGAATAGATGAATGCATATGTGGACTTGAAGTACTTATCTTGAATCCCATGAATGATTTATGATTATGATGTTTGTCTTGATTGGATTGAGGATTGAAAGTCGAAATTACATGCTAGTTCTTGCACATCAATTAGGAGTGATTAAGGCAATTCATCTTTCTCTACTTCTCATCTTGATCATGATGTTTGAGCACCTCAATTGATGAAAATTTTGACCTCTTTTGACCCATCCGGGAATAGGAGCTTGCTAGTGTGTTGATGTGTGTGAAAAACAAGTGTGGGCTGAAGTTGTTGATGAATGAATGATGTGAATGAAGTGCTAAATTTGTTGTGAAAAGTGTAGAAAAAAAATATAGGTTTGGGGACGTTGGTTTAAATGACGAGTAACTCGGCACCATTCACATAATCGGGTGTTTGTGCCTTGCCAAAGTCAAATAAACCGATAGTCCTAACGAGCTTTGGTATGTGTGCCCGGTGTGGATCCACCTCGAAAAATAAAAAAACCCGAGGAAGGCTAATCACCAAGGTTTCGGCTTTTGTACACCAATGCTATTGTCTCAAAAATAAGTGAAAGAAAAAGAAAAGAAAACAAAGAAAAGACGGAGAAAATTATTACACTTATTGGGAAGTTGAGCAAAAACGAAATTGTGGAGTTAGTTCCTTTCCCGGATTAGCATCACATGACCTAAACATTCCCACCTAATCACAACGTTTCTTAGCCTTTTCTTTCCTAAGTCCTTGTGACCTAATTGCATGTGTGTAAGACTTAGTGATCTAGATTGGATATGCTCATGATCATCTTGACTTCTTTATTTTCACCTCTCATGCATGCTTTCTAGTTAAGTATAATTGTCTTTCCATGCCTTCATTCATTTGATGCATAATTGATTGTCCATTACCATGAAACATGACTATGAAGGTGATCCAATGTTAGAAGCACAAGTCCAAAAAGATTCTGCTGTTTTTCTGCATGCATAAATCATGTCATCTCTTAGTCTATAGTTGGATCTTGCTCGGGGACGAGCAAATCTTAAGTATGGGGTATTTTGATAACGTGATTTATGACGTTAGTATAGGCATACATTTAGATAGTTTTTCCCGTTATTCATGCACGGATTGGCATTAGTTCACGACGTTTACACTCATTTCGTGCATATTTCTAGAAAAGACGTCTACACGAGCTTTTGTCGGTTTTGTAGGTATTTCGGGGATCTTTTGGATATTAATCGATACATTCGAGGGTCAAGCCTCATGGTGGTACACATCCAAGGCTTTGGAGGAACATAATTGGAGCAATGAAGGACACAAGGACCTTTATTGGTGCAAGCAATGGAGCAACTCATGGCTAGACGATCATAACAAGCCTCTGCTGAAGAAAATCGGACCAGCACTCAGGAAAATCGTCCGATTTATCTGACTGAGTCGATTTTCTGGCCTTTGACAGCTTAAGCCACGTGTCCCACGATCTCTTTGTCCGGCCTTGCTCTTGATGGAGAATATAAGTGGTCCTGCAAGCTGTTGCTGGGGATCTCTCCCACATTCTCCCACATTCTCTCACACACACCTCATTCTATTGGATAGACTTGGAGGAAGAAGAAGAACACCAAACTTAGAGTGATAGTGAGTTTTGAGTGATTTTGAGTGATTTTTGGTGATTTTGGTCGAAGAACTCTTGGAAGGATTGTTAGGAACGTTTTGGAACTTCTTTTGAGGGGTTGTAAGTCTTGCTTAAACTTATATTCAGCTGAGATTTATTAATTTTAGTTGCTTATCTTTCATCATCTATCTATGAAAACCATGTATGCTTCTGTGATGATTTTGGATCTTGAAATGCATATTATTGGCTAGTTTATTGTGATTCTGGAGTGATGGATTGATGGTTATGGCTTGGGTGATGATAGAATGGACTCGTATGTTAGTTTAGGATGATTCATATGCACAAAACCTAACCCAGACAGAAAAATCGACCTGTTCATAGCCAAATCGTCCGATTTATGATATGATCCACCCGATTTTTCTCTCTGTTGTTCTTTAATTGATGAATCTGTGTTAGGATGTTAGGTTGTTGGAATCCTAGTGTTTATTAAGCATAATATAGCTTAGGGTCACCTAATGCTAGCAACCTAAGTGAGGGAAGAGACCTACCCGGTGATTTCCGATCTTAGATACCTAAGATGATGAACTCTAGGTAGTAACGAGCCTCACAAGCCGCTATTGGATTGAGTGTGCTAGGATTATTGCTTGAGACTTCCCTTTTTCGAGACTTACCCGGTAAGGAGAGGGTTGCCCCTTAAGTAGAGTCCGGTTTGTGTAGAATTCCCTACTTTAACCCCTTGAGACCTACCCGGTAATAGGAGTTTGATGCGGGATTAGTGAAGCGAGAGACTTACCCGGTAATTGCTTCCATTAGAGAAACACTATTTCCCAACACCGCAGCTTCATCCTTAGAATCTTTAGAAGCTTGAGTCCAATGCCATAACCGGAAATCTTGACCTCTAGAATTCACTTTTCTCTCTTTGATCACATATTTTGTGCTTGTGTTACTTGTTTGTTTTGCTAGCTTGAGTTGTTAGTTTGTTTTATTACCTTGCTTGATTTGTGATCTTTGCTTGATCACCACAAAAACCCAACCAAAAATATCATGATTTTCATTTCTTTATTTCTTTCTCTTTTCTTAGACTAGATTCATACTATCTATGATCACTTGTTTGACTTGATTTCACCTTAGTCTTCGTGTTCGACCTCGGAATACTATCCTTGCTACAAAACGACCCATACATTGTGGGTTCGCTAGGAGTTAGGAAATTATATCGAGTTTATAAATTGTAAGACTTTTGTGCTACACAATCTTAGCATAACAGTATGGATCTCATTCTTACGGGAAAAATCTGAAGCTTTGTTTGAGTTTTCAAAATTGTGTAAGGAGTTGCAAACTTTGAAAAACCTACCTATTGTTTCGATAAGAAGCGATCATGGAAGAGAATTTGATCAACTATAGTTTGATTTGTTTTGTGCACAATATGGTATTTCACACAACTTTTTCAGCTCCAAGAACTCCTCAACAAAACGGGGTTGTGGAATGTAAGAATCGCACCCTAAAGGACATGTCTATGACTATACTTTTGGAAAATAGTTTGCCAAAACGTTTTTGGGCTGAAGCTGCTAATACTGCTAACTACATCTTGAATAGAGGTTTAATCCACCCAATTTTGAAAAAGACTCCTTAAGAACTCTTCAAGGGTCAAAAACCCAACATTTCCTATTTCAAACCCTTTGGATGTACTTGCTTTGTCCATAGCAATGGCAAAGACAACCTTGGTATATTTGATGCACGTAGTGACGAAGCTATCTTCATTGAATATGCTTCAAATAGAAAAGCTTATCGTATTTATAATAGACATACCAAACTCGTTGAGGAAAGTATTCATGTTATACTTGATGAAAGCAATGATGGTACTTTGAGTGAAAGTTTTGCAGATCTTAATCTAAATCAACATGGAGATCACAATTCTGATGGAAAAGAAGATCCCAAAGCTAAGGAAAAAAATATGCAAGAAAAGATTTAAGATACCGGAGAACAATCTCAAGACCTTTAAACGCATCTTCAAGACCTTGAAATGGAAAACTGTGATGTCATAAATTAGTTTCAAGGCCTTGAAACTCAACTACAAAGCCTTGATATAGGATCCAAAGGCAATACTCCAGTAGTACCCGAATCTAGTCGAGAAAATGAGCCCCAACCTTTAATATCTAATCCATCTTACAAAAGGATAAAGTATCAACATTCTTCATACCATCCACTAGATAATGTGATCTCAAATCCAAACCCAGAGTTCAAACCCGATCTAGGGTTAACAACCTATGTGCATTCTCGGTATTCGTATCTCTTATTGAGCCAAAGAATTATGTCCAAGCTCGCCAAGAACCTGATTGGATCATGGCCATGCAAAATGAACTAAACGAGTTCGAGAGAAATAAAGTTTAGACCCTCATGTCTAGACCTAAGCAACAATCCGTCATTGACACAAAATGGATATTTCGAAACAAGTTGGATGAAAATGGGAATGTTATTCGAAACAAAGAACGACTTGTAGCTCAAGACTATAACCAAGAAGAAGGTATTGGTTATGAGGAGACTTTTGCTCCGGTTGCCAGGTTAGAAGCCGTATGTAAGTTACATGCTTTTGCATCCCTGATGAACATAAAGCTCTATCAAATGGATGTAAAATGTGCTTTTCTAAATGCCTTTTTAGAAGAAGAAAAAGTCTACGTTACTCAACCTCCTGGTTTTGAAAATGATAATTTCCGGATCATGTTTTAAATTGGACAAAGCTCTTTATGGTCTTAAGCAAGCTCCTCGAGCTTGGTATGAAAGATTGTCCAAGTATCTCCTTGAAAATGATTTCAAAAGAGGTTTGATTGACAAAACTTTATTTATCAAAACCAGAGGCAACGATATTTTAGTAGTACAAATCTATGTTGATGATATACTATTTGGTACTACTCATGATTTTCTATGCAAGGAATTTCAAACATTATGTGTAGGGAATTCGAGATGAGCTTGATGGGAGAGTTAAATTTCTTTTTTTGGATTTCAAGTCATGCAAGCAAAGAAAGGAATTTTTCTTAATTAAAGCAAGTACACCAAAGACTTGCTTAAGAAGTATAAAATGAATCAATCCAAGGTAGAAAAAGCTCTTATGAGTTCCACACTTTCACTTGATAACGACAAGGATGGTAAAAGTGTTGCACAAAAGGAGTATCGAGGTATGATCGGTTTTTTGTAATATCTAACCGCTAGTCGACCTAACATTATGTTTAGTGTATGCATGTGTGTAAGAGTTCAAGTTGATCCTAAAGAGTCACACTTGATAGTTGTGAAAATGATTTTTCGGTATCTCAATGGCACCAAGGATTTAGGGTTATAATATCCACGTCAAAGCTCATTTCACCTAGTTGGATATTCAGATACTGACTTTGCAAGCTATAAGGTCGATCGAAAGAGTACTTCTGGATGTTGTCAATTCTTAGGGTCATCCCTAATCAGTTGGCACTCCATGAAGCAAAACTCGGTTTCTCTATCCACAGCTGAAGCCGAATATATAGCTGTGGGAGCCTGTTGTGCACAAATTCAATGGATAGCTCAACAACTTCGTGATCTTGGCTTTGATCTCAAAGGTATGCCTATTAAATGTTATAATACTAGTGTTATTTCGATTACTAAAAATACTATGCAGCATTCAAGAACAAAGCATATCGATGTGAGGTATCACTTCATACGTGATCATGTTGAGAAAGGTGATGTTTTGATATCTTTTATATTGACTAACTTATAGCATTCAAGAACAAAGCATATCGATGTTTTGATATCTTTTATATCTTGTGCAACATTCAGGAACCAAGCATATCGATGTGAGGCATGACTTCATACGTGATTAGGTTGAGAAAGGTGATGTTTTGATATCTTTTATATAGACTAACTTGCATCTTGTAGATATATTTACCAAGCCTCTACCGGAAGATCAACTAAATTTTATTCGATTAGAGCTTGGTATGTTGAACTAGGAAACATTAACTTAGGGGGAGTAAATTGTTTTATTTCCTCCTTAGAATG
Organism: Fagopyrum homotropicum; assembly: GCA_033239125.1. Taxonomy (NCBI): domain Eukaryota; kingdom Viridiplantae; phylum Streptophyta; class Magnoliopsida; order Caryophyllales; family Polygonaceae; genus Fagopyrum; species Fagopyrum homotropicum. Next base: position 50,031,339 of record BSWB01000007.1, on the reverse strand, counting down.
CAGCCCACTTTTCAATTTTAAGGCCTTGAAATGCAATTCAAGGGCCTTGAAACGGAATCCAAAGTCCACATTGAAAATCATGGATTAATTTATTGGTTAATATCATTTAGATATTTGATCATTAAATTATTTTAAAGAAGGGTTTTTAAAATGATTTCAAAAGTCTTTATTTTCAAATTCAAAAAAATTTATTTGAAAAGTGGTTAAAGATTAAATAGGTATGAATGCAAATCAAAATCAGTTTTTAAGATCTCGATACTTTCAAGATCTTGTTAAATCAAAATTTAATTTGACATTCTTCCTTTAAATATCAGTCCTCTCCCTTCTTTGATTCTTTCCGCTTTCAACCTCTTGCATACCCACCAGCTTTACTCTTTCATCTTCCAAAAACCCTTTCGGCTTCTCTCACAAACAAAATCCATGGCTTTCAAGCGTCAATCAACTAATGAAGCTTCATCCTCGGTTGCCAACGGCGGTGTGACTGTTCATATCTCCTCCAAATTAAATCTTATGCTCCCATGGACGATGTTGAGATTTGCTCTCATACGGGTTTTCCCTCCAACTGGTTCAATAGTCACACTGCCGCTGGCAAATGGCTTGATCGGTTCAAAGATCGAACCCTCTGCATTTGTGAGTTAGTGGATTTGGTGTTCTTCCTCTCTCTTGGTCTCCCGTGCATCACACTGCTTAGAGGTTGCTCTATTTGGAAGGTCCTAAATCCAGGAGAGGTGGCATATCCAAGATTAACTAGGTTGTTCTTTGTCAATCTCACTGCCAGAAGGGAAAGAGGGGAGCTAATCCTCGAGTCAGTGAAAAAAGGTAAGACTATTGCCCTATCTTCTCTAGTTATCGCTCAAATTTTCGGGCTTCCTACTTTTACCTCTTACGACCACCCTCACAAAGCCAAATCTACTCAATTGGCTAAGGAACAGTTTCTCCTACCGAATCCTCCTCCTCAGCCTACCCTGACATCTCTCACTATCGAAGCTAGAATTGTTTGTGCTTTACTTGTAAGATGTGTAGTTCCAAGAATTAAGTGCAGGAATTTGCTGACCAGTCAACTCTATGAGTTTCTATATCACGTGTTGAATGACTTAGATATTGACCTACCCAGTATTATTCTTAACCACATGCTTCACATGATCAACGCCCCTAGTGATACCCCTCTCCCTTATGCCAATTCCTTCCAAAAATCTTTCCATATTTCTTTGTTGATACTGCTGATGAGGAAAAACATTATATTTCTGGTGAACTCGATGAGGATTTTTTGAAAGCATAGGGATTGAAAAGACACTCAGTGGAGAGTGGATCTTGAAGGAACAACGTGCTAGTTCAACTTTTGCAGCCCAGAGGCTTGATGCAGTGGAATTTGGTCTGGAATCTCTGAGGAATGACATGTTGGATTTTAGGTCCAAAATCACAAATAAGATGAATAAATCACAGGGCATGCTGGCAATTATGCACCAGAAAATTAACCAGATGGTCCACGTGAATGCTCTCTCTTTTACATCTACAAGCCCTTAACTGAGGAAGATGCTGAAGCGACCATGAAACAGGCAGAAGAGGTCATGCTTCAGTGCTACAAAACGGTAAAGGGTCGCCCCATTCGTCAACCTGTTGCTGAGGATCCAAATATTCTGCATATCGAGGAATTTGGCGTGGTGAAAAAGTATAAGATCCAGAAGGATTAACGGAGAGTGGATGAATACATGAAAACCATCGACCTGGATAACGTTGATGTCAGGTGGAAAAAGAAGTGCTACAATAAACTCCGTAGCAAGGGTCGTTTGAATCCCAAATGGTACCAGGAGTAACCCTTCACAACCTTGAAATGGATGTCAAGGCCTTGACATGGATTTCAAATCCCCTTGGTTTGATTTCAAGGCCTTGGAAACTATTTGTGGGACTTGCTGCTTTTAAACTTTTGTGTTTTTTTGGAAATACTCTTTGTGGGTTTTTAATACTTTTAAACTCCAATGCTTTAACTGTTTTTTCTCCCTTGTTGAAAGACAAACGGGGAGAAATTATGTGATCCGATATTTCTGCATTCTGCATTTTTTATTTTTTCGATATTATTTCATATGCATCGCTAACTTTAAATGCAATTATGATATTTGTTTTTTCTTCCATCTAGGATCAAAGCCGAAGCCTTGAAACTCGATACAAGGGATACATCAGTTGAAAGGATTTCAAAATTAATATTCATACTCAACAACCAAATCTACCAAGGATCAAAAGAAGATCTTCAAACAAGATATCAAGAGAAGATCTCGGCCAGCTCAAATCTCTGACGGATTTTTGTAGAAGAGATATCGGCCCACCAAGAAGATCTTGCAAAGATCTTAACCGACGCAAGATTAAAGATCTTATCCAACGAATTTCACAAAGATCTCGCAATCCAAGGAGGATCATCAACGGCTATCAAAGAGAGATATCTTCAACAAAAGATCCTCAATAACTTGGAATATCTCAGATCTTGAAATAAGGACTTCAACGACAAGATCTTCAATGGCTCTTTCAAGTGAAAATCTCGAAGAAGAAGACTCTCAATGTGAGTCAAGGAGATGAAGAAGATAGAAGATTACAATGGCTACTTCATCTCAACCTACACCGTTTTCTATGGAGAAGAAAGAGCATCACAACAATCATCTTGACAAAGGCTAGAAGACTTCTCCATCGAAGACTATAAATGAAGATCACCATTGAAAAGAAGTACAACAAGCTTACACGGAAACATCAAATTCTTCAAGCGATCAAAGCATCTACATTTCATTCCAAAAGTTTTTCTTCCTCTTAGTTTACAACAACTTACTTCCTTAGAGAGAGAAAAGCACGAGAGCCTCATTGGAAAATCTAGAGAGTGTTATACTCGAGTGTGTGTTACTCTGCAAAGTAACTAGGCTATTATTGCTAGGTGAAGAGTTGGAACTAGATCGTAGCATTGGCTACATTGAGAGAAGAAGGAAATTTCTTCTAGGTTGTATCTAGGACTCTTTGAAGAAGATAATAGATAGTTAGATCCTACGGGCAAAGAAACCCTAGGACGGAGACGTAGGTTGTTAGAGCTGAACTTCGTAAACATATCACCGTGTCGATCTTTTTCATTCCGCACATATCTTGCTTAAATGTGACTAACGTTGTTTTGCAGGTTTTCGGAGTCAAGGCCTTGAAATCACTTTCAAAAGCCCTTGAAAACCAGTTGTGTCACAAAGAGCACAAATCGAGATCAGTGCCTTGAAATCAGTTTCAAAGCCTTGAGATAGGATTTTGCAAAAAGTTCTGATACTCTATTCAACCCCCCTTCTAGAGTATTTATATCCTTTATATTCACCTATACGGTTTTTCATGCTCTTTGTGACGTCAGGCAACTACTCAGATGTATGGATCATGGATATGAGATATTCATTTCACATGACTCTAAATAGAGATTGGTTTGAGACGTACAAGTCTAGAAATTTTGGCTTTGTCCGATTAGGAGACAACAAGGCTTGTGATGTTGTAGGCATTGCGCAGATAAAGGTGAGGATGCACGACGGTATGATCCGAACATTGACTGATGTGCGTCATATTCCTGCTCTAAAGAAAAATCTGATTTCCTTGGGGACTATGCAAGTGTAAGGGTTTTGTTTCAAAATAAAAAAAAAAGAAATGCGTAAAGGTGAGCAAGGGGGCTATGAAAGTTATGAAGGGGCAGATTACATCGGGTAATATCTGCCGGTTGGTAGGGAGTATCATTGCAGGTGGAGTTGCATCCGTGGTTTCTAAATCAGATTGCACAACTTTGTGGCATATCCGTCTAGGTCACATTGACGAAGTGGGGATGATTGAGCTTCACAAGCGAGGTCTCTTGTATGGTGTGAAGAGTTGTAAGATCGAATTCTGCAAGTTTTGTGTTACGGGAAAACAATCCAATGTATCTTTTATAACAGGCCAACACAACACAAGTGGAATTCTTGATTATGTGCATTCTGATGTGTGGGGACCAACTCAGGTGTCGTCACTGTGAGGATCTAGGTATTACGTCACTTTCATTGATGATTATTCAAGGAAGGTTTGGGTGTATTTTTTAAAGCATAAATATGAGGTCTTCAGCAAGTTCAAGTTGTGGAAGGCAGAAGTAGAGAACCATACAGGGAGAAAATTGAAGTATTTGAGATCTGATAATGGGACAAAGTACACAGATTCTCAATTTCAGAGTTTTTGTGGTGAGCATGGAATTCAGATGCATTATACAATGCGGAAGACACCACAACAAAATGGTGTTTTTGAGAGGATAAATCGCTCCATTGCAGAAAAAGTTTCAAAAGAGGTATGGACTGGTTCAGACTTAGACTTATCAAATAGATCACCCCGGACTATTTGATAATTAGATTTAATGCAGGGCTTCCAAAGAATTTATGGGCAGAGACAATGAGTATTGCGGTCTATTTGATAAAGAGATAACCCCGGACTTCTCTTGACATAAAGGTTTCAGAAGAGGTATGGACTGGTTCAGACTTAGACTTATCAAATCTGAATATTTTTGGTAATCCAGCATATGTGTTGATTCCAAGTGATGAGCGAACAAAGCTCGATGCAAAATCTAAGAAGTGCATCTTTCTTGGTTATGAGAAAGGTGTGAAGGGTTTCAAGTTTTGGGATCCTATTGCAAAGAAATGGATGATCATTCGAGATGTTGTATTTGATGAGCAAGCAATGCTTCTACATGCCAAGGAAGTTGAGAAACCGGAAGTTACTAAGACAGAATCCAAATTAGCAGTGGAGGTGGAGCTTTCAGATTCTAGCACATCTACACCAGCAGGTGATGAGCATGATATAGATCAATAACAAGTAGAGAGTCTTGTTTCTGGCAGAAGCAGACGTATCATAAAGGCCCCCATTAGATATGGTTTTGAGGAGATAGTTAATTATGCTCTACTCATTGGTGCAGATGGTCCATCCAACTTTCGAGAGGCTATTCATAGTCAGAAGAAAGAATGATGGGTAGGTGCTATGGCTGAGGAGATGGAATCTCTTCATAAGAACAAGACGTGGGAGTTGGTTCCTCTTCCAACAAGAAAGAGGGAAATAGGATGCAAATGGGTATTCAAGAAGAAACAAGGGATCCCAGAGAAAGAAGACATGAGTACAAGGCACGACTAGTAGCAAAGGGTTACTCGCAGAAGAAGGGGATTGATTATGATGCGATTTTTTCGCTTGTGGTCCTACACACGTGTATCAGATTGGTGTTGGCACTAGTAGTTAGTTGAGATTTGCATCTGGATCAGATGGATGTGAAAACAACTTTCCTTCATGGTGATTTGGATGAGGATATCTACATGGAGCAACTAGAGGGTTTTGTCCAGCCGGAAGAGGAGAAACTTGTATGCAAGTTGACAAAGTCATTGTATGGTCTGAAGTAGGCTTCTAGGCTATGGTACAAGAGGTTTGACTCTTACATGCTTCGGATAGGCTATTAGAGATGTGAGTATGATTGTTGCATTTATGTGAGATATTTGAATGATGGATCTCCCTTGTACTTACTATTATATATTGAGGACATGTTGATTGATGGAAAGAATGTTGATATTGTTGAGTTGAAGACCTTGTTTAGCAAGGAATTTGATATGAAGGATCTTGGTGTTGCAACTAAGATCCTTGGTATGGATATTCGTAGGGAGAGAAGTTATGGGAGGTTATGGTTGTCTCAGAAGACTTACATTGAGAATGTGCTTGACAGATTTGATATGACCAACTCCAAATCTATCAACACTCCTCTAGCAAATCACTTCAAACTCTCCTCAGCTCAGTGTCCGAAGTGTGATGGAGAAATCAAATATATGTTCAAAGTTCCTTATGCAAGTGCAGTTGGTTGCTTGATGTATGTTATGGTGTGTACAAGACCTGATTTGGCCCAAGTTTTTAGTCAAGTGAGCAAGCATATGTCTAATCTTGGAAGAGAACACTGGGCGGCCGTCAAGTGGATTCTCAGGTATTTGACGGGCATTGTTCACCATGGAATCATGTTTGGTGGTCAAGAAAGTGATCTTTCAGTTGTAGGGTATGTTGATTCAGACTATGCCGGTGATCTTGACAACCGGAGACCCACTACAGGGTATGTCTTTACTCTTGTTGGGGGGCTATATGTTGGAGATCAGTTTTGCAGTCTGTAGTAGCCTTGTCTACAATTGAAGCATAATATATGGCAACTAAGGAGGCACTGTGGATTAAAGAAATTGTGGAGGAACTGAGTGTTGAGAAAAGTGGAGTTGAGGTGCATTGTGATAGTCAAAGTGTTATATATATGGCTAAGAATCAGGTGTACCATGTTCGGACTAAACATATTGATGTGAGATTTCACAAGATTAGAGAGTTATTAGCTTATGGTGAGATTAAACTGGAGAAGGTACACACTTCTCATAATGCAGCTGATATGATGACCAAACCGGTTACCGTAGACAAATTCAAGCATTGGATAGATTTGGTTCATGTCAATCGTTGTTAGATGAGTGAGAAAGCCCCCTGTCAAAAGAAGCAAGGAGGATTTGGCGTACAAGGTCATGGAGTCGTATGTGTGTTCCCAATTTTTGTATTAGATTATGTTGTATAGGTGAAGATTGTTATAATAAGACAATAAATCTAGGTATATTGATACGATGGGCAAAGGACTGAGCGAGACGAAAGTATATTAAAAACCTTAGCTGCAAGGTTTGTGCAGCAAAACCACAAACGTTTTGTCTTCTCTCTCTATTCACTAATTCACTCGTCCAAAATCACAACAAATAATCATATTGAAACTATTTAGGTAAACGAATCTTCACATTTATTAGCATCACCATTGTGAATCATAGATTAGGACTATCCTTTCCATCATTATAATTAGAGAAATTTCGGATGGTACTCTTGTGGTTTGGGGTATTATGGATTTTATCCAAAGGTTTTTTAGTTCGGATGGTGCCTTGTGTTTTAATATTTTTTGAAAAATGTCCAATTCTATTTAAATTGTAAAGATACGTCAACTTAAAATTATTTTTTTAAAAAAGTACCTATTTACAAAATATTTAGCCTTTTTTATTATTTTTGTAAAAAGAAGTTTTTTTTCATTTAAGTTATTGTAGGTGGAATCCCCTTACAATTTAAAGAGAATTGGGCATTTTCCGGAAAATATTAAAAACACAAGGGCACCGTCTGAACTAAAAAAAAGAATTATGGGAAAAATTCGGAAAATCCCAAACCACAAGAGTACCATCCGGAATTTCCATTATAATTATTGTTCTTGATTTGTTCTTGATACTATTCCCTTTCATTTTCCCCTTATCTCCAGAGTAAATAATTAATAATTGTATAATCAATACTTCATAACTCCATGTTAGACCTTGACGATCCTTCACTACACCCGGATCTTGTATTTGTTTTGTGAGACTAAGTCTTAAGTTAAAGCTTATAAAAAATGGCGTCGTTGTCGGAGATTCAAGCAGTGTCTTGATTGTGCATTGGGCTAGTTGTCTAGTCCTTTTGTTATTTGATTTGTATTTTATTTTTTGTTTTTGTGTAATTTTTATAGGGCATGGAGAACCCAATGCCAAACATCGCCACTCATCGATACCAACAAAATGACTTGACTCAAATACGGAGGCATCGTTGCAGTTAAAAAATAAGTGCAAGTTATAGCTTGGAGCTGAGGCTTTTGTACGGGGAGTGAAGGCAAATTTGGATTATCTTAGGAGAGATAGATGACAACCACCAAAGGAGGGTATGGTCAAGATCAATTGTGACACATTCGTGGGTGAGGGATAGATTTAAAAGGTGTTCTTGGAACGAATTCATAGGTTGGCGGCTACATTTCAAAGGTGTTTACGGAACCATGTATGAAGCAAAGGAAATAATGCAACGAATTACCTTGCATATCTTTTTCTGGATGCTTTATTTATTATTTAAATTATGTAAACATTAAACCTTCTTTTGATTTTGTATGAAGGCATATTGGTAAGTCAATGGTAAGTTTTCCCTCTTAAGAAAACAAAAACTTTGAAATATGGTATTGAATGATTGTTTTGTAATGGTTGTATAAACTTCAAGTTTAATAGCACAATCTAACTATGATCAACTAATGGAACTTGAGAAACTATTTAAGATGTTGAATATAATAATTAATGTCAATCTTTAAAATGATGAAAACACTAATTGATGAGATACACTCGATGATGGCTTAGTTTTGGTCAAGAACAAATAGAAACACAAGGAAAATCCATTGAAAGAGAATCTCTATGCTTACCACAATAGATAGGAGGAATAATATTTAGAGACTTGAAGGTTTTTAATGAGGCTCTATTAGCAAAGTAGTGTTGGAAGATGGAGAATAACCAAAACATTTTAGTTTTTGCGGTTCTCAAAGCTGCAAGATACTCCATTTGCACTTCGTTCATGTAATCTCCCCAAGATCTATTCCAAGCTATTCGTGGAGACGTGTCTGGGGTGAAAAGGTGCTGCTAAAAGAAGGAATGTGATGGAGGGTAATAGATCAAAAGTGAAAGGATGGTCAGATAAATAAATATTTATGAAAGGAAGGAAAATGTTAAAATACCCTATAAAGAGGGAGAACATGGTGGAAAACAAGAAGGTGGAGGAGTTGATGAAACCGACTTATGGAAGGAAGGAAAAGGTACTTGATTTTTTGAAAATATCCTAAATTTCCTACCATGCACTGTTGAGTTGCTCTTCACACGCATGTATGATATATATGGTATGGAGGCACTTGAGAAAGTAGGTGTAAGTGTCACGGCCCGAGTTATTCCTCAACTCAGACCGTGCAGCTCTTAGCTATATCGTCGCCTCCGACAAGCTAAGATCAGCCTTACTCCTCGACGCTCCTTGACAATGAGTGGTTTGTCTAGATGGCTAAGTGAACTGGAGAGTTGTCGGCAAACCTTGCCTTTATATTACTCAAAAAGAGTTTTACAAATGAGAGCTTTTTACAAGAGAGATAGAATGCTTGGAGTTTGGTGGATGATGGAAATGAGGGGTGACCTCCCCTATTTATAGCCTTGGTCACCTCCTCTCTGGGATGGTTCCAGAACCTAACTCTCCTAGGTCATTCCGGATCCTTCCTTCCTTGACCTTATCCTAACGAATCTAGAAGTTTCCCTAAGACTCTAAGTCTTCAAGGTTCATTCGAGTTCTAGAAGTCTCCGTCGTCTTCTGGGGAGATCCGCCTCCATCTGGATCATCCCGCCAACTTCTACACAAGTCTAGAGACTTCTTCCGGTTTTTAGACTTGTCTTGATCCTTCCGGTACCTTCCGGGTCTCTTCTTGATCCTTCAGGATGCTTCCGCCATCTTCTGGAATATTCCTCCGCCTTCCGGAATATTCTATCACCTTCCGGAATGTTCCGCCGTGTTCTGGATTCTTCTTAAGCATTCCGGATCCTCCTTAATCATCCCGGATATTTCCGGAATACTCCTTGTCTTCCTGACATTCCACAAGGTTTTTATCTAGCCTCCCGCTTGGCCGTCTTCCCATGCCATTGTTGCTTGGCCTTGCCAAATGGCGTCTTGATGACGTCTTCCGGCAAGTCTTCTAGACTTGTCGGTCTTGGCATCGTCACGGAAGAGCGGCCCGTGACATACTCCCCCACTTGTTTTCATAACGTCCCCGTTGCGTGTGTGTTCTTGAGGTCCTCCTTGACCTTGTCGACCTCTTTCCCCAAAGAGGTCTTGTCTTCCGGAGGCAACCGTTGCGTCTCCTCCCGCAATATGCCCGTTTCATCTCCCGAAGGATCCTATTGCATCTCCTCCCGTAACATGCCAACTTCTTCTTTTGAAGGCTCCCGTTTCGTCTCCTCCTGTAACGGGCTAGCCTTGTCTTCTTCGGTGTCCCCGGGCGGCTTGCCGTCTTCACATGCCCCGGATGCTCTAGAATCCTTCTCCTCTGGTCTAGCAACATTACATGTCCTCACGGCCCCAAGCCTTAATACCCGTTTACCCGGCTCCTCCTTGGGTGGCGACTCTTCGTTCTTCGCTCTTTGTGGTCAGTCCCGGTTTAGATGATCACCGTCACACCTGAGGCATTTGAATTGCCTCACTCTGTGGTTACTCTTCATCATAGCCCCGAGCCTAAGCGGCTCCCTCCTCGGCTCTTCTTTCTCTGCCGAGACTATCGCGGCAACCTTGTTCTTTGTCGGGCAGTTCTTTACGAGGTGCTCCTCTCCGCACAAGAAGCAACTCAAGCGACGTCTTTCCTTTATCTCGGTCTTGTCCTTGTTAAACATGCCCCTTCATTCCGACGGACCCTCGTCGTCTCGTTGGAACTTCCTCCTTTCCAAGGAACTCTCGTCCGTGCGAGACCTACTTCTCCAGTCCATGGGCCGCTCATCATCACTCCCCGATGACTCGTCATCTTGATCCGCTCCCCCACTTTTACCCTTGTTCCTCCAAGGATTACTTCGTTCCACGCTCTTGAGCTCGAACAAGGAGTCCGCTACCGTCATGGCTTCGGTGAGGGTTTGGACGTTCTGACGTTGCAGCTCTTGCTTTGCCCATGTCTTGAGGCCGTCTAGGAAGCCAAAGAGGGTCTGTTCTTCTCAAGTGTTGGAGATTTTAAGCATGATCTCTGAGAATTCCTTCACTTACTTACGCATGGTCCCATGTTGCGTGAGCCGACGAAGCTTTGCCCGTGCTTCGTCATTGGCATAGGTTGGGTAGAACTGCTTCTTCAGTTCCTCCACGAACTCTCTCCAAGTTGTGATAGGGGTACCCCCGTTCCTATCACAAGTCCTACGCCTCCACCATAGCAAGGCAACATCACTAAGATATAGGGATGCGGTGCTTAACTTGCGTTTATCTTCCGTGATTCCCACAACACGGAAGTATTGCTCCATGCCCCATAGGAAGTTTTCCACGTCCTTAGTCGATCGTTCTCCGTTGAACACCTTCGGCTTTGGTGCTTCCATCTTGTGCACGGGCGCCATTACGAACATGCCTGCCCCAGCGGCGGCCTTGCATATCTCCAACTCCTTCCTTAGTGCCTCTATCTCCGCACGCATTACCGTCACCATGGATTCTAGGTCATTATTCTGTTTAGATAGGATCCCATGTGACTCGTTCAAGGCTCCTTGAAAGTTGTCCTTGAGGCCATCTACTTCTTCTCCAAGGCCGTCCACCCGACTATTGACGTCCTCAACGGTGTCTACCATCATGCCAATCTTACGCTCTGCCTTCTCTAAGCGGGCTTCTATACTTGTCGCCATGTCCCTTGACGGTTCCCTTGGGGTCTTCTTTCCCTTCTTGCCCCCGTCACTAACTCTGGACACACCTCCACTAGCCATCGTGTCTTTCCTCGGACCTTAACGTGCTCTATGTCCCTGCCTACTTACCAACCTTCCTAGAAAATGCTTGGCGATCTACGGAGAGCTCCTCTCAATCCGTACCCTTGTCTATTTGCCTCTCTTGGTTGTAAGCGCTTGGCGCCCAAATAGAACGATCGTCCGAACGTTGGCTCTGATACCACTTGTCACGGGCCGAGTTATTCCTCAACTCAGACCGTGCGGCTCTTAGCTATATCGTTGCCCCCGACAAGCTAAGATCAGCCTTACTCCTCGACGCTCCTTGACAATGAGCGGTTTGTCTAGATAGCTAAGTGAACTCGGAGAGTTGTCGGCAAACCTTGCCTTTATATTACTCAAAGAGAGCTTTACAAATGAGAGCTTTTTACAAGAGAGATAGAATGCTTGGAGTTTGGTGGATGATGTAAATGAGGGGTGACCTCCCCTATTTATAGCCTTGGTCACCTCCTCTCCGGGAAGGTTCCGGAACCTAACTCTCCTAGGTCATTCCAGATCCTTCCTTTCTTGACCTTATCCTAACGAATCTAGAACTTTCCCAAAGACTCTAGCTAAGTCTTCAAGGTTCCTTCGAGTTCTAGAAGTCTCCGTCGTCTTCCGCGGAGATCCGCCTCCATCTGGATTATCCCGCCAACTTCTACACAAGTCTAGAGACATCTGCCGGATTCTAGACTTGTCTTGATCCTTCCGGTACCTTCCGGGTCTCTTCTTGATCCTTCTAGATCCTTCCGGATGCTTCCGCCATCTTCCGGAATATTCCTCTGCCTTCCGGAATATTCCATCACCTTCCGGAATGTTCCGTCGTGTTCTGGATTCTTCTTGAGCATTCCGGATCCTCCTTGATCGTCCCGGATATTTCCGGAATACTCTTGTTCTCCTGACATTCCATATTGACAAGTTTTTTATCTAGCCTCCCGCTTGGCCGTCTTCCCATGCCATTGTCGCTTGGCCTTGCCAAATTGCGTCTTGTTGACGTCTTCCGGCAAGTCATCTTGACATCGTCACGGAAGAGCGGCCCGTGACATAAGAGCCTAGATGTGATGGTGTTGCATAAATAAAATGATATTTGAGGAAGAGATGCCAAACGTCATGGTATTTAGAGAAGGTTTCCTAGCAATAGTTAGAAACTACTAATGAGTGTCAAATATATCACTTTTAGAAGTTACATTCATGCATTGCATACCCCTTTTACTCTCTCATAGATCTATATTGTATGGAAAACGTTCACTTTTTGTATTTTAGTATCTATCTTGACTTTATGTGTTTCAGGCATTTTCCACATCAATTGTGCCAGAATTGCATCCTCCTAGAAGTCAGACTTGAAGTGAAGATTTTACATGACTGAGGAACTGTAACAAGAAATCTCCTAAATATGCCTTAAAGTGACGATCCACGATTTGAAGCTACAAATGAGGGAAACGGCAAAGCAAAATGGCCAAGGAAGTCGTAGGGTGGTCGCTTCACATACATCATCATTGCAGAAGATTTTTCTCAAAACCAAATTCGAAGCTCAAACTGAATCACTCTCTACGACCTAGCGAAACGGCATGTCTATGTCCAACATGGCCGTAGGTATTGGTTGTCGTTGGTTAGCCATTTCGATTGCCGCTAAGAAGGAAATCAAATATTCCGATAGTAACTTTGGAATGTGTTACGCTCAGGATGTGTTCACAATAAGCTTTAAATTTATACTCGTTATATTTCTCCTAACTCCTAGCGCACCCGCAGTGTATGGGACGTTCGTAGTATGGATAGTATTCCGAGGTCGAACACAAAGACTAAGGTGAGATTGATTCGGTCTGTGATTGAGTTTAGTGAAGATCTAGGTTAAGAAAAGAGAGAAATAAAGAAATGAAAATCTCAATTGTTTTTGGTTGGTTTTTAGGTGATCAATCAAGGATCACAATTCGTGCAAAAGTAAGCAATCAACTAAGCTACGAATCAATACAAAGAAACAAGCTAAACACGAGATATGAATCAAAAGAGAGACATGGATTCTAGGGGTTGGAAATTCCGATTATGGCATAGGACTCAAGCTATCTAATCAATCCTCGGATGATCTATGATATGTCGGGAGTAAATGTTCTAGAGTGGGATCAATCACCGGGTAAGTCTCATGGTCCACTAATCCATTCCTAAGATCTCATTACCGGGTAAGTCTCTAAGAACCTAAGGATTGGAATTCTACACAAACTGGATTGTTGCCTAGAGGTCTAACCTATCCTTACCGGGTAAGTCTTGGAAAGGGAAGTTCTAAGCAACTATCCTAGCACACTTAGTCCAATGGCGGCTTGCGAGGCTCACCACTACCTAGGGTTTGTAATCTTCGAAATCTAAGGGTAAGAATCACCGGGTAGGTCTCTTCTAACACTTAGTAGCTAGAACTAGGTCACCCTAGGTTAGATTAACTCAACAAACACCTAGGATTTCAACATTCTAACAATCTAAAGCTAGATTCATCGAACTAGGGAGAATCACGGGCTATTCTACACATCCACGGCCGTGGAATGGGAAGATCCACCCGTGGACTTCAACAGAGAGTTCGTTCTTGTAAGTTACTAATCCAAAGGTAAATCTAAGTGCATCCTATCATAGTCCTAGCCACAATCATCCTTTCCTTACCCTAGAATCACATCTATTTAGCCTACAACATTCATCATAACAGTCGAAATCATCATACATAAAATCATAGCATTCATTTGCAAGATAATGAAGGGGGAAGAGATGAACAAGCAAGGAAACAAAACGAGCTGAAGTTTAGATAAGAATGACTCACAACCCTTCCAAAAGAAGGCTCGAATGGTTCATAGAACTCTAGTAATCAAATCCGATACTCTTCACTACAAAAGCTATCAAAGTGTGGCAATGGTGTGATCTTCCTTCTCCTCTCCAATGGAGCTCTTCTCCAATGGTAGCCTTCTTCTTCCTTCCTTCCTTAAATCTTCTTCTTGAGAGAGTATTTTTGATTGGATGATGGTGGATAATGGAGGGCTGCTCCAAGATGATTCTCTCAGCCAATGCAGGACCACTTTTATAACAATTTTGCATGAGCTGACCATGAGAATCGTGGCACAGCTGTCACAAGAATCTGGCAAAATCCACGGGTAGAACCACGGCCGTGGACTTGCTCCTGACCGTGGTTTTGCTCCAGAAACCTTCTTAGGCTCGTTTAGCTATGATTTGGTGCATGGCTTGTGTTGGCAAGGTTCCATGAGTCTCCTTTGGCCTCTAGTTTGCATCCTAATGAGTCCGAGGGTGTGTCATCTCGAGGATTGATTCTCGAATGCATCAGTTTAGCTCCTAAATCTCCCAAAATACCTATAAAACAAGCACAAGTCCGTGTAGACGTCTATCTCGACAAAATACATGAATTGAGTGCAAAACGCCGTGGACTAATGCTAAACCATGCATAAATGAGCGGAAAATCTATCTAAATGAGTGTCTAAATCTAAGTCATAAATCGTGTTATCAAAATACCTCATACTTAAGGTTTGCTCGTCCCCGAGCAAATTCTCAACTATAGACTAAGAGATGACATGATTTATGTATACAGAAAAATGGCAAATCTTTTTGGAGTTGTGCTTCTAATATTGGATCACCTTCATAGTCATGTTTCATGGCAATGGACAAGCAATTATGTATCAAATAAATGAAAGCATGGAAAGACGATTGTACTTAACTCAAAAGCATGCATGAAATGTAAAAATGAAGAAGCTAAGAAGATCAAGAGTATATCCAATCTAGATTACTAAGTCTTACAAACATGCAAATAGGTCACAAGGTCTTGTGAAATAGAAGGCCAAGAAACGTTGTGATTAGGTGGGATTTTTCTAGGGTATGTGATGCTAATCCGGGAATGGAACTTACTTCACAATCTTGTCCTCGATCAACTTCCCTCAAGTGTATATTTTTCGCTATTTTTTCTTTCTTTTCTTTTTCTTTGACTTATTTTTGAGACAATGGCATTGGTGTACAAAAGCCGAAACCTTGGTGATTAGCCGTCATCGGGCTTTTTCTATTTTTCGAGGTGCATCCACACCGGGCACACATACCAAAGCTGGTTAGGACTCTTGGTTTATTTGACTTTGGCAAGGCACCAACACCCGATTATGTGAAGTGTACCGAGTTACTTGTCATTTAACCCAACGTCCCCAAACATATGTTTTTGTCTACACTTTCACGACAATTTCAGCATTTTATGCATGATATTCTTTCATCAACATCTTCACCCCACACTTGCTTTTCATACACATCAACACACTATCATGCTCCTATTCCCGGATGGGTCAAAAGAGGTCAAATTTATATCAATTGAGGTGCTCAAACAATCATGATCAAGATGAGAATTAGAGAAAGATGAATTGCCTCATTCATTCCTAGATGGTATGCAAGAACTAGCATGTAATTTCGACTTTCAATACTCAATCCATTCTAGGCAAACATCATGATCACAAATCATTCATGGGATTCAAGAGAAGTATTTCAATTCCACATATGCATTCATCAATTTGACACATAAGACCATCCATAGCCAATCCACAAGACAAGGTTTATCATTAGGGTCATATCCAAGCCTAGAAAGCACAAAAAAATTTTAAATTTTCTGATTTTTATGGGATTTTCGAAATGAATATATACAATGCAAGACATGTGAAAATATTAAACTACCCTAGATGCTCATCATGTAAAGGATCATGCAAACCCCACCCCATACTTAGAAACACATTGTCCCAATGTGTAAATGAAGTAAAGAAGAGTGAAAGAAGGTTCTCACAATGTAAAAATGGTTTGCTATGGTATTTGGGATTCTCAAGTGGAATTGATGTTGGATGATCCTATCAACCATGGTAGAGAGCTCTAAGTATTCCTCAAGGCGTCGGGACCCGCGCTAGGCACCGCTAGCCGTCCAAGTTCCGCGTCCGCTCCACCCATAATTGATGAGGGGTTCATCATCATCATTCTCATGCTAAGCAAGGCTTCCAATGCTACTAAGGTTCTAGCATACACACAAAACACACCAAACACACAAAGCACACAAAAACAGAAAAATCTAAGCAAAAAAAAGGAAAAACGTTACCAATGGGTTGCCTCCTATCAAGCGCTTCTTTAAGGTCATTAGCTTGACCAAACTCGGGGGCGTCTACTCAAGGTGAAGTGGGGCAATTATGTCCACCGGAGCTCCCGGGATATACTTCTTCAACCGGTGCCCATTCACCTTAAAGTTCTCACAATGTTCCCCTCCTATCTCAATAGCTCCATGGGGAAAGATCTTCTTCACCACATATGGCCCGGTCCATCTTGATTTGAGCTTTCCGGGAAAAAGCCGCAGCCTTAAGTTGAAGAGAAGGACAAGGTCTCCTTCACTCAACTCCTTTGGGATGATCCTCTTGTCATGCCACCGCTTGGTTCTTTCCTTATAGATCCGGGCATTCTCATAAGCATCCAACCGGATCTCCTCAAGGGCATTCAATTCAAGCAATCTCTTCTCTCCCGCCTCCTTGAGATCAAAATTTAGCCACTTAATGGTCCAATAAGCTCTATGCTCCATATCTACCGGGAGGTGGCAAGACTTGCCATAAACCAACTTGTAAGGAGTGGTGTCAATCGGTGTCTTGAAGGCGGTTCTATATGCCCATAAGGCATCATCAAGCCTCATAGCCCAATCTTTTCTCGTCCTAGATACCGTCTTCTCAAGGATGGCTTTGATCTCCCGGTTGGAGATTTCCACTTGGCCACTAGTTTGGGAATGGTAAGATGTTGCCACCTTATGAGTCACCCCATACTTGGTCAAAAGTGCTCCAAAGTTCCTATTTGTGAAGTGCTTCCCTCCATCACTTATGATCACCCTTGGTGTTCCAAACCTAGGAAAGATCACTCGGTTGAAGAACCGCACCACCACCTTGACATCATTTGTAGGAGAGGCGATTGCCTCCACCCATCTTGACACATAGTCCACCGCCAATAGGATGTAGAGATTGCCACATGAAGAAGGGAATGGTCCCATGAAGTTCACACCCCACACATCAAATATTTCCACTTCTTGGATGTTGTTCAAGGGCATCTCATTCCTTCTTGAGATGTTGCCCGTCCTTTGGCAAGCATCACATGCTGCTACAAAACCTTGCACATCCTTAAACAAGTTAGGCCAATAAAGACCGGATTGCAATACCTTTGCACACGTCTTGTGTGAGCTAGCATGGCCTCCACATGGTAAGGAGTGACAATGCCGGATCACACTCTCTACTTCATCTTCCGGTATGCATCTTCTAAACATTCCATCCGGGCCTCTTTTGAACAAGAGTGGCTCACTCCAATAGTAATGCCTCACGTCATTGAAGAACTTCTTCCTTTGGGCATATTACAAGCCGGGAGGCACTTCCTCACACACAAGATAGTTCACAATGTGGGCATACCATGGCTCACTTCCTCTAGACACTTGGAACAAGCATTCCTCCACCATTTGTAATTGCTCATCCTGGAATGAGTCATCAATCGGGATGTCATCTCTCTCAAGCTCTAGTGGAGGCAATCTACTAAGGTGATCCGCCACTGAGTTCTCGGATCCCTTCTTGTCCCGTATTTCCAAATCAAACTCTTGTAGAAGAAGGATCCACCGAATCAACCTAGGCTTGGCATCCTTCTTGGTAAGGAGATAACGGATCACAGCATGATCCGTGTACACTATGACCTTCGCTCCAACAAGATATGAGCGGAACTTCTCAAAAGCATACACAACCGCTAGCAACTCTTTCTCGGTGGTAGCATAATTGAGTTGGGCATCATCTAGCGTCTTGCTAGCATAATAAATGGCATGAGTGCGCCCATCTCTCCTTTGCCCCAAAACAGCCCCAACGGCTACATCGCTTGCATCACACATGATCTCAAATGGTAGATTCCAATCCGGAGGTTGCATGATAGGTGCGGAGATCAATGCGTTCTTTAACCTACAAAAAGCCTCAAGACAATCTTTGGAGAAGACAAAACCAACATCCTTCATTAGTAGGTTAGTAAGAGGCTTAGAAATTTTAGAGAAGTCTTTAATAAACCTCCGGTAAAAACTGGCATGCCCTAAGAAACTCCTTACCCCTTTCACCGAGGTAGGCGGCGGCAACTTCTCTATAGTTCCAATCTTGGCCCTATCAACCTCAATGTCACGGTTGGACACCAAGTGTCCCAACACAATGCCTTCACTTACCATGAAGTGGCATTTTTCCCAATTCAAGACAAGATTTGTCTCCTCACATCTTTTCAATACTAATGACAAGTTAGCCAAGCAATTATCAAAGGAAGAACCATAAACAGAGAAATCATCCATGAACACTTCCATGATATTTTCAATGTACTTAGAAAAGATAGCCATCATACACCTTTAGAAGGTGGCGGGTGCATTACATAACCCAAATGGCATTCTCCTATATGCAAAGGTTCCCCATGGACATGTAAAGGTGGTTTTCTCTTGGTCATCGGGGTGGATAGGGATTTGGAAGAATCCACTATATCCATCTAAGTAGCAAAAATGAGAATGTTGAGCTAACCTTTCTAACATTTGGTCAATGAAAGGGAGAGGGAAGTGATCTTTCCTAGAGGCCATGTTCAACTTTCTATAATCAATACACATCCTTCACCCCGTAACCGTCCTAGTCGGGATTAGTTCATTGTTCTCATTGGTAACTACGGTCATCCCACCCTTCTTAGGAACTACATGAACGGGACTAACCCACTTACTATCTGAGATAGGGTAGATAATTCCCGCATCTAGCAACTTAATGATTTCCTTTTTGACTACCTCTTTCATTATGGGATTCAATCTCCTTTGATGTTCAATAGAGGGTTTATGATTATCTTCCATCATTATCTTATGCATGCACAAAGAAGGTTTTATGCCAACCAAATCATCAATAGTATATCCAATGGCTTTCCTATGCAATCGTAGCTCATGCAACAACTTAGCAAGTTCATCATCACTCAAGCATGCATTAACAATCACCGGATATGTTGAATTATCTCCAAGAAAAGCATACTTCAAATGAGAGGGGAGGGGTTTAAGTTCAAGTTTAGGAGGATCTTTATCGAGTGTAGACGATCCTAATAAGGTTGGATGAGATGAATTCAAAGCAAATGAAGACCCTCCATGGCTCCTAGAAGCTTGATCATCATCAAGGGCTGAGTCAGGGGAAACCACGGCCAACTCCACGGTTTACTCCAAGTCCACGGCCGTGGAAGCTGCCAAGCCTGCTTCTCGGAGTTGTCCAGAGAGTTCTACGGCCGTGGAAGGCTTTGATCTCTTCATTGCAAGCCTCCTCAATACCTTCCTCCATCATACTTAAGGTAAGAACCTTCTCGAAGGGGTGCTTGATCAAGATCGAGCTCACAACTTCTCTAGATTCCTCTTGCTCGACTATGTTGAAGACATCCTCGTCAAGGGTTGGCCCTTTCATCATTGTGGATAACTTGAATTTGATGTTCTCTTCTCCAATGTTGAAGGAGAGAGTCCCATTCTTGCAATC
This sequence comes from Fagopyrum homotropicum, assembly GCA_033239125.1. NCBI lineage: Eukaryota > Viridiplantae > Streptophyta > Magnoliopsida > Caryophyllales > Polygonaceae > Fagopyrum > Fagopyrum homotropicum. Next base: position 50,011,514 of record BSWB01000007.1, on the reverse strand, counting down.
CACTAGGCACCCGGAAGTGGCTAGGAAAGGCCTTCCTAAGATGATGGGAACCGGATAGTCCGCCGGAATATCCAAGACCACAAAATCAATTGGCACATAGAATCCTCCTAGCTGCACCGGAATGTCTTCTAAGATCCCAACCGGATGAGTGATAGAACGATCCGCCATATAGAGGGTCATCTTGACCGGTTTCGGCTCTCCTAGCCCAACCTTGTTGCAAAGTGCAAGCGGTATGATGCTTACACTTGCCCCAAGATCACAAAGGGTCTCATACTTCACATCTCCCACCCCAATTGGGACACAAAAAGAACCCGGATCTCTTAGCTTGGGAGGCATCTCCTCCTTCATTGTTTGGATCAATTCTGAGGATCTCTTGGTCATTCTTATCTCCCCATACTCCTCCAACTTCCTTTTGTTGGAGAGTATCTCTTTCAAGAACTTGCTATATGCCGGCATTCCTAAAATAGCATCCATGAACGGAATGTTAATATGCAATTTAGACATTAGTTCAAGGAACTTACCAAAGTGATTGTCCAAACGAGCTCTTGCTCGTGATTGAGGGAACGGTAGTGGTGGCTTGTATGGAGGCGGTGCCACATAAGTTGGCTCTACATCCTTGCTCTTGCCTCCATCTTTTTGCAAAGTCTCTTCCTCTATCACCACTTGTTTCCCTTTAGCATTCTCTTTGGGCAAAGGATCTTTCATGCTCAACCCACTCCTTGTTGTGATGGCCAACACTTGGCCTCTTGGGTTGTCTTCGGTTCTTCCGGGAAGCTTTCCCGGATCTCTATGGGCTTCACCCGCCTTTTGGAACACTTGTGCTTCCAAAACCTTTTGAGCTTTAGAGATTGAAGTCACGGTGCTCTCTAGACCACTCAACCTTCCAAGCAATTGCTCAAACATCATTTCGGTTCTATCCTTTGGAGGTTGAGTAAATCCGGGTGGAGGTTCTTGTGAAGCTTTTGGTGGTGGAGTTGAGCTTGTGGAGGCGGGAGGGTTCAAGGCTCCATCCGGGTTAGAGTAAGAAAACCCGGGATGGTTGTGGTTGGGCCGGTAATTGTTGAATTGCCGGTTGTTGTTGAAGTTCCTTGGGCCTTGATAATTGTTATAGTTGCCCCTTCCCATGTAATTTACATCCTCCTCTTTGGAAGATAGGTTAGCTTGTGGAAGCACTTGAGGAGTTGCTTGGTTCTTCAAGGTTGTAGCACACAACTCCCTCAAGGACTTCAACTCGTTGTTGATGGCGTCAAGCTTGAAGTTGCTCATGGTGACTTCACTCACCTCATATGCTCTCGCCTTTCTCCCTTCACTCTTCCTATGGGAGTACTTCTCAATCACTAGAGCTTGCTTCTCCACAAACTCCCAAGCTTCATCTACATGCTTCTCCATGAAAGTCCCACCGGAAAGAGATTGGAGCTTGAATTGGCTATCTTCATCAAGTCCTTTGAAGTAGATCTCCAATAGCTCAATTTTCGGTAAGCCATGGTGTGGACAATCTAGGAGAAGATCCTTGAACCTCTCCCAAGACTTGAATAAACTCTCTCTATCCTTCATCACGAAGGCATTGATCTTCCCTCTTAACTCGGTAGTCTTGGAAGGTGGGAAGAACTTAGTCAAAAACTCGGTTGTCATCTCCTCCCAAGTACCAACTCGCCCTTGTGGAATAGATTGATACCAAGCTAAGGCTTTGTCCTTAAGAGAGAAGGAAAAAGCCCTAAGCTTATGGTTGTTGTTCTCCAATCTTGGCGGTCTAAGAGTCTCCATCAAGATCTCATAGTTCATCAAGTGTTGATGAGGAGACTCTCCTTCCATCCCTCCAAATTGATTATGCCGGATCATTTGTAGAACTTGAGGGCGGAGCTCGTAATCATGGGTTGCAGGATCTCCTAAGTTCATACCCGGACGGTGTGCTCTTTGTGCCGGATCCATACGTTGCCCCAACGTTTGTGGCTCTTCCATAGCAATGGGCACAACCCTAATATTCACCGCCGCCGGCTGCGGTTGTGGTGGAGGTGGAGGAGGTTGTTGACGGTTAAGCTCTCTTTGCACAAGAGCTTGCCTAATCTCCTCAATCTCCCTCCTAGTTGCCTCTTGCCTCTCATTGGCAAGTCTTCTTTCATTCTCCAAAGCCTCATCTCTTATCCTAATTTGCTCTAAAGCTTCATCCAACTCGGCTTGGAGATCTCTTCCGGCCATCTCTTTTCCCTTCTTAATGCTCTTGGATCTAGATCTAAGGGTTTTCTCCGGTTCGGGATCGAATGGAGCTAAATCCTTGCCACGAGATCTTCGCATACACCTAAAGAGTGAGATGTCCTGAAAAAGCAAAGACACAAACCAAAAAGAGATCAAAAGCAACAAGAAAGATCTACACTAATAACAATCACAAAATAGACTCAATCTAGACCTAGTCCCCGGCAACGGCGCCAAAAACTTGTTACGCTCAGGATGTGTGCACAATAAGCTTTAAATTTATACTCGTTATATTTCTCCTAACTCCTAGCGCACCCGCAGTGTACGGGACGTTCGTAGTATGGATAGTATTCCGAGGTCGAACACAAAGACTAAGGTGAGATTGATTCGGTCTGTGATTGAGTTTAGTGAAGATCTAGGTTAAGAAAAGAGAGAAATAAAGAAATGAAAATCTCAATTGTTTTTGGTTGGTTTTTAGGTGATCAATCAAGGATCACAATTCGTGCAAAAGTAAGCAATCAACTAAGCTACGAATCAACACAAAGAAACAAGCTAAACACGAGATATGAATCAAAAGAGAGACATGGATTCTAGGGGTTGGAAATTCCGATTATGGCATAGGACTCAACCTATCTAATCATTCCACAGATGATCTATGATATGTCGGGAGTAAATGTTCTAGAGTGGGATCAATCACCGGGTAAGTCTCATGGTCCACTAATCCATTCCTAAGATCTCATTACCGGGTAAGTCTCTAAGAACCTAAGGATTGGAATTCTACACAAACCGGATTGTTGCCTAGAGGTCTAACCTATCCTTACCGGGTAAGTCTCGGAAAGGGAAGTTCTAAGCAACTATCCTAGCACACTTAGTCCAATGGCGGCTTGCGAGGCTCACCACTACCTAGGGTTTGTAATCTTCGAAATCTAAGGGTAAGAATCACCGGGTAGGTCTCTTCTAACACTTAGTAGCTAGCACTAGGTCATCCTAGGTTAGATTAACTCAACAAACACCTAGGATTTCAACATTCTAACAATCTAAAGCTAGATTCATCGAACCAGGGAGAATCACGGGCTGTTCTACACATCCACGGCCGTGGAATGGGAAGATCCACCCGTGGACTTCAACAGAGAGTTCGTTCTTGTAAGTTACTCATCCAAAGGTAAATCTAAGTGCATCCTATCATAGTCCTAGCCACAATCATCCTTTCCTTACCCTAGAATCACATCTATTTAGCCTACAACATTCATCATAACAGTCGAAATCATCATACATAAAATCATAGCATTCATTTGCAAGATAATGAAGGGGGAAGAGATGAACAAGCAAGGAAACAAAACGAGCTGAAGTTTAGATAAGAATGACTCACAACCCTTCCAAAAGAAGGTTCGAATGGTTCATACAACTCTAGTAATCAAATCCGATACTCTTCACTACAAAAGCTATCAAAGTGTGGCAATGGTGTGTTCTTCCTTCTCCTCTCCAATGGAGCTCTTCTCCAATGGTAGCCTTCTTCTTCCTTCCTTCCTTAAATCTTCTTCTTGAGAGAGTATTTTTGATTGGATGATGGTGGATAATGGAGGGCTGCTCCAAGATGATTCTCTCAGCCAATGCAGGACCACTTTTATAACAATTTTGCATGAGCTGACCATGAGAATCGTGGCACAGCTGTCACAAGAATCTGGCAAAATCCACGGGTAGAACCACAGCCGTGGACTTGCTCCTGACCGTGGTTTTGCTCCAGAAACCTTCTTAGGCTCGTTTAGCTATGATTTGGTGCATGGCTTGTGTTGGCAAGGTTCCATGAGTCTCCTTTGGCCTCTAGTTTGCATCCTAATGAGTCCGAGGGTGTGTCATCTCGAGGATTGATTCTCGAATGCATCAGTTTAGCTCCTAAATCTCCCAAAATACCTATAAAACAAGCACAAGTCCGTGTCGACGTCTATCTCGACAAAATACATGAATTGAGTGCAAAACGCCGTGGACTAATGCTAAACCATGCATAAATGAGCGGAAAATCTATCTAAATGAGTGTCTAAATCTAAGTCATAAATCGTGTTATCAGAATGGTTATATGTTGTGTAACCCTAGACTCCAAGAACTCTCCCTATACATTCATACGTCAACCGTATATTTAGATACGTTGATTCATCCGGTGTTAGGCATCACTCAGATTTCTCTTTTCCCTAGTTGTCAAGTAGTTGTTAGTTTTGCTTTGAAGGTTTGTCCTACTAGAACACCACAACTATGAGTTTATGTATTTCCTATATATATATTGTGTGTATTAGATTTATATTTGACCATGTCTGGGTAAATCTCCTCCTGATTTAAGGATTCGATGATCCATATAATGGTTTAAATTATTGTTTGTATATATGTTTATGAATTGAGATTGTGATAATCCTTCTTTTCAAAACGCTTAATTCCTACCTATTATTTACATTTGAAGGAAGTGAATTTTATAACTAGTTTAGATAAAACAAATGAAGAGCCACAAGCGGAGGTCATTTAACTGATTATTGAAAATAACTTGGTTTTGAGAGTACAAGTGTATCAAAGATTCGAGGATTTCTAACTATCATAGAAAGTTCCGGTCTTTGTACCTTTTTCTAACTGAAGAGCCAAAATGAAGGTTGGTTTTGGTATTTTCCGGGTTTCTAAGTGTTTAATGGGTTTTTCTATACTTGTCGAACATCTGGATTGAGAGCTACACGAGTTGGAAACCACATTCTTTGTTTTTCTATGTCAAAGGTTGTTTTATATGTTTACCTACAATTAATCATATATCAATGTTTATGAGTTATATATATTCATCAATACCTTAATTCATCATAGTGAGGATTCGTGTTTTCTTAGATCGCTTCCATTCTTCCAGATCTCTTGGTCGCATTCCTAACCTGAAAGGCAATCTACAACAATCGGTATAAAACCGTAAGCTAATATTCGAAGCATTAGAATCAAGGTGAAAGGCACAAACACAAGTAAATCATCATAAACACACATCATACTCCAAAGGACACAAATCCGGTTTATTATCTTATTATTATTAAGTCATATCCCGCTCTAATTCAACTTAGGTTGTGACACGAGAGTCACCGAAACTCGCCTTGGTCCCTACTTACCGACATGGAATGATACTGATGCATCCGACCTTCTACCAGCACGGGATAGTCGCCAAGAACCTCCTAGCTCTCGCGGGCTAGACAAGTTGTCACTGGCCGTTATCATACACTTGGGCCAAATAATATATATAGGTCGGTAATCCTATTTCCGGTTTAATTGTTATAACATAAACGATAAACACACACCACCCAACACATATAGATGCTAATACAAGGAATAAAAGCTAAGTAAGTCCGGAGAGTTACCTCGTCCCGTAGATAATCCCTCTATATCCCGCTCTCAGCTTCCCGTAGGAAGACACTCAACGCCTGTCAAAAGGCACACGATCAACAACTCTCTCATATGCTAGAAGTCCTTAGACTTCTAGTCCCAATGATCTCGCAAGATCATACACCATAACCATGCTAGGATAACGAACTCCTAAACCTCACGATCTCACAAGGTCATAACTGTCACAACACAGGCTAGGATACTCTCGTCCTAGTCTCCACAATCTCAACTATCATATAACCATAATCTCAAGCCTCGGATGCTCACAGGATCAACCAAACACTCAACGTCTTACAATCCTCACAAGATAACAACACCTAAAGCTTTAGAACGATAATAAATCCTCAAAACTCACCTAAGGTTCATGGCCACTACTTGGCATTCACTCTAAGTTATGTTAGGTCCAACCTAGCATGATACTAATACCAAACATAATAAGATCGAGGAAGAATGTACTCACGCGAGGTCGAAGGTGGAAGATGGTCTACGGATGTCGAGATGGATTTGTTGGCCTTAAACAGGGCGCTTCCGAACCTAGCACCAAACTAAACAAATTTAGCTAACGCTAAATTTGGACATACTACATAGTATAAATAAACTATAGGAATAGCCCCCGTAATTCAAATCCAAGTTTAAAAATCTTAAAAACACTTTTTGGACAATTATACAATTTTAGAAACTTGGTCATAATCCGCAACTAAATCTTCGGGCCGTAAATCCGAAATAAATCCAACAAAGGGCATAAATGATAATTTGTAAAACCGTGTCACAAATGCAATATAAAAAATATGGGTCCATGTGTATAAATAAAATACTGCAGGAGGGTATAATAGTTATATTCTAAAACCTTGGTCCAAAACTGAAATAATAAAGACGTGGGTACATTCTGCAATTATATCAAAATATAGGGGCCTAATTTTAATATCCCAAAAAGGGTTACTTCAACCTATGAGCAACGCACGCTGGGAAGAGGAAAGATGCAGTGGCGGCGGGGAGGAGAACACTGCGTTGCTCCGGCGAGGCTCAACCAGGCAAGCGACGGCTGCTACTTGGTGGAGGAGGCGTGGCTCCGGCGGCTTAGACGGTGGCAGGGGAGGCCACTTCGTTTCCCTCATTGATTCGAAAGCAAGAGAAGAGGGGAAGGATGTCGAAGTCGTCGGTTGCCCCGGTATTTCCGACTGGAGGTGGTGATCCACAAGATGAAATTGATAGGATCATTATCACAATTGCTGTTGAAAGAAATCGTCACCCTCAAACGCTGGACACTAGGATGAATCCTAGACAAAAAGTGCCTAACCATGCTTTTGTGCTCCCTACACTTGGAGGTTGATACTTCAACCACAGTACGGACACCATCAAGCTCATCCAAAATGATCCATTCTCACGAATGTTGAATGAGAACCCGTATCAACACTAGTGGAGTTTTGAGAATATCATGAACACACTGAATTATGAGAACATTGCTATTGATGCTTTGAAAATTCAAGCATTTATTTTTTCTTTGACAGAAAAGCCTGGAAATTGGCTGCAAAATCACCCTCTAGGTACTTTTGTTACTTGGGAGGTTTTACCAACAACTTTCGTGAGCAAGTATTTTCCTCCCACTAGAATGGTGAGATTAGGGAGAAGATTTCTCACTTGGACATAGAAGATGGAGAAAACATCAACTTCGCATGGGAAATATTTAATGAAATACTACATTCATGCCCTTACCGTAGATTCGAGAAGGGGACACTTCTTCAATATTTCTATAGTGGATTGGACGACACTACAAGAAATTTGGTAGACACCGCAAATTCCCTTGGATTCACAAGGATGAACAAAGATGAATCTTGTGACTACCTTGTAATTTTTGTTGAACATACAAAAACGTACGCTAAGAAACGCAACAAGACACGAGGTGTCTACAACATCAAGGATGATGACATGATGACAAGTTATATGAGAATGTGCAAGTCTTGATGAAGCTTGTTGACGGTAATAACACTTCCTCAGTTGCTAATTTAGATACTAATATAAATTGTCAATTTTGTAAGGGCACATGCCATGAGATAGAGTATTGTTTAACCTTCAATAAAAACATGATATATTATGAGGCAATATTACAAGTCAACTATAGAAAATGAAAGAGAATATCAAAATGAGAACGCCTACACAAAACTTCCTTTCCCACAAAGAAATTTCCCTCAATTCCCTAGGAGAAATTTCTAGCCCAAAGATCCTATCCCTGATCAGACACAAGCCCTCACACAAACCACGCAACACAAAATTCTAGAAAAAAGTCACAAACGGACAATGAGCACTTGTAGGATCCATATGATACATTAGGAACTCGATCATGAGTCTTGAGGAAAGATTTAGCTGAATGAAAACCACTATTGATGAAACTGGCAAGAGCCACAAGATGTTGGAAACTCAAGTTGTCCATCTTCATCAAACAAATGGAAAAGGCCCAACGAAAACTCCTTATAATCACGGAATCCAATGCTAGAGGAGTTTGTGCCATCACACTATAAGCGGAAAAGAATGGTTGATCTCATCGCCAGTGAGGCGAGTATGCAGAAAACAATTGAGGAGAAATTTGCTCCCAAATATGTAACTATTACTACACCTCCTAAATTATATAGATATTATCTTCTTTTCCCTCATGCACACAACGGTAAGAAGATAGATGAAGGTTTTGGAAAATTTCTTGAGCGAATGAACAAGCTTTACCTAGAGATTCCACTTGTAGAGTTATTAAAACAAATGTCTAAATATTCAAAGTTTATGAAAGAATTGATATCCAACAAGAAGCTCGACAACTATGAAGGCTCAATTGATATCACCAAGGAGAGCATCGCCATGCTCAGGACAAAGATGCCGCCCAAGAAGGGATATCCTAGCAGCTTTTGCATCCTAGTGACCTTCGGTGGAGGAAACAACACTTATTTATGTAAAAGTCAAAAATCGAAGATGACCTAATCAAGTATTTTAGGAAATTAAATCCGTTTTAACACGAGATACATCTCGAGGTAACCAGCTCCTAGATGATATTACACCCCGGTGTTATTTGGAGCATTTGGGAGCTTCAATTAATAAAAATGCAGTTGAGAGAAATGATCAGGACATCGGACATGTCCTAGATATGAAAAAACATGAAAAGGCAAAACGGCTAAAATAGTCGCTATTTCGTTTCTTAGCGGCTAAGAAAGACGGCTTAGGAATACGCATTTTCCGTGACAATTGCAGAATAATTATCCATACAATATTTCAGATTTATTATTCCAATTTCGAGAAGTTTGGAGAAAGGGGCTTAAACCGCTTTCGGATCGGTTAAAGGATAATTATCGACTCCGCTAAAGGATAATTATCGTCTTCGCTATAAATAGCGGAAATAACGTTTATTAATTCATTTCCTTTCACGTTTTCTCGCAAAAGCTCTAATTTCTCTCAATCTTCAAACTCAGATCTACTCTCCGTTTCTAATCCGATTTCAAATCCGTCTGAGTTTTTGGATTCCTCTCTTCATTCTCTTCATTTTGGTACCGAGTTTCTACATTTCCGTGCAAGAGAAGGCCTGGTCGAGCATATATGATACTAGGGAGGTTCCGTCGCTCAGATTCCGGTGAATTTGATGGTGTCCGAGCGTAGCCTGCGTCGTTGTGATTCCGAATCTTCTTTCGGATCGTCAATCGGGTTAGTAACGAATAAGTTATGAATTTATTCGTTTTCCGTATTGCGATTTAGCCTAAATTGACCTTAGGCTTGTCAAAATGGATAATTGGAAATTCCATTATGCTCGTTACTTTATTCTAGTGATTATGGGCTGTTTGTTTGATGAGATTTGATGACAGGTGGGTTCAGAAATTGCCTGCGGGCAAAACGTTGTTCTGACAAAATTTAATTAATTAATTAAAGGTTAATTAATTAAATTAGGATTCTAGAAAATGCTATAAGCTAATTAAATTCAAAGGAATGAACTTAACTGGTGTTTGAAGCGAGAAGTTTAATACGAGGAATATGATGTTCTCCGCAGGTGTTGTTGAAGGTTTTGTTTAACTATAACTTAGTCTTTGTGAGCGTATCCAAGCACGATAAGGGAGGATAGTCCGAGCGGGAAACGGACTCAATAGTTGGTTTGCGAGGTTTTATTGTTCTTACCTGCGAGGTAAGTGTATATGAATTACACTTGCTTAATATATGTTATGTATTAAATATGCTATGATTTTATGCATGCTTGAGTGTATATATATGTTTGTTATGATTGTATGCATGCTTATATGTATATGAGTGAGACGATGATGTTGATATTCCTTATGAAAGCATGCATGAGGTACATGAGATGATAATGAAAAGAATATGATGGAAGAATATGATGAAAGCATGAAATTGAGTTATGATATGGAAGTGATAATATAGGATGGTAATTGATTAATTAGCCCAACTGGGTCCCGCACGGGTTTTCGGGGGACGAGGTCGCTACCTGATCTACAGGGGGGCTCAGAGGTCGCTACCTGGTCTACAGGGGGCCTCAAGATAAGAAAAACAGCCAGAGGTCGCTACCTGATCTACAGGTGGCCTCAAGATAAGAAAAATAGTCCAAGATCGCAACCTGATCTACAGGGGGTCTTAGGACAAGATGGTCGAGGTCGCTACTTGATCTACAGGGGGCCGAGGACGCTATCGGGTTGGCCAACCGAAAGAAAAAAAAAGAAAGAAAGAAAAGAAATACGAAAGCAATGAGAAAATATATCGTACGATCAGTTGGAGCTAGTTAGTTAATTATCACCTATGCATCGATGCGATCGAGTCTAGCATGTTATATGTTATGTTATGATTATTTATATGTGATGAGATGATATGAGATGTTTATATGAGATGATATATTTATATGTGTGATAACATGCTTGAATGTTTATGTGAAATGTGATGTGAATGGTTGTGGAATCATATGTGAATGTGGATATGTATGCATTGATCGACTTTGGAATGTGAGGAAGGGTATAGATTGTCCTTTGGAGACGGGATATTAGATACTTATATATATTGGGAGAGTGCGATTTTTATACCCTTACTGAGCGTGTGGCTCATTGTTGTTATATCCACATATTTTTCAGCAACTCAGACTCGGTCTGATCAAAGCAATGACGTTGGACCCCACACCTGGATTTGAGATCATATCAGGTGGGATGTTATGGGATGCTACCACCTAGGATGTTTTGTGTGGTTTTAAACAGTTGTGTTTATTAAACAGAGTTTTATGACGTATGTTAGTATGTATATATGTTGTGAATATGGTTGTAAGATAAAGTTTAAAATTTTACGTTTTCCGCTTTTCCGCTTATTGCTTTAAACAGGGTTAATTAACTGGTAATCAACTAGAAATGAAATAGGTGGGTCACATTTGGTTGGTATCAGAGCAGGGATATGATTCCTTGGCTTGGGGTTGTGGGAAGTTTTCTGAAAAGCTTTTGAAAGTTTCTTTTTCTTTTAGATGGCGGAGCACAGCCATGATGGGTCGACTGAGTCTGTACATGCTCAGGGTAGATATGATCAAGAGCACCCTAAGGTGCCAGTTTAACCAATATCACTACCACCATCGGATATGGCTGGTATACCTGATTTAGTTATATATTGAGAGAAGTTATATCATCATAGACACAACAGTGTCTCAAGCGGGTATTATTCTAGTAGAGATGGACAAGAACTTCGAGAAGATTTGCCGCCAAGGGGCAAAGTCGTTTAAGGGGACTATTGATCCATTAGTAATGGATGAGTGATTGAGGAACATTGAGTCCATTCTAGATAGAGTTATTTTCCCTATTGAAAGACGGGTACAGTATGATATATCCTTGATTGAGGAAGCATATAGAGATTGGTGGGACACGGTCCCTAATGGACATAGTATACCACTAGTGTTGACATGGGATGGTTTTTTTAGAGAGTTTGGTGTGATGTTAGTAATGGATTGATCATCCACTCATATAACTTTGATTAATTGTTATACAAAGGAAATCACCACGGAGATAGATGGGTTAAGAGAGGTGATTTTCACCAGTGAGAGGAATGTTATTCCTACTTGCCTCATATTTGTAGTAACAACTTTTAGATTACTTCAAGAAGGGTGTCAAGCTTATCTGGCTAGTGTGTCAGATTCTACGATTGTTAGTCCCGGAGTATATGAGGTGGATGTTGTCAGAGAATTTCCTGACGTTTTCCTTGATGATTTATATAGTTTACCTCTGAGTAGAGAGGTAGACTTCGAGATTAAAGCATTACCAGGTGCAACACCTATATCAATTGCTCCTTACAGGATGGTTCCACTAGAGCTGAAGGAGTTAAAGAAACAACTAGAGGAGTTACTCGAGAAGGGTTTTGTACGCCCGAGTATTTCTCCTTGGGGTGCACCAGTGCTTTTTGTGAAGAAGAAAGACGGTAGTTTACGATTGTGCATAGACTACCGTCAGCTGAACAAAATCACAATCAAGAACAAGTATCCCTTACAGAGGATAGAAGACTTGCTTGATCAGTTAAGGGGTGCTACAGTGTTTTTAAAGATTGACCTTCGATCGGGATACTAGCAGTTGAGGATATTAGAGAATTCAATACCGAAGACAGCTTTTCGTACTCGGCATGGACATTATGAGTTTACAGTTATGCCTTTTGGGTTGACGAATGCACCTGCAGCATTCATGGCGTTGATGAACTCGATCTTCCAACCTTATCTAGATCAGTTTGTCGTGGTCTTCATTGATGATATCTTGATATATTCCCGAGATGCAGATACTCATAGAGAACATTTGAGACGTATCTTAGGGATTTTGAGGGAGAGACAGTTGTACGCGAAGTTCAGCAAGTGCGAGTTTTGGACGGATCAGATTGCCTTTCTAGGGCATGTGATATCATGAGATGGTATACAACCTGATCCATCCAATATCAAGGCTATTACAGAATGGGAAATTCCGAAGAGCATTACGGAGATTCACAGCTTCCTAGGACTTGTGGGTTATTACAGGAGGTTTGTAGAGAACTTCTCGATTATCGCGCGCCCATTGACTAACTTGCTAAAGAAGAATCAGCAGTTTGTATGGGACAACAACTGTCAAGAGAGCTTTGAAGAACTTAAGAAAAGATTGACTACGTTCCCTATTCTGCTTGTACCCTCAGATAAGGGTAACTTTGTGGTTTACACCGACGCATCTGGGAGTGGCTTAGGAGGAGTTCTAATGCAGGAAGGGAAGGTAATAGCATATACATCTAGATAGTTGAGACCTCATGAGCAGAACTACCCTACACATGACCTAGAGCTTGCTGCTATAGTTCATGCTCTTAAGACCTGGAGGCACTATCTTTATGGTAATACATTTTCGGTGTTTACCGACCATAAAAACCTGAAGTATATTCCCACTCAGAGGGATATGAACCTGAGGCAGAGAAGATGGATGGAGTTACTCAAGGATTATGATTGTACTATAGAGTACCATCCGGGAATGGCGAATGTGGTAGCTGACGCTCTTAGCAAAAAGAGCAGTGATCAAGGCAGTAAGGTCAACTACAAAGTTGAGCATCTATTAGCTCTCAGAGTTATGAGAGTAGAGATGGATGTAAGAGGATCTGAGTTGATAGCAAACATTCAAGTTAGACCGTTGATTCTTGAGGAGATTTCAACTAGACAAGATGAGGATGCTACACTGAAGAAGTTGAGAGCTAAAGTGGGAGATGCTACCACTACACACTTCCAGTTGTCTGATCAGGGAGTTTTATATAGAGGTGCACGGATATGCATGCCAAACACTGAGGAGTTAAAGAAGAAGCTACTTGAAGAGGCACATTCCTCGAGGTATTCCATGCATCCTGGGAGTACGAAGATGTTTAATGCCCTGAGGAAGATCTATTGGTGGTCCAGGATGAGAAGAGAGGTAGCTGATTTTGTGGGTCGATGTCTAGTGTGTTAGCAAGTGAAGGCTGAACACCAAGCACCGGCAGGAAAGTTATAATCTTTATCAGTTCCTGAGTGGAAGTGGGAGCGGATTACAATGGATTTTGTTGTTGGACTTCCTAGGACTTTCAGAAAGAATGACACGGTATGGGTGATTGTAGACAGATTGACGAAATCTGCTCACTTCTTACCGATGAGACAAGATAACTCCTTAGATGAGCTGGCAGAGTTGTATGTGAGAGAGATTGTTCGACTTCACGGAGTCCCTGTATCGATTGTATCCGATAGAGATCCGAGGTTTACCTCGCATTTCTGGGGAAGTCTGCAAAATGCCTTAGGTACAAGATTGCATTTCAGTACGGCATTTCATCCTCAGACAAACGGACAATCAGAGAGAACGATTCAGACCTTGGAGGAGATGTTGAGATCTTGTGTTTTGGAGCTTAAAGGTAACTGGGATTCTAACCTCCTATTGCTCGAATTTGCATATAATAACAGTTTCCATTCAAGTATTGGTATGGCCCCTTACGAGGCCTTGTATGGAAGGAAGTGTTGCACACCTGTATGTTGGGATTTTGAGGGCATGCGACAGATAGAGGGTCCTGAACTTGTACAACAGACAATAGAGAAAGTACAAGTAGTAAAGCAGTGCTTGAAGGCAGCACAAGATCGTCAGAAGAGCTACTTTGATCGCCATAGACGAGAGATGACATATGAGATAGGCGATAGAGTGTTTTTGAAGGTATCTCCTTGGAGTGGAGTTATGAGATTTGGTAGGCATGGGAAGTTAGCACCGAGATACATTGGTCCATATGAGATCTTAGAGAAGATTGGACCACTTGCGTATAGGTTGGCGTTACCACCTGAGTTATCAAGATTGCATGACTTCTTCCACGTATCAGTGCTACGGAGGTATAGGTCAGATCCTAGTCATATCATTCCCAAACCTGAGATAAGAGTATATGAGAACTTGTCCTACCCAGAAGAACCAGTTGAGGTTTTAGGCAGGCAAGTTCGAAGATTGAGAAACAAGGAGATTCCGATGGTGAAGGTCAGATGGGGACATCATTCAGCTCGAGAGGCTACATGGGAAACCGAGCGAGATATGAGAGCTAGATACCCCTATATTTTTGAGTAAAAACATCGAGAAATTGTGATCCGGTTGTGCATCCTTTTGATATATCTACGGGTTTGGTTCTACGTCCTTTCTTAAATTTCGGGACGAAATTTCTTAAAGTGGGAGATATTTGTAACAGTCAAAAATCGAAGATGACCTAATCAAGTATTTTATGAAATTAAATCCGTTTTAAAACGAGATACCTCTCGAGGTAACCAGCTCCTAGATGATATTACACCCCGGTGTTATTTGGAGTATTTGGGAGCTTCAATTAATAAAAATGCAGTTGAGAGAAATGATCAGGACATCGGACATGTCCTAGATATGAAAAAACATGAAAAGGCAAAACGGCTAAAATAGTCGCTATTTCGTTTCTTAGCGGCTAAGAAAGACGGCTTAGGAATACGCGTTTTCCGTGACAATTGCGGAATAATTATCCATACAATATTTTAGATTTATTATTCCAATTTCGAGAAGTTTGGAGAAAGGGGCTTAAACCGCTTTCGGATCGGTTAAAGGATAATTATCGACTCCGCTAAAGGATAATTATCGTCTTCGCTATAAATAGTGGAAATAACGTTTATTAATTCATTTCCTTTCACGTTTTCTCGCAAAAGCTCTGATTTCTCTCAATCTTCAAACTCAGATCTACTCTCCGTTTCTAATCCGATTTCAAATCTGCCTGAGTTTTTGGATTCCTCTCTTCATTCTCTTCATTTTGGTACCGAGTTTCTACATTTCCGCGCAAGAGAAGGCCTGGTCGAGCATATATGATACTAGGGAGGTTCCGTCGCTCAGATTCCGGTGAATTTGATGGTGTCCGAGCGTAGCCTGCGTCGTTGTGATTCCGAATCTTCTTTCGGATCGTCAATCGGGTTAGTAACGAATAAGTTATGAATTTATTCGTTTTCCGTATTGCGATTTAGCCTAAATTGACCTTAGGCTTGTCAAAATGGATAATTGGAAATTTCATTATGCTCGTTACTTTATTCTGGTGATTATGGGCTGTTTGTTTGATGAGATTTGATGACAGGTGGGTTCAGAAATTGCCTGCGGGTAAAACGTTGTTCTGGCAAAATTTAATTAATTAATTAAAGGTTAATTAATTAAATTAGGATTCTAGAAAATGCTATAAGCTAATTAAATTCAAAGGAATGAATTTAACTGGTGTTTGAAGCGAGAAGTTTAATACGAGGAATATGATATTCTCCGCAGGTGTTGTTGAAGGTTTTGTTTAACTATAGCTTAGTCTTTGTGAGCGTATCCAAGCACGATAAGGGAGGATAGTCCGAGCGGGAAACGGACTCAATAGTTGGTTTGTGAGGTTTTATTGTTCTTACGTGCGAGGTAAGTGTATATGAATTACACTTGCTTAATATATGTTATGTATTTAATATGCTATGATTTTATGCATGCTTGAGTGTATATATGTGTTTGTTATGATTGTATGCATGCTTATATGTATATGAGTGAGACGATGATGTTGATATTCTTTATGAAAGCATGCATGAGGTACATGAGATGATAATGGAAAGAATATGATGGAAGAATATGATGAAAGCATGAAATTGAGTTATGATATGGAAGTGATAATATAGGATGGTAATTGATTAATTAGCCCAACTGGGTCCCGCACGGATTTTCGGGGGACGAGGTTGCTACCTGATCTACAGGGGGCCTCAAGATAAGAAAAACAGCCAGAGGTCGCTACCTGATCTACAGGGGGCCTCAAGATAAGAAAAATAGTCCAAGATCGCAACCTGATCTACAAGGGGTCTTAGGACAAGATGGCCGAGGTCGCTACCTGATCTATAGGGGGCCGAGGACGCTATCGGGTTGGCCAACCGAAAGAAAAAAAAAGAAAGAAAGAAAAGAAATACGAAAGCAATGAGAAAATATATCGTACGATCAGTTGGAGCTAGTTAGTTAATTATCACCTATGCATCGATGCGATCGAGTCTAGCATGCTATATGTTATGTTATGATTATTTATATGTGATGAGATGATATGAGATGTTTATATGAGATGATATATTTATATGTGTGATAACATGCTTGAATGTTTATGTGAAATGTGATGTGAATGGTTGTGGAATCATATGTGAATGTGGATATGTATGCATTGATCGACTTTGGAATGTGAGGAAGGGTATAGATTGTCCTTTGGAGACGGGATATTAGATACTTATATATATTAGGAGAGTGCGATTTTTATATCCTTACTGAGCGTGTGGTTCATTGTTGTTATATCCACATATTTTTCAACTACTCAGACTCGGTCTGATCAAAGCAATGACGTTGGACCCCACACCTGGATTTGAGATCATATCAGGTGGGATGTTATGGGATGCTACCGCCTAGGATGTTTTGTGTAGTTTTAAACAGTTGTGTTTATTAAACAGAGTTTTATGACGTATGTTAGTATGTATATATGTTGTGAATATGGTTGTAAGATAAAGTTTAAAATTTTACGTTTTCCGCTTTTCCGCTTATTGCTTTAAACAGGGTTAATTAACCGGTAATCAACTAGAAATGAAATAGGTGGGTCACAATTTATGTGATTTAGGAGCTAGTGTGAGTAGTATCTCACTCTAAGTGTGTAAAGAAGTAGAACTAGGATAACTTTCTCCAATGAAATTCACCTTGACTTTGGCCAACAAGTCATTAGACATGCTGACATGCTTGAGAATACTGTTGTAAGGAATGACAAGCACGAGATGCTTGTAATTTTTGTGGTTGTTGATGTAGGTACTAACGTCCATGTGATTGTCAGACACCCCTTCCTTGATATTGATGGATCTCTCATTTACGTCCGAGAGGGATTCATCATTTATCGATTCGTTGCATAAATAGTGAAATTTACTCTTCCTAACCTCCCTAAACATTCCCTCATTGATGATGATATGTGTGTTATAACTAATTTAATTGTTGATGATGAGTGTATGATCATTGAGGACAACCCCTCTTTAGGTGTTTTTGCCTTGCAAACAACTCCATAGGTTACTTTTATGGAACTGATGTTGAGAGAGGTGCTGAAAGGCCATATCGAGATGAGAACTACCATTCACAAGCTCAAAGAAACTATGAAAGAGTTTGTGGAAAATAACTCCACCTTAGAACGAGAACTCGGAGAACTTTATGATAGTCATGAATTTATGGAATATCAAGTTGTTGAGTTAGAGGACGCCCTCCAAGAGCTTAGTAATTACCTGGAACACATGGATATTACCCTAGAAGATGCAATTGAGAAATTGGATGCTCAAGAGTTTGTCTCTGCAAAGGCTGGTAAAAGTTGAGTATAAATTGTTCAAATGAATTAATTGAAAAAAGACGCAAGTAGAAATGGACAACAAAACAGCCTCAAACGGCAAAGCAAATGGTCATCCAAGCCATTTCACTAATCGTTCACAAGCCGTTTCAGGCTCCTCTAAGAATTTTTTTCAAAATTAATTAAAAATTCATAGCCAAGATCTACTTCTGAACGGCTACTAGACAGCCACCAAACACACACACACAACTAAGTAAATGGCCAACAAGGCCGTTTCATGATCCGTTGAAGACGGTGGTTCTGAGAACTCTTTTCCAAACATCATCCAAATGACCAGCAAGCCGTTCAGATCTTGTTTTTCCGCCTCAAAAGTTGAATGCCAAAATTTTGTATCCTACTCTTCAGGTAAACAACAATAGTAAACCTCTTTCCCACTCTTCCTCACCTCCTTCCTATACCACCCATGACACCCATGGAAGCTCCTCCTCCTCTACCCCATCAGTCAACCGCAAACACCCCCTTTCGCCTCCAGCTCAACAACAACGCTCCACACGCCCACAAAGATACAAGAGACTTTTCTTCGTCCCCGCTCACTTCTCATGTTCTACTAACGCCCACCTTGCCTACACCTCCACCCGTGGTAGTGAAGGTTTTCCACTGGAGTAATCTACATGGGTCGAGTTAATGACCAAAAACAAGCGCTACATGGGAGACAAACTATGAGTTTGAACTTTCTTTCCTTTTTCCCTTTGTGTTTTTATATTTATTGTTTGCTTCTATTTTTCCCTTTTCTACGATGACGGCTACTAATTATATTTTATGTAGGGATCTTCAAAGAATCACATGTTACGTACAGTGAACTATAGAAACCCTCCACAATATTCCACCATCTACCAACTTCCCTTATCTACCACCATATGCATTGTATTGCTTTGTCATTATTCTCTTCTCTTACTTGTTTTTTACATTGAGGACGATTTGTAGTTTAAGTATGGGGTGATTTAATTACCGTCGCATTTCAAGTTTTTCTTTTATGTCACACATTTATTATTATGTTTTTTTATCTTTTTCTTGAGCCCTTTACCTTTCCGAATGCGTTCATAGATATAACATAAAAAAATATATTGCATTTAGTGTAGACTGAGTCAATTCTCATCATCCTTACTTCTAGAAATTGGAATATGTTATGCTAGTACACTTGACTTGTCAAGGATGCTTCGGATAATACATCTTGCTATTGTTTATGCACATGAGTTACAGAATGATTATTGATGATTAGCTTGCCCAAAATATAACCCTTGTAAGCACTCTAGCTTATGAACATGCATTTTCATGCGTTCCTTGTTATTTTTTATTATTGTGAGATCTCCAACATGTTTAGTTTCTTCTAAACTTGTGATTGTCTCTCTTTCAAAACTACATGCCTATTTGAATCTATATGTCATGATATTTAAATTATTGAGGCCCTCTTTGATAAGCCTATGTGACCTTTTCCACCTTTATATATGTTTTCCTTCTATTACCCACTTCTTGCCCTTGTTTTCCCTTCTTTGGTGCCCCTTAAAAATGCCTAACAGCCGTGTATATCTTCATTTGACCCTATTCGGGGTTGTGATGGAAGAAAAGAATGAAGAAATCAAGTATGGGTTGTTACCATGAAGGGAAAGTGAATCCGAGAAGTAAATTAGCGATTCCTGATACATATTATCCTTATTGAAGATATTTTCATGTTTGGTAGAGAAGGAGAAAAAGTTCCCGCCACATATGCAACAACAAATACATAGTGATTGGTTCAAAAGTAAAGAAAAGCTTATCCCCGAAAGAGAAATCAAGTGCTACAAAGATCAAAGTGTTATGGCTCATGAAGAAGTACAAATTATGAAGAAAATTGTAAAGTATTAATGTCTTGAAGGTGTTTTGAGTTATAAAGATTCAATACCCCAGATACAATTTGTTATTGTGACATACTTTTTGGCCTATCAACATCAATTCTCCATGTTCCATATTCCCGTTACACATTCATAAAAGACCTCATGATATTTATGTTGCCTAAACACATCTTTTTTGATTGAGAGCGAGTACATTAACTTTGAGTGGTTTGGATGGCTATGATTCTTTATTTATCTTGTTGCAATGATTGATGTTATGATGACATGGGTTAAGTTGTTTGTCTTCCTCTTAGTTGAGACACTCATTTGAGTGATTTGGATGGTTATGATTCTTTATTTATCATATTGCAATGATTGATGTTATGATGACATGGTTTAAGTTGTTTGTTTTCTAGTTAGTTGAGACACTCATTTGTTCTTACACATAATATGCATGTGACATGATCTTACTCGAGGACGAGCAAGATATAAGTATGGAGTATTTGATGAGTGTCGAATATTAAACATTTTAGGCCTTAGAATTATGCATTTTATACCTCTTTTGCTCTCTCATACATCACTATTTGTATAAAAAAATGTTCACTTTCTGTGATTCAGTATATACCTTGGCTATTTTGTATTTCAGCCATTTATGGCATCAATTGTTTCGGAAATGCATCATCCCAAAAGTTAGAGTAGAAGAGAAGATGTTACATGACTGAGGAAGTGCAACATGAAGTCTCCTAAATATACCTTAAAGTGAACATCTACGATTTGAAGCAACAAAGGAAGCAAAACGGATAAGTGAAACGGCCTTGAAGCCGTATGGTGGCCGTTTTGACCACATCATCGTTGCAGAAGACTTTGTCGAAGCCCATATAAAATTCTTGCCTATATAGTTCAATACGATCTAGTGAAATGGCCATGGAACGACTAGCATGCCATTCCTATGCCGTTTCGAGGCCGTCTTATGGCCATTTTGACTACGTAGAGAAGGAAAATCAAATCTTTCGATTTAATTTTGGAATGGTGATATTTTATATAACCCTAGACTTTGAGATTTTCCCTTATATATTCATATGTCAACCGTAGGGTTAGACACTTGTATTCATCCCGAGTTCGCATTACTCAGATTTATCCTTACCCTAGCCGTCAAGTAGTTGTTAGACCGAAGGTTTGTCTTACTGGAACCAAACACTTGTGAGTTTATGTCTTTATTGATTTATATATTGTCTTCGGCTTACTAGTTACAAACCCTAGCCATCAAGTCTTTGCTTTTATATATATAGGGTGTGGTTCCCATAAGAACACCCCTAACGTGAGAACATGAGAACAATCGTACACCGTTGGATGTGAGTATTAAGGGTTGAGATTTAGAGTAGATATCAAAAATAATAATAACTACGAATAATAATAATTAGGAATCCAACAATAACTACGAATAATTCACTCAACCAACAATAACTACGAATAATACATTAAACGATATGACACATTCGTAACAAAACTAATAATAATTACGAATTTGTTCTCATGTTCTCACGTTATGGGGGGTTCTCATAGGATCTATACTATATATATATATATATATATATATATATATATATATATATATATATATATATATATATATATATATGTATGTATATGAATTGAGATTGTGTTATTGGTTCTTTTTAAAGCGCCTCATTCCTACTTTTTATTTACCTTCGAAAAAAGTGGTGTTTCTAACTAGTTTAGATAAAACAAGTGAAGAGCCACAAACGAAGGCCATTCTATTGTATTTATTTAAAAGAAATTGGTTTTGAGAGTAGTAGTTCATCAAAGGTTCGAGGAATTCTAACTATCGTAGAAAGTTCCGGTCTTTGCAACTTCTTCTAACCGAAGAGCCAAACGTGAAGGTTTTTCTTGGTCATTTCCAGATTTCTAAGTTTTTAACGAGTTTTCCTATACTTGCCGAACCGATAGATTGAGAGCTACGCAATTTGGAAAGCACGGTCTTTGCTTATGCCAAATGCATTGAAAGTCATAGAGTCTAAGAGTGAGAAATGCAAAAACTAGAAAGAGAAAGAGAAACGATTTTGAGGTTAAAGAGACATGGTTCTTCCTCTCTCTAAGATCAAAACATTTAGTTGGATCTTTCTAGCTTGAAGTGTTTGAAGTGAGTTGAGTCTTTAAATTTCAATGTGTTTGAGTGTTTAAATTTAATAAAAGTTTGCTTTAAGTAAGAGAAAACTACTTAATTGAAAGGTATGTTTCGAATAATTTACTTTTTTTTTATTACATTTTCCTCATCTTCATAAAAGAGAGTTTTGAGTTAAAGACTATGGTCTGAGGCAGGGAACGAAACAATTGTGCTATGCTTGGGCTAATGTAGTCGTGCTTGAGGATTAATTATCAACCCCTAAAAATCCGGAAGGTACAAGAACATCAAAATTTCAATAATATTATTGTCCAAATAACGATCAAAACTCTCACATTTATTATTCGTAGTATACTTATTAGTATTTTGGGTTAAAAAAAACCGTTTAGAAATTGGTTGGAATTATTTTTTACATCGGTCTTTCTCTTAGTCGCTTCATATTATAAGCCTGATCTCTTTTTAGGTCATAAAAATTAAAATTATTTGTGCAATAAGGAAGTCCAACATCTTCTTGAAAAATAATCAATGTTGTTGCTCTACATTAAACAAGTGGAAGATGGTGACGAATAATGATCATCAATTTTAAAAAGCTACAGGAATTATAATAATCAATGCAGCTTTTTCTTATATATGGTCCCAATTTATATATAGCACATGTGATTTGCCGACAGATGATTGACCATCGTACACACGTTTAACTTATACAGATCCACCAATCAAGTAGACACTATAAATATGCACATTCATCGATCTGCCGACATCATTGACCATATATGGCGTTGGGAACTTCGACCTTGTTGGCTGCGACATTCTTGCTCATCGTGAGCTCCAAGGTGCAAGCACAGCCCCAAGTGCCCTGCTACTTTGTGTTTGGAGACTCCCTATCCGACTGTGGCAACAACAACAACCTTAAGACGCTGGCCAAAGCTAATTACCGACCTTATGGCATCGATTTCCCCGGTTCGGTCGCCACCGGACGGTTCACTAACAACAAGACGATTGTTGATGTTATAAGTAAGTTCATTCATCTCCTCGACATAACTAAATATACACATTCACCCTACAGAATAATTTTATAAATGAACAATGACATTGTAAGTAGATTAGATTTTTTCCATTCCGATTCCGGAATTATCATCAAACGGCCTTTCAATGTTTAATGATGTACCTTATTACATTTTTTTTATAAAATTAATGGATAAAATACATATTTATTGTAGCGGAACTCGTGGGATTTGATCATTTTATTCCGGCCTTCAACAAAAGTTTGACTGCAACCGAAGCGAGTAAAGGTGTTAATTACGCATCAGGCGGTGCCGGAATACTCTACGAAACCGGTCGACGGAATCTGGTATAATTAAACTTCAATCACAACTACCAACATGAAATACTTTTATACATTCTTGAACTAGTTTGAACGCAGGGTGATGTGATAAGCTTTTACCAACAAATACAAAATCATCGGACCGTCGTGGAAAAGATCGGTAACGAAGTTGACTTGAACAATTGCTTATACACTATCGACATCGGAAGCAACGACTACATCAACAACTACTTCAGCAATGAAAGTTACCCAACAAGCCGGATCTTCAACCCTACGCAATTTGCTACGCTCCTCATTTCCTACTATCGAGCTTACACCACGGTCCGATACTGATACTTATACTCTCTTATATCCGTGACAAATTTCGATAGACCAATATTCCGTCTTTTCTTTTTTTAGATGTTGTATAAGATGGGAGCAAGGAAGATAGCGTTCTCACTATTAGGAGAAATAGGATGCAGTCTTGGAGAAATTGCAACATTTGGTGAGACCGGATGTGTGACAAGCGTCAATAATGCAGTGGCGATTTTCAATAGTCAGTTGGTTCCCCTCGTCACCCAACTCAATGAAGAACTCTGTGGAGCAAAATTCACTCACATAAATTCTTCTGCGGTTGAAACTACTGCCTTTACGGGTACGTTTGCCAATAATTTAATTTGCTGGGCTCCATTTATTTATAATTACTCAATAATTCCAACAACCTTGATAAAAATATTTATATATGTTTGTAATACATTGTCTTATACTCTAAGGACCTTAAGGTGGTCTGTCAAACACTTAGGGCCCGTTTGGAAGCGGTAGGAATCATTCCCGATAACGAAATGATTCCGAATCAATCAAAAAATACGTTTGGTTAGAGGTCTTTTAACACATGAAAGTAATCCCACCATTTTCATTTCCATTCCTAACCCTTATCCGATTCTATTCCGTTTCCATTCCGTTTCCATTCCACCGCTCCAACCAAACGGGCACTTAGTTGGGTAAACTACGTCATTTTATTCAAAATGATATAATAATTGTAATTTAATTAAATCTATTTACTTATAAAACGATTTGGATAATTTTAAATTTTACTTACATAATAATTTTATAAAAAACGTGAAATATTCACATTTTTGTAAAGAAAAATACAAACTACAGAAATATAAACAAAATTCTCCCTTATATATATATATATGAGATATTTTTTTAACTATAAAAAATATTTGAAACTAAATTTTTTGACAAAACTAACCAGATGGTGTTCGAGTCGGGATGAAACCCGATACATCTGACCTACATTGAAAAGATATTATAGACTCGGTAGCATAGTCTCAAAAGATATTTATAGACTACGTAGCATAGTCCCAAAACTTGAGGCTAATATATGCTTCTTGTTGGGTTCTCATCTTTGACAATTGTCTTCAATTATATGGTATTGACTCACAAACATTGATACAGGTGTTACGGTGTTCAACGCAAGTTGTTGTAAAACAAGGAGCGACGGACAATGTGAAGATGGGACGACACCGTGCTCGAACAGAGACGAATACTACTTTTGGGATCTATATCATCCTACGAATACCGTGGTTACGGTTCTAGGAGACCGGGCTTACAAGGCCCACAACACCTCTGAGGCTTTCCCCTATGACATCAGTACTCTAGTCCAGTTGAAGTGACAAGCCTGCATGGACCCTCATGGACCCTATGTGTTCACGTGAGGAGGAACAATCTATTTAGCCTCGTTAAGTTGTAACTTTAGAAACGGAAATAAAATGAAAATGAATTTAGTCCATGTAATTATTCATGAACTTTTTTTGGAATTATTCCTTATGGTTCATGCAAAATGCATTTGCTTCCACCATTTTGTTTCCCTCTCGGCTACCAAAAGTAATTTATTTTTACTTTAATTACTTCAAACCACAAGAAATGATTCTAAAACATTTCATGAACAAGGATATACGTATAAACTAGATTCGTTTTCATTTTGTTTTCATATTTGGAGTTGAAACAAAAGAGCCCTTAAAGTGATATTTGTACCGCGCAAATCATAAACATGTATTATTATTATTTATTATTTTAATAATAATACTATCGAAGGAAAACACATTACACGTCGTTTGATGGAAGTTGACTAACAAGTTGGGCTCCGCACCCCTTTTGAATGGTAAACCCGATCCTAGTCAAAATAAAGCAAGTACTCCTACTATATCCGGGTAGCTCTTTAGCAACCGAGCCCAATCTTGTAAGTAGCTCCACCGCGTCATCACCCAGATCGGCAAACGTGGAAAAGGAAAAGGGGAGAAAGTGATATCACTTGGAGCTACAAACATCCGCATACTTCTTTCTCTTGTTATCAGCAGCGACCCTGACAATTTTACTTGGGATGAAGCTAGAAAGGCCAGGTGAAGAGAAAGGAGATGTACCAATGATGTCGACACATGTGTCTTTGCCTTGAAACCAATTATAGAAAATGATGTAGGCGGGGCGCAGTTCCTCACCACCACCATCAACTATACTAGTATGGACCTCCTTTCGAAAAAAAATCTCAATCTTAAGACACTCATCAAAAATGACATCACAGACCATGTTATGCCGGTGCTTAATGCCAATCTGCGCAACACAAGTAAGAGCATGGTCACCACAAGTGTCCAAAATGCCTTTCTCACAAGCAGGGCACTTGGAACCCTCTCTAAACATCTCAATGTCAAGGCGGTACTTAAAAACGGTTCGGAAGGTGGCCGAGTTCATAACCTGACCAAGATCAGAAACCGGGACCGCTTTAAGCCACTACTGAGCCAGGGGTAATCTCAGGTTTTCAACTAAGGCCTTCTACCTAATCGAAAGGTCAAAGTCCCTTAGAAAACACTTATACACAATATTGTAATAACATTGAGCCAATTTCTTCATTAAATGGGGGGTTGGGCGCATCACACTCATGTCCAAGTGGTAGTCTTTACAAAAGTTGACCCAACTAGCAACAACCGTCTCAAAAGCAACACCAGAAAGTTTCAAGATATGATCTTGCAAGCCACGGGTCTGAAATCTCGATGCCAAGAAGGCAAAATGCAGAGTATCAGCACAAGAAAGAATGCCAAGCCCTTCGTCACTAATCGCCAAAGTAGAAAGACGACATTGAAGGGGGCCAAATCCAGCCCCTCCAGCGGTAACAATCTGCTCGACCGAACAACGTAAGGCGTGATCAAAGACTCTCATAGCCTCAGAAAAATGAGAGGGGGGAGTAGTCTGCATCGCGAACTAAAGACGGGACACACCGGAACAGGCCCGAAGAAGCAATAGCTCGCACTGGGGGTCCCCCAATCTCATAATGGCCTCCATCAAGGACTTGTTTTTCGCAACCCTCATCAATGCCACCCGAGAACAAAAGGCCGAGTCAAGGCTAACAACACCACCCAACAACTTGACACCATCAAGCGGCCAAGCAATATGCTCAGGAAAAACACCAGACTCATAACTACGCGGATCAACATTCGGCCAAAAGATCTCCGTTTTACCAACGTTAAGGTAAAGGCCTAAAGCGGGGTCATCCGCCCTGATGATGTCAAGCGCCTTACTAACCATTAGGGTATCACCAATCAACGTCCCATCATCAAGGTGTCAAGCATTAAGCTTTAACCGACAACTATCCGAAATTTTCCGGATAAGGGGATGGAGAACCAGGGAGAAAAGCAACGGGCCAAGGAGGCCCCCCTACTGAACCCCCTGACAAGAATAAAGGACATGCTCTCCATAATAAAGACAGGCAGGACGGGCATAGCAGAACTCAACCCAAGAAGAAATAGCGGGGCAAACCTATCGGACTTGAGAAATCATAGAAGTGCGTTCATCGAGATTAAAAGCATTCTTGAAATCGACCAGAAGCATGGAGAGACTATCATCCTCTCCCTAAGATTCCACTAACCGATTGACCGCATGCAAAACCGCTTCCCCACCACCGGAAACCCTAACCCCAAACTGAGCATCCTCAAAATAAGGTCCAAGGGACTTACCGGTAGTAGAAGCAGCAACTTTAGAAACAAGTCGCCTCCAAATAGAGCCAACAACGATAGGGAAGATCCCGCCTCCCGGTTTAAGGAGAGGCGTGAGCGGAGCACTCGTAATGTACTCACTAAGGGTGTCCGGGAAACAACCCCTAAGGAAAAGGTTGACAACTCCAAAAACCGACTCAATCAGCTCATCAGCAATAGCAACAACACCCCCACTAAGGGCATCCAACAAGTTTTGGGCCCGCAAACTATCCCTACCACAATAGGAAAACTCCTAATCCTATCAAGGACCAAACTCTTGTTAACCTGAAGAGCACCTCCAAAACTGACCGGAGAACTTAAGGAAGGAGGCGGGGAAGGCGGGTGCATATCCAGGAGCCCACAGAGGGTGTCCTCTGACATGGGGGCAATACCCGAGGAGGTGATGATACGAATGGCCGCCGCAAAATGTCCATCACTAACCTTCCTTTTACACTGCTTCATATTAACCTCTTCTTGGCTATCATCAACGTCCCTGGGGCGGGAATCAAACACAAAAGACAGAAGTTCCTCAACAAGCGATAATTTCCACAACTGAGTAGCTCTAGCGATAATTTCGTTCTGCAAACTCCGCTTCACACCCGACCGGCTTTCAAAACATGATCTGGGCTTATACCGATGAAGGATAAATCGAGGTAAAATAAAGAGACAAACCCAAGCGGACACATAAGAAAAATTTTATATCATACGAATTTTAATAAAATCCTAACTTTTAAACTATATATTATATTTATATTAATAAAAACAATAAGAAAAATTTTATACCATACAAATTTTAATAAAAAACAATAAATGTATAGCATTCATGCAAATTGATTGCATAATCAAATAACTTTGATTTTAGCACTATTATTAAGGTATTTTGAAAGTATTATCTTATAATAAGAAAGAACAAATCAGTTGTTGTGTTGTATATTAGTGAAGTAAGGTAAGTTTATCCGAACTCTCAAATAAACTAAAATCCCTTAAGGAAACAAAGGAAAGCGATGACATAAATCATCGGCGGAATTATTGCCTAGAGCAACGATAAGAAAGCACGTAGGCACAACCCATACAAACGAAGCAGAGTCAGACATTAGTGATCTAAATGTCAAATATTGTATCAATCAAGAAAGAAAAACAAAGTAGCCGGATCCTATCCTCTCATTGCAACCAATTTTCCCAATTCGCCTTAAATCATCACTTCATCAACAAGGCAGAAGCCTAAATAAGACTTGAGTATTTGACTCTAAGCCTAAATAGAGTCCCTATGAGCCGAAAGCTCATTCAACCATCATCCATCCTCCTCTGCCAGATACCCTCTTGAATATGCGCGCCTTCCCCATAGGAAAAGTTTCATTCCAGTTTGGGTGTTGAATCAGATAATCCCATAGCCTGAATCCACAAAAGCGGGTTCGTCATAAACAAGCCAATGCTGGCAGACCCAAAATCTTGAGGAGCAAAAGTTTCAAGTCACATTAATGGTGAAATGAAGAATTAGAAAGTAGAAATGCGTTTGTTAAAAGAAATTTGAACCTTCTTTGGCTAAGTACAAAATCCGGGCCCTCGGCAGAGGGTGAAGTTGAACATTCCTGAAGAACTTCTGCGTCGGAAAGATCTTGCAGAACAGAAGCCATATGTACTAATTGCATATTCCTGGGGGATCAGTGCTCATAGGTTAGTGATATCATAGCTTACAAAGTAGACTGGCAAACAAAAAAGCAAAAACATAGTAAAACGGAAGCTTCAGAACAAGAAGCCAGGGTGACTTCCTCCATGTCCCAGGGTTGCCAAACTTTACTTAAAACCACAAGATAACGAATTCGGAGTAAATTCATAAATTATGATTGTCTATTGCTCCCCACCATTTTCAACCTTGTGTGATATTTTATATCCCCAAAACACTAAGCCCGTTTGGTTCCAACTACTGAAACGGAAACAGAATGAAAACGAATCTACTCCATATTTATACCCTTATTCATCAAATTTAATGGAATAATTCCTTGTGGTTTAAAGTAAATGTAGTAGAATTTGATTAGTTTTGATACCCTACGGGGGGAACAAATACATTTTACATGCAACCACAAGGAATGATTCCTAGAAATATTCATGAATAAGGTAAACATATGGACTATATTCATTTCTATTCCGTTTCCGTTTTGGGAGTTATAACCAAATGGGGGCTAAACCTATTGAGATGGGGCCGGATATGCTATCAACTAGTGCAGAACAATCCCTATTTCACAAAATTGCTAGTTTGCGAAGAGATATGTGGTAGAGGGAATTTTATACATATGAGTATAATTTATACATATGAACAGATATGTTGGGGAGGAAGGGAAACACAACTACACATACGAATTGTTTCTAGTTCGCAAATTCAAGATATGGAATTCTCACGAACAAAATTCTCTCCAAGGAATGAATTCGAATTTGTACAGCGTTTGTGAAGTCGACGAACTACAAACTTGCTAACCCTGGTCTTACCTACTAGCTTGCATACTCCCAAAAACTAGTCACCACCTAAAATATCTCTTCCTTCGGGAGTTCAGGTTATATTTTTTGTATATTATCTCATTGACTTTTTACATGTCAAGTGCATTTATTACAGCTTTGCCAACTGCTGTTGAATGTAAATACGTTGTCGACAAAAATATTTTATGATGATGTTTGAGTTTTTTTTAACCAATTATAGAACTTATGTGATAATGCTTACCAATAACAAGGGGATATTATGAATTGATCAGTCTCAGTATCATATGTCTCCAGTAATTT
Organism: Fagopyrum homotropicum; assembly: GCA_033239125.1. Taxonomy (NCBI): domain Eukaryota; kingdom Viridiplantae; phylum Streptophyta; class Magnoliopsida; order Caryophyllales; family Polygonaceae; genus Fagopyrum; species Fagopyrum homotropicum. The sequence goes on along the minus strand of BSWB01000007.1, from coordinate 49,981,511 downwards.
GCCTCTCCAACGAGAATCCTGAAAAGCAGCTGTGAGCCGAACTCTTCTCACAATTCCATCGGGACATCTTGTATTCGCATCAAATCTGGCAGGGATGATTGATCCTGTTGCAGTTTCCACCTGAAATTATTGAACACAATTATACAGGATGACCTTGCCAAACAGGGTTAACTACTTATTAATTTTCAGGATATTCCCACTTCAAGCACATAAATTGTTCAGATAAATGACCTACCAAAATGAATAAGAGGACGAAACATTAAGAGACCTTGATCCTATGTTGCCAGGGGAATGATATACTACATTTTACAATAATTTGTTACTTGTTTGTGCTGTGTCCCAAAACTATGAATGTGTGGTCCACGCTGAATCTTTGGAGTAAAAGAAAAGAAATGTATACAGTTACGATACCAAATACCACAGGATAACATATTTCAAGTCCATATTCGAAGGGGCTTTGGTTTGAGTCTGAAATTTAGGATCATACTGTTTCATGTGAGGAACAAATAGAAGCTAACACTTCATCAAAGCAATGAAATGTGGTATGTCCCATCCTTAAACAGCTCAGTGAGTATTTTCACTAAAGCTAGAAATGATGAATTATCGGTACTCCAAGTTGATAGGGATTTTAAAAAGGTAACTAGTCGTTTAGTACTGGTTGCAGTTTCCTACAAGATTGGCAAGCACATTATGGGGTCTGCCTCATTTGCACATGGCCTTCTAACAATCTCCCTATTCTTCTTAATAAAATTACAAAAAAACAAAAAGAAAAGCACCAAAGATTTACCAGGTAACAAGAGTCAAATATGAAATTAAGATTGGTAAACAACTTATTAGGCCCTTTAACACCTAATCAGCATACCTTAATGTATTATGTAACGAGATCAGGACTAATAAGGCCCTCTTTAACAATATGGCGTCCAACTGTTGACTATTAGGGTCTTTACAAGGAATTGATGTGTACAAGAGTAGGTTGTATAAACTGTGAACTAAATCTTAGCCGTTCAATTTTTACCAGATTCATGTTGCAAAACTAGCTAAAGATGACGTATGAATGATGTAAATCCGTTGTATATATAACATAAACAGAAGGAGAAAGCTAAGCAATTCAGTGTAAATCAATTCATCTCAGCTTCTTACTTCCGCTCGTTATGTTCTTCATCTTTTATCTCTAGTTATTCTAAATCAATAGTTTTTACATGGTATCATGACCACTGAAGAACGATATGATCAAAACACGCACAACATAGATCAAAATCAAGATCATTTCGAAAACAATTCAGAGACATACTCAGATTCAAGGAATCAGCAAGCAATTCGCAAACAAACTCGGAATTGGATGATCCATTCAGCTAATTATTCTTGCATCATGCAGATCATCTTTCCTGACTCAACGTCTTTTCAACAAAAATGAATTTAATCATTGGAATAGAACCGTTGAAGTCATTTCCTGCCTCAACAAGTCTTTTTAACAAAAGGAATTTTAATCATTGGAAAAGACCTGTTGAAGTCTCGTTCTTCCCTAAGAATAAAATAGGTTTTGTGACAGCTGCGTGCAGAAGACCGCTCTTTGCTAAGAAGTAAGAACTAAAACAAGGAGTTACAACTCCAGGTATACAGTAGGTGAGACAATAAGGGGAAAATAACTGTTAGCGCATACGTTTGTCTGTTCACTAAAAACAAATCTCAGACTTGGTGGTAATAATCCCACTTTTACAAAATTCAGACAAAGTGGTAACAAGGATTAAATCATTCAGATGAGGGATAACGAAATCAATACTAACCAACAAGCCGGTGAATATGGGGCATGACAACCCTTCAGAGTCTCTTCTAGTGTTGTGGCTCAGGACAAAAAGAGTTTCAAGGTGAAACTTTTCTCTTCTCTTTTCCAAAGCATTTATTATTGCAGCACACAAGGGGAGTGAATAGCCATCCAAGTTTGACTGGCTACGGGAGTTATTACTATGGTTTCCCTGCTATACAGATAGTTCAAGGCATTCATTTAATCACTGCCATAAGATCAATGATAATAGTTGGAAATCATAGGTTAATAGACTGACTTTTGATGGGGCATCTTCGAAACTGCCTACCAGATGCACCTACAAAGATACACTTGATACATTCAGTTACTAAACAGCAATTATTATTTCCAAAAAAAAAAAACTAAGCAGCATTTATTTGTTCATCAAGAAAAAGAAACCAACAATGAACCATTAGTTACATCTTTTTGAGGTATTAGTATTGAAAAGGAAGTGGGGCCTCAAAAAAGAAAATTACATCCAATTCAGAACCAACTGATTGACCAACTACTTCTCCTAGCATTTGAGATAGACCAGCATTAACAACTTTTGGAGAATCCATATGAGCAACTGAGATTCTGCAATAGGTAAGCAGTTGAGAAGGAACAAATTCATATGTATCCAATAACAATAAAAAGCAACAATCAAAAGGATATGTATATATAATCAAGATTACAAATTCTTACATTCCATTTTGTCGATTTCGTAGCACAATGCCAACACAAGTTGTCGCTTCGTCTGTGCCAATGAACTTTCAATTGGGGAAAGACAATCAAGTCGCAAAACAAGAAAAAGGTAACAACATGTCATACTGACAAAAGGAAGCTATTTGACAGCATACGTAGAACTCTTAAACATCTTATTAACAAGCAATATGTTGTTTTGATAGATTAAACACGAACTACACAAATGAATTTTGTCTAACTTCTCATTGTATTACCAAAATTCTAACATAACTATTGATATGTAACCCTTTAAGTTGTTCACGCATTCCATTCCATTATATATCTTTGTTTTTCCTTTTTGTTCAAATTCTACTAGTTAAATTTGTAATTTGCAATGTAAGTAAATGAGTTTTCCATTCAAAATAAATATACATATGAGTTTGTGTTCTTAACCTTAAAATGCAAGTAACTTCTATCATTCAAGATTTTTAACACTGTTTTAGGACTTCATGATACAATCTACCATATGATTAAACTTAGACCCTAAGAACTTATCCTTGTTGATAAACAACAAGGGTCCATGGTGGCAAGAGTGCTTTGGAGCTGGAGATAATCAATCTATAAAACCATAAAGACAATAATTTATAATTATCTAGTTCTGTAACGAAAAACATACATACATCTACAAGTGCAGGGTCAACTGTGGCATATTCTCTTTGAAAAAGGTAAACATGTTTTGTTGGGGTCAACCCTTCGGAACTAGTTTGTTCTGGAACTGAAAACAGCTTCTCAGGAATAGCCTTGAATGCATTGGCAGCAGACACTAGAAATGGATGCTCCATCAAAGAAATCAGAGAACTGCTTTCCTGTTGAGAATATTAAGTTTCTGTAGTGGCTCGACATTCAGGTGAAAGTAATGATAAAGGAACATGCTAAACGTTACTCCAACTGAAATATGTTATTTATAATTCATCCTAGAGCACTTTATATCCACAACTATACACGGGTTGTAAATTGATACCTTAGCATAAAAACAGATTCATCACTAGTACGAATATTACACCACTTAGGATCAAATCAGACCTTGGGTTTAGCAATAACAATTAACAAGAACTGTCTTGTGACAAGGAATTAATTTGCAACAATACATGGTCAACTTGCTGTTTATGAGCAATAAAATGTAGTGGTCTAGTATTCAAAACAAGTACGAACCTTAGATCACTAACGATCAAAACAGACTTCAGGTTTAGCAATAACAATTAACAAGTAACTTTTTCGTGAGAAGAAGGAATTGATTTGCAACTTAATGTGGTCACCTTGCTTACAGCACCAATGTGGTGCTGCTAGTATTCAGACCATTTTTGCAAACAAGCAAGGTAATAGCGGAAACAAATATCCTAACATAAATGCTTAATTCGATTTGAATAAAAAAGAAAATGAATCAGAAACTGGTGTCTGATTAGTTATTAACTAATTACATCTATTAAGAGTAAATATTGAGCTTTATATGATTAATCCATCCAATAAGCACTACAAGAATGTAAAATAAGTTGTGTACTCATTTTTAATGTTCAAACATTGTCTCACCCTCCCACCCACTCCATCACATGTCAGTTATTAAAACATAGAGTAAATTACCTCTTCATGTTGAGATGAGTTGATGTCAAAACCAAATCCATCAACAAGAATCATGTTTGTTTGTCTAAATTTTGAAAGTGTTACCTGGTAATTGAAACCTGGAGAAGATCAGTTTTTCTCGTGGTTGTCATCATATAGTACTTGTGAAACGTGCAAACTTGATGCCAATGTAAATAAATGTTTTGCCAAAAGTATTGTATACAGATGATATGCACACTTGAAGTAATCAATCAATATTATGGAAAATCAATAAATAAAAAAAACAATCGCTGAAACACAAAAACACCTTTCTAAACGATTAATTCAGTCACGTGAACTCTGACCCAAGGATGAATCAAATGCTTCACGTTCATAAACTGATAGAGAATAAGCACATGCCAGCAACAACACCCACCTATTCCATCTTTATTATGGCAATCAAAGCATTAACCAAACATTATTACCCTATCAGTAACCTTATTAAGCCATATAAGTTATCTTATAAGCCTTAGATATGTTTACCAAAGTGACAGCCTTAAACACCTCTATAAAAAGATACATTGGGATTTTTCACCTGGCAACCCAAGGTTTTCCATATATGTGTGGTGGCCATCAAATTTCCAAACATCAAGAATAAAACTACAGTACTCTTTGTTGGAGCTTCAATTGTAGATTTCAGTCATAAAAAATAATTCAGATGTTGCCTTTCAGATCGCAACTATAAGCAATTACACGTAGCTAAGGGTAAAACAACTTGAACCACAGTGTTTTCTTGGTCACCACAATCAAGAGATGGCAGATTAAGAGAAGCTCAAATCCCCGGCATGAAGCCTGTTAAATATAGCTGTTCTTATAGTTTCTCACCCATTTGGCAAATGCCCATCTCAGAATAATATGGAATTCACCACAAATTGAGCTCAAACAGGAAACTAATATTGTCCCATTAGAGGGGTACAGTTCAGTGCCTAACCAAAACAGAAATAAACGAGGAGCAGACGAAGAAAACTAAAACTAAAATATCAATGAAAAACCTCAAATCTTCCCATTTGGGTTTTGCAGTTCTTGGAAGGGAGAGGATGCCAAAGTCCACCTCAATATCTCATATGGACACGAGAGGGAATGACCAAAACTGAGAGCAGCAGTACTCTTGATTGTAGTCGAACCACCAGCAAAACTCAAGGCCATCAAACCTCTCCCAATCCCCGATTTGTTTTTCTTCGTCAAACCACAAGTAGGATGAAGCCAGGGATTCAACATGAAATTAGATATTGCGAAGACCCAATTTTCCTTTCAGAAAGAAAGTTTTTTCTTGAAATAAGAATTCAACAGGCATATGCGCATTAACGAGGACAAAATATATTACAAGATTGAGGGTCACCACGACAAATGTGGAATGTTTGGTCCACCAAGCATGAAGACCAAGCATGAAGTGGTGGATTTCATGATTGATAAGTTTGGGAAGATACTCCAGCAATTCGATTGATAGATCTTAAACTGAAGAAATCCTCTAACGTCAAATCAAAGTCCTGTAATTCCTAAAACAAATAATATGTTCAGGCGGAAAAGCCTCAATGAGAGGTTCATTGCATCAATTGATCATCACCACCGCACCATTTCTAGGGCTGAAGGAAATTACTTTATCAGAAGTTCATATGCATTGATAAGCAATATTGACTCAATTGAATTCAACTAGGAAAGTAAGGGGAAATTCAGCAAAAGGAGTTGAAGACTTATTACCTTTGGCATCACCTCTTCCGACATCGCAGAGCAGAGGGTCAATCTCACAAGACTTATTACCTTTGGCATCGTCTAAAATTTGAAATTTTCAATTTAAATTAACCAAATTTAAAGAAAGGTTTTTTTATGAAGTCTAAAAAAGTGTTTAAGAAACTAGAATTGGGTTTTCATAATTATTATAAAATACGGTAAATCATTTTTATTTTTAATTTATATATTTTTCAGGTCATCTTTCTTTTAAATCTTCCCACGTGTTCAATTTGTATTTCAGTAATGAGGGTCCAGCTTTAATATTGAAACTAGTTCAATGCCTGTGTCATGCACGAGTTTGTGTTTTTTGTATAATTTAATAAAAGACGTTAAAATGATTAAAATATCTCCGTGTTTATTTTTTAAAACTTAGATACTTATACATGGGGTGTTGTTCAGGTAAGGCACATTATTTCGTTACGGCCGTACGGCCGACACGTGTCCCAATTTTTTTTTCTTTTTAGAAACGAGTGAAAGTAATAGTTCAAAATTTATTAAGGAATAGTTTATAGCTTATAAAATGATAATTCATGAATTATAATAGAATAGTTCATAGTGCAAAATTTATAAAGGAGTGAAAGTAATAGTTCAAAACTTATTATGGGATAGTTCATAAATTATAATAGAATAGTTCATGAATTATAATAGAATAGTTCAAAGTGCAAAATTTATAAAGGATAGTGCATAACTTATAAAATGATAGTTCATGAATTACAATTGAATAGTTCATAACATATAAACGATTAATTTATGAATAATTTGATAAAATATATTAAAAAGTAATAGTTCATGGATTATATGAGAATATTTCAAAATTTATAGGAGAATAGTGTATAAATTATAACGTGGTAGTTCAAACAAATTTCCATTCGTTTCTGAAAAAAAATAAAAATAAAAATAAAAATCGGGACACGTGTCGGCCGTACCGCATTAATTGAACCGTACCTGAACAAAAGCCCTTATACATGTTCATTAAATTTTACTTGTAATAATTATATCAACCAACAACTTTTGCTTTGTTTATATTTTGGGTCTTTGTCAGTCGGTCCACTACCACCCAAATCGCATCAAAGCTCTGACTCGGTCTCAAACTGGTGACAAAATCCATGGAAATGTCCTCTCACTTCCATTGTGGCACTGACGGTAGGTGAAACTCTCCTCCTGATCCGCGATGCTCAATTTTGACCTGTTGATAGGTCGCACACTGAGCTACCTATCTAGCCACATTGGGCTTCAGTCCTCCTCGCCAAAAAGAGTGTCTCGCATCCTGGTACACCTTATTAGCACTTGGGTATACTGAGTAAGGTGTAGTGTGAGCCTCGCCTAAGATCCTCTGTCTCAACTCTTTGTCCGACGGCAAGCATACACGCTCATGACGTCTCATCACCATGTCGTCACCTATAGTAAACTACGGTGTCTCGCCTCGATACATTATGTCTCGGATCCTCGTCTGCGTCGGACAACTCTCCTGCTTATGTCGGATCTCTCCCAACAGATCATATAGCAACTCTAAAGTGAACAAGTGGTTGTCCGTGTTTGGAAATTCGATGTCCGACTCTATCCAAGCTAGGTCTCTTTGCAATTGAGGTTGAGCCGTCAGTCGAGCTATAACCTTCTCTCGAGATGTCTTCCTGTTAAGGGCATCGGCGACCACACTCGCCTTCCCGGGTGGTACAAAATCTCCAAATCAAAGTCCTTGATTAGTTCCAGCCATCTCTTCTGGCGGTTCTTCAACTCCCGCTGAGTGAATATGTAATTCAGACTCTTATGGTTTGTGAAGATCTGACACGTCTCCTGATAAAGATAGTGGCGCCATATCTTAAGGGCATTTACCACGGTAGCTAACTCGAGGTCGTGAGCCGGATAGTTCTCCTCATATGTCTTTAGTTGTCTAGACATGTACGCAATGACTCTACTCCGCTGCATCAAAACACATCTTAAGCCTAGTTTGGATGCATCATTGTATACCACAAAATCCTCAATGCCCTTTGGTTGTTCTAGGATAGGAACTGAAGTCAATCTCCTCTTCAGTTCCTCGAAACTCTATTGACACGGCTCGGACCACACAAATCGGGTAGTCTTCCTCAATAGGCAAATGAGTGTTAGGGCGATCACTGAAAACCCTTCCACAAACCGGCGGTAATAGCCCGCCAGGCCTAGAAAGTTGTGTACCTCCTTAACATTCCTCGGAGGCAGCCATGAAGATACTGACTCGATTTTCGTTGGATTAACCTTGATCCCCTCAACGGTAACTACGGGACCAAGGAAGCCCACCTCAGGCATCCAAAACTCACACTTAGAGAGCTTAGCGTACAACTCTCTATCCTATAGGACTCGTAGTATTGTCCTCAGGTGTCTAGCATGCTCCTCTCGGCTCCTAATGTACACTAGGATGTCATCTATGAAGACCACCACAAATTGATCAAGAAGTCGATGAAGATGTCGTTCATCAACTCCATGAACACGTCGGGCACATTCGTAAGCCCGAATGACATCACTATAAACTCGTAGTAGCCATACCTGGTCCGAAATGCCGTCTTAGGCACATCATGCTCTCTCACCCTCAACTGGTGATACCCTGACCTCAGATCAATCCGGGAGAACACTGTAGCTCCAACATCTGGTCTAGCATGTCATCAATGTGAGGCAACAGATACTTGTTCTTGATAGTCACCTTATTAAACTCTCTATAGTCGATGGACAACCTCATCGACCCGTCATTCTTCCTCACGAAGAGTATCGGTGCGTCCCATGGAGAAACACAAGGGCAAATGAAGCCCTTCTCTGCCAACTCCTCTAGCTGCTTCTTCATCTCTAGTAGCTCGATAGGCGTTATGTGGCAAGGTGTTTTTGAGATCAGTCTCGTATCAGGCTCTAACTCGATACTGAAATCTACGCTCCTCTGTGGCGGCAAACTTGGTGGCTCACTGAATACGTTTGTGAACTAGCTCACTACTGGAATATCCTCTAAAGCCGAGCTCTTACTCTCGTTCACGGTGTAACACTAGAAGACCTCATAATTCTACTCGATCAATCTCGCTGCTCTGACTGTGCTGATATTGTACCGGTCTTTCCGAGGTCCCATCCTCAAAATATCTCGACATGACCAGTCTCGGTAGTAACCATCACGGTCCTCTTACTGATATCTAGGACTACACCATGTCGGTTCATCCAGTCCATCACCAAGATGACTTCCTCGTGTACTAAGTACATGACGAAGAAGTCCACTAACCAATCACGATTTCCCAAACGTATGGGACAACCGTGAACCTCCCGTGTACCTCTGACCTTACCCCATCGGGTAACCATATAATGAACGGTGTTCCCTCTATTGTATCTAAGCACAACCTCTCCACACATGCATCCAAAATGAAAGAATGAGTAGCATTCGTATCAATAAAAACACCCTGACACGTAAGCCATTAATCTGAATGGTACATGTAGTTTCCGGCGTGGTTGGCTCATCCGTGTTCCTCAACTCAAACACTCGTGTCTGGTCCCCTCTCGTGTCTGTAGTACCTCCACCACGTCCCCTACCTCGACTTGATCCTTGAGTAGAACCCTACGGGAGAGGATGTCTTGGATCTCTGTGTTGTTGCTGCCCTTGAGTCTGAAACTGTGGTGGTCTTTGTCCACCGCTATATGCTCCTGCAGGAAATGACCCCTGATTTGATGGCACTTTGTCCTGACGGCAGAAGATAGCCTTGTGTCCTGTCTTGCCGCAAGTGAAACAAGTCACAAGCGACCTCTTACACTCCGGCCGGATATGCCCCCGCTCTCCACAATGATAACACTATTTGACTCCATCGGGAAGTGGAGTTGCAGGCGGGTAACTCGGTCGTCCATGTGACTGACCGCATCTGTAGCCTAACGCTCCCGTAACGGCACTAGCTTGTCCGGTCCTCTGTCTCTTCTGTAGCCCTCTAGATTGAGCAGCCCTCTTCGGACCCGGTCGATCCCTCTCATATGCTAATGCTTTGTCTTGATAGTCCATCAGCGAATCATAGCGAAAGCCCGCTCCCCTATACGAACGGGTACTCTCCCTAAGCCTTTGGGAGAACAAGCACACATGCTAGTCGGCCGGAGGTGCAGCCGAACTTAACAGCGCTAACTTCTCTTGGGATTTCCTAATCGTCTCAAAGATAGGAATGTTGTGAAATCCCGCCTCCAATAAGTCCTAGTCTCTCCCTCCTCAGCGCGGCAGAGCGGAAATGTTCCCGGATGAGACTCCTCATCTTATCAAACCCCGTGACTCTAGTATGGACGGTCCTCCACCAATATTGTGCATATTCCCTGAACAAGGTCTGCACCAAGTTCACCCGCCGATCCTTTGGGCAACATATCGATTCTAACACGGTCTCAACGTGCCCTAACCAATGCTCCACCTCTAGCCCTAGCTTCCCATCGAATGAGGGTACTCTCTTGTTATTGAAGGCCTTCAACCATGAATCCGGTCTCGGAGCTCTTGCCCTCGTTCTAAGCCCTGTCAACCTCAACTCCTCTCTTTAGTGCAGCTAGCACCTGAGTCACTCTTTGTGAGATATCAGCTGATCTCGAAGTATTAGTAGATATGGGGTACGTCCCTTGTTCTGACTGCCTCCTCAACCCGCCGGACGTACTCACAAAACTTTGTCGCTCCTATAGAGACGCGACCGGACTCAGCCGACTGCGCTATCTGTGCTCCTGACCTAGCAGAAGTCCTATTCCAAACTCGGGAACTACGCTCTCAAAAATCTCCTCAGTTGTGTCCTCAACCACTAGTGACTCAGAAATGGGGACACGTTCCCGACCTCTCGTTACGGAAGGTCGACCTCCTCGTCCTTGGGCTGTAGAATTCATATCGCCCGTACCCCGCCCAACAAGAGGAAGAGGTTATGTTGTACCTTAGGGATTTATGTTTTGGATTTGTGTCGTTTTAAGGACTCGGCTGAGTTTCCACATTGTATCTTTCTTTTCAAAGATTGTTTGTATTGCATTAAAACAATTTCGGTATTTGTCTTTATTTGTGCCATGTTGGAAAGACCCGGTGAAATTGTTGTCAAGCTAAGGGTCGGGACCCATTGTGAGGTTTCCGCCCGTAGCATCCCGAGTCCCGCAGATTTGGGGCGTTACACTTTCTTTTCGATGCTTTTCACATTTGCTTTACTTCATACTTCTTCCAATGATGTTTCAATGCTTCCCAATGAAATCCACATCGACCAATGCTCAGTGAATGGTCCCTTTCTACTCCATTTCAGCTCTAATTCACCTAAAATCACAACAAAGCTTTTGTAGATCTCGATTCTAAGATAATAGGCGAATACACTTGATAAATGCTATGAATGCATGTCCTTGTACTCAAAAGAAAGGGAAAAACTACCTATATGCACATCTAAACTACGTCATATTTCATGCTATCAAAATACCCCATACTTGCCTCTTGCTTGTTCCCAAGCAAGGTTACAATCTAGAATACAAATATTTGTAAAATATGAATGCAAAGATAAGGAAAAACACAATATTTTTGGTAGTGCTTCTATTCAAAGATCGCTCTCTACACTTGTTTCATAGCTTTCCAAAAACTGTTATGTGAATAAAAAGACTCATGCCTTGAAAAGAACAATCACATCTTGCAAAAGTTTCAAAACAAGCATCATAACATGAAGCAAAATCAAAATAAATCATGGAAAAATCCAATTTAGACCACAAAGCCAAACAACAATCTCAAAGATCTTAAGGTCTTTCAAATAAATGTCAAAGAAATATGTTAGGGTGGGATATGTATAGGATATGTGGTGCATAATCCGGGAAAGAGGAAACTAACATCACTAACTTTTCAAGCACACTTCAACTTCCACCAATAGGAGCTTTGCTCTTCTTTTTTAGCATAATTTTTTGACTTTAATTTTTATGATCAAGGAAAGAGGTGCACAATAACCGAAGCCTAGGAAATCAACATTAACTCAATTTTTCGAGTTGCCTCAAACTGTAATGCACATGCAATGACTCGTTAGGAATATCGCTCAATCCGACTTTGGCAAGACACAAACACCCGACTATGTGAATGGTGCCGAGTTACTCATCATCATGATTGACTTCCCCAAACCTATTTTCTAACACACTTCACCACTTTCAACTTCAAACTTCACACTTTTCGCGCAATTGCATCCTAATTTTCGGATAGGTAAGAAGGAGGCAAAAATAAAGAAATTCATGAGGAGCTAAAAGGTGATCAAGAAGAAGAAAGGAATCAAAACCGAAACGCCTTAATCATATCAATAAGAAGCGCAAGAACTTATAAAGCGGTTTCAACCTTCAAATTCTCAACATGATTTAGATCAAATTCCAAATTATAAAACTTGCAAGAAAATTAAACAAAACATTCAAATCCTTCACAATTCACAATTCATTTTAAACACATAAAAATCATCAAAAATCCAATTCACAAGTAGTTTTTTTCATTGAGGTCATCTCCAATCCTATAAGCACAATTTTTTTTTTAAAATTTTCCAATTTTTTTGGTTTTTTCAAAGCTATCAAAATGCAATGAAATAACGAAACATGTGACAAAGAAAATGAAAGATGCAAAGTACGATGGACATACAAGCAAGCAAGTATCAGAAAGTTATTACATACCATAGTATTCAACCACCCCATACTTGAACCTAGATATGGGTCCGATTTGAACCAAACCGCAAAACCGTGGGTTTGCGGTTTAAAGATCAAACCGTCGGTTAACCGCCGGTTTGGTCCTCAAAACCGGTGGTTAACCGCCGGTTTGGTCCAGTTTTTCATTTTTTTTAATAAACCGGCTAAACCGCCAGTTTGGATTTTTATGGTTTAGGTTTAGGTTTGCGACCCATGTCTACTTGAACCACACGTTGTCCCCAACGTGCAATAAAAGTAGAGGTAAAAGTACAGAAACTCACAAGTCCGGTAAAGCAGCTAAGGAGCGAAGGTCATCATCAAAGCGGAGGCGGGAATGAATGTCATGTTGGGTCATAGGGGCGGTTAAACTGGGCATGATAAAGGTCCCGTATAATCTGTTGTCCCTGCTCGAAGGTGCCAAGGCGGTTGTCCATGCTATCCATCCTCTGTTGCAATGCGGAAAGCCACGGAGGCTGCGCATCGAACAATGAGGGACGCTCTAAAGTGATGGCTCATCGCTGAGAAGGACTAGCTCAAGGACGGCGGGCAGTGGAACTTCTAGGAAGCTCGTGTTGCTCCCCCATAGATGGAAATGAAAATGGCGGCTCCTGAGAGCTACCAAAATCTCCATCAGCCCTATAATCACTAGGAGCGGTATCCGTCCCAGTGTCCATGTAGTCCTCTTTGTCCTCCTACCGCCTCAGTTGCGGCATCCTCCTCCTCATACTCTGGACCTCCCATCTCAGCATGCATATCCTCAAATGTCAGCTTCCAATAGTGAGGATTCTTGATGGAGTATTCCGCCTTCCATGTAATCCCTCTCGCGCCCTTGCACTCCCAGGGTATAGCTACATGTGGCGGTCCTCTTTGTTGGGGGATCAAAATACCCTTATGAATGAAACGCTCAAGACCATGAGGCATAGCCTCTACAACAAGCTCACAAACTGAAAAATCGACTCCTAGACGGTGGGCAATATGAGTCACAATACCTCCCACGTAAATATCCCCCTTACCTTTGTTTTTGATCTTCCTCAGACTGTCAGCTAGTAATGTGCCACAGTCAGGAGCGGTACCGGTAGCCATGCAGAACAATATGAACAACTCATCGGTCTTAAGCTGCTGTGGCGTCTCGGTCCTAGGAAAAAGACACTCGGACATAATCCGATGTGCTAGCTTAAAAGACAAATTCTAATATGCGGGGGAGTTTAGGAGGTGGTGGTTGTTGTTGTTGTTGTTGTGGGGGTTGGGGTGATGGTGGTTAGGATGAGGAAGAGGCTCCCTTACTCTTTTTGAACAAATTACGGCCACTTCTTCGCAAACTGTCCATAACTGCAAAACCACGGCCGGATCTTCACAAACCACGCCCGTGGAACTCAAGAACACCCCGTGGATACTTTTTGATTGAGAAATCAAAAGATGCTTTTTGATTTCTTGTCCGTTTGTACTGTTTGAGAAAAACCTAGGTTTTTGGATTGAGAAATCACTCCTTCCAGTTCTCTAGAAAATCTTCAACAAAATCGAAAGAATCGAACCAAGATCAAGTTTAGAGAAAAACCTAGGTTTTTGGATTGAGAAATCAAAGATGCTTTTTGATTTCTTGTCCGTTTGTACTGTTTGAGCATAGAATCCTCTATAGAATGATGAGAGCTTCGATTTAGGAAGAAGAATCGTCATAATTGGTTTTCGGATGCGAAGATCGGGGCCGGGGCCGGGGTTAGGGGTCGGCGATTTTCGCTGCGTAGGGTGTGGTTTTGAGGATTTTTGTGTGCAGTTTTGAAGTGAAGGCGGCCTTTTATTCGTTTGTGGAAATTTGAAAAACCACGGCCCCTTGGAAAAACTACGGGCAGGGAACAAACCGTGGCGCCTCTCGACTTGTGTTTCCACGGTCAAAATAGGGAACCACGGCCGTGGAAACCTATTTATGCCCGTGGAATCCCTTTTTACGTCCTTTTTCGACAATTCCGACTTTGATATTCTCCTTCACATCTTTTTGGAGATTTCCTAGTTCCTGTCATCCAAAGACACAAGAAAAATCGGGAACAAACCAACAAAAACAACAAAAACAAACTATCTAATCTAATCTGAGAAAAAGGGAAAAGAAGCAATAGATTGGGTTGCTTCCCAATAAGCGCTTTGTTTTAAGGTCCGTAGCTAGACCGATCCTTTTTGTTGCTTAAGTGAGGAGAATAGGTGCAATCTCCTCAATTTGAACCTCCGGTATGTACTTCTTTAGTCATTGACCTTGAAAGCTCCGCATTGTTCACTCCATACTTCAACTGAACCATGGGGAAAAATATGTTTAATTACAAATGGTCCGGTCCAACGAGACTTCAACTTACCGGGAAATAGACGAAGACGGGAATTGAAAAGGAGGACAAGGTCTCCTTCTTTCAAATCCTTCGGAGTCCAATGTTCGTTACGCCACTTCTTCCATCCTTTCCTGCAAGCTTGCACATTCTTCAATGCGTTCGTCACCTTGGTATGACTTCTTGAACCATCTCTAGATGTTTGTAGGGATGAAGAAAAGGTGAAACAATGTTTAAGAATGTTTTTTAGAAGAGGGAAAGAGGCATCAGAAATTTTGGATTCCACGGTTTCACTACTAATTCCACGGTCGTGGAACCAACCGTGGTTGCTCTTGACTTGTCTTTCCACGGGGGAATTAATATAAACCACAACCGTGAAACCTTGGCTTTGGCCGTGGTTTGGCCAATCTTCGAGTCTTTCCGCTCTTCCTCCACAATGCTTATTCTCTTGCCCTTTTTCGCTGGATTGTCGGGTGATATGGAATTCACTATCTCCTTAGATTCTTCTTCTTGGAGAGAAAACTCCACACCTTCCCCTCCAATATTGAAAGATAGCTTGGTTTTTTTTGCAATCGACTCGACAACCAGAAGTTGTTAGGAAGGGTCTCCCAAGAATGATTGGTGTTGGATAATCTGCAGGAATGTCCAAAACCACAAAATATATAGGAAGGTAAAACTTACCATGTTTCACGGGAATGTCCTCTAATATGCCGACGGGTACGGTAGTGGATCGATCAACCATGTGGAGTTTTATCTTTACCGATCTAGGCTCTCCTAAACCAACCTTCTCACATAACTCAAGCGGGATGACGCTCACACTTGCTCCAAGATCACAAATTCCATTGTACATGCCTTCTCCCAATCCAATGAGAACGTAAAACAAACCCGGATCCTTCAGTTTGGGTGGCATCTTCTTCGTCATCGTTTTGATGAGCTCCGATAATTCGGAAGTCATCTTTACTTCTCCAAAATCCTCTAGCTTCCTCTTGTATGAGAGGATTTTCTTCAAGAACTTCCCATAAGCTGGCATACCTAAAATTGCATCAATAAAAGGTAAGTTAATATGTAGTTTGCTCATGAGTTCAATGAACTTACCAAAGTGTTTATCAAGATGCGTTCTCGCTCTTTTTTGTGGAAACGGGAGCGGAAGTTTGTAGGCTGGAGGAGGAACATAAACAGAGACCTTCTCCTTTTCTTTCTTAACCAGAACCTCGACTTCCACGGGCTGTTCACCCTTATCACTCGTCTTGGGTGTAGGATTGGTGGTCTTCGCGCCATTCCTTGTCGTGATCGACATCACTTGCCCCTTCGGGTTATCTTCAATTTTTCCGGGAAGCCTCCCTTGATCTCTAGGAGCTTCTCTGACCTTATTAAACACTTGATTTTCTAAGGCTTTTTGTACCTTAGAAATCGAAGTAACGGAACTCTCTAATCCTTGCATCTTCCTCAACAAGGCTTTCATCATTGCTTCAAGCTTTTCCTTTGATGGCTGGCTCAAACTTGATGAAGCTTGTCCCTGACTTCTCAAAGGAATAGAGGAAGAAGAAGGAGGGGTTAGTGAATTTTCAGCATGGGAATAAGGATTACTGGAATTTTGCTGATTGGATCTCCAATTGTTGTTGTAGTTCCGGTTGTTATTGTTGTTATTCTAATTGTTGTTCCTATTCCCTTGTTGGTTTTCTCTTCCAACATAGCCCACATCTTGCTCCTTGGGCTGTTTCACATGAGGTATCAAAAGATCTTTCAAGGCCTTCATTTCGCTATTCAAAGTGTTCAGCTCCTTGACACTAGAGGCGGTAAGATTCAGCACCGAAGTTCTTGAGCTTTGACTCCCCGCTTCCTCACCTCGATGTGAGTACTTCTCAATTGTGAGAGTTTGTTTCTCAAAAATTTCCCACGTCTCATCTACCAGCTTGTCCATAAAAGTTCCACCTGAAAGTGATTGTAGCTTGAATTGCGCTTCCACATCCAAGCCCTTAAAGTAGATCACAAGCAAATCAATCTTTGGAATCCCATGTTGTGGGCAATCCAATAAGAGGTCCTTGAACCTTTCCCATGAGGTGAAGAGACTTTCACCACTCTTCATCACAAATGCGTTGATCTTAGCTCTAAATTCCGTTGTCTTTGATGGAGGAAATAATTTGGTAAGAAACTCCGCGGTAATCTCTTCCCATGTGTTCACTCTTCCGGTGGGAAGTGATTGGTACCACGCAAGTGTCTTGTCCTTCAAAGAGAAAAAAGTAAACACGAAAGTTATAATTAGTATTTTCGCACCTTGAGGGTCTCCATGTTTCCATCAAGATCTCATAGTTCTGAAGATGTTGGTACGGTGGCTCTCTCTCCATTCCTCCAAAGCGATTCTGCTGGATCATAGTAATCACTTGAGGTCTAAATTCGTAGTCACGATCAGCTGGATCTCCCTAATGCACGCCCGGACGGCGAGCTTGTTGGACCGGATCCATCCGTTTCCCAAGTGTTTGTGGAACTGGAACACCCGCAAACAGATCAGTTGGCTCCACTCTTGGTGGAGGTGGCGGTGACACATAAACTGGCGGTGGTAAGATGTTAGCGGGTGCTGGTGGAGGTGGATTAATCACAACTCTAGCATTTGCGTCCCTCTCCTGATTTTCTAGTTGGACTTGTACTACCACATTGGCCATTTTGGCTCGAAGTTGTTCTTGTCGAGTAGCTTGATCAGCTTGATCAGCTCTCTCTTTCCTCAAGGCTTCTTCTTGTTGCCTTATCTGATCCCGAGCTGCAGCTAATTCAGCTCTAAGATCCTCCAACACTTGATTATTGTTAGCGGCCATTTTCTTAGCCTCTCTCAACTTCTTCTTGTAAGTATTTTCCGGTTCAGGATCGTAAGGAATGTTTCTTTACCGGTTCACGTTCTTCGCATAAACCTAAAGAAAGATCATGCAAGAACACTCAACAAGTGTAATCACTAGAAAAGTAGGAAGCTACCAAGCTAGACAACCGTGCATTGGATTGGTCTTGACCAATTCCACGGTAACGGTGCCAAAACCTTGTTCGCTCCAAAAGGTGTGTGCGCAAATAAGCTTTATATTTATATCCAAGAATTAAGTCTAACGATGGCGAACCCGCAGTGTACGGATTAATCGTAGTATGGGCTGATATTCCGGAGTCGATCTCAGGGAATCGGTGAGAACAAAGAAGTAAAGGTGATCCAACTTGGGTAGCAAGCAAAGCAATGATCACAATAAAGAATATAGAAGCAAGAATAATGGGATGCAGATTCTGAAGATCCAAGTATCCGGTTGCAGTATTCGATTCAAGATATCTAGGGGTGTGTACGGATAGAGTTGGATATCAAGGTATATATTCTTCGGTAGGTTGTCGTCCGGTTAAGATCCAACTTCCTTTTGTCCCAACCAAATGATTCTACTTAACGGATGTTGAGTCTCATCAAGAAGAGGTCATAAGGATAGGATTCAACTCTCATACCAAACCAAAACCCAAGGAAAATAAAGACAAAGGCAAAGGCTGTGACACTCCTCAACTTAATAGAGGGTTTTGAATCCCCTGTTACCTAGAACTCATAAACACTCACAACCAAACAAGGCTAAGGGTTAACAAAGGTAGGATTTAAGCAATCTTGAACTTTGAATAAAGGCAAAAGCGAAACGTGCAAAATAGAGGAACCCACGGACAAATCTTGGGAAACCACGATCGTGGTTCGTGAAGAACAGGCCATGGAAATCCTCGTTCGAGGGTTTCGTCTCACAACTCTCAAGGTCCGATTTGTTAAGGCTCAATCTATCACCATCTATACCATAACCATTAACCCTTCACCCTAGAATCGCAGGGGGATTTAGCGAACAATCTTCATCATAATCAATTCAAGATTAAGAGGGAAAATCAAGAAGGGCATGCAATCAAGAACATAAAGATGAACAAAAACAATCTTCAAAGATTCAATAACTCAATCAAACAATATATAATCCCATAATGTGTTCTCAAAGACAATAATCAAAGACTAGAACAATCTCACAAATCTCTAAAGCGGAATCAAGAACTTCTTTGATCTCCTCCAATGGTGAAGCAATCCTTTCCAAAGTATGGAAATGGAATCCAAGTACGTCAAGCGTGATCCTAAAGCGCGGTCCTTCAAAATGCAGCCGTCAACTTCCTTTTATAATATTTGGTTAAAAGGCTCCTTCCTTTCTTGTTGACGTGGCGATTAAGGTAACGCTCTTTTCCGAAGAAAATCACGGGTGACATCACAAAACCACGGCCGTAGTTCCTACCATGACGACTCTCGACCTTCCTTTCCACGTGTGAAATTCAATTAATTATCAAAACCCCAGCCGTGGAACTTCCTTCTTGGGCGTGATTCTTCCTTTTCGATGCTTTTCACCTTCGCTTCACTTCATACTTCTTCCAATGATGTTCCAATGCTTCCCAATGCAATCCTCATCGACCAATGCTCAATGAATGGTCCCTTTCTACTCCATTTCAGCTCCAGTTCACCTAAAATCACAACAAAGCTTGTGTAGATCTCGATTCTAAGATAATAGGCGAATACACTTGATAAATGCTATGAAAGCATGTCGTTGTACTCAAAAGAAAGGGAAAAACTACCTATATGCACATCTAAACTACGTCAATTTACACTACCACTGGGCTTATAACTCGATATTACACTACCACTGTAGGGCCTAGATCCAACTACCTAGATCCAACTCATAAGGTAACTAAAAGGGAGGAATTTATACCTAGATGAAAAAAACCAATCTTCAAAGATTCAATAACTCAATTAAACAATATACAATCCCAGAATGTGTTTTGTGCCTCGAGACCTACACCATGATATTGATCCTTACCGGTTGGATTGACTACCGGGCCGAGACAAGCACCACGTCAATTTACACTACCACTGTAGGGCCGGGGGTGAGGTCGTGGTGGAGGGGTCAATTTAGCTAGTCGATTTGGGGTGGGCCCACCCCGTGTGTTAGAGATGAAGAGAGTCAACATTTTAGAGACGACTACTGCTACAAGTATGATTTAGATTCAGTCTGAGCCAATGAAGATTCTTTTTGATACAAGAGCTACTCATTCTTTCATTGCTACGTTGTGCATAGATAGACTATAACTGGAGACCACCATAGGCACACCTTTTACAGTAGGGCTTCCAAATGGGAGCAAGGTGTCAAGTGATAGGGAAATTTAGTAGTGTTCCATTCGGCTAGGAGGGCTTATATATCCCATATATTTTATTTTCAAGTCATTACCCCATGATAACGTGATTTTAGGAATGGACTGGATGCTCTAGTACCGAGCACACTCGAATATTGACCGATGGACGATTACAATGACTTCACTAGATGAGAAACAACACGTGTGTCAGTGTCTAGACCCTATGGTATCCCAAGTAGTAAACCGTGTTATTGAAAGAGTAAAAACCCTTAGGGATGGTGATGTGAGATATTGGTGTTACGCCATGTAGAAACGGGCAAGTATATAGGTGATAGAGATTTCAGTGGTATAGGAGTTTGAGGATTGGTTTGCGGCTGATCTGCCCAGATTTCCTCATATGTGAGAGGTGGAATTTAGTATTGATCAGGTACTAGGGCAAGGCCAACCTCTAAGACTCCTTATCGCATGGCACCAACACAGATGAAAGAACTCAAGACCCAACTAGATGAGCTATTGGAGAAAAGGCAAGTGAGACCGCGTGCATCACCAAGGGGAACTCCAGTGTTGTTTGTAAAGAAGAAGGGTGGATTTATGAGGTTGTGTATTGAATACTAAGATATCAATCGGGTCATTGTTATAAAAAAGTACCCACTTTCCCAGATTGATGACTTGTTAGATCAATTGCAAGGAACAGTAGTTTTATCTAAGATTGATTTGGGATCTAGATACCATCAGTTGAGAGTTCAAGAGGAAGAGGACATTCCGAAGATTGCTTTTCGTACTTGGTATGGCCATTATGAGTTCGTCGTCATGCCTTTTGGGCTTACTAATGCCCCATTAGTTAATACTTGGACCGATTTGTGGTAGTATTCATCGATGATAGTTTGGTGCATTCCCGGAGAAGGGAAGAGCATGCATACCACTTGATGATAGTGTTGGGTGTGTTAAGACGACATCATTTGTTTGCCAAGCTGTCAAAGTGTGATTTTTGGATGTCAAAGGTGACCTTCTTAGGACACGTGGTGTCAACAGAAGGGGTTGGGGTGAACCCTATGAAGATTGGGGCAGTAGCATATTAGGTGCCACCGAAGAATGTAAACGAGGTACATAGTTTCCTTGGGTTAGATGAGTATTATCGGCATTTTATGGAGGGCTTTTTCCATATTGCCCAACCTATGACTAATCTACTCTGCAAAAGTAATAAGTTTGTCTGGACTGAGCCTGGCCAAAGGAGTTTTGAGGAACTGAAAAGGAGGCTGACATCCACCTTGATACTCGCTCTACCAAGCGGGACTGATGGATTCATAGTCTATAGTGATGCGTCCAAGATGGGTCTCGAGTGTGTACTTATGTAGGGAGATAGGGTGACTGCTTACGCATCGCGACAAGTGAAGGTGCACGAGCAGAATTATCTGACCCATGACTTGGAACTAGCAGCAATGGTGCACGCCTCGAAAATTTGGCATCATTATTTGTATGGGGCCTCTTGTCAGATCATGACTGACCACAAGAGCCTTAAATGCATCTTCACCCAGCGGGAACTCAACATGAGATAGAGGAGATGGATAGAGTTAATCAAGGACTACGATATGTAACTTTCGTATCACCCCGACAAGGCGAATATGGTTGTTGACCCTTTGAGCCGGAAGACTCATCAAGAAAAGATGTTGGCATGGTTGACTAAGCAACCGGAACTACAATGAGACCTGATTATACTTGGTATTGAGGTATGGCTCTCTAAAAACCAAGGTCAGTTGCATGCCTTGGAGTTGTAGTCTAGTTTGTTGGAGAAAAACAAGAAGAAACAAGAGGATTGTGAATGGACTCAGAGTTTGTACCAAAGGATTAACGAAATTAGAGCTACAAGGTTTGACATCGGGTCACATGGAGTGTTGAGATTTCAAGGCTGGATATGTATACCTAGGGAGGAGGATTTGAGATAGAGGATCCTACAAGAAGCTCATATTACTCCCTATTCAGCCAAACCATGATCGAATAAGATGTATAAGGATCTCTGACAACATTTTGGGTGGCCTAGGATGAAACCGAATGTGGCCAGGTTCATAGCTAAATGTCAGACGTGTCAACAGGTAAAGATTGAGCACCAAAGACCAGTCGAGACATTGTAACCCCTTCCCGTTCCAGTGTGGAAGTGGGAGGACATCTCTATCGACTTTGTGACAAGCTTACACAATAGTAGGGTTACGATGTCATCTGGGTCATAGTAGATAGATTGACCAAGACGACACGTTTCCTTCCGATCAAGGAGACTTGGCCGGTGACTAGATTAGTTGAAAAGTTTGTCTGCCAAATAGTGAGACTACATGGAGTGCCAAAAACGATAGTGTTAGATGAAGATGGTCGCTTCAAATCAAGATTCTAGGCTCATGTACATACGACATTGGGTACTCGTCTACATTACAGTACAAATTACCATCCCCAATCAGATGGACAATTTGCGAGGACCATTTAGACATTAGAGGACATGTTGAGATCATGTATCTTAGACTGGGGTAGCGTATGGTTAGACCACTTGGATTGGTGGAGTTCTTGTATAATAATAGTTGACACGCGCCTATTCAGATGGCCCCGTATGAGGCATTGTATGAGCGCAGATGTCGGACACCTCTATGTTGGGGAGACCTAGCATACAAGATAGGTGTAGCCCTTGACCAGATATAGGAAGACCTCGCAAAAGTTGTGTTGATTCGTGAACGGATGTTGGCTGCCCAAAGTAGTCAGGAACCCTATGCGGATAGGCAAAGGCGACCACTAGACTTTGACGTCGGAGAGTATCCCCTACTCGTGGTGTTCGGCGCTTTGGAGTTAAAGGGAAGTAGAACCCTAAATATTTAATCCCGTTTGAGATTTTGGAGAGACCATAAGAGGTAGCCTATCACTTGGCACGTCCACCCGCTTTGGAGGTCGTACATCCGGTGTTTCATGTGTCGGAATTGAGACAATATGAACCCGACCCGAGCCACATACTGTGATATGATGAGTTGATGGTTGAACCAGATCACACTTTTGTGGAGCAACCGATAGCGTTTTTAGATCGTTGGAATAAACAATTGTGGAGGAAGCAAATACCACTTTTGTTAATCCAATGGTCTAGACGGGGAGTCGAGGAGGCTACTTGGGGGACAGAGATGAGTATTCGGGAGAGTTATCCCAACAGCTATACAAGACAAATGTCAACTAGGATGGTGGTTTAGTACTTAAAACGCTTGTATCTTTCTTTCCGAGAGTTTATTCTGTAATTATCTAGTTGGAACCGATGGACTAGATATCCAGCTAGAGTTGACTTCTTATATGTGTGTGAATGAGGAAACAACTTATTGTTACCGTCTTACGTTTTGAAATGCTCGGAATGACCATAACGCAGTAGATCATTAACAAGATTATGTAGTTCTAAGTTTTGAGACAAAACTTTCTTTTTGAGGGATATATGTGACGTCGTGTTTTATCTTGTTTTTATTGTATTGTATTTATCAAATGGATCGAATTGGGACATCCGTAAAATCCGAATCCGTAAATTTTCAATAAACAGGATCCGCTTCAACTCTGTAAGTCTTAACCCTAACTCTCGCCTCTCATACCTCACTTTACTTTCCCGAAGCCGTGATTCTTTTTCTTTCTCTTCCTTCTTTGAATCCCGTCTCCTACTCTTTCTTCCTCTAACTCTCTCTGTCCTTCTCTGAACTACGTGCACTCCGGTCGTCGGCCTCCGGTCCCACTACCACCTCCAGTCTAGCCGTTTGCGAAGAAGGAAGCCACCGAGATCTTCGCCGCCGCTCGCGGAGAAGGAAGAAGAGGAGCAGCCCGAAACTCTGGTTCGTTCTTTTCTTCTTTCGGCCGTCCAAGAACCCGCCTAACCCTCCCCTGTCTATCGTTCTTCCTAACCGGCCCTGGATCGAGTCTAGCTGCTTCAGCCTTGCCAGGATCCGTCGCTTGCAACCGGCAAACGCTCGTAGCTGTCCGTTCCGCCGTACGAACGAGTTTCCGGCCGCCATCTGTTCTTTTTCCTCCGGCCAAGATCCGTCTCCTTTCTATCCAGTTCCAATTTGTGAAACGGTGAAAAATGTTCTTGTGTACTGAGTCCTGATTTCAGAGAATCGAATTTGTGTGTGAATTAGATGGGTTTGTGTTAATTTGTATGTCTTCAAATAATTAAGGGATAATTGTGGTATGAATGAGATTTGTGTAATACGTTAATTTTGTGTTGTATATTGATTTGTATATAAGTGTGAAAAAATGTGGATTTTGGGAATTTTTCTACAATCGGATGTTATTAGAGTTGATTAGAATGTAATTATATATTTTTTGTTGAATTTTTTCTCTTTGTGTCCTCAAACCTACTTATGCTAAGTTTCAAAAAAAATTTCGACACCTTATGATTTTATATTTTCCTCCTTATAACCATTTTTTATATATTACATTAAAAGTTTATTATAAAATAATTAAAAAATCAAAAAAATAATTTTAAAACTAATTTTAATTAAATTAACTATTCAACTAACAAATTTATAATAGAATTATATTTTCATTAAAAAAAGTAAATGAAAGATAAATTTATTTTTGTAATGAAAATATTTTTGGGTTAATTAGGTAAGTAGGCTTTTTTATTTTATCGTATACTAAGGCCTTTTTTAGTTTTCTATTTAGTAAATATATCACATGATTTTTTTACCAAATTCATTTAATGGTAAGGTAAAACTAATTAACCCTTCTATTAAAAAAGAAAGAACATTTGATGTTTGTTATGTAAATTTTGATTTTAATTATTGAATTTGTTTTTTATTTTATTATTTTTCTTTTTATTTTCTGTTTTCATACTGGTCATTTACATACCGGACATTAACATACTAGACATTTACATACCGGACATTTTACATACCGGACATTTACATACCGGACATTTTACATACTGGAAGTTCATACCGGAAACTCATAAGGAAATTTTCATACCGGAAGTTCATACCGAAATTTTTTATACCGGAAGTTTATATACCGGAAGTTCATACCAGAAGTTCATAACGAAGTTTTTCAAACCGGAAGTTCATACCGAAATTTTTTATACCGGAAGTTCATACCGGAAATTCATACCGAAAGCTCATACCGGAAGTTCATACCGGAAGTTCATACCGAAAGTTTATACCAGAAGTTCATAACAAAGTTTTTCATACCGGAAGTTCATACCGAAATTTTTTATACCGGAAGTTTATACCGGAAGTTAATACCGTTCATACCGGAAGTTCATACCAAAAATTCATACCGGAAGTTCATAACGAAGTTTTTCATACTAGATGTTAATACCGAAATTTTTTATACTGGAAGTTCATACCGAAAGTTCATTCCGGAAGTTCATACCGTTCATACCGGAAGTTCATACCTGAAGTTCATAACGAAGTTTTTCATACCGGAAGTTCATACCGAAAGCTCATACCGTTCATACCGGAAGTTCATATCGAAAGTTCATACCGGATGTTCATAACGAAAATTTTAATACCGAAAGTTCATACCGAAATTTTTTTTATACCGAAAGTTCATACCTGTAACACCCCAAGTTCTTGGAACTCGAAGCGCTACGGGCTAGGACCGCACAATGGGTACCGACCCTCAGAGTAGCAACAACAAAGGGATCTTACAACAAGGCACAAACGAATGAAAACAAAAACTCAATATAAAACAAAAGGTTTAAACAAAAGAAAACACAAAACCTCCGCAACCGAGTTCAAAACAAAAGGGAAACAACAAAAGAAACAAAACCCGATCCCGTCCTATAATGTACGGGAACCCCGGCTAACCACACCATCCGGATCACTCAGCAGCATCCTGAACATGCGGAACATCTACAACGACGGTATAAACCGTTAGCTAACGTTCTAGATACTAGCAAGAGCGTAAAGGCACAAACACACATAAGGTAAAGAAAACACATAGCATGCTTGCACACAACCGGTTATTATCTTTCTTAAAGTTATCCATTACTAATTCAACTTCTTTTGTCACACGAGAATCTCCCGAAACTCGTCTCCATTTCCGTCTACCAGTAGGAGTAGATCAGTACTATCCGTTACCTACGAGTCTCGGTTGCAAGAGCACATTCTAGTCTCCTGTAGAATTAAACAAGTGGTCACCGCCCGGTTATCATACACTTGGGCCAATTAAGGGTAATAAAGGGTGAATCATATTCCGGTTATCCGTTATAACAATAATAACCAACACAAACAAGCCAATACAATCCAACTAATACGCGGCTAAGTAAGTCCAATGGACTTACCTCACTCGAAGGTAACACAAAGGCTCAGCAACAACTCAGAGAAAACTCAAAAAAGCTCAGTTTTCCTCACGAAAGGAGTAAGGAAAGCCTGTACGAACAAGGCACACGGATCAGGAACGAAACGGTTGTTAGAAATCTATAACTTCTAGTCTCAACGATCTTTAAGAGATCTCCACAAGCTAAGGGCTCAACCTTAGTCTAACAGCAACTCAAGGAACAAGAAACAACCACAAGGATCAAGGAAAGGGACGGGGGAAGCAAGGAAGGAAGCAACTCACCAAAGACGGGAGTTACTGCAGAGCAAATCGCAGGGGCGGTTGGACAGAGGCGTAAGGGCGGCACGTGACAGAAGCGCAGGGGCGGCTCTATGCAGGCGCGGGGGCGGATCTTCGTCAGAAGCTACTGTCGGGCTTCTCTTCAACAAATCTCACAGCAGGGGCAACCAAAGTTCACACTTTTGATTCCAACACGTCAAGACTCAACTCCAGAGAACCTGAGAACAACAAAGGATCAACAAAGAAATGTTCCACAAGAATCAAGGCTCATGCTTGATCCTTGGAGAAGAAGAAAATAGAAGAATGAAAGGAAGAAACCGAAACAGAAGGAGAAGAAAGGGGTAGCAGCCCATGAACGTGAAGAAGAATAAGGGAGGAAGAACTTACACGTTCAGCAAAGACACAAGGGCAAGGCTGAGCACTCTAGGGTTGAAGAAGACGATAGCAAGAAACGGGAAAAGGAGAAAAATGAGAGAACATATAGAGAAGGGTTAGAAGGATAGATGGAAGGACGTCTAGGGTTTAGAAAGAAGATCAGAAAACCGGTTCATAAGATAGAATATCAGATATTCAATCTATGGAAGGAAGATAAAAGAACGGAAGAAAGATCAGACATGATCTGTCGTCATCCGCAGGGGCGGATCACCTCAGCCGCAGGGGCGGCCTTCTTCACCGCGGGGGCGGTGAAGGCAAAACTGGGGTCTTACATCCGATCCCCCTAAAAGAAGTTTCGTCCCGAAACTTGAAAAAGCCCCAAGATTACCACAACACACAGAAACAGAATTGAACTCATATATTCCCACTTGGGGCACGTAACACAAAACGTCATAACAAGCGTACGCAACGCAACGAAAGGAAAAACCAAAACCGAACGACTACACTAAAGTTGCATCCAACTCAACGTAAAACTCCGGATAGTTCCTCTAGATACTATCCTCTATCTCCCAAGTGGCTTCATACGCTCCTCGCATCGACTACTGCATCTTCATCATCGGTATGTCCTTTGAACGCAAGCGTCTCGTATTACGCTCTAAGACAGCCACCGGATGCTCTACGAATGTGTGGTCTTGCTCGATCACTAGATCCTCATGACTAACAATGTCTCGGGTCTGGTATGTACTCATGTAGCTGAGACACATGGAAGACTCGGTGAGCACCCTCGAGTCTCGGTGGCAACGCAAGTCTGTATGTTACCTCTCCAACTCGCTCAAGAATCTCGAACGGTCCGACATATCTGGGACTTAGCTTCCCCTTGACACTGAAACGTCTGGCGCCTTGTGTCGGGGATACTCTCAACCAAACCTGAGCTCCAACTCTGAACTCTAGAGGTTTGCGCCTCTTATCTGCATAAGACTTCTATCGACTCTGTGCTGCTAACATCCGCTCTCGGATCACTGCTAATCGAGCCATGTCATCCTAAATCTGCTCAGGTGCTACTCTGCTAGCACTATTACCTCATCCCAACACAGCGGTGTACGGAATCTCTGTCCATATAAAGCTTCATACGGAGCTATCTTGATCGATGCGTGCCAACTAGTGTTATGCGAAAACTCCACTATGGGAAGGTGATCTGGCCACACCTGTTCCCAGTCTAACACACAGGCTCGTAACACGTCCTCTAAAGTCTGTATGATCTGCTCAGACTGACCATCGGTTTGAGGATGATAAGCTGTCGTGAAGTGCAGACTCGTACCTAGGGCGGCATGAACCTGCTGCCAAAACCTCAAAGTCAACTGTCCGTCTCTGTCAAAGACTATAGTCCTAGGTACTCCGTGAAGTCTCACTATCTGTCTAGTGAACTCATCTGCCAATCAATTCACCGACCACATTTCCTTGATTGGAATGAAACGTGTGGTCTTCGTCAATCGATATACTATGACCCATGATAACACGATTTTTTACGTAGGTTTAAGCACTCATTTAGATAGTTTTTCCGCTCATTCATGAATGGTTTAGCACTAGTTCATGACGTTTGCATCCAATTCTTGTATATTTGTCGAGATAGACGTTTACACGGACTTTTGCATGATTTGTAGGTATTTTGGGAGCTTTAGGAGCTTAATCGATACATTCGAGGATCATTCCTCGAGATAACACACCTTCGGACCCATTGGGAAGCAAGTTAGGAGCAAAGGAGAACACATGGGACCTTGTTGGTGCATGCCTTGCACCAAATCGTGGCTTGATGATCCATAGAAGTCTGAATCACCAAAACCATGGCCACTGGGACTTCCACGGGCGTGGAAATAGGCCGTGGTTCTCCCTGCACAGCTGCGACAGCTGTCCCACGATCTCCATAACCGACCCTTGCCCTTGATGGTGTATAAAATGTGGTCCTGCAGGTTGTGGGGGGCAGACCCCATCACTCCCATTCTCTCCCACACTCTCAACAACATATATTCTCTCATTGGAAAATTAGAATGGAGCTATACTTGGAGGAGAAGAAAGGGTTCCATTGGAGAAGAAGAGAAGAACACACCATTCTTAGTTTTTCATAGTTTTGAGTGAGCTTTGTGAAGACGTTTTGCAAGGTTTTGTAAGAAACGATTGAACCTTCTTTTAAGGGTTGTAAGTCTTCCTTGAACTCATATTCAGCTTGGAGTTCTTTGTTCCACTTTCTTCATCTCCCTTTCATTTTATCCTCTTGATATGGATTCCATGACTTTATGCTTGATGACTTTGATTGTGATGATGCATGTTGTTGGCTAAATAGATGTAGTTCTAGGGTAAGGGAAAGATGGTTATGGCTTGGACTATGATATAATGGACTTAGATGTACCTTTGGATGAGTTTTTTGCTCGAACCTAGCCTATGTTGTAAATCACGGTCTGTTCTAGTACATTCCACGGTCGTGGTTCTTGATGAACTACACGTGATTTTAACTGACTTGCTTGTTTGATGAATCTAAGTGTTAGGATGTTAGATTGTTAAAATCCTAGTGTTTGTTGAGCTAAATCTATCCTAGGGTGACCTAGTGTTAGCAACTAAGTGTTAGAAGAGACCTACCCGGTGATTCTTGCTCTTAGATACCGAAGATGACGAACTCTAGGTAGTAGTGAGCCTCACAAGCCGCTATTGGGCTGAATGTGCTAGGATAAGTGTTTAGGACTTGTCTTCCCGAGACTTACCCGGTAAGGAGAGGTTAGATCCCTAGATAACCATCCGGTTTGTGTAGATATCCCTACCATAGGCTCCTAGAGACTTACCCGGTGATAGGACCTTAGGTGCGGATTAGTGGATCATGAGACCTACCCGGTAATTAACCCCACTTGAGAAACATTCCTTCCCAACATACCATAGTTAATCCAAAGAACGATTAGAAGCTTGAGTCCAATGCTATAATCGGAATTCCCAACCCCTAGAATCCGCTTTTCTCTCTTTGATCACGTATTTCGTGTTTGCTTGTTTATTTGATTACCTATCTCGTGTTTGCTTGTTTATTTGTGTTGTTAGCTTAGTTATTTGTTGATTTCACATGATTTGTGATCCTTGATTGATCACTTCAAAACCAAACCAAAAACGTTGAGATTTTCATTTCTTTATTCCTTCCTCTTTTCTTAGCCTAGATCAACACTATCCCTAGTCACTATTGATTCAATTTCACCTTAGTCTTTGTGTTCGACCTCGGAATACTATCCTTGCTACAAAACGACCCATACACTGTGGGTTCGCTAGGAGTTAGGAAAAATATATCGAGTTATAAATTTAAGACTTTTGCGTGTCACAAATCTTAGCGTAACAACCCAGATAGCATCAAAACCACGACTCGGTCTCAAATCGGTCACAAAATCCATAGAGATGTCTTCCCACTTCCAATGAGGGACAGGAAGTGGGTGTAGCTCGCCTCCTGGTCTATGATGCTCGATCTTGACCTACTGACAAGTCGTACACCGAGCTATATATCTCGTCACGTTTGGCTTCAGACCTCCCCACCAGAAAGAGCGTCTGATATCCTGATACATCTTACTCGCACCGGGATGGACTGAGTACGGTGAAGAGTGAGCCTCCTGAAGGATCCTCTATCTCAACTCTCGATCTGAAGGCACACAAACACGCTCTTGGCGTCTCAAAATTCCATCAGCACCAACTACAGACTGCGGTGCCTCTCCTCGAGACATCCGGTCTCGGATCTGTGTCAAAGCTGGACAACTCTCCTGCTTCTGTTGGATTTCGACCAACATATCAGGTACTATCTCCAAGGTGGACAACTAGATGTCAGAATCTGAAAAGTGGATATCCATCTCTAACCATGCCAAATCTCGCTGTAACTGTGGCTGAGCTCTTAGTCTAGCGATCGCCATCTCCCGGGGAGTCTTCCTACTAAGGGAATCTGCTACCACGTTAGCCTTCCTTGGGTGGTACAAGATCTCAAGATCAAAATCCTTGATCAACTCCAACCATCTGCGCTAGCGGTTATTCAACTCCCGCTGAGTAAATATGTACTTCAGACTCTTATGGTATGTGAATATCTGACACGTAGCTCCGTACAGATAATGTCTCCAAATATTCAAAGCGTGAACCACAACAGCCAACTCAAGGTCATGGGTAGGGTAATTCTCCTCGTAAGTCTTTAGTTGTCGAGACGCGTAAGCAATCACCTTACCCCTCTGCATCGGAACACATACGTCGTTGTAAACCACAAGATCCTCAATTCTCTCTGGCTGAGCTAGGATAGGAGCAGAGGTCAACCTCTTCTTCAGCTCCTCGAAGCTCTGTAGGCACGGCTCCGACCATACGAATCTCGTAGACTTCCGTAACAAGGAAGTAAGCGGTCGGACGATAACTGAAAAGTCCTCAACAAAACGCCTGTAGTAGCCCGCAAATCCTAAGAAGTTGTGTACCTTCTTGACGTTCTTAGGAGGCGGCCAAGATTCTACTGACTCGATCTTTGTTGGATCTACCTTGATCGCTTCAGCTGAAACAATGTGACCAAGGAATGCTACCTCGGACATCCAAAACTCGGACTTAGAGAGCTTGTCCTAGAGCTCTCTATCCTATAAGACCTGAAGAACGATCCTCAAGTGTCTTACATGCTCCTCTCTACTGCGAGAGTAAACCAGGATGTCGTCGGGCGCATTCGTGAGCCCAAATGGCATCACTACAAACTTGTAGTGTCCATATTTAGTCCGAAATGCCGTCTTGGCTACGTCCTGCTCTCTCACCCTCAGCTGGTGATATCCAGATCTCAGATTGATCCTCGAAAACACTGAAGCTCCATGCATCTGATCCAAAAGATCATCGATACGGGGCAATAGGCACTTGTTCTTGATCGTCACCTTGTTCAGCTCTCGGTTGTCGATACATAACCTCATTGAGCCGTCTTTCTTCCTGACGAAGAGAACTGGTGTGCCCCAAGGAGATACACTAGGGAGGATGAAGCTCTTCTCTGCTAACTCCTTGAGCTGCTTCTTCAACTCAAGCATCTCGATAGGCGTCATACGATAAGGAGCCTTAGATATCGGTCTCGTACCGGGCTCTAGATCAATACCAAAGTCTACACTCCTCTGTGGAGGTAACCCTGATGGCTCTCCAAAGACGTCAACAAACACACAAGCTACGAGAATCTCCTCCAAAGCCGGACTCATAATATCCTTCATGGCATAGCACCAAAAAGCCTCACATCCTTGACTGATAAGTCTCGCGGCTCGAATTGCACTGATGACTGTACCAGTCTTCCCGAGATTCCATCCTCGGAAGATCTCAACATGGCCTGAATCTGTAGTCACCGTCACTGTCCTCTTGCCGATGTCCAGAACTGCTCGATGTCGATCCATCCAATCCATGCCCAGAATAACTTCTTCATGTACTAAGTACATGACGAAGAAGTCAGTTGGCCAATCGCGACCTCCCAATCTAATAGGTCAATCGTGAACCTCTCGTGTACCGCGAATCTTACCCCCATCGGGTAATCCTATAAAGAAGGGTTTACCTTCTACCTTAACTAAGGTCAATCTATCTACACATGCATCAGATATAAAAGAATGTGTAGCACTAGTATCGAAAAGAACTCTGATAGGAAAACCATTAATATGAATGGTACATGTGGCTGTTGGCGCTGTCGGCTCTACAACACTCCTCAACTCATAGACTCTGGTTGATGCATCTCTGGTGTCTGTAGATCCACCAACACGTCATCTACCTCTTCCCTGTCCCGGAGTGGAACCCTGAGGAGCAGTAGAACCAGAAAATCTCTACTACGGCTGCTGATACTAAGACCTCTATCCTCCTCCAGTAACACTGGAAGGTGAAGAATCCTGCTGAGATAGCGCCTTGCCTTGACGGCAAAACGCAGCTCGGTGTTCGGGCTTGCCACAAGAAAAGCAAGTCATTGTTGGCTTCTTGCAATCAGCTCGGATGTGTCCAGCTACTCCGCAGTTATGACATTGCCGTCCTTTGTCAGAACTCTGCAGGAAACCAAAACGTCCAAGCGTCTGACTACGCCCAAAACCAGCTGCTCCAGCTCCAGCACTAGTTGATCCAGTCTTCTATCTCTTCTCAGGACCTCTTGTCTGAGAAGCTCTCCTCTGACCCGGTCGGTCTCTCTCATAAGCAGAAGCTCAATCCTGATAGTCCGTCAAAGAATCACAACGGAAACCAGCAAGATAAGAGCGTGTCGACTCTCTCAACCTCCAAGAGAAAAGGTAAACATGCTGATCCTCAAGTGGTGCAGATGGACCCAACAATGACAACTCATCTTGAAACTTGTTGATAATCTCAGCAATAGGCAAATCCTCGAATCCAGCCTCAAGG
Source organism: Fagopyrum homotropicum (assembly GCA_033239125.1). Taxonomy (NCBI): domain Eukaryota; kingdom Viridiplantae; phylum Streptophyta; class Magnoliopsida; order Caryophyllales; family Polygonaceae; genus Fagopyrum; species Fagopyrum homotropicum. The sequence goes on along the minus strand of BSWB01000007.1, from coordinate 49,948,265 downwards.
AAATCCTGAAGACGGTCTCTCCTCATAGCTGCAGGGCAGTAGTGATCCCTGGTCACCGTCTTCATCTGCTCATAACTTGTGACCTTACTGCGAACGGTCCTCCACCAAGAATGAGCCTGATCCTTCAGCAGCGTCTGTGCTATGTTGACTCGACGTCCCTCTAGGTAACTGATAGCCTCCATAGCAGTATCCAGCTGCCTAGCCACTGCTCCACCTCCAATCCAGTCTTTCCCATTAAAGTGGGAACCTTAAGCTGGTCGAAAGCCTTCAACCAACTGTCGGGCTTCGGCTCCTTCGCCTCAGCTGGTGCTCTAACAATCTCAGCAACTCCAGCAGGCGGGGCAACAACTCTTTGCGAAACCTCAACTGACCTCGCAGGAACTGGCGGCACTGGTGCTGGTCCTCCAATCCTGATAGCCTCCTCAACTCTCTTCACATAGTCGCGATATGCAGAAGCTCCGATAGACACTCGGGCAGACTCTGTCGATGGCGCTCTTTGTGCTCCAGACCTAGCAGCGGTCCCGTTCCCAGCCTCAGGAACAACACTCTCAACAACTTCTTCAGCGAACGCCTTAGCGATAGGCGGATCAGCAACTGGGGATTGGCCCCGACCTCTAGCTAGTGGAGGTCTTCCTACACGTCCTCGTCCACGGACGGCAGGTGGAAGTAGTGATCGACCCCTTCCTCGCCCCATAGCAGATGTAGCTCTAGTACGCGCCATCTGCTATAAGGATAGATATATAAGAAACTATATATATAAGGCCACGCTACAGCTAAAGCACAACTCCAAGAAAAACACATATAAAGGTCAACACGAAGAAACTACACGGCTGAGATCCGCGGAGGTAGTGGTGGTCGCCCGTACATCTATTCCAGACCGACAAGTTTAAAACAAAAACCTCCTTTTGAAAACGTTAGACCCCTTGCTGATTCTATTTATTTACCCATCCGACCTTTAAAAGATTTTGAGTGCCATTATTGTCAACCTAGAGCTCGATACCATATTGTAACACCACAAGTTCTAGGAACTCGAAGCGCTACGGGCTAGGACCACACAATGGGTCCCGGCCCTTAGAGTAGCAACAACAAACGGATCTTACAACAAGGCACAAGCGAATGAAAACCAAAACTCAATATAAAACCAAAGTTTTAAACAAAAGAAAATACAAAAGCTCCGCAGCCGAGTTCAAAACAAAAGGGAAACAACAAAAGAAACAAAACCCGATCCCGTCCTATAATGTACGGGAACCCCGGCTGACCACACCATCCGGATCCCTCAGCAGCATCCTGAACTAGCGGAAGATCTACAACGACGGTATAAACCGTTAGCTAACATTCTAGATACTAGCAAGAGCGTAAAATCACAAACACACATAAGGTAAAGAAAACACATAACATGCTTGCACACAACCGGTTATTATCTTTCTTAAAGTTATCCATTACTAATTCAACTTCTTTTGTCACACGAGAATCTCCTGAAACTCGCCTCCGCTTCTGTCTACCAATAGGAATAGATCAGTACTATCTGTTACCTATGGGTCTGGGTTGCAAGAGCACATTATAGTCTCCTATAGAACTAAACAACTAGTAACCGCCCGGTTATCATACACTTGGGCCAATTAAGGGTAATAAAGGGTGAATCCTATTCCGGTTATCCGTTATAACAATAATAACGAACACAAACAAGCCAATACAATCCAACTAATACGCGGAATGAAGCTAAGTAAGTCCAAGGGACTTACCTCACTTGAAGGTAACACAAAGGCTCAGCAACAACTCAGAGAACACTCAAGAAAGCTCAGTTTCCCTCAGGAAAGGAGCAAGGAAAGCATGTACGAACAAGAAACACGAATCAGGAACGAAACGGTTGCTAGAAGTATATAACTTCTAGTCTCAACAATCTCTAAGAGATCTCCACAAAGTAAGGGTTCAACCTTAGTCTAACAACAACTCAAGGAACAAGGAACAACCACAAGGATCAAGGAAAGGGACGAGGGAAGCAAGGAAGGAAGCAACTCACCAAATACGGGAGTTACTGCAAAGCAAACCGCAGAGGCGGTTGGACAGAGGCGCAGGGGCGGCACGTGACAGAGGCGCAGGGGCGGCTCTGTGCAGATGCGGGGGGCGGATCTTCGTCAGAAGCTACTGTCGGGCTTCTCTTCGACAGATCTCACAACAGGGGCAACCAAAGTTCGCACTTTTGATATTAACACGTCAAGACTCAACTCTAGAGAGTCTGAGAACAACAAAGGATCAATAACGGAACGTTTTACAAGAATCAAGGCTCATGCTTGATCCTTGGAGAAGAAGAAAAGAGAAGAACGAAAGGAAGAAACCAAAAAATAAGGAGAAGCAAGGTGCATCAACACATGAAAGTGAAGAAGAATAAGGGAGGGAGAACTTACACGTTCAGTAAGGACACAAGGGCAAGGCTGCATTACTCTAGGGTTGAAGAAGACGATAGCAAGAAACGGGAAAAAGAGAAAAAGGAGAGAATATATAGAGAAGGGTTGGAAGGATAGAAGGAAGGACGTCTAGGGTTTAGAAAGAAGATCAGGAAACCGGCCCATAAGATAGAATATCAGATATTCTATTTATGGAAGGAAGAGAAAAGAACGGAAGAAAGATCGGGCATGATCTTCGTCATCCGCAGGGGCGGATCACCTCGGCCGCAGGGGCGGCCTTCTTCACCGCGGGGGTGGTGAAGGCAAAACTGGGGTCTTACAATACCGGATGCCAATGATGTTTACACTGCTGAATTTACAACCTTTACTCGCTCAGGGTGATGCTGACAGTGGTCTTAATCGTCTTTGGGCAAAGAAGAAGGTTATACCATATTTAGAGACATTTTTGTTGCTTCAAGGTTGATACCTAAATGTTGCGTTTTTGCTCATACTATTTTTATAACTTCCAGTATGTAATTCTCCAGTATGTAATTCTTAATTCTAAACTATGACATAAATCAGTTTGTTTGGTATAACTTCCGGTATGATAACTTCCGGTATGTGAACTTCCGGTATGTGAAGCTCCGGTAAGTGAACTTCCGACATGTGAAACTCCGGTATGTGAAACTCCGGTATGCATTCCAAAAAAAATAAATAAATACATAAACAAAATAAAAAAGACAAAATAAATAAAAAAAAAATTCCGGTATGATAACTTCCGATATGATATGATAACTTCCGGTATGATATGATAACGTCCGGTATGATATGATAACTTCCGGTATGATATGATAACTTCCGGTATGTGAACTTCCGGTATGTGGAGCTCCGGTATGTGAAATTCCGGTATGTGAAATTTTGGTATGTGAAATTCCGGTATTGGAAATTCCGGTATGTGAAAATTCCGGTATGTGAAAAATTCTTCATTCCAGAAAATAAAAAAAATAAAGAAAAAAATAGAGAAAAAAATTAATAAAAGAAAATAAAAAAAACAAATGCAGTTTTAAAAAATTAAAACTTACACTTAAATAACAAATAACAACATTTTTTTTAAATAGAAGGGTTAATTAGTTTTACCTACCATTAAATGAAAGTGATAAAACAATATGGGGTATAGTTTATTTAACAAAAACCAAAAAGAGCCTAGTAGGCCAAATTCTTTCAATATTTTTCAATTTCGGATATAAAATAAATAATATAAAATAAAATTTAAATAATTATTTTTTTTAAGATTCTAGAAATGTAAAATTATTGTAAATTTTTTTGGAAGTTCTATAATATTTTAATTTGAAAATTTCATTTTATTTTATATTTTTAGTTCTTTAGTTTACAAATTCTTAAATAAAAAAATATAAATTTTTAATAAAATTTCGAATTAAAATAAATGATATAAATTAAATTCAAAAAAATTTTTACTATATTTTAAAATTTTTAGCACCTTAAATTTTTTTAGTTTTTTTAAAAAATTGTTTTTAATTTAATTTTATATATATTTTATTTTAAATCTAAGATTAAAATTTTTTTTTAATTCATGAAATAAATATTACCTTTAATTCAAAATATAAATTTATATATAAAAATAAATTGTTTCAAACGAAACGAAATTCCATCATAAATTTATTAGATTCTTTTTTCAGTGAGATCATAATTAATTTTAAATTTATTAATTTGATTTTTTGTTATTTTTTTTTATTTTGTAATGACTTTTTAATGTAATATATCAAAGAATGGGTATAAGAGGGAAACAAATAAAACTATGAGGGTACTAAGATAATTTTTGAAACTTGATGGATACCAAGAGGATAAGTCAAAACCTTGAGGTCACCAAGAGAAAAAATCCCTTTTTTATTTTAATTATAAAATTACGAGAAATTGCTGGTTTGTAAGTTGTGAATTGTTGTTGTGAAGAAGACTAATTTATTTGGATAATTTCTTTTGGATAATTTATTTGGTGTAGTGTGGTTATGATAAGGGGGCATATGCATAGATTAATTTATTTGGATAATTTATTTGGTGTAGATTGGTTATGATAAGGGGTTATATGTATAGTTGCGTGAGTGAATGTATGTCAAGAATTGCGTGTGAGTGAATGTATGTCAAGAATTGTGTAAAATATATGAGTTAGAAATGTGAGATGTTTGTTGGACCGTTTTTATGATGTTTTCGGCAAATATGTATATTATATGTCGTGATGTCTTGTACAGTTGTACATGTATCCATGGACTGTTTTAGATTAATTGATTGATACATACACGTAATTTTGTGTTTAGGGTCGAGGTTGGTTTGAAAAAGTTGTAAGAGGAATTGTTTGGAATGCGCTTTGTGATTTACGAGGCGAGTTTTCAAACTTACTTGGTTGTCGTTCTGTTCAAATTTTGGATTGTTAGTAACATCTAGTTAGAGCGAGATTTTTTTTCTTTATTTTTAAACAGTGCATGTCATTATTACTACATATCAATAGGTTTTAGTTATACGTATTTTAGATATCGATTATTTTACAATTGACGACTACCAGTATAGGACATTGGTTGGTGACCTTGATGAGGAAGCGATGACTCATGCATGCTCATACGATGTGGTGGGAACCCCATTCATATATATATAAATAGGAACGTGTGCATTCATGTTTTGGACGGTGCCCTAGTTAGGACAGAGCCGGGGAAAGAAGCATGAACAAAAAATGGGAGACAAAATTACAAATTATCGTAATCATTGGACGCCGGAGGGGCACGTATAATATGAGAGATCGGGACCACGTTACCACGTTACCACGTTATCGAGAGTTGAGAGAGATGATGCATCATGACATTGCATTTCATAAGGATACCATGGTCATATATTCATAGCATCATAATGCACTTCTCTTTAATGTTAGTATTACCATTCTGGATAGTGCTTCGTTTATTTAGAATATTTCTTGAGAATTGTCTTGAAAAGGGTACGTGTTTACAAGTTATACCCTCCATATTTGAGGGGTGTTTAGTAGTAATGTAGCCATGTACTTATTTCATGAGTAGATTTACTTTTCCGGCATTGTTATAATTTTATTTACCTATTTGTTCTCTCTACATAAGCTATCCATGCCTAGTCTATTTTTACGGCTTATACCTAGTTTTGGGAACGCTAGCTAACGGGTTTCTTCCCAATTTTGTTCTTAGGTGACGTCAGATACGATACCGAGGTTAACTTGCAGCTTAATGGTGTTCAGCTAGATTTTCGAATGCCTTAAGACCTGGGATGTTTATGCTTGATAGACCTTGAAGTAGACATCTGAGTATGTGTTAAGACTACGTTTTTCTTATGTTGAACCTTCTTTAAGGCTGTTGTGATCTTTGGTCTATTTAGGTTGTCTACATGCACTAATATTTTCCCGCCCTTTTACTAGGTAGGTTGGATGTTTTTAAATATTTGTCGTGTCTTTGTTGGAAGGTTCAAATGATGATGTTGTTGTTAGGCTATCATTGATGATTCCTTTGTGTAAATCAAACCTAGTGACGTCCTTGTATTCTAAAAATTGGTGCGTTACAATACTCATTTAAGGGTTTATCGTGGGAATCGTCCAAGTTGATTTGATTCAATACGCTTAGTCGCTTATATCAAAATTATTCATTTATATATTTTAAACTCTAGATCATATCAATGAAGTGTATTTATGGTTATTTTTTAAACAGATTTTGTTGTGGGTTTGTATTGCATGTCAAGGACGAATTTATTGATGATTTCAACAATTTCGGTGATGGCGGACGCAAGGTTTGAAAGAAGTCACAAAAAATAGAAGTATGGCAAAATATGTGAGAAACATTTGGCTACTCAATAGGAGTACCCAACTTTTCTCACATATTTTGTCATACTTCTATTTTTGTTTCTATGTGACTTCTTTAGACCTTGCGTCTGCCATCGCCCGAAGTTTTTGAATCTATATAACATAATAAAACAGGACCCACTAAGGCCTCATGTCAACCATTGAGGTATGCCACCTATAATTTTTTCAATATATTTACAAATGTGCCACAAGATATTTACATAATTCCCAATTTTCTTTTATTGAATAAGTTCTAAAACATTAATAAACAATCAAAAATGTCACATCACGTTTTAAACATGTCACGTAAGAATCTGTTTCACTTATTAACAAATTTGTAACAATATACCTATCAAATCTTTAAAATAAAAAATCATAAGATATTGTTAGCAAACTAGATATTCAAAATTTCAACAAACGAGATTTTGAAATATTCTTCAAATTTAAAACTCTGATTTATAATTTTTTTTAAAATAATATAGTAACATTTTAAATTTTTTATTTCATTTTCTCCTCCATTTTTTTAATTTTTAAAATTTAATTTTCTAAGTTAATTATTGAATTAAAATTTTAATTTTATATCATAGTTTTTTTTCTTATTTTTTAATTTTGAATTTTTTTTTTAATTTTTAACTTCAACTTTTTCAATATATCTATATAATATATACTAAAACAACCCTCATTTTGCCCACAAGTCAACTTCTAAACTCATCCACATTAGCATTTTTTTGATTTATTTTCAGATTTGCCACACTATATTTACAAATTTGTCATTCATGTTTTGATGACAAAATTTCTATTGATTCGATCATAATAAATAAATTCATACATTACAATTCAATTTGTTGAGAAAATCTCACGCATATTCTAACCATATTTTACACATTTTTTAAATTAGAACTAAATCGAATTTTACACCTCTAGCTTTATATAAGTAAGGATGTTGTTGAATTTTATTTTTAGAAAAATTATATTATCCATATTGACATATTTTATTTTCGTTTATGAATCTTAATCAACAAAATTATTGTTGATACATCCCACACGTTACGAATTTTTCAACGTACATTTATAACTTTTTAACAACTAAATATCATAAGTAGTTAATTTCACATAATCATTTAGTTATAACAATATAAACTTTTTAATGTTGATAATTATTTATACAATTAGTTTGTTTGTTTCTTAATAAAAATAGTTTATAGTTGATTCGATAGTCAAAATAGTTAAATTCTACCATCTTTTCACTTTTCTAGATAACTTTTTTTATAATATAACTAAGTTTTATAAATTAGATTGAGATATAAATATAATACTTTAAGAATAATTTTTTAATATATTTTTAGTGTAAGAGCTTAGCTGCTGAGAGCTGAGAGAGGGAGTAGAGGGGCCAGGTTTATGCCTGAGCCGCCCCTGCGTGACCCAGGGGGCGCCCCTGCGTGACCCAGGGGGCGCCGCTGCGCCTAGCCTGGTCCGCCCCTACGGCTCACAGAGCCCGCCCCTGCGGCTCTCTGCGCTGCAGCCGTCTTCTTTGACTGCTTTGACTCGTGCTTTACTCTTTTACCACCCTATATATATCTTCTCCTCCTCTATGATGAGGGTTTGCATTCTCAGATCTCTCTCTCCTCACATACCTCTTCTCTTCTTCTCTCTTCTCCTTGGAGCATCTTGCTTGATCTTTCTTGAAGTGGTGCGAGTTTTGGGAAGCTTTTGCTTGGGCTTTGATGAGGATGATGTTGTTGTGCCTTGCTGTGTCAACTTGAGGTGTTGTTGTTGCTGTTTGGGTCCTTTTGGAGAGCTTGTTTGGTAAGTTCCATGGCTGCTCCTCTTCCTTTCTTCTTTTCTTCATCTTTTCTCCCTTTCCTTAGCTTAGTTTGACTTTCCTTAGATTTTGATCCTATTCCAGCCATGTTTGGCTTGTGTTGATTTATGTATATGTATATGATACATGTATGTTGTTGTTGGAGTGAAGAAGAGTAGAGAACCGAAGGAAGAAGTGAAGGAAGGAGCTGAGTGGTATCTTCTGCACACCAGCCGCCCCTGCGCCGGCCAGTGCACCGCCCCTGCGCCACTAGTGAGCCGCCCCTGCGCCAACCTGCACCAGCTTGGTGTTTCTTATGGTTTTGTAGGTGTGTGTTGCTTCTAGGCCTTCCTTCGGGTCCCTTTGTTCCCTCCTTTCCTAGTATGAGGGCTTAGGATCATGCTAGATGTGTGAGGTTGAGTTTTGATGATGTTTATGATCGGTTTATGCCTTGTATGGCTTTTGAGGTTCGTTAGGTTGTGAGTGAGATTGAGGTTGATCTTTTGGATCCCTTTGGGTCTAGGTGTGACCCTTATGTGGTTTAGGAGTCTGATATATCTCCTTATGCCTTGTTTATAGGCTGTGTTGTCCCTCCAGTGTAGAGGTGATCCTGGTTGAGTTGCGATCGAGGTTGAGGTAAGTCCGTAGGACTTACTTAGCTGACATCCTTATATTGGATGTTTGCATGAGTGGTGTGTGTTTTGTATGTTTGCTATGATAGCATGTGATGTCGTATATACCGACCTATGTTTTATTGATTGCCCCGTATGCGTGGCCGTGATAACCTTTCCCTTTCATCCCGCCGTGGAGTCTGGGAGGTTCTCTTGAGTCAGGCCAGACCGGTTTACAAGAAGGGAACAATCCACTCCCACAGGGTACACGGATTGTGTGACCGATACTAGTACGGCTGGATAGCATACTCAGAGGCGATGATGTATCGGTCCTCGTGTCACATAGTTTCATATATATTATATATATTCGTTTGGAGTGAATGACCATTATATTGAGATGAATGAATTGGTAAATGAGTGGAAGCATGCTGATGTGTTTATCTTTCCTTACGTGTGATTGTGCTTATGCATTACTCTATATATGTGTATGGATAGCTAATGGTTTATTACCATGTTGTAGATGCCCCACAGGATAGGCATGCTGCTGGGTGATCTAGCAGAGTGGCAGACCGAGGACGTCTTGTACATAGGTTGTGTTGGTTTTTGGGTTTGTTATCTTTCCCTTCTGCGTGAGGATGGTCTTTTGTTACCTCCTGTGTGAGGGTGTTATGTTTCTTACTCGGCTATGATGTCTGATCTTTTGGGTTGTATAGTTTTATACAGTTTTATGTATTTGTTTTCATATCTGTTAGTGTCATGTTGTAAGGTCCAGTGAACTTATTGTCAGGCTGGGGTCAAGATCCATTGTGAGATCCTAGCCCAATGTGACACTCCGAGTCCCGCGGATTCGGGGTGTTACAGAGTTGGTTTTGTCCTTTTATTTTATAAATTTTTTAATTTAATCCTCACAACATGATGTTAGTCATATTTAATTAATAAAAATGACTAAGTTTGGATGAAAAAGTTTTTCTTAGTCTTAAATATTTTTTATAGATTAATATTCAATACATAATGTGTAATATTAAAATATAATAATTTTTTATTTAGACAAAATTCCACAAGGTGCTGACACTAAACTAGTTTATCAATAAACTCGTCCTTGACCTGATATACAAATCCACAAAAATATCAAATTAAAAAATAACCATAGATACACTTCATTGTTATGATCTAGATTTTTAAATATATAGAAAGAATATATGTGATATAATATAACCGTACTGAATCCAAAACAATTCCCACGATAAACCATTAAAAGAGTATAGAAGAAGTTTTAAGTTAATTAAAAGATATTTTTAAAAGAGATAAATTTAAAGACATTTGATTGAATTTAGGAGTTAATTATAAAATGGGATATACAAAGTAGTTGGTTACGATTTAATTGCACATGACATCACTTTAATATTTTTTCGTAAACAAACTTGTATATATTGACCTCAAAGCAAAAGAAAGAGAAAAACTACCTAAATGAAAATGACATAATCACTATATAGTCTATATCTATTATTTTCTTACTAATTTATCCCGAATAAGCTGTCAAGCTGAATTAATTACACTTTTACTTGATTCTAATTAAATCCTAACAACTACGTATATCCCATATTCTAATTAATTCCTAAAATCAATTAACTCTCTTCAAATTTTTCTGTTTTTAAAATCTCTTTTAATTAAATGAAAACTTCTTTTATACTCTTTTAAGGGTTTATTGTGAGAGTTGTCTGAGTTAATTTGATTCAATACGCATATTCTTTCTGTATATTTTGAAATTTAGATCATCTCAATGAAACATATTTATAGTTATTTTTGAAACTGATTTTGTTGCGGGTTTGTATTGCATGTCAAGTACAACGTTATTGCTGAATTCAAAAACTTTGGAGGATGGCAGATTTAATACCCGAAAATTTTATTTCCGCGTCAAATCGGACTTCACCGGTTTGAACTTTTCCCCATTGTCATATAATTTTATGTGATACTTAGTAATATGAATCGTCAATTTTTTTTTTTTTATCATTTTTATGTGAGGATTCCACTCAAATAAAACACACATATCAAAATATATATTTTTGTAACGCATTAGAAGAGTTTTACTCATTAAGATAGGCCATCCGGGCCCATCAAGATAGGTCAGCTGAGCCCGTGAATACAGGCCAACTAGGCCTGTTATGGACGATTTTGACTTCCAACACAGCTGCCCCTTTTTCCTTCAGCGGCATCCTCATGCAACCGTATCCTAACAACCCATATTTGTTTCCTTCTAACCTATACATGATTCTTCTCTTCCTGTATTCAAACAACTTCCTTCCTTCTCCCTTTCGTCTTCTCCCTCTCGTCTTCTCCCTCTCCTTCATGAACGCCAACGACACCTACATCCCCTCCTTCTTCACACACTCGACGACAATCAGGCTCTCTCCTTCATGGTTGTAATTGTCCCTGAAAATAAAACTCATAACACGGTTGGAGTTGATGGAAGTAGTTAGGTACATGTATGATCCTTACAATTATTTGACGAAGTGATCAGAAAACAATACTCATACCCATGGGTGAATAGAATAATACTTTGCCAAAAGACGAGGATAAAGTAAATCTTACAGTTGTTCAATTTGATAGTCTCCCTGTTGAATTATCTTTGATAAACTTAGAACCCGAGCAGTTTAAGGGCCGTGTACATTAAATTTATCCTACCAATTGATTGGACTGATTAATCAAGAAAACAACAGTCCTATAGACGGTTGAGTAGAATTGTGAGAAAAGGATATGTGTAGAGGTTTACGGACCTTTCTAGGGCCATTAGGAGTTTCCGGATTGTAAAATTGTCTTTTCGCAAAAATAGGGTTAGTTTAGTTTTTTTTTTTCTCTCAGATGGTCCTTGTTAACCTAGAAGTTGGAAACTTCTAAGATGTTGGATATGTAATATTGATCTAAGTTTCATTTTATAACCAGGAAACTTATAATCAGATGATAACATGAATTATGACCTTAGTTTAGACCTTCATTTAGGTAGTTTTTCTCTTTCTTTTGCATGCATAGATATCAATCCATAACATTTAATCTAAATATTGCATATTTTGCTAGAATAGATGTCACACGGATTCTTGTGTCATTTTCACGTAATTTAGCGGATTTTTGATGCGGATCATAGTGGAACATGATGGAACATAAAAGGAGGATGGAACATCATCAAAGGATTAAGCAAGGAGCTAAGGAGAAGACACATGCATATTAGAAATCGCGGCCCCAACGTAATAGCAAAACCGCGACCGATATCATTACTGACCGGACTCGCGGTTTTCCTTATTTTACGGATCAAGACCCATGCTTATCTAAACCTAGATTTTTCCTATAAATCTATCATGCCAGCCAACATTTGAAAAATGTTCAACAACAGACAAAGACAATAACACGCGCGATTACACTTTTAGTTACAACACTTTTGGATTCAATTTGAGAAGGATTTGTAAAGAAGGATTCTTGGAAGAAATATTTAGGTTCTTAATTTCTTTTGCTTTTGGATTAAAGATTCTCTTTCTATTATTGGATTGTTGTTACTCTTGGATATTGAAGACATCTAGTTAAGCATTTTTTTCTTTTCTTTTATTTTCTTGTTCATGGTTTATTTGAATCTTTCTTTTACCTTTCTTGATTTGAATATGTGTGTTCTTGGCTAAACCCCTGCAATTTCAGAATGATTGGTTGAAGGTTGAGGTTTAGATGATGATAGATTGAACCTTTCGTTTTAGTTTGGACCTTTAGAGTTGGTTTAACCCTCGTTCGTTAGAACCTCGGCCTGTTCTTCAGGAACCGTGACTGTGGTTTATCTTAGAACCACACAAGGTTTCTTCTGTTAATTCGTACACGTTATATCTTTATTCTTGGGTTTTAGATTACCCAAATCCTAATCTTTGTTGAGCGTTTTATACCCTTAGATCCCTCTAAGGCTTACATCTAAGCTTGGGAAGAGACTTACCCGGTGATTTCCTTTCTTAGCTACCTCCGATGACGAGTTTTAGGTAATAAAGGATTCAAAACCCATTATTAGGTTTGAGTGTGCCAGACCTCTTGCTTAAGTGAGCTTAACCCGATACTTACCTGGTGAAGGTTAGTTCTATTCTTTTAGGCTGAGTGGTTGGTTTGAGTTTATGTTTTTTTCCTTAGATCCTTGAGACTTACTCGGTAATAAGAGCTTTGATTTGAGATAGTGGATTGAAAGTTCTCCCCCGTGCTCATTCCCACCTTAAAAATACTTTTTCTTAGCAATTCCAACATTGTCCTAGTTTTTATAAGTCTTGAATCGAAAACCGCAAATGGATACTTTAATCTCTAGAATCTACATTGCCCGATTTCATATTTGATCTTTATTACTTTTTGTATCTTTCATTATCATTCCGCATTTATTTTCAGTTTTGGTTTATCTTATTTTTGATCATTAGACATTTCGATTTCACCTCAGTCCTTGCGTTCGACCTTGAAATATTTGCTTATCTAGAATCGATCCGTACACTGCGGGTTCGCTTAGTTGTTTAGGTTTTTACTACGAGTATAAATTTAAGACTATGTTGTGCTTTATTATCATATCCTTTTGGGAGCAAACAAGTACTTGTTTGCCGTCCTAAAAACAGCGAACACATTTTTGGCTCCGTTGCCGGGGATTAGGTCTAGATTGATTTGTCTTTTTTTAATTTTAGTTAATTTTATTTTCCTTTTGATCTTTTGCTTTGAGTCTTTGTTCTTTCAGGGATTCCCCGTTCTTTTAGGTGTATGCAAAGATCTCGTGCCGGTAAAAAGCTCGTTCAATGCGATCCTGAACCGAAGAAAACTCTAAAAAGGAGATTAAGGGAAGCTAAGAAAGAGAAAATGGCTGAAAGAGACATTCAAGCCTTATTAGAAGATGCTTTGAAACAAAGAAGGCTTAGAGATGAAGCCTTAGAAGATGCAAGAATAAGACAAGATGAAAATACGAGAAGACTTGCTAAAGTCAGAACTGAAATGAGACAAGCACTCTTGAAAAAAGGAGGCAATGCCCATGAAGAAATACCTCCACCCGTGCCTCCACCTCACCTACCAGTGATGAATATTAGAGTTGACCCGTTTGTGGGAGAGCCACAAACCCTTGAGCAAAGAATGAATCCAGCTCATAGAGTACACTATCCAAGTGTAAATCTTGGATATCCTACTCGCATGATTATGAGCTCTGCCCTCAAGTCCTTTGAATGATCCGTCATAACCCGTTTGGAGGATTAGAGGGGGAGTCTCCATACCAACATTTGTTGAACTATGAAATATTAATAGAGAATTTGAGGCCCCCAAGATTGGAGAACAACAACCACAAGCTAAGAGCATTTTCCTTCTTCTAAAGGACAACGCCCTTGCTTGGTATCAATCTATTCCACATGGACGAGTTAGCACTTGAGAGGAGATGACTACCAAATTCCTTTCTAAATATTTTCCACCATCAAAGACAACGGAGCTTAGAGGTAAGATTAATGCATTTATGATGAAGGACAAAGAAAACTTGTTCAACTCTTGGGAAAGGTTCAAGGACCTTCTACTTGATTGTCCTCACCATGGTATTCTAGAGATTGAGCTGTTTGAGATCTACTTCAAGGGTTTGAATGAGGAAACTCAATTCAAGTTTCAATCCCTTTCCGGAGGAACTTTTATGGAGAAGAATGTTGATGAAGCTTGGGAATTTGTTAAGAAGCAATCTCCAGTAATTGAGAAATATTCTCATAGAAAGGTTATTGTGAGACTCTAGAGGCCCAAAGTCTATGAGGTTAGTACCAACATTGCTAATACTGCTCAATTTGATGCTATAAATAGTGAAATCAAGGCCTTGAAGAAGTTGTTGAAAGCTCAAACTCAAGCGCCAGTGCAAGCACGCTTGGCACCTAAGGAGCAAGATGTGAATTATATAGGAAGAGGAAATTACCAAGAAAATTATGAAGGACCAAGAAACTACAACAACAACAGGAACTTCCAAGGAGGAAACAATTATCGTCCTAACCATAACCATCCAGGTTTCTTTTAATCAAACCCGGATGGTGCATTAAATCCTCCCGCTTCCAATAGCTAGGTTCCACCACCTAAAGATCCAGCCCAAACTTCACAAGAGTCTCCACCAAGATTTACTCAACCTCCCAAAGACCAAACTGAAATGATTTTTGAGTAATTGATGGGAAGATTGAGCGGATTAGAGACCGCCGTTACTTCTATTGCTAAGGCTCAATAAGTCTTAGATACTTAAGTGTTCCATAAGGCAAGATAAGCTCAAAGAGATCCAGGAACGACTGAGGATAATCCTAGAGGGCAAGTCATGACTATAACTACTAGAATAGTCCTCGAGGTAAAATCTCGAGGTAAACCGTCCATCTCTATCTATTGCCAAAACCTCGAGATAAACCATCCATCTCTATCTGAAACCTCGAGGTAAACCGTCAATCTCTATCTGGAACGATAGTCCTCGACACCCCATGGAATCTCACACTCTGTCTAGTGAACTCCTTAACTAGACGACTCACCGACCACGTCTCCTTGATAGGAATGAAGCGTGAGGTCTTCATTAGTCGATCCACTACCACCCATATAGCGTCAAAAATCCTGATAGGTCTCAACCCTGTAACAAAGTCCATGAAGATGTCCTCCCACTTCCACTACCGCATTGACAGTGGGTAGAGCTCTCGTCCGGTCCTACAATGCTTAATCTTGACCTGCTGGCATGTCACACACTAGGCTACATACCTATCTCAATCTTGACCTGCTAGCATGTAGCACCAGGGTGTACTGAATATGATGTAGCATGAGCCCAATATCCTCTCTCTCTTTCAACTCATTGTCAAATGGCACACATATACGCCCTAGCGTCTCATCACTCTATCGGGACCTACGGCAAGCTACGATGCCTCACCTCGAGACATTCTATCTCGGATCCTAGAAAATGTCGGATCTCACCCAACAAGTCAGATAATAACTCCATGGTGTACAAGTGATTGCTCAAACCCGAAAACTGAATCCCAACCTCTAACCGGGCTAGATCCCTTTGTAGCTGAGGTTGTGCAGTCAAACTAGTGTCTTCCAGCCGGGCTAGTAATTCCATAGTGTACAGGGGTCTTCCCGCTAAGCACATTGACGACTACATTCACCTTTCTCGGGTGATATATGATCTAAAGGTCAATGTCCTTGATCAACTCTAACTATCTCCTCTAGCGGTTATTCAATTCCCGGTGGATAAATATGTACTTCAGACTCTTATGGTCTGTAAAGATCTAACATGTCACCCCATAAAGGTAGTGGCACCAGATCTTGAGATCATGAACTACTGAAGTTAACTCTAGGTCATGAGGCACATACCAATTTCGACTACGTACCCTCCTAAGAGGTATGAAAGGGCCTCTATGAGAGTTAAATAAGCGCCATTTCTCTCATAAATCTGAGAGAGTGAAGCGAGCCAATGAGGAGTATAGCCAAGCCTTTGAGAATATGAAACTAGAGCCTACTTCCCAAGCGAAGCGAGACACGATGGTAGACGCGAAGAAGAGTGCCGAGAGACTAGGAGAGGTTGAATTTGCCCAACAAGCCAAGGCCAAGTTCTTGCTCTTGAGTGATGATCACCCCACAAGATACTTTCATGGCCTAAGGAAGGCTAATGGATCACGAGGACATTTAGTCTTAGTCATATTGCCTAATGGCACAACCGTGATGTCAAGTGAGGAGGTTGTGGAGGAGTTTGTTCGATATTATAAAGGGTTATTTGGCACTGGGACTGAGGTAGGAATCAATAATTCAATAATAATATACTAAAGTAGAGTTCACTTGAGCTGACATGACACTCCCTCGTGCAAGGATTTTGAAATCGAGCTCTCTCATTAAAGCTAGAAACCCCACTTTTCTTAATTACCAAATTGATTTTTTATAACAACCGTATTAATCACAACCGAATACGATCTTATCAAATCACAACCGATTTTCTTATCTAACAACCGTATCAATCACAACAGATTTAAAAAAAAACAATCCGTTAAGAATATAGATCGATCTTATCAACTTTAATTGTAACTACCAAATCAATTTTAACCGAATACGTTTTATTTATATATTAAATTAAAAAACATTACAATATTCGATCTTATCAAATCACAACAGAGTACGATTTATTTTTATTTTAATTTAAAATAGTTTTAATAACTACCTTATCAATCGATTTTTTATAATAAAAATATAATTGTCAAATTAATCTTATCGAAAAAATTGATCTTATCCATCTATATTTATTAAAACTGCACGCCAATTTTAAAATTTTATTGATTTAATAATATTTTTATTATTTTTTAATCAGATTAAGTGAGAATTGTTATATATATTGCATCCGTTTTAGTCAAAATCCACTCAATTTACTATTGTGGAACGAGATTGAATAACTCATTCAGGTATTACTTTCGCTTCTGAATTATGTGTTCGGCTTTAATTAATAATGCAAGTCATCCTTTTTGATGAATTTTGTTTCTTGACTTACTTCTAATATCTATCGTTGGTCGCTTCTAATTTCTATGGTGCCTTGCATAGCTCATTGTCGTCCGTCGTATTGAATCACAACCGCATATTCTCCATCATTTCTAGGTATCACTTCTAATTTCTAGGTTAATAGGCTATTTGAGATTATGTTTTAGTAACTAGGCTTTTTTTTATTTTTGATTAAGTAAATGTACCCCAAAAGCCCAAACTCTTTCTTTTTTACTGTGGAAACCCTAACGCACCTACTCTCGCTTCTTATTCTCCTTTGCCTTCTTCAAACACCGTCCCTCTCCTTCTCTCCTTCAATCACCATTCCCACCGTCTCTTGCTTTCCAACTCTCTACTACCCTCACCGTCCCCTGTATTCTCGTCTCTGTTGCAAAACCTCTTATCCCAATTCCGACTGCTACCGCATGTACCACCACAACTTGGAGCTCTTCACCTTGTTCCAGATCCCGCTTTACTTGGCTTGACTTGGTCCAGATCTACTACTCAGTGTTGCCTGTTTAGTCGCCATGGCTCAATTTGGTCCAGATCCCGCTTTGTTTGGCTCGACTTGGTCCAGATCTACAAAAAAGATAACGCCATTAAGTTCCTTCTCCCCTGGTTCGGTAAGCATTACAAATGATTTTGATGTTCAATCCAGCTCCTCGATAAGGAATGTGAGGACGGTGAAGAGGATCTAGATTTTAAAGCCCCGGATCATGGATTTGTGAGCTTTTTGTGAATCCCTTCTCCCCTCCCTCATTTGTAGATTATAAACGGATCTTCCATAACTAAACCCACGTTCTGGTTTTGACAGGCTATAGTAACTCCACTAGCTTTGTCTTTAGATTTTCAACCTGAGATTCAGTCAATAGTGGAAGACTGGTTTTCTGTCGCTTTATCCGGTGAGGCTTGAACCTTTCGTCTTGCACCGTGTGTTTGGGGCTCCTTTGTTGTGCAAAATATTGTTGTGTATGTGTAATGTACTTTGAACGGTGACCAGGTTACCTTTTAACATAGCTTGAATGCTGTTAATAACAGGTTGAGATGAATGTTCATCATGGAATTCCAGTAAGCAACTACACCGATGCATAAGCTTGTATATACCCTAACTACGCCGTTGCATAAGCTTGTATATACCAAGGCAATACTATACAGTGTCAATGGCGGTTTTTTCGGAGATCAATCTCGTCTTGAAATGAGATTGAAAATGAGAGTATTTTTATTGTAACTTCCGGTATGTAAATTCTGGTATGTGATTATAAAAAGATAAAAAGAAAACAAAAAAAAATTATGTTATGTGTTTCTGGTATGAATTTTTATAACAGAAACTCATAACAGAAAATTATAAAAAATAAAAAAGGAACAAAAAACAAAAAAAAATTTCATGATAGTTTCTGGTATGTATGAAACTTTTGGTATAAAAAAAATTCTCGTATGTAAAATTCTGGTATGTGAAAAATTCTAGTATGTGAAAAATTCTGGTATGTGAAAATTTCTGGTATTTGAAAAATTTTGGTATGTGAAAAAATTCTGGTATGTGAAAAATTTTGGTACGAGAAATTCTGGTATGATAATTTCTGGTACTAGCAGCAATACTAAAAAAAATATGGTATGTAAAATTCTGGTATGTGAAAAATTCCGGTATGTGAAAAAAATCCGGTATGTGAAATTCTGGTATATAAAATTCTGGTATGTGAAAAATTCTAGTAGGTGAAAATTCTGGTATGTGAAGAATTCTTCATTCCAGAAAATAAAAAAATAAAGAAAATAAAAAAGATAAAAAAAATAATAAAAGAAAAGAAAATAAAAAAATAAATTCAGTTTTTAAAAATTAAAACTTACACTTAAATAACAAATAACAAAAAAAAAATTTAGATAGAAGGGTTAATTAGTTTTACGTACCATTAAATGAAAATGGTAAAAAATATGGGGTATAATTTTTTTAACAAAACCAAAAACAATTGGAAACTAATTATTTCAAAAACATTGTTCCTAAATTTCTTTCGGAAAATTTTGAATAAAATTGCAAACTAATTATTTGTTTCAAAATATGTTTTGATTTATTTAATTTGATTTCAAGAAAATACTGTTTTGAAAAAACAATTGGAAACAATTTCTCTTCATTTCTTTTTGAAATTCAAAGATAATTCTGTTTATTTTTCTTTATTGATTTTTTTTCGAAATTATTAAAAGTAAGTCAATATTTTATTTCTCTTTATTTCGATTTGAAGATAATATTGTTTTAAGAAAATTAAAATTTTTTATTTCTCTTTGTTTCTGTAATTCAAAACTTTCAATTAAATTCCTATTTTATTTAATCCGAAAATTTTGATCAAGGTTTTGTTTCCAAACTAGTTTAGTGTCCACACCTTGTGCGGGATTGTCTAAATAAAAAATATTGTATTTTCACTTTCATGTATCATATATTTGATATCAATCTATAATAAAAATTATTTTTATTAATTAATATGGCTAACATGTGAGAATTCATTTTTTTAAAATAAATAAAAGAACATAATTAAAATTCTATTACTGTAATAGCTAGGATTTCCGAATTCTAATTAATGTTGATTAACTAGGATTTCCGAATTATAATTAATGTTGATTAACTTAATCGTTGATAGTAATTGACATATAACTTGCGAAGATTTCGCAAGTGATGAGTAAGAGTCCCACCGTTATGTTCCTGGCGTAATTTTGGACGTTTGGGGAAATTTTTACTTTTTCCCCCGGATAATTATTTTTACCCTCTGGTGTTATTTGGAGCATTTGGGAGCTCCAATTAATAAAAATGCAGTTGAGAGAAATGATCAGGACATCGGATATGTCCTAGATATGAAATAACATGGAGAGGCAAAACGGCCAAAAGAGTCGCTATTTCGTTTCTTAACGGCTAAGAAAGACGGCTTAGGACTACACGTTTTCCGAGGCAGTTGTGGAATAATTATCCCTACAATATTCCAGATTTATTATTCCAATCTCGAGAAGTTTGGAGAAGGAGGTTCGACCCGCCTTTGGATCGGTTAATGGATAATTATCGACTTTACTAAAGGATAATTATTGTCTTCACTATAAATAGCGGAAAATCCTTTATTAATTCATTTCCTTTCACGTTTTCTCGTAAAAGCTCTGATTACTCTCAACCTTCAAACTCAGATCTACTCTCCGTTTTTAATCCGATTTCAATTCCGTTTGAGTTTCTAGATTCCTCTCTTCATTCTCTTCATATCGGTACCGAGTTTTTGCATTTCCGAGTATATGGAGGGTTGGTCGAGCATATATGTCACCAGGACGGTTCCGTCGCTCAGATTCCGGTGAATTTGATGTTGTCCATGCGTAGCCTGCGTCGCTGTGTTTCCGAATCTTCTTTCAGATCGTCAATCGGGTTAGTAACGAATAAGTTATGAATTTATTCGTTTTCCGTACTGCGAGTTGGCCTAAATTGACTTTAGGCTTGTCAAAATGGATAATTAGAAATTCCATTATGGTCGTTATATTATTCTGGTGATTATGGGTAGTTTGTTTGATGAAATCTGATGACAGGTGGGTTTAGAAATTGCCTGCGGGCAAAACGTTATTCTGGCGAAATCTAATTAATTAATTAAAGGTTAATTAATTAAATTAGGATTAAAATTGAGATTGAGGAATGTTATTAGATACTACCTTGAGATTTGAGGAATTGTGAGTTATGCTGAGATATTGAGGTTTAGTTGGTTGTGAGGCTCACAGATTAAGTATGATCCTTATGGATCCCTTTGGGTCTAGGTGTGATCCCTTTGATGAATAGAGGTTGATATATCTCTTTATGTCTTTTTATAGGCCGTGTTGCCCCTCCAGTGTAGAGGTGATCGTGGTTGTTTTTGTACGAGGTTGAGGTAAGTCCGTAGGACTTACTTAGCTACCATCCCTATATTGGGTGTTTGCATGAGTGGTGTGTGCTTTATATGTTTGCTATGATAGCATGAGTTGTCGTTTTTATCGACCTATGTTCTATTGACTGCCCCACTGCGTGGCTGTGATAACCTTTCCCTTTCATCCCGCCGTGGAGTCTGGGAGGTTCTCTGATGTCAGGCCAGACTGGTTTACAGGAAGGGCGCAATCCACTCCCATAGGGTACACGGATTGTGTGACCGATACTCGTACAGCTGGACATTGTACTCAGAGGCGGGGATGTATCGGTCCTCGTGTCACATACTTTCATCTATCTATATATATACGGTTTTTGAGTGAATGGTTATTATATAAAGATAATAAATGGGTAAATGTGTGATAGCATGCTGAGGTGTTTATCTTTCTTGATTGTGCTTGTGCTTATGCATTACCTCATATATGTATGGTTAGCTAACGGTTTCATACCGTGTTGTAGATGTTTACAAGTTAGGCGCTACTGGGTGATCTGACAGGGTGACAGGCCGAGGACTCTCGTACATTAGGTGGTTGGTTTGGGGTTGTTGTGTTTCCCCTCCTGCGTGAGGATGATCTTTTGTACCTCCTGTGTGAGGATGTCGTTTTATATACTCGGCTATGTTGTTGTTTACTTTGAGTCGTACAGTTTATACTGTTTTATGTATTTGTTTTATATCTATCAGTGCCTTGTTGTAAGGTCCAGTGAACTTGTTGTCAGGCTAGGGTCAGGATCCATTGTGAGATCCTAGCCCAATGTGACATCCCGAGTCCCGCGGATTCGGGGTGTTACAGAGTTGTGATAGCATGCTGAGGTGTTTATCTTTCTTGATTGTGCTTGTGCTTATGCATTACCTCATATATGTATGGTTAGCTAACGGTTTCATACCGTGTTGTAGATGTTTACAAGTTAGGCGCTACTGGGTGATCTGGCAGGGTGACAGGCCGAGGACTCTCGTACATTAGGTGGTTGGTTTGGGGTTGTTGTATTTCCCCTCCTGCGTGAGGATGATCTTTTGTACCTCCTGTGTGAGGATGTCGTTTTATATACTCGGCTATGTTGTTGTTTACTTTGAGTCGTACAGTTTATACTGTTTTATGTATTTGTTTTATATCTGTCAGTGCCTTGTTGTAAGGTCCAGTGAACTTGTTGTCAGGCTAGGGTCAGGATCCATTGTGAGATCCTAGCCCAATGTGACATCCCGAGTCCCGCGGATTCGGGGTGTTACAGAGTTGTGATAGCATGCTGAGGTGTTTATCTTTCTTGATTGTGCTTGTGCTTATGCATTACCTCATATATGTATGGTTAGCTAACGGTTTCATACCGTGTTGTAGATGTTTACAAGTTAGGCGCTACTGGGTGATCTGGCAGGGTGACAGGCCGAGGACTCTCGTACATTAGGTGGCTGGTTTGGGGTTGTTGTGTTTCCCCTCCTGGGTGAGGATGATCTTTTGTACCTCATGTGTGAGGATGTCGTTTTATATACTCGGCTATGTTGTTGTTTACTTTGAGTCGTACAGTTTATACTGTTTTATGTATTTGTTTTATATCTGTCAGTGCCTTGTTGTAAGGTCCAGTGAACTTGTTGTCAGGCTAGGGTCAGGATCCATTGTGAGATCCTAGCCCAATGTGACATCCCGAGTCCCGCGGATTCGGGGTGTTACAGAGTTGGTATCAGAGCCAGGTTGACAACAATGGCACTTGCTACCTGCAATGAGGTTTGATAGGTAAAATAAACAGAGCCCACATGGGATCTGACTTTTTCAAAGGTTTTGGTTTTAAGTGTGGTTTTGGGATAGAATGTACGAGAAGTCGTCACCTCTGTCATGGATCTTTGCAGCGTAGATATGTATATATATATATATCTGTGTGTACTATGGATTATGTGGATGTATTATATACATATCGATACCTATGGCATATATATAGCCTTATAAGATTAGGTGCGTATATCCTACAGATGACTCAAACTAGAGCAATATCTGTAGTGGGATGAGGTAGGGGTACACCCCCTCTTCCTCCAGTGGTGATAAGTCAGGGACCAATTTCCGCTGTTGTTTCGCCTATGGCAGAGAACGAGTTTGAAGAGGCTGATTGTGTCTCCATGAGTAGATCCTAGTTTCAAGAATATATGTAACAAGTATATGAAGCGGTGATAGCGGGTAGATCCACACCGGATTTACCAACAATTATGAGATCAACTGAAGCTTCTAGATCCGGAAAGAAGCAATGGACTGAATCAGTTACTGGAGAAGCAAAGATGATGAATGGGGAACCAAGTCCGATATCAGGACAATCTAGTGATCCTTTGGCCATGAAGATGACTGGCAAGGAACTACAGTGTTTTAATTGCGTGGAAGTTGGGACACTAGCGAGCTGTGTGCCCAAAGGCTCCCATCATATGCTTTACGTGTGGTAAAGCAGGGCATAGAGCGAAGTTTTATCGACAGGGCAAGGCATTGCCTTTACAGGTTCCCTTAAAGAGTGAGATCATTCCAGGTGGACGACGAAGGTCGAGTTACCCTTCAGTTGCACAGGTTGCAAGGATGGGATGATTATGTTTTAGTTGTGGCTATCCAGATCATTTGCGTTTTGTGTGCCCTTTTGCACTGATAGCTTGTTTCACTTGTGGTGAGCTAGGCCATTTGGCCCTTTCTGTCAGCACGGTGGTGTTTCTTCCCAGCAAGACCTTCCTCTTTCCGGTGCAGAAAGAGTGGAAGTGGAGGCTATAGTAATGGCCTCAGTGATACCTGAGGAGCATAGATCAGAGATCAAGTGATGATATGTAGTGGAGCTACGGGAGTTAGCTGTTATAGGTACCATTTTCGTTAATGGTTTACCTGGTGGAGTTTTGCTTGTTGTGAGTGCTATGCACTTCATGTCTTTCGATGCATGCGTTTATGGTTGAATTTTGGTATATAGTGGAAGGTGGATTTTCCTTTACAGGATTACCTTTATGGGTCTGAGATACCCGTGAGATATGTGTTTGTTCCCTTGTTCTGGGACTTGTGTATGGTTGCAGACTTCTTTGTCATGTCTAGGTGCATGAGGAAGTCATTATGTGTATGGTTTGGATGAATAGATATCATGTGGTGTTAGCTTTTAATAGTAAGACTATTATAGTCTTTACTGAGTTGAGTTAAATAGAGGTCTTCTGAGGTTGAGACCTTTGAAGAGACGGGTTTGTCATCAGGACTGTACGAGCAGCGAGCTGATAACATAGGGATGTGACGCCTTCTAGTGTTATACCATGAAGGAGCGAGATAGTCCAACATTGGAAGGTATTCCAATTGTTCATGAGTTTATAGACGTGTTACTGAACCGTCTAGTTGCCACCTCAGCGGAGTGTGGACATTGTTATCGAGTTGAAGTATGATACAAGATTGAATGGGAAAGCCACACTATACAGTGCTTGTTGAGATATTGTACTGATAACTTAAAAAGTTGACTGAAACGGGCTTCTTTTACCCTAGTGGGTTCCATGTTCCGTATTGACGACCTGATAAGTTAGCTTCAAGAAGCAATTGTGTTTTCATGATTCCTTTGTGCTCAAGATATCCCTAGTCATGGATGAGAGAGCAACATGTGTATGAGATAACATCCCATACCCGTTATGGACACTACGAGTTTGTAGTGATGTCATTTGGGTTGACGAATGTTTTAGTAGTTTTTATGGAGTTGATGAACAATATCTTCATCGACTTCCTTGATTAGTTGGTGGTGGACTTCAAGGATGACATGTCGGTATACTCTCATAGCAGAGAGTAGTAGACCGATCGTCTGAGGACCGTTTTGTAGATTTCGAGAGATAGAGGGTTGTATGCTACGCGCTCTAAGTGTAAGTTGAGATGTCAGTGGTAGCCTTTTTAGGCCATGTTGTCTCCGCCAGTGGGATCATGGTTGACCTGGCGAGAATTAAGTATGTTGTAACATGGGAGATACTGATGAACATTAAGGAATACGTAGTTTTCTCGGCTCAACCGATTGCTACCAATGCTTTGACAAAGGATTTTATATGATTACGTTGCGAGTCTTTTGAGAAGACCACCATAACTACGTGATGAAAGCAGTGTGTCTATGTTCTGAAGAGTTGAGGAGGCATTTGACCTCTGCTTCCATTCTGTTGTAGTTAGAAGATTTTTGAGATCCCGTGATTTACGGTGATACATCCCAGCTAAGTCTGAGATGTGTATTACTACAGAGGAGTAGGGTTATTGATATGTGTATTTACAGCTGAGAACGTATGATGAGAACTACCCGATTCATGATTTAGAGTTAGTAGTGGTAGTTAAGCCTTTAAGTTTTGAAGACCGTACCGGTGTGACCTTCATGTCAGATTTCTATAGATCATAGAAATCTGAAGTATATTTTATGCAACAGGGGTTGAATAACCGCTAGTGTTAAGAGCTTAAGTTGATCAAGACTTTGACCTGGAGGTTCCAATCATTCCGAGAAGTTGAACGTTGTCACCGACAACTGGAACGAAAAGACGCTCCAAGAGAAGATGATTGTGAGACAGATAGTTCAGCTTTAGCTTCAGAGAAATCTAGCTTGGCTAGAGTTGGACAATCAGTGTCTTGATGAGGATACCCAGTTATACCTCAGAGGTTCTACTTGGTCTGTTGGATGAGGTCCAACAAAAGCAAGAGACCTACCCGGCCTTGACAAGGTTTAGAGAAAGGATGTCTCGTACTGAGGCACCATAGTTCTCCATGGGAGTAGATGAACTGATGAAGAGTCATGACCGCTTTTGTGTACCTGCTGATGAAGATGGAGACATAGAATATTACGGTATACCCACTGTACGCCTTATTCAGTACATTCAGGTACGAGTAAGATGTACCACGAGATGAGACGATTATATTGTATGAAGCCGATATAACCTGATTTGTGATACAGTGTGCGACCTGTAAGCAAGTCTAGATAGAGTATTTCCGATCTAGAGATAAGCCCCACCCACTACCAGTGTAGTAGTAGAATTTGGGAGGACATCTCTATGGACTTTTTTTTATGGGATTGTGACCCAGTAGAAGATTTATGTTATCTGGATTGTTGGTAACAAATTAATGAAACCGGCACGTTTCATTTCTATCAGAAGGACGTGGCTAGTGAATGAATTGGCTGAGGAGTACACTAGACAGATAGTGAGACTCCATGGTATACCGAGAACGATCATTTCTGATCGAGATGGATGTTTTTACTTTGAGATTTTAGGCAGCAGATTCAGACTGCTTTGGGGACGAGTCTGTACCTCATGACTACACTTCACCCCCTAACAGATGGTCAGTTAGAGAGGATCATCTAGATCTTAAAGGTCTATTATAAGTTGTAAGTTGAATGGGAAACGTGGATGGTTATATTACCTTCCATTAATGAGTTTATTATATAACAATGAAGGACGTGCATCTTTCTGGGATGGCCCTATGAGGCAATATATATAGACATAGATGTCGTATATCCTTATGCTAGAAGTGATCTAGCAGTAGTAGTGTTATAACACCTGACCAGATTCAGGATTTTATAGTTCAAGTAACGTTGATTGAAAAAAAAATGCTGGTTTTACAAAGTCGCCAGATATTATATGTAGACAAGAGGCGTTAACCTCTAAAGTTCAAGTGAGAGTTCATGTCCGGCTGGAGGTATCTAAGCTGTGAGACGTTAGTTGTGTATTATGGAAAGGGGAACTGAGTTTCCAATATGTCGGTTACTTGAGATCTTGATCAGTTTTGTGAAGGCAACATGATGTTTAGCTTTCACTCTAAAGTTGGTGGATGTTCACCCAGTGTTCCTGTGTCTCAACTGAGGAAGTATATACCAGGTTGGAAACACCTTGTGAGTTATAATGATCTAGTGGTTAAGTTGAACCACATCGTTGTTGAGCATCTGATTACATTCTTGGAATAAGATATGAAACGCTTGCATTCGAAAGACATTCCCATATTGAGGATATTATGGTCGAGATGAAGACCTGAAGAGGCTATGTGAGAGACTGAGGATAGTGTCCTGAGGAACTATCGAGAGTATATGTTGGGACAGACCCATTTGTGGGAGCACGAGTAGATCTTAGTGCTATCTTGATGAATGTTGTGCTTATGTGCTTATATGCCTTGATGTGTTATTCCATGCTAGTTGTGATGTGATTTATGATCTTAGTAGATCTTGATGTGCTAGCGTGATGTATGTTATAGCTGGAGATGATTACTTCCTCCACGCTACCCGACTATGATTATATTTATAGCTGGAGATGGTTCTTTCCTCCATGCTATTTGAGTGGGATTAGGATTCAGCTAGAGATGGTTCTTTCCTCCATGCTACCTTGATGGACATAGTTCAGTGGAGATGTGATTCCTCCATGCGATATATATGTTTATGGGTTGGCTAGAGACGTATTTCCTCTATGCATGTGATATGTTTTGGCTAGAGATGTGCTTCCTCTATGCCTTGTGATGTGGTATGGCGAGAGACGTGATTCCTCTACGCCTTTGGGTAGCGCTATGGCCCTTTTCCCTGGAGATGATGATTCCTCCATGTTTATACTTGAGGTTATAGATTGTTATAGGTTGTGATCTTTTGAACGGAGATGTGATACCTCCGATAGAAAGAGTGAGAGTTATACCTCGTCGTATGGGTCCGAGAGGATTTGGGAATTGTTCAAGTTTCGGGACGAAACTTTTTTTTAGGGGTGTGTGATGTAATAGCTAGGATTTCCGAATTCTAATTAATGTTGATTAACTAGGATTTCCGAATTATAATTAATGTTGATTAACTTAATCGTTGATAGTAATTGACATATAACTTGCGAAGATTTCGCAAGTGATGAGTAAGAGTCCCACCGTTATGTTCCTGGCGTAATTTTGGACGTTTGGGGAAATTTTTACTTTTTCCCCCGGATAATTATTTTTACCCTCTGGTGTTATTTGGAGCATTTGGGAGCTCCAATTAATAAAAATGCAGTTGAGAGAAATGATCAGGACATCGGATATGTCCTAGATATGAAATAACATGGAGAGGCAAAACGGCCAAAAGAGTCGCTATTTCGTTTCTTAACGGCTAAGAAAGACGGCTTAGGAATACACGTTTTCCGAGACAATTGTGGAATAATTATCCCTACAATATTCCAGATTTATTATTCCAATCTCGAGAAGTTTGGAGAAGGAGGTTCGACCCGCCTTTGAATCGGTTAATGGATAATTATCGACTTTACTAAAGGATAATTATTGTCTTCACTATAAATAGCGGAAAATCCTTTATTAATTCATTTCCTTTCACGTTTTCTCGTAAAAGCTCTGATTTCTCTCAACCTTCAAACTCAGATCTACTCTCCGTTTTTAATCCGATTTCAATTCCGTTTGAGTTTCTAGATTCCTCTCTTCATTCTCTTCATATCGGTACCGAGTTTTTGCATTTCCGAGTATATGGAGGGTTGGTCGAGCATATATGTCACCAGGACGGTTCCGTCGCTAAGATTCCGGTGAATTTGATGTTGTCCATGCGTAGCCTGCGTCGCTGTGTTTCCGAATCTTCTTTCAGATCGTCAATCGGGTTAGTAACGAATAAGTTATGAATTTATTCGTTTTCCGTACTGCGAGTTGGCCTAAATTGACTTTAGGCTTGTCAAAATGGATAATTAGAAATTCCATTATGGTCGTTATATTATTCTGGTGATTATGGGTAGTTTGTTTGATGAAATCTGATGACAGGTGGGTTTAGAAATTGCCTGCGGGCAAAACGTTATTCTGGCGAAATCTAATTAATTAATTAAAGGTTAATTAATTAAATTAGGATTAAAATTGAGATTGAGGAATGTTATTAGATACTACCTTGAGATTTGAGGAATTGTGAGTTATGCTGAGATATTGAGGTTTAGTTGGTTGTGAGGCTCACAGATTAAGTATGATCCTTATGGATCCCTTTGGGTCTAGGTGTGATCCCTTTGATGAATAGAGGTTGATATATCTCTTTATGCCTTTTTATAGGCCGTGTTGCCCCTCCAGTGTAGAGGTGATCGTGGTTGTTTTTGTACGAGGTTGAGGTAAGTCCGTAGGACTTACTTAGCTACCATCCCTATATTGGGTGTTTGCATGAGTGGTGTGTGCTTTATATGTTTGCTATGATAGCATGAGTTGTCGTTTTTATCGACCTATGTTCTATTGACTGCCCCACTGCGTGGCTGTGATAACCTTTCCCTTTCATCCCGCCGTGGAGTCTGGGAGGTTCTCTGATGTCAGGCCAGACTGGTTTACAGGAAGGGCGCAATCCACTCCCATAGGGTACACGGATTGTGTGACCGATACTCGTACAGCTGGACATTGTACTCAGAGGCGGGGATGTATCGGTCCTCGTGTCACATACTTTCATCTATCTATATATATACGGTTTTTGAGTGAATGGTTATTATATAAAGATAATAAATGGGTAAATGTGTGATAGCATGCTGAGGTGTTTATCTTTCTTGATTGTGCTTGTGCTTATGCATTACCTCATATATGTATGGTTAGCTAACGGTTTCATACCGTGTTGTAGATGTTTACAAGTTAGGCGCTACTGGGTGATCTGGCAGGGTGACAGGCCGAGGACTCTCGTACATTAGGTGGTTGGTTTGGGGTTGTTGTGTTTCCCCTCCTGCGTGAGGATGATCTTTTGTACCTCCTGTGTGAGGATGTCGTTTTATATACTCGGCTATGTTGTTGTTTACTTTGAGTCGTACAGTTTATACTGTTTTATGTATTTGTTTTATATATGTCAGTTCCTTGTTGTAAGGTCCAGTGAACTTGTTGTCAGGCTAGGGTCAGGATCCATTGTGAGATCCTAGCCCAATGTGACATCCCGAGTCCCGCGGATTCGGGGTGTTACAATTACAAAGATTATTATTCGAGTATTATATTTATACCTTAATATATTATAACTTTTACTTAGATTTAGATAGAGGAGCAAAATTTGATTTAGTTTTAAATTAAACAAATGTGTCAAATCTTGTTAGAAGATTTGTGTTAGATTTTCTCAACAAATCGAGTTAGAATAGATTGGTAGATAAGTAGATTTATTTTGATTGGTAGATAAGTAGATTTATTTTTTCTATTTATTTTAATAAAATTAACGTGGCATGATGACTGTTTACAAATTCGAATAAAATTTTTTTTTATAAAATAATTAATGACAAATCTGTAAATAAATTGAAAAAATGTTGATGTGGACGGCCTTAGAGTTTGACATGTGGACAAAATGGGTGCTGCTTTAGTAGTATATATAGATAGATTTGTTTCGAACCATTTGTTCATATATTTATTACGAAAAATTTGGAAAAAATATCTTACTAAAAATTTGTTTTGATTTATTTCGATTTGATTCGAATATTTTGTTTCGAAATATTTGTGACTAGATGTGTTTAAAAAATTTGTTTCCAAAAAATTGGAATAATATAACTTAAAAAATTTCGAAAAATATATTATCTAAATAATATAGTTTTAAAAGTAACCGGATTTTATTTTGAAAAAGTTGTTTCCAGATCTTAAAATTTTGAATCAAAAAAATTGTTTCCAAATTTTGTTTCGATTTATTTTGATTTTGTTCCTAAATTGTTTCCAAATTTTGTTTCGAAAAAACTGTTTCCAGATTTTGTTTTGATTGGAAAATTTAGTTTCGAAATTTTTTTGGATCTATACTATTTAATCTATTTGTAAGTAAATATTTTTTTTATTTGTTTTTGAGTTTATACTATTTAATCTATTTTGTACTAATAATTAGATTAGTATAATTTTGTTTCGAAAAAATTGTTTCCAGATGATTAAATTTTGTTTCTAGATGATAAAATTTTGGTGAAATTAAAAACTAGATTTTGCTTGGTGTGACAATAAAAACACAGGTATATGAGAAGCTAAGAAGCCTTTTGGTTATTACTCTTATCTAGAGTTTTTTTTTACCTAAAATGTATCACTTCAATGATTTTTTAACTCTCTTTTGTAGGTTGGTGCAGGTTTGAAAAAAAAAAAAAATCACCACTCAACTTTTTTAACTCTCTTTTGTAGGTTGGTGCATGTTTTTGCAAACAAGGCCCACTTTAAAAGGTATGGCAACAACTCTTTCTTCCTTTTTTTAATATTTATTTTGATTTTATCTTCATTTTTTTATAATGTAACCGTTTAAGCTATAACGGTTATATTTTTCAAAAATAAGGTTTTTTTTTAAAAAAAAAACATTATACCAATGTTCATATTTTCCCCCCTTTATATATAGACACCCATTTTGACGTATTTTGACACATTTCAAAAAACCTCATTTCTCTTATTCGTGTCTTCAAAATCATAAGAAATTGTGTTCTTTTGTTCAATTTTTGGAAAATATGGATCCAAATAATCCTCATCGGCCTTGGATAAATTTCAACGATTTCGATCCTTCTATTATCAATCATCCTCAATTTTCTTAGTTTCTTTCAAATTTAGGAGGATTTTTTCCGCCACAACAACCAATGCCACAAGCAATGACTCAACCAGCTTACCAAAATTTTTTCCCTAAGTCTCAAAATTATGAGAACTCTCCACAAGTTTTTCAAGGAAGCAATAACCAGACGATTAGTGATGAAGAAGATATTGTTCTAGAGACACAACATATGTAACGCCCCAAAATTTTGGCGCGTTTTCATTTTTATTTTTATTTTTATTTTTTTCGACTTCTATCGATATTTTATTAGATTGAATATTTTATTATAGTATTTTAAGACGTAAAATATGTTTCCCGAGTATATTCATATTTTGGATACCGTATGGCTATTATTTTATGAAAGAATTCGAAAAGAATTTTTCGATTCAATAATACCGTTCAGAATGCTTTTGATCGAGTGCATTCTATTATTTTTTTTATTTTATTTTACTTTATTTTATTTATATTTTTTCTTTCTTCCCTTCCCCAGCGTGATGATAGTTGTGCTCTAATACACGTCTTCGACTCTTTGTGAACCTACGACCCCAACTCCTTGTTTCCCTCACCTTCCCTCTCTCGTTTCCTTGCCTCACACCCCCTGCTACTCTCATCCTCAGCTCTCAACCTCATGTGAGCCTTCAGCAACTCCTCTCTTCCCTTCTCATCACTCCACGCGTGAGCAGCTTCCTCTCTCTCACTCTCGAAGACTTTTCCGTCGCCTGGAGCTGCAATTGCCGGACGGCCCCACCTCGCCTTGGCTTAGACCCGCCGACGCCAGAGAAGGGCCATTGCAGCCTCCCCCTTTCACGCTCTGCCGGAGAAGCCGTTCCTCCGCCTCCCTGTTGTTCCCCATCGAGCCTCTGTGGCACCTCCACGAGAAACCCAGGAGAGGAATTGCCGCCCTCTCTGCGCCACTTCCGTCTCGCCGCCGGAGAAAAGGCCCAGAAGGCCGCTGAGAAGCATTCCAATCGGGCCGTTGACCCCCTCTGCCGTCTCGCCGCCAGGGATAGCCGAATCCACTCTCCCTTTCCAACTAGTGGTCGCCACCGACCGAAAACCTTGGAGTTCGGCCGCCATCGATGATCTGCTTCGCCTCGCCCGCCCTAGCGCCAAGACTTGGAGCCGCCGCCAAGGACGCTGCCAGAGCTGGGTGCTGCGCCCTTTCTCTTCTCCAACCTTCACTCCAGCGGGAAGAAAACCCTTTAGGGTATTTGCAATTCGGGCCCCCTTGATTTTGTGATAATTGTAGAATGTACCCACATCTTTATAATTTCGGTTTTGACCCACAATTTTGGAAGTTTGCATTTATACCCTCTACAAAATTTATTTAAAGAAAAGACCCAAGTTTCTGAAATTAATACTATTGCCCACTGCAGGATTATTTACTTATTATGGACCAAGGTTTTCTTCTTAAAATATGATCAAAGTTATGGAATTGCTCACCTTTGCCCTAAAAATGCATTTGTCAATTTCAATCTCGGATTTCAATTACGGGATTATTCTTATCGTTGGTATATATTATGTGGTATGCCCAAATTTAGCGTTATGCTAAATTTGCTTAACTTTGGTTTTACGTCCGGAAGCGTCCCGATAAAGGCCTAAAGGGTCCAAGTTCGATATCCGTCTTTTGACATCATGTGAGTTACCTTCTCCCTCGATCTAGTTATGTTTAGCATTAGTATCATGCTAGGTTCGATCTAGCATAACTTAGTGGAAATGCCAAGTAGTGGCTTTGGACCTTAGGTGAGTGTTTGAGGATTTTTAAAATGCCTTAAGACTCGAGGTGTTGATGTTATCTTGTGAGGATTGTAGGGCATTGAGTGTTTGGTTGATCTTGTGAGCTTATGAGGATTGAGATTATGGTTGTATGATCTTGTTGAGATTGTGGAGACCAGAAAGAGAGTATCCTAGTGGTGTTGTGAGTTATGATCTTGCGAGATCCAAAGTTTTAGAAGTCTTAGGACTTCTAGCTTCTATTGAGTGTGATGTGAGCACGAGGGATTTTAGGAAGCAGTCCTAGAATTGAGAGCCAAATGGTCTTGCGTAGATCATTTGTATAGAAGTCTAAGACTTCTATTGTGAGTGGGTTGTTGTTGATATAGTTATCTTCTTGTGAGCAGGTTATGGGCTTCCTCCCCTAAGGAAGCAAGAGAGTTATGAGTTGAGTGTGGTGACGAGGTAAGTCTCCGGACTTACTTAGCTCGTATTCCTTGTATTAGCGTTGATGTGTGTTTGGTGGTGTGTGTTTATTCTTTATTGTTTATAACAACTAAACTGGAAATAGGACCACCGACCTTTATATTATTTGGCCCAAGTGTATGATAACGGGCGGTGACATCACTGCCTAGCTCTTGCGTAGAGCTAGGAGGTTCTTGGCGACTAGCCCGTGTGGTTAGACGGTCGGAGGCATCTGTACCGTTCCATACGGTAAGTGGGGACCGAGGCGAGTTTCGGGAGATTCTCGTGTCACAAAAGAAGTTGAATTAGAACGGGATATGACCTAATAATATAAAAAGATAATAAACCGGACTTGTGTGATTTGGTGTATATGGTGTATTATGTTATTTACTTGTGTTTGTGCCTTTCCCATTGATTCTAATGCTTCGAATATCAGCTAACGGTTTTATACCGATTGTTGTAGATTGCCTTGCAGGTTAGGAATGCGGCCGAGATATCCGGAAGAGTGGGCAGCCGGAGTTCCGTACATTTTAGGAGTGGGTTTTGGTTGGGGTCGTGTTGAGTTTTGTATTCATTATATATTGTATGGCGTTTGGTCTTTGGGTTGTATTTTCGGCTGAAGTCCTTTGTTGTATTCTTTCGGGTTTTTCTTTTCATTGCATAAAAATGTATTTCGGTTTTGGCCTTTATTTGTGCCTTGTTGCAAGATCCGGTGAAATTGTTGTCAAGCTAAGTGTCGGGACCCATTGTGAGGTCCCAACCCGTAGCGCTCTGATATCCCGCGGATTCGGGGTGTTACAACATATCCCTCTAGAATCAGCATTGCCACCTCCATTAGGCAACCACAATCATCCAATTCCGGTTACAACAAACAACCGTGATTGGTCTATCAAAGAAGAAGAAGCTCTAATTGAGGCCTACTTTACCAACTACAAAGACTCCATTATTGGCAAAGATAAGAAATTTGCTGATCTTTGGAGAGATATGCATCACTCATATGTAACGACTCGTCAACATCAACCACATGAGATTCCGGAGTAGAATAAGAACATGTTGGCGACTCATTGCAAAAGGATGAGTGCTGATTTACTCAATTTGGGCCGGTGCTTTGGAAGAAGCTGGTCGAATTACGGGAAGTGGGTACAATGAAGCTGATGTTACAAAAAATACCCATCAAATATTTCAAAGGTCTTGTCAAGGTGCACCAAGGAATTTTAAATATCAGAGTGCTTTGGAGATGGTGAACAAGTATCCAAACTAGAGAAAGTTCATGAGGTGGGGTTTGAATAAGGAAGAAAGGATGAAAGTTGATGTTGAACACAAGGCGAAAAATGATCTCTAATATAGCAGCGGTAGTGACAAGAGAAGTAGGGACGATGCTAGTGGTAACTTCGTATTTGGAGGTATTAGTCGTCCAGATGGTGTGAAGAACGCCAAGGCTAAGAGAAAAGGCAAAGGGATTGCAACAGAAGATTTATCCAAAATGGGTGAGCATGTTAAGGCTTACACTAATCAATGGGGTTTTGAGATAACTCTAAAATAAGAGAAATATGAGTTTGTGAGGCAGAAGGAAATGAGAAGACAAAGACAATTGGAATTAGAGGATGAAAATCTTCAACTTCAACGAGAGATAATGATGAATGAGAAGCATAAACGAAAATTTGATATGTTACAAGTGTTGTTGTCTAAGACATCACTGACCCCGAGAGAAGACAAGCTCAAGGAGAAACTACTCATGGATCTTAACGATTACATCTAATTTCTCTAAGTCAAGTTGAAGGAAAAACTGAAGAAGTCAGAAGAGTGATTTTAATTATTTCCTTAAGTTTAATTTGATGTTTGTTAAGTATTAGTCTTATTTTAAGTTTCTTTTAATTTGAAGTCTTTTTTTCAATGTCATGTTTGTGTTAGTGAATGATCAAATTTTCTTTTAATTTGAAGTCTTTTTTTCAATGTCATTTTTTTGTGTTAGTGAATGATCAAATCTATGTCACAATCATCTTACCACAATGAAATGTGTGTCAGTGAATGATCACATCTATGTCATAGTCATCTTATCACCATGAAATGTGTGTCAGTGAATGATCACATCTATGTCATAGTCAACTAATCACAATGACATGTGTGCAAGTGAATAATCACATCTATACTATAGTCATGACAAATAATGACATTGACCAAGAATCTCTTCATGACAAATAATGACATTGTATTGTCTTATCTAAATGTGTATGTTGATCAATTCATCCTATATAAGAGCACTATCTCAATGAGTTTTTCCAACAACAACTCAAAGCATCCATTGAAAGAACCCATCCACACAAAAAATGATATTATTTCGAAGAAGCTCTTCAAGCTCAAGTTCATCATCAAATAGTGATGAAGAAATCCCATAATTATTGACAACTTTGTCATTAATCGCTTACCATCTATATTGTCTCCACCACCGCCGCCTCAAACACAACCCGATAATAAAGATGTTGAAGTTGTGGTTCAAATGTATAGGAATCATGAAGAAGGGCATAATCAGTTGTTTAGAGACTACTTTGCGGATCTTGTGGTATACAATGAGAATCAATTTCGGAGGAGGTTTCGAATGAAGAGGCCTTTGTTTTGCAAGATTGTGAATAAAGTGGTGGAAAATGACGAGTTTTTCCAACAAAGACGAAATGCAGCTGGGAAATTGGAGTTATCTTGTAAGATAACTTCCCAGGAGGTCACCCATCCTGAAATTGCTCCCCCACGAGCACGCTTAACTCCAGAGTTATTTGTCTTCACTCTACCACTGGAAAAGAAGAATTCTTGTTGACATGGGTAGCAACCCATCCTTATAAGTCAATCACAAATCCCCATTCAAATGATACGAGATGCCAATTTTTACAGGATGTTTTAATCTCCTCCACTTAAACTCCTGACGCACGAGCACGCTTAACTCCAGAGTTATTTGTCCTCACTCTACCACTGGAAAAGAAGAATTCTTGTTGACATGGGTAGCAACCCATCCTTATAAGTCAATCACAAATCCCCGTTCAAATGATGCGGGATGCCAATTTTTACGGGATGTTACATATCTGAACTCCAAAAATGCACTACAACAATGAGAATGTTAGCGTATGGGGTGGCTTCCGACGCAGTTGATGAGTACTTGAGGATGGGTCAAACAACTGCACGAAAATATCCACAAAGATTTTGTGAAGTAGTAATCAAGGAATTTGAAGCTGAGTATTTATGAAGTCCTATGGATGAAGACCTACGAAAGATCCTCTACAGAAATGAACAACGAGGATTTCCAGGCATGATCGGCAACTGATTGTATGCATTGGGAGTGGAAGAATTTCCCTAATGCATGGAAAGGTCAATACTGCAGACGAAACAAGAACACAACCCTTATTCTAGAAGTTGTTGCGGATGAAGATCTATGGATTTGACATTTTTTTTTGGTATTCCAGGTTCGTGTAATGACCTTCATGTACTTTATCATTCACTAGTATTTAGTGATGTTTTGCAAGGTCGGACACCTCTTGTGAAGTTTAACGTCAATGGTCATGAGTACAACAAGTCATACTACCTAGCCGATGGTATTTACCCTAGTTGGGCTACATTTGTGCAAGGGTTTACCCATCCACAAACTCCTAAGCAAAAGTCTTTTTGCTGATTGTCAAGCTGGTGCACGTAAGGATGTTGAACGTGCATTTGGAGTTTTGCAGGTGAGGTTCGCAATTGTACGACAACCAGCTCATGCTCATGATGAAGATATATTGGCTGATGTTATGAAGGCTTGTATTATTATTCATAATATGATAGTGGAGGATGAACGAGACACTTATAAGAATGTTGAGGTTATAAGAAGATATTACGAAATAGATCTCCCTAATCATCGTTCATGTCATAGAGGTGAAGCGAGCACAAGTGTTACCGTTAACAATGATGAAGCTTTCCAGTTTCAAACTGGACGTCCGATCGACATTAACAAATACTTGGAGACAAGGGACACTATACGTAATAGACAAACTCATCAATCCCTTAAAGATGACTTGATAGAGCACATTTGGCAAAAGTTTGGTGATGTGAATCCTTAAAAATTATCGGCATCTCCATGATGTCGTGATTATGTTTCGTAATTTTATCATAGTTGTACTTTCATTTAGTTCCTACGACGCTTTAATTTTCATGCATCGTGTTCTTATTTTATGTACCGTTATTTTATCTCATAATTATTGATAATTATGTTATTTAATTAATTCCTTTAATAATTAATTATAATGTTAATTTAAATATTATTATTCCATTAGTTTAAAATTAAATAAATTTTTTAACTAAAATAATTAAGAGTTCTGTAATATCTTAATAATTATTACTTGATTAGTTATTATTATTAAGTAGTGAATAAAAAAATTGAAAAATATAGGAGAGAGAATGTGATAGGTAGGTAAAAAAGTAGGAGAGAGGGGTGTGAGAGAATTTTTAAATTTGTTGTTGGTGGGCTGAAAAAAATTGGGCCATCTTACATACACTCATTTACTTTACACCATAATATAGTCAAATCACTTACTTTTTACTTTTTGCATGTAATTGTTAGATAATATTTATATGTGATTATTAAATTATAGTTAGTGTTTTATAATTTTTTTAATGTATTTTTATTATAGATTTTAATTTTTTAGTAAAATATAAATTGAAATTATAAGTAAAAATAATATAGTTTTTATTTATAATCTTCTATAAAATACATGTGGGTTGTAATTTGTAAACTTTAATAAAATACAAATTAAATTATAAGTAAAGGTAATATAGTTTTTTAAACAATTTATTTAAAATATATAAAAATGTTTTATAATTACAGATATTATTATATTAAACATAAAAAAAATTAAAAAACTAAAAGAGTTGTAAAAATAAAAGACTTATAACACAACCCTTTTCTTTTGGCGATTATTTAACTTTTAGTTATTAAATTTTTTTTAATATGATTTGACTAGTATTTTAATTGTTAAATTTCACAAGTTTCAATGCGATTTGACTCTATTGTAGTGTATATAACACATCCCAAAAAATTTTGGGGAAAAAGATGATGTGATGAGAGGTAAAATGAAGAGAGAGAGTGAGAGAGATTTTTTTTTTTGGTTCACTAATGTAAGTGCTCTCAAGAGTCAAATGTGAGCGAGAGAGTGAAGTAAGATACACAGTGGGCAAACGAGATGTTGGTGAAGGTTATGGAGGATAGTGGGAACAAATAAGGATGACGAGGTAAAGGTTAGGGTACGGGAAAAGGAATCGACGAGCCATTATTGTAGAAGGTAGAATTGTAGGAAAAAGATTTTACTTTAGAAGTTGATCGATGGTAGGTATTGTGGCATTGCATGTGGTGGTGTGCCCACTCTCGAATTGTCTTTATGATTTTAATTTATGATTGTTGTAATTACTAAATATGTTTAATTCTATAATTAAATATTATCTATATATTATACATTCAATAATTATATAATACTTAATACTCGACATATATTAACAATGTACTGAAACTCAAAATATAATATATATATTTTCCAAATTTTCATTCAAGACACGGATATAAACTAGTAATAATGTATAATGTGTTTGCAGGACCACAAGTGCATGACCTGTTAATATGTAATAACCGTTTTCTAAACTAGTATATTGATGAAGAGTTAATTGAGCTTAATTTCGAAATTAGAACTATGTTAAGATACAACTCAATTACGAGATTTTTTTCATCTCCTTCTCCGATAGATGCACGAATTCTATCGATTTTCTACTTCTCCTAAACCCTAACCGTCCATCTACCTCTCTTCATTCCTCATCGGAATTACTTAACCACCACCACTCCTACCACTTCCGGCCACCACTAACACCATTCAGTCGTCGACATTCCGAGCCATCGCCACCCAACTGTTCCGCCAGCCTCGATGTTTTTCCCCTCTGAGTCGCTACCCATGTTCGCCCAGATCTGCCAGTCAACAGGAAACCCGACTCCCGACCTTGCGTCGTTTTCCACTCAGTCAAAAACCCGAACCCAACCCCGATCAAAGCTCCTCCAATCGGTGACATCGGGCGTTGAACATCCGATCGACCTCGCAAAACCAGGCAGGCCAGCCGACTCATCCGACACCAAGCGCATCTACTAAAACCAGCGTCGCGCAACCAGACGGCCACCGGCTTCTCCCACCTCGCGAAACAGGATCGACGATCTCGTAAGACTCAGCCCCGATCCACCATAGTTGCCGCCCTCGTCAATCGGATCTTGCTGTGCGGCTGCCCCAATTGCCCCGCGCCGCCTCCGACTGGGAAGCTATCATCACCAGGGACTCTCTTGCACCGCCTAGGTTGCCGCTGATGCCTGCACGAGCTCCGCCGGAGAGGTGTTGTCACCAGTCATCCTCCAAAAAACACTAATCGGGAAGGTTGAACTTTTGGTATAGTTACACTTAACCACCCAGATTTTATTATTTTCATTTTTAGTCCCAAACTAGATAATTGCATAATATGACCCAGATTTTATAATTGCAGAAAAGACCCAAACATTTGAAAGTTCACTTTTTGTCCCGATTTGTTAAACATTAGGAATGGGCCCAAGTTTATAAATATGGGTAATTGACTTATATTTTTATAGTTATAATTATGGCCTAAGTTTTAGTAAATGAAACTAAAACTTGCGTAGTTTGATTGTTTAGGTACCTTGTGCCTTGGAGATACATTTGGATATGAATAAAGATTAGATTTGATATCGAAGCATGACATTTGACCTCGATACGTAAGGTTTCTTAAGCCTTACTCAAGATCCATTATCTAGAGGACCTGTTTGTAGATTGTTTACTTTTGTTGAGTTGATTGACGATAAATTTTTATAGTATGTATTGATATTAGGTACTTGAATGTTGGTGACTACTTTTAGATAGTTATTTTGGTGATATTGAGACTCGTCTTTTTGAGGTAAGTCATTTTGACTTACTTAGTTGCCGTCATGTTTCAAATTAGATTTGTTGTTGATTGTGAGTAGAACATATTTTTTGAGATTATACATATATTATTTATGTTTTAAATGATTTTCATTAAATTGTGTTAATTAATTTTGTATCTTGAGTGGAGGATGTGATATAATGATGGTAGTGAATAAGGAGAAGTGTAAAAGATTGATGAATAGTGATTATGGAAAGAGTTCAAATAACGATAAGAGTGTGAGATGTGTTTCTTATGATTATTTATATATGATGACATGAGAGATAGTATATATGTATCATATTCAGTACACCCCATTGCTAGCAATATATACAAGGTTGTAAGGCGTTTCTTTTGGTGGGGTGGCCTGAAACCCGATATGGCTAGGTATGTAACCTAGTGTGCAACCTGTTAACAGGTCAAAACTGAGCATCATAGGAGTTTTGATGTCATATAAACTGTGGTGGATGTGCTAACGAAGACCACACGTTTTATCCCTATCAGGGAGACGTGACCGGTGAGTCGTCTAGTCGAGGAGTTCACGAGGCAGATTGTGAGATTTCATGGAATACCGAGGACCATCGTTTCAGATAGAGATGGGTGTTTTACCTCGAGGTTTTGGTAGCAGGTGCACACGACATTGGGTAAGAGTCTACACTTTACTACAACATATCATCCCCAGATTGATAGTTAGTCTGAGAGGACCATTCAGACGTTTGAGGATATGCTTCAGGCTTGTGTTAGACTGGGGACATGTGTGGCCAGACCACCTCCCCTTAGTGGAGTTCTATTATAATAATAGATGGCATGCATCTATTGGTATGATTCCATATGAGGCTATCTATTGGCGGAGGTGCCGTACACCCAACATATAAAGAGTCCGGAGGTGCAGATGGAGTCACCCCAGATCAGATACAAGATGGCATCGCTTGAGTAGCTTTGATTCGGGAACGTATGTTGGCAACATAGAGTCGCCAGAATTCATACGCCGACTCTAGTCAGCCTTTGGAGTTCAGAGTTGGTACTCATGTTTGGTTGAGAGTTTCACCGGTACAAGGTGTCTGACATTTCAACATTAATAGGAAATTGAGTCCCCGATATGTCGGGCCATTTGAGATCTTAAAGCGGATTGGAGAGGTTGCTTACCGATTAGCGCTCTCACCCGCACTAGAGGGTGTTCACTCAGTGTTTCACGTGTCTTAATTGAGAGAGTACATACCGGATCCGAGACATGTTATTAACTTTAAGGGTTTGGCCGATGAGCATGATCATACATTCGTGGAGTATCCGGTAGCCATCCTAGAGAGGAGTACTAGACGCTTATGATCTAAGGATATTCAGATGCTACGGATCCAATGGTCTAGACGGGGAGCCGATAAGGTTACATGAGAGACCGATAACAGTATTTGGAGTAACTATCTCTCAATTTGCCACGGATGTTGGCGACGGAAAAAAGCTTTTTGCCTTCGCCAACCATCAACGGTGACAGCTTGGCAACATTAGAACGGGCGAAGCCAAAACATGCTACGCAAAAAAAATCTCGCAACTGTCTTTGCTGTCGCTAATTTTTTTGCGACAGCTACGCGACGGATAGTAAGTCGCAATATTTCACGTTGGCAAAAGCCGTCGCCGTCCAGTGTGTTGCAAACTTTAAAAATTGGTGCGAAAATTTAAATTTGGTAGAAAATTTTGTATTTTTGGCAACGGCAAGGAGCCGTCGTAATTGTATATTTGGTGGCAAATTTTGTATTTTTGGCAACGACAAGGAGCCATCGCAAATTGTTAAAATATGTTTAAAGTGTTAATCTTTGGCAACGGTAACCTGGCGTGACAAACTGTAAATTTTGTGGAAAATTTCCACCACACCTTGTAAAAATATACCACAACCTGTATTATTTGAAAACATCTGAATGACCGCATCAAGCTGCAACAACAATTTTTATAAACTAAAAGAGTGTATTTAACATTCAAAATAATCAGAATAACACGATTCGAAGTGTAAAGAAGTTTACAATCTGAAAGTACAAAACCTAGATGTCCTTCATCATTAACAAAGTGGTAATGAAGTTTACAATCACACACTTCCACGATCTAAACATCTTCTACTTAAACAAATTCTTCATCAACTGCATCATTTTCGTTATTTGGTTTCTTTTTTGATGCTACATGATCTCCATCTCTAATAGACTCTTTTCGATGTGCACTAGTTCCACTCTATAAAATATGAAATAATAACAATAGTTTAGGTGGAGAAAATTTACGGTATGCACATAGATGAGCATTTACTTATTAAACATGGAATTTTTAAAGATTTAAAGTTCTAGATTACCAAAACTAACATGTGTAAGTGAATGCGAGCTTCTCCCTTCATTTCCCTCCGATTGCATAAGAAGTTTTTTCAATTCTTCATACTTTATCTCAAAATGCTTCGTCAATTTTTTGTTACGTCTTTAGTGACTTTTCGAGTTACATCTTCAATGACTTCTACTCTTAGCTCTTCCATCATCTTTTTCATCTGCTCCGGATTGTTCTTATATGTCGATGGGTCTAATGGATACACCATAGAAGGAGGTGCACTAGAACCAAATGTCCGACAATAACCATGACCATCAACTCCAATTATCTTAAGTTGTTGTTGATAATCAGGCTACTTACTTAACTCTTATTCGTAGTCCTTCTACATGAATTTCACAAATTATTTAGTTATTGTAAATATTGATAGCTTTAAAATTTATGTTGTTAGAAAATCTTACAATGGCCTCAACAATATCAGAGTCGGTTGAGTGTCGTATTTTTAACCAAACACTAAGGGCATGTTCGGTATTTGTTAGAAGGAGATTCATTTATATTCTTTTTCACGGGATTCTTCGGGATGTAAAAAATGTAACCGTTTGGTATGAGTTGCAGCTTCTGTATTGTATTATTTTACGAAATTCTTTTGGCAATAGAATCACGTAAAAAGAAGCTTGGCCCCCCAAGCTTCTTGGGTATTTCTTAGGTTAGATTATTTATTTTTCCAATCATACCCTCATTCTTCTATCATTCACTCTTCTCTTTCGATCGTTCTTGAGGAGCCGATACTCAAAAATCGTTTGCCCTCACTGTCGATAGATCAAAGTTCTACTCTGTGAGAGCCGAAACTAAAAAATCGCCCGCTTCTCCTTTGATCGAAGTTCTCCTTCTCTACTGTCGATCGTTCGTTCTCTTCACTCTCCTTCTCCTTTGCTCGTTCTCTACACTCTCCACTCTCACATTCTCCATTTTCTTGACGGAAGAACCTGCACCTTTTTATCTCGCTCATTCTCTCCCGTGTTTCTCAAATCGCAGATTCACAATGATGGATCCTAATGAAGCTACACCAGTCAGAAGAAAAAAGATACAGACTCCTCTTCGTCCTATGAAAAGGTTAGGACTTACGATTTTGTCATTCTCCAAGGCTTATCGATTAGGGCTGCTGTTTGATAATTTTGGTTTATTGATTGGTTCAATTATCTGTTTGTTGTGAAATTGTGAGGGTTTATGATTCGTTAAATGGTTCTCTTACCAGTGCACACCTTCTGTTTGTTGTTTGATAAATTTGCAATACATGCTTGTTTGGAAATTTCAAATCTTTGTGACAGATTTGTCAAATGGTTAAGGTTAGATGGTTCTCTTACCAGTGCACACCAACAACTTTATTGTTTGATAAATTTTCATAACATGCTTGTTCGGAAATTGCAAACCTCTGTGACAGATTGGTTAAATGGTTTTAGATGGTTCTCTTACCTTTGTGACAAATTTGTGATTCGTGATTCTTCCTACTAGTTTTGTAATTTGTTTATGCAATTTGATTCGTAACATGGGTGAAGTCATAATTGAAGAGCCACAACATATGGTTGAGGTTCCCGGATCTAACCGTTTACGTGCACTCCCACTGGTAAATCACTCATCTCAACAAATGTATATTTTTTATTAGT
The DNA here is from genome assembly GCA_033239125.1 of Fagopyrum homotropicum. Classification (NCBI taxonomy): domain Eukaryota; kingdom Viridiplantae; phylum Streptophyta; class Magnoliopsida; order Caryophyllales; family Polygonaceae; genus Fagopyrum; species Fagopyrum homotropicum. Next base: position 49,903,703 of record BSWB01000007.1, on the reverse strand, counting down.
TAAAACAATGATTATTTTGACATTTATATATGTTGTGTTGTAGTTTCCTAAACCACCGCAGCTTGTGGATGAACTAGATTCATCCATTGAGGATGATGATAATCCTCAACATTGATTTGGATATTGTTGCTTCGCACAAAGGCTTGTGGCAATCAACAAGCACAACAAGGCGCATTTTGATACAGTCAAAACCCGAAATGGAGTACTTCTAGCGCATGATGAAGCTATGAATGAGAAGCTTCTGAAGAATGTTGAAAACAAAATGAATAACCATTGCGAGAAGTACGAGATCACAAACCTAATTGCGAGGCGCAATATAACGGCAATATCATCTCGTATTTTCCTAGTCTCCCCACCGTTTGTTGTATAGTTTCTTTCTCTTTCATCTCTATCAAACACACTGTCATTTTCATCATCGAAATCATCTTCATCAGAATCATCTTTGTCCGAGTCATCTTCAACATTCATCGTACTACACATGTCATCCTCCGTACCACATGTTGTACTACGAGAATTTCTCACAAAGTTATGCAAGGAAAGGCACGCCAAAATAATATCAACTTGTGTCTCCACACTATAACTTGGCATAGTTTTGAGTATCTTCCAACATCCCTTCAAAATGCCAAAGGACCTCTCAATGTAACTTCGTAGTGACAAATGTTTTCTGTTAAAAGCCTCTTTAGCATTACCTGGTGGTACATTCTCAAATTGTGAAAGATGATACCATGTCTTTGGATAAGGAACCATGTACCCCTCCTTGTCTGGGTAACCCTTGTCCACCAAATAGTATCGGCCTATTTCATTAAACGTGCAAAAATGAGATTAACATAAATTGAGGTTAGTATACTAGACATTGAATTGACATGATTATTTTGTACCTGGTGGAGGGTTTGGAAAAAACATAGCCGGAGTACTAACCGCATGTTCAAAGACTTTTGTACCGTGAGCGAATCCCTCCCAACCGGCTGAGACAAACGTGAAACATATGCCAAAGTCACAAGCTGTCATCACGTTAAACGTGCAAATCCCTTTCCGACCTTTGTATGGAATTTAGTCCCTGAGCTGTTATGTACACAAATATTCCTACCTTCTCCATTGGACGCATATTTTTTGAACCACGGAGTCCATACTTGTTCACCAAAAGACTGCATAGATCTTGGAACACTTGCTTCTCCATTCGGAACGCATTGAAGCATCTTATCTCCGTACTTGAGTTTAGTATTTCATCCTTCCATCGAGCACCGTTGAACGTTGTATCGTACACACGTTCCTTGCGAACATGTGTAAAATAATGTCTTGCTATCAGATTATTCCCAGCTTGTAATTCACAAAGTTGTTGAATATGTTGCAAACGTTTTTGTCTTTCGTTTGACGACATTTTGCAAATCCACAAGTTGTAAAACTAAAGAAACAATTACGTAGTTAGACAAAAAATACATAGCAACTGAAAATTAAAATAATGACGTTCTAATGAGTTGAAGTTATTACACACAAACACTTAACAAAGAAAGTTATTACACACAAACACACGCACAAGGTCCAACAATAACAAGGTTCAACAATAACAAGGTTACACAAACACTTGACAAAGAAAGTTCCTAAATAAACAAACAAGTTCCATACAGTTACAATGTCGGCAAGATACCCTCAAGATTCTCTTTCTTGTACTCACACTCAAGCCAATGCACGCTCTCCTTGTTTGTAGGAATCAACATAAACTGATTAGACACAACTTCAGACATCGGAAACGTCACGGCGAAGCACCAGACCGGTGAAAACCTCGGTAAAAATCCTTTTCATCACCATCTCAAAGAGGACACTCATTGAAAGAACTTGTCTAGGAATGACCTTTTTTGAAGTTTCTTCTGCAACGGACCTCACCTCTTCAAGATCACATAACACAATTAACCTTCTGTTGTCGTCGCTAGATAAATTTAAATGCGTCATGTAATCAAATTTCCCACCAGACTTCCTATTAAAAATGCGCTTGTTAACTCCATGTGAACCAGTGTCGTACGTCTTTTTTCCCTTTCCACGGGACTTGAGGGGACACCGAGATGTCTAATTCTCTTCATTGGGGTATTTCAAGTTATTTGTTTTTTAATCGTTGGTTAAATCAGCTACAACGTTCAAATCATCGCAGTCAATAAGATCATCGTCATCAAAATTGGGCTCAACAATAGGGTTAATCGGTGGGGGGTCCATTGTCGGAGCAACACAATGTGCGTCAGTCGCTACCGTCCCTCAAACAACATCTCCACCATAGCTTGAACCTCTAGATGAAGACCATTTTTCCTAAAGACATGTTAGCATGAAATATGACTATATTTTAGGAACTTGTTTTAGTTGTTTTTCCCTCTTTATTGTGTTCTTAGATATGAGTTTGAACCAATTGTGAGCTTATTCACCCACTTTGTCGATATAGAGATCTACACTAGCTTCGTTTTGTTTTTAGGTGAATAAAGACTTGGATTGGAGCAAAATGAGGAAGAAAAGGAGTATTTGATCATGCTTTGGAGAGACTAAGGAAGGAGCATGAGTTAAGAATGTCACGAAACAAAGGCAAAAACAAGAGTTTTTTCCACGCCTTGAATTACGGTCGTGGACAAGGATTTGAGGAACCACACCCTAAATTACGGCCGTAGATTTGGCAATTGGACCGTGAAAGTGAGTTCGAAGTACAACAGAAAGTTACACGGCCTAAACCACCGCTGTGAAAAGTTGTTCATGACCGTGATTTCCATGATTTTGTGACGTATCATATTTGCCACGTCAGCAACGTCATTGGGCTTTTTCGTAACCCTATTTCGCCCTATAAAAAGTCTTGAGAAAGGAGTTTCGAGGACGTTCTCTTAGACCCTCGTTGGAGCTTTGAAGACGGCAGCCTTAGGGTTTCATTTCAACCTTGAGGATTGAAGATTTGTGAGAGACGTGATTTCGGAGATTGTGTACTTTCGGATATTCTAGGGTTTTCATTGGAGAACGGATTGACATCCCGTTCTTTGTGGTTTCTCTAGATCATTGTGAGGATTTCTTATTCCATTTTCTGAATTCATAAACATACTTCTTTTGTTATTCGGATTCGAGATTAACCGAACCGAAAACCAAAACCGAAACCGAAATCGAACCGAAACCGAGACCGAAACCAAAACCGAAACCTTTGATTGTGATTGTTTATTGAGTTTTTGAGGGTTTTCATCTTTCTTTTCTTCTTAAGTTGATTTTTTATATCATGATGATGATTATTGGCTAAACCCCTTTAGAAATTCTAAGGTGAAGGGTTGATAGTTGTGGCTTAGATAATGATAGATCGATCGTAACTTGACTGGACCTTGAGAGTGTGGGAAACATCGTCGACACCCTAAACCACGGTCTGTTCTTGAGTTCCACGGCCGTGAAATCTCAAGATCTACCCGTGATTTTCTCTGTTTTACGACTTTTGCTTTTGCTTTGATCCAATGTTAAAGATTTGCTTTAACCTAGCCTTGACTTACCTTTTCTAGGTAGTAGTGAGACTCAACATCCTCTACTTTGGTTTCTAGTTGCACAACCTTAACCTTTGGATCTTATCTTTGATTTCCTTGGGTTTGGGCATGGGTATTTGAGAGTTTAATCTTGTCCTTAGATCCTTTCTATATTGCAACCTCAACAACCTTTATAGAGAGAGCCTTTGGGTGAGACATATGGGTTTTGGAACTTAACCGTACAATTCCCTATCTTAGGTATACCTTTGCAATCCCGACTCTGTCCTTATATCTTTAGAATGTCTTGAATCAATTGCCACAATTGGATACCTGGATCTTTAGAATCGTTGTTTTCCTTATCATCTTTATAAAAGCTTATTTATTTGCCTGACAATTTTATAAACTGAATTTGTTCCCCCCAAATCTTTGAGTTCGATACTCTGGAATTCTTGCTTTACTACGCCGATCTGTACACTGCGGGTTCGCTTTGCTTGATTTCAGTTTTATAAATTTAAAACTAGTGACACACACTTTTGAGCGAACAAGTTTTTGGCGCCGTTGCCGGGGATAGTTCCTCCTCTTCCCAACCTCCCCCTAGTGAACCACCATCACCACCACCTCCTAGAATCCCGATAATCCATGAAGATTACCTAGGAGCCTTAGAAAGGATTGAGAAGAAGGCAATCATAGGACCTCGATACCTTATCCTAGAGGAGCTTGAGCCGCTCAATGTTGTGAACGACTTGACTTGGCTCTTGGATAGAACCAGATTGATCGTCTTCTCCGCTATTAGAGAGGATGCCTATGAGGAGATAACAAGGGAGTTTGTGACTTCCTTTGAGCATAGCCATGTAAACCGAACGGTCTCCTTTAGGCTAATGGAGCAAAACTATGAGTTCTCCATCATTCAGTTTGGAGCCTTCTTTGGGTTCCAGATGAGCTTCAATGGTAGGTTTCCTAGCGGAGTGTATGCAAAGGATTTTTGGGAGGATATAACCATGATTTATGCTAGTGAGGACCGTTGGCAACCGGCCGACACCAAGGCTAAGATCATCTACCATTTAGCCTTAAAGATAGCTCATAGGGTCCTTTCGGAGTGTCTCTTCCCTAGGACCGAGACCCCACAAAAGATCAAAACCGATAAGCTCTTCCTCCTCTATTGCATGCTTACCGGTAGATCCGCTGATTGTGCCACCCCCCTTGCCTCCACCATTAGAAAATTGAAGAACAAAAGGGCCGGGAACATAGGTTATGGGGGTATGGTGACTCACATAGCCACTCAGTTGGGGATAGACTATTCCGCTAGTACTAGGATAGCGGCGAGACCTTTGGGTCTCAATGGACTTATTACTAGAGGTATTATCTTTCCCCGCCACCAAGCTCCACCTACCACATTCATGCCATTGGAGGAGAGGGGTGGTAGAGGTATCCCATGGCTTCCCGAGTACTCCATCATGCTAGGCCGCCATAACTGGAAGGCGACCTTCGCATCCATGCATGCGAATAGACTTATAGCCCCTCCATATGTGCCGGATGAGGTCTCGGCTGGGGATGATGATGAGGAGATGGGAGGAGGAGATGATCATGATGTAGGAGGTCCAGAGCATGATTTTGGTACATTCTCGGACCAGCCGGCCGACTTCCCGGACCCACCTAGGCGATCTCCCCGACTCTCTAGACCTTCCGGTTCCTCTTCTTCACGCAAGGCTAGCGTGAGTGAGAGGCCGGCTTGGATGGAGACTCTACCCGCTTGGTATGGTGCGCAGCCGACATGGACGGGAGCTCCTCCTACATGGTATGATCATTCACCGGTAGCACCAACCCCTCCTCAGGACACACCTTCATGGTATAGCCAGCCGCCACCTTGGTATTCACAGCTTCCAGGTTGAGCGGATGATCTTTCGAGGAGAGTAGGAGACTTGGAGGTCCGACAGGAGTCCCATGACGTAGAGCACCAGGAGAATGCTCGTATCTTGAGGGATGTCTACCGCCAGCAGTTTGGGCGGAACTTCAGCTCGGACTTCTATCCATTTCCACCACCGCCGTCCCAGTGATGATGTTGAGATGACCACCGGTTAGAGCCGCTCCACCGCCATTAGTGAGTTTCCTTTGTTTCTTTTCTTTTCTTTATTTTCTTTTGAACATTGAGGACAATGTATGTTTCAAGTATGGGGTGGGATGTGACTATCGTTTGTAATAACTCTACTCACTTTGCTTCGCTTATGACTATGAACACTTGCATGTTTCCTTTCATTGTCACACGTTTCATTATTGCATTTCATTAAAAAGGCTTTGAAAAACCCAAAAAAATTTGAAAAGATTTTGTGCTTCTAATATTAGAGATGATTTCTATGATGAAAGCTACTTGTGGAATGAGTTTTTGATGATAATTGTATGGTTGATTTAAATCATGAATTGTGAAGAAATTGAGTATGTTGTCTATCCTTTCTTGCAAGTTTCATAATGTGAAGGTTTTTATCTAAATCATATTGAGAAACGAAAGTTGAAATCACAATATAAGTTCTTATACTTCTTTATGAAATGATTAAGGCACCTCGATTTTCTTACTTCTTTCTTTGATCATTTCGCCCCTCAATGAAAATAATTGCCTCCTTTACCTATCCGGGATTTAGGAAGAGTTGATTTTGACATGTTTGATGTGGGAGGGCCATGAAAGCAATTGTTTGAATTCAAAGTGTAGGAAATTATAGGTTTGGGTAAGTCAATCATGACGATGAGTAACTCGGCACCATTCACATAGTCGGGTGTTTGTGTCTTGCCAAAGTCGGATTAAGCGATATTCCTAACGGATTATGGTATGTGCATCAAGGGTTTGAGGCATCTCGAAATTGAGAAACGCCAATCTTCTAGACTTCGGTTTTTGTGCACCGCTGTCCATAACTCCAAAAGTAATGTCGAAAAATTATGTGCAAAAAGTCTAGAGCAAAGCTCTAAGTTGGTGGTTAGCTCAAATGGTGAAAAGAAAAGAGTTTGTGTTTTTCCTTCTTCCCGGATTCATACACCACATTCCTTTAAAAATTTCCCACCTTTTTCCGTATTCTTGGCCTTACTTGAAAGTCCTTGAGATCATAAGAGTGTAATTTGACTTAGTGATCTATATTGAATTTTCACATGCTTGATTTTGACAATGCTTGAAGGTTATGATGTTTGTCTTGAAGTATTTGCAATTTATGAAGTTCCTTTGCTATGCATATTTTGGTTTATGTGTATGAACGTTTTCAAGAATGAATGAAGCAAGGTTTGAGGATGATCTATTGATTAGAAGCACATTAACCAAAAAGATTGTTTTGTTTTGTTTTGCATTCATATTTCATTCTACCATATGTTCTTAGCTTTTGAAAACCTTGCTTGGGGACAAGAAAGTGACAAGTATGGGGTATTTTGTTAGCATGAAATATGACTATATTTTAGGCACTTGTTTTAGTTGTTTTTCCCTCTTTATTGTGTTCTTAGATACGAGTTTGAAGCCATTGTGAGCTTATTCACCCACTTTGTCGATATAGAGATCTACATTAGTTTCGTTTTGTTTTTAGGTGAATAAAAGCTTGGATTGGAGAAAAATGAGGAAGGAAATGAGTATTTGATCATGCTTGATGGCAAGGAAATGCTTTGGAGAGACTAAGGAAGGATCATGAGTGAAGAATGTCACGAAACAAAGGCAAAAACAAGAGTTTTGGAAATCCACGCCCTGAATTACGGTCGTAGACAAGGATTTGAGGAACCACGCCCTAAATTACGGCCGTGAATTTGGCAATTGGATCGTGGAAGTGAGTTTGAAGCACAACAGAAAGTTACAAGGCCTAAACCACGGCCATGGAAAGTTGTTCATGACCGTGATTTCCATGATTTTGTGACGTGTCATATTTGCCACGTCAGCAACGTCATTGGGCTTTCTCGTAACCTTATTTCGCCCTATAAAAATCCTTGAGAAAGGAGTTTCGAGGACGTTCGCTTAGACCCTCGTTGGAGTTTTTAAGACGGCAACCTTAGGGTTTCATTTCAACCTTGAGGATTGGAGATTTGTGAGAGACGTGATTTCGGAGATTGTGTACTTTCGGATATTCTAGGGTTTTCATTGGAGAACGGATTGATATCCTGTTCTTTGTGGTTTCTCTAGATCATTGTGAGGATTTCTTATTCCATTTTTTGAATTCATAAACATACTTCTTTTGTTATTCGGATTCGAGATTAAACCGAACCGAAACCGAAACCTTTGATTGTGATTGTTTATTGAGTTTTCGTGGGTTTTCATCTTTCTTTCTTCTTAAATTGATTTTTGATATCATGATGATGGTTATTGGCTAAAACCCTTTAGAAATTCTAAGGTGAAGGGTTGATAGTTGTGGCTTAGATAATGATAGATCGATCGTAACTTGACTGGACCCTGAGAGTGTGAGAAACATCGTCGACACCCTAAACCACGGTCTGTTCTTGAGTTCCATGGCCGTGGAATCTCAAGATCTACCCGTGATTTTCTATGTTTTACGACTTTTGCTTTTGCTCTTTGATCTAATGTTAAATATTTGCTTTAACCTAGCCTTGACTTACCTTTTCTAGGTAGTAGTGAGACTCAACATCCTCTACTTTGGTTTTTAGTTGCACAACCTTAACCTTTGGAGCTTATCTTTGATTTTCTTGGGTTTGGGCATGAGTATATGAGAGTTTAATCTTGTCCTTGAATCCTTTCTATATTGCAGCCTCAACAACCTTTATAGAGAGAGCCTTTGGGTGAGACATATGGGTTTTGGAACTTCACCGTACAATTCCCTAACTTAGGTATACCTTTGCAATCCCGACTCTGTCCTTATATCTTTAGAATGTCTTGAATCAATTGCCACAATTGGATACCTGGATCTTTAGAATCGTTGTTTTCCTTATCATCTTTATAATAGCTTATTTATTTGCCTGACAACTTTATAAACTAAATTTGTTCGCCCCAAATCCCTGAATTCGATACTTTGGAATTCTGTTTTACTACGCCGATCCGTACACTGCGGGTTCGCTTTGCTTGATTTCAGTTTTATAAATTTAAAACTAGTGACGCACACTTTTGAGCGAACAAGTTTTTGCAACACACCCCACCCCATACTTGTTCGCTCAAAGCGTGCGTGCAAATAAGTTTTAATTATAAAACTGAAACAAAAGCAAGCGAACCCGCAGTGTACGGATCGGTGTAGTTAAGCAAATATTCCAGAGTATCGAACTTAGGGATTTGATGAGTCAAATTCAGTTTCGATAGAATCGAGCAAGTAAAAGTATAAAAGCTTTGCAAATATTGGGGAAAACAACAACCCTAAAGATCCAAGTATTCAATTGTGGCAATCAATTCAAGATACACTATAGATTTAGGGACACAGTTGAGATTGCAAAGGTATAACTAAAATAAGGTAATGTACGATGAAGTTCCAAAACCCTATATGTCTAACCCAAAGACTCTCTATAAAGGTTGTTGAGGCTGCAGTACAGAAAGGATCTAAAGGTAAGAATTAATCTCAAATACCCATGCCCAAACCCAAGGAATCAAAGATAAACTAAAACGGTTAAGGTTGTGACATTCGAAACCGAAATAGAGGATGTTGAGTCTCACTACTACCTAGGAAAGGCAAGCCAAGACTAGGTTAAAGCAAATCTTTAACTTTCGATTAAAGCAAAAGAAAAGGTCATAAAACAGAGGAAATCACGGCTAGATCTTGAAGAACCACGGTCGTGGTTTTCAAGAACAGGCCGTGGAAAAGACTATCGACGAGGTTTCTCGGACTCTCAGGGTCCAATCTGTTTACGATCGATCTATCATTATCTAAGCCACAACTATCAACCCTTCACCTTAGAATTGCTAAAGGTTTCAAATATCAAATTAAGAAGAAGAAAAAGGTAAAAAAAACCCTCGAAAACTCAATAAAATCAAATAACAAAACTCGAATCCACAACAATGTATGTTTGATGAATGCACAAAAGTAGGATTATAAATCATTACAACGATCTAGAGAAACAACAATGAACGGGATGTCAATCCGTCCTCCAATCTAAACCCTAAGATATCTTAAAATACACAATCTCCAAATCGCGTCCTTCTCGGGATCTTCCCTGAGCAATGATTCCAAATGTCTCTTCGGGGTGTAAGCAGCCGTCTTCAACTTCTCTATAACGTCGGGGCTCCAAGTCCGCCCTTCAATGTTGAAGGCTATCCGATATTTGTAGCGATAAAATCTAAGGTTTAAAGACAAAACCCTAAATATTTCGGCTGAAAAGAAGTCGAGCCCGCTGGTATCAGAAAATACTCCGGGCCGCGTCAGACGGTATCAGAGAATACTTTGGCGCGTCAGACGGTATTAGAAGATATTTTGGCGCGTCAGACCGTATCAGAAGATACTTTGGCGAGTCCTAGCTTCCTTTTATGCTCTTTTTTTTGTCCCGCTTCAAGGCTTGATCCATAAATATGCCATTTCGCTCCAAAATTCGCCAAATTACCTACAAATGCAATAAAACTCTGTGTAGAACTCTATTCTCGCAAAGTAGGTGACAATAACCATAAATGCCATGAATGTATGTCTATGCATGCAATATAAAGGGAAAATCTACATAAATACATGCCTAAATATAGGTCACAATTCATGTCATCAAAATACTCCATACTTGCCTCTTGCTTGTCCCCAATCAAGGTTCAAACTTAAGATACAAGATGATATGGATTATGAATATGCGAAAACAAAGAAAAACCATAATATTTTGGTTGTGCTTCTATTCATAAATCACCCTCAAATAGGTGCTTCATAGCTAATAACAATCATCATATGGTCAAAAGGAATTACATCATGGAAAGGATAATCACACTTTGTAAGAAAATCGTAACATGCATCATAACTTGCAATATATCAAAATCAATCATGAGGAATCTAATCCAATTTAGACCACAAAGCCAAACAACAATCCAAAAATCTTAAGGTCTTTCAAGTAAAGGTCAAGAAATGTGAATGGGTGGAACTTTCATAAGGTAATGTGGTGCAAAAATCCGGAAAAAAGAACAACACAACACAAACTCTTTTTGCAACTTGAATCAACCACCATTGAGAGCTTTGCTCTCCCTTTTCAGCACAAATTTCTTTTTCAACTTTACTTTTTGGAAGTATGGACAGCGGTGCACAAAAACCGAAGCCTAGGAGATTGACGATTCTCAATTTCGAGATGCCTCAAACCCTTGATGCACATACCATAATCTGTTAGGAATATCGCTCAATCCGACTTTGGCAAGACACAAACACCTAGCTATGTGAATGGTATCGAGCTACTCATCATCATGATTGATTTCCCCAAACCTATTTTTTATACTTTGAATGCACAATTTTGTTTCATGGCCCTCCCAAATCAAACATGCCAAATTAGACTCTTCCTGATTCCCGAATAGGTAAAGGAGGCAAAATTTCATTGAGGGGCTGAATTAATAAAGAAGAAGCAAGAAAAATTGAGGTGCCTTAATCATTTGAAAAAGAAGTGTAAGAACTTATCATGCGGTTTCAACCTTCAATACTCAACATGATTTAAAATGAAAGCAAATTATCAAACATGCATGAAATTCTAACAAAGTATTCAAATCCCACATATGTCATAAATCAATTCAAGCATATTCAAATCATTATAGCTATTCCACAAAATAATATTCATCATAGAGATCATATCCATCCTAGAAGCACAAAGAATTTTAAAAATTTTCAAAATAAAAAAATGCAAGACATAGAAATGCAAATGGTATTGCAAATACGTCCACCCCATACTTAAAACTCACATTGTCCCCAATGTGAAGAAAAGAAAAGACGGAAAAAGATACTCACAATGTAAGATGGCGAATCAAGCAAGGCGAATCATCAATCGGGCGGTGGTGGTGGGAATTTATATAAGCTCAATAGGGAACTCTGAATACTTCAATCGGTGTCGAAGAATGAAGAAGGGGAACGTCTTTCGGCCGAAAATATTACGTAAAAAAAAAAAATTTTTTCCACGGCCTATCGGGCATTTCCATGGCCGTGATTTTGGGCGTGGAACTTTTTGTTGCTCTCGACATAACATTCCACGGTCCAAAATATCATTCCACGGCCGTGGAATTGTACGGACACCCGTGGAATCCTCTGATGTTTGCCAAAAATTCAAGTTTCATTGCTCATTTGGCTTCCTTCACTTCTTTTGGTCCTTTCTCAACTCTGACATCTAAAGACACAAACATACCGGAAGGTATCGACAAAAAAAAACAAAAACAACTACTCTAATCTAAACTAAGAAAAAGAAAAGGGGAAAAGGATGCATTACCTTGGGTTGCCTCCCAAGAAGCGCTTTGTTTTAAGTCCTTAGTTAGACCAATCTCCATAGATGACTCAATGCACCTTGAACATCTTGGATTGCTCTTTAAATCCACAATTAAACTCTTCCAAGAAATCTTCGGTTCCTAATTTCACCGGAAAATGTTAAGATCTCCCACGTACAAGCTTGTACGGTTTGATTCTCACCGGAATCCTCCTAGCTTTCCTATGTTTTAATGGGACATAATTCAGCCTTGCGTTCCATTTTTTCCTAGATTGAGAAATTAGTTTCTCAAGGATCCACTTAGCTTCCCCAACTCCAGCTTGGAGATGATGTATGGTCTTCGTCATGTGAATGACCCCATACTTGAACAAAAGATACTTCATCGCCTTAACGATGAAGTGCTTGCTAACTCCACTCCTTGTAGTCCAAGGAGAATCTTCTTCCAACAGTTTTAATGGAGGTTTCATCTTCACCTTAGGAGGTTCTTTTGGAAGAGATCTCCAACTCTCCGGTGCATTCCTGAAAAAATCAGAAATTATAATAGGAACTTCAAAGGAAGTAAGACAATGTACCTTGTAAAGTTCTTCAAGGCTTGGGACAAGTTTCATGTTGGGATGATGATCCACATATTAAATATCTCCCAACTCAGCTGGATCCTCTTCAATCTTGGCCACAGTTTTAGTAATTTGGCCAACGTTCTCCACTTCTTCCTCTTCTTCAATGAGGACTTCAAGAGGAGATTCAGGTTCGATAGGAGGAAGGCTTAAGACTTTGAATTCTTCCTCGTTGGATAGATGATTTTCCATGGCTTTATAAGATTCATAAATAGACTTCAGGCCATCTTCCACCTTGTCTATCACTTTTAATATCTTTTCCAGCATCATCTGTGTCCGATCCTCGGATGGTTGTTGTGGATGTTGCACTTGAGGAGGTTGCTCATAAAACTTATGAGGGGGATTGAGTTGATCCCAATAGGCAAGCTCATCATTAAGGACTTCTTCACCTTCTCTTTCATCGCTAAACCAATAATAGGCATACTTCTCCTCCAAATATTCATAATGGTCCGCCCTAGCACCTTGCCATGCTATCCAGGCTGGATCAAATGCAGGTTCATAGCTCCATCCAGCCATTGGAAAACCTAAAAACTCCAAAAATCATACCGAAAGATTAAAGGAAAAAGCAAAAATCTCCCAAGCCCGATAACCGAAAACCGAATTTGGCCTAGACCAAATCTCCGGCAACAGCGCTAAAAACTTGTTCGCCTCAAAGCGTGGGTGCAAATAAGTTTTAATTATAAAACTGAAATAAAAGCAAGCGAACCCGCAGTGTACAGATCGGCGTAGTTAAGCAAATATTCCAGATATCGAACTCAGGGAATTGGTGAGTCAAATTCAGTTTCAATATAATCGAGCAAGTAAAAGTATAAAAAAAACTTTGCAAATATTGGGGAAAACAGCAACCTTAAAGATCTAGGTATTCAATTGTGGCAATCGATTCAAGATATATTATAGATTTAGGGACAGAGTTGAGATTGCAAATGTATAACTAAAATAAGGTAATATACGATGAAGTTCCAAAACCCTATATGTCTAACCGAAAACTCTGTCTATAAAGGTTGTTGAGGCTGCAGTATAGAAAGGATCTAAAGGTAAGAATTAATCTCAAATACCCATGCCCAAACCCAAGGAATCAAAGATAAACTAAAACGGTTAAGGTTGTGACACTCGAAACCGAAATAGAGGATGTTGAGTCTCACTACTACCTAGGAAAGGCAAGTCATGACTAGGTTAAAACAAATCTTTAACTTTGGATTAAAGCAAAAGAAAAGGTCGTAAAACAGAGGAAATCACGGCTAGATCTTGAAGAACCACGACCGTGGTTTTCAAGAACAGATCGTGGAAAAGACTGTCGACGAGGTTTCTCGGACTCTCAGGGTCCAATCTGTTTACGATCGATCTATCATTATCTAAGCCACAACTATCAACCCTTCACCTTAGAATTGCTAAAGGTTTTAGCCAACAATCATTGTCATTCAATCAAATATCAAATTAAGAAGAAGAAAAAGGTAAAAACCCTCGAAAACTCAATAAACATCCAATAACAAAACTCGAATCCACAACAATGTATGTTTGATGAATGCAAAAAAGTAGGAATAGAAATCATCACAACGATCCGATCCAGAGAAACAACAAAGAACGGGATGTCAATCCGTCCTCCAATCGAAACCCTAAGATATCTCGAAATACACAATCTCCAAATTGCGTCCTTCTCGGGATCTTCCCTGAGCAATGATTCCAAATGTCTCTCTTCGGGGTGTAAGTAGCCGTCTTTAACTTCTCTCTAATGTCGGGGCTCCAAGTCCGCCCTTCAACGTTGAAGGCTATCCGATATTTGTAGTGATAAAATCTAGGGTTTAAAGACAAAACCCTAAATATTTGGGATGAAAAGAAGTCGAGCCCGCTGGTATCAAAAAATACTACGGGCCGCGTCAGGCGGTATCAGAGAATACTTTGGCGCGTCAGACGGTATCAGAAGATACTTTGGCACGTCCTAGCTTCCTTTTTTTTTGCTCTTTTTTGTCCCGCTTCAAGGCTTGATCCATAAATATGCCATTTCGCTCAAAATTCGCCAAATTACCTACAAATACAATAAAACTCTGTGTAGACCTCTATTCTCGCAAAGTAGGTGAATGTAATCATAAATACCATGAATGTATATCTATGCATGCAAAGTAAAGGAAAAATCAACATAAATACATGCCTAAATATAGGTCCTAATTCATGTCATCAAGACACGGTACTCAATGTTTTCCTACACATATAACATTTGTAAATGTTATGGTTTCAAATACAACTAATAGTGGTAAATGAGAAAATGAATTCAATTATATACCTTCAACTTCTTTGTCCACCAATTGTCAGTTGCATCAATACAGTTTCTTTCGTAGTCCCATCTCAGATCATTATCACCATGCTTAAGTTTAATCCCTAATCTCCATAACGATTTCAAAGAATTATACTTGTTCTTTAAAATATTTTTTAAACATTTTGTAGAGGTATTCATCTGGAACTATTCGGTCAAAGTTATCCAACTAAAGTCATTCTTTTTTGTCCATTTTGTTTTTTTAAATTCACACAAAATTTCTAAAAAGTTTCAGAGCAACATATCATTCCACGCATAGTAACCCTTTTCCTTAGTTTGTTGCGTTAATTTGTCATTCAAGTCGGTCATTTTTAAGTTAAAAAGCCACACATCAATACTTATCAAATAGATTGTCAAATAGCATAAGGAATACTAAACAATGAACAATGAAGAATAAGGATGAACTTTTGTAAAAAAACTAAACAGCAGGCAAATATTTCATTCTCATAACAACACAAAGCAGGGCAGAAGGCAATAAAAAGGCAATAACAAATGGAAACCGAATCAATCAGTTCAACAAGCAACTGTAAATAATTAAACAAGAAAAGGCTAAAGATTTCATTGAGCAAATGAAAACTGAATCAGTCAGTTCAGCTAAAGGCTCGATCAATCAAACAAAAATCAACTTAAATAATTAAGCAATTGTAAATAATTAACCGAATCAGTCGTTCAGGTTAAGGCTCAATCAATCGATTGATCAAACCGAAAATCATTCAGTTCAGCTAAATTCAGTTCAACAAGGAACTGTAAATATGAAGCGGAAGTCTTTAACACACAGAAAACTGAAAGGAGATGAACAAATCCCGAAGGCAAAAGAGATCAAACAACAAAAGAGATCGAACAACAAGCAAATATTTCATTCTCATAACAACACAAAGCGGAAGTCTTTAGCATAAGAAGATGCATTTTTAACATACAGAAAACTAAATTCTATGGCTTAGTATCAAAGTTACAAAAACATACAGAAAATGCTCAATCGATCGAACAACAAAAGGCGCCAATAATTAAATAGTGGAGAAGGAAAATGTCAATGGAGAAGGCAAAAGAGATCGTCGATCAAATAGAAAAATGAGATGAACAATTGAAAGGAGATGAACAAATCCCAAAGAGGGCTCATATCACACAACACAGCACGAAAAAATCAAAACAATGGAGAAGAAATAGAGGGCTGAAATCTAAGCTGGCACACCATAGAATAGAGGGTTGAAATCAAAACTAGCACATCACTGAAGAAGAGATAGACAAACAACATCGACCGAACAACACAACACAGAGAAATGAAAACGATGGAGAAGATAAAGAGAAAAGGCGTCAATGGAGAAGGCAAATATGAAGAAAAATGAATACAATGGAGAAGAAATAGAGAACGAGGAGAAATATCATTACCTTCTACAACAACAGCAATCGTCGTCCAACGTTCTTCAGCAGCAAGGCGTCAATGGTGAAGGCAAAACGCAAGAAATGTTTTATCGATTAGGGTTGCAAAATGTTGAATGACATGTCCAACACTTTAAATTTTGAGGGCATTTTCGTTATCTTATCATTTATAATCTCTACCAATAATATGATACAAAACACAAAAAATTTACGTAAAAAACAATCTCTAACAATACCCACTCCAACAATCCCCAAGAATCTCCATCCTGAAGAATCTAAAAAAAAATACGCATACGATATCAAACAAGCCCTAATTTTATCCATAGGTTCTCCATTTATTTCCATATGTCGATTATAACAAGTAATGAATAATAAACTCAATGTTGGATTAATCTTTATAAATATTTAAGCAAATATGCGTAGATACGTACTTCATTTCTTATTTGGGCAAAAGATTTTCGACCAATGATGTGATGTGGTCCTTAATGCTCTCGATTTATAACATTCTGCTTACAACACTCAAATATAATCACGAAAAATTATTTAAATCACATTATCATGATATCTCTATCTCGTTATTGTGTAAATAAACAACAAGCATGGGTCATTGTTCTAGTATGATACCCGGGGGAACCTTTGTATGGAGTTCTGGATCATTTTTAAACTTCTCAAAGTACTTTTATTTGTTTTGACTTTAAAGTCATTCCATATATGGTTGCAGAGTCTCAAACGCACATCTTTGAAACCATCAGGAACTTCCAACACATTTACCTACAAATTATAAACAAAAAAAGTGAATTAGTGAAAAATATATTTACAAATTTATCAACATATTGTTAAATTCTTACCTTAACCTCTGCCCATATTTCCTCTTTGACTGAATCCTCAACAAACTTCCAATCAAGATTGCACAGTGAAATCCTATGTCCATCACGACATATTATACCTAATTGAGACCTCAATTGTGAGCCTTTATCTCTAACAGGTTGGTTTAAACTAGCAAAAGTAACTTGAACTTTTACACCAGTGTTCCATTTTGACATTCCCTTGTTGTGCCCTCTAACAATTTATGGTTGAACTTAAAAAAATTAATAGAAAGAATTAAAAATAGCTAAAAAGGTGTACACATATTTATATAACATATAGAAAAAGCTAAGTGTTATAATCAGTAAACAATTTGAATTAGACATATAACTGATTCTGGTACAGCTTGTTGGGGTTGTGGCGGGGGCGAGGGAGGGGGAGGGGAAGGAGATTGTAGACGTTGAGTGATAGGTGATGGAATTACTATCATTTAGGTTAGTTTTTAGAGTCTTTTTATTACATTAGAGTCGGTTTATACTACTAACTCCTTAACCTAGAAGAAGAAGCCTAAAAGAAGTTAAACAAGAAGTTAGAAACACTTGGGAAGGAAGATCATCTATGAAGACGAAGCTTCTGGTGCCTCACCGCTCCCGCGGAGCAGTGACACCGCCCATGCGGGTGACACTACACTTCGGAACGTAGCCTGTGCCTTCGCCAGCGCCCGGAACGAAGAGTGTCACCGCCCCTGCGCCCCTCCTTGGCGCCCCTGCGGTGATTTATCCTGAAGAAGCAAAGACCGGCACCCCTGCACTTCCACGTGCGGACCAACCTGCGGAGCTGTGAAGCCAAAGAGCCAGTGTCACCGCCCCTGCGGTGACACTGGGCCGCCCCTGAGGCTCAACATCAGAAGCGAAAGAAAGATGAAGAGTCAGACGTTTGAAGAACATTAAAGATCTGCCCCTGCGGAATTGCCAGGCCTCCCCTGCGGCCATGAAGAACTTCAAGCGTTTTTGCCTAAACTGCCCCTGCGGTCCTGAAGGCCGTCACCGCGGTTGAGCGACAAAGACTTTACTCTGGCTGTTTGCACCACCTTTATGACATTAAAGGTGGCTGTTTAGGCTGGCCATTTACTCCCATTTAGTGTCATTTGTAGTATAAATAGACCCATAGCTGATTGCTAGAATCATCTATCATTTTCCCAAATTTATTCTCTCTTTTCTCTTGCTTCCTTTGTGTAATGAGTTTTTGATTACCTTGCTACATTGGGTTGTTTTGAAGCTGCATTGCTGCTTTGGTTGTAAGTCCTTTTTAATATAAGTTTTATCCAGTTTATGTTTTGTATTCCTTGAGCTTCACTTATCTAATTGCATGCTTCTTCTCACTTAAGACTGATCACCTTAGTGTCTAAATGCATGTAACGAATTAGGATTAGTAGATTCCGGGTTCGGGTCTTTAATCTAGTAGAAACCTTTAGGTAAAAACTGGTGGTAATTACTTAAGGGAAAAGGAATACAAATACAAAGAAAAGTTTAATGGTTTTACTCTTCTCTTTGTATCCCTTTGTCTTTGTTTGAAAGCTAACTTGTGATTTGTTCTTGTAGATTTACGGAACACTAAACTTGTTAAGTTGTGTTGATGCCGGTTGGCTAAACACATACATATGATCAAGACGGGAACATTGCTTGAAAACTTGTAAAAGGAACCAACCAAAGTAGTATTGCATGCTGAGAAACAACCTAGTGTAGTCCATTCATCATCATCTTATTCATCTTCTTACTTGCTTTCTTACTTTGTTTTGCATTAATTCAGTCCAACCCCCCCCCCCCTTTACTTTGCTATATAATCAATAATTAAATCTAATATAAACATCACCAAACTCTTTTGGGTTCGACCTTTGATTAACCACTATACTTGTTTTAGTGTTAAGTTAGGAATTTATTTTGATAAGATAAAAACGACCTAAGAAATAACTCTTGTCATTGAGACATGACCGATGCTTGAGAGGAACCTCTTCGTGTAGAAGTTGAAACACGTTTTGGTGGGAAGGAGAGTCAGTGGTCTCCGGCGCATCTACACGCGCTTTTATTAATAGAAAAAAGGCTAAGTAGTCATCGTGTGGGGATAGTCCGACCCTTACATCATCAAGTAAAATATCAACTACACCTTCCGACGGATCAGACAATACATTCAATCCAATAGGAAGGTTCAAAACAAAATTAGCTAAAAAGTCCGCAACTCTATTCGCCTTGCGGTAGGCATGACAAAATTGGATATCCCAGTCTCTTTTTGAAAAGTCATGGCACATGTGTACCAGACTAGCAAGAGGGTGGTGAGGTGATAAGGTGTTCTTGAGCAGTTTGATAACCAATTGGGAGTCAGTTTCAATGATAACTGATCGGAAACCTAACTCCCAAGCGACCTTGAGACCATGATACAAGCCCCATAGCTCAACCATAGGGACGGAGCAGATGCCAAGGTTAACACCAAAACCACTCACCCAAGCTCCCGCTTTTTTCTAACACGCCCGCCGCGGAAGCAAAACCTTCTTTCTTCTTAGCCCCACCCGTGTTCAACTTTGACGACGCCATCCGGGGGAGGAATTCAGTTAATGTTGATCGTGCTCCTCCGTTTGCATGCAAGGTGACCATTTTTCCTGCTCCAAACTTGAATATACTCCTTTTCCGTGTCTTGTATAGATCTACTCCTATTTCCTTCGAAGATGATCTTATTGAAAGTTGCCTCATTACGCCACTTCCATGTCCACCAAACGCCGACTACAAAACATTCACTCCACAAAATATCACCGCTTAAATAAGATTTAGAAAGAATGTTACCTCTTATCCAAGAAGCGAATGGTAAGGTGAAGAAATCTTTTACATGGAAACCGGCCTGCATAGATCTCCACATCGACTTAGTGCGTACGCAATCCCGGAACAAGTGAAGGAGGGACTCACTAGCACTTGGGCTGCAGCTGCAGCTATCCAAATGACTCAAGTGTCTCCTCTTACGTTCTTCATTGCTCATAACTCCTCCGTTCAAAAGCTTCCAAATAAAAAATTTCACCCTCTCCTGGATTCTGAGATGCCAGACCGATTTGTACAGCACACCTTCACTGCATTAGATGTCGTTGGAGCCGGTCAACAGTCTGTAAGCAGAGCTGGTGGTGAACTCTCCATCCTGGGTAAGACTCCAACCAATTTCGTCTTTGATCTCGGTAAGCTCAGAGTTGGACTGGCTGTAACCTCCTGCTCTGGTGGATCTGACAACAACAAGCCTAAGTAACGTGCTGTTTGGGAGCATGCATTGGAGACGCCTCCAATCCCAACCGTGCTCCTCTATCCAGAAGCTTCTGACCGTGTAGTTCATATCCGCTGGGGCGATCGGGTTAATTGCCATATTCATCAGACACTCCTCTCCTAGCCACTTATCTCTCCAAAAGTTTATGGATTTGCCATGTCCAAGGACCCAAGTAGCTTCCTTAGCTACCACCTACTGAATGCTAGTGAAGATACCACTTCAGACATGCGATCTCCATGCTGAGAGTCTATTACCATCCATGAGGTTTTTTTTTTTTCCAAAACATCGATCCAAAGGCTCTTGTTCAAAAACATCCAAACCAGTTTGCCTAAAAGAGCCTTGTTCATCTCCATCATACTCTGCATGCCAAGCCCGCCTTTCTCTTTCGGTAAACACAACTCACTCCACTTCACCATATGTATCTTCCTATGTCCATCCGAATGTCCCCAAATGAAGTTGCGACAAACTCTATCAATATCATCACAAACACTAGATGGAAGGGTGAGAGTGGACATGAAATATATATGAAGGGAGGTGAGGACGGATTTGGTGAGAGTGACCCGACCCGCAAAGCTGAGTGACTTACTTCTCCAACCATTCAGCTTCTGATTTATCCGGTCGAGTAGACTAGAAAAGGTGGCCTTGGAGACTCTCCTTTGAAGAAGAGGAACACCAAGATAATTTCCAAGGTTCTTAGTTACCTTCACCCCACTAAGTCTCTCGATGCTATCACAAAGATCTCGTGGGACGTTAGAAGAAACGAAGACTTTGGATTTCTAGATGCTCACTTTTTGACCCGACGCTTTCCAGAAAATGTCAATACACTTAATGATGACTCGGATTTGTGATAAAGAAGCTTCCGGAAAAAGAGTGATGTCATCTGAAAAAAAGAGGTGAGAAAGAGGGGGACCTCCACGAGATAACTTTATAGGTTTCCACTCACCATGCCCCACATATTCTAGGATGAGATGACTAAGTTTCTCAACACAAAGAACGAAGAGATAAGGTGAAATCGGGTCACCCTGACGGATACCTCTTTTCGGAACAACCTGCTCTGTCACTTCTCCATTCCAAATGACCTGCATTCTAGCGGTGGAAACACACTCCTTGATTATTCTTCCCCAAGCTAGAGGGAAACCGGCTTTAAGAATAGTGTCCTCAATGAAATCCCACCTCACTCTCTCATACGCCTTTTCGAGATCAAGTTTCAGGATCATCCATTTCTTACTAGATTTTTTCTTCCGCATGGAATGAACAACTTCCTGCATGAGGACGATGTTATCTTAAATAAGACGACCCGAAATTAAACTCCCCTGAGTAGGACCTACAAGACTACCAATGATGTTTTGCATTCTTCGGACAAGCACCTTAGTAATGATTTTGTAACTAACATTACATAAGACAATATGTCTGAACTAGCTGATAAACTCCGGCTTCCCTACTTTGGCAATAAGGGAAATAAGAGTGTCATTACTCCCCAAGTACAACTGTTGACTATCAAAGAAACGGGCAACCTCCTCCTTCATCGATCTCCCAACAACATTCCAACATTTTTGATAGAAGACGGGTTGAAAGCCATCAATTCCTGGAGCTTTATAAGCTCTCATACTCTTGACCGCCTTCCACACTCTTGACCGTCTTCCACACTTCCTCCATCTCAATAGGTTTCTGGATGTTAACCTAGTCAGCATCATCAATCCTCGGGAAATCAAGAGTATCCAAACGGAAAGGGTGCAGGAGGTGGGGGTCCTCAAGACTATAAAGATCCTAAAGTAGCCCACATCAAGCTTCTCGAGACGCTGTTGGTATTCCACCCAACCTTCCCCATCAACATCCAGACCTACCACTCTATTACGGCATTTCCGAATAATAGTAGAGGTATGGAAGAACTTATTATTATGATCCCCTTGCTCAAGCCATAACTCGCGAGATTTCTGAAACCAAATAGTCTCTTCCTGCTCCTGAATACTCTCAAGCTCTGCTTTCAGACTCGTTTCTTCATGCAAAAGGCGAGCGAAACTGCCCCAACTAATTCTCTTTTGGATTTTAGCAAGCTTTGACTCGGCTTCATGTTTCCTGCAAAAAACATTACCAAAGACGAATCTGTTCCACACAATAAGCGAAGACTTAAGAATGGGAATAGCTTTACTTACCTCCGGATTGTTGAACCAGCATTGCTCCACCATAAGATGGAAATCTCATGGGACATCCAAGCAACCTCGAATCTAAAGGGTCTTCTCTCACTCTTATAAGGGAGAGCAACATCCAAAGATAGAAGAACCGGAGAATGATCCGAAGAGAACCGAGCAAGGTGTCGGACTTGCGCATTGGGCCATTTCATCCGACTTTCTTGGTTCATAAAGACTCTATCAAGTCTTTTGAACACTCTCCTACTAGAAGGTTTACCATCGTCCCAAGTGAAGTCCGCTCTAGTAAACCCAAGATCTATCAGCCCATGAACCATGATAAGATCATTAAAGACCACATAATCAACATGCAAACTTCCAGAGTCACCTACTCTCTCATGCAGAAAGCGGATGTAGTTAAAGTCACCTCCCATAATAATAGGCTCTACAATAGATGCAAGTTCATCGTCTATGGAAATCCAGAAATCTCGGCATCTACTAACATTATGGGAAGCGTACACAACAACAAATCTGTAAGAGCTAGTGCCCTCAATAAATCTAGCATGGATGTAGCATCTGTGAGTGTTGACTATGCTAAGGTGGACCTTATCACTTTTCCAAAGAATCCAAATATCTCCTTCAAAACCAATAGCTTCCACATGAAAGCAACCAGTAAAATTCAACTTATCACAAATGGCTTGTGCCCTTACTCAGATACTCAAGGCTCAAAAATAGCAAGAATATCAACCTTATGATGATCAAATAAGTACTTGATGGATCTCCGTAACCCGCTCTTGCAAGCTCCGAAAACATTTCAAAAAAGACAATTCATGATAACCAAGTATAAAAAGAACCAAAGAGAAGGAAGGGAAACTAACCCAGCTTTTTCTCCTCCGCACCTACCCCCGATCATTGATTCTCCACCATAACTTCATCAGCTGTGGTATGGGTTTCTTCACTGTTGTTTTGAGAGCTTACAATCAAGTCAGGCATGCATTGTGAGTGAGAAGGAACCTGTTCTGGCGTCTCTACCTTCTCAGTCGTAAGGGGTTTTGGAGTGCTCGGTGCGTTACTCCCTTTGCAGAGAATGTCTTCTTCTTCAGTGCCTCGATGAATGATTTCAACCTGTACCGTATCATTCTGTCTTTTCCGTTTCAGGGAGGTTGAGGCAACATCGGAATCATCAAGTTTCTTTGCTCTCCAGGCAGCTCGTCTTGCCTCATTCTTCATTCTATTACGTCTATTCTGCTTGATTTCCTTCCCGTTGGACTCACCATTGTTCTCTGCAGCAGTAATAAAAATGGGAGGAGATATAGTAACCTTATGTGGTGTTGAAGTTTCTACGTATTCGCCCCCAATTACAGGTGATTGTTTCTTCACTAATGTGGCAAACTCCTGGGTCCTAGTTATTGCTACTGATGCTACAATCTTCTGAATGGGTCTATTGAGACTTGGGCTTGCAATTGCATTTGGCCCACTTGATGAGGCCCGTTGATCAGGAGCCAAATTTCAGACGGATTGATGGGCTTCACTGCTAATGCTTCGCTTTGATGAGAATCTTTACTAACGGCCAGCAGTGATTTTCCTTTATTCTGCACATTATTTCCATGGTTAGGATAATTAGCTTTCCGAACAGAATTATTTCCTACACCTGGATTATTCTCTTGATGATGCTTTCCTTTTTGGATTATGGATCTTCTCACCGCCTGCATCCAGGGACCGAACCCGGACGTTTCGGACTCTATAACCGGAGGGAGACTAGGAGGTCATCGACCCTAGAATCGTTAACATGATCTTCAACTGACCCGTTCTCTTTAGCAACAATCTCCCCATCAGCTCCATTTTGACTCGAGTTATTGCTAAATTCGCAATGAGATGCGTAGTGACCAAACCTACCGCACTTGAAACAAATAAGATTGAGCCCCTCATATTCTATTGGACACCTTCGACCATTAATAAAAATGGCTTTCTTGAGGGGTCGATTAAGATCGATCTCCAAACATATACGAATGAACCTTCCCTATTAAAATATAACGTCTTTGGGTCAATGGAGATAGGTTTACCTACCCCCTCCGACATTTTCCAGATGATGGCTTCATGATACCATTGAACTAGAATTCCCGTAATCTTGAGCCAAGTTGGATCCGATGTAATGGGATTAGTAGTAACAAAATCCGGGTCCAACATTTCATGATGAAGCATCTCCCGAACACTGCCCATGGACCGCTTGTAAGCGCCATCATGAGTTCGTTTTCACTTTTGAATCTTGCAAGGAAGTAGTTGTTATCCAAATCCATAATCTGCATGTTCTCCCCGCAATTCTAGAGTTCTCTAATCTTCCTCTCCATGACCGAAAAGGCTAAAGGATAGGCCAGCACTTTGAAGACAAGGGAATTATTCCATCTCTCTTCTAGGTCATTTGCAAAACTTCACTCCACGTCCTGGTAGGTTGATTGGTAACCACAGTCTGGCCTTCATTCGAAACTCCAGTCGATATAACCTCAGCCCGAGGAGTTGCAACCGAGTTTGCACCTATAGTAGCAGCCCCTACCCTCTCGGCACTGAAAGGATTCTCCCCAAAGATTATGATACTTGGGGTAGCATCAGTCATTGCTGACTCCATAGACTCTATAGATTGATTTGCTTCCATTGATGATCTGGTCTTCTTATCAGAGTTCACGTTATTTGTTGTAGCAACAGACGATGGAGCCTTTGCAGATGGGACTTCCCGGCCCTCCTCAAGCAACACGGCCATAGTCGTCTATCCAGATTGGTGGTCATTGGAATCAGTCATAAGAGTATCTGAGTTTAAGCCTTGTAGCTTCACCACAACGGCGCCGGCCGCTGGTGAGATGATCTCCGACACTCCCTCTCCAGAAACACGCAATCCACCACCCTACACTTTTCACTTCTAGGGTTGGAGAGAGAGCGTTTTTTTCGAAGGGTTAAAACACTTGGAGTGGGGAACTCACACATTTGTCGTGGTCTACCAAGTCCAAGCTTTCTTCTCTTCATTCTATAACACAAATACAAGTCAGTTAACCAAGCATGAAACCATATGCCAATTCCAAGTTAACATATAGTAATAAACAAGAAAAAGAACAAACTATTTTTGGGATGAAGATCAAATAATGAGTAAGACAAAAGAACAATCAATTTAGCAAATCAAGTGGATACAATGCAAATCAAAACAAAAAAAATAAACTAAAGTATTTCACAATCTGTTTAAATGTATGTTATAACATCATCCAATTCAGCATCAATATCAGCATCATCGACACCATCTAAGTCATTGTTTTTGTACAAATCATCATCACTATCAAGATTCACGTGGAGTATTCCTTTGACTCCACTTCTCCAACATTAAGCCACCCTTGTCCTGAAGCGTCTGAATTATACCACACTTGTTGGGCTTCAGATGCCAAGATAAAAGGCTCATCTTCAACCCGGTTATTCTGATATAATAATCTTTGAAAGTTAACCAAGGGATGGATAGTCAAAGGGATGCAACTTCACTCCAACAGGATGTGCCCATTCACACCTAAATAATACGTACTTGATATCTATAGAGTATGTAACCCTGAT
The DNA here is from genome assembly GCA_033239125.1 of Fagopyrum homotropicum. Taxonomy (NCBI): domain Eukaryota; kingdom Viridiplantae; phylum Streptophyta; class Magnoliopsida; order Caryophyllales; family Polygonaceae; genus Fagopyrum; species Fagopyrum homotropicum. The sequence goes on along the minus strand of BSWB01000007.1, from coordinate 49,877,815 downwards.
AATATCTGTCAATCTCCCATAATATGGTATAGAGTCTCCCTCTACATACACACCACAATTTTGTCTCGTTCTTTTTTTGTCTACGCTTTCTAACACGGAAATAATAACCGTTGACAGCGTATGATGTGAGTTGTTCGCTCCAAACAGTGTGTGCAAGATTTAAATTTATAACCCTAGATGTAAGCTTAAAATAAGGATGCGAACCCGCAGTGTACGGGTCAATCGTAGTAAAAAGCAAGAAATTCCAGCGGTCGATCACAGGGATTAGTGAAACAAAGCAGGTATAGGTTGTCAATGCAACTACTAACCACAAAAGCGATTAAACAATCAAAGATGATAAAAAGTCAATTAAAGGAATATGCAATTCTAGGGATTAAAGCATCTAGTTGTGGTTCCAACTCAAGATCTAAAGATAAGCGGATAAAGCTGAGATCTTGCAAAGGGAAGGTGTTACTAAAGTGGAATAGATCACCGGGTAAGTCTCACTACTCACTAATCCCAAACCGTAACTCTATTACCGGGTAAGTCTCAAGGAATTAAGGAAAAGAACTATAATCTCAAACTAACACTCCACCTAAGGGAATAGAATCAACCTTTACCGGGTAAGTCTCAGGTTAACTCACAAAGATGGAATGAAAGCACACTCAAACCCCAATAAAGGATAAACCTTTATTACCTATACTTATGATCATGGGTAAACAAACAAAGGAATTACCGGGTAAGTCTCATCCTAAGCTTGCATTGAACCAAGAAAGGTGTAATAAGAATAGGATTTGACAAACTCTAACACTTAACTCTCAGTTTCGGATCAGGTAAGTCACCTCGGTCAGAAGAATTCCACCCCGGCCGAGATGTTCATCGACTGAGCGAGATGCGTTAGGGTTAAGGATAAAGACTCGAACTTTCAGGGTCCTACTGTGATTAAGATTATTCTATCATCGTTTTTCCCACAACCTTCAGCCAAATACCCTAGAATCACACAAAGAAATTAGCCACTCATCATCATGAAAGCAATAATCAAATATAAGGGAATAAAGAGAATAATTGAACAAGAAAACCTTAAGAGAAAGGCTTCAATAACTGAATCAATTATCAATCAAACAAGCGTTCCTTGGATCACAATCCAACAAGACAATCAACGAAGAAGGGAATCTAAGAAAGTCTTACAAAACCCTTCACAAAAGCTATAAAAGCTATCAACTTTCTTCCAACAATCTTCCTTCAACCTTCAAAAAGGTTCTTCAAATCTCCCAACTATAGTGGGATAAAAAGGCTGTCTTGCGCGATGTGCAGCCCTAAGCGGACTTCCGGGTGATAGCGGATCTTTTATTTGTGGAAAATCCAACCCTTTTTATAGGAAAATTACCCTCCAAAGATAAGATATCTTAGAAAGATCTTTTCCCATAAAAATAGGTAAAATATATGGGCTAAATTATCTTCTTCCTTCCAGGAATCCAGCCTAAAAATATAAGATCCTCTTTCCAAAAATAAAATATCTCAGCCAAAAATAAAATATCCTTGCCGCGTCCAAGGTGTTCGCCTCGGTCGAGTCAGCTCCTCTGGATCACCTCGGTCGAGATGGTACTGTAGCTAACCAAGGTGAATCACAACTGAATGTGAAATCTCTCAAATCTGGTCCAAAGTGAATCTTCAATCTATTTTCATGATTCCTGGATTCTTCCTTAAGCTCCTGAATGTAGCTCCAATGACTCCTTAGCTCTTTTTGCTCCTTTTTGATGCAAAACGTGCCATTTTACCGATGATTACAACGAAACTTGGTGTAGACATCGATTCCCGCAAAGGTAGATGAAACGACAATGTAATCACATAATATACATTCAAACATGCAGATTATTGAAGATAAAACGTCTAAACATGCCCCAAAATATAGACAATAATTCATGCTATCAAAATACCCCATACTTAGCCCTTGCTTGTCCCCAAGCAAGTTCCAAATATAAAATACAAGATAGAATGGATTATAAGTCATGAAGATCAATGAAAAAGTCTTTGAAAACATTTTAATGGTGTGCTACAATCATAGATCACTCTAAGAGAATGCTTCATGGAATTTAAAATTAAAATATGATCAAAATATTTTATAAATATAAGAAAGTTGTTCATCTTTGCATAAAATCATAGAATGCATTATAAATCATAATCATCCAAATTAATCATGTATAATCCAGTTTAAACCACTAAGTCAATCAACAAGCTCGAGGTCTCAAGGTCTTTCAAATGAAGGTCAAGAAACGTGTGAGGGTGGGATGTATATAAGGAATGTGGTGCTAGAATCCGGGAAAAGGATCTTCACTTTACTTGCTTTGAACTTCAACATCTTCCACCAATAAGCCTTGCTTATTTACTATTTACTTTACTTTTTGGGATGCATGGACAAAGGTGCACAATAACCGAAGCCTAGGAAATCAGCAATCATCAATTTCTCGAGATGCCTCAAACCCTTGATGCACATACCATGACCCGTTAGGAATATCGCTCAATCCGACTTTGGCAAGACACAAACACCCGGCTATGTGAATGGTGCCGAGTTACTCATCATCATGATTGACTTCCCCAAACCTATATGTTTCTTTCTAACTTTCAGCCAACATCTCAACTTTTCTTTAACTTGCTTTTCACTTTTGCTTGCTTCCAAATTCCCGGATAGGTAAAGGGAGGCAAATATGTATATGAGGGGCTAAGCATGATCAAGAAGAAGAAGAGAGAAGAGAATAAATTGCCTTGGTCTTCCCAAGAAGAAAGTGAGAGAACTCATAATGTGGTGTCAACCTTCAAATTCAACATAATTTGGATAAAAACAAAGTATTAAACATGCCACAAATTTCAAACAAAGCATTTAGCAACTTAAACATATCATAAAACCTTTCGAGCATATAAAGATTTCAAAACCAGTCAGCAAACAAAATCTTCACTGAGGTCATATCCAGATAAGAAGCACAAAAATCGTTTTGAAAACTGTCTCAGTTAAACCACCTCGGTCGAGATGTTCTAAGTCAACCGAGGTGAAGTACCTCGTTTGGCCAGAATCACTTCGGTCGAGGTCAAAATTTTTTTTTTTTTCAAACCAGTTTTTGACGTTTTTCTCAATCAAATAACCTGTATGCATGCATGTGATCTCAGATAAGCACATAAAGCGAAATAAAACATAAATATCCGATAGAATCAAGTCATACATCTATAGTCAAATGATACATCCAATACCCCATACTTGGGACACATTGTCCCAATGGGTCAAAATAAGTCTAGAAAATAAAGTACTCACCGGACATAGCTGAGCTGCATAATAAATAAAGAAAGAAAATCCTGCAAGCTCTCAATAATCCCGATCCGGTGGTGGTGGTGGTGGTGGCACATACGGGTGCTGAGATGGGTCGAAAGGATAGCCCATGACATGCTGAAACTGAATCTCAGCCATCACTTGCTGGTAGTGTAGTCTCTCCTGCATCTCTCTGATCTCCAGGGACATGGCAACGTACGAATCTATCATCTGATTCGTCAGATCGTCGATCCGACGGTGAGCAAGTGGATCCCTCTGCCTACATACCCTACGTCTAGCGGGACGTGCTGGTGCTGTAGCCGGCTCCTCCTCAGTCTCATGGTCATCTAGATCAATGACCGGTGCACTAGTCCCAGCTGTATCCGTGCCCGTATCCATAGGAACACCACCATCCTCATCAACATCATCATCATCATCCTCAGCCTCATCCTCCTCAACTGGCCCCTGAGCTGCTGCAGCTGCTGCCTCTCTAGCATCCTCCATCGGTGGGATCCACGCAGTCTGCCAATAATGTGGCTCAATCACGGAGAACTGAGTTGACCATCTGATCCCCCGAGGCGCAGTCGGCTCCCATGGCATCGCCACATATGGCGTAGTAAGTCCTTGGGGAACCAGTATCCTCCGAGTGATCATCTCCTGAAGTCCGAGCGGCTTGGCAGCCGCCACCATGGTAGAAGCACTGAGGTCCAAATCCATGTAACTCGCTATATGAGTCTCTATCCCTCCACAGCAGATGTCGCCCTTCGCCTTCGCCTTCGCCTTGATCTTATGTAGATCCTCCGCCAGCATCAATCCAAAATCCCGGACTCCTCTAGTCACCATGTAGTATAGACTCAGAAGCTCACCCTGCCTGATCTTCTAGGGCGTCTCAGTACGCGCCAGAAGAGTCTCACTGAAGATCCTATGAGCTAGTCTAAAAGCAAGATGGAATATGATCCTCTCCTTGGAATCTCCAGGTCTCCATTTGTCAGCATGCTTAACCACATGAGCAATCTGTCCCCAAAACTCTCGAACTACAGCTCGAGAAGGAAAATCAGCAACAGTAGGGATCGGGAAGCAAAAGATGTCCCGCCAGTGGTCCAAGGGAACTAGATAATTCCGGTTCATCAACCGGTACTTGATGGCGCGCTCGGTGGGCAAGTAAGTGACGGAGCTGACAAACTCCAAGGTCGGCTCTAAGTAGGCCGGAGCTCTAATCTCTGTGAACTGCTCCAGCCCCACAGCAGATATCATCCGCCTCAAGTCCTCATCAACATAGAGGCAATCAAAAGCACATGTGTCCAGGAAGCGTGGTGCAACGACTGGACGGGCCGCTATGCGGTCATAATCGACCTGGTGTCGCTCGTGGATCACCAGTCTAGTACGGCGGGAGGAAGAAGAAGGAGAAGGAGAAGATCTGTCCCTCAGGACCAACTGCTTGTCAGAACTCATTTTCTGTAACCTGTCAGATCACCTCGGTTGCCCTGACAACTCTGTAGAACACCTCGGCCGAGGCACAGGCCGACTGGACCGAGGCGAAACACTGCTCGATCGCTTCCCTCAAAAATCCAGTTATTTTCCCCCAAAATCACTACTAAAGGTTCCTATGGGGTACTTAATCCTTTTCTCAGCAAATGCAGGGGCAACCAAAGCCCAAATCGAAAGGAAACAGTGGAGAAGAGGAGAGTTAGGTTTTTTTGGATTTTACCCAGATTCGGTCGATTCGGTTCGTTTTTGCTGCAGATTTGCGCTTGCAATGCGATCCTCTACCCTTTCCTCTCAGTTTTGAAGCAAGAATCGTCGAAAACGAGCGAAGAACGAAGGAGCGAGGTGAGAAGTGCGCCGCGGTCGAGAAGGGAAGTAGAGGAGGAGAGAGAAATTTCAGCCCCCTTTTATACCCTTTTTTGGAACTGCTGTCACCTCGGTCGAGATGGTCTCGACTGGACCGAGGTGGTACGGACCGAGGTGAATCTTTAGAAACCCTAGTCGCCTCGGTTGCTCAAGAATCATCTCGATCGAGGTGCTGTGATAGCAACCGAGATGTGTCTCAGTCAAACTCCGTCTTCTCAAATTCTCGAACTTCTGTCCTTCCAGTTGTGCTCCTGGGTTGTATTCCTTCCTTATATGTCAGCTGTTGTCATTCTAGGACGCCAAAAACAAAACAAAGTAAAGCAAAAGCAAACTATCTAAAGCTAGACTAGAAAAAGGGAAAAGAAAGCAATACCTTGGGTTGCCTCCTAAGAAGCGCTTGATTTAAGGTCGCTAGCTGGACCGTACGGCGTCTCTCAAACGAGGTATAGTGGTGCAACCTCTTCAACCGGAACTTCCGGTTTGTATTTCTTAAGTCTATGACCGTTGACCTTGAAGCTTCCACTCGTTTCTCCCCAAATCTCAACTGCACCATAAGGGAAAACATGTTTCACAACATAAGGTCCGGTCCATCTAGATTTCAACTTACCTGGAAAGAGGCGGAGGCGGGAGTTGAAGAGTAGAACTAAGTCTCCATCTTTAAGCTCATTAGGAATGATGCGCTTGTCATGCCATTTCTTCGTCCTTTCTTTATAGATTTTGACATTCTCATAAGCGTTCAAACGCAGCTCCTCCAGCTCATTGATATCCAATAGCCTCTTCTCACCAACTTCCTTGATGTCGAAGTTCAACCATTTGATCGCCCAATACGTCTTGTGTTCTAACTCAACGGGTAAATGACAAGACTTCCCATATACCAAATTATAAGGGATGGTACCAATGAGAGTCTTGAATGCGGTCCTGTAAGCCCAAAGAGCGTCGTCCAACTTCATGGACCAATCTTTCCTAGTCCTAGAGACGGTCTTCTCCAAGATTGCTTTAATTTATCTATTCGAAATCTCGACCTGTCCACTAGTTTGAGGGTGATAAGGGGTTGCTACCTTGTGGGTTACCCCATACTTCGATAGAAGTGCCTTAAACTTCCGGTTGATGAAATGCGTCCCTCCATCGCTGATGATGATGCGTGGAGTCCCAAAACGTGGAAAGATAGTCTTGTTAAAGAACTTCACCACCACCATGGCGTCATTAGTAGGAGAAGCAATGGCTTCAACCCATCTAGAGACGTAGTCAATTGCTAGAAGAATGTAGAGGTTTCCTCCGGATGATGGGAAAGGTCCCATGAAATCTACTCCCCACACATCAAAGATCTCAACTTCCTGTATGTTGTTGAGTGGTATCTCATTCCTTCTAGATAAGTTCCCTGTTCTTTGGCATGCATCACAAGAAACAACAAACGTTTGCACATCCTTAAATAATATAGGCCAAAAGAAACCAGAACGTAATACCTTAGCGCATGTTTTGTTAGCGCTAGCATGCCCTCCGCAAGGAAGTGAGTGACAGTGCCGTATGACGCTATTAACTTTGTCTTCCGGAATGCATCTTCGAAGCATCCCATCCGGCCCTCGCTTGAATAGCAGCGGTTCATCCCAGTAGTAATGGCGTACGTCTTTGAAGAATTTCTTCCTTTGAGCGTACGTTAATCCGGGTGGTATTTCCTGGCAAACAAGATAATTAACAATATCAGCATATCAAGGTCCTTTATTATCAGATATTTAGTGGAGAGAATGTTCCACCAACTGAGGATGAATGTCAAAGAAGGGAATAAGAAGTTTGTTATTTCAGTAGTCTCAGTTGACATCATCTCGCTTTTGACCTCGGTCGAGGTCTAGAGTGGTTGACCGAGATGTTCTTCAGTCACCTCGCTCGGTCCAGAAAGTGCCTCGGTCGAGGTACTGCAACTGGAACTGAAACTGAAGATCTTCTTCTCCTGGATTAGTCTTTCAGTTTTAGATCCTGGATCTTCTTCCAGTGCCTTCAAGCTCCGTATATCTGCATCACAAGAAGCATCTATACCTTCCTCCATTAAGCTAAAACTAATAACTTTTTCAAGTGGATCTTTAATAAAGATAGAGCTCACCAATTCTCTTGATTCTTCTTCATCATAGATGTTGAAGATATCATCTCCTAGCTGCTCTCCCTTCATAGCCGCAAGTAGTGCGAATTCCACTTCACCTCCGCCAATGTTGAATTTTAACTTGGCGTTCTTACAATCCACATTGCAACCCGAAGTTGCTAGAAATGGCCTCCCGAGAATGATAGGAACGGGATAATCTGCGGGAATATCAAGTACAACAAAGTCTATAGGTAAATAGAAGTTACCTAACTTGACCGGAACGTCTTCCAAAATGCCCACGGGATGGGTAATGGAGCGGTCCGCCATGTATAATCGTATCTTCACCGGCTTGGGCTCTCCAAGCCAGATCTTCACGCATAGCTCCAGCGGAATGATGCTCACGCTGGCTCCTAGATCACATAAGGCTTCACAAGTGACATCCCCAACTTGAATGAGAATGCAAAACGAGCCGGGATCTCTCAACTTGGGTGGCATCTTCTCCTTCATGATTTGAATAAGCTCCGAGGATTTAGATGTCATCCTTACTTCACCAAAGTCTTCCAACTCCCTCTTCCTTGATAGGATCTCTTTCAAGAACTTCCCATAGGCGGGCATCCCTAGAGTAGCATCAAGGAAGGGGATATTAATGTGTAGTTTATTCATCAAGTCATGGAACTTACCAAAATGCTTGTGTAAATGTGCTCTGGCCCTTGACTGGGGGAATGGAAGTGGTGGTTTATATGCAGGAGGTGGAACATAAACTTCAGTTTTCTCCTCCGCTTTCTGTGGTTCCACTGTTCGCCACTTAGCGTGCGTGCAAATAATCTTTAAATTTATAAAACTAGAATCAAGCAAGCGAACCCGCAGTGTACGGATCGGCGTAGTAAAGCAAGAATTCCAGAGTATCGAACACAGGGATTTGGGGGGTTAAATCCAGTTATAGAATTGTCAAGCAAGTAAATGTATGAAGCTTTGTAAATATTGGAAAAACAACAATCCTAAAGATCCAAGAATCCAGCTGTGGTAATCAATTCAAGATATACTAAAGATATAAGGACATAGTTAAGAGTTGCAAAGGTATGCTAATGCAAAGCAATGTACGGTGAAGTTCCAAGGTTTTATATGACTTATCTAGAAATACTCTCTATAAAGGTTGTTGAGGCTTCAGTATAAAAAGAATCTAAAGACAAGAATTAATATCAAATACCCAAACTTGTAATCCAAGGATCAAGACTAACTAAACCGATTAAGGTTGTGACACTCGAAATCGAGGTAGAGGTTGTTGAGGCTTCACTACCACCTAGAAAAGGCAAGCCAAGACTAAGTTAAAGCAAATCTTTAACTTTGGATTAAAGTAAAAGCAAGGTTCGTAAACTAGGGAAAATTACGGGTGGATCTTGAGATTCCACGGCCGTGGAACTCAAGAACACACCGTGATTCTGGCTGTCGACGAAATATCTCTAACTCTCAGGATCCAATCTATTTACGATCGATCTATCATCATCTAAGCCACAACTATCAACCCTTCACCTTAGAATTACTAAAGGGTTTTAGCCAACAACAGTCATTATGATATCAAATTCAAGAATTAGAAGAATGAAAGATGAAAACCTTCGAAAACCTTCAATAAACTTCAAATCAATCTCAAATCCACAAACAAGGATAATGATGTATATCAGATTCGGAATAACACAAACAATCACAATCCTTGATAAGAACGAAGAACGGGATGTCAATCCGTCTTCTAATCAAACCTAAGGACAAAATACGTAATCTTCGTACGTCCAACAATACCCTCAATGTGCGGAAGCGAATCTCCAAGCGATGATGCTCTATGCGAGGGCGTAAGCGAGGTTTAAGCGCGGTCTAAGTGGAGGTACTGAATTCTCCTTCCTTCAGTCCTTTTATAGGGCAAGATAAAATGTCTCTCTTTGGCCCATATGTGTAATATTGTGTCCATATTTTATTCGGCAAAAGATTGCCTAAATCACGGTTCCATAGGATTCCACGACCGTGGTTTAGAGCGTGGAATTGGATTACGGTTCTTCACAACTTCCACGACCGTACTTTATACCGTGTAACTCCCTGGAATGCTCCACGCTCATGTTGCCAAGTTCCACGGCCGTGGTTTAGAGCGTGATCTTCATTACGGCCGTATTTTAGAGCGTGGAAGCATAGGTTGCTCGTAATTCCCTTTGTTTTGTGCCATTCTTCATCCTAGCTCTTCCTTAGCTTCTTTGTGGTGCCCTCAATCCTTGGATGTGCTCAATCCATCTCTATTCTCTCTTGATTCGTTCGGTTTTAACTCTTATTCGCCTACAATCAACACAAAGCTTATGTAGACCTCTATATCGACACTATAGATAAACTAGCTCACAATTGCTTCAATGCTTCATCAATGAACACTATTATGGATGAAATACATCTAGAAAACGTTCCTAAAATATCACAATATTTCATGCTAACAAAATACCCCATACTTGCCACTTGCTTGTCCCCAAGCAAGGTCTCTCAAAAGTTTTAAAACTCAAGTTAGGATGAAATATGGATGCACTCTCAAAAACAAAACGTCTTTTAGATGAATGTGCTTCCTAGTCAATAGATCATTCTCAAACCTTGCTTCATTCGTTCATAAGACTCTCATATACATAATCAAAGAGTAGAGAGTAAAGAAAACTCATGAATTAATCAAACTTCCATGTAAACATCATAACCTTCAAACATTATCAAAATCAATCATAAGAAACTTCAATTTAGATCACCAAGTCATATATCATTCTCTTGATCTTAAGGACTTTCAAACAAGGTCTAGAATGTGGAAAAGGGAAGGAAAACTTTAAGGAATGTGGTGCATGAATCCGGGAAAGTGGATAACTAACTCTTTTCTTTTTCTCTTGCGGTTTTGCAACACTTTCAACTTAGAGCTTTGCTCTCTTCTTTTCAATTCATTTTTCGACTTTACTTTTGGAGTTATGGACAGAGGTGCACAAAAACTGAAGCCTAGAAGATTGGCGTTTCTCAATTTTTCGAGATGCCTCAAACCCTTGATGCACATACCATAATCCGCTAGGAATATCGCTCAATCCGACTTTTGCAAGACACAAACACCCGGCTATGTGAATGGTGCCGAGTTCCTCATCGTCATGATTGACTTCCCCAAACCTATAAGTTCTTTCTATTCTTTGAATGCAAAATTTTGCTTTCATGGCCCTCCCACATCAAACATGCCAAATATCAACTCCTCCAAATTCCCGGATAGGTAAAGGAGGCTATTATTTCATTGAGGGGCTAAATGATCAAAGAAAAAAGAAAGAAAATCGAATTGCCTTAATCATTTCAACAAGAAGTATAAGAACTTATCATGTGATTTCAACCTTGATTTCTCAATATGATTTAAGTAACATTCTTCACATTATGAAACTTGCAAAAGAGGAATAATCAACTCATTCAATTTCTTTTCAATTCACTATTTGTTTAAGCATGTGATTGTCATCAAAACTCAATTCACAAGTAGTGATTATCATAGAAGTCATCTCTATCCTTAGAAGCACAAAATTTTCAAAATTTTTCGATTTTTATGGGTATTTTTTTCAAAAGGTTTTTCATGCAATGCGATGATGAAACGTGTAACAATAGCATGAAACATGCAAGGTGTCCTCGATAAAAGCATACAAAGTGAGTAAGAGTTATTACAAACGATTAGTCACACCCCACCCCATACTTGGAACAAACATTGTCCCTAATGTTCAATAAGAAAATAAAGAAAAGAAAGAAAGAAAATGAACTCACAAGACGGTGGTGGAGTGGCTAGAACGGTGGATCATCAATCATCCTCACTGAGGTGCCGGTGGGGGTGGAAACGGGAAGAAGCCGGGATCATAGTTCCGCCCAAACAGTTGGCGGTATATGTCTCTCATCATGCGATCATGCGCGTCGGCTCGTGCATCCCTAGCATCTGCACGGATCTCCAAGGCTCCGACCCTACTGGAAAGATCGGTGGCCCACTCTAGCAGCTGCTCATACCATCCGGGCGGCTGGCTATACCATGCTGGTGCGTCTGACGGTGCTGGTGCAGGTGGTGGCTGGGCATGCCAAGGTGGTGGAGCTCCCATCCACTCCGGCTGACTGCTATACCATGAAGGAGGGTCTGCCATCCATGTAGGTCTCTCGCTCACACTAGCACGGCGAGAGGAAGAGCCAGAAGCTCTAGCGGGACGGGGAGAGTGTCTAGGAAGGTCGGGAACTATATCCGGCTGATCCGGAAAGGTACCAAAGTCATGCTCTCCTCCTCCTCCCTCATACTCATCACCTCCTCTCATCTCCTCCTCCTCTACAACTGGTGGCTCAAGGGGAACGTAGGGCGGTGCTACTAGTCTATTCGCATGCATAGCAACGAATGTCTCCTTCCAGTTATGGCGTCCAGCCATAATGAAATACTCAGGAAGCCATGCAATCCCTCTACCTGTCCTACTCTCCCAAGGCATGGCAACTGTAGGTGGACCTCTATGTCTATGGAAGAGGATGCCTCTAGTCATGAGGCTCTGAAGTCCTAGAGGTCTAGCTGGAATACGGGTGCACGCGGAGAAGTCTATCCCTAACTGCCTAGCAAGGTGGGTGACCATCCCACCGTATCCAATGTTGTCGGCCCTCTTGTTCTTTAGCTTGCTCATAGTAGAAGCTAAGAGGGTGGCACAGTCAGCTGGCCTACCGTACAACATACAGTAAAGCAAAAATAACTCATCCGTCTTGATCATCTGAGGTGTCTCCGTCCTAGGGAAGAGACACTCAGAAAGCACTCTATGGGCAATCTTCAAGGCTAAGTGATAGATCAACCTAGCCTTGGTATCAGCAGGTTGCTAGCGGTCCTCGCTGGCGTATATCATAGCTATCTCCTCCCAGAAATCCTTGGCGTATACGCCACTAGGGAATCGACCATTGAAGGTCTCATGGAACCCAAAAAAGGCTCTAAACTCTCTAATAGAAAACTCATAGTTTCTCTCCATCAGCCGAAAAGAAACGGTCCTGTCAACGTGGCTATGCTCAAACGAGACCACGAACTCCCTAGTGATCTCCTCATATGCATCTTCTCGAATAGCGGAGAAGATGACCAATCCGGCTCTATCTAGTAGCCAAGTGAGATCCCCTACCACATGCAAAGGCTCTAACTCCTCAAGTAGTAGATACCTTGGTCCTATGATAGCTCGCTTATGGATCCTCTCTAAAGCATCAAGGTAATCCTCATGGATAGTAGGGATCCTAGGGGAAGGTGGTGATGGTGGTGATGGGGGTGATGGGGGCTCAGGAGGTGGTGCTCTAGAAGAGGAAGAAGTATTGCCTTTCCTCTTTTTATTTCTCTGAGACATTCTCCTTACGAGATCCATTTCTGCTAGAAACCACGGTCTGTTCTTCAGGTACCACGGCCGTGGAATGCCTAGAGACCGTGATTCGTTACGCAAAATCTCAAAACTCAGCAGATTCACACCAAACTCAACACCAAGCAGCCCTAGACTAATTTCAGTCCAATTCCAATCAGTTCTCCTAAAAATTCTAGCAAAAACGGAGCCGAATCGACAAAGAGAAAGAAGGAATGAAAAACCTAGGTTTTCGGATTTTGAAATCCGAATTCTGTCTTCTCCGGTGATTTGCCGCTCGAATCGTTGCTTGGATCTTGTAGGTGACGGAAATTGCTTCAACTTTGGTCAAAGAATCGTTAAAAACGATTAACGAACGAGAATTTGAGAGAGGGGGAAGGCAATCGGCGAAATAGGGGCGTGGAATTGGGATTTTTTTGTGTGTTTTGTGAAGAAACGTGGTTTATATAGTGGCCGTAAAAAATTTTGAAAATCACGGTCTATCGGGGGTTTCCACGGCCGTGGTTTTGTACGGAACCGTAGTTTTGGTGATTTTTCAAAGGCTTTTGCAAATTACGGTCATTGTAGCTATCACGGCCATGGTTTTGACCGTGGAACTCTCTGTAATGTGCCAAAGTCTAAGTTTCGTCAATTTTCTTCAACCTTTTCTTCTCTTTTCCCTTTCCACTGATCCTACATCCAAAAACATGAACATACCGGAAGGTATCGAAGGCAAAACAAAACAAAAACGTCTATACTATTCTAATCTATGAATCAAAAACAAAAATGTAAGTGCAATACCTTGGGTTGCCTCCCAAGAAGCGCTTTGTTTAAGGTCCGTAGCTAGACCATATTCGCACTTATTCGAGTGCGGTGGGCGCGAACTCTTCAGCTTGGAGTTCCGGTGTATACTTCTTGAGTCGTTGACCGTTCACCTTAAAGCTTCCGCCCTTTTCACCCCATACTTCAACTGCACCATGAGGAAAAACACGTTTGATTAGAAAAGGTCCAGTCCAACGAGATTTAAGCTTACCTGGAAAGAGACGAAGCCTTGAATTGAAGAGGAGAACTTGATCTCCTTCTTTGAGGTCCTTTAGGATGATATGCTTATCATGTCAACGCTTCGCTCTTTCTTTATTGATCTTGGCGTTTTCGTAGGCGTTCAAGCGAAGTTCTTCAAGCTCATTGAGGTCCAAGAGACGCTTCTCTCCCGCTTCCTTCATGCTGAAGTTCAACAACTTTATTGCCCAAAACGCCTTGTGCTCCAACTCTACCGGTAAGTGACAAGACTTCTCATACACAAGGTTGTATGGCGTTGTTCCGATGGGAGTCTTATATGCAGTCCGGTACGCCCATAATGCGTCATCTAGTTTCAAAGACCAATCCTTCCTTGTCCTTGAAACCGTCTTCTCTAGGATTCCTTTAATCTCCCGGTTTGAGATCTCCACTTGTCCACTAGTTTGTGGATGATAAGGGGTGGCGATCTTGTGAGTCACCCCATACTTAGCTAAAAGAGCTTCAAAGCGTCGGGCAATGAAGTGAAAACCTCCATCACTAATGATAGTCCGTGGTGTCCCAAATCGTGGGAAGATGGTCTTGTTAAAGAACTGAACCACTACCATGACATCATTGGTGGGAGAGGCAATTTCTTCAACCCATCTCGAAACATAATCCACCGCTAAAAGTATGTATTGGTTTCCACAAGATGATGGGAAAGGTCCCATGAAGTCTACTCCCCAAACGTCAAAGATCTCCACCTCTTGGATGTTGTTGAGAGGCATCTCATTCCTCCTAGATATATTCCCTGTTCTTTGACAAGCATCGCAGCAGGAAACAAAGGTTTGCACATCTTTAAATAGAGTAGGCCAAAAGAATCCAGATTGTAATACCTTAGCGCTAGTCTTGTTCGAACTAGCGTGTCCTCCACAAGGTAGTGAATGACAATGACGGATGACACTTTGCATCTCATCTTCCGGCACACATCGCCGAATAATGCCGTCCGGACCTCTCTTGAAGAGGAGAGGTTCATTCCAAAAGTATTCCCGAACATCCTTAAAGAACTTCTTTCTTTGTACGTAGGATAATCCGGGTGGTAATTCCTGACAAACCAAATAGTTAACAAAATCAGCAAACCATGGTTCGTTACCTTTGGTGATCACGTCGATGCACTCCTCTATGATATGTAAATGCTCGTCTAGAAAGGAGTCATCTATAGGTAGATGGTCGTCCTCTAGATGTGTTAGACGACTCAAATGATCCGCAACGGAATTTTCCGAACCCTTCTTGTCGCGGATCTCTAGATCGAATTCTTGTAGGAGAAGAATCCATCTAATTAGCCTTGGCTTCGCATCCTTCTTTGCAAGTAGATACCGGATCGCAGCATGATCCGTGTATACAATCACCTTTGCACCTACAAGATAAGAGCGAAATTTGTCAATTGCATATACAATTGCTAAGAATTCTTTTTCTGTAGTGGCGTAGTTGAGCTGCGCTTCATCTAGCGTCTTGCTAGCGTAGTAGATAGCGTGGGTTCGTCCTTCCTTTCTTTGCCCAAGAACAACTTCTATAGCTACGTCACTTGCATCACACATAACCTCAAAGGGAAGATTCCAATCCGGAGGTTGGACAATCGGGGCTGAGATTAGAGCTTCCCGAATCATATTAAACGCATCTAAGCATTCCTGCAAGAAATTAAAAACTGCATCCTTCATCAATAGATTAGTAAGCGGTTTTGATATTTTAGAGAAATCCTTTATGAAACGTCTATAAAATCCAGCATGTCCTAGAAAACTTCTTATCCCTTTCACCGAAGTTGGGGGAGGAAGCTTTTCTATAGTCTCTATCTTAGCTTTATCCACCTCAATCCCTCTACTAGAGATTAAGTGTCCTAATACAATGCCCTCTTTCACCATAAATTGACACATCTTCCAATTAAGAACTAGGTTAGTGTCTTCACACCTTTGTAACACAAGAGCAAGGTTAGAAAGACAATTGTCAAAAGAGGAACCATAAACGGAGAAGTCATCCATAAAAACCTCCATGATTTCCTCTATATATTCTGAGAAGATGGCCATCATGCACCTTTGAAAGGTGGCTTGGGCGTTGCAAAGCCCGAACGGCATCCTCCTATAGGCAAACGTACCCCACGGGCACGTGAACGTGGTCTTCTCTTGATCATCCGGGTGTATCGGGATCTGAAAGAAACCACTATAACCGTCAAGATAGCAAAAGTGTGAATGTTGTGCTAACCTTTCAAGCATTTGATCGATGAAGGGTAGTGGGAAGTGATCCTTCCTCGTCGCGTTGTTTAGCTTGCGGTAGTCTATACACATCCGCCATCCTGTTACGGTTCGTGTAGGAATGAGTTCATTGTTTTTGTTGGGGATGACCATCATTCCTCCCTTCTTCGGAACCACCTGTACGGGACTCACCCACTTGCTATCGGAGATAGGGTAGATGATACCTGCATCGAGTAGTTTAAGAATTTCCTTCTTGACAACCTCCTTCATGGTCGGATTTAACCGCCTTTGAGGTTGTCGCGAAGTTCTAAAGTCCTCTTCCATTAAGATCTTATGCATGCATAGGGAAGGTTTGATTCCTACTAAATCCTCTATAGTATATCCTAAGGCTTTCCTATGTTTCTTAAGGACAACCATAAGCTTACTATGTTCATCTATGCTTAAATCTGAACTAACAATTACCGGAAAGGTAGAATTAGATCCTAGAAATGCGTACCTTAGATGTGTAGGAAGTGGTTTCAATTCCATCACTGTAGGAGTCTCCAATGGCTCTTGAGGAGTATCCGATGGTACCTTAGAAGTGTCTAAGGGAGTAGAAGGTGTTGGAGAAGAATCAAGAGAAGTTGTGGAGGAAACACAATTTCCTTCAGATTCACCCAAAATTACGGCACCCCTGCCTTCTCCACGGCCGTGATTTTGGGCGTGGAAAGTAATTACGGTGCCTCTGTTTTCTCCACGGCCGTGATTTTGACCGTGTAACTTACTGGAATGTTCCACGCTTGTGTTGGTGAATTCCACGGCTGTGGAATAGGCTATCTGAACGTGGATCCGTACGTTTTCTGACTCATCGTGGAGTTTCTGAAACTCTTCTTCATACACTTCTTTTTGTTTCTCTAAGGCTTCAATTGCCTCATTGCACTCCTCTTCTTCCCCTATATCCATAATGCTCATAGAAAGAACTTTTTGCAAGGGATCTTTGAAGAGAATAGAACTTACCTCCTCTCTAGATAGCTCTTCGTCATGGATATTGAATATATCCTCATCGAAGGTTGGTTCCTTCACTAAAGTGGAAAGGACAAACTCTACCTTCTCTTCTCCTATGTCGAAGGCGAGTCTAGCATTCTTGCAATCGACTATACAGCCGGATGTTGCAAGAAACGGTCTTCCGAGAATGATCGGGACCGGACTATCTGATGAAATGTCAAGCACAACAAAATCTATAGGAACATAGATGTTACGCTAAGGATATGTGATGTGTGTACGCAATAAGCTTTAAATTTATACTCGTTATAATTATCCTAACTCCTAGCGAACCCGCAGTGTACGGGTGATGACATGAATTATGTATCATCATATTCATGCATATTGCAGCACATTATCTCTATTTACCTTGCATTTAGAGGGATTTTGCATACCTTTTATGTTCTATTCAATCAATTGTTGGAAATAGAGGTCTACACGAGATTTTGATGAATTGCAGGTAAATAGAGTTGAATTGGAAGCAAAAATGGAGCAAGAAGCATCTAAGGATGTTAAGGAAGCTAAAGGAGTCTTAGAAGGATCACAAAGGGCTAAGGAATTGCAAAGGAGAAGCATAGAAGACGAACCAAAGGAAGAGCACTTTCTGTTGAAGAAAATCGTGCCAATGTATATAAAAATCGGACGATTTTCATACCTTGAAATCGAACGGTTTTGCACCAAAATCGACTGGGTCGATTTTCTTCACGATTCGGCCAAATGAAAAGACGACATAAAGCCCAATTCATTTGGGCTAGATGAGAGTTTTGCCAAACGGCCCATCTGCAAGAAACTATAGAAGAGAACCCTACGAACGAAGACGGGGAGGTCGCACCAGAGAATCTTTACACGTTTTGGAGAAATCAACGATTCTTGGAGAGAGATTGAAGAGCTTTTGCCGGAAAGTCATTCTTGATCTTTGATTGTGAGATTTCTTTATTCCATTGCCTTGTTTGTGGTTTGTGAACACGAAATTGAGCTATTGAGAGATACATTGAACAGATTTGACGATTGTTTCACAGAATTGAAAGTTATAGAATTTTTCGTTCAAGATTTGGTTTATTTGCGATATCTTCTTCAATAATTAATTTGATTCGATTTTGAAAATGGTTGGCTAAAAACCTTGTGATTCTGGGGAGAATAGTTGATGATTAAGGCTTAGATGATGATAGACTGAACTCATTCAAACATTAGGACCCTGAGAATTTAGATCTTAGTTTTGCGACAAACAGGAAAATCGGACTGTTCTTGAGAAAAATCGGCCGATTTTTCGTATGAACAGCACGATTTATTCTTCTGACGAACTTTAATTGAATTAATCTTTAATCAAAACTAATCCTTGCCTAAACCCCAATCTTGATTAACCTTCTTACCCTCTAATTGAATGTATGAATGCACTTCAAACCTGTTTCTACATTTAATAGATTAAGATTGCAAGATTTGGGTAATAAAGAGACTCAACATCCTTTATTAAGATTTTAAGTGTGCTTTCTAATCTTTACTTTGGAGAGTCATATCCTGGAGCTTTAGATAGTTAGTTTGAACATAATTCTTGTCTCTAGATCTTTCTATATTGCAGCCTCAACAACCCTTATAGAGAGAACCTATAGATTAGTCATATAGGTTTCGGAACTTCATCGTACGAATCCTACCTTTGAACATTTAATCTTGGCAATATAAATTCTGTCCTATACCTATAGAAGTGTCTTGAATCGAAAGCCTAAATCGGATACTTGAATCCTTGAAATCATTTCTCTCTTTATCATATCACAAAAAGCTTTTATACTTTCGCTAGATAATTGAAATTGGAAATTTTCTCACCAAATCCCTGAGTTCGACTCTGGAATTCTTACCTTTCTACAGCCGATCCGTACACTGCGGGTTCGCTTTGCTTTTGAGTTCTAGATATAAATATTAAGACTTTGACGCACACCCTTTTGAGCGAACAAGTTTTTGGCGCCGTTGCCGGGGATTTGGTCTAGATCAAATCCGGTTTTCGGTTGTCTAGCTTGAGAGCTCTTGCTCTTGTGATTTGATTTGTCTACTTGAGTGATCTTTGCAGGTTCTTTAGGTATATGCGAAAGACTAGATCCACTAAAGATCTAATTCCTTTCGATCCCGAATTAGAAAGAACTTTGAGGAGAAAGTTGAAGGAGAAGAAAATGGCTGAAAACGATGAGAGAAACTACAAGGCTGAACTGAACGAAGCTCAACGCCAACTCCAGTTGAGTGAGAAGGCCCGAAAGGAAGCTGAAATAAGTCATCAATTTCATATTGATGAACTGAGAGCTATGATGTTGGACATGAAGTTGGAGTTGAACGACTCCAAGAAGAAGAAGAAAGTCAAGACACCAACTAAATCCATTCGAAATGACTCATCCGATGATGACGAGATTGATCCGGATATGCCGGAACTTGAAGAGATTGATCCATCACTTCGTCCTAACCGAAACACTCCAACACCTAAGGTCGTCCCTCGCATTACGACTAGGAACGTTAGAGCTGTCAATAACGAAGATAGACCCCAAACTTTGGGGCAACGGATGGATCCAATCCAGCAACCACGCCGTCTAGGTGTGGATTTCGGAGCTGAAGACATCCAAGAGTTTAGCTTCTCACCACAAGTCATCACTATGGTTCGCCAAAGTCAATATGGCGGAGCAAGTACTGAATCTCCGCATCAACACTTGCAGAATTTTGAGATTCTCATGGAGACTATGAAGCCGAAGAAGGCTACTACAAGCAACTACAAGATCAAGCCGTTCTTCTTCTCTTTGAAGGACAAGGCTCTAGCTTGGTACCAAACACTTCCGGTTGCGAAGTTAGCAACATGGGAGGAATTGTCTTCGGAATTCCTCACCAAGTTCTTTCCGCCATCCAAAACGGCGGAATTGAGAGGTAAAATAAATGCTTTTTCTATGAAACCTAACGAAAGCTTGTTTCAATCTTGGGAAAGGTTTCAAGATCTCTTGTTGGATTGCCCACACCATGGCATTTCCAAGCTGGAATTATTGGAGATCTACTACAAAGGGTTGGATGTGGAGACACAATTCAACCTCCAATCTCTATCTTGCGGCACATTCATGGATATGAGAGAGGATGATGCTTGGGACTTCATTGAGAAGCAAGCCCAAGTGATTGAGAAATATTCCCACCGGAAGGTGGAATCAAATAGCCGGAATCAAGGCGATACGGGAGCCAAGTTAAATCAAGCGGATCAAACATAAATATTCTCCCTCAAGGATGACATCAAAGAATTGAGGGAAGTGCTCAAAACGAGTCTTCAAAAGACTAACGAGCAAGAAGCCAACTACATGGGGCGAGACAACAATCACAGGAATGATAACCGGAATTCCAATTGGAGCAACAACAACAATAACAACCGAAACTCCAATTGGAACAACAACAACAATAGGAACTCAAATAACAACAATTGGAGGTCAAATCAGCAAGGTTCAGGTAATCCTTACTCTTATGCTGAAAAAGCTCTAACACCTCCATCTTCTTCTACTCCTTCAACAAGCCAGGAACAATCGAGCGGATCAAGCAAACCCGATCCCATGCTAGAAACGATCCTAGGCAAGCTACAAGGATTGGAGAGTTACATAACTTCGGTTGACAAAGCTCACAAAGCTTTAGAAAACCAAGTATTCAACAAGGCCGGAGAAGTTCCAAGAGATCAAGGGAAGCTTCCCGGAAAGACAGAAGATAACCCAAAGGGAAGGGTTATGGCAATAACTACTAGGAGCGGAAAGACGACCGTCGACCCTCAACCTAAAGTAGTTGATACCTCCACAAAAGAAGGAGAGGCAAAAGAGAAGGAAGAAGTCTATGTTCCTCCTCCCGCTTACAAACCACCTCTACCTTTTCCTCAATCTAGAGCGCGTGCACGCCTAGATAAACATTTCGGTAAGTTTGTTGAACTTATGAGTAAGCTCCATATTAACATACCTTTTATGGATGCGATTTTAGGTATGCCGGCTTACGGGAAATTCCTCAAGGAGATCCTCTCCAACAAGAGGAAGTTGGAAGATATAGGAGAAGTCAAGATGAGTATGGAGTCATCCGAACTCATCAAGACTATGACGGAGAATATGCCACCCAAGCTCCGCGATCCAGGATCCTTTTGCATACCCATCACCTTGGGAGAAGCTACCTATGATGCTCTTTGTGACCTTGGAGCAAGTGTGAGTATCATGCCTCTCGCTCTATGCAAGGCATTTGGTCTAGGAGAGCCTAGACCGGTGAAGATCACACTATACATGGCTGATCGTTCTACCACTAAGCCGGTGGAAATATTAGAAGACATTCCGGTAAAGCTAGGTAAGTTTTACATCCCTATAGATTTTGTCGTTCTTGACATACCTGCAGATTACCCGGTTCCCATCATCCTTGGGAGACCATTCCTTGCCACATCTGGATGCATGGTAGATTGCAAGAACGGCCAGCTATCCTTCCATATTGGTGAAGAAAAGATAGAATTCATACTATCTTCCTTAATCAAGGAGCCAGCCTTGAAGGACGACGTTTATGAAATTGTTGAGGAAGAGGAGTCTAGGGAGGTAGTAAGTTCAATCTTGTTGAAAGACCCTCTTCAAAAGGTTCTTAGCATGAGCATCATGGAGGAAGGGGTGGAAAACGACTACAATGAGGATGTGAAAGCATTAAATGATGTGGAGGAAGAACTAGAAGCAAAAATTGAAGAACTAGAGTGGACTCCGGAAACTATGAAGAAAATCGACCTGCCAGAAATAAATCGTCCGATTTCTGAAGATTCAATCCGATTTTTTCCGACAGAAACTAAAATCGACCTGACAACAATAAATCGCCCGATTCATGAAGAGGTAGCACGATTTTTTCCGACAGAAAGAAAAATCGTGCAGAAGATCGACCGATTTATTACAGGGGAGGTCGATTCAATGAGTAATTCTCTGGATTCTCCAAACTTCACCGAAACCGCTTCCGAATCTAATGATGAAGTACCCACACCTATAGAGACCTCTTCCACAACATCCGAAGGCCACGATTCATCACCAACAAAGGTACCTCCATCACTAGAATTGAAGCAACTTCCCACGCATTTAAGGTACGCATTCCTTGGCACTAATTCCACATACCCGGTTATAGTCAATGCCAATTTGAACGATGATGAATTAGAGAAACTCATGAGTGTTTTGAAGAAACATAGGAGAGCACTAGGTTACACCATTGATGATTTAGTAGGAATAAAGCCTTCTCTATGTATGCACAAAATATTAATGGAAGAGGATTACAAACCTTCACGCCAACCTCAAAGACGGTTAAACCCGGCAATGAAAGAGGTCGTGAAGAAAGAAATCCTTAAGCTACTTGATGCAGGTATCATCTTCCCTATTTCTGACAGCAAATGGGTGAGTCCGGTACAAGTAGTACCCAAGAAAGGAGGCATTACCGTTGTTGCCAACAAGAACAACGAACTCATCCCTACACGGACAGTTACAGGGTGGCGAATGTGCATCGACTACCGCAAACTGAATGTGGCCACAAGGAAGGACCACTTCCCCCTTCCTTTCATCGATCAAATGTTGGAAAGGTTAGCCCAACATGCCTACTTTTGTTATTTAGATGGATATAGCGGTTTCTTTCAGATCCCAATTCATCCGGATGATCAAGAGAAGACAACCTTTACGTGCCCATGGGGTACGTTCGCTTATAGAAGAATGCCATTCGGCTTATGCAACGCTCCAGCCACCTTCCAAAGGTGTATGATGGCAATCTTCTCCGAATATGTAGAGAACATCATGGAAGTCTTCATGGACGATTTTTCGGTATATGGTTCTTTCTTTGATAACTGTCTCTATAACCTTTCACTAGTTCTTAAGAGATGTGAGGACACTAACTTAGTCTTAAACTGGGAAAAGTGTCATTTCATGGTCACCGAAGGAATCGTGTTAGGTCACTTAGTGTCACAAAGGGGAATAGAGGTAGATCGATCAAAGATAGAAACCATTGAGAAGTTACCTCCCCCTTCATCAGTAAAAGGAATTAGAAGCTTCTTAGGACATGCAGGCTTCTATAGGAGATTCATAAAAGATTTTTCTAAGATTTCAAAACCTTTGACTAATCTCTTGATGAAAGATGCGACTTTCGAATTCTCGAAAGATTGTTTAGATGCTTTTTGCAGGATCAAGGAAGCTTTGATTTCGGCACCAATCATTCAACCACCCGATTGGACTCTTCCTTTCAAGGTCATGTGCGACGCAAGCGATGTCGCTATAGGAGCCGTTCTTAGACAGAAGAAAGATGGTCACACTCATGCCATCTACTACGCTAGCAAAACGCTAGATGAGGCTCAATATAACTACGCAACTACGGAAAAGGAACTTTTAGCCGTAGTATATGCATTTGAGAAATTTTGTTCCTATCTTGTAGGTGCGAAAGTGATAGTCTATACGGACCACTCCGCAATCCGATACCTATTCACGAAGAAGGATGCGAAGCCAAGGCTTCTACGATGGATCTTACTCTTACAAGAGTTTGATTTAGAGATCCGTGATAAGAAAGGATCGGAGAACTCCGTCGCCGATCACCTTAGTCGTCTTCCGCAACTCACCGGCGAGTCGGATGAACTTCCGATAGACGACTCCTTCCCTGACGAGCAGCTGCACGAGATTGAAGAGTGTCTTCAACACATATCACAAGGTAATGATCCATGGTTTGCTGACATTGTAAATTACCTTGTTTGTCAGGAGATTCCACCCGGACTTTCATATGCTCAAAAGAAGAAGTTCTTGAGAGACGTCCGGCATTTTTATTGGAACGAACCTCTTCTATTCAAAAGAGGTCCAGATGGCATCTACAGGAGATGTATTCCCGAAGATGAGATAGATAGTGTCATCCGACACTGCCATTCTCTACCATGTGGCGGACATGCTAGTTCCCACAAGACTTGTGCTAAGGTACTTCGCTCCGGCTTTTATTGGCCTACACTTTTCAAAGATGTGCAAAAGTTTGTTGTTTCTTGTGATGCTTGTCAAAGGACAGGTAATATATCCAGGAGGAATGAGATGCCTCTCAACAACATACAAGAAGTAGAGATCTTTGATGTATGGGGCATCGACTTTATGGGACCTTTCCCATCTTCATGCGGCAACCAATATATACTTCTTGCCGTAGACTATGTCTCAAGATGGGTGGAGGCAATCGCTTCCCCTACTAATGATACAATGGTAGTGGTGAAGTTCCTCAACAAAACGATCTTCCCAAGGTTCGGAACTCCCCGAACCATCATTAGTGACGGAGGAACGCATTTCACAGCCCGTCGATTCGAGACTCTATTAGCTAAGTATGAGGTGACCCATAAGATAGCTACACCTTACCATCCGCAAACCAGCGGACAAGTCGAGATATCCAATAGAGAGATTAAAGGGATTTTAGAGAAGACCGTCTCTAAAACGAGGAAAGATTGGTCAATGAAGCTTGACGATGCACTATGGGCATACAGGACAGCCTTCAAGACACCAATAGGTACGACTCCCTATAATCTCGTTTATGGTAAATCATGTCATCTTCCTGTAGAGCTAGAGTATAAGGCTTATTGGGCTATCAAGTGGCTCAACTTTGACATGAAAGAAGCTGGAGAGAAGCGGCTCTTAGACATCAATGAGCTAGATGAGCTCCGACTAAATGCGTATGAGAACGCAAAGATTTACAAGGAACGGACAAAGCGCTGGCATGACAAGCACATCATCCCGAAAGACTTGAAGGAAGGAGACCAAGTCCTCCTATTCAACTCAAGGCTTCGTCTATTCCCAGGTAAGCTTAAATCCCGTTGGACAGGACCTTTTGTGATTAAAAGAATTTTCCCCCATGGTGCAGTTGAAGTATGGGGTGAACAAAGCGGAAGTTTTAAGGTTAATGGCCAACGGTTGAAGAAATACACACCGGAAGCTCCGGTCGAGGAGATAGCTCCTATCCTCCTCCATTGAACACAACATCATACACCGTCCAGCTAAAGACGATAAATAAAGCGCTTCTTGGGAGGCAACCCAATGATAGTATAGTTTTCCCTTCTTTCCCTCACTTAGTTAGAATAGATTAATTGCTTTATTTCTTCGTTTTTCGTTTTTATATGTTCCTCGATGCACTCTTGGTTTGTCGTGTCATTAATCGCAGGAAACTAGGTTCAAATGTGAGAGATTCACGGAGAATGGAGCACAATTAAGTTATATCTTCGAGATTCAAGAAAAACAAGGAAGGAAATCGACCTACCATAAGAAGATCGTCCGATTCAGTAACAGAGCAAGTCGATTTTTCTCAACAGAAACAAAAATCGACCTGCCAAAATAAATCGTCCGATTTTTTCAGTCAGAAAGAAAAATTGCCCCGACAAATAAATCGACCAGAAAAATCGGCCGATTTTCTTCAGAAATCATCGACCCTATATAAGGCAATCACACTCGATCTTCTTCATTCCCACATCTCCAACTCTCGATTTCCCTCTCTCAAGAAAGCCGAAAAGTCGCCACACCCTCAAATCTTCATTCCTTAACCATTTCGAGAGATTCTTGGCTCCAAATTGAAGCATTTTCAACGAGGAACAAGGATCTAACAACTACACGCACGGCAATCGACTGCTCCGTAAGGAATTCAGGTTTTTCTTTCCAAAACCTAAGTTTCTCACTTGAAATTGAAGTTGCTTAGGAAGTGTTTTGTTGTTGGAATTGATAGAGGAATTTGCTTAGAATTCATTGTAGAGAACTGTGTGTGGTGATAGATTGTACAGAACTTTACAGAATTGTGAGAATCGTTGAAATCGAGATAAAATCGACCCAGCCCAGAAAAATCGGCCGATTTTTGTGAAGAACAGGTCGATTTTTAGGACTTAGAATGGATCTTGTAAAGAGGATAACTAGAAACACGGGGAAGAAGAAGGGATCTTCTTCCAAAGCCCCTGCCCCACCTCCACCACCACCTACCAACATCCCTAAGCTTCCCCTCCCCTATCCAAGCATAAGAAACGCTATGAACGCATTATAGATCGCCCATTCACCCCTCCTCGCTACATAGTGTTTGATGACTTAGATTCGTTATATGTTCGAGAGGATGTTGATATGATGCTTGATAGAGCAGGGTTGAGACAGTTTGCTACGATCAGGGAAGATGCTTATAGGGAGATCACCCTAGAATTCCTTAGTACGTTTGAGCACGATCCTAGGGAAAGGATGGTCACTTTCCGCCTCATGAGCCAAGACCACACTTTGTCCATTGATGCTTTTGGCGACTTGTTTGGCTTTTCTTATTCAGATGCAGGAACATTTGCTAGAGGCCTCAATGCTAGTGATTTTTGGGAGGCTATTTCCGTAGGAGAGTACGGAGGGGATAAGTGGAGACCCGGAAACTCCAAGGAGACAAGTATGTACAACCTTTCCTTCAAGGTAGTGCATAGGATACTCAGTGAGAGTTTGTTTGCCCGGACTGAGACTCCGCAGAAGCTCAAGGCTGATGAGCTTTTTATCCTCTACTGCATGACATCCACCACCACTCCCGACATCTCCACCATGCTTGCTGACTATCTAGGAAAGATAACCAACAAAGCCAAGGGTGACATCTGTGCAGGAGGCTTGATCACTCATGTGGCTAGGACTCTAGGATATGACTTCTCGGGATGCACTCTAGCTGAGAGTGCCCTTCCTTTAGGCTCACAGAGGTTGGTGGTTCGACAGGTCTTGATTCCTCGAGGGAGAGGAACTCTTCATGTGCCGATGCCATGGCACAGGGATCCGAAGAAGAAGCCATCCGAGATCATATGGAAATCCGAATACACCATTCGGAATAAGAGGAACTGGAAGGAGACCTTTGAGGCGATGCTTGAGGAGTTCTCACCTCCTACTTATTATGATGATGATGCAGGTGACTCAGAGGAGGAGGAGGATGGAGGACAGGAGACCATGCTCGAGTTTGAGAGCGATACCCATAGCGGGCATGCTACGGATGCCATGGACACTGACACTCATGGAGCAGGACCGAGCAGGACTAGTAGGCAGGATGAGGAGACGGAGGATGACATGCAGCCACCTCGACACTCTTATGCACATGCTCCAGGCCCTAGACGAGGACGCCGAGCTCCACGCCACTTCAGGGAGCTAGTCACTAGCTTCCAGAGCCTCAGCACCGACTACCGTGTCCTCCGCACCGATTATGACACCCTGAACACACAGTTCAGGAACTACAGGGAGGAGACGGACGCTAGGCATTCATCCTATGATGGCCAGATGAGGGACATGTACTACCACCAGTTCGGCCACTTCTACGATCCCTCCGCACCGATGTATCCATATCCACCACCTCCACCACCGACAGAGGATTGAGCTTCCACTTCTTTTACATTGTAAGTATTTTTCTCCTTCTTATGCTTGATTTTCACATTGGGGACAATGTGGATGTCAAGTATGGGGTGGGGGTACTTACAATACCTTATGTTTCACTTTAGCACTCTATGTACTTTTCACTACTCTTGACAATTTGGCTTGTAATAACTCTTGCACTGCTGCTTTCTATTATGACACTCGCATTTGCATGAACTTTTTCAAAACCTATGAATTTTTAAAAACTTTTAAGTGCTTCTTATATGGAAATGACCTCTATGACAAAAATTGTGTATATGGATAGAAAAAAAAGATGCTTAGTTGTGTTGAAATCTTGATTATAGCATGAATGAGTTTACTTTTGTTACTTGAACACATGAATAAGTTATATGATTTAGTTGTTTTGATAAGAGAATGAAATAATAGTCGAAGCTATATTGCAAGTTCTTTTACATCATATAAGGATGACTAAGGCAATTCACTTCTTTTCTTTTCTCATATATTGATACATGCTTTGCCCCTTTTATGCCTTGAAATATCACTTTGAGAGCGATCCAATGAAAAGGAGCACTACCAAAAGAAAAGTTTTTGAGTTTCATACATGCATAATCCATGACATCTTATATTCTGAAATTGAGTCTTGCTTAGGGACAAGCAAGAGGCAAGTATGGGGTATTTTGATGACATGAATTATGTATCATCATATTCATGCATATTGCAGCACATTATCTCTATTTACCTTGCATTTAGAGGGATTTTGCATACCTTTTATGTTCTATTCAATCAATTGTCGGAAATAGAGGTCTACACGAGATTTTGATGAATTGCAGGTAAATAGAGTTGAATTGGAAGCAAAAATGGAGCAAGAAGCATCTAAGGATGTTAAGGAAGCTAAAGGAGTCTTAGAAGGATCACAAAGGGCTAAGGAATTGCAAAGGAGAAGAATAGAAGACGAACCAAAGGAAGAGCACTTTCTGTTGAAGAAAATCGTGCCAATGTATATAAAAATCGGACGATTTTCATACCTTGAAATCGAACGGTTTTGCACCAAAATCGACTGGGTCGATTTTCTTCACGATTCGGCCAAATGAAAAGACGACATAAAGCCCAATTAATTTGGGCTAGATGAGAGTTTTGCCAAACGGCCCATCTGCAAGAAACTATAGAAGAGAACCCTACGAACGAAGACGGGGAGGTCGCACCAGAGAATCTTTACACGTTTTGGAGAAATCAACGATTCTTGGAGAGAGATTGAAGAGCTTTTGCCGGAAAGTCATTCTTGATCTTTGATTGTGAGATTTCTTTATTCCATTGCCTTGTTTGTGGTTTGTGAACACGAAATTGAGCTGTTGAGAGATACATTGAACAGATTTGACGATTGTTTCACAGAATTGAAAGTTATAGAATTTTTCGTTCAAGATTTGGTTTCTTTGCGATATCTTCTTCAATAATTAATTTGATTCGATTTTGAAAATGGTTGGCTAAAAACCTTGTGATTCTGGGGAGAATAGTTGATGATTAAGGCTTAGATGATGATAGACTGAACTCATTCAAACATTAGGACCCTGAGAATTTAGATCTTAGTTTTGCGACAAACAGGAAAATCGGACTGTTCTTGAGAAAAATCGGCCGATTTTTCGTATGAACAGCACGATTTATTCTTCTGACGAACTTTAATTGAATTAATCTTTAATCAAAACTAATCCTTGCCTAAACCCCAATCTTGATTAACCTTCTTACCCTCTAATTGAATGTATGAATGCACTTCAAACCTGTTTCTACATTTAATAGATTAAGATTGCAAGATTTGGGTAATAAAGAGACTCAACATCCTTTATTAAGATTTTAAGTGTGCTTTCTAATCTTTACTTTGGAGAGTCATATCCTGGAGCTTTAGATACTTAGTTTGAACATAATTCTTGTCTCTAGATCTTTCTATATTGTAGCCTCAACAACCCTTATAGAGAGAACCTATAGATTAGTCATATAGGTTTCGGAACTTCATCGTACGAATCCTACCTTTGAACATTTAATCTTGGCAATATAAATTATGTCCTATACCTATAGAAGTGTCTTGAATCGAAAGCCTAAATCGGATACTTGAATCCTTGGAATCATTTCTCTCTTTATCATATCACAAAAAGCTTTTATACTTTCGCTAGATAATTGAAATTGGAAATTTTCTCACCAAATCCCTGAGTTCGACTCTGGAATTCTTACCTTTCTACAGCCGATCCGTACACTGCGGGTTCGCTTTGCTTTTGAGTTCTAGATATAAATATTAAGACTTTGACGCACACCCTTTTGAGAGAACAACGGGACGTTTGTAGTAGGGATAGTATTCCGAGGTCGAACACAAAGACTAAGGTGAAATCGAGTCAAACAATGATCAAAGATAGTGTGAATCTAGACCAAGATAAGATGAGAAACTAAGAAAATGGAAAAAAACACAATGTTTTTGTTGGTTTTTGTGGTGATCAAACAAAGATCACAAGTCAAGCAAGATAACAACTAACAACTCAAGCTAGCAACGAACAAGTAACACAAAGCACAAGTATATGATCAAGAGAGAAAAGTATATTCTAGAGGTCAAGATTTCCGGTTATGGTATTGGACTCAAGGTTCTAAGGATTCTAAGGACAAGCTGCGGTGTTGGGGAAAGAATGTTTCACTAATGGAAGCGATTACCGGGTAGGTCTCTCACTTCACTAATCCCGCATCAAACTCCTATCACCGGGTAGGTCTCAAGGGGTTAGAATAAGGAATTCTACACAAACTAGATACTACTCAAGGGGTAACCCTCTCCTTACCGGGTAAGTCTCGGAATAGGGAAATCTCAAGCAATAATCCTAGCACACTCGATCCAATAGCGGCTTATGAGGCTCACTACTACCTAGAATTCATCTTCTAAGGTATCTAAGATCGGAAATCATCGGGTAGATCTCTTCTCTCACTTAGGTTGATAGCATTAGGTGATCCTAAGCTAGATTAGGCTTAATAAACCCTAGGATTTAACAACCTAACACCCCAATCATACAGATTCATCATTTAAAGAGCAACAGAGAAGGAAATCGGGTGGATCATAGGGAAATCGGCCGATTTACCTGATGAACAGGCCGATTTTCCTTTCTGGTTAAGGTTTGGTTCAATCAATTCATCCTAAACTAACATATAAGTTCATCCTATCATAGTCCTAGCCATAACCATCAATCCATCACTCCGGAATCACAATAAACTAGCCAATAGTATGCATATCAAGATCCAAAATCATAAAACAAGCATACATGGTGTTCATAGATGGATAATGAAAGATAAACAAGCAAAATCAATAAATCTCAACTGAATCTAAGTTGTAGCAAGACTTACAAACTCTAAAATGAAGATCCAAAACGTTCCTAACGACCCTTGCAATACTTCTTCAATCCAAGACTCTAAAATCACTCAAAACCTCACTATCACTCTTAGAATGGTGTTCTTCTTCTTCCTTCAATCCTTGAGAGTTTTTCTTCTCCTCCAATCTTTCCCAAATTGATGACCTGTGAATGAGAGTGTGGGAGAGGAGAGATGCCCAGCAACAACCTGCAGGACCACTTATATTCTCCACCAAGAGCAAGGCCGGACAAGAGATCGTGGGACACGTGGCTCAAGCTGTCAAAGGCCCAAAAATCGACCTAGTGAATTAAATCGGCCGATTTAGCTGCTAGTTGGTCCGATTTTCTTCAGCAGAATCATGCTATGATCGTCTAGCCATGAGTTGCTCCATTGCTTGCACCAATAGTGATCTTTGTGTCCTTTGTTGCTCCAATTATGCTCCTCCAAGGCTTTGGATGTGTATCATCATGAGGCTTGACCCTCAAATGTATCGATTAACGTCCAATAGATCCCCGAATTACCTACAAAACCGATAAAAGGTAGTGTAGACGTCTCTTCTAGAAATGTGCATGAATTGAGCGAAGACGTCATGAACCAATGCCAAAACGTGCATGAATGAGTGAGAAATCTATCTAAATGATTACCTAAACCTAAGTCATAAATCGTGTTATCAGAATACCCCATACTTAAGGTTTGCTCGTCCCCGAGCAAATTCCCAACTATAGACTAAGAGATGACATGATTTATGTATGCAGAAAAATGGCAAAATCTTTTTGGAGTTGTGCTTCTAGTATTGGATCACCTTCATAGTCATGTTTCATGGCAATGGACAAGCAATTATGCATCAAATAAATGAAGGCATGGAAAGACAATTGTACTTAACTCGATAGCATGCAATGCAGTGTAAAGATGAAGATGTCAAGATGATCATGAGCATATCCAATCTAAATCACTTAGTCTTACACACACGCAAATAGGTCATAAGGACTTGTGAAATAGAAGGCCAAGAAACGTTGTGATTAGGCGGGAATTTTCTAGGCTATGTGATGCTAATCCGGGAAAGGAACTAAACAACCACAACTTCAAATTTTCTTATCAACTTCCTTCAAGTGTATATTTTTTCTTCATTTTCTTTTCTTTCTTTTCTTTTATTTTTGAGACAATGGCATTGGTGTACAAAAGCCGAAACCTTGGTGATTAGCCATCCTCGGGCTTTTTCTATTTTTTCGAGGTGCATCCACACCGGGCACACATACCAAAGCTCGTTAGGACTATCGGTTTATTTGACTTTGGCAAGGCACCAACACCCGATTATGTGAAGTGTACCGAGTTACTTGTCATTTAAACCAACGTCCCCAAACCTATATTTTTGGCTACACTTTCGCAACAATTTCAGAACTTCATTCATGACATTTCTTTCATCAACAACTTCACCCCACACTTGCTTTTCACACACTTCAACACACTAGCATGCTCCTAGTCCCGGATGGGTCAAAAGAGGTCAATTTATATCAATTGAGGTGCTCAAACAACATGATCAAGATGAGAATTAGAGAAAGATGAATTGCCTCATTCATTCCTACATGGTGTGCAAGAACTAGCATGCAATTTCGACCTTCAATACTCAATCCATTCTAGGCAAACATCATGATCACAAATCATTCATGGGATTCAAGAGAAGTACTTCAAGTCCACATATACATTCATCAATTTAACACACAAGGCCATCCATAGCCAATCCACAAGACAAGATTCATCATTAGGGTCATATCCAAGCCTTAGAAGCACTAAAAATTTTTAAAAAATTTCTGATTTTTTTTGGATTTTTCGAAATATGTATGTACAATGCAAGACATAATGAAACATGTGACAAAATTAAACTATCCTAGATGCTAATCATGCAAGTGATCATGAAAACCCCACCCCATACTTAGTAACACATTGTCCCCAATGTGGAAACTAAATAAAGAAGTGAAAGAGAGTCCTCACAATGTAAAATTGGTGATGCTTTGGTATTTCGGTTCACATTGGATGATGATGGTGGATGATCGATCAAGGATGGTAGAGAGCTCTTGATGTTCATTATGATGTCGGAACCCGCGCTTGGCACCGCAAGCCGTCCAAGTTCCACGTCCACTCCACCCATGCTCGATTGGAGATCATCACTTTCCTTTATACAGAGGAAAAATCGCCCCATAGCCCAGGAAAATCGGCCGATCTGTCTGAAGAACAGGCCGATTTTTCTGGGTGCTTTCCTCCTCGTCCATGAGCTTGGATCTTGTACCTTCAACTGGTCCAGGAGGCTTTCACATGACCTCCAACATCTCATAACTCATGACAATCAACAAGATCTAGCACCCAAAAACACAAAAGAAAAACAAAGCACACCAAGAGTGAGATTAAACAAAAGCAAGAAAAAGAAAGGAGAAATAAGTACCAATGGGTTGCCTCCCATTAAGCGCTTCTTTAAGGTCATTAGCTTGACCAAATTCATGAGCGTTTCAATCAAGGTGAAGTGGGGCAATCACTTCCACCGGGGCTTCCGGGATGTACTTCTTCAAACGATGCCCATTCACCTTGAAGTTACCACAATGATCTCCTCCTATCTCTACCGCTCCATGAGGAAAGATCTTCTTCACCACATATGGCCCGGTCCATCTTGATTTGAGCTTTCCGGGGAAGAGCCTCAGCCTCGAGTTGAAGAGAAGGACAAGGTCGCCTTCACTCAACTCCTTCGGGATGAGGCGCTTGTCATGCCATCATTTAGTCCTCTCCTTGTAGATCCGGGCATTCTCATAAGCATCCAACCGGATCTCCTCAAGGGCGTTCATGTCTAGCAACCGCTTCTCTCCCGCCTCCTTGAGGTCAAAATTTAGCCACTTAATGGCCCAATAAGCTCTATGCTCCATCTCTACCGGAAGGTGGCAAGACTTGCCATAGACCAACTTGTAAGGAGTGGTGCCAATTGGTGTCTTGAAAGCGGTCCTATATGCCCACAAGGCATCATCGAGCTTCATAGCCCAATCCTTTCTCGTCCTAGAGACTGTCTTCTCAAGTATCCCCTTGATCTCCCGGTTGGAGATTTCCACTTGGCCACTAGTTTGGGGATGGTAAGGTGTTGCCACCTTATGAGTCACCCCATACTTAGCCAAAAGTGCCCCAAAGTTCCTATTGGTGAAGTGCTTCCCTCCATCACTTATGATCACCCTTGGTGTTCTAAACCTAGGGAAGATCACTCGGTTGAAGAACCGCACCACCACCTTGGCATCATTTGTAGGAGAAGCGATTGCCTCCACCCATCTCGAAACATAGTCAACCACCAATAGGATGTAGAGGTTGCCACATGAAGAAGGGAATGGTCCCATGAAGTCCACACCCCACACATCAAATATCTCTACCTCTTGTATGTTGTTCAAGGGCATCTCATTTCTCCTTGAGATGTTGCCCGTCCTTTGGCAAGCATCACAAGCTACCACAAAGCCTTGCACGTCCTTGAACAAACTTGGCCAAAAGAAGCCCGATTGTAGCACCTTCGCACATGTCTTGTGTGCGCTAGCATGTCCTCCACATGGCAAGGAGTGACAATGGCGGATCACACTCTCCACCTCATCCTCCGGTATGCATCTCCTAAACATTCCATCCGGCCCTCTTTTGAACAAAAGTGGCTCGCTCCAATAGTAATGCCTCACATCTTTGAAGAACCTCTTCCTTTGGGCATATGTCAAACCGGGAGGCACTTCCTCACACACTAGGTAGTTCACAATGTCGGCAAACCATGGCTCGCTTCCTCTAGACACTTGGAACAAGCATTCTTCCACCATTTGCAATTGCTCATCCCGGAATGAGTCATCAATCGGGATGTCCTCTCTTTCAAGCTCCAATGGTGGGAGTCTACTAAGGTGATCCGCCACGGAGTTCTCGGATCCCTTCTTGTCCCGGATTTCCAAGTCAAACTCTTGAAGAAGAAGAATCCACCGAATCAACCTAGGCTTGGCATCCTTCTTGGTAAGTAGATAACGGATCGCAGCATGATCCGTATAAACTATGACCTTCGCTCCAACAAGATATGAGCAGAACTTCTCAAATGCATACACAACCGCTAGCAACTCCTTCTCGGTGGTAGCATAATTGAGTTGGGCATCATCTAGCGTCTTACTAGCATAATAAATAGCATGACTTTTCCCATCTTTCCTTTGCCCCAAAACAGCCCCAACGGCTACATCGCTTGCATCACACATGATCTCAAACGGTAAACTCCAATCCGGAGGATGCATGATAGGTGCGGAGATCAAGGCGTTCTTCAACCTACAAAAAGCCTCAAGGCAATCTTTGGAGAAAACAAATTCAACATCCTTTATTAGTAGGTTAGTAAGGGGCTTAGAAATTTTAGAGAAGTCTTGAATAAACCTTCGGTAAAAACCGGCATGCCCTAGAAAGCTCCTTACCCCCTTCACCGAGGTAGGTGGTGGCAACTTCTCTATCGTCTCAATCTTGGCCCTATCAACCTCAATGCCACGGTTAGACACCAAGTGTCCTAACACAATACCTTCACTTACCATGAAGTGGCATTTTTCCCAATTTAAGACAAGATTTGTCTCCTCACATCTTTGCAATACTAATGACAAGTTAGCCAAGCAATTATCAAAGGAAGAACCATAAACAGAGAAATCATCCATGAACACTTCCATAATATTTTCAATGTATTCCGAAAAGATTGTCATAATGCACCTTTGGAAGGTGGCGGGTGCATTACACAACCCAAATGGCATTCTCCTATATGCAAAAGTGCCCCATGGACATGTAAAGGTTGTTTTCTCTTGGTCATTGGGGTGGATAGGGATTTGGAAGAATCCACTATAGCCATCTAAATAACAAAAGTGGGAATGTTGAGCTAATCTCTAGCATTTGGTCAATGAAAGGGAGAGGGAAGTGATCTTTCCTAGAGGCCATGTTAAGCTTTCTATAGTCAATGCACATTCTCCACCCCGTAACCGTCCTAGTCGGGATTAGTTCATTGTTCTCATTGGTCACTACGGTCATCCCACCCTTCTTAGGTACTACATGAACAGGACTAACCCACTTACTATCCGAGATAGGGTAGATAATTCCCGTATCTAGCAACTTTATGATCTCCTTCTTAACTACCTCTTTCATTATAGGATTCAATCTCCTTTGATGTTCAATAGAGGGTTTGTGGTTATCTTCCATCAATATCTTATGCATGCACAAAGAGGGCTTAATGCCAACAAGGTCATCAATGGTGTATCCTATTGCCTTTATATGCAGTTTCAATTCATTCAACAATTTATCAAGTTCATCATCATTCAAAGATGCATTTACAATCACCGGATAAGTAGAATTTGAACCAAGGAAAGCATACTTTAAATGAGAGGGAAGGGGTTTAAGATCAAGTTGAGGAGGACCTTTTTCGGTTGGAGATGATCCATACAATGTAGGTTGAGATGATTGCAAAGCCATGGAAGCCTCCTTGAAGTCCCTTGATGATTGCTCACACTCAAGTGGTTGATGCTGAAAAGACTCAGGAAAATCGCCCCATGAGGAAAAATCGGCCGATTTTTCTTGCAGTGGGTCGATCTGAGTTTCTGTTTTTGCTGAACTGCCTGAAATTTCAGCACAAGGCCAAAAATCGGCCGATCTGGACCCTCCAGTCCGATTTTTCTGCCAGTTTCTCCCTTCTTCTAGCACTTCAAATCCAACACTTGGTAGCTCGTCCAATGCATTCAAGGCCTTGATTACTTCATTGCTACTCTCCTCAACTCCTTCTTCCATCAAGCTTGAGCTAAGAACCTTCTCAAGTGGATCCTTGAGCAAGATTGAGCTCACAACCTCTCTAGACTCCTCTTCTTCAACTATGTTGAATACATCCTCATCAAGGGTTGGCCCTTTCATCATTCTGGACAGCTTGAACTTGATGTTCTCTTCTCCAATGTTGAAGGAGAGAGTCCCATTCTTGCAATCTACTAGACATCCGGAAGTAGCTAGGAAAGGTCTTCCCAAGATGATAGGAACCGGATAGTCCGCCGGGATGTCCAAAACAACGAAGTCTATGGGCACATAGAACTTCCCTAGTTGCACCGGGATGTCTTCCAAGATTCCAACCGGATGAGTGATCGAGCGGTCCGCCATGTAAAGGGTCATCTTGACCGGCTTTGGCTCTCCTAGCCCAACCTTGTTGCAAAGTGCAAGCGGGATGATGCTTACACTTGCCCCAAGATCACATAAGGCGTCATACTTCACTTCTCCTACTCCGATTGGCACACAAAAGGATCCCGGATCCCTTAGCTTAGGTGGCATCTCCTCCTTCATCGTTTGAATCAACTCCGAGGATCTCTTAGTCATCCTTATCTCCCCATACTCCTCCAACTTCCTTTTGTTGGAGAGTATTTCCTTCAAGAACTTGCCATATGCTGGCATTCCTAAAATGGCATCCATGAACGGAATGTTAATATGTAATTTAGACATTAGTTCAAGGAACTTACCAAAGTGATTGTCCAAGCGAGCTCTTGCTCGTGATTGAGGGAACGGTAGTGGTGGCTTGTATGGAGGCGGTGCCACATAGGTTGGCTCTACATCCTTGCTCTTGCCTCCATCTTCTTGCAATGGTTCTCCTTCATTCACCACTTGTTTCCCTTTAACATTGTCCTTGGGCAAAGGATCTTTCATACTCAACCCGCTCCTTATAGTAATGGCCAACACTTGGCCTCTCGGGTTTTCTTCGGTTCTCCCGGGAAGCTTTCCCGGATCTCTATGTGCTTCACCCGCCTTTTGGAACACTTGTGCTTCCAAAACCTTTTGAGCTTTAAAAATTGAAATCACCGTGCTCTCAAGACCACTCAACCTTCCAAGCAATTGCTCAAACATCATTTCGGTTATATCCTTTGGAGGTTGAGTAAATCCGGGTGGAGGTTCTTGTGAAGCTTTTGGTGGTGGAGTTGTGCTTGTAGAAGCGGGAGGGTTCAAGGCTCCATCCGGGTTAGAGTAAGAAAACCCGGGATGGTTATGGTTGGGCCGGTAATTTTTTGAATTGCCGGTTGTTGTTGAAGTTCCTTGGGCCTTGATAGTTGTTGTAATTGCCCCTTCCCATGTAATTCACATCCTCCTCCTTGGAAGATAAGTTAGCTTGTGGAAGCACTTGAGGAGTTGCTTGATTCTTCAAAGTTGTAGCACACAACTCTCTCAAGGACTTTAGCTCGTTGTTGATGGTGTCAAGCTTGAAATTGCTCATGGTGACCTCACTCACCTCATATGCTCCCGCCTTTCTCCCTTCACTCTTCCTATGGGAGTATTTCTCAATCACTAGAGCTTGTTTCCCCGGCAACGGCGCCAAAAACTTGTTACGCTAAGGATATGTGATGTGTGTACGCAATAAGCTTTAAATTTATACTCGTTATAATTATCCTAACTCCTAGCGAACCCACAGTGTACGGGACGTTTGTAGTAGGGATAGTATTCCGAGGTCGAACACAAAGACTAAGGTGAAATCGAGTCAAACAATGATCAAAGATAGTGTGAATCTAGACCAAGATAAGATGAGAAACAAAGAAAATGGAAAAAAAAACACAATGTTTTTGTTGGTTTTTGTGGTGATCAAACAAAGATCACAAGTCAAGCAAGATAACAACTAACAACTCAAGCTAGCAACGAACAAGTAACACAAAGCACAAGTATATGATCAAGAGAGAAAAGTAGATTCTAGAGGTCAAGATTTCCGGTTATGGTATTGGACTCAAGGTTCTAAGGATTCTAAGGACAAGCTGCGGTGTTGGGGAAAGAATGTTTCACTAATGGAAGCGATTACCGGGTAGGTCTCTCACTTCACTAATCCCGCATCAAACTCCTATCACCGGGTAGGTCTCAAGGGGTTAGAATAAGGAATTCTACACAAACTAGATACTACTCAAGGGGTAACCCTCTCCTTACCGGGTAAGTCTCGGAATAGGGAAATCTCAAGCAATAATCCTAGCACACTCGATCCAATAGCGGCTTATGAGGCTCACTACTACCTAGAATTCATCTTCTAAGGTATCTAAGATCGGAAATCATCGGGTTGATCTCTTCTCTCACTTAGGTTGATAGCATTAGGTGATCCTAAGCTAGATTAGGCTTAATAAACCCTAGGATTTAACAACCTAACACCCCAATCATACAGATTCATCATTTAAAGAGCAACAGAGAAGGAAATCGGGTGGATCATAGGGAAATCGGCCGATTTACTTGATAAACAGGCCGATTTTCCTTTCTGGTTAAGGTTTGGTTCAATCAATTCATCCTAAACTAACATATAAGTTCATCCTATCATAGTCCTAGCCATAACCATCAATCCATCACTCCGGAATCACAATAAACTAGCCAATAGTATGCATATCAAGATCCAAAAACATCAAACAAGCATACATGGTGTTCATAGATGGATAATGAAAGATAAACAAGCAAAATCAATAAATCTCAACTGAATCTAAGTTGTAGCAAGACTTACAAACTCTAAAATGAAGATCCAAAACGTTCCTAACGATCCTTGCAATAGTTCTTCAATCCAAGACTCTAAAATCACTCAAAACCTCACTATCACTCTTAGAATGGTGTTCTTCTTCTTCCTTCAATCCTTGAGAGTTTTTCTTCTCCTCCAATCTTTCCCAAATTGATGAACTGTGAATGAGAGTGTGGGAGAGGAGAGATGCCCAGCAACAACCTGTAGGACCACTTATATTCTCCACCAAGAGCAAGGCCGGACAAGAGATCGTGGGACACGTGGATCAAGCTGTCAAAGGCCCAAAAATCAACCTAGTGAATTAAATCGGCCGATTTAGCTGCTAGTTGGTCCGATTTTCTTCAGCAGAATCATGCTATGATCGTCTAGCCATGAGTTGCTCCATTGCTTGCACCAATAGTGATCTTTGTGTCCTTTGTTGCTCCAATTATGCTCCTCCAAGGCTTTGGATGTGTACCATCATGAGGCTTGACCCTCAAATGTATCGATTAACGTCCAATAGATCCCCAAATTACCTACAAAACCGATAAAAGGTAGTGTAGACGTCTCTTCTAGAAATGTGCATGAATTGAGCGAAGACGTCATGAACCAATGCCAAAACGTGCATGAATGAGTGAGAAATCTATCTAAATGATTACCTAAACCTAAGTCATAAATCGTGTTATCAATAGAACTTACCAAGCTTGACCGGGACGTCTTCAACAATTCCGACGGGACGAGTTATGGATCGATCCGCCATGTATAACGTCATCTTTACTGGTTTAGGATCGTCTAAACCGATCTTCCTGCATAAGGCAAGCGGAATGATGCTCACGCTTGCTCCTAAATCACATAATGCATCATATGTGACATCTCACACTCCTATGGGAATACAAAATGACCCCGGATCCTTCAGCTTTGGGGGCATCTTCTCTTTCATGGTTTTGATGAGATCCGATGAATCCGAACTCATCTTAACCTCTCCAAAATCTTCTAACTTTCTTTTGTTAGAGAGGATCTCCTTTAGGAACTTCCCATAAGCTGGCATACCTACAATTGCATCAATGAAAGGTATATTAATATGCAGTTTGCTCATGAGTTCAATAAACTTACCGAATTGCTTGTCTAGACGCGCTCTTGCTCTAGATTGCGGGAATGGTAGGGGAGGTTTGAAAGCTGGAGGAGGAACGTAGACATCTTCCTTCTCCTTCCCCTTTTCTTTCTCCTTCTCAACGGGGACTTCTACAAACTTAGGCTGCGGGTCGGTAGTTGTTACTCCGCTCCTAGTTGTGATTGCCATCACCCTTCCTTTTGGGTTGTCCTCCATCTTTCCTGGAAGTTTTCCTTGGTTCCTAGGAACTTCCTCCGCATGGCTAAACATTTGGTTCTCTAAAACCTTTTGGGCTTTATCAACCTTAGTAATGTGATCATCAACCTTGATGATGCGAGTCTCCAATCCTTGAAGCTTGCCCAAGATTGTCTCCAACATGGGATCGGGCTTCTCTTTCCCCGAAGTACTTCCACCATTAGATGTTTGCCCTTGGATTTTCAAAGGAGTGGAAGAAGAGGAAGGTGGAGTTAGTGAATTTCCTTAATTGGAATAAGAATTACCAGAATTTTGTTGGTTGGGATGCCAATTGTTGTTGTTTGAACCCCTATTGTTGTTCCAATTGTTGTTCCGGTTGTTGTTGTAGTTGTTCCAATTATTCCGGTTGTTGTTCCAGTTGTTGCGGTTTGTATTCTCATTCCCGTCGTGGTTATTGTTGCTGCCCAAATAACCTACATCTTGTTCCTTTTGCTTTGGAAAGTTGGTTTTGATGGCTTCCTTCAACTCTTTAATCTCCGTATTGAGAGAAAAGATTTGAGTTTGAGCTACTTGTGATAGCTTTGCTCCTTGCTCCACTTGATTCACCTCTACTTTCTGGTGAGAATACTTCCCAATGACTCGCGCTTGCTTCTCAATGAAGTCCCAAGCGTCATCTTCTCTCATGTCCATGAATGTACCACATGAGAAGGATTGGAGCTTGAATTGTGTCTCCACATCTATCCCCTTATAGTATATCTCCAATAGCACCAATTTGGATATGCCATGATGAGGGCAATCCAATAGAAAATCCTGAAATCTTTCCCAAGATTGAAACAAACTTTCGTTAGATCTCATAGAAAATGCTATCTTACCTCTCAACTCCGCCGTCTTGGATGGCGGAAAGAACTTAGTGAGGAATTCCGAAGAAAGATCCTCCCATGTGTCTAGTTTTCCACTTGGAAGAGCTTGATACCAAGACAATGCTTTCCCTTTCAAGGAGAAGAAGAAAGGCTTGAGTTTATAGCTGTTGGTAGTTGCATTCTTTGGCTTCATTGTCTCCATCATGATCTCAAAATTTTGTAGATGTTGATGTGGAGATTCAGCGCTTGTTCCTCCAAATTGATTTTGGCAGACAATGGTAATAACTTGCGGGTTGAAGCTAAACCCTTGTGCATCATCAGGATCAAAGTTCACACCCAAACGGCGTGGTTGCTGCGTTGGATCCATCCTTTGGCCAAGAGTTCTTGGCTCCTCATCCACACGATCGACTCTCGCACCTCCAGCTGGGGCACGATGATTGGCGGCTGGTCTTGGAATGAATGGGTTCACATTGATCGTCGGATCAATGTCCTCTAATGGTGGCATGGAAGAGTCGCTATCCTCGCCGGATGAATGGGTTCTAACCGATCTTGAGGATCTCCTTGAGGATTTCCTGCTCTTCTTTCTCTTAAGATCGCTCAATTCCATCCTCACTTGAAATATCATATCCGTTAGATCATCATCTTTCGCTTGATGATGATCCATTTCCTCCCTGCGAGTCTTCTCATTCCATTGGAGTTGAGCTTCTTTTTCCGCCAACTTCGTTTGGTAATCACGTTCTCTTTCTTCAGCCATCTTTCTTTCCTTGAGCTTTCTCCTCAAAGTCCTCTCAAGTTCTTGATCAAGAGGTAAGAGGTCTTTGTTGTTTCTAGACCTACGCATACACTCGAAAAGATATCAAATAACAAGGGAAGAGCTCCCAACCTTGACAACCGATAACCGAATTCGGCCTAGACCAAATCCCCGACAACGGCACCAAAAACTTGTTCGCCACTTAGCGTGCGTGCAAATAAGCTTTAAATTTATAAAACTAGAATC
Source organism: Fagopyrum homotropicum (assembly GCA_033239125.1). NCBI lineage: Eukaryota > Viridiplantae > Streptophyta > Magnoliopsida > Caryophyllales > Polygonaceae > Fagopyrum > Fagopyrum homotropicum. Next base: position 49,835,640 of record BSWB01000007.1, on the reverse strand, counting down.
AAGCAAGCGAACCCGTAGTGTACGGATCGGCGTAGTAAAGCAAGAATTCCAGAGTATCGAACACAGGGATTTGGGGGGTTAAATCCAGTTATAGAATTGTCAAGCAAGTAAATGTATGAAGCTTTGTAAATATTGGGAAAACAACAATCCTAAAGATCCAGGAATCCAGTTGTGGCAATCAATTCAAGATATACTAAAGATATAAGGACAGAGTTAAGAGTTGCAAAGGTATGCTAATGCAAACCAATGTATGGTGAAGTTCCAAGGCTTTATATGACTTATCTAGAAATACTCTCTATAAAGGTTGCTGAGGCTTTAGTATAAAAAGAATCTAAAGACAAGAATTAATATCAAATACCCAAACTTGTAATCCAAGGATCAAGACTAACTAAACCGATTAAGGTTGTGACACTCGAAATTGAGGTAGAGGTTGTTGAGGCTTCACTACCACCTAGAAAAGGCAAGCCAAGACTAAGTTAAAGCAAATCTTTAACTTTGGATTAAAGTAAAAGCAAGGTTCGTAAACTTGGGAAAATTACGGGTGGATCTTGAGATTTCACGGCCGTGGAACTCAAGAACACACCGTGATTCTGGCTGTCGACGAAATCTCTCTAACTCTCAGGGTCCAATCTATTTACGATCGATCTATCATCATCTAAGCCACAACTATCAACCCTTCACCTTAGAATTTCTAAAGGGTTTTAGCCAACAACAGTCATTATGATATCAAATTCAAGAATTAGAAGAATGAAAGATGAAAACCTTCGAAAACCTTCAATAAACTTCAAATCAATCTCAAATCCACAAACAAGGATAATGATGTATATCAGATTCGGAATAACACAAACAATCACAATCCTTGATAAGAACGAAGAACGGGATGTCAATCCGTCTTCTAATCAAACCTAAGGACAAAAGACGTAATCTCCGTACGTCCAACAATACCCTCAATGTGCGGAACCGAATCTCCAAGCGATCATGCTCTATGCGAGGGCATAAGCGAGGTTTAAGCGCGGTCTAAGCGGAGGTACTGAATTCTCCTTCCTTCAGTCCTTTTATAGGGAAAGATAAAATGTCTCTCTCCGGCCCATATGTGTAATATTGTGTCCATATTTTATTCGGCAAAAGATTGCCTAAATCACGGTTCCATAGGATTCCACGACCGTGGTTTAGAGCGTGGAATTGGATTACGGTTCTTCACAACTTTCACGACCGTACTTTATACCGTGTAACTCTCTGGGATGCTCCACGCTCATGTTGTCAAGTTCCACGGCCGTGGTTTAGAGCGTGATCTTCATTACGGCCGTATTTTAGAGCGTGGAAGCATAGGTTGCTCGTAATTCCCTTTGTTTTGTGCCATTCTTCATCCTAGCATCTTCCTTAGCTTCTTTGTGGTGCCCTCAATCCTTGGATGTGCTCAATCCATCTCCATTCTCTCTTGATTCGTTCGGTTTTAACTCTTATTCGCCTACAATCAACACAAAGCTTATGTAGACCTCTATATCGACAATATAGATAAACTAGCTCACAATTACTTCAATGCTTCATCAATGAACACTATTATGAATGAAATACATTTAGAAAATGTGCCTAAAATATCACAATATTTCATGCTAACATCCACCTCGGTTGGCATCTCGGCCGAAGTGTTCTTCGACTGCACCTGGACCGAGGTGGTCTTCGTCTGTACTGGCATCGACCGAGGCACTGGATCTGCAGTCTTCAGTCCACTCCTCGTCGTTATGGCCATAATCTGGCCCTTAGGGTTGCTTTCCGTCCTTGCTGGAAGCTTCCCTGGATCTCTTGGCGCTTCATTCGCCTTGTTAAAGAATTGTTGTTCTAAGGCTTTTTGTGCCTTTGAAAATGAAGTCATGGATGTCTCCATAAAGTTGAGCTTGATCAAGATGGCCTCCAGCACCGCATCTTTCTTTTCCGGCTGGGACGAACTCGATCCTTGCTCCTGGCTCTTTAATGGAGTAGAAGAAGAAGAAGAAGAGAGGAAAGGATTAGAAGAGTCATTCGAATTGGAGTTAGAGTAAGGGTTACCCGAATTTTGGTTGTTTGCCCTCCAATTATTGCTGTTGGATCCTCTATTGTTGTTGTAGTTGTTGTTCCGGAAACCGTTGTTGTTGTTACGGTATCCATTGTTGTTCCTTGATCCTTGATCTTCCTTCTTGGTTTGAGCAACTAAGAGTTCCTTCAATTGTTTCACGTCATTCTTCAAAGACGTGAGTTGATCATTGTTAGGTGGAGCATCTTGAAAGTTGACTCTTTTGACTCCACCTTCAGCTCCTTGGTTGGAATATTTCTCCATGTGCAAAGCTTGCTTCTCTATGAACTCCCAAGCTTCGTCAATTGGCATGTCCATGAACGTGCCGGCGGATAGTAGTTGAAGGTTGAACTGGGTGCTTCCATCCAGTCCCTTGAAGTATATCTCCAACAACTCTATCATTGGAATTCCATGATGTGGGCAATCCAAAAGAATGTCTTTAAATCTCTCCCATGACTTGGACAAGCTCTCCTTGTCCTTCATGATGAATGCATTAATCTTCCCTCTCATTTCAGCGGTTTTGGAGGGGGGAAATAATTTAGCCAAGAATTCCGTCGTCATCTCCTCCCAAGTATTGATTTTTCCTGGAGGAAGAGATTGATACCAAGTAAGAGCTCTATCTTTCAAAGAGAAGTAGAAAGGCCTTAGCTTGTAATTGTTGTTTTCCAGCCTTGAAGATCTCAAGGTCTCCATCAAGATCTCATAGTTCTGTAGATATTGATGCAGAGATTCCCTCTCTAGCCCTCCAAACTGGCATGGCGGATCATGAAAAGAACTTGCGGTCGAAGCTCATAATCATGGTCCGCTGGATCACCTAGGTTGACTCCTGGACGCCTCAGTTGTTGATTAGGGTCCATCCTCTACCCTAGGGTTTGTGGAATACCTACAAAAAGAACATCTCGGACTGGCATCCGAGGTGGAAGTATCTCGGCCGGGGCAACAGGTACTGGATTCTGCCTCGGTCGAGGATCTGGAACAAGGTCTTGCCTCGGTCGAGGATCTGGGTTCGGTCGAGGTAGATACTGGTCTCATAAAGCCGCCATATCTGCTTTGATCGCCTCAGTCCTTACGCGAGTTTCTTCATTTTCCAGTCTCAGCTCTTCCTTGTTGAGGCGTAGTTGTTCTAACGCCTCCTTCAATTCGGCCTCAAGATCGCGATTGTCTTGGTTGGCCATCTTCGCTTCTTTCAAGCGTCTTTTGTATGTCTTTTCTGGTTCGGGATCGTAGGCAACGATTTCCTTCCCAACGCGAGTTCTTCGCATAAACATAAGAAAAAGAACCTACGAAAGTCACTCAAGTAGAGTGGTTAGTAGAAACAGGGGCAAGTGTCCCGAAAGCAAACCGCAACCGGCTTGGTCTAGACCAAGTCCCCGGCAACGGCGCCAAAAACTTGTTCGCTCCAAACGGTGTGTGCAAGCTTTAAATTTATAACCCTATATGTAAACTTAGAACAAGGATGCGAACCCGCAGTGTACGGGTCAATCGTAGTAAAAAGCAAGAAATTCCAGGGGTCAATCACAGGGACTTAGTGAAACAAAGCAGGTATAGGTTGTCAATGCAACTACTAACCACAAAAGCGATTAAACAATCAAAGATGATAAAAAGTCAATTAAAGGAATATGCAATTCTAGGGATTAAAGCATCTAGTTGTGGTTCCAACTCAAGATCTAAAGATAAGCGGACAAAGTTGAGATCTTGCAAAGGGAAGGTGTTACTAAAGTGGAATAGATCACCGGGTAAGTCTCACTACTGACTAATCCCAAACCGCAACTCCTATTACCAGGTAAGTCTCAAGGAATTAAGGAAAAGAACTATAATCTCAAACTAACACTCCACCTAAGGGAATAGAATCAACCTTTACCGGGTAAGTCTCAGGTTAACTCACAAAGATGGAATGAAAGCACACTCAAACCCCAATAAAGGATAAACCTTTATTACCTATACTTATGATCATGGGTAAACAAACAAAGGAATTACCGGGTAAGTCTCATCCTAAGCTTGCATTGAACCAGGAAAGGTGTAATAAGAATAGGATTTGGCAAACTCTAACACTTAACTCTCAGTTTTGGATCAGGTAAGTCACCTCAGTTAGAAGAATTCCACCCCGGCCGAGATGTTCATCGACTGAGTGAGATGCGTTAGGGTTAAGGATAAAGACTCGAACTTTCAAGGTCCTACTGTGATTAAGATTATTCTATCATCGTTTTCCCACAACCTTCAGCCAATCACCCTAGAATCACACAAAGAAATTAGTCACTCATCATCATGAAAGCAATAATCAAATATAAGGGAAGAAAGAGAATAATTGAACAAGAAAACCTTAAGAGAAAGGCTTCAATAACTGAATCAATTATCAATCAAATAAGCGTTCCTTGGATCACAATCCAACAAGACAATCAACAAAGAAGGGAATCTAAGAAAGTCTTACAAAACCCTTCACAAAAGATATAAAAGCTATCAAATTTCTTCCAACAATCCTCCTTCAACATTCAAAAAGGTTCTTCAAATCTCCCAACTATAGTGGGATAAAATGGCTGTCTTGCGCGATGTGCAGCCCTAAGCGGTCTTCCGGGTGATAGCGGATCTTCGATTTGTGGAAAATCCAACCTTTTTTATAGGAAAATTACCCTCCAAAGATAAGATATCTTAGAAAGATCTTTTCCCATAAAAATAGGTAAAATATATGGGCTAAATTATCTTCTTCCTTCCAAGAATCCAGCCTAAAAATATAAGATCCTCTTTCCAAAAATAAAAGATTTCAGCCAAAAATAAAATATCCTTGCCGCGTCCAAGGTGTTCGCCTCGGTCGAGTCAGCTCCTCTGGATCACCTCGGTCGAGATGGTACTGTAGCTGACCGAGGTGAATCACAACTGAATGTGAAATCTCTCAAATCTGGTCCAAAGTGAATCTTCAATCCATTTTCATGATTCCTGAATTCTTCCTTAAGCTCCTGAATGTAGCTCCAATGACTCCTTAGCTCTTTTTGCTTCTTTTTGATGCAAAACGTGCCATTTTACCTACGATTACAACGAAACTTGGTGTAGACCTCGATTCCCGCAAAGGTAGATGAAACGACAATATAATCACATAATATACATTCAAACATGCAGATTATTGAAGATAAAACGTCTAAACAGGCCCCAAAATATAGACAATAATTCATGCTATCATGAGCCTAGATGCTGAAGGAGAAGGAGGATTAGACAAAGCGATGATTTCTTCGGATAAGAACACGTTTTCAGTTTGATGCAAACTTTCAACCTATTGTACATAGATGGAAAAAATTAGCATAACATATTAAAATTTATAAATGTTTAAAATTGAACATAGTTTACAAAAACCTTGGAGTCGAGCACTCACGTTAGCTCTAAACCATTTTGGAAACTCATTAAAATGAATTGATGTGACTAACTCCTCATTAGCATCCGGGTTCACATTTTTTAATGAATGTGAGATGTTCCATGGTACAAGTATGTGTTAGCGCATTAGTGAGGAGTTTGCATTTTTTATATGAGTGAGTATTTATTGATATGAGTTAAGACATTTCCTAAGATATGGTGAGACAACATCAGTGTGAACCAACACCCATCGATGAATTTGTGACCGAGATATTTTAGTGAGAATGAAGCCCTGTCCTTTCTTGTCATCATAGTTTTTCCTTCTTGGATGTCTATTAGACTTGCTCTCCACATCTTTCAGATCTTGAGCAAAGAAACTCATGCACTCTTCCATCAAATAACATTTTGTTATTAATGATTCTGGGCATGCATATTGTCTTACGTAATTCTTCAAATTTAGCAAGAACCTCTCTATAGGGTACATCCATCGAAACTGCACATTTTGCTATTGATAATTCTGGGCATGCATATTGTCTTAAGTAGTTCTTTTACGTTGAGCAATGGATAATAGAATAACAAACAATGGATATTGTTAAATGGCCGTAATTAATTATTGAGATATTTTAGGAGTTATTAGTATCTCTTTCCTTGTTTGACGTAGCAACATAATTTTTTATTGTTTAATTAGAAAAATTAGTTATTTATTATAAGAGAGAGAAGATTTACTTATACGGTAATATCATTTATTATTTTCTATTTGATCTTTTTCTACGTAAATTAGGGTGCTTACTTTGTTAATAGAAAACAAAAGGTACCTACTTTGTTAATAGAAAACAAAAGGTACCTACTTTATGCATAAAGATACATAAAGTACCTACTTAACCAACTCATTCAAAAAAATTATATTACACGGGGATATTTTTGAAGAAAAAGAAAATCAAATACAGTAGACCTAGAGTGAAAGAGTTGTGCAAGTTAAAGAGAGATCCATGAAAATCTCCAACAACTATGAAGCAGTAGGGAGCATTGCATCAGAACTCGCAAACAAATATATTATCCGACTATTTAATGCCAAGACAATCCAACTTGTTTATATACTTGGTCGAAGTCGGTTAGCTTTTATCGCTACAAAGTTCATATATGTCAAACCCAACGCAAAAGGACGATTTCCAAAATAAGCAGAAGGATGGAGGTACAAAAATAAAAGATAGGTTAAGTAGGGAATAAAACCCGATAGTCCGATCGAAATAAAGTCTCCACAACTCTAGCTATACATGGTTCGATGAACTCATATGGAGTCGGCGTTTAGACCAAACTCATCTGTAAACCGTTTTCAAGTTTCAAGACAAAAATCTCAAGAACTTTTGTAGCAATGGCTTAAAAATATTATAATCGAAAAGCTTAAGGGTATAAAAAGGGAGAGTTGAAAGAAATTCATACGAGTCCATAAAGGGATAACGACTTTTAAAGAGCGATACTTGCTGATCAAAATCGATATAACGACCTTGTTAAGTAGCTCCGTAACATTAAGGTACGATCGAGACCATGTTGGGATGATTCAAGCGGATCCAACAATATGTGAAGCTGATGGACTATAAAGTTAAGGTTGATTTTTTTGTGTTTCTTGTTGTACGCATGACTAAGATATTTCATAAAATTCATGGATGAAAGCAAGAAATGGAGACATGTATATGTTTGAGGTCGATCAAAATGAAGAACCAAATGAAAGCAATGTTGATGCCTGAGGGGAACTCCTATTTAACAAATGAGGACAATGAGACTTGGAGGTTACTTGTGATTTTGGAATATAAAAAAATTAAAATAGGAATGTGTGCAGTCGAAGTGGATTTGCCGTCTTGTTATTGCTTGGAAAGAGAAAGGTCAATGTTATTTGCAAATTAATTTATACTTCAATGAAATAAAGCTATGTATCCCAAGTGTGATATTATTTTCATGTAGTTCAACAAAAGGAGGACGAAAAGCCAAAGCTCTATATTGCTGCATATTTCTTCATTCTAAAACTACAACTCTTTGTGTGTTTCTCTGCGAAGATGAAAACTTGATGTCCCTCTCATTGAAAATTATATGGTTTATGATACGCAGTTTGACGGGATTATTTCTCTATTCAAGAAGAAGTTATTTCGCTGCAAGACCAATCGGAAGCACCTCAAAATAATGATGTTTTCAAAAAGACATACATCAAGTTCTTTTCGCTTACAAAGAAATAGTAAAGAGGAAAAAGAGGGGGGGTTGTAGAAGAGGAAGTGTGAATCAAAGCAAGGATTCAAGACCCATAAACATTTCATGGGCTAATATTATGAATCCAACCAAATTGACAAGAATTATCCCAAATAATTCCAAGTGAGGGTTTGACTAGCAGGCTCGATAAAGAATTGCAATGCTCGTTACACTCCATAAAGAAGGTAGAACTACGTCTCAATTGATCCCTACAAAAAGGTGTGTAGGAAACTTGAATTTATAAATTGTCAAGTTCAATTGCAAATACCAAGGTAATGATTTTCTAAAGAAGAAGCATGAACTACAGTGACTTGATTCTGTCTCAAACGGATACGCAGGAAGCCCGGTATAAAGCAAGACGCTCATTGAGTTCGGTCACACCCAAAACTCCAAGATTTGATAAAGTTGAGAACTACGTTTGACTTGATTCCGTTGAAACGGATACGTAGGAAACTCGCCGAGTTCAGTCATACCCCAAAAAAAAAGAAAGAGAGAGATACTCAACTGATGAATTTCTCATGCGCACATCATAGTCGGATAATTTGGAAAACCCTTCATAGAAGGTAGGTCCGAGTGATTCCGGTGATGCGTAAAAAGTGGAGAAATACAAGTGATAATCGGTGCGGATTATAGACAAACCGTGTTAAAAATTGAGTTTGAATCCGACATGTGACACACGATGGTCAAAGTCCGCAAAAATAGATGTATGAACTACGTAAGGCTTGATCCTTCTGAGGGAAGGTACGTAGGTAACCCGTCGGGTGCAGTCCAAATACTCAAGAAAAATTCAAGAGGTCGTCCAAAGTGTAATCAATATTATTTTGGAATCGTGAGGATACAACGAATAAGGGTCGAACTTTAATAAACATATATTTAAAATGAAATGTGTTACGCAATTTTATTTTCTTGTAGTATTTTTGCGTAACACACATTCCTTACATCAGCTGCAAAACTTGGGTGTTTAGTGTCAAGATGCTTCCAAGCAAGAGAGTCTGCTAGATGCCTAAACACACCATCATCACATGCTTTTCACTGCGCCATTTCATGAGCTTCGCTGATTTTGTTGTTGCAAATAAACTTTGTAACCTTGATTTCAAGGAAAAGTATCTTGCTTGCTTTGCAGCTCGTCGTGTTCTACACTCACCTACATCCTTTCATCAAGATGCACTACATATTAAACACGCATCAAGACCAACATTCTCATTTCTAAATAGCGTACAACTATTTGGGCAAGCATCCACTGTCTTGTATGTGAATCCTAAATCTTCCACTAACTTCTGAGCTTGATAATAAGATTTAGGAATGTTAACACCTTCAGGTATGGTCTCATCAAATATATCCAACAACTCTTTGAAGTAGTTGTCGTTTTATCCATGCAAGCTTTTCGCTTGTAAAATGTGAACATCAAAGGACAAGGCAATATCTTAGAACCAGGATACAGAGGTGAATTAGCTCCGTGCATAAGTTTCAAAAAGTTCTTAGTAGACTTGGTAGGACCAAGAGCAACATCCTCACTTGCATCCACGGCGTTATTTTGACCTTCATGAACATGTATATTTGATGCTCCTACAACATCTTGAACCATTATAGACATTCCATCATCCATATACACATCTGATTCGGGTAAGACATCATCCATTTGTATATGCTACTCAAGCTGATCAATAGTTTCACCATGTCTCATCCAAAGCTTATACCTCACCCAAAATCCTTTTACTTGAAGGTTCTTTCTCACTACCGCTCTTCCAAACAAGAGCCAATTTTGACATTTCCTACAAGGACAATATATGCTAGAACCAACTTCCTTGTTGGCATATGCAAACTCTAAAAATTTGACTAACTTTTAAAAATATGACACAGAACATCTAGTTCCCCAATCAATTCATGATTTATCTGAAGGCATTGTAATTACATCGGATCACCTACATATATTGCACATTATAAACAAAGAGATAAATAAGTATATGAGGTTGCAGCAAACATATAGCTTATAAACTAAACTTCATAGCAATCCAAATTGATTTCATCTATCTGCCATGACAATCTTTGTGGCATCAATGCTAGAAAGCAAGCACAAGAATAAAGTATATATATATATATATATATATATATATATATATATATATATATATATATATATATATATATATATATATATATATATATATATATATATATGTAGAGAGAGAGAGAGAGAGAGAGTTTGGCTTACATGTAAACAACCCTTATAGTGTTCAATGAGAACACACGTTAACCATAGGATTGCTTTGATCTAATGGTCTTAATTAAACCAAATTTTAGGGAATATTTTACTCCACTCTCCAATTAAAGAGGGTGCATTACACTCTACGTAATAATTATAGTCAAATATGGTAGTTAGAGATTCTCTCCCTAATTGTTATTATCTTAATCTCCACATTTAAATCCAAATCTAGTTTTCAACGTGAATTCATATTGCACTTTTTATCATTTCTCAATTCATCATTCACCATAGTTGATATCAACAACATTTCTAAATCAATTCAATTATCATCTCCATTCTTCTAGTTAATATTGTACAAAAGTATTCGTCTGTGTTCATGAAAATATTCGTCAATATACTATTAAGAATTCATTCATACCAATATTACTCGTTCATGTCCAACAAATTTTAGTCGATTATTGATAACTGAAATTAATAGTCAGTGGTACATAAATTATTTATTTATATAGTGAAAAATATACGTTCATAATTTTAAGAGACCAATGTTTCAATCTTCGGACAATTCGCGAACATATACGTATACGAAGATATTCGACCATATTACTTAAAATATTCGTTAGTGTACTATTAAATATTCGTTAGTGTTACTAAACATATTCGTACATTTTGTACATATGATATAATATATTCGTTGCAAAATTTAGTTATTCAATTGTTTCCAATAAGTTGTCGCACATACACGGACAAACCACCACAAACCGCCGGATAAAAGACATATAACCACCGAATATTTACAACATTTAGTGTCGAATAAAAACTAAAGTACAATAATTCATGTATATGACAATGACATAACAAATTTTGTTCATCATATCAAAGAAGGTTTCAAGCACCACAAAAACATATTGAATCTTAATCTAAGCAAAATCAACGTCCTTCTCATTTTGCTAAATACATTAACATACATCAACGAATAAAATCTCAATAAACAGTGAATACAAATCCAATAGCACATGCTTCTCTTGTACTGTTGAGGATGAGGACAACCATGGATTCCGGTTGGTCTGCAATGATGACAAATTTGGAGTCGTAGAAGAAGATTGTTGATGGTAATGATGTAATATCGACACGAGACTACGAGGATGAAGGAAAACGCGGCTTTTGAATAGCCTCGAGCGAAATTGATGGTGAGCGAGACGAAATTGGTCTCATAGACGGTTGAGTCGCGATGCACGAGAATGAAAGAATGTTGGAAGGGTACCTGAGGCATTCGAGGGAGAGCCATGGCGAGTTCAAGTCCGGATCTGCGAAGAAAACCGGCTGGCCAAATCTGGTATGGAGACGACGGTGGTGCCTTCATTGGACGAACGACATCAACCCTAATCATCGTTGAATGAGAGATTCTAGGGCAATATAAGGTAACAAATCTTTTTATATATAATAATGGAGCAAATTAAGTGAAAATTGATTTTCACTTGCAGCCAATTCCCCACTCTCATTCTAAATTGTTTTATTTTTATTTTTTTCCCTATTTATTATGGTTAATCTTGACCATCTATTACTCTAATCTTACGGATTAGATTTGTTCTCATTGTACACTATAAGGGTTGTTTACATGAGAGTATGATTCTATATATATATATATATATATATATATATATATATATATATATATATATATATATATATATATATATATATATATATATATATATATATATATATATATATATAAACAATACACATGATGTTAAGCACGTATTTAATATACAAGAGTATTCAATTTCAGCAGCTGTAATTTATTGAAGGTTATGACATACAAAGTATATTGCAACTTTTATATTTGGTATACACCAAGGTACAAATTGGAACTAGTAAAAACCAACACATGATCCATTTAGTACACACATGATCTATGTGATACTTAACGTGGATTATGTTTTTATGACCACACCTCTCCATGCTTAACCCTATTTATATTTATGTGATACTTAACATCATAAGTCATATACCACCTAACTAAAATCTATCATTTTACGTGGGTTTAGTGTCAAATTTGGTGTGGGTATACTTATCCATTTTAGTCAAACATCTCTTACCCTCACACCTCACCACTTATATATAATATTACCTATTATACCACACCTAGACGGTGTGGGTATACTTATTCATTTTATGCTGGTTTAGTGCCATTGGTCCCTATTTATATTTATGTGGGTTTAGTGTCAATTTTGTAGTCTTGCTTCCATTCATGCCCACCTAATAGCTTGCATTCACTCCCTCTAACTCCCCATTTAAGCTTAAGTAACAACTCCTTTATTGCACAAGTAACGGTTGTGCTTTCCTTCATCCTCACATAAACATCAACCAACAACTCTCTTATACTCCCTCATTCACGCCGACTGCTACTTTTGTTTTCCTTGGAGAAACAAGCAGCAGCAGTAGGTGAGTCATCCCTCTTTCGAGCCAAGTATGTGAGTTATCTCACCCTTCTTTAGACCCACTCTTCCCTTGATTCTTTTGCAGTCATAGCCAAGAACTGTAGAGGAGTAGCCCTTCCCTTAACCAAGAAAAACGAGTCACACAATCTGGACATTTCCAGTTTTCAAAGTCCTCTAGCAACCAACTTTGGAGCCAAAGTTAGGTATGATCGACTCACCTTTTTCGATTGAATTTTCTATATGTCCTAGTATGTGTAGGTTAGTCTATCATATCCAAAGTTGAGGGAAATACCGTGGTTAGATTGAAAGTTAGAAGCTAGTGAGTTGGAGGAAAAACTGTTATTCATGATATTCCAGAATTTTGGCTAAGTATGGAAATCTGTTTATGGAGGCACTTTTAGATACATATCTGAACATGTTAGACTCTTCTAATTTTCGTGAAATTTTGATATGTTGTAGTCTAGATATGGTAGTATATCATGTTTAAATTTGTGAGATATCCAACGGTTGGATCATAAGTTATGATCTTGAGAAGTTAGACCAAAAGTAGTTTGAGAGATACAAATCCAGATTTTTTTTAAGTATAGAATTTCACTTGTGGAGGTAACTTTGAGATTTTATATAGAATTGGTGGATTGGAATTTAGGGATTTTTTGCTCCTATATGAGAGTAGGTATGACCTAGTGTTATTAGGATTTTTACAAGTTGTTGGAAGGTTGTAATCTTATACCAAAGTAGCGCCCTTAGCTAGATTGGTTGTAAGATTTAGATTTCTTAGTGAGTTGGAAAGTTTGAGAAAACTTTCAAACTCGTTTCAAAATGTTTAACGTTTTGTTAACTTGTCCTTGAATGTTATTTAGAAGTTTTTGAACCTTCCTAGATCCGTCGGAGTTTTCAGAAAAATAAGGGGTAAAATCGCATTTTCTTAAAACGGGCTAATCTCGTAAATATTTCCGAATTGTCTTTGCAAACCTAGAATCTTTTAGGATCTTCTTGAAAGTACATGTGTGATATTGATACAAGTTTCTCTTTTAACTAGGCAGTTGAGGTCATACACGTATTGGATCGAGTGTTAGCATTAGTTGAGCTTTGACTCGGTACAAGTAAGTCTCATGGGCTTACTTGTACCCATAATTATAACTTGAGTAAATGACGTCATTATTAATTGTTAAACTCAAGTGTATGTATAACGGGTCGTGACATCATTGCCCTGCTCTGACACGAGAAAGTGAGAGGTTCTCCGCAACTAACCTAGACATGGTATATGACAAGATGCATCGAACCACTCCGGTTGGTATATGGGGACAGAGGCGAGGGTCAAGGGGATCCTCGTTCAACAAGAATAAGTTGAATCTAAATGTGAATCACCTAACAAAAGTTAATAACGGAATTTTCTGTGCAAGGCATGTTGTGTGTTTACTTTCCGTATTGATGTGCGTTTTTGCTATTATTGTACTTCTGATACCTTAGATTGTTAGCTAACAGTTATACCGTTATGTTGTTAGACATATTGCAGGATAGGGCAACTACGGAGTGATCTGGAGGGGAATGGTCAACCGGGTTCCCGTACGTAGTAGAACGGGATATTGGTTTTATATATTTTGTAATGAGACTATCTTCCGCATTATCTTCTTTTAGATATATTTATGTTGTACCTGGCTGACGGGTGTTTCTGTAAGTTCCAAGACATTTATTGAATTTTTACTTTATTCAGTTTTCCTTTATTTGTGTCTTGTTAAGATATGGTGAAATTATTGTTAAGCTAGGGTCGGGACTCATTGTGAGGTCCTAACCCGTAGCGCCCGAATTCCGAAAATTTGGGGTGTTACATTGTAGTCTTTCAAGTTTGGAGCAATTTTTGGTGGCTTTTCGAGTTGTCTTGGTGGGTCGTGAATTTGTGATCGACTTTTGAAGGTTGTTCTTCAAGTCCAAATCCGAGGTGCACACGATTGTTCCCAAACTTCCCTTTTGTGCACTTCCTTTGACGACATACGTTGTACTATTCGCTCTCTGGTAACTGACTTGTTCTCCTTTCCGTTGATGATTTATCTACTTCTTAGTCTACTTGATGTATTTCGGTGTATTTCTTTGATATTCTTTTGTTCTGGTTCTTCATGATGATTTTCGCTCTTTCGATCCATTATATGGTGTGTCATCTAGTACATCGAATTAATTTCCAATATCAAAAAAAAATAAAAAGCTTAAGTATCATCTTAAATCTCTTATTCTCTTTAAAGAAAACCCTAAAAATCCTATATTGATCAATTTCATTATTTACCTTAATATTTAAACATTTAATATTTATCAAAAGTAAATTCTTATGCTAATAAACATTAAGTGTCCGTTTGGTTGGAGCGGTGAAATGGAATCGGATAAGGATAAGAAAAGAAAATGAAATGATGAGATTATTTATGTGTTAAATGACCTCTAAACAAATATAGTTTTTTATTGATTCGGAACCATTCCGTTATCGAAAATGATTCATAACACTTTCAAACGAGCCCTAAATGAAAAGATACATTTAGTTTGAAGCAAACAAAAAAAAAAACTCTATAAAAGTGATACAACAAAACTGCATCTAAACCAACACTCAAACAGAATAATTAGACATGATAAAAAGTATATTATAATATCCATCTCTATAATTAGGATTTTATTTAATAAATAATTCAATACACTAGTCTTTAATCTCTTGAGGAAAAAACCCTATTTTTATCGACAAATATCTTTTCTAAATAAACTATTTCACATACATCACTATATAAAATATAGCTAAAAGAATGGAGCAGAAATTGAGTATGCAAGAACATTAAAAACATAAAACATAGACATAAAATACAAATATTACTATTTAATAACAATGGAGATTATCTATCATCTTATCAAAAAAAAATGGAGATTATCTATCATACAATATATGTTTTTTTTAAAAAAACATTTTACAAAAACTATAAAATAAGTACATGTTTTTATAACTGTGTATAGTACATGTTTTACTATCTAGTAAAAGTTAAGAAGATAAAAACTAAATTATAATTTATAAAGGGATCACAATTACAAACACTACGATTCTAGCTTTGATTATAATCCTACGATAGGCATCTTCTGTGTAAGGAAATAAGAAGCAATAATAGGCATCTTTTGTAGCATGTTCTTCGTCGGTCCAAATTTTCACATTTTTTGCATTTCTTTCTGGTTTGACATACGTAGCCCTGCTGGAAGACAACAGATAACGATTTCCCACCCTGGAATGCAGTGTTGATACCATATAAACATCTCCACGTCATTAGCTATAGAGAATGAGAAGTCATTAGCTATAGAGAATATAGAGAATGAGAAGTGAAACCCGTCGGCAAAAAAATTGTGGACGAGCTAAAAAAAGAGAGAATGAGCCGCTCGACGCGAGAAAGAAAAAAAATGTGTTAGTGTTAACTAGTTCAGATAGTTAACACTTGATAAGGACACTGATATGAGAAGGACACTGATATAAGAAAAGTTAACATGAAAGGCTGTATTTATTGTAGAAATAGTCCAAAGACAATCACTTTCAAACAGATTCTTAATACAATAATCAAAAGGTTAATTCAATCTCGAAGAAATCAAGCACTTCCAAGTTCTCTATTCAAATAGTCGACAAACATTCTCTTTGCACTCTCTGCATCAGAAGGCGGGGGTCGACCACTTAAGCTAGCCTGACCCGTCAGTTTTATGAACGTCCTTCTCAGCCTACGTAACTCGGGGAGTCCAACTGGTCTAGACATATCAATACACGGCAATCCCTGGCCAAGTGAGATCCCATTCAAGGGACCTCCCATGGCTTGGGACTGAGCCTCCACAATGGCATTCATCACCTCCTGTGTCGCCCGGTCCATCTCATACAAAGAATTCGCTTCACTAAACCTCGAGTTCTGTGTTGCAACAGTAGGTTGCAAGATCTTAACATCCCTTGTTTTCGAGTCCACTTTCTTCGTCAAGTACACCACAGCATCCAAGATAGCAGGTGAAGTCTTCTCTATCCCGTCCCTAGCCGGCCATATCTCAAACAGAGGAGAGTCCCACCGGTTTTTACTATCGGGCCCCTCGAACCTTCTCCATAGATCCTCAAATATGTTTTCGTTGTAGTTCCCTTGACCCTTCTCCTTTCTGTCTTCATTCCATTTCCGACAATGTATTTCTTCAACATTACAGTATAGGACACAGTATCTTACACCAGCTGCACGTGCCAAGCACCATAGCTCGTATCTGTAACCCTTGATACTGTTGAGGGAGTCTACTATGATTATGCCGTCTCTTGTGACTGACCTATCAACTTCAGACCTCAGAACACCTCTTAGGTTCTTCTCATTGGGCATGTTGGCATAGCTTTGGTTTCGATCAAGGTGGAATGTGGTCTCATCAATGATTTTAACTGTCGGGTTTGAGTCTGATTCTCCTAGAGCTTCTGCTAGGCACTTCGCAGCTGTTGACTTTCCACTGCATGGCTGCCCACAAATTACAACCAAGGCCATTTGGAAACAAAGAATTGGTCTGATTAAATGTTTTGCACCTAAAAAGAGAGAACAGTATCATATATATTAGCATCGAAACCTTGGAGATTTAATTAGAACAATAATCTTCTTCACCGTCATTTAAGTATATGGAAGACAAGAAGCATCAGAGACTTGAGTCACTTGACCAACATCTTAATATAAGTTATCTACTCCAAGCTTATCATCACAATGCATTGGAATTGGAAAAAGGATGGAAATGGAAGATCTAACATCAAACCCACTAACCAAATCAATTCAATAGCAGTGGTAGACATAACATGATTATCACCATGGAATATTAAGTTTACCCCCTCTTGCTGCTTTCACATTATATCAATTTAGGGAGGAAGGAGTAGTTATCAGCAACACAGCAGTTAAACATATGAGATCAGCCCACTTTAACTATGGCTTCCATGATGAGCTTATTGATTTTGGTTATTACAAATATAGCAGTATATTTTAGAGCAGATCAGGACGTCTGAGTGTTACCTGGCACTCTGCAAGCATAATCAGCTATACTATAAGAACATTGAGGCATAAAAAGAGCAGATGGTTTGGTTCAGTTATCACGTGTGACGTGTTGTGAGAATGTGAGAAAGTGAGAAAGCTGTGGTTAATAAGTGGTTGAGATGGTAAAATTAAGATTTCTGCTAAAAGTGGATGTTTAGTTTATTTATATAGTTTTGTTGAAGATAGTCAACAAAATAGGTGAGATGATGAAATAAAGATTTGTGTGAAGTGTAGTACTATCCAAACTGGTTCAGTTATCATGTTTTTTATTTCTTATTCTTCCAACCACAGCTTCCCACTAGCACGAGAAGAGAAAAACGGGGACGTTGCTTGTATAGACACTGAAGGAACATTGTATCCTCATTCCTGTTACTAGCTGTTTGAATTAAGACTAAACATAGTTACATAGTTCAATATGAGCATTTCTTTTTACCTCATCGCAAAAATTAGTGTCAGTAGCTGAACGATTTGGAATCGATCCAAGAGCCATCCTTGACAATGTATGCATTAACATCTAATTTTCAATTGCTTTATGGAAAATTTTGTGCTCTAGTTGTACCAAGATAAAACTGAAATTATTTTCATTTGCATCTTCTTAGATCGTTTAGATCATTTGCAACTTCTCAGATCATTACTTTTAGTTTGATTGGAATTTCTAGATTGTAGATTAAGTGATGCTCTGTTCTGTGTGGATTTTTCCAGAAGAGGAGATCTTGCAAAGCGCCAGGTAACACCTCTGATATCCTAATCTTCTATATTCTAGTTCTTTCAACTGATATGGCTAGTATCATGAATCTAAGATCTTAAGTTCTGACAGGAATTCCACTTGTGTGATAAAAATAGCATTATTAATACTCGATGACCTCTATGCTCCTTCTTCATTAAGAAAACATTCTATAGCAATTGTATCCTACTCCTTACTTGTCTTTCTCATTGCAAATCTTCATTTTATGTTTTACCATCAATCACACAATGATAATCCCTCCAAGTAAAAACAAAGCTTTGGGGGAAAATGACCTCAAAGGAAAAAATCCCTTCGATGAAGGCTTACACATAAACTCTATCATCTACCAAGATGAACAATGCACTAAATGTGTTTCCTGTAGACGAACAAGAACTGGAGCAGGGACAAAGGAACCCTGACAGTACTGATCTTTCAAAAGAAGTGATGAAGTTCCACAAGTCTAGTAAAGCATAAATGACTCGTTCACTAAAGCTGCCAAACAAAGTTATCACAACTGGGAATCTAGGGTCAAATCCTTAAAGGACCCTCACATCATACAATCTTAAGATCCAGATGGTGCCTAACAAATTGAAAATCACTTGTATATAAAACTAAAAACAACTGGAATGAAGTCAAAGTTTAAGAGTCTTAAGCCTCTCGGAAACCCTAACCTGGAAATGAAGAACGCGTCCCTCTCTTTTCTACACGCAGCTCCGGGATAGCAGTCAGAGCTACAGGCTTCAATCGACCATTTAAGCTTTGCGAAATCGGAGCTCTAAGCTTCGAAGGTTTTGGCTTCGATTGAGATTATGCTAAGTTGGGGGAATTGGAAAGGAAAAGGAAGGTATCAAGACTTACAAGTTAACGAGAGGGCAGGAAGCGAGGACAAAGAGGGTAGAGAGGAGGTGTCGCCGGCAGGAGGCTGGAACCACGCCTACACCAACTCCAGTCGAGAGAGATGAGAGAGCCGCCGCAAGGCCCGCAACTAAGGTTCGAGAGCGATGCGAGAAGGAAATGAAGGAAGCGTAACAAAATCTCTAGTTAACATCTATTTTCTAGCGGGATATTAAGGCTTTGCGCTCGATTTCGTATACGCACCAATTAGACAGCTGTCTAATTTTTGACCGTGGAGATTCGAACGTTGTAATTCGAACGTTATAAATGTGACCGTTGTAATTCGAACGTTATAAATGTGACCGTTGTAATTTAAACGTTATTGATTTCCTTTGGTTATATATAGATAGTAATAGAAGAGGTGAAAAACGCGCACAACATCTTCGAAAAAACAACACAACATCTTCTGGAGAACACCTGCGAGAATGTCAACACACGAGGATGATGAGGTGATGATTCCGTTCGACGATACAAAATTTAGTGATCCAGACGAGTTTCTTCGACATTTCGAGATAAGTACTTTATAACCGAAAATATAGAAAAACTAGAATTGTTGTATATAATGTATGTGTACGTTAGATATAGTTGCAATTAATGTTATAAACATTTGTTATAATTTGTGTTTTTATTATTTGAAATTATTGTTTTGTAAAATGTAGTATATAATGTATTGTCAAGATTATTATTTGAAATTAGTAAACCGAAAACTAGAAATTTTATAGTTTTTTTTCTATGTGAACTAGGATCTTCCGAATTATTCTCGTGACGAAGGGAGTGATTATTCACGAATGTTTGAAACTCGCGGTTTTTTTCATGATCGCGAGACGATGGTGGATTGGGCTCAATTCATGGGAGGAACTATGAATATGGTGTTGGTTACTAGTAGGTCATGGAGAAATTCATGGGGGTTCGTTACATTTCGTTTGACATGCGAACGTTTTGGAGCCCCTCGTAAGAAGAAAGATGTGGATCCTGATACCGAGTCATCTTCTAGCCGAGCATAGAAATCGAAGAAGGACGGATGTTGTTTTGAGCTTAAGGGCGTACAAAGAAGTGGACTTTGCATATTATAAATGGAGTGCACAATCATACACTTTCCGAGCAGTTGAAGAGACACACATATGCTGACAGATTGACGGAGAAACAATTTTGGAAGGTGGGACGTGAGCTTGGGTCGGGTTTCACGCCGAGAAATATATTGAAATCAATAAAGTTAGATGATCCATAAAACGTCAGCACAATCGAACAAATATACAATGCTGGAATGAAGATTAGGAAGCTACAAGCCGAAGGACGGAGTCCTCTCCAACAAGCACTACATATGTTAGAGCAACGTCGTTATTACGTGAATGTGAGAAGATACTCGGAATCGGAAGAAATTTCAGATTTTTTCATCATGCATCCAGATTCAAGACATCTCCTCAACCTATTTCCTTATGTCATCGTAATGGACACGACGTACAAGACGAACGAGTAAGTTTTAATATACATGTTATTATGATTTTTTTATTTTTCATGCACTTTTAGTTTAATATAAATGTAAACTCTTAATATATCCTATATAGGTACAAGATGCCGTTGTTAGAGATTGTCGGTATCACTAGCACGAGGTTGACGTTTGCAATAGCATTTGTTTTCATGGCCAAAGAAAACGTCAATCACTACGAGTGGGCATTACGGAGACTCCGACATGTGTGCGAAAATGTTACACCGGGGGTGATTGTGACAGATAGAGAGCTAAGACTCATAAGTGCACTCGGTGTTGTTTTTCCGGATGTGAAGCACATGATTTGCACCTTTCATATAAAGTGCAACATCCAACATAGATCTTGTGCGATGACACGGTTAAAGGAATTACAAGATGTTTTTGTATCACACTAGCATGCTCTTATTGAATCTAGATTTCCTAAGAGTTACGAGCAGCGTTTGGCTAGGACTCATAAGTGCACTCGGTGTTGTTTTTCCGGATGTGAAGCACATGATTTACACCTTTCATATAAAGTGCAACATCCAACATATATCTTGGGCGGTGACACGGTTAAAGGAATTACAAGCTGTTTTTGCATCACACTACCATGCTCTTATTGAATCTAGATTTCCTAAGAGTTACGACCGGCGTTTGGGTGAAATGAAAGTGTATTGGCAAGCGTATCCGAGGTTGATGGAGTATTTGGAAACTACATGGCTAATCCCTTACAAGGAAGCAATTGTTCGATATTGGTGCGACTTGCATCTACACTTTGGCACGAGGACAACGAATGCGTAGGAACTTATTTCTATATTGTTTACACTTGTTTTCTAATAATTGTTGTAGATTAATTTATTGAATTGATATTGGTTGTTAGGTGTGAGTCCGCACACTCATTGTTGAAGGGTACATTGCGTTCTACCGTTCAAGGATTTCAGTTGGTGATGGAGAACATTGACTTGATGGTAAATGATTAGATTGATAAGATTCAAGCGTCAATAGAGATCACGTGAGAGGATGTTGTTGGCTGTCCGTATGCCTATATTTGAGCCACGACTAATAATATCCCGTAGGCGGGCCTGAATGATGTGTAGCCTCTGCATTAAAAAATAAAGTTGTGAGCGCTAAAGGTAAAGTATAAAACTTTAAAAAGAATCAAATAAATATATCAACACATACCCGAGTATCTAAAACAGGGACCGGAGGAGGACGATCTACCGGTGGAGACTGTATAGGCGAGCCAGGAAGGAGAAATGGATGGCACCGCTCGCTAAACCAGGACATGTAGTCCTGAGATACTGTCCATAGTAAAGGGGCCCTAGTCTAACCCTGAAGCGCAAATCTGCTCGCCTCCTCGTGTCTAGTAGCCCAACGATCATCTGCACCATGAAATCTCACCCTATACCCCCTACTGCTAGAAGCCGAGCGCTGCTCAAAATAAGGTTACAATCCTCTGAAGTGAGATCGTCTGAATGTACCCAAACTGTCGGAGGACTCGATCCGGCATGTATGCCTCGATGATATCTCCTATCTGGATCGTCCCCCGGTACGTCAAAACAGCAAACTCGCCCTCAAAATCTAACACACTATCGCTATATGGCATGAACTTGATGTCCTTCGCTCTCATCTGATCTAACTGTGAGCGCAAGGATCTCAGCCTCTTAAGAGTGGGTGCTGGTGTCCTCGGGACAGAGAGTCTAGAAGCCCATATGGCCGATCCATGACGTCCTGAATCCTCTTCCGCAGAATAACTCAAGGACGGGAAGTTGGCGTAGATCCAAAACTGTAAATATTAAAATAAATGAAAGATATTATTAATAAGAATCACAAATGAAAGTTCTTATCTAAAGTGACTAATTACAATAAATGTTCTTACCTGTAGTAGTGATGTATATTCTCCTATCGTCTTCACCTTCAGTCGTGAGGTGTCGCCCAACATACTGTAGGAAGTTATTAGTTATTGAAGTAGAGTGATAATTATACATACGAGTACAAGTACGCTAACACGCCGGTGCCCCAAGCATAGTCTCCAGCCCGGCCATGGCCACGCACCAAGTCGATCAACCAAGGTCGAATCTTGTTCGTCGATTTATCGACGAACAAGGATGAGCCTAGAAAGAAAAGAAGAAATACAGAAGCCACCTCCTCAGCTGGGGTAGCTGGGTCGCGCCGAATGACATCATACGCAGTCCTCAGCAAGTCAACTGGTAGAGTTGTCTAGTGACTCCTAGCCTCCACCTCTGATATATGAAATGTGTCACTCAGCCACCTAACCCTCTCTCGTGCCAACATAGGTGTGACCATGGCCTCTCCATCAATCCTAATGCCTAGGATGACGGCTACATCGTGCAGGGTGATGGTCATCTCACCCCAAGGTAGATGGAAGCTGCTAGTCTCTGGATGTCAGCGCTCCATGAATGCATGTATGAGGGCGTGGTCAACTCCAGCAAATGAGACGTCTAGCAAACCCGTCAATCCACTCTGAGATGCAAAAGCAAACCAGGAAGTGGGGTCGGCTCTATCAGCGTCTGAAATCCATCTACTAAGCGCGGAAATGTGCTCTATCCGCCGTAAAGTTGTCATCGGCCTCCTATAATCCTTCTTCATAACACAATGAATATTCAATTAAATGTTTTATTAATTTAGTTTTTGTAACATAATGTGTTATAATTGTGATTAGTTATCTACCTCTCCCATCCAAACACCGCGAGCACGGTGTCTAGCGTAGCAAGTGAGCACATCGCTGATCAATGGTGCCCCTGTATCAACAACTACACGACCTCGATCAACCGGTACAAATGGCTCCTGCGGCGGCACTACATGATCTACAGCTGGAGCATCAAAATCAAAATCTCGCTGCTCGGTATGATCGCCAACTGGTGGCTCTACCTGCTCCTCAGCAGGAATATCTGTAGTTGTCTCCATGTGCTCGTCAACAATAATATCAGTAGGTGGCTCTAAGCATGTCCACGGGTCACGGGTGACCCGTGACCCGGCGGGTCCGAGTTCCCCCGGGTCGCGGGTACAGGTAAGGGTCGTCAGATCCTTACCCGTGACCCGGCGGGTCGACCCGTAACGGTCACAAATTCAAAAAAAAATATATATTTTAATAAATCTAATCCAAAAACAATTTTATAAATACCCCATACCCAATTCATTTAATCTCACACCAATTCTCATTCAATCATCTGTTCACTCTCTCAATCTCTCCATAATTTCCAACTCTTACATTCAATTACTCTCCTAATCTCATATTCTCATTCTCTTATTTTTCATTTTACCACTCTTACTACTACATTCTAATTCTATTATTCAAAAAAAAATGTCTAGCCGAGGAAGACGTTCCGTTAACGGTGCCGGTCCTTCATCCGGCGAAGGTTTTACCCGAGGACGGCATTCCGTTAGCGGTCCTCCAATCGGTTCGGATTTAAGGCGAGACTTATTAAGTGGAGATCAAGAGATCTTCGAGGAGGAGGATATCACGGAATCACCTACTTTCCCCAACACCCAAGGATCTGAGACCGAATTCACGGAGGAGCCGGAGGAGCCGCCGTTGAACAACACTCAACTAACGGCGGCGGTCTTCCGATTTTGGTTTACAAAAGGTGCTCCCGATGCCAACGGAGTTTATTATGCCAAATGCAGTTTTTGTGCGGCACAATACAAGCACAAAAAGGGAGAAGGCTACGGGAGCTACAAGAGGCATATCCGGAAAAAGCATCCCGAAAAAATGGGATTAGCACGAGGGCAAACACAACTTACCGGGTACACATCTACTTCTAACCAACCTCCTTCTCTATTTACATATGATCATTCTTCTTCTATGGATGCATTTTCGGAAATATTGGCCGTAGATTCTTTAGCATTTAGTTTTGCACAAAATGTTGGTTTTAATGATTGGATGCAAAATCATGCTCAACCCGCTTATAAACCGATTTCTCGCCAAATCGCTAAAAGAAAAATGATGCATAAATATAAAATTCGTAAAGAAGAATTGATTAAATATTTTATGGACAACGGTGATATTCAAGTTTCTATTTGTAGTGATATTTGGACCGACGGTTTTCAAAAAAATTCATATATGGGTATTACTTGTCATTTTGTTGATAAATTTTGGATTTTAAACAAAAGAGTTTTAGCATTACGAGTTTTCAACAAACAACACACCACCCAAAACATTGCCTGTTTGATTGCAAATGTTTTGGAAGAATATAGATTAGTTGAGTGATAATGGTTGTGTGTGTGAAATGTGTGTGAAAATAATAATAACAACTTGTTAGGACGACCGTGTTTGTATGGTTTAAGGCCCAAGTGTATTATAACGGGCCGTGACATCACTGCCTAGCTGACAGGAGACTGGGAGGTTCTCTATACCCAGACCAGGCAGGTACAAGGTGAGATGCATCGGATCCATTCCTGATGGTTACACGGGGGCGGAGGCGAGGTTTGGGAATCCCTCGTGTCACAAAATAAGTATCATTAGTAAGAGTTAATAACTTAAATGAAGATAATAAATGGATTTGTTTGAAAGCATGATGGGTGTTTATTCTTTTATGTGTGTGTGCTGTTATTATTCTCCTAATGTTTGGATAACTACCTAATGGTTATTCTTTTATTGTGTTTTTAAATTTACCGCAGGCTAGAGCAGCAATTGAGTGATCCGGAAGTAGTGGTCAGCCGGGTCTCCGTACTCCTTAGAGTGGGGGTTGGGTTGTTATTTGTCGTTCTTTCTTTCGTTAAGATAGTTGATCTTTTTTCCTTTGTTTAAGTACTATAGGCTGCTAGACCTTGTTGCATTCATGCCTTTAAAAATACTATTTCATGAATTTCGGTTTTCTTATTTGTGTCTTGTTTCAAGATCCTAGTAATATTGTTGTCAAAATAAGGTCGGGACCCATTGTGAGGTCCTAACCAGTAACGTTCCAAATTCTGAGAATTTGGGGTGTTACAACATGATATCAAAGCTCTAGGTTGGCAACAATGGCACTTGAAATCTTCTGAAAGACCAAATAAGTATTAAGTAGAACCCGAAAGGGATCTGAGTTTTAAAAAAGGAACTTTTGGTTTTCAAATGCATGCATAGTTTGGTTGGAAATAGGAAAGTACGGCTGACCACCACTACTACCGCGGATCTCAGTATGCTTAGTATGGACTTTAGCTTTTTACTGTAGTTGGACTTATTATCTAGTTTATAATTATAGTTGTTATTCCTTGCGTAGATGACACGTACTAGAGCTACGCTAGCTACTGGTCTAGGTAGAGGTCGTCCACCTCTCCTTCCAGCTGGATCAGGTAGGGGAGATAGGACCCCTTTAGTTAGAGGACGCGGCCGTGGAGGTAGACCTCCACTAGCACGAGGTCGAGGTCGAGCTCCTCGAGAGGATCCACCAGTAGTGATCATGCCAGATGCCGGAGTGGAGGAGGTGGCTGAGAGTATAGGTCCCGAGGTTAGGAATGAGACCGTTGCTATGTCTAGAGCGCAGAGAGCACGTTCGACGGAGTCAGGACGTGTTTCTATTGGAGCATCTGAGTACAGAGAGTACCGAGCATACATCAAGCGTATGGAGGAGGCTGCTAGAACAAAGATACTTACCCAGGTACCTCCAGTACTGGCTAGGTCCGTTCAGGTGACACAAGAAGTGCCTCAGGTGCCGGCTGTACCTGAGAGGAGAGTTGTGGCTGATAGAGCTTCTATTGGGTCTAGAGCACCGAGGCCGGATGAGTGGTTGAAGGCTTTCAACTCTCAGAAAGTCCCCTCATTCAGTGGAGAGATAGGGTTAGAGGTGGAGCACTGGATTGGACAGGTAGAGACTGCACTAGAGGCGATACGTTTCCCAGAGGATCGACAGGTGGATTTGGTGCAGACATGTTTCACTGAGGATGCTCATTCCTGGTGGCGGACCATACGTAGTCGAGTCACCAGTTGGGAGCAGATGAGGAGCATTGTTAGAGACAGATACTGCCCTGCCTCGTTGAGGAGAGAGAGATTTCAGGACTTCATTGAGGCAGGATTTGAGGATATTCCGATTGCTGCTGCCATCAAGAAGTTTCAAAAGGAACTGACTCTACTTGGACCAGCTGCACCTCTTGAGGAGCAACATGTGTATCTCTTTTCACGGAGATTGAGAGAGAGTACTCATTTCTATCTGACAGGATTTTGCTGTGAGACTATGTCAGACTATCAGGATAGGGCGTCTGCATATGAAAGAGATAGACTAGTCCAGAGGAGAGCTGCTCAGTCAGACAGGCCGGATAAGCGGCAAAGGACAGGATATGCTAGTGGTAGTACACGAGTAGCTGTTTTTGGACGGGGACAGACTCAGGGGCGACATAGCCATACCGCTACTGGTCAGACTTCAACTAGGGGTTTACAGTGCCACAACTGTAGTGGCTATGGACACACCCGATCGAACTGCACGAAGCCGTTAGTGACCTGCTTCCAGTGCGGCAAGGTTGGACATAGGGCTGTATTCTGCCGCCAGGGCAAGGCTCCATCTCAGCAGGGCTCTTCCCCTGCAGGTCTATCAGGGAGTGTACAGAGACAACCAAAGTACCAAGCTCCGAGTCAATAGTAGAAGTACCGAGCCCCAGGTCAGTAGCAATCTTACAAGGCTCTAGGACACACATCTTCATAGAGCTCTATGCAGGGATCGGGTCGGGGCAGAGGACATGACAGTGTAGCTGATACTATAGGAGCTCAGGCACGGATGTTTGAGCTGAGGAGTGCTGATCAGCCAGAGGCACCGACTGCCACAGGTACGATCCAGATCTATGACTTACCCGTACGAGTTTTATTTGATACGGGTGCTACACACTCCTTCATATATGATGCATGCATATATAAGTTGTCCTTAGCTACTGTAGAGGGGATACCTTTTATGATAGGCTTACCTGATGGGAGTAAGGTAAGAGGGACTAGAGAGATCTATGGATGTCCTGTTCGCATGGGAGATCGTCACTAGCTAGTAAATTTTCTAGTCATGCCCTTAGCTCATGAGGATGTGATTTTAGGGATAGATTGGATGAAGAGACACAGAGCAGTCTTAGAAATTGGTAGGAGGACAGTGACCGTTGCCACTGAGGAGGGTCATAGAGTGATATTCCGAGGTTAGGACCTCGGAAAGTCCGGCACAGTTATCAACGTAGTGAGAGCAGCGAGACTGATAGCACAGGGTTGCGAGGCCTTCTGGTGTTATGCCATGAAGGAAAGCAAGAGCCTGACCATAGAGGAGATACCCCTTGCATGCGAGTTTGCAGAGGTATTCAGTGACGACCTGCCAGGACTACCCCCACAGAGGAGCGTTGACTTCAGCATTGAGTTAGAGCCGGGCACGAGACCGATCTCGAAGGCCCCGTATAGTATGACACCGATAGAGCTGCTTGAGTTGAAGAAGCAGTTAGAGGAGTTAGCAGAGAAGGGCTTCATACGCCCTAGTGTGTCTCCTTGGGGTGTGCCAATATGATTTGTGAGGAAGAAGGACGGATCGATGCGGTTATGCATAGACTACAGAGAGCTGAATAAAGTCACCATCAAGAACAAGTACCCACTACCGCGCATAGATGATATGTTGGACCAATTGCATGGAGCGTCCGTGTTCTCGAGGATAGACTTGAGGTCAGGTTACCACCAGCTGAGGGTGAGAGATCAGGACATACCTAAGATGGCATTTCGGACTAGGTATGGTCATTATGAGTTCATAGTGATGCCATTTGGGCTCACTAATGCACCAGCAGTGTTCATGGAGTTGATGAATGGGATATTCATCGACTTTTTAGACCAGTTTGTAGTGGTCTTCATTGACGACATCCTAGTTTACTCTAGGAGTCGAGAGGAGCATGCCAGACACTTGGGGACAATATTGCAAATTCTGCAGGATAGCCAGCTGTATGCTAAGCTATACAAGTGTGAGTTTTGGATGTCGGAGGTGGCTTTCTTAGGCCACGTAGTGACTGCTGAGGGTATTAAAGTCGATCCGGCGAAGATCGAGTCAGTGTCTTCTTGGAAACCTCCTAAGAATGTTAAGGAGGTTCGCAGCTTCTTAGGTTTGGCAGGTTATTACCGCCGGTTTGTGGAAGGGTTTTCCCTTATTGCCCGACCACTTACTTGCCTTCTGAGGAAGACTATTCGGTTTGTCTGGTCTGAGCCGTGTCAGCAGAGTTTTGAGGAGTTGAAGAGGAGATTGACGTCTACTCCGATTTTAGCACAACCTGAGGGTACTGATGACTTTGTGGTATACAGTGACGCATCCAAGCTAGGCTTGGGGTGTGTTTTGATGCAGAGGGGTAAGGTCATAGCCTATGCATCTCGGCAGTTGAAGACATATGAGGAGAACTACCCCACACATGATCTAGAGTTGGCTGCAGTAGTCCATGCTCTTAAGATCTGGCGTCACTATCTCTATAGGGCGACATGTCAGATCTTCACAAACCATAAGAGTCTGAAGTATATATTCACTCAGCGGGAGTTGAATAACCGCCAGAGGCGGTGGTTAGAGTTGATCAAGGACTTTGACCTTGAGATTCTCTATCACCCCGGAAAGGCGAATGTAGTAGCTGATGCTTTGAGCCGGAAGACGCCTAGGGAGAGGGCGATAGCCCGATTGACGGTACAACCACAGTTGCAGAGAGATTTGGCTTGGTTGGAGATAGAGATTCAGTTTCCCGATTCAGATCGCCAGTTGGCTACCTTGGAGTTACTTCTTGATCTGTTGGATGAGATCCGACAGAAGCAAGAGACTTGCCCGACTTTAACCAGGATCCGAGACAGGATGTCTCGAGATGAGGCCCCACAGTTCACTATTGGTGCGGATGGAGTGATGAGACGTCAGGACCGCGTGTGTGTGCCGTCAGACAGTGAGTTGAGACAGAGGATACTAGGTGAGGCTCATGCTACCCCATGCTCAGTACATCCTGGAGCGAGCAAGATGTACAAGGATGTGAGACGGTCTTTCTGGTGGGGTGGTTTGAAGCCCGACGTGGCTCGGTATGTAGCTTAGTGTGCGACCTGTCAGCAGGTCAAGATTGAACATCGCAGGTCCGGAGGAGAGCTCCACCCACTTCCAATACCACAGTGGAAGTGGGAGGATATATCGATGGATTTTGTCACAGGATTGAGGCTCAACAGAGGTTTTGATGCTATTTGGATAGTGGTAGACCGTTTGACGAAGACCGCCCGTTTCATTCCGATAAGGAAACGTGGCCGGTAAGCTGAGGAATTCACCAGACACATTGTGAGATTTCATGGAGTACCGAAGACTATCGTCTATGACAGAGATGGACGTTTCACCTCGAGGTTTTGGCAGCAGGTACATACTGCTTTGGGGACGAGTCTCCACTTTAGCACCGCCTATCACCCACAAACGGACGGTCAGTCTGAGCGGACCATCCAAACATTAGAGGACATGCTGCGGGCTTGTGTACTAGATTGGGGACAGGTATGGCCAAATCATCTTCCACTGGTAGAGTTTTCGTATAATAACAGCTGGCACGCATCTATTGGGATGGCCCCTTATGAGGCTTTGTACGGGCAGAGATGTCGCACGCCATTATGCTGGGATGAGCCTAGCAGAGCTGATGGAGTAGCTCCAAATCAGATACAGGATGACATTGCTCGGATTGCCCTAGTCCGAGAGCGGATGTTAGCAGCTCAGAGTCGTCAGAAATCCTACGCCGAAAAAAGGCGTCGACCTTTGGAGTTTAGAGTGGGTGCTCAGGTGTGGTTGAGAGTGTCACCTACGAGAGGAGTCAGGCGTTTCGGCATTAAGGGGAAGCTGAGTCCCCGATATGTCGGACCTTTTGAGATCTTGGAGAGAGTTGGAGAGGTGGCCTACAGATTAGCATTACCACCGAGACTAGAGGGTGTTCATCCGGTCTTCCATGTATCTCAGTTGAGAGAGTACATCCCGAATCCGAGACACGTCATCAGCCATGAGGATCTGATAGTTGAGCCTGATCATACTTTTGTAGAGTACCCAGTAGCCGTCTTGGAGCGCAGTACTAGACGTTTGCGGTCCAAGGAGATACCTATGTTGAGGATCCAATGGTCTAGACGAGGAGTTGATGAGGCCACTTGGGAGACCGAGGAGAGTGTTAGACGTAATTATCCCGTGTTCTTTGCGAGGTTAGATGTCGCTTCTGTATCGACGAGTTAGTACTCGGATGTTATGTTGTTTGACTATTCATGTTTTATATTGGATTGATTGATTGTGTTTTGTGATGTGTGTCTGAGTTTGAGGTTTGAGTAGTGGTGTGGTAGAAAACAAAATTTTATGAAACTAAGATACCAAGAAAGTCGTGTGTTTAGGTACATTATCCTAAGTTTCGGGACGAAACTTCTTTTAAGGGGGCATTGATGTAATAACCGAAAAATTAAACTCCGTTTAATACGGAATTCAACCGGATTCCGATCCTCCAAAATTGTTATCTTTTTTAAATAAAATAAAACGAGATTAGTTTCTATCATTTTATGTGACCTTGACTCACATAAAATGATAAATTACGTAATCAAAAATAATTCCGTACCTTTAAAAAAAATAAAATAAAATAGCGGTTCCGGGCGAATAACGATCTAGTTATCTTCAACATTAGTTAAAGGAGCGGATTGGCCCAATTTTTGGGCCATGCCACTGGATCCGGCCCAACAGCACATCCAGCCAGCCCACTAATCCTAAACCTTACCTTAAACCTAATTAATTAACTCTAACCTAATCCTAACCCTAAACTATTGTTAACGTTGCTTACCTCTCCCGATGAAACGTACTGCCTCTACACAGCAAACCTCCGCAGCATCTGACGAAGCCTGAACCAGTGCCGATCACGAGCCGGCAACAACACCACCACCAGGATCGCTGCCGCCAGTTCCGCCGACCACCAGGTGAGTCACTGAATTACCTTCTCTCCCTTCTGCACAACCGCAATCTAACTTACCTACCGCCCCTGCACGGACCGCCTAGAACGCCAGCAACCGCCGCTGTGTGTGACGAACCACCGCTGCACACCTCACCGAAACTTGGCTCCTGTCTGTAACCATTGTAACTAAGGTAAACAACAGCCTAGTGCATCCCCCTCCCTTCCTTCTGTTTCGTATGAGTAACCAACTGAAACCGGTCCCTCCCGGATCCTGCAGTGACTAACCAAGACGTGCGGGAGTTCGTTCGAGCCAATATACGAGCCGGTCCAGGGCGACTACTACACCTCATTAACTGAAGAGGAACGAACCTACTGCAGTCTACTTTAGGTGAGTCCAATATCTTTGCACTGCTGTGTATATATGGTTGTAGAAGTTTGTAGAGAAGTATAGGGTTGTATATTTACGTAGGATCGAGAAGAGAGATAAGCATTGTTTTGTGGAGAATAAGGTGCTGAGTTTGATAGCATACCACGTACTTATATATGCATACAAAGATGTAGGAATGGTTCGGACGAGGGTACATGTATAAGTGTCGGTACATTATAGAACGGGGTATGTATATAGGTATATATCTATAAGTACGAGATGGGAGATATGAAAATATGTAGATATATATATATGAGTACCGAGTAGATACATAAATGTGAGGGTAGAAGAAAGGCTAAGTTATGTATGTAGGTACACATACATGTATAAGAGTAGAGTAGTAACCGGGAAGGAGGAGGAATGTTATTCTTTTGACGAGTTGATTCGGGACTTGACCTTACAACCTCTAAGTAAGCTATCCGAGAGAAACAAATTGTTGGAAAAACAAGTTCTTAAAGTGAATGCTAGTTTAATGATAGACGTTAGAGAGCTCCGGGATCAAGGACAAAATGGTCTTTTAACCTAAGAGAAACTTTTTCGTAGTTTTCCTTCGAGAGATTGTACAACTTAGAAGTTTATAACTTCTAAGAGATTAGGGATGTGTTTTGATTCCCATGCCTTTTTGACAAGCGTTTGAGTTACCACGAGTACGGACCGATTTGAGACTTGTTGGAGTGTGATTTGACTCAGGTAAGTCCTTGCGACTTACTTAGCCAGTTTCTGGATATTAGTTGAGTGATAATGGTTGTGTGTGTGCAATGTGTGTGAAAATAATAATAACTTGTTAGGACGACCGTGTTAGTATGGTTTAAGGCCCAAGTGTATTATAACGGGCCGTGACATCACTGCCCAGCTTTGACAGGAGACTGGGAGGTTTTCTCTATACCCAGACCAGGAAGGTACAAGGTGAGATGCATCGGATCCATTCCTGATGGTTACACGGGGGCGGAAGCGAGGTTTGGGAATCCCTCGTGTCACAAAATAAGTATCATTAGTAAGAGTGAATAACTTAAATGAAGATAATAAATGGACTTGTTTGAAAGCATGATGGGTGTTTATTCTTTTATGTGTGTGTGTGCTGTTATTATTCTCCTAATGTTTGGATAACAAGCTAATGGTTATTCTTTTGTTGTGTTTTTAGATTTACCACAAGTTAGAGCAGCAACTGAGTGATCCGGAAGTAGTGGTCAGCCGGGTCTCTGTACTCCTTAGAGTGGGGGTTGGGTTGTTATTTGTCGTTCTTTCTTTTGTTAAGACAATTGATCTTTTTCTCTTTGTTTAAGTACTATAGGCTGCTAGACCTTGTTGCATTCATTCCTTTAAAAATACTATTTCATGAATTTCGGTTTTCTTATTTGTGTCGTGTTGCAAGATCCTAGTAATATTGTTGTCAAACTGAGGTCGGGACCCATTGTGAGGTCCTAACCAGTAACGTCCCAAATTCTGAGAATTCGGGGTGTTACATAAGAACCGAACGATACTCAATCGGGGACATACATTGCCCAAGTCCATCAATGGGTATGGCAAGAAGGAAATCTTGGCTATGTGTGGATTGAAGACACTTGAAAACCTCTTTTTGTCTAAGGGTCAAATCAAAAGTAACTTCCACATCCTGCACGGTCTTACCAAAAAAAACACTCGCCAAAGCTTGTTGGGCTTTAGGGGGGACGGTGTTCTTGACAGTAAAGACAGAAAGATCAAAACCAGGAATAGAAGTCTGAAGATTGCCCAAAGCTCCATAAAACTCAGAGCCCATTTCTACAACTTCACTGTCCCGCAAAATGTGGTCTTGGAGCTCCAAAGAATGGGCCCTAGA
The DNA here is from genome assembly GCA_033239125.1 of Fagopyrum homotropicum. Lineage (NCBI taxonomy): Eukaryota > Viridiplantae > Streptophyta > Magnoliopsida > Caryophyllales > Polygonaceae > Fagopyrum > Fagopyrum homotropicum. Next base: position 49,802,153 of record BSWB01000007.1, on the reverse strand, counting down.
GGCAACAAAAGCGAAGGAAGACGTCTCCATAGCAGAATATAAACCAAGCCCCCAAATCGAATAGGAAAAGAAGCAAGTCGCCACTGAAGATCTCCAAAAAACGGGCCCCCACAAACCATAATATCCTCGATTGATCTACGTAGCTCAACATCAAGATAAGCTGTTGCACTCTCCCAATGATCCGGATGACAAGTCCTCAGGCCAAAATACATCTTAGCAACACCCATACAAGAACGAAGCAGAAGAAGCTCACTTTGAGGATCCTTCAATTGTGGAAGAAGATGCATCAACTCAACCGTCTTAACAGCTCTCTTCATGACAAGCTCTCTAACAAACTCCTCATCTCTACTCACAACCCCACCTAGCAACTTAACACCCAACACCGGCCTTGCAATGTCATGTTGAAATAGTCCATCTCTAACTTTCGACCCATCACATGAAGGCCAAAAGAGCTCAGTTTTGCGAACATTCAGCATGAGGCCTAAACCCGGACCAAACTCACGAATGATATCAAGAGCTCTAGCCACCTCCTCAGACCGACCAATAATGGTTCCATCGTCAAGATACCAAGCATGTAGAATAGGCTTGCAATTGTCTCTGATCCTATGCAGAAGCGGGTGCAAGACAAGAGAGAAGAGGAGGGGCCCCAAAGGGTCTCCTTGTTGCACACCAGTAGCCGACCAGATAAATCTATCTCCAATGTACAACCGGGCGGTCTGACCATACAAGAAATCAACCCATAAGGAGATAGACGGGCATCTCTCTCTAACCTCCCTAAGCAAAATAGTCATGTCAATCAAGTTGAAAGCATTGGAAAAATCCACTGTCAACATAGCTAAAGAACCATCGGCATAGCGATTACTCAGAACTCTATTAACACTATGTAGGATATCATCTGCATCACCTGAAACACCAACTCCAAACTGGAGATCTCCCAAATATTCTCCCATATCCTTACACACACCCTTCATAGCAACTTTAGACACCAACCGTCTCCATATAGTGCCAACTGCAATGGGTTGAATCCAATTGTCAGGCTTTAGCAGCGGCGTAAGAGGAGCCAAAGCCACAAACTCGGCCAAACTCAGGGTGTAACACCCCGAATCCGCGGGACTCGGGGCACTACGGGTTGGGACCTTACAATGGGTCCCGACCCTTAGCCTGACAATAATTTCACCGGATCTTTCAACAAGACACAAATAAAGGCCAAAATGAAATACATTTTTATGCAATGCAATGAAACCCGAAACCGAACAAAAACAAAAGACTTCAGCCGAGATACAAAACAAAGACTAAACGCCATACATGCGGCATACAAAACACAATAACCGAAGAACAAAACACAACCCGACTGCAACCAAAACCCCTCCTAAAATGTACGGAACCCCGGCTTCCCACTCTTCCGGATCTCTCGGCCGCATTCCTAACCTGCAAGGCAATCTAAAACATTCGGTATAAACCGTTAGCTCATATTCGAAGCATTATAATCAATGGGAAAGGCACAAGCACAAGTAAATCATCATAAACACACAACATACTCAAAAGCACACCAATCCGGTTTATTATCTTTATTATTATTAAGTCATATCTCGTTCTAATTCAACTTCTTTTGTGACACGAGAATCTCCCGAAACTCGCCTCGGTCCCCATTTCCGGCATGGAACGGTACGGATGCCTCCGATCGTCTAACCAGCACGGCTAGTCGCAAAGAACCTCCTAGCTCTACGGCCTATGCAAGAGTTAGGCAGTGATGTCACCGCCTGTTATCATACACTTGGGCCAAATAATATAAGGGTCGGTGGTCCTATTTCCGGTTTAGTTGTTATAAATAATAAAGAATACACACACCACCAAACACACATCAATGCTAATACAAGGAATACGAGCTAAGTAAGTCCGGAGACTTACCTCGTCCCAAAGATAATCCCGCTAATCACCGCTCTCAACTTCCCGTAGGAAGGCACTCAACGCCTGGTCAATAAAAGGCACACAATCAACATCTCTCTCACATTCTAGAAGTCCTTAGACTTCTAGTCCCAATGATCTCGCGAGATCATAAATCATAACCATGTTAGGATAACAAACTCCTATTCCTCACGATCTCAAAAGGTCATAACCATCAGAACACAGACTAGGATACTCTCGTACTAGTCTCCACAATCTCAACAATCCTACAACCTCAACCCCTAAATTCTCACAAGCTCAACATACAACTTAAAGCCATAAACTACCTCATAAGATAACAATACTACCTCAAGCTTAGAATCAACATCCATCCATCAAACAATATCAAATCCTCAAAACTCACCTAAGGTTCAAAGCCACTACTTGGCATTAACTCTAAGTTATGCTAGATCCAACCTAGCATGATACTAATGCTAAACATAATAAGATCGAGGAAGAAGGTAATCACACGAGGTCAAAGACGGAAGATGATCTACGGATGTCGAGATTGGACTCGTTATGCCTTTATCGGGGTCTTTCCGGACCTAAAACCAAATCTAACCAAATTTAGCTTATATGCTAAATTGAACGGAAGATTTAACATATATAAATCTAAGGTAAAACTAGTTTTCTAAACCAAGGTTAAAAACCGCTGAAAACATGTCCCGAGCAATTTATTCAATTTTAGAAACTTGGTTCTTATACTGTAAATAAATCTTTGGGATATATCCGGAAAATAATCCAACAAGGGCATAGTAGTTAAATCTCAAAAGTTGGGTGATAAATTGTAAATCAGAAATCTGGCCAAAATATACAATTAATTAGTGAGGGAGGGCATAATTGCAATATCTCAAAACATGGGTCATAAACTGTAAATTCAAAATACTGGCCACATTTTGTAATTGCATATAATTGTTTTAAACCCCATACTAGGGCTTAATCTTTCAAGTTCTGCTTGGCTGGGGAGAGGACGCAGGAGGCGGCAAGAGCATGGCTTCTCGGTGGAGTTAGCAAGGCGAAGGGGACGGCGGGCTTCTCCGGCGAAGCAAAGGCGACAGCGGGTAGGGCAGAGCGACGACGGCTCTTTTTAATTCCGGCAAAGCGAGGTGAGGATTCGTGACCTTCCTGGTTGCAGAGGAGGAAGCAAGCAGTTGTAGAGGGTGGTTTGAACGATTCGCTCTTGCTCCGCCATCTGGAAGGACAATGAGGCATTCCGGAGTCATCGAAGCTCTTGGACTCGGGCCAGACCGTAGACACCATTAGGGGAATTGAGAGTGAGAATTGGTGGCTGCAAGGCGGCTCTATTTGATTCCAGCAGGGCAAAGACAGGGCAAGGCCGGTCCTCCGGCGACGATGGTGGCTACCGCAGCCTGTAGGGGAGCACTTCTCCGGTGAGGGAGAGGGTGGATGTTACACTGCTTCTCCCTGGGCGATTCTGTCCTTCTACAACAAGCATGAAGAGGAGAGAGGAGGGGCTGAAGGATGAAGGAAAGAGATGAGCGCTTGAGGGATCTGAGCAAAAGAGGAGTAGGCAGAGAGAGATACAGAGATACAGGAAGGCGTGAGAAGGGAAGCTCGGCGAGGAGTCGGGTTTCAGACGCGAAATGCCAGGCTAGGTAGTAGCCTGCGTGGGGAAGGCCAGCGTGAAGATGGCGAGAAGTCAGGGCTGTCACCAGCCACGCGAGAGAGAGAACAACAACAATAATAAAAAAAACAAAGAAAAGAAAGAAGAAAAAGAATAAAAAGATAGACTCGATTAAACCATTCGGAACGGGATTTTCGAGGAAAACTTATCTGATTTTTCCGTAAAATAATTTAAGGAAATAAAAATATAAATCAAATATATATATATATAAACATACTCGTAGAAACATAGTTTACGCCGAAAAATACTTTTAATAAAATATATAAGCTAACAAAATATAGATAAATCTCGATAAAATAAATATCATAAACGCGTCTAAACTTTGGGGCGTTACACAGGGGACACATGTCTCCCAACCACAAATTAACCACTGAGCTGATCGCTCTCAAAAGACCCGTGGCAACAGAAGAACCCTCACCACACATAGCATCTAAGATGTGTTGTGCCCTCAAGCCATCTCTACCGCAAGAAGTACCTTTTGGAAAGGACTTGATGCATTTAAATACCAAATTGATGTCAACAACGAGGGGTGATTCATGAAAGGTAAAGCAAGACTTAGAAGGTGGAGGTTTGTGGGGATGTTTAGCCTCTAACACCTTCAAAGTCTCCTCATTGTAAGAAGCAACACCAGAAGAACACAAAACCTTAACAACGGCCATAAAATGCCCATCCGAAACCTTGCGGAGACATTTTTTGATGTTAGGATATCTCTCTAAACCATCTTTATCACCTGAGCCACCATCAACCATCTCAAATAGCCTATGGTCTGAAGGATCTAACAAGGACTCCACTACACTCGAAACACCATTAACCTCTCCCCAAATAGACAAAGCGTGCAAAATACGTTGATGTTGTATCGACTTTCTACTTCCCGATCTTCTGTCTCGCCTGCTCATAGGCCTGAACACCTGCAAAGTGCACCGAGGAAGTAAAAACAACATAACCCAAGCAGCTACACACCCGGGCTCAGCTACCACCTTCAAGAGAGCAGTCAACAATGCTTGAGAGAACCTAAGACGGCAACTATGAGGGATGCTTTTCACGGTAGAAATAGAAACTCGCATAACCCTCTCTAACAGATCTGTATCAAAAACCATACTCACATCGTCCACCCCAACTTGATCTCCAGTAACTGGCCTCGAAATACCCACAACCGGCCTCGAGATACCCACAATGTATCCACCCTCATCACCAAAAGAAGAAACAAAGTCATCTGGGTGACGACATTCACGGCTCAGAGCAGGAAGACTCATACACCGGCCACACAACCACATCGTGAGAGCAACCAACACCTCCACAAGCGCCGTAAAAACATCAAGATCACACTCAAGTAAGCCCCGAACCTCATTCTTGCGTTCAAACGCAAAGAGATGTTGCCTTTTCAAATGGCTTAGTAGGCAATAAAAACCTCTACTTCCCTCCCTACCATCACCACAACCATGAAATGATCTAAGGGGACAATGAAGGAAACCATTACCCTCCGACATCATAGAAAAATTCAGCTCAACAAAGAAAATTTTCTTTGCAACATAACAACAAACATTTGGTGGGCATGTTCTCAAAATCCCAAAATCTAGAAAATCTCCCTCAGAAAATCTCCTTCCTATAAATTAATATTCAAGATCCACCTACACGATCACGCTCAGAAATTCAGTCATAACAAATAGTCCCCTTTCATCTTCCTCTTCACAGTCCCAATCTCTAACAGCAAATTTGGAGACTACAAAATCGAAGACTTCTATACCCTCAACAAATGTCGAGCAACAAAGACGACCCTTTGAACATTCTAAATCCACACTCATTTTCTCCGATCCCAGTCTCTGAAGGAGACATCGCCAACTACCTCACAGACCACAACAATGCTCAAATTGGAAGTGCTTCTCAAAGCTTTCAGAGTGACAACCTACTTGGCTGAAGTTGATGGTTTTAGAACTTGAAAGATTGTACGTAACTTTTTTTCTGTTCCAACCAACCTATTTTTTGGAGAAAAAAATCTTTATTTTTGAACTATTTATTTAAGCTAGGCAATCTTTTGCTACGTTAAATTTTTTGAAGGATTTTGTTATCCCACATCGATTAGTAACGAAAGCTGATGGTTTTAGAACTTGTATAAATAGGAAGTCTAAAGATTATACAAATAGTATATTTCATAGCCTTACGGTTAAGTTCAACTATAATTATTATTCATATCGGAATAATATATTATTTTTCGGATCGTTAACCTACAATTATGTGGGTCATAATATTCTTCCCTATAGTACCCCTAAAGTTTTATTTTTAGGGAAGAGTAATTGTACCCCTAAAGTTTATTTTTAGGGAATATTTTATTTTTGGGAACGTTACCCTACAATTATGTCGGTCATAATGTTGTTCCCTAACGTAATCTTGGCCTTTGGTTATTACGTTATATATTTTCACGTTACTTTTTTATATAAGTAACCCGTACCCCTAAATTTTTATTTTTAGGGAATATTTTTTTTCTTATTTTCAAATGAATATCAAAATATCAAAATGATCTATTTAGTAAAAAAATTTTGAGGTATTTTGTTGTCCCACATCGATTACCTATTAAGCTTGATGGTGGAGGCAGTATTTCTAAAATAGAGCTCCCACAATTAACGCCATTAAATCTTTTCTTTTTAAGTCAAAAATATTTTTTTAGGAATATTTTGTTACTAACATCATCCATTTTTTCAAGGGTTTTGTTATCCCACATCGATTAACTACTAAATTTGATGGTTTTAGAACTTGAAAGATTGTACGTAACTTTTTTTCTATTCCAACCAACCTATTTTTCTGGAGAAAAAATCTTTATTTTTAAACTATTTATTTAAGCTAGGCAATCTTTTGTTATCAGCATCATCTATTTACGTTAAATTTTTTGAAGGATTTTGTTATCCCACATCGATTAGCTACGAAATTTGATGGTTTTAAAATTTGTATAAATAGAAAGTCTAAATATTATACAAATAGTACATTTTTTATCCTTATGGTTAAGTTCAACTATAATTATTATTCATATCGGAATAATATTTTATTTTTGGGATCGTTAACCTACAATTATGTGGGTCATAATGTTCTTCCCTAAAGTACCCCTAAAGTTTTATTTTTAGGAAAGAGTAATTGTATCCCTAAAGTTTTATTTTTAGAAAATATTTTATTTTTGGAAACGTTACGCTACAATTATGTGGGTCATAATGTTCTTCCCTATAGTAATCTTGACATTTGGTTATTATGTTAAATATTTTCACGTTATTTTTATATAAGTAACCTGTACCCCTAAAGATTTTATTTTTAACTCAAAATGATCTATTTAGTTAAATTTTTTGAGTGATTTCGTTGTCCCACATCGATTAGCTACTAAGCTTGATGGTTTTAGAACGCTGACGTGGCGCAGTATCGCTGACGTGACGCGCAGTGGAGACAGTATTTCTATAATAGTGCTCCCACAATCAACGTCATTAAATCTTTTCTTTTTAAGTCAAAATTTTTTTTTTAAAAATCTTTTGTTATCAACATCTTGAAGGATTTTGTTATCCCACATCGATTAACTACTAAATTTGATGGTTTTAGAACTTGAAAGATTGTACGTAACTTTTTTTCTATTCCATCCAACCTATTTTTTTGGAGAAAAAATCTTTATTTTTAAACTATTTATTTAAGCTAGGTAATCTTTTGTTATCAACATCATCTATTTACGTTAAATTTTTTGAAGGATTTTGTTATCCCACATCTATTAGCTACGAAAGTTGATGGTTTTAGATTTTGTATAAATAAGAAGTCTAAAGATTATACAAATAGTACATTTCTTATCCTTATGGTTAAGTTCAACTATAATTATTATTCATATCGGAATAATATTTTATTTTTGGGATCGTTAACCTACAATTATGTGGGTCATAATGTTATTTCCTAAAGTACGCCTAAAGTTTTATTTTTAGGGAAGAGTAATTGTAGCCCTAAAGTTTTATTTTAGGAATATTTTATTTTTGGAAACGTTACCCTAAAATTATGTGGGTCATAATGTTCTTCCCTAAAGTAATCTTGACATTTGGTTATTACGTTAAATATTTTCACGTTACTTTTGTATAAGTAACCCGTATCCCTTAAGTTTTTATTTTTGGGTCAAAATGATCTATTTAGTTAAATTTTTGAGGGATTTTGTTGTCCCACATCGATTAGCTACTAAGCTTGATGGTTTTAGAACGCTGATGTGGCGCGCAGTATCGCTGACGTGGCGCGCAGTGGAGACAGTAGTTTTAAAATAGAGCTACCACAATTAGCGCCATTAAATCTTTTCTTTTTAAGTCCAAATTTTTTTTAGGAATCTTGACATTTTTTGGAAGGATTTTGTTATCCCACATCGATTAGCTACTAAAGTTGATGGTTTTAGAACTTGTATAAATAGGGAGTCTTAAGAGTATACAAATAATACATTTCTTAGTCTTTTGGTTTAGTTCAACTATAATTATTATTGATATCGGAATAATATTTTATTTTTTGGATCGTTAACCTACAATTATGTGGGTCATAATGTTCTTCCCTAAAGTAATCGTACCCTTAAAGTTTTATTTTTAGGGAAGAGTAATCGTACCCCTAAAGTTTTATTTTGAAGAAGATTTTATTTTTGGGAATGTTAACCTACAACTATGTGGGTCATAATATTCTTCCCTAAGTAATCTTGGCATTTGGCTATAATGCCCCAAAATATTTGCCATTTTTGATATTATTTTATCCTACTTTTACCGATATTTTATTAGCTTAAATATTTTCAAGAATATTTTATGCAGTAAATTAAATTTTTTTCGAGTTTATATATTGTTGTATAATTTCCGTATTTTAATTATTAGGAAATGTTTCCGATTCGGAAATCTCGTTTCGAATGTTTAAAATTGAGTCTATTTATGTATTTATTTTCCCCTTCCTCTCTTTATCCTTTTCTTTTCTTTTTCTTTTTCTTTTTCCTCCTGTCTCTCTCCTGCGTGTGATGAAGCCTACATCGACCCCTCGTTTTGCCTACCCAGCCCTCACTTGTCTGCTTTTCCCTCACCTGTCTGCTTCTCCCATCTCTCCCTGTCACTCAGTCTCCCTCTCGCTCTGCACCATTTCTTCAAACAACAGCCCCTCTACAACTGGGTCATCGGTGCTGTTGGAACTAGGGGACGCAAGCCAGCCTTCTTCTCCCTTTCCTCCCCGCTGCGCCGCCTCGACCCACCGGAAACGCCGGCACTGTGAGTGGTTTGTCTCTTTCTATCTACCCTCTCTTCCTTCCTTGCTCATTCTCTCTATTAATGGTGGCCGAATCCCCTCTATTCTGGTGTAGAAACCGCCGGGAGGAAGAGCCCTGAACCTCCGCCAGCCCCCTGCGCTCGGAGTAGTGACGACGCCGGCCGGAGCACTAGCGCCGACCGCCTTTGATTTTTCCTCTGCTCTCTGTTGCGAGGAAGACCTGCACGCCCCTTTTTCCCTTCCTTCTGTTTCTGCGCAAAGCAGCGGACGGAGCTCGGCCTGCCGCCGGAGACGTTGCCGCCGGAGCCGCCGCCTGCACGCCCAGTCGCCTCCTCTCTTCCTGCTTGGGAAGCCACCGGGAGCAGTTCCCCTATTCTCTTCTCTATCGCGCAACAGTAAGTTGAAGAATGTGGAGATTTGCACATTTGCCCTCTTTTCCTCTCAATTACAGTTTTGATCCTTCTTTTTGAATTTTGCAGTTTTGAACCCAGTTTTTGGATGTGAGCAATATACCCTCCTGTAGAATTATTTACATAAATGACCCATATTTTATATTGTAATTTATGACCCAGCTTTGTCTAAATTATCTTTTGTGCCCTTGTTGATTTAATTTCGGGTTATGACCCTAAATATTTAATTGCGGCTTTTGACCAAATTTCCTTATTGGATAATTGCTCGGAAAAGGGTTTAACGAGTTTTAACATTGACTTTTGAAAACCGAGTTTTCCTTAGTCTTATACATATTATATATTCCATTCAAATTTAGCGTATGAGCTAAATTTGATTAGTTTTGTTTTAGGTTCGGGAGCACCCCATAGAAGGCCAAACGAATCCATACTCGACATCCGTTGATCGTTTCCGCTTTTGACCTCGTGTGAGTACCTTTCTCGATTTAGTTATGTTTAGTATTAGTATCATGTTAGGTTGAATAATCTAGCATAACTTAGAGTTAATGCCAAGTAGTGGCTTTGAACCTTAGGCGAGTTTTGAGGATTCGATATTGTTTGATGGATTGATGTTGATTATAAGCTTGAGGTAGTATTGTTATCTTATGAGGTAGTTTCTGGCTTTAAGTTGTATGTTGAGCTTGTGAGAATTTAGGGGTTGAGGTTGTAGAAATGTTGAGATTGTGGAGACTAGTACGAGAGTATCCTAGTCTGTGTTTTGATGGTTATGACCTTGTGAGATCGTGAGGACTAGGAGTTGTTATCCTAGCATGGTTATGTTTTATGATCTTGCGAGATCATTGGGACTAGAAGTCTAAGGACTTCTAGAATGTAAGAGAGATGTTGATTGTGTGCCTTGTTTTGACCAGGCGTTGAGTGCCTTCCTACGGGAAGTTGAGAGCGGTGATTAGCGGGATTATCTTTGGGATGAGGTAAGTCTCCGGACTTACTTAGCTCGTATTCCTTGTATTAGCATTGATGTGTGTTTGGTGGTGTGTGTATTCTTTATTATTTATAACAACTAAACCGGAAATAGGACCACCGACCCTTATATTATTTGGCCCAAGTGTATGATAACAGGCGGTGACATCACTGCCTAACTCTTGCGTAGGCCGTAGAGCTAGGAGGTTCTTTGCGACTAGCCGTGCTGGTTAGACGATCGTGGTTTCGATACATAAGGGGGTCAACAAGAGTAAGATGAGACTAAGGTTTTGAAATTTGATGTCGATATGAGATATACAAGAAGTATACGAAAGATCGAGGTTAGAGCCTCTATAGTCGTTTGACGTGACATAAGAAAATGAAGTGTAAATTTCTACGCCTACATGAAGAAAAGATGTCTACGGTGAGAGTGATGTAGAATATGAGGAGTTCCTCCCATATGTTGGGGTGCCAAAGAAGCGAAGAAGATTGTATCGATTCGTCTTAGGACCTGGTTAAGTCTTGTGGTTAGGACCTTTGTGACTGAACATATGTGCGGAGATCAAGAAATAATATTATCGCCATTCCTTCGAAGTGAAAAGGGGGATTAATATTGCTTAACCAAGGCTTCAAGAGTTAGAAAACTCGAGCAAGTCCCTCGAGTTCAGGAGATGAAAGATCTTTGAAAGAGGACGGTTGACATTGTAGCTGAAGATGGAACAATACACGAGTCTTAAAGAAGTCATATCAATAGATCAAGTTAGATCAATTGTGTCATGACCATTTGTAAAGTGATAAGACAGGATTGTGTCGGTTACTACGATAGGTGAAGAGACGAGTAAAGATGGAACTTGAGATATCACAGATACCTATACATCGGAATGAGGATTTTGCCACTAAGGTTCATCTTGGCCCAACCCCAATTTTCAAAGCACCGTACAAATGATATCAATAAATGACCTTACTAAGAGACGTGATTTGTGGGAGCAGTTGAATGCGTAATTGCAAGAACTTATTACTGAGATTTCATTAGAATTAGTGAAATGCTAACTCAGAATGTTATCTTGAGCTCTTGATTTGAAGTTCTTATGGAGAACACTAACTTGAGAAGAGAGAGACGGTTATCTCCGTTTGTACATCGACTACCGTGAGTTGAACAAGATAACAATGAAGAACAAGTATCCCTCACTACGGATAGATGATCTATGCGACCGGTTGCAAGGGTCGGTAGTCTCTTCTAAAATTGAATTAAGGTCTGATTGTCACCAATTGAGAATTCAAGATTGGGGTATTGCCAATACGGCCTTCCGGACAAACTATGGTCACTACAAGTTGTAGTGATTCCATATGGGCTTACTAATGCCCCAAATAAGATATTTTGATCTACTCTCGAGGAAGAGAGGAGTTGTACGACAAGTTGTCTTGGGACGACAACCCCAAAGAATGTGGAATAAGTTACAAGATATCTTGGATGTTGGTCATTACCGGATTTGTGGAGAGATTTTCCAAAGTAACACCATCTATGACTAACTTACTCCGGGTGGCAATGAAGTTTTGAGTGGGACAATGATTGACAATGAAGTTGTTAAGAGTTAAGAGGAGATTCATTGGTGCAACTGTTTTGAAATTGCTTCGAGGTATGATGAGTTTTAAGTGTATAAGCGATTCTCCAAGACAAGGTCTTGATTGAGCATTGAGGAATGATGTAAGAGTAATGACATATGTGTCTCGTTAGTAGAAGTGGTGTGAAGTAAAGCACTTCCTTCAAGACTTAATACTTACAACAAGGATTGAGGGAACATAACAACAAAGCTTCGTTTCTCAAGAACCAAAGCCAACGGTGTAAATTGGAATTTGATCTTCTTTGTTAGAGACAAGTAAAGAAGAAACATATGGAAATGATGTATAGAGAAATACCCGAGAAGGAAGTTAAGTTTCCGTTTTACGGACCTTTTTGAGAGATGAGAACAAGTCAGATGTGTTTATAGTTTGGTGTTGCCACCAAGAGTGGAGAGTGTTTTCTGATGTACCAGTCATGGGAGTATATACATTACTCGAGTTATGATGTTAGTCGTGACGATTTAGTGGTAGACGAGGAGCCGATGAGGCTACCGGGAGGACATGTTATAGTATCTTTGGTCGAGTTTTGTGAGGAGCTAGTTGCATCGATATGTCCGGTGGGTTAGATTTTATGTGCCTACGCGAGTTTAGGTATTTTGTGCCCAAGCGGGAATATATTGTGAGTATGTTGGGTGCCTTGTGAGACCTTGTGATGGTATATGAGTATGTTTTGCGTTATTGAGTAGAGATTTGTCACGGGTACGGTTTTTGAGTTGTTACCGATGTGGTTATGCCCATGAGTCAACGTTTAGCAAGTTTCGGGACGAAACTTGTTTTTAGGGGGATCTGTTGTAATACCCAAAATTTTTATTTATTTATTTTCGATAAATCCTGGGTCAAACAGTAATTCAACCGGGTTGACCTTTCAATTGATACTAGTATCGTAAATTCCGTCAAATGACAGACCAACAGACCCATCAAGACAAGCCCGCTCTGGACCCATCAGGATAGGCCCGCTAGGCCCATAAGGAGAGGCAGCTAGGGGGAACGTTTTAACCCTAGCCACACCCTCTCTTTCCTTCTATTCTCAGCCGTCTCCCTCCCCTGCTTCTTTCTTCTCCCAAACACCAAGGAAGGCCTTGCCGTCAGCCTACACAGCGGCACCACCCTTCCCTCTAGACAACTCGCCGCCATCCCCTCTGGAGTCAAGCCGTCGCCTCAGGCCCGACGCCAACGGAAACGTCTCGCTGCCACCAGAAGCTTGTCGCCGGGACCGCCAGCGCCTTCCTGCCTCGCTGGCCACCGCCATCGGAGCCTCCGTCTCGCCTTCGTCACCTTTGAGCCACTAGAGGTGATCCCTCCTTGCTGTTCCTTTGTCTACCTCCCTACCCCGGAGATGGGGAGCCGGCCACCTCCTCTTTTATCCCCTCATTTTCTTCCTCTACAGTTGCCTACCCAATCGTCTCCTACCCTTCACCACCAGACGCCATCAACGATGGGCAAGAAGAACGCAGGCCGGCCGCCACCCCCAGTCCAGATGCTTGCAAGGGTTGCGCTAGGGTTTCTATCCCGGTGTTGGCCTCCAGTACCGGCGCCGACCGGGTCCTTCGACCTCCTCTCCTTCCTGCAGACTGGGTTGGATTCATAGGTGAGGTTCTTGTGTTTTTCTGGATCGATTTGGGTGCAGGAATCGATTGGGGTTTGTAAATTCGGTGTTGTTTAATGATAATGCATATAGTTGTATGGTTATTTGTATATAAATAACTTCTGAGTATTTGTAGGTGGGTTGTCATTGAAGTGGTGTAAAATGTAGGTAACTTATGGATAGGTGAGTGTGTAAGAGGATGTTGTATATATATAAATACATGAAAGTGATAGATGGAGTGCTTGTTAGTTATGATGAGGACGAGTGATACGTCGGATGAATTATCGGAGATAACTTTATTGATAAGGTTAGATTGTGGGCAAGGTATAAGTTCTTTGGACCATTATAAGAACTTATGTGAAGAATTTTGGTTAGTAGACTTTACTTCGTAACCGGAGTTTTGTAACAGGTAGTTAGGATGAGTTGTTCTTTCTTTTGATTCTTAATGTTGGACATTAGATATTTAGTTTTAGAATAAGTTTAGGAGTCTTCCTCGAACTTTTAGGGTTTTTCTAATCCAAGGGTAAAGTTGTCTTTTCACCAAGTAAGACTAGTTTAGTGTTTCCTCTCAGACAATCGTTGTTAACTTAGAAGTGAAAACTTCTAAGGTGTTAGATACTATGTATTGATACAAGCTTCATGTTATGATCAGGCATTTGAGATTAGACTCATGGAGTCAAGGAATATCGTTGACTAAACTTGACCTGGTACAGGTAAGTCTCCGGACTTACTTAGCTCGTATTCTCTGTATTAGCATCTATGTGTATTGGTGGTGTGTGTTTATTGTTTATGTGTGTGCTTATTGTTTATGTTATAACATCTAAACCGATAATAGGACCACCGACTTTACATGTTTATATTTGGCCCAAGTGTATGATAACGGGCGGTGACCGCTTGTCCAGTCCAAAATGGGGATGACTGGGAGGTGCCTTGCGACCAGCCCATCGGGTGATGCTGATCCGCATCAAGTACAAACCCGTATGGTGAAAGGGGACAAGGGCGAGATCTTTCAGATTCTCGTGTCACAAAAGAAGTTGAATTAGAACGGGATATGACCTAATAATAAAAAGATAATAAACCGGATTGTGTGTTTTGGAACATGTTATGAGTTTATGATGTCTTATGTGTGTGTGTGCCAATACCATGATTCTAATGCCTTGAATGCTAGCTAACGGTTTTATACCGATATTATTGTAGTTGCCTTGCAGGTTAGGGACGCGGCTGAGAGATCCGGAAGAGTGGGCAGCCGGGGTCCGTACATTTTAGGATGGGTTTTGGGGGTTGTTTTTATGTATTGTTTAGGGTATTATGTATGTCGCGTGTATGGCGGTTGCCTTTAGTGTTGTATCTCGGCTGAAGTCTTTCGTTGTTTTCTTTTGAGGTTCATATCATTGCATTAAAATGAATTTCGGTTTTGCCTTTATTTGTGTCTTGTTGTAAGATCTAGTGAAATTGTTGTCAGGCTAAGGGTCGGGACCATTGTGAGGTCCCAACCCGTAGCATCCCGAGTCCCGCGGATTTGGGGTGTTACAGTGACTAGCCCGTGTGGTTAGACGGTCGGAGGCATTCGTACCGTTCCATGCGGTAAGTGGGGACCGAGGCGAGTTTCGGGAGATTCTCGTGTCACAAAAGAAGTTGAATTAGAACGGGATACGACTTAATAATAAAAAGATAATAAACCGGACTTGTGTGATTTGATGTATAATGTGTTTTATGTTAATTTACTTGTGTTTGTGCCTTTCACCTTGATTCTAATGCTTTGAATATAGCTAACGGTTTTATACCGATTGTTGTAGATTGTCTTGCAGGTTAGGAATGCGGCTTAGAGATCCGGAAGGGTGGGCAGCCGGGGTCCGTACATTTTAGGAAGGGTTTTGTTTAGAGTCATGTTTGGAGTTTTATATATTGTATTATTGTATGCCGCATGTATGGCGTTTGGTCTTTGTAGTTGTTTTCGGCTGAAGTCCGTTGTTTGTTTTCTTTTGGGTTTTCTTACATTTCATAAAATGTATTTCAGTTTTGGCCTTTATTTGTGCCTTGTTGCAAGATCCGGTGAAATTGTTGTCAAGCTAAGGGTCGGGACCCATTGTGAGGTCCCAACCCGTAGCGCCCCGAGTCCCGCGGATTTGGGGTGTTACATTGGCTATTACGTTAAATATTTTCACGTTACTTTTATATAAGTAACCGTATTCCTAAAGTTTTATTTTTAGGAATTTTTTTTTTTTCAAATGAATATAAAAATTATCTATTTAGTTAAATTTTTTGACGTTTTTGTTGTCCCACATCACTTAGTTACTAAACTTGATAATTTTAGAACTTGTATAAATAGGGAGTCTATATACTCGCTGACGTGGCGTGTTGTGGAGGAAGTATTTCTAAAATAGATCTCCCACAAATAATGCCATTAAATCTTTTCTTTTTAAGTCCAAAAAAAATTTGTGTAACAGGTTTGTTTCGAAAATATCTTTACTCCTAAAAAAAACTTTTAAGCTTGAGAATATTTATTTTGTAAACTATTTTTTTAAGCTAGATTATCTTTATTTATTAAACTAACAATATGTTATTGAAAAATTTGGCGTAACCTTTTTTTTGTTCCAACCAACCTAATTTTTGGACAAATTTTTTTTAATTTTAAACTATTTTTTAAAGCTACAGAATCTATTATTTCAACATCATCCATTTTACGTCAAATTTTTTAGAGGATTTTTAGTTATCCCACATCGATAAACTACTAAAGTTGAAGGTTTTATAACTTGTATAAAAAAGGAGTGTAAAGAGTATACAAATAATACATTTCTTATCCTTTTGGTTAAGTTCAACTATAATTATTATTCATATTCAGAATAATACTTTATTTTTGGAATCGTTAATCTACAATTATATGGGTCATAATGTTCTTCCCTAAAATAATTGTACCCCTAAAACTTTATTTTTCGGGAAGATTTTATTTTTGGGATTGTTAACCTACAATTATGTGCTTCATAATGTTCTTTCCTAATGCAATCTTGTCATTGGTTATTACGTTAAATATTTTCACGTTACTTTTATATAAGTAACCTGTAACACCCCAAGTTCTGGGAACTTGAAGCGCTACGGGCTAGGACCGCACAATGGGCCCCGACCCTCAGAGTAGCAACAACAAACGGAACTTACAACAGGGCACAAACGAATGAAAACCAAAACTTAATATAAAACCAAAGGTTCAAACAGAAGAAAACACAAAAGCTCCACAGCCGGGTCAAAACAAAAGGGAAACAACAAACGAAACAAAAACCCAATCCCGTCCTATAATTTACGGGAACCCCGGCTGACCACACCATCCGGATCACTCAGCAGCATCCTGAACCCGCGGAACATCAACAACGACGGTATAAACCGTTAGCTAACATTCTAGGTATAAGCAAGAATGTAAAGGCACAAACACACATAAGGTAAAGAAAACACATAGCATGCTTACACATCAACCGGTTATTATATTTCATTAAGGTTATCCATTACTAATTCAACTTCTTTTGTCACACGAGAATCTCCCGAAACTCGCCTCCGCTTCCGTCTACCAATAGGAATAGATCAATACTATCTGTTACCTACGGGCCGGGGTTGCAAGAGCACATTCTAGTCTCCTGTAGAACTAGACAAGTGGTCACCGCCCGATTATAATACACTTGGCCCAGTTAAGCTTAACAAAGGGTGAATCCTATTTCCAATTATCCGTTATAAACATGATAACAACACAAACAAGCCAAAACAATCTAACTAATATGCGGAATGAAGCTAAGTAAGTCCAAGGGACTTACCTCATACGAAGGTAACACAAGAGATAAGCTAACAACTCAGAAACACACAAGGAAGCTCAGTTTCCCTTAGGAAAGGAGCAAGGAAAGCCTGTACGAACAAGCAACACGAATCAGGAATGGAACGGTTGCTAGAAGTCTATGACTTCTAGTCTCAAAGATCTCTAAGAGATCAACACATGCAAAGGGCTCAACCTTAGTCTTACAACAACTCAGGGGAACAAGGAACAACCATAAGGAACCAAGGAAGGAACTAGGAAAGGAAGAAAGGAAGCAACTCACCAAAGACGGGAGCTACTGCAGAGAAACCGCAGGGGCGGTTAGACAGATGCACAGGGGCGGCTGAGCAGAGGCGCAAGGGTGTCTCTGTGCAGGCGCAGGGGCGGCTGTGACAGAGGCGCAGGGGCGGCTCTGTGTAGGCGCAGGGGCGGATCTTCGTTAGAAGCTACTGTCGGGCTTCTCTTCGACATATCTCACAGCAGGGGCAACCAAAGCTCGAACCTTTGGTTCCAACACGTCAAGACTCAACTCTAGAGAGTCTGAGAACAACGAAGGTTCAATAACGGAACACTCCACAAGAATTAAGGCTCAAGATGGATCCTTGAGAAGAAGAAAAGAGAAGAACGCAAGGAAGAAACCAAACAGAAGGAGAAGACATGAATCACTATAAGAATGTGAGGAAGAACCAAGAAGGAATGAACTTACACGTTCAGCGAAGTCACAAGAAGCAAAGGACGGCTGCAGCTCTCTAGGGTTTGAAGACGATAGCAAGGAACGGGAAAAAGGAGAGAAGGAAGATAATATATAGGAAGGCGGGAATGCTAGACGGAAAGGGCGTCTAGGGTTAGAAAGAAACAAGGAAAGCGGCCCATAAGATAGAATATAGGGTATTCTATCTATGGAAGAAAGATAAAACGACGAAAACAGATCGGCGCGATCTGTCGCACGATCCGCATGGGCGGATCTCACAGCCGCAGGGGCGGCTAGCCGCGGGGCGGCCCTCTTTACCGCAGGGGCGGCGAAGGCAAAAACCTAGGATCTTACATCAGATCCCCCTAAAAAGAAGTTTCGTGTTGAAACTTGCAAAAGCCAAACGATCACAACAACACACAGAAACAGAATTGAGCTCATATATTCCCACTCGGGGCACGTAACACAAGTCACACAAAAGCGTTCACAACGCAACAAAGGAAAAACCAAACAACAGACTAAGCTAAAGGTGCAACAAGCTCAGCGTAAAACTCCGGATAGTTTCTCTGGATACTATCCCCTGTCTCCCAAGTTGCCTCACCAGCTCCTCGCATCGACCACTGAATCTTCAACATCGGGATGTCCTTCAAACGCAAGCGTCTCGTACTACGCTCTAAGACAGGCTAGACAGCCACCGGGTGCTCTACAAACATGTGGTCTGGCTCGATCACAAGATCCTCATGACTGACGATGTGTCTCGGGTCAGGTATGTACTCCCGTAGCTGAGACACATGGAAAACTAGGTGAACATCCTCGAGTCTCGGTGGAAACGTAAGTCTGTAAGCTGCCTCCCCAACTCGCTCAAGAATCTCGAACGGTCCAACATATCTGGGACTCAACTTCCCTTTGACTCTGAAACGTCTGACGCCTCGTGTCGGGAATACTCTCAACCAAACCTGAGCTCCAACTCTGAACTCCAGAGGTCTGCGCCTCTTATCTGCATAAGACTTTTGTCGGCTCTGTGCTGCTAACATCCGCTTTCGGATCACTGCTACTCGAGCCATGTCATCCTGAATCTGCTCGGGTGCTACTCCACTGGCACTACTAGGCTCGTCCCAACACAGCGGTGTACGACATCTCTGTCCATATAAAGCCTCATAAGGAGTCATCCTGATCGATGCGTGCCAACTGTTGTTGTACGAAAACTCCACTAAGGAAAGGTGATCTGGCCACACCTGTCCTCAATCCAACACACAGGCTCGTAACATGTCCTCCAAAGTCTAGATGGTCCGCTCAAACTGACCATCTGTCTGAGGATGATAAGAAGTCGTGAACTGTAGACTCGTGTCTAGGGCTGCATGAACTTGCTACCAAAACCTCGAAGTGAACCGTCCGTCTCTGTCAGAGACTATGGTCCTAGGTACTCCGTGAAGTCTCACTATTTGTCTCGTGAACTCCTCTGCTAATCGACTCACCGGCCACGTTTCCTTAATCGGAATGAAACATGCGGTCTTCGTCAGTCGATCTACAATGACCCAGATAGCATCAAAACCACGACTCGGTCTCAAACCAGTCATAAAATCCATAGAGATGTCCTCCCACTTCCACTGAGGGACGGAGAGTGGGTGTAGCTCGCCTCCTGGTCTTTAATGCTCGATCTTGACCTGTTGACAGGTCGCATACTGAGCTACATATCTTGTGACGTCCGGCTTCAGACCTCCCCACCAATAAGAGCATCTGATATCCTGATACATCTTACTCGCACCAGGGTGTACTGAGTAAGGTGAAGAGTGAACCTCCTGAAGGATCCTCTGTCTCAACTCTCGATCTGACGGCACACAAACACGCTCCAGGCATCACAAAACTCCGTCAACACCAACTGTAAACTGTGGTGCCTCTCCTCGAGACATCCGGTCTCGGATCTGTGTCAAAGCTGGGCAACTCTCCTGCTTCTGTCGGATTTCGGCCAACAGATCATGTACTAACTCCAAGGTGGACAACTGGCTGTCGGAATCTAGGAAGTAGATATCCATCTCTACCCATGTCAAATCTCGCTGTAACTGTGGTTGAGCTGTCAGTCTAGCGATGGCCATCTCCCGGGAAATCTTCCTACTGAGAGCATCTGCTACCACGTTAGCCTTTCCCGGGTGGTACAAGATCTCAAGATCAAAGTCCTTGATCAACTCTAACCATTTGCGCTGGCGGTTTTTCAACTCCCGCTAAGTGAATATGTACTTGAGACTCTTATGGTCTGTGAAAATCTGACACGTGGCTCCGTACAGATAATGTCTCCAAATCTTCAAAGCATGAACAACAGCAGCTAACTCAAGATCATGGGTAGAATAATTCTCTTCGTACGTCTTCAACCGTCGAGACGCATAAGCGATCACCTTTCCCCTCTGCATCAAAACACATCACAAGCCCAGCTTGGATGCGTCACTGTAAACCACAAAATCCTCAATGCCCTTTGGCTGAGCTAGGATAGGAGCAGAGGTCAACCTCTTCTTCAGCTCCTCGAAGCTCCGCAGGCACGACTCGGACCATACGAACCTCATAGACTTCCGCAGCAAGGAAGTGAGCGGTCGGGCGATAACTGAAAAGCCCTCAACAAAGCGTCTGTAGTAGCTTGCCAATCCTAAGAAGCTACGAACCTCCTTGACGTTCTTAGGTGGCGGCCAGGAAGCTACTGACTCAATCTTCGCCGGATCTACCTTGATCCCTTCAGCTGAAACGATGTGACCAAGGAATGCTACCTCGGACATCCAAAACTCGCACTTAGAGAGCTTGGCGTAGAGCTCTCTATCTTGTAAGACCTGAAGAACGATCCTCAAGTGTCCTGCATGCTCCTCTCTACTTCGGGAGTAAATAAGAATGTCGTCGATGAAGACAACTACAAACTGGTCTAGAAAGTCGATGAAGATACTATTCATCAACTCCATGAAGACTGCGGGCGCATTCGTAAGCCCAAATGGCATCACTACAAACTCGTAGTGTCCATATCTAGTACGAAATGCCGTCTTGGCTATGTCCTGCTCTCTCACCCTTAGCTGGTGATATCCAGATCTCAGATAAATCCTCGAAAATACTGAAGCTCCATGCAGCTGATCCAAAAGATCATCGATACGGGGCAATGGATACTTGTTCTTGATCGTCACCTTGTTCAGCTCTCGGTAGTCGATACATAACCTCATTGACCCATCCTTCTTCCTGACGAAGAGAACTGGTGCACCCCAAGGAGATACACTAGGGCGGATGAAGCCCTTATCTGCTAACTCCTCGAATTGCTTCTTCAAGCATCTTGATAGGAGCCATACGATAAGGAGCCTTAGAGATCGGTCTCGTACCAGACTCTAGATCAATGCCAAAGTCTACACTCCGTTGTGAAGGTAAACCTGATGGCTCTCCAAAGACGTCCACAAACTCGCAAGCTACTGGAATTTCCTCCAAAGTTGGACTAGTACTATCCTTTATGGCATAGCACCAAAAAGCCTCACATCCCTGACTGATAAGTCTCACAGCTCGAACTGCACTGATAACTGTACTAGTCTTCCCAGATCCCATCCTTTGAAGAACTCAACATGGCCTGCATCTGTAGTTACCGTCACTGTCCTCTTGCCGATGTCCAAAACTGCTCGATGTCGATCCATCCAATCCATGCCCAGAATAACTTCTTCATGTACTAAGTACATGACGAAGAAGTTAGCTGGTCAATCGTGACCTCCCAATCTAATAGGAAAATCCCGAACCTCTCGCGTAACTCGTATCTTACCCCCATCGGGTAATCCTATAAAGAAGGGTCTACCCTCTACAGTAACTAAGGCCAATCTATCTACACATGCAATAGATATAGAAGAATGCGTAGCACCAGTATCGAAAAGAACTCTGACAGGAAAACCATTAATGTGAATGGTACCTGTAGCTGCTGGCACTGTCGGCTCTACAACACTCCTCAACTCATAAACTCGGGCTGGTGTATCTCGGGTGTCTGTAGATCCACCAACACATCCTCTACCTCTCCCATGTCTCGGAGTGGAACCCTGGGGAGTGGCAGAACCTGAAACTCTCTGCTGCTATTGCTGGTATTGAGATCTTTGTCCTCCTCCAATAACACTAGCAGGTGAAGAACCCTGTTGAGATAACGCCTTGTCTTGATGGCAAAATGCAGCTTTGTGTCCGGGTTTGCCTCAAGTAAAGCAAGTCACTGCTGGCTTCTTCCAGTTAGCTCAGATGTGTCCAGCTACTCCGCAGTTATGACACTGCTGTCCTCTTTCAGAACTCTGCTAGAAACTAGAACATCCAGGCGTCTGACTACGCCCAAAACCAGCTGCTCCAGCTCCAGCACTAGCGGATCCAGTCTTTTATTTCTTCTCAGGACCTCCTGTCTAAGAAGCTCTCCTCTGACCCGGTTGGTCCTCTCATAAGTAGAAGCTCTATCCTGATAGTCTGCCAAAGACTCAAAATGGAAACAAGTAATATAAGAGCGTGTCGATTCTCTCAACCTCCGAGAGAAAAGGTAAAAATGCTGATCCTCCGGTGGTGCGGATGAATCTAGCAACGCCAACTTGTCCTGAAACTTGAGGATTATCTCAGCAATAGGCAAATCCTCGAATCCAGCCTCAAGGAAATCCTGAAGACGGTCTCTCCTCATGGCTGCAGGGCAATAGCAATCCATGATCACTGTCTTCATCTGCTCATAACTAGTGACCTTACTACGAATGGTTCTCCACCAAGAATGAGCTTGATCCTTCAGCAATGTCTGTGCTATGTTGACTCGATATCCCTCAGGGCAACCGATAGCCTCCATAGCAGAATCCACCTGTCCTAGCCACTGCTCCACCTCCAAGACAGTCCTTTCCACGAAGACGGAAACTTTCAGCTGGTCGAAAGCCTTCAACCAACTGTCAGGCTTTGGCTCTTTTCCCTCAGCCGACGCTCTAACAACCTCAACAACTCCAGCAGGCGGGGCAACAGCTTGTGTAACTCTCTGCGAAACCTCAGCTGATCTCGTAAGAACTGGCGGCAGTGGTGCTGGTCCTCCGGTCCTGATAGCCTCCTCAACCCTCTGCACATAGTCACGAAATGCAGAAGCTCCGATAGACACTCGTGCGGACTCTATTGATGGCGCTCTTTGTGCTCCAGGCCTAGCAGCGGTCCCATTTCTAGCCTCAGGAACAATGTTCTCAGCAACTTCTTCAGCAAACGCCTCAGCGATAGGCGGATCAGCAATAGGGGCTTGGCCCGACCTCTAGCTAGTGGAGGTCTTCCTGCACGTCCTCGTCCACGGACGGCAGGTGGAAGTGGTGGTCGACCCCTTCCTCGCCCCATAGCAGATGTAGCTCTAGTACGCGCCATCTGCTATAAGGATAGATATATAAGACTACATATATAGATATAAGTCCATGCTACAGCTAAAACAGAAGTCCAGAAAAAGCATATATAAAGGCCAACACGTAAGAAACTACACTGCTGAGATCCGCGGAGGTAGTGGTGGTCGCCCGTACATCTATCCCAGACCGAAAGGTTAAAAACAAAAACCCCCTTTTGAAGACGTTAGACCCCTTGCGGGTTCTATTTATTTATCCATCTGACCTTTAGAAGATTTCGAGTGCCATTGTTGCCAACCTAGAGCTCTGATACCATTTGTAAGACCCGAGGTCTTAGGGATGTTGTCCCCATGCCAACCATGCTCGCGTAGAGAACTTTCCAAGAGGTCACCTATCCTGAAATTGCTCCCGCATGAGCACGCTTAACTCCAGAGTTAATTGTCCTCACTCTACCACTGGAAAAGAAGAATTCTTGTTGACATGGATAGCAACCCATCCTTATAAGTCAATCACAAATCCCCATTTAATTGATACGGGATGACAATTTTATGGGATGTTACATTATCCATCCGACCTTTAGAAGATTTCGAGTGTCATTGTTGCCAACCTAGAGCTCTAATACCATATTGTAACACCTCAAATTCTGAGACTTGAAGCGCTACGGGCTAGGACCGCACAATGAGCCCCGACCCTTAGAGTAGCAACAACAAACGGAACTTACAACAGGGCACAAACGAATGAAAACCAAAACTTAATATAAAACCAAAGGTTCAAACAAAAGAAAACACAAAAGCTCCACAGCCGGGTCAAAACAAAAGGGAAACAACAAACGAAACAAAAACCCAATCCCGTCCTATAATTTACGGGAACCCCGGCTGACCACACCATCCGGATCACTCAGCAGCATCCTGAACCTGCGGAACATCTACAACGACGGTATAAACCGTTAGCTAACATTCTAGGTACAAGCAAGAATGTAAAGGCACAGACACACATAAGGTAAAGAAAACACATAGCATGCTTACACATCAACCGGTTATTATCTTTCATTAAGGTTATCCATTACTAATTCAACTTCTTTTGTCACACGAGAATCTCCCGAAACTCGCCTGCGCTTCCGTCTACCAATAGGAATAGATCAGTACTATCTGTTACCTACGGGTCTGGGTTACAAGAGCACATTCTAGTCTCCTGTAGAACTAGACAAGTGGTCACCGCCCGGTTATAATACACTTGGCCCAGTTAAGGTTAAAAAAGGGTGAATCCTATTTCCAATTATCCGTTATAAACATGATAGCAACACAAACAAGCCAAAACAATCCAACTAATACGCGGAATGAAGCTAAGTAAGTCCAAGGGACTTACCTCACACGAAGGTCACACAAGAGATCAGCTAACAACTCAGAAACACACAAGGAAGCTCAGTTTTCCTTAGGAAAGGAGCAAGGAAAGCCTGTACGAACAAGCAATACGAATCAGGAACGGAATGGTTGCTAGAAGTCTATGACTTCTAGTCTCAAAGATCTCTAAGAGAATAACACATGCCAAGGGCTCAACCTTAGTCGTACAACAACTTAGGGGAACAAGGAACAACCATAAGGAACCAAGGAAGGAGCGAGGAAAGGAAGGAACGAGGAAAGGAAGGAAGGAAGCAACTCACCAAAGACAGGAGCTACTGTAGAGAAACCGCAGGGGCGGTTAGACAGATGCGTAGGGGCGGATGAACAGAGGCGCAGGGGCGTCTCTGTGCAGGCGCAGGGGTGGCTGTAACAGAGGCGCAGGGGCGGCTCTGTGCAGGCGCAGGGGCGGATCTTCGTCAGAAGCTACTATCGGGCTTCTCTTCGACAGATCTCACAACAGGGGCAACCAAAGCTCGAACCTTTGGTTTCAACACGTCAAGACTCAACTCTAGAGCCTGAGAACAACGAAGGGTCAATAACGGAACACTCCACAAGAATCAAGGCTCAAGCTAGATCCTTGAGAAGAAGAAAAGAGAAGAACGCAAGGAAGAAACCAAACAGAATGAGAAGACATGCATCACTATAAGAACGTGAGGAAGAACCAGGAAGGAATGAACTTACACGTTCAGCAAAGTCGCAGGAAGAAAAGGACGGCTGCAACTCTCTAGGGTTTAAAGACGATAGTAAGGAACGGGAAAAAGGAGAGAAGGAAGAGTATATATAGGAGGGCGGGAACGCTAGACCGAAAGGGCGTCTAGGGTTAGAAAGAAATAAGGAAACCGGCCCATAAGATAGAATATCGGGTATTCTATCTATGGAAGAAAGATAAAACGACGAAAACAGATCGGCGCGATCTGTCGCACGATCCGCAGGGGCGGATCTCACAGCCGCAGGGGTGGCCCTCTTTACCGCAAGGACGGCGAAGGCAAAAACCTAGGATCTTACATAACCGTACCCCTAAAGTTTTATTTTTAGAAATATTTTTTTTCATTTTTTCCAAATAAATATCAAAATGATCTATTTAGTTAAATTTTTTGAGGTTTTTTGCTCTCTCACATCGATTAGCTACTAAGCTTGATGGTTTTAGAACTTGTATAAATAGGAAGTCTATATGCTCGCTGACGTAGCACAATGTGGAGACAATATTTCTAAAATAGAGCTCCCACATTTAATGCCATTAAATCTTTTATTTGTAAACTATTTTTAAGCCATAAAATTTTTATTTATTAAACTAACAATCTCTTATTAGAAAATTTCACGTAGCTTTTTTTTGTTCCAACAAACTTTTTTTTTAGACAAAAAATCTTTAATTTTAAACTATTTTTTAAGCTAAAGAATCTCTTGTTATTAGAATTATTCATTTTACATTAAATTTTTTGAAAGATTTTGTTATCCCACATCGATTAGCTACTAAAGTTGATAGCTTTAGAACTTGTATAAATAGGGAGTCTAAAGAGTATACAAATAATACATTTCTTAGACTTTTGGTAAAGTTCAACTATAACTATTATTCATATCAGAATAATATTTTAATTTTGGGATCGTTAACCTACAATTATGTGGGTTATAATGTTTTCCCTAAAGTAATCGTACCCCTAAAATTTTATTTTTTGGAAAGAGTAATCGTATCCTAAAGTTTTATTTTTAGGGAAAATTTTATTTTTGGGAACGTTAACCTACAATTATGTGGGTCATAATGTTCTTCCCTAAAGTGATTTTGACATTTGGTTATTACGTTAAATATTTCCATGTTACTTTTATATAAGTAACCGTACCCCTAAAGTTTTATTTTTAAAAAAATGATTTTTTTTCTTTTTTTTTAAATGAATATTAAAATGATCTATTTAGTTAAACTTTTTGAGAATTTTTATTGTCCCACATCAATTAGCTACTAAGCCTAATGGTTTTATACCTTGTATAAATAGGGAGTCTGTATGCTCGCTGACATGACGCGGGGAGGAGACAATATTTCTAAAATAGAGCTCCCACAATTAACGTCATTAAATCTTTTCTTTTTAAGTCCAAAAAATTTTTTTTTGTAACCGATTTGTTTCGAAAATATCTTTACTCCTAACAAACCTTTTAAGCCGGAGAATATTTATTTGTAAACTATATTTTCTTTTATTTATTAAACTAACAATCTATTATTAGAAAATTTTACGTAACTTTTTTTTTTCTGTTCCAACCAACCTAATTTTTTGGGACAAACAATATTTAATTTTAAACTATTTTTATAAGATAAAGAATCTTTTGTTATCAGAATCATCCATTTTACGTTAATTTTTTTGAAGAAATTTGTTATCCCACATCGATTAGCTATTAAAGTTGATGGTTTTAGAACTTGTATAAATAGGGAATCTAGACAGTATACAAATAATACATTTCTTAGCCTTTTGGTTAAGTTCAAATATAATTATTATTCATATCGGAATAATATTTTATTTTTGGGATCGTTAACCTATAATTATGTGAGCCATAATGTTCTTTCCTAAAGTAGGAAATATTTTATTTTTGGGAACGTTAACCTACAATTATGTGGGTCATAATGTTCTTCCCTAAAGTAATCTTGGTCTTTGTTATATATTTTCACGTTATTTTTAGATATGGAACCGTATCCCTAAAATTTTATTATTAGTGAGATTTTTTTTTCCAAATTAATATCAAAATGATCTATTCAGTTAAATTTTTTGAGGATTTTGTTATCCCACATCGATTAACTATTAAGCCTGATGGTTTTAGAACATGCATAAAGAGAGTCTATATACAAGCTGACGTGGCGCGTTGTGGAGACAATATTTCTAAAATAGAGTTCCCACCATTAACGCCATTAAATCTTTTCTTTTTAAGTCCAAAAATTATTTTTTGTAACCGATTTGTTTCGAAAATATCTTTACTCCTATATAAAAAAAACTTTTAAGTCAAAGAATATTTATTTTGTAAACTATTTTTTTTAAGACAGAAAATCTTTATTTGTTAAAATAACAATCCATCATTAGCAGTAACTTTTTTTTTTCAACCAACCTATTTTTTGGACAAAAAATATTTAATTTTAAACTTTTTTTTTAAGTTAAAATAATCTTTTGTTATCAATATCATCCATTTTACGTTAAATTTTTTGAAAAATTTTGTTATACGACATCGATTAGCTACAAAAGTTGATGGTTTTAAGACTTGTATAAATAGGGAGTCTAAAGAGTATACAAATAATACATTTTATAACCTTTTGGTTAAGTTCAACTATAATTATTATTCGTATCGGAATAATATTTTATTTTTGAGATCGTTAACCTACAATTATGTGGGTCATAATGTTCTTCTATAAAGTAATCGTACCCCTAAAATTTTATTTTTAGGGAAGAGTAATCGTGCCCCTAAAGTTTTTATTTTTAAGGAAGATTTTATTTTTGAGAACGTTAACCTACAATTATGTGGGTCATAATGCGCTTCCTTAAAGTAATCTTGGCCTTTGGTTATTATGTTAAGTATTTTCGCGTTCCTTTTATATAAGTAAGCGTATTCCTAAAGTTTTATTTGTAGGGAATATTTTTTTTCCTTTTTTTAAAATAAATATCAAAATGATCTATTTAGTTAAATTTGTTGAGGGTTTTTGTTGTCCCACCTCACTTAGCTACCAAGTTTGATGGTTTTAGAATTTGTATAAATAGAGAGTTTAAAGAGTATACAAATAATACATTTCTTGGCGTTTGAATAATGTTTTATTTTTTGGATTGTTAACCTACAATTAAGTGGATCGTAATCGTGCCCTTCTAGTTTTTGTAGGCAGCCTTATCTATTTATATTAAATATTTTCAAGATTTTGATTATACAAATAATACATTTTTGACCAATAAATCTTTATTTTTTAAACTATTTTTGAAGGTAGAGAATCTTTTGTTAACAAATTAACAATATCTTAGTGGAACTATATCACGTTATTTTTTATTATTGGAACTAATCTATTTTTGGATAACTTTTTAAATAAAAATAAATGTGCTCCGATTTTTTATGTTAGTTTTCGATTTCTTTTTACGTTAAATATTTTCACGTTATTTTGATTAAGTAATCGTACCCCTAAAGTTTATTTTTTAGGAAATTTTTTTTAGATGATTATTAGGCTCATCTATTTACGTTAAACTTTTTGAGAGATTTTGTAATCCCACATCGATTAGCTACTAAGGTTGATGGTTTTAGAACTTGTATAAATAGACAGTCTAATGATTATACGAGTAATACATTTCTTGGAATTTTGGTTAAGTTCAAGTATAATTATTATTAATATCGGAATAATATTTTTTTTTGGATCGTTTACTTCTAATTAGTGGACATAACAATTTTTTTTAAAAGTAATCGTATCCCTAAAGTTTTTAAGGAAGATTTATTTTTGGGATTGTTAACGTGCAATTATGTGGGTAATAATGTACTTCCCTAATGTAATCTTGGCTTTTTGGTTAAGTTCGATTTCTATTTACGTCATATATTTTCACGTTACTTTTATATAAGTAACCGTACCGCTAAAGTTTTATTTTTAGGGAATTTTTTTTTCCTGTTTTTCAAATGAATATCAAAATGATCTATTTAGTTAAATTTTTTGAGGGTTTTTTTTTCCAACGTCGATTAACTACTAAGCTTGATGGTTTTAGAACTTGTATAAATAGAGAGTCTAAAGAGTATACAAATAATACATTTCTTGGCGTTTTGGTTAAATTCAAGTATAATTACAATTTATATCTGAATAATGTTGAAGTGACGCCTCACGCTTTTTTTCTGGATTAAATCTTTTAACAAATTACAAATTAAGCCAATACATCTTTTTTATTAAACCATAATTATTTTGTAAAATATGAAATTTGCAATCCCACATCGATTATCAAGAAAACATGACCCTTTGAGAAGTTGTATAAATAAACTCAAAATTTTTGAAGATTAATATTATCCTTCTAAGTTTACAATTATTTCGTTTACTATCAATAATATCAAGCGATCATAACTTTTGAGTTTACACTTATATCAAGTTTATCTTCTTCTTTTTCAGAATCGGACTATCGCGCATATTTTCGAGGTTTCGCGACAAATATTATCTTCTGGATTTTTATTATATTATATTTGCACAATTTTATTTATTTTTTAAATTAATTTATTTTGAATATATTTTTTCATTGCATAGATGTCGTTTATTATTTGACATTTATTAAAATCACATATCTATTTTTTAAAGTTTATTAATATTGTAGTTTTTATAATATAGATATAGTGAACACTTTTGGTTTGGTATGCTCCCAGATGTAGTCATATTTATATGACAAACTAGGTCAATAATTATGTTGTTATTATTTAATAGGCATATACTTTATTACATAAACATTCATAATCAAATCAACAAAATATAATAAGAAAATGACATCTATAAAAAATTATTCACACAAAAAAAATCAAAAAATACATTTTCAAATACCCGTGCAAGGCACGGGCACTAAACTAGTTTTATGAAATAATTTCTCTCATTTTAAGTAATTCTACATTTTACATGCAACCATAAGGAATGATATCAAAGATATTCATGAATAAGGTAAATAAATGAATTAGATTCATTTCCATTCCGTTACCGTTTCTGGACTTCTAATCAAACGGGGTTAATGTTTACTCCTCTGAAAAAAGAAAAAAAAACTAAATACTCTAATATCGATTCACGATCGCAAAAATAAATAGAAGTTCGCTAACACCAATGTCTAGAACCGGCGCTCAATTTTTTTTTTGACAATTAGTAATGATGATTTATATTTATAATAACTATAACAATATAAGTTAATAATAATTTATTTAAATAATATAAATTCGCCAAATATCTATTGGTATGAAGAATAACAATTTTTTAAAGTAGGTTTTGCATTTTAATGAATAATAAACGAAAAGCAAAAAGATAAATTAAAATTAATATTATTTTGCTAGGGTTCTAAGTATTTCAGAGTTTAGATATTTTAAAACTATGTTTGTCGGGAAGATTTGATGTAATTTTAATTGAATTTTTGCATCAAACAGGCCAGTCAGGTAGGTGTAACACCCCAAGTTCTTGGAACTCGGAAAGCTACTGGTTGGGACCTCACAATGGGTCCCGACCTTGGTTTAACAACAACTTTACTAGGATCTTACAACAAGGCACAAATGTATTTAAAACAATTTTAAAACATAATATTTTGATGGTATGAATGTATACATGTGGCAGCCTTACAAACATATATATAAATACATAACATGCATGTCGTATGGAAGACTCCCCCGTCCCCGTCTAATGAATACGTGGACCCGGCTGACCATCCATTCTGGATCTCTCTGCAGTTGTCTATCTCTACAGATCTACAACACGGACAAACCGTTAGCTAACAATCCAAATATAAGCACCATAAGGATAGCACAAACACAAACAAGGTAACATAAACAATCATCATGCTGGCACACAAACCGGTTATTATCTAGTAGTTAAGTGATTCACCTTATTCCATTTTACAGTTGTGGCACGAAAATCTTAAGAGTTCTCGCCTCCGTTCCTTATCCAACTGGGTGTAGGTCTAGCTTACCTCCGCCGGTAGCATAACTGTAACACCCCGAATCCGCGGGACTCGGGATGCTACGGGTTGGGACCTCACAATGGGTCCCGACCCTTAGCCTGACAACAATTTCACCGGATCTTTCAACATGGCACAAATAAAGGCAAAACCAAAATTCCTTTTAATGCAAATGATAAGAAACCCGAAGGAAAACAAACACGGACTTCAGCCGAAAACATCTACAAAGACCAAACGCCATACACGCGGCATACAAAACGTAATAACCGAAAGACCCAAAACACAAGACAACCCCAACTCAAAACCCTTCCTAAAATGTACGGACCCCGGCTGCCCACCCTTCCGGATCTCTCGGAGCATGCCTAACCTGCAAGGCAAACTACAACATTCGGTATAAAACCGTTAGCTCACATTCGAAGCATTAGAATTAAAGGGAAAGGCACAAACACAATTAATTCAACATAGTCACACAACATACTCAAAACACACAAATCCGGTTTATTATCTTTATTTATTAAGTCATATCCCGTTCTAGTTCAACTTCTTTTGTGACACGAGAATCCTCCGAAACTCGCCTCGGTCCCTTCTTCCGGCAATGGAACGGTCGGATGCCTCCGACCGTCTAACCAGCACGGGCCAGTCGCCGAGATCCCCCTAGCTCTCACGGGGAGCCAGGCAGTGATGTCACCGCCCGTTATCATACACTTGGGCCAAATAATATAAAGGTCGGTAATCCTATTTCCGGTTTAGTTGTTATAAACAGTAAAATAATAAACACACACCACCCAACACACAATAATGCTAATACAAAGAATACGAGCTAAGTAAGTCCGGAGACTTACCTCGTCCCAAAGATAATCCCGCTAACCACCGCTCTCAACTTCCCGTAGGAAGACACTCAACGCCTGGTCAAAACAAGGCACACAATCAACATCTCTCTCACATGCTAGAAGTCCTTAGACTTCTAGTCCCAATGATCTCGCAAGATCATAAACCATAACCATGATAGGATAACGACTCCTAGTCCTCACGATCTCACAAGGTCATAACCATCACTACACGTGTTAGGATACTCTCGCCCTAGTCACCACAATCTCAACAGACATGTAACCATAATCTCAATCCTCATAAGCTCACAAGATCAATCAAACACTCAACGCCTTACAATCCTCACAAGATGATAACACCTTAAGCTTTAGAACGATCATAAATCCTCAAAACTCACCTAAGGTTCAAACCACTATTTGGTATTCACTCTAAGTTATGCTAGATCCAACCTAGCATGATACTAATACTAAACATAACTAAATCGAGGAAGAATGTACTCACACGACGTCAAAAGACGGATGTCGAATCTTGGACTCGTTAGGCCTTTATCGGGGCGCTTCCGGACCTAAAACCAAACTAAACAAATTTAACTTATAAGCTAAATTTGAAAGGAATAATGAACATATGTATCCAAGGAAAACCCCACTTTTAAAACCCAAGTTAAAACCGTAAATATATATATTCCGTGCAAATTGTATAACATCATAAACCCAAGGTAAAACTCGTTTTCGAAACCAACATCAAAATCCCGTAATTGAAATCCGAGTTAAAAAGCAACAAATACATTTTTAGGGCAAAGGTGAGCAATTTCATAAACTTGGGTCATATCCTAAAAATATAATTAAGGGTCATAATCTACAATTTCCAGCAAATGATATAACCGCAAGATTCCAAAATGTGGGTAAAATATGTAAATATAAAAAGCTGGGTACATTTCATAATTAATCATAAATTAGGGACCAACTTTAGAAATGCCCTAAAAGGGTTGCTCCTTAATCGACATCAACAGAGGGGGGGAAGGAACAGTGCGGCGGCCGACTTGTTTTGGAGGAGGAATGTAGGGCCGGCGGCGCAGAGCTGCTTGGATCCGGCAGTGAGGCGAGGGGGCTGGGGCTCCGGCCGGCAGGAAGGCGGCTCCTTGGCGGCGCTGGCTGCTCCTTCGCGGTAGTGAGAACAGAGAAGAAAGGGAGAGAAGAAGGCAACCGGAGATCTGTTTGCTGGCGGCCCCGGTGTCGACTGATGAAGCAATGTCGAGGCAGAGCAGTTGCTTCCCGGCGTCGACGAGGCGGCTCCCTCCAAAGGCGAAGCGCAAAGGTTTCTCCGGTGGTGCAGCGAGGGTGGTTCGAGAGGATTGGTTTCTTGCCTCCAACCAACAGAGAAGATACCCTCCTCCGGCATGTTGCTGTTGTCGTGGGCTCTGATTCCTGGTGGTTGTAAAGAAGAACCAGAGGGAGGATGGCTTCTCTGGTGGCGGCAGAGTTGCTTCGCCTGCTTCAGGTAGAGCCGAACAGGAGTGGCTCCTAGTGTTTGACAAAGGGAGTGGGCCGGGGCTGAACGTCGAGTGAGAGAGAAGAGAGTTGAGAGCTGGTGACCTGAGGAGAGGTGAAGGTGAGGTTGGGTATGCTTGTTGCTATGGTTGTTTGAGTGAAGGAAATGGTCGGGATAGGGTGCAGATGACAGCACAGGTAGGGGGCGGCAAATCATCACAGAAGGTCGGGACAGATCTTTGAGTGAGACAAGGCAGGGAAAGAAATAAATTAAAATAAATAATAATAACATAGAATAAACTCGATCGAAACGAACTGAACGGGACTTTCGAATCGGAAAACTTTTCCGAACTTTTCCGAACTTTTCCACAAAATAAAATACTGAATATATAAACAAAATATATACTCGTAAAAATATAGTTTACGATATATAAATTGCTCCCATAAAATTTTCTTGATAATATATATATATATATACATATATATATATATATATCAAAACTCGTAAAATTCAGATTACGGCGTACAAATACTTTAAAAATATATTGAGGCCATTAAAATATTAACAAAATACAAAAACAATAAACATCGAAAACGCACTCAATAAACGGTCGTTACATTCGATCCCCCTAAAAACAAGTTTCGTCCCGAAACTTGCTATACGTCGAACTTCTCGGTCTCTAAGGCCGAGGTATGAGCTCTTCAAACTAAGAAACCTTCTAACTTAAACACACCATCTAGTCCAACTACCACCGCAAGATATATCAGGTCATATAGCACATTCCCGCACATGGTACAATTACAAATAACATCACACAAGCACGTAACTCAACTAAAGGAAGAACTAGGTCTAACCAGTTGGTTCCATCGATTCTACTGGCTCAATGTAAACTCCACCAAAAATACTATCCTCCGTCCTCCATTTAGCCCCATCGGTTCCTCGTCTGCAACTAGATTCTCATGACTAACAATGTGACTCAAGTCATGTATGTACTTTCTCAATGGATACACAAGAAACACCGGATGGCAACGCCAACTTGCAAGCCACTTCTCCAACTCACGCTAAGATCTCAGAAAGGTCCGATATATCGAAAACTCAACTTCCTTCTCAGGTCTTTCTCAATGCGGCATTTCCATTATGTTTCTCCTTGATCGTCTCAAACAAAGAAGATCGAGTCTTCTCATTTACACATTGGGCTTTGGTTCTTGTCAAACCAACTTTGATGTCACGTTTCCTCAATAATTGTTGCACGCTCCAAGTAAGGAAGGGAGTAATTTACTTCCCACAACTTCTACTAACAAGGCATGTATGTTGTTACTTCTCACTTTTACATCAGTACTTAACCCAAACCTTGTCTTGAAGAATCACTTGTAAAACACAAAATCCATCATACCTCGAGGCAATGTCAAAACAATTGCCCAACGACTCTTTTATTAACTCTTAACATCACGGGTTCTGACTTTCCTTTGTCAAAACTCCATTGTCTTCCAAAGTAGGTTAGCCATTTATGTTATTACTTTGGAGGATCTCTCCACAAATTCGGGAATGACCGGCACATCCAAGAAAGCATGCAACTTCTTTCACATCCTTTGGGGTTACCATCCCGAGACAACTTGTCATACAACTTCTCTCTTCTTCGAGAGTAGACCAAAGTATCTTATCCGGGGCATTAGTAAGCCCACATGGAATCACTAAAACTCGTAGTGACCATGGTTGTCCGGAATGCCTTTTTTGCAATATCCGAGTCTCGAATTCTCCATTGGTGGCATCCACACCTTAAATTATTCTTATACGAGACTACTGACCCTTGCGACTGATCGAGTAGATCATCCATTCGTTGTAAGAAATACTTGTCTCTCACCATTATCTTGTTCGACTCACGGTAATCGATGTTCAAATGGAGAGAATTGTTTGTGTTTTTTCACAACAATTCTGATGTTCTCACAATAACTTCAATCAAAAGTTCAAGATATAATTAAATATTAGATTCAAATCAAGAGCTCAAGATAGCATTCGGAGTTCCCCATAGCATTTCATTAATTTCTAGTGAAATCTTATCAATAAGTTCTTCCAGTTGCTCCTTCACTTGTTAACACAATACATGTCTATGCACAAGTGTCATTCCATACGACACCTTAGATATCGGGATTGAATCAAGCTCGACCTAGTGGAAAAATCCACATTATGACGTATTGGAATCCGTGATATCTCGGTTTTCATCTTTTCCTCTTCCGTCACATAACGTAGGACCTACACAACCTTGTCTTAAAACTTTACAAGTGGTCATGACACAATTGATCTACCTCGATCTATTGAGGTGACGTCTTTAAGACTCGTGTATTGTTCCATCTTCAGCCAGGACCGTGTCTGTTCTCTTTCAAGGGTCCTTCTTTTCTTGAATCCGTACTGTTCCATCCTTTTCACCTTGAAGGCCTGGTTGTAATAACCTTTTAAGAAGTCATACTTATGTGTTGCCATAAGCGTCTTACCTGTAGGGCATAACCACGTCTTATAACAAATTGATCTTATCTTCTTCGCTCTCCGGTCATCCCAACATGTTGGGGGAGTTCTTCGTATTCCACCTAAGCTTGCATCATTCCTTCGAGTAGGTGTAGAACTACTTCATTTCCTTATGTAACCGCAGAGGTTCTAACCTCAATCTTTCATATACTTCTCGTACATCTCATGTCGACATCAAACTTTAAGACTTCGGTCTTCTCTTACTCTGGTTGGTCACCTTATACATCTCTCGGTATCCCATAAACAACTCCACAACCGTACCAGTATGCCCTGTGGAAAACGCTAGAATAAATTCATCCACAATCACTGAAAGATCCACTCACTACTTCACCAAGTACTAACATCATAACTCTAAGCTCATAGCGTTGCCCTTATCTAGGTTCTCCCTTTCACGCTATAGCCACCATGACTCTTCCGTGTGAGTCTGAAGCATCTGACTCAACTTTTACTCGCGAAAACATACTATCCATTTCATTAGAACGAACATATTATGCATCATCTTATTATACTCCCGTCTACGCACCACAAACAATGAAAACCTTACCTTTCGCTTGATCTACCGGTTCCCTTTACCATGATCAAACCTTAAAACTTCTAATCCGGGTCGTTCTCCTATATGTCGTTCTCGTGACCTAAGAAGGTCGCAAAGGGTCATTACAATCCCTCCCTAGGAGGTCTGTTACATTCACTTTCTTTGATCCCATGCAATATTACTTGATTAAGACAATTGTACTTAGTTGACATACTTCCTCACTACTTACACCGAACCACCGGAAATCTTCCAAGCTCTTGTTACCGATCCTTCATGCCATTGTCTTGCCTACTCTTCACATCTACGCTCCTCAATAGCCAACCCGCACACGTGCGTTCTTGGTTGTCATCAATTACTCTTCTCATCCAATGTCAATGACTTACCATTCTACTTACCCTCCATGTTACCATTCTCCTGAAGGCTACCCTCTCAGGGCACTCTGTCTTAAACTTCACTTGCTCATTTCACCCTTCACACACTCCGTTAACTCTTTATACGCTCCACGCTTCTTTCTTCTTCTATAAGGTAACTATACCTTCTCGGCCTTGTTGTGTCGCATAACTCCCGTTCATAGGCTTAACCGTTCTTCATAATATCTTGTAAGTGCATCTTCCCCACATCTCTATGGTTAGTAACTACTCTCTTCTCTTGGTTGGTAACTTGAGTCTTTTAATCAAAACTCCTTGTTTTATCTTTCATCTTCTGAATATCATCATCGACACACCCTTCCTCCTTAACGTTGCTCAGTTTCATCTCAATGACGGAAAATGATTGACTCCGCCAGGTAATTCTACTATGTGAAATTTCACCATGTGATCCTCCTCGTAACCCTCGTATTTTTGACTCTTCACTTCTTGGTACCTAGCAAGTTTAACACACGGTATTTAAATCCTTCCCACATGTTTCGTTCACTTTTCTCCTCTACCCTCCAATGCTTAGAAACGTCTAAGGAAAGCTTTGCATCTTAATGGAACGTCACCTTTAACCTTGTTAGAATATACCCATCTTCTCCTCGATTCGCATCTTTAGTTGTCCACGTGTCTTCTCGAAGAATTTATACTCGTTATATCTATTGGTCACGTTGTCGTTCAATCCCGGTTTCTTTATAACCACTTCTACACTTTAATGATGCTTCCTTTTCTTGTATTGCTTCCATCTTGACTCTCTTAAGTCGTCTCGAGTTCTTCTTTCTACTCGTTTGTCCTTTGTTTATGTCATCTCTAATCCTCCTCTTCGACATCCTTTTAAAGAAATCCGAGAACGTCATGGTGTTTGTTAACACGAAATGCTCAACTCGATAATTGAGTGTACTCCTCCACATATGAACGCTATCTCAAGCCAACCACATTGTCTTTAAAGGTGATGATACTATACTTATCATCTTTTCTATTAGGTCCCGTAACTCCATATGCTACTACTATATATAATAAGAATACATATACATAACTATATAAATCCTACGTCCATATCACGACCAATATAATACATCCAACATTTCATCCACAATATAAGGTCCCAAAACATATAGTCGTCCACATATATAATTATAAACATATATCTAGTTCATCATGCAACATACAGTCATAAAGATACACATCAATTCTATCATGCATAACTACAAACCTCATATAATATACATATATACATATACATATCAAGTCCAATAAACTAAGCTGCCGAGATCCGCGGAAGGAGTGGTGGTCCATACATTCTACCCCGACTCATGCATGTGATTTTGAAAACGAAAAGTCAGAACCCGTGTGGGTTCTATTTATTCCTCTATTCAACCTTTAGAAGATTGCGAGTGCCATTGTTGTCAACCTAGGGCTCTGATACCACTTTTGTAACACCCCGAATCCGCGGGACTCGGGATGCTACGGGTTGGGACCTCACAATGGGTCCCGACCCTTAGCCTGACAACAATTTCACCGGATCTTTCAACATGGCACAAATAAAGGCAAAACCAAAATTCCTTTTAATGCAAATGATAAGAAACCCGAAGGAAAACAAACACGGACTTCAGCCGAAAACATCTACAAAGACCAAACGCCATACACGCGGCATACAAAACGTAATAACCGAAAGACCCAAAACACAAGACAACCCCAACTCAAAACCCTTCCTAAAATGTACGGACCCCGGCTGCCCACCCTTCCGGATCTCTCGGAGCATGCCTAACCTGCAAGGCAAACTACAACATTCGGTATAAAACCGTTAGCTCACATTCGAAGCATTAGAATTAAAGGGAAAGGCACAAACACAATTAATTCAACATAGTCACACAACATACTCAAAACACACAAATCCGGTTTATTATCTTTATTTATTAAGTCATATCCCGTTCTAGTTCAACTTCTTTTGTGACACGAGAATCCTCCGAAACTCGCCTCGGTCCCTTCTTCCGGCAATGGAACGGTCGGATGCCTCCGACCGTCTAACCAGCACGGGCCAGTCGCCGAGATCCCCCTAGCTCTCACGGGGAGCCAGGCAGTGATGTCACCGCCCGTTATCATACACTTGGGCCAAATAATATAAAGGTCGGTAATCCTATTTCCGGTTTAGTTGTTATAAACAGTAAAATAATAAACACACACCACCCAACACACAATAATGCTAATACAAAGAATACGAGCTAAGTAAGTCCGGAGACTTACCTCGTCCCAAAGATAATCCCGCTAACCACCGCTCTCAACTTCCCGTAGGAAGACACTCAACGCCTGGTCAAAACAAGGCACACAATCAACATCTCTCTCACATGCTAGAAGTCCTTAGACTTCTAGTCCCAATGATCTCGCAAGATCATAAACCATAACCATGATAGGATAACGACTCCTAGTCCTCACGATCTCACAAGGTCATAACCATCACTACACGTGTTAGGATACTCTCGCCCTAGTCACCACAATCTCAACAGACATGTAACCATAATCTCAATCCTCATAAGCTCACAAGATCAATCAAACACTCAACGCCTTACAATCCTCACAAGATGATAACACCTTAAGCTTTAGAACGATCATAAATCCTCAAAACTCACCTAAGGTTCAAACCACTATTTGGTATTCACTCTAAGTTATGCTAGATCCAACCTAGCATGATACTAATACTAAACATAACTAAATCGAGGAAGAATGTACTCACACGACGTCAAAAGACGGATGTCGAATCTTGGACTCGTTAGGCCTTTATCGGGGCGCTTCCGGACCTAAAACCAAACTAAACAAATTTAACTTATAAGCTAAATTTGAAAGGAATAATGAACATATGTATCCAAGGAAAACCCCACTTTTAAAACCCAAGTTAAAACCGTAAATATATATATTCCGTGCAAATTGTATAACATCATAAACCCAAGGTAAAACTCGTTTTCGAAACCAACATCAAAATCCCGTAATTGAAATCCGAGTTAAAAAGCAACAAATACATTTTTAGGGCAAAGGTGAGCAATTTCATAAACTTGGGTCATATCCTAAAAATATAATTAAGGGTCATAATCTACAATTTCCAGCAAATGATATAACCGCAAGATTCCAAAATGTGGGTAAAATATGTAAATATAAAAAGCTGGGTACATTTCATAATTAATCATAAATTAGGGACCAACTTTAGAAATGCCCTAAAAGGGTTGCTCCTTAATCGACATCAACAGAGGGGGGGAAGGAACAGTGCGGCGGCCGACTTGTTTTGGAGGAGGAATGTAGGGCCGGCGGCGCAGAGCTGCTTGGATCCGGCAGTGAGGCGAGGGGGCTGGGGCTCCGGCCGGCAGGAAGGCGGCTCCTTGGCGGCGCTGGCTGCTCCTTCGCGGTAGTGAGAACAGAGAAGAAAGGGAGAGAAGAAGGCAACCGGAGATCTGTTTGCTGGCGGCCCCGGTGTCGACTGATGAAGCAATGTCGAGGCAGAGCAGTTGCTTCCCGGCGTCGACGAGGCGGCTCCCTCCAAAGGCGAAGCGCAAAGGTTTCTCCGGTGGTGCAGCGAGGGTGGTTCGAGAGGATTGGTTTCTTGCCTCCAACCAACAGAGAAGATACCCTCCTCCGGCATGTTGCTGTTGTCGTGGGCTCTGATTCCTGGTGGTTGTAAAGAAGAACCAGAGGGAGGATGGCTTCTCTGGTGGCGGCAGAGTTGCTTCGCCTGCTTCAGGTAGAGCCGAACAGGAGTGGCTCCTAGTGTTTGACAAAGGGAGTGGGCCGGGGCTGAACGTCGAGTGAGAGAGAAGAGAGTTGAGAGCTGGTGACCTGAGGAGAGGTGAAGGTGAGGTTGGGTATGCTTGTTGCTATGGTTGTTTGAGTGAAGGAAATGGTCGGGATAGGGTGCAGATGACAGCACAGGTAGGGGGCGGCAAATCATCACAGAAGGTCGGGACAGATCTTTGAGTGAGACAAGGCAGGGAAAGAAATAAATTAAAATAAATAATAATAACATAGAATAAACTCGATCGAAACGAACTGAACGGGACTTTCGAATCGGAAAACTTTTCCGAACTTTTCCGAACTTTTCCACAAAATAAAATACTGAATATATAAACAAAATATATACTCGTAAAAATATAGTTTACGATATATAAATTGCTCCCATAAAATTTTCTTGATAATATATATATATATATACATATATATATATATATATCAAAACTCGTAAAATTCAGATTACGGCGTACAAATACTTTAAAAATATATTGAGGCCATTAAAATATTAACAAAATACAAAAACAATAAACATCGAAAACGCACTCAATAAACGGTCGTTACAATAACTACAAACCGAGTGTGGACTAGTCCCTAAAGAAACCCCAGCGCTTTCAAGCTAACTGAGCAGAATGCCACCGCCCGTTACTCTTAGGCCAAGGTATAGGTCGGTATATAAATATTACTAAAATATAACTATAAGCATCTCATTCACACACCACTACCATTATTCATACTCGTATCTAGAAGTCAGCTAAGTAAGCCCAAAGGACTTACCTGAATTCAAACATAATCTCGTTATCTAGACTCGGTCTGTAACCGTAGGAACTCAACCGCCTGTTATAAAAAGGCAAGTGGATCAATAATGTATCCCACTTAATTAGAAGTCTCTGGCTTCTAAGATATTTAACTCTATCATCAGCTAAATTACCAAAATACCCTTATACGGATAAATGACTGTTTTACCCCTGATCCCGAAACTTTATAAAATTCCATAACAAAGTTCCAAACTATTCTTTGGAACTCAAAATCACACTCAAATTCTCAAAGGAAAGTTTGCTAAAAATTTAGAAGAGTTAACTACATTCTTGACTTTCATAAAAAGTCGTCAAGGTCCGACTTTGGCTTAAGATATGAGAACCGAATAAAAATATAAAAAGTCTAACAAAAATCTCTAAGTCTTTTATGCTATGCACTCTATCCATATTAGTCAGAATTTTCCAAAAATACATAATAATCACTTCTACACAAATTCTCAAAGTCAGTTCCTAAACCAGAAATTCAGACTTAGCCAAAAACTGAGTATTTCTTAACTGCTCGGCCAGTCCACTTTGGACCTTCATAGATCTAAATCCAACCGTTGGATCAATCCCAACTTTTGATACACCACACTATGCATGACACTCTATAACATATTAAAAAGTGAATGGTGGATTATGTTTCTAAGGTATTCAAACTTAAGCTCAAACATGACTGCACAACCCAGATAATTCCAACACTCAACAATTTCAGCAACATCCAGAAGACTGTTTAAGGTCTCAACTTCAAAAATTCATAAATCCTAAACCACTGGCTGGATTCATCCCAAATTTTAATATGTTCCACCACAATATACCAACTATATCATATCCAAAATTCAAGTCAAACAGAGATCAAACTCTTATTCAAAACTATCTTTTAAAACAGCATCACATGTTGTTTTTCCCAACACTCAGCACAGTTATAAAAACTGTGTGAGGAGTCAACTTTGAGACACCATAACTCTCAAACCGTAGCATGGATTCCTCTAAAATTTTAGTATGATCTACTATACTATCTCAACTATAACTTGTCAGAAGTTCAAGTCTAACAGAAGTCAATAACCCCTCCAAATTTATTCCACAAAACTGCATCTCAAGCAAATTTCCTCAAACTCAGCACACTAAAAAAAAACTACATGAATAGCCAACTTGAGAAAACCATATCTCCTAAACTATAACTCAGAATACGCTCAAATTTCAATATGATCTACTATGCAATACCGACTATGACATATCCGAAAATCAGCCAAAAAGAAGGAGTCTAGATTACCCAAAATTGAACCTGAAATTGACTGTTCGTCCTCTCAAAAAAATCCAGCAATGTGACAGCTCTTCCAGTCATCTTCCATGGCTGTTTTGGAGGGTCTAAAGACATCAATTGGTACTCTAATCAACATATACACAAAGAGGGTAACACATAGAAGAGGGTTGCGGTCCTTACCCAACTAGCCGGACAAGGCGTGCTTGCGTGCACAAAGCCTAAAGAAAGGTAGTGACTCACTGTTGTTAGGCGCACATGGTTTGCTTGCTGCTCCAGACATGCGTGTAGAGGAGGATAGCTGGTCTAACAAGCCATAGGGCTCGCAACATCCACAGCACCGACATGCCTAGGAGAGTGCTGCAGTCGACCTTCTCCTCATGCCTGTTGCGTGTAGAAGGGAGCCATAGGAGGGCTCGAGATGAAGATGGAAGGAGTGAAGGCCGTTGTTGCTCCCGGGAAGGAAGGCTGCCGCCAGTGGTTCGGTTGCGTTGTTGAGCGGTTGGACTCGTCCGGTTCGTATGCTGGTGTCGACAGCGGAGAGAAGCCAGCCCCTTAGGTGTTGTTTCTGGGGTTGTAAGAAGGAGAAGGCGATAACCCCCCTGGTGCCGTCGCTAGGGTCGTCTGTAGCAGCAACGCGAGCCTGTTGGCTCGAGGAAGAGGTGTCTTGCTGCTGCTGCTGCTTGCTGTCGCCGATGGAAGGAAAGACCGTGTCGGTTGCGTTGAGCGTATAGGAGGGAGAGGCAGAAGACGTTACGTGTGTGAGAGAAAAGGTGGGCTAGGGTTACAGAGGAAAAGAGGGACGTGGGAGGCTGTTTCATTTCACGCAAGGGCAAGAAGGGGAAATCTAGAGGAGGCTGCTGAACTCCGGTTTCTAACCCTAATGGGCCCGGATGGCATGCTCCTTACAGGCCCGATAACCGTGATCTTGAAGTAAAACTTGAAAGAAGACCGAATCGGTCGCAGTCTCGTGAACTCGGAATTATCGGAAAAATATTTTATTTATTTATTTATTTATTTATTTTTATTTCGGATATTTCAGTAGGTTAGTGAGATTTTTGGATCATTCGGGTTAGTCAGATCAACCCGATGGACTAAGTCATTTATAGACAAAACGGCCAGTCGGATCATGATAGTGTCATTCGGATTGAACGGGTCATCCAGATATCCACCAATAATGATCGATTCAACCCGGATGAATTAAATTCAAATACCAATATTTATATTTTGAAACAAACGGATCGGCTGAACATCTGCGATGTTACCGTGCTAATATTAGTATGATAAGGTGTTTAACAAATCTATATCAAATGATGATGCTATGCCTACAGATTATGGTCATAACTACTGCATAATATGTATTGACTAATATAAGAGGTGGATGCTCGATTGAAAACAAGATTGAAAACAACAAAAAAAAAACAGTCGTTGAAATTGAAGGGGGAAGTTGGGTAATTATTTTGTCTAGTATATTTTTCTTCTCTAAGCAACATTTAGTTGCCAGTTCAATTGAGACATTGTAGCTCTTACCGGTACTGGACTTTCAACAAAGTAATCGTCATTCTGCGTAAGTTTCAAAACCCAATTCACATAAAAATGATACAATAATTTGCTTATCTACATACAGTCTTTATCGGTTGTCGACCTGATAAAAGTATTGCATCACTTGAGAATTTCGTAATGTAGAAACCCATATTAGAGAATCTGGCTTGTTGAAAAGTAAGATATAAATGAGACGAATCCTAAAGAATAATTTTAAAATCTACCTACAGAATAATTTTAAGATTTAATTTAATAGCGAAGAATAATCGTACAAATATGGATACCATGCTATGAAGGAAACCCAAAGTGGAAATAACAATTTTCCAGCATTGTGTCCTCAAGTGTAATGAAACTGGGATTGCTTCACTCCTCCCTACGGGAACAATGAGTTTTGTTACCTCCATACACGATACAACACCCACATTAATCGCGGCACTAGTGTCTCCAACAAACACTATCCAAATTCAAGAACCCCTCACAAACCATCAATTACACACAAATGATTCATACCAACATAAATCTTCAATTTCCGATTAAACAAACAAGATC
This sequence comes from Fagopyrum homotropicum, assembly GCA_033239125.1. Lineage (NCBI taxonomy): Eukaryota > Viridiplantae > Streptophyta > Magnoliopsida > Caryophyllales > Polygonaceae > Fagopyrum > Fagopyrum homotropicum. The sequence continues at coordinate 49,757,237 of BSWB01000007.1, read as the reverse complement.
GTCAAGATAATCGCTCTTCTTAATCCAGAGCGATCCTTCCCTATGATAAACTACTGCGTCACGGAGTCTCACAATCAAAGTTGGTAGATCGAAATTAATGTCGTAGTATTTGCGTGAAGAAGATCTAACAGGAGAAGCCTTCATCTTGAGCAATGCGAGTACCGGCATATCATCGTTATGAGCCACTATCTTGAGCAATGTATTATTTGTATAATCTTTAGATTCTATATTTATATAATTTCTAAAACCATCAATCTTAGTTTGTATAATCTTTAGATTCTATATGTATATAATTTCTAAAACCATCAATCTTAGTAGCTAATCAACGTAGGATAACAAAATCCAATTAAAATATTTAACGTAAATAGATCGGACTGATATTCCTTAAAAAAAATCGTCCAAAAAATAAAATTTTAAGGGCACGATTACTTAATATATATTTTAGGGAAGCTAAATATTTTATTTTACTAAGCAAAAAAAGTGTTTAACAAAAGAATCCTTTAACAAAAACCCAAAAATGTATTATTTGTATAATCTTTAGACTTATCAACCTTAGCTCTTAATCAATGTGGGATAACAAAATCCCAATATATCGGGCTGATAATCTTTCAAAAAAGGATAAATTGTCTTAAAAACTAACATTACGACGATCCCACATAACATATATTAATCCGATATGAATAATAACAATACTTGAACTTAAACAAAAAAGTCAAGAAATGTATTATTTGTAAATACCTTTAGACTCTCTATTTATACAAGTTCTAAAACCATCAACCTTAGTAGTTAATTGATTTGGGATAACAAAATCCTTGAAATATTTAATGTAAACAAACCGGACTGATAATCCTTAAAAAAAATCTTTCAAAAATAAACTTAAGGGGCACGATTATTTAATATATATTTTAGGGAAGATAACTATTTGATTTTATTAAACAAAAATTGTTTAACAAAAAAAAATGTTTAACAAAAATAAAAAAAATGTATTATTTTTAAAATCTTTTGATGTTAATCGACGTGCATAACAAAATCCTTGAAAATATTTTACGTAAATAGATCGGAGTAATAATCCTTCAAAAAAAAATCGTCCTAAAAAATTAAAGTTGAGGGACACGATTACTTAATATATATTTTAGGAGAACTAATTATTTGATTAAACGAAGTCAAAGATCGACATTACGACCCTAATTGTAGGTTAACGATCCCACATAACATATTTTAATCCAATATGAATAATTATTATATTTGAACTTAACCAAAAAGCCAAGAAATGTATTATTTGTATAATATTTAGACTCTCTATTTATAGAAGCTCTAAAACCATAAAATTAGTAGCTAATTGATGTGGAATCCTTGAAAATATGTAACGTAAATGGATGGGGGATGATAATCCTTTAAAAAAAATCATCCAAAAAATAAAATTTTAGGGGCACGATTACTTAATATATATTTTAGGGAAGCTAATTATGTGATTTTACTAAACAATAACAAAAAATCGTTCCAATTAAATAGTTAATTTAATAACAAAAGGTTTTTTGGTTTAAAAATATTTGAAAAAATAAAGATTTAGATGATTTTAATTGTGGGAGTTCCATTTCAAAATATTGTTTCCACAACGTGTCACATCAACAAGCATGTGCTTTGTTTTAGTAAGTATAATAAATTTCTAAAATAATCAAACTAATCAATGAAAATCAAAAGATATTAATTTCAAGAATTAGCTAAAAAACGACTTTAGATCCCAATATAATTAGAAATAGAATATAATTTTAAGAGGGATAAGGATTGACACATAAGCGTTATGTTTTAATACCCACACCTAGTGTGGAGTTCAACTATATTGTAACACCCCGAATCCGCAAGATTCGGAGCGCTACGGGTTAGGACCTCACAATGAGTCCTGTAACACCCCAAATCTGAGGGACTCGGGATACTATGGGCTAGGACCTCACAATGGGTCCGACCCTTAGCTTGACAATAAATTTCTATTGGAGGGGCAAAATGTTTTAAAATAAAAAAGAACTTTTTGCTTCTCTTAGGACTTGAACCTGTAACTCCAAATACCTCATCCCTTCCTCTACCAAATGAGCTAGTAGAACAATAAGTATTATGTTTTTTTTAAGGTTGGTTTTTTTCTTTTTTCCCCCTTCCTTAGGCTTCCTTAGACAAAACGAGATCGCAAGCCGGGGCACTGTACCCCCCGTTACCCCCTTAGATCCGCCCATGGCTTCATCGGACCTTACAACATGACACAAATAAAAGCATAATGAAAGAGTTTTAATGCGTGAGTGAATATTTGAAATACAATTGAAAACGTAACTCCAGCCGAGTTCTCAAAAACCACAGCATAACAACAAGATTCTAAAAACAACAACTGTAGAAATCCGATCCCGTCATATAATGTACGGAACCCCGGCTGCTCAATATCACCGGATCACTTGACCGCCTCCTTAACCTACAAGGCATCTACAAAGCGGTATAAAAACGTTAGCTAACATTCTAAGCATTAGAATAAAGGTATAGACGCATACACATATAAGGAAGGCAAACACACACAACATGCATACACGCAAGTCCGTTTATTATCTTTATTTACGTTATCCCTTACTAATTAAACTTTTGTTTGTGACACGAGAATCCCCGAAACTCGCCTCTGTCTCCGTTTAGCAACAAGGAATGGTATTGATGCATCCGACCGTCTACATGCCTGGGCTAGTCGCAGAGAACCTCCTAGCTCTCGCAAGAGCTAGGTAGTGATGTCACTGCCCGTTATCATACACTTGAAATAATTACACAATATATAGGTCTTCCTATTCCGGATTCATTGTTTTAACATAACTTAACACACAACACCAATACACATCAAACTAATACGAAGTAGCTAGCTAAGAAAGTCCGTGAACTTACCTGAATCAAGTCAAAAATCCCGAAACAATGCTACTACTTATTTTTGCAAGAACAACAACTCAACCACCTAGTTATGACAAGACAAACTTAGATCGACCACACATTCACACACTTAGAAGTTCTTTAAGTTCTAAGTCAGCAACATCATCTAAAAAAAGAAACCAACTAGCCCTATTAGAATAAAGAAGACAGTAATACCCTTAGGCCCGGAAAGCTCCAAGATTCCTAAGAAGCCTCAAGATGTAACTACTCTAGACCATCATGCCTCTACTAAAACCAACCGCGTAAAGACTCTCAATCGCACACATCTCTAAGTTATAAAATAAATAAAAAAAACATAAAGCTAAACTCCTAACTTCGGTAACCTCCACTACTCACAATTATAAAAAAATTACTAAACTAATCCCTATTTAAATTAATCATCCCTGTTTAATACACATTACTTAACCATGAAACCTACACACTCAACAACTCTCTTGTGCCTATCTACGCCTTACAACCAACCATGGAGCTTCTACCCTTCTCTCACTTCAAACGACCCTCCCACTGCTATCGACCCATGCCAAACCTGAGAACACTCGCTTACAGAAGCGACCCTCAGCCCCGAACGAACCTTTGCAAACCACGTACCAACCCCTTACCCCTTCTAGACCCGCAACCCTCTCTACACAAATATTACACTGCTATAAATTAAACATTGCACAATTTGGAGTAGGAAGACTCACAACCAACTACGTAGATCAAACGACGACGTCGACTCGTAGGCTCAACTCAAGAGAAGGAGAGTGTTCGTCTCGATGTTGGGGACTCGATCCGGACCTGTACAATAGTCCCGACTCAGACACAACGGTGTGCTCGAGAAAGAACGCATAGGGAAGGAGGACAACATACCGATGAATTCGCCGACGACGATGGACGACAACGCCCACTGTTGCGAGACGTTGAGCAGCTACGGTCGTCGTTCGTGTGCAGAGTGATGGTGGTCTGCATATGGGAAGGTCCGTCGTTAGTTAAGACGTGCTGTTGCTGAATCGAGAAGGTGAACGAGAGATGGAAGGTGAGAAGGGAAGACGAGGTTGGTACCGGTGCGGCACGATAGGCTTGCAGGTACGATTCTCTTTTTGTTACAATACATTTGAGCGAGAGAAGGGGAAGTAATAACGTGGTCCGCCGAGTCATTAGAGATAGAGAAGGAGGTTGGGCCCATCGGAGGAGGAAGAGTGCCCGCTGGCCTGCCAAGAAAAAAAAGAGGGTAGGTCGGCCTCAGGTTTGATTTGCCAAAGAAAAAAAGAAAGGCTGGTGGGCCGCAAGCCTGGCAAGGAAAGGAAGAAGCAGGTGGGCTGCAGACCTTCCAAAGAAAAGGAGAAAAGGTGGCCGCTAAGGTCAAACCGGTGCGGTAAGGGTCCGGCGTCTAGAACTCCGGTAAACTTTATTCATTCGGATCGGATTTTTCGGAATAAAATTCATGGATATTACATCAGTTTCCCCTTAAAATATGTTTCGGCCCGAAACTTAGGATAAGGTAGGTCATTGAGGGAGCCTTCTAAAATAACCGAAATATTTATCTTTCAATCTAGAGAAACATAATTCTATCTACTAATCATAAAAGAATCACTCAAGGCCATGACAAAGAAACATGACAAAGAAACGCATAGATTAATCACTCAAACATACAGCACATCAAAGACAAATCACTCAAACATGCAACACATCAGAGACAAATCACTCAACCATGAGGACAAACACTTAGTCAAAAGTCACACAAATGTGGATCCAAATAATAACCCGATTGTCCAGATGTTGCGACTAACTGAGCGAAAAACTCGGGGCAATTTCTCCCGATACTATATTCCGTTTCCCATGTAGCCTCATCGGCTTCCCGTCTAGATCACTGAATCCGTAACATGGCTATATCCTTAGACCATAAGCGTCTACTATTCCTCTCTAACACAGCTATTGGGTGTTCTACAAACGTGCGATCCGGCTCTATTGTCAAATCCTCATAGCTGACAATGTGTCTTGGATCTGAAATATACTCTCTCAACTAAGACACGTGGAAGACGGGGTGAACACCTTCTAGTGCTGGTGGTAAGGCTAGTCGGTATGCTATCTCCCTGAATTGCTCCAAGATCTCAAAAGGTCCGACATATCGGGGACTCAACTTCCCCTTAATGCCTAAACGCCGAATGCCTTGCGTCGGGGACACTCTCAACCAAACCTGTTCACCTACTCTAAACTCCAAAGGTCAACGCCTCTTGCCGGCGTAGGATTTCTGACGACTCTGTGCTGCCAACATACGCTCTCTAATCAGAGCTACTCGAGCGATGTCGTCCTGTATATGCTTTGGAGCAACTCCACTAGCTCTATTTGGCTCATACCAGCACAAAGGCGTACGACATCTCCGCCCATACAAAGCCTCATAAGGAGCCATCCCTATCGATGCATGCTAGTTATTATATGAAAAATCAACCAAAGGAAGGTGGTTTGGCCACACGTGTCCCCAATCCAACACACAAGCTTGCAGCATATCCTCAAGCGTCTAGATGGTCCTCTCTGACAGACCATCAGTTTGAGGGTGATAGGATGTGGTAAAGTGGAGACTCGTCCCCAAAGCCGTATGCACTTGCTGCCAAAACCTCGACGTGAACCGTCCATCTCTATCGGAAACGATAGTCCGTGGTACTCCATGGATTCTCACAATCTTCTTGGTAAACTCCTCAACTAGACGACACACCGACCATGTTTCCTTAATCAGAATGAAACGTGCGGTCTTTGTCAACCTATCAACTATCACCCATATACCATCAAAGCTCCTACTAGGTCACAAACCCATGAAAAATTCCATGGATATGTCTTCCTATGTTCGCTCTCAGACGTGTGTGTATGGTGAACAATATAGCTTTAAATTTATAACCTAAAATATAAGCCTTAAACAATATGCGAAACCGCATTGTACGGATCAATTGTAATAACAACAAATACTCCAGGGTCGAACACAAGGACTATGGTGAAACAAAGCTCGGCAATTCAGGTTGTCAATTAAAAACAAGCAGCAAAGCAAAGGTATCAAAGATGATGTAATAATCAGATAAAGAAAATGCAGATTCTAGTGGTCAAAGCATCCAATTGTGGTTCCGACTCAAGATCTCAAAGGATAACCTTGACAAAGCTGAGGTTTGCAAAGGGAAGGTGTTTCTAAGGTGGGAATAGATCACCGGGTAAGTCTCACTACTCACTATCCCAAACCAAAGATCCTCTTACCAAGTAAGTCTCAAGGTACTAAGGAAAGGAACTATAATCTCAAACCAACACATCACCCAAGGGGACAAAACTAACCTTTACTGGGTAAGTATCAGGCTAACTCTCAAAGATGGGATGAAGGCACACTCAAAACCTAATAAAGGATAAACCTTTATTACCTAACACTCATGATCTTCGGTATACAAGCAAAGGAATCACCGGGTAAGTCTGATCCTAGGCTTGCGTATGGGCCAGGAAAGGTATAACAAAGGATAGGATTTGACAAACTGAAACCTCAACTCAGATAAGGATCAGGAAAGGTATCACCTCGCTCGGTTCATGTTCCATCTCAATCGAGATGTTCTACGAACAGACCGAGGTGAGGTTCGGTTAATGTATGGCTCAAGCTTTCAGGGTCCACTGGGATAAAGGCTCATTCTTTCATCGTCTTTCCCACAACCTTCAGCTAATCACCCTAGAATCGCACAAAGAACTTAGCCAATAATCATCATCATAACAATAACCAAATATATGAAAAGGGAATCAATATTCAAACAAGAAAACCTTAACATAAAGGTCTCAATAACTCAATCAAATAATCAATCAAATAAGCAAACTGCGTTCCTCAATCACAAACCAAAAGACAACAATCAAACAATCTAAGAAAATCTTACAACTTCCTTCAAAGCCTTCAACTTTATCTTCAAAGCCAACTTCCTTCCTTCCTTGGAATATCTTCAACCTTCCAAACTAACCAACCAACTGGACATGCTTCCATCCAGAAAATCCTTCCCGACATATAGGAGAAACACTTGCCAATAATAAAAGATCTTCAGCTATGAATAAAAGATCTTATGGGCCGTGGGCCGTTCGTCTCGGTCCAATCCAGCGCCAACACCTCGGTCGAGATGGTACTGTAGCCATCCGAGGTGATCCTCAGCTACGTGCCAATCTCTCTAATCAAGTCCAAAATCAATCTTCTATCCAACTTCCATGGTTCCTAAGCCTTTCTTGTAGCTCCTCAATGTTCCATAATGTAGCTCCAATGACTACTTAGATCCCTTAGCTCCATATCGCTCCAAAACGTGTTATTTTCCCTACAATCACAACAAAACTAGGTGTAGACCTCGATTCTTGCAACGGTAAACAAAACAACATAATGATCAAAGAATATACATCCATACATGCAGATTTATGAAGATAAAACGTCCAAACCAATCCCAAAATATAGACTATAATACATGCTATCATCCTACTTCCACCGCGGCACAAACAATGGGTGAAGCTCTCCTCCGGACATGCGATGCTCAATCTTGACCTGCTGACAGGTCGCACACTAAGCCACATATCTAGTCACATCAGGCTTCAGTCCACCCCACCAAAAAGAACGTTTCACGTCCTTATACATCTGACTAGCACCAAGGTGTACTGAGTAAGGGGTAACGTGAGCCTCACCAAGTATCCTTTGTCTCAACTCACATTCCGATGGCACAAAAATACGCTCTTGATGTCTCATCACTCCGTCTGCACCTATCATAAACTTTGGTGCCTCACCTCGAGACATCCTATCTCGGATCCGGGTCAAAGTCGGGCAACTCTTCTTCTTCTATCGAATTTCTCCCAACAGATCCAGTATTATCTCTAGAGTGGACAAGTGACCGTCCATGTCAGGAAACTGAATATCCATATCTAGCCAAATTAGATCACTCTACAACAGAGGCTGTACCGTCAAATGAGCTATCGCCTTCTCTCGAGGCGTCTTCCTGCTAAGGGCATCGGCGACCACGTTCTCTTTCCCTAGGTGGTACTGAATCTCTAAATTAAAGTCCTTGATAAACTCCAACCATCTCCTCTGACGGTTATTCAACTCCCTCTGAGTGAATATGTATTTTAGACTTTTATGGTCTGTGAAGATCTGACATGTTGCTCCATAGAGATAATGACGCTAGATCTTTAAAGCATTTACTACTACAGCTAACTCGAGGTCATGGGTAGGTAATTCTCCTCATACGTCCTCAATACCCACTAGCTGGGCTAGAATTGGAGCAGAAGTCAATCTCTTCTTCAACTCATCAAAACTCTTCTGACATGGCTTGGACTAGACGAATCGGGTAGTCTTCCTCAATAAGCAAGTAAGTGGTCGAGCGATCACTGAAAACCCTTCCACAAACCGGCGGTAATATCCCACTAAACCTAGGAAGCTACGAACCTCCTTGACATTCTTCGGAGGTTGCCATGACGATACTGACTCGATCTTCGCCGGATCAACATTAATCCCCTCAAAAGTAACCACATGACCAAGAAAGGCCACCTCAGACATCCAAAACTCGCACTTGGATAGCTTGGCATACATCTCACTATCCTGCATGACTCGTAATATTGTCCTCAAGTACCTTGCATGCTCCTCTCAACTCCTAGAGTACACTAGGATTTTGTCAATGAACACCAACACAAACCAATCCAGAAAGTCAATGAATATGCCATTCATCAACTCCATAAACACGGCGGGCACATTCGTGAGCCGAAATGACATCACTACAAACTCATAGTGGCCATACCGGGTCCAAAATGCTGTCTTGGGTATGTCTTGATCTCTCACCCTCAATTGATGATAACCTGACCTCAAGTCAATCATGGAGAATACTCTCGCTCCTTTCAGCTGGTCAAGCAAGTCATCTATGCGAGGCAACATATACTTATTCCTGATAGTCACTTTATTCAACTCTTTGTAGTCGATACACAATCTCATCGACCCGTCCTTCTTCCTTACAAACAATACAGGTGCACCCCATGGAGAAACGGTAGGGAGGATGAAACCCTTCTATGCTAACTCCTCCAACTGTTTCTTCAACTCCAGCATCTCTATAGGCACCATACGGTAGGGTGCCTTTGAGATCGGCCTCGTGTCAGGCTCCAACTCGATGCTAAAATCAACACTCCTTTGCGGGGGTAAGCGTGGTGGCTCGTCAAACACATCGGTGTACTCGTATACTACCGGAATCTCCTCTAATGCTGGACCCTTACTCTCCTTCATGGCATAACACCAGAAGGCCTCACAACCCTATCGAATCAATCTGGTTGCTCTCACTACACTGATGACCATACCAGACTTTCTGAGGTCCCAACCTCGGAAAATCTCCTCATGTCCAGCCTTTGTGGTGACCGTCACGGTCCTCCTACTCATATCCAAAACAAATTTATGGCAGTCCATCCAGTCCAGTCCTAATATGACTTCTTCATGCACTAGGTGCATGACGTACAAGCCGACTAACCAATCACGGTTTCCCAAACAAATGGGAAACTGTGAACCTCTCGAGTACCCTTCACCTTGCCCTAGTCGGGTAACCCTATAATGAAGGGTCTCCCCTCTACTATATCTAAGGCCAACCTATCTAGACAATCATCAAAAATAAAAGAGTGTGTAGCTCCCGTATCGAAAAGTACTCTGACAGGGAAGCCGTGAATCTGAATAGTACATGTGGCTGTTGGCGCTGCCGGCTCGACTACATTCCTCAAATAAAAAACTATAGCCTGAGTGCCTCTAGTCTATGTGGTGCCTCCACCACGTCCTCTACCTCTCCTCTGCCCTGGGGTAGAACCCTGAGAATAAGTGTGACCTAGAGTTTGTTGCTTCTGACTCCGAGTCTGATATTGAGGCGGTCTCTGCCCACCTCCTACAATGTTAGCAGGAGAAGAACTCTACTGTGATGGTGCCCTGCCTTGTCGGCAAGAGGTAGCTCTATGGCTCATCTGGCCGCAAGTGAAGCAAGCCACTGACGGCTTCTTGCACTCGCTCTTTATATGTCCATACTCTCCACAACTGAAACATTGTCGTCCCCTAGCTGATGTTGGTGGGGTAGAGTAATAGCTAGGGCGTCCCTGAAACTGACCACGCCCATGACTTGAGGCTCCTACTCTTAAACTAACCGGCCCCGTCCTCTGCCTCTTATCCGGCCCTCCGGACTAAACAACTCTCCTAGGACCCGGTCGGTCTCTCTTATACGCTGAAGCTCTATCGTGGTAATCTACCAAGGAGTCACAACAAAATCCCGCAAGATAGGCGCGGGTGGTCTCCCTCAATCTCCGGGAGAACAGGTACACGTGTTAGTCCACTAGTGGTGCAACGGGACATACAGTGACAACTCCTCCCGAAACCTCCTGATCGTCTCGGCCACCGGGGCATCCTCAAATCATGCCTCTAAGAAATCATGCACTCTCTCTCCTCAAATAGACAGGGCAAAAAGTCTCCCAAACCAGGCTCAACAGCTGGTCGATATTGGTGACTCCACTCCGAACCGTCCTCCACCAGAACTGTGCCTGATCCCAAAATAAAGTCTGAACCAACTCCACCTGTCGATCCTCCGGACAATGGATCGCCTCCAACGCGGACTCCATGTGGCCTATCCAATGTTCCACCTCTAGCCCCACCTTTCCGTCAAAAGTGGGTACACGCTGTTGGTTGAAATTCTTCAACCAATAGTTTGGTCTCGGCGACCTTAGCTCGTCTCTCACTCTACCGCCCTTGGCAGCTCTCACTGGTGCGGCTACCTCTGGTGGAACTACCACCTGGGTCACCCTCTGTGAAACCTCCGCCGATCTCGCTAGTACCGGAGGTGCTGGGGATGGTGCTCCAGCCCTAAATGCTTCCTCAACTCATTGAACATACTCCCGGTACTCAAATGCTCCTATAGATACTCGGCCCGAATTAGTTGACTCTGACCTCCATGCTCCGGACCTAACAACGGTCCCATCCCTAACCTCGGGAATAACGCTCTCAACCACCTCCTCAGCAAGAACATCTGCAGCTGGCAGATCCACAATGGGGACACGTCCCCGACCTCTCGCCCCAAAGGAGGAAGGGGAGGTCTACCCCCTCCTCGTCCTACGTATGTTGTTGCTCTAGTGTGTGCCATCCGACAATGATATGATCGATGTGTAAGACTATGCTATCATAAGAATAATATAACAATTCTAACAAAACAACTTATACTACTATAAGGTCCAAAACTTAACTACAATCCATATACAACTTTGAATCCAATAAACTAGGCTGTCGAGATCCGTGGAGGTAGTGGTGGTTACGTACATTCTATCCCAACCCGACTATACTTGTGATTTGAAAACGACATTCATTTTGAAAACTCAGAATCCTTGTGGTTTCTATTTGTTTGTCTATTTGGCCTTTTAGAAGATTACGAGTGTCATTGTTGTCAACCTAAAGCTCTGATACCATATTGTAACGTCCCAAACCTGAGGGACTCGGGATGCTACGGGCTAGGACTTCACAATGGGTCCCGAACCTTAGCTTGACAACAACTTTACCGGACCTTACATCATGGCACAAATAAAAGCCAATGAAAGAGTTTTATCGCATGAGTGAATATCTGAAATATAACTGAAAACGTAACTCCAGCCGAGTTCTCAAAACCACAACATAACAACAAGAGTCTAAAGACAACAACTATAGAAATTCGAACCCGTCCTATAATGTACGGAACCCCGACGGCTCACTACCACCGGATCACTCGACTGTCTCCCTAACCTGCAAGGCATCTACAAAGCAGTATAAAACCGTTAACTAACATTCCAAGGATTAGAATAAAGGTATAGACACATAAACAAACACACACATCATGCATACACTCAAGTCCGTTTATTATCTTTATTTATGTTATCCTTTACTAATTCAACTTTGGTTTGTGACACAAGAATCCTTGAAACTCGCCTCTGTCCCCGTTTACCAACAAGGAATGATACTAATGCATCCGACTGTCTACATGCCTGGGCTAGTCGCAGAGAACCTCCTAGCTCTCACAAGAGCTAGACAGTGATGTCACCACCCGTTATCATACACTTGAGCCAATTACACAATATATAGGTCGTCCTATTCCGGATTCATTGTTTTAACATAACTTAACACACACCACCAATACACATCAAACTAATACAAAGAAGCTAGCTAAGTAAGTCCGTGAACTTACCTAAATCAAGTCAAAAATCCCAAAACAATGCTACTACTTGATTCCGCAAGAACAACATCTCAACCACCTCGTTATGACAAGACAAACTTAGATCGACCACACATTCACACACTTAGAAGTTCTTTAACTTCTAAGTCAGCAACATCATCTAAAAAAAGAAACCAACTAGCCCTATTAGAATAAAGAAAACGGTAACACCCTTAGGCCCGGAAAGCTCCAAGATTCCTAGGAAGCCTCAAGGTGTAACTACTCTAGACCATCATGCCTCTACTAAAACCAACCGCGTAAAGACTCTCAATCTCACACATCTCTAAGTTATAAAATAAATAAAAAAAACATAAAGCTAAACTTCTAACTTTGGTAACCTCCACTACTCACAATTAAAAAAAGAAATTACTAAACTAATCCCTATTTAAATTAATCATCCTTGTTTAATACACATTACTTAACCATGAAACCTACACACTCAACAACTCTCCTGTGCCTATCTACGCCTTACAACCAACCATGGAGCTTCTACCCTTATCTCACTTCAAACGACCCTCCCACTACTATCGTCCATGCCAACCCCGAGAACACTCACCAACAGAAGCGACCCTCAGCCCCGAACGACCCTTTGCAAACCACGTACCAACTCCTTAACCTTGCTAGATCCGCAACCCTCTCTACACTAGCATTACACTGTTACAAATTAAACACTACACAATTTGGAGTATGAAAACTCACAACCAACTACGTAGATCAAGCGACGGTGTCGACTCACATGCTCAAGTCAAGAGAAGAAGAGTGTCCGACTCGATGTCGGGGACTCGATCCGGACCTGTACAATGATAACATGAAATATCACTATATTTTAGGCACTTGTTTTGATTGTTTTTCCCTCTTAGATGTGTACATGGATATGAGTTTGAAGCATTTATGAGCACATTCACCTATTTTGTCGATATAGAGATCTACACAAGCTTTGTTATGTTTATAGGTGAATAAAGGCTTGAATTGAAGCATATATGAAAGGGATAGGAGTATTTGATCATGCTTGATGTCAAGGAGATGCTTTGGAGAAGCTAACACTACTACAAAAATGCATAATTAACGACGCTTTCCCTTCGACGTTTATCAAATCTGTCGAAATAAAATCAAGCGCGTGAAGTATGGTTGAACATTTCTCGACGCTTATCGTAGTCGAAATAAATCGACGCTTATATATGTCTAATTGGACTATAAAAGCGTCTAGAGTTACCTGGCCCAACCCAACTAGATTATTTTAATTAAAAAGTAATTTTGAAATAATATTAACAACCCCTTTGCGCAGCTTCAAAACCCTTCTGATTTCCCTTTGACAAAAACCCTTGCGATGCCCCTAATGAAAAGTACAATGTTTGCGTTCGATCGAGATTTGAGTTGAGCGCCACTATTCTTCCACCGGAGACCAAACATCGATTGCTAGGTCTTGTAATTTGCAACGATTGTTCCCACTAGAAACCATTATTAGCCAAGTTCGTGTTTGGATCAGAATATCACGTATTTAATCGAGGTCTTGAGCGAGAGAAACGAGTTTGCTGCTGCAATAGACTGTGTAAGTGGTTCTTATTTTCTATGTTTGCAAGTACAAAGCACTAGCCTTTTCCTCTCTGACTGCTAAGAACGAGTGTGTTCAAATTATTAATAGAGATCTTGAGCTAGGGCTTGTAAGGATGAGCGTGCTCAAATTATTAAGTTCCGGGTTTGTATTCATGTTGTAATTTAGGGTTGTTGTTCAATTTATCAAGTGTTCCAGTGATATATATTCTGTTTGCACCTGTTATTACCTTTTGCTCATCCATTATGATGTATTATCTTTTTGTTGAATATGTTATATTCGTTGATCTCTAATCTTGCTCCGCTTCATATATGACCTTACATTCCTGTTTATTTTAGTAACTTGGTTTTGCAATATTAAATGCTTTTTATGCTTGTCTCCCAGTAAAGATTGTAGTATTAGCAGACTTCTCTATAAAATTAGATGGTGCTTGTTAGCCAATCGACTTACTAAGTAATTTGTGTTCGGATTGTTCCAGCATTGGTACCATTGAACTTGTTCCAACCTGTGAATATGAACTACTTTCTTGTTTTATACCTATGCTGATTCAATAAACTTTCTACTATAATCTAGAATCTTGATTGACTTGTAAGAAAGGAGTTTCTTCTTTAAGACGACCATACTTTCATTCAACTAGTCTCCGGCAAAGCAACTTTGTTCTTGTTCCTAAACTTGAAAGCTGTAATTTTATCATTACCTTAATCTCTGCTACATTTTGGATGTATGTAGATATATAGAGGTTGATTTTGTCTCCTGCTTGAGCCATTATATATAAAATGGGTTCTATACTTGACATTGGATTTTTCTTTGATTATTAATTTATATTTTTATCCCCTGGATCCAAGTTGCAAGTTTCATCATTACTAAGGATTTGCTTATGCAGCTTAAAGTTCTTTTCTATTCAGCTTAAAGTTCTTTTGGGACATTAATCAATATTCATAAATGTCTCAGTTGTTTAAATAAAGATTAGGTGCTGAAGAATGATTAAGACATGTATCGTTGGATGGGCGGTCAATCCGACACCAAAAACTGCATATGGGGCTGTTTCAAGTGTGCTGCTTCATATTGCAACTATTTAATCATTCCACACAAAATTCCCTAATTTTGTTAAACTAATATCTAAAAGATTAGGATTGTTTAATTAATTATTTGTCTGTATCTTAATGTCATTCTTAAACTATACACTTTGGTTGCGAGACAGTCATATCCTTAATATAAATTTTCCAACTAATGTGATGTTTCATATGACCCACCTTTCCTAGGATTTCTTTAATAATGTTGGCCTTCTATGTATCAACTATGACATAACTTTTAATCCTACTTAAATTCTTGTTCAAATAACTTTGGGATAGTTCTATTAAAATGACGAAGGTAGGAATGACAATCTCAATATGAACCAATTGTTATTGATAAATTGAATTATATGGATGGATAAAATTTTGATAATGTCCCTAGCATTTTAATTTTTGCCAACTTTAGCTTCATAAAGGGTTATTTAGTCAAGGGCGTTCTTTAGTTACCTAACCGAAAAATGCAGCATAGCGTGTAGATAAGTTACAGAACTGGACTTGTAATACCCAGAAAATTTTAAATTCCGTTTAATACCGATCAAACCGGATTCCGATCCGCCAAGCTTAATTCTTTAAATAAAAGAACCTGATAATAAATTCTATCATTTTATATGACCTTGATTCACATAAAATGATAACTAAAATAATTCCGTAAATTATTCCGTAATTTAATTCCGTACTTTTAACGGTTCCGGGGCGAATAACGATTATCCTTCAGCCCTCCTATTTAATTATAGAACATGCCCATTTCTGGCCCAACTTACCCAACCCACCTTTGTTTTTTTTGCAAACCTTAAAGTTCACCTCTTCATACCCAGTAACTTCAGCCCATCTCCTTGCCAGCCCATACCCTGAATCGTACCAGCCCACTGATGAGAAACCTTGAAGCAGTTTTGGCAGCCAGATCCATCTCCCAGCATCCCACCTAACGGTTGTGTAATTAAGAGAGTCATGTTGTTGTAACAGCCCGGATTTTACGCCCACATTCAGCGCTCCTCTTCACACTCTTTCCTTCTGCAGCGGATTGCCTCTTCACAAAAACCAAGCGTCTCTCTCTCTCACAACCAGCAAGCGACAAACCTCTCCCAACCTCGCAGCCCTAGCCAGTGAAACGGCGATTCTCGACAGCGGAACGTTGGCCTCACTTCCTTTTGTACGTCCCAGCCGGTACAAACTACTCACTCCCTCACTCTTCTCGTCAATCTCCAGATTAGGCGCCAGCAAGCCTTGGACCTTCTGCACACCACCAATTTACAAGATCGGCGACGGGCTGCAGTGCTTCAAACCGCCAAGCCGTAAGGACTACGCCAGCGTACGTTCCTGATCTGTTCCGAGAACAACAATGGTCTCTTTAGCCGTCTCTATCGACCCTCAGGTAACCTAGCCATCCGCTTCTGTTCTCTTCCTCCCTCTCTGTCTTCGCTTGATTATAGCCGGGTACCCTGATCGAAGTTTAACACAACAGCAGCACCGAGACGACGTTGGGCGCTTACGGTGGTGCCGATCGACACAGTAGCAAGCGCCCTCCTCCGCTGCAGTGGGTAAGTACTCCCTTCTCCTTCAGCTTTGGACCCAGATGAGGAAAGTATACACTGATGACCTGTTGATAGGTGCAGACGAATTTTTTTTGCACTCTAGAAACGGGATCCGGAAGGAACGTTCTTGGACAGTGCAACAGTGGAGAGCGAGCGAGCCATCTTCGAACCCGCTGGGACAGCCAACCTGTAGAACCGAACCGAGCTGCGGTTCCTCTCCAAGTGTGTGACGAGTAGGCTGGACGGGTGAGTACTTTCCGCCTCGGTGCGTTGTCATAACTGTATATAGCATCATATATGTAATTGAGTGCTGAGTATATGTAAGTATATTTAAGGGTAAGGGTACTGAAGGTATATAGGCATATACATGTTTAAGCAGAAGCTATAACATGCGTATGTAGGAATACAGTACATAGAAAGGTGTATATGTAGAAGTAAGAGTTGAAAGATAAATAAATATATAAGTAGCAATGCCGTGTACACATATATACGTATATATAGGTACGAGATGAGAGATACAAGTGTATATATATGAATAAGTAGAGTGTGTATACATAAGTATATACATAGATGAGTAAGGGTAACGTGTATATATATATATATATATATATATATATATACTTATACACATAGGTATAAGAATAGAATAATAACCGGGAAGGAATGATGTCGTTTTCTTGACGAGTGTTTGAGATTTAATCTCATAACCTTTAGTAAGCTAACCTTGAGAACTAGATTAGAGGAAACGAGTTCTAAAAGAAAATATTAGAACTAAATAATAGACTTTTTCGAAAATTCGAGATCAAGGGTAAAATGGTCTTTTCACCTAAAAGAAACCTTTGTAGTAAGTTCTCTTCATGAGATTGTACGTCTTAGAAGTTTAGGACTTCTAAGAATATGGGATGTAATTTTGATCCACGTGCCTTGTATGACAGGCGTTTGAGTTTCTACGGTTGGAGACCGAGTTGAGATTGTGAGAGTTGTGGTTTGATTCAGGTAAGTCCTTGCGACTTACTTAACTGGTTTCTGGATATTAGTTGAGTGATAATAGTGGTGTGTGTACTATGTGTGTTATAATAACAACTTGTTAGGATGACCGTTGTTATTATGTGTTAAGGCCCAAGTGTATATAACGGGCCGTGACATCACTGCCCAGCTCTGCCAGGAGACTGGGAGGTTCTCTATACCCAGACCATACAGGTACACGGTGAGATGCATCGGATCCACTCCTGATGGGTACACGGGGGCGGAGGCGAGGTTTGGGAATCCCTCGTGTCACAAAATAAGTATTATTAGAGTGAATGACTTAAATGAAGATAATAAATGGATTGTTTGAAAGCATGATGAGTGTTTATTATTTATGTGTGTGTATGCTATTATTATTCTCCTAATGTTTAGATAACAAGCTAATGGTTGTTTTGTTGTGTTTTTAGACTTACCGCAGGTTAGAACAGCAGCTGAGTGATATGGAAGTAGTGGTCAGCCGGGTCTCCGTACTCTTTAGAGTAGGGGTTTGGGTTGTTGCTTTGTTGTCTTTCCCTTTTGTTAAGACAATTAGTCTTTTCCGTTGTTTAAGTGCGATAGGCTGTTAGACTTTGTTGCATTCATCCTTTTACAAATACATTTTATGAATTTCGGTTTTTCTTATTTGTGTCTTGTTGCAAGATCCTAGTAATATTGTTGTCAAACTGAGGTCGGGACCCATTGTGAGGTCCTAACCAGTAATGCTCTGAGTTATGAGAATTCGGGGTGTTACAACATGGTATCAGAGTTCTAGTTTGGCAACAATGGCACTTGAAATCTTCAAAAAGACCGAATAAGTATTTGAGCAGAACCCGAAAAGGGATCTGAGTTTTAAAAAGAACTTTTGGTTTTGAAATGCATGCATAGTCTGGTTGGGGATAGAAAAGTACGGCTGACCACCACTACTACCGCGGATCTCAGTATGTTTAGTAGAGACTTTAGATTTTACTTTAGTTGGACTTATAAGCTTGATTATAAATAGATGCGATATAGAGAAGTATATGCAGAAGATTAGTAGAAATTTACAGTTATAGTATACCCTTAACGGAGATAATTGAATGAGATCCTCATTCAGTTAACACACCTAAGTATAATTGAAGGGTTTCAACGTGAGGATAAGTGTGCTCAGCTTATGAGCATTAAGGTTTGCGAACGTTCGGACAACTCCTTCAAACTTGTTAAGGAACGCCGAGGCAGAAAAAGTGAAGACTAAAATACAACGCCAACGACAATGACAAGAAGGGAATCTCGAGTCAACCCAATAGGACAAAATGAAGAAAATACCTAAGAGTAATTCCGGAAAAGCGTTTGATGACCGACAAATATACAAATTGGAAGAGACAACCCATCAGTTCTTTTAAGTGTGGTGTAAATCAACGTTACAAACAAAGCGGATACCTTTAGAAACACACATGGGCATGAAAGTCAAGGTGAAATACAGCAGCGATCCAAACAAGAGGCATTGAACCTAAGCTTACTGACGGACCAAAAGGTGAAAGTTTTTGGCTAGGAGCAGAGCGGAAGATGATCACTCTCGACATGCCACCACCATCAAGATGGGAAACTGAGACAATCATAAGCGTAGGAGTCAAGATGAGATACATTGTCCATTCCGATACAAAGAATTTAAGAGCCACAAAATGAAAGCGTACAAGTTGCTAGAAAATGGGAGACAAATTTCACCAACATGGAAGTGGTGTGACCTCCTAGAACACACAAGAATTACAACAAGGATCGGGATACAACAAAGACCGAATTTCTATAAAGGCGGAAGTACAGGCAGCACCCCAAGGGGGGAGGGTGTAGGAGAATGGTCTTGGTGAAAAAGAGAGCCTCTAATAATTTATCACTCATGAAGGGAATTAAGCTAACAACACTACAAGTTCATATAGAGAACCGCAAATAGACAATAACTCGGGTAAAAGAATCACGGAGATGTACCTACAAGCTACCCTGGAAGGATTGAAAAGTCTGTTGATGGAAGAAGAATGATACAACTGGACTCGTAAGAGTATAACGATCTTACAAAAGTGTAGATTGTAGGAGGAGCTAAAGAAGAATAAACAGAGAGACTGGAGGAGATATATTTTACCAAGTATATCAAGCCTCAAAAGAGATGAGTCTGATGTTGTAGAAGGTCAACTACATCCTACTTGGTGACAACTTAGAAGTTACATGTGCGGGTTAACTAGTGATGATTGGTTGACAGATAAGAAAAATAACCACAGAGTACAAAAATCCTTGCAAGTCACATTGAATGAGACCAATACAATGACGCTAATTAAGAATTTAGAAAGAAGATTTGGACGGTCGGTAATGACCCTTATATCAGTAATGGTATAAAGAGAATTTCTGTGAGAAGTTGCTCACTTACTGGCTAAGGAAAAGTTTTACTGATCACAGTTAGTAAAGACGAATTCGTGTAAGAAGAACTAGAAGAGTAAGAAGAAGCAAATGATTTGACCAAATCCTACGTCAGTCCAGGCAGAGGGTACTTAACATTTCACACTCATAAGATTGAGGGCACTCTTTCATAAAGTCGGCACAAATATAGGAAGTATGATTTAATGTGATGGTAAAATATCTTATCGAGTTGTGGGGAGATTGTAGTTGGAATCTACATATTTGCTGGGACAAACCTTAGAAAGAGTAAAGTTGAACGACTGAAGGCTATTATAAGGATCCATATCACCCCAATAAGATGATTACCAAAGGATGTTTATATAAGAGTTTCCAGAGAAATGGTAGCACCCCAATAGCCAGTTTGGATAACCGGTCATAGGTGGACGGAGGAGTAGTTTTGGAACCGCATACAAATGATATACCTTGAAGTTTTCTCTCGACTGATGAAAGGAGAATTTATGAAGGCACCAACTCTAATCAACATCATTCATGATGGATTGTACGAAGAAGCTTAAAGAGATTTAACTATCCTACGGGAGTTAAGGATTTAAAGAAGGTAAAACAACGTGAGTATAAGGACAATATAATGAATGTGAGTCGAGAAATTTGATTTTTGAGAAAACCATATACATCTGATGTCTCTAATACAAATGGTACTGCAAATGTTTATTAACAGTCAATTGATTGGGCCGATAACACGATGATTGGTAAAGTGTAAACCAAACAGATAAGGTAGCCAATGAGAAGTAAAGCCATGTAGCAAAAGACGGGAATGGCTAGAATAATTGAAGTATTGAGATGATGATGCCTTGGTAGAATCTATGCAAGAGTACAACGTAACTGAGGTTCCAAAATGAAATGGGCAGTAATGATCAATTGAAAGTTGAGACCGATTCAGGGGAGGAGATTGTTATAAGACGAGTCACCTAGTAGAAGAGTTCACAAGACAAGCTTGAGAGACCAAAAGAGATAAAATGTCGAGCCGGATATGAGAGTCTAAGGTGCATGGAAGGGATACCTATAATGGGTGTAGAAGCAAATTGTAGACTTTGCAAGTGTGGAGAAGTTTTGACCTCCTCAAAGATATAGGAATTTGAAAGAAATCACAATGCCGATATCAAAGAGTTGAAGCCCTGTAGCAGAAACAACGGAATTTCATGAAGGCAATATTGCCGGTAACACCAGCGAAGGAAGGTATATATGAGAACGGCCTTGGTGGACTTGAAAGTTCAAGGTAACCCCAATTATCAAGGGACCTAAGTCATCAACACCGATGGTCCATGCAAGGGGAACTACAAGGGGATGATAACTAAAGCCATCAGAACTACCAAGACACTTACCAGCTATCGTTGAAGATATGAAATGACTATTTATGTCAAGATGAATGACCCAGTTGGGCTTGAGAAGTAGAGTTAGCCTAAGGAAAACATAAGTGTGGAAGATTAAACGAATTAGCAAAGCATGAAAGGATTAATGGAGCAGATGATGCGCACCAAAAAATTTAATGCCAATATAGGTATGAGAAGAGTAAGTCCGGGATATGAAGATAAGTCAATTATAGATTGACCTACGTCAACTGAGGACGTGTAAGGGTTAGTTAGTATTGACGAGTAGGTACCGTTAAGAAGAGACATTAGTGACTGCGGATTTGAGAGGTAACTTTACCGATGCCTTGGAGGATTACCCAAGTAAGCAACGACAACCTTCTCGGATGATCTAAGGATATGGAGAGAATCGGGTTAGAAGTTGCTTTCTGGGTGGTTAAGAACAGACTACGGTTGAGTAAGAGAGTGAGTGTCTATTTGAAGAGGATTTTAATAGTAGCAGGAGGGAAGTATAGGCGGGAGTTGGGTAAATCATGTTGACCCTCAGAAAGACGCCATCGTGACTAATGGGCATTACACTAGAAGCGTGGTAGGCCCATAACCCACAGATGAAGTAAATCAATGTTAGGTGAACTATGTTTTCAAGTTAAGGATTTAGAGATCTATATGAAAATGTCCACTTGGATGTGTGTTTGGTTTTGAGTTATATAAATTTGAAAGCTTGACAAGAAGTAGGTGAAAACCCATTAATTAAGGAACGATCCAACTAGGTCACATTGAGGAAACCGGGTCAAGCGATTTGTATTACAAAGAGCATTAAGCACTTAGTAAAGTACCGACAGAAGTTTAAGATCATTATTTCAGAATCGATAGTCGGGAACTTTCGTAAGGAAAAAAAAATTTATGGTTTGATAGAGTCATCAAAAGAGCTGGAAGTAAGTTTAGAAAACCAAACCGTTGAGAGGGTACCTACCGAATCCGAGACACGTCATCAGTTATGAAGATCAGAAAATTTAGCCGGTTCATACTTTTGTAGAGTTCCAATGGTTTAGACGAGGAGTTGATGAGGCCACTTGGGAGACAGAGGAGAGTATTAGACGTAATTATCCAGAGTTTTATGCGGAGTTAGAAACTACTTTTGTACCGACGAGTTAGTACTCGGATGCTGTGTGGTTTGACTTTTCATGTTCTTACTTTGGATCGATTAAATGTGTTTTCTTTGATGTGTGCCTGATTCGGATGATTGAGTAGTTACATGTTAGAAAACGAGACTTAATGAAACCAAGTTATACAGAGAAAGTCGTTTGATTAGATACATTATTCTAAGTTTCGGGACGAAACTTATTTAAAGTGGGCACTGATGTAATACCCGGAAAATTTTAAATTTCGTTTAATACCGATCAAACCGGATTCCGATCCGCCAAGATTAATTCTTTAAATAAAAGAACATGATAATAAATTCTATCATTTTATATGACCTTGATTCACATAAAATGATAACTAAAATAATTCCGTAATTTAATTCCGTACTTTTAACGGTTCCGGGGCGAATAACGATTATCCTTCAGCCCTCCTATTTAATTATAGAACATGCCCATTTCTCGCCCAACTTACCCAACCCACCTTTGTTTTTTTTGCAAACCTTAAAGTTCACCTCTTCATACCCAGCAACTTCAGCCCATCTCCTTGCCAGCCCATACCCTGAATCGTACCAGCCCACTGATGAGAAACCTTGAAGCAGTTTTGGCAGCCAGATCCATCTCCCAGCATCCCACCTAACGGTTATGTAATTAAGAGAGTCATGTTGTTGTAACAGCCCGGATTTTACGCCCACATTCAGCGCTCCTCTTCACACTCTTTCCTTCTGCAACGGATTGCCTCTTCACAACAATGAAGCGTCTCTCTCTCACAACCAGCAAGCGACAAACCTCTCCCAACCTCGCAACCCTAGCCAATGAAACGGCGATTCTCAACAGCGGAACGTTGGCCTCACTTCCTTCTGTACGTCCCAGCCGGTACAAACTACTCACTCCCTCACTCTTCTCGTCAATCTCCAGATTAGGCGCCAGCAAGCCTTGGACCTTCTGCAAACCACCAATTTACAAGATCGGCGACGGGCTGCAGTGCTTCAAATCGCCAAGTCGTAAGGACTACGCCAGCGTACGTTCCTGATCTGTTCCGAGAACAACAACGGTCTCTTTAGCCGTCTCTATCGACCCTCAGGTAACCTAGCCATCCGCTTCTGTTCTCTTCCTCCCTCTCTGTCTTCGCGTGATACTAACCGGGTACCCTGATCGAAGTTTAACACAGCAGCAGCACCGAGACGACGTTGGGTGCTTACGGTGGTGCTGATCGACACAGTAGCGAGCGCCCTCCTCCGCTGCAGTGGGTAAGTACTCCCTTCTCCTTCAACTTTGGACCCAGATGAGGAGAGTATACACTGATGACCTGTTGATAGGTGGAGACGAATTTTTTTTGCACTCCAGAAACGGGATCCGGAAGGAACGTTCTTGGACGGTGATAACACGATTTATAACATAGTTTTAGGTGTACATTTAGATAGAATTCTCGCTCATTCATGCATGATCTAGCATTAGTTCAAGACGTTTCGCACCCAATTCACATATTTTGTCGAGATAGACGTCTACACGGACTTGTGCGCGTTTTGTAGGTATTTCGGGAAGTTTAGGAGCTTAAACGATGCGTTTGAGGATCGTTCATTTAGATGGCACACCCTCGGACACACTAGGATACAAGCCAAGGGCTAAGGAGGACTCATTGAACCTTGCCAACACATGCCATGCACCAAACCACAGCTCAATGATCCAAGGCGAAGTTTCTGCAAAGAATCACGGTTCTTTGACGAACCACGGCCGTGGAAATGACCGTGGATTTTGCCAGATTCTCGTGACAGCTGTGCCACGACTCTCATGGCCAGCTCATGAAGGATTTGTTATAAATGTGGTCCTGCATGGATTGTTGGAGGCAGCTGGGGGTAGTTTGGGAGCAGCTCATCCATTATCCATTTCTCTAACAAATAGATTCTCAAAAATCAAGAGGTTTTTCTAGGAAGGAAAGTGCCAAAGAGAAGGAGAAGAACTCCATTGAAGAGGAGGAGAAGAACACACCATAGCTTTCTTGTATTTCGGATTTCGTTTTCTAGAGATTGTATGAGTCTTTGAACCTTCTTTTGGAAGGGTTGTAAGTGGCTCTAATTCTAATCTTCAGCTTGGTTTTGAATTAAATTCTCTTGTTCATCTCTTTTCCTTCATTATCTTGCAATGGATGATTTGATTCTATGTTTGTTTGTCTCGATTTTTGTTATGAATGTTGTAGGCTGAATTGATGTGGTTCTAGGATAAGGAAGGGATGGTTATGGCTAGAACTATGATAGGATGAACTTAGATTTACCTTTGGATGACTTTTGCTTATAAACGTAGTTTCTGTTAGAAATCACGGGTAGTTCTTGAAGAACCACGGCCGTGGTTTCGGTAGAACAGACCGTGATTTTCCCTGGTTCGAAGGACCTTGCCTTAGACTTATGAATTGTTGAAACCCTAAGTGTTTGCTAAGTTTAACCTATCCTAGGGTGACCTAGTGTAGTGACTAAGTGTTAGGAGAGACTTACCCGGTAATCCTTGCCCTTAGAATCTAAAATAGCAATCCTTAGGTAGTGGTGAGCCTAATAAGCCGCCATTGGATTGGATGTGCTAGGATAGTTGTTTAGGACTTCCCCTTCCAAGACTTACCCGGTAAGGATAGGTTAGATTCTTAATCAACAATCCGGTTTGTGTAGAATTCCTATCCTTAGGTTCTTAGAGACTTACCCGGTAATAAGACCTTAGGTGTGGACTAGTTGGACCATGAGACCTACCCGGTAATTGGTCCTCAAATTAGATACACTTAATCCCAACATATCATAGTTAATCCAAAGAATGATTATATAACTTGAGTTCTATGCCATAACCGGAACTTCTGACCTCTAGAATCCGTCTTCTATTCCCTTGATCATTACCTTGTCTCATTTGCTCATTTGTGCTGATTTTTAGTTTAGTTTGATTGGTTACTTTGCATGAATTGTGATCTTTGATTGATCACCAAAAAACGACCAAAAACAAATTGTGATTTTCATTTCTTGTTTCCCCCTTCTTCTAACCTTAGATCTTCACTAAACTAAATCATAAAACCGAATCAATTTCACCTTAGTCTTTGTGTTCGACCTCGGAATACTATCCATACTACAAACGTCCCGTACACTGCGGGTGCGCTAGAAGTTAGGATAAATATAACGAGTATAAATTTAAGGCTTATTGCGTGCACACTTTTTAGCGTAACAAGTTTTTGGCGCCGTTGCCGGGGACTAGGTCTAGATTGAGTCTATTTTGTGATTGTTTCTAGTGTAGATCTTTCTTGTTGCTTTTGATCTCTCTTTGGTTGGTGTCTTTGCTTTTCAGGACATCTATTACTCTTTAGGTGTATGCGAAGATCTCGTGGAAGGGATTTAGCTCCATTCGATCCCGAACCGGAGAAAACCCTTCGATCTAGATCCAAGAACATCCGAAAAGAGAAAGAGATGGCCGGTAGAAACCTCCAAGCTGAGTTGGATGAAGCCTTAGAGCAAATAAGGCTAAGAGATGAGCT
Source organism: Fagopyrum homotropicum (assembly GCA_033239125.1). Lineage (NCBI taxonomy): Eukaryota > Viridiplantae > Streptophyta > Magnoliopsida > Caryophyllales > Polygonaceae > Fagopyrum > Fagopyrum homotropicum. The sequence continues at coordinate 49,731,533 of BSWB01000007.1, read as the reverse complement.
CTTGGAGGAAGAAAGGAGACTTGCCAATGAGAGGCAAGAGGAAACTAGGAGGGAGATTGAGGAGATTAGGCAAGCCCTTGTTCAAGGAGAGCTCAATCGCCGACAACCTCCGCCTCCTCCACCACCGATGGTACAACCGCAGCCGGCGGCCAATGTTAGGGTTGTTCCCATTGCTATTGAGGAGCCACAAACCCTAGGGAGACGTATGGATCCGGCGCAAAGAGCACACCGACCGGGTGTGAATCTAGGAGATCCCGCAACCCACAACTATGAGCTCCGCCCTCAAGTTCTACAAATGATCCGGCACAATCAATTTGGAGGGATGGAAGGAGAGTCTCCTCACCAACATTTGATGAACTACGAGATTTTGATGGAGACTCTTAGACCACCAAGATTGGAGAGCAACAACCATAAGCTTAGGGCTTTTTCCTTCTCTCTTAAGGATAAAGCCTTGGCTTGGTATCAATCTATTCCGCAAGGGCGAGTTGGTACTTGGGAGGAGATGACAACCGAGTTCTTAACCAAGTTCTTCCCACCTTCCAAGACCACCGAATTAAGGGGAAAGATCAATGCCTTCGTGATGAGGGATAGAGAAAGTTTGTTCAAGTCTTGGGAGAGATTCAAGGACCTTCTCCTAGATTGTCCTCACCATGGCATACCAAAAATTGAGCTATTGGAAATCTACTTCAAGGGACTTGATGAAGATAGCCAATTCAAGCTTCAATCCCTCTCCGGTGGGACTTTCATGGAGAAACATGTAGATGATGCTTGGGAGTTTGTGGAGAAGCAAGCTCTAGTGATTGAGAAGTACTCTCATAGGAAGAGTGAAGGAAGAAAGGCGGGAGCATATGAGGTGAGCGAAGTCACCATGAGCAATTTCAAGCTTGACGCCATCAACAACGAACTGAAATCCTTGAGAGAGTTGTGTACTACAACCTTGAAGAGCCAAGCAACTCCTCAAGTGCTTCCACAAGCTAACTTGTCTTCCAAGGAGGAGGATGTGAATTATATGGGAAGGGGCAATTTCAACAATTACCAAGGCTCAAGAAATTTCAACAACAACCGGCAATTCAACAATTACCGGCCCATCCACAACCATCCCGGGTTTTCATACTCTAACCCGGATGGAGCCTTGAACCCTCCTGCCTCCTCAAGCACAACTCCACCACAAAGAGCTTCACAAGAACCTCCACCCGGTTTTCCTCAACCTTCAAAGGATAGAACCGAAGTCATGTTTGAGCAATTACTAGGAAGGTTGAGTGGACTTGAGAGCACCGTGACTTCAATTTCTAAAGCTCAAAAGGTCTTGGAAGCACAAGTCTTTCAAAAGGCGGGTGAAGCACATAGAGATCCGGGGAAGCTTCCCGGAAGAACCGAAGATAACCCAAGAGGCCAAGTGTCGGCTATCACAACAAGGAGTGGGTTAAGTATGAGGGATCCTTTGCCCAAGGACCAAGCTAAGGGAAAGCAAGTAGTGGTAGAAGAGGGAAGAAGGCAAGAAGATGGAGGCAAGAGCAAGGATGTAGAGCCAACTTATGTAGCACCGCCTCCATACAAGCCGCCACTACCATTCCCACAATCAAGAGCAAGAGCTCGTTTGGACAATCACTTTGGTAAGTTCCTTGAACTAATGTCCAAGTTACATATTAACATTCCGTTCATGGATGCTATCTTAGGAATGCCGGCATATGGGAAATTTTTGAAAGAAATACTCTCCAACAAAAGGAAGTTGGAGGAGTATGGGGAGATAAGGATGACCAAGAGATCCTCGGAATTGATCCAAACCATGAAGGAAGAAATGCCTCCCAAGCTAAGGGATCCGGGTTCCTTTTGCGTCCCAATAGGAGTGGGAGATGTGAAGTACGAGGCCCTTTGTGATCTCGGGGCGAGTGTAAGCATCATACCGCTTGCACTTAGCAACAAGGTCGGGTTAGGAGAGCCAAAGCCGGTCAAGATGACCCTCTATATGGCGGACCGTTCTATCACTCATCCGGTTGGGATTCTAGAGGACATTCCGGTGCAACTAGGAGGATTCTACGTGCCTATTGATTTTGTAGTGTTGGACATTCCGGCGGATTATCCGGTTCCTATCATTTTAGGAAGACCTTTCCTAGCTACTTCCGGTTGCCTAGTGGATTGCAAGAACGGGACTCTCTCCTTCAACATAGGGGAAGAGAGCATCAAGTTCAAGCTTTCCACAATGATGAAAGGGCCAACCCTTGATGAAGATATCTTCAACTTAGTCGAGCAAGAAGAATCTAGAGAGATTGTGAGCTCGATCTTGATCAAGGATCCTTTGGAAAAGGTTCTCACCTTAAGCATGATGGAGGAAGGTGTTGAAGAGGCCTGCAATGAAGAGATCAAAGCTTTGGAAGCTTTGGAAGAGGAGCCAAGAGTTGGATTTGAAAGCCACGAAGAGGTGGTGAACAGCTGTAAGTTCCACGGTCGAGATTTACAAACCACGGCCGTCAAACTTACTGGACAACTCCGAGAAGCAAGCTTGGCAAGAACCACGGCCGTTGAAGATGAGCAACCCGTGTTTCCAACCGTGGTTTTCCCTGAATCAGCTCTTGATGATGAAGCTTTTAGGAGCCATGGGGAGTCTTCCCTTGTTTTGGATTCATCTCATCCAATCTTATTTGGATCTTCTTCAACCGAAAAAGGTCCTCCCTCACTTGAACTTAAACCCCTTCCCTCTCATTTAAAGTATGCATTTCTTGGTGATAATTCTACATATCCGGTGATTGTTAATGCATGCTTGAGTGATGATGAACTTGCTAAGTTGTTGCATGAACTAAGATTGCATAGGAAGGCCATTGGTTATACTATTGATGATTTGGTTGGCATTAAGCCATCTTTGTGCATGCATAAGATAATGATGGAAGATAACCACAAACCCTCTATTGAACATCAAAGGAGATTGAATCCTATAATGAAAGAGGTGGTCAAAAAGGAAATCATTAAGTTGCTAGATGCGGGAATTATCTACCCTATCTCGGATAGTAAGTGGGTTAGCCCCGTTCATGTAGTGCCTAAAAAGGGTGGAATGACGGTAGTAACTAATGAGAATAATGAACTAATACCGACTAGGACGGTTACGGGGTGGAGAATGTGCATTGATTATAGGAAATTAAACATGGCCTCTAGGAAAGATCATTTCCCCCTCCCCTTCATTGACCAAATGCTAGAAAGGTTAGCTCAACACTCTCATTTTTGCTATTTAGATGGGTATAGTGGATTCTTCCAAATCCCTATCCACCCTGATGACCAAGAGAAAACGACCTTTACATGTCCATGGGGTACCTTTGCATATAGGAGAATGCCATTTGGGTTGTGTAATGCACCCGCCACCTTCCAAAGGTGTATGATGGCTATCTTTTCGGAATATATAGAAAATATCATGGAAGTGTTCATGGATGATTTCTCTGTTTATGGTTCTTCTTTCGATGATTGCTTGGCTAACTTGTCATTAGTGTTGCAAAGATGTGAGGAGACAAATCTTGTCTTAAATTGGGAAAAATGCCACTTCATGGTAAGTGAAGGGATTGTGTTGGGACACTTGGTGTCTAACCGTGGCATTGAGGTTGATAGGGCTAAGATTGAAACGATAGAGAAGTTGCCACCACCTACCTCGGTGAAGGGGGTAAGGAGTTTCTTAGGGCATGCCGGTTTTTACCGGAGGTTTATTCAAGACTTCTCTAAAATTTCTAAGCCTCTCACTAACCTACTAATGAAAGATATTGATTTTGTTTTTTCCAAGGATTGTCTTGAAGCCTTTTGTAGGTTGAAGAACGCCTTGATCTCCGCACCTATCATGCAACCTCCGGACTGGAGTCTACCATTTGAGATCATGTGCGATGCAAGTGATGTGGCCGTTGGGGCCATTTTAGGGCAAAGGAAAGAAGGGCGCACTCATGCTATTTACTATGCTAGCAAGACGCTAGATGATGCCCAACTCAACTATGCTACCACCGAGAAGGAGTTGTTGGCGGTGGTGTATGCATTTGAGAAGTTCCGCTCATACCTTGTTGGAGCGAAAGTCATAGTTTATACGGATCATGCGGCGATCCGTTATCTACTTACAAAGAAGGATGCCAAACCAAGGTTGATTCGGTGGATCCTTCTTCTTCAAGAATTTGATTTGGAAATACGGGATAAGAAGGGATCCGAGAACTCCGTGGCGGATCACCTTAGTAGACTCCCACCATTAGAGCTTGGGAAGGACAACATCCCGATAGATGATTCATTCCGGGATGAACAATTGCAAATGGTGGAGGAATGTTTGTTCCAAGTGGCTAGAGGAAGTGAGCCGTGGTATGCCGACATTGTGAACTACTTGGTGTGTGAGGAAGTGCCTCCCGGACTTACATATGCACAAAGGAAGAAGTTCTTCAACGATGTAAGGCATTAGTATTGGAGTGAGCCACTTCTATTCAAGAGAGGCCCGGATGGGGTGCTTAGAAGATGCATACCGGAGGATGAAGTGGAGAGTGTGATCCGGCATTGCCACTCCTTACCATGCGGAGGCCATGCTAGCTCGCACAAGACATGTGCAAAGGTATTGCAATCCGGTTTTTATTGGCCTAACTTGTTTAGAGATGTGCAAGGTTTTGTAGCGGCATGTGATGCTTGCCAAAGGACGGGCAACATCTCAAGGAGGAATGAAATGCCCTTGAATAACATCCAAGAAGTTGAGATTTTTGATGTGTGGGGTGTAGACTTCATGGGACTATTCCCTTCTTCATGTGGCAATCTCTACATCCTATTGGCGGTGGACTATGTGTCAAGATGGGTAGAGGCAATCGCCTCTCCTACGAATGATGCCAAGGTGGTAGTGCGATTCTTCAACCGGGTGATCTTCCCTAGGTTTGGAACACCAAGGGTCATCATTAGTGATGGAGGGAAGCACTTCACAAATAGGAACTTTGGAGCACTTTTGGCCAAGTATGGGGTGACTCATAAGGTAGCAACACCTTACCATCCCCAAACTAGTGGTCAAGTGGAGATCTCCAACCGAGAGATCAAGGCCATCCTCGAGAAGACGGTGTCTAGGATAAGGAAAGATTGGGCTATGAAGCTCGATGACGCACTATGGGCATATAGAACCGCCTTCAAGACGCCAATTGGAACCACCCCCTACAAGTTGGTCTATGGCAAGTCTTGCCATCTTCCGGTGGAAATGGAGCATAGAGCTTATTGTGCCATTAAGTGGCTAAATTTTGACCTCAAGGAAGCGGGAGAAAAGAGGTTGCTTGATATCAATGCCCTTGAGGAGCTCCGATTGGAAGCTTATGAGAATGCCCGGATCTACAAGGAGAGAACCAAAAGGTGGCATGACAAGAAGATCGTTCCAAAGGAGTTGAGTGAAGGAGATCTTGTCCTTCTCTTCAACTCAAGGCTAAGGCTCTTCCCCGGAAAGCTCAAATCAAGATGGACCGGGCCATATGTGGTGAAGAAGATCTTTCCCCATGGAGCTATTGAAATAGGAGGGGAGCATTGTGGAAATTTCAAGGTGAATGGGCATCGCTTGAAGAAGTATATTCCGGGAGCCCCGGTAGACATGATTGCCCCGCTTCACCTCGAATAGACGCTCCCGAGTTTGGTCAAGCTAATGACCTTAAAGAAGCGCTTGGTGGGAGGCAACCCATCGGTAACATTTTTTTTCCTTTTCATTTTTGCTTAGATTTTTCTGTTTTTGTGTGCTTTGTGTGTGTTTTGTCTACCTTCGTGTGTGTGCTAGAGCATTAGTGGCATTGGAAGCCTCTCTTGGCAATGAAAATGATGATGATGACACCCTCACCAATTATGGGTGGAGCGGACGCGGAACTTGGACGGCTAGCGGTGCCTAGCGCGGGTTCCGAAGCTTTGAAGGATGCTTAGAGCTCTCTACCATGATTGAAAGGATCATCCAACATCAATTCACTTGAGAATTCCCAAATACCATAGCAAACAATTTTACATTGTGAGAACCTTCTTTCACTCTCTCTACTTCATTTACACATTGGGGACAATGTGTTTCTAAGTATGGTGTGGGGTTTGCATGATCCTTTGCATGATGAGCATCTAGGATAGGTTAATATTTGCACATGTCTTGCATTGTACATACACATTCCAAAAATTCAAAAAAAAAATCAGAAAATTTAAAAATTTTTGTGCTTTCTAGGCTTGGATATGATCCTAATGATGAAACTTGTCTTGTGATTGGCTATGAATGGCCTTATGTGTTAAATTGATAAATGCATATGTAGACTTGAACTACTTCTCTTAAATTATATGAATGACTTGTGATCATGATGATTGCCTAGAATGGATTGAGTATTGAAAGTCGAAATTACATGATAGTTCTTGCATACCATTTAGGAATGAATGAGACATTTCATCTTTCTCTACTTCTCATCTTGATCATGATTGCTTGAGCACCTCAATTGATATAAAATCGACCTCCTTTAAACCCATCCGGGAATAGGAGCATGCTAGTGTGTTGAAATGTGCAAAAAGCAAGTGCGGGGTGAAGATGCAATGAAAAGAATGTCGTGAATGAAATGCTGAAATTATTGTGGAAGTGTAGCCAAAATATAGGTTTGGGGGCGTTGGTTTAAATGACAAGTAACTCGGTACACTTCATATAATCGGGTGTTGGTGCCTTGCCAAAGTCAAATGAACCAATAGCCCTAACGAGCTTTGGTATGTGTGCCCGGTGTGGATGCACCTCGAAAAAGAGAAAAAGCCCGAGGATGGCTAATCACCGAGGTTTCGGCTATTGTACACCAATGCCATTGTCTCAAAAATGAGTTAAAGAAAAAGAAAAGAAAGCAAGATAGGGAAAAATATACACTTGGGGGAAGTTGATCGAGGACAAGGATGTGGAGTTAGTTCCATTCCCGGATTAGCATCACATAACCTAGAGAACCCCCCGCCCAATTGCAACGTTTCTTGGCCTTTTATGTCACAAGCCCTTATGACCTACTTGCATGTTTGTAAGACTTAGTAATCTAGATTGGATAGACTCTTGATCTTCTTGACCTCTTCATCTTCACATTTCATGCATGCTTTTGAGTTAAGTACAATTGTCTTTCCATGCCCTTATTGTTTGATACATAATTGCTTATCCAATTGCCATTGATCATGACTATGAAGGTGATCCAATAGTAGAAGCACAAACCCAAAAGGATTTTACCATTTTTCTGCATACATAAATCATGTCATCTTCTATTCTATATGTGGGAATTTGCTCGGGGACGAGCAAACCTTAAGTATGGGGTATTTTGATAACACGATTTATAACATAGTTTTAGGTGTACATTTAGATAGAATTCTCGCTCATTCATGCATGATCTAGCATTAGTTCAAGACGTTTCGCACCCAATTCACATATTTTGTCGAGATAGACGTCTACACGGACTTGTGCGCGTTTTGTAGGTATTTCGGGAAGTTTAGGAGCTTAAACGATGCGTTTGAGGATCGTTCATTTAGATGGCACACCCTCGGACACACTAGGATACAAGCCAAGGGCTAAGGAGGACTCATTGAACCTTGCCAACACATGCCATGCACCAAACCACAGCTCAATGATCCAAGGCGAAGTTTCTGCATAGAATCACGGTTCTCTGACGAACCACGGCCGTGGAAATGACCGTGGATTTTGCCAGATTCTCGTGACAGCTGTGCCACGACTCTCATGGCCAGCTCATGAAGGATTTGTTATAAATGTGGTCCTGCATGGATTGTTGGAGGCAGCTGGGGGTAGTTTGGGAGCAGCTCATCCATTATCCATTTCTCTAACAAATAGATTCTCAAAAATCAAGAGGTTTTTCTAGGAAGGAAAGTGCCAAAGAGAAGGAGAAGAACTCCATTGAAGAGGAGGAGAAGAACACACCATAGCTTTCTTGTATTTCGGATTTCGTTTTCTAGAGATTGTATGAATCTTTGAACCTTCTTTTGGAAGGGTTGTAAGTGGCTCTAATTCTAATCTTCAGCTTGGTTTTGAATTAAATTCTCTTGTTCATCTCTTTTCCTTCATTATCTTGCAATGGATGATTTGATTCTATGTTTGTTTGTCTCGATTTTTGTTATGAATGTTGTAGGCTGAATTGATGTGGTTCTAGGATAAGGAAGGGATGGTTATGGCTAGAACTATGATAGGATGAACTTAGATTTACCTTTGGATGACTTTTGCTTATAAACGTAGTTTCTGTTAGAAATCACGGGTAGCTCTTGAAGAACCACGGCCGTGGTTTCGGTAGAACAGACCGTGATTTTCCCTGGTTCGAAGGACCTTGCCTTAGACTTATGAATTGTTGAAACCCTAAGTGTTTGCTAAGTTTAACCTATCCTAGGGTGACCTAGTGTAGTGACTAAGTGTTAGGAGAGACTTACCCGGTAATCCTTGCCCTTAGAATCTAAAATAGCAATCCTTAGGTAGTGGTGAGCCTAATAAGCCGCCATTGGATTGGATGTGCTAGGATAGTTATTTAGGACTTCCCCTTCCAAGACTTACCCGGTAAGGATAGGTTAGATTCTTAATCAACAATCCGGTTTGTGTAGAATTCCTATCCTTAGGTTCTTAGAGACTTACCCGGTAATAAGACCTTAGGTGTGGACTAGTTGGACCATGAGACCTACCCGGTAATTGGTCCTCAAATTAGATACACTTAATCCCAACATATCATAGTTAATCCAAAGAATGATTATATAACTTGAGTTCTATGCCATAACCGGAACTTCCGACCTCTAGAATCCGTCTTCTATTCCCTTGATCATTACCTTGTCTCATTTGCTCATTTGTGCTGATTTTTAGTTTAGTTTGATTGGTTACTTTGCATGAATTGTGATCTTTGATTGATCACCAAAAAAACGACCAAAAACAAATTGTGATTTTCATTTCTTGTTTCCCCCTTCTTCTAACCTTAGATCTTCACTAAACTAAATCACAAAATCGAATCAATTTCACCTTAGTCTTTGTGTTCGACCTCGGAATACTATCCATACTACAAACGTCCCGTACACTGCGGGTGCGCTAGAAGTTAGGATATATATAACGAGTATAAATTTAAGGCTTATTGCGTGCACACTTTTTAGCGTAACAGACGGTGCAACAGTGGAGAGCGAGCGAGCCATCTTCGAACCCGCTGGGATAGCCAACCTGTAGAACCGAACCGAGCTGCGGTTCCTCTCCAAGTGTGTGACGAGTAGGCTGGACGGGTGAGTACTTTCCGCCTCGGTGCGCTGTCATAAGTGTATATAGCATTATATATGTAATTGAGTGCTGAGTATATGTATTTATATTTAAGGGTAAGGGTACTGAAGGTATATAGGCATATACATGTTTGAGTAGAAGTTATAACATGCGTATGTAGGAATACAGTACATAGAAAGGTGTATATGTAGAAGTAAGAGTTGAAAGATAAATAAATATATAAGTAGCAATGCCGTGTACACATATATACGTATATATAGGTACGAGATGAGAGATACAAGTGTATATATATGAATAAGTAGAGTGTGTATACATAAGTATATACATAGATGAGTAAGAGTAACGTGTGTGTATATATATATATATATATATATATATATACTTATACACATAGGTATAAGAATAGAATAATAACCGGGAAGGAATGATGTCGTTTTCTTGACGAGTGTTTGAGATTTAATCTCATAACCTTTAGTAAGCTAACCTTGAGAACCAGATTAGAGGAAACGAGTTCTAAAAGAAAATATTAGAACTAAATAATAGACTTTTTCGAAAATTCAAGATCAAGGGTAAAATGGTCTTTTCACCTAAAAGAAACCTTTGTAGTAAGTTCTCTTCATGAGATTGTACGTCTTAGAAGTTTAGGACTTCTAAGAATATGGGATGTAATTTTGATCCACGTGCCTTGTATGACAGGCGTTTGAGTTTCTACGGTTGGAGACCTAGTTGAGATTCTGAGAGTTGTGGTTTGATTCAAGTAAGTCCTTGCGACTTACTTAGCTGGTTTCGGGATATTAGTTGAGTGATAATAGTGGTGTGTGTACTATGTGTGTTATAATAACAACTTGTTAGGACGACCGTCGTTATTATGTGTTAAGGCCCAAGTGTATGTATAACGGGCCGTGACATCACTGCCCAGCTCTGCCAGGAGATTGGGAGGTTCTCTATACCTAGACCATACAGGTACACGGTGAGATGCATCGGATCCACTCCTGATGGGTACACGGGGCGGAGGCGAGGTTTGAGAATCCCTCGTGTCACAAAATAAGTATCATTAGAGTGAATGACTTAAATGAAGATAATAAATGGATTGTTTGAAAGCATGATGAGTGTTTATTATTTATGTGTGTGTGTGCTATTATTATTCTCCTAATGTTTAGATAACTAGCTAATGGTTGTTTTGTTGTATTTTTAGATTTACCGCAGGTTAGAACAGCAGCTGAGTGATATGGAAGTAGTGGTCAGCCGGGTCTCCGTACTCTTTAGAGTAGGGGTTTGGGTTGTTGCTTTGTTGTCTTTCCCTTTTGTTAAGACAATTAGTCTTTTCCGTTGTTTAAGTGCGATAGGCTGTTAGACTTTGTTGCATTCATCCTTTTACAAATACATTTTATGAATTTCGGTTTTTCTTATTTGTGTCTTGTTGCAAGATCCTAGTAATATTGTTGTCAAACTGAGGTCGGGACCCATTGTGAGGTCCTAACCAGTAATGCTCCGAGTTATGAGAATTCAGGGTGTTACAAGACTTTAGAGGACATAATAAATGATTTTTTGATTGGTAAAATATTCTTTGTTTGGTTGATATTTATCCTCGAAATTAGTGCTTTATGATAGATATAAAGTCTTTATAACCCTTTTGTATAATCTGTCATTGCAGTACAAAAGCAACAGGTTGAGGAGGTCATTTAAGAAAATAAAATATCAGCAAAGTCCATTCTTCACAAATAGTTTTTCTCTTCTGGCATAATAGAGGTACCACACAACTTTATGTTTTTGATTGGTTTCTCGGGCAATTGACTTTAAATTTAGTTTGTGATATATCTCTATTGTGTCCCGAGACCCTAAAAACGACGATTCTAGATCTATTAGCATAATTGATCATATTTATATTTATACTTGTATGTATTGTGCATCTTGGTTGCAAGTGTTCTAAGTAGTATGTAGATTGTAGCATGATCTATTAAATTATATTTGTATGTAGGTATGGATACAAGTTGGATTGAACTACCAAATAATCATGAGGATTATATTAAAGGAGTTGTGAAATTCATAAATTTGGCTAAAAGAAACCTTGTAGAAGGTAGAACTCGTTGCCCTAGCAAAAATTGTAAAGTGTATAAGTGGGTGCTAATAGATGAAGTAGAGCAACATCTTCTATTTAAAGGATTTTACAAGCCTTATAAGAAGTGGATTCATCATGGAGAAGGGGATATAATTTCAGAAACTTTGGGTAATGATTTAAGAAGTACCACCGAAGCAACCATGAATGATGAACCAATGACTACATCTCAAGATGATATGCGTGGTTTGTTTAGTGCAGCATTTGGTCCCAATATTCCTCAGTCAACTTATCATCAAAATGATTTGCCTACACAAGTTGAAAATATGGAAGATGAATTATTTGAAGAGCATGATCAATCTTCAAATCCCAATGATGATGCGGAAAATGCTAAGTATGAAAAGCTAGTGAAAGCAGCATATGAGGCACTTTATCCAGATTGTACCTCTTTTTCAAAATTGTCATTCCTTCTGAACTTGTTTCATCTTAAATGTTCATTTCATTGGAGCATTGAGTCTTTCAACATGTTGTTGAATCTTTTTGCTGATGCATTTCCACAAATCACAGAGTTCCCAACTTCTTATTATGAATGCAAAAAGTTGATAAATGGCTTTGGTCTTGGATATGAGAAAATTGATGCTTGCCCGAATGATTGTATGTTGTATTGGGGAGATTCAGCTGAGTTAGAACATTGCTCTGTTTGTAATACTTCAAGGTGGAAGACTACTAAAGGAAATGAGGATGATAGGATAGATGCCGATGTAGTTGTTAAAAAGGGCGAACCAGCTAAGGTGATGCGTTATTTTCCTCTCATACCAAGATTAAAAAGATTGTACATGTCACCTAACACTGCTGAAGATATGATATGGCATGACAAAGAACGTGTAAAGGATGGAAAGCTACGGCATCCAACAGATGGTTTAGCATGGGAAAACTTAGATGTCCAGTATTCTGATTTTGCTTCTGAATCTCGTAATGTCAGGCTTGGTCTTGCTAGTGACGGGTTTAATCCCTATCGTCTCATGAATACTACTTATAGTACGTGGCCCGTAGTTTTAATTCCTTACAACTTGCCACCGTGGTTGGCGATGAAGCCATCATCCTTCATCCTCTCAATGATTATTCCCGGAAAATCAGGACCGGGGAATAATATTGATGTTTACTTGCAACATTAATAAAAGAGTTGAGGTTGTTGTGGGAAGGTGTTGATACATTTGATGTTTATAAAGGAGAATGGTTTAAGATGCATGCTTCTTTAATGTGGACTATCAACGACTTTCCTGCTTATGCTATGTTAGCAGGTTGGAGTACCAAGGGTTATAATGCTTGCCCTTCGTGTACAAACTCAACTCACTCCTACATGTTTGGGGGAAAATCTGTTATTGTGGACACAGAAAATGGTTAGAGGATAACCACGAGTATCGATCTCAAGCTGAATTGTTTGATGGGACTGAAGAGTATGGTCATGCACCGATTCCTGCATCAGGGACAAGCATTTTGAGACAACAAGAAGGGATCCATTATGAATATGGAAAGTCTAAGAAGGCCTCAAGGAAGAAAAAAAGATTTAGACAAGGGGTTGGTACATCAAAAGAAGGAGAGGATATATGCGATGAGGATGATACCGTTCTTGGACCAAAAGGAGCATATTTTTTGATTTGCCTTATTGGGAGTATAACATATTAAGGCATAATTTAGATGTCATGCACATAGAGAAAAACATGTGTGATAATTTATTGGGAACTATTCTTGACATGGATAGAAAGAGCAGGGATGATGTGAATGCTAGAAAGGCGATTGAAAAGCGAGGGATAAAGCCCCACCTTTGGCTTCAACCACGCCTTAATCGAGACCCAATTATGCCTCCTACTTCTTACACTATGTCATTAGTGGAAAAGGAGAGATTCTTAAGAGTTTTGCATAAGCTTAGAGTTCCAGATGGATATGGATCTAACCTTTCTCGTTGCGTCAATATGAAGCAGCGAAAGTTGATAAACCTCAAAAGTCACGACAATCACGTTTTAATGCAAGATCTCCTTCCAGTAGCCTTATGTGCATCTAGGGCTACTCAAGTTATTGATTTGCTTTCAGACTTGTCTTCATTTTTCAAGTATTTGTGCTCTCCAACTCTTGATAAATCTGAACTAGATGTTGCTCAAGGTAAACTCATCTTAACTCTATGTGAATTGGAAAAGGAGTTTTTGCCAACCTTTTTTACAATCATGGTACACCTACTAATCCACTTAGTAGACGAGGCTAAGCTTGGTGGACCGGTCCACTATAGATGGATGTATCCCGTTGAAAGGTTAATATTTCCTCCTACTAATTATATAATTTTAATCTAAGGATTTTTCTATCTACAATAATTTGTCTATAATATTTTTGAAAAGGTATTTGGCCCACTTAAAGTCATATGTAACAAATAAAGCTCAACCAGAAGGGTCTATTGCCGAAGGATTTACTTTAGAAGAGACAACTACTTTTTGTTCAAGATTCCTAAAAGGGGTTGAGACAATTTTCAGCAAATCGAAAAGGAATGATGACAAGGTTCAAAACACGAATAAATATTTGTTTAACTCTGGTGGGAGAGTTGTTGGGATGTCAAAGCATATGACACTTGATGACAAAAGTTTAAAGCAAGCACATCGCTATGTTTTACTACATTCTGATGAGATGAATGATTTGAAAGCATAAGTATTTTTAAATTAGGGATTTAGACAACTATTTTCTTATCCTTAATCATTATAGTTCTACATAAACTAACTTTGTTTTATATGTAAAGTGAGTTTATACATCAGAAACAACAAGATAATCAAAGGGTTCAAGTTGATGAATCTATTCAGAATGAGTGGATTATAAATGAGTTATCCGATTGGCTGCAAAACCAGGTTTGAGTGGACATAATAACATTTGAAATTGGTTAGGTAACCTCTTTTATTAGTATTTGACTTATTAAATTTGAAACTTCTTAGGTGCACAACTTAAATATGAACACTGAAGAAGGAAACCTAAGAAAGGCCTTAGCTGGTGGTTTGAATAGATCTGCAAAAAGATTGAAGGCCTTTATGATTAATGGGTATAAGTTTCACACTATCGATCGGGAAAAATTTCGAAAGACCCAAAATTCTGGAGTTGTGGTGGATGCAGCAGATGGAATATCATATTATGGGAAGATCAAGGATATATATGAGTTAGATTATTATGGAGCTTTTAAAGTTGTCGTCTTTCGTTGCATGTGGGTTGATATCCATAGAGGTTTGAGGACATACAACAATAGAGGAGCTTGTGTCAACTTCTCTAAGTTAATGCATACTGGTAGATTGTTTCAAGATGACCCATTTATATTCTGATCTCAAGCCAAGCAAGTTTTTTATTTCGAAGATGAGATCCGAAAGGGGTGGTTTCATGTCATTCGAACAAAACCTAGAGATTTGTTCGATTTAGGCAATACTATGCCATAGATATTTGTTTTTGTCTTGGTTTAGATTTTAGTTCTGTTTTAGTTCTCGGATTAAGTATTTTGGTCTATTTTTTTTGTTTTGGTTCTGTTTTTTTTAATAATGTGGTTGAATGAAACTCTATTATATTTACATGAATGAAACTCTATTTTAGTTTATTTTTTGTTTTGGTTCTGTGTTGGTTTGGTTTTGGTTATGTATTGGCTTTGTTTTGCTTCTGTTTTCATTTATTGTTCTATTTTGGTTACAATTTTATTATCATTATGTGGTCATTTATAGTTTTTCTTCTATTTTCTTTTATTGGTTCTGAATCTGTAAAACAAATTCTGTTTTGGTTCTGAATTTGTAAAATAGATTTTGTTTTGGAACTGAATTTGTAAAACAGATTATGTTCTGGTTCTGAATCTGTTTACAGATTCAGTTTTAGTTCTGAATTTGTAAAACAGATTCAGTTTTAGTTCTGAATCTGTAAAACTTATTCAGTTTTGATCCTGAATCTGTAAAAACAAAATCTGTTTTGATTTTGAATCTATAAAATAGAATTTGTTTTAGTGATTCTAATTTCTATAGAACAAAGCTAATCATGTCTTGACTTATTATGTGTATAGGAACTCTTAGAAGATGAGATACAGAAGCAAAAGGACAAGGACAAATGATGATCAAGTTCTTCAGTCTAACACACCTTCTCTAAGCTTAGAATCACAACGAAGAGGTGTTTCTCCTACTTGTTCTCTACAACCAGAGGAGAATCAGCGTCCAAAAACAAAGAAATTTAACCTAGGAATGCCCATACCATTGAAACCCGGGGCCTTACACTCCTCTTTGTCAGCATCAATAGGACAATCCAAAAATCTCAAGCCTATGAATTTATTTGCTGCAACTACGCAACAAAGATCTCAACCTACTAATGTAGTTGCAAACATGTAGCAGAAATGCCAACAACCCCAATTTAATGTCACTGCACACACGCAACAGAAACCTCAACCTACTAAAGTGCCACAAAATCCACAACCAAAGTCACCACACATTGAACCGTCCTCTATTAGATCACCTCCTAACCTTAGGTCTCCTTTTCCAACAAATCCAAACATAGAGGAAGCATCTCAGCCTCTCAATGTACATGCCTCTCCATATGTTTCTCAATCACGCCATAATATTCCACCCATACCCTCTGTAAGATGTACAAGCATTTCACCAACCACAAATGATGGTGTCCAAGAACGTATGACGGAATCTGATGATTCCGATGATGAGCCATTACATCAAGGAAATGACCAAGACAACTTGAAGAAATCAAGGCCATCAAAACCTCGATGCATGAAGACAAGAAATGTAGTCCCTGATTGGTCTGATGACATCATTTTTGATGAAAGGAAGAGGTTTTGACCATCGGTAAGTTTGTTAACCCAATATTTATATCAAAATTAAATTTGGTAAGTGTTGATGTATTATACAAAATACTTAATTTATGTGTGCAGATGCTGAAAATAATCATAAAATATTGAGTGGGTCAATACAACCTCGAGATATTGATAATCTTGAAGATGAAGTGAGGTGCATTGTTCATTTTAATGATCTCAATCAACCACTTCGAAAGGGGGGATTTGTTCTAGTGAAATACCTTGGCTCACTAGCAAAAATTGAAAGATTTTGTCCAATTTGAGAGAAAAGTTGGCACAAGGTGAACAAATATTTTAAAGTTGAGATTGTTAAAAGGGTTCGAGTAAGTATTTGTCAACACATCAGCTTTATTATGAATTTAATTATCATACAAATAATTAATTCATTGATTTTTTGTGTTGAGATATATTTTTACAAAACAAGTTCATCATTCCAGCAGGAGAAATATTTGATAGAGCAATTCTCATGCGTGTTGGAAAAGCTCTAAGGCAGTACAAATATACCTTGAAGATGATGAAATTTAATCCGGATAAGAGGACAAAAGAAATTTTTTTTGATGATGTACCCCTTGGACATACACGTGTCAATTGGGTGCGTTTGGTTGAGCAATGGTATTCAGAAGAGAACAAGGTTATATTCTACATTAAAAGCTTATAAAACTTTTATTAAATAAATAGTTTCATTTATACATGTTCATCATAGTACTTAATTTACAAATGTTGCAGAAATTGTCCAAATTGGGGAGAGAGGCACGGGCATCGCAAAGTCACATGCATACTACCGGTTCTATAAGCTATGCCAATAAGCGAGCTGATTTTGTATGGTTTCTTCTTACGCATATAAATATTTTTCTTATACATTCTGAAATTTACGTTTTAATGGTTTATGGATTTTAGGTTGAATCTAAGGGAAAACAACCGAGTAATTTGGAACTTTACCAATTGACTCATACCAAGGTTGTAGGAGGCTTTGTGGAAAACACTGTAACTTCAAAGTTATTGGTACATTTTTCTATTAATGCTAACTTTATTTTCTGTTTTTTAATTTTGAATGTAAAATTTCGTAAAAATGGTTCTGATTATTTTACTTGTTATCTAGGAAGAAGCAAATTCCAAAGTTGAAGAATTGGTTCATACTTCTTCACCTTCAAAATCTCGTACTGAAATTGAGAATGATGTGTTTGATGGATTGATGTATGAGGATGATAATCCAAAACGACCGGTTGGATTTGGAGTAAAAAAAAGTCAGGTTTTTGGTGTGCATAGTATCTTGAGAAGAGGAGGATATGAATCTGCTACTACAACTAGTAGGTCTACTGAAATGCAAAACATGAGAGCAAAAATGTCAAGTATGGAAAAGGAAAATCAAGAGCTTCGTGCAAAGGTTGATCAAAGTAGTCAAATTATGCTACAAGCACTTGATGCAATTCGTAGTGGGAAGTTTAATGATGAGTTTTATGAGACTCTGCAGTCGGCATTACGAGGACCTAATTCTCAGGTTTGATTTTTAGTTTTGATTATTATATGAAATAATCACATATTTAGGTTAGGTCAAATGACTTTATTTGACAACCGCATATTTAGGTTAGGTTATAAGACTTGAAATATAATGTGGAGTAATGAGTTTAGTACCTACTTTTATTGCTTTATTTGCTATTGATTTATTATTTAGTAGGAGGAATATATCATTTGAGTTGTTTTCTTTATTTTATATATGAAGATCTCTTCAGCAGCAAGTGACAATAGCACTCATGATGGATTGGGCAACCCTCACATTTAAAGCTCACCAAGTTAGAAGAATGATGGGAGACTAGCTACTTTTGAGTTTGCAAGACATGAAGATTGCAAGAATGATTTGTTTTGTTGGACAATGATGAGCCTCTACATTGGCTACTTAAGTATTATTTTGCCTTTCAACTTTAGTTTGTCAAACTTGTAGAACAATGTGGTTGCATTGAAATACTAGCTATTCAGTATTTTGTTTCCAGGGTTATGGACATCTTTTTGATAGAAAAGTGGCATGGATACACTTTTGATGTGGAAATTAAAGAACTTTAATTTATAAGTTCAATGTTATATATTTTTATGAATTTGTTTTGCTACAAGGATTATGAGTATCATTTACATATGATTCGTCTTTGTAAGAAATATTTATTTGTCTAAATCTGTTTTTTAGGTGGGTATTATGGCACAATTAATAATAAATGTAGCTAATTTAACGTAAATCTTGACGCTTTTAAGTATCACAAATTATCGCGGGATATTGGATTAATTGAATGTGCACCGTACAAGTGTCGACGCTTTTTATACTGCAGAAGAATTGATTAGATTTGGCGCCAAATACATAAATCGACGCTTTTAAGTATCACAAAATTTTCGCGGAATATTTGATTGATTTCGCGCCACACAAGTCTCGACGCTTTTTATAGTGCAAAAGAACTGATAAGGCTTGGCGCTAAGTACACAAGACGACGCTTTCATTCGTCTATTTGTTTGCGGGTAACTTTCATGACGCTTTTAATCATCATAATCTAGTTGGCGCCACACAATTATCGACTCTTTTATTTGTCCTTCCTACTGAGATTGGTGGGTAAAAGTTGAAAAAAAAAAGCGTCGAGACATATGTCTAGACATGAAAATGCGTCGATAGATAGGATATCAAAAAGCGTCGAATTATCTCGTCGTTGCAAAAACCGACACTTTTGTAAAGTGTCGACAACAAATATGTAGACGCTTTAATGCAACGATATGTGTTCGGGAAAGCGTCGTAAAATACCCGTTTTTCTAGTAGTGTAAGGAAGGAGCATGATTGAAGAACATTACGAAACAAAGGCTTTCACAAAGGCTTTTGAGTTCCACGACCTAAACCACGACCGTGGTTATGCATTGAGTTCGTGGAAGGTGATTTTGGAGAGCAACAGAATGTTCCACGCCCTAAACCACGACCGTGGTTTATTTCACATGACCGTGATTTCCATGACGATGTGACGTGTCATATCTGCCACGTCAGCGACGGTTATTGGGCTTTCTCGTAACCCTGTTTTTCCCTATAAGAAGGCTGAAGAAGGGAGAAAAGTGGGACGCCGCTTACATTCTCTTATCTTCGCTTAGACCTCGGATACGCTTTCATTTACGGCGGTTTATACTCGAAAAGAGAGATTTTGGATCATTGCTTAGGAAGATCCCGAGAAGGACGCGATTTGCAGATTGTGTACTTCGAGATTATCTTAGGGTTTGCATTTGGAGACAGATTGACATCCTGTTCTTCATTGTTTCTTGAGATTGTTGTGAGGATTTCTATTCCCTATTCCGCATTCATCAAACACATACTTTGTTGTTCGGATTTGAGATTGATTTCGATTGTTATTGAGTTTTCGAGGGTTTTACCTTTTTCTCTTTTATATTTGATATTTGATTCAATGATGATGGTTATTGGCTAAAACCCTTAAGCAATTATAAGGTGAAGGGTTGATAGTTATGGTTCAGAGAATGATAGATTGATCGTAAACAGATTGGACCCTGAGAGTGCGAGAAACCTCGTCGACAGCCTTTTCCACGGTCTGTTCTTGAAAACCACGGCCGTGGTTCTTCAAGATCTAGCCATGATTTTCTCTGTTGTACGACCCTTGATTTTTCTTTAATCCAAAGTTAAAGATTTGCTTTAACCTAGCCTTGGCTTGCCTTTTCTAGGTAGTAGTGAGACTCAACATCCTCTATTTTGGTTTTGAGTGTCACAACCTTAACCGTTTTGGCTTATCTTTGATTCCTTGGGTTTGGGCATGGGTATTTAAGAGTAATTCTTGTCCTTTGATCCTTTCTATACTGCAGCCTCAACAAACTTTATATAGAGAGCCTTTGGGTGAGACATATAGGGTTTTGGAACTTCACCGTACATAACCTTACATTAATTATACCTTTGCAATATCGACTCTGTCTTTATATCTATAGAATATCTTGAATCGATTGCCACAATTGGATACTTGGATCTTTATGATTGCTATTTTCCCAATATTTGCAAAGCTTCTATACTTTACTTGCTCGATAATTTGTGAACTGAATTGGATCCACCAAATCCCTGAGTTCGATACTATGGAATTCTTGCTTTACCACGCCGATCCGTACACTGCGGGTTCGCTTGCTTTGATTTCAGTTTTATAAAATTAAAAATTATTTGCACGCACACTTTGAGGTGAACATACAATAGTCCCGACTCAAACAAAGAGGTGTGCTCGAGAAAGAACGTAGAGGGAAGGAGGGCAACCTACCAGTGAATTCGCCGGCAATGATGGAAGACAACGCCCACTATTGCGAGACGTTGAGCAGCTACGTTCAACATTCGTGTGCATAGTGATGGTGGTCTTCGTCTGGGAAGTTCCGGCATTGGTTAAGATGTGCTGTTGCCGAATCGAGAAGGAGAATGAGAGATTGAAGGTGAGAAGGGAAGACGAGGTTGATACCGGTGGTGCACGATAGGTTTGCAAGTACGATTCTCTTTTTGTTACGATATATTTGAGTGAGAGAAGGGGAAGAAATAATGTGGCCCGCCGAGTCATCAGAGATAGAGAAGGAGGTTGGGCCCATCGGAGAAAGAAGAATGGCCCGCTGGCCTGCCAAGAAAAAAAAGAGGGTAGGTCGGCCGCATGCCTGATGTGCCAAAGAAAAGAAGAAAGGCAGGTGGGCCGCAAGCCTTCCAAAGAAAAGGAGAAAAGGTGGCAGCTAAAGTCAAACCGGTCCGTTAGTAGTCCGGCGTCTAGAACTCCGGTAAAATTTATAGATTCGGATCGGATATTCCGGAATAAAATTTACGGATATTACAGGTCCCGACCCTTAGTCTGACAACAATTTCACCGGATCTTGCAACAAGACACATATAAAAGTAATACTCAAATAAATTTAATGCAACAATATCATAAACCGAATACAACCGAAAGACTCACAACCGAGTTCTTATAATAACAAAGTACATGCAATAATAATATAAAACTCAATCCCGCCCTATAATGTACGGGAACCCCGGCTTCCCACTCCAACCGGATCACTCGGTAGCATCCCTAACCTGCACGGCATCTACAACGACGTTTTAAAACCGTTAGCTAACATTCTATAGATTAGAATAACAATAAAGGCACAATCACACATAAGGTAAAATAAACACATAACATGCTTGCACTCAAGCTGGTTATTATCTTTCACTAAATTATTCAGTTTACTATATCAACTTATGTTGTGACACGATAATCCCCGAAACTCGCCTTTGTCCCCGTATACCAGCAAGGAATCATTTGATGCATCGCACCGTCTACATGCCTGGGCTAGTCGCAGAGAACCTCCTAGCTCTTGGGATAGTGATGTCACCACTTGGTTATAATACACTTGGTCCAATTAATATACACAACGTCGTCCTAGTCCGGTTTATTGTTATAACAACAATTAAAACACACACCACCATCACGGTCAAACTAAGACATAAAAAGCCAACGAAGTAAGTCCGGGGGACTTACCTGTCTCAAATATAAACCCAGTAACTACCGCTCTCAACTTCCAACAGGAAGACACTCGACGCTTGGCCAAACAAGTCACACGATCAATGACTAACCAAAGTGCTAGAAGTCCTCAGACTTCTAACCTCAAAGATCTCTACAAGATCATATAACCAAAGTCATGCTTGTACACCAACTCTCTAGTCTTAATAATCTTACATGATCATATAACCAGAACATGCTAGGATCAACCAGCTCCTAGTCACTAGATCCACACAAGATCTAACCACAACACTTCAGGCCTCAAGATCCTCACAAGTTCAAACCACAATACCTAAAGCCTTAGAAGAACATCAAATCCTCAAAACTCACCTAAGGGTCCACAACCACTAATTGGCATTCTCACTAGGTTATGTTAAATCCAACCTAGCACGGTACTACTACTAAACATCACTAGGATAACAAAAGGATCACTAGATCGACGGAGAGGGTACTCAGTAGAGGAAAACCGTGATCGCAGAACGAGAAGGCGCGATTGAGGAAAGGAGGAAACGGCGCGACCACGGCAAGGCGGCTACACCGGAGATAGTAGAGGCTGCACCCGCGGCGGAAGGGGCCACACTTGTGGCTCCCTACCGGGGACACCCGCAACGTCGAGGTCCGCCCATGCGGCTGGTGTGATGTGGGCACACCCGTGGCTAGGTCAAGCCGCGGGCACTGTAGAACTCCAGAAAGACAATCAAACCGTCGACTCGTCGATGTGCAACAGGCTTCCCGCTGCCTCCTGGTTGGCTAGCTCAGCCCTAGGCATCTACCACTAGATCAGATTTGTACTCCATTGTCTAGACCAAATCAACACACATGAAACACAAGGAAGGGTCAACCTTGAGTGAATCTTTCTCCGTGGATCAAGAAAAAGGGTGAAGGAAGGAAGGAAGGAAGGAAGGAAGGAAGGAGGAGGAAGAGGAGGAGGAGGAAGAAGAACAAGAAGAAGAGGACACTTACTGTTCAGCTCGGATTTGTAGTCACCAATCCACAAGAAGGAAGAACATCTCACAATTGAAGGAGGAAGAGCCATGTAATATCCATGAAGAAGATGGAGAAAGTAGGAAGAAGATGGAGAGTATAAAGGGGTCAAGGTCTAACTCGTCGATCCTATCGATGTCACTAGCTCAGCATAAAACTCCGGATAGTTCCTCCGGATACTATATCCTCCGTCTCTCAGGTAGTCTCATCGGCTCATCGTCTATGCCACTAGGTCATTGATAACGTGATTTATGACGTTAGTATAGGCATACATTTAGATAGTTTTCTCCGTTATTCATGCACGTTTTGGCACTAGTTCACGACGTTTACACTCATTTCGTGCATATTCCTAGAAAAGACGTCTACACGAGCTTTTGTCAGTGTTGTAGGTATTTCGGGTATCTTTTGGACATTAACCGATGCATTCGAGGGTCAAGCCTCATGGTGGTACACATCCGAAGCTTTGAAGGATCATAATTGGAGCAACAAAGGACACAAAGACCACTATTGGTGCAAGCATTGGAGCAACTCATGGCTGGATGACCTTAGCATGCTTCTGTTGAAGAAAATCGGACCATCAATCAGGAAAATCGGCCGATTTTCTTGAGTAGGTCGATTTTTAGGCCTTCAACAGCTTAAGCCACGTGTCCCACGATCTCTTGATCCGGCCTTGCTCTTGGTGGAGAATATAAGTGGGCCTGCAAGCTGTTGCTGAGCATCTCTCCTCTCCCACATTCTCATTCACAGCTCATGGGATTGGGATAGACTTGGGGAAGAAGAAAAACTCTCTCAAATTGAAGGAAGAAGAAGGACACCAATCTAAGAGTGATAGGGAGATTTTGAGTGATTTTGAGTGATTTTTGGAGTCTTTGATTGAAGAACTATTGCAAGGATTGTTAGGAACGTTTTGGAACTCCATTTGAAGGGTTGTAAGTCTTGCTAAAACTTAGATTCAGCTGAGATTTATTGTTTTTACTTGCTTATCTTTCATCATCCATCTATGAAAACCATGTATGCTTGTGTGATGATTTTGGATCTTGATATGCACATTATTGGCTAGTTTATTGTGATTCTGGAGTGATGGATTGATGGTTATGGCTTGGGTGATGATAGGATGGACTTATATGTTAGTTTAGGATGATATGTATGCACGAAACCTAACCCAGGAAGAAAAATCGGCCTGTTCTTCAGGTAAATCGGCCGATTTTTCCATGATCCACCCGATTTTCTTCTCTGTTGATCTTTAATTGATGAATCTGTATGTTAGGGTGTTAGGTTGTTGAAATCCTAGTGTTTATTAAGCTTAATTTAGTTTAGGATCACCTAATGCTATCAACCTAAGTAAGGGAAGAGATCTACCCGATGATTTCCGATCTTAGATACCTAAGATGATGAATTCTAGGTAGTAGTGAGCCTCACAAGCCGCTATTGGATTGAGTGTGCTAGGATTATTGCTTGAGACTTACTTTTCCGAGACTTACCCGGTAAGGAGAGGTTTGCCACTTAAGTAGTATCCGGTTTGTGTAGAATTCCCTACTTTAGCCCCTTGAGACCTACCCGGTAATAGGAGTTTGATGCGGGATTAGTAAAGTGAGAGACCTACCCGGTAATTGCTTCCATTAGTGAAACATCCTTTCCCAACACCGCAACCTTGTCCTTAGAATCTTTAGAACCTTGAGTCCAATGCCATAACCGGAAATCTTGACCTCTAGAATCCACTTTTCTCTCTTTCATCGCATATTTTTGTGCTTGTGTTACTTGTTTACCTTGCTAGTTTGAGTTGTTAGTTTGTTTTATTATCTTGCTTGATTTGTGATCTTTGCTTGATCACCACAAAAACCAACCAAAAATATCGAGATTTCCATTTCTTTGTACCTTGACCTTTTCTTAGACTAGATCCACACTATCTATGACCATTGCTTGACTTGATTTCATCTTAGTCTTTGTGTTCGACCTCGGAATACTATCCCTACTCAAACGTCCCGTACACTGTGGGTTCGCTAGGAGTTAGGAGAAATATATCGAGTTTATAAATTTAAAACCTATTGCGTATCACACACATCCTAAGCGTGACAAAGTTTTTGGCGCCGTTTCCGGGGATGTTTAGAAGATGCATACCGGAGGATGAGGTGGAGAGTGTGATCCGCCATTGTCATTCCTTGCCATGTAGAGGGCATGCTAGCTCACACAAGACATGTGCTAAGGTGTTGCAATCGGGCTTCTTTTGGCCAAGCTTGTTCAAGGATGTGCAAAACTTTGTGGTAGCTTGTGATGCTTGCCAAAGGACGGGCAACATCTCAAGGAGGAATGAAATGCCCTTGAACAACATACAAGAGGTGGAGATATTTGATGTGTGGGGTGTGGACTTCATGGGACCATTCCCTTCTTCATGTGGCAACCTCTACATCTTATTGGCGGTAGACTATGTTTCGAGATGGGTGGAGGCAATCGCCTCTCCCACTAATGATGACAAGGTGGTGGTGCGGTTCTTCAACCGAGTGATCTTTCCTAGGTTTGGAACACCAAGGGTGATCATAAGTGATGGAGGGAAGCACTTCACTAATAGGAACTTTGGAGCACTTTTGGCTAAGTATGGGGTGACTCATAAGGTGGCAACACCTTACCATCCCCAAACTAGTGGCCAAGTGGAGATCTCCAACCGGGAGATAAAAGGAATCCTTGAGAAGACGGTTTCTAGAACAAGAAAAGATTGGGCTATGAAGCTCGATGATGCTTTGTGGGCATATAGAACCGCTTTCAAGACACCAATTGGCACCACTCCTTACAAGTTAGTCTATGGCAAGTCTTGCCACCTTCCGGTAGAGATGGAGCATAGAGCATATTGGGCTATAAGGTGGTTGAATTTTGACCTCAAGGAGGCCGGTGAGAAGCGGTTGCTAGACATGAACGCCCTTGAGGAGATCCGGTTGGATGCTTATGAGAATGCCCGGATCTACAAGGAGAGGACCAAGCGTTGGCATGACAAGCGCCTCATCCCAAAGGAGTTGAATGAGGGTGACTTAGTGCTTCTCTTCAACTCGAGGCTGCGGCTTTTCCCCGGAAAGCTTAAATAAAGATGGACGGGTCCCTATGTTGTGAAGAAAGTCTTTCCTCATGGAGCGGTGGAGATAGGAGGAGATCATTGTGGTAACTTCAAGGTGAATGGGCACCGTTTGAAGAAGTATATCCCGGAAGCCCCGGTGGAAGTGATTGCTCCACTTCACCTTGAGTGACACGCTCCTGAATTTGGTCAAGCTAATGACCTTAAAGAAGCGCTTAATGGGAGGCAACCCATTGGTACATATTTTTCCCTTTTGTTTTTCTTGCTTTTGTTTGATCTTACTCTTGGTGTGTTTTGTTTTTCTTTCGTGTTTTTGGGTGCTAGATCTTATTGATTGTCATGTGTGATGAGATGTTGGAGGTCATGTGAGAACCTCATGGAATGGTTGAAGGTGCAAGATCCGAGCACATGGACAAGGAAGAAAGCACCCAGGAAAATCGGCCTGTTCATCAGCCAAATCGGCCGATTTCCTGGGCAGTGGTCCGATTTTCCCTTCTATCAAGGAAAGTGATGATCTCCAATCAAGCATGGGTGGAGCGGACGTGGAACTTGGACAGCTTGCGGTGCCAAGCGCGGGTTCCGACACCATAATGAATATCAAGAGCTCTCTACCATCCTTGATTGATCATCCACCATCATCATTCAATGTGAACCGAAATACCAAATCATCACCAATTTTACATTGTGAGGACTCTCTTTCACTTCTTTATTTAGTTTCCACATTGGGGACAATGTGTTTCTAAGTATGGGGTGGGGTTTTCATGATCACCTGCATGATTAGCATCTAGGATAGTTTAATATTGTCACATGTTTCATTATGTCTTGCATTGTACATACATATTTCGAAAAATCCAAAAAAATCAGAAAATTTTTAAAAAATTTTAGTGCTTCTAAAGCTTGGGAATGACCCTTATGATGAAATATGTCTTGTGAATTGGCTATGGATGGCCTTATGTGTTGAATAGATGAATGCATATGTGGACTTGAAGTACTTTTCTTGAATCCCATGAATGATTTGTGATCATGATGCTTGCCTAGAATGGATTGAGGATTGAAAGTCGAAATTGCATGCTAGTTCTTGCACATCATTTAGGAGTGATTAAGGCAATTCATCTTTCTCTACTTCTCATCTTGATCATGTTGTTTGAGCACCTCAATTGATGAAAAATTTCACCTCTTTTGACCCATCCGGGAATAGGAGCATGCTAGTGTGGTGAAATGTGTGAAAAGCAAGTGTAGGGTGAAGTGATTGATGAAAGAATGATGTGAATGAAGTGCTGAATTTGTTGTGAACGTGTAGACAAAAATATAGGTTTGGGGACGTTGGTTTAAATGACAAGTAACTCGGCACACTTCACATAATCGGGTGTTGGTGCCTTGCCAAAGTCAAATAAACCGATAGTCCTAACGAGCTTTGGTATGTGTGCCCGGTGTGGATGCACCTCGAAAAATAGAAAAAGCCCGAGGACGGCTAATCACCAAGTTTTCGGCTTTTGTACACCAATGCCATTGTCTCAAAAATAAGTGAAAAAGAAAAGAAAACAAAGAAAAGATGGAGAAAATTATACACTTGTTGGGAAGTTGAGCAAAGACGAAATTAAGGAGTTAGCATCACATGATCTAAAAATTCCCACCTAATCACAACGTTTCTTAGCTTCTTCTTTTCTAAATCCTTGTGACCTAAATGCATGTGTGTAAGACTTAGTGATCTAGATTGGACATACTCATGATCATCTTGACTTCTTCATTTTCACCTCTCATGCATGCTTTCTAGTTAAGTGTTCGCTCAAACGGTGTGTGCAAGCTTTAAATTTATAACCCTAGACGTAAGCTTAAAACAAGGATGCGAACTCGCAGTGTACGGGTCAATCGTAGTAAAAAGCAAGGAATTCCAAGGGTCGATCACAGGAACTTAGTGAAACAAAGTCCAATTACGGTATGCTTATGTAAATACTAACCACAAAAGGTAATCAAAACAATCAAAGATGATGTAGAAGTTAATAAAGGAAATATGCAACTCTAGGGATTAAAGCATCTAGTTGTGGTTCCAACTCAAGATCTAAAGATAAGCAGACAAAGCTGAGGTTTTTGCATAGGGAAGGTGTTACTAAAGTGGAATAGATCACCGGGTAAGTCTCACTACTCACAATCCTAAACCGTAACTCCTATTACCGGGTAAGTCTCAAGGAATTAAGATAAAGAACTATAACCTCAAACTAACACACCAAATAAGGGGATAGAATCAACCTTTACCGGGTAAGTCTCAAGCTAACTCACAAAGATGGGATGAAAGCACACTCAAACCCCAATAAAGGATAAACCTTTATTACCTACACTTATGATCTTAGGTACACAAACAAAGGAATTACCGGGTAAGTCTCATCCTAAGCTTGCATTGAACCAGGAAAGGTGTAATAAGAATAGGATTTGGCAAACTCTAACACTTAACTCTCAGTTTCGGATCAGATAAATCACCTCGGTCAGCCAAATTCCACCCCGACCGAGATTTTCATCGACTGAACGGGATGCTTAGGGTTAAGGTTAAAGACTCGAACTTTCAGGGTCCTATTGTGATTAAGATCATTCTATCATTGTTTTTACCACAACCTTCAGCCAATCACCCTAGAATCACACAAGGAAATTAGCCACTCATCATCATGAAAGCAATGATCAAATGTATGGGAAGAAGGTGAATATTTGAACAAGAAGAATTTAATGAAAAGACTTCAATAACTGAATCAAATATCACAACAAAAGCGTTCCTTGGATATAAATCCAACAAAGGAAGACAACAAGGAAGGGATTCTAAGATAATCTTACTAAACCCTTCAAAAGCTATAAAAGCTACAATTTTCCTTCTTCAACCTTCAAAAAGGTTCTTCAAATCTCCAAACTGGAGTATGGCTGCTGCGTGCTATCGGTGTAAGCGGGATATGCAGGATCTCCAACTGTATGTGGATCGTCTAAGCACCCCTCGGATTTGTGGAAAATCCAACCCTTTTTATAGGAAAATAACTCTCCAAAGATAATATATCATAGAAAGATCTTATCCTATAAATATAGGTAAAATATAGGATCTGAATTATCTTCTTCCTTCCAGGAGCAAAGCCCAAAAATATAAGATATCTTTACAAAGATAAAAGATCTCAGCCAAGAATAAAATATTCTCGCCGCATCCCAGGTGTTCGCCTCGGTCGAGTCGGCTCCCTGGATCACCTCGGTCGAGGTGAATCTGTGGTCAACCGAGGTGAGTCACAACTGAATGTGAAATCTCTCAAATCTGGTCCAAAGTGAATCCTAAATCCATGGCTATGCTTCCTGGATGGTTCCTTATGTTCCTGGATGTAGCTCCAATGACTCCATAGCTCCTTTTGCTCCTTTTTGATGCAAAACGTGCCATTTTACCTACGATTACAACAAAACTAGGTGTAGACCTCGATTCCCGCAAAGGTAGATGAAATGGTAATATAATCACATATTATACATACAAACATGCAGATTATTGAAGATAAAACGTCCAAACAAACCCCAAAATATCGACTATAATTCATGCTATCAAAATACCCCATACTTAGCCCTTGCTTGTCCCCAAGCAAGTTCCGTATATAGAAGACAAGATAGAATGGATTAATAGTCAAGAAAATCAATGAAAAGTCTTTCAAAACATTTTTAAGAGAATACTTCATGGGATCTAAGATCAAAATATGTTCAAAACATTTTATAAATATAAGAAAGTTGTTCATCTTTGCATAAAATCATAGAATGCATAATAAGTCATAATTATCGAAATTAATCATGCATAATCCAGTTTAAACCGCTAAGTCAATCAACAAGCTCGAGGTCTCAAAGGCTTCCCAAAAGAAAGGTCAAGAAACGTGTAGGGTAGGGATGTATGTAAGGTAATGTGGTGCTAGAATCCGGGAAAAGGATGTACTTCACTTTCACTTTGACTTTCAACATCTTCCACCAATAAGCTTTGCTTATTTCACACTTTTTTTCTTTTTACTTTACTTTTTGGGATGCATGGACAGAGGTGCACAATAACCGAAGCCTAGGAAATCAGCAATCATCAATTTCTTGAGATGCATCAAACCCTTGATGCACATACCATGACCCGTTAGGAATATCGCTCAATCCGACTTTGGCAAGACACAAACACCCGGCTATGTGAATGGTGCCGAGTTACTCATCTTCATGATTGACTTCCCCAAACCTATTATTACTTTCTAACACTTTCACTTCCAGCCAACTTCTCAATTTTAACTTCACTTGCTTTCACCACTTCGCTTGCTTCCAAATTCCTGGATAGGTAAAGGGAGGCAAAATGTATATGAGGGGCTAAGCATGATCAAGAAGAAGAAGAGAGAAGAATGAATTTCCTTGGTCTTTCCAGGAAGAAAGTGAGAGAACTTATCTTGCGGTGTCAACCTTCAAATTCAACATAATTTAGACAAAAACAAAGTATTAAACATGCCAATAATTTCAAACAAAGCATTTAGCAACTTAAACATATTATAAAACCTTTCAAACACATAAAGAATTTTAAAACCAGTCAGTAAACAAGATCTTCACTGAGATCATATCCAGATAAGAAGCACAAAAATCGTTTCGAATACTCTTAGTTAAACCACCTCGGTCGAGGTGTTCTTAGGTCAACCGAGGTTAAACACCTCGTTCGGTCAGAACTACCCCGGTCGAGGTCAAAATTTTTTTTTTAAAGCCAGTTTTCTTTCAGTTTTGACGTTTTTCTCAATCAAATAACCTTTAAGTATGCATGTAGTCCCAGATAAACACATAGATGCAAAAGTGAAGCATAAATATAGATAAATGTCCGGTCAAATAAAGTCATACATCACATAAGTGTCAAATACATCAAATAAACACCCCATACTTAGGACACACTGTCCTAGTGGGTCAAAATAAGTCTAAGGAATAAAATACTCACCGGATAATAAGCTGAACTACATAAAAATAAGAAAGAAAATCCTGCAGCTCTCAATAATTCTGATCCGGTGGTAGTGGTGGTCGCACATATGGATACTAGGATGGGTCAAATGGATAACCCATAGCCTGCTGAAACTGGATCTCCATCATCCTGCGCTGATAATGCTGTCCCTCGAGCATCTGATGAGTCTAGCTGTCAATCTATCGGTGTTGGGCAGCAAATCTCTCATGCATGTCCACAGTGAGGGCAACATACGATTCTATCATCTGATCCATCAGATCATCGATCCGACGGTGAGCCTCTGGATCTCTGTGTCGACGTGCTCTACGCCTAGCAGGTCTCAACGGTGATGCAGCAAGTGCACGCTCAGCCTCAGTGTCATCGTCCAGATCTATGACCGGCGCACTGGGTCCAGCAGTATCCGTCCTTGTATCCATCGGGACTCCACCTTCTCTCTCATCAATTGTCTCCTCATCATCTGCCTCCTCCTCAGCTGGGGCAGCTGCTGTCTCTCTGTAATCCTCCATCAGTGGAGCCCAAGCAGTCTGCCAATAATGAGGGTCAAAAATAGTAAACTGGGCAGACCACCTGATCCCCTGTGGTGCAGTCAGCTCCCACGGCATAGCCACGTACGGTGTAGTCAGACCTCGGAGAACCAGAATCCGCCGAGTGATCATCTCCTGCAGCCCAAGCGGCTTGGCAGCCGCCACCATCGTGCAAGCACTGAGATCCATGTCCTGATAACTGGCTATGTGGGTGAAAATCCCTCCGCAGCAGATGTCTCCCTTCGCCTTGGCCTTGATCCTGTGCAGATCCTCTGCCAGCATCAAGCCAAAGTCCGGGATACCTCCAGTAACCATGCAGTACAAACTGAAAAGCTCTCCCTGTCGGATCTTCAGGGGCTCTTTGTACGCGCTAGAAGTGTCTCACTAAAGATCCGGTGGGATAACCTAAAGGCTAAATGGAAGATGACCTTCTCCCTGGAATCTCCAGGGCGCCATCTGTCTGCGTGCTCAACCACGTGAGCAATCTGTCCCCAAAACTCCCTAGCTACTGATCGGGACGGGAAGTCAACGGTAGTGGGCTCAGGAAAGCCAAAAATATCTCTCCAGTACTCTAGTGGCACTATGAAGTTCCGGTTCATCAACCGGTACTTCATAGATCTCTCTGTGGGGAGGTAGGTGAAGGAGCTAACGAACTCTAAGGTGGGCTCCAAATAGGCCGGGGCTCGGATCTCAGTAAACTGATCCAGCCCTACTGTAGAAATCATCCTCCTAAGGTCTCGGTCTACCTGGAGGCAATCAAAAGCAGACACGTCCAGGAAGCGTGGTGCAATCACTGGACGGCCAGAAATACGCTCATAATCCACCCGGTGTCGCTCATGGATCACCGGGCGGTAAGGTCGGGAAGAAGAGGAAGAAAGGAAGGTGAGGATCTATCCCTAAGGACAAGGCGTCGGTCAGAACTCATTTTTAATTCAGTCACTGTCAGGTCACCTCGGTCAACTGACAACACTCAAGAATCACCTCGGCCGAGGCACAACTCGACTGGACCGAGGCGGAAAACTGGGTTCTAATTCCTTCTGAAAATTCAGTTCTTTTCCCCCAAAATCACTACAATTGCTTCCTATGGGGTACTTAAGCCTTTCCTCAGCAAATGCAAGGGCAACCAAAGCCCAAATCGAAGCGAAAAAGCGAGGTAGGGTTTCGGTTCTATTTTTACCTCGTTCGACCGAATTGGTTTGATTCTCTTGCAGATCGATGTTGCACTGGGATCCTCTGAGTCTCAATCGCAGTTTGGAGACAGAAATCGTCGAAAACGAGCGAGAATCGGAGAAACGAGGTGAAACTGTCGCCGCGGTCGAGGGAGAAGAGTAAAGTAAGGAGAGTGAATTCTTCGCCCCTTTTATACTCTTTTTTGGAACTGCTGTCACCTCGGTCGAGATAGTCTCGACTGGACCGAGGTGGTACGGACCGAGGTGGTTGTTCAGAAACCCTAGTCGCCTCGGTTGCTCAAGAATCACCTCGGTCGAGGTGCTCTGAAGGCAACCGAGATGCCTCAGTCAAACTTCATCTTCTCAAATTCTCGATCTTCTGTCCTTCTAGTTATGCTCCTTCCTTAGATGTCTCCAGTTATCTGTCTAGAACGCCAAAAACAAAACAAAGCAAAGCAAAAGCAAAAACTATCTAAGCTAGACTAGAAAAAGGGAAAGAAAGCAATACCTTGGGTTGCCTCCCAAGAAGCGCTTGGTTTAAGGTCGTTAGCTGGACCATGATTCGTCTCAAACGAGGTATATTAGTGCAACCTCCTCAACCGGAACTTCCGGTTTGTACTTCTTAAGTTTATGACCGTTGAACTTGAAGCTTCCGCTAGTTTTACCCCATATCTCAACTGCACCATGAGGAAAAACATGTTTCACAACATAAGGTCCGGTCCATCTGGATTTTAACTTACTTGGAAAGAGGCGGAGGTGGGAGTTGAAGAGTAGAACTAAGTCTCCCTTGTTAAGCTCCTTTGGGACGATACGCTTGTCATGCCATCTCTTCGTCCTTTCCTTATAGATTTTGGCATTCTCATAAGCGTTCAAACGCAGCTCCTCCAACTCGTTGATCTCCAATAGCCGCTTCTCGCCGGCCTCCTTAATGTCGAAGTTCAACCATTTGATCGCCCAATATGCTTTGTGTTCTAATTCAACGGGCAAATGGCAAGACTTCCCATACACCAAATTATAAGGGGTCGTGCCTATGGGAGTCTTAAATGCGGTCCTGTATGCCCAAAGAGCATCGTCCAATTTCATGGACCAATCCTTCCTCGTCCTAGAGACGGTCTTCTCCAGAATTGCCTTGATTTCTCTATTCGAGATCTCGACCTGTCCACTAGTGATGTGATCCCCACCGGGGAAGAAATCATCGTCATCAAGCCGGAACCAATCGTTTTGCCACCAACCGTCCAAGTCAAAACTCAACCGGCACCTATTGAAATCAATACTTATGTGTTGGAGATCATGCCTAAAATTGAGCCAAAACTTATTGAAATGAAACCGAAAATGCTTGCACCGAGCATGCCAAATGGAAGCCAATTTTCACTCTCTCCGGCTAAGCTGTCAGGTTTGCGCACTCTCAGTAAAACGACTATAACTGAGACAATTCTTGGAACTAAAATACCCATGAGTACTACTTTAAAAGGTATTTTCAATATCTACAACTTTCTAGTTTACACAAAGTCGAGATTCCAAGAGGAAGAGGGTGAAAATGATCCTACATTGCAGCAACTACGGTACTTGTATGGATTGTTGGGCAAGATCATGCATGGAGGCATGAAAGATGGTTATACAAACATATGCACGTCCACCCAATACATATTTTATGCAGCATATCATCCTCATATTATTCATATATTATGCATGAATTTATGTATTAATTATGTGAAAGTTGGTGGAGAAAAGTAGGTGGAAAAGTAGGTGAGAAAGTAGGTGGTTGAAAGTCCCTATGTTTGCTCTTTGTTTAATGTCACAACTCTTGAACTTGTAAGCCTTTAATGTTGGGAGTAGGTGCTGAATTTTCAGCCTATATAAGGCCTCTCCCACAAACGTTTTTAGAGGAGAAATAGAAAGTTGAGTTGTCAATCAAAAGTTGTGTTTTCACTTTGAGAAAAACAAAACCCGAATTCTAGGTGAGATGCTTAGTTTTCAAACATCTAGGTGAGATGCTTAGGTGGTTCTAAGGTGAGAGGCCGAGGAACGAAGGTTCGAACCCCAAAGTGAGATTCCGAGGGTAGTTCGTTCGAGTTGAGGGATTCCCAAAGTGAGAGGCCGAGGGAATTTGCTCTTCATATCCAAAAACACAAAATCCAAAAAAAGGAGTTCCATTTCACCGATTCCAATCCGAGTGTGAACTTGTGCCGGTGGATCCTCGTGTTCGAATCGAGTTCGATCACATCAAGTGGTATCAGAGCCCAACGGTGCGAGTTCCTCAAGCTTTCGGGGATGACGATCATCAACGACAATGCAAACGGTGGTAATCGAAACAACCAACGTTTGGATAGGCTTGAAGCCCAACTAGCTGAGATATTGAGAAGGTTTCCTCTCCTTACCTTGAACTCTC
Organism: Fagopyrum homotropicum; assembly: GCA_033239125.1. NCBI lineage: Eukaryota > Viridiplantae > Streptophyta > Magnoliopsida > Caryophyllales > Polygonaceae > Fagopyrum > Fagopyrum homotropicum. The sequence goes on along the minus strand of BSWB01000007.1, from coordinate 49,696,808 downwards.
ATGACAAAATCCAAGGAGGTAGCAACCATGCAAACCGGAATGAACGAAGCAACAACCATCGAGAACAAAATCTGAATAGTCGTGCCCTTGGGTCCCCGGATCGTATTCAAGCATCTCAACATGACGGCGACGAAGTCGCGAGAAGTAGTTACCATGGTAATAAATCCGATAATCAATTTCCCAATGATGGCATGACGGATTCGAGGACGAATCCTTTTCAAGGGAAAGGGGATGATGTGATCCCCACCGGGGAAGAAATCATCGTCATCAAGCCGGAACCAATCGTTTTGCCACCAACCGTCCAAGTCAAAACTCAACCGGCACCTATCGAAATCAATACTTATGTGTTGGAGATCATGCCTAAAATTGAGCCAAAACTTATTGAAATGAAACCGAAAATGCTTGCACCGAGCATGCCAAATGGAAGCCAATTTTCACTCTCTCCGGCTAAGCTGTCAGGTTTGCGCACTCTCAGTAAAACGACTATAACTGAGACAATTCTTGGAACTAAAATACCCATGAGTACTACTTTGAAAGGTATTTTCAATATCTACAACTTTCTAGTTTACACAAAGTCGAGATTCCAAGAGGAAGAGGGTGAAAATGATCCTACATTGCAGCAACTACGGTACTTGTATGGATTGTTGGGCAAGATCATGCATGGAGGCATGAAAGATGGTTATACAAACATATGCACGTCCACCCAATACATATTTTATGCAGCATATCATCCTCATATTATTCATATATTATGCATGAATTTATGTATTAATTATGTGAAAGTTGGTGGAGAAAAGTAGGTGGAAAAGTAGGTGAGAAAGTAGGTGGTTGAAAGTCCCTATGTTTGCTCTTTGTTTAATGTCACAACTCTTGAACTTGTAAGCCTTTAATGTTGGGAGTAGGTGCTGAATTTTCAGCCTATATAAGGCCTCTCCCACAAACGTTTTTAGAGGAGAAATAGAAAGTTGAGTTGTCAATCAAAAGTTGTGTTTTCACTTTGAGAAAAACAAAACCCGAATTCTAGGTGAGATGCTTAGTTTTCAAACATCTAGGTGAGATGCTTAGGTGGTTCTAAGGTGAGAGGCCGAGGAACGAAGGTTCGAACCCCAAAGTGAGATTCCGAGGGTAGTTCGTTCGAGTTGAGGGATTCCCAAAGTGAGAGGCCGAGGGAATTTGCTCTTCATATCCAAAAATACAAAATCCAAAAAAAGGAGTTCCATTTCACCGATTCCAATCCGAGTGTGAACTTGTGCCGGTGGATCCTCGTGTTCGAATCGAGTTCGATCACATCAACTAGTTTGAGGGTGATAAGGGATTGATATCTTGTGGGTTACCCCATACTTCGATAGAAGTGCCTTGAACTTCCGGTTGATGAAATGCGTTCCTCCATCGCTGATGATGATGCGTGGAGTTCCAAAACGTGGAAAGATAGTCCTGTTTAGGAACTTCACAACCACCTTGGCGTCATTAGTGGGAGAAGCAATGGCTTCAACCCATCTAGAGACGTAATCAACTGCAAGAAGAATATAGAGGTTTCCTCCGGAGGATGGGAAAGGTCCCATGAAGTCAATCCCCCATACATCAAAGATTTCCACCTTTTGAATGTTGTTAAGTGGCATCTCGTTCCTCCTTGATAAATTTCCTGTTCTTTGGCATGCATCACAAGAGACAACAAACGATTGTACATCCTTAAATAATGTAGGCCAAAAGAAACCGAAACGCAATACCTTAGCGCATGTTTTATCGGTGCTAGCATGTCCTCCACAAGGAAGTGAGTGGCAATGCCGTATAACGCTATTAACTTCATCTTCCGGAATGCATCTTCGAAGCATCCCATCCGGCCCGCGCTTGAATAGCAGCGGCTCGTCCCAGTAGTAATGTCGTACTTCTTTGAAAAATCTCTTCTTTTGAGAGTACGTCAATCCGGGCAGTATTTCCTGGCAAACAAGATAATTTACAATATCAGCATACCAAGGTCCTTTATTATCAGAAAGTTGGTGGATAGAATGTTCCACCAACTGAGGATGAATGTCAAAAAAGGGAGTAAGAAGTTTGTTATTATCAGCAGTCTCAGTTGACATCATCTCGCCTTCGACCTCGGTCGAGGTGCAGAGGCGTTGACCGAGATGTTCTTCAGTCGCCTCGCTCAGTCCAGAAAGTGCCTCGGTCAAGGTACTGTAACTGGGACCGAAACTGGAGATCTTCGTCTCCTGGATTAGCTTCTCAGTTTTAGCTCGTGGATCCTCTTCCAGTGCTTTTAAGCTCCGTATATCTGCATCGTAAGAAGCATCTATACCTTCCTCCATTAAACTGAAGCTAATAACTCTTTCGAGTGGATCGTTAATAAGGATAGAGCTCACCAATTCTCTTGATTCTTCTTCATCGTAGATGTTGAAGATATCATCAGTTATCTGCTCCCTTTTCATGGCTGCAAGTAATGCAAACTCCACCTCATCGCCGCCGATGTTGAATTTCAACTTGGCGTTCTTGCAATCCACGTTGCAACCCGAAGTTGCTAGAAATGGCCTGCCGAGAATAATAGGAACAGGATAATCTGCGGGAATGTTAAGTACAACAAAATCTATTGGTAAATAAAAGTTACCTAACTTGACCGGAACGTCCTCCAAGATGCCCACGGGATGGGTGATGGAGCGACCCGCCATATATAGTCGAATCTTGACCGGCTTGGGTTCTCCAAGCCCGATCTTCACACATAGCTCCAGCGGGATGATGCTCACGCTGGCTCCTAGATCACAAAGGGCTTCACAAGTAACATCCCCAACTTGAATGGGAACGCAAAACGAGCCCGGATCTCTCAATTTAGGTGGCATCTTTTCCTTCATGATTTGAATGAGCTCCGAGGATTTAGATGTCATCCTAACTTCACCAAAGTCTTCCAGTTTCCTCTTCCTTGATAGGATCTCCTTTAAGAACTTCCCATAGGCGGGCATTTCTAGAATAGCATCAAGGAAAGGAATGTTAATATGCAGCTTATTCATCAAGTCAAGGAACTTACCAAAGTGCTTGTCTAGATGTGCTCTGGCCCTTGACTGGGGGAATGGAAGTGGTGGTTTGTATGCAGGAGGTGGAACATAAACTTCAGTTTTCCCCTCCGCTTTATGTGGCTCCACCTCGGTTGGCATCTCGGTCGAAGTGTTCTTCGACTGCATCTGGACCGAGGTGGTCTTCGTCGGTACTGGCACCGACCGAGGCACTAGATCTGCAGTTTTCAGTCCACTCCTCGTAGTTATGGCCAAGATCTGGCCCTTAGGGTTGCTTTCCGTCCTTGCTGGAAGCTTCCCTGGATCTCTTGGCGCTTCATTCACCCTACTTGCGAGTTGTTGTTCAAAGGCTTTTTGGGCCTTCGAAAATGAAGTCATAGAAGTCTCCATAGCGTTGAGCTTGATCAAGATAGCCTCCAGAATTGCGTCTTTCTTTTCCGGCTGAGACGAACTTGATCCTTGCCCCTGGCTTTTTAATGGAGTAGAAGAAGAAGGGGAAGAGAGGAAAGGGTTAGAGGAATCGTTAGAGTTGGAGTTTGAATGATTGTTACCAAAATTTTGGTTGTTTGTCCTCCAATTGTTGCTATTGGATCCTCTATTGTTGTTGTTGTAATTGTTGTTCCGGGAACCGTTGTTGTTACGGTATCCGTTGTTGTTGTTCCTTTGCCCTTGCTCTTCCTTCTTGGTTTGAGCAACCAAGAGTTCCTTCAATTGCTTCATGTCATTCTTCAAAGACGTGAGTTGATTGTTGTTGGGCTGAGTTTCTTGGAAGTTAACTCTTTTAACTCCACCTTCAGCTCCTTGGTGAGTGTACTTCTCCATATGCAAGGCTTGCTTCTCGATGAAGTCCCAAGCCTCGTCAATCGCCATGTCCATGAAGGTACCGGCGGAGAGTAGTTGGAGATTGAACTGGGTGCTTCCGTCCAGTCCCTTGAAATAAATCTCTAATAACTCTAACTTTGGAATCCCATGATGTGGGCAATCCAAAAGGATGTCCTTGAACCACTCCCATGATTTGGACAAGCTCTCCTTGTCCTTCATAATGAAAGTGTTGATCTTCCCTCTCATTTCTGCGGTCTTTGAAGGGGGAAAGAATTTGGTCAAGAACTCCGTTGTCATCTCCTCCCATGTGCTGATTTTTCCTGGAGGAAGAGATTGATACCAAGTAAGAGCTCTATCTTTTAAAGAAAAGTAAAAAGGTCTTAGCTTGTAGTTGTTATTTTCAATCCTCGGAGGTCTCAAGGTCTCCATCAAGATCTCATAGTTTTGAAGATGTTGATGTGGTGATTCCTTCTCTAGCCCTCCGAACTGGCATTGGCGAATCATGGATAGAACTTGCGGTTGAAGTTCATAGTCATGGTCCGCTGGATCTCCTAGGTTAACTCCTGGACGCCTCAGTTGTTGATTTGGGTCCATCCTTTGACCTAGGGTTTGTGGGATTCCTGCAAGAAGAACGTTTCGGACTGGCATCCGAGGTGGAAGTACCTCGGCCGGGGCGTCAGGTATTGGGACCTGCCTCGGTCGAGGGTCAGCAACTGGATCCTGCATCGGTCGAGGATCTGGGACTGGATCTTCCCTCGGTCGAAGTAGAATTAGGTCTCGTATGGCTGCCATATCTGCTTCGATTGCTTCAGTCCTGGTACGAGTTTCTTCCTTCTCTCGCCTTAGTTCTTCCCTGCTGAGGCGTAGCAGCTCTAGCGCCTCTTTCAACTCGGCATCAAGATCGCGATTGTCTTGGTGGGCCATCTTCGCTTCTCTTAAGCGTCGCTTGTATGTCTTTTCTGGTTCGGGATCGTAAGGAACGATTTCCTTCCCAGTGCGGGTTCTTCGCATAAACCTAAGAAAGAACCTGCAAAAGTCACTCAAGTAGAGTGGTTAGAAGACACCGGGGCAAGTGCCCCAAGAGCAAACGGTAACCGGCTCGGTCTAGACCAAGTCCCCGGCAACGGCGCCAAAAACTTGTTCGCTCCAAACGGTGTGTGCAAGCTTTAAATTTATAACCCTAGACGTAAGCTTAAAACAAGGATGCGAAACTGCAGTGTACGGGTCAATCGTAGTAAAAAGCAAGGAATTTCAGGGGTCGATCACAGGGACTTAGTGAAACAAAGTCCAATTGCGGTATGCTTATGTAAATACTAACCACAAAAGGTAATCAAAACAATCAAAGATGATGTAGAAGTTAATAAAGGAAATATGCAACTCTAGGGATTAAAGCATCTAGTTGTGGTTCCAACTCAAGATCTAAAGATAAGCGGACAAAGCTGAGGTTTTTGCATAGGGAAGGTGTTACTAAAGTGGAATAGATCACTGGGTAAGTCTCACTACTCACAATCCTAAACCGTAACTCCTATTACCGGGTAAGTCTCAAGGAATTAAGATAAAGAACTATAACCTCAAACTAACACACCATCTAAGGGGATAGAATCAACCTTTACCGGGTAAGTCTCAGGCTAACTCACAAAGATGGGATGAAAGCACACTCAAACCCCAATAAAGGATAAACCTTTATTACCTACACTTATGATCTTAGGTACACAAACAAAGGAATTACCGGGTAAGTCTCATCCTAAGCTTGCATTGAACCAGGAAAGGTGTAATAAGAATAGGATTTGGCAAACTCTAACACTTAACTCTCAGTTTCAGATCAGATAAGTCACCTCGGTCAGCCAAATTCCACCCCGACCGAGATTTTCATCGACTGAACGGGATGCTTAGGGTTAAGGTTAAAGACTCGAACTTTCAGGGTCCTACTGTGATTAAGATCATTCTATCATTGTTTTTACCACAACCTTCAGCCAATCACCCTAGAATCATACAAGGAAATTAGCCACTCATCATCATGAAAGCAATGATCAAATGTATGGGAAGAAGGTGAATATTTGAACAAGAAGAATTTAATGAAAAGACTTCAATAACTGAATCAAATATCACAACAAAAGCGTTCCTTGGATATAAATCCAACAAAGGAAGACAACAAGGAAGGGATTCTAAGATAATCTTACTAAACCCTTCAAAAGCTATAAAAGCTATAATCTTCCTTCTTCAACCTTCAAAAAGGTTCTTCAAATCTCCCAACTGGAGTATGGTTGCTGCGTGCTATCGGTGTAAGCGGGATATGCAGGATCTCCAACTGTATGCTGATTGTCTAAGCACCCATCGGATTTGTGGAAAATCCAACCCTTTTTATAGGAAAATAACTCTCCAAAGATAATATATCTTAGAAAGATCTTATCCCATAAATATAGGTAAAATATAGGATCTGAATTATCTTCTTCCTTCCAGGAGCCAAGCCCAAAAATATAAGATCTCTTTCCAAAGATAAAAGATCTCAGCCAAGAATAAAATATTCTTGCCGCGTCCCAGGTGTTCGCCTCGGTCGAGTCGGCTCCCCTGGATCACCTCGGTCGAGGTGAATCTGTGGTCAACCGAGGTGAGTCACAACTGAATGTGAAATCTCTCAAATCTGGTCCAAAGTGAATCCTAAATCCATGGCTATGCTTCCTGGATGGTTCCTTGTGTTCCTGGATGTAGCTCCAATGACTCCATAGCTCCTTTTGCTCCTTTTTGATGCAAAACGTGCCATTTTACCTACGATTACAACAAAACTAGGTGCAGACCTCGATTCCCGCAAAGGTAGATGAAATGGTAATATAATCACATATTATACATACAAACATGCAGATTATTGAAGATAAAACGTTCAAACAAACCCCAAAATATCGACTATAATTCATGCTATCATTAAGTATAATTGTCTTTCCATGCCTTCATTCATTTGATGCATGATTGCCTATCCATTGCTATGAAACACGACTATGAAGGTGATCCAATGTTAGAAGCACAATTCCAAAAAGATTTTGTTGTTTTCTGCATGCATAAATCACGTCATCTCTTAGTCTATAGTTGGATCTTGCTCGGGGACGAGCAAATCTTAAGTATGGGGTATTTTGATAACGTGATTTATGATGTTAGTATAGGCATACATTTAGATAGTTTTCTCCGTTATTCATGCACGTTTTGGCACTAGTTCACGACGTTTACACTCATTTCGTGCATATTTCTAGAAAAGACGTCTACACGAGCTTTTGTCGGTGTTGTAGGTATTTCGGGGATCTTTTGGACATTAACCGATGCATTCAAGGGTCAAGCCTCATGGTGGTACACATCCGAAGCTTTGAAGGATCATAATTGGAGCAACAAAGGACACAAAGACCACTATTGGTGCAAGCATTGGAGCAACTCATGGCTGGACGACCATAGTATGCTTCTGTTGAAGAAAATCGGACCATCACTCAGGAAAATCGGCCGATTTTCCTGAGTAGGTCGATTTTTAGGCCTTCAACAGCTTAAGCCACGTTTCCCACGATCTCTTGATCCGGCCTTGCTCTTGGTGGAGAATATAAGTGGGCCTGCAAGCTGTTGCTGAGCATCTCTCCTCTCCCACATTCTCATTCACAGCTCATGGGATTGGGGTAGACTTGGGGAAGAAGAAAAACTCTCTCAAATTGAAGGAAGAAGAAGGACACCAATCTAAGAGTGATAGGGAGATTTTGAGTGATTTTTGGAGTCTTTAATTGAAGAACTATTGCAAGGATTGTTAGGAACGTTTTTGAACTCCATTTGAAGGGTTGTAAGTCTTGCTAAAACTTAGATTCAGCTGAGATTTATTGTTTTTACGTGCTTATCTTTCATCATCCATCAATGAAAACCATGTATGCTTGTGTGATGATTTTGGATCTTGATATGCACATTATTGGCTAGTTTATTGTGATTCTGGTGTGATGGATTGATGGTTGTGGCTTGGGTGATGATAGGATGGACTTATATGTTAGTTTAGGATGATTTGTATGCACGAAACCTAACCCAGGAAGAAAAATCGGCATGTTCTTCAGGTAAATCGGCCGATTTTTCCATGATCCACCCGATTTTCTTCTCTGTTAATCTTTAATTGATGAATCTGTATGTTAGGGTGTTAGGTTGTTGAAATCCTAGTGTTTATTAAGCTTAATTTAGTTTAGGATCACCTAATGCTATCAACCTAAGTAAGGGAAGAGATCTACCCGATGATTTCCGATCTTAGATACCTAAGATGATGAATTCTAGGTAGTAGTGAGCCTCACAAGCCGCTATTGGATTGAGTGTGCTAGGATTATTGCTTGAGACTTACTTTTTCGAGACTTACCCGGTAAGGAGAGGTTTGCCACTTAAGTAGTGTCCGGTTTGTGTAGAATTCCCTACTTTAGCCCCTTGAGACCTACCCGGTAATAGGAGTTTGATGCGGGATTAGTGAAGTGAGAGACCTACCCGGTAATTGCTTCCATTAGTGAAACACCCTTTCCCAACACCGCAGCCTTGTCCTTAGAATCTTTAGAACCTTGAGTTCAATGCCATAACCGGAAATCTTGACCTCTAGAATCCACTTTTCTCTCTTTCATCGCATATTTTTGTGCTTGTGTTATTTGTTTACCTTGCTAGTTTGAGTTGTTAGTTTGTTTTATTATCTTGCTTGATTTGTGATCTTTGCTTGATCACCACAAAAACCAACCAAAAATATCGAGATTTCCATTTCTTTGTTCCTTGACCTTTTCTTAGACTAGATCCACACTATCTATGACCATTGCTTGACTTGATTTCACCTTAGTCTTTGTGTTCGACCTCGGAATACTATCCCTACTACAAACGTCCCGTACACTGCGGGTTCGCTAGGAGTTAGGAGAAATATATTGAGTTTATAAATTTAAAACCTATTGCGTATCACACACATCCTGAGCGTGATAGTCAATTCAATAATAAAATATGAAAGGGAGAAAAGGTATTACCTTGAAATCTCAATAATAAACTCAAAACAAAAGTCAATCAAACACAATAATTGCAAACTGCGTTCAATGGATGTAAAATAGAGTAAGAATCTCTCACGAATCTCAAGGAACAAAGAAGAACGGGATGTCAATCCGCCTTCGAGATGAAACCCTAAGATCTTCTCCGAGTACGTAATCTTCAAATGCGTACTACTCCAAATCTTCCCTTCATGCAATAATATCTCCTCTAAATCTCCCTCTAGTCTTCAGGTCTCCCCGTCTGAGGTCTCTAAGAGTCTCTAACAGTCTCACGTCTGTCACCGTCCGCCCTTCAGTGTTGAAGGCTACCGAACATTTATAGGGATAAATCTAGGGTTTAAAGGTAAAACCCTAAATATTTGGGCTGAAAAGAAGTCGAGCCCGCTGGTATCAGAAAATACTCTAGGCCGCGTCAAACGGTATTAGAGAATACTTTGACGCGTCAGACAGTATCAGAAGATACTTTGATGCGTCCTAACTTCCTTTTATGCTCCTTTTTTCCCGCTTCAAGGCTTGATCCATAAATATGCCATTTCGCTCCATAATTCGCCAAACTACCTATAAATGCAATAAAACTCTATATAGACCTCTATTTTCGCAAAGTATGTGAATATAACCATAATTGTTATGAAAGTATGTCTATGCATGCAAAATAAAGAAAAAATCTATATAAATACATGTCTAAATATAGGTCATAATTCATGTCATCAAATTTCAACAACTATTGGAGATCAAATAAAAAAATCCCGGTAACCCTTATTCTAACGCTCAAAATGCTCTAACTCCCCCATCTTTTTCTTCTATTCCATTGAAGAGTCAAGAGCCGTCATCAAGCTCATCCCAGCAACCTAAGGAGAAGACGGATGCTGTGTTGGAAGCTATCATGACCAAGCTCAATGCTATGGAGAATTCTATGAACACATTTTCGAAGGCACAAAAAGCCTTAGAACATCAAGTTTTCAACAAAGCTAATGAAGCACCAAGAGATCCTGGTAAACTCCCAGGAAGGACGGAGAACAACCCAAAGGGGAAGGTCATGACAATCACTACATGAAGTGGATTGAAGACAACTGATCCACTACCTCGGTCGGAACACGACCAGATGAAGAACACCTCGGTCGAGGTGCCAACCAAGATGGAGCCCCAGAAAGCGAAAGACAAGTCTGATGTTTATGTTCCAACACCAGCCTGCAAACCTCCACTCCCGTTCCCTCAGTCTAGGGCACGTGCACATGTAGACAAACACTTTGGTAAGTTTCTTAACCTTATGAATAAGATGCATATTAACATCCCTTTCATTGATGCTATCCTAGGGATGCCCGCCTATGGAGGATCTGAAAGAGATCTTGTCAAGAAAGAGAAAGCTCGAAGACTTTGGAGAAGTGCGGATGACCTCTAGATCTTCAGAGCTCATTCAAATCATGAAGGAGAACAGTCAGCCTAAGTTGAGAGATCCCGATTCATTTGCATTCTCATCGAATTTGGGGATTTGACTTATGATGCACTTTGTGATTTAGGAGCTAGTGTGAGCATCATTCCTCTAGCACTTTGTGGGAAGGTCGGTCTTGGAGATCCCAAGCCCGTAAAGATGACTTTATACATGGCGGATCGTTCCATCACTCGTCCTATTGGAATCCTAGAAGACGTTCCCGTCAAGATAGGTAATTTCTGTATACCTATAGATTTTGTTATGTTGGAGAATCCTGCAGATTATCCTATTCTCATCATTCTTGGAAGACCATTTCTTGCAACATCGGGTTACAACGTTGATTGTAAGAACGCCAAGTTGTCATTCAATATTGGTGAAGATCATGTGGAGTTTTCACTCTTAACTACGATGAAAGGAGAACCCTTGGAAGATGATATCTTCAACATCTATGATGAAGAAGATTCTTGAGAATTGGTGAGCTCTATCCTAGTTAAAGATCATTTTGAGAAAGTTTTGAGTTTTAGTATGATGGAGGAAGGTGTAGATGTTTTGTGTGATGCAGATGTATGAAGCTTGGAAGCATTGGAAGCGGATCCAGGAGCTGGATTCGACAAACTCATTCAGGAGACGAAAAACACCATAGGTTTCGGTCACCTTTCCGGTACCTCAACCAAAATGGTTTCCGGAGCGAGCGAGGTGACCTTCTCTGGAGAGTACCTCAGTCCATAACCTCGGTCCACGACCGAGACAGTTTCCAAAGCAAGCGAGATGGTGTCAACTGAAGATCACCTCGGTTCACCACTTCGGTCTAACCCTAGATGCCTCGAGAAGGACGATCTATCCATTGATGATCAGTTCCCTGATGAACACTTGCATTTGGTGGAGCATTGGCTTCGCCAAGTTTCTGATGGTAAAGAGCCTTGGTATGCTGATATTGTTAACTATCTTATTGTCCGGAAATTCCTTCTGGATTGACATACACTCAAAGATAGAAATTCTTAAAGACGTATGTCACTACTATTGGAACAAACCTTTACTCTTCAAGAGAGTCCCGGATGGGATGCTTCGACGATGCGTTCCGAAGGATGAAACTGCTAGTGTCATACGGCATTGTCACTCACTTCCTTGTGGAGGACATGCTAGCGCTCACAAAATATGTGGTAAGGTATTACGTTCCGGATTCTTTTGGCTTACTTTATTTAAAGATGTACAAGCGTTTGTTGTTTCTTGTGATGCTTGCCAAAGAACATGAAATATATCTAGGCGAAACGAGATGCCACTTAACAATATCTAGGAGGTCGAGATCTTTGATGTATGGGGAATTGATTTTATGGGACCTTTTCATCATCCGTTGGGAACCTCAACATTCTCTTAGCTGTTGATTACGTCTCTAGATGGGTGGAAGTCATTGCTTCTCGCACTAATGACGCCATGGTGGTTGTGAAGTTCTTCAATAAAACTATCTTTCAATGTTTTGGGACACCGCAAATCATCATCAGCGATGGAGGGACACATTTCATTAATCGGAAGTTCAAGGCACTTCTATCGAAGTATGGGGTGACCCACAAGCTAGCCACCCCTTATCATCCTCAAAGTAGTGGGCAGGTGGAGATTCTAATAGAGAAATCAAAGGAATTTAGGAGAAGACCGTTTCAACGACAAGGAAGAATTGGTCCATGAAGTTGGACGATACTCTTTGGGCATATAGGACCGCATTCAAGACTCTCATAGGTACCACACCTTACAATTTGGTATATGGAAAGTCTTGTCATCTCCCTGCTGAGTTAGAGCACAAGGCATATTGGGCGATCAAATGGCAAAACTTCGACATTAACAAAAGCTGGAGAGAAGAGACTTTTGGATATCAATGAGTTAGAGGATCTGCGTTTAAACGCTTATGAGAACACCAAAATCTACAAAGCAAGAATGAAGAAATGACATGACAAGTACACCATCCCTAAGCAGCTTAAAGAAGGGGACCTTGTTGTTCTACTCTTCAATTCCGGCCTCCACCTCTTTCCAAGTAAGTTAAAATCTAGATGGACGGGACCTTACGTTGTGAAAAATGTCTTTCCCCATGGTGTTGTTGAAGTATGGGGTGAAGCTAGAGGAAGTTTTAAGGTCAACGGTCATAGGTTGAAGAAGTATCAACCGGAAGTTCCAGCTGAGGAGATTGCACCTTTACACCTTACTTAGGAATGACGTACGGTCCACCTAGCGACTTTAAATAAAGAACTTCTTGGGAGGCAACCCAAGGTATTGCTTTCATTTCCTTTTCTAGTTTAGTCTGGATAGTTTGCTTTGTGTTTTGTGTGTCCTCTTACACAGGAATAAGGTGTTCTCCAAGAAGAAGTTACAACTCAGGAACTACATGGAAGGATTGATGTTCAAGAAATTGAGAAAACGGAATTTGACCGAAACACATCTCGGGTGCTATTAGAACGCCTCGACCGAGATGTTCTTTGCCAACCGAGGTGCAGTTATCTGACAACCACCTCGTTTTGACACCTCGGTCCGTCCAGAAACACCTCGACCGAGATGAAATCAAATTCTGTGAGGGGTATAAAAGGAGATCGACTTTCTTTCTCCTCACAACCCTACTCCCTCTTTGCTCTCACCTCAACCGCGGCCTCCCTTACTCCAAACTTCTTAAATCTCGCTCGTTTGCTGCGATTCTTGGCTCCAAATCATCAAGGGAAGCACGAGAAACAATTTTCAAGCATCAAACAACACAAAAATTCACTACAATTTGTGCATTTTGGGTATTTTGCACCAAACCCTAACTTGGTTCATTTTTCTCGATTCTGCACAGATTTGGGTTTGTTTGTTGTTGGTTGTTGTTGAAAAGTGTATCAGTACCCCGTAGGAAGCAAGTAGTAGTGAAATTTGGGGGAAAAGATTACAATTTTGTGAGCCTCGATCAAAGCAGTATTCGCCTCGGTTGGATCTGTTGTTCTCGGCCGAGGTGTTCTTGAGAGCAACCGAGGTGATTTTCAGAGATGGAGAATCTGAGGAGATCTGATTGCCAACTATCCCTTAGGGATCGCCCAAGTAGTTCCCGACAGTCCTCTCCTTACCCTCCTCCATAACCTATTGTCCCAATGATTCATGAGCGGTTTCAAATAGATTTTGACCGGATTTGTGGCTGCCCGATTGTCACCCCTAGATATGTCGACATTGCTGACTTTGAGTGCTTGCACGTGGTGGAAGAACTGAGCAAGATAGTCTTCATGGTTGGTTTGGAGGATTTCATGGCTATCCGAACGCCGGCTTATTTGGAGCGACGTTCGAGTTTTTGAGCTTGGTGACTTACATGCCTGAGAACAGAGGAATCAAGTACCGGCTGCTGAACAAGAACTACATCGTCCCCCTTGAGCAGTTTGGGGAGATTTTTGGCTTCCACACCCCTACAGCTACAAACTTTGCTTCTCGAGCGCAAGCTCATAGTTTCTGGGAGGGTTGCTCACGTCACCTCCTACCGTGACAGATGGCAACCCGGGGATTCTCGGGAGCGCATTATCTACCATCTATCCTTCCGCATTGCTCACCGGATCTTCAGTGAGATGCTTTTGGCGCGTACCGAGACACCCTAAAAGGTCTGACATGGTGAGCTATTTAGCATGTTTTGTATGGTGACAGGAGGTATCCCGGACATTGCTTCTATGCTTGCAGAGGAGCTGCACAGAGTGAAAGGGAAGGCCAAGGGAGACATCTGTTATGGCGGCCTTGGGACTCACATTGCTACGTATATGGGGTTGGACCTTTCTGGATGCACTTTAGTGGCGGCGGCGAAGCCGCTGTGTTTACAAGAGTTCATCACACGCCGCATCCTCATTCCCTGCGGTCTTGGCACTCCTTGTGTAGCCATGCCGTGGGAAACGAAGTTTCCAAGAGGTGTTTTTTGGTCTTTCTAGTTCTCGGTCTATGACCATGAGAACTGGTCTGCTATCTAGTTTCCGATCATGCACGAGGATGTTGCTAGAGAGGCAGCGGGAGGATATGCTGATGATGAGGGCATTGGAGGAGCTACAACCATGGATACCAATACTAATACCGGCGGACCTAGTATTCCCACCGTTGATCTCGATGACGAGGCCACGGAGGACGCGAGAGAGGTGCCTGCACCTCCAGCTGAAATCCCCAGCCTTCCCAGCAAAGAGCTCGCCGCCGTCATGATCCCGAGGCACATTGCATGATTGATGATCTTACACGGCAAATGACGGACTCCTATCAAGCCCTGCGAATTGACATTACCCAGCGCTTCACTGCACATCGTAGATCTATTGAGGGTTGGACGCAACGCATGGAGGAGAGCCAACACTATCAAAGACAGATGATGATGCTGCACTTCCAGCAGACGATGAGCTATCCTTTTGATCTGTCCCAGTACCCCTACATTCCACCACCACCACCGCCAGCAGAGGACGATTGAGCATATTATGGAGCTTATTTCTGATTTCTTTATGCAGTTCTGCGTTTGTTCGTGAGTACTTTGTTCTTTTGACTCTTATTTGACCCATTGGGACAATGTGTCCTAAGTATGGGGTATTTGTATCTTATTTGACTTATATGCTTCGGGTTTGTATAACTCTACTTGACTATCGGTTATTATCTTATTTGGCTTACATGTGCATATATGTCATTTACATGCATTGCATACAGGTTTATGTTTGAGAAAAACGTCGAAAACTGATTTGAAATTTTTTTGGCTCGACCGAGACGTTTTGGCCGAACGAGGTCGTGATAACTGAGATTCATCTCAGTTGAACACCTCGGGCACCGTCAAATCACCTCGACCGAGATGGTTTTAAAACTGAAGAAATTTTCAAAACGTTTTGTACTTCTATTCCAGATATGACCTCGATGATGATATTTGCTTGCACATTAGCTTTGAAATCTTTATATGCTCGAAAGGTTTTATGATATGTTTAAGTTGCTAAATGTTTTGTTTGAAATTCTAGCATGTTTAATATTTTGTTTTTATCAAAATTATGTTGGATTTGAAGGTTGACACCACATTATGAGTTCTCTCACATTCTTCATGGGATAATTAAGACACTTCATTCTCTTCTTCTTCTTCTTGATCATGCTTTACCCCCACATATACATATTTTCCTCCCTTTTACCTATTCGGGAATTTGGATGTAGTTGATGAAAAGCGTGTGAAGTGAAGTTGAGATTGTGGCTGAAAGTGTTAGAAAAAAAATTAGGTTTGGGGACGTTGATCCTAATGATGAGTAATTCGGCACCATTCACATAGCCGGGTGTTTGTGTCTTGCCAAAGTCGGATTGATCGATAGTCCTAACGGGTCATGGTATGTGCATCAAGGGTTTGAGGCATCTCGAGAAATTGATGATTGTTAATTTCCTAGGCTTCGGTTATTGTGCACCTTTGTCCATCTTCTCAAAAATAAAGTAAGACTGAAAATAAGTAAAACTTATTAGTGGAAGATGTTTGTGATTCAAAGAAGTGAAGTGAAGATCCTATTCCCAGATTCTAGCACCACATTACCCTATATACATCCCACTCTAGCACGTTTCTTGACCTCTTTTTGAAAGCCCTTGAGATCTTGAGTATGTTGATTGACTTTATGGTTTAAACTGATTATACATGATTGATTTCGATAAATATGATTTATTATGCATTCTATGATTTTATGCAAAGATGATCAGCTTTCTTATATTCATAAAATGTTTTGACCATGTGTTGATTTTATTTGCTATGAAGCATTCTCTTAGGGTGATCTATGAATGGAGCGCACCACCAAAGGTTTTGTAAAACGTTTTTTCATTGATCTTTTTGATGACTTATAATCCATTCTATCTTGTATCTAAGATTTGAATCTTGCTTGGGGACAAGCAAGGCACAAGTATGGGGTATTTTGATAGCATGTATTATAGTCTATGTTTTGGAATTGGTTTGGATGTTTTATCTTCATAAATCTGCATGCATGGATGTATATTCTTGATCATTATTTTGTTTTATTTACCTTTGCAATAATCGAGGTCTACACCTAGTTTTGTTGTAATTGTAGGGAAAATGGCATGTTTTGGAGCGATATGAAGCTAAGGGATCTAAGGAGTCATTAGAGCTAAATTTTGGAGCATTGAGGAGCTACAAGAAAGGCAAAAGAACCATGAAAGTTGGATATAAATTTGATATTGGACCAGTTTTGAGGGATTTGCACGTAGTTGAAGTTAACCTTGATGACCCCAAGATCACCTCGACCGAGATGCTTTGTTGGGCCTGGATCGAGACGCACGGCCCATGGCCCATAAGATCTTTTTATTTTGGCAAGTGAATCTTCTATAAATTGGAAGATATTTTCTGCATGGAAGTATGTCTAGTTAACTGATTAGTTTGGAAGATTGAAGATATTCCAAGGAAGGAAGAAAGTTGAAGGAAGATATCTTTGAAGTGAAAATTGAAGGCTTTTTGGAAGAAAGTTGTAAGGTTTTCTTACGATCCTTGATTGCTGTCTTTTGGTTTGTTATTGAGGAACATAGTTTGCTGATTGTTTGGATTGTTTGTTTGTTTGATTGAGTGATTATTTAGACCTTTGTGTAACACCTCGATTCCACGAGACTCGGGATGTCGCATTGGGCTAGGATCTCACAATGGATTCTGACCCTAGCCTGACAACAAGTTCACTAGACCTTATAACATGGCACTGATAGATATAAATACAAATGCATAAAATTGTACAAACTGTACAACCAAAAGGTAAAACAACATAGCCGAGTATAAACAACAACGTCCTCACACAAGAGGTAACAAAAGATCCTCCTCATGCAGGAGGGAAAGGTAAACAACCCCCAAAAGACACAACCTTCTTATGTACGAGAGGTCCTCGGCCTGCCATTCTACAAGATCACCCAACAACACGCCTATCTTGTGGGGCATCTACAACATGGTAATAAACCATTAGCTAACCATACATATATAGAGTAATGCATAAGCACAAACATAATCATGGAAGGATAAACACATCAGCATGCTATCACACATTTACCCAGTTTATCATCTTTATATAGCAATTCACTCAAGTCGTATATGTATATATAAATGAAAGTATGTGACACGAGAAACGATACGTCCCCGCCTCTGAGTGCTATATCCAGCTGTACGAGTATCGGTCACACAATCCGTGTACCCTATGGGAGTGGATTGCACCCTTCCTATAAACCATACTGGCCCGACGTTAGAGAACCTCCTAGACTCCACTACGGGATGAAAGGGAAAGGTTATCACAGCCAGACAAATAGCAATCAATAAAACATAGGTCGGTATAAATGACAACTCATGTTATCATAGCAAACATATAAAGTACACACCACTCATGCAAACACCCAATATAAGGATGGTAGTTAAGTAAGTCATACGGACTTACCTCAACCTCATAAACAGCTCAACCACAACAACCTCCAATCTTGTGAGAGGGGCACTACCTAATAACAAGGTTTAGATAGATATCAACCTCTATTCATCAAAGGGGTCACACCTAGACCCAAAGGGATCCATAGGGATCATACTCAACCTCCAAAACCTTAACCAACATCAACCTAAGTCCTTAAAGCCGTACAAGGCATAAACCGATCATAACCTCAACCAAACACATCCTCACACCTCTAGCATGATCCTAAACACTCATAATAGGAAAGGAGGGAACAAAGGCATCCTAAGGAAAGCCTAGAAGCAGCACAGACTTGCAGAACCAAGAGAAGAACCTTGCTGATGCAGGAGGGCGCAGAGGCGGATCACAAGTGGCGTAGGGGCGGGTCCTGGCCGGCGCTGGGGCGGCTGCAAGGTGGCGCAAGGGTGGCTGGACAGTAGAGGCACCACTTCAGCCCCTTTCTACACTTCTTCCTTCGATCCATTCACTCTTTCTTCACTCCAACAACAACATACATATAGAACATACATATATATACATCAACACAAGCCAAACATGGCTGAAACATGATCCAACCCTAAGGAACCTAGGCTAATCTAAGGAAAGAGAAGAAAAGAGATAAAAAGATGAAAGAATGAAGAAAGAAGGGATGGAAGCCATGAAAGCTTACCAAGCTGAAGGTCCAAAAGATTAACACAACACCAAAACGTCCTCAAGCTGGCTCACAAGGCTCAGCAACCATAAACATCATCAAAGCCAAGCACAACTCTCACAAACTCAACAAAACTCAAAGAAGATCAAAGATGATCCAAGGGAGAAGAGAGGAGAAGAAGAAGTACGTAGGAGAGAGAGATGAAGCTGAATGATAAACCCTCATCAGAATGAAAGAGATGAAGGTTAAATGGGGTAAAAAGAGTAAAGCACGGGTCAAAGGGTCAAAGAAGACAGTTGCAGCACACAAAGCCGCAGGGGCGGACTCTGTGAGCCACAGGGGCGGCCCAGGCAAATCGAAGGGGCGCCTACAAGGTCACGCATGGGCGGATCAGACCAAAACTGGGTCCTCAACTCACTCTCTCAACAACTCTGCAACTAGGCTCTTACATCTCACCCCCCCTAAAAACAAGTTTCGTCCCGAAACTTGTAAAATTCCAAATCCTCTCGGACCCATAAGCCGAGGTATAGAGCTCTCTTTCTATCCGAGGTATCACATCTCCGCTCAGAAGGTCATAAGCTATAACAACCTATAACCTCAACACCAACATGGGGGAATCATCATCTCTAGAAAACATGGTCGTAACGCTACCCAAAGGCGTAGAGGAATCACATCTCTCGCCATACCATATCACAAGGCATAGAGGAAGTACATCTCTAGCCAATCTATAAACATATACAACGCAAGGAGGAATAACATCTCCTCTGACTATGTTCATCAAAGTAGAATGGAGGAAAGAACCATCTCCAGCTAAATCCTAATCATACTTAGATAGCATGGAGGAAAGAACCATCTCCAGCTATAACATACATCATGCTAGCACATTAAGATCTAATAAGATCATAAAACACATCATAGCTAGCATGGAGTAAGCACAACAAGGCATGTAACCACATAATCACATACTCACCAAGATGACACACTACTAGATAACTGACCTATTGTAACTGTATAATTGCAACGGATTTTTTATTATGTTACCATAAGTTGCTAAGGTAATGATCTTGTAACGGTTATACAAAATTTACTTAATGTAATGCTACGTCGGTAATGGATGTTCTCTTATGTTACAATAGACAAACTATTGCAATGGTCATGTGTAATGATTATACAAAATTAAAGAAGAACACCTATAGTAATAATAATTGTAATGGTTCGTCTAAAATAATTGGCGCAAAACTAAAAAAGGAAGGCGCCAGAATGAAAAACTTGGGTTAAATTACACATTGTTTCCCCAAACACCGAACCCTAGCCGTCTCCCTATTATTTCCTCCCTTAGCTTCCTCTCTCTCATCATGTTAACCGAACCCCTGCATCTTGTAATCTTGGAATCGAGCTGCCAGGTCAGGAGCCATCGCCACCGCACCAGTTCGGCCACCACTCGAAGACAACTGCAACCTGGGAGCGACGCCGGTTGTTCTACACCAGGGCACCGTCGACAGCAGATGCAGAGACGACTCGACAGTAGCATGTGGTGGTCGGGAAACTCGTTGCGGCTCCACTGATGTTCACTGCCCGGTTGCCATCGGGTTCCGCCACCGCCACCACTAGTCTGACGCCGGCGGTCCTTCCTCTTCCACCCCAGCCTACCACAACCACGTTTTCCTTGAGCAAATTTCCTAGTCTGAATGTTGTTGGGTGAGATTTTCGGATCTATAGTAACCCTAATTTTAGAATTTGTGGATTTTGTGCTTAGGGTTAATTTGTATGTATGGATGTGTGATTATATGTTAATTTTGGATCTATGGTAACCCTACCGCAGCCCCGTTTTCCTTGAGCAAATTTCCGCCATTGTTGCTTTTGTTAAGATACGTTTTTGCGGTCAAGTGGCTGGTATTTAGAATTTATTCTAATTCTTGGGTGTGATCTTTTGTGCAATTGTCTTTGTGGTAACTTTAGCTTTTAATCGGTTGTTTGTGGTAAATTTTGCTGTTAATTGGTTAATTTTAGTTGAACATTGGTGTGTAAGGCTCTTGTTGTCATGTTTCTAATACATTCTTTTGTACGGATGTTGGCCATTATAAGGATTTTAAGTAGTGGAGGAATGAAGGATCACTTGTTTCACATGAAAAACAAATTCTCAGAGTAATATCTATAGAGATTGTTGGAATATGATATTTTGCTCGGCTTAATTCAGAACAACATAATATAATATGCATGTAAATCTGTTCATATATGTTAAATTGAAGAAACTTTATAATCCATACACGATTGTGTTCCTTCTTTTTGTTTCAGCATGTCCTTTTACCTTGTCTTTTGTCTGAGGTTTCTTCATGAAGCTACATTCACATTTCTCTTCTTTCAGGTTCAATTAATTACCCTTGTTTCAGCTTGTTGGTCCTCTAAGCACACATTTAGCTGATCGAAGGTCGAGCATAGTGAAGCAAGTATGTATGCTATTGCTTGCAGTTTCTATTGCTTACCACATTACCATGGTTGTTCTACAGAGTAGAAAGTTTAAACTTCTGCAACTAAAATATGCATTATATCATGTGTTGTCATGTAAACTTTGGCTATACTTTCTCCTGTACAATTGCCAAACCTTTTAAATATATGTCAGTACAAGTTTAGTGAAGAAGCATCCATGATCATTGAAATCGGGCACATTTCTCAGGATATTTTACTTCTCTTTTTGACTCGTTAGACTTGTCATCTACTAAGTTTTTTGTCAAAGGAGCTTCTGGGGGATTTTGAAGCTTGTGCGGAAACGATTATTCCTTTAAGACTACTTATACTAATATGTACTTTCTATTGAATGTTGAGTTCTATAGCTTCATTCATTTACACTCAACTTTCCCTATGATTTCAGGTCCTATTCAAGCTTGCTGCTATAACTGTACTAGTAATTATAGAGTCCGAAGATAACTGTATAAAAACGGTATTTGAATAAGTAATGTTGACAATTTTTATCATGTAGTTTCCTTTTCTTCCCCAAGTCATTTAATTGAACATGTACTTCTGCGTGATCCCTTATTCGGTGCCCCGATATATAATATCATGTTTTCTGTCCACTCAGAATACTTGCAGGTGATCACCTTCGACATGCTTTCATCGGTATAAGGTTCAGAGAGAGAGAGAGACCACAAACCTATGACTTGGAAGCCGCATTGCATGATCTATGAAGTATGTTCTACATATATATATATATATATATATATATATATATATATATATATATATATATATATATATATATATATTCTTTTCTATTTGCCAAAAAATTTGGAAGAAGCATAAATTGAAATTAAGTTATAGTTGAATCCTTTTGAGTGTCGCCCTTTAAAAATAGGTACCTTGACAAGAAGAAAACTACTGAAGAAATGGAGCAACAATTTCAGAGTTCATCATAAGTTGACAAGAAGAAAATAGATGAATAATTTCGATGACGTACAATACGTATTATTTTGAGAATTTGTGTAAGTAGGAGACTAATATACCTTTGTTGCCCATACTTTTGACAAGTACTTCGTATTATTTTGGGAATGATGATGTACACTTTATGCCTTCGTATTATTTATCTATGGATTATCATTAGTATTTTGTACTAAATTTGTATAATTTATAAATTATCTAATTAATTGTACACATCAGGTATTGTGGTAACAATTGTAGATCATATGACAATGGTTTTATATGTAAGGTGATCGACAATTATCTACATTTTGTAATGGTTGTCCCTTGGTAATGGGTCTTTCAATATTGTAACGGTAAGATCTATTGTAATAATAATTTATTTTTGTAATGGTTTCACCTATACTAATAGTTATGTGTCTATTGTAATTGTTTTGGACTTGATTCTTTAAACCATTACAATAGAGTTCATCTTCGTTGCTACATAACTATTGCAAGGCATCCTATTGTAGCGGAGCATAATTCATTACTAAAGCCTTATTGTAACAGTTTTGAAGCCTTAAGTAACTAATTTTAGCGGTTACAACAAGCCATTTATTTAGTAGTGACACTAAGATCTACTCATGGACCCTAGATGCATCTATCTCAGTAAAAAACTCTGGATAGTTCCTCTGGATACTATCCTCAGTCTCCCATGTAGCCTCCTCAGATCCACGTCTAGACCATTGTATCCTCAGCATAGGAATGTCCTTCGAACGTAGGCATCTCACACCTCATTCTAAGATTTCAATAGGATGCTCAACAAAGGTGTGGTCTAGCTCCACCACCAAATCATCATAACTCACAATGTGCCTTGGATCTGGTATATACTCCCTCAGTTGAGACACATGGAACACAGGGTGAACACCCTCTAATCTCGGAGGCAATGCTAATTTGTAGGCTGCCCTTCCAACTCTATCTAGTATCTCGAAAGGACCAACATATCGGGGACTGAGCTTCCCCTTTATGCCAAAACGTCTGACACCTCGCGTCGGAGATACCCTCAATCAGACATGAGCTCCTACCCTGAACTCTAGAGGTCGACGCCTCTTGTATGCATATGACTTCTAGCGACTCTGTGCAGCCAGCATCATCTCTCTTATCAGCACTACTCGAGTCATATCATCCTGAATCTGCTCTAGCGCTATCCCACTGATACTGCTAGGCTCATCTCAGCATAAAGGTGTATGACACCTACGTCTATACAGTGCCTCGTAAGGAGTCATCCCAATAGATGCATGTCAGCTGTTGTTGTATAAGAACTCAACAAGTGGGAGCTAATCAGACCATCCATGTCCCCAATCCAACACACACGCTCGCAACATATCCTTTAGGGTCTGGATGGTCCTCTCATACTGACCATCTGTCTAGGGGTGAAACGCAATCGTGAAGTGTAGACTCGTCCCCAAAGTAGTCTGAATCTGCTGCCAAAACCTCGAGATAAACAATCCATCTCAATCAGAGACGATCATCCTCGGTACACCATGGAGTCTCACTATTTGTCTAGTGTACTCCTCAGCTAATCTGCTCACTGGCCACGTCTCCCTGATAGGAATGAAACGTGTCGTCTTCGTCAGTTTTTCAACTACAACCCAAATAGCATCAAAACTCCTACTAGGCCTCAATCCCGTCACAAAGTCCATGGAGACGTCCTCCCACTTCCACTGCGGTACTGGCAGTGGATGGACCTCACCTCCAGGTCTGCAATGTTCTATCTTGACCTGTTGACAGGTCGTACATTGAGCCACAAATCTGGCTACATCGGGCTTCAGCCCTCCCCACCAATATGAACGTCTCACATTAGGATACATCTTACTCGTACCTGGATGTACATAGTAAGGTGTACATTGAGCCTCCTATAAGATCCTCTGTCTCAACTCTACATCTGCAGGTATACAGATATGGTCATGACATCTCATCACTCCATCTGCTCCAATGGAGAACTGTGGTGCCTCACCACGAGACATCCTCTCTCTGATCCTCATCAAGGTCGGGCAGGTCCCCTAATTTGTTGGATCTCATCCAATAGACCATGTAAAACCTCTAAAGCATACAACTGGGCATCCTCATCAGGGAACTAAAATTCCAGCTCTAGCCAAGCTAGATCTCTCTGAAGCTGAGGTTGTACTGTCAATCTGGCAATCGCCTTCTCTCGAGGCGTCTTCATGCTCAAGGCGTCAGCTACAACATTCGTCTTTCTAGGATGATACAAAATCTTAAGGTCAAAATCCTTGATAAACTCTAGCCATTGATGTTGGCGGTTATTCAACTCCCGCTGTGTGAAAATATACTTCAGACTCTTATTGTCTGTGAAGATCTGACAAGTAGCACCATACAGGTATTGTCTCTAGATCTTCAAAGTATGAACTACCGTTGCCAACTCCAGATCATGAGTCGGGTAGTTCTCCTCATACGTCTTCAACTGTCTAGACGCATAAGCAATCACTCTGCCTCTCTGCATCAACACACATCCCAAGCCTAGCTTGGATGCATCACTATAGACCATAAAATTATTAGAACCCTCTGGTTGTGCCAAGACAGGAGCAGAAGTCAAACGCCTCTTCAACTCCTCAAAACTCTGGGCACATTGGTTAGTCCACACAAATCTAGTAGTCTTCCTCAGAAGACTCGTAAGTGGACTAGCAATCACAGAAAATCCCTCCACAAAGCGTATGTAATAACTGGCTAGGACAAGAAAGCTACGCACTTCCTTGACGTTCGTCGGTGTCGTCCATGCAGCAACAGACTCGATCTTCACCGGATCTACCATAATCCCGTCGATGGAGACGATATGCCCAAGGAAAGAAACCTCTAACATCCAGAACTCGCATTGAGAGTGCTTAGCATATAGCTCTCTATCCCTTAGAATCTACAAAACTGTCCTCAGATGACCGGCATGCTCCTCTCTGCTACGAGAGTATACCAAAATGTCGTCAATAAAGACCACCACAAACTGATCTAAGAAGTCGATTAAGATATTGTTCATCAGATCCATGTAGACTTTTGGGGCATTCGTCAACCCGAATGGCATCACTACAAACTCGTAGTGTCCATAACGGGTACAAAATGTCGTCCTATGTACATCCTGCTCTCTCACCATTTGCTGGTGATATCCTGAGCGCAAGTCAATCCGGGAGAAAATTGTCTCTCCCTGAAGCTGATCAAATAGATCATCAATACGAGGCAGTGGATACCTGTTCTTGATGGTCACCTTGTTCAACTCTTAGTAATCAATGCATAACCTCAAAGATCCGTCCTTCTTCCGCACGAAGAGGATAGATGCACCCCATGGTGAAACACTAGGGCGCATGAAGCCCTTCTCAGCCAACTCCTAGAGTTGCTTCTTCAGCTCCAACATCTCGACAGGTTCCATACAATATGGGGCCTTCGAGATGGGTCTCGTACGAGGCTCCAACTCGATACTGAAGTCCACACTCCTCTGAGGCGGCAAGCTCGAAGGCTCAGCAAACACATATGCAAACTCGTAGACCACTGGTATATCCTCCTAAGCTGGACTCTCTCCATCCTTCATGGCATAGCACTAGAAGACATCACATCCCTATGCAATCAGTCTAGCTGCTCGTACGGCACTGATGACAGAACTTGTCTTCCCAACGTCCCAACCTCGGAAGACCTCAATCTGACCAACCTCGGTAGAGACTGTAACAGTCCGTCTACCAACATCCAAAACCGCACGGTGTCTACGCATCCAATCCATACCTAATATGACTTCTTCATGCATCAATGGCATGTCTAAGAAGTCAACGTGTAAAACACGAGTCCCAAAACGAAGGGGACAACTACGTATCTCACGGGTATCTCTGACCCGACTACCATCAGGTAACCCTATAGTAAAGGGTATCCCCTCTATGGTAGCTAAACTCAGACGCTCAACACATGTATAAGAAATAAATGTATGCGTAGTACTAGTATCAAACAAAACTCTAACAGGTAAACCATGAAGCAGAATGGTACCTGTAGCAGCCGGTGTAGGTGGATCCACTGCACTTCTCAACTCAAAAGCTCTACCCTGAGCTCCTCTGGCATTAGTGGTACTCCCACCATGACCTCTGCCTCTACTCGGCCCAGGAGCAGATCCTTGAGTGGATGGACGATCTAGGACTCTTTGTTGTCCCTTTGTCTGCTGCTGAGGTGTCCTTTGACCACCTTCTGCTACACTGGCAGGGGAAGAACCCTGTTAAGATGCAACTCCACCCTGCCTACAGAAGGCAGCTCGATGTCCTGATCTACCACAAGTATAACATGTCACAACTGGTTTGGGACAATCCGGCTTCAGATGGCCAGGATCACCACAGTTGTAACACTATCGTCCCTTGTCTGCAGTCAGTGCAGACGAGGGGTAACTCTGACGCCTCTGGTCTCGTCTAGACCCAGATGCTCCTCCAACTCCAGTGGTCTGCCCAGTGCGTTGCCTCTTTTCAGACCGTCTCGTCTGAGAGGCTCTCTTTTGACTGACTCGCTCCCTCTCATAAGCGGAAGCCCGGTCCTGGTAGTCAGCTAGGGACTCGCACTACAATCCCACCATGTATGACGTGTGCTCTCCCTCAGACGACGAAAGCACAGATACACATGTTGGTCCTCAGATGGGGCAGCTGGACCTAGCAAAGCTAACGCAGTCTGGAAGCGGCGGATGGCGTCTGCAATAGGTACATTCTCAAAACCAGCCTCCACGAAGTCTTGCAGCTTCTCCCTCCTCAGTGAGGCAGGGCAGAACTGCTCTCGAATCATCCTCCTCATTTGATCAAAGCTGGTGGCTTTGGTCCGTACAATCCTTCACCACTGATGTGCAAGATCATGGAATAGAGACTGCACTAGCTTATCCGTTTGTCCTCAAGACATCTAATAGGCTCTAAAGTTGAGCCTACATGTCCTATCCATACCTCAGTCTGTAACCCAATCTCTCCTGAGAAGGGTGGTACACCCTAACCCTGCTGATGAAACGCCTTCAACCAGACATCTGCTCGAGGCCCTTTGGTCTCCTCTACAACTCGAGCAGTCTCAGCAGCACGTGCTGGCATAACTGGCACCTGTGTGGCTCCCTGAGACATCTCAGAAGATCCCTCATGTCTTGGTAGATCTAGGGCTCGTCTACTAGCTCTGACAGCCTCCTCAAAACGTCTGAGGTACTGTCTAAACTCTGGTCCTCCTATGGAGACACGATCTGTGTCATCAAACTGAGCTTGATGTGAATGGGGTCTCCTAGATCCACCACTCCTCGTCTTTGGGACGACACTCTCTGCAACCTCCTCATGTATCTCCTCAACCACTAGTGGATCAGCAGCGGGAGCTGGTCCCTCACCTACCACACCCGGAGGAAGGGGTGGTCTACATCTACCTCTTCCTACAACGGAGGTAACAAGTACCATTGTTGTAAATCTAAGGCTCTGATACAAACTCTGTAACACCCCAATTTCGCGGGACTCGGGATGCCACATTGGGCTAGGATCTCACAATGGATCTTGACCTTAGACCGACAACAAGTTCACTGGACCTTACAACATGGAACTGACAAATATAAAAACAAATGCATATATTTGTACAAACTATACAACCAAAAGGTAAAACAACATAGCCGAGTATAAACAACAACGTCCTCACACTAGAGGTAACAAAAGATCCTCCTCACACAGGAGGGAAAGGTAAACAACCCCCAAAAGACACCACCATCCTATGTACGAGAGGTCCTCGGCCTGCCACTCTACTAGATCACCCAGCAGCACACCTATCTTGTGGGGCATCTACAACATGGTAATAAACCATTAGCTAACGTACATATATAGAGTCATGCATAAGCACAAACACAATCATGGAAGGATAAACACATCAGCATGCTATCACTCATTTACCCAATTTATCATCTTTGTATAGCCATTCACTCAAGTCGTACATGTATATATAAATGAAAGTATGTGACACGAGGACCGATACATTCCCGCCATTGAGTGCTATATCCAGCTGTATGAGTATCGATCACACAATCCGTGTAACCTATGGGAGTGGATTACGCCCTTCCTGTAAACCAGACTGGCCTGACGTCAAAGAACCTCTCAGACTCCACTACAGGATGAAACGGAAAGGTTATCACAGCAACATAGTAGGGCAGTCAATAAAACAAAGGTCGGTATAAACGACAACTCATGCTATCATAGAAAACATATAAAGCACACACCATTCATGCAAATACCCAATATAAGGATGGTAGCTAAGTAACTCCTACGGACTTACCTCAACCTCATACACAGCTCAACCACAATAACCTCCAATCCTAAGAGAGGGGCACTTCCTAATAATAAGGCATAGAAAGATATCAACCTCTATTCATCAAAGGGATCACACCTAGACCCAAAGGGATCTATAGGGATCATACTCAACCTCCAAAACCTTAACCAACATCAACCTATGTCCTTAAAGCCGTACAAGGCATAAACCGATCATAACCTCAACCAAACACATCCTCACACCTCTAGCATGATCCTAAACACTTATACTAGGAAAGGAGGGAACAAAGGCATCCTAAGGAAAGTGTAGAAGCAACACACAGCTGCAGAACCAAGAGAAGAACCTTGCTGATGCAGACGGGCGCAGGGGCGGATCACAGGTGGCGCAGGGGCGTGTCCTGGCCGGCGTTGGGGCGGCTGCAAGGTGGCGTAGAGGCGGCTGGACAACAGAGGCACCACTTCAGCCCCTTCTTCACTTCTTCCTTCAATCCTTTCACTCTTTCTTCACTCCAACAGCAATATACATATAGAACATACATATATATACATCAACACAAGCCAAACATGGCTGAAATATGATCCAAGCCTAAGGAATCTAAGCTAAACTAAGGAAAGAGAAGAAAATAGATAAAAAGCTGAAAGAATGAAGAAAGAAGGGATGGAAGCCATGAAAGCTTACCAAGCTGAAGGTATAGAAGCTCAACACAACACCAAAACGTCCTCAAGCTGGCTCACAAGGCTCAACAACCATAAACATCATCAAAGCCAAGCACAACTCTCACAAACTTAACAAAACTCAAAGAAGATCAAATATGATCCAAGGGAGAAGAGAGGAGAAGAAGAAGTACGTAGGAGAGAGAGATGAAGCTGAATGATAAACCCTCGTCAGAATGAAAGAGATGAAGGTTAAAAAGGGTAAAAAGAGTAAAGCACGGGTCAAAGGGTCAAAGAAGACGGTTGCGGCACACAGAGCCACAGGGGCGGACTTTGTGAGCCGCATGGGCGGCCCAGGCAAACTGCAGGGCGCCTACAGGGTCACGCAGGGGCGGATCAGGCCAAAGTTGGGTCCTCAGCTCACTCTCTCAGCAACTCAACAGCTAGGCTCTAACACTTTGTGTTAAGTTCTTCTTGTTTGGATATTGCCTCTTTTCACATATATTTGATTGTTACTATCATGATGATTATTGGATAAATTCTTGTGCGATTCTAGGGTGATTGGCTGAAGGTTGTGGGAAAGACGATGAAAGAATGAGCCTTTATCTTAGTGGACCCTGAAAGCTCGAGCCAAACCTTAACCGAACCTCACCTCGGTCAGTTCATAGAACATCTCGACCGAGATCGGATATGAACTGAGCGAGGCGTGACCCTATCTGATCCAAACCAGAGTTTAGGTTATAGTTTTCCAAATCCTATCCTTGTTGTACCTTTCCTGGTCCATACGCAAGCCTAGGATAAGACTTACTTGGTGATTCATTTGCTTGTATACCTATGATGATGAGTTTTCGGTAATAAAGGTTTATCCTTTATTAGGGTTTGAGTGTGCCTTCATCCTACCTTTGTGAGTTAGCCTGAGACTTACCCGGTAAAGGTTAGTTCTATTCCCTTAGGTGGTGTGTTGGTTTGAGATTATAGTTCCTTTCCTTAGTTCCTTGAGACTTACCCGGTGAGAGGATCTTTGGTCTGGGATAGTGAGTAGTGAGATTTACCCGGTGATCTATTCTCACCTTAGAAATACCTTCCCTTGCAAACCTCAGCTTTGTCCACGTTATCCTTTGAGATCTTGAGTCGGAACCACAACCGGATGCTTTGACCTCTAGAATTTGCATTCCTATATGTGATTATTACATCATCTTTGTTATCTTTGTTTTGTTGCTTGCCTTTGATTGACATCCTAGTATACCGTGCTTTGTTTCACCATAGTCCCTATGTTCGACCCTGGAGTATTTGCCGTTATTACAATTGATCCGTTGACTGCGGGTTCGCATATTGTTTCAGGCTTATATTTTAGGTTATAAATTTAAAGTTATTTCATTCACGATTACACACACGTCTGAGACTGAACGTATCTTATACATTCCCACCCTTAAAATGTTTCTTTGGCCTCTTACATTGAAAGACCTTGAGAACTTTATGCACATGTTTAAGGCTTTTATGGTTTAGATTTGTTTTCTTATGATTATCTCTACATCCTTTACCATGCATTTCATGTATATTCTTGAATAAAGTGTTCTTGCCCTTTCGTGCTATAGTTATATTGATACATACATTATCTTCCTATGCCTTGAAACATCATTTTGAGGGTGATCAATGATTAAGAAGCACATTCTAAAAAGATTTTTTTTTGTTTTTAAGCATCATATAATCCATATAATCTTATATGCTAGATTTGAACCTTGCTTGGGGACAACCAAGAGGCACATAGAAGGTATTTTGATGACATGAATTATATGCTATCATATTCATGCATATTGCGAGTACATCACCTAAGTTTACATACATTTGATGAGAATCTTGTGCCTTTAAGATTATATTCACATATATTTTTAGAATAGAGGTCTACACGAGTTCTTGATTGATTTGTAGGTAAAATGGTGGAGTTTTGGTGCAGAAATGGAAAAACATTGGACTTAACATCATAAAGGATCAGAAGAGAGCCTTAAAGATAGGAAAAGAAATGAGAAGATATCACAAAAGAAGATAGAAGAAGGAACTAAAAGATAACACACTCAAAAGACAAAAATCGGACCAATATATATAATAAATCGACCGATTTTGTCAAAGATGAACCGATTTCCATCTTAGATCGTCCGATTCCATGTAGGATTGGAAGAAAAGATAAAGTGTGCAACCCTAGTTTTTCCCTGTAAATAGAGGGCATCTCTACACATTCAAAGGCATACAATTACAATCTAAGAAGAAGCAGGAAGCATTGAAGAAACACTAGGGTTTACGGAATTGAAGATTGGCTTTGAAGATCGAAGCAAGAAAGAATTTCTTGAGAGGTTTTGTTAGTTTTTGATTATTTTGTCATTGTGAACGCAAGTTTGGAGTTTTTTTTTGTTTTTAGTTAGTTTTTGAGATTCTGAACCTTTGTTCAAGGATTATTTCGTTGTATTTCAAGATTCAACGTTTCTTTACTTTCTTGATTCAAACCTTTTCTTGATTTTAATCATGTCTGTTATTGGCCAAAACCCTTGTGATTATAGGATGATTGGTTGAAGATTGTGGTTAAGATGATGATAGAATGAATCTCATGTTGAGATTGGACCCTGAGAGTTGAGTTTTACCTTTGCAGAGAAGAAAAATCAGGTTGTTCTTGATGGAAATCGACCGATTTTTGTGATGAACAAACCGATTTTCTCTCTGTCATACCTATCATGCTTTATTCTTAAACAAAGTTAAAGATTGCTTAAACCCTAGCCTTGTTGAATCTTTCTAACCTATATTCGAGCGTGGGAAGAGATTTACCCGGTGATTCCCTTGTTTAGTTGCCAATGATTACAAGTTCTAGGTAGTAGAGGATTCAAAACCCTCTAATAAGATTGAGTGTGCCAAAACCTTTACCTTTGTGAGTTAACCTGATTCCCTTGGGGTTAGTGTATGGTTTGAAAGTATAATTCTTCCCTTATAATCTCTATCTTATCGAAACTCAATATCCTTTATTTAGAGCCTTTGGGTTGAGTTAAGTGGGTAGTGGAGACTTAACCGTACATTATCCCGTTTTAGAGCATACTTTCTTGCATCCCAGCTCTGTCCATATATCTTTAGAAGTCTTGAATCGAAAACACAAATGGATACTTTGTTCTACAGAATACCTCTTTCCCAATACTTACAAAAATTCTTATTTTTGTCTTTATTATTTGCATAATTTTCTTTGCTAGACTGCTTTTTATCGATTTGATTTTACCAAATCCTTGAGATCGACCCTAGAGTATTTGTTGTTGCTACGATTGATATGTACATTGCGGGTTCGCGTATTGTATTGACTTATATTTTAGTTAATAAATTTAAAGGTTATTTTCACACACACTTTCGAGCGAACAGTTACGGTGGTGGTGTTCGGGCAAACTTTGTTACTTAAAGAATCTCGTATTAGCGTGATGGCGGCTGAGACGATGAGGGCATTCGAGATTCCACTCTTTGATGGGAAGATCAACTTCACTTTGTGGCGGAGTACGATTCAAGACCTATTGGTGCACCACGGTCTTGACCAAGCTTGTGGAGGAGGAGAAACCTAGATCGATGAGCGCGGAAAAGTGGAGAAGCATCCAGAGGAAGGTTGTAAGTACAATTCGGTTGGCGTTGGCTTCCGAGATCAAGTATGGTGTCTTGAAGGAGACCACATCGAAAGCGAAGTCGAAGTCGTTGACCAACGGTTTGTGCTTGAAGATGGAGCTTTACTCGCTCAAGATGGAGGAAGGAAGTAATTTCATGACCACATTAACTCATTAATCGACTAGTATGCCAATTATTGAATGTAGATAATAAGATTGGAGAAGAACAGCAAGCATTGTTGTTGCTAGCATCATTGCCGAAGTCCTATAAGTCTTTGGTGCAGACATTACTTGTAGGAAGGAAGTCTCTCACTCTAGATGAGG
Source organism: Fagopyrum homotropicum (assembly GCA_033239125.1). Lineage (NCBI taxonomy): Eukaryota > Viridiplantae > Streptophyta > Magnoliopsida > Caryophyllales > Polygonaceae > Fagopyrum > Fagopyrum homotropicum. The sequence goes on along the minus strand of BSWB01000007.1, from coordinate 49,664,207 downwards.
TGACCGCTTCTTTGCGGGAGAGTGAGAGAATGATGACGAATGATGTTCACTCCAAAGTGTGTGCAAAATAAGTCTTAAATTTATAACCAAGAATAAAGCAAAAGCAAACCCGTAGTGTACGGATCAATCACAATATTAGCAAATATTCAAGGGTCGATCATAAGGACTATGGTGAAATCAAGCAACGGTATATAGCTTCAGGTTGTTATGCTAACTCGAGAAATAAAGAACAATTATACTATGATAATCGCATAAGGGGATGCAGATTCTAGAGATCAAAGTATCCTGTTGTGGTTTCGACTCAAGAGTACTCAAAGCTAAACGCGGACAAAGTTGAGGTTGCAAAGGGAAGGTATTTCTACGATGGGATAGATCACCGGGTAAGTCTCACCATCCACTATCCCAAACCAAATATCCTATTACCGGGTAAGTCTCAAGGAACTAAGGAAAGGTATTATCGCTCAAACCAACACACTACCTAAGGGAACAAAATTAACCATCACGGGGTAAGTCTTGGATTAACTCTCAAAGGTAGGATGAAGGCACACTCAAACCCTGACAAAGGATATACCTTTGTTACCTAACACTCATCATCATCGGTAAACAAGCAAAGGAATCACCGGCTAAGTCTCTTCCTAGGCTTGAATATAAACCAGAAAAGGTGCAACAAGGATAGGATTTTGCAAACTATAACCTAAACTCAAGATCGGGCAATTCAACAGGCAATCTCGTGCAGTTTTTATCGATCTCGGTCGAGATGAGTCCAAGAACAGCCCGAGACGGGTTTCGGTTTAGGGTTAACTCAACTTTCAGGATCCACTCGTGATAAAGGTTTATTCTTTCATCGTCTATATCACAACCTTCAACTAATCACTTGAGAATCGCAAGGGTTTTATCAAACGATCATCATGTTCAAAGCAATCAAATAATATATAATCAAGATATCAAAGAAAGAGAATAAAACAATCAACAAAGGTTTCCAATAATCGATGATGCAAAATAGTCAAACAACGTCAATAATGTGTTCCAAAAGAATGACAACAATCACTAATAACTTCCCAAGAAAACCTTACAAATTATTTTCCCTTCTTCCTTGAACTCCAAGTAATCCTTCCTTAGATCTCTTTCTAATAGCCGTCTTCCAAAAATCCTATGATCCAAAGATCCATGTCGTTGGGGGTCGAAAGCCAACTTCCGTGGGACGTCCTCTTAACGTTGAAGGTTATGCGAAATTTATAGGGATAAATCTAAGGTTTTTACAAACATGGGCTTTAAAGATATACCGCAAATTAAAGATAAACTCTAGCTTAAAGATAAACTGCAAGTTATAGATAAACACTAAGTTTTTTGGCCGAAAAAGAATGTTGAGTCCGCTGGTATCAGAGTCCACTCTGGAGGTATCAGAGCCCACTCCGTAGTATCAAAATTTGCTCCAGCGCGGTATCAGAACTCGCTCCGTGGTATCATAAATTACTCCAGTGCGGTCCTAGCTCCCTTTTATTGTCCTTTACGTTCCGCATCAAGGCTTAATCCTTAAATATGTCATTTCACTCCATAATTCGCCAAATTACCTAAAACTGCAATAAAACTCAGTGTAGATCTCTATTCTAACAATATAGGTGAATATAACCATAATTGCTATGAATGTATGTTTATGTATGCAAAAAAAAGGGAAAATCTATATAAATACATGCCTAAATATAGGCCATAATTCATGTCATCACATGATGCTACCGACAAAGGAGAGGATCACATACTAGTTGTAGGGGAGCAAGAACGAGGGAGGAGTCAGTGGAGGAGGCATGAGGAACCGAGGCAGAGATCAGGCTCGCGATGAGATTTTAGTGAGGTCGAGTGCTTCTACTGCGGGGAGAGCAAGCCCGATGTCCTCACATGAGGGAGGACTTAAAGAAGTTGAGAGAGATGTCGCCGAGAAAGAAGAGAGGGGACTCCCACACAAATGTGGTTAGTGAAGTCAACGATGAAGTTGATTACAGTGATCTTTACTTGGCAACGGAAGATGAGGTTGTCAAGAAAGAGTGGGTGCCTCGATGCATGTATGTCGGGACCAAGCAATGTTTGACACCTTGAATATTTGTGGAGAGTTTAGTCACTTTAAGTTGGTGAGTGGTGAAAAGTTGAAGGTCGAAGGTACCGGGAGTGTGACTATGAGGCTTCACAACGGTACAAGCCATACTCTACACAATGTGAGATATGTGCCATCAGCGAACGTGAATGTCATCTCGTTGGGTGCAATGATGATGGAGGGGTACAAGTTCGCCGGCACAAGAAGATGGTGTAAGGTTTTCAAGGGGAGACGCTTGTTGATGCAAAGCCGCAAACACGAGAAAAACATTTGCTTCTTAGAAAGAAGAGCGGTGCGAGAAAGAGTTGGTGGCACCGGAGCTAAGAAGCGAACGAAGGTAACATTTTCGGATATGGTGGAGGTATTTAAAATATAAATAAGGGAGAAATTTTTGGTATAATTTGTATCTTAATTGGGTTGATTAATAAGTTAGTTATTAGAACACAATCCCAAATTATGTTTTGTTTTTGTATTCATCTACACAAAGAAAGATCTAGAGAAAGATAGAGGGGAAAAAGTTAAGGTGATGTATTAATCTAAATTAGTCTAGATTAAAGTTAATTAATATCTTTTTAGGGCAATGTGAATGTCGTTTGTTTTGCATCCTTAGATCACCGACATTCATATATGTATATAGTACTAAGTGTGTTGTTGTAAGTATGCAATGTAATAAGAGAGTTTTCGATCAAAAGGCTATACATAAGTGAGGTTGTAGTTACGAGTGTGAGTGCGCAACAAAATACCCATTATATATACTCGGTGAGAGTCGGGACTGTGCGGATTTTCCGAACACAAAGAGGGTTTACAAACTAATGAGTAAGTTCCTTGCACAATATTTGACAGTAATGCAGCATGATGCTCAACTTACCATGCCTCATCCAAGAACATTTTGACCCGAACTACATAGAATCCGAAACTGCTAAGTTTGTAACATACAATCTCAAAACAGGCTCCTCGTAGGTTCATCCTAAAACCACCAACCGTTTACTAAAACCGTCAAAAATCAGTCTCCAGTCAGTCGGTGATCACCAACATTTCTTATGTTGGTTAATCAAGTTAGTTGTTCAAAAGAAAAGGGCATATTGTTGGTACGGAGACGATTTTATAAAATACACAAATCAAAATAGGTCAACCGTGTTGAACCCTATATGAAACATGAACGGCCATCGATGGACTCTTCTTCTTCTTCCTCTTTTGCTCGGTTTTTTCTAAAACAAAAACTAAAAACCGAAACGGTTTTGATTTGGGAAATGATATGCATAAATATTACACAAAACCGCAAGTGTACGATTATTGTAAGTGTATTGTGTAATAGATCAAGTTTAACTTGTTTTTTTTTATCTTTGTTCTCGGTTCTCACCTTTTTGGATAGTCAAATGAAATTGATGAATCTGTATCAGTAATTCTTTTTATTCACTCAGTATGTTGTATGCACTATTGCACAAATTATTATATGTTAATCTCATAAAACTAGATTGCAAAGCGTAACCAATAACTATCAATATCAATTTGAGTTTTTGAATACTAAGTGTTATTGTATTATATAATTTGTAGTATAATGATTTGTTGTTTAAATTAGAATCGCATTTTAATTTTGGAAGAGGGTCAATGAAGTTTACTGGACGACTTTGCTCTTCACTAGACTTGATTCTCCAAACCCGAGGGAAGTTTGACTAAAATGTTAAAGTCTTATTTATTCGGATCGAATCAACTCAAGTCGAGTCCGACAGTACAAACTGAATAGTTTGTTTTTTTAGAAATTGTATTATGTATTATATTAATATTCTAATAGTTTATGTCTCATGACTTGCACGAAAATTTATTAAAAATATATTCGAAAGCTGTGTATGATAATGATATCAACAAAAGATTACTTTATATATATAATTGGTTCGATATAAGGACAAAAAAAATTATCTTTATTATTTGCAATAACGTGGATGTAATTCGAAAACCGGGAATCATAACACAAATAATTAGTCGAATGAGACTACTATTGTGGTTTTTCGATGTTTATTTACATATCAGTAGGTCAACGATCCACATACCAAATATTCACATATGAATAAATAAAATACTTTGTTGGGACATTTACACTAGTGTTTACTAGTTTAAAATTCTTAACAGGTGTTTGGTACAGAAATTTACACAAGTATGAAATGTTTTTGCTAGTGTTACTGAAAAACTCATCTCTAGCACTCTTTCTAGTGAAACACTAGTGTTTTATTACGAAAAAACCATATTATCCCTACAAATATTTCATTTTACAAGGTTAAATCAGGTATAAAAAACTTTCTCTCAGATATAAAACCTTTCTTCGTCAAATAACTCTCCTTATCCTATTGTCCTCACAAATCCTCTACTGTCTCCATTGCGTCTCCTCCAAATGGTTTTCCCTTTTGACCACCGATCTAGATTTCATATCCTTGTACCACCGCCACCATCACCTTACTCCCCTCCTTTTCTCCCTCCGAGATATATCATCCAATTCCGTCTCCGCTACCGACACCAATCTCGTTTCATTATTTCATTAAATTGACAATAGACTCCTTGGGTTCAATCGCCATCAGTTTCTCCGACGACCTTAAATCGTTTATTAATGAAAACATGTGTGTCACACGCTCTCTTTTTTTCCATTATTATTTACAGTTTTGGCATTAATAAAAACATGTGTTACGCACATGTTTTCTTTTTCCATTCATTATTTACGTTGTGTCACTAATAAAAACATGTGCTTTTTTTTAGAAAATTTCTTTTTAAAATCGGATTTTTTTAAAAAAAATTGATATTTTTTTAGTAATGATTATACATATCACTTATAGTAGACTACACATATTCAGTACAAGTCAGTGCACATATTCGGTACAAGTCAGTGCACATATTACCTACACTACATATGATCTTTAATATTATCTGCAGATAATGCTTACATTAGACTACATATATTCACAACAAGTTAGTGAACATATTCAGTACAAGTCATTAAACATATAACCTACACTCCACGTGATTTTTAATATTGACTGCACATATCACTTACACTAGACTACACATATTCGATACAAGTCAGTGCACATGTTTAGTACAAGTCAATGCGCATATCACCTATACTACACTACACATGATCTAGAATGTCCTTTTATTTTGTCTTTTAGTATTTTTTTTTAATTTATATTTTTTGAAAGAAATTTGATTTTTTTTAATATTGACAGAAAACATATCAATTACACTATACTACACATATTCAATATAAGTTAATGCACATATTTAGTACAGCTCAACGAACATATCACCTACACTAGACTTGATCATCTCTGAGCAACTTCCCGGACCACCTAGTAAAGGGCAGGTATGGACAGAGGAGAAACCATGAGCGGGCTGAAAAGCTCAGTTCACCGGGCTGGATCTGGGCACCACTCTAGGCATGTCGGGTCGATATGTCTAGCCCGGATCAAATTACAAAATAAAATATTAATATAATTATAATAAATTTAATATACATTACATAAAATATCTTAAATATATTTTATTTCTAAACAATTTTTATATTAAAACCAAAATTAAAAAAAAATTTATTAAAACACAAAATATGGGTATCCGCCGACCACTACAGGCCCGGCCCGGGTCCGGATAAACGGGCAATTTTTTTTATAGAAAGCCCGAGCCCGGATGTGATCAGGTCTACCTACACTACAATACACATGGTATTTAATAATGATTGCACATATCACTTACACTAGACTTCACATATTCAATACAAGTCATTTCACATATCACCTACACTACACTACATCAACATGACATTTAATATTGATTATACATATCACTTACAATGGGTTGCACATATTCAATATAAGTTAGAAAAAATCTGCACATAACACACACAAAATCAACACATAACATATGAAAAAACTCTCTTTTGTGGGGCAATTTTCGGCAAGTCTCTTAGGGTGCTCTCCAGCAAGATTCATTCCTTCCTTTTCCACTTTAATTGTCCTGGCCTTCAATCTTTTGTTCCTTGCCTCGTGTGATTATCACAACTTAGTTTTGTCCTCTCATCAACCTTTTGATCATATCTTTACAAAAATATGTATACATTGGTTGTTTATGAAGATCACTCCTTGAGTCCTAGGCTTTATACCTTCTATAACATGTGTGGATCTCTTGACTAACTCTAGATATCACTACTACTGACATAAATATGGCATATATATAACCTTTACTGGTGCAATAAAAAAAATCTAAACACATTGTGGATCTGCCGTGGACCTCAATTGAAAACGAATTCCCGTGTTCTCTAAAATCGCTTGAAGAAAAGTGTTCTTAGGTGGTATGGATAGTTGGATTGGAAGGGACGTTGATCTTTAATGTTTTACTCCCTTCTACCTGTCATTTTCCTCCATTGAAAGAGTGTCTCCAAGTAATTTATTCTTCAGTTGAGAACAATTCTTGCATGAAATTATTCTGTTGATTCTTAGTGTTAGTTATGAATTCTATGTCTTGCTATATCCCCATCACAACTAAGCTAGTGTCGCCAAAGAACTTTCAAACCGGTAGTTGAGAACAATTCTTGCATGAAATTATTCTTCAGTTGAGAACAATTCTTTCATGAACTTGATATAGCTTGATTCCAATCAAGCTATATCAACTTCAAGGCAATTCAAGTGTGTAAAAGAAAGAAAAATGATGATAAAAGGATCAATGATTAAGGATAGATGAGTAACCAAGGGCAAGTAACAAACAAGTGATCAAATATATGAGAACTCTAGGTTTAGGGACTAATCCCCCAAAACTATGACTAGTTACCATGCTTTAGAAGTAATACTAAATCAATGAAGGGTAATCATGTAATTAGGTGAGTTTATCATAGCATCCTAATCTTCTTTTGAAGCTCATAGGATACCTCATATCAAACAAGTAATGTTATGATCAAGCCACAACTCAATTGACTAAGTTTAGGTCACAATCATGATCATATTAAACAACATAAGCATCTCATGGTGTTTTCTATTTACCTGAGTTGTATTTTGCTCCATACTTTGAATACTTTTGATTTTACATTTGTATCGGGCTTGGTTTTTATCTACTGATGGCTTTGGCGAAGGTGGACAAACCATTGTCCCGAGGTTTGGGCACTATTTTCACTTATGAGTGTCTTTATTTATTAATGGCTTTTTCGAAGGTGGATAGCCTCATGAGTTGTGTTGGCTTTGGATGTACATTTAGTTTGATAGTTTCAAGGCAGTTGGTATGTTCAAGAGGATTACATGCCTCTCTAGAGTACTTTATGTGTGATATTTTGGGCCATATATCATAGGTCACATCTGTGTACATTTTGTTCTTTTAGTATAACTAAGCTATCAATGGGCCTGATTATGTTGTTTCCTATTTTCCCAATGAATTTACCTTTACCCAAAAAATCATCCTTTCGACCCCAACCGATTTTATTCTAGCATGAAAGGATATAAAAAAATGCATAACCATCCTCATATTACCTTGTAAGTCTCCATTTAGATGATTAATCTAGTGATCAATAATTCATTCTTGGAAGAATCAATATTTTAACAGGTAGATTTAACCTAGATGTTTGTCGCTCATATATGCTATTAATCATGCTTGAATCCACTTCATATTATGAATAAATACAAAAGCAATACTAATCTAACATGATTTGAGGATTTTAACCCAAAACCTAGAAAGGAAACTACTCAGGCATCAGAAATTTGGGTAGCATAACAGTAGAAATAAATATAATAGAAAGAAAGTAGACAACACAATAGAGACGTAGGAAAACGAATGAACGAATTTGGACTTAACAATCAAAAGTTATGAGCAAAACAAGTTGAAGGAATGAAGAACAACTAAACTTTTTCTTGATTAGACCCAAAAATCCATCCCAAATGCTCCAAATAAGTGTCCTAATCTAAGAAAAGTAACTAGGAGAGTGGACAAAGTAGTGTATGAAGAGATATCTCAATTACAATATGCCAATGTGCTTATATAAGCTCTCAAAGACGTTGCCCCCTCCTAGAATCAAGTGGGTCTACTTGTAAGAGTTTGTTAGGAAGATGCTTCTAGAAGGAGTTGAACTAGAAATTCGAAGGAGAAAAGTAAACTTGGCTCGAGATTGAAGCTAATTACCTCGAATTTCCCCGCTGACTTAGAACTTGACCTAGGTAAAATCTCATCTTTCCTTGAGTTTGTGGTAACTCAAAGGTAATGTCAACGCTACTCGATTTGAAAGGTCAATGTAGGTCGAGTGAGATGCAACTCGAGGGGCAACTTGTAGGACCTTTTGTCTTCTTCATGCGCTTATTCTAGGCTCGAGTGACCATGTATTCTTCTCTCGAGTGACCATGTGTTCTTGGCTCGATTTGTTGGTATCTTGAGGGCCTTCCTTAGTGTTTTCCTTAGTTGCAATGGCTTAATGCTTACTTCCATTGTTGATTTTTCTCCTTCCTTTGCTCAAGTGATGGTTGATAGGTTCATGCTTGGGGATTGGATTACTTTGATGCCTATGATATATTCAGTTAAGCTGCATTTTTTTTGCCAAAATACCTACAAAGATACTAACAATGGGGTATACATTCTTTTGACATTTTGAGATTAGCTAAGATATGAATGTATGTGTTCCAAAATACGTCGTCCACGGCCGTCTAGACACTAGTAGGCCACCCTTTTTTGGTCAAAACAGGGGAGGGGGTCAAGACGAAGTGGGGCGGTGTGGGATGGGCCAAGAAGGGGTAGGGCAGGGTAAAATATTCTGATTTCCAAACCCCAATTTAATTCAAAGCGTAAGTGTTCAAAGCATCCGATTCCCGACTTCTCTCCCACATGCGACGGTCATGCTCTCCTCTCTTCTCTTCGACAACCGACGGCGACTCCAACTTCATCCTTGTCAGTCGTCGCTCAGAACTCCGGTGATGCTTTCAAATTGTTTGTTGATATACACCAAAGCGGAGGCTAGGCAGGAAGGTGGAAAACACAAAATGAGGTAGGAGGGGAGAAGAATTCAATAGGGTTTTAAGATTTTAGTTTAATTATCAAATAGTACCCTACTTTATTAAAGTTTTCAATAATATCTCAAACAAAACTAACGTTACATAAATCATCCTAATTAATTACCATATAATACAGTAATTTATTAAAATTTTTCCATATTGTTGCAAATTTAATGTATTTTATCAAAAGTGTCGTGTCCGTCTAAAATCCGTCTAGACGGACATCTAGCCATTTAGACATTAGACGGTGTCCGTCCATCCTGTCTCCATTTCATGTATTTTGGAATATCGTGAATGCCTGAACCATGCAAAATTAAAAGGAAAAACACACGAAAACACATTTAAAAAACATAGCATGAAAACATGCTATCAAGATTCAACCAAAAAACAACAGACGCAAGAAAATGGATTCAAGTCAGTGTAGCCGATGATCGTACTAGAAACGCATGTTAGATGCACTTGAGGTTCGTTGTTTGATCAAATGTCACACTTTAAAAATAATTTTTTTGCTTATTGAATTATACAATCATTTTTAATCGGAACTAGTTAGATTAGGTTATGGTTAGGTAGAATAACATAGATGTGGGTGAAATTTGTGTTGAAACTTGTCAAAACTGAACGAATCTGATCGAAATAAAAAAAATAGAAATAAAGCATTAACTTGTTCTTCGCTTATACTCAACTTCACTGTAGCCCAATTACATGAGGTGAAAGACTATCAATTAATTTCGGCTGAATTTGCAATGTAGGCATTTTACACTATTAAGTTTGGATTTAGGGCCTCCCAACTATTCCTTTAGAAAATGGGCTCATATGTTGTAGATAAAATCAGAAAAGTATCAAAAGTGGGTATCCATCTGATTTGATGGGTTACATGTTGAATAGAATAAATAGTCCAATCAATTCAGCCCATCTTCTTCCCTATTTATAAGCAAACTCATGTCCCTTCTTCTTCCCTCCCTTCAAACGTAAATGTATTTTTGGGTAATGTATGTAGATCCTTCTTCTTCCCTTCAAATGCAGGTCCATTCTTGTTGAGCTTCTTCTTCACCGGAATCTGGACTACTTACATATCCTTGTTCTGTTTTTAGGTAAGTAGTGTTTGGTCCTATTTCTGGGTAATCTCAAACTTCCTAGGTAATGTATTTGTGGGTAATCTGAAACTTCTCATCTCTTTTCTTTGTGAATCTAAAACACTGAAACTTTCTGTTCTATTTGTGGGTAAGCAGTGTTTGTTTACATTTCCCTGTTCTATTTGTGGCTAAGCAGTGTTTGTTTCTATCCATGGGTAATCTCAAACTTCATGGGTAATGTATTTCTAGGTAATCTGAAACTTCTCATCTCTTGTTTTTGCGAATCTAAAAGACTCAAACTTCCTATTCTATTTGTTGGTAAGCAGTGCTTGTTTATATTTCCCTGTTCTATTTGTGGATAAGCATTATTTTTTTCTATTTTTGAGTAATCTCAAATTTCTTGGGTAATGTTTATCTGGGTAATCTGAAACTTCCTGGATAATCTATTTCTGGGTAAGCAACGGTAAGAGTTGTGTTTCTATTTCCCTGTTCTATTTGTGGGTAAGCATTGTTTTTTTCTATTTCTGGGTAATCACAAACTTCCTGGGTAATGTATTTCTAGGTAATCTGAAACTTCTCATCTCTTATTTTTGTGAATCTAAAACACTCAAACTTCCTGGGTAATGTCAAACTTCTTGGGTAATCTATTTCTGGGTAAGCAACGGTAAAAGTTGTGTTTGTTTCTATGCGTACTAACATTGCCTTTTTGTTAATAGGGATGAAAACTTTACAATTTGCGGTTTATGCGGGTGGAGATTGGGTTTGTGTTGATGAGTGCTGGAGGATGGTTGTTATGGTTCTTTTTGGGTATCCTAGTTTACAATGCTTTTTATGATTTTTTGGGTATCACACAATGATGTCATTCATACTTTGTCCCCAATTATTGTGCATGTGGCACATCTATTGGGAACTAAGTTTGAATGAAGGTAACGCGGTTTGTATTTTGGTATGACTATGTTATTAATTTCATCTATTGGGGAGTAAGTTTTAATGAATTTGGTGCGGCAGTATTTTGGGTAAGATTTCATTTGATGATCACAATATAGATTTCATGGATATAGCTGGATATTATTGGGTAAGTGTTTTGTAATAGATTGATATGTTTTTGGGGTAATCAAACATAAATCGCATTAAGTTTTAACACCAACAAATAACATACCTAAAAAATAGCAGCCCAGATTTGTTAACCAAAAGTGTGTTAACATTCCAACAATAGTTTTTTTCCCCAAGTTCAGGACATAACCAAATCGCATTAAGTTTTAACACCAACAATTAACATACCAAAAATATAGCATCCCAGTTTTGTTAATCAAAAGTGTGTTACCATTCCAACACAAGTTTTAACAAGTTCAGGACATAACATATATACAACTACTAAAAGTGGAATGCTAACGAAAATAATTACAGAAACTTGTTGGGATTGTTCTTCAGAGTAAGGTTGGGTACCAATGTCAACATTCCGATCCTGAATGACATACCCAATGTCAGTCAATATGCAACTATACCGAAAAACGGGAGAAAAAATGCATACCCAATTTACTAAACAATCAACCCTTACTAATGATTTGTAAAGCCCGCAGTACACTCAAAGCAATACATATACTCAATTGAAAGCAATACCCATAAAATCCAAACATTAAGTAGCACTAGCTTCATACCCAAAGTATGACTTATCAATTCAAAACAATACATACCTAAAGTAATACATATACTCAATTTACTCAACAATTCAAACCAATACATATACTCAATTCAAAGAGATGTTGAAAGCAATACATACCCAAAGTACGAGTTACCAATTTAAAGCAATACATACACAGAGTCAATTCATACCAAAAGCAATACATATCCAAAGTACGACTTACCAATTCAAAGCAATACATACCCAAACCAATACATACACAGAGTACGACTTACCAATTCAAAGCAATACATACACAAAGTCAATTCATACCCAAAGCAATACATACCCAAAGTACGACTTACCAATTCAAAGCAATACATACCCAGAGTCAATTCAAAGCAATACATACCCAAAGCAATACATATACTTAATTTCCTCAACAATTCAAACCAATACATACCTAGAGTGCTCACACATTTCCCAATTCAAAGCAATACATACCCAAAAGTACGACATATCAATTCAAAGCAATACATACCAAAACAATACATATACTCAATTTACTCCACAATTCAAATCAATACATACCCAAAGTGCTCATACTTACCAATTCCTCATCAATGACAGACTCGAACACTCTAGGCTCCTCACGAACTATAGCCTCGCCGGAGTCGGGGCCCTAGTATCAGCGGAAACCCTAGATTCATCCGCCATCGAAGTCTTGCCGCCCATCCTACGCTCCTCTGCTTCAATAACAACCTGCGTAAATCCTAGACTGTAAGAGGGCGCCAGAATCTGAGCAGAAGTGGAAGGGAGATCCGCCATTAAAGCAAAGTTCTCAAGCGGTTTCAGGGGAGGAAGAAGAGGGCAAATGTTGTGGGAAGGAAGAAGAAGAAAAGAGGGACGGTATTTGGGTAAGATTGAAGAATAGGGCGCAACTTTAGGGGAGGAAGAAGAAGTGCGCGCCGACTTCAGCGGAGGAAGAAGAAGAGTGTGAAGGAAGGAGAGTGCGGAGGAAGGAGAAGTGGGCGCCGGCTTCAAGGGAGGAATAAAAAGTGGGCGCCGGTTTCATGGGAGGAAGACTGCGAAGGAAGGAGAGGTTTGTTACTGTTCGGAGAGTGCGAAGGATACAGAGGGAACGAAGGAAAGTGAGAGCGACACTTTTTTGGAATAAGGAAGACAGTTGAATCTTCCAAGCGGATGCATTCGTTTTTTTTTCCCAAAAAGTGAACATCAAATTATTTGAAAAAAAAGCTTACAGCACCATTATTTGATTCTATCAAACAGTACCCTACTTTATATTTTTCATAGTTAGCTTATTAGAGGCCCATTTCACAAAATACAAATTTTTGGGTCCTCTTTCTCTTATTATTTCATTAATTTCCCATATTAGAGCATGCACATCGGCTGTTCTTACAAGTGATCTTAGTGCCATGTAGGAAAGAGGGAAAAAAAGATTGTTAGAACCAATGCAATTTCATCTACTGCAAGATTATGGTAAGATTAACTTAGGTAGGGTCCACACCAATAAATTTTAATTTTTAACTCAAAATTTATTTTGTAGGTAATTTCAAGTTATATTTTCAGTTTATATATACATTAACAGCAAGGTATATTTTCAATTTTATTTACTTTTGTATTGTTTTTTTATGTTTCTTATTTTTGATATTTGTTAAGTATAAATTTATATTTATTTTTATTAAAATTGTCTTATATATATCATTTTAATTATAAAATTTAATCAAGTATACCTTAAGTTTAGTATATATGGCAAAAGAGTTTGAAAGTCTATATAATTAGAAACTTGTGACTTGTTGTAATATTTTCAATATTTCATATAGTGTGTAATTTTAATTGATGTAATGTTTGATAGTTTTTGTAAATGAGTATCATCTATTCGGATATTGTTCTATTTTTTATTGTTGACTATTTAATCTACTCAAATATTATTAGTGTAATGTCATTTTTATTGTTAATTCATGTAAAAATAATACAGTTTTTATAGTGAAAATTTAAAAACTTAATGAATTTAAAAATATGTTTTTTTAAAATTTAATATTGAATCACAAGGTATAACATTTTGTTCGTATGTATTTAATATAATTCGTTTAAAGTTTTATTAATAAACAAATAATATTAGATAATATATAATATGCATGTTAAGAACAAGTAATGTGTTCTATTGATATGAGTATAAATTTAGGTTGTGTTCTTAAGCTGACGTGGCAAAGAAAGGAAATATGAAAAGTGAAAAAAGGTGGGTTAAGATTAATCTTGAGTGTTCTCTAATGTGGGTGCTCTTAAGTGACTTCCTCCAAATTGAACAAGAATATCAATTAATTTCTCATATTAAGTGGTCGTTTTTATTTATTTCTCTCTCCAAACGATCTCAACAACTTTACTTAAGTCCTACATTTATTATTATTAATTATATATATTTTTTTATAATATTAAGCCTCTATAATTGATGTATCATTGTAAAAAGCTCAACAGGCCTGCCCAAAAGGCCGAGCCTAACCCCACTCCTCCTGGACCGAGTTACACCAATGACTACGGTGGCATATGCTTATCTCATGTTTTTTTTTCACAATATGAAAAGTACAATAAGACAAACAATAGATATGACACTACTTTTATTATTTAGCAAAAAGTAAATTACAAGAATGTAAGTAAAAGACTGTTTCCCTACAAAGCAAACACAAACAAATTACAAGAAAGTAAGTACATGATTGAGGTATTGTATGTATTTTGATAGGATCTTTCAAGAAACTTTGTCAAGGAGTACACAAAAGCTTAGAAGAGTAGATTTTTTTAAAGTTCGAGTTGTTTTTTGAAGCTTAAATCTTGTTTGATATACTTGAGAATTTGACTCTCGAGTTACAACGTTGCACCAGACTCTCGATCCAAGCTTTTCTCATTCTCAATGACAAAGTTTCATGGAAATTTCGAGCAAAATATATACAAGAAGTGAAATTATTTTGGGTGAGATTGTAATTATAGTGTATAATTACAATCATTGAACAACGTTCTAATTCAACAACTATAATATAAACTTTAAAACAATCACTATGTGTCAAAGTTGAAAGATCTCAACGTATCCCATGTACGTTGAAATTTTGGAAAGAAAAGCTAACTTTGTTCATGACTGGTTTTGACCGGCATTGGATTTTGAGTTGAATAGGGGTAAAGGTGAAGAATAGAAATATGGGCAAAGAGAAGAAGTGGGGACCTTTGAAACTCAAATACTAACAAACAGATATGTTCGCGTCCACTAGATGTAGCTACTTGTCAGTTGAGTCCTAAATGAAGCTCAAAAACACGAACCTTATGTATTCATGTCGGGTTGCAAGATCTAGCCTTATTCTGACACCATAAATTTGGCCATTCCTTGTCCTTTTACATTCACTTTTTCCAAGTTAATTTCTTCATAATCTGGAAACAAGGATAAGAAGCATTAAATTATGGAGAGTGGACATGTGTCTACTTGTCAACCTCCTACAAATCTTTTACCAAACTCGTCTCTTGTATAAATTTAGGGTTCCAGTTCTAAAGATTCACCACCATTGCTGTAGCTATCAGAACTTCCCAACATGTCTTCTTTCTTCTTCAACCCTTCTCTCCATTCCAGTTACTGCAATAACCAGGAAGATGATGGCGTAATTGATCTTGGGCTCAGCTTGAAAACTCTTCATCCCCAACCTTACTACCCGTCTACCCAATGTATTTAACACAAGAAAATAATCTTATCATTTCTATTTTTTTTCCCTACCTTTGTTTGATTTTATTCCGTTTTCATTCCACTGCACTCCAACCAAACGGGCACTAAAACTCTATTTTCTGATTCAGTTGTGCCAGAAGGATCATACGTTGAGGTGTCAGAATGGAGCGATCAGAACCCATGTCCGCAACCTAAAGCTTCAGAAGAGTGTGATGAAGAAGCGGAGGGAGTCCAAAGCAAAGAGCGTCGGGCTTATGTGAAGGTTAACATGGATGGAGTCGTGGTGGGACGGAAGATTGGCATTCTTGACCATGCTGATTACTTCACTCTCGCAAGTCAGCTTGAGGACATGTTTGGTACACTTTTGAAGTTATGAATATGTAACACTTTCTTCATTTCATCATGACTTAAAAACATTTTTATTATGTTACATTTCAGGTAGGCTGTGCATTTCCGGGCTACGACTTTTCCAAGCTGAATCGGACTTTAATCTATTATACAAGGACAATAAAGGGGTTTGGAGGCCCGTCGGTGATGTTCCATGGAAGTAAGTTATGCATAACAAACGAACGGCAATGAAATTCACAAACCCATAACGAATCCGGAATCTGTATCCACCATGGTTACGAGTTCCGAATTCGTGGTCATTTTCTTAGTGAATTCTAAACAAAAAAAATCTGACACTTTGAGAAAATAAAAATAAAATTTTAAGGTTCGGAAAATACGCAGTGTGTTTGGGAATTCCATTTCCGTTTACACGATACCCCTCTTTCCTTATAACACGAATTGTTTTTCGATCAACGTTGACTGAATTCCATTTGACAGGGAGTTTGTGGAATGCGTGAAGCGGCTTAAGATTGTGAGGAAGAACTAAAGCCCTGATCTTTGGTTTCCAAAGGAACTTGCCTCTCTTTGTGCTTAACATGTTAATAGACTCGTTCTACCAAACTATAGCTTAAAATGTTCAGCATTGAGTAGATGGGTAACACTAAATTATGCAAAAGAGTCTTAATACATAAATGAGAAGCAAGTACAAGTTGATCATTATTGATCTTCTTCATTTATTTGAAAACGAAAGAGCATTTATGTGATGCTTGTTATTAGGTATGTTCCATTGTCTCAATTCACTACTGAAACTGATGAAAGTGTTGGTTATGAGGGTGATGAAAGTATTGTTGTTGATACTGCTCAAGGTGATTATGTCCTTGTTCTTTAGCCATCTCCGACCACTCGCCTGATTGATTGCGCGTCATTTGGAGCAATGACTCTCTCAAGTATTCCGCTTGTACAATCTCACTATCCTTCTTCTGCATACCACAACAACCAAGCTAGTTAGCTAGATTTCTAAATATGGAAATGATAAGCTGGTTTGATGGGTTTTTTACTTACCTCCACAGTGAAGACATAAGAGATTAGACTAATGCAGCTTGTTACATTCACAGTAGTTATCTCTAATCCAAGAGAGTCTAAAGCCTCCATGAGTCTTACAAACCCGCCTCGCCTTTTCTCCCCAAAGACCTTGATAAAGAACTCATTCCCCTCCAAGTGAGCAACCTCTACTTGCACCTGAATTCAGTAATTGTCAAAACTTAAAATTGGAAAGATCAAATAATGAAGAACAATCAATCTATACGTGGGTATGTTTAGATTGCCTCCATTTGATGGCCTTTTTCGTAAGTGCTCCTGTCGTCATGGCTTCGTTTAAGGTTGTTTTCTCCGGGGCATCTACTAGATGATCCGACATAGAAGCCATTAGAAGGCTCTTCGTGCTCGTAGTTCTCAACCGCCACAAACTTATTGGCTCCCATGAGATTTGAGTATTCCATGGGGATGTTGTTGTTTTGTTTTTGAGAGGAATTGCTGATCAAGCTGCAACTTCCAACATCTTCGTCGTCTGAGTTCTGTTCGAGCTCAGTTTGGAGGTCTTGTTCTTGCTTCTGAAGTTCCATCACATACTCTATTGCATCTCCGAGTATTGCCGCTCTGTCTAACTAGGAATCATAACACAAATAATTCGTCAATTACATATTGAACAAGAATTGTGCCTTAAGGTATATTTTTACCTTAGAGATCTTAGGGACCAAAGACCTTAGCATGTATAGCCTCTCATTGAGTTTCTTCCTTCTTTTCCTCTCGGCAACAAGATTCTTAGATTGATTCCCCTTCCCGTTCTTCCTCCTAGTGTACTTTGAATCATCCTCATCATCTATTGGTTCACTATCCGATCCTGAATCCGGTCTCACCATCTCATGTTTCAACGGGCCCTTCTCTTGCTCTTCGTTTTGTTGATGATGATGAAATGGATGATCATTAGTATTCCCCAACGGATTGTCGTTATTTTCCGTGGATCCTTGGAGCCCAACAAACTGTTGTTGGGTTTGATCGGATTGAAATGGGCGGTCAGGATGATCATCTCCTTCTAGAAGCAAATCATCTTTGTTCGACCGGGTTTCTGTAAGATAACTGAACTGTTGGAGGAAGTTCATGGCGGAGTTGCAGATACGAATGCGGTCAGCTGTAGCATCTCCACATGATAAGTTGAGACTTGCCAATGCGGTTGAAGGGGAATATGGCGGGAAATCAGTGTGATTGAGTAATGAAGTGTTTGGATTTAGCTGATTTGTCATGGCTTCTTGCTCTGAAATTGCACTACACTGGCTTATTACAAAATCTATCAAGCTTTGATCCTCAGGAACCTGCAAATGTAATAATAAAAAGTGTATGGTTTGGATGGGCATATACAGACGAAGAATTATTAAGCGTTGCTTGGTATCGATACCCTAATAAAAAAATATCAGATATGGGTATCAAGATTTGGGTATCAATCTCGTATCCTTATTTCTAATATATATCAAATTTTTTTTGAAAATATGTCAACAAAAACGAGACAAAGAAGGAAACGAGACAAAGAAGAAAAAATCAAAATCCTTAAAATTTGAGCCCCAAATTCAAAAAATACAAGTAACAAATGCACGTAAACAATCAATTTTAATTCAGCCCCAAATTCCTATAGAAAGAGCCCTAGAAACAACAGTGATACCCACTGCATCTCCGGTTGGCTACTCCGTCCTGGAGACGGGAGAAGGGAAGCAAGAGCCGCTCAGAAAGAAGAAAAGAAATGTCGATACCTCCAAAAATATACGGAATATCAGGGTATCAAATTGATACTGGTAATTTAAAATATCAAACATCGGATATGGGTATGGGTTACTCATTCTTTAATTAGGGTATGAGTACGACCCCTAAGTCATTACCATCTTGGATGCATAGAACTCGACCAGTCCTCCGGGGACAGGGATCAATACTTTAGTCTCAATTATTTCCTACACAAAAAAAACAAAGAAGCAAATTATAAAGAATAACTTAAATTCTTGATTTATAAAGGCACGAGAGAATACGTCTGTGGTTGTGCTTAGATCTGATATCTTGGCAATCTTCAACCATCGAGGTTGGTTTGTTATCAAAACCTCGGCATTGATCCTACACACATCCGCGAGCCGACATGAGACGACAAGAAAACCTCGGGAGAAATAATATATAAGAGTATACTAACCCGTCCAAAGGCAAGGAAGGCGGTAGTTGAGAGAGGAGTTCACAAGACCTCATTCTCGAGTGCTGAAACATGGCATCCTTGCACGGTGTAGGCGTGGAGGAGACCGGAAAGACGAGGTCGTCATCGTTGCTCAGGCTGCTTTGATAAGTTCCAGCACAACAACAATCTACACACTCTAACAACCTGCAACACCATCCATGATCATATGTAAGTCATACATTTTCCCTCAATCCAAACACAAGATTGAGATACAAACTAAAGAGATCGACCATGGATCCTCGTTTAGTTTCCATATAACACAGTAATCCCAGCAAGTGCCCATTAACTGTCTGAGTCTATCCATGAGGTAGAAGACGACACCCATGTTTCCTGCAATCCAAACACACGATTTTTTTAGTGACATAAACATAGAGATGTTTTGGAATGAATATGAAACACTATACCGATATATCGATCTTCTTGATGAGGAGCAACTGAAGTCAGCAATAGAGGACAACATATGTCACCCCATTCTTAGAGTATTCATGAGCATTGAATTGTTATTTTATGCATAACTATATACGCATTTGTAGTTGCTTTGGTAGGTGAAGTGCCTTGTTGGTGTGAAAATTTCAAATCTTTCATGTTTTTTTCTCCTGGAGAAGTAGATGGTTGAATCTTTTCTCTCCTTGGGGTTTCAAGTAGTTGCGCATGAAAGAAATTAAATTTGGTGGAGTTCTAACCGATATTGAGGAGGGACGTATTGCATGATCCACTAAAAACAAAGTCGTTCTTAAAAATTTTATTGCACCATGTACGGGATTGCGTTTAAAATATATATTTACAATAAATTTATTTAATATAAAATATAATGTTAAAACATAGCAATAAAATATTTAATTACAAATATTATTTATTGTAATTATTTTTAAATATGTTATATTATCGTTATTACAAAATTTGTTTGTTTCAAATGAAAAAGAACTCAACTTAGTGTGCACCAAAAATCTGAAACAGGATTGCGTAATTAAACAAATTTCAAAAAAGAAGTATAATGACTATTTGTTCAAGGAACAAACAAACCATTTAGTTATAAATAAAAAATATTTTTTTTAAATAGTTATTTTGGTTAATAAAAATATATAAAATTAATTATTAAAAAACAAAAATAAAAAATATCTTGTAACTAATTTTTTTTGTAAGCCACGATTACAAAATTTATTTTTTGTTGGACCATCTCACGGTTTTCTTTTGGTGACTTGGTCGCGGTTGCGGTTTCACCTCTACACGAATGAAGGTAGAACCGATGCTCCACAAGGCTGCATTCCTGAAAGAAGCACTTTTGCACGACACAGAAGAAGGAAGGAGCTCTCGATTTGCTGGTGAGAGATGAGAGTATCGCCGGGTGCTTCCATGTCTAGAGGAGAACCGAAGAGCGGCTTCGTGCGGTGTTGCTCAGGTTCGAAGCGGAGGAAGAAGATGACTCTCTTTGTTTTGTAACGCCCAAATTTTTTATTCCGGTTAGTGAGTGGTTTAGCAGCCTTGTTGCAGGCGCGACTCAGTCATTCTACAGGCACGACGTGCTAAGTGGACGAGTTTTTATTCCGTCTTCTTTTCGACCCCTCGTTTCCTTCTTTCGCTTTTCGACCCCTCATTCTCTATGTGATCCTTGGCTGCTTGACCTTTCGTTATTTCCAAAAGGAGCATTACCATTTCTCTCTCTCCTCCTTTTCCCTTTCACGTGTCTTTCATCCCCTCTCTTCCTTCATTTTCTCTCTTCCTCCATCCTTGTCTTGGAAGAGTTCTTGATGATTCCTTCTCCATGTGTGAGCTGTGCATCTCCATGGTAGGTAGTGGACTGTAGATCCGGATTGTATGGGTGAATTTTGCCTCTTCTCCTTCTCTTCATCTTCTTCATTCCATCTTCTTCTCCCTTGAGCTCTAATAGTGAAGCCATGGATTCTTAAGTTTTTTTTTTTTTGAAGATAAATTGTATTAATTTGAAGGAGTTTACAATAGAGTCATACTAAGATGGAGGACAAAGATACAAAGGAAGAGAAAGATTATGGAAGGTGCCTCCATCTGAAGGCACCTTCCATCCTTGTCTTCGGTTTCGGGAAACAGACTACAGAGCTTGCAAGAGTCATTTGTAACAACATTCCATGTGAGTAGTTTGTATAGAGTCGGGAGACGCTTGTGACAGGCAAGCCAAGCAATGAACCTGCACTTTGGGACGTTACTATGGCTCCAGATAGTGCTGTGGTGGAATGGTTGGCTTGGAGAGGTGGGTTTCCAGATGAGGTTAAAAGCAGCAGTAATAGAGAATTCCCCAGATGGTTTTGTTGTGAGAATGGAAAAGTTTGGGGCAACACCCTTATCAATAATTTCATCCCGAACCTGAAGGATAGCACACCAAGAGTGGCTATACTTATAGCTTGGAGCATGGATTCTTAAGTTCTTCCATTCCTTTTGGCTTGCATATGTGTAGTTCGAGTTGGGTTATGATTGATGATGATGATCGAGTGTTGGACGGCAATGGTGGAGCAAGCAAGCTAGGAGACATCCTATACTTCGAAGAGAAGCCGGACGGATCGCCCTTCTGGAGTTCGACCGCACCCGCGGCTGGACAGCGCCGCGGGGGCGCCATCAACCCCACAACCGTAGGGCGGCCAACAGTAGCCGCAGAGGCGGAGCCTCCTGGCCGCGGGGACAGAGCCTCCTGGCCGTGGGGGCGGCCAGGTAGGCTGCAGGGGCAGCTCCCCTAGGCCGTAGGTGCGGTTCTGGCACATCGTTTTCTCTTCTCTGTGGCCGCGCTTTCTTGTTCCACGACCGCATCCTTTCCCCAGTGGCAACCTTCCTCTCTTATCATAGTTGTGCTTAGATATAGCATCATGCTAGGATGGATTAGGTTAACCTTGTGAATGTCAAGTAGTGGCTTGGAACCTTAGGTGAGTGTTTGAGGTTGTTGATGCTCTAAGGCTTGATGTGTGTTGATCTCGAGTTGGTTATTATATTGTGAGTGTACGGATGTTCTCATGAGGCTTGAGGTTGTGAGTATATGTTTGTTGAGGTTGTGGACTTGGATGTGAGTATCCTAGCATAGTGTTGCTATTGTTGAGATTATCGAGACTAGGCATGTTTATCCTAGCTTATGTTGTATTGGTTTATGATCTTGCGAGATCATCGAGTCTAGAAGTCTAAGGACTTCTAGCTTATGAGAGTGATGTTGATTTGTGCCTTGTTGTGATCAGGCATTGAGTATCTTCCTACGGAAAGCGAGAGCGGTATTATTGGTTTAGCTTTGTGACGAGGTAAGTCCCCGTACTTACTTAGCTAGCTTCCTTGTATTAGCATCGATGTGTGGATGGTTGTGTGTGTTTAGTTATGATTATAACAACGAAACCGGAACTAGGATGACCCTTATATATTGTAATTTGGCCTAAGTGTATCATAACGGGCGGTAGCATCACTGTCTAGCTCTTACGAGAGCTAGGAGTTTCTCTGTGACTAGCCCAGGCAAGTAGACGGTCGGATGCATCAATAGTGTTCCTTGCTGGTAAGTAGGGACAAAGGCGAGTTTCGGGAATTCTCGTGCCACAAATCTAAGTTGAATTAGTAATGGAATGACGTAAATGAAAAGATAATAACCGTTTTGCGTGATATCATGTTGTGTATTTCCGTGTTGATATGCGTCTGTGTCATTACCATCTTTCTAATGCTTAGAATGTTAGCTGACGGATTTATACCGATTGTTGTAGATGTCTTGCAAGTTAGGGACACCGCCGAGTGACTCGGAGGAGTGGGAGGCCGGGTTTCCGTACATTATAGGATGTGGATGAGGGTTTTTATATATCATGTTCAATTGTATTTTGTACGTTAGTCGTTGTCGTTGTGTTGTTTTGAGGACTCGGTTGAGTTTCCACCTTGTATCGTATTCTGGTTCATGTCACATTGCATTCAACTATTTGGTTTTGCGTTTTTATTTGTGTCATGTTGGAAAGATCCGGTGAAATTGTTGTCATGCTAATGGTCGGGACCCATTGTGAGGTCTCCGCCCGTAGCGCCTCGGGTCCCGTGGATTCGGGGTGTTGCAATATGGTATCAGAGCCCTAGGTTGACAACAATGGCACTCACAATCTTCTAAAGGCCTAGTAGAAATAAACAGAACCCGCAAGGGTTCTGAGCTTTCAAAATGAATTTTGTTTTAAAATCACGAGCATAGTCGGGTTGGGAATAGAATGTACGGGACCACCACTCCTACCGTGACCTCGGCGACTTAGTGTTCGGACTATAGTTGTATGTTGGATTGTAAATTGTTTCTGGACTTGTTGTGTTTATATTAGTAGCATGACCTTTATATTGTTATATGCATATACATATGGTATGGTAGTATCATATTAGTAACTAGTTTAATGCCCGCACCTTGTGCGGGTTTACCTAAATAATTATATATATGTAGTGAATACAATCAATAGAAAAAAATAATTATAGTTAATTGACTTAAACCGTAAATTTTTTTATATCATCTAAAAAATGATTGTATAAAAATACGTATATTTTTGAAGAAACAATTTTTTTTTACCCGCACCTTATCTAGGGTTGTATTTTAATAAATAATAATTTTAACATATTTCAAAATTATGGATTGGTAAAAGATAAAATATAAAATAAAATTAGCTGTAAACTAATAACTATTTAACAAAAAATAATTTTAAATTAAAAATAAGAAAACAAAAACATTATATATGTATGAAATTCAAAATAAAAAGAGTAATTTAAAAAAAATTCAAAAATTTAAAATAAGAAAACCAAAATACGATAGATAAAATTCGAAATTATAAAAAATATTCCAAATTAATTTTCAAAAATTAAATTGTGCCTACATTATTTTTTAAAAATTATAAAAACAAAATCTACATATTTTTTTATTATGTTTTTTATATAAATTTATTTTTATTTTTAATTAATATTTGAGTAAAATTAATGTGGCAATCTAATTTATTAGATTAAAGATGATTTGACATGTTGATTGCTTATTAGTTTTAATGATTTTTTTATTATAAAAGATATTATGGCAAATCCGTAAATATCTTGTGTCAATATCGTAAATAAATTGGAAAAAAGCTGATGTGGCTAGCCTTAATACGTGACATGTGGACAAAATGGGTTCTGCTTTAGTGTGATATATAGATATGGGACCTTATAATCAGTTGATAGAAAACCATCATCGCCCTTGGACGACACCGTTTGGCTTAGGATAGTGTATCTGCGAAGATGAGTAAGCTCAAGTACCGAGTTGAGCATCACGTTCTGACGAACCCCTTGGCGTTTCATTGGACTCATTTGAGGATGTCAAAGCAACCATGTAAGGCACATGAAGACATTAACCGCAAGGACGAACAAGTAGAAGGAAACCTCGAGACAACTTAAGCAAATTCGAGATGGAAGTTAAACGAGTAAGGAAGCGACATGAAGATATACGAGCGTTTCCAAAGAAGCAACGTTTGTACAACTAGAGACGTGAATCGAGGAGCAAAGGAGTACATTCTAGCAAGGGTAAAAGTGGTATTTCACCAAGACTTAAAGTTTTCTAGGCGCTCTTAAGCATGGGAGTCGAGATGAGAAGTGTGGTCGAACAAATTATGAAAAATTTCAAAGACCCGTAAGTTAAGCTTACCGGAGTACTAGAAGGTGAAGTGTCAATTGTACGAAAGTCTAAGCGGGGGACTTTTTCAGACATAAGAGAATTACAAGTGGAATCACATAGTGGAACTTCTTTAGTGGGGTTAACCGATTTCCGTCATGATGATGAGACTATGAAACGCCAAGAAGAAGGAAGTGTGGGTAGAAGATGGTCTCAATAAGATGAGAGACACAACAAGGGGCTTTTATCGAGAGACGTAACACATCAACCAAGAGAAACACAAGGGGATGCTAACTATCGATATAGATTTTGAGAAGACACACTTACAACGGCTAATCGGTAAATATATAACGAAATGAGACTAACCCCAATACAAGTTTAATCCGAACTACAAACAAAAAGCCGTTTAGAACCATACATCCACACACCCACTCACCAAACAAAGTGAGGGTCATACCGCTAAACCATCTAAAAAACGTACAAAAGCCAAAAGGGCATAGCCTAGCTAACAAAACTCAAAACTGAGGCAAACATACAAAGGAAGATATAAACCGAAGTGCTACAAAATTACAAGGATAGGCATATTTCATGCCTTCATTCCACCACTGATTTACTTCCATGCGCCACTATGCAGGGATAGGCATATGACATGCCTTCAATCCACCACTAGACTTTATTCCATGTGCCTCTCAAAACTTTCTACAGGGATAAACATGTTTTATGCTTTCAATCCACCGCTGGCCCCAATCCATGTGCCTCTAACACTGTAGGGATAGACATATTTCATGCCTTCAATCCACCACAAGTTCTCAGCCCATGTGCAACTTGAAATCATCATGCAAGATCCCTTCTTAATTAGGATAGAAGATCCTGATATGCAACATCTGGTTTCAATTCCAACAACTACTAGGAATTGGGGAAAACCTCAAAGAGGATTCTGTACAAATGAAGCTGGATCAATCGAAAAACTCTAGCAATCTGCATAAATTAATTATCAAAGACAAGAAGATTCCGAGATTTCCACAGAAAAAAAAATGTACATGTGACTGCCACTCTCTGCATCTGACTTTGCCAACTCTTTCCTTTATCATACTTCTTCACCCAAGTGAGAGTTTGTATCATAGACCGAAACTTAACCTTCATTCTTGTCCATCTTTGAATTGCATCCCATATTCTATTAGAATAATCACAAGCAAATAGGATATGATCATGACTCTCATCCATCATTTGACACCATCCACAGATTGGATCTATGTTCCAAAAGTAGAGCTTATCATGAGTACTCAGCCTACCTTTGATAGCCAACCATGCAATGAAGCAATGTTTAGGGACTTGTACATGACTCCAAATGACTCTACTCCAATTTACCTTCTCACCCTTTGTCCTAATTAGTTCATACACTATAGACAAAGACATTTTATTGCCCTGAATCCATGTTTCAGTAGCAGCTGAGCAGTAGGAATATCACTATACATTCCAAACACTGTGTCTCTGGCCATAAGTAGGCGCTTAATAAGCCCTGAGTCCCTGTATTTTGACATCCATTCCATAGCAACCTGATTACCCAAAAATTTAGAGTGAACCCACTGTACCCATAAGTTAGTCTGCATTGTCTGAATATTCCAAAAACATCTGAACATAAAGGCCAAATTCCACTGTTGTAACTGGATAAGACTCACTCCTCCCTCATCTTTAGGTAAGCATAAAGTTGACCATGCTACCTTGGGCCACTTCCATAGGAAATTCCTACACAGAATAATCAATTGTTCCAAAACTGTAATTGGGACAGGAAGAATTGAGATCTAGAAAGCTTCAATACCTTGAAGGATAACCTTTATAAGTTCAATTCTACCTGCATAGGATAAACTAGCTCTCTTCCAACTATTAATCCTGTCAGATATCTTCTTTAATAAAGGTAGATAGTGAATGACTCTCAATTGCACTAGAGAGATAGGAATACCAATATATTCAAAAGGAAAGTGCCCAATTGCATATCTTGTCATCTACTTCATTTACATAATCTCAGATTGTTCCACTCAAGCAACAAACAATCTAGATTTCTATGTACTCACACACAGGCCTGAAATTTCCTGAAATACCTTTAAACACTTCAGTAGTATCTCCACATACATCATATCTCCTCTGCTAAACAAAGTTACATCATCTGCATAAGCTAAGTGTGTAATCTTCATTCTTCCACACTTCTGATGGAAATTAAAATTTGTATCTGTTGTAGCTGCCTTGAGAAGCCTGGATAAAAATTCCATACATATAACAAATAATAGTGGAGACAAAGGATGTCCTTGCCTCAATCCCCTTTCCCCATTAAAGAAACCATGAATACCTCCATTAATTCTTAGAGTAAGTTGCAGTCTCAACACATTTCATGATCCAACAAATAAACTTTTCAAGAAACCCCAACTATGCCAAAGCAAATTTGATGAACTTCCACGCCATAATATCATATGCCTTTGCAATATCTATATTCAGCATACATCTCTTTGGGTCACGTTTAACATCATATGTTCTTTGTTCGCTCCAAACGGTGTGTGCAAGCTTTAAATTTATAACCCTAGATGTAAGCTTAAAACAAGGATGCGAACCCGCAGTGTACGGGTCAATCGTAGTAAAAAGAAAGGAATTCCAGGGGTCGATCACAGGGACTTAGTGAAACAAAGTCGATAACGGTAAGCTTAAGAAATTACTAACCACAAAGCAATTAAACAATCGAAGATGATAAAAGTCAATAAAGGAAATATGCGATTCTAGGGATTAAAGCATCTAGTTGTGGTTCCAACTCAAGATCTAAAGATAAGCGGACAAAGTTGAGGATTTTGCAAAGGGAAGGTGTTACTAAAGTGGAATAGATCACCGGGTAAGTCTCACTACTCACTAATCCAAAACCGTAACTCCTATCACCGGGTAAGTCTCAAGGAATTAAGATAAAGAACTATAACCTCAAACTAACACACCACCTAAGGGAATAGAATCAACCTTTGCCGGGTAAGTCTCAGGCTAACTCACAAAGATGGGATGAAAGCACACTCAAACCCCAATAAGGATAAACCTTTATTACCTACACTTATGATCTTAGGTAAACAAACAAAGGAATTACCGGGTAAGTCTCATCCTAAGCTTGCGTTGAACCAGGAAAGGTGTAATAAGAATAGGATTTGGCAAACTCTAACACTTAACTCTCAGTTTCGGATTAGATAAGTCACCTCGTTCAAACGAATTGCACCCCGGCCGAGATGTTCATCGACTGAACGAGATGCTTAGGGTTAAGGTAAAGACTCGAACTTTCAGGGTCCTACTGTGATAAAGATCATTCTATCATTGTTTTTCCCACAACTTTCAGTCAATCACCCTAGAATAACACAAAGAGATTAGCCACTCATCATCATGAAAGTATTAATCAAATATATGGGAAGAAAGAGAATAATTGAACAAGAAAACCTTAAGAGAAAGGCTTCAATAACTGAATCAATTATCAAACACAAGCGTTCCTTGGATAGAAATCCAACAAGACAACAACAAAGAAGGGAATCTAAGATGATCTTACAAAAACCCTTCAAAAAGCTATAAAAGCTATAGACTTTCATCCTTCAACTTTCAACAAGGTTCTTCAAATCTCCCAACTGGAGTATGGCTGCTGCGGTGTATTAGGTGTAAGTGAGGTGATAGCGGATGTCGGATTTGTGGGAAATCCGACCCTTTTTATAGGAAAATTACTCTCCAAAGATAAGATATCTTAGAAAGATCTCTTCCCATAAAAATAGGTAAAATATATGATCTAGTATATCTTCTTCCTTCCAGGAGCCAAGCCCAAAAATATAAGATCTCTTTCCAAAGATAAAAGATCTCAGCCAAGAATAAAATATTCTCGCCGCGTCCTAGGTGTTCGCCTCGGTCGAGTCGACTTCTCTGGATCACCTCGGTCGAGGTGACTCTGTAGTCAACCGAGGTGAGTCACAACTGAATGTGAAATCTCTCAAATCTGGTCCAAAGTGAATTTTTAATCCATGGCTATGCTTCTTAGATGTTTTCATATGTTCCTAAATGTAGCTCCAATGACTCCATAGCTCCTTTTGCTCCTTTTTGATGCAAAACGTGCCATTTTACCTACGATTACAACAAAACTAGGTGTAGACCTCGATTCTCGCAAAGGTAGATGAAATGGTAATATAATCACATATTATGCATACAAACATGCAGATTATTGAAGATAAAACGTCCAAACAAACCCCAAAATATAGACTATAATTCATGCTATCAAAATACCCCATACTTAGCCCTTGCTTGTCCCCAAGCAAGTTCCGCATATAAAAGGCAAGATAGAATTGATTATAAGTCAAGAAAATCAATGAAAAAGTCTTTCAAAACATTTTATGGTGTGTTACAATCATAGATCACTCTAAGAGAATACTTCATGGGATTTAAAATCAAATATGATCAAAACATTTTATAAATATAAGAAAGTTGTTCATCTTTGCATAAAATCATAGAATGCATAATAAGTCATAGTTATCGAAATTAATCATGCATAATCCAGTTTAAACCACTAAGTCAATCAACAAGCTCGAGGTCTCAAGGGCTTCCCAAAAAAAAGGTCAAGAAACGTGTGGGGTAGGGATGTATGTAAGGTAATGTGGTGCTAGAATCTGGGAAAAGGATATATTTCACTTTCACTTTGACTTTCAACATCTTCCACCAATAAGCTTTGCTTATTTCACAATTTTTCTTTACTTTACTTTTTGGGATGCATGGATAGAGGTGCACAATAACCGAAGCCTAGGAAATCAGCAATCATCAATTTCTTGAGATGCATCAAACCCTTGATGCACATACCATGACCCGTTAGGAATATCGCTCAATCCGACTTTGGCAAGACACAAACACCCGGCTATGTGAATGGTGCCGAGTTACTCATTATCATGATCGACTTCCCCAAACCTATTTATTTCTTTCTAACACTTTCACTTCCAGCCAACTTCTCAACTTTACTTCACTTGCTTTCACCACTTTGCTTGCTTCCTAATTCCCGGATAGGTAAAGGGAGGAAAAATGTATATGAGGGGCTAAGCATGATCAAGAAGAAGAAGAGAGAAGAATGAATTGCCTTGGTCTTTCTAGGAAGAAAGTGAGAGAACTCATAACGTGGTGTCAACCTTCAAATTCAACATAATTTGGATAAAAACAAAGTATTAAACATGCCAAAAATTTCAAACAAAGCATTTAGCAACTTAAACATATTATAAAACCTTTCAAACATATAAAGATTTCAAAACCAGTCACCAACAAGATCTTCACTGAGATCATATCCAAATAAGAAGCACAAAACTTTTTTCGAAAACTCTCAGTTAACCCACCTCGGTCGAGGTGTTCTTAGGTCAACCGAGGTGAAGTACCTCGTTCGGCCAGAACTGCCCCGGTCGAGGTCAAATTTTTTTTTTTTTTTAATTTTTCAGTTTTGACGTTTTTCTCAATCAAATAACCTGTGTGTATGCATGTAATCTCAGATAAACACATAGAAGCAAAAGTGAAGCATAAATATCATATAAAGTCGAGTCATACATCCATAAGAGTCAAATAATACATCAATAAACACCCCATACTTGGCACACACTGTCCCAATGGGTCAAAATAAGTCTAAGGAAATAAAATACTCACCGGACATAAAGCTGAGCTGCATAATAAATAAGAAAGAAAATCCTGCAAGCTCTCAATAATCCTGATCCGGTGGTGGTGGTGGTGGTACGTACGGATACTGGGATGGGTCAAATGGATAACCCATAGTTTGCTGAAACTGGATCTCCATCATCCGGCGCTGATAGTGCTGGCCCTCTAGCATCTGATGAGTCCAGCGGTCGATCTCTCGGCGCCGGTCAACAAATCTCTCATGGATGTCTACAGTCAAGGCAGCATAAGAATCGATCATCTGATCCGTCAGATCATCGATCCGACGGTGAGCCTCTGGATCTCTATGTCGGTGCACCCTACGCCTAGCATGGCGTACTGGTGATGCGGCTGGTGCAGGCTCAGTATCATCATCATCATCAATATCAATAACCGGCGCACTCGTCCCAGCAGTATCCGTCCTTGTATCCATAGGAACTCCGCCATCCCTGTCATCATTATCAGCTGTCTCCTCCTCTACCTCCTCCTCCTCAGTTGGTGCAGCTGCTGCCTCTCTAGCGTCCTCCATCAATGGAATCCAAGCAGTCTGCCAGTAATGAGGGTCATAGACAGAGAACTGGGGCGACCATCTGATCCCCTGTGGTGTAGTCGGCTCCCATGGCATCGCCACATATGGCGTAGTCAGTCCTCGGGGAACTAGAATCCGCCGGGTAATCATCTCCTGCAGCCCTAGCGGCTTGGCAACCGCCACCATAGTACAAGCGCCGAGGTCCATGTCCTGATAGCTAGCAATGTGGGTCACAATCCCTCCACAACAGATGTCCCCCTTCGCCTTGGCCTTGATCTTGCGCAGATCTTCTGCCAACATCAAGCCAAAATCGGGGATCCCTCCAGTCACCATGCAGTAAAGGCTGAAGAGCTCCCCCTGTCGGACCTTCTGGGGCGTCTCAGTACGCGCCAGAAGTGTCTCGCTGAAAATACGGTGGGCTAACCTAAAGGCTAGGTGAAAGATGATACGCTCTCTGGAGTCTCCAGGACGCCATCTATCTGCGTGCTCAACTACATGAGCAATCTGACCCCAAAACTCCCTAGCTACAGTCCGGGAAGGAAAATCAACAGCGGTCGGGGCCGGGAAACCAAAAATGTCTCTCCAATACTCTAAAGGAACTAGAAAGTTCCGGTTCATCAACCGGTACTTCATAGCTCGCTCTATGGGGAGGTAGGTGAAAGAGCTAACAAACTCTAAGGTAGGCTCTAGATATGCAGGTGCACGGATCTCAGTAAACTGATCCAGACCTACCATCGAGATCATCCATCTAAGGTCTCCATCCACAGGGAGACAATCAAAAGCCGAAACGTCCAGGAAGCGTGGTGCAATCACTGGACGGGCTGCTATACGGTCATAATCGACCTGGTGTCACTCGTGGATCACCGGTCGATAAGGTCTGGAAGAAGAAGAGGAAGGGGAAGGGGAGGATCTATCCCTAAGGACAAGCTATCTGTCAGAACTCATTCTCAACACTCTCTGTCAGATCACCTCGGTCAGCTTGACAACACTGAAGAACACCTCGGCCGAGGCACAATACGACTGGACCGAGGCGAATAACTGCGCGACGTATTTCCTCAAAAATTCAGTTCTTTTCCCCCAAAATCACTACAACTGGTTCCTATGGGGTACTTAATCTGTTCTTCAGCAAATGTAGGGCAACCAAAGCCCAAATCGAAGCAAAAACAGCGAGGTTAGGGTTTTTTTCTATTTTTACCTCGTTCGGCCGTTTCGGTTCGATTTCTTCGCAGATCGACGCTTGCACTGGGATCCTCTACACTTTAATCGTAATTTGGAAGCGAAAATCTTCAAAAACGAGCAAGAATCAAAGAGGCGAGGTGAAAGGGCTGCCGCGGTCGAGGAGGTTAGGTAAAGTGAGGAGAGAGAAATTTCACCCCTTTTATACCCTTTTTGGAACTGCTATCACCTCGGTCGAGGTGGTCTTGACTGGACCGAGGTGGTACAGACCGAGGTGGATCTTCAGAAACCCTAATTGCCTCGGTTGCTCAAGAATCATCTCGGTCGAGGTGCTTTGACAGCAACCGAGATGTGTCTCAGTCAAACTTCGTCTTCTCAAATTCTCGAACTTCTGTTCTTCCAGTTATGCTCCTGGTTTGTATTCCTTCCTTAGATGTCACCTGTTGTCTGTCTAGGACGCCAAAAACAAAACAAAGCAAAGCAAAAGCAAAACTATCTAAGCTAGACTAGAAAAAGGGAAAAGAAAGCAATACCTTGGGTTGCCTCCCAAGAAGCGCTTGGTTTAAGGTCGCTAGCTGGACCATAGTGCGTCTCAAACCAGGTATAGTGGTGCAACCTACTCAACCGGGATTTCCGGTTTGTATTTCTTGAGTCTATGACCATTGACCTTGAAGCTTCCGCTGGTTTCGCCCCATATCTCAACTGCACCATGAGGAAAAACATGTTTCACAACATAAGGTCCGGTTCATCTAGATTTCAACTTACCTAGAAAGAGGCGGAGGCGGGAGTTGAAGAGTAGAACTAAGTCTCCTTCGTTAAGCTCCTTAGGGATGATACGTTTGTCATGCCATTTCTTCGTCCTCTCCTTATAGATTTTGACATTCTCATAAGCGTTCAAACGCAGCTCCTCCAGCTCATTGATATCCAATAGCCGCTTCTCGCCGGCTTCCTTAATGTTGAAGTTCAGCCATTTGATTGCCCAATATGCTTTGTGTTCTAACTCAACGGGCAAATGACAAGACTTCCCATATACCAAATTATAAGGGGTGGTACCTATGGGAGTCTTAAATGCGGTCCTGTAAGCCCAAAGAGCGTCGTCCAATTTCATGGACCAATCCTTCCTCGTCCTAGAAACGGTCTTCTCCAAAATTGCTTTAATTTCTCTATTCGAGATCTCGACCTGTCCACTAGTTTGAGGGTGATAAGGGGTTGCTACCTTGTGGGTTACCCCATACTTCGATAGAAGTGCCTTAAACTTCCGGTTGATGAAATGCGTTCCTCCATCGTTGATGATGATACGTGGAGTTCCAAAACGTGGAAAGATAGTCCTGTTTAAGAACTTCACAACCACCTTGGCGTCATTAGTGGGAGAAGCAATGGCTTCAACCCATCTAGAAACATAATCAACTTCAAGAAGAATATAGAGGTTTCCTCCGAAGGATGGGAAAGGTCCCATGAAGTCTATCCCCCATACATCAAAGATTTCCACCTCTGGAATGTTATTTAGTGGCATTTCGTTCCTCCTTGATAAATTTCCTGTTCTTTGGCATGCATCACAAGAGATAAAAACGATTGCACATCTTTAAATAATGTAGGCCAAAAGAAACCGGAACGTAATACCTTAGCGCATGTCTTATCGGTACTAGCATGTCCTCCATAAGGAAGTGAATGACAATGTCGTATGACGCTATTAACTTCATCTTCCGGAATGCATCTTCGAAGCATCCCATCCGGCCCGCGCTTGAATAGCAGCGGCTCATCCCAGTAGTAATGGCGTACATCCTTGAAGAATTTCTTCTTTTGGGAGTACGTCAATCCGGGCGGTAATTCCTGGCAAACAAGATAATTCACAATATTAGCGTATCAAGGTCCTTTATTATCAGAAAGTTGGTGGATAGATTGTTCCACCAACTGAGGATGAATGTTAGAGAAAGGAGTAAGAAGTTTGTTATTCTCAGTAATCTCAGTTGACATCATCTCGCCATCGACCTCGGTCAAGGCGCAAAGGCATTGACCGAGATGTTCTTCAGTCGCCTCGTTTAGTCCAGAAAGTGCCTCGGTCGAGGTACTGCAACTAAAACCAAAATTAGAGATCTTCGTTGATAACACGATTTATGACTTAGGTTTAGACACTCATTTAGATAGATTTTCCGCTCATTCATGCATGGTCTAGCATTAGTTCACGACGTTTGCACTCAAATCATGTATTTTGTCGAGATAGACATCTACGCGGACTTTTGCTTGCTTTATAGGTATTTTGGGAGATTTAGGAGCTTAATCGGTGCATTCGAGGGTCGTTCCTCGAGATGACACACTTTCGGACTCATTGGAATGCAAGCTAGGGGCTAAGGAGGACTCATGGAACCTTGTCAACACAAGCCATGCACCAAATTGTGACTCAATGATCTAAAGCAAGCTGAAGCACCAAAACCATGGTCACTGGCACTTCCACGGCCGTGGAAATGGACCGTGGTTTTTGCCAGACGGTTGTGACAGCTGTGCCACGATCTCATGGCCGACTCTAGCAAGGTTGTAGTATAAAAGTGGTCCTGCAAGGCTGAGAGAGGGCATCTTTCACATCCCCCATCATCCAATCAAATCCACATTCTCTCCCATACTCTCAACAAGAAGATTCTCTCAAGGGGAAGCTTGGAGGAGAGCTACCATTAGAGGAGGAAGAAGAGCTCCATTGGAGAAGAAGAGAAGAACACACCATTGCTAGTCTTTGATAGGATTTGTAGTGAAGATTATCGGAATCGTTTTCTAGGGTTGTAAGAATCGATTAAACCTTCTTTGGAGGGTTGTGAGTCTTTCTAATCTCATTTTCAGCTTTGTTCTACTTGTTTCACTTGTTCATCTCTTTCTCTTCATTATCTTGCAAATGGAAGCCATGATTTTATGTTTGATGATTTCGATTGTGATGATGTATGTTGTAGGCTAAATAGATGCGATTCTAGGGTAAGGAAAGGATGGTTATGGTTAGGACTATGATAGGACGGACTTAGATTTTCCTTTGGATGATTCATCTATATGAACCGAGCCACTGTTGGAGTCCACGGTTCGTTCTTGCCAGTCCACGGCCGTGGAAGTGGTAGAACAGCCCGTGGTTTGCCTGATTCTTTTGATTAGATGAGTCTAAGTTCTAGAATGTTAGAATATTGAAATCCTAGTGTTTATTGAGTTAAATCTATCCTAGGGTGACCTAGTGTTAGCAACTAAGTGTTAGAAGAGACCTACCCGGTGATTCTTACTCTTAGATTTCAAAGATGATAAGCTCTAGGTAGTGGTGAGCCTCATAAGCCGCCATTGGACTAAGTGTGCTAGGATAGTTGTTTAGGACTTACTCTTCCGAGACTTACCCGGTAAGGATAGGTTAGATCCCTAGATGACAATCCGGTTTGTGTAGAATTCCATTCCTTAGGCTCTTTGAGACTTACCCGGTGATGAGACCTTAGGAACGGACTAGTGGACCATGAGACCTACCCGGTGATTGATCCCAATCTAGAAACACTTACTCCCTATATACTATAATTAACCCAATGAATGATTAGATAGCTTGAGTCCAATGCCATAACCGGAATTTCCAACCCCTAGAATCCGCTTTTCTCTCTTTGATTGTCTATCTCTTGTTTGCTTGTCTATTCGTGTTGTTAGCTTAGTTGTTTGTTGGTTCCGCATGATTTGTGATCCTTGACTGATCACCTTAAAACCACACCAAAAACGTTGAGATTTTCATTTCTTTGTTTCTTTCTTTTTTCTTAACCTAGATCTTCACTAAACTTAATCACTAATCGATTCAAATCTCACCTCAGTCTTTGTGTTCGACCTCGGAATACTATCCCTACTACAAACGTCCCGTACACTGCGGGTTCGCTAGGAGTTAGGAGAAATATAACGAGTATAAATTTAAGGCTTATTGCGTGCACACGTTCTTAGCGTAACAAGTTTTTGGCGCCGTTGCCGGGGACTAGGTCTAGATCGAGTCATTTTTGTGATTGTTTATAGTGTAGATCTTTGTTGTTGCTTTTGATCTCTTTTGGTGTGTGTCTTTGCTTTTCAGGACATCTCTCACTCTTTAGGTGTATGTGAAGATCTCGTGGCAAGGATTTAGCTCCATTCAATCCCGAACCGGAGAAAACCCTTAGATCTAGATCCAAGAGCATTCGAAAAGGGAAAGAGATGGCTGGAAGAGATCTCCAAGATGAATTGGATGAGGCTTTAGAACAAATTAGGCTAAGAGATGAGCTCTTGGAGGAAGAAAGGAGACTTTCCAATGAGATGCAAGAAGCAACTAGGAGGGAGATTGAAGAGATTAGGCAAGCTCTTGTGCAAGGAGAGCTTAATCGTCAACAACCTCTACCTCCTCCACCACAACCGCAGCCGGCGGCGAATATTCGGCTTGTTCCCATTGCTATTGAGGAGCCACAAACATTGGGGCGACGTATGGATCCGGCACAAAGAGCACACCGTCCGGGTGTAAACTTAGGAGATCCCGCAACCCACAATTACGAGCTCCGCCCTCAAGTTCTACAAATGATCCGGCATAATCAATTTGGAGGGATGGAAGGAGAGTCTCCTCATCAACACTTGATGAACTATGAGATCTTGATGGAGACTCTTAGACCACCTAGATTAGAGAGCAAAAACCATAAGCTTAGGGCTTTCTCCTTCTCACTTAAGGATAAAGCCTTGGCTTGGTATCAATCTATTCCACAAGGGCGAGTGAGTACTTGGGAGGAGATGACAACCGAGTTTTTGACTAAGTTCTTCCCACCTTCTAAGACTACCGAGTTAAGAGGGAAGATCATTGCCTTCGTGATGAAGGATAGAGAGAGCTTGTTCAAGTCTTGGGAGAGGTTCAAAGACCTTCTCCTAGATTGTCCACACCATGGTATACCGAAAATTGAGCTATTGGAGATCTACTTCAAAGGACTTGATGAAGTTAGCCAGTTCAAGCTTCAATCTCTTTCCGGTGGGACTTTCATGGAAAAGCATGTGGATGAAGCTTGGGAGTTTGTAGAGAAACAAGCTTTAGTGATTGAGAAGTACTCCCATAGGAAGAGTGAAGGGAGAAAGGCGGGAGCATATGAGGTGAGTGAAGTCACCATGAGCAATTTCAAGCTTGACGCCATCAACAACGAGCTAAAGTCTTTGAGGGAGTTGTGTGCTACAACTTTGAAGAACCAAGCAACCCCTCAAGTGCAAGTGCAAGCAAACTTGTCTTCCAAGGAGGAAGATGTGAACTACATGGGAAGGGGCAATTACAACAACTATCAAGGCCCAAGGAATTTTAACAACAACCGGCAATTCAACAATTACCGGCCTAACCACAACCATCCCGGGTTTTCCTATTCTAACCTGGATGGAGCCTTGAACCCTCCCGATTCCACAAGCGCAGCTCCACCACCAAAAGCCTCACAAGAACCTCCACCTGGATTTACTCAACCTCCAAAGGATAGGACCGAAATGATGTTTGAGCAATTACTTGGAAGGTTGAGTGGTCTTGAGAGCATGGTGACTTCCATTTCTAAAGCTCAAAAGGTTTTGGAAGCACAAGTGTTCCAAAAGGCAGGTGAAGCTCATAGAGATCCGGGAAAGCTTCCCGGAAGAACCGAAGACAACCCAAGAGCCCAAGTGTTGGCCATCACAACGAGAAGTGGGTTGAGTATGAAGGATCCCTTACCTAAGGGAAATGACAAAGGGAAGCAAGTGGTGAATAAAGAAGAGCAATTGCAAGAAGATGGAGGCAAGAGAAAGAATGTTGAGCCATCATATGTGGCGCCACCTCCATACAAGCCACCACTACCATTCCCTCAATCACGAGCAAGGGCTCGTTTGGACAAACACTTTGGTAAATTCCTTGAACTTATGTCTAAATTGCATATTAACATTCCGTTCATGGATGCTATCTTAGGTATGCCGGCATATGGCAAGTTCTTGAAGGAAATACTCTCCAACAAGAGGAAGTTGGAAGAGTATGGAGAAGTAAGAATGACGAAGAGATCCTCGGAATTGATCCAAACAATGAAGGAGGAGATGCCTCCTAAGCTAAGAGATTCGGGATCTTTTTGTGTGCCAATCGGAGTGGGAGAAGTGAAGTATGAAGCCCTTTGTGATCTTGGGGCAAGTGTGAGCATCATACCGCTTGCACTATGCAACAAGGTTGGGCTAGGAGAGCCAAAACCGGTCAAGATGACCCTTTACATGGCGAACCGTTCTATTACTCACCCGGTTGGGATCTTGGAGGACATACCGGTGCAACTAGGAAAGTTCTATGTGCCGATTGATTTTGTTGTCTTGGACATCCCGGCGGATTATCCGGTTCCCATCATCTTAGGGAGACCTTTCCTAGCCACTTCCGGATGCTTGGTGGATTGTAAGAATGGAATTCTCTCCTTCAACATTGGAGAAGAGAATATCAAGTTCAAGCTGTCCACAATGATGAAAGGACCAACCCTTGATGAGGATGTATTCAACATAGTCGAGCAAGAGGAGTCTAGAGAAGTTGTGAGCTCGATCTTGATCAAGGACCCCTTGGAGAAAGTTCTTAGCTTAAGTTTGATGGAGGAAGGTGTTGAGGAGGCTTGCAATGAAGAAATCAAGGCCTTGGAAGCATTAGAAAAGGAGACAAGAGCTGAATTTGAAGTTCACGAGAGCATGCTAAGTACCTGTAGGAACCACGGTCGTGGAAGGAGTTCCACGGCCGTAGAACTCTCTGGAGAGCTCCGAAGAGCAAGATTTGCAAGGTCCACGGCCGTGGATGTGCCTGAAACCGTGGAGTTGCCCGTGGTTTCCCCAGAAGAAGCCCTTGTTGTTGATCAACCTTCAAGGAGTCTTGGAGAGCCTTCATTTGCTTTGGATTCATCTCAACCAACGTTATTTGGATCGTCTCCACTCGATAAAGGTCCTCCTAAACTTGAACTCAAACCCCTTCCCTCTCATTTGAAGTATGCTTTTCTTGGTGATAATTCTACATATCCGGTGATTGTGAATGCATGCTTGAATGATGATGAACTTGCTAGGTTGTTGCATGAGCTAAGATTGCATAGGAAATCCATTGGCTACACTATTGATGATTTAGTTGGCATAAAACCTTCCTTGTGC
The DNA here is from genome assembly GCA_033239125.1 of Fagopyrum homotropicum. Classification (NCBI taxonomy): domain Eukaryota; kingdom Viridiplantae; phylum Streptophyta; class Magnoliopsida; order Caryophyllales; family Polygonaceae; genus Fagopyrum; species Fagopyrum homotropicum. Next base: position 49,625,044 of record BSWB01000007.1, on the reverse strand, counting down.
ATGCATAAGATATTGATGGAAGATGGCCATAAACCCTCTATTGAACATCAAAGAAGATTGAATCCTATAATGAAAGAGGTAGTCAAGAAAGAGATCATTAAGTTGCTAGATACGGGAATCATCTACCCTATTTCGGATAGTAAGTGGGTTAGTCCCGTGCATGTGGTTCCTAAGAAGGGTGGGATGACCGTAGTGACTAATGAGAATAATGAACTAATCCCAACCAGGACGGTTACGGGATGGAGGATGTGTATTGACTATAGGAAATTGAACATGGCCTCTAGGAAAGATCACTTCCCTCTTCCTTTCATTGACCAAATGCTAGAGAGGTTAGCTCAACATTCTCATTTTTGCTATTTAGATGGCTATAGTGGATTCTTCCAAATCCCTATCCACCCCGATGACCAAGAGAAAACCACATTTACATGTCCATGGGGTACCTTTGCATATAGGAGAATGCCATTTGGGTTGTGTAATGCGCCCGCCACCTTTCAAAGGTGTATGATGGCTATCTTTTCGGAGTACATTGAGAATATTATGGAAGTATTTATGGATGATTTTTCTGTTTATGGATCTTCCTTTGATGATTGCTTAGCTAACTTGTCTTTAGTGCTTAAAAGATGTGAGGAGACAAATCTTGTCTTGAATTGGGAAAAATGCCACTTCATGGTAAGTGAAGGCATTGTGTTGGGACACTTGGTGTCCAACCGTGGCATTGAGGTTGATAGGGCCAAGATTGAAAAGATAGAGAAGTTGCCACCACCTACCTCGGTGAAGGGGGTAAGGATTTTCTTAAGGCATGCCGGTTTTTACCGGAGGTTTATTAAAGACTTGTCTAAAATTTCTAAGCCTCTTACTAACCTACTAATGAAAGATGTTGAGTTTGTTTTCTCCAAGGATTGCCTTGAGGCTTTTTGTAGGTTGAAGAACGCTTTGATCTCCGCACCTATCATGCAACCTCCGGATTAGAGTTTACCGTTTGAGATCATGTGTGATGCAAGTGATGTAGCCGTTGGGGCTGTTTTGGGGCAAAGGAAAGATGGGCGCACACATGCCTTTTATTACGCTAGCAAGACGCTAGATGATGCCCAACTCAATTATGCTACCACCGAGAAGGAATTGCTAGCGGTTGTGTATGCATTTGAGAAGTTCCGCTCATATCTTGTTGGAGCGAAGGTCATAGTGTATACGGATCATACTACGATCCGTTATCTCCTTACGAAGAAGGATGCCAAGCCTAGGTTGATTCGGTGGATCCTTTCTCTTCAAGAGTTTGATTTGGAAATCCGGGACAAGAAGGGGTCCGAAAACTCTGTGGCGGACCACTTTAGTAGAATACCTCCATTGGAACTTGGAAAAGATGACATCCCGATTGATGACTCATTCCGGGATGAGCAATTGCAAATGGTGGAGGAGTGCTTGTTCCAAGTGTCTAGAGGAAGTGAGCCATGGTATGCCGACATTGTGAACTATCTTGTGTGTGAGGAAGTTCCTCCCGGTTTGTCATATGCCCAAAGGAAGAAGTTCTTCAAAGATGTGAGGCACTACTATTGGAGTGAACCACTTTTGTTCAAGAGAGGGCCGGATGGAGTCTTTCGAAGATACATACCGGAGGATGAGGTGGAGAGTGTGATCCGCCATTGTCATTCCTTGCCATGTGGAGGGCATGCTAGCTCACACAAGACATGTGCGAAGGTGTTGCAATCGGGCTTCTTTTGGCCAAGTTTATTCAAGGATGTGCGAAACTTTGTGGTAGCTTGTGATGCTTGCCAAAGGACGGGCAACATCTCAAGGAGGAATGAGATGCCCTTGAACAACATACAAGAGGTGGAGATATTTGATGTGTGGGGTGTGGACTTCATGGGACCATTCCCCTCTTCTTGTGGTAACCTCTACATCCTATTGGCGGTTGACTACGTTTCGAGATGGGTGGAGGCAATCACCTCTCCCACAAATGATGCCAAGGTTGTGGTGCAGTTCTTCAAACGAGTGATCTTCCCTAGGTTTGGAACACCAAGGGTGATCATAAGTGATGGAGGGAAGCACTTCACCAATAGGAATTTTGGGACACTTTTGGCTAAGTATGGGGTGACTCATAAGGTGGCAACACCTTACCATCCCCAAACTAGTGGCCAAGTGGAGATCTCCAACCGGGAGATGAAAGGAATTCTTGAGAAGATGGTCTCTAGGACGAGAAAGGATTGGGCTATGAAGCTTGATGATGCCTTGTGGGCATATAGAACCGCTTTCAAGACACCGATTGACACCAATCCTTACAAGCTAGTCTATGGCAAGTCTTGCCACCTTCCGGTAGAGATGGAGCATAGAGCTTATTGGGCCATTAAGTGGCTAAATTTTGACCTCAAGGAGGCCGGAGAGAAGAGATTGCTAGACATGAATGCTCTTGAGGAGATCCGGTTGGATGCCTATGAAAATGTCCGGATCTACAAGGAGAGGACCAAACGGTGGCATGACAAGCGCCTTGTCCCGAAGGAGTTGAGTGAAGGCGACCTTGTCCTTCTCTTCAACTCAAGGCTGCGGCTCTTCCCCGGAAAGCTAAAGCCGAGGTGGACCGGTCCTTATGTGGTGAAGAAGATATTTCCCCATGGAGCGGTTGAGATAGGTGGGGAGCATATCCCGGGAGACTTTAAGGTGAATGGGCACCGGTTGAAGAAGTATATCCCGGGAGCTCCGGTGGATATGATTGCCCCACTTCACCTAGAATGAGACGCCCCGAGCTTTGGTCAAGCTAATGACCTTAAAGAAGCGCTTGATGGGAGGCAACCCATTGGTAACGTTTTTCCCTTTTTTGTTTTTGTTTTTGCTTTTGATTTTTCTGTTTTTGTGTGTTTGGTGTGCTTTGTGTGTGCTAGAGTCTTGGTAGCATGAAAGCCTTGCATGGCATGTGAATGATGATGATGAGTCCCTCATCAATTATGGGTGGAGCGGACGCGGAACTTGGACGGCTAGCGGTGCCTAGCGCGGGTCCCGATGCCTTGCTGAACATTTAGAGCTCTCTACCATTGTTAATAGGATCATTCACCATCAATCCACTTGAGAAATCCCAAATACCATAGCAAACCATTTTTACATTGTGAGAACCCTCTTTCACTCTTCTTTACTTCATTACCACATTGGGGACAATGTGTTTCTAAGTATGGGGTGGGGTTTGCATGATCCTTTGCATGATTAGCATCTAGGATAGTTTAATATTGTCACATGTCTTGCATTGTATATACTCATTTCGAAAAAAAAAAAATCAGAAAATTTAAAAATTTTTGTGCTTTCTAGGCTTGGATATGACCCTAATGATGAATCTTGTCATGTGGATTGGCTATGAATGACCTTGTGTGTTGAATAGATGAATGCATATGTGGACTTGAAGTACTTATTTTGAAACCCATGAATGATTTGTGAATATGATGTTTGCCTTGATTGGATTGAGTATTGAAAGTCGAAATTACATGCTAGTTCTTGCACATCATTAGGAATGAATGAGGCAATTCATCTTCCTCTACTTCTCATCTTGATCATGATCTTTGAGCACCTCAATTGACATAAATTTGACCTCTTTTGACCCATCCGGGAATAGGAGCATGTTAGTGTGTTGATGTGTGTGAAAAGCAAGTGTGGGGTGAAGTTGTTGATGAAAGAATGTTATGAATGAAGTGCTGAATTTGTTTTGAAAGTGTAGACAAAAATATAGGTTTGGGGACGTTGGTTTAAATGACGAGTAACTCGGCACCATTCACATAATCGGGTGTTTGTGCCTTGCCAAATTCAAATAAACCGATAGTCCTAACGAGCTTTGGTATGTGTGCCCGGTGTGGATGCACCTCGAAAAATAGAAAAAGCCCGAGGACGGCTAATCACCAAGGTTTCGGCTTTTGTACACCAATGCCATTGTCTCAAAAATATGTGAAAAAGAATAAAAGAAAACAAAGAAAAGATGGAGAAAAATTTAAACTTGAGGTAAGTTGATCAAGGACAAGATTGTGGAGTTAGTTCCATTCCCGGATTAGCATCACATAGCCTAGAAAAAATCCCCACCTAATCACAACGTTTCTTGGCCTTTTATCTCACAAGCCCTTGTGACCTATTTGCATGTGTGTAAGACTTAGTAATCTAGATTGGATATGCTCTTGATCATCTTGACCTCTTCATTTTTACATTTCATGCACGCTTTCGAGTTAAGTACAATTGTCTTTCCGTGCCTTCATTTATTTGATACATAATTGCTTGTCCATTGCCATGAAACATGACTATGAAGGTGATCCAATATTAGAAGCACAACTCCAAAAAGATTTTGCCATTTTTCTGCATGCATAAATCATGTCATCTCTTAGTCTATAGTTGAGAATTTGCTCGGGGACGAGCAAACCTTAAGTATGGGGTAATTTTGATAACACAATTTATGACTTAGGTTTAGACACTCATTTAGATAGATTTTCCGCTCATTCATGCATGGTCTAGCATTAGTTCACGATGTTTGCACTCAAATCATGTATTTTGTCGAGATAGACGTCAACGCGGACTTTTGCTTGCTTTATAGGTATTTTGGGAGATTTAGGAGCTTAATCGGTGCATTCGAGGGTCGTTCCTCGAGATGACACACTTTCGGACTCATTGGAATGCAAGCTAGGGGCTAAGGAGGACTCATGGAACCATGTCAACACAAGCCATGCACCAAATCGTGACTCAATGATCCAAAGCAAGCTGAGGCACCAAAACCACGGTCACTGGCACTTCCACGGCCGTGGAAATGGACCGTGGTTTTTGCCAGACGGTTGTGACAGCTGTGCCACGATCTCATGGCCGACTCTAGCAAGGTTGTAGTATAAAAGTGGTCCTGCAAGGCTGAGAGAGGGCATCTTTCACATCCCCCATCATCCAATCAAATCCACATTCTCTCCCATACTCTCAACAAGAAGATTCTCTCAAGGGGAAGCTTGGAGGACAGCTACCATTGGAGGAGGAAGAAGAGCTCCATGGGAGAAGAAGAGAAGAACACACCATTGCTAGTCTTTGATAGGATTTGTAGTGAAGATTATCGGAATCGTTTTCTAGGGTTGTAAGAATCGATTAAACCTTCTTTGAAGGGTTGTGAGTCTTTCTAATCTCATTTTCAGCTTTGTTCTACTTGTTTCACTTGTTCATCTCTTTCTCTTTATTATCTTGCAAATAGAAGCCATGATTTTATGTTTGATGATTTCGATTGTGATGATGTATGTTGTAGGCTAAATAGATGCGATTCTAGGGTAAGGAAAGGATAGTTATGGCTAGGACAATGATAGGACGGACTTAGATTTGCCTTTAGATGATTCATCTATATGAACCGAGCCACTATTGGAGTCCACGGTTCGTTCTTGCCAGTCCACGGCCGTGGAAGTGGTAGAACAGCCCGTGGTTTGCCTGATTCGTTTGATTAGATGAGTCTAAGTTCTAGAATGTTATAATATTGAAATCCTAGTGTTTGTTGAGTTAAATCTATTCTAGGTTGACCTAGTGTTAGCAACTAAGTGTTAGAAGAGACCTACCCGGTGATTCTTACTCTTAGATTTCAAAGATGATAAGCTCTAGGTAGTGGTGAGCCTCATAAGCCGCCATTGGACTAAGTGTGCTAGGATAGTTGTTTAGGACTTACTCTTCCGAGACTTACCCGGTAAGGATAGGTTAGATCCCTAGATGACAATCCGGTTTGTGTAGAATTCCATTCCTTTGGCTCTTTGAGACTTACCCGGTGATGAGACCTTAGGAACGGACTAGTGGACCATGAGACCTACCCAGTGATTGATCCCAATCTAGAAACACTTACTCCCAATATACTATAGTTAACCCAAGGAATGATTAGATAGCTTGAGTCCAATGCCATAACCGGAATTTCCAACCTCTAGAATCCTCTTTTCTCTCTTTGATTGTCTATCTCTTGTTTGCTTGTCTATTCGTGTTGTTAGCTTAGTTGTTTGTTGGTTCCGCATGATTTGTGATCCTTGATTGATCACCTTAAAACCACACCAAAAACGTTGAGATTTTCATTTCTTTGTTTCTTTCTCTTTTCTTAACCTAGATCTTCACTAAACTTAATCACTAATCGATTCAAATCTCACCTCAGTCTTGTGTTCGACCTCGGAATACTATCCCTACTACAAACGTCCCGTACACTGCGGGTTCGCTAGGAATCAGGAGAAATATAACGAGTATAAATTTAAGGCTTATTGCGTGCACACGTTCTTAGCGTAACAGGAAGCATCTATACCTTCCTCATTTAAACTGAAACTAATAACTCGTTCAAGTGGATCGTTAATAAGGATAGAGCTCACCAATTCCCTTGATTCTTCTTCATCGTAGATGTTGAAGATATCATCGCTTAGTTGCTCTCCTTTCATGGCCACAAGTAATGCGAACTCCACTTCATCTCCACCAATGTTGAATTTCAACTTGGCGTTCTTACAATCCACGTTGCAACCCAAAGTTGCTAGATGTAATGTCCGGAATTTTAATTTTAATTTTTACTTATTTTATATATTTTTTAAGTCTAACAGTAATTCGACCTGGTTGACCTTTTAGGTGATACTAATATCGTAAATTCCGTCAAAATGAAAGACCAACGAGCCCATCAAGACAATCTCGCTTTGGGCCCATCAGGAAAGGCCCGCTGGGCTCATCAAAGGAGAGGCAGCTAGGGGAACGCTAATTGTAACCCTAGCCACACCCTCTCTTTCTCCTTCTCTTTCCTTCTATTCTAAGTCGTCTCTCCTCTGCTTGTTTCTTCCCCCAACGTAAAGGAAGGCTCCTCGCTTCCAGTTTGCACCGCAGCCGCCACCGTCCCCTCTAGAGTCAAACCGTTGCCTTAGGTCCGACGCCAAGGGAGATGTCTCGACGCCGCCTGCACCGTCCTCTCGTTCCACCTGCGCGAGGACTGCGCTAGGGCTGCGCGAGGACTACGCTAGGGCTGCGCGAGGACTGCGCTAGGGATGCGCGAGGACTGCGCTAGGGCTCGCTCCGTTCCGCCTCCAGGGACCATCGCAGAAGATGTTACAGCCGCCATCCACCGCGAACTCCGTCTGGGGCTCCTGGGTCTTCGTTGCAGTGACAGCAACTTCCTCCTTCCCTCGCAGCACCGGCCATCTCCTTCTTGCTTTGTCTCAGGCCGCCATGCCTCTCCGGTCTTACCTCAAGCCAACACTAAGGGGAGCCTTTGTGACCAAGCCCCAATAACGAACCGGAGGAGAGCGAGCCTGCAGTGGTGGAGCCGCCTCACAGTTGGCCGACTCGCAACTTGGTGCAGAAAGGTTCGGCCGTCTCGACGTGCCGTTCATCAACGTTCCAGTCCGGTTCCTGTTGCTGTTCACCTTAGCCTCCACCAGTCAGTGAGTTCCGTATGCCACTGATTTAAAATCTAGATCTATTTGGAAATTTGTTTGTGATTTCAGAATATGGATAATTGTTGAGAATCTTTGTGTTGTGGTTGGTCTAATTCTAGTTAGATAGATGATGTTTGACTGTTGTGATTAGGGTGAGAGTTGTCGGTGTAAACCTTAATCTCGTTTGGGGATGTTTGTAATCTAATCTTAATTATGTTAATGTATATAGTTGTATGGCTAAGTACGCTGATGGATCTTATGAGAGTTTCGGTTATATATTGTAATTGAAGTAGAAAAAATGTTGGTATTGTAAATTGGGAGTTGTATATCGAGTGGTTCTGAATGGTATGTATGGTACGAGTTGTTGAAGAATGTTATGAGTTGGTATGAGAGATGGATGTTATATTTGTGTATTAGATGAATGCTTGTGGGCTAGCGATGAGGGCGAGTTAAGCGTCGAATGAATGACCTAAGTTAGCTTCTTTGATAGTAATATATTATAGTCATGGCTTGGTACGTTTAGGTGTTTCTCGAAACTTTTGGAATTTTAGTAGTAGCGCTTAGTTGACCTTAGTTAGTATTGATAAGGAGCTTGAAGGTTAGAAAAGCTTCCAAACTTAGTAGAACTTTTCTTTTTAGTGTTGTATATCAGATTATTGGTTTTAGAAGAAGTTTAGGAGTCTTTCTAAAACTTTTAGGGTTTTCAGATTCAGGGTTGAAATTGTCTTTTCGTCAAGTAAGGCTAGTTTAGTGTTTTCTCTCAGTTGATCGTTATTAACTTAGAAGTGGAAACTTCTAAGGTGTTGGATATGTTATTGATACAAGTTTCATATTATGATCAGGCAGTTGAGATTGGACTCATATATAGTAAAGAGATATCGTTGATTGGACTTGACCTAGTACAGGTAAGTCTCCGGACTTACTTAGCTTGTATTCCTTGTATTAGCATTGATGTGTGTTTGGTGGTGTGTGTTTATTGTTTATTGTTATAACAACTAAACCGGAATTAGGATTACCGACCTTTACATTATTTTGGCCCAAGTGTATGATAACGGGCGGTGACAACTTGCCTGGCTCCCGCGAGAGCTAGGAGGTTCTCGGCGACTATCCCGTGCTGGTAGACGGTCGGATGCATCAGTACCATTCCATGCTGGTAAGTAGGGACCGAGGCGAGTTTCGGTGACTCTCGTGTCACAACCTAAGTTGAAGTAGAACGGGATATGACTTAATAATAATAAGATAATAAACCGGACTTGTGTGCTTAGAGTGTATTGCGTGTTTATGATGATTGACTTGTGTTTGTGCCTTTCACCTTGATTCTAATGCCTCGAATATTAGCTAACGGTTTTATACCGATTGTTGTAGATTGCCTTGCAGGTTAGGAATGCGGCCGAGAGATCCGGAAGAGTGGGCAGCCGGGGTTCCGTACATTTTAGGATTAGGTTTTGGTTGGAGTCGTGTTTGAGTTTTGTATTCATTATATATTGTATGCCGCGTGTATGGCATTTGGTCTTTCGGTTGTATCTCGGCTGAAGTCTTTGGTTTGTTTGGTTTTGGGTTTCTTTGCATTACATAAAATGTATTTGGTTTTGGCCTTTATTTGTGCCTTGTTGCAAGATCCGGTGAAATTGTTGTCAAGCTAAGGGTCGGGACCCATTGTGAGGTCCCAACCCGTAGCGTCCCGAGTCCCGCGGATTCGGGGTGTTACACTAGAAATGGCCTCCCGAGAATAATAGGAACTGGATAATCTGCGGGAATGTCAAGTACAACAAAGTCTATTGATAAATAGAAGTTACCTAACTTGACCGGAACGTCTTCCAAAATGCCCACGGGATGGTTAATGGAGCGGTCCGCCATGTATAATCGAATCTTGACCGGCTTGGGCTCTCCAAGTCCGATCTTCACACATAGCTCCAGCGGAATGATGCTCACGCTGGCTCCTAGATCGCATAAGGCTTCACAAGTGACATCCCCAACTTGAATGGGAATCCAAAATGAGGCGGGATCTCTCATCTTAGGTGGCATCTTCTCCTTCATGATTTGAATAAGCTCCGAGGATTTAGATGTCATCCTTACTTCACCAAAGTCTTCCAGCTTCCTCTTCCTTGATAAGAGTTCTTTCAAGAACTTCCCATAGGTGGGCATCCCTAGAATAGCATCAAGGAAAGGAATGTTAATGTGCAGTTTATTCATCAAGTCAAGGAACTTACCAAAGTGCTTGTCTAGATGTGCTCTGGACCTTGACTGGGGGAATGGAAGTGGCGGTTTGTATGCAGGAGGTGGAACATAAACTTCAGTTTTCCCCTCCGCTCTCTGTGGCTCCACCTCGGTTGGCATCTCGGCCGAAGTGTTCTTCGACTGTACCTGGACCGAGGTGGTCTTCGTCGGTACTGGCACCGACCGAGGCACTGGATCTGCAGTTTTCAGTCCACTCCTCGTAGTTATGGCCATAATCTGGCCCTTAGGGTTGCTTTCCGTCCTTGTTGGAAGCTTCCCTGGATCTCTTGGCGCTTCATTCGCCCTACTAGCAAGTTGTTGTTCAAAGGCCTTTTGGGCCTTTGAAAATTAAGTCATAGAAGTCTCCATAGCACTAAGCTTGATCAAGATGGCCTCCAGTACTACGTCTTTCTTTTCCGGCTGAGATGAACTTGATCCTTGCCCCTGACTCTTTAATGGAGTAGAAGAAGAAGAAGAAGGGGAAGAGAGGAAAGGATTAGAGGAATCGTTAGAATTGGAGTTAGAATGATTGTTACCAGAATTTTGGTTGTTCACCCTCCAATTATTGCTATTGGATCCTCTATTGTTGTTGTTGTAGTTGTTGTTCCGGGAACCGTTGTTGTTGTTATGGTATTCATTGTTGTTGTTCCTTTGTCCTTGATCTTCCTTCTTGGTTTGAGCAACCAAGAGTTCCTTCAATTGCTTCACGTCATTCTTCAAAGACGTGAGTTGATTGTTGTTAGGCTGAGTATCTTGGAAGTTAACTCTTTTAACTCCACCTTCAGCTCCTTGATGGGTATATTTCTCCATATGCAAAGCTTGCTTCTCGATAAAGTCCCAAGCTTCGTCAATCGCCATGTCCATAAATGTACCGGCGGAGAGTAGTTGGAGGTTGAACTGGGTGCTTCCGTCCAGTCCCTTGAAGTATATCTCCAACAACTCTATCTTTGGAATCCCATGATGTGGGCAATCCAAAAGAATGTCTTTAAACCTTTCCCATAACTTGGACAAGCTCTCCTTGTCCTTCATAATGAATGCATTAATCTTCCCTCTCATTTCAGCGGTCTTAGAGGGGGGAAAGAATTTAGTCAAGAATTCCGTAGTCATCTCCTCCCAAGTGCTAATTTTTCCTGGAGGAAGAGATTGATACCAAGTAAGAGCTCTATCTTTTAAAGAAAAGTAAAAAGGTCTTAGCTTGTAGTTGTTTTCAATTCTTGAGGGTCTCAAGGTCTCCATCAAGATCTCATAGTTTTGAAATGTTGATGTGGGGATTCCTTCTCTAGCCCTCCGAACTGGCATTGGCGAATCATGGAAAGAACTTGCGGTCGAAGTTCGTAGTCATGGTCCGCTGGATCTCCTAGGTTAACTCCTAGATGCCTCAGTTGTTGATTGGGGTCCATTCTTTGACCTAGGGTTTGTGGGATTCCTACAAAAAGAGCGCCTCGGACTGGCATCCGAGGTGGAAGTACCTCGGCCGGGGCGTTAGGTACTGGGACCTGCCTCGGTCGAGGGTCTGTAACTGGGACCTGCATCGGTCCAGCATCGGGAACTGGCTCTTCCCTCGGTCGAAGTTGATATTGGTCTCGTAAGGCTGCCATACCTGCTTCGATCGCTTCAGTCCTGGTGCGAGTTTCTTGTTTCTCTTTCCTTAGTTCTTCCCTACTGAGGCGTAGCTGTTCTAGCGCCTCTTTCAACTCGGCCTCAAGATCACGATTGTCTTGGTTAGCCATCTTCGCTTCTCTTAAGCGTCGCTTGTAAGTCTTTTCTAGTTCGGGATCGTAAGGAACAATTTCCTTCCTAGTGCGGGTTCTTCGCATAAACCTAAGAAATAACCTGCAAAAGTCACTCAAGTAGAGTGGTTAGTAGACACGGGGGCAAGTGCCCCAAAAGCAAACCGTAACCGGCTCGGTCTAGACCAAGTCCCCGGCAATGGCGCAAAAAACTTGTTCGCTCCAAACGGTGTGTGCAAGCTTTAAATTTATAACCCTAGATGTAAGCTTAAAACAAGGATGCGAACCCGCAGTGTACGGGTCAATCGTAGTAAAAAGCAAGGAATTCCAGGGGTCGATCACAGGGACTTAGTGAAACAAAGTCGATAACGGTAAGCTTAAGCAATTACTAACCACAAAGCAATTAAACAATCGAAGATGATAAAAGTCAATAAAGGAAATATGCGATTCTAGGGATTAAAGCATCTAGTTGTGGTTCCAACTCAAGATCTAAAGATAAGCGGACAAAGCTGAGGTTTTTGCAAAGGGAAGGTGTTACTAAAGTGGAATAGATCACCGGGTAAGTCTCACTACTCACTAATCCAAAACCGTAACTCCTATCACCGGGTAAGTCTCAAGGAATTAAGATAAAGAACTATAACCTCAAACTAACACACCACCTAAGGGAATAGAATCAACCTTTACCGGGTAAGTCTCAGGCTAACTCACAAAGATGGGATGAAAGCACACTCAAACCCCAATAAGGATAAACCTTTATTACCTACACTTATGATCTTAGGTAAACAAACAAAGGAATTACCAGGTAAGTCTCATCCTAAGCTTGCGTTGAACCAGGAAAGGTGTAATAAGAATAGGATTTGGCAAACTCTAACACTTAACTCTCAGTTTCGGATCAGATAAGTCACCTCCGTCAGACGAATTCCACCCCGGCCGAGATGTTCATCGACTGAACGAGATGCTTAGGGTTAAGGTAAAGACTCGAACTTTCAGGGTCCTATTGTGATTAAGATCATTCTATCATTGTTTTTCCCACAACTTTCAGCCAATCACCCTAGAATCACACAAAGAGATTAGCCACTCATCATCATGAAAGTATTAATCAAATATATAGGAAGAAAGAGAATAATTGAACAAGAAAACCTTAAGAGAAAGGCTTCAATAACTGAATCAATTATCAAACACAAGCGTTCCTTGGATAGAAATCCAACAAGACAACAACAAAGAAGGGAATCTAAGATGATCTTACAAAAACCTTCAAAAAGCTATAAAAGCTATAGACTTTCTTCCTTCAACCTTCAACAAGGTTCTTCAAATCTCCCAACTGGAGTATGGCTGCTGCGGTGTATTAGGTGTAAGTGAGGTGATAGTGGATGTCGGATTTGTCGGAAATCCGACCCATTTTATATTGGAAAATTACTCTCCAAAGATAAGATATCTTAGAAAGATCTCTTCCCAAAAAAATAGGTAAAATATATGATCTAGTACATCTTCTCCCTTCCAGGAGCCAAGCCCAAAAATATAAGATCTCTTTCCAAAGATAAAAGATCTCAGCCAAGAATAAAATATTCTCGCCGCATCCCAGGTGTTCGCCTCGGTCGAGTCGACTTCTCTGGATCACCTCGGTCGAGGTGGCTCTGTAATCAACCGAGGTGAGTCACAACTGAATGTGAAATCTCTCAAATCTGGTCCAAAGTGAATTTTTAATCCATGGCTATGCTTCTTGGATGTTTCTTTATGTTCCTGAATGTAGCTCCAATGACTCCATAGCTCCTTTTGCTCCTTTTTTATGCAAAACGTGCCATTTTACCTACGATTACAACAAAACTAGGTGTAGACCTCGATTCTCACAAAGGTAGATGAAATGGTAATATAATCACATATTATGCATACAAACATGCAGATTATTGAAGATAAAACGTCCAAACAAACCCCAAAATATAGACTATAATTCATGCTATCATTCTTACAATCTCCTGAACTAGCATAACCTGATCTGCCAAATGTCTACCCTCTATAAAGCCTACCTGAGCAATGTCAATAACTGAAGGTAGCAGTCCCTTCATTCTAGTAACCATGATACGAGATATGATCTTATAAATGACATTACAACAAGAAATAGGCCCAAACTGCTCCACTTTCAAAGCATTCTCTCACTTTGCAATTAAAGAAATAACAGTGTGATTCCATTGCTTTAACAACTTGCCAAAACTAGGGATGTGTAAAATTGGACCGGACCGGACCGGAAAACTGGACCGAACCGGAATTTACGGTCCGGTCCATAGACCGGTCCGGTCTAAGGTCCAGGTTTTTTTGAAAACTCGGGTTACGGTCCGGTCCGATTTTGAACCGTATAAAAACCGTAACCCGGGTTGGACCGTAAACTACGAATATCCGGTACGGTCCGGTCCAGTCCGGTCCGATCTGGGTCCAGTTTTGGACCAAAAAACCTCACCAAAACTGCACAATTTAGGTACAAACTAGTCCGGTCCGAAATATTCAAAATTGCACAATTTAGTTACAAACCGGTCAAATCCGGTCCAACCCGGAACCGGACTGGTCTGGACTGAACCGTAACGGTCCGGTCCCGGTCCGGTCTACGGTCCAGGATGCCATCAATTTACGGTTTACTTGTCCGGACCGGACCAGCTAGATCCGGTCCTGTCCGTATGCACAACCCTAGCTAGAACTAAAAAACTCTTTAACTACTAAACATACCTCTTCCCCTGTGTACTCCCATGTATGTTAAAAAAATTTGGTTGTGTATCCATCAGGCCCTGGTGCCTTATTATCACCTATACTCCACAAAGAGTTCTTAATCTCTACATTTGATACAGGAGCAATTAGCATATCACATTCTTCAGTTGACAATTGTGGCCTAGGTTCAGGAAACAAATCATTGGGATCAATCACCTCCTTTGCAGTTTCAAGAAGATCCATAAATACCTAAGAAAACTATCAACCACTTGTTGCCCATCAGTAGTACGAACATTACTATCACCCACAACAAAAGCAATGTAATCCCTTTTCAGATTGCTTTTCATCAATCCATGAAAATAAGTTATGGTCCTATTTCTCTGCAGATTATATTTAACCTTAGCTTGTTGTTCCAAAAACTGATATTCTCATTTCCTTTAAAGTTTAGCATTTATTCTTGCCTTACTGAACTCCTCTTTAACAGGGGCTGAATCATGATTATTCAGTAACTCTATATGTAGAGCATTATACAAAGCAACAACCTCTCTAAGTCTAGAGGAGATGTGTGAAAAGTGTAATCTATTTAACTGCCTCACATTACCTTTCAATCCTTTTTAACATTGTTGCCAATCTAAGCTGCTTGGTACCCTGGTTATAACATCTCCATGCTCCAAACACCACATCTTTAAATTGAGGGTGTTCAGACCACAAATTAAAGAATTTAAAGCATCTTCTTCCCAAGAATTGCCTTATATCAAAACTAACAACTGGCTTATGATCAGAAACCTCCATCTTATCCAAAAATTGAGTAGTACAAACAAAGGCAGAAAAAGCCCACTCAGCATTCACCATTACCTTGTCAATCCTGCTCCAAGTATTCTCATCACTCCTGATATATATACTGGATCTAAACGACTGCACATCCTGTAAATTCAACTTCTGACAGCATTCAAATAAGCCTTGACACTCATACATTGTCACAAGTTCTCCATGGATTCTCTCATCAGCATTTAGCACATTATTAAAGTCCCCAACAACCATCCATGGCCTATTATTATCAAGTAATAATTTGCACAAATCATCCCATAAGTCCTTTATGTGTGAAACTCTATGCAATCCTTTGATAGACACTATTCTAAAGAAAAAATTAGTTGTCTTGCAAGTCACCAAACAACCAATACACTGTGTATTAACCACCACAACTTCTACCTCATAAAGCTGAGGATTCCAAAAAGTAACCATTATCCCAAAATAATGAAGATGAATATTGGAAGTGACCTCCCATCTTGGAAAAATACCCGTTACAATCTCCTGTATATTCACATTTGCACTTTGCATTCTTGCTTCAAATATGCTAACAAAACCAGCCTGGTATCTCCTCACAAGTTGTACTATACCTTTTTGTTTCAAGGGTGAGGCAAAACCCCTTACATTCTATGCAAATATACTCATTTACCAAGTGTTGTATAAGCAGATGCTACACTGCTTCTCATTTGTATTCTCCATGTTGATACTTCATTAGGTGAGCCAGCCACAACCTTCTGTTTAACCACACCTAGCTCTTTCCCAGTGCTCACCTATTTACTCTGAATTTCCCTTAGTTTCTTTTGTTGTACCTGAGATACTTTCTCTTGTAACAAGATCTGCTTATCAGCCTTAGTATGCACCTCTAACTTCCTTTGACATCGTGGGGCTACATCAGCTATTGAACTAACCACTAGTAAATCAATCTCAAAGAATTCAACCTTCTGCATAATCATATTCTCCATTCTATCCACCATTCCAGAGTTCTCATCTATATTGATACCACCAGTTTCTGTAGTTACAAACGGCATCATTGATACCACCTTTTCATGTATATCATCCCTACCTGCTGTATCATTCTCCTCTAAAAAATCAGGAGGCTTTTCAGGTGGCTTACCACCATCACCTTCCATCTGTCCTGCCCCAGCTATCTACTTAAATTGATCTACATCATCTTTACCTCCTTGCACAAATATATCAGGCCCCTTAACCTACACACTGTCCTCTGCCATCTGTACAATACTGGGACCATCTTGACTTGCATCACCAAAAACTTGACTTGATTTTGCATTTACATTAGTAGCTACCCCATTAGTAGCTTCATTTTGCTTTTTCCCCTCACCTACATTCTTTTGCACCAACTTGGGACACACCTCTATTCTATGTCCAAAATCATAACAATGTTTACAAAATCTAGGTTCATTTTCATAAAAAACAACACTGTCAAAGCTCTCTCCATCCTCATACTTCATATTAACTGCCCTCAATACCTCTTTAGAAAAATTTACCTCCACCAGTACTCGAGCATAAGTCCCCCTTTTTTTTTGTTCAGTAATGGGATCCATTTATAATGGAGTCCCTAGTTGTGATGCAATAAGACTCAAAACCTCAGCAGTCCAATAATCCTTTGGCACATCATGCAATCTCACCCATATTGGCATTATATCCATACTCTCCTTGCAAAAAACGAAATGCTCAGGCATCAATTTAACCAACAAAGGCCTATTAAACATGAAATATGGTCCTTTCAAGAGTACCTTGTCTTAATCTTGTGGAGAATAAGAAGTAAAAAATATCAAACCAGCCTCATACTTATAGTATGATTTCACTCCCCATGTTCTCTTTACATCATTCACAGCCTTATGCCCAGGGAATCTCCCAACATATCTGCCAATCAGACAATATCCCCAAACTTTTTCCACAGGTAGTGCATCTGATCTCTTAAAGATTACTGGTTGATTTGGAATAAACCTAAGTTTAGATCCCACACCACCATTCATGAAAATCCTCTTACTACCCCCTTTCCATGCTGATGTCTTCTGCTTAGCATGAACAAACGGCCTAGCTCTCGAGCTACTAGCCTTATCCTGTACCTTTGGGAGCATCTCTTCATAACTAGCATCCTCAACCACACTTTTACCCTTCCCTTGCACCTTCTCATGAAGCACAATCTGTTTATCCTTATTTGTAACTCCAGATGTATTCTCATGATGTGATTCATCTTCCAGCTTACTTTGATCATCCATATCAGCCATAACAAACAGTGTCTGAACCTCCAATTCCTTAAAATCTAACTCAAGTAGATGAACAACATACTCGACATTGACATTTGTAGCTTCACCAAAAACCATATGAGCCATAACAGCTTCATCTCCCGTTGCAAGAATCTGACTAGCAACGATGCCTCGATGCTCAGAAGTCATAACTCCATCTTCCACATTAGCATATCCATCCATAGGAATGATAATGCCAGACATATCTATACACTTGCAAACTAAACAAGCTTGGTTCCTCTTCCAAGTAAATGTAAACAAATAATCTCAGGTCCTCCCTGAGATATATGAGTAAGGCAATGAAACTTACTTGTAAACTCCCTGAGATAAACGACTAGAGGATTAGCAATGTCGTAGCCTCCAAAATCTCCTGCAATTTCCTCCTTAGCTAGATCCAAAACCGGTAGTCGGTCAGAACAATTTATAATCCAAGGTTCTCTGAAAGAAAACCCTAGATGTCGCCTAAATCAAACACACCGAAGACAAAGCTCTTTGTCTGAAGAAATCGCAACAGAGATGAGAATCGAACAATAACAAACAGTTGTGAAAAAGGTAAGTCGTTGACCTTCTTAGGTCGCGGTTAAGCATGAGGCGTGGTTAAGCCTATGAAGGTGAGTTATACGGCACGCAAGGCCGAAAAGAGTATGGTTACCTTATGGAAAAGGAAGGAAGCATGAAACGTGGAAAGAGCTAACAGAGTTTGTGGTAGAGTACCCCGAAGAGGGTAGTCTTCATGAAAATAGTGACACGAAAGGTATAGAAGAAAGGTAAATCGTTGACCTTGGAGAATGTCAGCTATAAGTTGACCGGTGACAACCAGGATTGCACATGTGTGGTTTGTCTATTGATGAGTGTAAATGGGAAGAGTAAACAAGACTATGGGAACATAAAGGATTGGCAACTAGAGCTTGGAGTATTCGCGTTGGATCAATGTCATTGGTAAGGAGGTACATCAACGGAAGTGCATTTGTCTTACATCAATTAATGTTGAACAAGTTCAAGAAATTTCTTATAAAAAGACCTCCGATGAGGAGGTTGTAACGATCATACGCGACCTTCTTAAGTCAGGAGAACGACATATGGGAGAATGACACGGGTTAGAAGTTTTAAGGTTTGATCATGGTAAAGGGATCTAGTGGATCAAGAAGAAGGTGAGGTTTTCATTATTGTGGTACGTAGACGGAAGCATATAAAGAGTATGCATGGTATTTTTGTTCTTAGGAGACGGATGCTATGTTGTCACGAGAACGAGATTAGTCAAGTTTCTAGAACCGCCCAAAGGAGCCATGGTAGTTATGGTGTGAAACGGGAATCTGGAGTATAGTAACACGGAAGCTTTGAGCTGTGATGTAAGTAAATGGTGAAGTCATAGTTGGATCCTTCAGTATTGTGGTCGGGAATTTTCCTAGCATTCTCCATGGGCATTCTGGCACAGTTGTGAGAAAGAGGACGGGACGGTGAAGTGTACGTGAATTATCGAAAAGTGTGTAAGGCTACCAATAAGGATCTTCTCCCCATAGTGGACGACTCGCTAGACCTGTTGCATGCGGTTAAACTATTCTTTATGACCGACTTGAAGTCGGGATTGTCACAAGTTTAGGATGAGAAGAGAAAGGACCTACGTAAGATGGCATTTCGGACCGGTATGGTCACTAAAAGTTGCAGTGGGCCATTTGGGCACGAGTACTCACGAGAAGTTTAGAGGATTATGTAAATGTGTATTCATCAATTTCTGAATCGAGTTGCAATGGTGTCGCACAATTTGTAGTTTTGCAGGTGGTTCCAATATGAACCATAACCTAATGTTAGTTATGATAGCTAATGATGTGGGAGAGTTACTAATGGTTCTTATTCTCTCATTTTGATGACGTCTTGTTGTACTCTTAGAGTTGAGAGGAACAAGCTTGACACGTGACAATAATATGGGTTATACGGGATGAGAATTGTGAACAGAGTTATCTAAGTGGGAGTTAAGACGTCTGAAGAGACTTCCAAAGACGCGTAGTGACAACGGAAGAGATCAAGTTGATCCAACGAAGACCAAGATGATATCTTAGGAACTACCTCCAAGGAATGTTGGGGAGGTATGGAGCTTTTAGGTTGATGGGCTATAACCGCCGAGTAGTGGAATGGTTTTTGAGACTCCCTTCCTTTTAGAGGAAATTACTAGAATTGTGTGGTCCGAGCCGTGTCCGTGAAGCTTTAGTTGAAGCAGAAGAGGTGAGTGACCTCTATTCCATTTCTTTGGCACATACAAATAGTCATAGGGACTTTATGACAATATGGTACATCCAAGCGAGGTTGGCTTACGTATGAAGTAAAAAGAGAGGTTTCGCGTGTGTATTAGGCAATTGTGGGTATATGAGAAGAATGACCGGTGAAGGGTCGAGAGTTAGACGCTTTAATGCACACACTTAAGAAGATGTCAGTATTTTTGGTTATGGAGTGACATGCTAGTCTTGTACGGACGATACGAGTATGATATATATAGTCACTCAATAGGAGTTGAATACCCACCAGAGGTGATGGCTAAAATTGTTTAAGGACTTCGTTCAGGTGATTTTGTATCATCTAGGGTAGGTGAATGTGGTCACCAACACCCTTAGTAAGTGGACACTTCGAGAGGAAGCAACAACCTAACTGATGGTTCAGCCTCAGTTTATCAACTTAGATGATCTTTGGAGAGACGCGACAGAAGCGCAGGATTTGTATAGCTTTAAGGAAGATCTAGGATAGAAGGTCCCGAGGAGAGACACCATAGTTACCTTTATGGGTTGACGGTTTGTTGAGACACCAGGAGCATCTATGTGTACTTATAACGGAGAGCTAAGATAAATCATTTGGGAGGCTCACAGTACCCTTGCTAGTTCACCCTGGTACTTGTAAGAGGTATCCAGATTGGTGATGTTCACATTGGTGAGGCGAGCTTAAGTCCGATGTGGCTAAGTGCATAGCCAATATACGACTTGTCATCATGTCAAGCTTGAGCACCATAAGACAGGAGGAGGGCCTCAACCACTACTAGTTGCGCAGTGGGGGTGAGAGGATACCTCTATAAATGTTCTTACCGGATTTAGACCGAGTAAGAGTTGTGACGCAACCAACCGATAAAGAAAACGCGTATTATACCTTATTGGGAAATAGGGCCGATGTGTCAGCTAGTTGTGGAAGCTACTAAGTTGATAGTGAGATTACCTAGGATACCGAGTACCATCGTCATGGGTCGAGATGGGTGATTCACCTCGGGGTTGTGGGCAGCAAGATCATCCCATTTTGGGTACATTGCATTTCATGCCAGCTTTGAATCCTCAAATATATGGTCAGTTAGAGAGGGCTTTTTAGGCCTAAAAGGATGTGTTAGGAGCCTCTTTGCTAGAGTGAGAACAAGTGTGATCCGAATACTTTCCGTTATTGAGTTCACATATAATATCAATTGGCATGTGTCGATTGTGATGGCCATTTACTAGGCATTTTATGGGCGGAGGTGTCACACACCGTTGTGTTGGAATTAGAGTAGTACATGTTGGGATATTCGTGAGTAGATAAGGGACAACCTCGCTCGAGTGGCAGCAGTCCAAGAGCGGATGCTAATAAGCTGAGTCATCGGAAGACGTATATAGATGAGAGGCGTAGACCTCTAGAGTTCATATATAGAGTAGGTCTGGTAAGAGTATCACGAACGCGAGGCGTCTACGTTTTGGACATTAAAAAGGAAGTTGAGTTTCCGATATATTAAACCTTTTTGAGATCTCAGCGCAAGTTGGAAAGTGGTTTACCTGTTGGTGTGACCACCGAGAGTAGAAGATGTTCACTAGGGGTTTCATGCGTTTTAGTCGAGGGAGTACACATATGACTTGAGGTGCGTTGTCAATTTGACAATGTAGCGGCATAGACGAAGAGTCAATAAGGCTAATAGAGAAATGGAGGATGGTATCTTTATTTGAGTTTTCGCTGAGCTAGTGGCATCGATAGAATAGATGGATTAAACCATATGTGCATGTTTGATGCTATGTGTAGTGTGTGCCCCGTGCGAGGATGAGATAAAACATCTGTTAGATCTTGATTTGGTACGCTATATTTGTTCCTGCGAGTTTATGCCTCGTTCCTTGTGAGACCTTGTTATGGTTATATGAGTATGGTTTGTTTGTTGAGTCAAGAGTTTGTATGGGGATAGTTCTTGAGTTGCTACCGAGGCGGTTATGTCCAAGCGTTTGGCGTTTAGCAAGTTTCGGGATGAAACTTGTTTTTTAGGGGATCTGAAGTAACACCCAGAAATTTTAATTCCGTTTAGTGAGTGGTTTAGCGGCCTTGCCGCAGGCGCGACTCAGTCATTCCTCAAGCACGACGTGTTAAGTGGACGAGTTTTTTTCCGTCTTCTTTTCGACCCCTTGTTCTCTATGTGATCCTTCGCTATTTGATCTTTCATTATTCCTAAAAGGAGAAGCCCCCTTTCTCTCTCTCCTCCCTTTCCCTTTCATGTGTCTTTCATCCCCTCTCTTCCTTCATTTTCTCTCTTCCTCCATCCTTTACTTGGAAGAGTTCTTGATGATTCACCCATGTGTGAGTTGTGCATCCATGCTACGTAGTGGACTACAGATCCGGATTATATGGGCGAGTTCTTCCTCTTCTCCTTCTCTTCATCTCCTTTATTCCATCTTCTTATCCCTTGAGCTCTAATGGTGGAAGCAATGGATTCTTAAGTTCCTCCCTTTATTTTGGCTTGCATGTGTGTGGATCGAGTTGGGACATGATTGATGATGATGATCGAGTGTTGGACGGAAATGGTAGAGCAAGCAAGCTAGGAGACATCCTGTACATCAAAGAGAAGCCTGACGGATCTCCCTTCTAGAGCTCGCCCACACCTGCGGCTGGACAGTTCCGCTCCATCAACCCCACAGCCGCAGGGGCGGCCAACAGTAGCCGCAGGGGCGGCGGCCAACTGTAACACCCCAAATTCTGAGAACTCGAGGAGCTACTGGTTAGGACCTCACAATGGGTCCCGACCTTAGTTTGACAACAATTTCACTAGCATCTTACAACAAGGCACAAAGGTATTAAAAACATTTGAAAACTTTAAACAATATATACATGAAGAATAAGTATCAGCCTTACAAAGCAAATGTACCAAAACGACACATAAGAAGAACAGAAGACATCCCCGTCCCCAACTAAATAAGTACGTGGACCCGGCTGACCATTCCCTCCGGATCTCTCTACAACTGTCTTAACCTGCAAGGCATCTACAAGCGGTATAAAACCGTTAGCTAACATTCTATGCATAAGTATAAAGGTAAAAGCACAAACACACAACATACACAATCAACATGCAACAGTCAATTCTTTTATTATCTTTAATTAGGTGATATGTCATTACTAATGATACTTATTTTGTGACACGAGGGATTCTCAAACCTCGCCCCTGTCCCCGTTTACCGACGCGGAATGGTACTAATGCATTTGACCGTCTACCTGACTGGGCTGGTCGCAGGGAACCTCCTAGACTCTCGCAAGAGCTAGGCAGATGATGTCACGACCCGTTATCAAACAATTGGGTCAATTACGTAAATAATAAAGTCGGCCTAATCATGTTTCGTTGTTTATCATAACAAACAAACACCACTCATACACATTACACTCATACAAGAAGCCAGCTAAGTAAGTCTGTGGACTTACTTAAATCAGATCTCGACTCTCTTAATCACAACTCAATCTGTAAGTGTATAACTCAGTTGCCTGTCAAAGGGGGCAAGTGTAACACCCCGAATCCACGGGACTCGGAGTGCCACATTGGGTTAGGATCCCACAATGGATCCTGACCCTAGCTTGACAATAAGTTCACTGGACCTTACAACATGGCACTGACAGATATGAAAACAAATACATAAAACTGTATAAAACTGTACATCCCAAAAGGTAAGACAACATAGCCGAGTACAAACATCACACCTCACGTAGGAGGTAACAAAAGACCAACCTCACACAGGAGGGAAAAGATAAACAAACCCAAAAGCCCACAACAACCTATGTACGAGACGTCCTCGGCCTGCCATTTTGCTAGATCACCCAGCAGCATGCCTATCTTGTAGGGCATCTACAACATGGTAATAACCATTAGCTACCCATACACATATATAGAGTAATGCATAAGCACAAACACACATAGGGAAAGATAAACATATCAGCATGCTTTCACTCATTTACCCATTTATTCATCTCAATATAATGGTCATTCACTCAAATCGTATAGATATAGTATATATGAAACTAGGTGACACGAGGACCGATACATCCTCGCCTCCGAGCCTGCTAGCCAGCCGTACTAGTATCAGTCACACAATCCGTGTACCCTATAGGAGTGGATTGCGCCCTTCCTGTAAACCGGTCTGGCTTGACATCAGAGAACCTCCCAGACTCCACGGCGGGATGAAAGGGAAAGGTTATCACAACCACGCAGTGGGGCAATCAATAAAACATAGGTCGGTATAAACGACATCTCATGCTATCATAGCAAACATATAAGCACACACCACTAATGCAAACACCCAATATAAGGATGGTAGCTAAGTAAGTCCTACGGACTTACCTCAACCTCGTATAAAGCTCAACCACAACTGGACCACCTCAACACTAGAGGAACAACACAACCTATAGATAAGGCATAAAGAGATGTCACATCTCTTATCAAACAAAGGGTCACACCTAGACCCAAAGAAATCCATAGGGATAATATACATCCTATAACCTCGAATAACATGCTAAACCTAAAAGCCACATTAGGGCATAAATCCAACTCATGATATCATCACCAACTAAAATCCCATAATTACCAGAATAATGTAACGAGCATAATGGAAATTCCAATTATCCATTTTAACCAACTCAAGGTCAGTTTATACTAACTCGCAATACGAAAAACGAATAAATTCATAACTTATTCGTTACTAACCCGATATACGAACCGGAAGAAGATCTAGACTCCTAGCGATACGGGGAGTAAGAGCGCGGTGTGAAACTTACATTTGATGACTTGCGGTGGTCGTCGGTGCTCCGATAGCGGTAAACGGAAGCTTTACTAGGAAGCTAACAAACGGGAAATAGATTTGTACCACGATGTAGAGGACAAGATAAGGGACTCGTTGATACAAACGGATTTGAAAATGGAACAAAAGTGAATAATATGTGAAAGGTTTAGAGATAGATCGTACGTTCGCTCGTTTCCCCTTAGTAAATCTCAAATGTGAAGAGGACGAGAGAGATGAAGTTGTCAACTACCTCTTCTCATTTATCCTTTTATATATATAATATAACATATATTGTGGATGCATACTGGGAGTAAGCTTAAGCGGCCATATATATATATATATATGTATAATATAAGTGGCCGTTTCTGTGCTTGCAATCTCAATTGCTGCACATCCACCTATCTCATATATATATATATATATATATATATATATATATATATATATATATATATATATATATATGAGATAGGTGGATCTGCAGCAATTGAGATTGCAAGCACAGAAACGGCCAGTTATATATATATATATATATATATATATATATATATATAAGTGGCCGTTTCTGTGCTTGCAATCTCAATAGCTGCACATCCACCTATCTCATATATATATATATATATATATATATATATATATATATATATATATATATAACTTTTATATAAGTTATATACAATATTATATAATAATATATAATATTATATATATGGGTTATCCGGATTATTTAAATTGAAACACGGTTATATTATCCGGTATCCAAACTTTATGAAATTGGAATATAAAATTCGGAATATTATCGGAATAAATATTTCGTAACTTTCTCGGAAGATGGGCATTCCTAAGATGCATTTCTTAACCGTTAAGAATCGAAGTAGCGACTCTTTTGGTTGTTTGGCCTTTTTATATTATTTCATATCTAGAACATATCCGATGTCCCAATCATTTCTCTCAACTGCAGCTTTATTTATTGGAGCTCTCAAATGTTTCAATTAACACCGGTTTTTACATCATCTCCCCCTAAAAACAAGTTTCGTCCCGAAATTTGAACAAACCCAAATCCTCTCGGACCCATATGCCGAGGTATAACTCTATCTATCGGAGGTATCACATCTCCGTTCAAAAAGGTTAAAACCTATAACAAATCTATAACCTCAAACATCAACATGGGGGGATCATCCACTCCAGAAAACAGGGTCATAACGCTACCCAAAGGCATAGAGGAATCACATCTCTCGCCATACCACAACACAAGGCATAGAGGAAGTACATCTCTAGCTCTAAACATAATCATAAACATCGCATGGAGGAATAACATCTCCACTGAAACTATGTCCATCAAGGTAGCATGGAGGAAAGAACCATCTCCAGCTGAATCCTAATCACACTCAAATAGCATGGAGGAAAGAACCATCTTCAACTATAAACATACATCATAATAGCACAACAAGATCTAACAAGATCATAAAGCATAACATAGCTAGCATGGAATAAGCACATCAAGGCATGTAAGCACATAAGCACATAATCACATACTCACCAAGATAGCACTAAGATCTACTCGTCGACCCTAGATGCATCTATCTCAGCATAAAACTCTGGATAGTTCCTCTGGATACTATCCTCAGTCTCCCATGTAGCCTCCTCAGGTCCACGTCTAGACCACTATATCCTCATCATAGGAATGTCCTTAGAATGCAGGTGTCTCACACCTCGCTCTAAGATTGCAATAGGATGCTCAACAAAGGTGTGGTCTGGCTCCACCACCAAATCATCATAACTCACAATGTGCCGCGGATCTGGTATGTACTCTCTCAGCTGAGACACATGGAACATAGGGTGAACACCCTCTAATCTCGGAGGCAAAGCTAATCTGTAGGCTGCTCTCCCAACTCTATCCAGAATCTCAAAAGGACCGACATATCGGGGACTCAACTTCCCCTTTATGCCAAAACGTCTGACGCCACGCGTCGGGGATACTCTCAACCAGACATGAGCTCCTACTCTAAACTCTAGAGGCTGACGCCTCTTGTCTGCATATGACTTCTGGCGACTCTGTGCAGCCAACATCCTCTCTCTAATCAGTGCTACCCGAGCCATATCATCATGAATCTGCTCTGGCGCTATCCCACTGACACTGCTAGGCTCATCTTAGCATAAAGGTGTACGACACCTACGTCCATATAGTGCCTCATAGGGAGCCATCCCAATAGATGCATGCCAGCTGTTGTTGTATGAGAACTCAACAAGCGGGAGGTAGTCAGACCATCCCTGTCCCCAATCCAACACACAAGCTCGCAACATATCCTCCAAAGTCTGGATAGTCCTCTCTGACTGTCCATCAGTCTGGGGGTAAAACGCAGTCGTGAAGTGAAGACTCGTCCCCAAAGCAGTCTAAATCTGCTGCCAGAACCTCGAGGTGAATCGCCCATCTCGATCAGAGACGATCGTCCTCGGTACACCATAGAGTCTCACTATTTGTCTAGTGTACTCCTCAGCTAATCTACTTACAGGCCACGTCTCTCTAATAGGAATGAAACATGCCATCTTCGTCAGTCTATCAACAACAACCCAAATGGCATCAAAATTCCTACTAGGTCTCAGTCCCGTCACAAAGTCCATGGAGACGTCCTCCCACTTCCACTGCGGCACTGGCAGTGGATGAAGCTCACCTTCAGGTCTGCAATACTCTATCTTGACCTGTTGATAGGTCGCACACTGAGCCACGAATCTGGCTACATCAGGCTTCAGCCCTCCCCACCAATATGAACGTCTCACATCATGGTACATCTTACTCGTACCTGGATGTACAGAGTAAGGTGTATAGTGGGCCTCCTGTAAGATCCTCTGCCTCAACTCTGCATTGACAGGAACACAGATACGATCATGTTGTCTCATCACTCCATTAGCTCCAATGGAAAACTATGGTGCCTCTCCACGAGACGACGGGAGAACAAGTACACATGCTGGTCCTCAGATGGTACAGCTGGACCCAGCAAAGCTAACTCGGTCTGGAAACGGCGGATGGCGTCAGTAATAGGCACATCCTCAAAGCCGGCATCCACAAAATCCTGCAGCTTCTCCCTCCTCAGTGAGGCAGGGCAAAACTGCTCTCTAATCATGCGTCCCATGTGGTCATAACTTGTAGCTCTAGTACGGACAGTCCTCCACCACTAGTGTGCGAGGTCACGGAATAGAGACTGAACTAGCTCTATCTGTCTGTCCTCAGGACATCTAATAGACTCCAAGGCTGAGTCTACATGCCCAATCCACACCTCAGTCTCTAACCTTATCTCTCCTGAGAAGTGTGGCACTCCCTGCTGGTGAAATGCCTTCAACCAGGCATCTGGTTGAGGCCCTCTGGTCTCCATTGGAGCTCGAACTGGATCCACCACACGTGTAGGTGCAACTGGCACCCGGGTCGCTCCCTGGGATCTCTCAGAAGATCCCTCAGGTACTGGTAAATCTGGGGCTCGCCGGCCAGCCCTAATATCCTCCTCAAAACGTCGGAGATACTCTTTGAACTCCAGTCCTCCCATGGAGACACGGTCAGCGTCATCAAACTGAGCTCAATGTGAATGATGTCTCACAGATACACTGCTCCTCATCTCTGGGACGATGCTCTCTGCAACCTCCTCATGTATCTCCTCCACCACTGGTGGGTCAGCAGCGGGAACAGGTCCCTCACCTACCACACCCGGAGGACGAGGTGGTCTACCTCTACCTTTGCCCAAAGCGGTAGTAGCTCAAGTCCGAGCCATCTGCGGACCTTACAACATGGCACTGACAGATATGAAAACAAATACATAAAACTGTATAAAACTGTACATCCCAAAAGGTAAGACAACATAGCCGAGTAAAAACATCACACCTCACGCAGGAGGTAACAAAAGACCAACCTCACACAAGAGGGAAAAGATAAACAAACCCAAAAGCACACAACAACCTATGTACGAGACGTCCTTGGCCTGCCATTCTGCTAGATCACCCAACAACATGCCTATCCTGTAGGGCATCTACAACATGGTAATAACCATTAGCTATCCATACACATATATAGAGTAATGCATAAGCACAAACACACATAGGGAAAGATAAACATATCAGCATGCTTTCACTCATTTACCCATTTATTCATCTCAATATAATGGTCATTCACTCAAATCGTATGGATATAGTATATATGAAACTAGGTGACACGAGGACCGATACATCCTCACCTCTGAGCCTGCTAGCCAGCCGTACTAGTATCGGTCACACAATCCGTGTACCCTATGGGAGTGGATTGCGCCCTTCCTGTAAACCGGTCTGGCTTGACATCAGAGAACCTTCCAGACTCCACGGCGGGATGAAAGGGAAAGGTTATCACAGCCATGCAGTGGGGCAATCAATAAAACATAGGTCGGTATAAACGACATCTCATGCTATCATAGCAAACATATAAGCACACACCACTAATGCAAACACCCAATATAAGGATGGTAGCTAAGTAAGTCCTACGGACTTACCTCAACCTCATATAAAGCTCAACCACAACTGGATCACCTCAACACTGGAGGAACAACACAACCTATAGACAAGGCATAAAGAGATATCACATCTCTTATCAAACAAAGGGTCACACCTAGACCCAAAGGGATTATAGGGATCATATACATCCTATAACCTCGAATAACATGCTAAACCTAAAAGCCACATTAGGGCATAAATCCAACTCATGATATCATCACCAACTAAAATCCCATAATTACCAGAATAATGTAACGAGCATAATGGAAATTTCAATTATCCATTTTAACCAACTCAAGGTCAGTTTATACTAACTCGCAATACGGAAAACGAATAAATTC
The DNA here is from genome assembly GCA_033239125.1 of Fagopyrum homotropicum. Lineage (NCBI taxonomy): Eukaryota > Viridiplantae > Streptophyta > Magnoliopsida > Caryophyllales > Polygonaceae > Fagopyrum > Fagopyrum homotropicum. The sequence goes on along the minus strand of BSWB01000007.1, from coordinate 49,596,090 downwards.
ATAACTTATTCGTTACTAACCCGATATACGAACCGGAAGAAGATCTAGACTCCTAGCGATACGGGGAGTAAGAGCGTGGTGTGAAACCTTACATTTGATGACTTGCGGTGGTCGTCGGTGCTCCGATAGCGGTAAACGGAAGCTTTACTAGGAAGCTAACAAACGGGAAATAGATTTGTACCACGATGTAGAGGACAAGATAAGGGACTCGTTGATACAAACGGATTTGAAAATGGATCGAAAGTGAATAATATGTGAAAGGTTTAGAGATAGATCGTACGTTCGCTCGTTTCCCCTTAGTAAATCTCAAATATGAAGAGGACGAGATAGATGAAGTTGTCAGCTACCTCTTCTCATTTATCCTTTTATATATATAATATAACATATATTGTGGATGCATGCTGGGAGTAAGCTTAAGCCGACACACACACACACATATATATATATATATATATATATATATATATATATATATATATATATATATATATATATATATATATATATATATAAATATAATATGTAAGTGGCCGTTTTCGTGCTTGCAATCTCAATTGCTGCACATCCACCTATTTCATATATATATATATATATATATATATATATATATATATATATATATATATATAAATAACTTTTATATAAGTTATATACAATATTATATAGTAATATATAATATTATATATATGGGTTGTCCGGATTATTTAAATTGAAACACGGTTATATTATCCGGTCTCCAAACTTTATGAAATTGGAATATAAAATTCGGAATATTATCGGAATAAATATTCCGTAACTTTCTCGGAAGATGGGCATTCCTAAGATGCATTTGTTAACCGTTAAGAATCTAAGTAGCGACTCTTTTGGCTGTTTGGCCTTTTTATATTATTTCATATCTAGAACATATCCGATGTCCCAATCATTTCTCTCAACTGCAACTTTATTTATTGGAGCTCTCAAATGTTTCAATTAACACCGGTTGTTACAGCAAGTGTGTCAGCACACTTTCTAGGTAATTAGAAGTGTAAGACTTCTAAGGTAGTAGATCCTATTAGAACAGGATTTAATACAGTACCAATTTATGGTAAAAAGACTATTTTACCCTTGGTCCCGAAACTTCCAAAAATTCCATAATTCAAGCCTAAACTCTTATTTGAGACTAAAAAGTCATATTCTAACTCGTAAAGATGAGTTTGGTTACAAACTGGCAATTTACCCATTTTCCTATTTTCCGAAAGTTCGTTAAGGTCCAACTTCAGCATCAAATAAGAAATTCGAATAAACTTATAAAAATTTCTAAATAATTATCTAGATCATCTATGATATCTCATCTACTCCTAGGAGCAAGAATTTCTTAAAACTGTTCAACCATCACTTCTACAAAAATTTCCAAAGTTGGTTACAACACTTAACAAACAACACATTGTCTTAACTTTGAAAAAAAAATCATAACTCCTAAACCGTTCGCTGAATTTATCCCAAATTTTGATATGTTCTACTATAAAATCTTATCTATACTATATCCAAAATTCAGCAGTAAAGGAGCTCAAAATCCTATTCACAACCATCTCACAAAACGGTATCACATGCTGTTTTTTCTCAACACTCAGCACACTTATGAAAACTGCATGAGGAGTCAACTTTACAACATCATAACTCTCAACCCGTAACTCCGATTCTTCTCAAATTTTAATATGATCTACTATGTACTACTGACTACAATATATCCAAAATTCAGCAACAAATAATGAGTTTAGCATACCTAAATGTGGCCCTGAAGTTGGGTACTCGACACAGTTTTGAAACTTGAGAAACAGTAAAACGATTTAACTGCTTCTCCTTGCTCGACCTGAGTGAGTTACGGACAGATTTTGTAGCATCTATTAGCTCATAAGTATGGTAGGAAAGGTAACCAAAAGAGATATGGGTCTTACTCGATTCTAAAGTTCGATCATTGGAGGTTGCGGCTACTTGACTCCTCCTGTTGGTTTGGTGATTGCTTGCGTGCAGAGAATGATGCAGCAGTTGGGCGTCCATCCGGCACAGAATATAGGAGTGTGAGTGCTCAAACACATAGGGACCGGAGGAAACTCAAACAATCTAAGCAGCGACAGAGGGCAAAATATTGGTACCGACTCTCCCACTGTGTGTGCAGCAGCAACTCCTAGAGCAGCGTGAATGGGGACTGGGACAAGAGGCAGCAGCGTTGCACCGCCCTCTCTTCTGGCGTGAAATCCTTGGGCTATTACAGCTCTTTTAATGATTCATTTAATCGGTTGTTACAAGTAGATGGGGAGATAGGCAGCTGGAGGTTTTTGACGTGAATCTCTTGGGCTGCTCCTGGCTGCGCTGAAGCAAGAGCTGGGCTACTTGAAGCTGTAGGGCTGGAGTGAAGCAATCTCGTTACTGGGCTGGCGTTCTTGGGTTGTCTTGAAGAGTTCAACATTAGTAGGTAGGTTGTGGGCCTTGTCAACTGCTTGTCTTGTCTGGGCCTTGTCAACTGCTTGTCTCGGCCTTGTCAACTGCTTGTCTCGGCCTTGTCAGCTGCTTGTCTCGGCCTTGTCAACCGCTTGTAGGAATTTGTCATGACCTCGTCTCAGCTTTGTCATGGTCTCATCAAAAGTCGTCGTTACGAACTAATTATAAGAACTAGGGTTTTGCAAGATTAGGGTTTGCTACTAATAAAGTCTTATCATTTTATGTGAAAGGATATTACATAAAATGATAAAACTTTGAGATATAGTGTCCAACTACGTAGACAGCTAAGGATCAAAAGATCGAAATCCGGTTTGCTACGGAATTAAACGGATAAAAATTCCGGATATTACATCAGTGCCCCCTTAAAACAAGTTTTGTCCCGAAATTTAGAACAAGGTACTTAATTAAACGACTTTCATAAATAAACTGGTATGTCGTAGTCTCACTAAATTTTTATTCGTTTCCTAAACTTCTCTAACACTATCAAAGCATAACGAAAAAAAACTGGTCGTTACATCAGATCCCCCTCAAACTAAGTATTGTCCCGAAACTTAGGGTAAGACAATCTTGATCGGCCTTTAAGGCACCAAATGGGTGTGTTTAGTCACTACGCAAAAGTCTTGTAGTTTCCACATCTAAGTATCCCGCACATCAAGGTTACCAAAAGAACACATCACAGACTAAACACTCAATCATGAAATAAACAAGTAGTCAAACAATATCACACATACAAGGTCAAGCCCTAACTCGTCACTCCCGAGGTTACAACTATCGCTACATAAGTCTTTGAAATGTTACGTCTCTTACTATCCCCAATATCTTAGGTAGCCTTATTGGCTTCTCATAAAACCACTAAATCTTAAATCTTTTCAGGTACTTAGATCACAAGCGCCTGCTACCACGTTCTAGAGTGGTTACCGGATATCTCACTGGTATTATCCGGCTCAACTGTTTGACCCTCTAATCTGATGAACTAACTCGTGTCTGGTAGGTATCTCTCCAACTGAAATTTTCAAACTCAGTTCCCAAACTTAGTCTCCGTGGAAAACTGAAGCTACACTCTCCAATAGGGTGAGGAAAACTAGTCCATCACTCACTTTTAAACCGCTTTAAAACTTCTAATGGTTTTCCTTACACAAATCACTTCTAGATCCTTTGATGACCCTACGGAAAAATAATATATTCCACTTTCTTCCCTTTATTATGACCACTTGCTTCCGGCCTTTTGAAAAGGTTCTGACTACACAATCAGGTCCAAGGTCTTGGACAACCACCAACACTTACCAAGTGCTTAATGCTCTTCGTATCAAGACCGACTTGATCTTGTCTTTTAATATTACTCAGTCATCTTATTCCTCATGTAAGGAATCGTCACCTTTACCCTTTTCAGGTTTAACACTCGACACAACTAAAATAAAATCTAGTGGTCATCCTCTTTGTTCATTTGGCATTGTTGTATTATTATAGATCTCTAATATATCGTTAGCTCTAACCCAGGCTTCCCACGCATTACCCAAGATCTTAAGTGACATAGAATATGTCCGGAATGACGGTATTAGACACAAAGTGATCTTATATCATAGTTATTTGATCATAAATACTCGATAAATGCTAACACACCGTCAACATTGAACTCTTGTATCCTCCACTTTTATCGGACTAGTAATATACCTCTAACTCAAAACGCAACTAGGCTCTGTTCCGACATAATGTTACACATAAAATCTACTCCGAGATTATGCTTTCTTAACCACAGTTACTAGGTTGCAAGTATGCTCCTGTCGCTTCTCTTTCTTATGTATCTTCGACTCAGGATGGTAGTTACTCACTTTGAGCTTTCTAGTGCAGGCCATGCACAATACTTTTTTTTACATCGTTAATTCTTTCCTCAATCCATCAAGAAAACTCACTCTAGCATAGTCCGTTACGTATTGGATTCCGAACTAGTTATCTGACCACATCAGACAAGCCGTCCTTATTCACTTGAATCCATATTAGGTACTAATCTCCTTCTATAACCTCTTACATGCACATACTTTCCCGTCTATCTTGATGGTGATAAAACTCTTCCACCAAATTATAGTCGCTCCGCATAGCCCATCTCATGTTTGTTCTCATCAAAACGCATTTCCCCAACTACCATCATCTTTACCTCGACACTTTTTCTGTGCCATTGCTTCCAGCTCAGTGGGTTAGGTCCCACCACACTTCCGCTGCGCTACTTTGATAATTCTGTTGTCACTCACTAATCATAAGGACATTTTCTGTGAGTCCCAAGTGATTAACTTCAAACTCTTTCTTCCAATTATACCATAAGTCCTAACCGGATGAAGTACCAAGTACCTTCCTTAATTGCCTTAAGAAAATAAAACAACGATTGAAAAACAACTCCTTTCGCTTACTTTCTTAATTCTTCTACCACGGATCCAAACTTCCTGACTTGACCAGAGTTTAATCTGAACTAGCCAAGAAGTAACCCTTAAAACGTTTCTCTTTATTCCTTTAATTCATCCAAGAAGGTTGTCGTTGCCTACTTGAGGAAATCTTCTAATGCGTCGGTAAAGCTACTCCATAGATCCACAGTCACAAACATCTCTTCTTAACGGCACATAACTCGTCAATACCAAACAATACTTGCACGTCCTTGGTTGACATCAGTCAGTCTATAATTGACTTATCTCAATTTCATACCTCTATTGGTATTAAACTTTTGGTGCACATCACCTACTCGATAAATTCTTTTATCCTTCTTTAGTTCGTCTTATCTTTCACTCTTTTGCTTCCTTTGGGACACCTCTCTTTCTCAAGTCTCACTGTGCCATTCGCCTGACGTCAAAAGTCGTTCCTAACACTCCACGATAGATGGTAAGCGTCTTGTAGTTCCGATGACTTTTAATTACCTCCCAATTGTAGTCCATTTACATGGACCGTCTGTGTTGATGGCTTAGGTCCCGTGATAATTCGGGTTGTCCTGGACTCTCGAGTCTAGCAAGGCTGTTCTCCCATACACATTTCTTCACTAATGTTGGTGGTAATATCGCCTTCATGAAACTCCGTTGACCCTTCTACAGGCTTCCATTCTTTGGATATTGGCGTCTCGATTTCTTTCAAACTTCTTATATCTCTGAGGAGGTCAAAACCTCCCCACACTTGTGGGGTCTGCCTTTCCGCTTTCACACTTAATTATAGGTCTTCATTCCGTGCATCTTAGATTCTCATACCCGGATTGACACTCTGTCTCATCTGGTTTCTTATGCCCATAATGGTCTATGGGGCATCCGCCTCAATTGTAATGTTCTTGATTCCGCAATCTTGGTTGTACTCAATTCTACTTGTCCTGTTCCAATATTGTTATCTCTACTCCGCACTCTTGTAGTCTCTTCCATGGTTCTTATAATTCCGTATCTCGGCCTCGTATGCCCGAGTTCCTTGTACGACCTTCTATTCCTTCTAACTGAACTACCTCAGGGATTTCTTCCTCATCTGATTGTGCATGTGGTAAAAATTATCTTCACAACTTTACTTCCTTGCTCACTTGTTCTTTGGGCGATTTGTATGGATCACCAAGCAGCCTACCCAAGTATAATACTCAATTCAAGGTCCGATTCCATTGCCTTGTTTTGGAGATTCTTCAAGTCCGCAGTTGATTTATCATGAGGCGATAATCGCTTCGTGATATCACGACTAAAGGATATAAAATATCCTTTAGGATACTAACAAGCTAAGCATACACATGTATATAACATATAATAAGAAACATCATAAAAAGTCTATATACTAACTCCTATCGATCCAAGTTGTAGAGATCCATGGAGAGCGATGGTGGTCCGACGTACTACTAACCCAACAACCCGACTATGCGTGTGTGTAAAAACAGAAATCCGTTTTAAAAATTTTAGACCCCTTTCGGGTTCTAGTTATTTTATACATTTGGTCTTTCAGAAGATTTCAAGTGCCATTGTTGCCAACCTAGAGCTCTGATACCACATTGTAACACCCCAAATTGTGAGAACTCGAGGAGCTACTGTTTAGGACCTCACAATGGGTCCCGACCTTAGTTTGACAACAATTTCACTAGGATCTTACAACAAGGCACAAAGGTATTAAAAAAATTTGAAAACTTTAAACAATATATACATGAAGAATAAGTATCAGCCTAACAAAGCAAAGGTACCAAAACTACACATAAGAAGAACAAAAGACATCCCCGTCCCCAACTAAATAAGTACGTGGACCCGGCTGACCATTCCCTCCGGATCTCTCTACAACTGTCTTAACCTGCAAGGCATCTACAAGCGGTATAAAAACCGTTAGCTAACATTCTATGCATAAGTATAAAGGTAAAAGCACAAACACACAACATACACAATCAACATGCAACAATCAATTCTTTTATTATCTTTAATTAGGTGATATGTCATTACTAATGATACTTATTTTGTGACACGAGGGATTCCCAAACCTCGCCCCTGTCCCCGTTTACCAACGCGGAATGGTACTAATGCATTTGACCGTCTACCTGACTTGGCTGGTCGCAGGGAACCTCCTAGACTCTCGCAAGAGCTAGGCAGATGATGTCACGACCCGTTATCATACACTTGGGTCAATTACGTGAATAATAAAGTCGGCCTAATCATGTTGCATTGTTTATCATAACTAACAAACACCACTCATACACATTACACTCATACAAGAAGCCAGCTAAGTAAGTCTGTGGACTTACCTGAATCAGATCTCGACTCTCTTAATCACAACTCAATCTGTAAGTGTATAACTCAGTTGCCTGTCAAAGGGGTCAAGTGTGTCAGCACACTTTCTAGGTAATTAGAAGTGTAAGACTTCTAAGGTAGTAGATCCTATTAGAACAAGATTTAATACAATACCAATTTATGATAAAAAGACTATTTTACCCTTGGTCCCGAAACTTCCAAAAATTCCATAATTCAAGCCTAAACTCTTATTTGAGACTAAAAAGTCATATTCTAACTCCTAAAGATGAGTTTGGTTACAAACTGGCAAATTTACCCATTTCCTATTTTCCGAAAGATCGTTAAGGTCCAACTTCAGTATCAAATAAGAAATTCGAATAAACTTATAAAAATTCCGAAATAATTATCTAGGTCATCTGTGATATCTCATCTACTCCTAGGAGCAAGAATTTCTTAAAACTGTTCAACCATCACTTCTACAAAAATTTTCAAAGTTGGTTACAACACTCACCACACTTATGAAAACTGCATGAGGAGTCAACTTTACAACATCATAACTCTCAACCCGTAACTCCGATTCTTCCCAAATTTTAATATGATCTACTATGTACTACCGACTACAACATATCCAAAATTCAGCAATAAAAAATGAGTTTAGCATATCTAAATCTGGCCCTGAAGTTGGGTACTCGACACAGTTTTGAAACTTCAGAAATAGTAAAACGATTAAACTGCTTCTCCTTGCTCGACCTGAGTGAGTTACGGACAGATTTTGTAGCATCTATTAGCTCATAAGTATGGTAGGAAAGGTAACCAAAAGAGATATGGGTCTTACTCGATTCTAAGGTTCGATCATTGGAGGTTGCGGCTGCTTGACTCCTCCTGTTGGTTTGGTGATTGCTTGCGTGCAGAGAATGATGCAGCAGTTGGGCGTCCATCCGGCACAGAATATAGGAGTGTGAGTGCTCAAACACATGACAAAATAAGGAGATGAAAGGAGAGATGGAAGCTTGGCCATACCCGTAGGGACCGGAGGAAACTCAAACAATCTAAGCAGCGACAGAGGGCAAAATATTGGTACCGACTCTCCCACTGTGTGTGCAGCAGCAACTCCTAGAGCAGCGTGAATGGGGACTGGGACAAGAGGCAGCAGCGTTGCACCATCCTCTCTTCTGGCGTGAAATCCTTGGGCTATTACAGCTCTTTTAATGATTCATTTAATCGGTTGTTACAAGCAGATGGGGAGATAGGCAGCTGAAGGTTTTTTACGTGAATCCCTTGGGCTGCTCCTTGCTGGGCTGAAGCAAGAGTTGGGCTACTTGAAGCTGTAGGGCTGGAGTGAAGCAATCTCGTTACTGGGCTGGCGTTCCTGGGCTGTCTTGAAGAGTTCAGCAGCAGTAGGTAGGGTGTGCGCCTTGTCAACTGCTTGTCTGGGCCTTGTCAACTGCTTGTCTCGGCCTTGTCAGCTGCTTGTCTCGGTCTTGTCAACTGCTTGTAGGAATTTGTCATGACCTCGTCTCAGCTTTGTCATGGTCTCGTCAAAAGTCGTCGTTACGAACAAATTATAAGAACTAGGGTTTTGCAAGATTAGGGTTTGCTACTAATAAAGTCTTATCTTTTTATGTGAAAGGATATTACATAAAATGATAAAACTTTTGAGATATAGTGTCCAACTACGTAGACAGCTAAGGATCAAAAGATCGAAATCCGGTTTGCTACGGAATTAAACGGAATAAAAATTCCGGATATTACACCAACAGCCCCTGGCCGCGGGGCCGGCTCCCTTGGCCCCAGGTGCGGTTATGGTGCATCATTTGCTCTTCTCTACGGCCGCGCTTCCTTGTTCCGCAACCGCGTCCTTGCCCCAGCGAGCAACCTTCCTCTCTAATCATAGTTGTGCTTAGATGTAGCATCTTGCTAGGATGGCTTAGGTTAGCCTTGTGAATACCAAGTAGTGGCTTGGAACCTTAGGTGCGTGTTTGAGGTTATTGATGCTCTAAGGCTTGATGTGTGTTGATCTCGAGTTGGTTATTATGTTGTGAGTGTATGGTTGTTCTTGTGAGGCTTGTGAGGCTTGAGGTTGTGAGTATATGTTTGTTGAGGTTGTGGACTAGGATATGAGTATCCTAGCTTAGTGTTGCTATTGTTGAGATCATCAAGACTAGGCATGTTTATCCTAGCTTTTTAGTTGTTATGGTTTATGATCTTGCGAGATCATCGAGTCTAGAAGTCTAAGGACTTTTAGCTTCTGAGAGTGATGTTAATTCGTGCCTTGTTGTGATCAGTCGTTGAGTATCTTCCTACGGGAAGCGAGAGCGGTATTGTTGGTTTAGCTTTGAGACGAGGTAAGTCCCCGGACTTACTTACCTAGCTTCCCTGTATTAGCATCAATGTGTGGATGGTTGTGTGTGTGTTTAGTTATGATTATAACAACGAAACCGGAATTATGACGACCCTTATATATTGTAATTTGGCCCAAGTGTATGATAACGGGCGTTGACATCACTACCTAGCTCTTGCGAGAGCTAGGATGTTCTCTACGACTAGCCTAGGCGGGTATCAGTACCATTCCTTGCTGTTAAGTAGGGACATAGAATAAGGGGTTGTTGACTTGCTCATATTTAAGTGAGATGATGAATGTTGATAGAGGAACACGCCACAAACTTGCTTGTATAAGTGATTATTTAGATTTAACAAATAAATCAATTGTGAAAAATCGTAATAATTAAGTCATTAGTTAAAAAGATACGTGTTTATCAACTATCTTTACCAGTAACAAATTGATTTGGTGGTAATTGTGAAAAATCATAATATTTAATTGATTCGGTGGTAATTGCAAACACAAGGCGTTGGCCGATGGTGGCTCCAGTAAAGCAAAGGCGAGGGAAGGCGGTAGGGGGGGCTATCCGGCAGCGACGAAAGTGTCTCTCCTTGGCGGCGATACAGGTGGCGACATATGCGGTGTTCTCATCCAGCGAAAGTGGTTGCAACAGGGAGGCAAGGAGAAACAAATGATGGTGCTTCTGGTATGACTAGCGGTGTAGAGGAGGAGAAGGGCGGCAACTTCGGCGATGGTGGCGGTGGTTCCCGTTGGCGACAAAAAGGGGAAGAGGGAGACTTAGAGAGGATGTTGCTTCTTTGGTTTCCGGATGAGAGGCCGGGAGTTGAAGCTTGAGGGATCGTAGAGAGATATGAAAGAATTGTGTTTGATCTAAAGGAGATGAATGAGAATAGAGGAAAGGTCGAAGGTGGGAGGTGAAGAGAGTAGATGACCAGCGGCTTGTGCCGGTTGTGGAAGAGAAAGGGACGAGAGTTAAGGAAAGGGATGACGCAAAAGAGAGTTAGAAAAGGGCGGTGACGATAGTTGCATAAGGAGAGGTGACTGGAGGTGAGGATGAAAGGGAGAGTACCTTGCTTGCTTGAGGGAGAATGAGGGAGAGATTTTGCTCTATTAACGTAAAACCATAACTTTGGACGGTAAAATAAAGGGTACATTTACTAAATGAGAAAAAATGGTATGGACCTAGTTAGTAAACCAAAAACTGAAAATAGGCCTAGTTAGTGAATTTGGCCAATTATTTTTAGTTATCTTATTATCCTCATTACAAAATTTGTTTGTTCAAATGCAAAAAGCTCAACATATTGTGCACCAAAAATTTGAAACAGGATTGCTTAATTAAACAAATTTTAAAATAGAACTATAATGACTATTTGTTCAAGGAATAAAGAAACTATTTAGTTTTAAATAATTATTTTGGTTAATAAAAATATATAAAATTGATAATTAATAATTAGAAAAGAAAATTAGAAAATATCTCGTAACAAATTTCAAAAACAATTACATAAATAAAAAAATTTGTAACTAATCTATTTGTAACCCACGATTACAAAATTTATTTTTTGTTCGACCATCTAACGGTTTTCTTTTGGTAACTTGTTCGCGGTAGCGGTTTCACCTCTACAGGAATGAATGAAGGTAGAATTGATGCTCCACAAGGCTGCATTCTAAAAAGAAGCACTTTTGCACGCCAAAGAAGAATGAAGGAGTTCTCGATTTGGTGTTGGGAGATGAGAGTATTGACGGGTGCTTCCATGTCTAGAGAAGAACCAAAGAGTTACTTCGTGCGGTGTTGCTTAGGTTTGAAGCAGGGGAGTAGATGACTCTCTATGTTGTTATTGCTCAAGTTCAAGCTGGAAGAACGATTCGATAAAGACTCATGGGATGTCGGGGAAGAAGATGACTCTTTGTTGTTATTGCTCATTTTCGAGCTGGAAGGACGACTCTCTTGCTGGCTTGCTCAGATTTTTCAAGTGAGAAGATGAATGCAGATTTGAAAGGAAGGAATAAGAGGTTGTTGACTTGCTTATATTGAAGCGAGAAGATGAATATTGATAGAGGAATACGCCACAAACTTGTTTGTATAAGCGATTATTTAGATTTAGAAAAATAAATCAATTGTTAAAAATCATAATAATTAAGTAATTAATTAAAAAGAAATCTACTTATCACCTAACTTTGCCAATAACAAATTGATTCGGTGGTTGAGTTGTTGTTAAATACTAATATGACAAGTGGGAATTAGTATTCTCCTAGTTAGACATATGGCAATAAATGCTTCTCCTATCATTCATATATATATATATATATATATATATATATATATATATATATATATATATATATATATATATAACATACTTAAACTTAGCCAAGAGGCCTAAAATCTCAATTTATACAATTTCTCAAACTATCATATTTACTTGATAACTGATATATGTTAGCACAAAAATTAAGGAAACTCTTTATTTATACAAATTCTCAACTTGCTAGTCTTACTTGATAACCGATGTGGGATAACAAAATATATGAAAATATGATGAATTAAAAAAATAACGTGGATAACAAATAATAATTTGATATATTCTTATAAGAAGAAAAAATTATGCCAAAAATATACGTATTTGACTTTGTTAAATTAAATAATAAGAAAATCAAATATGTATCCGTAGGTCAACGATTTTATAAAATTATATAGACAAGGACCCACATAATAGTAGGTCAAGAACCCACATATGTTAGGTCAAGGACCCAAATACGTATGGTCAAGGACCCACATTTGTTAGGTCAACGACCAACATTCTTTAGGTCAATGTCGATTTTAATATATAAGTGATACTTAAATATCTACTATTAAAAGTAATATAAAAGAATTTTACCAAGGGTGTATGCATATAGGCCTCTTAGTCTTGTGATTAGACCAATGGTTTATACGGATTTGCTTTAGATAATTCATCAAAGAGTCAAGTCATGTAAGGTATGGGTAGACTTGAGTCGTAAACCTAATCCACCAGTTTAGGTTTATGAACCAGCGGTTTAGGTTTTGCCTAAGGCCAAACCTAAACTTAAACTTAAACCGTGGGTATCCAAACCGGCACTTTAGGTTAAATCTAAACCGCCGGTTTAGCACCGGTTTGTTAAAAAAAAAGTCACGGTATTGTAATTAAAAAAAAATATTTTAACCGGTTTTCCTATTACCTAAGTATCCTCTCGGTGTTAAGAGGAATCAAAGTTCATGTAGTTCTCTTACCTTTACTTACCTTTTCTCAAACTTCCTAGTTATTTTTGTTACCCCTCTTGCCTTTCAGCCTCGGACTCGGAAGTAGTGGCGCCGTAATCGGTGTTGGAATCCGACTTTGAGTCATACACCGGGACATTCCCTTGTAATTGCTTCTATGCACTCATCCAATCTTAAATAAAAACTTGCGCCTCCAACTTTTTGGGCTTCAATTGGGTCCATTTGTAATTGAGCAAGTTCCCTCCTTGGCTAAATGGTTTCTCCACGGCAACCATTGATGCAGGCACGACCATGTTTTGTACAATTTTTACTAATGTTATATATTTTGTGGATAGTTTTGTAACACCCTAAGTTCTGGGAACTCAAAGCATTCTAGGATAGGACCTCAAAATGGGTCCCGACCCTCCAAGTAGCAATGACAGAACGGATCTTACAACAAGACACATATAAATGAAAACCAAAATTTATAATATAACCAAAGGTTAACAAAGGGAAGCGTAAAAGACTCGCAGCCAAGTTCAATAAACTAAAAGAACAACAACTGAAATATAAACCCGATCCCGTCTTATAATTTACGGGAACCCCGGTTGACCACACCATCCGGATCATTCAGCAGCATCCCAAACCTATGGAAGATCTATAACATCGGTATACACCGTTAGCTAAAATTCTAGATATCAGAAATACAGTAAAGGCACAAACACACATAAGGTAAGATAAACACATAGCATGCTTGCACTCAACCGTTTATTATCTTTCATTAAGGTTAATCCCTTTTCTACTTCAACTTATGGTTGTTACACGAGAATCGCTACGATCTTGCCTCTGTCCCCTTTCACCAACAAGAATAGAACGTATGCATCCTTCCGTCACCTGTTGGACTGGTCGCAAGAGCACCTCTCAATTTCCCCATTTTAAACTAGACAAGCGGTAACCGCCCGGTTATTATACACTTGGGCCAATTAAGGTATAACAAGGTCAATACTATTCCGGTTATTAGTTATAACGATAATCAAGAACACAAACAAGACAAAACAATCAAACTAATATACGGAACGCAGTTAAGTATGTTCAAGGGACCTACCTCACTCGAAGGTAAACTCAAAGGGTCAACAACAACTTAGTTCCCAAAAGAAAGGAAGGAATGCCTGCTCAAAGAAGGCATAACGAATTAGGAACCAAAACGATTGCTAGAAGTCTATAACTTCTAGTCTTCATGATCTTCAAGAGATCTCTACAAGCTAAGGTCTCAACGTTACTCTTACAAATCAAGGAAGGTCAACAACATCGTCAAAAGTCAAGGGAAGGAACGAGGAAAACAAGGAAGGAAGTAGCTCACCAAAGACGGGAGCTACTATAGGAAAACCGCATGGGCGGCTGGATAGACCGCGGGGGCGATATTGGGCAGATCCCGCGGGGGAGGCGCTGACAGGCACGGGGGCGGCGGCAGCGCAGAAGGTTGTTGTCGACTCCTTCGACATCAAGGAATGCAGCAAGGGTCAAAGCTTGCTTCTCTGAACACACCCACACATCACAACTCAACAACGGGAGCATGTGAACATCAACATATCAACAACGGAACGGCCAACAAGAATCAATACTCGATCTTGATCCTTGGAGAAGAAGAAAAGAAGAAAAGAGAAAGAAAGAGAAGCATAAGGGAAAGGGCATGCAACAAGCTCAAGAACGTGAGAGAGAATCACAGAGAAGGAGACTTGCATGTTCAGCAAGCACATGGGAAGAAGACTGCAACTTTCAAGGTTGAAGGAAAACATATGCAAGAAACGAGAAAAAAAAGATAAAGAGGGAATTTATAGGAACGATGGGAAAAGATAGAAGGAAAGACGTTTTAGGGTTAAGAACATGATAGGAAAGTCGGCCCATAAGGTAGAAGATCGGATGTTGTATTTATGGAAGGAAAAAAAACGGAATAAAAATCAAATCAGGCGTGATCTGCAGTCAGCCGTAGGGGCGGCTCCCTTCACCGCGGGGCGGTGAAGGCTAAAATCTATATCTTACATCAGATCCCCCTAAAAAGAAGTTTCATCCCGAAACTTGAAACGAACCACAAGATCACCTAACAACAACGCAGAAACACATAACTTAACTCATATATTCCTACTCGGGGCACAAAACTCAAAATGTCACAAAAGCGTGCACAACTCAGCAAAAGAAAACTGCAACTCAACATCTACGATATAGGTACATCCAACTCACCATAATGTAACACCCCATGTTCTGGGAACTCGAAGCGTCACGGGCTAGGACCTCACAATGGGTCCCGACCCTCAACGTAGCAACGACACAACGGATCTTACAACAAGGCACAAATAAATGAAAACTAAAACTTATAATAAATCCAAAGATTTAATAAAGGGAAGCTTAAAAGACTCGCAGCTGAGTTCAAAACAAACTGAAAGAACAATAACTAAAATATAAACCCAATCTCGTCTTATAATGTAAGGGAACCCCGGCTAACCACACCATTCGGATCACTCAACAGCATCCCTAACTTGTGGAAGATCTACAACATCGGTATAAACTGTTAGCTAACATTCTAGATATCAGAAAGACAGTAAAGGCACAAACACACACATAAGGTAAGATAAACACATAGCATCCTCTCGCACTCAACCGGTTATTATCTTTCATTAAGGTTGATCCCTTTTCTAATTCAACTTATGGTTGTTACACGAGAATCGCTAAGATCTCGCCTCTGTCCCCTTTCACTAACAGGAATAGAACGTATGCATCTTTCCTTCACCTGCTGGACTGGTCGCAAGAGCACCTCTCAGTTTCCCCATTCTGAACTGGACAAGCGGTAACCACCCGGTTATAATACACTTGGGTCAATTAAGGTATAACAATGTCAATCTTTTTCCGGCTATCAGTTATAACGATAAATAACAACACAAGTAGGCTAAAACAATCAAACTAATATAGGGAACGCGGCTAAGTAAGTCCAATGGACTTACCTCACTCGAAGGTAAACTCAAAGGGTCATCAGCAACTCAGTTCCCAAAGGAAAGAAAGGAATGCTTGCTCAAACAAGGCATAACGAACCAGGAACCAAAATGATTGCTAGAAGTATATAACTTCTAGTCTCCATGATCTCTAAGAGATCTCCACAAGCTAAGGTCTCAATCTTAGTCTTATAAATCAGGAAAGTTCAAAAACATCTTCAAAAGTCAAGGGAAGGAACGAGGAAAGCAAGCAAGGAAGCAACTCACCAAAGACGGGAGCTACTACAGTAAAACCGCAGGGGCGGCTGGACAGACCACGGGGGCGGTACTGGTAGATCCCGCGGGGACGGCGCTGACAGGCGCGGGGGTGGCGACGGTGCAGAAGGTTGTTGTCGACTCCTTCGACGGCAAGGGCCAAAGCTTGCTTCTCTCAACACACACAGACGCACGTCACAACTCAACTACGGGAGCCTATGAACATCAACATATCAACAACGGAACGGCCAACAAGAATCAAGACTCGATCTTGATCCTTGGAGAAGAAGAAAAGAAGAAAAGAGAAAGAAAGAGAAGCGGAAGGGAAAGGGCATGTAGCAAGGTGAAGAACGTAAGAGAGAATCACAACGAAGGAGACTTGCACGTTCAACAAGATCACAGGGGAAGAAGGTTGCAGCTTTCGAGGTTGAAGGAAAACGTATGCAAGAAACGGGAAAAAGAAGAGAAAGAGGGAATTTATAGGAACGATGGGAAAAGATAGAAGGAAAGACGTTCTAGGGTCAAGAACATGATAGGAAAGTCGGCCCATAAGATAGAAGATCGGATCTTCTATCTACGGAAGTAAATAAAGCGGAATAAAAATCAGATCGGGCGTGATCTGCAGTCAGCCGTAGGGGTGGGTACCTTCACCACGGGGGTGGTAGAGGCTAAAATCTAGATCTTACAAGTTTCTTCTACCAATCCAATATCGAAAGATTCTTCACTATCAAAACTAAAACATATTAGATAATCTTGAAATTCCGCACTTGAGAATGAATGTCTTGGTATTTTTGTCCTTTTAGCTAAAATTTGTTGTTCTTTTGAAAGAAGAAGAAGAAGAAGAAGAAGAAGAAGAAGAAGATCTAGCACTTGTGAGAAATGAAGAAAGAAAGTTTTCAATTTCGATACACATATCTTGAATATTGTTAGTAACTATGGAATCTAAACCCAAACAATCGTACTAAACAACCAACAAATCGAAAACACCATCAAGTTTAAGTTTAGGATCAAAAACGGCGGTTATAAGATAATTGAAGAGAATTTCGGTGTAATATTTTAGTCATTTCGATTTCATGTCATTCATAGTATTTATAAGGGTTGAAAAAGTTAAACCGCTATGAAAAGCCTCGATAACGTTTATTGTGTTATGATGTGGGACCATCCTTGATAGCGCCTACATTACATAGAGCCATAATTGAGCCAAGAGCAAGAGAGACTCAAGGAAGGGTTGCTAACAAGTTACATCCATGGGAGGATCCGAGAGAATGGAGGATTGCATGGAAGATGCAAAATCTCGGCCAACACTCAAGAATTTTGGCTGAGATTTCATCTGATATTTTGCCTCTGGAGCAAGCTAGAAGATCCGGCCAAAGATCTTTTTATTTTGGCAACTATCTTTTATATTTTATTTCCTTAAAGCTATCGAACTATCTTAAGGAAGTTGTTAGGTTTTGGATCCTATCTTTAAGGATTATTTTTATATTATCTTGAAAAGATATATTTTCTAGATTACCTTTTAAAGATATTTTTCCTAGTTTACATAGGAGATCTCACTTATAAATAGCCTTAGAGAGGGAGATTGTTAGGTAGATTAGATTTGATTTTATTCCACATATTGTGTGAACTTGCAGCTTCGCTTATGAAGTTTGTATTTTATTCATTCCTATTAAATCAAAGAGAGAGCCTTGATTGAATCGTTATGAAGTCCTTGCTAGATTGTGCTTCTGTGTGTTAATCTTTTTGAAGGTTGGTGCACCTAGTCAATGCTAGTACATTCTTGTGCTTGTCTTACTTAGAAGACTTGTTTATGGTTAAAGAAGTGAGGGTTAAGGTAAGCTCTTCGTTAAGGGGTTTTGACACATCATTGGTTAAGGTTCTTTGAGGAAATACATTGGTTCATATCTTCCTATATTTATCATTTATTATTCCATATTCATCTTCTTATCTTTCCATATCATTCACTAACCCATTTTTGGAGTTTTTGAAAATCTCGTTATGTTCTACCTATGAATGTGATTGATTATTTTTTATGTTCACGAAATCTCGCCCGAGATTTCTATTATCCACCCAAGATTTTTCTTTTGTCGTGGACTTTCAATCTAGATCGGGAACTGCGGCTTAACCCCGCATCATGTTATCTCTAAAAATCTACGAGAAGTTGGGGCGTAAACATAACTCATGGCATTAGTTGCATCACTTAAAATCTTAAAAACATTACAAATATCAATTTTTTTAGGTATATAAAGTGCTTAATATATACGATATTACTATTTACATAGAAGTAGAAGGTAAGCGAACAACAAGTTGCGCCGCTACCCCTTTTTGGATGGCAAAACCTAACCTTTTAAAAACAATATCTACAAATCTAGAGGACATAATATTACTATGCATAACTCTTTGCACCCTCTTGAGAATATCAACAGCATCAGGTGCAAAAAATCCAAACATGTCAAAAACAAATGGAAGAAAAACGTGTTGGTTTTCAACACATGCCCTTCCATGCTTGGCCACCTTAGTTGATGCCGCTCTACAAGCTGCCTGACCCACAACAAAAGGTCCATTCCCTAATCCCACAAGCGGTGAGACCCCCGTCAAATTAATACATGCATGCTTCCCTCCACTCCAACCAAACACCAAAACATCCGTCAGCCGTAATGTCGACCTTCCATCCCGCGGATCAGTCAACAAGTTCACAGGTGCTTCTTTCTTTACAAAAATTCCGGCCTGTCTAAAGGTATCACAAAGAACATCACGAACCATATCATGTCTATACTTGAAGTCAGGAAGTTCCTTACAATGTACAGCATGCTCCCTAAAAGCATCCAACACCCTCCGACAGTTAGGAATGGGGCAAACCTCACCAGCTGAGAAAAGAAGAATCATAAGTCGGTACTTGAGAATAGAGCGGTACTCTACAAGGGACATGCATTGACCAAGTCCATCGATGGGAATGACAAGAAGAAAATCTTGGCTATGCGGCGCTTGCAGACATCCAAAAACTGCTTGTTGTCTATTAGTCATATCAAACCTCTCAACCATCTCCTGAACAATTTTACCAAAAAGAGCATCCGCCAAAATATGTTGGGGCTTAGGGGGGACGGTGTCCTTACTAGTAAAGTTGGAAAGGTCGAACTCCGGGATAGCCATATGCAGGTCATCTAAAGCTTTGTAAAAATCTGAATCCATACTGGATAGCCCACTGTCACGCAAGATATGGTCTTGGAGCACCCAAGACTGAGCTCTGGAGGCAACAAAAGCGTAAGAAGACGCCTCCATAGCAGAGTATAAACCAAGCCCTCCACGACGAATAGGCAAGGAAGCCAACTGCCATTGAAGATCCCCGAAAAAAGGACCCCCACAAACCACAATATCCTCAATCGACCCACAAAGTCCCGTGTCAAAATAAGATGCCGCATCCTTCACATGCTCTGGCTGACAAGTCCTTAGGCCAAAAAACATCTTCGCTAAACCCAAACACGAACGAAGTAAGAGAAGCTCACTTTGCGGGTTCCTAAGTTGAGGGAGAAAACACATCAACTTCAATGCCTTATCAGCTCTCTTCATAACCAATTTCTTTAATAAAACCATTATCTCTACTCACAGCCCCTCCCAACAACTTCAACCCCAAAGATGGTCTCGCAATGTCTCTAGGGAATAACCCGTCTCGAAGCTTCGAATCATCACATGAAGGCCAAAATAACTCAGTTTTTTTAACATTCAACTCAAGTCCAAAATTCGGACCAACCTCCAAAATAATACCAAGTGCCTTAGCCACATCCTCCGTTCGACCAATGATTGTCCCATCATCTAAATACCAAGCATGAAGAAGACGCTTACAGTTGTCACGGATAGTGTGCACAAGTGGATGCAAGAAAAGCGCAAAAAGAAGTGGCCCTAAGAGGTCACCTTGCTGAACTTCTGTGGATGATCAGATAAATCTATCTCCCAGATACAATCGAGCAGGCTGACCATACAAAAACTCAACCCATAAAGAAATAGATGGACATCTTCTCCTCACTTCACGAAGCAATATTGTACTATCAACAAGATTAAAAGCATTCGAGAAATCCATTGCAAGCATAGCAAGCGAACCATCATCATGTCGCTCGCTCAAAACCTTGTTGACACTATGCAAAATAGCTTCTGCGCCACCAGAGACGCCTACTCCAAACTGAAAATCTGCTAGATAGGTTGTCATATCTTTACTCACCCCTTTCATGGCAACCTTAGAAACCAACCGCCTCCAAATAGTGCCAACTACAATGGGTCGAATCCCATTGTCAGGCTTCAATAATGGCGTAAGAGGAGCAGAAGCCACAAACTCCGCCAAACTCCCCGGACATCTGCCTCCCAACCACAAATTAACAACAGATGAGATCACTTGTAGAAGATCAACAGCAATAGCGGAACCATCCCCACACATAGCATCTAACACGTGTTGTGCCCTCAGACCATCCTTGCCGCAAGAAGTACCTTTGGGAAAGGACTTAATACACCTAAGAATCAAATCAACATCAACAACAAAGGGAGATTCCAGAATCTCACATACCCGAGAAGGTGGAGACTTGAAGGGGCCCTTAGCCTCTAAAACCTTCACAGTCTCATCATCAAACGAAGCCACACCAGAAGAGGACAAAACCTTAACAACCGCCGTGAAATGTCCATCAGAGACCTTGCGAAGACACTGGTTGATATTAGGTCCCACTCTTTGTCTATCACCATCCGTTGAGGCGCCCCTAGTAGTTGCTGAAAACCCATGCTCGGAACGGTCTAACAAGGAATGTTTTGTGCAAGTTTGCCAAATATTTTCATCATCAAGAATTGACCAAGGAATGTTTTGTGCGGAAAAATCTTGTAAAAGATCTTTGTAATGAAGGGCTTGACCAAGTAATTTGTAAGTAGAGTTCTAACGAGTTCCAATATCCCGAGGCGAACCTTCAAACGGAGATTTGAAATCTACTCTAGAAGAACTACTTGACGGTTGCGGGATGAGATGATGGTGGTAGCAGTGTGGATTATGCAAAACTAGGGTTGTTACATGTGTTTATATAGGCTCTAAACGGATCATGAAAAGATATAAAATAATATGTTTCTAAAGATAAGATTAAAATATATGATTTGGATTATTAGCGCAGACGAAACGGCCATGAAACGCCCTAGGAGTTCGTTTGGTATGCCGTTTGAGAACGCAATTTAACATCTTTTTCGACAATTCAATAAGACTGACTTTTCCGATGCTCTAGTTGGAATTAGGTGATCCATGAGTACTACTTTCAAAGCTTTTTTTAAGATCTATCAGTTGGCATGGTTGTCCAAAAATAAAAGGAATATGATAGAAATCGGAAATTTTTTAGAGGTCGTCATAAAATTGCATCCAACTCCAATGGTTTCCACTTGGCTTCTTCAATCTTCAGTTAATCTTGATGCTTCCATTTATTTTCCAAATCCAAGGAAGATTGTATCTTCTTTCTATGGTACTTCATAACATCACGCTTCATAAATGGCCTTGAATGCCTGAAACATGAAATAAACCGAAGTAGACACCGAAATATGGAAAGGAGATCTTTCTACACTAAAACGAAGCATAGACAAGCTATATGGATATGAAAATGCATGGTTAATAAGCCTAAAAAGTGTTACAATTTACACTCATCGAATACTTCATACTTAAACCTTGCTCGTCCTCATGTAAGATCATGTCATATGTATACTATGTACAAAACAAATGAGTGCCTCAACTCAGAGGAAAGGAAACAACTCAAATCTTGTTATCATAACATCAATCATTGTAAGAGAAAAAATAATGAATCATATCGTTCCAAACTGCTCAAGGAAAAAGTTTTTGCTCTCAACCTTACAAAACGTGTTTAGGCATATAACAATAATCACTCAAACTCAACAAACATGAATATACCTTACCATAAGCTTGTCAAGACGTTCTCAAACTCCACCACCTGTCAAGTGAAACTAAAATGCAAGATATCATGAGGTCTTTATTAAGGTATAACGGGGATATGGGGCATGGAAAAATGATGTTGGTAGGCCAAAATTAGGTTAAACTAGAAAATAATATTCAGGGTATCGAATTTGGTCAGACTTCAAAATCACTTCAATAATTCACCAACTCGCACTTTTTTTCATCTTTGCACTTTTTTCCATGTAACATAACACTTTGATCTTTGTAGCATTTTATAGTTGTTTTTCATCTTCTCTTCTGGGGATAAGTATTTTTTCACTTTCAAACCGATTCTTACTTATATGCAACAAAGGATGGCAGAGACTTTTGTCCCTTTCACCGCCCATGAAAATATCTTCCATAAGAATAATACATTCTAAACTCGCACATTAACTCTTGCGAACATTCACGCTTCTGTAAGGGAAGACCCCATACTTGATTTCTTCATTCTCTTCTTCCATTACAACCCCAAATAGGGTCAAATGAGGCTATACACGGTTGTGAGGCATTTTTTAGGGGAATCAAAGAAGGAAAGGTAAAAGCAAGAAGTGATTAACAGAAGGGAAACATATATATATAAGGGTGAAAAAGGTTACATAGGCTTATCAAAGAGGGCCTCAGTCATTTAAATATTAAGAAAATATAAAATCAAATGAACAATTTAGTTTTGAAAGAGATTCAATCACAAATTCTAGAAGAAACTAAGCATGTTAGAGATCACACAATAATAAGAAAGAAAAGACACATGAAAATGCATGTCCATAGGCTAGAGCGTTCACCAGGGTTATGTTTGGTTAAGATAATCATCATAATTCATGCAAAAACTCATGTGCATAAACAATAGAAAAAAGTAGTAATCCAAAGCATCATTGGAAAGCCAAGTGAAATAGCATTTCATATTCCAATTTATAAAAGTAAGAATGATGAGAGCCGACTCAATCTACGCTAAATACAAAATTTTTGTGAACTTTGTACTATGAATGCATGTGAAAAGGGAAAGGCTCAAGAAAAGTTTAAAGGCACAGAAGTAAACGCGTGACAAGAAAGGAAAACATGATATGTGAATGTGAGTATAGAACCCCATACTTAAACTACACATTGTCCTCAATTTGAAAAAGAGTTAAAGAGAAGATATTAGTCGCAAAGCAATGCAATGCATATGGTGGAAGAAATGAAGTGTGGGAAGAAGGGTGGAAGGAGTGGATGGAAATCATGCAGCTCATATCTTCTAGACCTTCATTATTACCTAAATAACACATAAAAAATCAACAAAGCATCTTTCTAAGAAAAGAGGGAAAATAAAAAGGAAAAAAAACGATCAAACTCATGGTTGTCTCCCATGAAATACTTGTTTATGATCATTAGCTTGACCTAGTTCAACTCAAGGTGGATGCTCAGCATATGATCTAGTGGATGTTCATTATGGAAGTTCATCCTTCGATATTAGAAAAATGTGGTGGTATATAGTGTAATCTCTTTTGTTGATGGGGGCGAGAAGAATAAGCACTCTCGGTGTGCACCCCATACTTGTCTTTTAGCTTCGGTGGAGAAGTATTAACTAGCAGCTGCACAACAAACTCAATTTCCTCCATGCGATGGGTAAATATTCTCTTAAGGTTTTGAGGTTTAGGAATAGGCCCAATAGGGACATATGTACAAACTGTTACGCTAAGGATGTTTGCACGCAATAAGCCTTAAATTTATAACTCGTTATATTTCTCCTAACTCCTAGCGAACCCGCAGTGTACGGGACGTTTTGTAGTAGGGATAGTATTCTGAGGTCGAACACAAAGACTGAGGTGAGATTGAATTGATTAGTGACTAAGTTTAGTGAAGATCTGGGTTAAGAAAAGAGAAAGGAATAAAGAAATGAAAATCTCAATGTTTTTGGTTTGGTTTATAGGTGATCAATCAAAGATCACAAATCATGCGAAATAAACAATCAACTAAGCTAACACCACAAGTAAACGAGCAAATGCGAAATATGTAATCAAAGGGAGAAAAACGGATTCTAGGGATCGGAAATTCCGGTTATGGCATAGGACTCAAGCTACCTAATCATTCCTTGGATCAACTATAGTATGTTGGGAGTGAGTGTTTCTAGATTGGGATCAATCACCGGGTAGGTCTCATGGTCCACTAGTCCGTTCCTAAGGTCTCATCACCGGGTAAGTCTCAAAGAGCCTAAGGATAGGAATTCTACACGAACCGGATGGTATTATAGGGATCTAACCTCTCCTTACCGGGTAAGTCTCGGAAAGGCAAGTCCTAAACACCTATCCTAGCACACTCAGTCCAATAGCGGCTAGTGAGGCTCACTACTACCTAGAGTTTGTCATCTTTGATATCTAAGAGCAAGAATCACCGGGTAGGTCTCTTCTAAACACTTAGTTGCTAACACTAGGTCACCCTAGGATAGATTTAACTCAACAAACACTAGGATTTCAACATTCTAACATTCTAGAACTTAGACTCATCAAATCAAACAAATCAGGCAAACCACGGGCTGTTCATCCACTTCCACGGCCGTGGACTGGCATGAACAAACCGTGGACTCCAACAGTGGCTCTGTTCAAGTAAACGAATCATCCAAAGGCAATTCTAAGTCCATCCTATCATAGTCCCAGCCATAACTATCCTTTCCTTACCCTAGAATCGCATCTATTTAGCCTATAACATACATCATCACAATCGAAATCATCAAGCATAAAATCATGGCTTCCATTTGCAAGATAATGAAGAGAAAAGAGTTAAACAAGTGAATCAAATAAAACCAAGCTGAAAATGAGATTAGAAAGACTCACAACCCTTCAAAAGAAGGTCTTATCAATTCTTACAACCCTAGAAAACGATTCCGATAATCTTCACTACAAAACCTATCAAAGACTAGCAACGGTGTGTTCTTCTCTTCTTCTCCAATGGAGCTTTTCTCCTCCTCCAATGGTAGCTCTCTTCCAAGCTTCCTCTTGAGAGAATCTTCTTGTTGAGAGTATGGGAGAGAATGGTAGTGAGAGTGTATGTGATTGGATGCCCTCTCAGCCTTGCAGGACCACCTTTTATACTACAACTTTGCAAGAGTCGGCCATGAGATCGTGGCACAGCTGTCACAACCGTCTGGCAAAAACCACGGTCAGATTCCACGCCCGTGGAAGTGCCAGTGACCGTGGTTTAGGTGCCTCAGCTTGTTTTGGATCATTGAGTCACGATTTGGTGCATGGCTTGCACCAACATGGCCCCAAGTGTCCTCCTTAGCTCATAACTTGCATCCCAATGAGTCCGAAGGTGTGTCATCTCGAGGAACGATCCTTGAATGTGTCGATTAAGCTCCTAAATCTCCCAAAATACCTACAAAGCAATGCAAAAGTCCGTGTAGACGTCTATCTCGACAAAATACGTGAATTGAGTGCTTACGTCGCGAACTAGTGCTAAACCATGCATGAATGAGCGGAAAATCTATCTAAATGATTACCTAAACCTAAGCCATAAATCGTGTTATCAAAAATACCCCATACTTAAGGTTTGCTCGTCCCCGAGCAAGTCCCAACTGTAGACTAAAAGATGACATAATTTATGCATGCAGAAAAACAACAAAATCTTTTTGGAGTTGTGCTTCTAATATTGGATCACCTTCATAGTCATGTTTCATGGCAATAGACAAGCAATCATGCGTCGAAATAATGAAGGCACGGAAAGACAATTATACTTAACTCAAAAGCATGCATGAAATGTAAAAATGAAGAAGTCAAGATGATCAAGAGCATATCCAATCTAGATTACTAAGTCTTACACACATGCAAATAGGTCACAAGGTCTTGTGAGGTAAAAGGCCGAGAAACGTTGTGATTAGGTGGGGATTTTTCTAGGCTATGTGATGCTAATCCGGGAACGGAACTAACTCCACAATCTTGTCCTTGATCAACTTCCCACAAGTGTATATTTTCCTCCATCTTTTCTTTGTTTTCTTTTCTTTTTTACTTATTTTTGAGACAATGACATTGGTGTACAAAAGCCGAAACCTTGGTGATTGGCCGTCCTCGGCTTTTTCTATTTTTCGAGGTGCATCCACACCGGGCACACATACCAAAGCTCGTTAGGACTATCGGTTTATTTGACTTTGGCAAGGCACAAACACCCGATTATGTGAATGGTGCCGAGTTACTTGTCATTTAAACCAATGTCCCCAAACCTATATTTTTGTCTACACTTTTCACAACAAATTCAGCACTTCATTCATAACATTCTTTCATCAACAACTTCACCCCACACTTGCTTTTCACACACATCAACACACTAGCATGCTCCTATTCCCGGATGGGTCAAAAGAGGTCAAATTTATATCAATTGAGGTGCTCAAACAACATGATCAAGATGAGAAGTAGAGAAAGATGAATTGCCTCATTCATTCCTAAATGATGTGCAAGAACTAGCATGTAATTTCGGCTTTCAATACTCAATCCAATCAAGACAAACATCATGATAACAATCCATTCATGGGGTTCAAGATAAGTACTTCAAGTCCACATATGCATTTATCAATTCAACACATAAAGCCATCCATAGCTAATCCACACAACAATCTAATCATAAGGGTCATTCCCAAGCTTAGAAGCACTAAAATTTTTAAAATTTTCTGATTTTTTGAATTTTCGAAATGTGTATGTACAATGCAAGACATGTGAAAATAAGAAGCTACCCTAGATGCTAGTCATGCAAAAGATCATGCAAACCCCACCCCATACTTAGAAACACATTGTCCCCAATGTGGCATTCAAGTAAAGAAGAGTGAAAGAGGGTTCTCACAATGTAAAAATGGTTTGCTTTGGTATTCGGGATTACTCAAGTAGATTGATGGTGGACGATCCTATCAACGATGGTAGAGAGCTCAAAGTGTTCGTTATGGCGTCGGGACCCGCGCTAGGCACCTCTAGCCGTCCAAGTTCCGCGTCCGCTCCACCCATAATTGATGAGGGACTCATCATCATCATTCACATGCCATGCAAGGCTTTCATGCTACCAAGACTCTAGCACACACACAAAGCACACCAAACACACAAAAACGGAAAAATCAAAAACAAAAACAAAAAATAAAAGGGAAAAACGTTACCAATGGGTTGCCTCCCATCAAGCGCTTCTTTAAGGTCATTAGCTTGACCAAACTCGGGGGCGTCTCACTCAAGGTGAAGTGGGGCAATCATATCCACCGGAGCTTCCGGGATATACTTCTTCAACCGGTGCCCATTCACCTTAAAGTCTCCATAATGCTCCCCTCCTATCTCAACTGCTCCATGGGGAAATATCTTCTTCGCCACATAAGGACCGGTCCACCTCGACTTTAGCTTTCCGGGGAAGAGCCGCAGCCTTGAGTTGAAGAGAAGGACAAGGTCGCCTTCACTCAACTCTTTCGGGATGAGACGCTTGTCATGCCAACGTTTGGTCCTTTCCTTGTAGATCCGGGCGTTTTCATAGGCATCCAACCGGATCTCCTCAAGAGCGTTCATGTCAAGCAATCTTTTCCCTCCGGTCTCCTTGAGGTCAAAATTTAGCCACTTAATGGCCCAATATGCTCTATGCTCCATCTCTACCGGAAGGTGGCAAGACTTGCCATAGACTAGCTTGTAAGGAGTGGTGCCAATTGGTGTCTTGAAAGCGGTTCTATATGCCCACAAGGCATCATCGAGCTTCATAGCCCAATCCTTTCTCGTCCTAGAGACCGTCTTCTCAAGAATTCCCTTTATCTCCCGGTTGGAGATCTCCACTTGGCCACTAGTTTGGGGATGGTAAGGTGTTGTCACCTTATGAGTCACCCCATACTTAGCCAAAAGTGTCCCGAAGTTCCTATTGGTGAAGTGCTTCCCTCCATCACTTATGATCACCCTTGGTGTTCCAAACCTAGGGAAGATCACTCAGTTGAAGAATCGCACCACAACCTTGGCGTCATTTGTGGGAGAGGCGATTGCCTCCACCCATCTCGAAACATAGTCAACTGTCAATAGGATGTAGAGGTTGCCACATGAAGAGGGGAATGGCCCCATGAAGTCTACACCCCACACATCAAATATCTCCACCTCTTGCATGTTGTTCAAGGGCATCTCATTCCTCCTTGAGATGTTGCCCGTCCTTTGGCAAGCATCACAAGCTACCACAAAGCTTTGCACATCCTTGAACAAACTTGGCCAAAAGAAGCCCGATTACAACACCTTCGCACATGTCTTGTGTGAGCTAGCATGCCCTCCACATGGCAAGGAATGACAATGGCAGATCACACTCTCCACCTCATCCTCCGGTATGCATCTCCTAAAGACCCCATCCGGCCCTCTCTTGAACAAAAATGGCTCGCTCTAATAGTAGTGCCTCACATCCTTGAAGAACTTCTTCCTTTGGGCATATGACAAACCGGGAGGCACTTCCTCACACACAAGATAGTTCACAATGTCGGCATACCATGGCTCACTTCCTCTAGACACTTGGAACAAGCACTCCTCCACCATTTGTAATTGCTCATCCCGGAACGAGTTATCAATCGGGATGTCATCTCTCTCAAGCTCCAATGGTAGGAGTCTACTAAGGTGATCCGCCACAGAGTTTTCGGGCCCCTTCTTGTCCCGGATTTCCAAATCAAATTCTTGAAGAAGAAGGATCCACCGAATCAACCTAGGCTTGGCATCCTTCTTTGTAAGGAGATAACGGATCGCAGCATGATCCGTATACACTATGACCTTCGCTCCAACGAGATATGAGCGGAACTTCTCAAATGCATACACAGCCGCCAATAACTCCTTCTCGGTGGTAGCATAATTGAGTTGGGCATCATCTAGCGTCTTGCTAGCATAATAAATGGCATGTGTGCGCCCATCTTTCCTTTGCCCCAAAACAGCCCCAACGGCTACATCACTCGCATCACACATGATCTCAAACGGTAAACTCCAATCCGGAGGTTGCATGATAGGCGCGGAGATCAAAGCATTCTTCAACCTACAAAAAGCTTCAAGGCAATCCTTGGAGAAAACAAACTCAACATCTTTCATTAGTAGGTTAGTAAGAGGCTTAGAAATCTTAGAGAAATCTTTGATAAATCTCCGGTAAAAATCGGCATGCCCTAGAAAACTCCTTACCCCCTTCACCGAGGTAGGTGGTGGCAACTTCTCTATCGTTTCAATCTTGGCCCTATCAACCTCAATGCCACGGTTGGACACCAAGTGTCCCAACACAATACCTTCACTTACCATGAAGTGGCATTTTTCCCAATTCAAGACTAGATTAGTCTCCTCACATCTCTTAAGCACTAAAGACAAGTTAGCTAAGAAATCATCAAAGGAAGATCCATAAACAGAAAAATCATCCATAAATACTTCCATAATATTCTCAATGTACTCGGAAAAGATAGCCATCATACACCTTTGAAAGGTGGCGGGTGCATTACACAACCCAAATGGCATTCTCCTATATGCAAAAGTACCCCATGGACATGTAAATGTGGTTTTCTCTTGGTCATCGGGGTGGATGGGGATTTGGAAGAATCCACTATAGCCATCTAGGTAGCAAAAGTGAGAATGTTGAGCTAACCTCTCTAGCATTTGGTCAATGAAAGGAAGGGGGAAGTGATCTTTCCTAGAGGCCATGTTCAATTTCCTATAGTCGATACACATCCTCCATCCCGTAACCGTTCTAGTTGGTATTAGTTCATTGTTCTCATTAGTCACTACGGTTATCCCACCCTTCTTAGGAACCACATGCACCGGACTAACCCTTACTATCCGAAATAGGGTAGATGATTCCCGCATCTAGCAACTTAATGATCTCTTTCTTGACTACCTCTTTCATTATAGGATTCAATCTTCTTTGATGTTCAATAGAGGGTTTATGGTCATCTTCCATCAATATCTTATGCATGCACAAAGAGGGCTTAATGCCAATAAGGTCATCAATAGTATAGCCAATGGCTTTCCTATGCAATCTTAGCTCATGCAACAACCTAGCAAGTTCATCATCATTCAAGCATGCATTTACAATCACCGGATATGTAGAATTATCACCAAGAAAAGCATACTTCAAATGAGAGGGGAGGGGTTTGAGTTCAAGTTTAGGAGGACCTTTATCGAGCGGAGACGATCCAAATAACGTTGGTTGAGATGAATCCAAAGCAAATGAAGGCTCTCCAAGACTCCTTGAAGCTTGATCAACAACAAGGGCTGCTTCTGGGGAAATCACGGGCAACTCCACGGATCTTGGCACATCCACGGCCGTGGACCTTGCAAAGCTTGCTCTTCGGAGCATTCCAGAGAGTTCCACGGCCGTGGAAGTCTCTTCACGACCGTGGTTCCTACAGGAATTCAGCATACTCTCGTGGACTTCAAATTCAGCTCTTGTCTCTTTTTCTAATGCTTCCAAGGCCTTGATTTCTTCATTGCAAGCCTCCTCAACACCTTCCTCCATCAAACTTAAGCTAAGAACCTTCTCCAAGGGATCCTTGATCAAGATCAAGCTCACAACTTCTCTAGACTCCTCTTGCTCGACTATGTTGAATGCATCCTCATCAAGTGTTGGCCCTTTCATCATTGTGGACAGCTTGAACTTGATATTCTCTTCTCCAATGTTGAAGGAGAGAATCCCATTCTTACAATCCACCAAGCATCCGGAAGTGGCTAGGAAAGGTCTCCCTAAGATGATGGGAACCGGATAGTCCGCCGGGATATCCAAGACAACAAAATCAATCGGCACATAGAACTTCCCGAGTTGCACCGGTATGTCTTCCAATATCCTAACCGGGTGAGTGATAGAACGGTCCGCCATGTAGAGGGTCATCTTGACCGGCTTTGGCTCTCCTAGCCCAACCTTGTTGCAAAGTGCAAGCGGTATGATGCTTACACTTGCCCTAAGATCACAAAGGGCTTCATACTTCACTTCTCCCACTCCAATTGGCACACAAAAGGATCCCGGATCTCTTAGCTTAGGAGGCATCTCCTCCTTCATTGTTTGGATCAATTCCGAGGATGTCTTTGTCATTCTTACTTCTCTATACTCTTCCAACTTCCTCTTGTTGGAGAGTATTTCTTTCAAAAACTTGCCATATGCCGGCATACCTAAGATAGCATCCATGAATGGAATGTTAATATGCAATTTAGACATAAGTTCAAGGAATTTACCAAAGTGTTTGTCCAAGCGAGCTCTTGCTCGTGATTGAGGGAATGGTAGTGGAGGCTTGTATGGAGGCGGTGCCACATATGTTGGCTCAACATTCTTGCTCTTGCCTCCATCTTCTTGCAATATCTCTTCCTCTATCACCACTTGCTTTCCCTTAGCATTCTCCTTGGGCAAGGGATCCTTCATGCTTAACCCACTCCTTGTTGTGATGGCCAACACTTGGCCTCTTGGGTTGTCTTCGGTTCTTCCGGGAAGTTTTCCCGGATCTCTATGAGCTTCACCCGCCTTTTGGAACACTTGTGCTTCCAAGACCTTTTGAGCCTTGGAGATAGAAGTCACCGTGCTCTCAAGACCACTCAACCGTCCAAGCAATTGCTCAAACATCATTTCGGTTCTATCCTTTGGAGGTTGAGTAAATCCGGGTGGAGGTTCTTGTGAAGCCTTTGGTGGTGGAGCTGCGCTTGTGGAAGCGGGAGGGTTCAAGGCTCCATCCGGGTTAGAATAGGAAAACCTGGGATGGTTGTGGTTAGGCCGGTAATTGTTGAATTGCCGGTTGTTGTTGAAGTTCCTTGGGCCTTGATAGTTGTTGTAGTTGCCCCTTCCCATGTAGTTCACATCTTCCTCCTTGGAAGACAAGTTTGCTTGCACTTGCACTTGAGGGCTTGTTTGATTCTTCAAAGTTGTAGCACACAACTCCCTCAAAGACTTTAGCTCGTTGTTGATGGCATCGAGCTTGAAGTTGCTCATGGTGACTTCACTCACCTCATATGCTCCCGCCTTTCTCCCATCACTCTTCCTATGGGAGTACTTCTCAATCACCAAAGCTTGTTTCTCTACAAACTCCCAAGCTTCATCTACATGCTTTTCCATGAAAGTCCCACCGGAAAGAGATTGAAGCTTGAATTAGCTATCTTCATCAAGTCCCTTGAAGTAGATCTCCAATAGCTCAATTTTTGGTATACCATGGTGCGGACAATCTAGGAGAAGGTCTTTGAACCTCTCCCGAGACTTGAATAAACTCTCTCTATCCTTCATTACAAAGGCATTGATCTTCCCTCTTAACTCGGTAGTCTTGGAAGATGGGAAGAACTTAGTCAAAAACTCGATTGTCATCTCCTCCCAAGTACTCACTCGCCCTTGTGGAATAGATTGATACCAAGCTAAGGCTTTATCCTTAAGTGAGAAGGAAAAAGCCCTAAGCTTATAGTTGTTGTTCTCCAACCTAGGCGGTATTAGAGTCTCCATCAAGATCTCATACTTCATCAAGTGTTGATGAGGAGACTCTCCTTCCATCCCTCCAAATTGGTTGTGCCGGATCATTTGTAAAACTTGAGGGAGGAGCTCGTAATCATGGGATGCGGGATCTCCTAAGTTCACACCCGGACGGTGTGCTCTTTGTGCCGGATCCATACGTTGCCCTAACGTTTGTGGCTCTTCAATAGCAATGGGCACAACCCGAATATTAACCGCCGCCGGCTGCGGTTGTGGTGGAGGTTGAGGTTGTTGACGATTAAGCTCTCTTTGCACAAGAGCTTGCCTAATCTCTTCAATCTCCCTCCTAGTTGCTTCTTGCCTCTCATTGGCAAGTCTTCTTTCATTCTCCAAAGCTTCATCCCTTATCCTAATTTGCTCTAAATCCTCATCCAACTCAGCTTGGAGATCTCTTCCGGCCATCTCTTTTCTCTTTCTAATGCTCTTGGATCTAGATCTAAGGGTTTTCTCCGGTTCGGGATCGAATGGAGCTAAATCCTAGCCACGAGATCTTCGCATACACCTAAAGAGTGAGAGATGTCCTGAAAAGCAAAGACACAAACCAAAAGAGATCAAAAGCAACAAGAAAGACCTACACTATAAGCAATCACAAACAATGACTCAATCTTTCGGCTCTTCGCCGGCAACGGCACCAAAAACTTGTTACGCTCAGGATTTGTGCACGCAATAAGCCTTAAATTTATAACTCGTTATATTTCTCCTAACTCCTAGCGGACCCGCAGTGTACGGGATGTTTTGTAGTAGGGATAGTATTCCGAGGTCGAACGCAAAGATTGAGGTGAGATTGAATCGATTAGTGACTAAGTTTAGTGAAGATCTGGGTTAAGAAAAGAGAAAGGAATAAAGAAATGAAAATCTCAATGTTTTTTGTTTGGTTTTTAGGTGATCAATCAAAGATCACAAATCATGCGAAATAAACAATCAACTAAGCTAACACCACAAGTAAACGAGCAAATGCGAAATATGTAATCAAAGGGAGAAAAACAGATTCTAGGGATCGGAAATTCCGGTTATGGCATAGGACTCAAGCTACCTAATCATTCCTTGGATCAACTATAGTATGTTGGGAGTGAGTGTTTCTAGATTAGGATCAATCACCGGGTAGGTCTCATGGTCCACTAGTCCGTTCCTAAGGTCTCATCACCGGGTAAGTCTCAAAGAGCCTAAGGATAGGAATTCTACACGAACCGGATGGTATTCTAAGGATCTAACCTCTCCTTACCGGGTAAGTCTCGGAAAGGCAAGTCCTAAACACCTATCCTAGCACACTCAGTCCAATAGCGGCTTGTGAGGCTCACTACTACCTAGAGTTTGTCATCTTTGATATCTAAGAGCAAGAATCACCGGGTAGGTCTTTTCTAAACACTTAGTTGCTAACACTAGGTCACCCTAGGATAGATTTAACTCAACAAACACTAGGATTTCAACATTCTAACATTCTAGAGCTTAGACTCATCAAATCAAACAAATCAGGCAAACCACGGGCTGTTCATCCACTTCCACGGCCGTGGACTGGCATGAACAAACCGTGGACTCCAACAGTGGCTCTGTTCAAGTAAACGAATCATCCAAAGGCAATTCTAAGTCCATCCTATCATAGTCCCAGCCATAACTATCCTTTCCTTACCCTAGAATCGCATCTATTTAGCCTACAACATACATCATCACAATCGAAATCATCAAGCATAAAATCATGGCTTCCATTTGCAAGATAATGAAGAGAAAAGAGTTAAACAAGTGAATCAAATAAAACCAAGCTGAAAATGAGATTAGAAAGACTCACAACCCTTCAAAAGAAGGTCTTATCAATTCTTACAACCCTAGAAAACGATTCCGATAATCTTCACTACAAAACCTATCAAAGACTAGCAACGGTGTGTTCTTCTCTTCTTCTCCAATGGAGCTTTTCTCCTCCTCCAATGGTAGCTCTCTTCCAAGCTTCCTCTTGAGAGAATCTTCTTGTTGAGAGTATGGGAGAGAATGGTAGTGAGAGTGTATGTGATTGGATGCCCTCTCAGCCTTGCAGGACCACCTTTTATACTACAACTTTGCAAGAGTCGGCCATGAGATCGTGGCACAGCTGTCACAACCGTCTGGCAAAAACCACGGTCAGATTCCACGCCCGTGGAAGTGCCAGTGACCGTGGTTTAGGTGCCTCAGCTTGTTTTGGATCATTGAGTCACGATTTGGTGCATGGCTTGCACCAACATGGCCCCAAGTGTCCTCCTTAGCTCATAACTTGCATCCCAATGAGTCCGAAGGTGTGTCATCTCGAGGAACGATCCTCGAATGTGTCGATTAAGCTCCTAAATCTCCCAAAATACCTACAAAGCAATGCAAAAGTCCGTGTAGACGTCTATCTCGACAAAATACGTGAATTGAGTGCTTACATCGCGAACTAGTGCTAAACCATGCATGAATGAGCGGAAAATCTATCTAAATGATTACCTAAACCTAAGCCATAAATCGTGTTATCACAAACCTTCGTCGGGGTAGAATAATTATAATCAGTAGAGACACACGTGGGAGGATTAGAAGACCGATAAGTATACTCGAGTTTAGCATGGGAGCTAGGGGGTGATTTACTATGGTTGTTGGACTAGAGATAAACATACAAAATTTCAGGTTTAAGTATCTAGGGTGGTGAAACAGTGTCTAAATGGGCATGGAGCGGTCTCTCTACCCGTAGGGTGGTCGTAGGGTGGTTATCTAGTTATCATTTCCGGAAACACTACTTTCAACGGCTTGTGAAACGGCCTCCCTACGGCTAGTGAAACGGCCGTAGGGTGGTGATAGGATGGTGGTAGAGTAGTGGTAGGGTAGCCGTTTGATTTAAAATCTTGGCTACGATTTTTCAAATTAAATTCGAAATATTTCTCAAGCGTATTCGAAACGGCCTCCCTACGGCTAGTGCAACGGCCATAAAATGGTAGTAGGTTGGCAGTTTCTTCTTGCCGTTTTATTTACAATTAATTCAGTTGAATAATTTAAATTTATCCCTTTTCTATCTTTTTATAGGGACGAATGTTGGAGTATTCAGCTTCTCAATTGCATCTTCCATTAGATTTGGTTGCTTCGACATGGTGGATTCCTTCAACCTGTCTTTACAAGCAAAAACATCCACCGGCGTATCTGAATGTTCTCTAATATCAACCTTGATGATGAACATTTAAATCACCCTCAAGTTCAACCACCAATCTCGGACCTTTGTGGAGATGAAGATTAAAATCTCTGGATACTACCTCATTGATATTTACCACAACGTTGCCACAATGCCGCAATTATGTAGCTATATTAAACCACATTCGTTACGTGAATTTTGGGCTATATAACCTTCGCTCAACAATTTTGTTTAGAGAACTAACTTCATTCACTAGAACAATTGTGACTCATTTTCTATGGCTTTGGCTTTCAACAGATTACAAAGTCCAAAATACATTACTCAATATCTTGTTTCATATTCTTTTAGATTATACAAATTTACTCCTCTATCTATGTTCACAATATAAGAGCCTTAGTTGTTGAGTGCTGAGCTGTGCAGGATTTGGCCTGAACCGCCCCTGCGGCCAGGCTAGGCGCCCCTGCGCCGTCTCAGATCCGCCCCTACGGCCACCATGATTCGCCCCTGCGATTTGTGGTGTGTTGCAGCCGGTTTTGTTGACCTTGACCCGTGCTTTTGGATGGCTTCCTATATAAGCTTCTTCCTTGCTTCAGAAGGAGGGTTTCTCATCTTTTCCAGCTCCATCTTCTCTCCTACGCTCTTCTCTTCTTCTTCTTCCTTTGAATCTTCTTCTTGTTTTTCCTTGACCTTGCAAGAGTTTTGATGAGTGTTTGTTGTGCCTTTGATGAGCCAGCCTTGAGTTTGTGGTGAGGAGTATCCCTCTGTTAGGTTTCAGCTTGGTAAGATCTTCCTCCTTCTCTCCTTTCTCTCTTCATATCTTCTTTTCTTTCTTCTTAGCTTAGGATTCCACAAGTTGAGTCTTGTGATGAGTTTCCTAGGCATATGTTGCTGTATATATGTGTATTTATGTATGTTTGGGCTGCTGGATGCTGAAAAAGTGAAGAGAGGCAAGTGGAGGATCGAAGAGAAGTCAAAGACGAGCCCTCTGTTGTCCAGCCGCCCCTGCATCACCTCAAGGCCGCCCCTGCACCTGGTGTGCCACCACCCCTGCGTGTGGAGCCTCCGCCTCTGCGCCTCTCTACATTCCAGCTTTGTTGTGCTCTTGTCACACAGGTGTGTCTTGCTTCCGGACTTGCCTAAGGATGGCATTGTCCCTTCCTTTCCTAGTGTGAGTATGTAGTATCATGCTAGGTATAGATGAGAGTGTGATGATGATGTTATGATCATGTTATGCCTTGTACGGCTTTGAGGATTATAGGATGTGAGGCTTAGGTTGATGATGATGTTATGGATCCCTTGGGTCTAGGTGTGACCCCTTTGATTGATAGGAGATTGATATATCTCTATACCTTGTTATTAGGCAGTGTCCCTCTAAAGATTGGAAGTTGATCATGGTTGAGGTTATATGAGGTTGAGGTAAGTCTGTAGGACTTACTTAGCTACCATCCTTATATTGGGTGTTTGCATGAGTGGTGTATGTGTTATAGCTTGTTATGATAGCATGTGATGTCGATTATTACCACCTATGTTTTATTGATAGCCCTATTACGTGGCAGTGATAACCTTTCCCTTTCATCCTGTAAGGAATTGGGAGTTTCTTTGGCGTCAGGCCACCTGGTATAGAGGATGGGTGCAATCCACTCTCACAGAGTACACGGGTTGTGTGACCGACACTACTTCCAGATGGATAGCAGGCCCACAGACGAGGATGATACGGTCCTCGTGTCACATAGTTTCATATAACTCTATATATACGATTTGTGTGAATGACTACTTATATAAAGATAAATAAAATGGGTAAATGAGTGACAACATGATTATGTGTTTATCTTCCATGACTTGTGCTTGTGCTTATGCATTATCTCATATATGTATGGTTAGCTAATGGTTTCATACCATGTTGTAGATGCCTTGCATGATAGGAGAGTTGTAGAGCGATCCGGCACGGTGACAGTTCGAGGGCTCTCGTACATTAGGTGGTTATGGTTTTGGGGATATTATATATACCTCCTGCGTGAGGATGATATTTTGTATACCTCTTGCATGAGGATTATGTTTTATACTCGGCTATGATTTTGTTCAGTTTTATAGCGTTTTATGTATTAGTTTTATATCTATCAATGCCATGTTGTAAGGTCTAGTGAACTTGTTGCCAGGCAAGGATCAGCATCCATTGTGAGATCCTAGCCCAATGTGGCATCCCGAGTCCCGCGGATTTGGGGTGTTACAGAGTTTGTATCAGAGCCTTAGGTTGACAACAATGACATTTGCTAGTTGCAATGAGGTCGGATGGATAAAATAAATAGAACCCGAAAGGGGTCTGACGTTTTCAAAGGATTTTTGGTTTTAAAAGTTGTTGTTTTGGGATAGAATGTACGAGAAGTCGTCACCTCTGTCGTGGATCTCAGCAGTATAGATATGTATATATATGTATTATGGATTATGTGTAAGTGTTATATATATATATGGCATATATATAGCCTTATAGTTAGTTGTGCATACCCCGCAGATGGCTCGGACTAGAGCAGCTTCTGCTGTAGGTCGGGGTAGAGGTAGACCCCCTCTTCCTCCGGGCGTGATAGGATAGGGACCATTTCCTGCTGCTGATCCACCAGTGGTGGAGGAGGTTCATGAGGAGATTGCTGAGAGTGACGTCCTTGAGACGAGGAGCGGTGGATTTGGGAGAGAGCGGTCAAACCGAGTCCAGTCAGATGACTCGGATCGTGTCTCCATGAGAGGACCAGAGTTTCTTGCTTATATCCAGCGTGAAGCGGAGGCTGCCAGAGCAGGCAGACGGGCCCCGGATCTACCAGTGCATGAGGGATATTTTGAGATGTCCCAAAGAGCCACTCAGGTGCCAACTATGCCGGCACAAGCTATTGAGATTGTTAGATCTCCAGAGGAGTATAGAGGGCCTCGACTAGATACTTGGTTGAAGGCATTTCAATAGTTGGGCATACCCCCTTTCTCTGGGAAGGTGGGATTAGAGACAAAGGTCTGGATTGGACATGTGGACTCAACTCTAGAGTCTATCAGATGTCCAGAGGACAAGCGGATAAGGTAGTACATACTCTATTCCATGACTTAGCTCATCAGTGGTGGAGGACCATGGAGGGTCGAGCCACTAGTTCAATCAGATGAGGAGTATGTTAGGGAGCGTTTTTGCCCTGCCTCACTGAGGGAGAAAATGCAGGATTTCATAGAGGCGGGCTTTGAGGATGTGCCGATTGCAAATGCCATCAGTTGCTTCCAGTCAAAGCTGGCATTATTGGGTTCAGCTGCACCTTTTGAGGATCAGCACGTGTATTTGTTCTCTAGTCGACTGAGGGAGAGTACACGCTCTTATATGGCGGGATTTCATTGTGAGTCCTTGATAGATTATCAGGACCATGCCTCAGCTTATGAGCATGAGCGGGCTAGTTAAAGGAGGACATCTCAGACGGGACGGTCTGAGAAGAGGCAGCGTACTGGCATACCAGTGGCATAGGTGGAGCTTCAGGTTTTGGGCGGAGCCAAAGACGTCAAGGTTACCCTCATCTGCATTGACTACAGAGAAGGGATGACAGTGCTACAACTATGGTGATCCAGGTCATCTACGACTAGAGTGTACGAGGCCACTAGTGACTTGCTACACTTGTGGCAAGCCAAGTCATAAAGCTACCTTCTGTAGGTAGGGTGGGGTTGCATCACAGCAGGGTTCTTCCCGTGCTCGTGTGACAGGAGGTGGGTAGAGGACACCTCAGCAACAGACACAAGGACATCAGAGAGTCCCAAATCGTCCTTCTACTCAAGGATCTACTCCCGGGCCGAGTAGAGGTAGAGGTCATGGTGGGAGTACCACTGACACTAGAGGAGGTCAAGGTAGAGTCTTTGAGATAAGGAGTGTAGAGGAGCCACCTGCACCGGCTGCTACTGGTACCATTCTGCTCCATGGTTTACCTGTTAGAGTTTTATTTGATATGGGTGGTACGCATTCCTTTATTTCTGATGTATGTGTTGAGCGTCTGGGTTTAGCTACTATAAAGGGGATACCCTTTACTATAGGGTTACCTAATGGTATTAGGGTCAGAGGTACCCGCGAGATATGTAGTTGTCCCCTTTGTTTAGGGACTCGTGTGTTGATTGTAGACTTCTTTGTCATGCCATTGATGCATGAGGAAGTCATTTTAGGTATGGATTGGATGTGTAGACACCATACAATATTAGATGTAGGTAGGAGGACTGTGATAGTCTCTACCGAGATGGGTCAGATAGAAGTCTTCCGGGGTTAGAACCTTGGGAAGACGGGTTCTTTCATCATTGTTGTACGAGCAGCTAGGTTGATAGCCTAGGGATGCGACGCCTTCTGGTGTTATGCCATGAAGGATGGAGAGAGCCCAACATTTGAGTATATTCCAGTGGTCTCTGAGTTTACAAACGTGTTTGTTGAGCCGTCTAGCTTTCCGCCTCAAAGGAGTGTAGACTTCATTATCAAGTTGGAGCATGGTACGAGACCGATCTCGAAGGCCCCATATTGTATGGCGCCTGTCGAGATGTTGGAACTGAAGAAGTGATAACGTGATTTATGACGTTAGTTTAGGCATTCGTTTAGATAGTTTTTCCCGTTATTCATGCACGATTTGGCATTAGTTCAAGACGTTTACGCTTAATTCATGCATATTTCTAGAAAAGACGTCTACACGAGCTTTTGTCGGTTTTGTAGGTATTTCGGGGATCTTTTGGACATTAATCGATACATTCGAGGACCAAGCCTCATGGTGGTACATATCCAAGGCCTTGAAGGAACATAATTGGAGCAATGAAGGACACAAGGACCCTTGTTGGTGCAAGCAATGGAGCAACTCATGGCTAGATGATCATAACAAGTTTTTATTGAAGAAAATCGACCTACACTCAGGAAAATCGGCCGATTTTTCTGTCTGGGTCGATTTTCTGGCTTTTGACAGCTTGAGCCACGTGTCCCACGATCTCTTTGTCCAGCCCTTGCTTCTTTGTGGAGTATTTAAGTGGTCTTGCAGGCTGATTTGAGGATCCCTCTCCTTCCTCTTGGACCTTTCTCCTCTAGCATCTTCCCAAAAAAAGACTCTTCCATTGTAGCCTCTCTTCAAGGCACCCTTGTGGGTGTTCTTGAGAGAGATTAGTATAGGCTTTAGTTTTGTAGTGAGATTTGAGTGATTTTTGTGAAGAAACTTGTTGAAGGTTGTAAGATCTGACTTGGAGCTACATTTGGTGTGTTGAAAGACTTGTTTTGAACTCAAATCCAGCTAAGTTTCATTGCTTTCATTTCCTTACTTCATCTTCATGCTATGGATTCCATGTATGCTTGTATGATGATTTTAGATCTTGAAATGCATGTTGTTGGCTAGTTTATTGTGATTCTAGAGTGATGGATTGATGGTTATGGCTTGGGGATGATAGAAATGACTTACATGTTAGTTTAGGATGATTTTTGTGGCCGAAACCTAAACCAGAGGAGAAAAATCGACCTGTTCTTCAGAGTAAATCGGCGATTTTTGCTATGATCCACCCAATTTTTCCTTCTGTTGCTCTTTAATTGATGAATCTGTATGTTAGGATATTAGATTGTTGAAATCCTAGTGTTTGTTGAGCATAATATAGCTTAAGTGACCTAATGCTAGCAAACTAAGTGAGGAAAGA
This sequence comes from Fagopyrum homotropicum, assembly GCA_033239125.1. NCBI lineage: Eukaryota > Viridiplantae > Streptophyta > Magnoliopsida > Caryophyllales > Polygonaceae > Fagopyrum > Fagopyrum homotropicum. The sequence continues at coordinate 49,554,961 of BSWB01000007.1, read as the reverse complement.
GACCTACCCGGTGATTTCCGATCTTAGATATCAAAGATGATGAACTCTAGGTAGTAGTGAGCCTCATAAGCCGCTATTGGACTGAGTGTGCTAGGATTGTTGCTTGAGACTTACCTTTTCCGAGACTTACCCGGTAAGGAGAGGTTTGCCCCTTAAGTAGTGTCCGGTTTGTGTAGAATTCCCAACTTTACCTCCTTGAGACTTACCCGGTAATAGGAGTTTGGTGCGGGATTAGTGAAGCATGAGACTTACCCGGTAATTGCTTCCATTAGAGAAACACCCTTTCCCAACACCGCAACCTTGTCCATAGAAACTTTAGAAGCTTGAGTCCAATGCCATAACCGGGAATCTTGATCTCTAGAATCCACTTATCTTACCTCTTATCTCCTATCTTGCATTCGTATGTTTGTTTGCTTGTTTGATTTGCATATTTTGTGATCCTTATTTGATCACCCCAAAACCAACCAAAAATATTGTGTTTTGCACCTTTTGCACCTTCTTTATTCCTCATCTCATCTTAGTTTAGATTTGCACTATCTTTGATTATTAAATGACTTGATTTCGCCTCAGTCCTTGTGTTCGACCTCGGAATACTTTCCTTCCTACATAACGATCCGTACACTGCGGGTTTCGCTAGGTAGTTTAGGAGATTAGATCCAGTTTATAAATTGTAAGACTTTTGTGCTACACAATCTTAGCGTAACAAGTTTTTGGCGCCGTTGCCGGGGACTAGATCTAGATTGAGTCATTTGCTTTTGATCGTTTTTAGTGTTTATCTTTCTTGTTACTTTTGATCTTGTGTTGTTTTTGTCTTTGCCTTTTCATGTTTGCCATGGACGGATTATACTTCCAAGACGACCTTGACAACATGGAGTATGAGGAGTGGATGGAAAGCCAAGATCTAGGACCTCTCCATGATGAGTTTGAGTATTGGGAGGAGTTTAATGCCTATCATGAGTCCCATGATCAAGCTCACATGACTACATTGCCTTATGTGGAACCTCACCATCAACCTCACAATGATCGATTGGAGTCAATGCTAGAAGAAATGTTGAGAAAGATGGATAATCTAGAAAGCAACCTTTCTTCCATTTCGAGTGCACACGTGGTGCTTGAAGCGGAAGTATTTCAACAAGAGGAGGTTCACCATGAGGAGATCCAAGAATTACCCGATTCAACCATAACCAATAGAGACCTTGAGAAAGAGTTGAATGAAGCTCGGGAGCAATTGTGGCTAAGGGATTTGGCCCTGGAGGATGCAAGAAGATTGAATATCGAGAGAGAAGAACAAATGAGGAGGGAGATTGAGGAGATTAGGCATGCTCTTATGCTAGGAGATCCTACCTTCCTTCAAGGCTTACTTCCACCTCCTTCACCTTTGGAGGAGTGCAATGAAGTATTCTCACCCCCGGACATCCTTGCCATCAACCCCGGAACCACACTTGAAGAGCTCACGAGGGAGAGCCCTAAGTTAACTTCAACTCCTTCCAATCCTTTCTTGCTTGCCCGGAGTACACACGAAGATTTGAGTCCCTTTCCTAAGGAGTCTCCCATGTTGAATGATAGAAGCAAGCATGATGGATCCATGATGGTTATGAAACACCTCAATGAAGAATTCTTTCCAAGAACCGGCCTTCTTTGGATCATAGAGGATGAGGATGGCAAGCATCTCACCGGTGTGACCGCCGGAGTACCAATTATCTAAGTATGGGGTGGCACCTATGGTTGCAACTCCATACTATCATCAAGGGAGTGGTGATGACGGAGTCTCCTACTCACCGGTGAAGAGAAAACTTAAAGCTTATTTGGGCATCAAGTGGCCCTTGCTTGTCATCATGGATGCCGGAAAGCGATGGTTGCTTGGACTCCTCAAGCAAACCATGGTATTCGAGGTGGATTGACACATCCTCTGAGTTTGGTCAAGCTAATGACCTAAAAGAAGCGCTTCTTGGGAGGCAACCCAAGGGTAACAACTCTTTCCCTTTTCTCTTTTGTCTTCGTTTTTGCTTTTGTTTTTGGTGTGCTTTGTTTTTCTTTTGTGTTTTTGGGTGCTAGATCTTGCTGTTGTCATGTGTGATGAGATGCTGGAGGTCATGTGAAAACCTCATGGAACTGCTGAAGGTACAAGATCCGAGCACATGGATGAGGAAGAAAGCACCCAAGAAAATCGGACTGATCTTGCACAAAATCGGCCGATTTTCCTGGGTAGTTGGTCCGATTTTTCCTTCTGTCAAGGAAAGTAATGATCTCCAATCAAGCATGGGTGGAGCGGATGTGGAACTTGGACGGCTTGCGGTGCCAAGCGCGGGTTCCGACACCATAACGAACATCAAGAGCTCTCTACCATCCTTGATTGATCATCCACCATCATCATTCGATGTGAACCGAAATACCAAAGCATCACCAATTTTACATTGTGAGGACTCTCTTTCACTTCTTTATTTAGTTTGCACATTGGGGACAATGTGTTTTTAAGTATGGGGTGGGGTTTTCATGATCACTTGCATGATTAGCATCTAGGATTGTTTCTTTTAGTCACATGTTTCATTACGTCTTGCATTGTACATACATATTTCAAAAAATCCAAAAAAAAAAAATTTAAAAATTTTAGTGCTTCTAAGCTTGGGAATGACCCTTATGATGAGATTGTCTTGTGAATTGGCTATGGATGGCCTTATGTGTTGAATTGATGTATGCATATGTGGACTTGAAGTACTTATCTTGAATCTCATGTGTGAATTGTGATCATGAATGTTTGCCTTGATAGGATTGAGGATTGATGGTCGAAATTACATGCTAGTTCTTACACATCATTTAGGAGTGATTAAGACAATTCATCTTTCTCTACTTCTCATCTTGATCATGTTGTTTGAGCACCTCAATTGATGAAAAATTTTACCTCTTTTAACCCATCCGGGAATAGGAGCATGCTAGTGTGTTGAAGTGTGTGAAAAGCAAGTGTGGGGTGAAGTTGTTGATGAATGAATGATGTGAATGAAGTGCTGAATTTATTGTGAAAAGTGTAGAAAAAATATAGGTTTGGGGACGTTGGTTTAAATGACGAGTAACTCGGCACCATTCACATAATCGGGTGTTTGTGCCTTGCCAAAGTCAAATAAACCGATAGTCCTAACGAGCTTTGGTATGTGTGCCCGGTGTGGATGCACCTCGAAAAATAAAAAAGCCCGAGGACGGCTAATCACCAAGGTTTCGGCTTTTGTATACCAATGCCATTGTCTCAAAAATAAGTGAAAAAGAAAAGAAAAATCAGAAAAGATGGAGAAAATTATACACTTGTTGGGAAGTTGAGCAAAAACGAAATTGTGGAGTTAGTTCCTTTCCCGGATTAGCATCACATGACCTAGAAATTCCCACCTAATCACAACGTTTCTTAGCCTCTTCTTTCCTAAGTCCTTGTGACCTAATTGCATGTGTGTAAGACTTAGTGATCTAGATTAGATATACTCATGATCATCTTGACTTCTTCATTTTCACCTCTCATGCATGCCTTCTAGTTAAGCATAATTGTCTTTCCATGCCTTCATTCATTTGATGCATGATTGATTGTCCATTGCCATGATACATGACTATGAAGGTGATCCAATGTTAGAAGCACAATTCCAAAAAGATTTTTTTGTTTTTCTGCATGCATAAATCATGTCATCTCTTAGTCTATAGTTGGGTCTTGCTGGGGGACGAGCAAATCTTAAGTATGGGATATTTTGATAACGTGATTTATGACGTTAGTTTAGGCATTCATTTAGATAGTTTTTCCCGTTATTCATGCACGGTTTGGCATTAGTTCATGACGTTTACGCTTAATTCATGCATATTTCTAGAAAAGACGTCTACACAAGCTTTTGTCGGTTTTGTAGGTATTTCGGGGATCTTTTGGACATTAATCGATACATTCGAGGACCAAGCCTCATGGTGGTACATATCCAAGGCCTTGAAGGAATATAATTGGAGCAATGAAGGACACAAGGACCCTTGTTGGTGCAAGCAATGGAGCAACTCATGGCTAGATGATCATAACAAGTTTCTGTTGAAGAAAATCGACCTACACTCAGGAAAATCGGCCGATTTTTCTGTCTGGGTCGATTTTCTGGCTTTTGACAGCTTGAGCCACGTGTCCCACGATCTCTTTGTCCGGCCCTTACTTCTCTGTGGAGTATTTAAGTGGTCTTGCAGGCTAATTTGAGGATCCCTCTCCTTCCTTTTGGACCTTTCTTCTATAGCATCTTCCCAAAAAAAGACTCTTCCATTGTAGCCTCTCTTCAAGGCACCCTTGTGGGTGTTCTTGAGAGAGATTAGTGTAGGCTTTAGTTTTGTAGTGAGATTTGAGTGATTTTTGTGAAGAAACTTGTTGAAGGTTGTAAGATCTGACTTGGAGCTACATTTGGTGTGTTGAAAGACTTGTTTTGAACTCAAATCCATCTAAGTTTCATTGCTTTCATTTCCTTACTTCATCTTCTTGCTATGGATTCCATGTATGCTTGTATGATGATTTTAGATCTTGAAATGCATGTTGTTGGCTAGTTTATTGTGATTCTAGAGTGATGGATTGATGGTTATGGCTTGGGTGATGATAGAAATGACTTACATGTTAGTTTAGGATGATTTTTGTGGCCGAAACCTAAACCAGAGGAGAAAATTCGACCTGTTCTTCAGAGTAAATCGGCCGATTTTTGCTATGATCCACCCAATTTTTCCTTCTGTTGCTCTTTAATTGATGAATTTGTATGTTAGGATGTTAGATGTTGAAATCCTAGTGTTTGTTGAGCATAATATAGCTTAGGGTGACCTAATGCTAGCAAACTAAGTGAGGAAAGAGACCTACCCGGTGATTTCCGATCTTAGATATGAAAGATGATGAACTCTAGGTAGTAGTGAGCCTCATAAGCCGCTATTGGACTGAGTGTGCTAGGATTGTTGCTTGAGACTTACCTTTTCCGAGACTTACCCGGTAAGGAGAGGTTTGCCCCTTAAGCAGTGTCCGGTTTGTGTAAAATTCCCAACTTTACCTCCTTGAGACTTACCCGGTAATAGGAGTTTGGTGCGGGATTAGTGAAGCATGAGACTTACCCGGTAATTGCTTCCATTAGAGAAACACCCTTTCCTAACACCGCAACCTTGTTCTTAGAATCTCTAGAAGCTTGAGTCCAATGCCATAACCGGGAATCTTGATCTCTAGAATCCACTTATCTTACCTCTTATCTCCTATCTTGCATTCGTGTGTTTGTTTGCTTGTTTGATTTGCATATTTTGTGATCCTTGTTTGATCACCCCAAAACCAACCAAAAATATTGTGTTTTGCACCTTTTGCACCTTCTTTATTCCTCATCTCATCTTAGTTTAGATTTGCACTATCTTTGATCATTAAATGACTTGATTTCGCCTCAGTCCTTGTGTTCGACCTCGGAATACTTTCCTTCCTACATAACGATCCGTACATTGCGGGTTTCGCTAGGTAGTTTAGGAGATTAGATCGAGTTTATAAATTGTAAGACTTTTGTGCTACACAATCTTAGCGTAACAAGTTTTTGGCTAGTTTATTGTGATTCTAGATGTTGGAGCTGAAGAAGTAACTCGAGAAGTTGGCTGAGAAGGGCTTCATCCGCCCTAGCGTATCCCCGTGGGGAGCACATGTCCTCTTCATGCGGAAGAAGGACGGATCGTTCAGAATATGCATTGACTACAAAGAGCTGAACAAGGTGACCATCAAGAACAAGTATCCATTGCCTCGTATTGATGATCTGCTTGATCAGCTTCAGGGAGCGATAGTGTTCTCCCGGATCGACTTACGTTCAGGATATCACCAGTTGAGGGTGAGGGAGCAGGATGTGCACAGGACGGCATTTCGGACCCGTTATAGACACTACGAGTTTGTAGTGATGCCATTTGGGCTTATGAATGCCCCAACAGTTTTTATGGAGTTGATGAATAGTATTTTCATCAACTTCCTCGATCAGTTTGTGGTAGCTTTTATTGATGACATTCTGGTGTACTCTCGTAGCAGAGAGGAGCATGCCGGTCATTTGAGGACGGTTTTACAGATTCTGCGGGATAGAGAGATATATGCCAAGCTCTCTAAGTGCGAGTTCTTGATGTCAGAGGTAGCTTTCTTAGGTCATATTGTCTCCGCCGATGGGATCATGGTTGATCCGGTGAAGATCGAGTCTGTTGCAGTATGGACGACACCGACGAACGTCAAGGAAGTGCGTAGCTTTCTTGGCCTAGCCGGCTATTACCGATGCATTGTGGAGGGATTTTCTGTGATTTCCCATCCACTTACGAGTCTTCTGAGGAAGACTACCAGATTTGTGTGCTACACAATCTTACCGTTGCCGGGGACTAGATCGAGTTTATAAATTGTAAGACTTTTGTGCTACACAATCTTACCGTTGCCGGGGACTAGGTCTAGAGGCGTTTAAGATGAGGGTTTCGAGGATTTTGTGGTATATAGTGATGCATCCAAGCTAGGCTTGAGATGTGTGTTGATATAGAGGGGCAAAGTGATTGTTTATGCGTCTAGACAATTGAAGACGTATGAGGAGAACTACCCGACTCATGATCTGGAGTTGGCAGCGGTAGTTCATGCTTTGAAGATCTAGAGGCATTATTTGTATGGTGCTACTTGTCAGATCTTCACTGACCATAAGAGTCTGAAGTATATTTTCACGCAGCGGGAGTTGAATAACCGCCAGCGTCGATGGCTCGAGTTGATCAAGGACTTTGACCTTGAGATTTTGTATCATCCAAGGAAGGCGAACGTTGTCGCCAATGCCCTGAGTAGGAAGACGTCTCAAAAGAAGGCGATTGCGAGACTGACAATTCAGCCTCACCTTTAGAGGGATCTAGCCTGGATAGATTTGGACATCCAACTTCCTGATGAGGACACCCGATTGTACACCTTAGAGGTTCTACCTGGTTTGTTGGGTGAGATCCAACAAAAGGAGGGAACCTGCCCGAATGTGATGAGGATTCGAGAGAGGATGTCCCATGGTGAGACACCACAGTTCTCCATAGGAGCAGATGGAGTGATGAGACGCCATGACCGCGTCTGTGTACCTGCTGATGTAGAGTTAAGACATAGGATTTTACAAGAGGCTCATTGTACACATTACTCCGTACATCCAGGTACGAGTAAGATGTAACATGATGTGAGACGATCATATTGATGGGGAGGGTTGAAGTCTGATGTAGCCAGATTCGTGGCATAGTGTGCGACCTGCCAGCAGGTCAAGATAGAGCATTGCAGACTTGGAGGTAAGCTCCATCCACTATCAGTGCCACAGTGAAAGTGGGAGGACGTCTCCATGGATTTTGTGACCGGATTGAGGCCCAGTAAGAGTTTTGATGCTATTTGGGTTATTGTTGATAGACTGACGAAGACTGTAGGTTTCATTCCTATAAGGGAAACGTGGACAGTGAGCAGATTGGCTGAAGAGTACACTAGGTAGATAGTGAGACTCCATGGTGTACCGAGAACGAAGTCTATGATCGAGATGGACGATTTTCCTCAAGGTTTTGGCAGAAGATTCAGACTGCTTTGGAGACGAGTTTGCACTTTACGACTGTGTTCCACCCCCAGACGGATGGTTAGTCAGAGAGGACCATCCATACCTTGGAGGACATGCTACGAGCTTGTGTGTTGGATTGGGGACAAGGATGGTCAGATTAGCTCCCATTGATTGAGTTCTCATACAATAATAGCTGGCATGCATCGATTGAGATGGCTCCATATGAGGCATTATATGGGCGTAGATGTCGTACACTATTATGCTGGAATGAGCCTAGCAGTATCAGTGGTATAGCGCCAAAGCAGATTCAAGATGATATGGATCGAGTAGCGCTGATCTGAGAGAGGATGCTGGTTGCACAGAGTCGCTAGAAGTCATATGTAGACAGGAGGCGTCGACCTCTAGAGTTCAGAGTTTGAGCTCGTGTCTGGTAGAGAGTATCTCCGACGCGAGGCGTCAGACGTTTTGGCATAAAGGGGAAGTTGAGTCCCCGATATGTCGGTCCTTTCGAGATACTTGACAGAGTTACGAGGGCAGTCTACAAATTAGCTTTGCCTCCGAGATTAGAGGGTGTTCATCCTGTATTTCATGTGTCTCAACTGAGGGAGTATATACCAGATCAAAGACACGTCGTCAGTCATGATGATTTGGTGATTGAGTCGAACCACACCTTTGTTGAGAACCCGATTGCAGTCCTAGAGCGAGGTATGAGACGCTTGCGTTCAAAGGACATTCCCATGTTGAGGATACAGTGGTCGAGACGAAGACCTGAGGAGGCTACATGGGAGACTGAGGATAGTATCCAGAGGAACTATCCAGAGTTTTATGCCGAGATAAATGCACTTGTAGGATCACCGAGTAGATCTTAGTGCTATCTTGGTGAGTGTTATAATTACGTGCTTATATGTATTGATGTGTTTATTTTCGTGCTAGTTGTGATGTGATATATGATCTTATTAGATCTTGATGTGCTAGCGCGACTTATGATTATAGCTAGAGATGGTTCTTTCCTCCATGCTATCTGAGTGCGATTAGGATTTAGTTGGAGATGGTTCTTTCCTCCATTTAATTTTGGTGGACATAGTCTTGCTGGAGATGTTTTGCCTCCATGCTTTGTATACGAGTATGATCTGGCTAGAGATTTGCTTCCTCTATGCCTTGTGATGTGAGTATGACAAGAGATATGATTCCTCTATGCCTTTAGATAGCGTTATGATACTGATTTCTAGAGTGGATGATTCATGCATGCCTATATTCGAGGTTATAGATTGATATAGGTTATGACCTTTTGAACAGAGATGTGATACCTCCGATAGAGAGTAATACCTCGGCACATGGGTCCGAGAAGATTTGGGATTTGAAAGTTTCGGGACGAAACTTGTTTTTAGGGAGGTGAGATGTAACAGCCTTAGTTGTTGAGTGCTGAGTTGTGCACGATTTGGCCTGAACCGCCCCTGCGGCCAGGCTAGGCGCCCTTGCGCCGTCTCAGATCCGCCCCAGCGGCCACCATGATTTGCCTTTGCGATTTGTGGTGTGCTGCAGCCGGTTTTGTTGACCTTGACCCGTGCTTTTGGATGGCTTCCTATATAAGCTTCTTCCTTGCTTCAGAAGGAGGGTTTCTCATATCTTCCAGCTCCATCTTCTCTCCAACGCTCTTCTCTTCTTTTTCTTCCTTTGAATCTTCTTCTTGTTTTTCCTTGATCTTGCAAGAGTTTTGATGAGACTACCTTAAGGTTGTGGTGAGGAGTATCCCTCTATTAGGTTTCAGCTTGGTAAGATCTTCCTCCTCCTCTCCTTTCTCTCTTCATATCTTCTTTTCTTTCTTCTTAGCTTAGGATTCCACAAGTTGAGTCTTGTGATGAGTTTCCTAGGCAAATGTTGATGTATATATGTGTATGTATGTATGTTTGGGCTGATGGATGTTGAAGAAATGAAGAGAGGCAAGTGAAGGATCAAAGAGAAGTCGAAGACGAGCCCTCTGTTGTCCAACCGCCCCTGCGTCACCTCAGGGCCGCCCTTGCGCCTAGTGTGCCACCACCCCTGCGTGTGGAGCCTCCGTCCTTGCACCTCTCTACGTTCCAGCTTTGTTGTGCTCTTGTCACACAGGTGTGTCTTGCTTCCGGACTTGCCTAAGGATGGCATTGTCCCTTCCTTTCCTAGTGTGAGTGTGTAGTATCATGCTAGGTATAGATGAGAGTGTGATAATGATGTTATGATCATGTTATGCCTTGTACGGCTTTGAGGATTGTAGGATGTGAGGCTTAGGTTGATGATGATGTTATGGATCCCTTGGGTCTAGGTGTGACCCCTTTGATTGATAGGAGATTGATATATCTCTATGCCTTGTTATTAGGCAGTGTCCCTCTCAGGATTGGAAGTTGATCGTGGTTGAGGTTATACGAGGTTGAGGTAAGTTTGTAGGGCTTACTTAGCTACCATCCTTATATTGGGTGTTTGCATGAGTGGAGTATGTGTTATAACTTCTTATGATGGCATGTGATGTCGATTATTACCGACCTATGTTTTATTGATAGCCCTATTGCGTGGCAGTGATAACCTTTCCCTTTCATCCTGTAAGGAGTTGGGAGGTTCTTTGGCGTCAGGCCACTTGGTATAGAGGATGGGCGCAATCCACTCCCACAGGGTACACGGATTGTGTGACCGACACTACTTCCAGATGGATAGCAGGCCCACAGGCGAGGATGATACGGTCCTCGTGTCATATAGTTTCATATACCTATATATATACGATTTGTGTGAATGACTACTTATATAAAGATAAATAAAATGGGTAAATGAGTGACAACATGATTATGTGTTTATCTTCCATGACTTGTGCTTGTGCTTATGTATTACCTCATATATGTATGGTTAGCTAATGGTTTCATACCATGTTGTAGATGTCTTGCAGGATAGGAGAGATGTAGAGCGATCCGGCATGGTGACAGGTTGAGGGCTCTCGTACATTAGGTGGTTATGGTTTAGGGGATATTATATATACCTCCTGCGTGAGGGTGATGTTTTGTATACCTCTTGCATGAGGATTATGTTTTATACTCGGCCATGATTTTGTATACCTTTTGATGTACAATTTTATACCATTTTATGTATTTGTTTTATATTTGTCAGTGCCATGTTGTAAGGTCCAGTGAACCTGTTGTCAGGCTAGGATCAGGATCCACTGTGAGATCCTAGCCCAATGTGACATCCCGAGTCCCGCGAATTCAGGGTGTTAAACACAATATGTATAAAATGGAGCTTAAACCCTTGCTTTACGGGAATAAAAATCTCCTTCAAAGCAATCTACTTCAAAAGAGACCTTACTATATCAAGAATCCCGTTTCCTTAACCACAAGTGTTTTTGAAGCTCAAAGCTACCTTTTCAAGAGGCGGTACCACTTAAATAAACAAAAATCTCACCATAAATTACCCTCCCACTTGTAATAGTATGCCTTATTATTACCAAAGATCTCAAATATTTATGAACAATGCTCCTCTTGCAAATCGCTACTCTTTAAACCATTAAAGTTGTACACATTTTTATATCACGATACCCGTCTGTTGAAGCTTCATCTTCTCTGTTTTGATGTTGTCTTGGTGGTGGTTTGAGTGTTTGTCAAGAAGGGGGCGTGGATGTGTGATCGACTCTTGACGGTTTCGTTGCAGTCCAAATTTGAGGTGTCCACAGTTGTTCCCTCGGCTTCCTACTTGTGTACTTCCTTCAAAGACGAATGTTCATGCTCGTCGCTTTCGGATGACTGGATTATTTTTCTTTCCCTTGAAGACGTCTCTGCTTTTGAGTTTTTATGATGTATTTTTGTTTTTCTTTTTCTTCTTTGTTGTGGTCCCTCATGACGGTGAGTCCGTATGCCGATCCTCTTCGGCCTTTCGATCCAATAGTCGGCACGCCATCTATGGGATCGAATTGCTTTCTGTTATCAAAAAAAATATCAACCTTGAATACTTCTACTATGTGTAAAGGTTTGAAGAATATCCCGGGATCTTCCCGTTTATCGGGCAATCTGTTCGTTGATGAAAGAAACTTCCTAAATTGGTCATCTAGCATAACTTTATTCCTCCTTTGTAGGAAATGAATGAGAGGTTTATAAGGAGGAGGAATATAAGGTGTTTCTTTCTCTACTAGTTCCTCCTTGGGATGCTGCTCAATTGAAGGGGAAGTAGGAGTGATAACAGTTGGTTATTCGGTTACATTCCTGTTTCTTAAGGTGACAACATTAACGTCCTTGAAGTTGATTTGAGTAGTATGTGTCTTCACTTGTTCATCTAATTCTTTTATTTCTATCCTTAATTCAATTGTGAGCGACTGATGTTTTGATCTTTCTTTTTTGTTTCCAACAAGATGGTTCCTATCATAGTGTCCAAGGGAGTCTTAATTGTTGGAGATATGTTGTTTCGCTAAGTGAGAGTGCGGCATTAAGGGGCTTTGTGTCCTATTTTTTGCATAATTCACACAAGCTAGTCAATTCAACCACAACAAGGTCAAGATTATTAGAATTACCTTTTTCTAATGTTTTCATCTCTTGAATTTTTCTTCGCAAAGGGTATCTTCCTTCGTGGCACGTTGTCTCAGCTAGATAATTTCAAGCTTCATCTATATGCAGCTTATGAAACCTGTAACAATTAGCAATATCTACCATATCTCTAGTTACATCATTTAAACCATTATAAAAGAATTCTAATAATGCGACTTTTGAGTTTCCATGATGTGGGCAAATATATCCCAACCTTGTGAATCTTTCTCAAGCTTGGTGGATATCTTCGTTATCTTCCATTCTATAGTTGAGAAGGCTATTTTGGCATTCTTGAATTTTCTTGGAGGAAAGAAAACATTTAGAAATTCAACATTGAATTGCTCTCATGTAGTGTGCTTACCTGTTGGTTCTTTGTTGAATCATCTACGAGTCTTGTCATCCAGAGCGAATATGAACGATCGCATCCTTATGGTGTCGCTTGACACATTATGGAGTTTGATGATAGTTATTATATCTTCGAAACTTCTCAAGTGTTGGTGAAGACTTTCAGTTGTCTTGGCGCTGAACATGCTTGTCTGAATCAATTCTATTGTGGAAGCTTTCAGGACAAATTCTTCAGCGTTGTTGTTTGGGAACCTCCAAGCATGGACAGGGTGAACTATTTAGGATTCATCCTTGCTTCCAATGTGTATTGTTGATTAGCCATGTCTATTATTTTATTTTTTGAATTCCAACTTGTGGAACAAAAACAAAAAGAAACCAAAGATCAAAAGTGACAAGAAACCTAGAATAACCAAATATTAGAAACAACCAGAAATATTTACAGTCCTCGACAATGACGTCAAAACTTGATGTTGAAGTTTTAAACCAGATAGTTTACAACTTCCTAACCCACAAGGATATGGGATCAAATTCACAGGGCCACATCTGTGTGAATATATATGATAGAAATTGTGTTAAGTAAAGAGATATGAGAAATAAGAAAGGGAAGATGAAAATCTGTCTTTGAAAGGTGTGAGGAAACAAGAAAAGAAATGATTGTTTGTTGATAAGAAATAAGGGGGAGGTGATCTAAGGAAATATAAATCCTCACTATAATGAATTAAAATAATATTGCATATATGAGACCCATAAACATTGATTTATGAATATTGCATGTAACCACCTAAACAGTCTTTGACATAGCAAACAAAGACCATGCATTCCAACTCACGTATCTCTCAATCCAACGGTTCGGCAAGTATAGAAAAATCCATTAAAAACATAGAAATTTGGAAAAGACTGAGAACAACCTTCGCTTTTGGCTCTTTAGTTCAAAAAGGTACAAAGACTATAACTTTCTAGAATAGTTAGAAATACTTGAGACAATGAAAAAGCACTATTCTCAAACTAATTTCTTTTCAATAGATCTATAAAATGCCCTTCGCTTGTGGCTCTTCAGTTGTTTTATCTAAACCAATTATAAACACTACTTCTTTCAAAGGTAAATAAAAGGTGGGAATGAAGCACTTTGAAAAGAAGCAATATCACAATCTCAATTCACAAACATATATGTAGTTTAAATCAAACCGTTATAGGGATCATCTAATCTTTAGATCAAGAAGAATTAGTCAGACATTATAAAATAAAAGACTTTCACAAATATTAAACCTGAAAAGTACTTACACAACAAAAGAATGGGAAATCTAACTCTATTGTGCCGCAGCGGATACTTGGAACCTTGATCGATTACTCTACAACGGGATATCTTTAATATGACCTAGAAAGATTTATATATAATGTTTGGATCAAACTCTAGGGCGGACACAAGAAGTCCAACCTATACCCATAAGATAAGATAAGAGAAAATATGATTTTGGCATCTCAAGAGAGAAATATGGTCTTCACGTTATTTATACGGTTTATGATTAAAAGTTATACGGCTTGTAAGCCGTATTTCCCTAACACACAGACCATATTTCTATTTGTTTATAAACCGTATTTGTCTTTTGCAGCTTTTGACATTTAGTAAAACTTACTTTCACACTGCTCTAGTTGGAAGCACGAGACCCATGAATACTACTTTCGAATCTCTTTTGAAGATCTGCAAATTTCCAATTAATATAATTGTCCAAATCCAAAGGGAAGCTAGGCAAAATCAGGAATCTCTCATGAGTCATCATAAAATGGCATCCAACATCAGTGATCTTCACATGGTTCTTTAGTTCTTCATTCTTCAACATAAATCTACCTTGTAACTTCAATCCTTGGTCAATGTAGATGTCTTTCATGATGTTCTTGACCCCAAGTAGGATAGAATCTCGTATTTTGACTTTTTTTCATGGTTTTTGCTCATTTTTTTGCCTTGAACGTTTGAAATACGAAATAAACCAAAGTAGACACCACAATATGCAATAGGAAGGATTTATGCTCTATATAAAGTGAGGTATGAAATGCATGAATATGATGACTAAAAAGACGTATGTTTTAAACTCTTCATCGTCCGACCAAGGGGGTCGTTCGACAGCTATAGTAAAGAAACTACATAAATGATGGAAAAGCATAGAAAAAGAGATATCTAACCTAATGGATTAAGAGTCTTATTTATAAGGTCCGGTAGAGGCCCCAAAACCCTAGATCTCTTGGTATTCTATCTTCCATTAAGATAGAATCATATATAATCAATTGTATCTTCTATTAAGATAAAACCGGACTAAAGATAAGATAGAAACAAAGCAATAAAGATAAGTGTTGATGCATACCAATCAAGCATTAAGACTTCAAGCGAGCTCCTAGGCCAAAGGTGTGGGCTTAGTCTAGAATTACTAGCCAAGATCATCTCATCAATAACGGATGTTCATTTCCGGGTCGAATGTAGGGGTGAAGGACATGTTGTCATGCGACGGGCTATATGTCGAGCACTTTTGGATCTTCGTCTGATGTTCTTCTCTTTACTCTCGGTCTTAAGTCATTTTTGTCAATGATCTTTGACTTCGATGACCATAGGGAAGCCGTTAGTCTGTAGAATGACATCCAATGGTAGAATACCTAGAATTACATAAACTAACTAGTAGATCTCTGAAATAGGAATATAAGAAAAGTAGACCAAAGTGATGTGTTTATTAAGGTCAAAAGGATAGATAATGGGATAGAATGATTATGGTAAAATACGTTATTTGGAGTGTTATAATTGTTACGTATAAAACTCTAAGACTTATGCTTGTTATGTCTGTTGTGTTTGTTTGGGAATTAGAACATATGAATGTTAAGAATGCTTTTTTATATGGTGATTTGATTGAAACAATCTACATATCACATCCTAAGGGCTTCATTGATATTAAAAATCCCCATGCTACTTGTCTACTTAGAAAATCTATCTATACAATCTCCTAGACAATGGAACATGAAATTTGATTCTTGCATGCTTAAAATTGGTTTTATCAAAAGTGAATCTGATACTTGCTTGTACTTTAAGAATATTAAGAAACATGACTCCTTATATGTGCTCTTGTATGTCGATGACATACTACTCATATCTCTTTCTAAAGTTCTTATTTATGGAATCAAGCATGATCTTAATAAACACTTTGATATAAAAGACCTTGATAATGCTAAGAAGATCTTTATCCATCTCCATTGTTAGAGATAGATCTAAGAAATCCATGTTGCTTTCTTAATCTGTATATGTACATAAAGTGCTTATGAGATTTAATATGCTTAATATTAAACATGCATTTGTCCCTTATGAGGGCACTTTGAATTGTCTAAGAAAGATTGTCGTTCCATTGATGAAGGTAAGAATAACATGTCTAAAGTGTCTTATGTTGTTGGCTCAATAATATATGTTATGCTATGTAGTCGTCCTAATTTAGCTTTTGCTATTAGTGTGCTTAGTAGATACATGTCTAATCTTGGTCATTCACATTAGGATGCCTGAAATATATGCTCAAGTATCTATATGATACTAAAAAGAAATGTCTTGTACACAAAGACCGTATATCTCGTGCTACTTTGGGTGGTTTTGTAGACTTATACTATGCTAGCAATAATGATAACATGAAATCAACACAACTCTCCATTTTACATGGGTTGACAATTATGTCTCCAAGAAATCACAACAATAGTTTGTAGTTTTCTTGTCTTCAATTGAAGCTGAATACATGACATCTACTAAAGGTGATAAGGAAGTTGCATAGCTCAAGGATCTGTTAGAGGAAATAGAGGACAAAGCTTATATCCTTATGATTAATATTGATAGCCAAAGTGCCTTCTATCATGTGCAAGAACCCAATGTATCGCGAGAGAACTAAGAATATTCAGGTTAGATACCACTAAATTAAGAAAAAGGTCAAGCACAAACTGATACAAGTGTAGACAATCAAGGGAGACTTGAATCCCTCTTATTTTGGTATGAAGATAGTGACTACAAACAAGTTTGCCTACTATAGAAGTTATATGCACATCGATGATGAACCTTGAGATGTGCAACCATGGGTTGATGACGGACAGTTGAGCTCCTAATCCACTATTGGTAGAATGCAAAACAAAACCAAGTTTAGGAGGGCATATTGTTAGATATTATAAATTGGGTTTGGTTTGGTTAATTTAGAACTGAGTTCGGTGATCAGATGAGAGGACTTGAGCTTTCACTACATTATGTACTTGTTGACTCCAGTCGAGTGTTATGTTAGTTGGGCCTGTTTGAACGAGACCCACATCTAGCATCACACATGCTCGTGCTTCTCACGTGACCACTTAGGTGAAGCGTTGCGTTGCGATGCTACACTTGCTAGCCCATGTACTTAAGCTCTCTTCTGATCCTTAAAACCCTAACATTGCTAATCATCACACATCTCCTCACCTGAAACCCTAGATCTAAGAGCGATACACAAAGAGAAAGAAATGCTTGCGAGATGTGAGTCGAGCGCTTCGTCGGAATACTTTTCAGTGGTCTCTTATGCGTCTAAACTTTGCTTCACTAGAAGCTTAGTTGCATCCTTTGAGGATTTCAAATACGCTTTACTTCTCTTTTCTACTTCTTATTCTTCTTCTTCGTTCCTTTTTTCTGCTTTGTTTCTTGGTGAACCTATACAATTTGTATTTAGGCTTTTGTAAGCTTCATCCATACTGTAATTCTTCTTAGTGGATTGAGTTGACTCTCCCTATTGAGATCCCACATAGTAGATCACTTTATCGAACCGTGTCACCAACTTTGACATGAAAGCCTTGAAATTGACATATCTCAAACAAATCTAGAACGATCTATTCAAGATTTGTTTGAAAAACGTATTCCGAGTTTATTTGAAACAATAAAAGGCATGGTCAACCAAACTAAGAGTATGCTTGGTTGGGAATTTTGGCATTAAAGACTTGAGATTAAAAATTGTCGTACTAGATTGAACAATCAATAGACATTGCATAGGAGTTATCTTGTCTCAAACTCACTATATTGAAAAAAAAAATACTTAGAGATTCAAAAATCACTCAAGTGGGAGTGTAAAGAGTCCCATGGACCCTCGTCTCCACTTGACTAAGAACTCGGGATGTAATGTCACACTTGAAGTATGCACACGCGATTAAAAGTACACAAACAGTTCTGAAAGGATACAATATACACAAAGCTGTGAACTGTGCTATTAAAAGTACACAAACAGTTCTAAAAGGATACAATGATACCAATTGAATACGTATTTACGCTAGGTGGTGCAACAATATCATAAAAATCTTTCAAAAAAACACTTTTGCTCAAATCCATCATGAAGTGTGAGTTCATTACTTTAGACAAAACAATATAAGAAGCTAAATAATTTTAAAATATTTTGAAAGATGTCCCGATGTGGGATAATTATTATCAAATTTTAATAATATAAGATTAGAAAATAATTCAGTTGTTATATAAGTTACAAATAAATAATATTAGAATTTGTTAGGATATTGGATTTGAATGAGAATTGTTAAATGCTAATTATTTAGATTACTTTAATATTAATATAACGTGACTTAATAAATAGATTGTATGTAAAATTAATAAAGCGATTAAAAAAATCTATTTCAGGTGTTAGTTCACGAATTGTCTTAGTGTATTGATAATTATATAGATATTTTGAAATTTAAAGATTTTTTTTTTTTGATACAAAGGTAAACAAACATAGGAGGATCAGCTTCTAGACACTAATCGACCTACAGCATCCTTTCGGATGAGGTCTCGAACGTCTTCTGGGATTGCATCTACATCCAGTACAACATTATGTCCGTGCAACGCGATCTTGTCCGCGACCGTATTAATTTCCCTAAAGATGTGCTGAGCGGTAAAAGCTTTGAAACTAGTAATAATAATTGAGATGTCATTCATGATCATATCGAGTTCCCACGGAGGTTTCCAAATTCGGTTAATCGAATTGATCAACGAAAGATTATCCCCTTCAATCTCGATATCTGTAATTCCAATCTCCTTAGCCTTTTGAAGGCCATACCGCAAAGCAATAGCTTCAGCTTCCAAAACTGAGTCGGCATTGCAACTGCCGCTTCCTATAGCAATAGGAACCGCATGATGGTTTCGCACGATAAAACCAAATGAACAATTATTTGTTAGATTTTGTGAGGCGTCAAAGTTGAGTTTGTAAACACCTTCCCTTGGTCGTTGCCACTTTAGGTTTTTCTTTTTTCTCCTTAGTGCTGTTGGTATTAATGAATTGATGCTTTCTTTTGAAATTGCTAGATCCCAACTAGCAATTTGATTACTTGCCGTTATTCTAATGTTTTGTGGGAATTTTGTTTTATTAAAAACGAACTGATTTCTCGCCGTCCACATATTCCACCATATAACAACAATAAGTTTCATTTCCTTATTCGGGACGGAATCTTTGAGTTCACACAGGGCCTCATCTATACCTTGATTGTCAATATCGATATTCTTTAAGATCGTTACAACACTTTGATTTTCCATAATTGAGTGCATAATCGGACATTTAAAAAACAAGTGTTTTGCACTTTCGGTATGGTAATTACAGTATTCGCAGTTCATAACTACCGGAATCTTTTGTCTATCCAGATTTTGTTTTGTGGGGATACCATCCATAGCAACCTTCCATAAGAAATTCCTGATTTTTGGTAAGATGTCCAGTTTCCAAATCCAGGTTTTGTCGCTCGTGACTCCAGCTCTCCTTTTCTGAATCATTTCCAACGATGATTTAGTTGAGTACCACCCTTCATTATTTCCTACCCAGTACAATCGATCACGAATGTCACTAATCGGTAGGTTATACTTTTTAATTTTCTCCACCAGTGTGCTTGGCAAGTAATTACTAATTTGGTCTAATTTCTGGTGATTCCATGCTTTATTACTGATGAAAGAGGATGTAAGCTCCGACAAGTTGACTTGAGTTGCATCAAGCAAGACATCTTTTAGTGGTTTATCCATAATCCACTTATCTTCCCAAAATTTAATTGTGTTTCCGTCTCCTACCCTCCACGCGAGACCTTTGTCGAAATCTTTATATAATTTAATCAAATTCTTCCACTGCCAAGATACATTTTTTCCGCAATCGTAGTTCCATAGGCATGCTCCTTTTAGATATTTTTCTTCGACTATTTTAACCCATATGTTATCCGGTTCAACCATAATTTTCCATAATAATTTCATTTGTAGAGCTTTATTCATGTCTTCTGCTTTTCTAATCCCTGTTCCACCAAGGGATCTGGGTTTACAAATCTTGTCCCAACTAATAAGAGGGTGGTGATTAGGCCCTTTGTTCCAAAAGAAAATTCTATTGATTTTGTCTAGTTCATTATGTACATTTCCGGGCAGCATAAATGCCTGCATTAAGTAACTTGGTTTTGCATTCAGATTTGCCTTTATTAAAGTTATTCTTCCTTCTTGAGACAATGAGGACGCTTTCCATCTAGTAAGTTGTTGTTTAGTTTTAGTGATAACGGAATTGAAAATTTCTTTGTTGACTCGACCGTTAATGATTGGACATCCTAAGTATTGTTCGATATTCGTGGAGATACTAATTCCCAAATGGCTCTGAATTCTTCTCTTGTTACTTTGATCAATGTTACATGTAGTTTGAAACACAGATTTATTATAGTTAATTATTTGTCCGGAAACATCACAATAGTCTTTTAAGACCGAAAGAACCATACCACTCGCCTGCGTTGACGTTTTAGTGAAAATTATTATATCGTCTGCAAACGCTAAGAAAGGGATAATAGTCCCGTTTTTTGAAATAGGGAAACCAATACATTTTGGGTTTTCATTGGATATTTTTTGTAAGTTTCTAGCTAACACTTCCGCACATAGATTGAAGAGAAGGGGGGATAGTGGATCCCCTTGTCTTAGACCGCGCTGTGGGCAGAATACATTCGTAGGTGAGTCATTAATTAGAATAGAATATGAAACTGTTGATATACATTCTTGAATCCAGCATCGGAATTTATCCCCAAATCCGAATTTGATCAATACCGCTTTAATGAATTCCCATTCCACTTTGTCATATGCTTTTTCCATATCTAATTTTATGGCCATATAACCTTCTTTTCCTTTTTTTGCTTTGAAACCATGAAAAATTTCATGCGCGATGAGCACATTATCATGAATTGCTCTATCTTTAACGAACGCACTTTGTAGAGGGTGAATCAATAGTGGAAGAACTACACTTAGCCGTTTTGCTAATATCTTTGATATAATTTTGTATACCGTGGAAACTAGACTAATAGGTCTGTAGTGTGATGTTGTTGTTGGGTTATCAATCTTTGGTAGGAGTGCAATGAACGTATGATTTAGTTGTCGAAGTAATTTACCAGTTCTATAGAAACTTTTTACCGCTCTGGTAACTGTTGGGCCAACTATATGCCAGTACTTCTGATAAAAGCCCGCTGGCATTCCATCGGGGCCTGGCGATTTATCTGAGCCTATATTAAATAGTGCGTCTTTTATTTCTTTTGTGGAAAAAGGTTTTTCCAAATTAAAGTTATCCATACTTGTTACTTCCTGTTGGATAATCTGTAGTTGATTTTGTACTTTAGTCATGTCAATTGACGATGTTTTGAATCTATTCTTGTACTCGTTTACGAATTCGTCATTGATTTCTGTATCATTTGCCAGCACCTCACCGGAACTTTTAGTAATTGTCGAAATTACTTTTTTGTTTCTTCGTCCCGTTGCTTTCCTATGGTGAAACTTAGTGTTCTTATCTCCAAATTGCATGTATTTCGTTTTGGCTCTTTGTACCCAATATTTATGTTGGTATTCTATTAGACATTCTCGTTTCTGATTTAGTCTAATGATCCTATTGTTCTTTCCTTGGTCAAAACTTGAAAAACTAATTTTTTGGAGTCTATCTAGTTCTTCGTCTACTTTTAACAGTTGTTTGTTTATATTGCCAAACTTTTCCCGACTCCATTGTTTCAGTTTCTGCTTGAGTAAACTTGTCCTTTTTGCTAGATCAAACATACTTGTGCCTTGGTAATGAGTCCTCCATACTTGCTTCACCACGTTTTCACAATCCTGATTAAGCATCCACATTGATTCAAATCTAAAAGGTTTGTTCTTCCCTATACACTGGTTATTTTTAAGGAAAAAGGAAATCATGCAGTGATCAGAGTTAGTGAAAGCATGATTCCTAGTGTGCAAACTAGGGTATTCTTGAATGATTTCCAAAGAGGTCATCACTCTATCCAATTTTTCGTATGTATTATTATCACCTTCTTTCCTTTTCTTCCAAGTAAAATCATTTCCTTTGGTTGGAAGATCTCTTAGGCCAAATTTGTTAGAGAATTGTGTTAATCTCTCAAACCTATTATTCGTAGTTGTAGCCCCTCCTTTTTTATCGGCCGGTTCCATCAATTCGTTATAATCTCCAACTACTATCATCGGGATTTTAATACTCCTCATCACGCTTTCTAATTGGATCCAAAATGCCCGTTTCATTTGTTCGTTTGGTGGTGCATAAATGAAAATAATCATTGATTCAAATTTGGTGCTAGTATTAGTGTGTTTTAACATAAGAAATCTTTCTGAAACACTACTAATTTCTATCTTTTCACTCTTGAGTTGATATTCTTTCCATAGGAGACACATTCCCCCCGCAAAACCCATTGCCGGGATAAAACAAATCTTATCAAAACCTGCACTCTTCCACATCGATTCGTCAGGTTCATCCTTCGATTTGGTTTCTGCTAACATGATCATTTGTATATGTTCATTTTTACAAGTTAGTTCAAATTAGTCCAAAAATTTTTCTTTTTCATGCCTCGACAGTTCCAAAAAGCAAACTTCATAATGAGAAACTTAACCGGTTTGGGTGTTCAAACACCCTTTTTTCTAAATAAGCATATCGTTTTATGTAATCACCCATTTTACCTTTAGAAAACCATTTCGCTAACACATGTTTATGACTAGTTGGGCCAAACTGAGGGTCTCCTGATATTCTTTTGAGACGTTGATAAATGTCATCAGATTCCTTCTTCATAAATCGCAACCAACTTGATTCGTTGTTCTCATACAAGTTGAAAAATCTATTGCCTTCGTATAAAGACATATATGGTCGTCGCACCAATATGTCCGCTCGAAATTCCTTATCTTGTTTGATGTGAAATCTCGTAGAAATTCCGTCGTTTATCATTTTATTATAATTATTATTATTTTTGGAGATGGAATTTAGGGCAAAGATTCGCACATTTTTTGATTTCCTCAAACGTACTATAGGAATTTTATTATGATTTGTCGTATACAATATTCTCGCATCACCTGAATATACAAACGAGTTATTTACAAACTTTGTGGGTGAACTGGGGAGAGTTATGACCGATATTTGTACACGATACCAAACAAAGTATTCTCTAACTTTTGATTGAAACATTTCAACTCCGTTTTCCGGACCTAGACACGTTCCAGTCACATTTGGTCCACTTCTGGAAAGAATCCACTCTTGTTTTGGGATCACCTGTTGCGCCTTCAGTAAAGAAACGGTTGGTCTACATTCTGTACAAGAGTCAAGCAAGTTGCATCCACTCAACCAAAACTCTGCAGGCAATTTTATTCGAGTGAGAATATAAACATCGGATTTCGCATCCATTTCCATCCATTGTATTGTTGTTCCGTACAAATTCTCTGATTTTAATTTGAGTGAGATGCTTACCCAGATCTTGGTATAGCAATTGGAGTCATCATCATTTGGCTCCCGAGATCTCATCTCTTTAGTCCTCAATCCCAGTAAAATGTGATTCACCATCCTCTGTTCACAAATACAGCAGCCAGCAAATCTGCGTACACACGAAGTGTGAGCATATAAAAAGTTGCTAAACAGATGTAGAGGGACGCTACTCACTCTTCTAATCTCTTGGCTTACTGTTATCCTAAAACCTGCCAATAGATTGCTCAGAAAGGCAGCAGCCATTACTATTGCAAAGTAACTTATGTATTCATAAACATATAATTTGCTACAGCATATTAAAAAACACTGCACAAACCAACAATTTTCAAAGGTCACCTTAGTCAAGGAAAAATTAATCTTAAGGAGAATTGCTATTTTAAACTTACAGTGGTACTTACCATTCATTAAAAAACAGGGACTCTCTCTACTTACATTAATTGAATAGAGACAAATAAACATATCACACATAACCAGTACACGCTGTAGGACAATCCAAAACAGCAGCAGCCATTTCCTTTCATCCAGACAGTAACAATCCACCCATCTCCAATCCAGCAGCACTTCTCGTTTCAAATTAGTCAAAACCTGAAAAAATATCACGAACAAACCAGCAACAATTCCAGCAAAACATATATTCTGATGATCCCTGTTTGATGTAGTACTCATGTGGTGAGATTCATACTCACTAAGTAATTTACTGAACAGCAGAGATTTGTGTATTTCAACATCATTCGAAATTGTGTGGAAATAATTAACAAGAATTCTCATATTTGTCAAATAACAGATTTTGAAATGAAATTGGTTTTCCTTGCTATTCTTGGTATTACTAATAACATAGTAAAAGTACTGCATAGACCACCCATTGTCCATTCATGATAGGGGAAAACTTGGAGAAAACACTCCATAGTACAATAGGGACAATACAGCAATAAACTACTCACAAAAGACATAACATTAATCAAACTGGTAATGGTAAATCTAGGAGACATTAACTTAAGCAGACACACACATTGTAAACTGAAAGGGTTCCACAGATTAGCCATGTCCAGGGAACCACTGGACTTCCGCAAAGGAACGAGACCCATTAGACTTAGTTAATTTTAGGTTTCTTTGCTCCCTTCAGCTTGGAGGACGCCGTATCTTCGCCACCCCCCTGCCTCTTCCCTAGGCTGGAGTCAGAGTTTCCGGATTTGTTACTAACTTCCATAGCATCCATAAGCTTATTGACAGTGTTGTTGGTTTCTACCGAGTGAAAGGTATTTTCAGAAACTCCACCCCTCAATTCCTCCGGAATCTCGCCATTTTTGAACAGCATAGCAGTGAAACGAGCAACTGACATCTCGTCTTCTTCACTCTCAGCATACTCTTCATCATCATTGAGATGTTTCTCAATCTCGGCAGCTTTCACTTTGAACTCTTCATCCTCCTCCATAGGGACAGTAAGGGGGGCATAGATTTTGGTACTTCTCCTTCATTGTCATCATTAGGGAGCTTACCCTCAGCTTGGCCTTCATTGGGTTTGTTTTGATCAGTTTCCTCAGTGACTGTGTTAACAGTATGTGCCTTAGGGACTTCAATTCCATTTTCCTGGCAGTCCTCCTTTACTTTCTGGATACCAGTATCTTCCTTAACCTCAACAGGCATGTTGGGGTTAGCTTTAGAGCTAGAAGCTGAGTCTTCACCTTTCTCCACATGAGGTCCGAAGACATAATGAGATGATAAGTAAGGTCTCACCTCATTGTGTCTAGTATTAGCAACCTTAGTTTTCCCCACATATTTCCAATCTTTCTCTTCATTTGCACCATTTACTCCTTCTTTCTTCCAATTGCCATCTCTAATATTTCTAAACGGTTTTGTTCTAATTCCCCTCAAAGGACAGACATCATAAGTATGCTCTTCACTTGCACAAAAACCACATCCCATAGAGAAATCCTCATACCATATGGGGAAAAGTTTTACTTCTTCATTCTCATCCGGAATGGGAACAAAATTCTTTCTTTTACCATCAACATCAAGGTTGATACAAACTCTAGTAAAGTTAATAGCCTTTCCTCTTTCGGAGAAAGAATCAAGTTTGACAAACTGTCCCACTTGATTTTCCTCAATAATGATTTTAATAGCTTCCTTGTTAATATATTCCGGCGGAATTTGAGGAATCCTAACCCAAAGGTCAGCTACCGTATTACTCTCTATAAGAGTATTAAAATTCGGTTTCCATAGTTTTAGAATTATCAACAATCCAAACACATGGTAGGGCCTAGCCTCCCAAATAGTCTTCCTATCTACAGGGTTAGAGAAAGAGACTTCAAACCAGTGGTTCGGTTTAGCAAAAATTCTGACTTCTCCTTTCACATTTTTCCATTCATGAATGAGCTTTGTTCTAAGCTTAGCCATATCAATTGGTTCACCAAGGACACATCCCATAAGAGATGTATCCTTCTGTTTTTGGAAATCACTCTTAACCTTTGCTAAGTTGCTAAGGTATCCAGCAAGTTCAGGAATTTTTGAGGACTCACCTTTGTTCTTTGAGACTTCAGTAACCTTTGACCCCTTGTCATTGTTCACAGCTTTCGCAGCCTTTAGTTGTTCTGTTTTCTCAAGTTGTTCATTGTGCTGTTGTTGTTCAGATGGGACTACACATACAGCTTCTTTGAAAGATTTGTTGTTCTCACTCATATTGAGTTTAGGCAAACAAACACAGTATAAATGAAGTAGATAGAGGAAATAGTTTTTAACAACTTGGTGTGGGATATCTAACACTACAGATTGTGCTTTATATAGACAGTACCGTTTGCAAAACGACTCAAGAAACACACTTCCACAAACAGATCTATAGTCTACTTTCTCTGTTTTCAATGAGTTCTGGGTTATTTGGTCATGGAGATTATGATTCGTATTTGCTAAACATAATTCAAAGTTAGTCATTTGATTGAGAGATTTACCTTTTTTTAGAGTTTGATGCAGAGAAACAACGGCAGTGACCAGGTTGACCATCTCCTTTGGAAGAAATAGCCTATCTTCCCCTTCCTTCTCACCCGTGACCTTTCCTTGAATTAAACAACGAGCCTTTTTCCTTCCGGCCATCGTAGCCAGCCGAAAACCGCTTCCAGATCCCTCCATATTGGCAAAGTTTAGCCTTTCCTTTCCGGATTCACCTTTCAGCCATTGCGATTTATGGCTGTGTCTTCTTGTTTGCAGCATCTTTGGTGCCCAAGGTAGCTCTTTCCACCTTTTCTTTTTTCGATTCCTTGTTGTAGCTTTCCTAATCTGGCTTGTAATCTCCTCTTCTTTGTTTACTTTTGAAATTAGGGCATCTACACAGCTATAGAGCTCGATTTCGTCGTTGGTAATGAGGTCTGAGCATATGGCCAGCGAGGGTGTCGACAAAGACGGCGAGAGAATCTCGTTGAATTGAAGGGTTATGTCTAGGTTTTCGCTTTGATGGTCGGAAAAGAGGGCTTTTCCTCTGCGCGTGACAAGCGCGTACATTTTGGGGATATGAAAGATGTATTTCTATTATTGAGTTGTGACTTTTGAAATTTAAAGATGAACATATCAATATCAATATAATAAAAATAAATTATTTTAATTAAAAACAGAGAAATAAAAAGCTTATCGAATGGACCTTTGTTACGTACCCTAATAACATAAATTAAACGTCAGAAAATCAAAATGATTTACCCTACAATAAATTCTCTCTATCGATGTGACCTCAAAAAAGTTACTAAATATGATTGATTTGTTACTAATGAAAATGCTTAACACGAGCCATTTGCAAGTCGATATGTACCAAGTACGTAGTATTATATTTTCGCAAATTTGAAAAGTTGCTAACTTTAAAGGGAAATAAATGATTTCTACGAAAAGAAGGGAAAGAAATGGAAGAGTAAAGCGACCCAAAGGCAGGAGAGAGACGGAAAGCGACGCACACTCCAGTATCCCGACCATCATTACCACTTCACCACCGCCATCCCTCGCCTAATTCGATATTCTCCGCCGATAAGCTACGGCAGCTTCTTCCGCGCCATTGCTTTCTGAAGAAAATCGAGCATTCGGCTTTCTATGGTTGGGTTTTATACCTAAATGAACCAAAAACCCTAATTAAAGGGCTTTTTCATTCTTGGTTTAGGGCAATATAGCGAAGGGGATTTCGGACGGTACGATGCACGTGGTGCCCCCGTCTTCGAAGAAGTCGGATCCTGGATCTGCGGCTGAAGATTTGAGGGTTTATCAAGCTTGGAAGGGAAGCAATGTAATCACCTCTCAATCCTAAATTCATCATGTTTCTTTTTTCTTTTTCTCTACTCTCCGGAGCTAATAATTGATTCTTGAGCCATTTTCCTACCAGTAATTTCGAGTTCAGTATCCACAGGAAAAAAAATTCCAGTTGGTATATATATATTTCTAGGAAAACTTTTAATGTGATGGGAGCTGATATTGCTTAGAAGTTTAAAACTTTGAACGAGTTATGCTCATTAGTCTATGCCGAGGTCCATTGTTATGTGTTTTTAAGCTGAGTCACCTGCTCTTTGTTTTACACTTTGGGTTTAGTCGAGAAGACCAGTTTTCTGTTCAATTTATTCTTTTTTGAGAGATTAACTAATTTCTATTCAATCTAAATTTGTCCTATAGCTCATTAACTTTCAGTAAGGCATAAAGCGTGATACAAAGCATACCAAAGATGTGTATGACTATTAGAGTGAATGTGGTACTCCTGTTGGTCTAGTGTGTTCTATTATCAAAAGAGGACAATAATTTATTTGTGTAATAGAAGCAAAGTAGTATATTCAAATCAGTAACTGCACCGTGCTCCTCATGCCAGGAGAAAAGGGTTATTTAGATGAGCAGTCAGGGAAATATGAATTAGTTTCAGGGAAATTCTTGGTATGTGATGTTCAATAGATGGAGGTGTTTTTTAGCTATTCGGGGCAACTACATGAACCTATAGATAAGGAAAGCTTAGGTTTGGGTGAAGTTTTGGATTAAGCTTCACGTAAAGTTGTCAAAATTTTAACCGGTTAACATATATATTAGTGTTGTTATTTCATGTCCCCTCTCCATATCTTTGCTATATTCATTTTATGTTTTAAGGGTTCATCCATTTGTGTAGGGTTTTCTAAACTTCAGGCGATGAAGTTTTATTTAAACTTCACCGGATCAAAACCCGATAAAGAATGCATTGGATTATAATGGTGATGCATATTATGGAATGCAGTCGCTCCTGTTTTTCTAGTGAATAGTTAGATTGCTTTAGGTTAATTTACTTTTTTCCCTTATACAAATTTTCTTGAAGATGATGCTGTAGTTCTCTGTGGATAGGAAAGGTCGAGTTGTTGTGCAATTTGCTTGAATTCCAGCGTTTGTGATGATCATTATGTTTTGTTGAAATGCCTAAGTGGCTGTTAAACTGCTATGCTTCCATCAGTTGCATATGTTGAATGTACTTTCTTGTTCTTATGCAATGTTATGTTTTTATCTTCTTTATCATTTTACACCTTGGGTAATATGAAGAGAAGATATTCAATTTGTAAAGTAGCTTCTTTATCCATTGTTCTAGACCGATAGCTGTTTTTTTAAGCAGCTAACTAACATGCCTGGTGATTCGATGCAGATATTTTGTCTTCAGGGGCACCTCATATTTGGCCCAGATGCTCGATCACTATTCTTGACCATATTCCTGATTGTTGCTCCAGTAACAATTTTTTGTATTTATGTTGGGAGGAAGCTGATGAACGATTATCCTAATGATTGGGGAATATCAATCGTGGTTGCCATTGTTGTATTCACCTTCTATGTGAGCTTTCTTGATTTCCCGTTCCTGCTTCTTGCCTGCCCTAATTATCCGGATTTATTAAAATTCCTTATGATTTCGTCATCCTTATACATTGACCAGTTTATGTACATTGAGAGGTCTTTCTATCTGGATAAGTGTCGCTATGGAGCTGAAGAAACTTCAGTGTTTAACCAGTTTTTTCATGTTGAAGGATTATGTACATCTGACTAGAACACATTTATCGTGAAATTATGAAAAAGGGGAAAAAAGCATATGTCATTGTTGTAAGCATGCTGAATCTTTAGAAGTTTTTATATTAATCTTGCAGTTCGTGTTTATTGATGGGGTCTAAATTCTTAGGATGTGTACTCTTGAGGAAATTGACATGCTTATTGTTTAGGAATAGGAAAATAATTACCCGTGCACTACTATAGCTGTTTTCAGAAAGTGCATGCTCTTCAAAACTGAATGATGTGATTGATTAAGCTTACTATCCGGGCTTCAGATATTTTAATCTGGTCTAAAATTAACTATTAGACTGAAAGTATTGATCTTCCTCCCCCCTGGCACATCACTGGATCACCCTAATAGAATGTAATGTCCATGGAACTCAAAACAGAAACATGCAAATCCTATTGCATCTCTATTTTTTTGATATAGTAGGAAGTGGCATCTTTTTAATTGTACGAACTACAAAATATTTCGTAAAATTAAATCTTATATGAGTGATTGTTTTGTTGGTTTATGCTTCATTTATTAGCATTACTGTATCTGTTACTGAAGTGTTCTGAACGCCCTTGCCTGAAGTTACACCTTCGTTCATGGATAAGCAATCTAACTAGACGAAATAAACTTTTTGTGCCCCTCAGTGTTTTTGTTGCCAAAACGTATGGATTAGAATTTTATTTAGGTGAGTTGATGTGGCTGAAGCATGATGATTATCTAGGTAAAGCTTGAAGTTCTTTTTAAAATAGCTCCTTCTATTATACTTACTAAATGAGTCTAAATCATTATCCATTAGGTAAGGAAGCTTTGGTAGAATCGGTGCTGTGCTAAAATAGTATAATGTTTTATTGATGTAATAGCTGTAGAGTTTGATAGCAGATAGTGCTAAACTGCTTGACAATCCCTAAAATGTTTGAAGAAAGAGATCCCTAAAAGCCCAAAGTACTTTCCTAAGAAAGTAGAAAGCTGGTAAAAAATCATCTTTGTAATTCCAGCTTTGATGTCATTTGTATTATTAAGCATTGGTGATCTGTACTTGTGTACTTTTGTGTTCTGTTTGAACTGAATGTCAAAGTTAATGTTATTTTTAATGAAGTAATTACTTATGTTACCCAATTCTTGTTTTTCAGGATTTGGTCCTTCTCTTGCTAACCTCTGGAAGGGATCCTGGCATAATACCTCGGAATGCTCACCCTCCAGAGCCAGATGCGTATGATGGGAATGCAGATGCTGGGGGTGGCCAAACACCACAGTTACGCTTGCCACGCGTAAAAGAAGTAGAAGTTAATGGAATTCCAGTGAAGATAAAGTATTGTGACACATGCATGCTTTACAGGCCTCCTCGCTGCTCCCACTGTTCAATATGTAACAACTGTGTAGAGAGATTTGATCATCACTGCCCTTGGGTTGGACAATGCATTGGCTTGGTTAGTATCCTATTATTGCCTTTTGGGATATATGGATATATTTACTGGCTTAGGATTTCATTGAATTTCTTCTATTTAATGACAGTATGCCATCCATAACAAGAATATGCCAACAAATACATCATTAAAATGTCGTTAGTTCTTTTCAAAATTGGATTAGCTATTCAAAAATGGAACCTGTCCATTCTCTTTAATTAATTGACTATATTAATACACCTTGGTGATGCAAATCGTGTCTACACTGCTACCTTGAAATTATATCATGTGAAGAATTTCACAATGGGATTGTTGCTACCTAGGTACCTTGGAATATCAAATACTTGCATTTTCCTTTTGACAGTGCTCTGGAAATTTAAATGTGCGAATTTTTAATCAGATTAAAAGAACTGTTTTGAATTGCTGCTGAAATAGGCTGATCTAGTGAGGTAATTTTTAAGAATTTCTCCTGAAGCTATTCAAATCAGAATTTAAAACTGAAGAGGTTTCCTCACAAAATGCTGCTAAAAAGGCCCTGGTCATTATTGCATGTCAAAGTTTGGCTTAGCTCCCTAGATAATTTACTTATATCTTTTTAAGTTACATGATTTTTCAACCACTCAACCGTCTAAAACCACCCTTTATTTACCCTTTTTTTTTAAAACAAAACTCTCTTCTGAAATTTAGTGAAAACCACCTCTTGAATTTGAATATTGGAAATGCAACACCCATTTTTAATAAATGCTTTAACTAAATGAGCAGATAAGGAAAATAAGAATATGTAAATTTACAACTGCTCCCTAACCCTGGATGAACCAGTTATCTATCTGTACTTCTGGGCATAAAATGTATGTTAGGCGCGGTTTGAGGTCCAACCTGAGCATTTTTCCAGGTCTACTTTATCGGGTGTATAAAGAGTTAAAAGCATGACCTTTAGTTTAAATGCAAAAGGTGTCATCTTTTCAGCATCTGGGTTAAAGATGTAAATTTTGAAATAAATGATCATTTTGTTACGATAGGGTGAATAAGAAAGGCGTAGCCAATTTACCATAAAAGAGGTTGACTGGCAAAGCCAAAAGTTGTTAGATAGATAGTACGATAGCATGCCAACCTGATGCTATATGTTTTGAATCCAAAATGTGAAATGAGATGCTTCAGAAACCAACAAGAGTAACAGAAACAAATAAGGAATTTATTGTTTAATTTAGCTCTATACAAAAAACTTCACCAACGACTATGAACTAGAGAGCCTTTAGATCTAGTGATCCTTATTGTGATCAAACCCAGTAAAGCTAAACCCTTGGTACGATCTTTCCTATCTCCCTGACCACATGCGTCATGTCATTATCATGTCAAGGTTCGGTAGAGTTAAACCTGATACCCTTATTGTTGGTGCAGTTGTATTATAAGAAGTGTATTCTTATTCACAAGTTTATTCTGCTTGGTGCTTACTGAAAGATTTTACCTTCTCACTCACAAACTCTTCTGATCATAAGCCCAGAAACATCTGAGAGGTCTTCTGTGATTAGTCTGGAAACTTCTGGGATGAACTCTTGTCTGTGAAATTGCGACTATTTATATAGTATGCAACTAATGTGCATCTATCTATATGCTTCCCAAGATCTCCTTGCAATTTAAGATAAGAGCCTTATTATAAGGAATATCGTCAGATTATTTGATGCCTTAAAGTATTGCATTATGGTATCTTAAAAAGACAATGAATACTTGCTGAGTTCTGTCCTTGACCTGATAGAGAAAAAAGGAGTATTACTAGACAGTTTTAGTGCCTTTATCTTATATGGACTCATTTAGATGATCAGCTTTTCAGTTTTTGGTGAGCTTGATGTTTCTGCGCTTGATGATTAAACAGCCTCTCTGTGGTAGGGGAAATAGTACTGCCTTTACGGAACGGACTGCTGCAGGAGCCTTTGGCATGGAGTTTTTGTTTTGCTTTTTTTTTTTCTTAAACATGAATATGCCAGATTAACTTCTTGAAAAATAGAGTTTCATGTATGTAATAAGTGAAATATTCTCTCAAACGTTACCCTCTTCATTTGATTATGTTCCAGTAAATAATAAATCCGGAAAACCTAACCCACATTCTATAGAGAAGCTTGATGCAAGAAGCATATTTTCCATGCAAACATAATTTGAAACTTCTGGAAACATATAATTCCATGTAAATTATGTATATTCCTGTGATATGAAATTGTACCTGCATGTTTTCTGGGATAAAATGCATAGTTTATAATAGCAAGCCAACTTGGACATTGAATTTGTTTCTGTTGGTGATTTGGTTGTGGAAATCTGATTGCAGCGGAACTATCGCTTCTTCTTCATGTTCGTGTCCTCAACTACTATCCTATGTATATACGTTTTTGGATTCTGCTGGATTTATATCAAGAGGATCATGGATTCAGAAGATACAACCATTTGGAGAGCAATGCTCAAGACTCCCGCCTCCATTGTGCTAATAATATACACATTTATATCATTTTGGTTCGTCGGAGGACTTACAGCCTTCCATTTGTATCTCATCAGTACCAACCAGGCATACTATCTCCATTGTAAATCTTGTATGTTCATTCTTTACTTGACAGATGAATACTTTTCTGATTGCACTTTATCCTTTTGCAGACCACATATGAGAATTTCAGATATCGATATGATCACAGAGCGAACCCATACAACAAAGGTGTGGTTCAAAACTTCAAGGAGATCTTCGGCATCAGCATTCCGCCATCAAAAAACCAGTTTAGAGCAGAAGTTCCAAGAGAGCCTCCACTACAAAGTCAGCCGATGGCGTCTGGTGGATTTGTGAGCCCTAGCATGGGAAAGGGAACAGACGACATAGAGATGGGCCGAAAAGCGACTTGGGGTGGAGAGTTTGTAGCTGGGCTAGAACCTAATGAAGTTGAAATGAACGATGATGATATTCTAAATAGCATAAAGGAATCCAGGCTGGGTGAGTCATCACCGGGTTTAAGGACTCACGTAGATGAGCTTGGAGAACGCTCTATTATTCATTCTCGGCGTGCTAGTCGAGGGAGACAAAGTGGAAACTGGGAAATGTCACCTGAGGTTCTTGCGATGGCTGCCCGGGCTGGAGGTTCATCACTTGGGCTGCCTAGATCCAATCAGAAAACAGAAAGTTGATGATGTCTGTCAGATTCCTAGGAAATGTTGCTTTACTTTCAGCAAGTGTGGAGTGGTGGATTGGCTGAATGGTCAGGTGTGTAGTTGGTGCAAGTTGTTTTGTGCATTTTAGGGAAGTTGTGTTGTGTTTGTTTACTTGGGTTTCTGAATTCATGCGATTAGGCTATGTGTGTTGTTTTCAGTGGCGCATTGAATGTGTATCAAGGCTTGGTTTGTCGACAGTATTATGGTCCAAGAACACAAAATTACCATCAGATATGTTAGTTCTATATTGTAAGATAATTTCAAGTTATGAGTGTTTCATTTATGTTTTACCTTTCCGGAAATTTTCGGGTTAATCTGATCATAGATTGTGTAAGATTTGGGTGTGTTATGTCTTATACTAGTTTGAATTCTTATATACCTTATTTGGGTTCGATGTATTTTATTTATTTTTATTGATAAAATTACTAAATAAAGTTTGAACAAGATAAATTTTTTGTAATTATTTTCTATATACAATAAAACAAAGTTGCAAAGTATTCGTAATTAGTGTTTTCGAGTTATTCATTTTCAATTAAATCTGATTCACGGTTTGAAATCATCAAATGTAAACATATGATTCAAGGTAGGGTTGGTTTGAAATCATCAAATATAAACATATGATTCTAGGTAGGGTTGTTATATGAGCATATGGTTATATGAGCATATTGTTGACATCTCTAAGTAGCTCATCTCATGTAAGGACGGTAATTTTGGGTCTTTGAATGGTAAGCAACAAGATATTCCACATAAAGTTTTCTTTCCCATAAAGCAGTGTTCTAAAATACACTGTCTAGATGGCGTCCAGATGTTAGACAGTGGACAACCCTCCTGTATTTGCCCGGAAGGGGTTCAACACAATTTTGAGACGGCCGGAACGGTCGAGACACTTTAATCGTTCCAGAAATAACCCTAAAATGTAGATATGGAGTAAGGGATTGGAGGAACAAAAAAGGGAAAATGAGAGAAGAGAGAACATGGAGGAACACGAAGAGGAAGAGCGAGAGACGGGAGAACATGGAAGGAGAGGAGAGAGGAGGGGACATGGAGTGAGGGGAGAAACCTGTTATTCACTATGGTAGAGGCGGCCTAGGAACTTCAAGGAGGCTTTCTCGGTTTTTTTCTATCGACATTACAGAGTTGCGGCTGAGGAAGCAGGGCAATTGGAGAGTTCAGAGGTGTATGGTAGGGCTTTAGTATTTTAGTTTAATTACCAAACAATACCCCAATTTATTAAAATTTTTCGTAACATCCCAAATAAAATTAAATTTATATAAGTTATCCTAATTAACTACCAAATAGTATCCTAATTTATTAAAATTTGCCATAACATCCCAAATAAAATTAACTTTATAAAAATTACCATAAATAATTACCAAATAGTGCCCTAATTTATTAAAATTGCCCACAACATGGAAATTTTAATACATTTTTTTATCAAAACCGTCTTGTCCATCTAGAATCCGTCTAGACGGGTGTCTGGCCGTTTAGACGCTAGACGGTGTCCCTCCGTCTCGTCTCCGTTTCACATATTTTGGAACATTGTCATAAAGTAAAGTCATAACTTTTTATGTAAGACTTGTCCAGGACCAAAATGTGGTTTTGTTTTGGAGTTAAACCAAAAGGCAGAATTTAGTACAAGACCTCTTGGACGGTTAATTTTGATATCATATTACATGAGCGATGAAATAAACCAAAAATTGAAGCATGATCCCACATTTGTGAAGGTATACGAGAAGAAGACGAAAGATGATCACATCTATTATTTTGGGGAAAGAGAAGGATTTGTAGATAAATCTGAAGGTATAAATCCAAATTCCTAAATATCAGGCAAGGTGCGAAGGATAGAAGGAGAAGGAGAAATAATAGGATTTAGTAATAAGACTTGCCAATGACCAAAAGGAAAATTTTTTCTGGAGTTAAACCAAAAGGCGTAATTTAGTACAAGACTTCTTGAACAGTTAATTCTGATATCATAGTACATGAGCGATGAAATAGACCAAAATTGAAGCATGGTCCCACGTTGAATTATCTTACAATATAGATAGAGGTGTGATGGTATATGAGAAGAAGATGAAAGATGATCAAACGTATTATTTTGGGGAAGAGAAGAAGCATATGCAAATAAATCAGAATTTGAAGGTGAAAATCTGGATTCTTGATTATTAGGAGAGATGTGAAGGTTATTGATGCAAGAGCATATCCAGGACTATACATGGACACATGAGCATATCCAAGATCACCTCC
Organism: Fagopyrum homotropicum; assembly: GCA_033239125.1. Lineage (NCBI taxonomy): Eukaryota > Viridiplantae > Streptophyta > Magnoliopsida > Caryophyllales > Polygonaceae > Fagopyrum > Fagopyrum homotropicum. Next base: position 49,518,985 of record BSWB01000007.1, on the reverse strand, counting down.
AAGTGCAAGAGCACATTCAGGATTGCCCATGGATGTAAGAGCATGTCTAGGACCACCCATGGATGCAGGAGCACATCCAAGATCTCTCATGGATGAAGGAGCATGTCTAGGATCACCCAAGGATGGAGGAGCACATCCAGGGTCACCCATGGATGCAAGAGCTTGTCTAGAACCTCTTACCAAGAGGAGAAAGAGAGAATCAAGGGAGGGAAAGGAGTTGCAACCATGGGACCTAAAGCCTAGGAAAGGAAGAGAGTTGGTTAAGATCCTTTCGCACTAAAAGATCAAGGATGCATGAGAGAATGATCAATCATGTTCTAAGGATGCAAGAATGGAGAAGACTCATGGGTCCCACATCTACTCATCTTTCAACACAACCATGTTTCGGTCATTGGAGACTCGGCCCCACTCATATCTCCTCAGATCAGCCTCGGTTACTTGTAGCCTGATCTCCCATGTATTCACGTCACTTATATCTAGATAACCATGCAACACCCCCCCCCTCAAGCCTAACAAACCATGCACACGTAAAGGAAAGCTACACCAGGAGCCGTGCAAGCCATGTAAGTCATGCAAGCACGCCATATCCGTATGGGATCACATCATTCCGAGCACGCCAATTCAAGCTATACATGCAAGATCCCCGTATAGGGCCCACAATCTCGAGCTCTTTCTAGACTCACCCATCGGAGCAGATGACATATCTTTCCGAGGATTGGCAAGCTATGCGAGTCTCCTAGATCATCAACGTCATCATGAATCATGGTCCACAAAGACCAATTTGGACCTTATCCTTGCGCACAAGAGGCACACCAATAGTGATTGAATCGGGCCTTCTATGTAAGAGCCTAGTTGCTGAGTTGCTGAGAGAGTGAGCTAAGGACCCAGATTATGCCTAGACCGCCCCTACGTGACCCAGTAGGCGCCCCTACGGTTTGCCTGGGCCGCCCCTGCGGCTCTGTGTGTCTGCAACTGTTTTCTTTGACCCGTTGACTCGTGCTTTACTCTTTTCACCCTTTATAAACTTCATCTCTTTCCTTCTGATGAGGGTTTATCATTTCCTGCTTCATCTCTCTCCTACATACATCTTCTTCTCCTCTCTTCTCCCTTGGATCATCTTTGATATTCTTTGAGTTTTGGTTGAGTTTGTGAGAGTTATGCTTGGCTTTGATGATATTTATGGTTGTTGATCCTTGTGAGCCAGCTTGAGGACGTTTTTTTGGTGATATGTTGAGCTTCTAGACCTTCAGCTTGGTAAGCTTTCATGGCTTCCTTACATGATTGTGTTTGTGCTTATGCATTACTCTATATATGTATGGTTAGCTAATGGTTTATTACCATGTTGTAGATGCCCCACATGATAGGCTTGCTGCTGAGTGATGTAGCAGAGTGGCAGACCGAGGACCTCTCGTACATAGGATGTTATGGTCTTTAATTGGGGGTTGTTTACTTTTCCCTCTTGTGTGAGGATGATCTTTTGTTACATCCTGTGTGACGATGTTGTTGTTTATACTCGGCTATGTTGTTGCTACCTTTTGGTTGTACAGTTTATACAGTTTTATGTATTTGTTTTATATCTATCAGTGCCATGTTGTAAGGTCCAATGAACTTGTTGTCAGGATAGGGTCAGGATCCACTGTGAGATCCTAGCCCAATGTGGCATCCCGAGTCCCGCGGATTCGGGGTGTTACAGAGTTGGTATCAGAGGCTTAGGTTGACTACAATGGCACTTGCTACCTGCAATGAGGTTTGATAGGTAAAATAAACAGAACCCGAAAGGGGTCTGACGTTTTCAAAAAGGTTTTTGGTTTTAAATATGGTTTGGGTTAGAATGTACGAGAAGTCGCCACTTTTGCTATGGATCTCTACAGTATAGTTATGTATATATGTATTATGGATTATGTATATATATGTGTTGAGTATGTATATATATCAATACATATGGCCTATATAGAGCCTTATAAGTTAGGTGTGCATACCCCGCAGATGGCTCGAACTAGAGCTACTTCTGCTGTAGGCAAAGATAGAAGTAGACCACCCCTTCCTCCAAGTGTGTTAGGTGAGGGACCAGTTCCCGCTACTGATCCACCAGTGTTGGAGGAGACACATGAGGAGGTTGCAGAGAGTGTCGTCCCAGAGACGAGGAGTGGTGGATCTAGGAGACATCATTCACATCGAGTCCAGTATGAGGACGCAGATCGTGTCTCCATGGGGGACCAGAGTTTAGAGAGTACCTCAGACGTTTTGAGAAGGCTGTCAGAGCTGGCAGACGAGCCCCAGATCTATCAGGGCATGAGGGATCTTCTAAGATGTCTCAGGGACCCACAAACTATACCGACACGTGCTGCTGAGACTGTTCGAGTTGTAGAGGAGACCAGAGGACCACGACCAAATACCTGGTTGAAGGCATTTCATCAGTAGGGAGTACCAGCCTTCTCAGGAGAGATTGGTTTACAAATTGAGGTATGGATAGGACATGTAGACTTAGCTTTAGAGTCTATCAGATATCCCGAGGACAGACGAATAGAGCTAGTGCAATCTCTATTCCGTGACCTTGCACATCAGTGATGGAGGACTGTACGGACCAGAGTCACCAACTATGATCACATGAGGAGCATGATTCGAGAGCAGTTCTGCCCTGCCTCACCGAGGAGGGAGAAGTTGCAGGACTTCGTGGAGGCTGGTTTTGAGGATGTACCTATTGTAGATGCCATTCCCCGCTTCCAGAATGAGTTAGCTTTGCTGGGTCCAGCTGCATCATCTGAGGACCAGCATGTGTATCTGTTCTCTCGTCGTCTGAGGGAGAGCACACGTTCATACATGGCGGGATTCCATTGCGAGTCCCTAGCTGATTATCAAGACCGGGCTTCTGCTTACGAGAGGGAGCGAGCCAGTCAAAGGAGAGCTTCTCAGACGGGACGGTCTGAGAAGAGGCAGCGCACTAGGCAGACCAGTGAAGTTGGAGGAGCATCTAGTTCTAGACGAGACCAGAGACGTCAGAGTTACCCCTCATTTGCACTGACTGCAGACAAGGGACGACAATGTTATAATTGTGGCGATCCTGGCCATCTGAAGCCAGATTGTCCCAGACGAGTTGTGACTTGTTATACTTGTGGTAGACCAGGACATCGAGCTGCCTTCTGTAGGCATGGTGGAGTTGCATCTCAGTAGGGTTCTTCCCCTGCCAATGTAACAGGAGGTGGTCAGAGGACACCTTAGCAGCAGACACAGGGACAACAAAGAGTCCCAGATCGTCCATCTACTTAGGGATCTTCTCCCGGGCCAAGTAGAGGCAGAGGTCGTGGTGGGAGTACCACAGATGCTAGAGGAGCTCAGGGTAGAGCTTTTGAGTTAAGGAGTGTAGAGGATCCACCTGCACCGGCTGCTACAGGTACCATTATGCTTCATGGTTTACCTGTCAGAGTTTTGTTTGATACTGGTGCTACACATTCATTTATTTCTGATACATGTGTTGAGCGTTTGGATTTAGCTACCATAGAGGGGATACCCTTTACTATAGGGTTACCTGATGGTAGTCGGGTCAGAGGAACCCGTGAGATACGTAGTTGTCTCCTTCGTTAAGGGACTCGTGTTTTACTTGTTGACTTTTTAGTCATGCCATTGGTGCATGAAGAAGTGATATTAGGTATGGATTGGATGCGTATACACCGTGCGGTTTCGGATGTTGGTAGACGGACTACCACAGTCTCTAGCGAGGTTGGTCACATTGAGGTCTTCCGAGGTTGGGACCTTGGGAAGACAGGTTCTGTTATCAGTGTCGTACGAGCAGCTAGACTGATTGCACAGGGATATGATGCCTTCTGGTGCTATGCCATGAAGGATGGAGAGAGTCCAGCTTTGGAGGACATACCAGTGGTCTGCGAGTTTGCAGATGTGTTTGCTGAGCCATTGAGCTTGCCGCCTCAAAGGAGTGTGGATTTCAGTATAGAGTTGGAGCCTAGTACGAGACCCATCTCAAAGGCCCCATATCGTATGACACCTGTCGAGATGTTGGAGTTGAAGAAGCAACTCGAGGAGTTAGCTGAGAAGGGCTTCATACGCTCTAGCGTTTCACCAAGGGGTGCACCTGTCCTCTTCGTGCGGAAGAAGGATGGATCGCTGAGACTATGTATTGATTATAGAGAGCTGAACAAAGTGACCATCAAGACCAGGTATCCATTGCCTCGTATTGATGATCTACTTGATCAACTTCAGGGAGCGACAGTCTTCTCCCATATTGATTTACGCTTAGGATACCACCATCAGAGGGTGAGAGAGCAGGATGTACACAGGACAACATTTCGTACCCGTTATGGACACTATGAGTTTGTAGTGATGCCATTCGGGCTGACGAATGCCCCAACAGTCTTCATGGAGTTGATGAACAATATTTTCATCGACTTCCTAGATCAGTTTGTGGTGGTCTTTATTGATGATATTTTGGTATACTCTCGTAGCAGAGAGGAGCATGCCGATCATCTGAGGACGGTTTTGCAAATTCTGAGGGATAGAGAGATGTATATCAAGCTCTCTAAGTTTGAGTTTTGGATGTCTGAGGTTGCTTTCCTAGGGCATATCGTCTCCGCCAACGGGATTATGGTTGACCCGGCGAAGATCGAGTCTGTTGCTGCATGGACGACACCGACGAACGTCAAGGAAGTGCGTAGCTTTCTTGGCCTAGCCGGTTATTACAGACACTTTGTGGAGGGATTTTATATAATTGCCCGTCCACTGACGAGTATTTTGAGGAAGACTACCAGGTTTGTGTGGACCGATCAGTGTGCCTAGAATTTTGAGGAGTTGAAGAGACGGTTGACTTCTGCTCCTGTCTTGGCACATCCAGAAGGTTCCGATGATTTTGTGGTCTATAGTGATGCATCAAAGCTAGGCTTGGGATGTGTGTTGATGCAGAGAGGCAGAGTGATTGCTTATGCGTCTAGACAGCTGAAGACGTATGAGGAGAACTACCCGACTCACGATCTGGAGTTGGTAGCGGTAGTTCATGCTTTGAAGATCTGGAGACATTATCTGTATGGCGCTACATGTCAGATCTTCACAGACCATAAGAGTGTGAAGTATATTTTTATGTAGTGGGAGTTGAATAACCGCCAGTGTCGATGACTTGAGTTGATTAAGGACTTTGACCTTGAGATTTTGTATCATCTTGGAAAGGTGAATGTTGTAGCTAATGCCTTGAGCAGGAAGACGCCCCGAGAGAAGGCGATTGCCAGATTGACAGTTCAGCCTTAGCTTCAGAGGGATCTAGCCTGGCCAGAGATGGACATCCAATTTCCTGATGAGGATGCCCAGTTACATGCTTTAGAGGTTTTACCTGGTCTGTTAGATGAGATCCAACAGAAGCAGGGGACCTGCCCGACCATGATGAGGATCAGAGAGAGGATGTCTCGTGGAGAGGCACCATAGTTTTCCATTGGAGCAAATGGAGTGATGAGGCAACATGACCGCATCTGTGTACCTGCCGATGTAGAGTTGAGACAAAGGATCTTACAGGAGGCTCACTGTACACCTTACTTTGTATATCCAGGTACGAGTAAGATGTACCATGATGTGAGACGTTCATATTGGTGGGGAGGGCTGAAGCCCGATGTAGCCAGATTTGTGGCTCAGTGTCCGACCTGTCAGCAGGCCAAGATAGAGCATTGCAGACCTGAAAATAAGCTCCATCCACTGCCAGTACCGCAGTGGAAGTGGGAGGACGTCTCCATGGAATTTGTGACGGGACTGAGGCCCAGTAGGAGTTTTGATGCTATTTGGGTTGTTGACAGACTGACGAAGACGGCACGTTTCATTCCTATCAGAGAGACGTGGCTAGTGAGCAGATTAGTTGAGGAGTACACTGGATAAATAGTCAGACTCCATGGTGTATCGACGACGATCGTCTCTGATCGTGATGGACAGTTTACCTCGAGATTTTGGCAGCAGATTCAGACTGCTTTGGGGATGAGTCTACACTTCACGATTGCGTTTCATCCCCAAACAGATGGTCAGTCCGAGAGGACCATCCAAACCCTAGAGGATATGCTATGAGCTTGTGTGTTAGATTGGGGACAGGGATGGTCTAATTACCTCCCACTTGTTGAGTTCTCATACAACAACAAATGGCATGCATCTAGTGGGATGGCTCCTTATGAGGCGCTATATGGAAGTAGGTGTCGTACACCTTTATGTTGGGACGAGCCTAGCAATATCAGTGGGATAACGCCAAAGCAGATTCAGGATGATATGGCTCGAGTAGCGCTGATTAAAGAGAGGATGCTGGCTGCATAGAGTCGCTAGAAGTCATATACAGACAAGAGGCGTCGGCCTCTAGAGTTCAGGGGAGGAGCTCATGTTTGGTTAAGAGTATCTCCGACGCGAGGCGCTAGACGTTTTGGCATGCCGAGTCCCCAATATGTCGGTCCTTTTGAGATACTGTATAGAGTTGGAAGGGCAACATACAGATTAGCTTTGCCTCCAAGATTAGAGGGTGTTCATCCTGTTTTTCACGTGTCTCAGCTGAGGGAGTATATACCAGACCCGAGGCACATCGTGAGTTATGATGATTTGGTGGTTGAGCCGGACCACAGCTTTGCTGAGCATCCTATTGCAGTCTTAGAATGAGGTATGAGACGCCTGCGTTCGAAGGACATTCCTATGCAGAGGATACAGTGGTCTAGACGTGGACCTGAGGAGGCTACATGGGAGACTGAGGATAGTATCCAAAAGAACAATCCAGAGTTCTATGCTGAAATAGATGCATCTAGGGTCGATGAGTAGATCTTAATGAATCTTGGTGAGTTATGATTATGTGCTTATATGCTTACATGCCTTGATGTGTTTACTCGATGCTAGCTATGATGTGTCTTATGATCTCATTAGATCTTGTTGTACTAGCATGATGTATGTTATAGTTGGAGATGATTATTTCCTCCAACCTAGATGCGTATGATTTATGTTTATAGCTGGAGATGGTTCTTTCCTCCATGCTATTTGAGTTGATTAGGATTCAGCTAGAGATGGTTATTTCCTCCATGCCACCTTGATGGACATAGTTTCAGTGAAGATGTTATTCCTCCATGTGCTGTATATGATTATGTTTTGGCTAGAGATGTGATTCCTCTATGCCTTGTGATGTGATATGGCGAGAGATGTGATTCCTTTACGCCTTTGGGTAGCGTTATGGCCTTGTTTTCTGGAGATGATGTTTCCTCCATGTTTACGCTTGAGGTTATAGATTTCTATAGGTTATGACCTTCTGAGCGGATATGTGATACCTCCGATAGAGAGAGCGAGTTATACCCCGGCTTATGGATCCGAGAGGATTTGTGATTTTGCAAGTTTTGGGACGAAACTTTTTTTTAGGGGGGGTGAGATGTAAGAGCCTAGTTGTTGAGTTGCTGAGAGAGTGAGCTGAGGACCCAAATTATGCCTAGACCGCCCCTGCGTGACCCAATAGGCGCCCCTGCGGTTTATCTGGGCCGCCCCTGCGGCTTTGTGTGTCTGCAACCGTTTTCTTTGACTCGTTGACTCGTGCTTTACTCTTTTCACCCTTTATAACCTTCATCTCTTTCCTTCTGATGAGGGTTTACCATTTCCTGCTTCATCTCTCTCCTACGTACATCTTCTTCTCCACTTTCTCCCTTGGATCATCTTTGATCTTCTTTGAGTTTTGGTTGAGTTTATGAGAGTTGTGCTTGGCTTTGATGATGTTTATGGTTGTTGAGCCTTGTGAGCCAGGTTGAGGACGTTTTGGTGATGTGTTGAGCTTATGTACCTTTAGCTTGGTAAGCTTTCATGGCTTCCATCCCTTCTTTATTCATTCCTTCATCTTCTTATCTCTTTTCCTATCCTTCTTTAGTTTAGCTTAGGTTTCGTAGTCTTGGATCATACTGTAGCCATGTTTGGCTTGTGTTGATGTATATATGTGTGTATGTTCTGTATGTATGTTGATGTTGGAGTGAAGAAGGAGTAAAAGAATCGAAGGAAGAAGTGAAGAAAGGGCTGAAGTGGTGCCTCTGCTGTCCAGCCGCCCCAATGCTGGCCAGGACCCGCCCCTGCGTCCACCTGCATCAGCTAGGTTCTTCTCTTGTTTCTGCAGTGTGTGTTGCTTCTAGGCTTACCTTAGGATGCCTTTGTTCCCTCCTTTCCTAGTGTGAGTGTATAGGACCATGCTAGAGGTGTGAGGTTGTGTTTTGATGTGGTAATGATCGATATATGCCTTGTACGGATTTAAGGACTTAGGTTGATGTTAGTTGAGGTTTTGAGGTTGATTATGATCCCTATGGATCCCTTTGGGTCTAGGTGTGACCCCTTTGATGAATAGAGGTTAATATCTTTCTATGCCTTGTTATTAGGCAGTTCCCCTCTCTCAGGATTGGATGTTGCTTCTGGTTGATCTTTGTACGAGGTTGAGGTAAGTCCTACAGACTTACTTAGCCACCATCCTTGTATTGGGTGTTTGCATGAGTGACATGTGCCTATATGTTTGCTATGATAACATGAGATGTCGTTTATACCGACCTATGTTTTATTAATTGCCCTACTGCGTCGCTGTGATAACCTTTCCCTTTCATTCCGTAGTGGAGTCTGGGAGGTTCTCTGACGTCAGGCCAGACTGGTTTACAGGAAGGGTGCAATCTACTCCCATAGGGTACATGGATTGTGTAACTGATACTCGTACAACTAGATATAACACTCAAAGGCGGGGATGTATCGGTCCTCGTGTCACATACTTTCATTTATATATATATATATATATATATATATATATATATATATATATATGTATATACATATATACGACTTGAGTGAATGACTATTATATAAAGATGATAAAATGGGTAAATGTGTGATATCATGCGATGTGTTTATCCTTACATGATTGTGTTTGTGCTTATGCATTACTCTATATATGTATGGTTAGCTAATGGTTTATTACCATGTTGTAGATGCCCCATAGGATAGGCGTGCTGCTGAGTGATCTAGCAGAGTGGCAGGCCGGGGACCTCTCGTACATAGGATGTTATGGTCTTTGGGGGTTGTTTACTTTTCCCTCCTGTGTGAGAATGATCTTTTGTTACCTCTTGTGTGAGGATGTTGTTTTTTATACTCGGCTATGTTGTTGTTACCTTTTGCTTGTACAGTTTATACAGTTTTATGTATTTGTTTTATATCTGTCAGTGCCATGTTGTAAGGTCCAGTGAACTTGTTGTCAGGCTAGGGTCAGGATCCACTATGAGATCCTATCCCAATGTTGCTTCCCGAGTTCTGCGGATTCGGGGTGTTACATTCTATTTCATTTATTATCCCATAAGGATATATTTTAATTATGGATTAATTTTACGGGATTTTAAATGTTATTTTCAGCCCATGCTATTTTAATTATTTGTTTTGTAAACAATTGAAGTCTTCTAATAGAGAAGCTTAAAGATAGATATAAAGCATATTGCATGATCACCAAGTCTTAGAAGATCTATTTTATTTTATTATATTCTTAGAGAAAATCATATCCTATTATAGATAAGATATGGTTATTCGGGCCGGACTACAGGAATATCATACCCGAGCCTCACCCTATAATAGGAAGCTCGAGCCTCTTGCTTTTTGAACTCGAAATTTAATAAACACATTGGTTATATTTTTACAATCCTTACCTGTGCAATCCGGGTAGGTGCCTTCCGCGTGGGAAGGGAGAGCAAGAGAGGTATTGTTCACAACTCACTTGAACTTGTTTGAGTGTGTTCTACTTGCGCTTGTCACAATATGGTGCTTCAACTAGCCACATGCATACCTTCAGATGCTCTATGGTTCATTAGAACGTTTATTGTGTTTGGTTGTACGGAAGGGTTCTACAAAATGGCCGTCAGTTATGTGTTAGGGTCCATCATGTCCTAACAGTTCTTTGAGTCGTTGCTTAGGGTTCGGCCTTGATATATCCATTTACCAATCCATTCCATCATCGGATCATCCCCTTTCCATATATCTCTTTGTGATATTGTCATTCCATCGTGTCTTTTAGGTGTCAAAAGATTGGGCCATCTAATTACGACTTATCCCCGTATCAGTTATGCTCAACCCAAATAGAAGGAGCATTATTAACAGGATCAGAAAGAGGAGGATAAATAATAAGACTTGTTCATGACCAAAAGGTGGAATTTAGTATCACGCCTTCTGAACGTAAGGATGTCAATTTTACCCGTACCCAACGGATACCCGGTCACTCAATCCAAATTAAGAGGATGAAAACCCTTTAATAAACGGGTGAAAGATGGTGGATGAAGCAGGTGGTGGATCGGGTAGGATTCGGGTTAACATTTCATTCACCTATCCATAAGACCCGTATTCACCGGCTTAAAACTACATATATTTTTAATATTTGTAAATTTATGGATGGTTTTGGTAAGTATGCACTTTTTTATAATGTGTAATAAGTATGCACTTTATTCTAATAATTAATTAGTGTATATATAACTAGACCCTATCCGAATAATCCTAGGAAAAGTGATAAATAAAGAAAAAATTAGTCTATATAAATTAGACCAATATCCTCATAAACCTAGGAAAAAGAAAGTAACAATATTTTATTTTGTTACCCAATATCTCAATATCCAATTGTGGTACCAAATATATTTTTTTGATACAACGGTAAGCAAAAGGGGAACAATCTTTACAGACTTGTCGCCCCAAAGCATCCAAACGGATGAGGTCTTTAACATCTTCCAGTAGCACCTCGTCACCAGCCGCTGACACAAAGCCATGCAACGCAAGTAATATGCTACGGTGTTGAAATCCTAGAAAAATTGGTGAGTACAAAGTTGATCAAAACCGGAGATCCATGAGGAGACATCCGAGAAGATCAAAATAGAGCCAAAGAGAAGAAGGGTGAATGATAGCATGAATTATAGTCTATATTTTGGGGTTTGTTTGGACGTTTTATCTTCAATAATCTGCATGTTTGTATGTATAATATGTGATTATATTACCATTTCATCTACCTTTGCGGGAATCGAGGTCTACACCTAGTTTTGTTGTAATCGTAAGTAAAATGGCACGTTTTGCATAAAAAAGGAGCAAAAGGAGCTATGGAGTCATTGGAGCTACATTCAGGAACATAAGGAACCATCCAGGAAGAATAGCCATGGATTAAAGATTCACTTTGGACCAGATTTGAGAGATTTCACATTCAGTTGTGACTCACCTCGGTTGACCACAGATTCACCTCGACCGAGGTGATCCAGAGAAGTCGACTCGACCGAGGCGAACACCTGGGACGCGGCGAGAATATTTTATTCTTGGCTGAGATCTTTTATCTTTGGAAAGAGATCTTATATTTTTGGGCTTGGCTCCTGGAAGTAAGAAGATATACTAGATCATATATTTTACCTATTTTTATGGGAAGAGATCTTTCTAAGATATCTTATCTTTGGAGAGTAATTTTCCTATAAAAAGGGTCGGATTTCCCACAAATCCGACACATTGCATACATCCTGCATACATCCGCTATCACCTCGCTTACACCTAATACACCGCAGCAGCCATACTCCAGTTGGAAGATTTGAAGAACCTTTTTGAAGGTTGAAGAAGGAAGATTATAGCTTTTATAGCTTTTGAAGGGTTTTTGTAAGATTATCTTAGATTCCCTTCCTTGTTACTTGTCTTGTTGGATTTCTATCCAAGGAACGTTTTTGTGTTTGATAATTGATTCAGTTATTGAAACCTTTCTCTTAAGGTTTTCTTGTTCAATTATTCTCTTTCTTCCCATATATTTGATTTATACTTTCATGATGATGAGTGGCTAATCTCTTTGTGTGATTCTAGGGTGATTGGCTGAAGGTTGTGGGAAAAACAATGATAGAATAATCTTAATCACAGTAGGACCCTGAAAGTTTGAGTCTTTAACCTTAACCCTAAGCATCTCGCTCAGTCGATGAACATCTCGGCCGGGGTGGAATTTGGCTGACCGAGGTGACTTATCTGATCCGAAACTGAGAGTTAAGTGTTAGAGTTTGCCAAATCATATTCTTATTATACCTTTCCTGGTTCAATGCAAGCCTAGGATGAGACTTACCCGGTAATTCCTTTGTTTGTTTATCTAAGATCATAAGTGTAGGTAATAAAGGTTTATCCTTTATTGGGGTTTGAGTGTGCTTTCATCCCATCTTTGTGAGTTAGCCTGAGACTTACCCGGTAAAGGTTGATTCTATTCCCTTAGATGGTGTGTTAGTTTGAGGTTATAGTTCTTTATCTTAATTCCTTGAGACTTACCCGGTAATAGGAGTTACGGTCTAGGATTAGTGAGTAGTGAGACTTATCCGGTAATCTATTCCACTTTAGTAACACCTTCCCTACGCAAAAACCTCAGCTTTGTCCGCTTATCTTTAGATCTTGAGTTGGAACCACAACTAGATGCTTTAATCCCTAGAATTGCATATTTCCTTTATTGACTTTTATCATCTTTGATTGTTTTAATTACTTGTGGTTAGTAATTGCTAAAGCTTACCGTAATTGGACTTTGTTTCACTAAGTCCTTGTGATCGACCCCTGGAATTCCTTGCTTTTTACTACGATTGACCCGTACACTGCGGGTTCGCATCCTTGTTTTAAGCTTACATCTAGGGTTATAAATTTAAAGCTTGCACACACCGTTTGGAGCGAACAAGTTTTTGGCGCCGTTGCCGGGGACTTGGTTTAGACCGAGCCGGTTACGGTTTGCTTTTGGGGCACTTGTCCCCGTGTCTACTAACCACTCTACTTGAGTGACTTTTACAGGTTCTTTCTTAGGTTTATGCGAAGAACCCGCACTGGGAAGGAAATCGTTCCTTACGATCCCGAACCAGAAAAGACATACAAACGACTTACGAGAAGCGAAGATGGCTAACCAAGACAATTGCGATCTTGAGGCCGAGTTGAAAGAGGCGCTAGAGCAGCTACGCCTCAGCAGGGAAGAGCTAAGGCAAGAGAAAGAAGAAACTCGCACAGGACTGAGGCGATCGAAGCAGATATGGTAGCCTTATGATAGCATGAATTATAGTCTATATTTTGGGGTTTGTTTAGACGTTTTATCTATAATAATCTGCATGTTTGTATGTATATTATGTGATTATATTACCATTTCATCTACCTTTGCGGGAATCGAGGTCTACACCTGGTTTTGTTGTAACCGTAGGTAAAATGGCACGTTTTGCATAAAAAAGGATCAAAGGGAGCTATGGAGTCATTGGAGCTACATTCAGGAACATAAGGAACCATCTAGGAAGCATAGCCATGAATTCAAGATTTACTTTGGACCAGATTTGAGAGATTTCACATTCAGTTGTGACTCACCTTGGTTGACCACAGATTCACCTCGACCGAGGTGATCCAGAGAAGTCGACTTGACCGAGGCGAACACCTGGGACGTGGCGAGAATATTTTATTCTTGGCTGAGATCTTTTATCTTTGGAAAGAGATCTTATATTTTTTGGGCTTGGCTCCTGGAAGGAAGAAGATATACTAGATCATATATTTTACCTATTTTTATGGGAAGAGATCTTTCTAAGATATCTTATCTTTGGAGAGTAATTTTCCTATAAAAAGGGTTGGATTTCCCACAAATCCAGGACCCGCTTACACCGGATCATGCTATACCACCGATCAGGGTTTATAGCACATAGCAGCCATACTCCAGTTGGAAGATTTGAAGAACCTTTTTGAAGGTTGAAGAAGGAAGATTGTAGCTTTTATAGCTTTTGAAGGGTTTTTGTAAGATCATCCTAGATTCCCTTCCTTGTTGTCTTGTCTTGTTGGATTTCTATCCAAGGAACGCTTTGTTGTGATATTTGATTCAGTTATTGAAGTCTTTTCATTGAATTCTTCTTGTTCAAATATTCACCTTCTTCCCATATATTTGATTAATACTTTCATGATGATGAGTGGCTAATTTCCTTGTGTGATTCTAGGGTGATTGGCTGAAGGTTGTGGGAAAAACAATGATAGAATGATCTTAATCACAGTAGGACCCTGAAAGTTTGAGTCTTTACCTTAACCCTAAGCATCTCGCTCAGTCGATGAACATCTCGGCCGGGGTGGAATTTGGTTGACCGAGGTGGCTTATCTGATCCGAAACTGAGAGTTAAGTGTTAGAGTTTGCCAAATCCTATTTTTATTATACCTTTCCTGGTTCAATGCAAGCTTAGGATGAGACTTACTCGGTAATTCCTTTGTTTGTTTACCTAAGATCACAAGTATAGGTAATAAAGGTTTATCCTTTATTGGGGGTTTGAGTGTGCTTTCATCCCATCTATGTGAGTTAGCCTGAGACTTACCCGGTAAAGGTTGATTCTATTCCCTTAGATGGTGCGTTAGTTTGAGGATATAGTTCTTTATCTTAATTCCTTGAGACCTACCCGGTAATAGGAGTTACGGTTTAGGATTAGTGAGTAGTGAGACTTACCCGGTGATCTATTCCAGTTTAGTAACACCTTCCCTATGCAAAAAACCTCAGCTTTGTCCGCTTATCTTTAGATCTTGAGTTGGAACCACAACTAGATGCTCTAATCCCTAGAATTGCATATTTCCTTTATTGACTTCTATATCATCTTTGATTGTTTTGATCACCTTTTGTGGTTAGTATTCACATAAGCATACCGTAATTGGACTTTGTTTCACTAAGTCCCTGTGATCGACCCCTGGAATTCCTTGCTTTTTACTACGATTGACCCTTACACTGCGGGTTCGCATCCTTGTTTTAAGCTTACGTCTAGGGTTATAAATTTAAAGCTTGCACACACCGTTTGGAGCGAACAAGTTTTTGGCGCCGTTGCCGGGGACTTGGTCTAGACGAGCCGGTTACGGTTTGCTCTTGGGACACTTGCCCCCATGTCTTCTAACCACTCTACTTGAGTGACTTTTGCAGGTTCTTTCTTAGGTTTATGCGAAGAACCCGCACTGGGAAGGAAATCGTTCCTTACGATCCCGAACCAGAAAAGACATACAAGCGACGCTTAAGAGAAGCAAAGATGGCCCACCAAGACAATCGCGATCTTAAGGCCGAGTTGAAAGAGGCGCTAGAGCAGCTACGCCTCAGCAGGGAAGAGCTAAGGCGAGAGAAGGAAGAAACTCGCACCAGGACTGAAGCAATCGAAGCAGATATGGCAGCCATACGAGACCAAATTCTACTTCGACCGAGGGAAGATCCAGTTCCCGATGCTGGACCGATGCAGGTCCCAGTTGCTGACCCTCGATCGAGGCAGGTTCTAGTACCTGATGCCCCGGCCGAGATACTTCCACCTCGAATGCCAGTCCGAGGCGCTCTTCTTGCAGGAATCCCACAAACCCTAGGTCAAAGGATGGACCTTAATCAACAACTGAGGCGTCCAGGAGTTAACCTAGGAGATCCAGCGGACCATGACTATGAACTTCGACCGCAAGTTCTATCCATGATTCGCCAATGCCAATTCGGAGGGCTAGAGAAGGAATCACCACATCAACATCTTCAAAACTATGAGATCTTGATGGAGACCTTGAGACCTTCAAGGATTGAAAATAACAACTACAAGCTAAGACCTTTTTACTTTTCTTTAAAAGATAGAGCTCTTACTTGGTATCAATCTCTTCCACCAGGAAAAATTAGCACATGGGAGGAGATGACGACGGAATTCTTGACCAAATTCTTTCCCCCCTCAAAGACAGCAGAAATGAGAGGGAAGATCAACGCTTTCATTATGAAGGACAAGGAGAGCTTGTCCAAGTCATGGGAGCGGTTCAAGGACATTCTTTTGGATTGCCCACATCATGGGATTCCAAAGTTAGAGTTATTGGAGATATACTTCAAGGGACTGGACGGAAGCACCCAGTTAAACCTCCAACTACTCTCCGCCGGTACCTTTATGGACATGGCGATTGACGAAGCTTGGGACTTCATCGAGAAGCAAGCTTTGCACATGGAGAAGTACACCCATCAAGGAGCTGAAGGTGGAGTTAAATGAGTTAACTTCCAAGAAACTCAGCCCAACAACAATCAACTCACATCTTTGAAGAATGACGTGAAGCAATTGAAGGAACTCTTGGTTGCTCAAACCAAGAAGGAAGAGCAAGGACAAAGGAACAACAACAATGGATACCGTAACAACAACAACGGTTCCCGGAACAACAACTACAATAATAACAATAGAGGATTCAATAGCAACAACTGGAGGGCGAACAACCAAAATTCTGGTAACAATCATTCAAACTCCAACTCTAACGATTCCTCTAACCCTTTCCTCTCTTCCCCTTCTTCTTCTTCTACTCCATTAAAGAGCCAGGGGCAAGGATCAAGTTCGTCTCAGCCGGAAAAGAAAGACGCAGTTCTGGAGGCTATCTTGATCAAGCTTAATGCTATGGAGACTTCTATGACTTCATTTTCGAAGGCCCAAAAAGCCTTTGAACAACAACTTGCAAGTAGGGCGAATGAAGCGCCAAGAGATCCAAGGAAGCTTCCAGCAAGGATGGAAAGCAACCCTAAGGGCCAGATCATGGCCATAACTACGAGGAGTGGACTGAAAACTGCAGATCCAGTGCCTCGGTCGGTGCTAGTACCGACGAAGACCACCTCGGTCCAGATGCAGTCGAAGAACACTTCGATCGAGATGCCAACTGAGGTGGAGCCACAGACAGCGGAGGGGAAAACTGAAGTTTATGTTCCACCTCCTGCATACAAACCACCACTTCCATTCCCCAGTCAAGGGCCAGAGCACATCTAGACAAGCACTTTGGTAAGTTCCTTGACTTGATGAATAAACTGCACATTAACATTCCTTTCCTTGATGCTATTCTAGGGATGCCCGCCTATGGGAAGTTCTTGAAGGAGATCCTATCAAGGAAGAGGAAACTGGAAGATTTTGGTGAAGTTAGGATGACATCTAAATCCTCGGAGCTTATTCAAATCATGAAGGAGAAGATGCCACCTAAATTGAGAGACCCCGACTCATTTTGCATTCCCATTCAAGTTGGGGATGTCACTTGTGAAGCCCTTTGTGATCTAGGAGCCAGCGTGAGCATCATCCCGCTGGAGCTATGTGTGAAGATCGGACTTGGAGAGCCCAAGCCGGTCAAGATTCGACTATATATGGCGGATCGCTCCATCACCCATCCCGTGGGAATCTTGGAGGACGTTCCGGTCAAGTTAGGTAACTTCTATTTACCTATAGACTTTGTTGTGCTTGACATTCCCGCAAATTATCCTGTCCCTATTATTCTCGGGAGGCCATTTCTAGCAACTTCGGGTTGTAACGTAGATTGCAAGAACGCCAAGTTGAAATTCAACATTGGCGGCGATGAGGTGGAGTTCGCATTACTTGCAACCACGAAAGGGGAGCAGCTAAGCGATGATATCTTCAACATCTACGATGAAGAAGAATCAAGAGAATTGGTGAGCTCTATCCTTATTAACGATCCACTCGAAAGAGTCATTAGTTTCAGTTTAATGGAGGAAGGTATAGATGCCTTTTGTGATGCAGATATACGGAGCTTAAAAGCACTGGAAGAAGATCCGGGAGCTAAAACTGAGAAGCTAATCCAGGAGACGAAGATCTCCAGTTTCGGTTCCAATTGCAGTACCTCGACCGAGGCACTTTCTGGATTGAGCGAGGCGACTGAAGAACATCTCGGTCAACGCCTCTGCGCCTCGACCGAGGTTGATGGCGAGATGATGTCATCTGAGACTACTGAGAATAATAAACTTCTCACTCCCTTCTCTGACATTCATCCTCAGTTGGTGGAACATTCTATCCACCAACTTTTTTGGATAATAAAGGACCTCGGTATGCTGATATTGTGAATTATCTTGTTTGCCAGGAAACTCCGCCCGGATTGACGTACTCTCAAAAGAAGAGATTCTTCAAGAAAGTACGCCATTACTACTGGGATGAACCGCTGCTATTCAAGCGCGGGCCGGATGGGATGCTTCAAAGATGCATTCCGGAAGATGAAGTTAATAGCGTCATACGGCATTGTCATTCACTTCCTTGTGGAGGACATGTCAGCACCGATAAAACATGCGCTAAGGTATTACGTTCTGGTTTCTTTTGGCCTACATTATTTAAGGATGTGCAATCGTTTGTTGTCTCTTGTGATGCATGCCAAAGAACAGGAAATTTATCAAGGAGGAATGAGATGCCACTTAATAACATTCAAGAGGTGGAAATCTTTGATGTATGGGGGATAGACTTCATGGGACCTTTCCCATCCTCCGGAGGAAACCTCTATATTCTTCTTGCAGTTGATTACGTCTCTAGATGGGTTGAAGCCATCGCTTCCCCCACTAACGACGCCAAGGTGGTTGTGAAGTTCTTAAACAGAACTATCTTTCCACGGTTTGGAACTCCACGCATCATCATCAGCGATGGAGGAACGCATTTCATCAACCGGAAGTTCAAAGCACTTCTATCGAAGTATGGGGTAACCCACAAGGTATCAACCCCTTATCACCCTCAAACTAGTGGACAGGTCGAGATCTCGAATAGAGAAATCAAGGCAATTTTGGAGAAGACCGTCTCTAGGACGAGGAAGGATTGGTCCATGAAATTGGACGATGCTCTTTGGGCGTACAGGACCGCATTTAAGACTCCCATAGGTACCACCCCTTATAATTTGGTGTATGGGAAGTCTTGCCATTTGCCCGTTGAATTAGAACACAAGGCATATTGGGCGATCAAATGGTTGAACTTCGACATTAAGGAGGCTGGCGAGAAGCGGCTATTGGAAATCAACGAGCTGGAGGAGCTGCGTTTGAACGCTTATGAGAATGCCAAAATCTATAAGGAGAGGACGAAGAGATGACATGACAAGCATATCGTCCCAAAGGAGCTTAACGAAGGAGATTTAGTTCTACTCTTCAACTCCCGCCTCCGCCTCTTTCCAGGTAAGTTAAAATCTAGATGGACCGGACCTTATGTTGTGAAACATGTTTTTCCTCATGGTGCAGTTGATATATGGGGCGAAACAAGCGGAAGCTTCAAGGTCAACGGTCATAGACTTAAGAAGTAAAAACCGGAAACTCCGGTTCAAGAGGTTGCACCAATATACCTCGTTTGAGACGCATCATGGTCCAGCTAGCGACCTTAAACCAAGCGCTTCTTGGGAGGCAACCCAAGGTATTGCTTTCTTTTCCCTTTTTCTAGTCTAGCTTAGATAGTTTTTCTTTTTCTTTGCTTTGTTTTGTTTTTGGCGTTCTAGACAGATAACAGGTGACATCTAAGGAAGGAGCATAACTGGAAGGACAGAAGATCGAGAATTTGAGAAGACGAAATTTGATTGAGACACATCTCGGTTGCTGTCAGAGCATCTCGACCGAGATGATTCTTGAGCAACCGAGGTGACTAGGGTTTCTGGAGAAACACCTTGGTCCGTACCACCTCGGTCCAGTCGAGACCATCTCGACCGAGGTGACAGCAGTTCCAGAAAAGGGTATAAAAAGGGCTGAAGATTTCTCTCTCCTCACTTTACCCTCTCCCTCGACCGCGGCGACAGTTTTCACCTCGCTCCTTCGAATCTCTCTCATTTTCAAAGATTTTCGCTTCCAAACTGCGATTAAGGCATAGAGAATCCCAGTGCATCATCGATTTACGAAGAAATCGAACCGATTCGGCCGAACGAGGTAAAACAAAACCGAAACCCTAACTCGCTGATTTCGCTTCGATTTGGGCTTTGGTTGCCCTTGCATTTGCTGAGGAAAGGATTAAGTACCCCATAGGAAGCAGTTGTAGTGATTTTGGGGAAAAAGAACTGAATTTTCAGAAGAAATTAGAATCCAATTTTCCGCCTCGGTCCAGACGAGCTGTGCCTCGGCCGAGGTGATTCTTGAGTGTTGTCAGTTGACCGAGGTGACTTGACAGTGGGATTTCTGAAAATGAGTTCTGACAGACGCCTTGCCCTTAGGGATAGATCCTCTCCTTCCCCTTCTTCCTCTTCTTCCCGACCCTATCGACCGGTGATCCATGAGTGACACCAGGTCGATTACGACTGTATTTCCGGCCGTCCAGTGATTGCACCTCGCTTCCTGGACCTGTCTGCTTTTGACTGTCTCCATGTGGATGGAGACCTTAGGAGGATGATATCTACAATAGGGCTGTATCAGTTTATTGAAATCCGAGCTCCAGCCTATTTGGAGCCCACTCTAGAGTTTGTTAGCTCCTTCACCTACCTCCCCATAGAGCGATCTGTGAAGTACCGGTTGATGAACCGGATCTTCTTAGTGCCACTAGAGTACTGGAGAGAGATTTTTGGTTTTCCTGAGCCGACAGCTGTTGACTTCCCTTCCCGATCTGTAGCTAGGGAGTTTTGGGGACATATTGCTCACGTGGTTGAGCACGCAGACAGATGGCGCCCTAGAGATTCCAAGGAGAAGGTCATCTTCCACTTAGCCTTTAGGTTAGCCCACCGGATCTTCAGTGAGACACTTCTGGTGCGTACTGAGATGCCCCAGAAGGTCCGTCAGGGGGAGCTGTTCAGCCTATGCTGCATGGTGACAGGAGGTATCCCGGACTTTGCTTGATGCTGGCAGAGGATCTGCACAGGATCAAGGCCAAGGCGAAGGGAGACATCTGCTACGGAGGGATTGTCACCCACATCGCCAGCTATCAGGATATGGATATCAGCGCTTGCACTATGGTGGCGGCTGCCAAGCCGCTTGGGCTGCAGGAGATGATCACTCGGCGGATTCTGGTTCCCCGAGGTCTGACTACACCGTACGTAGCTATGCCATGGGAGCTGACCGCACCACAGGGGATCAGGTGGTCAGCACAGTTTACTGTTTATGACTCTCATTATTGGCAGACTGCCTGGGCCCCACTAATGGAGGATTATAGAGAGGCAGCAGCTGCCCCAACTGAGGAGGAGGCAGATGATGAGGAGACAGCTGATGACAGAGATGGTGGAGTCCCGATGGATACAAGGACAGATACTGCAGGGACTAGTGCACCGGTCATAGATATAGACGATGACACTGAGGCTGAGCCTGCACCTGCTACATCACCATTGAGACCTGCTAGGCGTAGAGCACGCCGACACAGAGATCCAGAGGCTCACAGTCGGATCGACGATCTGACGGATCAGGTTATTGATTCATATGCCGCTTTGTCACTGGATATCCGTGAGATGCAGGAGAGGCAGCATTACCAGCACATGATGGCCCAGATTCAGTTTGAGCACGTCATGGGCTACCCATTCGATCCGTCCCAGTATCCGTATGTGCTACCACCACCACCACCGGATCGTGACTACTGAGAGCTGCAGGATTTTCTTTCTTATTTTTATGCAGTTCAGCTTATTATCCGGTGAGTATTTTATTCCTTAGACTTATTTTGACTCACTGGGACAGTGTGTCCTAAGTATGGGGTGTTTATTGATGTAGTTGACTTATGTGATGTATGACTTTATTTGACCGGATATTTATTCATATTTATGCTTCACTTTTGCATCTATGTGTTTATCTGAGACTGCATGCATACTTACAGGTTATTTGATTGAGAAAAACGTCGAAACTGAAAAAAAAACTGGTTTTAAAAAAAAAATTCGACCTCGACCGATGGAGTTCTGGCCGAACGAGGTGTTTCACCTCGGTTGACCTAAGAACACCTCGACCGAGGTAGGTTAACTGAGAGTTTTCGAAACGATTTTTGTGCTCCTTATTTGGATATGATCTCAGTGAAGACTTTGTTCACTGATTGGTTTTGAAATCTTTATGTGTTTGAAAGGTTTTATAATATGTTTAAGTTGCTAAATGCTTTGTTTGAAACTATTGGCATGTTTAATACTTTGTTTTTATCCAAATTATGTTGAATTTGAAGGTTGACACTGCAAGATAAGTTCTCTCACTTTCTTCCTGGAAAGACCAAGGCAATTCATTCTTCTCTCTTCTTCTTCTTGATCATGCTTAGCCCCTTATATACATTTTGCCTCCCTTTACCTATCCGGGAATTTGGAAGCAAGCAAAGTGGTGAAAGCAAGTGAAGTAAAGTTTGAGAAGTTGGTTGGAAGTGAAAGTGTTAGAGAGTAATAATAGGTTTGGGGAAGTCAATCATGATGATGAGTAACTCGGCACCATTCACATAGCCGGGTGTTTGTGTCTTGCCAAAGTCGGATTGAGCGATATTCTTAACGGGTCATGGTATGTGCATCAAGGGTTTGATGCATCTCAAGAAATTGATGATTGTTGATTTCCTAGGCTTCGGTTATTGTGCACCTCTGTCCATGCATCCCAAAAAGTAAAGTAAAAGAAAAAGTGTGAAATAAGCAAAGCTTATTGGTGGAAGATGTTGAAAGTCAAAGTGAAAGTGAAGTATGTCCTTTCCCCGGATTCTAGCACCACATTACCTTACATACATCCCTACCCTACACGTTTCTTGACCTTTCTTTTGGGAAGCCCTTGAGACCTCGAGCTTGTTGATTGACTTAGCGGTTTAAACTGGATTATACATGATTAATTTTGATAATTATGATTTATTATGCATTCTATGATTTTATGCAAAGATGAACAACTTTCTTATATTTATAAAATATTTTGATCATATTTTGATTTTAAATTCCATGAAGTATTCTCTTAGAGTGATCTATGATTGTTGCACACTATAAAAATGTTTTGAAAGACTTTTCATTGATTTTTTTGACTACTAATCCATTCTATCTTGTCTTTTATATGCGGAACTTGCTTGGGGACAAGCAAGGGCTAAGTATGGGGTATTTTGATAGCATGAATTATAGTCTATATTTTGGGGTTTGTTTAGACGTTTTATCTTCAATAATCTGCATGTTTGTATGTATATTATGTGATTATATTACCATTTCATCTACCTTTGCGGAATCGAGGTCTACACCTGGTTTTGTTGTAATCGTAGGTAAAATGGCACGTTTTGCATCAAAAAGGAGCAAAGGGAGCTATGGAGTCATTGGAGCTACATTCAGGAACATAAGGAACCATCCAGGAAGCATAGCCATGGATTCAAGATTTACTTTGGACCAGATTTGAGAGATTTCACATTCAGTTGTGACTCACCTCGGTTGACCACAGATTCACCTCGACCGAGGTGATCCAGAGAAGTCGACTCGACCGACGCGAACACCTGGGACGCGGCGAGAATATTTTATTCTTGGCTGAGATCTTTTATCTTTGGAAAGAGATCTTATATTTTTGGGCTTGGCTCCTGGAAGGAAGAAGATATACTAGATCATATATTTTACCTATTTTTATGGGAAGAGATCTTTCCAAGATATCTTATCTTTGGAGAGTAATTTTCCTATAAAAAGGGTTGAATTTCCCACAAATCCAGGATCCGCTTACACCGGATCATGCTATACCACCGATCAGGGTTTATAGCACACAATAACCATACTCCAGTTGGGAGATTTGAAGAACCTTTTTGAAGGTTGAAGAAGGAAGATTGTAGCTTTTATAGCTTTTGAAGGGTTTTTGTAAGATCATCCTAGATTCCCTTCCTTGTTGTCTTGTCTTGTTGGATTTCTATCCAAGGAACGCTTTGTTGTGATATTTGATTCAGTTATTGAAGTCTTTTCATTGAATTCTTCTTGTTCAAATATTCACCTTCTTCCCATATATTTTATTAATACTTTCATGATGATGAGTGGCTAATTTCCTTGTGTGATTCTAGGGTGATTGGCTGAAGGTTGTGGGAAAAACAATGATAGAATGATCTTAATCACAGTAGGACCCTGAAAGTTTGAGTCTTTACCTTAACCCTAAGCATCTCGCTCAGTCGATGAACATCTCGGCCGGGGTGGAATTTGGTTGACCGAGGTGGCTTATCTGATCCGAAACTGAGAGTTAAGTGTTAGAGTTTGCCAAATCCTATTCTTATTATACCTTTCCTGGTTCAATGCAAGCTTAGGATGCGACTTACCCGGTAATTCCTTTGTTTGTTTATCTAAGATCATAAGTATAGGTAATAAAGGTTTATCCTTTATTGGGGTTTGACTGTGCTTTCATCCCATCTTTGTGAGTTAGCCTGAGACTTACCCGGTAAAGGTTGATTCTATTCCCTTAGATGGTGCGTTAGTTTGAGGATATAGTTCTTTATCTTAATTCCTTGAGACCTACCCCGTAATAGGAGTTACGGTTTAGGATTAGTGAGTAGTGAGACTTACCGGTGATCTATTCCACTTTAGTAACACCTTCCCTATGCAAAAAACCTCAGCTTTTTCCGCTTATCTTTAGATCTTGAGTTGGAACCACAACTAGATGCTCTAATCCCTAAAATTGCATATTTCCTTTATTGACTTCTATATCATCTTTGATTGTTTTGATCACCTTTTGTGGTTAGTATTCACACAAGCATACCGTAATTGGAATTTGTTTCACTAAGTCCTTGTGATCGACCCTAGAATTCCTTGCTTTTTACTACGATTGACCCGTACACTGCGGGTTCGCATCCTTGTTTTAAGCTTACGTCTAGGGTTATAAATTTAAAGCTTGCACACACCGTTTGGAGCGAACAAGTTTTTGGCGCCGTTGCCTACCTCCCCACAGAGCGATCTGTGAAGTACCGGTTGATGAACCGGAACTTCTTAGTGCCACTAGAGTATTGGAGAGAGATTTTTGGTTTTCCTGAGCCGACAGCTGTTGACTTCCCTTCTCGATCTGTAGCTAGGGAGTTTTGGGGACAGATTACTCATGTGGTTGAGCACGCAGACAGATGGCGCCCTGGAGATTCCAAGGAGAAGGTCATCTTCCACTTAGCCTTTAGGTTAGCCCACCGGATCTTCAGTGAGACACTTCTGGCGCGTACTGGGACGCCCCAGAAGGTCCGTCTGGGGGAGCTGTTCAGCCTATACTGCATGGTGACAGGAGGTATCCCGAACTTTGGCTTGATGCTGGCAGAGGATCTGCACAGGATCAAGGCCAAGGCGAAGGGAGACATCTGCTACGGAGGGATTGTCACCCACATCGCCAGCTATCAAGATATGGATCTCAGCGCTTGCACTATGGTGGCGGCTGCCAAGCCGCTTGGGCTACAGGAGATGATCACTCAGCGGATTCTGGTTCCCCGAGGTCTGACTACACCGTACGTAGCTATACCATGGGAGCTGACTGCACCACAGAGGATCAGGTGGTCAGCACAGTTTACTGTTTATGACCCTCATTATTGGCAGACCACCTGGGCCCCACTGATGGAGGATTATAGAGAGGCAGCAGCTGCCCCAACTGAGGAGAAGGCAGATGATGAGGAGACAGCTGATGACAGAGATGGTGGAGTCCCGATGGATACAGGGACAGATACTGCAGGGACTAGTGCACCGGTCATAGATCTGGACGATGACACTGAGGCTGAGCCTGCACCTGCTGCATCACCATTGAGACCTTCAAGGCGTAGAGCACGCCGACACAGAGATCCAGAGGCTCACAGTCGGATCGACGATCTGACGGATCAGGTTATTGATTCATATGCCGCTTTGTCACTGGATATCCGTGAGATGCAGGAGAGGCAGCATTACCAACACATGATGACCCAGATTCAGTTTGAGCACGTCATGGGCTACCCATTCGATCCGTCCCAGTATCCGTATGTGCCACCACCACCACCACCGGATCGTGACTACTGAGAGCTGCAGGATTTTCTTTCTTATTTTTATGCAGTTCAACTTATTATCCGGTGAGTATTTTATTCCTTAGACTTATTTTGACCCACTGGGACAGTGTGTCCTAAGTATGGGGTGTTTATTGATGTAGTTGACTTATGTGATGTATGACTTTATTTGACCGGATATTTATTCATATTTATGCTTCACTTTTGCATCTATGTGTTTATTTGAGACTGCATGCATACTTACAGGTTATTTGATTGAGAAAAATGTCGAAACTGAAAAAGTGAAGCATAAATATGGTAGCCTTAGGAGACCAATATCAACTTCGACCGAGGAAAGATCCAGTTCCCGATGCTGGACCAATGCAGGTCCCAGTCGCTGACCCTCGACCAAGGCAGGTTCCAGTACCTGACGCCCCGGCCGAGGTACTTCCACCTCGGATGCCAGTCCGAGGCGCTCTTTTTGCAGGAATCCCGCAAACCCTAGGACAAAGGATGGACCCTAACCAACAACTGAAGCATCCAGGAGTTAACCTAGGAGATCCAGCGGACCATGACTACGAACTTTGACCGCAAGTTCTATCCATGATTCGTCAATGCCAGTTCGGAGGGCTAGAGAAGGAATCACCACATCAACATCTTCAAAACTATGAGATCTTGATGGAGACCTTGAGACCCTCAAGGATTGAAAATAACAACTACAAGCTAAGACCTTTTTACTTTTCTTTGAAAGATAGAGCTCTTACTTGGTATCAATCTCTTCCTCCAGGAAAAATCAGCACATGGGAGGAGATGACTACGGAATTCTTGACCAAATTCTTTCCCCCCTCAAAGACCGCTGAAATGAGAGGGAAGATCAATGCTTTCATTATGAAGGACAAGGAGAGCTTGTCCAAGTCATGGGAGAGGTTCAAGGACATTCTTTTGGATTGCCCACATCATGGGATTCCAAAGATAGAGTTATTGGAGACATACTTCAAGGGACTGGACGGAAGCACCCAGTTCAACCTCCAACTACTCTCCGCCGGTACCTTTATGGACATGGCGATTGACGAAGCTTGAGACTTCATCGAGAAGCAAGCTTTGCATATGCAGAAGTACACCCATCAAGGAGCTGAAGGTGGAGTTAAAAGAGTTAACTTCCTAGAAACTCAGCCCAACAACAATCAACTCATGTCTTTGAAGAATGACGTGAAGCAATTGAAGGAACTCTTGGTTGCTCAAACCAAGAAGGAAGATCAAGGACAAAGGAATAACAACAATGGATACCGTAACAACAACAACGGTTCCCGGAACAACAACTACAATAACAACAATAGTGGATCCAATAGCAATAATTGGAGGGCGAACAACCAAAATTCTGGTAACAATCATTCTAACTCCAATTCTAACGATTCCTCTAATCCTTTCCTCTCTTCCCCTTCTTCTTCTTCTACTCCATTAAAGAGCCAGGGGCAAGGATCAAGTTCGTCTCAGCCGGAAAAGAAAGACGCAGTGTTGGAGGCTATCTTGATCAAGCTTAGCGCTATGGAGACTTCTATGACTTCATTTTCGAAGGCCCAAAAGGCCTTTGAACAACAACTTGCAAGTAGGGCGAATGAAGCGCCATGAGATCCAGGGAAGCTTCCAGCAAGGACGGAAAGCAACCCTAAGGGCCAGATCATGGCCATAACTACGAGGAGTGGACTGAAAACTGCAGATCCAGTGCCTCGGTCGGTGCCAGTACCGACGAAGATCACCTCGGTCCAGGTGCAGTCGAAGAACACTTCGGCCGAGATGCCAACCGAGGTGGAGCCACAGACAGCGGAGGGGAAAATTGAAGTTTATGTTCCACCTCCTGCATACAAACCACCACTTCCATTCCCCCAGTCAAGGGCCAGAGCACATCTAGACAAGCACTTTGGTAAGTTCCTTGACTTGATGAATAAACTACACATTAACATTCCTTTCCTTGATGCTATTCTAGGAATGCCCGCCTATGGGAAGTTCTTGAAGGAGATCCTATTAAGGAAGAGGAAACTGGAAGACTTTGGTGAAGTAAGGATGACATCTAAATCCTCGGAGCTTATTCAAATTATGAAGGAGAAGATGCCACCTAAATTGAGAGATCCCGGCTCATTTTGCATTCCCATTCAAGTTTGGCATGTCACTTGTGAAGCCCTTTGTGATCTAGGAGCCAACGTGAGCATCATTCCGCTGGAGCTATGTGTGAAGATCGGACTTGGAGAGCCCAAGCCGGTCAAGATTCGATTATACATGGCGGATCGATCCATCACCCATCCCGTGGGAATTTTGGATGACGTTCCGGTCAAGTTAGGTAACTTCTATTTACCAATAGACTTTGTTGTACTTGACATTCCCGCAGATTATCCTGTTCCTATTATTCTCGGGAGGCCATTTCTAGCAACTTCGGGTTGCAACGTGGATTGTAAGAACGCCAAGTTGAAATTCAACATTGGTGGCGATGAGGTGGAGTTCGCATTACTTGCAGCCATGAAGGGAGAGCAGCTGAGCGATGATATCTTCAACATCTATGATGAAGAAGAATCAAGGGAATTGGTGAGCTCTATCCTTATTAACGATCCACTTGAACGAGTTATTAGTTTCAGTTTAATGGAGGAAGGTATAGATGCTTCTTGTGATGCAGATATACGGAGCTTAAAAGCACTGGAAGAAGATCCAGGAGCTAAAACTGAGAAGCTAATCCAGGAGACGAAGATCTCCAGTTTCGGTTCCAGATGCAGTACCTCGACCGAGGCACTTTCTGGACTGAGCGAGGTGACTGAAGAACATCTCGGTCAACGCCTTTGCGCCTCGATCGAGGTCGATGGCGAGACGATTTCAACTGAGACTACGGAGAATAACAAACTTCTTACTCCCTTCTCTGACATTCATCCTCAGTTGGTGGAACATTCTATCCATAAACTTTCTAATAATAAAGGACCTTGGTATGCTGATATTGTGAATTATCTTGTTTGCCAGGAAATACCGCCCGGATTGACGTACTCTCAAAAGAAAAGATTCTTCAAGGAGGTACACCATTACTACTGGGATGAGCCGCTGCTATTCAAGCGCGGACCGGATGGGATGCTTCGAAGATGCATTCCGGAAGATGAAGTTAATAGCGTCATACGGCATTGTCATTCACTTCCTTGTGGAGGACATGCTAGCACCGATAAAACATGCGCTAAGGTATTACGTTCCGGTTTCTTTTGGCCTACATTATTTAAGGATGTGCAATCGTTTGTTGTCTCTTGTGATGCATGCCAAAGAACAGGAAATTTATCAAGGAGGAACGAAATGCCACTTAATAATATTCAAGAGGTAGAAATCTTTGATGTATGGGGGATAGACTTCATGGGACCTTTCCCATCCTCCGGAGGAAACCTCTATATTCTTCTTGCAGTCGATTACGTCTCTAGACGGGTTGAAGCCATCGCTTCTCCCACTAATGATGCCAAGGTTGTTGTGAAGTTCTTAAACAGAACTATCTTTCCACGTTTTGGAACTCCACGCATCATCATCAGCGATGGAGGAACGCATTTCATCAACCGGAAGTTCAAGGCACTTCTATCGAAGTATGGGGTAACCCACAAGGTATCAACCCCTTATCATCCTCAAACTAGTGGACAGGTCAAAATCTCAAATAGAGAAATCAAAGCAATTTTGGAGAAGACCGTTTCTAGGACGAGGAAGGATTGGTCCATGAAATTGGACGACGCTCTTTGGGCCTACATGACCGCATTTAAGACTCCCATAGGTACCACCCCTTATAATTTGGTATACGGGAAGTCTTGCCATTTGCCCGTTGAGTTAGAACACAAAGCATATTGGGCGATCAAATGGTTGAACTTCAACATTAAGGAAGCCGGCGAGAAGCGGCTATTGGATATCAACGAGCTGGAGGAGCTGCGTTTGAACGCTTATGAGAATGCCAAAATCTATAAGGAGAGGACGAAGAAGTGGCATGACAAGCGTATCATCCCTAAGGAGCTTAACGAAGGAGACTTAGTTCTACTCTTCAACTTCCGCCTCCGCCTCTTTCCAGGTAAGTTAAAATCTAGATGGACCGGACCTTATGTTGTGAAACATGTTTTTCCTCATGGTGCAGTTGAGATATGGGGCGAAACGAGCGGAAGCTTCAAGGTCAATGGTCATAGACTTAAGAAATACAAACCGGAAGTTCCGGTTGAGGAGGTTGCACTAATATACCTCGTTTGAGACGCATTATGGTCCAACTAGCGACCTT
This sequence comes from Fagopyrum homotropicum, assembly GCA_033239125.1. NCBI lineage: Eukaryota > Viridiplantae > Streptophyta > Magnoliopsida > Caryophyllales > Polygonaceae > Fagopyrum > Fagopyrum homotropicum. The sequence continues at coordinate 49,489,183 of BSWB01000007.1, read as the reverse complement.
AAACCAAGCGCTTCTTGGGAGGCAACCCAAGGTATTGCTTTCTTTTTCCATTTTTCTAGTCTAGCTTAGATAGTTTTGCTTTTGCTTTGCTTTGTTTTGTTTTTGGCGTTCTAGACAGACAACAGATGACATCTAAGGAAGGAGTACAAACTAGGAGCATAACTGGAAGGACAGAAGTTCGAGAATTTGAGAAGACGAAGTTTGACTGAAGCACATCTCGGTTGCTGTCAGAGCACCTCGACCGAGATGATTCTTGAGCAACCGAGGCGACTAGAGTTTCTGAAGAACCACCTCGGTCCGTACTACCTCGGTCCAGTCGTGCTGTGCCTCGGCCGAGGTGTTCTTCAGTGTTGTCAGACCGACCGAGGTGACCTGACAGATAGAGTTTTGAAAATGAGTTCTGACCGACGTCTTGCCATTAGGTATAGATCCTCCCCTTCCCCTTCCTCCTCTTCTTCCAGACCCTATCGACCGGTGATCCACGAGCGACACCGAGTCGATTACGACCGTATAGCAGCCCGTCCAGTGATAGCACCTCGCTTCCTGGACGTGTCAGCCTTTGACTGTCTCCATGTGGATGGAGACCTTATACGTATGATATCGACGGTAGGATTGGATCAGTTTATTGAGATCCGCGCACCTGCCTATCTGGAGCCCACCCTAGAGTTTATTAGCTCCTTCACCTACCTCCCCACAAAGCGTTCTGTGAAGTACCGGTTGATGAACCGGAACTTCTTAGTTCCTTTAGAGTATTGGAGGGACATTTTCGGTTTCCCAGCCCCGACCGCTGTTGAATTCCCTTCCCGGACTGTAGCTAGGGAGTTTTGGGGACAGATTGCTCACGTGGTTGAGCACGCAGACAGGTGGCGCCCTGGAGACTCCAGGGAGAAGGTTATTTTTCACTTAGCTTTTAGGTTAGCTCACCGTATCTTCAGTGAGACGCTTCTGGCGCGTACTGAGACGCCCCAGAAGGTCCGACAGGGGGAGCTTTTTAGCCTATACTGCATGGTGACTAGAGGGATCCCCGACTTTGGCTTGATGTTGGCAGAGGACCTGCACAAGATCAAGGCCAAGGCGAAGGGGGACATCTGCTGTGGAGGGATTGTGACCCACATCGCCAGCTATCAGGATATGGATCTCAGCGCTTGCACTATGGTCGCGGCTGCCAAGCCGCTTGGGCTACAGGAGATGATCACTCGGCGGATTCTGGTTCCCCGAGGACTGACTACGCCATATGTGGCGATGCCATGGGAGCTGACTACACCACAGGGGATCAGGTGGTCAACCCAGTTTACAATTTATGACCCTCATTACTGGCAGACCGCTTGGGCCCCACTGATGGAGGATTATAGAGAGGCAGCAGCTGCACCAGTTGAGGAGGAGGAGGTAGATGAGGAGGAGACTGCTGATGACAGAGATGATGGAGTTCCGATGGATACAGGGAGGGATACTGCCGGGACGAGTGCGCCAGTTATTGATCTTGATGATGATGATACTGAGCCTGCACCAGCTGCATCACCAGTGAGACCTGCTAGGCGTAGGGCACGCCGACATAGAGATTTAGAGGCTCACCGTCGGATCGATGATCTGACGGATCAGATGATTGATTCTTATGCCGCTCTATCACTGGATATCCGCGAGATGTAGGAGCGACAACATTACCAGCACATGATGGCCCAGATCCAGTTTGAGCACATCATGGGCTACCCGTTCGACCCGTCTCAGTATCCATATGTGCCACCACCACCACCACCGGATCGTGACTACTGAGAGCTGCAGGATTTTCTTTCTTATTTTTATGCAGTTCAGCTTTATGTCCGGTGAGTATTTTATTTCCTTGGACTTATTTCGACCTACTGGGACAGTGTGTCCCAAGTATGGGGTATTTATGTATTATTTGACTCATGGATGTATGACTTGACCTTCTATGATATTTATGCTTCATTTTGCTTCTATATGTTTATCTGAGATTGCATGCATACATACAGGTTATTTGATTGAAAAAAACGTCGAAACTGAAAGAAAAACTTGTTTTAAAAAAAAATTTTTTTGACCTCGACCGGGGGAGTTCTGGCCAAACGAGGTGTTTCACCTCGGTTGACCTAAGAACACCTTGACCGAGGTGGGTTAACTGAGATTTTCGAAAACGGTTTTTGTGCTTCTTATCTGCATATGATCTCAGTGAAGATTTTGCTTACTCACTGGTTTTGAAATCTTTATGTGTTTGAAAGGTTTTATAATATGTTTAAGTTGCTAAATGCTTTATTTGAAATTATTGGCATGTTTAATACTTTGTTTTTGTCTAAATTATGTTGAATTTGAAGGTTGACACCACGTTATGAGTTCTCTCACTTTCTTCCTGGAAAGACCAAGGCAATTCATTCTTCTCTCTTCTTCCTCTTGATCATGCTTAGCCCCTCATATACATTTTGCCTCCCTTTACCTATCCGGGAATTTGGAAGCAAGCAAAGTGGTGAAAGCAAGTGAAGTAAAGTTTGAGAAGTTGGCTGGAAGTGAAAGTGTTAGAGAGTAATAATAGGTTTGGGGAAGTCAATCATGATGATGAGTAACTTGGCACCATTCACATAGCCGGGTGTTTGTGTCTTGCCAAAGTCGGATTGAGCGATATTCCTAACGGGTCATGGTATGTGCATCAAGGGTTTGATGCATCTCAAGAAATTGATGATTGCTGATTTCCTAGACTTCGGTTATTGTGCACCTCTGTCCATGCATCCCAAAAAGTAAAGTAAAAAGAGAAAGTGTGAAATAAGCAAAGCTTATCGGTGGAAGATGTTGAAAGTCAAAGTGAAAATGAAGTATATCCTTTTCCCGGATTCTAGCACCACATTACCTTACATACATCCCTACCCTACACGTTTCTTGACCTATCTTTTGGGAAGCCCTTGAGACCTCGAGCTTGTTGATTGACTTAGTGGTTTAAACTGGATTATACATGATTAATTTCGATAATTATGACTTATTATGCATTCTATGATTTTATGCAAAGATGAACAACTTTCTTATATTTATAAAATGTTTTGATCATGTTTTGATTTTAAATTCCATGAAGTATTCTCTTAGAGTGATCTATGATTGTAGCACACCATAAAAATGTTTTGAAAGACTTTTTCATTGATTTTCTTGACTCATAATCTATTCTATCTTGCCTTTTATATGCGGAACTTGCTTGGGGACAAGCAAGGGCTAAGTATGGGGTATTTTGATAGCATGAATTATAGTCTATATTTTGGGGTTTGTTTGGACGTTTTATCTTCAATAATCTGCATGTTTGTATGTATAATATGTGATTATATTACCATTTCATCTAGCTTTGCGGGAATCGAGGTCTACACCTAGTTTTGTTATAATCGTAGGTAAAATGGCACGTTTTGCATCAAAAAGGAGCAAAAAGAGTATGGAGTCATTGGAGCTACATTTAGGAACATAAGGAACCATCCAGGAAGAATAGCCATGGATTAAAGATTCACTTTGGACCAGATTTGAGAGATTTCGCATTCAGTTGTGACTCACCTCGGTTGACCACAAATTCACCTCGACCGAGGTGATTCAGAGAAGTCGACTCGACCGAGGCGAATACCTGGGATGCGGCGAGAATATTTTATTCTTGGCTGAGATCTTTTATCTTTGGAAAGAGATCTTATATTTTTGGGCTTGGCTCCTGGAAGGAAGAAGATATGCTAGATCATATATTTTACCTATTTTTATGGGAAGAGATCTTTCTAAGATATCTTATCTTTGGAGAGTAATTTTCCTATAAAAAGGGTCGGATTTCCCACAAATCCGACACGCTACATACATCCTGCATACATCCGCTATCACCTCGCTTACACCTAATACACCGCAGCAGCCATACTCTAGTTGGGAGATTTGAAGAACCTTTTTGAAGGTTAAAGAAGGAAGATTATAGCTTTTATAGCTTTTGAAGGATTTTTGTAAGATTATCTTAGATTCCCTTCCTTGTTGCTTGTCTTGTTGGATTTCTATCCAAGGAACGTTTTTGTGTTTGATAATTGATTCAGTTATTGAAACCTTTCTCTTAAGGTTTTCTTGTTCAATTATTCTCTTTCTTCCCATATACTTGATTTATACTTTCATGATGATGAGTGGCTAATCTCTTTGTGTGATTCTAGGGTGATTGGCTGAAGGTTGTGGGAAAAACAATGATAGAATAATCTTAATCACAGTAGGACCCTGAAAGTTCGAGTCTTTAACCTTAACCCTAAGCATCTCGCTCAGTCGATGAACATCTCGGCCGGGGTGGAATTTGGCTGACCGAGGTGACTTATCTGATCCAAAACTGAGAGTTAAGTGTTAGAGTTTGCCAAATCCTATTCTTATTATACCTTTCCTGGTTCAATGCAAGCCTAGGATGAGACTTACCCGGTAATTCCTTTGTTTGTTTATCTAAGATCATAAGTGTAGGTAATAAAGGTTTATCCTTTATTGGGGTTTGAGTGTGCTTTCATCCCATCTTTGTGAGTTAGCCTGAGACTTACCCGGTAAAGGTTGATTCTATTCCCTTAGATGGTGTGTTAGTTTGAGGTTATAGTTCTTTATCTTAATTCCTTGAGACTTACCCGGTAATAGGAGTTACGGTCTAGGATTAGTGAGTAGTGAGACTTACCCGGTAATCTATTCCACTTTAGTAACACCTTCCCCACGCAAAAACCTCAGCTTTGTCCGCTTATCTTTAGATCTTGAGTTGGAACCACAACTAGATGCTTTAATCCCTAGAATTGCATATTTTCTTTATTGACTTTTATCATCTTTGATTGTTTTAATTACTTGTGGTTAGTAATTGCTAAAGCTTACCGTAATTGGACTTTGTTTCACTAAGTCCCTGTGATCGACCCTTGGAATTCCTTACTTTTTACTACGATTGACCCGTACACTGCGGGTTCGCATCCTTGTTTTAAGCTTACATCTAGGGTTATAAATTTAAAGCTTGCACACACCGTTTGGAGCGAACAGTGAAGCTGGAGGAGGACTAACAACATGAAATGAAAGCTTCTCACAAAGATGAAGCGGGAATGGGCGAGCCAAGCACTATCAGAATAACACAGCCAGATGCATGTACAACAGGAACATGAACTCCTGGGGAATTGAATGACGGGAATTCGAGAAGAACCTCCCATCAACAGAAACCGTCATGAAAGCACACCACCACGACCGCAATCCAGACACGACTCTATACATACACCGAAATTTGTAGGAGAGCTTGAAAACAAGAACATGCCAATATCCACCTCAACGAAAGTCACGATACTTATTCATACGAAAATTTTCGCTCAAATTAGTTCATAACTTCAAAGATTAGTTCATAAAGGAAAAACGTCCCTGTTTTCAAGTTAATTGGATAAAAATTTTATTCCAATCAAATTCCATAGACAAAATATTCAAGAATTTGTGATTCTTGGTCAAAGAAACAGATTCCATAGATAATGTGACTGTAGTCGTTGTTCATAAGCCAAGACATATTTGTGTAAAGCTTCATACTTTATTTAAAAGCTCAAACAACTTTTCTCAACAAAGAAATTGAAAATTATCCTAATACCCAGTGGCGGCCGCAGGATTTCTAGAGGGGGGGGGGGCAAAAATAATTTATCGAGAAAAATATCTATATGAACAAAATAGCGATAAAAACAAAGTCAAACGGAGGAGGCTCTTTCTTTATTGGAAAATTCCGGTTGGTACCCATGTGGTATGGGGTATTCCGAAATTTGCCCAACAGTTTTTTCAAGTTCGAATTTTGCCCTTCAGTTTTGAAAATTTCCGGATTTTGCCCATTACAGTCAATTTTACTAACCTTGGTTAAATATCTTAGTTAAGGTAATAAGGGGAATAAAATTTTGCGTGCTTTGACTGCCTTCTTATTCTTTGATCGAACTCTTTGAGCTTGCTTGCATGAAGATAGGTTCTCCTCTTCCATCGAAGACTTGAAGCTAGGTTTGGAGCTCGTTTGCGCCTTCAATCCAGGTTTGAAACCTAATCTCCCAATTTCGGAACCCTAATCCCTAATGCCAGCTTTGCTATCTTATATTCTCCCACTGTAAAACTCATTACAACTTTATGAATGGCAGCAAAGCTGGATGGAAGAGGAGAACGGCTTCAAGTCTTCGATTGAAGGCGCAAACGAGCTCCAAACTAGCTTCAAGTCTTCGATGGAAGAGGAGAATGTATCTTCATGCGAGCAAGCTCAGGGAGTTCGATCGGAGAAGAAGGCAGTCAAGACAGCGAAAATTTCCCCCATTATTTTTTAAACCTTAACTAAGATATTTAACCAAGGTTAATAAAATTGACTACATTGGGCAAAATCCGAAAATTTTTAAAACTGAAGGACAAAATTCGAACTTGAAAAAATTGTTAGGTTAATTACGAAATATCTCTTACCACAGGGGTACCAACCGGAATTTTCCTTCTTTATTTTTTAAATAATGCTACTCTTTTTTGTTTAGCACTAATAGTGATTGTTAGATATACATTATTAAAATTCTAAAAAAAGGAAATACATTACCCTATAATATAATAGGCATTAATACAAATATACAATGATTTATATCAATAATGTTTCAAGGAAGGTAAATATCGTACGATCAAATCATCTTCATGTTTATAATCAAAGTTTACTGTATAAATTAATTGAATAATCAAATTACTTAAACTATGTATAACAAATATTAAGCATTTTATGAAAGGATAAGAGATTGAATGAATGATGATGTGGCATGGAATAACGATGTATTATTTTATTTATTTTTTATGTTTTACAAAGAGTGTCGTGAAATTATTGATTTCAAAATGGTAAACAATTTTTTTTTCACCCTTGGAGGGTGGGCAGCTGCCCCACCATGCCCCACCCAAGGGCCGCCTCTGCTAATACCCTAGTGTGGTACTCAATATATTTATATCCTACATAATACCCATGTCTGATACAAAAATATATTAATACTCAACATGTTAATACTCAAGGTATCCTAATACCCAAGTGTGGTACACAATATGTCAATATCCAACCTTAATATCCAATATTATGTTAATATCTAAAGTTTATACTACTCAAGTTTGATACTCAATATGTTAATACCCAACGGAATAACATAATACCCAATATTTTAATACTCAAGCTTCATATCTAATGTGTTACCCAAGTTTACGTCCCGATTTTAATTACAAAAGTATATCTTTTTGTAACACCCTGAATCCGTGGGACTCGGGATGCTACAGACGGAGACCTCACAATGGGTCCCGACCCTTAGCTTGACAACAATTTCACCGGATCTTGCAACAAGGTACAAATAAAGGCCAATACAAAATACATTTTGATGCAATGATAAGAAACCCGAAAGACAACAACAACATACTTCAGCCGAAAACACAACTCCAAAGACTATAAGCCATACATGCGGCCTACAAAAAAACATACAAACTCCAAACACAACTCCAAACAAAAACCCTTCCTAACATTGTACGGATCCCGGCTGTCCACTCTTCCGGATCTCTCGGCCGCATTCCTAACCTGCAGGGCAATCTACAACAATCGGTATAAAACCGTTAGCTATATTCAAAGCATTAGAATCAAGGTGATGGCACACACACACGCACACAAATAAACATAAACACACAACATGCTCGAAAACACACAAGTTCGGTTCATTATCTTTTTATTATTATTAAGTCATATCCCATTACTAATTCAACTTAGGTTTGTGACACGAGAATCAACGCATGATCTCGCCTCGGTTCCTACTCACCGTCAAGGAATGACACTGATGCATCTGGCCGTCTACTTGCCTAGGCTAGTTACCGAGAACCCCCTAGCTCTCCGCAAGAGCTAAGCAGTGTTGTCACCGCCCGATATCATACACTTGGGCCAATATCAAAATATAAATTCTTCCTATGTCCGGTTTCATTGTTATAACATAAAAAATAAATACACACCAAACATAACAATAACCACACACCACCAAACACACATAGATGCTAATACAAGGAATACGAGCTAAGTAAGTCTGGAGACTTACCTCATCTCCACACTCAACTCACAACACTATCGCTTCCCTTGGAAAGAAGCCCACAACCTGCTCACAAGAGGATATATGTCAACAACCCACTCACACAAGAAGTCTTAGACTTCTATACAAATGATCTACGCAAGACCATTTGACTATCAATTCTAGGACCACATCCTAGAATTCCTAGAGTCACCTCTCACTCAACGCATGAGGAGATCTACCAACAGCCCACTCTCTCAAACACATGCTAGAACTCATAACAGCATATACCTTACAAGATCATAAACCACAACCTAAGGAAAGACAATCTAGCCTAGTAGGTCCAACAAGCTCAACCAACTCGCCTAAGGTCCAAAGCCACTACTTGGCATTCACTCTAAGTTATGCTAGATCCAACCTAGCATGATACTACTAAACATAACTAAATCGAGATAAGATCATAAGCTCGGGGGAGAGGGTACTCACGTAACGTCAAAAGACGGATGTTAAACTTGGACTCGTTAGGCCTTTATCGGGGCGCTTCCGGACCTAAAACCAAATTAAACAAGTTTAGCTCATACGCTAAATTTGACCGAAATAAATAAAATATATAGGTTTACGGAAAACTCGTTTTCCAAAAGCCAACGTTAAAATACCGTGAATAACCCTTCCAGGCACAATATGAAAATCTGAAGCTTGGTCATCAAACCGTAATTAATACTTTGAGCCACAACCCGATTTTAATCCAACAAAGACATAAAATACCTTGTATATAAAAATATAAGAATATCCCGTATCTAAAACCCAAGGTTAAACCGTAGTTACATATTCCGGGCAAACTACACAAATTTATAACATGATCAAAACCGCCAATCAACTTTTCCGGGCAAGATAAGCAACTCAATAAATGTGGCCCATTTCCATAAAATAAAACTTGACCCGTAAACCACAATTTTAAAATCTGACAATATATGTTTCGGGCAACTTATACAACATCATAACTCAAGGAAAGACTCGTTTTCTAAGCCAAGGACAAACAACACCGCTCAAACGTTTTCCTGGGCAAAAATACAATATCCAGAATTATGGGTCATGTCCGAAAGTTATTTCAACAGGGGTTATATTGCAATGATCCAAAATTGTGGGTTAAAACCTGTAATTAATCCAACATAGCATATTTGACATTCCAAACACATGGGCCAGATATTGTAAATGCAACTGGGTTTTAAACTGTAACTATACCAATTAATAGAGGGCCCGAAATAATTAGAAGAGCAGGATTTCAAACCCCACAAATGAAAACAGTCCGGTGAAGGGAAGCGGCAGTGCAGGCGGCGGTTGGGCAAGGGCACGCTCCGGCAGCGAGGCACTGGTGTTGCTGCGGCGAGGCTCCTCCCGCTAGCTTGGACGGAAGCAAATCTCCTGGTGGTAGGCGAGGCAAGTGAGACAGAGGCTCCGATGGCGATGGCGGCAAGGCAGTAGGGCTCACGCAATGGTGGTTTTGGTGCCACTAGTGGCCATGATTGCAGCGAAGACAAAGGAAGAGCCCGACAGACTCGGCGGCGACACTCAGTGTAGCCCACCGGTAGCAGACGGTTCGACCTCTTGGAAACTCGTGTTGGCGGTGGGCGAAGAAGACCGACGTGAGGGGGCCGTCATGGTAGCCAGTTCACCGATGTGAGAGGAAGTGAGGGAAGGAGGAGGGCGGCGGTGAGCGGAGGAGACAAGGAGGGCGGCCCGACCTCAAGCACGATTAGTAGCATATAGGAGGGAATAAATTTGGATTTTTCATTCATTCATGTTGGTGGTTTAGACTTTCACTAGCTTAAATCTATCTTGTTAAAGCGTTGTATTCTTTCATGCATGAATAAATGTTTGCTAGATCAATCACCCAAGTTGAGACTTACAAGATAATATAACGATGATTATGAATTGGTTAGATCCTTATCATGCTAAAGTAGAATTGGTTGGGCCAAAATGATGATTGAGTCTACTAGTGATGATTAATAAAGGTTATGATCTTACTAGATAATGTATGCAAACAACAACACCATGTGATGGTTATTGTTCGTGTAAGTTTTACCGAAGTGCAACGACCTCCCCCATAAGGATATGAGATCGGATATAGTATAATCAGGTATAGAGTTCACATTGATTATGTCTAATTTGGATAACACTAATAGTTAATTATTGTAAGTAAAAGCAAAGTAGTAAAACAGGCAATGGTGGCAAAGAAAGCAATTATGGCTGTATAGTAATGAGAGGAAGGTGATCTAAGGAAACAAGAATTCCCACTATAAGGAGTTAACATATTGATGCATATATGTATTTCATGAACATTGAATAATGATAATGCAAATAACCATAAAAAATACCCTTAGGCATAAACAAACCAAGTCATGCTTCCCAACTCACGTAGCTCTCAATCCAGCGGTTCGATGAGTATAGAAAAACCCATTAAAAACTTTAAAATCCGGAAAAGACCAAGAAAAACATGTGATTGTGGCCCTTTAGTTAAAAAGTTTCAAAGATTGAAACTTTCTACGATGATTAGAAATCCTCGAAGCTTTGATAAACTAGTACTCTTAAAACCAAGTTATTTTCAATAAATCCAATAAAATAAATTTCGTTTTTTTCCCTTCACTTGTTTTATCTAAACCATTAAAGAAACCACTTATTTTGAAGGTTTTCAAAAGGTGGGAATAATGTGTTTCGAAAAGAAATGATATCAAGACCTTAATTTATAAAGATATATGCAAATAATATATTAAAGCATTACAAAGATCATCCAATCCTTAGATCAGAGATGAAGTTTAGTCAAGCACGATGAAATATAAAGCAAAAACCAAATATTAAATCAAGAAGGACAGAACCTTACAAGAGTTTAATTCCTATACGGCAAACATTTAAAGCAAAACTAACGATATATGACGGTTAGAACAAGGAGGGAATAAAAGACTATTGAAATCAGGAGGAATCAGTGTATCTAACCTATCACGCTAGGAAATAGCACAAAAAGCTTTACATTTATAAACTCGAACTAAATCCTAAACTACCTAGCGAAACCCGCAGTGTACGGGTCATTTTGTAGAAAGGAAAGTATTCCGAGGTCGAACACAAGGACTGAGGTAAAATCAAGTCATTCAATGATCAAAGATAGTGTAAATCTAAACTAAGATGAGGTGAGAAATAAAGGAAAAGCAAAACACAATGTTTTTGGATGGTTTCGGTGATCAAACAAGGATCACAAATATGTCAACACAAATAAGAAACTCAAAACACAAACACAAGATGAGAGATAAGAGGTAAGAAAGTGGATTCTAGAGATTAGGAATTCCGATTATGGCATTGGACTCATGTTTCTAAAAGTCAAAGGAAGGTTGTGGTTGTTCGGAGTTGGGTGTTTCTCAAATGGGAGCAATTACCGGGTAAGTCTCATGCTCCGCTAGTCCGTCCCTAGGTCTCATCACCGGGTAAGTCTCAAAGAGCCTAAGGGATGGAATTCTACACAAACCGGTTATTACCTAAGAGTCAAACCCCTCCTTACCGGGTAAGTCTCGGAAAAGGCAAGTCTTAAGCAACGATCCTAGCACACTCAATCCAATAACGGCTTGCGAGGCTCACTACTACCTAGAGTTCATCATCTTAGGTATCTAAGAGGGGAAATCACCGGGTAGGTCTCATTCCTCAATTAGGTTGTTAACATTAGGTCTACCTAAGTTAGGTTAAGCTCAACAAACACTAGGGTTTCAACACATCTACATCCAAACATCCAGATTCAATCAATTCAAGAACAACAGAACAAAATACGGGTGGATCATGCAGACCACGGCCGTGGAAGCATGAAGAACAGGCCGTGGTTTTACTCCGAGTTGGGATTTCGAACACAAATCGATCCTAAGCTAACATGGAAGTCATACAATCATAATCCAAGACATAAATGTCACTCTTTCACCCTAGAATCACATCTATTCAGCCAACAACATACATTTCAAGATCAAACTTCACAAATAAAGCATGCTTGCAAGTCATGGTTAAATGATGAAGAACAATCCAAAGAAAAGACATTAGAAGCATAGAATAGCGGTTACCAAATCTTACAAGGCTCCAAGAGCTAATCCAAGTTGTCAACAATGGACTCCTCTCTCAAAACCACTCTAATCTCACTCTATAACAAGAATCTACACTAATCTCTTCCAAGAACACCCACAATGGGTGCTTGGAAGAGAGGCAACAAATGGAGAAGTGTTTTGGGGAAGAAGATAGGTCAAAAAGGAGGAAGAGAGATCCCAATTACAGCCTGCAAAATTCTTTAAATACCCACTAGGAGCAAGAGTCATCAAAGAGATCGTGGGACACGTGTCAGCGTGGTCCTGGCAGATTCCACGGGCACATCCACGGCCGTGGTCTGGTCCCTGACCGTGGTTTGCTCCAGAGGCTTCTCTTGAACCATTGGACCATGAGTTGGTGCAAGGCATGCACCAACTAGGTCCTATGTGGTTTCCTTTGCTCCTAGCTTGCTCCTTAACGAGTCCGGAAGTGTGTCATCTCGAGGAATGATCCTCGAATGTATCGATTAAGCTCGTAAATCTCCCAAAATACCTACAAAGCATGCAAAAGTCCGTGTAGACGTCTATCTCGACAAAATACGTGAATTGAATGCAAACGTCATGAACTAGTGCTAAACCATGCATGAATGAGTGAGAAAACTATCTAAATGATTACCTAAACCTAAGTCATAAATTGTGTTATCATAACCCTAAGGTTGGGGTATGCTTATATAAAGGAAAAATTGGAGTCTAAGGTTTACACAAAATGTATACTTTCCAAAGATAAAATCGGAGATTTGGAAACTTCTCGCCATGACGTCAAAATGGCCAACCAAACGGTAGGTATACTGCCATCCTACAACCGTATTGTAACACCCCAAGTTCTAGGAACTCGAAGCGTTACGGGCTAGGACCTCGCAATGGGTCCCAACCCTCAGAGTAGCAACGACAACATCGGATCTTACAACAAGGCACAAATAAATAAAAAGCAAAACTGTTACAAAAAGAACAACAAAGGAAGAATGTCAAAAACTCGCAACCGAGTACAAATCAAAGGAAAGAACAACAACTGAAATATAAACCCGATCCCGTCCTATAATGTACGGGAACCCCGGCCGACCACACCATCCGGATCACTCAACAATACCTATATTCTGCAAGGTATCTACAACATCGGTATAAACCGTTAGCTAGCATTCTAGATATCAGAAAGAAAGTAAAGGCACAGACACATAAGGTAATATAAACATATAGCATGCTCGCATACAACCGGTTATTATCTTTCATTAAGTTAATCCCTTTACTAATTCAACTTATGTTGTCACACGAGAATCACTATGATCTCGCCTCTATCCCCTTTTACCAACAGGAATAGAGCGGATGCATCCCTCTCTCACCTGTTGGACTGGTTGGAAGAGCACCTCCCAGTTTCCCCATTTTGAACTGGACAAGCGGTCACCGCCCGATTATAATACACTTGGGTAAATTAAGGTATAAAAGGTCAATCCTATACGGATTATCCGTTATAACGATAAATAACAACACAAGCAAGTCAACACAATCAAACCAATATACGGAATGCAGCTAAGTAAGTCCAAGGGACTTACCTAACTCAAAGGCAACACAAGGGTCAACGAACAAATCAGTTTTCCGAAGGAAAGAAGGATGGAAAGCATGATCAACAAGGCAACTCGAATCAGAATGGAACGATTGCTAGAAGTCTATAACTTCTAGTCTCCATGATCTCTAAGAGATCTCCACAAGGTAGGGTCACAAACCCTAGTCTTACAAATCACCAAGGGTCAACATCATCCAACACAACTCAAGGAAAGAACAAGGAAACAAGGAAAGGAAGCACCTCACCAAAGACGGGAGCAACTATAGGAAAACCTCACGGGAGGCCAGACAGCACCGCAGGGGCGGCACTGGGCAGAACCGCGGGGGCGGAAAGGAGGAGGTGCGGGGGCGGTCGCTTGACAAAAGCGACTGTCGTAACTCTTTGACAACAAACACGTAACAAGGTAACGAAAGCTCGATTCTTCGATCCACACACGTCAAAACTCAACAAAGGTAGCCTCATAACATCAACGTATCAACAACGAAAAGGCCAATAACAATTAAGGCTCAAACTTGATTCTTGTGAAGAGGAAGAAGAAGAACGAAAAGAGAAACATAAATAGAAGGGAGAAACATGCAGCAGGCTCAACCTTAGAAGAATCAAAGGGATGAAGACTTACACGTTCTGAAAAAGATCACAAGGGAAAGGTTACAGCTTTGCTCGAGGTTGAAGAAACGTAAGCAAGAAATGGGAAAAGGAAGAGAAAGCGGGAATTTGTAGGAATCGGTTAGAAAAGATAGAAGGAAGGACGTCTCTAGGGTTATAAGATCAAAGGAAAGTCGGACAATAAGATAGAAGATCGATCTTCTATCTATGGAAATAAATAAGACGGAATAAAAATTAGATCGGGCGTGATCTGTAGTCAACCGCAGGGGTGGCCTTCTTCACCGCGGGGTTGGTGAAGGAAAAACAAACTGGGGCATTACATCAAATCCCACAAAAAGAAGTTTTGTCTCGAAACTTGCAACAAACGACAAGATCATACAACCACCAGGGTGAAGTAGAAACACTGAACTCAACTCATAAAACTCATAATCCCTTGCGGGGCATATAACTTACAACGTCACACAAGCGTAAACACAACTCAACAAAGGAAACTAAAACTCCAATATCTACGCTATAGGTACATCTAATTCAATATAAAACTCTGGATAGTTCCTCTCGATACTATCCTTTGTCTCCCAAGTCACCTCATCAGCTCCTTGTATTGAACATTGAATCTTCATCATCGGTATGTCCTTCGACCGAAAGCGTCTCATACTACGCTCTAAGACAGCTACCGGGTGCTCTACGAACGTATGGTTTGGCTCGACCACTAGATCCTCATGACTAACGATGTGTCTCGGTTCTGGTACGTACTCCCGTAACTGAGACACATGGAAGACCGGGTGAACAACCTCAAGTATAGGTGGCAAAGCAAGTATGTATGTTGCCTCTCCAACTCGCTCAAGAATCTCGAAAGGTCCGACATATCTGGGACTCAGCTTCTCAGCTTCCCCTTGATGCCGAAACGTCTAACACCTCGTGTCGGAGATACTCTCAGCCATACCTGAGCTCCAACTCTGAACTCCAAAGGTCTGCGCCTCTTATCTGCATAAGACTTTTAGTGACTCTGTGCTGCTAATATTCACTCTCGGATCATCGCTACTCGAGCCATATCATCCTGTATCTGCTCTGGTTCTACTCCGCTAGCACTACTCGGCTCATCCCAACACAGCGGGGTACGACATCTCTGTCTGTATAAAACCTCGTAAGGAGCCATCTTGATCGATGTGTGCCAACTAAGGGAAGGTGATCTGGCCACACATGTCCCCAGTCTAACACGCAGGCTCTCAACATATCCTCTAGAGTCTAGATGGTCCCCTCCGACTGACCATAGGTTTGAGGATGATAAGCAGTCGTGAACTGCAAACTCGTACCTAGGGTGGCATGTACTTGCTGTCAAAACCTCGAAGCGAACCGTCCGTCTCTATCAAAGACTATAGTCCTAGGTACTCCATGAAGTCGCACTATTTTTCTAGTGAACTCCTTTGCCAATCGAGTTACCGACCACGTCTCCTTGATAGGAATGAAACGTGGGGACTTTGTTAGTCTATCTACAACAATCCATATAGCATCAAAACCTCGACTTGGTCTCAGACCGGTGAAAAAATCCACCGAGATGTCCTCCCACTACCATTGGGGAATGGGAAGTGGGTGTAGCTTGCCTCCTGGTTAATGATGCTCGATCTTGACCTGCTAACATGTCGCACACTGAGCTACATATCTCGTCACATCTGACTTCAGACCTCCCCACCCGAAGGAGCGTCTGATATCTTAATACATCTTACTTGCACCGGAATGCACTAAGTAAGGTGTAGAGTGAGCCTCCTATAAGATCCGTTGTCTCAGCTCTCGATCTGAGGGCACACATACGCGCTCCTTGCGTCTCAAAACTCCATCAGCACCGACTGCAAACTGAGGGGCCTCTCCTTGAGACATCCTGTCTCGGCTTTGTGTCAAAGTTGGGCAACTCTCCTGCTTTTGTCGGATTTCTACCAACATATCAGGTAACACCTCTAAGGTGGACAAATGGTTGTCGGAATCCAGGAAGGGGATATCCATCTCTAGCCATGCCAAGTCTCGTTGTAATTGAGGCTAAGCTGTCAGCCGAGCGATCGCCATCTCCCGGGGAGTCTTCCTATTGAGGGCATTAGCTACCACATTCGCCTTTCCCGGGTGGTATAAAATCTCAAGATCAAAGTCCTTGATCAACTCCAACCATCTCCTCTGGCGGTTATTTAACTCACGTTGGGTGAATATGTACTTCACACTCTTATGGTTTGTGAATATCTGACACGTGGCTCCGTACAGATAATGCCTCTAGATCTTCAAAGCGTGAACAACAGAAACTAACTCAAGATCGTGGCTAAGGTAGTTCTCCTCATACATCTTCAGTTGTTTCGACGCGTATGATATAACCTTACCCCTCTACATCAGAACACATCTCAAGCCGAGCTTGGATTCGTCGCTATAAACCATAAAGTCCTTAATGCCCTGTGGCTGAGCTAAGATAGGAGCGGAGGTCAACCTCCTCTTCAGCTCCTAAAAGCTTTGTAGGCACGGCTCGGACCACACAAATCTTGTAGACTTCCTCAGCAGGGAAGTGAGTGGTCGGGCGATAATTGAAAATCTCTTCACGAAACGACGGTAGTAGCCCGCCAATCCTAGGAAGTTGCTTACCTCCTTAACGTTCCTAGGAGGCGGCCAAGATGCTACAGACTCGATCTTCGCCGGATCTACCTTGATCCCTTCGGCGGAAACGATATGACCAAGGAATGCCACCTCAGACATCCAAAATTCACAGTTAAAGAGGTTGGTGTAAAGCTCTCTATCCTGTACGACTTGGAGTACGATCCTTAAGTGTCCCGCATGCTCCTCTCTGTTGCGAGAGTATACCAAAATATCATCGATGAAGACCACCACGAACTGGTCTATTAAATCGATGAAGATGTTGTTCATCAACTCCATGAACATTGTAGGCGCATTCGTGAGCTCGAAAGGCATCACTACAAACTCGTAGTCACCGTATCTAGTTAAGTCCTTTGCCTCTTCTCAGTACCTCTTGTTTGAGAAGCTCGCCTCTGACCCGGTCAGTCTCTCTCGTACGCAGATGCTCTATCCTGATAGTCGTCAAGGAGTCACAACGGAAACCAACAAGATAAGAGTGTGTAGACTCTCTCAACCTCCAAGAGAAAAGATAAACATGCTGATCCTCGGGTGGTGAAGATGGACCTAGCAAAGACAATTCCTCTAGATGCTTGCTGACAATCTCAGCAATAGGGAGATCCTCAAATCCAACCTCGAGGAAATCCTAAAGTCGATCCCTCCTCATATTTGTAGGGTAATAGCGATCTCTGATCACCATCTTCATCTGCTCATAACTAGTGACCTTACTACGCATGGTCCTCCA
The DNA here is from genome assembly GCA_033239125.1 of Fagopyrum homotropicum. Lineage (NCBI taxonomy): Eukaryota > Viridiplantae > Streptophyta > Magnoliopsida > Caryophyllales > Polygonaceae > Fagopyrum > Fagopyrum homotropicum. The sequence goes on along the minus strand of BSWB01000007.1, from coordinate 49,471,552 downwards.
CCAATGATGAGCCTGGTCTTCCAGCAACATCTGTGTTATATCGACTCGATGACCCTTTGGGCAACGGTTCGCCTCCATAGCAGAGTCCAACTGGCCTAGCCACATCTCTACCTCAAATCTGGTCTTGCCTCCAAAAGAAGGAACTCTCAGTTGGTTGAAAGACTTCAACCAATAGTCGGGTCTCGGCTCTCTCGCCTCTTCTACAACACTAGCAACCTCAGTAGCTCTAGCAGGTGCAACAACTACTAGTGTCACTCTCTGCAAAACCTCAGCTGATCTCGTGGGTATTGGTGGTGCGGGTGCATGTCCTCCGGTCTTGATAGCCTCCTCGACTCTCTAGATGTAGTCATGGTATACAGATGCTCCGATGGACACTCGACCGGGCTCGGTCGACTTTGCTCTCTGCGCTCCAGATCTAGCAGCAGTCCCGTTCCTAGCTTTGGGAACAACACTCTCAACAACCTCTTCGGCGAACGCCTCAGTGATAGGCGGATCAACAACTGGGTCTTGGCCCCGACCTCTAGCTAGTGGAAGTCTTCTTGTACGTCCTCGTCCACGGACGGCATGTGGAAGAGGTGGTCGACCCCTTCCTCGCCGGCTACAGCAGATGTAGATCTAGTACGCACCATCTACGATAGGGATATATAGATATATAAGGTCACGCTAACAACTAATGTAGAAATCTTGAAAACGCACATAAAGGTCATCATAAAAGAAAACTATCTGTTGAGATCCGCGGAGATAGTGGTGGTCGCCCATAAATCTATCCCAGAACGATAATTTTAAAACAAAAACCCCTTTTTGAAAACGTAGACCCCTTGCGGATTCTATTCATTTATCTATTCGAAATTTAGAGGATTACGAGTGTCATTGTTGTCAACCGAGAGCTCTGATACTATATTGTAACACCCCAAGTTCTGGGAACTCAAAGCGTTACGGACTAGGACCTCGCAATGGGTCCTAACCCTCATAGTAGCAACGACAACATCGGATCTTAAAACGAGGCACAAATAAATGAAAACCAAAACCGTTATAAAAACTGAAGAACAACAAAGGGAAAGCATCAAACACTCGTAGCCGAGTTCAAAACAAAGGAAAGAAAAACAACTGAAATATAAACCCAATCCCGTCCTATAATGTACGGGAACCCCGACTGACCACACCATCCGGATCACTCAGAAGTACCTATATCTTGCAAGGCATCTACAACATCGGTATAAACCGTTAGCTAGCATTCTAGATATCGGAAAGATAGTAAAGGCACAAACACACATAAGGTAATATAAACATATAACATGCTCGCATACACCCGGTTATTATCTTTCATTAAGGTAATCCTTTTACTAATTCAACTTTTGTTGTCACACGAGAATCACTATGATCTCGTCTCTGTCCCCTTTCACCAACAGGAGTAGAGTGGATGCATCCCTCTGTCACCTGCTGGATTGGTTGCAAGAGCACCTCCCAGTTTCCCCATTTTGAATTGGACAAGCGGTCACCGCCCGGTTATAATACACTTGGGCCAATTAAGGTATAAAAGGTCAATCCTATTCTGGTTATCCGTTATAACGATAAATAACAACAGAAGCAAGTCAATACAATCAAACCAATATACGGAAGGCATCTAAGTAAGTCCAAGGGACTTACCTCACACAAAGGCAACACAAGGGTCAACAAACAACTCAGATTCCCGAAGGAAAGAATGACGGAAAGCCTTATCAACAAGGCAACTCGAATCTAAACGGAACGATTACTAGAAGTCTATAACTTCTAGTCTCCATGATCTCTAAGAGATCTCCACAAGCTTGGGTCACAAACCCTAGTCTTACAAATCACCAAAGGTCAACAACATCCAACACAACTCAAGGAAAGAACGAGGAAACAAGGAAAGGAAGCAGCTCACCAAAGACGGGAGCAACTGCAGGAAAACCGCAAGGGCGACACTGGGCAGAACCATGGGGGCGGGAAGGAAGAGGCGCGGGGGCGGTCGCTTGACAAAAGTGGTTGTCGTAACTCTTTTGAGAGCAAACACACAGTAGGGGATCCAAAGCTCGATTCTTCGATCCACAAAGGTCAAAACTCAACCAAGGGAGCCTGAGAACATCAACGTATCAACAACGGAAATGCCAACAAGAATCAAGGCTCAAACTTGATTCTTGTGAAGAGGAAGAAGAAAGAGAAAGAGAAACAGAAGGGAGAAACATGTAGTAAACTCATAAATGTGTAGAAGAATCAAAGGGATGAAGACTTACACGTTCTGCAGAAGATCACAAGGAAAAGGCTGCAACTTTGCTCGAGGTTGAAGAAACGTAAGCAAGAAACGGGAAAAGGAAGAGAAAGTGGGACTTTATAGGAAACAGTTAGAAAAGATATAAAGAATGATGTCTCTAGGGTTAGAAGATCAAAGGAAATTCGGCCCATAAAATAGAAGATCGGATATTCTATCTATGGAAAGAAATAAGTCGGAATAAAAATCAGATCGGGCGCGATCTATAGTAAGCAGCAAGGGCGGCCCTATTCACCGCAAGGCAGTGAAGACAAAAAAAATTGGGGCATTACATATATGACCACCGTTTTGTGGGCGTTTCACTCCTCTATTTAAGGCTATTTGGGTTGGGCCTTGACATGGGCTCTACCATTGAAGTATGTTTCCAAGCAGCCAACCATACGGAATTGTAACGGGCATCCTACGGTCGCACACTGACCGTTCGATAGGCATTTTGCGTGTATGTTGCTTCTAATCACTAATTTTTCACTTCAAAGCTAATCTTGCGGACTTCTTGTTGCAGTTCCTCGGTCATATGGATCTTCTCTTCAAGTCTGACCTCAAGGAGGGTGGAATCTTGGCACTTTTGATATCTTAAATGTCTGAAACACATAAAAGTCATGGTAGATATCAAAATACAAAAATTGGATGATTTCCATACAAATAGGCATATATATATATATATATATATATATAAATATATATATATATATATATATATATATATATATGGGATGGAAAAGTGGATATGATATGCATGAAACAAGGCGTAAAAAGTGTTACATTTGACACTCATTACGTACTTTGTTTAGTATGATCATGAATGTAACTTAAGTTTAATCAATTACGTTGTGGCTTGACCATAACATAACTTGATTGTCATAAATTTATCCTTTGAGCTCCATAAGAGGATAATGATGCATGGAGAAACTCACATACCTACATGTAATGTTGATTGAATATTACTTCTTAAGGCATGCTACTTGGTTATGGTTTTGGAAGATTAGCATTAAACCTAGATTTTTATTTTATATTTTTTTATACTTGCTTGTTATTTGCTTTTGGTTAATCAACTCACCCCTAGTCATTGATTCATTGATCACCCTTTTTTTCTTTCTTGTAAACACTTGAACTTTCTTTGTACTCGATTCAACCAAACTATACAAAATCCTTGTAGAATTCGACCTTGATGCTATAAATCATGTGCTACATTGACAATGGTCGTGCACTTGCAATTTTATGTGTCTATCAACCTCAAATCACAAAGTCAATATGATCAACCACATTTGAAAATATGAAATAAGTTGAGCAAAGACATGATAAAAACAACTTTGTTTAGGGACCGGTATGAAAATAATTGTGTCTTCTTTAATATGTTGTGGAATGTATTAGGCTTAAGTGGAGTGTATCATTATGTTGGTGAAAAATGGGTTTGTTAATGTTGGATTAGATATACACATTAAATAGATAGACCTTCGGCCTTGGTCCAATTATGGTGGAAAACATGTAAGATACGAGTCGCTAATGGAAGAGAATATTATTAACGTGAATCACGGTCCCTCAACTCACCTTTCAAATAACACTACCTTCAAGCATCTATATAAAGCTCTAGGATTCCAAATTGAAAAGCACATACAAAACACAAAAGAGAATATTTATGTTGGTCATAATTACATGTACTTTAACGGGATAGTTATAGTTAAATTATGTTAAGCTAATTATGTACAAGCCTAATGCTTATATAATTACTCTTGGTACATACTTTGTTAATAGACTTGGTTATATCCGGGTTTAAATCGGATTTTTATAAAATATTTAGTCCGCTTATCTAGATTCGGGTCAGGCCGAGTTCCGGCTGACGAGCTAATGGTTTTCCAGACGAACCTGCGGTACCCATTTTTCTTTTTGTTTTTAAAAAAAAAATTGATATGATTTAAACAAAAAATTGTAGTTGACATGTTTATGTAAAATATATTAAATTTATCATAATTATATTAATTGATTTATATTTATATTTAATATTTATAATATATATAATATATATTTTTAATCCGGACCGGGCTTTTCGGCTCTGTCGGACCTATAGTAGTGTCCGGATCCGGCCCGTTAGGCTTGGTCGGCCGGGCTTTTCGGATCAGTCGTGCTTCTTCCTTTTTTCATACTCACCCATTTTTCAAGGCGGGCTGCCCGGATATAATCAAGCCTATTTATTAATAAAGTGATATTGTAACGGAAAGATGGAAGTGTGGATTATGTGTGTACGAACATTATGGAAAACAATGATGATGGCTTGGTAGCATTAAGAGAATTGCTTTTTGAGACTTAGTAGTCCTGTGAATTAGGTCATCTGATTCCAATCTCGATTCCGGTAGGCAAAATAATGGAGTCAAAGAATTTACCAAGAGGTTATCGAAGGACTTGTTTTTAGCATATTAATGCAAAAATCAAACCTAATATCCACGATAAAATTGTCAACATGACGTTGATGCAATTATATGTGATTGTAACACGAATAAATGATGATTACTTAACATGATGCCTTAATACTAACTAGTTGTAGCATGTGTTTTTGAGTTATTATTATAAATTGTATTTTGATATTAGAGTATACAAAACCCACTTTATTTTTGTCCTTTTATTTTGTGTCTATTGATAAGTTAAGGTGAGTAACAAGTGACACCTTTAATTAAAACCTAATCTAAGTTACACATGCTCACTCTTCATCTCACATATAATGTTTTAAGATGTTCTAATTTTACGATCAAGTTTTTAATGTCATTAAATTATGGCATTTGATCATAAGCAACATGTATGTCATTTTATGAGATACGTATGCTCTCTTTTTCCAATATTTCGATGTAAGCAGTATTTGTGCAATTTAATGAGAGTTTGTTTTTTATGAAAACAATTTAATGAGAGTTAGTGACGAGTGAAGCGGATCTCCAAGAGATTATTACCTAGGGGGCGAGCATTTTCGGATATCCGATCCAATCCGACAAACTTTAATAAGTCCAATCCGAAAGCACCTGGATATCCGACAGTTTTATTCGGACGGATATCCGATCCGTACGATCCGCATATCCGATCTGATCCGATCCGGACATTTATTCTTAAACTAGTCGGATATATCCGATCCGTCTTTTTCCTCTTAACCCCAATCCGTTTCCGATCCGATGATCCGAAAAATATGCCCAGATCGGATCGGACTCGCATCACCAATTTCCGGATATCTTCGGATTCGGATTTTTCCGGATCGATTCGTCGAATTGGATAGTTTTGCTCAACCGTACATATTACCCACGTTAAAGGAAGCATTAGCATCTTTAATCTCTTGTTCTGTTTCAATTAAGGAAGTGCATGATATTAATTAGTTTATTTGGACCTACAATTTCCCATTTAATGTTTGCCGGTGATTGTCCGGTGTTTGCAAATACAAGTTGTAGGAGTGTTTGAAATTAACTCATATTCATAAAGCATATTAATGAGCATCTAGACAAAAAAAAATAATATATTTGAACTAATAAAATATATAAACAAAATAGTCCAAAAACATAATTAACAAATAAATTAAATAATTCAAAAAGTGCATGCATTAATACTAAAAAGCATTTGAACAATAAAATAAAATATTTAAACTAATAGCGTAAAAACTTGAACTAATAGAGCGATAACAAAATTATGTGAATTTGAAATATCATTTTTAAGTAGTGATAATGCATAAGATATATGATATTGTGGTATACACAGCAACAGCACGAACTAACAAATAACATGAAAGGTAGGGTTACTATAGACAAAACTTGAATATTAAAAATTGGTGTTTAAAATATAAAAAATTCAAAGGAAACTAACATTAGATGGTCTACTTACAAAGTAGAATTTCGATAGGCAAAAAATTCCGATCGTGATGAATTGTGAATTTTGTAATATACAAAAGTGTTAAACACTTGTTCTTTCTATGTACATACATAGTAACACCAACCGACAATCCAAAAATTTCATCCATTTTACAAAACTACGACATTGACAATGAGAGCATTACAGAGGTCCTTTCTGACCTTAAAGGACAATAACATCTTCTGAATTGGGATACCTTTCCGTCATTTGGTGGAACATTTGGACGGTGAGGAATTAGTTCATCTTCAATAAAACTACGATTCCGCAGAAACTCAAAATAATAGCTCTTAATCAGATCGTTGAATGGGAGCAAGCAAACAAAAAAATCTGATCAATAACCAAACAAATATTAAAAAGCAAAGAAGGAAAACTAAAAAACATAAAATGGAAACGACCAAATAACGGATTTCTTAAGCTTAACTTTGACACGTTAAAAAGTTCAACAGATGAATTCTCTTTTGGATACATTATTAGAAATCAATGCGCCATTCTTATTGCTATAGGAAACGGTAGATATTACGTTGAATCTGTGCTAGAATCAGAAGTGTTTGCTCTTCGGGAGGGCCTCCAAAAGGCGAAGGGGCTAGGAGGTTTATCAATCGAGATCGAAGTAGATAACTTAATGCTTATTAATGCGATCAATCGAATATGAAAACCTCCATGGGAGTTGGACATGATCATCAGTGATAATACTAATATGATTTTGGGATTTTCTAACTCCTTAGCACAACATATTTACAGGAAAATTAATACGGTTGTGGACAAGATTGTCATGCATGACCACAATCTCTCGTTAGACGTCAATGTTATTCCTAAAGATGTTCAAGACCTCATCCGCAAGGATGCTTTAAGTCGATCGGTTTCTAGAAATTAATCCACTTAATTCTCTTACCTACGTATAAAACAAATAGTAGAACTACTTATACAAATTATAAAACAATCAATAAGTATTTGAAATTAATGAGTTGCTCTCTTTTTTTATTATGTAGACTACATATACTCTTAAACTTTATTATGTAGACTAAATATGTATTTTTTATTTTCAACTATTACAAGAAAAAATGTTATTTTAATGGGCTTTATTATTATAGGAAAAAAAAGGGATATTAGCTAATCTTCTCATTAGTAGTTAAAAAGGGGGAAAAACTAAAGTTGGGTCAAAGAATTGGGTGATCAGAATTGGATAATTAACTAGAATTGAGTAACTTTATAGAATAATTGGAATTGAATTGAAGGATTGAAATTGGGTAAGCGAATTGCGTAATAAAAGTTGGGTAGTTAAAGTTGAGTAATTGAATTTGTGTAACTGAAATTGGGTAACTGAAGTTGAGTAAATGAATTTGGGTATACGAAATTGGATATGTAAATCCCGTTAGCTATATTCCGGTAACTGAAATTCGGTAAGTAAAATCAGGTAAGTAAAATTGGGTAACACACTAGGTATGAGGCTTGCGCATTAACATATAGAATATCACGCTAGGTATTAACATAATGAGTATCATACTTGGATATTAACATATTGTGTATTACGGTTGAATATTAACATATTGGGTATCACACTTGGGTATTAAGATACATAGATCTTAAATGAACCCATATATTTCCTTTAATCATTTCTCTGATTCCACACCTGAAGTGCGGAACTAGTGTTCAATTAATTCCACACTTGGAGTGCGAAAGAGAAATTTAATATAATTGATTACACTTAGAGTGCGAAAGTGAACTTGTGTTTAATTAGTTCTACACTTGGAGTCTAAATTATGCACTTTTTTTTTACTTACCCATCTTGTTAGGATTATTGTTTTACTTACCCAATTTCATATACCAAAATTCATTTACTCAACTCATATCCAAATACAAAGTTGGGTATGTGACTGAAGTTGGGCATTTGAAGTTGGATACATGAAGTTGGGGATGTGATTATTTTTCCTTCTTCTTGGAATTATTAAAAAAAATATCATCTAACACAAATCATTATTTTTGTTTTTTCCTTTTTCTTAGAACACTCACTAACAAAAGTGCATACTTTGTATACATTATAAAAAAATGCATACTTACCAAAATCATCCATAAATATTAAATTAGAAGTACAATAAAACTATCTTATATGAAAAATTAATATAATATATATCTATATATTTATTTTATTTACTAAACAGCCCGTGAACTTATCTTGACACAATTTCTTGAATCCACATCAACAAGTATACACGTGTCGACTTTTTGCTAAGTCGCGTCACAATATTATTTAGTTTAATTGATTAGATAAAGTCTTAATAATAATCATTTATATCCGATATCCTAACGAACTTTAATTTTCTTTTTTCCTTTAAACATACAAAACCATATTATTTTTTTATCTAAAATTATATGATAAAATTCATTAATATTAACTTTAATTTGATTATTATTCTAACAAATTTTATTTCTTTTATTATTGAAGGCTACAATATCTATTTAATAAACCTATCATATTATTGATAAATTTTATAATAAAGTCCATCAAAAAAATCTTTGAAAATAGGCAAAGTTGAAGGATATTGATTTTTAAAAACATAATATCTTAATTTACTAAAGTTATGGGTGTAAACAACATGTACTCGCATCCTATTTACCTATTTAATATTTTGTATGAACTACACATATCAACTATATATTAACTTTTGTAAGATTTTACTAAATTGAGAGATTACCTATTTAATAACGTCACATAGCAAGCAATAAACAACCACTGTCACCGCACGACCTTTTTTTTTTTTAAGAGTTTACGAGTATTTTGTCGGTAATTATCTATATATTAGGTTGTGTTTGGATGACTATTAATATTTGATAATATGTTTTAAGAAAAGTGATGTTTCAAGGCCTAGAATTAACATGGTATACACAAATATCATGGGTGATGTTCAGGTAAGACACATTATTCCGGTAGGGCCGTGCGGCTGAACGTAGAGCCGACACGTGTCCCGATTTTTTATTTTTTTTTATTTTTTTTATTTATTTTTTTCCAGAAACGAGTGAAAGTAATCGTTCAAAACTTATTAAGGAATAGTTCATAACTTATAAAAGGATAGTTCATGAATTATAATAGAATAGTTCATAGTGCAAAATTTATAAAGGATTGAAAGTAATAGTTCAAAACTTATTAAGAAATAGTTCATAACTTATAAAAAGATAGTTCATGAATTATAATAGAATAGTTCATAGTGTAAAATTTATAAAGGAGTGAAAGTAATAGTTCAAAACTTATTAAGGGATAGTTCATAACTTATAAAAGGATAGTTCATGAATTATAATAGAATAGTTCAAAGTGCAAAATTTATAAAGGATAGTGCATAACTTATAAAATGATAGTTTATGAATTACAATTGAATAGTTCATAATATATAAACAATTAATTTATAAATAATTTGATATAACATATTAAAAAGTAATAGTTCATAAATTATATGGGAATAATTCAAAGTTTATAAGAGAATAGTGCATAAATTATAACATGGTAGTTCAAAAACAATTTCATTCGTTTCCGAAAAAAAAATTTTATTTTTGGAACACGTGTCGGCTCTACGTTCAGCGGCACGGCCGTACCGCATTAAATGAACCGTACTTGAACAAAAGTAAACTGTGATATTTATATTATAATTTACTCTAATACTAAATAACATAACTTCAAATACACAATTATAAAAGATTGCATAAAAATGTGTTCCGTTAGTTCCAACTAATGACCAAAAATTTGAACTAAGATGATATAATATGAATTTTAAATTGGTTGAACAAATGTTAGAACATTGTGTTCCATTAACACAATGTTAGGCTGCGTTGAGATGACTGTTAATGTTCTAATTTTTTTTTAAGATAAGTGGTATTTTTATCTATATATTAAAGTAGCCCGTGAACTTACACTTGACACAATTTCGTGCAATCACCTCATCAAACTTACAAATGTCGTATATTCTTTAAGACACGTCACATTATTACATATTTTAATTGACTATTTAAAGTCTTAACAATTCATTCTCATTCTTATCCCATATCCTAACAAACTTTAATTTCGTACTTTTTCTTTAAACATACAAAACAAAACAAAAATTTCCTGAAGTTATATAATCAAGTCAAAAAATAAATACTTTAATTTGATTCTTTTTCTAACAATTTTTATTTCTTCTATTATTGTAAGATACAAACACGATATTTGTTTTTAGGGATACTGATGTAACGATCGGAATATTTATTTCGAAACCCGATCAGAAATCGATGACTTCAGATCTCTATCCAAGTCCGAGACTCAATTCTACCTTTAACTTCCCTTGGAGTCAAAGAGGAAACGGATAGAAGCAGTCAACGCACCCGCGGCCCGCGGTCGCGGTGGATCTTACCCGCGGCCGCGGTAAACTTCCTAATCCTAGTCTATTTTTTGTAACCATTGGGATTCAATTTCCTTTTTCGAATGTATTCAGACCTCTTTAGAATTTATACCTCCAACCTACTTTTCTTTTGCCCTTTCAAAACCGTAAGTGTAGACTTCTTGTCACGTACGTCTTTCTCCTGTCTTCTCATTCCTTCTTTCCTTCTTCTTCTTCTTCTCCTTTCTTCATCTTTGTCTTGCGATACCAGTCACGACGTCATGTCTTCAACTTCATCGAGAAGCAGCAGTAGATTGGAGGTAGTCATTGAGTTCCTTTGTCATGTAGAATCATCAAGTAACGTTCTTTCTTAAAGAACGTTGGAGGAAATGTAAGATTCGATCTAGTCTCTACCCTTTACTCCCTACACGTAATTATGATGCCTCCAATCCGCCCTAACCCTTCACCACTATGGCAAGTAATAGCAACGCAACATTGAAGGACTTGTGGTGTCGTTCTACACATCGACGAAAGTCATGACAACCGTTCTGGACTTCTCCCGCGGCCGCGCCTTCCCAAACCGCGGTCGCGCCTTCACCTTTATACCGCGGTCGCGGCTATTTGTCACCGCGGTCGCGTTGGCCGTAACCTCGCCACCATGGTCGCGCCTTCCTTGACCTGCGGTCGCGTTATTCCTCCAAAATGTACCAAGTTTGGTACATTGTTTCCTTTCTCTTTGTTAAAGGTTGTTAGTAGTTAGTATCATGTTAGGTTGGAACCTAGTAGAAATAGAGTGAATCCCAACTAGTGGGTTGGATGTATGAATCTTGAGGAACGAATGCTTTAGGTTGTTTTGAGGATGTTGAGGATAACCGTTAAGTATAGGAAAGCTGCCTTAGTGCAGTTTTCGGATCTTGTTATAATGATAGATTGTGGACGGGCATGGTTGAAGTTAAGTATTGGTATAGACTTATGATAAGTCTTGGTGGACCTAGATGTTAGAGACTTTTAGATGATGGTAGATTATTGACCCACGTGTCCTTGTTATCAGGCGGTGGAGTTATTCTTGTGAGAACTGAGAGTGTGGATTAGTTGAGATTACCTTGATACATGTAAGTCCCTTGGGCTTACTTAGTTGATTTATGTGTATTAGCATGATCTATGACAGTTGTGTTTGTATTGAATATTTAATAATAATAACCTGAGTAGGAGCTCAGGCACGAGTGTTTGAGTTGAGGAACATTGACCAGCCCGTCGCACCTATGACTACATGTACTATTTGGATTAAGGATTTACCTATTAGAGTTTTGTTTGATACGGGTGCTATGTATTCCTTTATTTCCGATGCATGCATAGATAGGTTGTCCTTAGTGATAGATAAGGGAGTACCTTTTTGTGGGTTTGCGATACAATGGTAAGGTTAGAGGTTCCAAAGAGATCCATGATTGTCCCATTCGTTTGGGAATTCGAGATTGGCTAGTAGATTTCTTAGTCATGCGCTTAGTCCATGAGGATGTCATCTTAAGGATAGATTGAATGGCTTGACACGGAGCAGTGTTATACATTGGTAGGAGATCGTGACTGTCACTACCGAGGAGGGCCATGTAGAGATATTCCGAGTTTGGGATCTCAGGAAGTCTAGTGCGGTCATCAGCGCAATGAGAGCAGCTAGATCGATTGGATAGGGTTGTGAGACCTTCTGGTGTTACGTCATGAAGAAACATAAGGGTCTAGCGTTAGAGGAGATTCCGGTGATGTGAGAGTTCACCGAGGTGTTTAGTGATGATCAACCAAGTTTACCTCCGTAGAGGAGTTTTCAGCTTTGAGCTAGAGCTTGGTACGAGACCGATCTCGAAGGCTCCCTAACGCATGGAACCTATTGAGCTGCTAGAGTTGCAGAAGTAGTTGGAGGAATTGACTTCATACATCCTAGAGTTTCTCCGTGGGGCGCACCTGTACTATTTGCGAGGAAGAAGGATTGGTCGATGAGGTTGTGTATCGACTACAAGGAGCTGAACAAGGTAACTATCAAGAACAAGTACCCTTTTCCCCGTATAGATGACTTGCTTGACTAGATACATGGAGCCACAATGTTCTCTAGGATCGATTTGAAGTCGGAATATCACCAGCTGAGGGTGAGAGAGCAGGACATACCTAAGACGGCATTTCAGACTCGGTATGACCACTACGAAATTGTAGTGATACCATTTGGGCTCACGAATGCACCCGCATTGTTCATGGAGTTGATGAATGGGATCTTCATTGAATTTTTAGATTAGTTTGTAGTGGTGTTTATCAACGACATCCTAGTGTACTCTAGGAGTCGAGAGGAGCACGCAAGACACTCGAGGACAATGTTACGAGTTCTACAAGATAAGGAGTTTTATGCCAAGCTATCCAAGTGTGAGTTTTAGATTTCTGAGGTGGCTTTTTTGGTCATGTGGTTACAACTGAAGGGATCAAGGTTGATCCGGCAAAGGTCGAGTCGGTATCTTCTTGGCAACTTCTTAGGGCTGTCGGGCTATTATCGCCGGTTTGTGTAAGGTTTTTCGTTGATAGCCCGACCACTTACTTGCCTATTGAGGAAGACCACCCGATTCATTTGGTTTGAGCTGTGTCTGTAGAGTTTTGAGAAGCTGAAGAGGAGATTGACTTTTGCTCCGATATTAGCACAACCATAGGTTATTAAAGACTTTGTGGTATATAGTGACACATCCAAGATGTGTCTTGATGTAGAGAGTTAAGGTCATTGCATACGCGTCTCGACAACTGAAGACATATGAGGAGAATTACCCGACTCATGACCTAGAGTTAACTGCAGTGGTTTATGCCTTTAAGATCTAGCGTCGCAATCTTTATGGAGCGATGTGTCAGGTCTTTACAAACCATAAGATTCTGAAGTACATATTCACTCAATGGGAGTTGAATAACACCAAAGGAGATGGTTGGAGTTGATCAAGGACTTTGATCTTGAGATCCTATATCAGCCGGGGAAGTCGAGTGTAGTCGCCGATGCTCTTTGTCAAAAGACGCCCTGGGAGAAGGCGATAGCTCGTTTGACAGTGCAACCTCAACTACAGAGGGATTTAGCCTGAGTGGATGTTGAGATCCAGTTTCCGGATTCGAGCAGTCACTTGTCCGTTTTGGATTTACTACTTGACCTGTTGTGAGAGATCCGACAAGAGCAAGAGAGTTGTCCGACTTTGACCAGGATTTGAGACAAAATGTCTCAAGGTAAGGCACCACATTTTGTTATAGGTGCCGATGGAGTGATGACACGCCAAAAACGTATATATGTCCCGTCTGACAGTGAGTTGAGACAAAGGTTACTAGACGAGGCTCACGCTACCCCATATACTCAGTACAACCAAGAGCTAACAAGATGAATAAGGACGTGAGACGTTCCTTTTGGTGGGGTGGTCTGAAGCCCAATGTAGCTAGGTATGTAGCTTAGTGTGCGATCTACCAATAGGTCAAGATCGAGCATCGCAGAACCGGAGGAGAGCTCCACCCACTACCATTGTCGTAGTGAAAGTGGGAGGACATCTCCATGGACTTTGTTATATGGTTACGACCTAGCAGGAGTTTTGACGCTATATGGGTGGTAGTAGACCGATTGACGAAGAGCACACGTTTCATTCCTATCAAGGAGACGTGTCCAGTGAGTCGTTTAGCTGATGAGTTCACTAGACAGAATGTGAGACTCCATGGAGTGCTGATGACCATCGTTTCAGATAGAGATGGACGGTTTACCTCGAGATTTTGGTAGCAAGTGCATACGAAATTGGGGACGAGTCTCCACTTTACTACAACATATCATCCTCAAATTGACGGTCCGTCTGAGAGGACCATCTAGACTTTAGAGGCTATGTTACAGGCTTGTGTGTTAGATTAGAGACAGATGTGGCCAAATCATTTTCCCTTAGTGGAGTTTTCATATAATAATAGCTAACATGCGTCTATTAGGATGACTCCTTATGAGGCGTTGTACGGGCTGAGGTTCCGTATACCATTATGCTGGGATGAGCCTAAGAGAGGAGGTGGAGCAGCCCTAGAGCAGATACAAGATGACATCGCTCGAGTAGCTTTAATTCTAGAGCGTATGTTAGCAACACATAGTCGGCAAAAATCATACGTCGACAAGAGGCGCCGACCTCTAGAGTTTAGAGTGGGTGCCCATGTTTGCTTTAGAGTTTCACTGATGTGAGGCGTCCGGCATTTCGGCATTAAGGGGAAGTTGAGTCCCTAATATGTTTGACCTTTTGAGATTTTATAGCGGGTCGGAGATATTGCATACCGGTTACCACTTCCACCAGCACTAGAGGGTGTCCACCCAGTCTTTCATTTGTCTCAGTTGAGAGAGTATATACCGGATCCGAGGCATGTCATCAATTATGAGGATCTGATAGTGGAGCCCCATTTGATAGTGGAGCCCCATCAAACCATCCTAGAGTGGATTACTAGACACTTACGGTCTAAGGACAACCGATATTGCGGATTCGGTGGTCAAGACGGGGAGCCGATGAGTCTACATGGGAGACGGAGGATAGCATTAGGAATAATTATCCAGAGGTTTATGCAGATTTAGTTGCAACCTTAGGACCGACGGGTTAGTTCTCGGACATGTATTTGTGTGATATTATTTGACTACTTGTTGCTTTCATGCTTGGGTGTTTACGTAGTTAGTTGTTTCATGTTTGGTATGTTAGATTATGTATATTGATTTGGTTAGAGTTGGTAAGACTAACGTCTTCAAGGATAGTGGTCGATATACCTCGATTTTTAACTCGAGACAACCTTAGATTAATTTAAGTTTCGGGACGAAACTTATTTTTTGGGGATCTGATGTAACAATTGAAAATTTTCATTCTGAAGATCCGACCACGAAGGAGTGGAAGCACACCAACTAGGCCATAAAGCAGCCGCCGCGGGCTTCCGACGCGGTCGCGCATGCTTCCCGCGTCCGTGCTTGTTTTCCACCGCGGTTGCGCCAAACCCCTAGATCTCGCACATATCTTTCTTAACAATTTTGATTCTTTCCTTACCTGCTTATACAAGATCTCCTCTTCACATATGCAACCAGCCTGCCTTCTCCTTTCAACGTAAACCCTAGTCGCTCTTCTCCTCTCTTCAATCACACTCTCCCCCTCCTCTTCCAATGTGAACCTAGTCTCCCTTCTTCCAAGTATAACTAGGGAGAGCCTCTTCCCCTTTCTTCATCTTCGACCAAGCAGCAAGGAGCACTCCTCGTTGTCGAGAGCGAGTCGACACCTTCATCGTCTGCAAGATGTTAGGGTAAGACATCATCTTCCCTATCATTATGCACACGGTCTTCATGCTTCTATAACCAAACGACCTCTCTTCAATCCCATCTCCTCAGGCATAAGGGTATAAGCAGACGCTTCGTCTCTCCTTGTAGTCGAGTACGCAACAACTACAATCCTTGGGGCAACCTTCCTCGTTACTTGTGTCATTTGCACGAAGACAACAACACATCACCCCCGTTTCCTCATCCCGTAGTCGTGCACTTTCCTTTCCACGGTCGCACAGGTCTTCTCATTCCGTGGTCGCGCACACTCCTTTTCACGATCGCGCAATCCTTTTTCGCAGTCGCACCTACTTTTCCCCGCAACCGCATAATTCCTCAAAAGGTTGCAAAGTGACGAGCATCCAATTTCGAAGTCAAGTCTAGGTATAAAGGAGTACTCCTTTTTGGCTGAATTTTTTATATATGATAGTTGGGTTATGGTAGTAGACCATATCAAAATTGGAGAGGAATCTAGCGAGTGGTTAAGAAGTTATGTTCTTTCCAAGTTGAGTCCTTAAGCTGTATTTATGGGCTATGCTGAAATATTCTAAGTGTAGGAAATAATGAGTGTGATGTAGTTTTTAGATCCAATTATGAATTATGATTGAGTTAGACTTTTTTGATGGACATGAAATTTTGATAGGTTATAGTCTATATATTATAGTTCACCGTGACGATTTTGGAGATTTTGTGTGAATCTTGAGGATTAATATTCTTTGGGAGTTGACATCATATGTTTGGATATTAGGAAATATTTATGTACCTTCATTGAACCTTTAGAGTTCCGGATTACAAGGCTAAAATCATCTTTTTATAGAAAAGGGTCAATTTAGTATGTTTTTCAAACAGTTGTTGTTAACCTAGAAGTCGGAAACTTCTAGTAGTTAGATATGTTATTGACCCAAGTTTCCTTTATAACTAGGCAGTTGAGAGCATCCTCATACATGATTAAGTATTATCGTTAACGGGACTTTGATCCGATTCAGGTAAGTCCCGATCCGATTCAGGTAAGTACTTTGAGCTTACTTAATTAGCTTTCTGAATATTTGTGTGGACTATAATAGTGTGTGTGATTTGTATGTCTCCTAGTTATAACTTGAATAGGATGACGTTGTTATTTAATTAAGACCCAAGTGCATCCATGTAGAACGGGTCGTGACATCACTGCCCAGCTTTGACATGAGTTTGGGAGGTTCTTCGCAACCAGTCCATACATGGTATACGGGGAGATGCATCGAACCAATCTTGTTGGTATACGGGGACGAAAGCGAGAATCGGGAGACTCTTGCGCCACAAGAATAAGTTGAATTAGAAGTGAAACACTTAATAATAAGATAATAAATGGACTTCTTTGCAAGCATGTTGTGTGTTTAATTTTAGTATCGATATGTGTGGGTGCTATTTTAGTTCATCTGATATTTAGTCTGCTAGCTAATGGTTTTATCCATTGTTGTTAGATGTATTGCAGGATATGGTGACTATAGAGTGATCCGGACGGAAGTGGTCAACCGGGTTCCCCATTAAATTGGATTATATTTTAATTTCATTGTGACTACAACTTCTTTTACGTCTATATTTTATATATGTCCGACTGTTATGAAATCAAAATATACAAACTTTAATTCTAATTTTTTTATAATAAAATAAATTGTTTATATTAGATTAACCCGTACAAGGTACAATAATTAAACTAGTATATATACATATATAGAAGTAGAAGACATTCACGCCATATGTTATCTCTAATGAACTTCGCGCAACGTGTCATTTTCTCGTGCATTTTCATTTTATAGTTATACTAATTAACAAATAAATAAAAAAAAGTCGTTGATATAGACAATAAAGATATTGTTTTTATTTTTATTCTTATCACAATCTTCAACATATTTTTAAGATATTCTTATCAAATATTTTTTGGATTTTTTTTCACTTTAATTTATAAGATGATTAAATATTTTCTTAATCTAACTATAACATGTACATATATAGTTCCTATCTTAATTAGAAACTAATCACTAAATTAATAATATATGAATAATTATAATATAAATGTTACATCTCCTCTGTTTTTTAGAGATAATATTTAAAACTATTTAAGATAATCTTTTAATTGAATTTTTTTTTATCGTTTACTAAACTTATAGCTAATTTAATAATAAAGAGTTTAGTTCCTCTTTGGGTTAATTAATTAAAATCATTATGGTACATCAACTTTTTTAATAAATTGAATAAACTATTTATCCATTAGAATTTAAAATTATACCCATGCGTTGACACAAAAACTACACTAGTACTTGTATTAAAGCAAAAACTCTTATTACCATGTGTCATTTTCTTATTAACTTCGTATCACATGTCATTTACTCACCCATCATCATTTTATAATTGTACTAATTAATTAATATGCATAAATCATTAATAAAGGCAACACATGTATTATTTCTATTTATAATCTTACACAATCTTCTACTTATTTAAGCTATCATTATCAAATATTTTTGAAAAGTATTTTCACCTCTATTCACAACATCATTAGATTATATCATATTCTAACTTTAACATATAGATATATAAAATATATTTTAATTAGTAAGTACTCACGAAGTTAATGATAAAGTATTACAATAAAACTGTTACATCTTCTTTGTTAAGCATCATACTTAAAAGTATCTAATCTTTTGATTGAAATTTTTATAATCTCTTTTGATAAGTTTTACATTTCAAATTTCAAATTATTTTTATTTTCTCTATTTATTTTACTTTACAATCTTCATTAATAATTAGCAATAGTAACTTAATTCTACATTATATGAGAGATGAAAAATTAGGATATATAATATTTACTAAATTAAAATATTATTTATTTTTGTATCTAAAATATTCACTTGTTAAGTTTTAAAATTACGAGTATTAATTAGCATTGAAAGTAAACTATAATAGGTGAATATTATTGAGAATATTGACCTATTATATTTAAAAATTAGACCCGTATCTTGACCTAAAAGACTAAAGTATTTTTAAAAAAGCCACCTGGAAAGATTAGAAATGGAATTTGAATATGTATCGACAATAACCAAAAAGTTAGAGTAATGGAATCCTTGGTGCCAATCAGTATAGTATAAAGTATATCTTATCTCATTACAAAAGCATTTTACTTTTGTTCACATCATAAAACCATTATCAAATTTAAAATTTATTACACTATAAAATGCAATAACTTGATGAAAAATAATATATTTACAATGTACCCATAACTTAATATTCACATGTTAAATATGCACACGTATCTAATTGTTTCGGAATCAATATGCTAAATAATTCTGTTAAATAATTACAAATACTATAGTTAATAAAATAAGACATAGTTTATATCTTATGGATACGGAACTAAATATTTCATGAAACAATTTGGTTTACTAGGCTTTTTCTAGTTTTGTGCTTAGTAAATGTGCCCCTTGAGAGAAGAGTGTGTAGAGTTTGAAAATAAATACAAACGGTTGGGGTACATTTACTTAATTGAAACATTAAAAAGTCTAGTTACTACTCTAATTTTTTAAAAAAAGCCTACTTACCAAAATTGTCCAATATTCATTAGTTGCGTTAAAGTAATCTAACATCTATCAGTATATTCTAATCTAAGATAAGGCATTGACTTCTTTTCTTATGAAAAAATTGAATCCAATGAATTATGATGCATAGAGGTACCAAATTTGAAAGACGAGGCAATTACATATCGATCAACCTCTATCCACCACCAAAATTTGCTTAATATTTCTGGATGAAACTAATTTATACTAAAATTAAAAAAAAAAAGCTTATTTAAATAAGGGCTTTACAGACCGTGCACTGTTGATAGGATTATGGGAAGTGGTATTCCAATTGACAAGCAACGAGACAATTACTAAACTGACCTGCCCAGATTATTTTGAAAATTATAATTTTCATAATAATTTCCGATAATTCTAATATTTTTCTTTATTAAGTGTACTGTAAAAGAAAAATGATCTAGCATGTCGATGCAATATACTAAAACAAGTAATAAAGTTGAAGTATCACGTCTACATATCGCTTTGAAATTAAAGTCACCAAAGTTTTTTTTTATATAAAAAAAGTCTATTTTAGTTATATATTACTTGCATTACCATTAAAAATAAAATAATTTTTATTTAAGTTAAATACAATTTATATAATCAAATAAATTTTATTTAAAAAATATCTTACTCTCATTTTAATCGCAACTTCTATTTAAGATATATTTTATTATATTGTAATCTCATTATCTTTTTTAAAAAATTAAATCAACTTTTATTAAATTAGATTTTCAATTATAACTATAATTTTTTAAAATAAAATATTACGTCTAAATTTTATATTATTCGAGTGTTTAGAAGTTCAAATAAAAAAATTGTAATTCTCAAAATTTTCAAATAAATAAATTGTTTTATGTTTAATCAGCCATACAAGATTACCATTAAAAATAAAATAAATTGTTTTATAGTTCTAAAAGTTTTAAAAAATAAAACAAAATAAATTGTTTTAATTGCGTTCCGTAATCATTGGTGGATCACACCTGGCTCGCTGCACATTAACCTATGTATCTGCTTTCTTCGCAAGCTTTGCATTATAACAACGCTTTCTCTTCTCCTACACGCCCACTACCAATACTTTACCTATTTCCTCTCCATTGCCCTGCCAAACTCGACCAAGCTACCGCGAACCCGAGCCCAATCTATGGCTACGCCGTCGACACTGGTCGGCGAGGAGTCATGGAGGCTTAACCTCGACAACTTCCGGCTACCGTCTGATTCTAATCGTCAAAACTCCTCCCAATCTCCCTTCATGCTCCGTCTTCTTTTCCGTCGTGCCCCTGGTATGTCACCCTACCATCTGCCCTCTACCGATTCCTTTTCCTTGGTGTTCTGCGCTTTTCGATGCCAGATTTTGTCAAAAAGCCGTATTTCAGGCTTCCTTTTTAGTATCTGCTGCTAGGGTTCGAATGTAATGGTGCATGCCTTTTGTCGGGCTCCGAATATTCCAAAGTCGACCGTGCACTTGAATTTTAAATGTTTAATGGACTTCTCCATATTTTCGATTAATATTTTCGGAGTCTTACTCGAATATTGGCATGCTTAGAATGATTAGATGCAAGATGACCACCGGAAAGCGGCATTTCTATATTGAGTTTAGAGGACCGTACGTACACAAACACGATGCTAAACCAAGCAAAACTGTTTGTTTTCAAATCTAATGGGGACTGGGGTGGGGTAGTCTGTGGCCTTAGAGAAAGGTACTGCTAGAGTACTATTATTATTAACCTTAGATAGTTGATACCTGTGAATTATGCTACAATTTCTGTTTTCACTTATGTAACTAGCCAAACCAGGACATCATACTTTGCTTTCTTTTTTTTTCCCCCTATCACACAGCAGTGTAATGATATTGCTTGTTTTGTTCTTCTGAATTTTTATGGCCTGAATGTATTTTATATGATGTTGAGCTTGATTCATATTTTGTGACCCAATATATCAATTTTCTCAGAGCTACTCAGCTACAGCTTCATTACCTTCATTTTTTGAAAATTGACTGTTGCTTTAGTAACGCAGAGGCTACTTTGTCACAATCTTTCCGAGGAAAACATAAGAATAGTTTGTAAGGTTGGTGTTACAGATTATTGAATTTATCTTCCATGTCATAACATTTTTTTTTCGTGGCTTGTGCTATTGCATCCAGTGATGGGCTTTATTGCTTATACTGTTGACAAATGGGTTTTTAAAGCTACGGCCTCAAGGGGCATAAATACATAAGATTTATTGGCCAGAATAGGAGGGTCCAATGATTTAGACTTGATTTATAATAGAAAATATCATTAGAAGCATATAAATGTAAAGTTTGCGTTGTATTTAGGTAGAGATGAGTGCTCATGATATGAGGTATCATATTCTTTTGCTTTTATCCTAAAGTGTATGTATATTGTGTTTACACCTCTTAATTATGTACTTTTTCACTCTATATATGAACCCTCATGGTATTACAAAGTAAAGTATGTTCTCTTGCTACTCAGGCGAGCTCTGGCGATACACTATTATTACAAGTTCTGTGGTCTCTTGTTCTTAGTTTTCTCAATGAATTATATTCCAATTCCTACAGGGAAGAAAAGGAAAGTAGCAGAGTATTACAAGAAACAAGAGAGGTTGCTTGAAGGATTCAATGAAATGGACAGCCTGATTGAATCAGGATACTTCCCTGGAGGTCTAACTGAGGTTGGTATTTGTTTCCTTTTCACCATTGGATTAAGTTTCTTTAATTTTCAAGTAAAATGCTCATTTTGCATTGAAGCAACTATGTCTTGTGTTTGTGCTTTACTTAGTTGAAAACAGAAAGCTGCAATTGTGATAGTGTTTGTTGACAGCGCGAAACTATCGATGCGTTCTATTCTTTTTGTTGGTAGTAGCCAGAGCCTGCGTTGAAAACCTCTAGCTTTGGCATTGTTTTGATCTATTGCTGTTTATACATGATATATGATTACTCTATCAGTCTCTCACACACATACAAGTGATACAAACATGCACCACATCTCTGCAATGCAGGAATCGAAGATATTAATAAGGAGAATAAATATGTATGAATAAGTTGGATTAGTTGCACGATAAAGTGTACACCTTTGAAACGCCCATGTAATAAAGTTATTTATGATGCCAAGAATTGGAAGTTTTTTTCCTTTCATTACCGAGCATATATATGTATGTTGTTTGTTTATTCATTTCCGTAGTCATTTGTATGAACCCATTTCAGGATTATGCTTCACTAATACATCTGAATATATGATTATGGTTTCTTGTATGATAATATATCATCAGGATGAAATGGAGAAGCTTGCAAAGAGTGAGAGGTTGGCTATTCATCTCTCAAATGTTGCTAATGTCGTCTTGTTTCTCGCAAAAATATATGCTTCCATTCAGAGCAGATCACTGGCAGTTATTGCTTCAACACTAGATTCACTGCTTGATCTTCTATCTGGCTTTATTTTGTGGTTTACTGCCCATGCAATGAAAAGCCCGAATCACTACCATTATCCAATTGGAAAGAACCGAATGCAGCCAGTGGTGAGTAGGTCTGAAATTTGAAACATCTCTTTATAGAAATTGATGTATTTGCATGGTGCCTATAACTTAGCAATGAAAACCTCAAGTTGTGTAGAAATCTCATATTACATCTATTCTTGTAGGATTATACGTCTATTGATAAGAACTAAAAAGCAAGACCTTTTTTTATTTAGGAGTGAAATGTTCAAGGGTTTCAGAAATTGTTAACTGCATGATCAGATCTGAAATTTGAATCTCAGTCCTAAGCATTCATGTTCCTTCACGCCAATAATAAAGATATGGTCATTTAGCCTGTCTTGTGATGGGTTTATAAAATGTTGGTTGAAGGCTGGGCAGGTTTGTCATCCGATTGCGTATATTCTCCTTTTGCCTTACATATTTGATCTCCGAGATATAACTGATTATTTTTCTTACTGCATAGGGAATCATTGTTTTTGCATCGGTGATGGCTACTCTAGGATTGCAAATATTGCTTGAATCTGGTCGTGATCTCGTTTCAAAGGTATGTGACAGAATTCTTAAGTGTGAAATTGAGACTGGAAATAAATGGAATGATAAGTTCCCTTCTATAGATTTAATGGAAGAATATTAATACTTTGTTGATCACCAGAGAGTTTGTGGAGTTCTTCTTCTATCAGAATTTTGTTCACATCCTAACCAAACACCGGAGTCTCAATCTAAATGTAGCATGTTAATTTAACAATTATGTGATACAGAAAGGACCTGAGATGAATCCAAATCAAGAAAAATGGATGATTGGAATTATGGTGGGCGTCACCGGTGTGAAGCTTGCGCTCATGCTTTACTGTCGCCGCTTCAAGAATGAGATTGTTAAGGCCTATGCTCAGGACCACTTTTTCGACGTCATTACCAACTCGGTTGGTCTGGTGACCGCAGTTCTTGCTGTTAGATTTTACTGGTGGATAGATCCAACCGGAGCTATAATTGTGAGTACTTCATTACGACCTCTTAAATGTTAATGACCTTATTACTGTCTCAACCTAGAGAGGTTTATATAATTACATTCAATGAATAAATGTGCATCGACTCACTCATACAGTGCCTTACCCTGAAACTGAATATAATTTGTTCTGTAATTGTACAGATTGCTTTGTACACAATTTGTACTTGGGCCAGAACTGTGGTGGAAAATGTATGGTCACTCATTGGAAGAACTGCGCCTCCGGACTTCTTGGCCAAGCTGACATACCTGATATGGAACCACCATGAGGAGATCAAGCACATCGACACAGTCAGAGCTTACACATTTGGAACACAGTACTTTGTGGAGGTTGACATCGTGTTGCCCGAAAACATGCTTTTGAATCAGGCCCATAACATCGGAGAAACGCTCCAGGAGAAGCTCGAGCAACTCCCTGATGTGGAACGTGCCTTCGTTCACATCGATTTCGAGTTCACTCATCGCCCCGAGCACAAAATTAAGATCTAAGAAGTATGCTTCGGTGCAGGCTATATATATGTAAATAATGTCTGTCGATTTGCCATGTGGTTGTTTTCTGTCAGTTGTACAATGTTTGGGCCCATTATTGTTATTGCGAAATTTGTCCGATTGATAGGACGTATGTTGAGCAATTTGTGCAAGTAAAAACTGGTTTTTATAAACTCTTGACATTTCCTTTTCGACGAACTTTCTTAACTAATCGATTTGAAATTATAATCCACACAGTTAATATTTCACTTTTTTTAACCTTAATTTCTATTTGAAACATATAAAGTTCACTTTTTATAACATTATCATGATAACACGGCGCTATTGTTTTGATTCATATTTGACCATGGTTCGTTGATGTATCAACAAGATTTTACCACACTACTATATCAATACACATTTAGGGCATGTTTGGTTTATTAAAAAAAATCCACAAAAACGGATTCATTATGGTTAGGTTTAAATTAGATGTTTGGTTTAAGGCCCGAAAGCAATGAATCCGTTTTGGGCCTCTAATGGTTTAGCCCATTTGTTACTCCTTACATTTCAGCGTTAACAACCTTCACTTCTCTCTCCTCGATACGACGACTTGAATCTCCCTTCTTCTCCGGCTCTTCGCATCTCCTTCTTCTCCACTCTCGTTCTCTTTAGCTCGGATTCTCACACATGATTCGTTCATAAAGGTAACTGCAAATATCCCCATTCTTCCCATATCCATTCTTCTCCACTCTCGGATTTCGTTCTTCTAATTCGGCGTGCTACAGGTGGCGGTGATTGGAGTGCTGGATCTATTGACACTAGTGAGGAATTGGATCTGGTGATCACACATCCTTGTTCTAGGTTCTTTCTATTGATTAAATTTTACACCAACAGATTCATTAACAATTTCTTAGATGGATAAAAAAATTATAGAAAAACCAGTTATGATAAGTTAGCGAGATAAAGAATGGTTGATTTATCTATCCAGCTATGCGATGGATCTATTGGAATGTCTTGACTCAACCCAAATTTGCTTTCTAGCTATTGTTTTTATGTTTAGTCTAAAAATTTTGATCATATGAACAAAAACCAGTTATGGGCACATAGAAATTTGTCTATTACTTCAACTATTACACCAACATATTCACCAAGTCTTCTGTCACAACTTTTATTGCTTTCTTTGGTTAATTTTTTTGTTTGGATCATATGAGATTTTGTTCTACTAGGAGGAGAGGTGGATTATTTACAATTTGTAAGTTAGTTATGTTGGCATGCTCTTTTATTGGTGTGTGAAGGGTGAATTAATATAATTTTCACATCAAATTGTTGATCTTTGGATGCTCTGTTGGTGCATTTCATTAGTCTTGTTGTTTTGTGGGCTTTTCGTGATATATAGATCAAGTAAGTTTGTAGGAGAGTGTAGAAAAATGACTTGGTTGTCTTGTTAGCAAAACCTAATTCAGATGGATTTTGTTGTTTCCACTGTTATTATGGCTTCTAAACTTAACACGATCATTTTCCACCCATTGTATAAACAATTCTGCTAGATTGAAGAATTTGGACAACCCCTCAATGGAGGGGTTTTTGCACTTGGTCACTTTTTGTATATAAAGTTAAAAATCCGCTAATTACAATTGAAATCTCATAAGAATGTAGAAAAAATATATAAATTGACCACACTTTTCTTCAATGTTTTGGATGGTTTTGTATATTCTGGTTATGAAGGGTGATTTGGTGGAAAGCCTATCTAGAAATGGATGACATATATTAGGATATATTTTTGTAATATATTATATCATATCTAAATAGCATAATTGATGGCATATATTATATAGTTTGATTGGTAGCGATTTGTTGTTATAAGGATTGTTTGCATTCTGACTCAAGAGTTTATTTTTTATTATTGTTTTCAAGTTTGTGAATTCAGTTGTGTCATGTTTGTGCTAAGAATTTGAAATAGCTGAGCCGATTGCTATACTTACTTTCCATCAAGAAAAAGGTTGAATTGTGTTTTTTCATCCTTCCATGTCCAATGGTATATGTGGGGAAAGCATGATATTGGATACTCAATGATGCTCTATAAGTTGACATATTGCTTGTAGGGCAATTCCCTAAACTAATTTTAAATCCTAGTTCCTATATTAGAGTGAAAACGGGATTTTTCGACATGATGAAGGAGGGCATTTCTCACTGGTTTGTGTTTCATTTAGGCTATGTGTACTGACGCAATGAAAACTATGTTTTGTTGCAGAGTAGGGTATACCTCTCAAGTTAGGTTAATTTTTGTTGCAAAGTAGGTTGATTCTCATTCTTTCTGATGATTGGATATTCTACAACAGACATCATTTTTTTTGCTGCTAAATATGACATACTCTGATTTCACATATGATTTCACATCTGTGTTAAATAGATCTCTTGTGACACTACATCTGATTTTTTTGTTGAATTTGAGTTTTTTTTGCTGCTCAATATGACATACTCCATTTTCCATTCTTTGTCCTGTACTAACTCGCCGCTAAAAGTTAAAATGGTAATGTAAATCCATAGTAATTCTTTGTCCGTTCAAGGGTAGGATTTTCAAAGATTAGTCCTACATTTCTCTAGGAATGGATTAGAGGCAGAGTGATCCAACTGCTCTACCTTTTTTGTAATTTGACTTGCACTTTTAGCTTCAGTCATTTTATGCAATGAAACTAGGTTAAGCAACAATAAAAAATTGGCTAATTATCGTGCTTCTTCTGTTGACCAGATAAAAATGTTAGCAAGGTACCAAATATCCAAAGACTTGGCACCCCTTGACTTTGCAGAGGAAGAAAGCAAGAGTTGCTGATAAGAAGAAGAGAATTGCAAAGGCCAAGGAGGAGGCAACCGAGTACCAGAAGCTTCTTGCCTCAAGGTTGAAGGAACATCGTGGCCGTCGTGGTGAAAGCTTGGCAAAGAAGAGATCCAGGAATTTTGTTGCCTCTAAGCCATCCGTGGTTGTTTAAGGTTTTATTCAATTAGCTTCTTTTTTATAGTTGTGTTTAATTTTAAACCTTAAGGTTTGTATTTGCATATGATGAATTTGACCTTTGAGATTTCCCCCACTTTTACCATTTGTCTTATTGGGGTTTTAAGACAATGAATACCAGGGGAACTAAAATTTTTAATGTATTCAAAAAGTAAGGTCGAAGTTCGTATAATATCAAACCCACTTGAAGAACTGCATCTCAATTTTGGCATGGTTGTATAAAATAACCTTGTATAAAATATCTAATAATAATAATAATAAACTTTATTTTTATTCAATGAGATTACTGATTCCCTTCAATCATTCCATTCAAACCAAACAAGAAAAAGTATCATTGAGGTCAATGTATCCATTCCAAAATATAACCAAACATACAATAAAAATAACCTTTCCGTTTCCTTTCCTTCATTTTTTCATTCCGTTTCTGTTTTCGTTTCTTCTTCCATAACCAACCCGGCCCTTAAAGTGTCATTAAGGTGTTACTACATTAACAAGGTTTGATCAATATATCAACAAGGTGCCACCACTAATATGTTACCGTACGCTTTACTGGCTTTAGTTAAAACCACTAACGTGTCAACATATACTTAATATGTCATCAAGTGTCACCACACTTAAGGTGACACCACTAACATGTCACTAAGCACGCACCTACACTATCACTACAGACTTATGGCCCGTTTAGTTTTAACTCCGGAATCCGAAACGGAGTGGAAACGAATCTAGTCCATACGTATACCCTTATTCAGGAAAATTTTTGGAATCATTCGTTATGGGTTGAAGTAATTGGACTAGAGTTTGATTATTTTTGATACCCTATAAGGAAACAAAATGTAGGGAAGCAAGTGCATTTTGCATTAAACCACAAGGAGTGATTCCATAAAATTTCATGAATAAGGATATACATATGGACTAAATTCGTTTCCATTCCGTTTCTGTTTCCGGAGTTGGAACCAAACGGGCCCTTAAGGTGTTATCATAGGAATAAAGTATTACCACACTCTTAATATGACAAGGTATCACCACACGCTGAAAGTGCCAATAAGATTTGATTAAGATGTCAACAAGTGTCACCACTAACATGTCATCACAAGCTTAAGGTGTCACCACATGCTTAAAGTTTTCCCTCTAAGGTGTCACCACAAGCTTAAGGTGTCACCACTCGTATTCAAGGCGTCAATAAGGTGTGTTTAAGTTATCAACAAGATTTCACCACTAACGTGTCTCACACATTGAAGGTGTAAACTAATGAATAGATCAAATATGTGGGTGAAAATGAGTAACCGGAAGCAAGTAACAAACAAGTATTAAATGTATGAGAAGGTACTAGGTTTGGGGCTAATCCTCCCAAACTATACCTAGTGGCATGCTTGAGAAGTAATGTTCAATCAATGAAAGGAAAGTGTGCATGTAATTAGGTGATTTTATCTAAGCTTCCTAATCCTCTTTTGAAGCTCATA
The DNA here is from genome assembly GCA_033239125.1 of Fagopyrum homotropicum. Lineage (NCBI taxonomy): Eukaryota > Viridiplantae > Streptophyta > Magnoliopsida > Caryophyllales > Polygonaceae > Fagopyrum > Fagopyrum homotropicum. The sequence continues at coordinate 49,442,736 of BSWB01000007.1, read as the reverse complement.
GGATAGCTTTGTGTCAATCATGTTATGTTATGGTCAAGCCACAACCTATCTGATTAAGCTTAGCCACAAACTAATTGCTGAGAGTGACACGGAAGCTAACTAATTATGTAACAAACTCCTCCTCTCATAACAAACTATAAATACATGTAATAACCTGTACACAGATAATATACAAGTTTCTCTTCATCAAGAACTCTCTCTCTCCGTGTGTGTGTGTGTGTGTGTGTGTAATAATAGAATCATGTTGTAATATGGTATCAAAATTATGAATCTGACTATGAAAACAACACACGAATATTCACTGTCACTCAACAATGACGACAATCGATCTCCACAAAACACAAAAAATCTCTCACAAGTTACAGCAGATCCTGATCCTCGCGATCAAATGTATCTCCACCATTCTAATGCTCCCTCACTCAAGTTGTCAGAAACCTCATTCAATCAATCAAACTACAATCAATGGATACGATCTGTAGAAGATTCTCTTCTTGCGAAGAACAAGATCGGCTTCGTCACTGGAAATTACAAACGACCTGCATCCGACGCCAAGTTGATTACCAATTGGGATCAATGCAACAATATGTTGATCGCTTGGCTCCTTCACTCGGTTGACAAATATATTGTTGAATCGATCCTCTATTGTAAATTTGTTGTGAAAATCTGGAAGGAGCTTGGTGCGATGTATGGCAAGACTAATCGCACTAATCTCTATCAACTCCAGAAAGATTTGCAAGGCAATGCTTCAGTCACAACTTATTTCACTCGTATAAAGAAGATATAAGATAACTACCTACTTGTTGTTGAAGATCAAGTTTGTGCTTGTGGTTGAAATGAGTTTGCTCTCTCATTACTCAAAGATCGACAAATCATACAATTTTTTGTTGGATTTAATGAGTCGTTTAATATGATGAGATCTAACATCCTAATTATGAGTCCATCCCTAGCCTTGATGATGTTTATAAACTTGTCCTCCAAGACGAGTCACAGCGGGGCCTAACTTCTTCAGCTGCCATCAATAGTGATGCCCATAACACTATACTCTCAAAATCGAGAAACTCACATGTTTCTTCCTAAAACAAACTCTTCACCTAATACATCTCTCTTTTGTTAACACTACAAAGCCAAGAATCATACCATCGACAAATGTTGGAAGCTCCATGGATATCCAACATCTACAACCCCAAGAGTTTATTTTTGTTATCATTGTAAGATTGCACATGTTCTTACTCGTTGAAAGATCCATGAATATCCAACAAATCACAAAATGGTATCCACAAGCTTCTCCCAAGATCAAGTCCCTCAAATGTTATCATTGTTAAACAAATCCTCTCCAGACATAAGTAAGGACAACCATAATGCTTTTTGGTTGGTAAGCCTCCATGTCTCTTCTCATCTGCTCTCAAGTCACACTGGATCATTGACAATGGGGCTATTGACCATATTACTCTCACTTCGACCTATTCTTTTCTTTTAAACTTGTTCCATATCCTATTTTTCATTACCATGCCGAATGGAAACAATGCTAAAGTCACTCACATTGGCACCATCAAGTTCAGTTCAGACATCATTCTACATGATGTGGTTCATGTTCCTGAGTTTCAATTTATTTATTGTATGTTCACAAACTATTCAACGATGTACTCACTCATGTTACCTTTTCTTTTGACCAATGCCTTATCCAAGCCCCTTGGATGAAGCTTCTTATGGTGATTGGTAATGCATGCAAGGGACTATATGTTGTCGACAAGATTTCAGCTCCTCCAACAAACATTCATATACCTACTTGTAATAATGTCTCCACTATTGAGCAACTTTCTTCATACTCTTGTTCAAATGCACAATATACCTTGAATCCATAAATTTGGCACTGTCGATTAGGACATATACCTTTCGATAGGTTATCTCACATTGATTCCATCTCTATTAATATCAAGAACTATTCAGTTTGTCAAATTTGTCCCCAAGCTAGACAATGTAGACAATCTTTTCATGTTTCTACAACTCATACTAAACATGCCTCTGATCTTCTTCATATTAATACACGGGGACTGCATAAACAAATTGTATACAATGGTTTCTCATAATTTTTACCATTGTTGATGACTTTACATATTGAACATGGGCTTATATCATGGCCAACAAATCCAATGCACTAACATTGTTAGACACCTTCCTCAAGCTTGCCAAAACACAGTTTCATACCAATGTCAAGATCATTCAGCCTGACAATACTCTTGAGTTTACCAGCAAAACTACTTCTACCTTATATGCTCAAGAAGGCATCATACACCCAACATATTGTCCCTATACGTCTCAAAAGAATGGAGTTGTTGAGCGCAAGCACAAACACATTTAGAGGTGGCTCGAGCTCTATATCATCAATCAAAGGTCCCTTTGTCCTACTGGGGTGAATGCATTCTCAATTCCACACACATTATTAATAGATCTACCCTTCCTATCCTCCACAATAAATCTCCATATGAACTCTTGTTTAATAAACCACCAGACTACTCTCATGGTTGCTTGTGTTTTCCTAGCACCAAGACTGTTAACCGTGACAAGTTTCAATCTCGAACAGTCCCTTGTGTATTCTTGGGTTATCAATACGGAAATAAAGGTTTCAAAATCTAGTCATTCCACTCAAAGAAGTGTTCTCCTCTCGTGATGTTGTATTCCATGAGACAATTTTTCCCTTTCATCACTTAAAATCTTCTTCTATTCCACTGCCTACCTATCCTTCGAACTCCTTTGATTCTTCAATCTTCCTTCCATATAATAATGATCCACCATCTTTACCTCCATATACCTCACAACTACTACTCTTTTCTTTACATCGGATTCACCTCCTACTAGTGCCACATATGATAATGATTTACCTTCTATAGATCATCCTCAATCACCTCCCCCTTCCATTCCCCTACGACATTCTAATCGTCCATATCATACACCACAATACCTTCAAGATTTTGTGTGCACATATAGCTCTTTCTCATCACCATCACTAGGTTCATTTATCTCTTCCTCCTTACCCTCTGATCATGCTTTTATATATTTTCTCTCTTTTTATATTGAGCCTACTTCATATCTTGAGGCGTCTAAAGCTCCTAATTGGGTACAAGCTATGAAAAAAGAATACCAGGCTTTACAAGATAACTACACGTGGGATCTTGTTCAACCTCCTCCTTCAAAGAAAGCCATTGGGTGTAAATGAGTTTACAAAGTCAAACTTAAGGCCGATGGTAGCCTTGAGAGATACAAAGATAGACTTGTTGTAAAGGGATTCACTCAACAAGTATGGATATAATTTCATGAAACATTCTCTCCAGTTGTTAAAATGACAACAATACGTAGCATAGTTGTTGTTGTTATTGCAGCTATGTCATCGACATTGCATTAACTTGAGGTTAACAATGTATTCTTGCATGAAGAGTTGCATGAGGACATTTACATGATACTCTCCTAGGGATACTCAATCCTTTATCCTTGGTATGCAAGCTCAAGAAGTCACTATATGAACTTAAACTAGCCTCTCGGCAATGGTTTAATAGACACACCCATGCCCTTCTTGACAAATGTTTCACTCAATTAAAGATGAATATTCTTTGTTCACTCAACATCATTTATCTCTTATCACTATCGTGGCCATTTATGTAGATGATTTGCTCATTAGTGGATCTAACACTGAAGCAATATCTAGCCTAAAGACATATTTGGACAAAACATTAAATGTTAAAGATCTTAGGATGCTCCATTATTTTCTAGGCATCGAAATAAGTTATATTCCCACTGGTATTATCATGACACATCGCAAGTTTACTCTTGATTTGTTAAGAGGTGCAGCATTATCAGATGCTAAAACTACCAACACACCTTTGCCCCTCAATACTAAACTTCTTCCCGATGATGGTCACCCTCTTCAAGATGCTTCTATCTATCGATGTTTAGTAGGTAAACTAAACTTTCTCACACAAACTCACCCCGATATTTGCTATGTAGTTCATTGGAGAAGCTTGTAAAGAATGAAAGGTTGGTAATTCATCTCTCAAATGTTGCTAATGTCCTCTTATTTCTCGCAAAAATATATATTTCCATTCAGAGCAGATCACTAATTGCTTCAACACTTGATTTACTGCTTGATGTGTTCTATACTTTTTGTTGGTAGTAGTCAGAACCTACGTTGAAAACCTCTGGCTTTGTAATCATTTAATACCAACATAATTGTATAAAGTGTTCTAACAAACTTGAAATGTGACCCTTGATGTGTTACCCTTATGGTATCCCACGTGCTTAAGATGCCATCGAGGTGTTATCATAATCTTAAAGTTTCACCACAAACTTAATATTTGAACACACAATGTAGCATTAATGTCACTATTTACTTAAAGTGTAAGCACACGTTTTAACTTTTTAACAAGGTGTTACCGCACTACCATGTCGCTACACACTAGATAACAAGGTGTTACTGCATAATTAAGACATTAACAAGGTGTGATTAATGTATCAACAAAGGTCACCACTAATATGTTACCATACACATTAGTTAAAACCACTAACGTGTCAACATACACTTAATATGTCACCAAGTATCACCACACGCTTAAGGTGACACCACTAGCATGTCACTAAATACACACCTACAGTATCACCACCCACTTAAGGTGTCATCATACTATTAAAGTATCACGACACCCTTAATGTGACAACAAGGTGTCACCACACATTTAAAGTGCCAACAATATTTGATTAAGATGTCAAGAGGTGCCTCTACTAGCATGTCATCACAAGCTTAAGGTGTCACCGCAATCTTAAAATATCATCTAATTGTAACTATATGCTTAATATTTCCCTCTAAGGTGTCACCACTACTATTTAAGGCGTTAATAAGATTCCATTAAATTGTCAGCAATGTGTCACCACTAACGTATCATATACATTTAAGGTGTAACAACTTCATGTCAACCTACTATACACTTAAGGTGTCACCACACTTCTAAGGTTTCAGGGGTCACCATTCAACATACGCTTATGGTATCAACATGGTATCATCACATACTTAAGTTGACAACAAGGTTATCACCACATTCCTAAGGCGTCAACAAGGTGTCATAACACACTTAGGGCCCGTTTGGTTTTAACTCCGGAATCAGAAACGGAATGGAAACGAATCTAGTCAATACATATACCCTTGTTCATTAAAATTTTTGGAATCATTCCTTGTGGTTTGTAGTAATTGGATGAGAGTTTAATTACTTTTGATACCCTATAGGGTAACAAAATATGAGGAAGCAAGTGTATTTTTCATTAAACCTTGGGAATGATTCCATAACATTTCATGAATATGGATATACATATGGACTAAATCCGTTTCCTTTCCGTTTTTGTTTCTGGAGTTGGAACCAAACGGGCCATTAAAGTGTCTTCACATACTTAAAGTTAGCCACAAACGTATCATCAAATATTCATAATGCCACAAGGTTTCACCAGACCCTTAAGGTGGCCCCTATGTATCACCACATGCTCAAGGTGTCACCACTAACATTTCTTGATGAGGCAGAAATATGAGGCTCAAATCTCATGAATACTCACAAGACCCCATGACCCAATTTTTGTAAAGGGGTGAGGATCAAACTCAGAGAAAACAATAAAATGATTTGAACGATTAATATTGACATGACTAAATAATAAAATGAAACATAAACAATAAATGGAAACACAAGAGTTAGTCGGTCGACCCGAAGAAGAGAATAGGTGAATAATAAGGATATAAATACTCTAGAAGGGGGTTGAATAGAGCATGAAAACTTTTCACAATATCGTATATCAAGGCTTTGAAACTAATCTCAAGGCCTTGAAGTCGATCTGTGCACTTAGTGACAAACTGTTTCTCAAGGCTTTGAAGTGGATTTCAAGGCCTGGACTTCGAAACCTACAGAAAGTTGTTAGTCACAATAAAACACGATAATAAGTGCGGAATGCAAAAGATCAACTCGACGATATGTTTATGAAGTTTGGCCCTAACGGCCTACTCTCCGCCTAGGGTTTCCGACCTTAGGATTCTAACTATCTATTATTTGCTTTTTGTGAGTCCTAGATACAACCTAGAAGAACTTCCCTTATTATCTCAATGTAGCCTTAATGCTACGATCTAGTCAACTCTATTTCAGAAATAATAGCTTAGTTACTTTGTAGAGTAACACAGTCGAGTATAACACTATCTAGATATGCCAATGGAGCTCTTGTGCTTATCTCACTCTAAGGAAGTAAACTAATGTAAGCTTAAGAGGAAGATAAACTTTTGGAACAATGAAGATGTCCTCGTATGATCGCGTGAAGACTTGATTTCTTTCTCTTGTAAGCACTTGTTTTTCTTCATCTTCAATCGCCATCTTCATTTATAGTCATCTATAAAGATCTTCTTTTAGTCTTTGTCCCATAGCCGTTGTAACATTTTTATTTTTCCATAGAATACGCTGCTTGGTTGAACGAGATCTTGTTTGAGAAGTAGCCGTTGCAAGATTTTCATCTTCAAATTTGTTGCAAGTTGTTGAAGATCTTCAAGCCCTAGATCTTCTCTTCTTCACTTTGAAGGCCATTGAAGATCTTCACCGTAATCTTCTTTTCAAGACGTTTGAAGATCTTCTCTTATCTTCTTTTTAAGCCGTTGAAGATCTTCAAACTCATCGAGCCGAGATCTTCTTGTTGTTTGGATCGAATCTTTAAAAGATGTTGTCTGAGATCTTCTCTTTTAGATCGTTGGTTAAGATCTTCTCTTCAAAAGCCTTCAGCCGAGATCTTCCAAGATCTTCTTAAAATAGTTAGTTGGCCTTTGAAGATCTTCTCCTAGATCTTCTCTCTTGGTCGTTGTAGATGTGCGTGTTGTAACAAATCCCTTAGCCGAGTTCTTCCCTTGCAATGCTATTCAAGACCTACACACTTTAACAAACCAATACATGCAATCTAGAAATATAATCGATATTTGTTAGTTTATTAAATTGTATTTATATGTTAAGTTTTCTATCATTTAAAAAAAACAATTCACAACCAAGGTGGAGTTATCAATCTCCCCTTGATGATAGACAAAACAAATATCGTACCCACATTCAGTGTTATATATATGCATGTAAATAAATATTTCGAAAATGTAGAATGTAGTAATGTCGGATCACATATATAGTTTCTCCCCCTTTGTCGTTTAACAAGGGAGAAAAATAATTAAAGTACGGGAGTTAAGATTACAGACCTAAAAAGTATCTCTAAAAAAAGTTTAAAAATATCCCACAAACGCCTTGAAATTGATTTCAAGGGTTTGAAATCTATTCATGGTTGTCTTTGTAGAACTTCTTTCTCCACCTGGACTAGGCTACACTCTTGCTTCTGCCTGTGACCCTGCCTCTAGTCGTCGTTTCCTTTCTGCATTACGGTACTCTTTGACAACGGCATACTTTTCGGTTGTCAAAATGGTCGGCTCAACATGAGTAGGGTGAATGATAGGTTTGTTTTGCACACTGCGTTGGCAATTTAGTAGAATATTTGCAGCCTTCTCCAGAGTATGCAGAGCTGCATCTTCAGTCAACGGCATGATTTTTCCAGTGGCAGTAAAGGTTAGGGCATTCAAAAGAAACATTTGGTTAATCTTGGCATGCATCACAGATAAAACCTCATGGATGGCATCCATCTTGATGAGCATGTCCAACTGAAAGTCAGCCATTTCCTTGTTCAAAGTGTCAAATTCCAACTCTAATCCATCCAACCTCGTCTCAAACACTAAAGGGGCTTTGGATACAGAATTCACAACTAAGGCCTCCCCTTTTAATTTCCACTCTCCAACAAGAATTTTCTCAACTCCTAGACGTTCTAGGCATTGTTCATCAATTTTCCCAATCAACACCTGCTGGTCCCCAATAGAGGTGTCGATGGAAAAATGAGAGAATATTTTGGGGAGCAAATTTCCATAGGGTAAGGGAATGGGTCTGGTGGAGTTAATGGTATGGACCATGTGGTTTAAGATAAGGTTGGGAAAATCAACATCCAATCCAAAAATAATTTGATAGATCAACTTCATTGTTTGATCCGTCAACAGTTCTCTCGAATTAGCTCGGGGAATCACACATCGAACCAACACAGTAAAAATAGTTTGGCTTATAAGGTTAGGGAGTTGTGAGTAAGCTGTCGAGATGAGGAGTTGGGAATAAAAAAACTTTTCCTTTGCTAGCCTGATGCTTTCAGATCGAGATGGATGAATGAAGGAGGTAGTGGTAGAAAGCCCTAAAATTTGACATAAAACCGTTGGTGTGAGAATGATGGGCGTAGCTTTCACCACTGTTTCGAGGGTTAGGGTTCCCCTATCCCTTTTGGCTGAGAGATTCACATAGAACATTCTGGTGAGTCTGGTGAAGGCGACATCTCTAGGGTTAAGGACCTTCCAGACCGAGCAACCTTCTAGCAAATAAATGCATTGTAATTGGAGAGTCTTCAAGAACTCCATATCGACCGAATCACACATGTAGAGAGGTCGATTGTGGAATCCATCCAACTGTAATATCCGGAATCTTTATCCCATTTAATTCCGTAGAAAACCAGATTTCGATCCGTTGATCCTTATATGTTTACCTAGTCGGACACAATATCTCAAAATTTTATCATTTTATGTAACCTCACTTCACATAAAATGATAAGATTTTATAGCAAACCCTAATCCATCAAACCCTAGTTATATCATGACATGTCGTGGACAAAGTCATGATGTCCTTTTGACGAGACCAAAACGAGAGCATGACGAGTTATGACCCGATTAAGAAAAAGCCATGCATGGGCTTGACAAAGCCTTGACAAGTTTTGACAAGGTTGTGACAAAGTTTTGACAAACTCAGCCCACATAATTTTCCCTCTTATTTCAACCCACCTCTTGTTGCCTTCCGTTGCTTGTATGTGGCCCAGCAACCTCTTGTTGGTACGTTGGACAGCAACCCCAGAAGGCCCAGCTAGGCGCCAGCCCAGTAAGGAGAAGACTGCTTTTACGAGAAGGGCGCTAAGCTGGAGTGAGGGCAGGTCTTCAGTTTCAACCTCCCTAAAATCACGCAGCAGCTCACGCAATTCCTTCCCTGATGCAACCCATATTCCATCTTCACGTCTACATTCACCTCCCAGATATCTTTCCTTCTGCATCTCAACGCTGACCGCACCTTCCTTGCTTGCGCCAGTCAGAGTAAGAGCCGGAATCTGCTCCCCTTCTTCACACAGTAGTAATCTCACCTTCCTTCCTTTTGACAGAGGAGATCGCACCATTCTAGTCTTCCCAACCACACCATAGCGAGCCCTCCATCATTGCCCTAGTCTACTCCAGTGGGAGCCTTCCCATTCGACCCTAGTGCCGGTCTCGTCCACGCCTTTCATGCCGACTGACGACGGTAGCAGGGCAGAGGTCTTCATCACCAATTGCAGCAACCAAGATCCCTCATTGGCGGCGCATCAGACCACGACTTTGCCCTTTTCTACACAGACGACGCCAAGCCGCCGCAACACCAGTCGGTCTCCTCCTACGACCGTCTTCGCACCAACCGCACGGGAGACGTAGATAGCGGCGGTGCTCCTTTCCCTCCCTCTCGCTTGCACGCCAGCACCCGGGTAGCCTCAGGAACAACCACAGAAGGCGACGGGTAAGTTCTACCTTTTAAATCATAGATGGCTGCAGCAACCTGACTTGAATCTGTGCACAGATCCAACATTTTCCCTCTTACGCTACAAGCAAATCGGACCATCCTCGTTACTGTCCAGACCCGAATCAGTCGTCCTCCCCTCTTTTCGTCCTAGTGGCCCTCGGTGGTTTCGATCGAACAACAGCCTTCAACGGTGAGTCCTTTCCTCCTTGCAAGCTTCCATAGTTTTGGGTTGTGGATATCGAAGTAGAGTTGCTGTAGATGAGTTTGGTACGTTGTAAGAGGGGTGTCATCTTAGTGTTGAATTACTCATGAATTTATGTTAACAGGAAGAGAGGTTGGTTGTCATGGGCTGCAAGATTAATAGGGTTAGTAGGATAATTGTCCTGATTAGTGCTTGTAACCACAACTGCTAGGGGTGAGACTCGATCTCTAAACCAATTGCTGACCCTATGCTGAGTTTTAAAAATAAATAAATAAATTAGTTGAGCAGTGATCTTCGAGCTTCAATTCCGATACCTTAGATGTATATTTTACCGTTCATTCTTTTTAATATATTGTAGGTTGATATACATAGTTTGTTTTAATAAAAAAAATTGAAACTGATCCAACGGTTTGATCGGGATCTATAGGAGCTCAAATTCGACTGTTTGTGCAGTTTGTGAAAGAACTCAGGATTTGGCTAAGTATAAATTTCTAGATTTTTGGAACCATATTTAGAGATTTTTATAGGAGTTGTTGTTGAGTGTTTTCGAGAGATCTTTGCTCCTATGAGTAGGATGTATATCATAGAGGACCTAGAGATTTAATTCGGAATTTTTATATATTTATCCGAGCCTCGTATTTTAAGTAAAAGTCGGACTTTAGCGACTCGTTCGGAAATCTAGAATGTTGGGTTAATTTTATAAATCCTTAGCAAACTATCTCGTGAGAACTAGATTGTGGAAATAACTTTCAAAGGAGAATTTGGAACTAAGTCATAGTTTATTTTGGAGTTTTCGGACACTAGGGGCAAAATAGTCATTTGCCATTACGAGGGTATTTTGGTAATTTTATCTGATGATAGAGTTAATTATCTGAGAAGTTAGAGACTTCTAATAAAGTGGGATACATTACTGATCCACTTGCCTTTTAATAACAGGCGGTCGAGTTCCTGAGGTCACAGACTGAGTCGAGATAACGAGATTATGTTTGAATTCAAGTAAGTCCTTTGGGCTTACTTAGCTGACTTCTAGATATGAGTATGAATAATGGTAGTGGTGTGTGAATGAGATGCTTATAGTTATATTTTAGTAATATTTATATACCGACCTATACCTTGGCCTAAGAGTAACGGGCGGTGACATTCTGCTCAGTTAGCTTGAGGGCGCTGGGGGTTTCTTTAGGGACTAGTCCACACTCGGTTTGTAGTGATGCTACCGGCGGAGGTAAGCTAGACCTACACCCAGTTGGATAAGGAACGGAGGCGAGAACTCTTAAGATTCTCGTGCCACAACTGTAAAATGGAATAAGGTGAATCACTTAACTATTAGATAATAACCGGCTTGTGTGTCAGCATGATGATTGTTTTATGTTATCTTGATTGTGTTTGTGCTATCCTTATTCTTCTTCTATTTAGATTGTTAGCTAACGGTTTATCCGTGTTGTAGATTTTGTAGAGATACATAGTTGCAGAGAGATTCGGGACTGATGGTTAGCCGGGTCCACGTACTCATTAGATGGGGACGGGGGAGTCTTCCATACGGCATGCATGTTATGTATCTATATATATGTTTGTAAGGCTGTCACATGTGTACAATCATATCATGAAAATTTTTATATTTTGAAATTGTTTTAAATATATTTGTGCCTTGTTGTAAGATCCTAGTAAAGTTGTTGTTAAACCAAGATCGGGACCCATTGTGAGGTCCTAACAAGTAGCTCCCCGAGTTCCCAGAACTTGGGGTGTTATAACATGGTATCAGAGCTTTGAGTTGGCAACAATGGCACTTGAAATCTTCTAAAAGACCGAATGTATAAAATGACTAGAACTCGAAAAGGGTCTAGGATTTTCAAACGGATTTTTTTTTGTTTTTATACACGTGCATAGTCGGGTTGTAGGGTTAGTAGTACGTCGGACCACCATCGTTCTCCGTGGATCTCTGCAGCTTAGTATGATAGTAAATGGTATATATGGACTGATATAATTGTATATGTATGTAGGTTGTATAAATGTGTATATATATGTATATGTAGCATGTTAATTACCTAAAGGATTGGACATCCTTTAGTTGAGTTATCATGATGTGAGTACCGCCGCATGGTAAAACGTTAGTAGATCTTATAGAGTATCTAGGTGAAGATAGTGTACCCAAACCTAGATTTAAACATTACGTTCTCGAGGGCACCCTGCTGATCCTGCAATTTTTCGAAGAACGAGTGGACAGAAGGTGAAGCCTATGAGATGATTCTTAAGAACAAGAACAATCGGATGAAGAATATCAAATCCACTTAGATAGAAGTAGTAGAAAGTAATACAAGGAACGTAGCAGTATGAAGCCGAAAGATGAATTAGAAGAGTCACGCCACAGACGACAAGAGATTGGATTAGAGATAACCATAAGGGAACAAGAATCATATAGAATGGAGTGCAACTAGGACTTACGGAGTAAGGGCGTTATAATCGAGGCGGACGCCGCTGTATGCAGGCATGAGCATGAGAGTACAAAGAAGATAGGGTGGTGACCCAGTTGTGGGAGACTAAAGGGTACAAAGATGGAGAGTGAGTTTAATGATGAGAAATAAATTTTTGAAACCATGGAAGCATGTGGAATCCTTCAAGGATACGGGAATTTAAAAGGAAACTTCGGCATAAGTAGCAAAGAAACTAAAAGTCTAAAACTGAGACAACGAATTTCCATATAGGTAGCATGATCATAACAACACCAATGAAGAGGAAGAATGTGGGGAAGTGATTTTGTGGACTAGAGAATCAACAATAACTTCTCATTTACATAAAGATTGAAGTTACCGACATTAACGGTCATAACAAGGAACCGTAAACAGACGATGAACAAAGTAAGAAGAATCGTGAAGGCACGCTTACAAGTTATGGTAGAAGATGTGATAAACTTATTGACGACAAATGAATGCTATGACTGGACTTAGAAGAATATAATGATCTCATAGGAGAACAATGGAAGTGCAGTCTATGGAAAGAGCTAAAGGAGTATTAATAAAGAAACTGGAGGAGGTATATTTTCACCAAGGGTATCAAACTTAAAAAAAAAAAGAAGATAGAAGAACAATTAGTTTGTGATCTTATAGAAGGTCAACTACAGACTAGTTGGTAATAACTGAGACATAACGCGTGCGGGTCAACTAGTGGTAACTGGTTGGCAGATAAGAAGGATAATCATATACTTATGAAAGATTTTTATAGATATCTGGAAGACCCTTCAAGAGATCAACGACGATAAATGTGAAGCTAAATCGATAGAAGTGCTAGTATCATTAATAGTAACCTGGAGTGAGTTCGAGGCAGTAACTCTAATTAATAACTTAAGAAGAAAGATTAGACGGTCAGGAAGGACCCCTTTATGTCATTGGAGACCAAGGGAATCGTGTGAGTGATTTACTACCGACTGGCTAGGAAAAATGTACTTATCACAACTAGTATAGATGGATCGTAAAAGAAGAACTAGAAGAGTAAGATGTATAGGATTTGGATAAGGTTCTATATCAATCAAGACAGAGTGCGTGTAGCATTCCATACATGATAACCCGTAAGTGGATGGAAGTTAAGGTCATGAGCGTCGTGTAGACTTTCTTACAAGCTACAGTGGAAGACCTAGAAAGGACCAATGATGTCAGATGGATACACAGTTGGACTCGAGAAATAGAGTTCGCTCACGGAGGAACTGGAAGTTAGTAATGTAGAACGAGCTAAAGGAGTATAAATTGGATGAACTCGAGTAAGCAGTGATCACCAAGAAATTTAACGGCAAAAGAGGTCTGAGAAAAGTAAGTCCAGGATATTGAGATAAGTCAATTATAGACTGATCAACGTCAACCGAGGACGTGCAAGTGTTGTTTGGTATTAACGAGTTATGTACCGTTAAAAGAGATATCTGTGAATGCGAATTTACGAGGTAGCTTTACCGAAGCCTTGGAGGATTTCTTCAAGTAGGCAACGACAACATTTTGGGATGAATTAAAGGTATAAAGAGAAACATGTTAAAGGTTACTTCTTGGCCGGTTAAGATCAAACTTCGGTCGAGTCAGGGAGTTTGGATCCGTGTTAGAAAAATTACGAAAGTAAGCGGAAGAAGTTGCTTTTCAATCATTGTTTCATTTTCAGGAAGGCGAGTAAGGAAAATACTCGGTACTCCATCCGGAGGAGACTAATATGTAATTAGGAGAAAGAGTTTGGGGTCAATCACTTTGGACTCACATAAAATGTCCTTATGATTAATGAGTGACAACAGAATTATCAAAGCAACGCAGCGGAAGCGTGGTGGGTCCTAACCCACAGAGCATTAAGCTCAATGGTACAGAAAAACGACGTGGCGAGTTTAAGATGATGTTAGTTGGTGAAATGCGTCTTGAGGTGAACAAACATGAGATGGGCTATGCGGAGTGACTATAAATTTTGTGGAAGAATTGTACAACCACCAAGGTAGACGGGAAGGTACTTGCATGTAGAAGTTATAGAAAAGGGATTGGTACCCTATTATGGGTCCTAATGAAACATGACAACTTTGTCGCACGTCGACAAACAAGTAGTTTTGGGAATTAATACCTGAAGGAGTATACAAGAGTAGTTCTATTGGAGGGAGAAAATAATTAACGATATTATTAAGGAATTGTGCGTGAGTTTCACTAGAAAGCTCAAAGTACGTAACCACCATTCCGAGTCGAAAGATACATAAGAAAGAGAAGCGCCAAGGGTATAGTTGCAAACCAGTAACCGTACTTAAAGAAAGCATAATCTCGGAGTGGAGTATGTGGAATATGTATCGGAATGGAGTTGAGTGGCGTTTGGTGACATAAGAATATTTTCGCTCCAATTAACGTGGGGATATAAGAGTGCAATGCTGATAGAGTGTTGGCAATTATCGAGTGGTTATGATCAAACAATGGTGATGTGAGACCACCTTGTGTCTAGTGTTGTCATTGCGGACACATTCTATATCACCTAAGATCTTGGATACTGCGTAAGAAGTTTGAGTTGAGCTAGAGATCTACAAAATATTATGATAACGTCGATAGAACACAAAGATTGACCACCGGTTTTTGATTGTTAAGTTATATAAGGTTAAAAATACTCGGAACCTTTTTAGAAGACCAGAAAAAAAAAGGGAATTGGAATAAATTACCTCAGGAAGGTCATCAAAAGATCTAGAGGTGAGTTATGTAAGGCAACCTTGTGAGACCTTAGAAGCGGAGTTGAAAGTGATTGATGAACTAGTATTCCTCACCCTATTGAGGAGAGCAATACCATTGTCCACGGATTTAGTTAGAGGGAATACCTACTAGACACGAGTTAGATCCTCAGAGTAGAGGATCGGACAGTTGCGCCGAATGATACCAGTGGAATATTTGGTAACCACTCTAGAATGTGGTAGTAGGCACTTGTGAGGTCAGTACATGAAAATATATCAAAGTTAGTGGTTTTGTGAAAAGCCGACGAGGCTACCTAGGTACTATGGATAGTATGAGGCATAATCTTTCAAAGACCTTGTGGAGATAGTTGTAATCTAGGGAGCGACGAGTTAAAGCTGGGCCCTATATATGTGTTATATTGTTTGACTACTTGTTTATTTCATGCTTGAGTGCTTAGTTGGGATGTGTGTTATTGGTGACCTTGATGTGTGGGATACTTATATGTGGAAACGATGAGTCGTGTGCGGTAACAAGTAGATACACTAGATTCGTACCTGGAGGGCTGACCTTATGTTTGGCGTATTTTAAATTTCGGGACGAAACTTTTTCTAAGGTGGGATTGATGTAACACCCGGAAATATTTCTTCCGGCTATTTCAGAAACAAATCAGAATCCGACCGCTTGCGACCTCTTTCCAGTGCTTTGGTTCTTTTGTATAACTCCGACTTTACGAGTCTTCTTTTAAGTTTTGGGACGAAACTTATTTTAAGGGGGTACTGATGTAATATCCGGATTTTTTATCCCGTTTAATTCCGTAGAAAACCAGATTTCGATCCGTTGATCCCTATATGTTTACCTAGTCGGACACAATATCTCAAAATTCTATCATTTTATGTAACCTCACTTCACATAAAATGATAAGATTTTATAGCAAACCCTAATCCATCAAACCCTAGTTATATCATGACATCTCGTGGACAAAGTCATGATGTCCTTTTGACGAGACCAAAACGAGAGCATGACGAGTTATGACCCGATTAAGAAAAAGCCATGCATGGGCTTGACAAAGCCTTGACGAGTTTTGACAAGGTTGTGACAAAGTTTTGACAAACTCAGCCCACATAATTTTCCCTCTTATTTCAACCCACCTCTTGTTGCCTTCCGTTGCTTGTATGTGGCCCAGCAACCTCTTGTTGGTACGTTGGACAGCAACCCCAGAAGGCCCAGCTAGGCGCCAGCCCAGTAAGGAGAAGACTGCTTTTACGAGAAGGGCGCTAAGCTGGAGTGAGGGCAGGTCTTCAGTTTCAACCTCCCTAAAATCACGCAGCAGCTCACGCAATTCCTTCCCTGATGCAACCCATATTCCATCTTCACGTCTACATTCACCTCCCAGATATCTTTCCTTCTGCATCTCAACGCTGACCGCACCTTCCTTGCTTGCGCCAGTCAGAGCAAGAGCCGGAATCTGCTCCCCTTCTTCACACAGTAGTAATCTCACCTTCCTTCCTTTTGACAGAGGAAATCGCACCATTCTAGTCTTCCCAACCACACCATAGCGAGCCCTCCATCATTGCCCTAGTCTACTCCAGTGGGAGCCTTCCCATTCGACCCTAGTGCCGGTCTCGTCCACGCCTTTCATGCCGACTGACGACGGTAGCAGGGCAGAGGTCTTCATCACCAATTGCAGCAACCAAGATCCCTCATTGGCGGCGCATCAGACCACGACTTTGCCCTTTTCTACACAGACGACGCCAAGCCGCCGCAACACCAGTCGGTCTCCTCCTACGACCGTCTTCGCACCAACCGCACGGGAGACGTAGATAGCGGCGGTGCTCCTTTCCCTCCCTCTCGCTTGCACGCCAGCACCCGGGTAGCCTCAGGAACAACCACAGAAGGCGACGGGTAAGTTCTACCTTTTAAATCATAGATGGCTGCAGCAACCTGACTTGAATCTGTGCACAGATCCAACATTTTCCCTCTTACCCTATAAGCAAATCGGACCATCCTCGTTACTGTCCAGACCCGAATTAGTCGTCCTCCCCTCTTTTCGTCCTAGTGGCCCTCGGTGGTTTCGATCGAACAACAGCCTTCAACGGTGAGTCCTTTCCTCCTTGCAAGCTTCCATAGTTTTGGGTTGTGGATATCGAAGTAGAGTTGTTGTAGATGAGTTTGGTACGTTGTAAGAGGGGTGTCATCTTAGTGTTGAATTACTCATGAATTTATGTTAACAGGAAGAGAGGTTGGTTGTCATGGGCTGCAAGATTAATAGGGTTAGTAGGATAATTGTCCTGATTAGTGCTTGTAACCACAACTGCTAGGGGTGAGACTCGATCTCTAAACCAATTGCTGACCCTATGTTGAGTTTTAAAAATAAATAAATAAATTAGTTGAGCAGTGATCTTCGAGCTTCAATTCCGATACCTTAGATGTATATTTTACCGTTCATTCTTTTTAATATATTGTAGGTTGATATACATAGTTTGTTTTAATAAAAAAAAATTGAAACTGATCCAACGGTTTGATCGGGATCTATAGGAGCTCAAATTCGACTGTTTGTGCAGTTTGTGAAAGAACTCAGGATTTGGCTAAGTATAAATTTCTAGATTTTTGGAACCATATTTAGAGATTTTTATAGGAGTTGTTGTTGAGTGTTTTCGAGAGATCTTTGCTCCTATGAGTAGGATGTATATCATAGAGGACCTAGAGATTTAATTCGGAATTTTTATATATTTATCCGAGCCTCGTATTTTAAGTAAAAGTCGGACTTTAGCGACTCGTTCGGAAATCTAGAATGTTGGGTTAATTTGATAAATCCTTAGCAAACTATCTCGTGAGAACTAGATTGTGGAAATAACTTTCAAAGGAGAATTTGGAACTAAGTCATAGTTTATTTTGGAGTTTTCGGACACTAGGGGCAAAATAGTCATTTGCCATTACGAGGGTATTTTGGTAATTTTATCTGATGATAGAGTTAATTATCTGAGAAGTTAGAGACTTCTAATAAAGTGGGATACATTACTGATCCACTTGCCTTTTAATAACAGGCGGTCGAGTTCCTGAGGTCACAGACCGAGTCGAGATAACGAGATTATGTTTGAATTCAAGTAAGTCCTTTGGGCTTACTTAGCTGACTTCTAGATATGAGTATGAATAATGGTAGTGGTGTGTGAATGAGATGCTTATAGTTATATTTTAGTAATATTTATATACCGACCTATACCTTGGCCTAAGAGTAACGGGCGGTGACATTCTGCTCAGTTAGCTTGAGGGCGCTGGGGGTTTCTTTAGGGACTAGTCCACACTCGGTTTGTAGTGATGCTACCGGCGGAGGTAAGCTAGACCTACACCCAGTTGGATAAGGAACGGAGGCGAGAACTCTTAAGATTCTCGTGCCACAACTGTAAAATGGAATAAGGTGAATCACTTAACTATTAGATAATAACCGGCTTGTGTGTCAGCATGATGATTGTTTTATGTTATCTTGATTGTGTTTGTGCTATCCTTATTCTTCTTCTATTTAGATTGTTAGCTAACGGTTTATCCGTGTTGTAGATTTTGTAGAGATACATAGTTGCAGAGAGATTCGGGACTGATGGTTAGCCGGGTCCACGTACTCATTAGATGGGGACGGGGGAGTCTTCCATACGGCATGCATGTTATGTATCTATATATATGTTTGTAAGGCTGTCACATGTGTACAATCATATCATGAAAATTTTTATATTTTGAAATTGTTTTAAATATATTTGTGCCTTGTTGTAAGATCCTAGTAAAGTTGTTGTTAAACCAAGATCGGGACCCATTGTGAGGTCCTAACAAGTAGCTCCCCGAGTTCCCAGAACTTGGGGTGTTATAACATGGTATCAGAGCTTTGAGTTGGCAACAATGGCACTTGAAATCTTCTAAAAGACCGAATGTATAAAATGACTAGAACTCGAAAAGGGTCTAGGATTTTCAAACGGATTTTTTTTTGTTTTTATACACGTGCATAGTCGGGTTGTAGGGTTAGTAGTACGTCGGACCACCATCGTTCTCCGTGGATCTCTGCAGCTTAGTATGATAGTAAATGGTATATATGGACTGATATAATTGTATATGTATGTAGGTTGTATAAATGTGTATATATATGTATATGTAGCATGTTAATTACCTAAAGGATTGGACATCCTTTAGTTGAGTTATCATGATGTGAGTACCGCCGCATGGTAAAACGTTAGTACATCTTATAGAGTATCTAGGTGAAGATAGTGTACCCAAACCTAGATTTAAACATTACGTTCTCGAGGGCACCCTGCTGATCCTGCAATTTTTCGAAGAACGAGTGGACAGAAGGTGAAGCCTATGAGATGATTCTTAAGAACAAGAACAATCGGATGAAGAATATCAAATCCACTTAGATAGAAGTAGTAGAAAGTAATACAAGGAACGTAGCAGTATGAAGCCGAAAGATGAATTAGAAGAGTCACGCCACAGACGACAAGAGATTGGATTAGAGATAACCATAAGGGAACAAGAATCATATAGAATGGAGTGCAACTAGGACTTACGGAGTAAGGGCGTTATAATCGAGGCGGACGCCGCTGTATGCAGGCATGAGCATGAGAGTACAAAGAAGATAGGGTGGTGACCCAGTTGTGGGAGACTAAAGGGTACAAAGATGGAGAGTGAGTTTAATGATGAGAAATAAATTTTTGAAACCATGGAAGCATGTGGAATCCTTCAAGGATACGGGAATTTAAAAGGAAACTTCGGCATAAGTAGCAAAGAAACTAAAAGTCTAAAACTGAGACAACGAATTTCCATATAGGTAGCATGATCATAACAACACCAATGAAGAGGAAGAATGTGGGGAAGTGATTTTGTGGACTAGAGAGTCAACAATAACTTCTCATTTACATAAAGATTGAAGTTACCGACATTAACGGTCATAACAAGGAACCGTAAACAGACGATGAACAAAGTAAGAAGAATCGTGAAGGCACGCTTACAAGTTATGGTGGAAGATGTGATAAACTTATTGACGACAAATGAATGCTATGACTGGACTTAGAAGAATATAATGATCTCATAGGAGAACAATGGAAGTGCAGTCTATGGAAAGAGCTAAAGGAGTATTAATAAAGAAACTGGAGGAGGTATATTTTCACCAAGGGTATCAAACTTAAAAAAAAAAAAGAAGATAGAAGAACAATTAGTTTGTGATCTTATAGAAGGTCAACTACAGACTAGTTGGTAATAACTGAGACATAACGCGTACGGGTCAACTAGTGGTAACTGGTTGGCAGATAAGAAGGATAATCATATACTTATGAAAGATTTTTATAGACATCTGGAAGACCCTTCAAGAGATCAACGACGATAAATGTGAAGCTAAATCGATTGAAGTGCTAGTATCATTAATAGTAACCTGGAGTGAGTTCGAGGCAGTAACTCTAATTAATAACTTAAGAAGAAAGATTAGACGGTCAGGAAGGACCCCTTTATGTCATTGGAGACCAAGGGAATCGTGTGAGTGATTTACTACCGACTGGCTAGGAAAAATGTACTTATCACAACTAGTATAGATGGATCGTAAAAGAAGAACTAGAAGAGTAAGATGTATAGGATTTGGATAAGGTTCTATGTCAATCAAGACAGAGTGTGTGTAGCATTCCATACATGATAACCCGTAAGTGGATGGAAGTTAAGGTCATGAGCGTCGTGTAGACTTTCTTACAAGCTACAGTGGAAGACCTAGAAAGGACCAATGATGTCAGATGGATACACAGTTGGACTCGAGAAATAGAGTTCGCTCACGGAGGAACTGGAAGTTAGTAATGTAGAACGAGCTAAAGGAGTATAAATTGGATGAACTCGAGTAAGCAGTGATCACCAAGAAATTTAACGGCAAAAGAGGTCTGAGAAAAGTAAGTCCAGGATATTGAGATAAGTCAATTATAGACTGATCAACGTCAACCGAGGACGTGCAAGTGTTGTTTGGTATTAACGAGTTATGTACCGTTAAAAGAGATATCTGTGAATGCGAATTTACGAGGTAGCTTTACCGAAGCCTTGGAGGATTTCTTCAAGTAGGCAACGACAACATTTTGGGATGAATTAAAGGTATAAAGAGAAACATGTTAAAGGTTACTTCTTGGCCGGTTAAGATCAAACTTCGGTCGAGTCAGGGAGTTTGGATCCGTGTTAGAAAAATTACGAAAGTAAGCGGAAGAAGTTGCTTTTCAATCATTGTTTCATTTTCAGGAAGGCGAGTAAGGAAAATACTCGGTACTCCATCCGGAGGAGACTAATATGTAATTAGGAGAAAGAGTTTGGGGTCAATCACTTTGGACTCACATAAAATGTCCTTATGATTAATGAGTGACAACAGAATTATCAAAGCAGCGCAGCGGAAGCGTGGTGGGTCCTAACCCACAGAGCATTAAGCTCAATGGTACAGAAAAACGACGTGGTGAGTTTAAGATGATGTTAGTTGGTGAAATGCGTCTTGAGGTGAACAAACATGAGATGGGCTATGCGGAGTGACTATAAATTTTGTGGAAGAATTGTACAACCACCAAGGTAGACGGGAAGGTACTTGCATGTAGAAGTTATAGAAAAGGGATTGGTACCCTATTATGGGTCCTAATGAAACATGACAACTTTGTCGCACGTCGACAAACAAGTAGTTTTAGGAATTAATACCTGAAGGAGTATACAAGAGTAGTTCTATTGGAGGGAGAAAATAATTAACGATATTATTAAGGAATTGTGCGTGAGTTGCACTAGAAAGCTCAAAGTACGTAACCACCATTCCGAGTCGAAAGATACATAAGAAAGAGAAGCGCCAAGAGTATAGTTGCAAACCAGTAACCGTACTTAAAGAAAGCATAATCTCGGAGTGGAGTATGTGGAATATGTATCGGAATGGAGTTGAGTGGCGTTTGGTGACATAAGAATATTTTCGCTCCAATTAACGTGGGGATATAAGAGTGCAATGCTGATAGAGTGTTGGCAATTATCGAGTGGTTATGATCAAACAATGGTGATGTGAGACCACCTTGTGTCTAGTGTTGTCATTGCGGACACATTCTATATCACCTAAGATCTTGGATACTGCGTAAGAAGTTTGAGTTGAGCTAGAGATCTACAAAATATTATGATAACGTCGATAGAACACAAAGATTGACCACCGGTTTTTGATTGTTAAGTTATATAAGGTTAAAAATACTCGGAACCTTTTTAGAAGACCAGAAAAAAAAAGGGAATTGGAATAAATTACCTCAGGAAGGTCATCAAAAGATCTAGAGGTGAGTTATGTAAGGCAACCTTGTGAGACCTTAGAAGCGGAGTTGAAAGTGATTGATGAACTAGTATTCCTCACCCTATTGAGGAGAGCAATACCATTGTCCACGGATTTAGTTAGAGGGAATACCTACTAGACACGAGTTAGATCCTCAGAGTAGAGGATCGGACAGTTGCGCCGAATGATACCAGTGGAATATTTGGTAACCACTCTAGAATGTGGTAGTAGGCACTTGTGAGGTCAGTACATGAAAATATATCAAAGTTAGTGGTTTTGTGAAAAGCCGACGAGGCTACCTAGGTACTATGGATAGTATGAGGCATAATCTTTCAAAGACCTTGTGGAGATAGTTGTAATCTAGGGAGCGACGAGTTAAAGCTGGGCCCTATATATGTGTTATATTGTTTGACTACTTGTTTATTTCATGCTTGAGTGCTTAGTTGGGATGTGTGTTATTGGTGACCTTGATGTGTGGGATACTTATATGTGGAAACGATGAGTCGTGTGCGGTAACAAGTAGATACACTAGATTCGTACCTGGAGGGCTGACCTTATGTTTGGCGTATTTTAAATTTCGGGACGAAACTTTTTCTAAGGTGGGATTGATGTAACACCCGGAAATATTTCTTCCGGCTATTTCAGAAACAAATCAGAACCCGACCGCTTGCGACCTCTTTCCAGTGCTTTGGTTCTTTTGTATAACTCCGACTTTACGAGTCTTCTTTTAAGTTTTGGGACGAAACTTATTTTAAGGGGGTACTGATGTAATATCCGGAATTTTTATCCCGTTTAATTTCGTAGAAAACCAGATTTCGATCCGTTGATCCTTATATGTTTACCTAGTCGGACACAATATCTCAAAATTTTATCATTTTATGTAACCTCACTTCACATAAAATGATAAGATTTTATAGCAAACCCTAATCCATCAAACCCTAGTTATATCATGACATGTCGTGGACAAAGTCATGATGTCCTTTTGACGAGACCAAAACGAGAGCATGACGAGTTATGACCCGATTAAGAAAAAGCCATGCATGGGCTTGACAAAGCCTTGACAAGTTTTGACAAGGTTGTGACAAAGTTTTGACAAACTCAGCCCACATAATTTTCCCTCTTATTTCAACCCACCTCTTGTTGCCTTCCGTTGCTTGTATGTGGCCCAGCAACCTCTTGTTGGTACGTTGGACAACAACCCCAGAAGGCCCAGCTAGGCGCCAGCCCAGTAAGGAGAAGACTGCTTTTACGAGAAGGGCGCTAAGCTGGAGTGAGGGCAGGTCTTCAGTTTCAACCTCCCTAAAATCACGCAGCAGCTCACGCAATTCCTTCCCTGATGCAACCCATATTCCATCTTCACGTCTACATTCACCTCCCAGATATCTTTCCTTCTGCATCTCAACGCTGACCGCACCTTCCTTGCTTGCGCCAGTCAGAGTAAGAGCCGGAATCTGCTCCCCTTCTTCACACAGTAGTAATCTCACCTTCCTTCCTTTTGACAGAGGAGATCGCGCCATTCTAGTCTTCCCAACCACACCATAGCGAGCCCTCCATCATTGCCCTAGTCTACTCCAGTGGGAGCCTTCCCATTCGACCCTAGTGCCGGTCTCGTCCACGCCTTTCATGCCGACTGACGACGGTAGCAGGGCAGAGGTCTTCATCACCAATTGCAGCAACCAAGATCCCTCATTGGCGGCGCATCAGACCACGACTTTGCCCTTTTCTACACAGACGACGCCAAGCCGCCGCAACACCAGTCGGTCTCCTCCTACGACCGTCTTCGCACCAACCGCACGGGAGACGTAGATAGCGGCGGTGCTCCTTTCCCTCCCTCTCGCTTGCACGCCAGCACCCGGGTAGCCTCAGGAACAACCACAGAAGGCGACGGGTAAGTTCTACCTTTTAAATCATAGATGGCTGCAGCAACCTGACTTGAATCTGTGCACAGATCCAACATTTTCCCTCTTACGCTACAAGCAAATCGGACCATCCTCGTTACTGTCCAGACCCGAATCAGTCGTCCTCCCCTCTTTTCGTCCTAGTGGCCCTCGGTGGTTTCGATCGAACAACAGCCTTCAACGGTGAGTCCTTTCCTCCTTGCAAGCTTCCATAGTTTTGGGTTGTGGATATCGAAGTAGAGTTGCTGTAGATGAGTTTGGTACGTTGTAAGAGGGGTGTCATCTTAGTGTTGAATTACTCATGAATTTATGTTAACAGGAAGAGAGGTTGGTTGTCATGGGCTGCAAGATTAATAGGGTTAGTAGGATAATTGTCCTGATTAGTGCTTGTAACCACAACTGCTAGGGGTGAGACTCGATCTCTAAACCAATTGCTGACCCTATGTTGAGTTTTAAAAATAAATAAATAAATTAGTTGAGCAGTGATCTTCGAGCTTCAATTCCGATACCTTAGATGTATATTTTACCGTTCATTCTTTTTAATATATTGTAGGTTGATATACATAGTTTGTTTTAATAAAAAAAATTGAAACTGATCCAACGGTTTGATCGGGATCTATAGGAGCTCAAATTCGACTATTTTTGCAGTTTGTGAAAGAACTCAGGATTTGGCTAAGTATAAATTTCTAGATTTTTGGAACCATATTTAGAGATTTTTATAGGAGTTGTTGTTGAGTGTTTTCGAGAGATCTTTGCTCCTATGAGTAGGATGTATATCATAGAGGACCTAGAGATTTAATTCGGAATTTTTATATATTTATCCGAGCCTCGTATTTTAAGTAAAAGTCGGACTTTAGCGACTCGTTCGGAAATCTAGAATGTTGGGTTAATTTTATAAATCCTTAGCAAACTATCTCGTGAGAACTAGATTGTGGAAATAACTTTCAAAGGAGAATTTGGAACTAAGTCATAGTTTATTTTGGAGTTTTCGGACACTAGGGGCAAAATAGTCATTTGCCATTACGAGGGTATTTTGGTAATTTTATCTGATGATAGAGTTAAATATCTGAGAAGTTAGAGACTTCTAATAAAGTGGGATACATTACTGATCCACTTGCCTTTTTATAACAGGCGGTCGAGTTCCTGAGGTCACAGACCGAGTCGAGATAACGAGATTATGTTTGAATTCAAGTAAGTCCTTTGGGCTTACTTAGCTGACTTCTAGATATGAGTATGAATAATGGTAGTGGTGTGTGAATGAGATGCTTATAGTTATATTTTAGTAATATTTATATACCGACCTATACCTTGGCCTAAGAGTAACGGGCGGTGGCATTCTGCTCAGTTAGCTTGAGGGCGCTTGGGGTTTCTTTAGGGACTAGTCAACACTCGGTTTGTAGTGATGCTATCGGCGGAGGTAAGCTAGACCTACACCCAGTTGGATAAGGAACGGAGGCGAGAACTCTTAAGATTCTCGTGCCACAACTGTAAAACGGAATAAGGTGAATCACTTAACTATTAGATAATAACCGGCTTGTGTGTCAGCATGATGATTGTTTTATGTTATCTTGATTGTGTTTGTGCTATCCTTATTCTTCTTATATTTAGATTGTTAGCTAACGGTTTATCCGTGTTGTAGATTTTGTAGAGATACACAGTTGCAGAGAGATTCGGGACTGATGGTCAGCCGGGTCCACGTACTCATTAGATGGGGACGGGGGAGTCTTCCATACGGCATGCATGTTATGTATCTATATATATGTTTGTAAGGCTGTCACATGTGTACAATCATATCATGAAAATTTTTATGTTTTGAAATTGTTTTAAATATATTTGTGCCTTGTTGTAAGATCCTAGTAAAGTTGTTGTTAAACCAAGGTCAGGACCCATTGTGAGGTCCTAACCAGTAGCTCCCCGAGTTCCCAGAACTTGGGGTGTTACACCAACCATGTCCCCGCAGCTTTGAAATTCCAAAACCAGGTTGTCGGCAACCCGGTGTGAGTTGAGATCTCAACATCTTCCTGCATGGAAGGCTCTGCTGACGCTGAAGAGATGTGAGCCACAATTTCTTGTGAGTTGAAGCAAGACGGTTTGATGATTTCGTGGGAGCCATGGATGAGTGTTTGTGTGTGTGAGAGAGAGAGAGTTTTGATATTGAAAGAGTAAAGCACAAATTGGGTTCTGTAGAGTTTTCACGAAGGAAAGAAATAAGTGGGAAAGGAGAATTGTTTTTAAAAGGGCATGTCAAATTAAATTAAGGCATATCAAGATCTTGATAGAATCAAGGTCTTGATAACCGAAATCCGACTTGCATGCTTTCCTAATAAATCACAACCAATTTTTAAAACAAAAGTTTAAATTTTGAAAACAAAATCTTGGTGAAAACTTGTGAAATCATTTTAAAATTTCTTCTTTAAAATGATTTAATGATCAATCATCTAAAAAGATGAAAATCATTGATCCGATCCGTGGTTATCACTATAGTCCTTGAAATCTATTTCAAGACCTTGTATTGCATTTCAAGGCCTTGAAATAGAAAAGTGGACTGCATTATAAGGAGAAAATAAAATGATTTACTCCCCCCTATGATAATGCTTCCTTGTTCAACATACCAAAATCCAATCTAATAAAATTGAATCGATCTTCAGATAAAGCCTTAGTGAATATATCTGCAAGCTGTAATTTAGTCAAAATAAAAGATATCAAAACGTCACCTTTTTCAACATGGTATGAAGTGATGTCTTACGTCGATATGCTTTGTTCTTGAATATTGCACATGATTTTTAGTTATCGAAATAGTACTAATATTATCACATTTAATAGGTATACCTTGAGATCAAAATCAAGGTCACGAAATTGTTGAGCTATCCATAGAATTTGTGAACAACAGGCTCCAACAGCTATGTATTCGGCTTCAGTTGTGGATAGGGTGACAAAATTTTGCTTCTTAGAGGGCCAACTGATTAGGGATGACCATAAGAATTGGTAACATCCAGAAGTGCTCTTCTATCGGCCTTATAGCCTACAAAGTCTGCATGTGAATAGCCAACGAGGTGAAACGAGTTTTGACGTGGATACCATAACCCTAAATCCTTAGTGCCATTGAGATATCGAAATATCCTTTTCATAGCTATCAAGTGCGACTCTTTGGGATTAGCTTGAAATCTTGCACACATGCACACACTAAACATAATGTCAGGTCGACTAGCGGTTAAATATAGAAAAGAACCGATCATACCTCGATACTCCTTTTGTACGACACTCTTACCATTCTTGTCCTGATCTAATGAAAGAGTAGAACTCATAGGAGTTTTTACTACCTTGGATTGATCCATTTTATATTTCTTGAGCAAATCCTTGGTATACTTGCTTTGGTTAAGATTCCTTTCTTAGCTTGAGTAACTTGAAAACCAAAAAAGAAATTCAACTCTCCCATCAAACTTATTTCAAATTCTCTACACATAATATATGCAAATCCATTGCATAGAGAACCGTTAGTAGCACCAAATAATATATCATCAACATAGATTTGTACTACTAATAAATCGTTGCCTATGGTTTTGACAAACAAAGTTTTGTCAATCAAACCTCTTTTGAAATTATTTTCAAGGAGATACTTGGACGATCGTTCATACCAAGCTCGAGGAGCTTGCTTAAGATCATAAAGAGCTTTGTCCAATTTAAATATATGATCTGGAAAATCATTATATTCAAAACCAGAAGGTTGAGTGACGTAGATTTCTTCTTCTAAGAAGCCATTAAGAAAAGCACACTTAACATCTATTTGAAAAAGCTTTATGTTCATGAAGGATGCAAATGCAAGTAGTATACATATGGCTTCTAACCTGGCAACCGGAGCAAAAGTCTCCTCATAATCAATACCTTCTTCTTGGTTATAGCCTTGAGCTATAAGTCGTGCTTTATTTCTAATGGCTTTACCATGTTCATCCAACTTGTTTCGAAACACCCATTATGTTCCTATGACGGATTGTTGCTTAGGTCTAGACGTGAGAGACCATACTTTGTTTCTCTCGAATTCATGTAGCTCATTTTGCAAGCAATGATCCAATCTCGTTCTTGAAGTGCTTGAACGTAGTTTTTGGGCTCTACAAGAGACACAAATACAGAAAGCACACAAATTGTTTACCGTAGATCGGGTTTGCACAGCTGCTTTTGGATTTGAGATCACATTCTCTTGTAGATGATATAAAGAATTTTGAAACTTTCTTCACTTGAAGATTGGAATGGATTCTGATGATTGAGGCTCAGTTACTCGACTTGCTTCAGGTACCGCTGGAATTGTGCCCTTGTTTCCTATGTCAAGGCCTTGAAGTTGGGTTTTAAGGCCTTGAAAAATGTTTTAGCCTTAGGGTCTTCTTCTTCATCAGAATTTTGATCTCCATATTTATTTAGATTCAAATTTGTAAATCTATCATTCAAAGTACCATAATTGCTTTCATCAATAATATCACGAATAATTTTCTCGATAATTTGGTACGTTTATTTAAACTCAATAAGCTTTACTATTTGAAAAGTATCCTATAAAGATAGCTTCATCACTACGTGCATCAAACTTTCCAAGGTTGTCTTTGCCATTATAATGGACAAAACACATACATCCAAAGGGTTTAAAATAGAAAATATTAGGTTTTCTTCTTTTAAATAGTTCATAAGGAGTCTTATTCAAAATAGGGCGTATTAAGCATCTATTTAAGATGTAATTAGCCGTGTTAACAGCTTCAGCGCAAAAGCTTTTTCACAAACTAGTTTCTAAAAGCATAGTTCTAGACATGTTCTCCAAGGTGTTGTTCTTACGTTCCACAACCCCGTTTTGTTGAGGTGTTCTAGGAGCTGAAAAGTTGTGTGAAATACCATATTTTGCAGAAAATAAATCAAACTTAAGTTGGTCAAACTCTTTACCATGATCACTTCTAATAGAATCGATAGGTAGTTTTTTCAAAGTTTGCAACTACTTACAATGTTTTGAAAACTCATACAAAGCTTTCAATTTTTCCCGTAAGAATGAGATCCATGCAAAACGAGAAAAATCATCCACAATGACTAGGATGTATTATTTTCCCTTGGGACATTAGACACGCATAGGACCACATAAATCCATATGTAAAAGTTCAATGGGTCAAGAAGATTTACAATCTTCTTTTGTTTGAATGAACCTCTTGTTTGTTTACCTTGTGTACAAGCCTTACAATGTTCATCAACCTTGAAGTTTAGGTTTGGTAAATCCTTTGAGAGAAGTTTCTTCATCGTATGCATGCTTACGTGACCAAGTTGTCTGTGCCAAAGCCTTGAATCGTCGATCAAGGCCTTGAGACACGTTAATCTTGTTCCTGAAACTTGGTTAGTGCTCCTTGAATATACATTGTTGCATCTAGGGGCTGTAAGCACGACATCACCAGATAATTAATCTTAAACTTCACATTTTTCTGAATCAAAAATCACTTTGTTACCTTTGTAACATATTTGAGAGATGCTAAACAGATTATATTTTAAGCCGTCAACAAGATAAACATCATCAATAAAGTTAGATGAATTATAACCGAATTTACCAATGCCAATGATGTTACACTTCCCTTTATCACCAAGAGTAATGGTTCTAGATGATTGCTTCTTTAAATCTGAAAACAATGAGCTTTTTTCACTCATATGTCTTGAACAACCACTATCTAATATTCATTTATGCTCCTTAACCTTGGTGATGTCTTGCAAAATAGCAAACTTCAACCTTTCCGGGTTGACCAAATGACATAATTTAGTCCATATTCAAGTTCAATCATGTTTGGTGGTCTAGTACCTTTAGGAACCCAGATTTACTTAACTTGTTTCCTTAGACATAGAGGATAAGTGTTTCTAATGATGTAGAGATCGTTTCTTCTATATGGGCAAGTTGATTTTACATGTCCCTTTTTACAACAATAGAAACATGTGGGCATATGTGAACTTTTTTTAGCTTTAACGAAAGTGGTAGTCGTTTTTCTTGGAAAATTCATATGATAGCCAAAACCACTCTTATTTAGTGAGGATTGTTGTTCACCCATCATCATTTCGAGATTAGCTTTCGAACAAGTGAATTGAATAAGTGTAGTCTTCTGGTCTCTACACGTCACAGTTAGATCAACCTTTTCTTTCTCTAGATTAATATAATCTTGATGTAGAGAAGAGGGATTGTCCTTGACAATCGCATTTTCCGATTCCAAAGCCTTGATATTGTCATCAAGGTCTAATTTTTCGGTGTTGAGATTTTCAACTTTTAGAGACAATTCACTTACTCGTTTCTCTTGTTTGATAAGTTTTTCTTAAGACACTTATCTTAACCCTATGTTCTTTATCACATATGATAATATCTTTAATGAATTGCGTAAGTTCTAGGTTAGATTGAGACATAATGGTACTTACTACTCCATCAACATAGAGGTTTGGATTCTCTTCTTGATCGGTCATTAAGCATAAGTTTGCTTGATCATTTTCGTCTTCTGACTCATTTGTTGAATCTGAGTCACTCCACGATGATACCATAGCCTTCTTCTTTCATCATTATTCCTAAAGTTGTTCCTCTTCTTTTGTGGATAATCCTTTACAAGATGATATGCTTCACCACGTTCAAAACAAGTCAATACTTTAGTTTTCTTATTAGGGTTAGAAAACTTACCTCTGGGTCTTGATGATCGTGGATATTCTTTGTTTGCGAATTGATTCTTCATTTGAAGAATTCTTACAAGACCCCTTGAAATCAAGGGAATGAATCTTCCTCCTCATCATCACTCTCTTCATCATCCGATGGAATGTTATCCTTCTTGGATCTTAAAGCAAGGTTCTTTGTGTTTGATGGTAGTTCTCCATCTTCTTCACCAAAAACCATTTCATGGGTGATTAGCTTTCGAAGTAGGTCGTCGAGAGGTAATGTTGTGAGATTCTGAGCTTCTTCAACGGCGGTCACGTTTGGTCCCCACTTAACTTTTGGCAAGCTTCTCAATACTTTCCTTACTTTTTCTTCATTTGTGAAGACATTTCCAAGTGAGTCAAGGTTGTTCACAATCTCAGTGAATCTTGTGAACATCTCTTTGACCATCTCGTTTGAAGTCATCTTGAATAATTCATATTTTCTGAGGAAGATGCTAAACTTTGTCTCCTTGACTTGACTTGTTCCTTCATACGTAACTATTAGTTTGTCCCATATTTGCTTTGCATTTTTGCATGATGAGACACGATTGAATTCATTTGCATCCAATCCACAATAGACCAAGTTCACGACCTTCTAATTATTTGACACACTATCCAAGTCTGTTTGAGTGAAGTCAACTTCCTTCTTTTCGACTTGGACTCCTTCAACTGTGGTGGTTGGGATTTTTGGGCCAGTTTGAATGATGCTCCATAGTTCCATATCTTGATCAATAATAAACATTTGCATCAGTGCTCTTGATGACATGAGTTATATACCATCATATTCATGCATATTATGGGTTTATCACCTCAGTTTCACATTTAATTAATCGAAATTGTATGAATTTTAGTTCATTTTCATAAAATTATCAAGAATAGAAGTCTGCACTATTTTATTTGTGAAAATATAGGAAAAGTGGGAGGTGGCACAAAAAGTGGAGAGGTGGCGCGAAGATATGAGCAAAATATCATAGAAGATCTGGAGGGAAGCAAAAAGATATGGAAAATATCTCATGAGAAGATAAAAGTTGTAACTAAAAGATATGACACGATCTGGGAGAAAAATCGGATGATTATTTATAAAAATCGGTCGATCTCTTTTATAGATGACTCAATTTTTATCATATGAAATCCGATTGGTTGTAGGATTGTAACCGAAAGATTACGCCTCATACCCCATAAAAGGAGGACGTCTCATGCCTTCAGAATCATCCAATTCCATCCAAGACTATTGAGTCATAGGACCGAGAGCATCGAGGGAAGCATTCAAGGAGGAAGATCGAGGGAAGATAGAAGGTTCTTCGGGAGTTCTAGTTCGAGAATATAGTTCTCGAAGGTTTTGTGAGTTTGATTCTATATTCTGTCCTTGTGCTTGAGAATTGGAGTTTGTTATTGAGTTTTATTCGAGTTTTGAACGATTGAAACGTTGTTCTTAGGGTTTTGGTTTGGTTTTAATTCAAAGATTCAAGTTTTCTCATTATTCTTTGCTTTCTTGATTTAATATCTCTTTTGATTTTGATTATGTGTTTTCTTGGCTAAAACCCTTGTGATTCTGGGGTGATTGGTTGAAGATTGTGGTTGAGATGATGATAGAATGATCTCCATAAACATATTGGATCCTGAGAGTTGAGTTTAACCTTCGTAGAAGGGAAAAATCATATTGTTCTTGGTCTAGATCGGACGATCTCCTTTGATGAACAACCCGATTTTCCTTCTGCCGCACCTATCTTGCCTTATCCTTTATCCTTGATTAAAGATTGCTTAAACCCTAGCCTAGTTGAACCTTTCTAACCTATATCCTTGTGTGGGAAGAGACTTACTCGGTGATTCCCGTCCTTGGTTGCCAACGATTACAAGTCCTAGGTAATAGAGGATTCAAACCCCTCTATTAAGGTTGAGTGTATCATACCCTTTACCTTTGTGAGTTAGATCTGATTCCCTTGGGTTTGTGTTTGGTTTTGAGAATTTTATCCTTCCCTTAGATCTTCTATCTTATCGAGACTCAACATCCTTTATTTAGAGCCTTTGGGTTTGGACATGGGTGGTGGAGACTTCACCGTACATCATACCGTTTTAGAACACATACCTTAGCAACCCCAACTCTGTCCATATAATCTTTAGAAGTCTTGAATCAAAAATCACAATCGAATTCCTTGATCCTTAGAATCCGTTTTCCCAAATCTTTACACAAAATCAAGTCTTTGTCTTTTCAATTGTCAAAAATTGCATCTTTCCTTGTTAGATTTCTTATTCTGATTGTGATTTCACCAAATCCTTGTGTTCGACCTTGGAATTCTTGCTTTTATTATAATCGATCCGTACACTGCGGGTTTGCTTTATTGCAATTATTCTTGGTATAAATATTAAAGCTTGCACACACCTTTCGGAGCGAACAACTCTCTATTGGGCAAATTTGTTACCGCAGAAGAGGGGTGGTCGAGATGTGGATCTTCCTTGAGCGAATCCTCCATCACATACAGAGTTCATGATTAGTCTCACTGATGGTTAAATTAATATAGGTGAGTCTTGCTCTGGTACCAATTGAAGAACCGAATAAGTGAATAATAAGGATGTAAATACTCCAGAAGGGGGGTTGAATAGAGTATGGGAACCTTTCGCAATATCGTATATCAAGGCTTTGAAACTAATCTCAAGGCCTTGAAGTCGATTTGTGCGCTTAGTGACAAAACTATTTCTCAAGGCTTTGAAGTGGATTTCAAGGCCTTGACTTTGAAACCGCCTAGGGTTTCTGACCCTAGGATTCTAACTATCTATTATCTGCTTTTTGTGAGTCCTAGATACAACCTAGAAGAACTTCCTTTCTTCTCTCAATGTAGCCTCAATGCTACGATATAGTCAACTCTATTCTAGCAATAATAGCCTAGTTACTTCACAGAATAACACACTCGAGTATAACACTATCCAGATATGCCAATGGAGCTCTTGTGTTTATCTCACTCTAAGGAAGTAAACTAATGTAAGAGGATGATAAACTTTTGAAACAATAAAGATGTTCTCGTATGGTCGCTTGAAGACTTGGTTTCTTTCACTTGTAAGCACTTGTTTTTCTTCATCTTCAATCGTCATCTTCATTTATAGTCTTCTATGGAGAACTTCTTCTAGCCTTTTTCCCATAGCCGTTGTAACGTTTTTATTTCTCCATAGAATACGCTGCTTGGTTGAACGAGATCTTGTTTGAGAAGTAGCCGTTGCAAGATCTTCATCTTCAAAATTGTTGCAAGTTGTTGAATATCTTCAAGCCCTAGATCTTCTCCTCTTCACTTTGAAGGCCGTTGGAGATCTTCACCGTAATCTTCTTTTCAAGCCGTTTGAAGATCTTCTCTTATCTTCTTTTCAAGCCGTTGAAGATCTTCAAACTCATCCAGCCGAGATCTTCTCGTTGGTTGGATCGAATTTTTAAAAGATGTTGTCCGAGATCTTCTCTTCTAGATCGTTGGTTAAGATCCTCTCTTCAAAAGCCTTCAGCCGAGATCTTCCAAGATCTTCTTAGAATAGTTAGTTGGCCTTTGAAGATCTTCTCCTTGATCTTCTCACTTGGTCGTTGTAGATATGCTTGTGTTGTAACAAATCTCTTAGCCAAGTTCTTCCCTTGTAATGCTATTCAAGACCTACACACTTTAACAAACCAAGACATGTAATCTAAAAATATAATTGATATTTGTTAGTTTATAAACCCACATTTATCTGTTAAGTCTTCCATCATTTAAATAAAACAATTCATAACCAAGACGGAGTTATCACGACCAATTGTCACGTTCAAACCATGATACGAAAACGAGAAAGAACAAGACTATGAAATTAGAAATCATGAGGGCGAGAAAATAAAACAGGTCCTTTCATGCCGCTTTAAAACAAAATGGGCGAATATCTATTATGCTTCAAAAGTTTTTATTTGTTTCAAGGAGAAAGCGGAAGTGGTCTGAAGACAAACAAGCTAAATGTTGAACGAGGGCGTTCAACCAAAAATACGTCCTTCTAAATTCAAAAATATGCTACCGAGTCATCTCAAAACTCTCATGATATATGATCTCCCTATCCCATGTTTCATGGTAATATTGTGAAACACATCAAAGTGCATGGATACATACATTATGAAACCACCTTCACTTTCTTCCTTTGAGAGAAAAGGATTAAAATCTCCTCTTATAATTCAAGGGACTATCACATTATCCAGTTCTTGATTGATATCCTTCAAAGACTCTTCACAGTGAGACAAGGTTGGCGGAGCATATACAACGGTTAACCAGAAGCTGCCTTGTGCACTCGTGATCTTAACATAAGCATGAATGGAACTAACAATACTTATATTAATCTTCTCATCATTCCATCATAGTCAAACTCCGCATTTGAAACCATTACCTTTCACTCTGAAATAACTATGTGTCTCGATCTATGACACACCTTTTGTGCTTTATCAGCTCAAGATATGAGGTTTAAAAATTGCTGCTAAATCAAGTTTACGATGATTACAAATGTAAACAAAGTTCTTTGGAACTCATTCTTACCGGCACCAAAAACGTTCCACATAAGGAAATTCATTAATAATTGTAAGAGAATGTGCAACACGGAAAACCATAACTTCTCAAGTCTGGGTATATATGACACCCCTTGTACCTTCTCCTTGATACAATTTAGATCGAGTCACATACTTCTCTCGCCTATAATATTAAGCATCTTCTCTATCAAGTGTCCATATTCCACACAACTTGTCGAAGATTATTGGTCATGTTCGTAGCCAAATAGGGTATCCATCTTATTCTGGCTGAGGGTATAGAGTTAGCGCTAGTTTCAGCTTTGATTTCTCTAGGGTGAGGTCTTTTCAAGGTACCCATTTATTGCTACGGCAATCATTATAGGATCGGAGGTAACGAATTTAGGGGACCACTTTATCATAATAAGACAGCGATAAAAAACCTTTCAAAAACCATCCGATAAAACTCTGAGCATCTCATTCTCATTGATGAATCTAACCATAAAATACCCATTTGCAAGATCAACTATTCGAATGTTGCTCCTTACTTTCCAATGATCCCTTACTTTACGTTCCATAATAAGGAAATCATTGGGATCTTAGCGCTTTATTTTTTCCAATTTGCTTCAAGCGCTTCCGTACAATCACAAGATTTCCATCTGCACCACAAGGAAAAGTGATCAAAGTTATGCCCTCTAGCGAACCCCAATCAATGGTCTTCTTACATGCTCCATTTACCCTACTACCTCATATAGTATCCTCCAAGAAGGGGCAGTTTTTTCCACCGAAGCTACATCTTTTTCCTACAATGTATCTCCCATAACTATATCGTTGTTCAAACCAAGATTATTAGAAACAATTTCTTTTAGGGGTTGACATCTTGATTGGTCGGGACCGACGTAGACGGTGTCGCTGCCATGACTACCTTTCGAAACACCAGCTTACGAAAAATCATATCTTAATCAACTTTTAAATAAAACGGACTTTATAACAGCTATAAACAACACTACTTTTGGTTTACGTTGAATAACGATTAAATTTCATGAAGTGTCATTTATATTTTGTAGACCGTTAATTACGAAATATTGTTCTCGAAAATTTTTAATATCTACTTTAAATTAACAGTTCTATTTATTGGTGTAAAAGTGTTAGTATTTAATAGGTAGTAAAATTAAAATTATATATTTATTTATAATGATTATATCAGTAGCTAAAGCTACTCTAAAATTAGTAATAAGTCTTAATCATCATCACTTTTATCACAAAGTGGATTATTGAGTTTCTAAAAACTTTGGTGTATAAAGACTATAAAATAATACAAATAAATAAAAATATGATAATAACATAGCATAAATATTAGCAATTCTCGGAAATAGCAAGATGAAAAACTTGACTTATTAGGAGATGGATAGATGATTCTAGAAAGACCATCGGATTCAAATCTATTTTATAGTCTAAATTACACATCTGTCAAAATTGAAAGCCTTAAGTTAAGAAAAGACGAGGACGTAATTCACAGTAAGATAATATTAATAATGTAATTTGACAAGATGAAGATTGCAAGAGATCTCATCATATCATCATTTACAGCAAATAAACTTTACTTCATAATAATAATAATAAGAAAAAACCTTAAATTGTCTCTTTATAGTTTGTTTATTCAGATACGATACCCATCATTATATTATAGTAATTAATCATAATAATATATAATCATAGTCTGAAAGTATTGGCTCAAACTTGTAGGTTGAGAATCTTATTGCTGTCTTCATATCAAGATCTCAAACCACAGGGCCTCTCCACAATTTTATATTCTTCTTCTTGTAAGACATCAAAAACAACTTCAGTCTATACATTTCTTTCACTAATATAAAAATGGTGTTTAATAACCTACAAATCTTGATTTCAAGACATTAATAAATTAATTTCAATAATTATTTACAAATTATGGGTATTCCACATCACTTTTGTGGGTAGGTTTTTAATAAACCTTCTAAGTTTGAAGAAAGTTTTATGAGGAAGTTTTCTAATTCCCTCATTTTTAAACAGATATAGTTATTTTTGATAATTTTTCAGCTTTTATACATAACTATAGTTTTTTCACTGAGTATAAACAATTTTTGAAAATTATGGGGATTCCGGATGGTGATTGCTCAACCGAGGACCGGACCTATACGTTAGGTTTGGGTCGGCCTAGTCTAAGAACCCAGACCGGACCGAAAATGAATAACCCTACAATATCCACCTTTCGATAGATTTTGATCAAGGACCGATATTTTTGAACAAAGAACTGGACCAAAACATTTAGGTCGACATTGGTCTGATCTAAAAACCCAAATCGAAGCGAAAATGAACGGTCCTACAAATGACCACCATTGGAAAGGTTTTTACTTAGTGCATTAGAGCTAAATTTGAATAGTAATGTTGAAGAACATTCCATTAAAATAAAACTCGGATTGTTTGCTCGAATAGCGATAGAGTTGTTATGCGAGTCGAGTTGGTCAAACTCGACCCGAGCTAGGTTACGAATAGTATCCCTATGTCTCATATCGATTTATAAGCAAGCTAATTATGAAGATGCCAAAACTCTGCTCGTTTGACTCGAATAATAGCCATAGGTCCCATATCGATTATACATATAAAGTAGTTTCTACAATAAGATTGGTTGACTCCTTTTACATATGTGCTCGTATGCACATAACTCTCAATCAGTATACCATTAAATTTTCACATAATATAATAATATTTATTGTGACGGCTCATTTCTCAACCCAAACATGTGAGGCTTTTGGCACATATGTGCTCGTATTTCCACCAAATAAAAACATATGTGCTCTTATGTACATAACTCTCATTAGTATGCCATTAAATTTTCACATAATATGATAATATTTATTGTGACGGCCCACTTCTCTAACCAAACATGTGAATTAGCTATAATTTTACACTGTGGGAGCACTTGTGTTCTACATCGATTACACAATAAAATCAAACTTGTATATTCATCGAGCTACTCCTGCTGATTTTAATTTGATTGGGTTATTAAGCATATATGTTTGTAGACACAACTTCGATTGCTAACCCGTTGGGTTTTCACCCACAATAGTTGTCTTACTATAATTTTTTTTAAAAATCCGAAAAGCTAAATGCACAACACTTGTTTTACAAATCACACAAATACAATGCATGCCGACTATACTAAAAAAAGTGGTTTGGGACGCAGTCAGTTTGCGTTGAGGTTCAAAAAATTATTTTACAAGTTCATACCACGCTAACTACGTCCAAAACCACTTTTTCATAATTTTTCGTCTTACTTCAAGTTTAAATTTTCAACGTTGTCCAATGCATTGAAATTAAAATTTCAAGCAACTGATTGCGTTGAATTTTTTTTTTCAACGCCGTCGGCTTGCGTTGAACTGTGCATTAGTAAATCGGATGTCACGAGTAAAACTTGAAAAAAAATATAATAAGACAAACTTTAAATCGTGTGTTTATTATGATATGCTTTTTATTTTGTTTTTGGTCGGATATGATACCCATATAAGTTATATACTAATTGATAATATTATATAAATATATATATAATCATGATCTCAAACTAATGGCTGAAACTAGTACTTGAGAATCTTATTCTGTGTTAGCTTCATCATCTCAAACTATTGTATTTGTGGCTCATATTTGTCGCTCCACAATTCTATATCTCAGTTGTTATAACACATCAATCAAAACAACCTTGTCAAACATACTTTCTTTCTCCCCACTAATACAGGATAGTAATATTAATCTATTGTATACGAGTGTCAAATCTTGATTCGAAGACGAAAAGGTTGCAATTTTTTAGATAAATAAATTTAAAAAAATATATTTACAAAATATTATATTAACATCCCACATATTGATCTATATATGATAAATTTTTATATAGGGATGATTCATATTTCTCCGATTTAGACGATGAAACCTCATTGAC
This sequence comes from Fagopyrum homotropicum, assembly GCA_033239125.1. Classification (NCBI taxonomy): domain Eukaryota; kingdom Viridiplantae; phylum Streptophyta; class Magnoliopsida; order Caryophyllales; family Polygonaceae; genus Fagopyrum; species Fagopyrum homotropicum. Next base: position 49,403,393 of record BSWB01000007.1, on the reverse strand, counting down.
ACACGAGATGACAATAATATTTTGATACACACAAAATCAACAAGCCGTGAGATATATATGAAAGAGACGCATGAATGAGGGTAGAAATATAAAATGAAATTGATGTCACTAGATAAGATAGAACCATAGAGAAAACAATTGAAAGTACCTTTCATCTCAAGATCAAAGACCCAAACAACGCAACCAACGATCCTACCTTATACAACCTACACAACTAGACAATGAAGGTTGAGAAGCACGAATATGATGCTTATGAAGCCTAATAACACCAATCTTAAGAAAGATTGTCATATTTAAGAAACACTAAGCCGGAATCAACAACATTTGCAAGTTCTCACCAAAAACTCTCCTCTGGATTGAAATCACGTGAAAACAAAATGTCAACAATGTCTGATCTATCTATTCTGATTTCCAAACTACTTACAAAAGGCTTGGTAACGTGTTTTCATGCTTAGTTTTTAGATGCATTTAATCTTAGTTTAATGTTAGAATTGCATTAATTAGGCATCCATTTATTTCACCATGATATATATTCGTCTATTGGATGTCTATTGTTTTTGTTGTCTTGTAAGTGTGATTTGAATCATTCATGTGCTTCAAATGATAAAAAAATGTCCAAAACGAGCCATTGAGTTAAAACTGGGTCAATGTCAAAACATTAAGAAACATAGAATGAGTCTATGGATCATTAACAATCAATTAGACACTAATAGATGCAAATTATGGATGTTTTGAAGTTTCATAGAAGATCCATGAAGAAGACAATGAAGACATGTGGGCACAGGAAGACCTAGACGACATACAAGTACTCACTGGAAATTATTCCAAATGACTACAACCTTTTAGTTTACATCAAGAGTTGAATCTTTAAGGAAGACCTCCAAAAATGGTCAAAACACCAAGAAGACCCATGTTGACAACAACCTCACCCGAGGTAACTGTTAAGAGCTCGAGCCAATTGCTTATCCAGGCCGAGGTGCTTTCTTTGAGGCAAAACCTTGGTGTGGCTCACTTTTTTCTACCTCGGTTGAGGCACCTATTCATGGTCCGAGGTTGGCTAAAAATCGTGAAACAATTTTTAGAGCTTGATTTGTCATTTTCGTGAGGGAACCATGATCCCAACCCTTCGTATAAATACGTTAACTTGCACTTGTAGCAACCATGCGTTTAACCCACAAACACACTATCAAGTTTTAGATTAAAACTAATTATTCTTGAGTTGTTCTTGAGGATTTTTGAAGAATCTCAAAAGAAGTATCGATTTTTTACTTGGTAATAGTTTTCTCTCTAATTCTTTTTGTTAAAATCTTTTATATCTTTCCATTATCTACCATTTGAGATAATGGAAAGACATCTAGACTATGCGTTAGGTTTTATCATCTAAGTCTCAACCGAGAAGAATCTTAGATGATTTGTAATGTTGGACATCTTGATTATAGGAGTTATCAAAAGCGAAAAGCATGATTCATAATCCTAATGTGTTGTTTTCATCCATGATTGATTTAATTATGTTAACTCATAGCCGGCTGTTGTGAAAGCATGATGCAATATGTTAATATGATTGACTCTTTTAGTTTTTAGAATCTCTTGATTTGCATTAACCATAAGAATGTCTATACGAATTGACTGAATCCCTCTATAATCCTACAAACTGATTGGACCCTACTATGAAATCGCTTAAACATACCCTTGCACTACATGATTGATTGAGTGCTTGTTTGAGTTGAGAGTCATGGTTTGGGAGGATTATCCACCGAGCTTGAATCCTTTTTTATTTTTTTTATTTTTATAGTCTTTATTACTTCTTTTTATCTTTTATTCCTTTTTTTGTCATGTCTGTTAGATATATTTTCTAAGATTGTAGATGAGAACTTAATCTATGATTGAAGTGTGATGATTTGATTGTGTTCATGGAAGAGTGATGGATATATGCTCGAGTTTAGTTTTTCTCTAAAAATGACGTACTTAGGGTTTGAACATTAGGTAGAATTTGGATTTCTGTATTGATTGTATAGAGTGACAAATACTATCGCCTGAGAATTGAACCTTGATTTAGTTGTTGAATTTTCTAGGCATTCCTTCTAGACCTCAACCGAGATGCAAACATCAAGTTGGAATGCAAAGTTGACATGCTAGAGGAAGTGTTAGGAATGATCGAAGACGTGAGAATGATTGCTTCTTAATATGTTGTATTTCATCCATAAGTGGTTGTTCATGTTGTGAGATGTTCAATGTGAGAGCAAGACACATCTCATTTAGATGATCATGCCCTTAGTGATTAGATTCATGGTAATTGTATTAATCATGAGAGTGAGAATGTTTATTGATTTGAGCAATTTCAAATTGTCAAAGGACGTGTGAAATTTTATGACGAGACCACATAAATATGCTTATATACCCTCTTTCATGATTGATTGATTTCATTGAACCAAATATTCAATCTAGATTAAATATCTTATCTTTCAATCCTTGAGCCTTACCTTTTATCTTTTGTACCTTTCACTTTACGCTCCACATGCAATTCACTTCTCGTGTTTATATCCTTTGTTTTTCTATTGCTTAAACTTTCGGGAACTCAAATATCAACCAAACAACTAAAGTCTCCGTGGATAAGACTTTAGTTTCTATCATATAATACAATCATATTTACCGTGTACTTGCGGTTTGTATTACAAAGTAATCTGGAACGTTGATTAACTTGATCCTATGGTATACATTTATCCACCTTAATGAATGCTCTTAATTCAAATAGTGAGGGGTCTTGTAGTAAGGTATTACAAAGTAATTTGGACTGTTGATTGACTTGATCCCATGATATACATTAATCAACATTAATTTACAGAGTTAGGAGAGACGCGTTGACAAGGAAAAATTTGTCCTTTTGAAAATCTCTTTAAAAAGGGGAATTCGGTGACATTTTAATAATTTTCATGAGAAACTGGAACATTTATTATTTTACACCATGATTTTAGTTCAATTCTTTCAAAAGTTATATACTATTAGTTTTGGTATTGTCTATAGTCGGTTCATGTATTGTTTTGTTAATTATTAGTTAAATTTGTATCATTTGTTTAGTTGTACATGTTTGAACTAATAAAACACAATGTTTAAACTAACAAATAACAATGTTTGAACTAATGATACCCAAGTTTTGAACTAATATTATAAAAGTTCAAATCTGTATAGTTATGGCTATTAGAATACTTTATTTTAATATTTGTTAGATCAAACTTTTTATACTATCAATTCAAATTGAGTGCTCTATTATCTAAAACTAGATGTTTTTTAAACACGTGATACACCAACTACATTCCTTAATTCCGTACCAGTAATATCACTCTGTTGTCAGTTCTTTAATTCCGTAGGAGTAAATCCACTCCGCAACTTAGGGTGTGTTTGCTATGAGATCTAGGTCATATTAGAAGATTAATCCAGACGTAGATTATAAGAACTCCAATAATCTTGGTGAGATTTTTTTTTTTTCACACATATAAACCATTTTATAATGTCATATACAATCTCCATCTCTATCAAACACACTTTAAAATATAATCCAATTAATATAATTTAAAATAAGTCCAAATAATCTCTTACCAAACACAAAACTTAACTACCCCAATTACTCTCTTTCGTATTATACCGACAATAATTCTTCCCGACATAACAAAAGAAGAAGATTAGTATTGTATAAAAATAGGCTACACGATTAGTGTGGTTAGATGCTTTATGTTATATTAACGTCTCCAAAAGCAAAAGAATCCAAAAATGTGAGATGGAATCCTCTCACTCGCCATAATCTGGTCACGTGGAAGGTGAGATCTGCTCGCCATTTGAGCTTCAACTTCTAGATATTCTCCCTCTGTATAAATACCAAGCCTTGAGCATTCCTATCTTTCACTTACCACCACCATTTGAAATATTCATCTCTTTCTCTCCGTTCGGGTAAATACTTACACTTGTACTTTGATTCATGTTTTACTTCACTGTTTCTCACTCTGTTTTTCCCTCTTAACAGATACCAAAATGTTCAGCTTAATCAAACAGCCTCTTAAAGGACTGAAAATAATAGGGACGAATAAGAGCAGATCAAGGAAGAAGACCAGCATTCCAGAGGTGGTTGTCTACGTCCCAACTCTCTGGATTCCATCACAGACAGACCTCCAAACAGACCTCAAACCCTTCATTCCTCAACACCTCATTCACCGCCTACTCGCCCTTCGCACTCGTATCATCAATCTCGCTGCACAGCACACTCGTCAGTAACTCATTGCTCATCTTTCTTGATTTCATGCTTTCAGGCCCTTAATCTAATGATTGGCTTTATACAGAAGGGTCTGCCAACAATGACCTTAAAAGAGTCCTTGAAGAGTATTTGTTTGTCTTCCTCGGCTTCGCCAAGAGAGGTTTACTACAACAACTCTCTCAACTCCTTGATGAATGAATCCAATTCCATCATACCCATCATGTTTTATTTGTTTTACAGATAAGTATCTTCATAAATCAGTCGACTTCAGCTGGACAAGTCCTGAAGCTGGAAAATATGTAAGATTTAATAATACTCGTCCGGAAACGGAAACGGAATGAAACGAATCTAGTTTATATATATATATATATATATATGCTTGTTGATTAAATTGTTTGGAATCATTCCTTATAGTATAAAGTAATTGTAGTAGAATTTGATTAGTTTTGATTCTGAGAAATAAAATGGGGCAACCAAATGTATGTTGAGTGAAACTACGGGGAATGATTCCAAATAATTTTATGAACGACGCACAAGACTATTCATTTTCGTTCCGTTTTCGGAGTTTCAACCTAAGGGGGTGTAATTTCTTTCTTTTGGAGCAAATAAAATCTGAGCTAATTTCATGGAAAGCAGGAGACATGTATACCAAACTCGCGCTTCGAGTTGCTCTGTGTCATCTACATGCTCGCTGTCTTGACACTATCCGAAGCCAACGAGAAGCTCATTCCCAAGGACTACCCTGCCGGTCTCTCCCAAAAGACAGTTTTTCTAGACTGTCAAAGGGATGCTATTGATCTGTTACTCAAGGCAGCCGGGTACTTGGATTTCTGCGTCAAGAACATAGTAGCTCCCTTACCTCCCAGTGTAAAGTATGTAAATGATCAACCGTGTCTTTACTCTGATATTATGTATTCTGTACTAAATTCAAACATTTTCAGGGAGAAATTACCCGCAGAATTGCAGGAAGGCGTGTTAGAAGCTCTAAAGATTCAATCACTTGGACAGGGGACTGAACTACAGCTTGGCTTGGCTGTGGAAAGCCAGACAGCAACATTATCTGTCAAGAGAAGGCTAGCTTGCGAAGCACTCGTCTTCTTTAGTCAGGCTCATTTTTCGCTCTTAGGATGCAATCTTAATGTTGGAAATTTGAAGAAGCATTTGTCATTCATCAGATGGAAGTACTTAGAGTTAAAGGTCAATTTCTTTTATACAACTTGATTTTTTTTTGTCAAATTAACACAATTTGCAGTTTGATAATTCATATAGTTCAGCAGGCTGCAGCATACTACTACCATGGCTTAATGATCGACAAGGGTTTTGAGCCGCAATCCCGTATGACTGCCGTAAGCTGTTTTCTTGCTGCTAAAGAGAATCTATCAGACAGCAAGAAGACTTGCTTAAGCTTTTCCTTGGCTTCACCTGTAACAAGGTTTCTATCTTTATGATTTGATCTCTGTACAATCAATAAATAATTCATACTGAAGTTAGATTAATGGTCTTGTAAATATGATGTTCAGGCCAACTCCTCCCTGGGGTATCATGAAGCATCTACACCTCCGAATCTTGGATATTGCATCTAAGAAGTTAAAAGCGCACGACTACTTGCTCCGCAAACAAAAGCAAGTCCTTCTACGCGTTAAACTTGAGATTTATTATATACATGTGTAGTTTCTAACAAGTTGAGTTAATAACAGGGGACTACTCTCACTGCCTGACTTGCCGCAATTTCATCTAACCCTTATACCCGAAGATTATGAGTTACCAAGAAGTGATCCAGCTTGGAACAAGGAGAACCTTGAGCTTCCGAAGCACCCCGTTGAGGAACGACATCGGAAACTCACAAGAACTGATTCACATGCAATAGTTCCTTGTATCCTCTAGACTTTGTGCATTTTTTGTATCAATGCAAAATCAATTAACCTGTTTGATTACTCTTTTAGATTGACAACATAACAAGAAGAAAATATTTGGGCAGTATTTGAATTATTGTCGTTAAAACTAGTAGATCTACACGTTTTGATGTTTGGAAAAACAAAAGAAATGAAAACAGAAGAAAAAGAACAAGAGTTTTATGTGGTCCGGTAAAAGAAACCTACATCCACGGGATCCCTACAATCTAATCCACTATAAGAGTCGTATCAAGGTTACAATTAAGAAAGCAACAAGTTCGACATATGAACAGCCTCATAAGTCTACTAATATACAAAGAACAAGATTGAAACCAAAGGCTTAAGAGAAAAAGTTATTGATCTTCGAATATTCTTTCGTTGTCCATAGGCAAATTATACTTCATGTTACGTCTAGGAATTGATGCACGCAAAAGTCTTAAATTTATACTCGTTATATTTTTCCTAACTCCTAGCGAACCCGCAGTGTACGGGATGTTTCGTAGTAGGGATAGTATTCCGAGGTCGAACGCAAAGACTGAGGTGAGATTGAATCGATTAGTGACTAAGGATAGTGTTGATCTAGACTAAGAAAATAGAAAGAAACAAATAAATGAAAATCTCAATGTTTGTTGATTGGTTTTGTATGGTGATCAATCAAGGATCACAATGATGCAATATGGCAAAACAAACAAAGGAATCAAGCTAAAACACAAATAAACAAGCAAACACGAAATATGTAATCAAAGAGAGAAAAACGGATTCTAGGGGTTGGAAATTCCGGTTATGGCATAGGACTCAAACTTCTAATCAACCTTGGATAAACTATAGTATGTTGGGAAGGAATGTTTCTCAAATGGGGTCAATTACCGGGTAGGTCTCATGATCCACTAATCCCGCACCTAAGGTCCTATCACCGGGTAAGTCTCTAGGAGCCTAAGGAAGGGATATCTACTCAAACCGGATGGTATTCTAGGGATCTAACCTCTCCTTACCGGGTAAGTCTCGGGAAGGCAAGTCCTAAACACCTATCCTAGCACACTCAGTCCAATAGCGGCTTGTGAGGCTCACTACTACCTAGAGTTCGTCATCTTCGGTATCTAAGAGCAAGAATCACCGGGTAGGTCTCTTCTAACACTTAGTTGCTAACACTAGGTCACCCTAGGATAGATTTAGCTCAACAAACACTAGGGTTTCAACAATCTAACATTCTAGCACTTAATTTCATCAAATCAAAAGAGTTAGTCAGAATTACGGTTGTTCATCCCTTTCCACGGCCGTGGAGTGGCAAGAACGAACCGTGGTTTCCAACAGTAGCTCGGTTCAAGCAAACGAATCATCCTAAGGTACATCTAAATCCATCCTATCATAGTCCAAGCCATAACCATCTTTTCCTTACCCTAGAATCACATCTATCTAGTCAACAACAAGCATCTCAACAATTAAACTCAACAAGCATACATTCATGGCTTCCATAGCAAGTAGATGAAGTGAAATAGAGATGAACAAGTAGAACAATTAAGATCAAGCTGAATGTATGATAAGAAAGACTTACAACCCTTCAAAAGAAGGTTTAATCTCGTTCCTTACAAAACCGAGCAAATTGTCTCCACAAAAATCACTCAAAACTATGAAAAACTAAGAATGGTGTGTTCTTCTCTTCTTCTCCAATGAAATCCTTTCTTCCCCTCCAAGAGTAGCTCCAATCCAATCTTCCAATGAGAGAATATGTGTTGTTGAGAGTGTGGGAGAGAAGGGAGTGATGGGGTCTGTCATAACAACCTGCAGGACCACCTTATATCCTTAACAAATTGCAAGACTCGGCCATGAAGATCATGGGACAACTGTCACAGCTGTCTGGGGAAAACCACGGCCTATTTCCACGCCCGTGGAAGTCCCAGTGGCCGTGGTTTTGGTGCCTCAGCTTGTATTAGATCATCAAGCCTCAATTTGGTGCATGGCATGCACCAACAAGGTCCCATGTATCCCCTTTAGCTCCTAGCTTGCTTCCCAATGAGTCCGAAGGTGTGTCATCTTGAGGAACGATCCTCAAATGTATCGATTAAGCTCTTAAAGCTCCTAAAATACCTACAAAACATGCAAAAGTCTGTGTAGACGTCTATCTCGACAAAATACCTGAATTGAGTGCAAATCGTTACGAACTAGTGCAAACCATGCATGAATGAGCGGAAAAACTATCTAATTGAGTGTCTAAACCTAAGTCATAAATCGTGTTATCACTTCACAGGGGAGAACAACGATCCTTATCCGACAAATAGCTTTCGAATTCCTTCACAAGAAATTTTAGAACTAGAGAGAGATTTTCTGGCTTTTAAGAGCTCAACACATGAGCAAAGCCAAACTTGAAACGTGCATACGCTGAGGGAGAGAGGCGTACTCTCTTATAGCTATGTTAACGAGAACCGTCATGAAGTGTTGCGTTTTAACTACCCCAATGGTTCACAAGCCCAATTTGTAAATGATTTGGCCCATAATATCATGTATAATTGGGCCTCCAATCTAGGGTTCACACTCTTAACAAGAGCAATGTGCCAACGGATTGAGTCAATCCAATTTAATAAAAAAACTAGGCTAAAACATCGTGGCTTGAATTATATTCTCAACAAGTTGCCCTCATAATTCTAAGCAATGAAACTTTTAATGATTGTGGATTGGAATATCCGTCATTGGATCCAAATAGTTCTCCTACGGAGGTACCCTCAAATGAAGAAAATTTCCGCAGAAAAAAATTTGTTAGTAGTAACAATTTTTGTACCAAAATTTGCACGATTAACTTCACCTTTTATCTTCTTAACAATTAAGCTATTTTCTTTAACTTGTTTTTGAATATAATGGAACCTCACATCGATATGTTTTCTTCTCTCGTGGTATACTGGATCCTTACACAAATATAGAGCACTTTAGTTGTCCATGTGGAGAGTAGAAACATACTTCCTATTTTCAACCTCAGCTAGAATACCCTACAACCAGATGACTTCTTTGCAAGCCTCCGTGGCAACAACGTATTCAGCTTTAGTTGACGAAATAGCAACAATTGACTAATGTTGCAATTTACAGGAAACGCAGTTGCCACACCACGTGTAAACACAAGTAGCAGTTTATTTTCTATTGTCTTTGTTACTGGCGTAATCGGAATCAACCGAACATATTATTTTCAGAATCATGATGACCATATTCAAGAGCTAAGTCAAAAGACCTTGTAATATATTTCAACAAGAACTTTATTATTGCCCAGTGTTTCTCAGAAGTATCAGACATGAATGTGCTGAGAACACTAACATCAAAAGCTAGATTTGAACGAGTACAAATCATAACATACATTACTGAATCTACTACCGCATCATACGGAACAGATTTCATATGATATTTTTCAACATATGACATATTGTAGGTTTTAGTCAAGTCAAGATGCCCTCCTAAGGGTACACTATTAAGCTTAGCTTTGGTAAGATAAAATCTATCAAGAACTTTACGCATGTAATCACCGTGAGAAAGCTAGATTTTATGTTTTGATCCATCTCGAGTTTACCTGATGCCTAGAACCTTTTGAGTTGATCCTATCTCTTTCATGTCAAAGCTGGATTTTAAATCCCTTTTAGTGTCAGTGATTTTAACCTTATATTTGCATATTAACAGAATATCATCAACATAAAAAACCACATACAAGGGGCAATCCGTCTCAACAAATTTGAAGTACAAACATGCATCATATACACTTCTAGTAAAACCTATCCTTTTCATGCAACTATCAAATTTGATATTTCACTGTCTAGGGGACTATTTAATCCCATATATAGAATATTTCAGCAAGCACACATGATCAGGTTTGGTTTTATCTATAAAACCCTGTGACTGACTCATATGAATAGTCTCATCTATATCAACATGTAAGAAAGTTATTTTTACATCCATTTGTTCAATTTTATTATCATAAACAACAACCATAACAATTAGAAGACGTAATGTTTTATACTTAACAAGTGCAAAGATTTTATTATAATCTTCACATTCTCTTTGGGTGAACCCTTTAGCAACTAACATAGTTTTGTATCTAGGTGGTTCTTTAAAAGTAACACCTTCTTTCAGTTTGTATATCCATTTATATTTAATAATCTTAATAGTTTTAGGTTTAGGAACCAAAAATCCAGGTTTTATTAGCATGCCTAGAGTCAATCTTCTCTTTCATAGCAATTTTCCAATTTTCAACATATTTACAACTAACAATCTGGTCATAGAAATAAGGAGTATATTGGTTCACAACTTCAGCAATTAAAAAAGCATAGTCCACAATATGCTCTAATTTCTGAATATCAAGGTCATAAAAGACATATTCAGATTCAGCTAAATGAATGCCAATAATTTTAAATCCATGATATTTTGAATTGGAATGGTATTACTACTTGGTATACCCCTAGTTAACAATATTCATTCAAAGTAGGCAAAACATGTAGATAATTATGCACACCAGAATCATGCAATGCAAACAAATTATCATGCACACCAAAATCAGGCAATGTAGACAAAGTATCAAAATCAGTCGGACTGCTATCATCAACTTTGTCCTAGAGGAATTAGACTCAATTAGATCATCTAAAGCATGTGGACTACTTACCTCCCCACCTGATTGTTGAGGTGAGGGACTATTGTTAGGAGTAGAAGAGCCAAGTGAGTTAAACAATGGTGTTGTATTAATGTCAAACTCTTCTTGAGTGGGCTCAGGAGAGTCACCAAGACTATAGAGCTGAATTTCATCTACATCATTATTATTGTTTTGTGGAGACAAATTATTCCTATTTCTGAAATAAAACTCAGTTTCTACAGATATGACATCTACTTCATATTACTCTATATTATCTAGGTTGGATGAACAACAACTTATGATCTTTCACACCCTCCGGGTAACCTATCATAACACACTTAAGTGCCCGAGCATTGAGTTTACCATTTGAATGTTTTCCATAAGCAACACACCCAAATGGCCTCAAGTGTGATATGTTAGGGTTGGAACTAGTCCACATTTCTTGTGGTGTTCTAAACCCAATGGCTGAAGAGGGGGACCTGTTTATGAGGTAAGAAGTTGTAACAATAACCGCTCCCCACATACTCTATTTCATACCAGAAGAGATAAGGATGCACCTGGCCTTTTCAAGAAGAATTGATGAGGGACGATCCCCAACACCACCTCAAGGACTAATCACTAAATCAAGGGCCAAGGTATTAAAGGAGAGTACAACCAATCATCTTTTAGTCTCACCATGGAAGGAGCTATAGCTAGAGCAAAAGAAAAGACCATCCATGAGGAAGTTGCTACCCGATGACATGATTTATGACACTAGTTTAGGCACTCTTTTAGTTAGTTTTCCTTTCCATTCTTGCATGTTTCTACACTAGTTTGCGACGTTTGCGCTTAATTCAATCATATTGTCGGAATAGACCTCTACACGAGCTTTTGTTAGTTTTGTAGGTGTTTTGGGGACCTTTGAGACGTTATTGATCATATACGAGGTTCATGCCTCATGATGGTCCTGATTCATGGTTCCAAATGACTCATGCTTGGAGAAAAGAAGAAGGCAAGGACCCTAGTTGGTGCAAGGATTGGATTAGCTCTTGATCAAGTGGTGTTTGGTGCTGAATTTGAGCCATCTCGGTCCAAGGCTCACCCATATCGGCCGAGATGCCTCCCTGGAGCAACCAAGATCCTCCTCTAGACCACCCATGACACTTGGAATCACCTCCCTTGGTCCGACCCTTGCTTTGGTGGAGTACTTAAGTGATTTTTGCAGACTAGTTATGGTTTCCTTTTTCCTCTTCTCTTTTCTCTCTTGTCTTCCACACTCTCTCTTGGATTGTAGATCTCTTCCAAGCACCCTTTTGGGTCTTCTTGGAATAGATTAGTGTAGAACCTTGTTTCAAAGTGAGATCTGAGTTGTTTTGAGTGAGGTTTCCTTGTGGATCATCTTGGAGATGCATTTGAAGCCTTTGTAAGACTGTAGTAACTTCTATTTCATCTTTATAATGTTCTTTCTTTGGTTTTAACTTCATTTTCTAGCTATTAGTTGCAAGCATTCTTGTATGATGAAGTTTTATCTAGATATGTATGTTATTGGCTGAGTAGATGTGATTCTAGGGTGAAGGAATGATGGTTATGCATTGGATTATGATTGTATGGACTTGCATGTTAGCTTATGATGGATTTGTGCTCGAAAACCTAGCACAGTCCATGATCTCGGCCTGTTCTTCATCCCATTTCGGCCGAGATGTGTATGATCCACCCGAGATGTATGTGATGTTGTTCTTAAGATGATATATTTGTATGTTAGAATGTAGATGTGTTGAAATCCTAGTGTTTGTTGTGCCTAATCTAACAGGGTGACCCTTGCTAGCAACCTAATTGAGGAATGAGACTTACCCGGTGATTTCCGCTCTTAGATATATAAGTTGATGAACTCTAGGTGGTAGTGAGCCAAAAAAATCCGCTATTGGATTGAGTGTGCTAGGATGTTGCCTAAGACTTACCTTTTCCGAGACTTACCCGGTAAGGAGGGGTTTGACCCTTAGGTAGTGACCGGTTTGTGTCAAATTCTCGACCTTAGCTCCTTGAGACTTACCCGGCAATAGGGGTTAGGTTTGAGACTAGTGGAACATGAGACTTACCCGATAAATTTTCCCATTAGAGAAACACCCAACTCCGAACAACCACAGTTTATCCTTTGATGTTTTGATTGCATGAGTCCATTGTCATAACGGAATTCCGAATCTCTAGAATCCGCATTTCTTACCTCTTATCACCTATCTTTGTGTTTGTATGTTGTTTTCTTGTTTGTTTGCATATATCTTGTGATCCTTGTTTGATCACCCAAAATCAACCAAAAATATTGTGTTTTGCATTTCTTTATTTCTTACTCATCTCTTAGTTTAGATTTACACTATCTTTGATCATTGAATGACCTAATTTCACCTCAGTCCTTGTGTCCGACCTCGGAATAATTTCCAATCTACGAAACGATCCGTACACTGCGGGTTCACTAGGTAGTTTAGGAGATTAGATCGAGTTATAAATTTAAGACTTTGTGTGTGCACGTTTTGGCCGAACAAGTTCTTGGAACTCTTGCCTCGGATTTGTTTTGCACTCAACTTCTAGCGTAATAAGTTTTTGGCCCCGTTGTCGGGGACTAGGTTAAGATTAAGTCATTTGTGTTTGATTGTTTATAGTGTGTATCTCTATTGTTACTTTTGATCTTGTTTTGTTTTTGTCTTTGCATTTTCATGTTTGCCATGGACGGATTGTACTTCCAAGACGAACTTAACGACATGGAGTATGAGGGATGGATGACAAGCCAAGATCTAGGACCTCTCCACGATGAGTTTGAGTATTAGGATATGTTTAATGACTATCAAGAGTCCCATGATCAAGATTACGTGGGTACTTTGCCTCATGTGGAACCTCCCCAACAACCTCATGAAGACCGATTAGAGATGATGTTTGAGCAAGTCATGAGAAAGGTGTAGGACTTAGAAGACAATGTCGCTTTCATTTCGAGATCCCAAGTGGAGCTTGAAGCGGAAGTGTTTCAACAAGAAGAGGTTTACCATGAGGAGATCAAAGAACTTCCCGACTCAACCATAATCATTAGGGAACTTGAAGAAGAGTTGAATGATGCTTGAGAACAAGTGAGGCTAAGAGATTTGGCCTTGGAGGATGAAAGAAGATTGGCATTCGAGAGAGAAGAACAAACGAGGAGGGAGATTGAGGAGATTAGGCTTGCTCTTTTGCAAGGGAAGCCTACCCTCTTTCAAGGCTCATTTCCACCTCCTTTACCATTGGAGGAGTGCAATGAAGGACTGGCAATAATATTTCCTTAAGTCGTTTTTATCTTATCAAAATTATTTTCCAACTTAACACTAGAGCAAGTATAGAGGTTAAGTAAGGGTCGAACACAAGAAAGTTTGGTTGATGTTTATATTAAATTCAATTATTGATTATGTAACTAAGTAAAGGGGGGGGGGGGGGGGGTTGGACTGAAATGCAACAAAACACAAGAATAAGAAGACAACTAAAGAGATGAATAAGATGATGAGAAATGAACTACACTAGGTTGAATCTTAGCATGCGATGCTACTTTGGTCGGTTCCTTTTTATAAGTCTATTATTATGTTCTCGTCCCGATCATATGTATGTGTTGAGCCTACCGGCATCAACACGACTTAACAAGTTAATGTTCTGTAAACCTACAAGAACAAAACACAAGTTACCTTTCAAACAAAGACAAAGAGATAAAAAGAGAAGAATAAAACCATTAAACTTTTCTTTATATTTGTATTCCTTTTCCCTTGGATAATCACAACCAGTTTTCCCTAGAGGTTTCTACTAGATTAAAGACCCGAACCCGGAATCTATTAATCCTAGTTCTTTGCATGCATTTAGACACTAATGTGATCAATCTTAAGTGAGAAGAAACATGCAAATTAGATAAGTGAAGCTCAAGGAATACAAAACATAACTGAATAAACTGATATTAAAAAGGACTTACAACCCAAAGCAACAATGCAGCTTCAAAACAACCCAATGTAGCAAGGCAATTAGAAACTCATGACACAAAGGAAGCAAGAGAAAAGAGAGAATAAAATGGGGAAAATGATGGATGATTCTAGCAATCAGCCATAGGTCTATTTATACTACAAATGACACTAAATGAGAGTAAATGGCCGGCCTAAACAACCACCTTTAATGTCATAAAGGTGATGCAAACAGCCGGAGTAAGGTCTTTGTCGCTCAACCGCAGGGGTGGCCTTCAGGACCGCAGGGGCGGTTTAGGCGAAAACGCTTGAAGTTCTTCATGGCCGCAGGGGCGGCCTGGAAATTCCGCAAGGGTGGATATTTAATGTTCTTCAAACGCATGACTCTTCATCTTTCTATCGCTTCTGATGTTGAGCCGCAGGGGCGGCCCAATGTCACCGCAGGGGCGGTGACACTGGCTCTTTGGCTTCACAGCTCCGCAGGTTGGTCTACAGGTAAAGGCGCAGGGGCGCCGGTCTTCGCTTCTTCAACATAAGCCACCGCAGGGGCACCAAGGAGGGGCGCAGGGGCGGTGACAGTCTTCGTTCCGGGTGCTGGCGAAGGAGCAAGCTGTGTTCCGGAGTGTAGTGTCACCCGCAGGGGCGGTGACACTGCTCCGAGGGGGCGGTGAGGCACCAGAAACTTCGTCTTCGTAGATGATCTTCATTCCCAAGTGCTTCTAACTTCTTGTTTGATTTCTTTTAGGCTTCTTCTTCTAGATTAAGAAGTTAGTAGTATAAACCGACTCTAATGTAATAAAAAGACTCTAAAAACTAACCTAAATGATAGTGATTAAATCACCTATCAAACTCCCCCATACTTAGACCTTTTACTCGTCCCGAGTAAAATAAATGACAGCAAATCAGACTCAAAGGCCTCAGGAAGCATGTGTAAGAGGCATAGATAATCAAAACAAAATAAAAGCCAAGAAAGAAAGACGGAAAAAGAGAAAAAGTATGAGAAGAAAGTGAGAAAACTACCATCCTTATCGCACCAAGGGTAACCTACCCGGACAACCTCCTTATGACTCCCCTTCTTATGCCGCCAAACATCGGAAGGGAAACCTACACTCGGTGTCGCTCATGTTGCCAAGGTGCCCTTTCGGGTTTTCACCTTGCCACTCTTCTTCTTTTGTTGATGATCTCACTTAATCCTCACATCCCTCAAGTCCATTTTTGCACCAACCTAATGTTGGTCGGACTACCTTCTTTTTGCCTAAACCGCCCTTTCGGATTTTCGGTTTATTCAAGGATTTTCATGCCTTTGGATTTTTCTTCTTTTTGTTTTTTATATGAATTTCAAACTGAATTACAAAACAGGGAAACTCAAATCAAACATAACTCAACACAAGACAAACAACCTATATATGGAAATGATATTCCCTCTCCCATACTTGAATCACACTTTGCCCTCAAAGTGGAAAATGAAAGCAAAGAAAAACGTGGAGAAGGGAAAAGATGATACTCACTAGTGGGATGGTCCGGCTGGACCATCCGGACCCTCCTCCGGGGGATATGGGAAATGGCTGAAGAAATGCTCCTGCCGGCGGTAAATGTTGTCAAGACGGTCCTGCTGGGCGGTCAGCCGGCCTCCAATGATGGTCTCAAAGTTGGCTTGCCAAGCTAACTGCTGAGCCTCGAGCTGCTGCTGGGCCGCCTGCCAAGCGTCTTGGCGCCAGTCAAAATGGGTTGTCATAGATGAGGCAAAGCTGGACTGCCAAGCCTGTTGCTACTCTAGCATGGTCCGCTGGTACTCGGTTTGCCAGGCCTGATGTTGAGTAGTCAAAGCAGCCATCTGATCTTGGAGACTCCTAAGCTTGGGACCATCATTTGTTGCAACAATGGACATCTCCTCATCATCCGGTATAGGCATGTGATCCTCAAAATGAGCCCGGCTGGAGCTCGCATCATGTCTCTCAACTATGGCCACCTGAGTCCGCCTCGGTACAAAAGGATCCACCGGGATGTACAACTCTGATAGCTCATCTCCAAAGGGCAGTTTCCGGGGAAGGTAGGTGATATGGCTCCCATCTGCAAATGAAAGCCAAAAAAGGTTCTCCCCGTCCCTCTTGAGGAGCTTGCACCTCCTAAGCATCCCCTTCGTATAGAATGGGGCCATCATCCCATCCTCAAGTCCGGAGAGGTCCATCACCTGCTCGGCGATTAAAGAGATCACCCCACCGCCAACGATATCCCTTGGCTCGTTCTTCCTAATCCGCTTCAAAGCGGTAAGGAAGAGGTACGGCAAATCCGTCACCTTCTTGCTCATCGGGAGGCAGGCATATAGCAAAGGGAGGTCCTTAAGAGCGACCTTGTTCTCCTCTTTGTGTCCACAGAAGACACTCATGAGGATCTTGGAGAGGAGCCTCAAGCAGGGGTGAGTGAGTTTTTTGGAATACTCACCCCTGGCGTGAAACTCGGAGCCGGTGGCTGCCTACCAAAACTCACAAAGGTCCGGGGTGGGAATGGGTTCCCACTAGTTCTCGGAGGTGCAAAGAGTCACCCCAAAGGCCTCCTGCAATTGAGAGTAATCCAGTGTGTACTTCTTTTTGTTGAACTTGAAAGAAAGTCCAACACACACGTGGTCTTCTTTCTCCATGGTGAAGGTAGCAATGAATTGTCGGCTAAGCTCGGGATACGTTGGAGCACTCTTCTTCAGAAAGTCTCCGAGCCCAGCGTTGGTGAGGAATGATTGCATGCTATCCAACATGCCAAGCTTCTCCAAAGTAGGAATGTGCAAAAACCGAGTTGTATACACAACCCGATCTTGCACAATCCCATAACGAGTCTTTTCAACCTCAGACATCTTGTACTTCCTCTATGGTTCCATTGTTTCAAGTAATCAAGCAAAGAATTAGAAAGTTCAGAATTTTGAGAAAGAGACAAACCCTCTGTTGCTATTTCCGCAGGGGCGGCTGAGGGATGCGCAGGGGCGGTGAGGCGCAAGGGCGGATCCTTGCAGGCGCAGGGGCGGGAGAAGTGCAGAGGGCGATTTTCTGACAACTGCGAAGGTGGTGGATCTGGAGAGTGTTCCGGTGGCTTCTGGCTGGTGGTGATGTCGCCGGAGGTGGTGGAGAGTGTTTGTGGGTGGAGAGGAGTGTAGTAGGGTTTAGGGTTGAGAGATTGAGGGATTATGACGGTTGAGCGAGAGAGAGGGTGGTGCATGGGTGTCCCCCGGCGTGGCGGTGGCGTTGAGGAGGTGGCGCAAGGGCGTGAGCAGGGTGGTTTGTGATGGAGGTAGAGAGGGGCGCAGGGGGCAAGGAGAGAGGGTGAGTTGGTAGAGACGAGTGGTAGGTGAGGGGAGAGAGAGGGGTTGGTGGGGTAGGTGTAGGGGAATTTTGGAATTTCTATTTTTTTTTCTTTTTTGGATAGACCCGCAGGGGCGGGGGCTTGTCACCGCGGGGCGGTGACAAGGAAGAGGGGAGCGCAGGCTCAGCGCCGGGGGCGGCGTTGAGGATGCGTGTCAAAGGTGGCCGCCGTAGGGGCGTAGTGATGTCACCGCGGGGGCGGTGACAAGGTTGTGGCAGACGCAGGCCTAGCGCCGGGGGCGGCGCTGGGTAAGGGTGTCACCGTAGGGGCGGGGATAATGGGCTATAGGGGCGGTTTTCTTGACAGAAGCTCCTCTTCTTATTCATTCGGGTTTCCTCCCGAGCAGCGCCTTTGTTTTATGTCGTTGGCTCGACGTAGGGACCCTACTTCTCTGCTTGGGCCTCCTCCAACAACATTTCATTGATGGGATCATTCTCTTGATAAGGAAAAATCGGTCCTTCATTTCCGTCCATGATTTGAGAACTTGGCTTTCGGTTTCCTTTTAGTCCCAAAGTAACCTTTCTTGGTTGCGAGTATCTTGACCCGCGCTTATCTTGTAAGATGGAAGTAGCAAGCTTTTGGCTTTTTGTTACTTGGGTGGGCGAAATGGCCAACTCATCTTGTAAGCTTGCCTCCAAGGCGATGCACACCTGCCCTTGTACACCACTTTTGTCATAAGAAGAGTTTTCAAAAGGAATCATGTTGTTAATTGAACACAAAGAAGAAGTGTTAACGGGTTTTTTCAAGGATTTAAACATGTCGAATTCAATCACCTCATCTAGTCGTTATTAGAAAAGGCCTTCCTAACATGATGGTGTGCATGCTATTTTCCATATCAATGACAAAGAAATCAGCTGGGAAGATTAACCTATCAATTTTTATAAGAACATCCTCGATGATGCCTTTTGGGTAAATATTAGATCCATCAGCTAATTGCACTATGGTCCGTGTCTCACGTAAAGGTCCTAATCCTAGGGATTGATAGATGGAGTAGGGAAGAACATTTATAGAAGCACCCATATCAAGCATAGCTTTATCAAAGCAAGTATGCCTATGGCACAAGGAACACTCACCATACCCGGATCGCTACGCTTTTCCGGCATTTGGGTTTGAAAAATGGAGGAAACATGCTCCTTCTTGTCTTCCTTCTGTTTTCCCTTCATCTTTTGCTGCCTCTTGATGATACATTGTTCCTTCAAGAATCGAGCATACTTAGACACACTTTTTACGAGTTTAAGGAGTGGAATGTTTACCTCACACTTTGAGAAGGTCTCAAAGAGTTCTTTGTCCTCGATTACCCTTTTCTCCCTAAGTGCCTCTAGAAAGGGTGCTGGTGGTTTCTCAGCATCGAGTGGTGGAAAGTTAGGACGAATGTAGGGATTGTTCTCTAGGATGTCCTCTGTGCGGATGACCGCAAGGGCGGGTTTCTTGAAGCTCAGGGGTGCATTGGCTTCAGGCACGGGGGCGTCACTGTCCATGCGCAGGGGCGGTTGACCAACAAAGGGTTGGTTAATCGTCCCTGTTTCTTCATTCTTCTTGATTAGCCTTCCACTCCTAAGCGAAATGGAACATACACTCTCCTTAGGATTTATCACAGTTTGGGAAGGTAGATTTTCTGAGTTTCGAGCATCAATCCTAGTAATTGCCTCCGCCATTTGCCCCACTTGCTTTTCAAGATTTTTGATACTTGATTCTGTACTCTGCACATGAGAAGCAAAATGTTTAGTTAACACATGAAGCATTTCTTCCGTTGATCCCTCCATCGGAAATTCTGTTGATCACGCCAATTCAGCATGTAATTTTGCGCATAAGAATCGTTCATAGGCCTTTGCTGCTGTTGTTGCCCATAACCCAATGCGTTTACTTCAGCATCGTCATCCTGGACTTGAGGGCACATGTCCGTTGGGTGGTAAGGGTTGGCACAAACTCCGCATGCCTTAAGTTGTTGTGGAGTTCCCATAAGGGTCAATCTCTTTACCATCTCTTTCAGCTCAACAAGTTCAGTGGAGATCTCGTTTTTCCTGGGATTGATAGCATGAACTCCTCTTTTGGAGGAAGTCCTCCCAAAGTTTCGAGTTTCTTCAGCTAGTTCCTGCATCTTTTCTAAAGCAAGGTCAGGAGCGGTATTAAGAATGTTATCTCTACAAGCAGCATCGACGATCCTCCTTTCGTTGTCAAGCAAGCGATTGTACAAGTACAAGATTAGGTCCTGAGTTAAATAGCCATGGAAAGGACAGCTGGATCGGAGGCGTGCAAACCGTTCGAAATACTCATAGAGAGTCTCGTCCGCCTCTTGTTCAATGTTGCCTATAGCTTTCTTCAAGCTATTGGCCTTCTTGGCTGGAAAATATTTCTCCAAAAATGCTTTGTAGAGATTCTCCCAAGTGTCGACGCTCCCGGATGGAAGGTGGTAGTACCAATCATCCGCTCCATCCTTGAGCGTGAAACCAAATGCCCTCATCTTGATTTGCTCTTCCGTAATGTTGGCCGGTTTCATGCTCATACACACGGTATGAAACTTTCCATGGTGCTTGATGGGGTCTTCACCACTCAACCCATGGAATGATGGGAGCAAGTGGATCAGCCCCAACTTGAGCTTGAAATTGACACCTTCCCCTATTGCCGGTATAATAACCGCAAGAGGGTGTTGAGTCAAGTCCGGCTGCGTGAGTTGGCGAAGTGTTCGGTTGGCCATCTCTTTTCGGAGTTGTTGTTGTCTACGTCGCCGGATGTGTGTTCTCTCAATTTATGGATCAAAAGGAATAATTCCGGAGTTAGTAGCACGGGTTTGAACCATAAAAACAGTCCACACCAATAATCAATAATAGAAAAAAATAAAATCACAACAAAACTCCCCGGCAACGGCGCCAAAATTTGACAAGAATATTACCTTAAGTCGTTTTTATCTTATCAAAATTATTTCCCAACTTAACACTAGAGCAAGTATAGAGGTTAAGTAAGGGTCGAACCCAAGAGAGTTTGGTTGATGTTTATATTAAATTCAATTATTGGTTATGTAACTAAGTAAAGGTTTGGACTGAAATGCAACAAAACACAAGAATAAGAAGGAAACCAAAGAGATGAATAAGATGATGAGAAATGAACAACACTAGGTTGAATCTTAGCATGCGATGCTACTTTGGTCGGTTCCTTTTTATAAGTCTATTATTATGTTCTCGTATTGATCATATGTATGTGTTGAGCCTACCGACATCAACACAAGTTAACAAGTATATGTTTTGTAAACCTACAAGAATAAAACACAAGTTGGCTTTCAAACAAAGACAAAGAGGTATAAAGAGAAGAATAAAACCATTAAACTTTTCTTTATATTTGTATTCCTTTTCCCTTAGATAATCACAACCAGTTTTACCTAGAGGTTTCTACTAGATTAAAGACCCGAACCCGGAATCTATTAATCCTAGTTCTTTGCATGCATTTAGACACTAAGGTGATCAATCTTAAGTGAGAAGAAACATGCAAATTAGATAAGTGAAGCTCAATGAATACAAAACATAACTGAATAAAAATTATATTAAAAAGGACTTACAACCCAAAGCAGCAATGCAACTTCAAAACAACCCAATGTAGCAAGGCAATTAGAAACTCATTACACAAAGGAAGCAAGGGAAAAGAGAGAATAAAATAGGGAAAATGATGGATGATTCTAGCAATCAGCCATAGGTCTATTTATAGTACAAATGGCACTAAATGGGAGTAAATGGCCGGCCTAAACAGCCACCTTTAATGTCATAAAAGTGGTGCAAACAACCGGAGTAAAGTCTCAGTCGCTCAACCGCAGGGGCGGCCTTCAAGACTGCAGGGGTGGTTTAGGCGAAAACGCTTGAAGTTCTTCAAACATCTGACTCTTCATCTTTCTGTCGCTTCTGAGTTTGAGCCGCAGGGGCGGCCCAATGTCACCGCAGGGGTGGTGACACTGGCTCTTTGGCTTCACAGCTTTGCAGGTTGGCCCGCAGGTAGAGGCGCAGGGGCGCCGGTCTTCGCTTCTTCAGGATAAGTCACCGCAAGGGCGCCAAGGAGGGGCACAGGGGCGGTGACAATCTTCGTTCCGGGCGCTGGCTAACGCGCAGACTGCGTTCCGGAGTGTAGTGTCACCCGCAGGGGTGGTGACACTGCTCCGCGGTGCTTCTAACTTTTTGTTTAACTTCTTCATTCCCAAGTGCTTCTAACTTCTTGTTTAACTTGGGAATGAAGATCGTCTTCGTAGACGATCTTCATTCCCAAGTGCTTCTAACTTCTTGTTTAACTTCTTTTAGGCTTCTTCTTCTGGATTAAGAAGTTAGTATTATTAACCGACTCTAATGTAATAAAAAGACTCTAAAAACTAACCTAAATGATAGTGATTCCATCACCTATCAAGGACTCTCAGCCATGGACATCTTTGCCATCAATCCCGGAATCGCACTTGATGAGCTCTCGGTGGAAGAAGAAGAATTTAACAATGATCTTGGTCCAACCAGCCATATCTCGGCCGAGATGACACATGATCCAACTGAGATGCATCCAATAGTGGCTCACCTCGACCCACATCTCGGTCTAATCAACCGAGGTGCCCATCCGAGGTCCTGTGGATACATTTCCAAGCCCAATTTAGCTCCTTTCGACCCTTTCTTGCTTGCCCGGAGTGCACTCGAAGGTTGGAGTTCCTTGCCTAAGGAGCCTGCCATGTGGAATAATGGAGGCAAGCATGATGGACCCATGATGGTTGTGGAGAACTTCAACAAAGATATATTTCCGAGAGTCGGCTTTCTTCACATCATAGAGAATGAGGAACGCAATCATTTCACCGGTGAGACCGCGGAGTACCAACTGTCTAAGTATGGGGTGACCCATATGGTTGCAACTCTATACTATCATTAAGGAAGCGGTCATGAAGGATTCTACTACTTACCGGTAAAGAGAGAGCTTAAAGTTTATTTGGGCATCAAGTGGCCCATACTTGTCATCATGGATGCCAGAAAGAGATGGTTGCTTGGACTCCTCAAGAAAACCATGGTATTTAAATTGGATTGAGACATCATGGAGTTTGGTCGAGCTAATAACCTAAAAGAAGCACTTCTGGGGAGGCAACCCAAGGGTAAAACTCTTTCCCCTTTCTTTTTTGTTTTTGCTTTTGTTTTGTTTTTGGTGTGTTTTGTTTGTTTTGTGTGCTAGAGTCTAGGTAATAAGGAAGCTGACGAGGCTAAAATCCTAGGTCCATGTCTTTTAGCTTAGGTCAAAGTAGAATTCCTAATGTTACACTAACAAGTTTATGTATAGTGTAAGTAAGGGCCGAACCCTAAGAGAGTTAAGTTGAGGTTTTAATTAAATTCAATTATCGAGATTGTAACCAATAAGGGGGGGGGGGGAGGGGGTTGGATCGAATTATGACAAGTCAAAAGCACAAGAAAACAAGTAAAGATGTGATAAAACGATAGAGAATAGAGCTACATTAGGTTGATTCTTAGCATGCAAGCTACTTAGATTGGTTCTTTTTATAAGTATTTCATCAATGTTCTCGTCTTGATCATATATATGTGTTGAGCCAACCGGCATCAACACAACTTAACAAGGTAATGTTCCATAAACCTACAAGAACAAGGCACAAGTTAGCATTCAAATAAAGACAAAGATATATAAAGAAAAGAATAAAACCGTTAGACTTTTCTTTATATTTATATTCCTTTTCCTTTAAGCAATTACAACCAGCTTTTACCTAAAGGTTTTCTACTAGATTAAGGACCCGAACCCGGAATCGATTAACCCTAGTTCATTGCATGCAATTAGACACTTAAGGTGATCAAGCTAAGTGGTAAGAAACATGCAATTGTTAGTTAAAGCACAAGGAATATAAAACATATGACTGAATAATACTTATATTACTAAAGACTTACAACCAAAGCAGTAATGCAGCTTCAAAACAACCCAATGTAGCAAGGAGATTAGAAACGCATTACACAAAGGAAGCAAGGGAAATAGAGAGAAAATGGGAAAATGGTGGATGATTCTAGCAATCAGCCATGAACCTATTTATACTAGAATTAGCAATAAAAGCGAATAAATGGTCATCCTAAACAGCCAACTTTAATGTCATAAAGGTGGTGCAAACAACCGGAGTAAAGTCCTTTGGCGCTAAACTGCGGGGGCGGGCTTCAAGGCCGCAGGGGCGGTTTAGGCCAAAACGCTTGGTGTTCTTCATGGCTGCAGGGGCGGCCTTGCAATCCCGCAGGGGCGGATCTTTAATGCTCTTCAAACGTTTGACTCTTCATCTTTCGGTCGCTTCTGATGTCGAGCCGCAAGGACGGTCCAATGTCACCGCAGGGGCGGTGTAATATCCGGAATTTTTATTCCGTCTATTTCTGTTATAAACCCGATCTCGATCAGTTGATTCATATCCGTCTACTTAGTTAGACATATTATGATAAAATTTATCATTTTATGTAGATCCCCTTCACATAAAATGATGAAATCCTTTAAAAGTTTATCATTTTATGTAGCTTCCCCTTCACATAAAATGATAGGATCTTTATAAAATTTATCATTTTAGGTAGCTTACCTTCACATAAAATAATAAGTTTAGCCCTAATTTAGAATATGACAAGGCCCGGACAAGTCTGTGACGAAGCTGTAACAAGGTCCAGACAAGGCTGTGACGAAGCTGTGACAAGGCTGTGACGAGTCTGTGACAAGGCCAGACAAGGCTGTGACAAGTCTGTGACAAGCCCAGACAGGCTGTTGACAGCCCAGCGCCAGCAACGCCAGCAGCCCGTTCAGCCCAGCGCCAGCCAGTGCCTTCTCCAGCCCAGCGTGTGCTTAGCCCAGGAAGAGCTGCGGCCTTGTCATCTTCAGCCCAGGAAGAGCTGCTGCCTTGCCCGTCTTCAGCCCAGTTCGGCCTTGCATTCTGCAGCTCTAGTCCGCAGCCCAGCAGCCCACTGTTGCGCCCTGTCTGCAGCCCAGCAGCCCACTGTTGTGTCTTGTCCGCAGCACCAGCTTCAGCCCAGCAACGGAAGGCCTCGCAACAGCCCCAGCTTTAGCCCAGGAAGCGCCAGCCCAAGGAGAAGGCAACTGCTGAGACGCTAGAAGTTGCTGAGCTGGAATGTAACGCAGATCTGCTTCACATAACTGCCCTTAAATTACGCTAAACGTTTTCCTTCTACACACAGCCTTCCGTCCTACATTCTGGCCACATTCAGAACTCCTCCTTCCCCTCTATTCTACAACACAATACGCCATTGATCCATACAACTTTCAGCCGCAACATTTGTTCCATCGAAAGTCTACAACGGGAGGAAACCGCTACAGCTGCAGTCATTACCGTCGCCAACCAGTCCATCATCGTCAAGCGCCTGGAACCCGAATGATCTGAGTCCCTTCGTTCCTCCGGTAAGACACAGCTTCGATTCCTTCTCTCCCTTCTGCTGTGATTAATCGCTTATACGTTCTTCTCTGTGCTGGACGGGTCTGCCACGATCCAGGAGAGTTGTTTTCCACCGCAGACGGGACTTTCACCCTCGATTCCTTGAGCCAGTGGTGCCGGACAGCGCAGTAACAACAAGCCCCTCCTCTGCTGAAATCCGAGAGGTGAGATGCTTCTGAGGATAACTTCTGCAGTAGTTGTTTTAAGCTGATGTATATAAGAGTTGATTATACCGTAAGAAAAACCTAGGACATTGGATTAGTCGGTATATAAGTTGTAAGCTGTAGGTTTCGAACTAGAGATCCAAGAGTAGAACGAGATAGAACCGTGCTTGGACATAGTTAAGTTGGTATTGCGTAGCTGCTGAGTTGTATAAATAAAATGGTAGAAATAAAGGGCTGCTGTAATTTCAACTCTTTTCTTTCAGCTTTTAAGTTAGAAATGGCCTACCTTATCGACCAATGTTTGAGAGTTTGAATGAAGATCTACCGTTGAAATTTTAATAGGTGATAGATGGATATATGTAGTTTAGCATATTGAAATTTGAGAAGGAATGAACGGTCGGATTAGAAGTTATAGGCTTCCGAAGTTGGGTAGTTGAGCAGTTTTGTAAACCTTAGAATTTTGGCTAAGTATAGAATTTGTAAAGGGAGTAGTCAACTTTAGGAATTTTTATAAAACTGTTGAATGAACAGTTTGGAGAAATTCTTTCTCCTAAAGTTAGATAGGACATCATAGATAATCTAGGGATTTAAGTCGGAATTTTTATAAGCGGTTACGAATTTTATATTTGGAATCGAAGTTAGACCTTTACGATCTTCCGGAAAATAGAAACATAGGAAAAATGTTAACTTGGAACCAAACGAAGCTTTGGGAGTTAGAATATGATTTTAGAATCTCAAATAGGAGTTTAGACATGAATTTTAGAATTTTCGGGAATTTCGGGACCAAGGGTAAAATGGTCATTTTACCCTAAATTAATACTACAACTAGTTATGTCTTAATACATTATTCTATTTTAGAAGTCTTAGACTTCTAACTACGTGGGAGTGTGCTAATGCACTTATCCCCTTTGGCAGGCAACTGAGTTGCTACAGTTTACACAGCGAGTTGGTTTACAAAGAGTCGAGCTTTATATCAGGTAAGTCCTTTGGGCTTACTTAGCTGACTTCTGAATATGAGCATGAATGATGATAGTGGCGTGTGATTGAGATGTTTAGAGTTATAGGTTGTGATAGATAATTACCGACCTATACTTGGCCTAAGAGTAACGGGCGGTGGCATTCTGCTCAGTTAGCTTGCGAGCACTGGGGGTTTCTTTAGGGACTAGTCCATACTCGGTTTGTAGTGATGCTACCGGCGGAGGTCAGCTAGACCTACACCCAGTTGGATAAGGAACGGAGGCGAAAGCTGTTAATAGCTCTCGTGCCACAACTTAAATTGAATAATGTGAATCACTTAAATAATAGATAATAAACGGTTGAGTGCCAGCTTGATGTTTTTTTATTTTGTTTCTGCTTGTGTTTGTGCTGTTGTCATTCTACTTATATTTGGATAGCTAGCTAACGGTTGATATGTTGTGTAGATTTTCCACAGGTTAGAGCAGATGCCGAGTGATCCGGACGGTAGTGGTCAGCCGGGGTGTCGTACTTTAGGACGTTTTACAGTTTCTCCATTTGTGGGTTTTCAGTTGGACTTTGTTTCTTGTCGTTCTTTCCGTACTTTGTTATATTACGTTTTCCGGTTGTTAGTTGTTCTGGTCACATTCATACATTGTTAAGAATTATTTCATGATTTCTGGTTTTCCTTATTTGTGCCTTGTTGTAAGATCTTGTTAAGTTGTTGCCAAACTAAGGTCGGGACCCACTGTGCGGTCCTCACCAGTAACTCCCCGAGTTGTAAAATTTGGGGTGTTACAACATGGTATCAGAGCTCTAGGTTGGCAACAATGGCACTTGAAATCTTCTAAAAAGGTCATATAAGTAAATAAACAGAACCCGAAAGGGGTCTGAGTTTTCCAAAGAGGATTTTGGTTTTAAAATGCATACAGAGTCGGGTTGGGATAGAAAGTACGGATGACCACCACTACCTCTGCGGATCTCGGTATTCTTAGAATAATTATAGACTTTTACTGTTATGATAGATTAGCTAGTTTATAACTGTAGTTGTTACTATTCGTGCAGATGGCACGTACTAGGGCTGCACAAGTGACTGGCCGAGGTAGGGGTCGTCCCCCCCTTCCCCCAGTCAGACAGGATCGAGCTGATAGCACCCCTGCTGTTAGAGGGCGTGGTCGTGGGGGTAGACCTCCACTAGGGAGAGGTCGAGGACGAGTTCCTCGAGAGGACCCACCTGCAGCAAGCATACCAAAGGCTGCTGTAGAAGAGGTAGCTGAGAGTGTAGGCCCCGAGGTCAGGCCTGAGACCGCCGCTAGGTCTGGAGCGCATGGAGCACGTTCTACTGAGTCAGGACGTGTTTCTATTGGAGCATCGGAGTATAGGGAGTACAGAGCCTACGTTGAGCGCATGGAGGAAGCTGCCAGAGTTGAGAGGCTTACCCAGGTACCACCGGTGGTACCGGCTAGGTCAGCTCAGGTGACACAGGGAGTGTCTCAGGTGCCGGCTATATCTGAGAGGAGGGCTAATATTGATAGAGCGCCTACTGGGTCTAGAGCACCGAGACCGGATGAGTGGTTGAAGGCTTTCAACTCTCAGAAGGTTCCTTCATTCAGTGGAGAAATAGGGCTAGAGGTGGAGCACTGGATAGGGCGAGATAGAGACTGCTTTGGAGGCAATACGTTGCCCCGAGGATCGATAGGTGGATTTGGTGCAGACCTGTTTCACAGATGATGCCCATTCATGGTGGCGTACCATTCGTAGCCGAGTCACCAGCTGAGAGCAGATGAGGAACATTGTTAGGGATAGGTACTGTCCAGTTTCGCTGAGGAGAGAGAGATTCCAGGATTTCATTGAGGCGGGATTTGAGGATATCCCGATTGCTACAGCCATAAAGAAGTTTCAGAAAGAGTTGACCTTACTTGAACCATCTGCACCTCTAGAAGAGCAGCATGTTTACCTTTTCTCCAGGAGATTGAGAGAGAGTACCCGATCCTATCTGGCTGGATTCCGCTGTGAGACTTTGTCTGATTATCAGGATAGGGCCTCTGCTTATGAGAGAGATAGGCCAGCTTCGAGGAAAGCAGCTCAGTCTAGTGGGCCGGATAAGCGGCAGAGGACAGGACATGTTGGTAGCAGTGCAGCAGTAGCAGGTTATGGTCGAGGACAGACTCAGGGGAGGTCCAGCTATCACTCTACAGTTCAGAATCCCAGTAGAGATCGACAGTGCTTTAACTGTGGTAGCCGTGATCACATTAAGACAGATTGCCAGAGACCACCTACCACTTGCTTCACTTGTGGGAAGCCGGGACACAGAGCTACTTTCTGCCGTCAGGGTAGGGCTGCTTCTCAGCAGGGATCTTCCCCTGCAGGTGCTGAGAAGAGTGTACAGAGACCTCCTCAGTACCGAGCTCCGAGTCAGCAGCAGCAACAGTACCGGGCTCCAGGACATCCTGCTGCATACAGTACGACACAGGGATCAGGTCGTGGCAGGGGACGTGGTAGTACCACTGACACCAGAGGAGGACCATCGAGAGTGTTCGAGCTGAGGAGCACTGAGCAGCCTGCAGCACCTGCGACCACAGGTACTATTTGGATCCATGACTTACCTGTGCGAGTTTTATTTGATACGGGTGCTACGCACTCCTTTATATCAAATGCATGTGTAGATAGGTTGTCCTTAGCTATAGTAGAGGGTGTACCTTTTGTGGTTGGGTTACCAGATGGGGGCAAGGTTAGAGGATCCCGAGAGATTTATGACTGCCCTATTCATCTGGGAGGCCGGATTTGGTTAGTATATTTTCTAGTTATGCCCTTAGCCCATGAGGACGTGATATTGGGGATGGATTGGATGACTAGACATGGAGCAGTCTTGGATATTGGTAGGAGGACTGTGACTGTCGCCACTGAGGAGGGTCACAGAGTGATATTCCGAGGTTGGGACCTCGGAAAGTCTGGCACAGTTATCAGCGCAGTGAGAGCAGCCAGATTGATAGCACAGGGTTGCGAGGCCTTCTGGTGTTATGCCATGAAGGAGCGCAAGAGCCTGACAGTAGAGGAGATACCAGTTGCCTGCGAGTTTGCAGAGGTATTTAGTGACGACTTACCAGGGCTACCTCCACAGAGGAGTGTTGACTTTAGCATCGAGTTAGAGCCGGGCACGAGACCGATCTCGAAGGCCCCGTACCGCATGGCCCCGATAGAGCTGCTTGAGCTGAAGAAGCAGTTAGAGGAGTTAGCAGAGAAGGGCTTCATACGCCCTAGTGTTTCTCCCTGGGGCGCACCAGTGTTATTTGTGAGGAAGAAGGATGGATCGATGAGACTGTGTATCGACTACCGGGAGTTGAACAAGGTCACCATCAAGAATAAGTATCCACTGCCTCGCATAGATGATCTGCTGGAACAACTACATGGAGCGTCAGTATTCTCGAGGATAGATTTGAGGTCGGGTTATCACCAGCTGAGAGTGAGAGACCAGGACATACCTAAGACGGCATTTTGGACTAGGTTTGGCCACTATGAGTTTGTAGTGATGCCATTCGGGCTCACTAATGCGCCAGCAGTATTTATGGAGTTGATGAATGGGATTTTCATCGACTTCTTAGACCAGTTTGTAGTGATCTTCATTGACGACATTCTGGTTTACTCTAGAAGTCGAGAGGAGCATGCCGGACACTTGAGGACAGTGTTACAGATTCTACAGGATAGCCAGCTATATGCTAAACTATCCAAGTGTGAGTTCTGGATGTCAGAGGTGGCTTTCCTAGGCCATGTAGTGACTGCTGAGGGGATTAAGGTCGACCCGGCAAAGATTGAGTCAGTGTCCTCTTGGCAACCTCCGAAGAATGTTAAGGAGGTTCGCAGCTTCCTTGGATTGGCAGGTTATTACCGTCGGTTTGTAGAAGGGTTTTCCCTGATCGCCCGACCACTTACTTCTCTCCTAAGGAAGACTACTCGGTTCGTCTGGTCTGAGCCGTGTCAGCAGAGTTTTGAGGAGCTGAAGAGGAGATTGACATCTGCTCCGATCTTAGCACAGCCTGAGGGTACAGAGGACTTTGTAGTGTACAGTGACGCATCCAAGCTGGGCTTGGGGTGTGTCTTGATGTAGAGGGGTAAGGTCATAGCATATGCGTCTCGACAGCTGAAGACGTATGAGGAGAACTACCCCACCCATGACCTGGAGTTAGCTGCGGTAGTGCATGCTCTTAAGATCTGGCGTCATTATCTCTATGGAGTGACCTGTCAGATCTTCACAGACCATAAGAGTCTGAAGTACATATTCACTCAGCGGGAGTTGAATAACTGCCAGCGGCGGTGGCTAGAGTTGATCAAGGATTTCGACCTTGAGATTCTCTACCACCCCGGGAAGGCGAATGTAGTTGCTGACGCTTTGAGTCGGAAGACGCCTCGGGAGAAGGCGATAGCTCGATTGACAGTACAGCCACAGTTGCAGAGAGACTTAGCTTGGTTGGAGGTAGAGATCCAGTTCCCCGATACAGCTCATCAGTTAGCCACCTTAGAGTTACTTCCTGACCTATTGGGTGAGATCCGACAGAAGTAGGAGACCTGTCCGACTTTGACCCGGATCCGAGACCGGATGTCACGAGATGAGGCACCTCAGTTCACTATTGGTGCCGATGGAGTGATGAGACGGCAGGATCGTATCTGTGTGCCATCAGACGGTGAGCTGAGACAGAGGATACTAGGTGAAGCTCATGCTACCCCTTACTCCGTACATCCAGGAGCGAGTAAGATGTATAAGGACGTGAGACGTTCCTTCTGGTGGGGTGGTTTGAAGCCTGATGTGGCCCGATTTGTAGCCCAGTGTGCGACCTGTCAGCAGGTCAAGATTGAGCATCGTAGATCCGGAAGAGAGCTCCACCCACTTCCAGTACCACATTGGAAGTAGGAAGATATATCTATGGATTTTGTTACAGGATTGAGGCTCAGCAGAGGTTTTGATGCCATTTGGGTAGTGGTAGATCGTCTAACGAAGACCGCACGTTTCATTCCGATTAAGGAAACGTGACCGGTAAGTCGTCTAGCGGAGGAGTTCACCAGGCACATTGTGAGACTCCATGGAGTACCGAGGACTATCGTCTCCGACAGGGATGGACGTTTTACCTCGAGGTTTTGGCAGCAGGTACATACTGCTCTGGGGACGAGTCTCCACTTTACCACTGCCTACCACCCACAGACAAACGGTCAGTCTAAGAGGACCATTCAGACCTTGGAGGATATGTTGCGGGCATGTGTGCTAGATTGGGGACAGGTATGGCCTGATCATCTCCCACTGGTAGAGTTTTCATATAATAACAGCTGGCATGCGTCTATTGGGATGACACCTTATGAGGCTCTGTATGTGCGGAGATGTCGTGCACCGTTGTGTTGGGATGAGCCTAGCAAGGCTGATGGAGTGGTACCAGACTAGATACAAGATAACATCGCCCGGATTGCCTTAGTCCGGGAGAGGATGTTAGCAGCTCAGAGTCGTCAGAAGTCCTACGCCGACAAAAGGCGTCGACCTTTGGAGTTTAGAGTAGGTGCACATGTGTGG
This sequence comes from Fagopyrum homotropicum, assembly GCA_033239125.1. NCBI lineage: Eukaryota > Viridiplantae > Streptophyta > Magnoliopsida > Caryophyllales > Polygonaceae > Fagopyrum > Fagopyrum homotropicum. The sequence goes on along the minus strand of BSWB01000007.1, from coordinate 49,371,286 downwards.
TTGAGAGTGTCACCTACGAGAGGAGTTAGACGTTTCGGTATTAAGGGGAAGCTGAGTCCCCGATATGTCGGCCCATTTGGGATCGTAGAGAGAGTCGGAGAGGTTGCCTACCGACTAGCACTGCCCCCGAGATTAGAGGGAGTACACCCGGTTTTTCATGTATCTCAGCTGAGAGAGTACATACTGGATCCTAGACACGTCATTAGTCATGAAGACCTGATAGTCGAGCCAGACCACACTTTTGTGGAGTATCCAGTGGCCGTCCTAAAGCGTAGTATTAGGCGCCTGCGTTCTAAGGAGATACCGATGCTGAGGATTCAGTGGTCTAGACGAGGAGCTGATGAGGCTACCTGGGAGACAGATGAGAGTATTAGACGTAATTACCCTGAGTTCTTTGCGGAGTTAGCCGCTACCTCAGTACCGACGGGTTAGTACTGAGACGATACCTTATATGATTTCTGTGATTATATGTTTAAAAGATTGTTTATGTTTATGTGCTTGATGACGTGATTAGTTTGCATGCTAGAATATAACTCTTGAAGGGAAATGTTTGGGGTAGTTACCTTATTGTAAGTTTCGGGACGAAACTTATTTTAAGGGGGTACTGATGTAATATCCGGAATTTTTATTCCGTCTATTTCTGTTATAAACCCGATCTCGATCAGTTGATTCATATCCGTCTACTTAGTTAGACATATTATGATAAAATTTATCATTTTATGTAGATCCCCTTCACATAAAATGATGAAATCCTTTAAAAGTTTATCATTTTATGTAGCTTCCCCTTCACATAAAATGATAGGATCTTTATAAAATTTATCATTTTAGGTAGCTTACCTTCACATAAAATAATAAGTTTAGCCCTAATTTAGAATATGACAAGGCCCGGACAAGTCTGTGACGAAGCTGTGACAAGGTCCAGACAAGGCTGTGACGAAGCTGTGACAAGGCCAGACAAGGCTGTGACGAGTCTGTGACAAGGCCAGACAAGGCTGTGACAAGTCTGTGACAAGCCCAGACAGGCTGTTGACAGCCCAGCGCCAGCAACGCCAGCAGCCCGTTCAGCCCAGCGCCAGCCAGTGCCTTCTCCAGCCCAGCGTGTGCTCAGCCCAGGAAGAGCTGCGGCCTTGTCATCTTCAGCCCAGGAAGAGCTGCTACCTTGCCCGTCTTCAGCCCAGTTCGGCCTTGCATTCTGCAGCTCTAGTCCGCAGCCCAGCAGCCCACTGTTGCGCCCTGTCTGCAGCCCAGCAGCCCACTGTTGTGTCTTGTCCGCAGCACCAGCTTCAGCCCAGCAACGGAAGGCCTCGCAAACAGCCCCAGGTTTAGCCCAAGAAGCGCCAGCCCAAGGAGAAGGCAACTGTTGAGACGCTAGAAGTTGCTGAGCTGGAATGTAACGCAGATCTGCTTCACATAACTACCCTTAAATTACGCTAGACGTTTTCCTTCTGCGCACAGCCTTCCGTCCTATATTCTGGCCACATTCAGAACTCCTCCTTCGCCTCTATTCTACAGCACAATACGCCATTGATCCATACAACTTTCAGCCGCAACATTTGTTCCATCGAAAGTCTACAACGGGAGGAAACCGCTACAGCTGCAGTCATTACCGTCGCCAACCAGTCCATCATCGTCAAGCGCCTGGAACCCGAATGATCTGAGTCCCTTCGTTCCTCCGGTAAGACACAGCTTCGATTCCTTCTCTCCCTTCTGCTGTGATTAATCGCTTATACGTTCTTCTCTGTGCTGGACGGGTCTGCCACGATCCAGGAGAGTTTATTTCCACCGCAGACGAGACTTTCACCCTCGATTCCTTGAGCCAGTGGTGCCGGACAGCGCAGTAACAACGAGCCCCTCCTCTGCTGAAATCCGAGAGGTGAGATGCTTCTGAGGATAACTTCTGCAGTAGTTGTTTTAAGCTGATGTATATAAGAGTTGATTATACCGTAAGAAAAACCTAGGACAATGGATTAGTCTGTATATAAGTTATAAGCTGTAGGTTTCGAACTAGAGATCCAAGAGTAGAACGAGATAGAACCGTGCTTGGACATAGTTAAGTTGGTATTGCGTAGCTGCTGAGTTGTATAAATAAAATGGTAGAAATAAAGGGCTGCTGTAATTTCAACTCTTTTCTTTCAGCTTTTAAGTTAGAAACGGCCTACCTTATCGACCAATGTTTGAGAGTTTGAATGAAGATCCACCGTTGAAATTTTAATAGGTGATAGATGGATATATGTAGTTTAGCATATTGAAATTTGAGAAGGAATGAACGGTCGGATTAGAAGTTATAGGCTTCCGAAGTTGGGTAGTTGAGCAGTTTTGTAAACCTTAGAATTTTGGCTAAGTATAGAATTTGTAAAGGGAGTAGTCAACTTTAGGAATTTTTATAAAACTATTGAATGAACAGTTTGGAGAAATTCTTTCTCCTAAAGTTAGATAGGACATCATAGATAATCTAGGGATTTAAGTCGGAATTTTTATAAGCGGTTACGAATTTTATATTTGGAATCGAAGTTAGACCTTTACGATCTTCCGGAAAGTAGAAACATAGGAAAAATGTTAACTTGGAACCAAACGAAGCTTTGGGAGTTAGAATATGATTTTAGAATCTCAAATAGGAGTTTAGACATGAATTTTAGAATTTTCGGGAATTTCGGGACCAAGGGTAAAATGGTCATTTTACCCTAAATTAATACTGCAACTAGTTATGTCTTAATACATTATTCTATTTTAGAAATCTTAGACTTCTAACTACGTGGGAATGTGCTAATGCACTTATCCCCTTTGGCAGGCAACTGAGTTGCTACAGTTTACACAGCGAGTTGGTTTACAAAGAGTCGAGCTTTATATCAGGTAAGTCCTTTGGGCTTACTTAGCTGACTTCTGAATATGAGCATGAATGATGATAGTGGCGTGTGATTGAGATGTTTAGAGTTATAGGTTGTGATAGATAATTACCGACCTATACTTGGCCTAAGAGTAACGGGCGGTGGCATTCTGCTCAGTTAGCTTGCGAGCGCTGGGGGTTTCTTTAGGAACTAGTCCATACTCGGTTTGTAGTGATGCTACCGGCGGAGGTCAGCTAGACCTACACCCAGTTGGATAAGGAACGGAGGCGAAAGCTGTTAATAGCTCTCGTGCCACAACTTAAATTGAATAATGTGAATCACTTAAATAATAGATAATAAACGGTTGAGTGCCAACATGATGTTTGTTTATTTTGTTTCTGCTTGTGTTTGTGCTGTTGTCATTCTACTTATATTTGGATAGTTAGCTAACAGTTGATATGTTGTGTAGATTTGCCACAGGTTAGAGCAGATGCCGAGTGATCCGGACGGTAGTGGTCAGCCGGGGTGTCGTACTTTAGGACGTTTTACAGTTTCTCCATTTGTGGGTTTTCAGTTGGACTTTGTTTCTTGTCGTTCTTTCCGTACTTTGTTATATTACGTTTTCCGGCTGTTAGTTGTTCTGGTCACATTCATACATTGTTAAGAATTATTTCATGATTTCTAGTTTTCCTTATTTGTGCCTTGTTGTAAGATCTTGTTAAGTTGTTGCCAAACTAAGGTCGGGACCCACTGTGCGGTCCTCACCAGTAACTCCCCGAGTTGTAAAATTTGGGGTGTTACAGGCGGTGACACTGGCTCTTCAGCTTCACAGCTCCGCAGGCAGAGGTGCAGGGGTGCTGGCTTCGCTTCTTCAAGGTGGGTCACCGCAGGGGCGTCTAGAGGTGGCTATAAGGGCGGTGAAAAGCTTCATTCCGGGTGTTGGCGAAGGCGCTGGCTGCATTCCGGAGTGCAGTGCCACTCGCAGGGGCGGTGACACTACTCCGCGGGGGCGGTGTGGCACCAGAAGCTTGTCTTCGTGAATGATCTTCAACTCCAAGTGCTTCTAACATATATTTTGCTTCTTTTAGACTCCTTCTTTTGGATTAAGATGTTAGCAACACAAACCGACTCTAGTATAATGAAAAGACGCTAAAAACTATACTAATTGATAGTGATTCCATCATCTATCAAAAGCCTTGCAAGCAAGTTGATGATGATGATCCCGCATCAACCATGGGTGGAGCGGACGCGAAACGTGGACGGATGAGGTGTCTTTGAGGGATGGAAGAGCTCCCATCTCGCATACACCTTGGCGCAGGTCCCGACGCCGGAATGACCATATTGAGCTCTCTATCATGTTTGATCGATCATCCGCACCACCTCTCCACATGAGCGAACCAAAATACCAAAGCACCGTATTTTACATTGTGAGAACTTCTTTCACTCTTCTTTACTTGATTTGCACAATGGGGACATTGTGATTTCAAGTATGGGGTGGGGTTTTCATGATCCTTTGCATGATCACATATAGGATAGTTTCAATTTATAGTCACACGTTTCTTTTCATGTTTTGCATTGTATATACTTATGTCAAAAATTCAAAAAAATCGAAAAATTTAAAACTTTTGTGGTTCTATGTTTGGACATGACCCTAATGATGATTGTTGTTTTGTGGATTAGTTATGGATGACCTTGTGTGTTGAATAAATTTATGCATATGTGGACTTGAATACTTCTCTTGAATCCCATGTATGAATTGTAATGATGATGTTTGTCTAGATTGGATTGAGAATTGATGGTCGGAATTACATGCTAGTTCTTACACATCATCTAGGAATAACTAAGGCAATTCATCTCTCTTCTTCTCATCTTGATCATGTTGTTTGAAGCACCTCACTTGATATAAAAATTTTACCTCTTTAAACCCATCCGGGAATTAGGAGCACGATAGTGTGTTGAGTGTGTGAAAAGCAAATGTGGGGTGTTAATTTGGTGAATGAATTTTGTGAATGAAGTGGTATACTCTATTTAACCCCCCCTTCTAGAGTATCTTTATTCTTTATATTCACCTAATGGTTCTTCAGGTTTGGGGACTTTAGTTTTGATGACGAGTAACTCGGCACCATTCACATAATCGGGTCTTTGTGTCTTGCCAAAATCGGATTAACCGATTGACCTAATGAGCCTTGGTATGTGTTCCCGGTGTGAGGCGCCTCGGAAAAATCATGAGGTCTGCTAATCACCAAGGTTTCTGCTTTTGTACACCAATGCCATTGTGTAAAGTGAATAAAATAAAAAGAGAATTGGACTAGCTCTTGATCAAGTGGTTTATGACATTAGTTTAGGCACTCTTTTAGTTAGTTTTCCTTTCCATTCATTCATGTTTCCGCACTAGTTCGTGACGTTTATGCTTAATTCAATCATATTGTCGGAATAGACGTCTACACGAGACTTTGTCGGTTTTGTAGGTGTTTTGGGGACCTTTGAGACGTTATTGATTATATCTGAGGTTCATGCCTCATGATGGTCCGGATTCATGGTTCCGAATGACTCATGCTTGCAGGAAAGAAGAAGGTAAGGACCCTAGTTGGTGCAAGGATTGGACTAGCTCTTGATCAAGTGGTGTTTAGTGCTGAATTTGAGCCATCTCGGCCGAGATGCCTCCCTAGAGCAACCAAGATCCTCCTCTAGAACACCTACGGCACTTGGAACCACCTCCCTTGGTCCGACCCCTTGCTTTGGTGGAGTACTTAAGTGATTTTTGCAGACTGGTTATGGGTTCCCTTTTCCTCTTCTCTTTTCTCTCTTGTCTTCCACACTCTCTCTTGGATTGTAGCACTCTTCCAAGCACCATTTTGGGTGATCTTGGAAGATATTAGTGTAGAAATTTGTTTCATAGTGAGATTTAAGTGGTTTTGTGTGAGGTTTCCTTGTGGATCATCTTGGAGATGCATTTGAAGCCTTTGTAGTGGTAACTTCTATTTTTGCTTTGTAATGTTCTTTCTTTGGTCTAAACTCCATTTTCTATCTATGAGTAGCAAGAATGCTTGTATGATGAAGTTTGATCTAGATATGTATGCTATTGGCTGAGTAGATGTGATTTTAGGGTGAAGGAATAATGGTTATGCTTTGGATTATGATTGTATGGACTTGCATGTTAGCTTAGGATGAATTTATGTTCGAAAACCTAGCTCAGTCCATGATCTCGTCCTGTTCTTAATCCTATTTCGGCCGAGATGTGTATGATCCTCCCGAGATGTATGTATTGTTGTTCTTATGATGATATATTTGTATGTTAGGATGTAGATGTGTTGAAATCCTAGTGTTTGTTGAGCCTAATCTATCCTAGGGTGACCTTTGCTAGCAACCTAATTGAGGAATGAGACTAACCCGGTGATTTCCGCTCTTAAATATATAAGATGATGAACTCTAGGTAGTAGTGAGCCAAAAAAGCTGCTATTGGATTGAGTGTGCTACGATCGTTGCCTAAGATTTACCTTTTCCGAGACTTACCAGGTAAGGAGGGGTTTGACCCTTAGGTAGTTGCCGGTTGGTGTAGAATTCTCGACCTTAGCTCCTTGAGACTTACCCGGTAATAAGGCTTAGGTTTGAGACTAGTGGAACATGAGACTTACCCCGTAATTGTTCCATTAAAAAAACACCCAGCTCCGAACAACCGCAGCTTATCCTTTGATGTTTTGATTGTATGAGTCCATTGTCATAACCGGAATTCCGAATCTTTAGAATCCACATTTCTTACCTCTTATCACCTATCTTTGTGTTTGTGTGTTGTTTGCTTGTTTGTTTGCATATATCTTGTGATACTTGCTTGATCACCCAAAATCAACCAAAAATATTGTGTTTTGCATTTCTTATTCTTTACTCATCTCTTAGTTTAGATTTACACTATCTTTGATCATTGAATGGCCTAATTTCACCCCACTCCTTGTGTTTGACCTCGGAATATTTTCCTTTCCACGAAACGATCCGTACACTGCAGGTTCGCTAGGTAGTTTAGGAGATTAGATCGAGTTATAAATTTAAGACTTTGTGTGTGCACGTTTTGGGCGAACAAGTTCTTGGCACTCTTGCCTCGGATTTGTATTGCACTCAACTTCCAGCGTAACACTACCTTATTGGCAACATGTGCATTTAAAGACTTCACTCTTACCTAGGTCTTCTTTAGTGACATTATTGGCTGCTGTGGAAGGACCTTACAAGGACCAAGATGATCAAGCAAGCATAGAAGGTGGCTAAGACGAGGAAAGAGTTCTAGAGAAGAAATCTCGGTCTTGAGGAACAAAACCTCGCCCGAGATTTCTACAGGTTGACCGAGATTTGGCTCATGTCGAGAGTTATATGATCAAGTTGCAATCTTATTAGTTACAAATTTCTTTTATTATTTTAATACCTTTAAGGCTCTAAAATATTCTAAAGGTATTTATTGGTTTTCAATCCTATCTTTTAGGATTGTTTTTAGTTAGATTTCTCTATCTTTTGTAGGAGAATCTCCCCTATAAATAGCCTTAGAAGGTGAGGTTCATAGGTAGATTTGATTTGATTAATATTTTCACAATATTGTGTGAACTCGCTTCTTTGCTTACGAAGTTTGTGTTTTATTCATTCCTATTCAATCAAAAGAGAGAGCCTTTGATTGAATCGTTGTGAGTCCTTGCTAGGTTGTCCTTGTGTGTGTTAATCTTTCTAAAGGTTGGTGCTCCTAGTCAATTCTACTCCCTCCTTGTGCTTGTCTTATTTAGAAGGTTTATGTAAGGTTAAAGAAGGGAGGGTTAAGGTAAGCTCTTCGTTAAGGGGTTTTGACACATAGTTTTTCAAGGTTCTTTGCGAGAATATCTTGGTTCACATCTTCCATTATTTCCATCAATTTCATTCCATATTATCATCTTTGAAGAACCGGTAGGTGAAATAAAAGGTTAAAAGATACTCTAGAAGGGGGAGTTGAATAGAGTATGAGAACGTTTCGCAAACCCAATCTCAAGGCCTTGAAACTCCTTTCAAGGGCCTTGATGTCGATCTCAGTTTCGTTGTAAAACTTTGATTTCAAGGACTTTGAAACTGCTTTCAAGGGCCTTGACTTTGAACTCCTTCAAAACAAAGTTAGTCACAATAAATAAGATATAGTGCGGAATGTAAAAGATCGACACAAGGATATGTTTACGAAGTTCGGCTCTAAATAGCCTACTCTCTGTCCCAAGGTATAGCTTTAGGATCTAACTATCTATTATCATCTTCAAAGAGTCCTAGATATAAACTAGAAGAAATCCCCTTCTTCTCTCACTGTAGTCAATGCTATGATCTAGCTTCAACTCTTCACTTTGCTATAATAGCCTAGTTACTTCGTAGAGTAACACACACTCGAGTATAACACTCTTTAGATATACCAATGGAGTTCTCGAGTTTTATCTCTCTCCACGGGATAAAGCTTTTTAGAAAGAGAGAGACAAAAACTATTTATAGAATGAAGATAACTTTGAATCGCTTGAAGACTATGGATGTTTCTATGCAGGCTTTTTCACTTTGTTCTTCAAAAGCCATCTTCATTTATAGTCTTCTATGGAGAGGTATTCTAGCCGTTGGAGAGATGACCGTTCGAAAATGATTCTTCTTCTCCATGAAGATTTCTTCCTGTTTGAGATGAAATAGACGTTGTGGATCTTCATCTCCTGAGAACACGTTGATCTCTCAGCTCCTTAATCTTATCGGTTTTGTTGAACAATAATGTAAACCGGAGGAGAGAGAATCTCTATGCTTTTCGGTTGAGGATCTTTGAAAAGATCTCTAATATTCGGTTGGCAGAGATCTTCGCTTGATCAAATCTTTTTGTTGAGCAAATCTTTCCTAGAAGATCTTCTTGGTAATTTGAATTTTTGTACCGTGCGACCTTAACTTCCTTGTTCCCTTGAAATCCACTTCAAGGCCTTTGAGATTTTTTTGTTGTGCAACGTTGTCTTCTTTGTTCCCTTGAAATCCATTTCAAGGACTTTGAAATCTTCGACAAAACCTGCACTTAATCCAAACCAACCAAGCATCTCGAGAATATAATCAATACATTGTTAGTGTATCAAACTACTACATTTGTGTTTAAATCTTCCATCATCAACACCTGTAAACCTTTATAATCAAGGTGGAGTTTTCAATCTTCTTATCTATCCATTATCATTCCATCATTTTGTTCGATTTTTCATAAATCTCGGCCCGTAAACTAGAATCTCGCCCGAGATTCAGACCTGAGATTCAGACCTGATATTTGTTCTTTGAGACTGTTAGTGGACTTTCAATCTAGATCAGGCAACTGCAGCTTCAACCCCGCATCAAGAGTTCTATTCACGCGCTCAACAATGTCATTCTACTTAGGCGTACTTGGTACAGTCAGATGGCGTTTTATGTCATTTTCATCACAAAAGGTATTAAAAGCTACATTATAAAACTCTAACCTAGTATATAGCCTAAGACATTTCAGTTTATACTCAAACTGACTCTCTACCTTGGTTTTCGAAAGTTTGAACATGTCAAAGGTTTTACTTTTGGACTTTAGTAAATATATCTAGACCTTCCCGGAGTAGTGATTTGTCAAAGATAAAAAAAATATTTTCTACCTCCAACAGCGTCAACTTGGGCAGGGCCCCATAGGTCTGAATACACATACTCAAGAGGTTTCTTAGTCATGTAGGTTGACTTATTAAAGCTAGACCAAACAGCGTTACCAAAAACTCAGTTTTCATAGACACTCAAGCAGTGGATTTTTGTTTTAGATATCCATGTCTAAACAAATAATGTAGACCTTTATTTCCTATGTATGCTAGTCTAGAATGTCAGATGGTGGTAAGGTCATTATTCATTTTTGGTGCAGTGTCTAAAACATTTATCTCAAGAGACCCTACAACATGATAAAGACTGTTTTTCCTAACACTTTTGAAAATGACTTTACCATCTTTGGACACATTTCTTATATACCATTTTGAGTGTGGATATGACAGTTCAAATCATCAAAAGCAATTTCAAATAAAAGATTCCGTCTAAGGTCAAGTACCCACCTAACCCGTTGTAAGACTTTAACTTGGTTATCATGCATCCTAAATGACACAATGCCCATTCCCTTAATATGTAGAGAAGAATGATCTCCTAACCTAACCTCCCCCTCATTTGACTTATGAAAAATTCAAAATAATGCTCATAGGGAGGGACATGCATAGTAAAACAAAAATCTAAAATCTATTCATTCATATCAGTTGTACGTGCACACATCAACAATTCATTATCATGAAAACAAGAAGAAGATTCCACCAAATTTATATTACCATCTATAAATTTTTCATACTCATCTTTCTTCTTCTTTTAACACTCAGGGACAATGTGACCTCTAATGCATCAGTAAAAATAGTTCACATTCTTTTTGTTAGCCTTAGTGTTGTTACGAATTTTATTCGTACCTTGATGATTGTCAAAATTTCGCTTATTGAACCCTTTCTTACCATGATATTTTTATTCTTGCCCTTAGCAAACATAACCTCCTGATTTTTACTATACTTTCCACTATTCCCAAATTTAGTCATAAAGACATTCATATCCTCATATTTTTGTTATGATAGCCTCTAAGATTTTATCTCTAGTCAAGGTGTCATTAATATATTGTATCACATCCTTAAAATTGTTAAACTAACTGGTAAGACTATTTAACAAGATCACAACTTGATGGGTATCAGTAATACTATCCTTACACCTTTCTAAATTCTAAGTCATTTTCAAAAAGTTGTTCATGTTCTCTTCTAAAGAAAGATTAACATCCATTTTAAAATTGAACAATCAACACAACAAAACTTATCCTAGAGGGCATAGACTTACTTAGGTAAAGTTTTTTCAAGGCATCCCATAACTCTTTAGCCTTAGTCTTAGAAAATAATTGCCTTCCCACTTCATTTGTAAGTCTTACCATTATTTCAGAATGAGCAAGAAAGTAAGTCTGGTTCTTAGCTTTATTTGTGGTACCTTCCTCATAGTCTAGATGCCACAACATTCCAGACTTTTTCTTTTATCAAAATGATTTCATTTTGACTTTTCACATAAAAAAGTCAGAACGACCATCATATAGCTTTATTTTGGATGTTTCACTCATTTTACAAGATAGAAATGAGTGATCCAACTAGGGTCAAGCCTCAAGGCAATACTATAGGAGCTTGCATAAGCACAAGCTAAGCAAACTCCACTACAAGTTCAGTAGGTCTAGAGTCTTTGAACCAGATTATGGTTCAAACAACTCATACATTTCTATTGTACTTCTTTGACCCTTGTGAGTTGTCCATGGAGGCTAACGGAAATCCCAACTCACTTAGAAGTTAGTATTTCTAACAAGTGCTTCCACCCTTACCTAGGCATGGGCAGCTTGTTGCAAGTTCTAAGATCTAAAATTGAACCAAGATATAAAAATAACTTGTTTTAGCTCTACATCACTACTCTATCCTAATGCAAAAGTAAAGGAGAGAGATAGAAGTTATAGAGGCCCTTATCACAACATTGGTTTTGAAAAAATTGGACCAGAACCTGCAATTTGGAAACAAGGACGAGATTATCACAAAAAACATAAGAACTATCAAACAAAAACAATAAATCTTTATTGTAGTTGCAAGAAGATGACCAATGCTACTGAAGGTTTCAATTTTCACTACAAGGTCACAATATTTTCTCTTAATTTCTGAAAAAAAGGAAAAACAAATATTATTACAAACAAATGCAATATTATTCAAGGTTTATTGCCGTGGAAACAGTCAGAAAATCCGAATGACAAAACAAGAAACTCAGATCGAACCAATACAGTTTTGAAAACATATCCGGTTTTGACAGATTTGGAAAATCAAACACACAAATCCGAAACAAAACAATTTTCTAAACTACTTCGGTATAGCGGTTTTCAAAACAATATAGATACAAGCTGGAAAAATGCAGATTCTAATAGATCAAAGAAACACGACAGATCCAAGAAACGAAACACGTAGTTTGAATGAAAAATGAATGAGCAACAAATCTTAGAAACAAGACAAATATAAGGAACAGAGAGTAGAACTAAGGCACACAAGTCCAAAACGGGTTCAGTAGATTTGAAAACATACAGATCCGAAACATCTTCAGCAGATTTGCAGAAGAAAAAAACTAGATTTATACGATTTAAACAACAAAAATGCTCTGATACCAATTAATGTGTTAAACCTAGGAGATCTACACGCTTTGATGTTTGGAAAAACAGAAGAAGAAAAAGAAGAAGAAGAAGAAGAAGAAGAGTTTCACGTGGTTTGGTTAAAGAAACCTACATCCACGGGATCCTCAAGATTCAATCCACTATAAGAGTTGTATTAAGGTTGCAACCACAACAAGTTCGACATATGAACAAGCTCATAACTCTACTAAAATACAAAGAACAAGAACGAAAACAAAGGCTTAAGAGAAGAAGTTACTGGGAGATTCATAACTCCACCTTGGTTATATATTTGCATATGTGATTATGGAAGACTTAACACAAATGAGCGGTTTTTATACAAACAAATATCGATTGTATTTCTAGATTGCTTGGTTTGGTTTTGTGCTTGTAAAATGTGTGATGGCCTTGGAAAGCATTTCAAAGGATGAATGGAGGCCTTGAAAATCGAAACAAGGGACAAGCGCAGAGATTGAAAAGTAATTCAAAGGTTCAACACAGAGGCCTTGAATATCATTTCAAGGGATCAAAGCTGAAGCCTTGAAACAAGATACAAAGGATACATCGGCTGGAAGGAATTCAAAATTCAAGATTCAATCTCAACAACCAAATCTACCAAGGATCAAGAGAAGATCTTCAAAGAATATTTCAAGAAAGATCTCGACCAGCTCAAGGGACATCTTCAAATGGTTTTTGGAGAAGATCTTTTCGGCCCAACAAAAAGATCTTAGGAAGATCTTAACCGACGCAAAAATTGAAGATCTCTTCCAACCGAAAAATCTCGAAGATCTTTATTCAAAGATTCTCAACAAACTCAAAGATATCGGAGCTTGAAACAAGGTCTTAAACGACAAGATCCTCAACGGCTCTTTCAAGAGAAGATCTCGAAGAAGAAGAATCACAACGTGCGTCAAGGAGATGAAGAAGATAAGAAGATCTACAACGGCTATTTCATCTCAACCTACACCGTTTTCTATGGAGAAGGAAGAGCATCACAACGGTCATCTTTACAACGGCTAGAAGACTTCTCCATCGAAGACTATAAATGAAGATGGCGATTGAAGAGAACAACAACAAGCTTACACGGAAACATTTAAGTCTTCAAGCGATTAAAGCATTTTCATTTCGTTCCAAAAGTTTTTCTTCCTTTTAGATTACAAAAGCTTACTTCCTAGAGAGAGAAAAACATGAGAGCTTCATTGGAATATCAAGAGAGTGTTATACTCGAGTGTGTGTTACTCTGCGAAGTAACTAGGCTATTATAGCTAGGTTAAGAGTTGGAATTATATTGTAGTATTGGCTAATGTGAGAGAAGAAGGGGATTTATTCTAGGTTGTATCTAGGATTATTTGAAGCTGATAATAGATAGTTAGATCCTACGGAAAATGAAACCCTAGGACGGAGACGTAGGTTGCTAGAGCTGAACTTCGTGATCATATCACCGTGTCGATCTTTTCATTTCTGCACTATATCTTGCTTCATTGTGACTAACGTTGCTTTGCAGATTTCCGGAGTCAAGGCCTTGAAATTATTTTCAAAGCCATTAAAAATCTGTTATGTCACAAAGAGCACAGATCGACATTAAGGCCTTGAAATCAGTTTCAAAGCCTTGAGATAGGTTTTTTTGCGAAACGTTCTCATACTCTAATTAAACCCCCTTCTAGAGTATGTATATCCTTTATATTCACCTATACGGTTCTTCACTTTGTATACTCTTTTGTTGTCCATATGCCGCTTATACTTCACCCGGGAGAACAACGATCTTTATCCGACAAACGACTTTTGAATCCCTTCACAAGACATTTTAGAACGAGAGAGAGAACTTTACTGATTTTCGAGAGCTCAACACATAAGCAAAGCCAGATCTAACACGTGATTGCACTGAGGGAGAGGTGTGCCCTCTTATAGCTAGGTTAAGGAAAAACGGCATGAAGTGCTGCTTTTTTAAGTAACCTAGCGGTCCACAAACCCAATTTGTAAATGATTTGGCCCATAATATCATCTGTAGTTGGGCCTCTAATCTAGACTTCACACTCTTAACAGGAGCAACGTGCAACAGATTGGATCAATCGAATTTAATCAAAAAACTGGGCTAAAACATCATGACTTGAATTACATTCTCAACATGAATCATTAAGTAGCAACATATAGTATAATTCCAAGTCGGGAGTTCCCATAACCATCATATGCTAGGGGATTCTTGCCATCGGATTAGTAACAGTCCGCTCTCCAAAGGACTCACTCAAAAGGGCAAAAGCAATGAAGGCTTGTCAAGCACACTGACAAGCATATTATTGACCATAACAACAACATAACATTTTCTATATCATATTAAGTTGTATTTGGTTAATTGGAGGTTGTTTGGGCTTTGAAAGCCTCAATGTATGCTCTATAGCGGGGAACAACCTTCTCCATTTCAGGTAATACTTCCTTAACCGCATCACAACTTTCAAACTCGTGACGCCATCCATATATGGATGGGAAAGCTTCTTGGGTGATTATTACTTTTCCAGTTACCTCTTCTACTGCAACTATCTAGTAGCTAAAGAAATTGGCCACAATATCCACAAACCCAATACTTTCCCCTCCGAAAAACCTCTTTCCTTGAAGCTACTTGTCCAGGATTTTCAAATTCTCCAACGCTTCCCCCATTGCCTGCTCTTCGCCTCTCCATAATGCTTTATAGACTGATTGGAATAACTACATGAATATAAAAACAACAAGCTCATCAAAATATGCACTAGCTTATGCAGGGGCGGATATAAAGAGTAAGGGGACCGTGCTCCTACTCCCATCGAGATTATTTTTACAAAGGTAGATAAATTTCATACAACTGCTAGCTCATTGATAGAAGGAGAGAAGAATGTACCTGGAGTCTAGGGTTCGAGTTCTTAAAATATGTAAGAGTTTTTGTTTTTTAAGAATTTTATTTTAAGCAAATACAAGATATATGGACCGAGAGATAATGAGATTAAGTTTTTTTTTGTTGGGAAGATGAAGATGAAGAGATTAAGTTAAGGTTATATAAAATAAACTTTTTTGTTGTATATATATTTATTTAAAAAAGTTATAAATATATTCATACTAAGTGAAGTTTATTATTAAATTCACTTTTAGTTAATCTAATCAAATTAATATTAATATGATCATTTCAAATAGAATAGTTCATCAATCATTGCCTATTTTACTTATAAAAAACACATTAAATACATAAATTTAATTTAACTGTCCTCTAAATAGAAAATATATACGACTCTAATTTATAGTACGAAAATTTTGTATATTTTTTTATATATTATTTATAGATTTTTATTTTTTGTTTTTAATATAATATATAAAATGTCTTATAATTTTTTTTTCCCAATATTTTTTTCCGACTCCACCACTGAGCTTATATGAGTATATGACTAGTTACAGATAAACAAATTACAGTTACCTTATCATCGATGAATCTTGCCCAGAAGCGAGCCAGGGCACGGTCATATGGGTCTTGGGGCATGATCTTGGTACCGGAGTTCCAGGTCTCATCGATGTACTCGAGGATCACCTGTGACTCGGCTATGGCCTTGTTACCGTGGACCAGCAATGGGATCTTCTTATGAACCGGGTTGTATTTGAGAAGATCGGCGCTTTTGTTCTGAAGGTCTTCTTCGATGTGTTCGTACTCGACTCCTTTCAATTTCAGGGCAATCTCTACCCTATTGCTGAAAGGACTCCCTCTCACTCCATGCAACCTCACCTTCTTCTCCGCCATTAGTGTTTACTTTGTACGTATTTTCTGTGTGTGTCTTCGGTTATGGGCTATGGTCTGGTTTTAACTTGTAGAGTAAATATATAGACTTTGGGAAGATGCTGCTGTTGCTTCTGCAGCAAGAAATGAATTTGCTACATGGTTCTCGAATCCCGTATTTGGAAGATGACATAATCACTTATCTCAGCTCTCAATTTTCTCATTGCAAAAATTGACTTTGCTATCAAGGGTTTGTCACTGTTACAGTGGTTGGACCGTATGTTTTATTTCCAAAACAATGTAACTTATAAAAATTACTTTTTTTTTTTAACCTACGTAATATTTTAATATATTGTTTTTTTAGCTTTGTAAGTTCTAAAATGAAATAATTTGATTTACTAGACTTTTTTGAGTTTTAGTTTTAGTAAATATATCCGTTGAGAGAAGAGTGTTTATATTTACCTAATTAAAAAATTAAATAGTCTACTTACTAAAAGTAAAACTTCAAAAAGCCTATTAACCTAATTAGCTCACATGAAACAATTATCTTTTATTCATGAACTAGATTATAGTTTGTGGCATGCTCAGTTATTGGTTTAGAAAAATATCATTTCTTTGAGTACATTGTTTGTATATATATTTACTGTTGACTTAAGTTTGAACCAAATATTAGTAATAGAAAAGGAAATAATATATTTAAAGGAAAAACTAAATAGATTTATATAATTAGGAGTTATTTAATTATGGGTTATTTCCTAAAAGTTGTTATGATCGTTTTTTTTTTCTTCCCTATATAAGGAGATGCTGGTTTGTGGCATTATATGATTAGAGTGAGAAAAAAAGAGAGTTTAAGTTTTGTGTAAGTTTCTTAAGCAATAAAGGAGAGTTATTCCTTGTAATTCTTTGTCTCTTCTTAAACAAGAATTGGTATTAGAGCCTTATAAAATCGTAAGGAAGGTATATAAGGGCAACGATGGCAAATGATGTAGACGAGAAAGGCGACGCCACATCCGATGGAGCAGACCCATTGCCGCTGAAGATAAAAGAAGGAGGAGGATCTTCCTCGATTAAGTGTCCAATGCTTAACTCAACCAATTACACTGTGTTAAAGATGAGAACTTGCTTCAAAGTTCACGAAGCATGGGAGATCATCGAGTCAGGGAAAGAAGATGGAGACAAAAACGATATGGCGACGGCGTTACTGTTTCAATCAATCCCCGAAAGTCTCGTCTTGCAAGTTGGAGAACTAAGTACGGCGAAAGAAATTTGGGAAGCCATTGAAATAAGGTATGTAGGAGCTGGAAGAGTTAAAGATGCAAAATTGCAAACACTAATGGCGGAATTCGATCGATTAAAGATGAAAGACTCCGACAAAATTGATGATTTTGCCGGCAAGTTATCAGAGATTTCATCAAAATCCTCCGCATTAGGAGCTGTGATTGAGGAATCGAAAATCGTTAAGAAATTTCTCCAGAGTCTTCCTCGGAAAAAATACATACATATCATAGCTTCTATTAGACAGATATTGGATCTGATCAAAACAAGTTTTGAAAATATTATTGGACGAAGAACGCATTGCTGATGAAGAAGAAGAGCAAGAAGAATAG
The DNA here is from genome assembly GCA_033239125.1 of Fagopyrum homotropicum. Classification (NCBI taxonomy): domain Eukaryota; kingdom Viridiplantae; phylum Streptophyta; class Magnoliopsida; order Caryophyllales; family Polygonaceae; genus Fagopyrum; species Fagopyrum homotropicum. Next base: position 49,353,916 of record BSWB01000007.1, on the reverse strand, counting down.
AGCAAGCTTATGTATGCAAATACAGAGCCCCAACAAAATCAACCACAATGCGATAGCGATTCCAGAAACAGAGGTCGTGGAAGACGATTCAACAGCTATAGGGGTCATGGTCGTGGACAGTCCAACGGAACCAGAGATTCATCAAAAGTGATGTGTTATCGATGTGATAAACTTGGGCACTTTGCATCAAATTGTCCCGATCAACTATTAAAATTACAATAAGCCCAACAAACAGAGAACAATGGTACAAAGGAAGCAGACGATCTCATGTTACATGAGATCATTTACGTAAATGAAGAGAAGGTGATACCAAGTAAGTTTGAGGAGAACATACTTGATAATGATATATGATACATTGACAATAGAGCAAGCAATTACATGAGCGGAGATCAAAGGAATTTTTTGAAGATTGATGAAACTATTACGGGAAAGGTAAAGTTTGGAGACGATTCTCGAATAGACATCAAAGGAAAAGGAACCATTGAGCTCATTGATAGAAATGGTGAAGCAAGAGAATTGTCTGACGTTTACTACATCCCAGAGTTAAAATGCAGCATTATCAGCCTTGTACAAGCCACTGAAATTGGTTACGATGTGAGAATGAAGGGAGAGCTCTTGACGATGCATGACGGTGACGGAAAACTTCTTCTCAAAACAACTAGATAAAGAATCGGTTACACAAGGTTCGAATGGGAGCCAAAGGTATAATCTGTCTGAACTTGATTGAGTCGAACACGTCAAGCATGTGGCATGCACGCCTAGGACACGTGAATATCGAGAAAATGAAGTCCATGATACAAAAGAAACTCATTTTAGGAGTCAAAGTGGAGATGAAAATGAGTGATTCATACCTTTTTGGAAAACAAACTAGGCAAGTCTTTCCTCAAGCAACACAATATCGAGCAATAAGGATACTCGAGCTCATACATGGCGATTTGTGTGGTCCTATTACACCTAGCATGGGAGCTGGAAACAGATACATCTTTGTACTTATAGATGATCATTCGAGGTATATGTGAGCCATTTTGTTAAAGGATAAAAGCGACACTCTTGATAAGTTCAGAAAATTCAAGAAGTTAGTGGAACAAGAGTCGAGAATGAAAATTAAAACCTTCAGGACAAATAGAGGGGGAGAGTTTGTGTCACAGGAATTTAATCTATTTTGCGATAACTCAGGAATTAAAAGACATCTTATAGCTCCATATACCCCACAACAAATGGCGTTGTCGAAAGGAGAAATAGAACGATGATGGAGATGACGAGAAGCATTTTGAAGCACATGAAGCTACCAAACTATCTGTGGGGAGAGGCGATAAGACATTCCGCATATCTCCTAAATCGAATAGCTACAAGAGTGTTACGGAATTTAACGTCTTACGAAGTTTATCGATTGAAGAAACCGAATATTGCTCATCTTCGAGTTTTTGGTTGCATCGGATATGCGAAATTAGAGAAACCTGGCATGAAGAAACTCGACGATAGATCACAACGGTTAATTCATTTGGGCACTGAACCAGGATTAAAAGCATACCGACTCTACGATCCACAAACTCGAAAAATCACGGTGAGTCGAGATGTGTTGTTCCATGAAACAATAGGGTGGAATTGGAGTGGAGATTCTCAAAACAATAATAGAAGAGAATAGTTTACAATAGCGATTGGGGATTTTGGGAATCATGGAATTAGAAATAATGATCAAATTGGATCTATAGCTCATTTTGGTGAAGAAAATCGAGAACCCAAGTTAGAGAGATCCAATGAAACAACTCGTCGTTCAGGAACAGAGTATGCCACAAGAACAACAGAGAGAGGTTCCGAGAACAATGCCAGAACAAAGGTGTTTAATGCTCTTGATGAAAACGAAACAAAGACTGACGATGATGGTGATGATGCTACTACACATGAGAATCAACCAGTTTTAAGAAGAACAACAAGGATAAGTGTCAAACCCAGGTACCTTGATGATTATCTTCTTTATGCAGAAGAAGAAGTAGAGCGTCTGTTACTTGTTTTGAGTGACAAACCCATAAATTTTAATGAAGCAAAAAAATCAAAGAACTGGATATTTGCGTGCGAGGATGAGATACACTTGATCAACAAAAACCGTACATGGGACTTGACTGAACTTCTTGCTGAGTGTCAAATGTAATATTATATAGCTTTTAGAATCAAGCATTTTCATATCCATATATCTTTTTTATGATTCATTTTAGTGTAGAAGCTTATCTTTTTATATTTCGGAGTCTACTTTGGTTTATTTCGTATTTCAGGCATTCAAGGTCATTAATGGAGCATATAGGTATTAAAATACCATAGAACGAGGATTCAATTTTCCCTAGAGTCGAAAATACATGGAAACATCAAAATTGACTCAAGATTAAAGAAGTCATTAGAGTTAGATGCCAATTTATGATGACCTCTTAAAGATTCCCTATTTCTACCATCTTCCCTTTGGATATGGACAATCATGCCAACTGTAAAGATGTAGATCTTTGAAAGTGGTTTAAACGTAGTACTCATAGGTTACGTAATTCAAACCAGAGCAGTGGGAAAATCAATTTTACTAAACTTTCGAAAAAGTTGTAAAACAATGTTGCTACAACCAGCATACAACCAAGCTTACGGCCAACCTACAACCGTATGGTGTCCGTATGGAGGCCGTTTTGATTTTTGCTAAGAAGGAAGTTAAATCGTTTTTATTGTAACTTTGGAAGGTTATATTTTGTGTAATCCTAGACTCTCTTTCTTCTATTTAGTTTAGAAGCAAAATTTTTGACAAGAAACCTTCATTATCTCTCAAATGATATTGGAAAATCATAGGATTCCATATAACAAGAAGAGAAAATTGGCTAAACAGTACCCCGCCTTCTAGGCTGATTAAACTTTAGTACCTCATCGTTTAAACTATCAGAACGGTACCTCACCTATTGAGTCCGACCAAAGATTAGTATCTGGATCACTGTTCACACGTTAAGTTAACATATCAGTATTGAATATCAGGGGCAAAATTGTCCACCTACCTTATACATAAAGCTTATAGTACTGCAGATTTTCAACACCGATCTTTTAACTTGACGTGTGAACAGTAATCTAGATACTAATCTTTGGTCGGACTCAATAGGTGAGGTACCGTTCTGATAGTTTAAATGATGGGGTACTAAAATTTAGTTAGACTAAAAGATGAGGTACTTTTTAGCCAATTTTCTCTAACAACAAGAAAATGATGGTCGGGTGCTTCCGATCCTATCCTTTGTTAATGATATAATCATCTTCTCAAAAAAATCGGATAATGAAAGATCCCATATCGTAAAAACCGTTAATGATTTTGTGTAGTCTCCAGTCAATGAGTTAACTTCCGTAAATCAACTTTCCAAGTGACAATAAATGTTCCAAACATAAAAAAACGGATCTAGAAACGACTAGGAATCCCTTTAACGACAAATATTGAATGATACGTGGGTCACGCTTTAATAAATGCTCGAATTACAAATGCTACTTTTGTGAAAATTATTACTAAATCAAAACATCAACTATCAAATGAAAGGTCTCCAACCTCTCACAAGATGATCTACCCTTATAAAAGCCAATATAATTGTTAAACCGAACTTTGTCATGTAAATCATTGTATTACCAACATCAACACATAAAGAACTATATAAACTCAAATAGAAATTTATTCTAGAATAAAGGTCCTAATCACAAACAGTTCATTGGTTGGAATGAAATTTTCCTACCAAATCATCTAGGGGTATTGGAATAAAAAAAAATCTGAGGATATGAACTTTGTGTTGGATTAATCAAATTTCCTAAACCGTAAACGCAAGGATCAATATCATGGTAGGGTTATTAAGGAATCTAGAATTTACATACCTGGTTCCATAGTAGCAATCGGATGAACCAATAGCAATCGGATCAAACCTTAGTGCGGAATCTACGATCCAAATGAGCGCCGCAGGTATACAGTCTTCCTCAGTCAAACCTCCTTAGGGTTTCCTTAGGTTTTCTCTCTGATCGGAAGAGAATAGAAAACTGTTGATTGATTTGACATATTGGGAACCATAACCTAATAATGTTTATATAATGACCTAATTGAATCCCATTAAGCCTATTGGGCCAAAGTCTGCTATTCACCCATTAAGCCCATACCGCTTAGTTAAAGTCTACGGGCTTTACTCGATTGAATCACTTTTATTAGCTCGCTAATATATTTAGTCATATAATATAATTGGTTATTATAATATGTAAGCCTACTAATAATAATAAGATTAATAAAATCTTACAATCTCCCTCTTGGGCTACATATTAAATAAACAACTATATTATCAAAAGTTCTTTATGTGTACACGTAATGACTAATTTTATATAGACTTTATTCTTTAATCAATCTGGTCCACCTCATATATCGATATGAGATCACGGCGGCTTTCGTCACATCATCGTGACTAAACCTTCCGTGTTCACCACATTAGTATATTCGATGACATAGATCAAGTATGGATGAGTGACATAAAATTACATGAAATGTGATCTCATAAACATGTCTATTTTCAACTGGTTCTTCTTTATTAGGAGATCAATCCAAAACAACCTTTAGTTCAAGATGTAAATGACGGCAACTTTATTATGCATAAACTATAAATATACAACATCTAATCAAACTCCCATTAAGTCAAGGGATTACAAAACTGTCAAGCCCCTTACGAGAAGTGTGCTCATGAAAAACCTTAGGAGGCAACCCCTTAGTTAACGGATCCGCAATCATGGAGTTTGTACTTATGTGTTCTATACATATCTGCCCACGTTGAACTTTTTCCTTCAATGACAAGAACTTGATGTCAATGTGCTTCTCCTTTACAGAGCTTCTGTTGTTATTGGAGAACAAAACTGCAGCCTTATTGTCACAAAATAACTTCAATGGCCTTTCAATTCCAGTAACCACACGTAGGCCTGTTACAAAATTACGCAACCATATCCCATTAATGGATGCTCCGAAGAAAGCCATGAACTCTGCAGCCATAGTGGAGGTAGATCTACAAGTGTTTGTTTGACACTTTTCCAAGATATAGCTCCTTTAGCCAACATAAAGACATAGCCTGAGGTGGATCGTCTACTGTCAATACAACCGGCAAAATCAGAATCAGAATATCCAACGATCTCCAATCTGTCTGATTTCTTGTAAGTTAACATGTTGTTCTTCGTTCTTTGCAAATACTGGAGAACCCTTTTTGCTGCTTTCCAATGATCCGATCCAGGATTACTTAAGTATCTGCCCAAAAGTCCCACAATAAATGCTATGTCGGGACGGGTACAAACTTGAGCATACATTAGACTCCCTACCACTGAGGAATAGGGAACCTTTTGCATCTCCTTTATTTCAAGATCTGTTTTGGGCAGTGCTTGAGACTAAATTTGTCTCCTTTAGCTATTGGTGTATCTCCAGTTGAGCAATCTTTCATGTTAAATCTGCTTAGTATCTTTTCGATATATCCCTTTTGTGATAACCAGAGGATACCTTGAGATCGATCTCTTAGTATCTGAATTCCTAAGAGAAAAGAGGCGTCCCCAAGATCTTTCATCTCAAAATTCCTAATGAGAAATTTCTTGGTTTCGTGCAATAAGCCTATATCGTTACAAGCCAATAGTATGTCATCAACATACAATACCAGAAAGATAGATTTGCTCTCACTGAATTTGTGATACACACAATCTTCAACCTTATTCACCTCAAATTCAAAGGAGGTGATCACTTGATGAAATTTATGATTCCATTGTCTTGATGCCTGTTTAAGCACATAGATTGATTTCTTTAACTTACAAGCCATAGATTTTGAATCTTTGGATTCATAATGTTCTGGTTGAACCATATAAATGGTTTCATCAATGGTTCCATTGAGAAACGCTGTTTTCACATCCATCTGATGTAACTCTAAATAAAAATGAGCTACTAGTGCCATTATTGTCCTAAAAGAGTCCTTAGATGAAATCGGAAAAAAGGTCTCTTTAAAGTCAATACCTTCCTTTTGGGTGAATCCATTTGCAACTAGACGAGCCTTATATATTTCGATATTGCCTTTTGCATCCCTTTTGGTTTTAAATATCCATTTACAACCAATGGGTTTTGCACCTTTTGGCAACTCAACAAGATCCCATACATCATTGTCCTTCATGGATTTCATCTCCTCTTGCATGACTTTAATCCAGTATTGAGAGTTAGAACTTTGAAGGGCCTCAAGAAGATTGATTAGATCATCCTCTGCAATGCCTGCAGAATCTTCTTGTTCCATAAGATACGCGATGTAATCATCTGGTATCTCTCCCACTGGATCTTCTTGTTCTACTAGATATACAATGTAGTCATCCGGAATTGCATATCTTCTTTCTCTACCGGATCTCCTTTGAGGCACTTCTTGAGGTGGTTGAATTTGCTCTATGGAAGGAACTTCATTGTTGTCTAAGACCGGAGTTATTTCTTGAAGAGTGTTAAGAGTTGTATCTTGATCACTTTCAATAACAATATTAGGAAGAGAGATAAATTTCTCTTCCTCAGACGCAACTTTGTCAAGTGTGACATTCCTTAATCCTTTCCCTCCAAATTCTACATCCTCAAGAAATCTGGCATTTCCTGACTCAAAAAATGACCGGGTAGCGGGATCATAAAATTTAAACCCACGAGAGCGTTCAGCATATCCAACAAAGTAGCAGCTAGTTGTCTTAGAGTCCAACTTTCTTTCATTAGGCTTGTAAGGCGTTGCTTCAGCTGGACATCCCCAAATGTGTAAGTGCTTTATGCTGGGCTTTTTCCCAGTCCATATTTCATATGGGGTTTTAGCTACCGATTTGCTAGGTACTCTATTAAGGATATATACTTCAGTTTTTCGCGCTTCTCCCCAAAGTGATTCATGTAAAGAAGAATGATTAATCATACTTCTCACCATATCCAATAGTGTTCTATTCCGTCTCTCAGCAACACCATTCATGCTGGGTTTGCCCGGCATAGTATATTGAGGGACAATTCCACACTCCTTTAGGAAGTTAGCAAAGGGTCCTGGATGTAACACCCCAAATTCTGAGAACTCGGGGGGCTACTGGTTAGGACCTCGCAATGGGTCCCGACCTTAGTTTGACAATAATTTTACTTGGATCTTACAACAAGGCACAAATGTATTTAACACAATTTCAAAACATATTATTTTTAATGTATGAATGTACACATGTGGCAGCCTTACAAAACATATATACAGATACATAACATGCATGTCGTATGGGAGACCCCCTGTCCCCATCTAATGAATACGTGGACCCGGCTGACCATCCGTTCCGGATCTCTCTACAACTGTCTATCTCTACAAATCTACAACATGGATAAAACCGTTAGCTAACATTCTATGCATAAGTATAAAGGTAAAAGCACAAACACACAACATACACAATCAACATGCAATACTCAATCCTTTTTATTATCTTTTAATTAGGTGATATGTCATTACTAATGATACTTATTTTGTGACACGAGGGATTCCCAAACCTCACCCCTGTCCCCGTTTACCAACGCGGAATGGTACTAATGCATTTGACCGTCTACCGGACTGGGCTGGTCGCAGGGAACCTCCTAGACTCTCGCAAGAGCTAGGCAGATGATGTCACGACCCGTTATCATACACTTGGGTCAATTACGTAAAAAATAAAGTCGGCCTAATCCGGTTTTGTTATTTATCATAATTAACAAACACCACTCATACACCTTACACTCATACATGAAGCCAGCTAAGTAAGTCCGTGGACTTACCAGAATCAAATCTCGACTCTCTCTTAACCACCACTAAATCCGTAAGTGCAGAACTCAGTTGCCTGTCAGAGGAGGCACGTGGGTCAACACATTTCCCTGGATACTTATAAGTCTAAAACTCTTAAGATATACGATTCTATGTGCAGAAGTTATTACAGTGTTTATTTAAGGTAAAATGACTATTTTACCCTTAGTCCCGGAACTTCCAAAAACTCGGAATATGTACTTAAATTATAATTTGAGGCTAACTAACCATATTCTACTCCCTAGGATGATTTTAGGTCACAACTAGAAAAACTACCCATTTTCTATTTCTCGAAAAGTCACTAAAGTCCAACTACGGCTTCAAATATAAAATTCGAATAATCTTATAAAAATTCCGAAATAATTCTCTAGGTCATCTATGATATCCTATCTACTCGTAGGAAAAAGAATTTCTTAAAACTGTTAAAGCATCGCTTCTACAAAAATTTCTAAAGTTGGGTACAACACTTAACAAGTAGCACATTGTCTTAACTTTGAAAAATCATAACTCCTAAACTACTCGCTGGATTTATCCCAAATTTTGATATGTTCTACCGTAAAATCTTATCTATAATATATCCAAAATTTAGCTGCAAAGGAGATCAAAATCCTATTTAAAACTATCTCACAACACCGAATTTCAGCACAACAGAAAAATTGCTTACGACTCAATCTTTGAAAAATCATAAATCCCAAACCACTCACTGAATTTCTTCCAAATTTTAATATGATCTACAACAATATGTCAACTATATCATATCCAAAATTCAAGCCCAACGGAGGTCAAGAGATTATTCAAAACCATCTCACAAAACAGCATCACTTGTTGTTTTCCCCAACATTCAGCACATGTATAAAAACTGCATGAGGCGTCAACTTTGGAACACAATAACTCTCAAACTGTAACTCATATTAATCTAAAATTTTAGTATGTTATACACTGCAATACCGACTATATCATATCCGAAAATCAGCCACAAAAGACGAGTATAACTTACCCAAATCTGGACCCGAAGTGGACTGCTGGTCCCTTCCTAAAACTCAGAAAACGCATCTATCTTCACTGTTTCTTCTATGGAAGTTCTGGGCATGATTAGGAGACCTAATAAGCATTCATTAGAAATGAAAGATGTGGAAGGAAGTGCATGGAAGAGGAGGGTATCAACCTTACCCAACTGGACGCAATAGGATCGAGAGAGATTGTAAGAGAGTCTGGCCTCTACGAAACTCCACGCCTGTTGCAGGTGTGTGAAGCGCCTCTCGCCTGGCTATCCACAGCAAGGAAGTGAGAAGAGCTGGAAGGTCGGAAGCAGATAAGGGGAAGGGAGAAACTGCGGCTCACCTACTCAGAAGGTGTCGCATGTAGAAGGCTAGACGTCGATGGCTCTCTTGGCTTCACGGATGTCCAGAGGGATAGTCGATTCGGCTGCTGAAAGTCTCCTCCCTTTGCTGGCTCCTTTACTTGCAAGTTTCTGGGTCTAGGATTGTTTCTGAACATGTGCAGCAGCGAGGTATGGCGAGAAGCAAGGAATCAGTAGAAGGAGTACTAAGATGTCGATTGTGCTGGTAGGCAACAGAAGATTGAAGAGTGAGGGACAACGGGTGAAGAGGGAGCAAGACGGCGAGGATCATGTACAGAAGGGAGAAGTGACGATATGGCGTTGCTGTTGAAGGAAGGAAGTTAATCTCCAGCGTGATATCCGGCCATCACTTCCTATCTTTCAGCCGTTACATCACGTGAATAAGGAAGGTGAATGGCTGCTGTTACGGGGCTGGATAGGAACGCAACAAGGGCTGGAAGAGGGCTGTTATTGGGCTCGTAAACCAGGTGGGCTGCGGCTGGGCAAGGATGTGGGCTGGCGCTGGCTGGGGGCACGCAGAACTGGGCTGAGGCAATCTGGATGGCATGGGCTGTAGCAAGGCAGCGTTGGGCTGGTTGGAGGCACGCAGAACTGGGCTTGTCAACTGCTTGTCTGGGCCTTGTCAACTGTTTGTCTCGGCCTTGTCAACTGCTTGTCTGGGCCTTGTCAACTGCTTGTCTGGTCTGGGCCTTGTCAACTGCTTGTCTGGGCCTGGTCAACTGCTTGTCTCGGCTTTGACAGCAGCTTGTCTCAGCCTTGTCAACTGCTTGTAGGAATTTGTGATGACCTCGTCTCAGCTTTGTCATGGTCTCGTCAAAAGTCGTCGTTACGAACTAATTATAAGGACTAGGGTTTTGCAATATTAGGGTTTGCTACTAATAAAATCTTATCATTTTATGTGAAATGATATTACATAAAATGATAAAATTTTGAGATATAGTGTCCAACTACTTAGACAGCTAAGGATCAAAAGATCGAAATCCGGTTTGCTACGGAATTAAACGGAATAAAAATTCCGGATATTACACTGGACGTTGTTCTCCTGATCCATCATATCTGCCATAGTATTCTCCACCACGGTCAGATTTAACGGCTTTAATCTTCTTACCAAGTTGAAGTTCAACTTCAGCTTTGTAAGCCTTGAAAACATCCGGAGATTGTGACTTCTCACGTATCAAGTAAAGGTACCCATATCTGGAGTAGTCGTCTATGAACGTAATAAAGTATTGTTGATCATTCCACGCAACTGTAGGGAATGGTCCACAAATATCCGTATGTATTAGTTCTAAGACTTCTGTACTTCTTTTGGCACCTAACTTTCTTATGTTTGTTAGTTTTCCCTTGACGCACTCAACACAAACCTGAAAGTTTGTCAAATCAAGGGATTCAAGAATTCCTTCTGACACAAGCCTTTGAATTCTCTGTTTAGAGATGTGACCAAAGCGCTTATGCCATAAGAATCCATAATCTTCATCCAATTTTCGCTTTGTACTCTAGAACCTGTGTGCAGGATTTCATTAAGGGAAGTAAACGTTTCTAGCATATAAAGACGATCAATTAAGATACCGGTACCAACAAGATTTGAATTTAAGGAAATACTAAATTTTCCATTTGCAAAACTACAAAGGTATCCACCTTTGTCCAAACAGGAAGTAGAAATCAAATTCCGTTTAAATAACGGAGAAACAAAAGTATCATTTAAATCCAAATAACATCCAGTACTTAAATTTAATCTAAAATGCCATATTGCTTCCACAGGAACTTCACTGCCATCGCCAACATAGATGAATCTTTCAGCATCACTTGATGATCGACTCCAAAGGCAACCCTGCATTGACACACAAATGTGAGTAGTAGCACCAAAATCTACCCACCACGTGTCAATAGGTACATAAGCTAAATTAGCCTCAGAACAAACTAGAGTGAGAACTTTACCCTTCTTTTCACGCCAAGTAGCATACTTAGGACATGCTTTCTTCATGTGTCCTGACTTTTTGCAGAAAAAACAAGTGAGTTCGTCAATTGCTTCTTCGCCTTTTTCTGCAAATGTGTACCAGCTACAATATCCTTAGCCCTCTTCTTTGATTTGTTTTGAGAGCTTGATGCAAAGTGTTCCCTTTTTGTCTTATCTCTTTTTATCCTGTCCTCTTCTTGCACACATTGCGAAATGAGCTCATTAAGAGTTCATTTATCCTTATGAGTATTATAACTCACCTTAAAATGACTGAATTGTGTGGGAACAGACAGGAGAACTAAATGCACGAGTAAATCATCATTTATCTCTAACTTTAGTGCCTTTAGTTTTCTCGCAAGATTTGACATTTACATAATGTACTCCCTTATGTTTCCTTTTCCTTTGTACCTCATAGAAATCAGAGCAGCCAAATGGTTGCTTGTTTCTGCTTTCTCATTCTCGGCAAAATATTTCTGAATTGCCTCAAACGATTCCTTAGCATCTTTGCTCTCAGAAATAGAGCCCCGAAACGCTTCCGGAATGGAACGTTTCATGATCATAAGACACATGCGGTTAGAGTGATCCCACTTCTCTACTTTCGCTTCATTGGAGTTATCCTCAGCCAAAGTTGGTCAATCAGTCCTTATGTAACACCCTAAATCTACGGGACTTGGAGTGCTACATTGGGCTAGGATCTCACAATGGATCCTAACCCTAGCCTGATAACAAGTTCACTAGATCTTACAACAAGGCACATGAAGATTAAAACCAAATACATAAAAGCTGTATATGATACATCAAAAGAGTCTACAAACACAAAGCCGAGTACAAAACATCAAACATAAGCATCTGATACAAAAGATCCCATATCTCACGCATCCTAATATACAGAAGTCCTCAGCTGGTCACACCATCTGGCTCACTCTACAGCCTTCCTAACTTGCAGATCATCTACAACATGGTAAACACCGTTAGCTACAGCAATGAATAAGCATGAAGGTAATAGCACAAACACACGTCAACATCTCATACATGCAATGTCACACACGTTCATTTATTATCTTTCATTATGTTATTCCATTACTAATTCAACTTCTTTTGTAACACGAGGAGCCTCAAGAACCCCGTCCCATCCAACATAACACAGAAGTTTTGCATGGGGGTGATCATCACTCGTCCTCTCCTGTGAGATCATCTTCAGGGCACCTCCTCCTACCCGTAGGCGGAGGCAAGTGGTCACGACCCATTATAATACACTTGGGCCATTTAAAGTAATAAATGGTCATCCTAGTCCGGTTTAGGTTATAAATGCACAATCATATGAACACACTCAACCATCACAATTACACAAACTCATAACTGAACGCTAAGTAAGTCCCATGGACTTACCTCATATACGCGTATCCAATATCACGTCACAACTTCCCCTTGGGGAAGAATCCAACGCCTGCAATAGCAAGGCACACAACATCATACACTACAAAGGGTTAGGAGACTCGTCTCCATAACTAAAACCAACCTACAACCTCAATCTAACCCTCAAGACCATAACAAGCTCACAAATGCCTAGAACATAACCTCAACATCAACACGAGTGCCTAAGGCACATCTCCTCCTAACCAAGCTAGCCTAGCCAACATCTAAGCCAAGGTCAAAGGAAAAGAAGGAAGGAAGACATACCAACAAGGTAAGCACCAACAGAAGCAAGGAACTCCAAGCTGACCCAATGAGGCGTAGGAGCAGCTCACACCAGGCGCAGGGGCGGTCCACAGCAGGCGCAGGGGCGGCTTGGTTCAGGCGCAGGGGCGGCCAACTGTGTAGAGAGTTGGTCCCAACTTCTCTTCGATCCCTTTCTCGACTCCCTTCCCTTCTTCATCACACAACAGCAACACACATACATATATACACATGTATGAACATCTAGAAAAGCTAGGAAAGGATCCACACAAGCTCAGCTTGTGATCCTAAGCTAGCAAGAAGAAGAAAGAAGAAAAGAAGAAGAAGAAGAAAGAAAGAAGATGGAATATAAAGAGCTTACCACAGCAACCCTAACCAGCGACTAGGAGCATCCAACACACCTCACCACCTCAACATAACAGCAACAACACTCATCAATAAGCTCAGGATCATCCACAACCAAAACCAACACCAAACTCTCAAGAACTCTCTCACAAGATCAAGAAAGAACAAAGAGGAGAGGAGGAAAGAGAAGAAGAACATAAGGAAGATGAAAGAGCTGGAATAAAGTGAGGAAACCCTTCATCAGAAGGTTGGGAAGCTTATATAGGAAGCTACCGCAAAAGCAAAGTCAAGAGGTCAACAAAGGTGGTTGCAGCAGCACAAAACCGCAAGGGCGGATCAGATAAGGCGCAGGGGCGGTTCACCTGTGGCGCAGGGGCGGCTCACAGGGTCCGCTGGGGCGGCTGACAGGGTCAAGGCAAGCTCAACTAAGGCTCAGCAAGGCTCCTAGGCTCCAAAGTCTAAGGCTCTTACACCTTAGCGCAAGGTCTAGATACATACATCCGAGAACGATTTCCACATTCTCCTTCCAGACCTTAAAATTTGTCCCATTGAGCATTGAAATGGAACTGACTTGAGCAGAAATATTAGTAGTAGTTGCTGAAACTAAACATAAAAGCAAAGAAATAACACAATTAATCAATTAATTTTAAAACAAGATACTCAACACAACTTGACATTCAGTGTTTGCACAAAACATCACATTGTAAATAGTACTCTCAATGCAACAATCAAATATTGATAATAAATCCGATCAAACAATAGCCTTTTGTTACGCTAGGATTGTACGACACAAATCCAAGACAAGAGTGTCAAGAACTTGTTCGCCCAAAACATGCACACACAAAGTCTTAAATTTATAACTCGCTCTAAATTCCTAAACTACCTAGCGAAACCCGCAGTGTACGGATCGTTATGTAGGAAGAAAAGTATTCCGAGGTCGAACACAAGGACTGAGGTGAAATCAAGTCATTCAATGATCAAAGATAGTGCAAATCTAAACTAAGATGAGATGAGGAATAAAGAAAGTGCAAAACACAATATTTTTTGTTGGTTTTGGGTGATCAAACAAGGATCACAAATATATTAACACAAATAAGCAAACAAGCACACAAACACAAAGATGAGAGATAAGGGTAAGAAAGCAAATTCTAGAGATTCGGAATTTCGATTATGACAATGGACTCATGCTTCTAAAGATCAAAGGAAAGCTGTTGTTGTTCGGAGTTGGGTGTTTCTCTAATGGGAGCAATTACCGGGTAAGTCTCATGCTCCACTAGTCTCGCACCTCAAGTCCTATTACCGGGTAAGTCTCAAGGAACCTAAGGACGGGAATTCTACACAAACCGGCCACTACCTAAGGGTCAAACCCCTCCTTACCGGGTAAGTCTCGGAAAAGGTAAGTCTTAGGCAACGATCCTAGCACACTCAATCCAATAGCGGCTTTTTTGGGTCACTACTACCTAGAGTTCATCATCTTATGTATCTAAGAGAGGAAATTACCGGATAAGTCTCATCCCTCAAAAAGGTTGCTAACATTAGGTCACCCTAAGCTAGATTAGGCTCAACAAACACTAGGATTTCAACACATCTACATCCTAACATCCAGATTCATCAATACAAGCACAACACAACCAAACCCACGGGTGGATCATGGAAACCACGCCCGTAGAAGCATGAAGAACAGGCCGTGATTTTATAGTGAGTTAGGGTTTTAAACACAAATCCATCCTAAGCTAACATGCAAGTCCATACAATCATAGTCCAAAGCATAACCATCATTCCTTCACCCTAGAATCACATCTACTCAGCCAACAACATACATTTCTAGATCAAACTTCATAAATAAAGCATGCTTGCAAGTCATGGCTATATAATGAAGAATAAATCAAACAAAAGACATTACAAGCTAAAATAGAAGTTACCATGTCTTACAAAGGCTTCAAGAGCTGCTCCAAGTTGTCAACAATGGAAACCTCACTCAAAACCACTCAAATCTCACTATAAAACTAAAATCTACACTAACCTCTCCCAAGAATACCCACAAGGGTGCTTGGAAGAGAAGCTACAATGGAAGAGTCTTGGAGAAGACCTAGAGGAAAAGGTCCAAAAAGGAGGAAGAAAAAACTGATATACAGCCTGCAACATCACTTAAGTACTCCTCCAAAAAGCAAGGGTCGGACAAAGAAATCGTGTGACAAGTGTCAAAGCTGTCCAGAGAGAAACCACGGACAAAACCACGGGCGTGGAAATGGCCTCTAGGCCGTGGTTCTGCACAGAAGCCCTCCTTGGATCACCAAGTCATGAGTTGGTGCAAGGCATGCACCAACATGGTCCTATGTGTTCTCCTTTGCTCCTAGCTTGCTCCTTAAAGAGTCCGGATGTGTGCCACAACAAGGAATGATCATCGAATGTATCGATTAAGTTCCAAAAGCTCCCCAAAATACCTACAAAACCGACAAGAGTTTGTGTAGACGTCTATTTCGACAATATGCATGAATTAAGCGTAAACGGATCGAACTAATGCGGAAACATGCATGAATGGAAAGTAAAACTATCTAAAAGAGTGCCCAAACTAGTGTCATAAATCATGTCATCAAAATACCCCATACTTGTCACTTGCTCGTCCTTGAGCAAGGTTCAACTATAGGCTACGAGATGGCATGATTAATGAATGCAGAAAAAACATAAAATCTTTTTGGAATTGTGCTTCATAAGATGGATCACCTTCATAGTCATGTTTCATGGTAATGGACAAGCAATCATATATTAAATGAATGAAGGCACAGAAAGACAATCATACTTAACTCGAAAGCATGCATGAAAGGTGAAAATGATGAAGTCAAGACGGTCATGAGAATATCCAATCTAGATCACTAAGTCGTACACATAAGCAAATAGGTCTTAAGGACTTAGGAAAGAAGAGGCCAAGAAACGTGGTGATAAGGTGGGAATTTTCTAAGGTCATTTGGTGCGAATCCGGGAAAGGAACTAAACAACCACAACTTCACATTTATACTTCATCCACCAAAGTGTATTTTTTTCCTTCTTTTCTTTCTTTTCTTTTCTTTTTCATTTTCATTTTCTTTCACTTATTTTTGAGACAATGGCATTGGTGTACAAAAGACGAAACCTTGGTGATTAGCGGACCTCGGGATTTTTCCGAGGTGCCTCACACTGGGCACACATACCAAGGCTCGTTGGGACATTCGGTTTATCCGACTTTGGCAAGACACAAACACCCGATTATGTGAATGGTGCCGAGTTACTCGTCATCAAAACCAAAGTCCCCAAACCTATATTTTTTCTACACTTTCACAACACACTTTCAACAACTTCATTCACAACATTCATACACCAACTTCACCACCCCATACTTGCTTTTCACACACTCAACACACTAGCATGCTCCTATTCCCGGATGGGTCAAATGAGGTCAAATTTTTAATTAAGTGAGGTGCTCAAACAACATGATCAAGATGAGAAGAAGAGAGAGATGAATTGCCTTACTCATTCCTAAATGATGTGCAAGAACTAGCATGTAATTTCGACTATCAATCCTCAATCCAATCAAGGCAAACATCATAATCACAATTCATACATAGGATTCAAGACAATCTCATCATAAAGGTCATATCCAAACTAGGAAGCACAAAAAAATATTAAATTTTCTGATTTTTTGGAATTTTTGAAATATATATGTACAACGCAAAACATTAAAAGAAACGTGTGACAATAAAACGAAACTATCCTAGATGCGATCATGCCAATGATAAGAATCATGAAAACCCCACCCCGTACTTAAAAACACATTGTCCCCAATGTGCAAATTAAGTAAAGAAGAGTGAAAGAAGTCCTCACAATGTAAAAATGTAGTGTTTTCGGTATTTTGGTTCACTCATGTGGAGTGGTGGTGCGGATGATCGATCAAGCATGGTAGAGAGCTCTTCATAGTCATTTCGGTGTCGAGACCCACGCTAAGGTGTATGCGAGATGGGAGCTCTTCCACCCCTCAAAGACACCTTATGCCGTCCAAGTCTCACGTCCGCTCCACCCATGGTTGAAAACGGGATCATCATTATCAACTCGCCTTGCAAGGCTTCCTTATTACCTAAAAGCTAGCATACGAGCACAAAACAAAAAAAAACACACCAAAACAAAAACAAAAGCAAAAACAAAAGAGAAAAGGAAAAGAGTTGTTACCCTTGGGTTGCCTCCCAAGAAGCGCTTCTTTAAGGTCATTAGCTTGACCAAACTCCGTGGATGTGTCAATCCACCTCGAATACCATGGTTTGCTTGAGGAGTCCAAGCAACCATCTTTTACCAGCATCCATGATGACAAGCAAGGGCCACTTGATCCCTAAATAAGCCTTAAGTTCTCTCTTCACCGGCGAGTAGTAGACTCCTTCATTACCGCTCCCTTGATAATAGTATGGAGTTGCAACCATAGGGGTCACCTCATACTTAGACAATTGGTACTCCGCGGTCATACCGGTGAAATGCTTGCCATCCTCATCCTCTATGATCCGAAGAAAGCCGGTTCTTGGAAAGAATTCTTCATTGAAATGCTTCATAACCATCATGGATTCATCACGCTTGCCTCCTTCATTCAACATGGGAGACCTCTTAGGAACGGGACTCCAATCTTCGTGTGTACTCCGGCCAAGCAAGAAAGGATTGGAAGGAGTTGAAGTTAACTTAGGGCTCTCAACGACAGAGCTTTCCACGGGCAAGACCACGGGCGTGGTTGTGCCAGATAGGCCGTAGTTCTTTCTGTTTTCTTCCTCCCTCGTGAGCTCTTCAAATGTGGTTCCGGGGTTGATGGCAAGGATTTACAGGGGTGAGAGCACTTCATTGCACTCCTCCAAAGGTGAAGGAGGTAGAGGTAAGCCTTGAAGGATGGTAGGATCTTCAAGCATAAGAGCATGCCTAATCTCCTCAATCTCCCTCCTCCTTTGTTCTTCTCTCTCGAAATTCAATCTTCTTTCAACCTTCAGGGCCAAATCCCTTAGCCTCACTTTCTTCCAAGCTTCATCCATCTCTTCTCGAAGTTCCTTAATGATCATGGTTGATTCGGGCAATTCTTGGATCTCCTCATGGTGAACCTCCTCTTGTCGTAACACTTCCGCTTCAAGCTCCATGTGGGAACTCGAAATGGAAGCAAGGTTGCTCTCTAGATCATCCATCTTCCTCAATATTTCTTCTAGCATTGATTCCACTCGGTCATTGTGAGGTTGATGGTGAGGTTCCACATAAGGCAATGTAGTCATGTGAGCTTGATCATGGGACTCATGATAGGCATTAAACTCCTCCCAATACTCAAACTCATCATCGAGAGGTCCTCGATCTTGGTATTCCATCCACTCCTCATACTCCATGTTGTCAAGGTCGTCTTGGAAGTACAATCCGTCCATGGCAAACATGAAAAGGCAAAGACAAAAACAACACAAGATCAAAAGTAACAAGAAAGATATACACTAAAAAAAATCAAACACAAATGACTTAATCTAGACCTAGTCCCCGGCAACGGTGTTACGCTAAGATTGTGTAGCACAAAAGTCTTAAATTTATAATCTCAATATATTTTCCTAACTCCTAGCGAACCCACAGTGTATGGGTCGTTTTGTAGCAAGGATAGTATTCTGAGGTCGAAAACAAAGACTAAGGTGAAATCGAATCAAATAAATGATTATGGATAGTGCAAATCTAGTCTAAGAAAAGAGAAAGGAATAAAGAAATGAAAATTATAATGTTTTTGGGTTGGTTTTGTGGTGATCAAACAAGATCACAAGTGATGCAAGATTATAAAACAAACTAACAAATCTAGCTAGCAACACAAACAAGCAACACAAACACGAGATATGTGACCAAAAGAGAGAAAAGCGGATTCTAGGGATTAGGAATTCCGGTTATGGCATTGAACTCAAGCTTCTAATCAACCTTGAACTAGCTATGGTATGTTGGGAAGGAATGTTTCTCAAATGGGACCAATCACCGGGTAGGTCTCGTGATCCACTAATCCCGCAACTAAGGTCCTATTACCGGGTAAGTCTCTAGGAGCCTAAGGTTGGGAAATCTACACATACCGGATTGCTATCTAGGGGTCTAACCTTTCCTTTCCGGGTAAGTCTCGGGAAGGCAAGTCCTAAACAGCAATCCTAGCACACTCAGTCCAATAGCGGCTTATGAGGCTCACTACTACCTAGAGTTCGTCATCATTGGTACTTAAGGTCGGAAATCACCAGGTAGGACTCTTTCCTCACTTAGTATGCTAGCATTAGGTCACCCTAGGCTAGATTATGCTTAACAAACACTAGGATTTCAACAATCTAACATCCTAACATTCAGATTCATCAAAACAAGCACAATAGGGAAAATCACGGGCTGTTCTTACCAAACCACGGGTGTGGTTCTTGAAGAACTGACCGTGATTTCTAACAGAGGTTAGGTTCGAGCAAGAAAAACATCCAAGGATACATTTAAGTCTATTCTATCATAGTTCAAGGCATAACCATCATTCCATTACCCTAGAATCGCAACTACCTAGCCAACAACAAGCATCTTAACATTCAAACTCAACAAGCATACATTCATGGCTTCCATAGCAAGAAAATGAAATGAAAGAGAAGATAAACAAGTAAACACAAGTAAACCAAGCTGAATATATGTTTAAGAAAGACTTACAACCCTTCAAAAGAAGGTCCAAATCGTTCCTTACAAATCCTTGCAAATGTCTTCAACAAGTTCACTAAAAAATCTCTCAAAAACTATGAAAGCTCTAAAACTAATGTTCTTCTTCTTCTCCAAATGAGAGTGTTTTTGCTCCCCTCCAATAGTCGACTCCAATGCAATGTTCTTGAATGAGAGAGTGTGGAAGAGGATGTGTAAGAGAATTAGCCTGCAGGACCACTTATATCCTCCATCAAGGGCAAGAATCGGTTATGGAGATCGTGGGACAGCTATCACAGCTGTCCAGAGAGAACCACTGGTGTGGAAATGGCCTCTGGGCCGTGGTTTTGGTGAAACAACTCTCTTTTGATCGTTAAGCCATGAGTTGGTGCAAGGCTTGCACCAACAAGGTCCCATGTGTTCTCTTTATCTCTTGCTTCTTAATGAGTCCGGAAGTGTGTCATCATGAGGAATGAACCTGGAATGTATCGATTAAGCTCCAAAAGTTCCCCAAAATACCTACAAAACCCACAATAGTTCGTGTAGACGTCTATCTCGACAATATGCATGAATTAAGCGTAAACGTCGTGAACTAATGCCAAACTATGCATGAATAACGAGAAAACCTATCTAAATGGATGCCTAAACTAACGTCATAAATCGTGCTATCAAAATACCCCATACTTAAGATTTGCTCGTCCCCGAGCAAGATCCAACTATAGGCTAAGAGATGACATGATTTATGCATGCAGAAAAAACAACAAAATCTTTTTGGAATTGTGCTTCTAACATTGGATCACCTTCATAGTCATGTTTCATGGCAATGGACAAACAATCATGCATCAAACGAATGAAGGCATGGAAAGTCTATTATACTTAACTCAAAAGCATGCATGAAAGGTGAAAATGAAGAAGTCAAGATGATCATGAGTATATCCAATCTAGATCACTAAGTCTTACACACATGCAAATAGGTCACAAGGACTTAGCAAAGAATAGGCCAAGAAATGTTGTGAATAGGTGGGAATTTTTAGGTCATGTGATGATAATCCGGGAAAGGAACTAACTCCACAATTTCATTTTTGATCAACTTCCCTACAAGTATATATTTTTCTCCATCTTTTCTTTGTTTTCTTTTCTTTTTCACTTTCTTTTTCTTTTACTTATTTTTGAGACAATGACATTGGTGTACAAAAGCCGAAACCTTGGTGATTAGCGGTCCTCGGGATTTTTCCGAGGTGCCTCATACCGGGCACACATACCAAGGCTCGTTAGGACATTCGGTTTATCCGACTTTGGCAAGGCACAAACACCCGATTATGTGAATGGTGCCGAGTTACTCGTCATCAAAACCAAAGTCCCCAAACCTATTTTTTTTTCTACACTTTTCACAACAAATTCAGCACTTCATTCACAACATTCTTTCATCAACAACTTCACCCCACACTTGCTTTTCACACACATCAACACACTAGCATGCTCCTATTCCCGGATGGGTCAAAAGAGGTCAAAATTTATATCAATTGAGGTGCTCAAACAACATGATCAAGATGAGAAGTAGAGAAAGATGAATTACCTTAATCACTCCTAAATGATGTGCAAGAACTAGCATGTAATTTTCTACACTTTTCACAACAAATTCAGCACTTCATTCACAACATTCTTTCATCAACAACTTCACCCCACACTTGCTTTTCACACACATCAACACACTAGCATGCTCCTATTCCCGGATGGGTCAAAAGAGGTCAAAATTTATATCAATTGAGGTGCTCAAACAACATGATCAAGATGAGAAGTAGAGAAAGATGAATTACCTTAATCACTCTTAAATGATGTGCAAGAACTAGCATGTAATTTTGACTATCAATCCTCAATCCAATCAAGTCAAACATCATGATCACAATCCATACATAGGATTCAAGATAAGTAATTCGAGTCCACATATGCATACATCCATTCAACGCATAAGGCCATCCATAGCCAATTCACAAGACAATCTCATCATAAGGGTCATACCCAAGCTTAGAAGCACTAAAAAAAATTTAAATTTTCTGATTTTTTTGGATTTTTCGAAATATATATGTACAATGCAAAACATGTGACAATATTAAACTATCCTAGATGCTAATCATGCAAATGATTATGAAAACCCCACCCCATAGTTAGAAACACATTGTCCACAATGTGTAAATCAAGTAAAGAAGAGTGAAAGAGGGTCCTCACAATGTAAAAATGGTGTTGCTTTGGTATTTTGGTTCACTCATGTGGAGTGATGGTGGATGATCAATCAAAGGTGGTAGAGAGCTCTTGATGTTCATTATGGCGTCGGGACCCGCGCTAAGCACCGCTAGCCGTCCAAGTCCCACGTCCGCTCCACCCACGTTTGATGCGGGATCATTATCATCATCCTCATGCCATGCAAGGCTTCCATGCTACCTAGACTCTAGCACACAAACACCAAACACACAAACACACAAAAACAGAAAAATGAAAGCCAAAACAAAAACGAAAAGGGAAAGACATGTACCAATGGGTTGCCTCCCATTAAGCGCTTCTTTAAGGTCATTAGCTTGACCAAATTCGGGGGCGTCTCACTCAAGGTGAAGTGGGGCAATCATATCCACTGGAGCTCCCGGGATATACTTCTTCAACCGGTGCCCATTCACCTTAAAATCTCCACAATGCTCCCCTCCTATCTCAACTGCTCCATGGGGAAAGATCTTCTTCATCACATAAGGACCCGTCCATCTTGACTTTAGCTTTCCGGGGAAGAGCCACAGCCTCGAGTTGAAGAGAAGGACAAGGTCGCCTTCACTCAACTCCTTTGGGATGAGACGCTTGTCATGCCAATGCTTGGTCCTTTCCTTGTAGATCCGGGGGTTTTCATAGGCATCGAACCGATCTCCTCAAGAGCATTGATGTCTAGAAATCTCTTCTCACCGGCTTCCTTGAGGTCAAAATTCAGCCACCTTATGGCCCAATACGCCCTATGTTGCATCTCCACCGGAAGGTGGCAAGACTTGCCATAAACTAGTTGTAGGGAGTGGTGCCAATCGGTGTCTTGAAAGCGGTTCTATAAGCCCACAAAGCATCATCGAGCTTCATAGCCCAATCCTTTCTTGTCCTAGAAACCGTCTTCTCAAGTATCCCCTTTATCTCTCGGTTGAAGATCTCCCCTTGGCCACTAGTTTGGGGATGGTAAGGTGTTGCAACCTTATGAGTTACCCCATACTTAGCCAAAAGTGTCCCAAAGTTCCTATTGGTGAAATGCTTCTCTCCATCACTTATGATCACTCTTGGTGTTCCAAATCTAGGGAAGATGACTCGGTTGAAGAACCGCACCACAACTTTGGCATCATTTGTGGGAGAGGCGATTGCCTCCACCCATCTCGACACATAGTCCACCATCAATAGAATGTAGAGGTTGCCACATGACGAGGGGAATGGCCCCATGAAGTTCACACCCCACACATCAAACACTTGAACCTCTTGTATGTTGTTCAAGGGCATCTCATTCCTCCTTGAGATGTTGCCCGTCCTTTGGCAAGCGTCACATGCTACCACAAAATTCTGCACATCTCTAAACAAGTGAGGCCAATAAAAACCAGATTGCAATACCTTTGCACACGTCTTGTGTGAGCTAGCATGGCCTCCACATGGCAAGGAGTGACAATGGCAGATCACACTCTCCACCTCATCCTCCGAATGCACCTCCTAAAGACTTCATCTGGTCCTCTCTTGAATAAGAGAGGCTCGCTCCAATAGTAATGCCTCACATCCTTGAAGAACTTTTTCTTTTGGGCATATGATAGACTGGGTGGCACCTCCTCACACACAAGGTAGTTCACTATGTCCGCGTACCATGGCTCATTCCCCCTAGACACTTGAAGCAAGCATTCCTCCATCATTTGCAATTGCTCATCCCGGAATGATTCATCAATCGGGATATCATCTCTCTCAATCTCCAATGGTGGTAGACTACTAAGATGATCCGCCACTGAATTTTCGGAACCCTTCTTGTCCCGAATTTCCAAGTCAAACTCTTGGAAAAGAAGGATCCACCGAATGATGCGAGGCTTGACATCCATCTCTGTGAGGAGATAATGGATCACAGCATGATCCGTGTACACAATGACCTTGGCTCCCACAAGATATGACCGGAACTTCTCAAAGGCATACACCACCGCTAGCAACTCCTTCTCGGTTGTGGCATAGTTGAGTTGGGCATCATCTAGCGTCTTGCTAGCATAATAGATGGCATGTATAAGCCTATCTTTCCTTTGTCCCAAAACAGCCCCAACGGCCACATCACTTGCATCACACATTATCTCAAACAGAAGGCTCTAATCCGGAGGTTGCATGATAGGGGCGGAGATCAAGGCATTCTTCAACCTACAAAATGCTTCAAGACAATCCTTGGAGAAAACAAACTCAACATATTTCATTAGTAGGTGACTAGAAGTATTTCTATGGTCGTCTATACCCAATCAAAAGTAAATTCCGACTTAGCACTAAGAACAAGTATAGTGATTAAGTAAGGGTCGACCCCAAGAGAGTTAAGGTGTTTTAGATGCAATTATTGATTTTAATGACAAGTGACACAAAAGGGGGGAGGGGTGGTTGAATTGATGCACAAAAACTTATGAAAACGATAAATGCGACAATTAAGACAATAATGGATGAATCTACACTAGGTTGATTCTAAGCATGCAATTGCTACTTTGGTGTGTTCCTTTTATAAATTATTATGTAATCTCCCGTCTCGATCATACATATGTGTTGAGCCAACCGGCATCAACACAACTTAACTTATTAAAGTTCCGTAAACCTACAAGAACAAATAACAGGTTAGCATTCAAACAAAGACTAAGGGATATAAAGAGAAGATTAAAACCGTTAAACTTATCTTTATATTTGTGTTCCTTTTCCTTAAGTAATAACAACCCGTTATTACTTAAAGTTGCTACTAGATTAAAGACCCGAACCCGGAACCTGTTAATCCTAGTTGTTTACATGCACTTTAGAACCTAAGGTGATCAATCTCAAGTAATAGTTAACATGCAATTAAACAATGGAGATCAAGGAAACACAAAGCATTACTGAATAAAAACTTATATTAAAAAGAACTTACAACCAAAGTAACAAAGCAGCTTCAAACCAACCCAATGTAGCAAGGAAGTTAGCAACTCATAACAATGGAAAAACTCAAGTCTAAAATGGATTTTGTGGGGAAAAGTCTGGATCATTCTAGCAATCAGCCATGGACTATTTATACTACAAAAGACACTTAATTAGGAGTAAATAGCCGGCCTAAAACAGCCACCTTAAATGCCATGAAGGTGGTGTAAACAGCCGGAGTAGAGCTTCTGACGCTAAACCGCAGGGGCGGCCTTCAGGAACCGCAGGGGCGGTTTAGGCAGAATCGGTTGATCTTCTTCAGAACCGCTGGGGCGGCTACACAACTCCGCTGGGGCGGATCTTTAATGCACTTCAACGTCTGACCTTTCGCCTTCCTGACGTTTTTGATGTCAAGGCGCAGGGGCGTCTTAAGGCCAACGCAGGGGCGGTGACACAAACTCTTCACCTTCCAGCTCCCAAGGCGAGGCGCAGGCATGGTGCAGTGGGAGGCGCAAGGGAGTTGGTCTTCGTCTCGTCAAGGCAAGTCACCGCAGGGGCGGCTGCAAGGACCCACAGGGGCGGTAAGGCAACAGAAGTTTTGCTTTGTGATCAATCTTCACTCCTAAGTGCTTATAACTCCTTCTTTGGCTTCTTTTGATCTTCTTCTTCTTGACCAAGGAGTTCGTAGCATAGACCGACACTAATGCAATAAAAAGACTCTAAAAACTACCCTAAATGATAGTGATTTCATCACCTATCAGTAGGTTAGTGAGAGGCATAGAAATTTTAGAGAAATCTTTAATAAACCTACGGTAAAAACCGGCATGCCCTAAGAAACTCCTTACCCCTTTCACCGAGGTAGGTGGTGGCAACTTCTCTATCGTTTCTATCTTTGCCCTATAAACTTCAATGCCCCGTTGGGAAACCAAATGTCCCAACACAATGCCTTCACTCACCATGAAGTGGCATTTCTCCCAATTCAAAACAAGGTTAGTTTCCTCACTTCTCTTCAACACCAAAGACAAGTTAGCTACGCAATCATCAAATGAAGATCCATAAACAGAGAAATCATCCATAAACACTTTCATGATGTTTTCAATATATTCAGAAAAAATAGCCATCACACACCTTTGAAAGGTGGCGGGTGCATTACACAACCCAAATGGAATTCTCCTTTATGCAAATGTTTTCCAAGGACATGTAAATGTTGTTTTCTCTTGGTCATCCGGGTGAATAGGGATTTGGAAGAACTCACTATAGCCATCTAAGTAACAAAAGTGTGAATGTTGAGCTAAACTCTCTAGCATTTGGTCAATAAAGGGAAGAGGGAAGTGATCTTTCCTAGAGGCAACATTAAGCTTCCTATAGTCAATACACATTCTCCACCCCATAACCGTCCTAGTAGGGATTAGTTCATTGTTCTCATTAGTTACTACGGTCATACCACCCTTCTTAGGAACAACATGTACGGGACTAACCCACTTTCTATCCGAAATCGGGAAAATGATTCCCGCATCTAGCAATTTAAGGATCTCTTTCTTGACTACCTCTTTCATTATAGGGTTCAATCTTCTTTGAGGTTCAATTGAAGGTTTATGGTTATCTTCCATCAAGTTATGCATGCACAAGGAAGGTTTAATGCCAACTAAGTCATCAATGGTATAACCTATAGCCTTCCTATGCAATTTCAACTCATGCAACAATCTAGCAAGCTCATCATCATTCAAAGATGCATTCACAATCACTGGATAAGTAGAATTTTCACCAAGAAAAGCATACTTTAAATGAGAGGGGAGGGGCTTAAGATCAAGTTTAGGAGGACCTTTATCGGTTGGAGACTCTTCATACAATGTAGGTTGAGATGATTCCAAATCCATGGAAGACTCTCCAAGACTCCTTCAAGCTTGATCAACAACTAAGGCACTTTCTGGGGAAACCACGACCTCTGGCACAACCACGGGCGTGGAATTGGAAGATCTGGAACATTTGAGCATTCTAAAGAGTTCCGTGGGTAAAATTATGGAAGTGGTTTCTGGTGCCAGACCGTGGTTCCTACAGTGGTTCAGCACACCTTCGTGCACTTCAAATTCAGCTCTTGTCTCCTTTTCCAATGCATCCAAGGCCTTGATCTCTTCATTGCAATCATTCTCAACTCCTTCCTCCATCAAACTCTAGCTAAGAACCTTCTCCAAGGGGTCCTTGATCAAGATCGAGCTCACAACTTCTCTAGACTCCTCTTGCTCAACAATGTTGAAAACATCCTCACCAAGGGATGGCTGTTAGCATGAAATATTGTGATATTTTAGGCACGTTTTCAAAGTGTATTTGATTTATATTGATAGTCATTGATTGAGCACTGATGCATTTGTGAGATAGTTTGGCTATAATGTCGATATAGAGATCTACACAAGCTTTATGTTGATTATAGGTGATTGAGAGCTATTTCCGAACGGAATCGAGCAAGAATGGAGTTGTTGAGCAATGTCCATAGATTGAAGGCATTTCTAGGAGCTAAGGGAATGCCAACTTGAGGAATGCACGAGGCTAGGGAAGAATCACGTTCTTGCCCTAAACCACGCTCTAAAATACGGCCGTACCAACTTCCACGTTCAGTTCCACGGCCGTGGAACCATGGCTAGGGAAGCGTGGTTCATTCCAGCAACTTCTACGGCCGGGGAGAAGATGGTTCAAACCGTGTTGATTTCCACGCTCTAAATTACGGCCGTGGAACCCTTCCACGACCGTGAACTTGGCGATCTTTCTCGCCATACTTTAAGCCACGATCTCCTACGCAATTGGGCCGGGCCGAAAGTTTATCTTACACTATAAAAGGACGGACGAAGGGAGATTCCGTCACCTCGCTTAGACGCACTTGCACCTTCGCTTACGCATAGACGCATCTTACACTTGCGCTTGGGATTGCCCTAATTTCGCTTTTGGTGGAAGTTGTGTTGAGAGATTTGCGCAGCGCTATTGTGATTTCCGGATTGACGGAAGATCGAAGATTCGGAAGATTGTTCGCAAGAAGATTCCTCTTCTTGTTTAGGTTTGATTTAGAAGACGGATTGACATCCCGTTTTTCCTTCTTATCTAAGATTTGTGTTTGTTTGTTCTATTCCGAATCTAGTGACGATATTCGTTCTTGATTGTGACTTTGAGATTGATTTGAAGTTTATTGAAGGTTTTCGGAAGTTTTCATCTTTCAATCTTTTAATTCTTGAATTTGATATCAATATGACTATTGTTGGCTAAAAACCCTTAACAATTCTAAGGTGAAGGGTTGATAGTTGTGGCTTAGATGATGATAGATCGTTCGTAAATAGATTGGATCCTGAGAGTTAGAGAGAATCGCCGACTAACCCTAATCCACGGTCTGTTCTTGAGCTTCCACGGCCGTGGAACTCAAGAACTAGCCGTAATTTTCTGTTAAGTTATGAACTTGCTTTTACTTTAATCCAAAGTTATAGATTTGTTTTAATCTAGTCTTGGCTTGCCCTTTTCTAGGTAGTAGTGAAGCCTCAACAACCTCTACTTCGATTTCGAGTGTCACAACCTTAATCGGTTTAGTTAGTCTTGATCCTTGGGTTACAAGTTTGGGTATTTGATATTAATTCTTGTCTTTAGATCCTTTCTATACTGAAGCCTCAACAACCTTTATAGAGAATATTTCTAGATAAGTCATATAAAGCCTTGGAACTTCACCGTACATTGCTTTACCTTAGCATATCTTTGCAACTCTTAACTCTGTCTTTAGTTCTTTAGTATATCTTGAATCGATTGCCACAATTAGATACCTGGATCTTTAGGGTTGCTGTTTTCCCAATACATTTGCAAAGCTTAACCTTTTATTACTTGACAACTTTACAATTGAATTTGTTCCCCCCAAATCCCTGTGTTCGATACTCTGGAATTCTTGCTTAACTACGTCGATCCGTACACTGCGGGTTCGCTTGCTTGATTTCTAGTTTTATAATTAAAGCTTATTTGCACGCACGCTAAGTGGCGAACAAGTTTTTGGCGCCGTTGCCGGGGATTTGGTCTAGGCCGAATTCGGATTTTCGGTTGTCAAGCTTGGGAACTTCTCCCTTGTTATTTGATATCTTTTCAAGTACATGCGCAGGTCTAGGAACACCGAAGACCTCTTACCTCTTGATCAAGAGCTTGAGAGGACTTTAAGGCAAAAGCGCAAGGAAAGGAAGATGGCTGAAGAACACAAACGTGATCTTCAAGCGGAGTTAGCGGAGAAAGAAGCTCAACTCCAATGGAATGAGAATATTCGCCGGGATGAAATGGATCGTCATCAAGAAGGGCATCAAGATCAAGAAGAAGAAGTCATTCATCCACTGATGATAGTGATTCTTCCATGCCACCGCTAGAGGAAATTGATCCCACGATCAATGTGAATCCTTTCCATCCACGGGGAGTTGCTAATCGTCGTGTTCCACCTAGGAATGCGAGGATCGAACGTGTAGATGATAAGCCAAGAACTCTTGGCAAAAGGATGGATCCAACACAACAACCGCGCCGTTTGGGCGTGAACTTTGATGCTGATGATGTGCAAGGGTTTAGCTTCAACCCTCAAGTTA
Organism: Fagopyrum homotropicum; assembly: GCA_033239125.1. NCBI lineage: Eukaryota > Viridiplantae > Streptophyta > Magnoliopsida > Caryophyllales > Polygonaceae > Fagopyrum > Fagopyrum homotropicum. The sequence goes on along the minus strand of BSWB01000007.1, from coordinate 49,324,396 downwards.
TTACTCTTGTTCGCCAAAACCAATTTGGCGGGACAAGCGCTGAATCTCCACACCAACAATTGCAAAACTTTGAGTGTATGATGGAGACAATGAGGCCGAAGAACGCTACTACCAACAACTATAAGCTCAAGCCTTTCTTCTTCTCCTTGAAGGGGAAAGCGTTGTCTTGGTACCAAACTCTTCCTAGTGGGAAACTAGACACGTGGGAAGACCTTTCCGCGGAGTTCCTCACCAAATTCTTTCTGCCATCCAAAACGGCGGAACTTAGAGGTAAGATTAATGCATTTTCCATGAGATCTAACGAGAGTTTGTTTCAATCATGGGAAAGGTTTCAGGACTTGTTATTGGATTGCCCTCATCATGGCATATCCAAACTTGCATTGCTGGAGATTTACTATAAGGGGCTGGATGTGGAAACACAATTCAAGCTCCAATCCCTCTCATGTGGAACATTCATGGACATGAGAGAAGATGACGCTTGGGACTTCATTGAGAAGCAAGCAAGGGTCATAGAGAAGTATTCCCACCGGAAAGTGGAGGGAAATCGTGTGGAGCAAGGAGCAAAGCTCACACATGAAGCTCAAAATCAGATTTTCTCCCTCAACAATGAGATCAAAGAGTTGAAGGAGGCAATCAAGACCAACTTTCCAAAGCAACAAGGAAAGGATGTTGGCTATTTGGGCAACAACAACAATGGCGGTGAGAACACAAACCGCAACAACAAAAATAACAGGAATAATAACCGGAACAATTGGAATGGCAACAATAACAACCGGAACAATAATTGGAACAACAATCGGGGTTTAAACAACAACAATTGGCGCTCCAATCAACAAAACTCCGGTAACTCTTATCCTTCCAATTCGAATTCACTAACTCCACCTTCCTCTTCCTCTACTCCTTTGAAAAGCCAGGGGCAAACATCTAATGGAGGAAACAACTCGGGGAAGGAGAAGCCCGATCCCATGTTGGAAACGATCTTGGGAAAGCTTCAAGGTTTGGAGAACCGCATCATTAAGGTTGATGATCAAATTTCTAAGGTTGATAAAGCCCAAAAGGTTTTAGAAAACTAAATGTTCAGACATGCGGAGGAAGTTCCTAGGAATCAAGGGAAACTTCCAGGAAAGACGGAGGACAACCCTAAGGGAAGGGTAATGGCAATCACAACTAGGAGCGGAGTGACTACCATCGATCCGCAGCCTCAATTTGTCGAAGTCCCCGTAGAGAAAGACAAAGAGAAGGGGAAGGAGAAGGAAGATGTCTACGTTCCTCCTCCAGCTTACAAGCCACCCCTACCATTCCCTCAATCTAGAGCGAGAGCGCGCCTAGATAAACAATTTGGTAAGTTCATAGAACTCATGAGTAAGCTGCATATTAATATACCTTTCATTGATGCTATTGTAGGTATGCCAGCTTATGGCAAGTTCTTGAAGGAAATCCTCTCTAACAAGCGAAAGCTAGAGGATTTCGGTGAGGTTAAGATGAGTTCGGATTCTTCGGATCTCATCAAGACCATGAAGGCGAAAATGCCCCCCAAGCTAAAGGATCCGGGGTCGTTTTGCATTCCCATAGGAGTGGGAGATGTCACATACGATGCGCTATGTGACATGGGAGCAAGTGTGAGCATCATACCACTTGCATTGTGTAGGAAGATCTGTTTAAGCGACCCTAAACCGGTGAAGATGATGTTGTACATGGCGGATCGATCCATCACTCGCCCCGTCGGTATTGTAGAAGACGTCCCAGTCAAGCTAGGTAAATTCTTTGTTCCCATTGACTTTGTTGTGCTTGACATACCTGCAGATAGTCCGGTCCCGATCATACTCGGAAGACCGTTTCTTGCAACTTCCGGCTGCATAGTCGATTGCAAGAATGCTAGACTCACCTTTGACATAGGAGAAGAGAAGGTATAGTTCGTTCTTTCCACTCTAGTGAAGGAGCTAATCTCTGATGAGGATATATTCAATATCCAAGATGAAGAAGGGTTGTCTAGAGAGGAGGTAAGTGCTATTCTCTTCAAAGATCCTTTGCAAAAGGTTATCACTATGAGTCTAACGAATGTAGGGGAAGAAGAGGAGTGCAATGAGGAAATTGAAGCCTTAGAAGCACAAGAAGAAATGGGTGAAGTGGAATTCGAGAAGCTCCACGACGAGGCAGAAAACGTGAGAATCCACGGCCATACACTATATTCCACGGCCGTGGATCTCACAACCCAAAGCGTGGCTCACTCCAAAGGGTTACACGGTCGTGGAGAAGGCAGAGCAACCGTAACCACCTTCCACGCCCTAAACCACGGCCGTGGAGGACATAGGGAAACCGTGATTCTGGCCGTAGAAAAGGGTGATTGAGACACTTCTTCAACTTCCTTCGATTCTTCACCTACACCTTCAACACCCTTAGAAACTTCTAAGGAGACATCGGATGCTCCTCAAGGATCATTAAAAGCTCCGAAAGCAATGGAACTAAAACCACTTCCTACTCATCTAAGGTACGCTTTCCTAGGACTTAATTCTACCTTTCCGGTTATTGTTAGTTCCGATCTAAGCATAGATGAACATAATCAGCTCATGATTGTCCTTAGGAAACATAGGAAAGCTTTAGGCTACACTATTGAGGACTTAGTAGGAATTAAACCCTCCCTATGCATGCACAAAATATTAATGGAGGAAGACTTTAGGACTTCAAGACAACCTCAAAGGCGGTTGAATCCGACCATGAAGGAGGTTGTCAAGAAGGAAATTCTTAAACTTCTTGATACAGGTATCATCTATCCTATCTCCGATAGTAAGTGGGTGAGCCCGGTTCAAGTAGTTCCAAAGAAGGGAGGAATGACGGTCATCACCAACAAAAACAACGAACTCATTCCTATCCGAACCGTAACGGGATGGCGGATGTGCATAGACTACCGCAAGCTTAACAACGCGACGAGGAAGGATCACTTCCCACTACCCTTCATCGATCAAATGCTTGAAAGGTTAGCGCAACATTCGCACTTTTGCTATCTTGACGGTTATAGTGGTTTCTTTCAGATTCCGATACACCCGGACGATCAGGAGAAGACCACATTCACATGCCCATGGGGTACGTTCGCTTATAGGAGAATGCCGTTCGGGCTTTGCAACGCCCCAGCCACCTTCCAAAGGTGCATGATGGCCATCTTCTCCGAATACATTGAGGAAATCATGAAGGTCTTCATGGACGATTTCTCCGTATACGGTTCCTCTTTTAACGATTGCCTTTCTAACCTTTCTCTTGTTTTACAAAGGTGTGAGGACACTAACCTAGTTCTTAATTGGGAGAAGTGTCAATTTATGGTTAAGGAAGGAATTGTATTAGGTCACTTAATCTCTAATAGAGGGATAGAAGTAGATAAGGCTAAGATAGAGACCATAGAAAAGCTTCCTCCCCCAACTTCGGTGAAAGGGATAAGAAGTTTTCTAGGACATGCCGGATTCTATAGACGCTTCATTAAAGACTTTTCTAAAATATCAAAACCTCTCACTAATCTATTGATGAAGGATGCGGTTTTTGAGTTTTCGCAAGAATGTTTGGATGCGTTTAACACCATTCGGCAAGCTCTAATTTCAGCACCTATTATCCAACCTCCGGATTGGACTCTTCCCTTTGAGGTTATGTGCGATGCTAGTGACGTAGCTATAGGAGCTGTTCTTGGACAACGAAAGGAAGGGCGAACCCATGCCATATACTATGCTAGCAAGACGCTAGATGAAGCGCAGCTCAATTACGCCACTACCGAAAAAGAGTTTTTAGCCATTGTCTATGCTATTGACAAGTTTCGCTCTTATCTTGTAGGTGCAAAGGTGATTGTCTACACGGATCATGCTGCGATCCGGTACCTCCTTGCGAAGAAAGATGCGAAGCCAAGGCTAATTAGATGGATTCTTCTCCTACAAGAATTCGATCTAGAGATCCGCGACAAGAAAGGTTCAGAAAATTCTGTTGCGGATCATTTGAGTGGTCTAACACATCTAGAGGACGACCATTTACCTATCGATGACTCCTTCCCGGACGAACACCTACACATTATAGAGGAGTGCATCGATGTGATCTTCAAAGGTAACAAACCGTGGTTTGCTGATTTTGTTAACTATTTGGTTTGTCAGGAGATACCACCCGGATTATCCTACGCACAAAGAAAGAAGTTCTTTAAGGATGTTCGGGAATATTTTTGGAATGAACCTCTCCTCTTTAAGAGAGGTCCGGATGGCATCATTCGGCGATGTGTGCCGGAAGATGAGATGCAAAGTGTCATCCGCCATTGTCATTCACTACCTTGTGGAGGACACGCTAGTTCGAACAAGACTAGCGCAAAGGTATTGCAATCTGGATTCTTTTGGCCTACTTTATTTAGAGATGTGCAATCCTTTGTTTCTTGCTGCGATGCTTGTCAAAGAACAGGTAATATCAATAGGAGGAATGAGATGCCTCTCAATAACATCCAAGAGGTGGAGATTTTCGACGTTTGGGGGGTAGATTTTATGGGACCGTTCCCATCATCTTGTGGAAATCAATACATACTATTGGTGGTAGATTACGTTTCTAGATGGGTGGAAGCAATTGCCTCTCCCACCAATGATACCATGGTGGTGGTTAAGTTCTTTAACAAGACCATCTTCCCGCGATTTGGGACGCCAAGGACTATCATTAGTGATGGAGGTTCTCACTTCATTGCCCGGCGCTTTGAAGCTCTTCTAGCTAAGTATGGGGTTACTCACAAGATCGCCACCCCTTATCATCCACAAACAAGTGGACAAGTTGAGATCTCAAATCGGGAGATCAAATGAATCTTAGAGAAGACGGTTTCAAGGACTAGGAAAGATTGGTCTTTGAAGCTTGATGACGCATTGTGGGCATACCGGACTGCGTACAAGACTCCCATAGGAACTACACCATACAACCTTGTGTATGGGAAGTCTTGCCACCTACCGGTAGAGTTGGAGCATAAGGCGTTTTGGGCTATTAAGTGGTTGAATTTTGGCATGAAGGAAGCGGGAGAGAAGCGTATCTTAGACCTTAATGAGCTGGAAGAACTCCGCTTGAATGCCTACGAAAACACCAAGATCTATAAGGAGAGAGCAAAGCGTTGGCATGATAAGCATATCATTCCAAAGGACTTCAAAGAAGGAGATCAAGTTCTCCTCTTCAATTCAAGGCTTCGTCTCTTTCCAGGTAAGCTTAAATCTCGTTGGACCGGACCTTTTCTAATTAAGCGTATTTTCCCCCATGGTGCAGTTGAAGTATGGGGTGAAGCGGGCGGAAGCTTTAAGGTGAACGGTCAACGACTCAAGAAGTATACGCCGGAACTTCAAGCTGAAGAGTTCGCGCCTACCGCACTCGAATAAGTGCGAAATTGGTCTAGCTACGGACCTTAAACAAAGCGCTTCTTGGAAGGCAACCCAAGGTATTGCATTTTTGTTTTTGTTTTCGATTCATAGTTTAGCTTAGTTTAGACGTTTTTCGCTTTATTTTGCCTCGATTTCTTCCGGTATGTTCGTGTATTTTGATGTAGGAACGATGGAAAAGGAAAAGGGAAGAATAATGCTGAAGAAAAGTGACGAAACTTGGACTTTGGAGCATTACAGAGAGTTCCACGGCCTAAACCACGGTCGTGACAGCTACAGTGACCGTAATTTCCAAAAGCCTTTGAAAAATCACCAAAACCACGGTTCCGTACAATTCTACGGCCGTGGAATCCCCCGACAGACCGTGATTTTCAAAATTTTGCCTGTCACTATATAAACCACGTTCTTCACCAAAACACTCCACAAATACCCAATTCCACGACCCAAAACGCCGATTCCACGCCCTTCCTCCCAAATCTTCGTTCGTTAATCGTTTTTGACAATTCTTCTTTCCAAATTGAAGCAAATTCGACCACCAACAAGATCCAAGCAACGAATCGAGCGGCAAATCACCAAGGAACACACAATTCGGATTTTAAAATCCGAAACCTAGGTTTTTTCCCTCTTCTTGATCTTTGTCAATTTGGGTTTGTTTTTGCTAGAAATTATAGGAGAACTGCTTAAAACTGGAAGGAATTAGACTAAGGCTGCCTGATTGCTGAATTTGAGTGCTGTTGTTGAGTTTTGAGAAAAACTGAGACGAATCACGGTTGCTGTCAGTTCCAAGGCCGTGGAAATATCAAGAACAGACCGTGATTTTGAACAGTGATGGATTTTGTGAGAAGAGTTTCAGGGAGGATTAAGGAGAAGAAGAATGACCAGAACAAAAAGAGGAAGGGTAACCCCTCTTCCTCTTCATCCTCTAGAGTACCACCACCTTCCTCCCCTTCACCACCATCATCACCTTCATCACCCACTCCTCCTAGCCCTAGAGTACCGACCATTCATGCGGATCACCTCGATGCACTCGAGAGGATCCATGAGAGGCCTGTGATTGGACCTAGGTACCTATTGTTAGAGGATCTAGCTCCTCTTAACATCATAGATGACCTTACTTGGCTCTTGGATAGAGCCGGACTAGTTGTCTTCTTGGCTATCCGAGAAGACGCCTACGAGGAGATTACGAGGGAGGTTGTGACTTCTTTCGAGCACAGCCATGTGGATAGGACCGTTTCTTTCCGTCTTATGGAAAGAAACTATGATTTTTCCATCCGTGAGTACGGAACCTTCTTTGGGTTCCATGAGACCTTCAATGGTCGTTTTCCTAGTGGCGTTTACGCCAAAGACTTTTGGGAGGAGGTTGCTATGATTTACGCCAGCGAGGACCGCTGGCAACCTGCTTACACCAAGGCTAAGTTGATGTATCACTTAGCCTTGAAGATTGCTCACCGTGTCTTTTGGAGTGTCTCTTCCCTAGGACGGAGACGCCCCAAAAGATCAAGACGGATGAGCTATTTCTGTTGTATTCTATGCTGTATGGGCGCCGAGCTGACTGTGCCACCCTCTTAGCTGCTACTATGAGCAAGCTTAAGAACAAGAGGAAGGGAAACATTGGATATGGTGGGATAGTTACCCACCTTGCTAGGATGTTGGGAGTTGATTTTTTTGCATGTACCCGCATACCAGCCGTACCCTTAGGACTTCAGGCCTTCATGACTAGAGGTCTCATCTTCCCCACACATAGAGGTCCGCCTTATGCGGCCATGCCTTGGGAGAGCAGGACGGGTAGGGGTATTGAGTGGCTACAGGAGTACTCCATTATTGCTAGACGCCATAATTGGAAGGAGACGTTCGCTGCTATGCACGCGAACAGGATTGCAGCTCCCCCATATGTCCCACCACCGCCCGTAGTTGAGGAGGAGGAGATGAGAGATCAGTATGAGAGTGGAGGAGGAGCAGAGCAGGAGTTTGGCACGTTTCTGGATCAGCCGGATGCGGCCCCTGATGTGCCCAGACGTTCTCCACGTCCAGCCAGAGCTTCAGGTTCGTCTTCTCGCCGCGCCAGCGTGAGTGAGAGACCCACTTGGATGGATACACCTCCTACGTGGTACGGAGCTCCACCTCCATGGTCCTCACAGCAGCCATCAGCACCAGCACCAGCACCATCCGACGCTCCAGGGTGGTACAGCCAGGCTCCGGGATGGTATGAGCAGATGCCAGATTGGGCCACCGGTCTTTCGGAGAGAGTAGGAGCATTGGAGATCCGAGCCGATGCTAGAGATGGACGCTTGGACGACCTCGATCATATGATGGGAGATGTCTACCGCCAGCAGTTTGGATGGCACTACGACTCCAGCTTCTCTCCATTCCCGCCTCCACCAGCGCCGCAGTGACGATGATTTGCATGACCGATAGCTTTAGCCGCTCCACTGCCATTTTGTGAGTTTCTTTTTCTTTTCTTCTTTTCTTTCTTTTATTTAAACATTAGGGACAATGTTTGTTCCAAGTATGGGGTGGGGTGTGACTAAAAGTTTGTAATAACTCTTACTCACTATGTTTGCTTCTATCGAGACTATCTTGCATGTTCATTATAGTGTTGCACGTTTCATTATTGCATTGCATGAAAAAGAGTTTGAAAACCCATAAAAATTGAAAAATTTTGAAAAATTTTGTGCTTCTAAGGAATTGAAATGATTTCTATGATAATCGCTACTTGTGAATTGAGTTTGATGACAATTGCATGCTTAAACGAATAGTGAATTGAAAAGAATTTGAATGAGTTGATTATACCTCTTTTGCAAATTTCATAATGTGATGAGTGTTACCTAAATCATGTTGAGAAATTGAAGTTGAAATCACACTATAAGTTCTTATGCTTCTTGTTGAGATGATTAAGGCAATTCGATTTTTCTTTCTTCTTTCTTTGATCATTTAGCCCCTCATTGAAATATTGACCTCCTTTACCTATCCGGGAATTTGGAGGAGTTGATTGAAAAAGGCATGTATGATGTGGGAGGGCCATGAAAGCAATACTTTGCGTTCAAAGGAATAGAAAGAAATTGTAGGTTTGGGGAAGCCAATCATGATGATGAGTAACTCGGCACCATTCACATAGCCGGGTGTTTGTGTCTTGCCAAAGTTGGATTGAGCGATATTCCTAGCGGATTATGGTATGTGCGCTAAGGGTTTGAGGCATCTCATAAAAATTGAGAAACGCCAATCTCCTAGGCTTCGGTTTTTGTGCACCTCTATCCATAACTCCAAAAGTAAAGTCGAAAAATGAAAGGAAGAGAGCGAAGCTCTAAGTTGAAGGTGTTGTGGAAACCGCAAGAGAAGAAGAAAAGAGTAGTTGTCCACTTTCCCGGATTCATGCACCACATTCCTTAAAGTTTCCTTCCCTTTCCACATTCTAGACCTTTTCTTTGAAAGTCCTTAAGATTATAAGAATGTTATATGACTTGGTGATCTAAATTGAAGTTTCTTATGATTGATTTTGATAATGTTTAAGGGTTATGATGTTTGTATGGAAGTTTGATTGATTCATGATATTTCTTTACTCATTACTCTTTGATTAAGTGTATGAAAGTCTTATAAACGATTGAAGCAAGATTTGAGAATGATCTATTGATTAGAGGGCATATTCAACCAAAAGAAGTATTGCTTTGAGAAGGTACACATATTTCATCCTAACTCTTGTTTTAAAGCTTTTGAAAGACCTTGCTTAGGGACAAGCAAGTGGCAAGTATGGGGTTATTTGTTAGCATGAAATATTGTGATATTTTAGGCACGTTTTCTAAGTGTATTTGATTCATATTGATAGTCATTGATTGAGCATTGATGCATTTGTGAGCTAGTTTGGCTATAATGTCGATATAGAGATCTACACAAGCTTTATGTTGATTATAGGTGATTGAGAGCTATTTCCGAACAGAATCGAGCAAGATTGGAGTTGTTGAGCAATGTCCATAGATTGAAGGCATTTCTAGGAGATAAGGGAATGCCAACTTGAGGAATGCACGAGGCTAGGGAAGAATCACGTTCTTGCCCTAAATCACGCTCTAAAATACGGCCGTACCAACTTCCACGTTCAGTTCCACGGCCGTGGAACCATGGCTAGGGAAACGTGGTTCATTCCAGCAACTTCTACGGCCGTGGAGAAGATGGCTCAAACCGTGTTGATTTCCACGCTCTAAATTACGGCCGTGGAACCCTTCCACGACCGTGATCTTGGCGATCTTTTTCGCCATACTTTAAGCCACGATCTCCTACGCAATTGGGCCGGGCCGAAAGTTTATCTTACACTATAAAAGGACGGACGAAGGGAGATTCCGTCACCTCGCTTAGACGCACTTGCACCTTCGCTTACGCATAGACGCATCTTACACTTGCGCTTGGGATTGCCCTAATTTCGCTTTTGGTGGAAGTTGTGTTGAGAGATTTGGCGCAGCGCTATTGTGATTTCCGGATTGACGGAAGATCGAAGATTCGGAAGATTGTTCGCAAGAAGATTCCTCTTCTTGTTTAGGTTTGATTTAGAAGACGGATTGACATCCCGTTCTTCCTTTTTATCTAAGATTTGTGTTTGTTTGTTCTATTCCGAATCTAGTGACGATATTCGTTCTTGATTGTGACTTTGAGATTGATTTGAAGTTTATTGAAGGTTTTCGGAAGTTTTCATCTTTCAATCTTTTAATTCTTGAATTTGATATCAATATGACTATTGTTGGCTAAAAACCCTTAACAATTCTCAGGTGAAGGGTTGATAGTTGTGGCTTAGATGATGATAGATCGTTCGTAAATAGATTGGATCCTGAGAGTTAGAGAGAATCGCCGACGAACCCTAATCCACGGTCTATTCTTGAGCTTCCACGGCCGTGGAACTCAAGAACTAGCCGTAATTTTGTGTTAAGTTACAAACTTGCTTTTACTTTAATCCAAAGTTATAGATTTGCTTTAATCTAGTCTTGGCTTGCCCTTTTCTAGGTAGTAGTGAAGCCTCAATAACCTCTACTTCGATTTCGAGTGTCACAACCTTAATCGGTTTAGTTAGTCTTGATCCTTGGGTTACAAGTTTGGGTATTTGATATTAATTCTTGTCTTTAGATCCTTTCTATACTGAAGCCTCAACAACCTTTATAGAGAATATTTCTAGATAAGTCATATAAAGCCTTGGAACTTCACCGTACATTGCTTTACCTTAGCATATCTTTGCAACTCTTAACTCTGTCTTTAGTTCTTTAGTATATCTTGAATCGATTGCCACAATTAGATACCTGGATCTTTAGGGTTGCTGTTTTCCCAATACATTTGCAAAGCTTAACCTTTTATTACTTGACAACTTTACAATTGAATTTGTTCCCCCTAAATCCCTGTGTTCGATACTCTGGAATTCTTGCTTAACTACGTCGATCCGTACACTGCGGGATCGCTTGCTTGATTTCTAGTTTTATAATTAAAGCTTATTTGCACGCACGCTAAGTGGCGAACAATGGCCCCTTCATCATTGTGGATAGCTTGAACTTGATATTCTCTACTCCTATGTTGAAGGAGAGGATTCCATTTTTCCAATCCATCAAGCATCCGGATGTGGCTAAGAATGGCCTTCCCAAAATGATAGAAACCGGGTAGTCCGCCGGGATGTCCAAAACGACGAAATCTATTGGCACATAGAACTTCCCAAGTTGAACTGGTATGCCTTCTAAGATCCCTACGGGGTGAGTGATTGAACGGTCCGCCTTGTAGAGGGTCATTTTGACCGGCTTTGGCTCTCCTAGCCCCACCTTGTTGCAAAGTGCAAGCGGGATAATGCTTACACTTGCTCCAAGATCACATAGGGCTTCATATTGCACTTCTCCAACCCCAATTGGCATACAAAAAGATCCCGGATCTCTTAGCTTAGGAGGCATCTCCTCCCTCATAGTTTGAATCAACTCGGAAGATCTCTTTGTCATCCTCACTTCTCCATACTCCTCCAACTTCCTCTTGTTGGAGAGTATCTCTTTCAAAAACTTTCCATAGGCCGGCATACCTAGAACAGCATCCATGAACGGAATGTTAATATGCAATTTAGACATAAGTTCAAGGAATTTACCGAAGTGTTTGTCCAAGTGAGCTCTTGCTCGTGATTGTGGGAATGGTAGTGGTGGCTTGTATGGAGGTGGTTCCACATATGTTGGCTCATCATCCTTGCTCTTCCCTCCTTCTTCTTGCAATGGCTCTTCTTCCACCACTACTTGCTTTCACTTGTCATTCCCCTTTGGTAAGGGATCCTTCATGCTCAGCCCACTCCTTGTTGTAATGGCCAACACTTGGCCTCTTAGATTATCTTTGGTCCTTCCGGGAAGCTTTCCCGGATCCCTTTGTGCTTCACCCGCCTTTTGGAACACTTGTGCTTCTAGTACCTTTTGAGCTTTAGAAATGGAAGTCACCGTGCTCTCATGCAAGTCCACTCAACCTTCCAAGCAATTATTAAAACATCATCTCAGTTCTATCCTTAGGAGGTTGAGCAAAACCGGGTGGAGGCTCTTGTGAAGCCTTAGGTGGTGGTGCTGCACTTGTTGAAGCGGGAGGGTTCAAGGCTCCATCCGGGTTAGAATAGGAGAACCCGGGATGGTTGTGATTAGGCCGGTAATTGTTGTATTGCCAGCTGTTGTTGTTGAAGTTCCTAGGGCCTTGATAATTGTTGAAGTTGCCCCTTCCCATGTAGTTAATGTCCTCCTCTTTGGAAGCCAAGTTAGCTTGCACTTTCACTTGAGGACTAGCTTGATTCTTTAAGGTTGTTGCACACAACTCCCTCAAAGACTTAAGCTCATTGTTGATTACATCGAGCTTGTAGTTGCTTATGGTGACTTCACTCACTTCATAAACTCCCGGTTTTCTCCCATCACTCTTCCTATGGAAGTACTTCTCTATCACCAAGGCTTGCTTCTCTACAAACTGCCAAGCCTCATCCACATTCTTCTCCATGAATGTTCCTCCGGAAAGCGATTGAAGCTTGAATTGGCTATCCTCATCAAGCCCCTTGAAATATATCTCCAAAAGCTCTATCTTCGGTATACCATGGTGTGGACAATCTATGAGGAAGTCCTTGAACCTCTCCCAAGACTTGAATAGGCTCTCTCTATGCTTCATCACGAAGGCATTGATCTTCCCTCTTAGCTCGGTTGTCTTGGAAGGTGGGAAGAACTTATTCAAGAACTCGGTTGTCATCTCCTCCCAAGTACTCACATGCCCTAGTGGAATGGATTGATACCAAGCCAAGGCTTTATTCTTAAGTGAGAAGGACAAAGCCCTAAGCTTATGGTTGTTGTTCTCCAATCTAGGCGGCCTTAGAGTCTCCATCAAGATCTCATAGTTCATCAAGTGTTGATGAGGAGACTCTCCTTCCATCCCTACAAATTGATTATGCCGGATCATTTGTAGCACTTGAGGGCGGAGCTCATAATCATGGGCTGCGGGATCTCCTAAGTTTACACCCGGACGGTGCACTCTTTGGGCTGGATCCATACGTTGCCCTAACGTTTGTGGCTCCTCAATGATGATCGGCTCAACCCGAACATGGACCGATGGCTGCGGTGGTGGTGGAGGTTGTTGACTATTAAGCTCTCTTTGCACAAGAGCTTGCCTAATCTCTTCAATTTCCCTCCTAGTTGCTTCTTGCCTCTCATTGGCAAGTCTCCTCTCATTCTCCAAGAGTTCATCTCTTAACCTAATTTGCTCTAAGGCATCATCCAACTCAGCTTGAAGATCTCTTGCGACCATCTCCTTCTTCTTAATGCTCTTAGATCTAGCTTTAAGGGTTTTCTCCGGTTCGTGATCGAATGGAGCTAAATCCTTGCCACAAGATCTTCACATGCACCTAAAGAATGAGAGATGTCCTGAAAATTCAAATACACAAACCAAAAAAGGTCAAAAGCAATAAGAAAGACCTACACTATAAACAATCACAAACAATGATTCAATCTAGACCTAGTCCCCGGCAACGGCGCCAAAAACTTGTTACGCTAAGATTGTGTAGCACAAAAGTCTTAAATTTATAATCTCAATATATTTTCCTAGCTCCTAGCGAACCCACAGTGTATGAGTCGTTTTGTAGCAAGGATAGTATTCTGAGGTCGAAAACAAAGACTAAGGTGAAATCGAATCAAATAAATGATTATGGATAGTGCAAATCTAGCCTAAGAAAAGAGAAAGGAATAAAGAAATAAAAATCATAATATTTTTGGGTTGGTTTTGTGGTGATCAAACAAGATCACAAGTGATGCAAGATTATAAAACAAACTAACAAATCTAGCTAGCAACTATTAGCATGAAATATTGTGATATTTTAGGCACGTTTTCTAAACGTATTTGATTCATATTGATAGTCTTTGATTGAACTTTGTGCATATGTGAGCTAGTATTACCTATATTGTCGATATGGATGTCTACACTAGTTCTATGTTGATTATAGGTGATTTGGAGCTATTTCCGAACGGAATCGAGCAAAAGAGGAGTTGATTGAGTGTGTCCATAGATTGAGGACATTCTTAGGAAGCAAATTGAAGTTTAGCTTGAGGAATGCACGAGGCTAGGGAAGAATCACGTTCTTGCCCTAAACCACGCTCTAAAATACGGCCGTACTACGAACCACGTTCAGTTCCACGGCCGTGGAACCTTGCAAGAGAAGCGTGATGCATTCCAGTAACTATTACGGTCGTGGAATATATGATGCAAACCGTGACCTAATCCACGCCCTAAATTACGGTCGTGGAAACTTCCACGACCGTGATCTTGGCGAATCTTTTCGCCACACTTTGAAGCCACGATCTTTTGAAGATTGGGCCGGGCCGATATTTTATCTTGCCCTATAAAAAGACGGACGAAGCAAGATTCCGTCATCGCCGCTTACACCCGCCACCTGGGCTTAGAAGGGAATTTTGGCAATCCACGCTTCATCTTCGCTTAGAGAATTTCAACGCCGTTTGGCCTTCGCTTGGAAGCATTGATCATCTCATTGGAGATTGAATTTCGCATCGGGGAATTGCCCTAATCTCGCACTTTTGGTGGAGATTGCTGTTGAGATCTTCGGATTGGCGGAAGATCGAAGCTTTTGGAAGATTTTGCAAGAAGATCTCTCTTCTTGTTTAGGTTTGATTTGGAAAACGGATTGACATCCCGTTTTCCCTTCTTTCCTAAGGTTGTGATTGTTTACTTTATTTTGACTCCTTTGACAACATTCATTCTTGATTGTGACTTTGAGATTGGTTTGAAGATTATTGAAAGTTCTTGAAAGTTTTCATCTTTTTATCTTTTAATTCTTGAATTGATATCAACATGACTGTTATTGGCTAAAAACCCTTAACAATTCTAAGGTGAAGGGTTGATAGTTGTGGCTTAGATGATGATAGATCGATCGCAAACAGATTAGACCCTGAGAGTTAGAGAGAATCGCCGACAACCTTAAATTACGGCCTGTTCTTGAGTCCACGGCCGTGGAACCTCAAGAACTAACCGTGATTTCCCTTAAGTCTACGAACTTGCTTTTACTTTAATCCAAAGTTAAAGATTTGCTTTAACTTAGTTTAGACTTGTCTTTTCTAGGTGGTAGTGAAGCCTCAACAACCTCTACCTCGATTGTGAGTGTCACAACCTTAATCGATTTAGTTAGTCTTGATCCTTGGGTTACAAGTTTGGGTATTTGACATAAATTCTCATCTTTAGAATCTTTCTATATTGAGCCTCAACAACCTGTATAGAGAGTGCCTTGTAGGTGAGTTACATAAGGTTTTTGGAACTTCACCGTACGATTACCTTACATTAGTATACCTTTGCATATCTCAACTCTGTCTTTATATCATTAAGTATATCTTGAATCGATTGCCACAGCTGGATACTTGGATCTTTAGGATTGTTGTTTTCCCAATATTTGCAAAACTCTCATATTTACTCGCTTGATAATCTGCAATCGAATTTGTTCCCACCCAAATCCCTGTGTTCGATACTCTGGAATTCTTGCTTAGCTACGTCGATCCGTACACTGCGGGTTCGCTGCTTGATTCTAGTTTTATAAATTTAAAGCTTATTTGCACACACCTTTAGGGGCGAACAAGTTTTTGGCGCCGTTGCCGGGGATATGGTTTCGGCCGAATTCGGTAGCCGGTTGTCAAGCTTGGGAGCTTGCTCTCGTTATTTGATATTACTTTGAGTGCATGCGCAGGTCTAGGAACACCGAAGATCTCTTACCTCTTGATCAAGAGCTAGAGAAAACCTTGAGGCAAAAGCGCAAGGAAAAGAAGATGGCCGAAGAACACGAACGTGATCTTCAAACGGAGTTGGCGGAGAAGGAAGCTCAACTCCAATGGAACGAGAACCTCTGCCGGGATGAAATGGATCGTCATCAATCTGAAGTTAGCAAACTGCAGGATGCGATGTTCCAAATGAGGATGGAGTTAAGCGACCTTAAGAATAAAGGAAGCAAGAAATCCTCAAGGAGGGGATCAAGAACTAGAAGAAGAAGCCACTCGTCCGCTGATGATAGTGACTCTTCCATGCCACCGTTAGAGGAGATTGATCCCACGATCAATATGAATCCTTTCTATCCACAAGGAGCTGCTAATCGCCGCATTCCACCTAGGAATATGAGGGTCGAACGTGTGGATAATGAGCCAAGAACTCTTGGCCAGCGGATGGATCCAACACAACAACCACGCCGCTTGGGCATGAATTTTGATGCTGAAGATGTGCAAGGGTTTAGCTTTAACCCTCAAGTTATTACTCTTGTTCGCCAAAACCAATTTGGCGGTACAAGCGCTGAATCTCCACACCAACACTTGCAAAACTTTGAGTGTATGATAGAGACGATGAGACCGAAGAATGCTACCACCAACAGCTACAAGCTCAAGCCTTTCTTCTTCTCCTTGAAGGGGAAAGCGTTGTCTTGGTACCAAGCTCTTCCTAATGGGAAACTAGATACGTGGGAAGACCTTTCCACGGAGTTCCTCACCAAATTCTTTCCGCCTTCCAAAACGGCGGAACTTAGAGGTAAGATTAATGCTTTTTCCATGAGACCTAACGAAAGTTTGTTTCAATCTTGGGAAAGGTTTCAGGATTTGCTCTTGGATTGCCCTCATCATGGCATATCCAAACTTGCCTTGCTGGAGATCTATTACAAGGGGCTGGATGCGGGAACGCAATTCAACCTCCAATCCCTCTCATGTGGAACGTTCATGGACATGAGAGAAGATGACGCTTGGGACTTCATCGAGAAGCAAGCAAGAGTCATAGAGAAGTATTCCCACCAGAAAGTGGAGGGAAATCGTGTGGAGCAAGGAGCAAAGCTCACACATGAAGCTCAAAATCAGATTTTCTCCCTCAACAATGAGATCAAAGAGTTGAAGGAGACTATCAAGACCAACTTCCCAAAGCAACAAGGGAAGGATGTTGGTTATTTGGGCAACAACAATGGCGGCAACAACAATAACCGGAATAATAACTGGAATGGAAACAACAACAACCGGAACAACGATTGGAACAACAATAGGGGTTCAAACAACAACAATTGGCGCTCAAATCAACAAATTCCGGTAACTCTTATCCTTCCAACTCAAATTCACTAACTCCACCTTCCTCTTCCTCTACTCCTTTGAAAAGCCAGGGGCAATCATCTAATGGAGGAAACACTTCGGGGAAGGAGAAGCCCGATCCCATATTGGAAACGATTCTGGGAAAGCTTCAAGGGTTGGAGAACCGCCTCATCAAGGTTGATGATCAAGTTTCTAAGGTTGACAAAGCTCAAAAGGTTTTAGAGAACCAAATGTTCAACCACGCGCAGGAAGTTCCTAGGAATCAAGGGAAACTTCCAGGAAAGACGGAGGACAACCCTAAGGGAAGGGTGATGGCGATTACAACTAGGAGCGGAGTGACTACCACCGATCCGCAGCCTGCGTTCGTTGAAGTCCCCGTAGAGAAGGACAAAGGGAAGGGGAAGGAGAAGGAAGATGCCTATGTTCCTCCTCCAGCTTACAAACCTCCCCTACCATTCCCTCAATCTAGAGCGCGAGCGCGCCTAGACAAACAATTCAGTAAGTTCATAGAACTCATGAGTAAGCTGCATATTAATATACCCTTCATTGATGCTATTGTAGGTATGCCGGCTTATGGTAAGTTCTTGAAGGAGCTCCTCTCCAACAAGAGGAAGCTAGAAGATTTTGGTGAGGTCAAGATGAGTTCGGATTCTTCGGATCTCATCAAGACCATGAAGGAGAAAATGCCCCCAAAGTTGAAGGACCCGGGGTCATTTTGCATTCCCATTGGGGTGGGAGATGTCACATATGATGCTTTATGTGACTTAGGAGCAAGTGTGAGCATCATACCACTTGCATTGTGTAGGAAGATCGGTTTAGGCGACCCTAAACCGGTGAAGATGACGTTATACATGGCGGATCGATCCATCACTCGCCCCGTCGGTATTGTAGAAGACGTCCCGGTCAAGCTAGGTAAATTCTTTGTCCCTATTGATTTTGTCGTGCTTGACATTCCTGCAGATAGTCCGGTCCCGATTATACTCGGAAGACCATTTCTTGCAACTTCCGGCTGCATGGTCGATTGCAAGAATGGTAGACTCGCTTTTGATATTGGAGAAGAGAAAGTAGAGTTCGTTCTTTCCACTCTAGTGAAGGAGCCGATCTTCGACGAGGATATTTACGATGTCCAAGATGAAGAAGGTTTATCTAGGGAAGAGGTAAGTGCGATTCTCTTTAACGATCCTCTACAAAAAGTCATTACCATGAGTCTAACAGATGTAGGAGAAGAAGGAGAGTGCAAAGAGGAAATTGAAGCCTTAGAAGCACAAGAAGAGATGCATGAAGTGGAGTTTGAGAAACTCCACGATGAGGCTGAGAATGTTAGAATCCACGGTCATACCCTGTATTCCACGACCGTGGATTTCACAACCAAAATCGACCTCCATTCCAGTGGATTACACGGCCGTAAAACATATGGAGAGCCCGTAATTCTTACCGTGGAAGAGGGTGATCGGCATACTTGTTCAACTTCTTTTGATTCTTCTCCAACTCACTCAACACCCTTTGAAACTTCTAAGGAAACGTCGGACGCTCCTCAAGGATCATTGGAAGCTCCGAAAGTGATGGAACTCAAACCGCTTCCTACTCATCTAAGGTACGCTTTTCTTGGATCTAATTCTACCTTTCCGGTTATCGTTAGTTCCGAACTGAGCATAGATGAACATGAGCAGCTCATGATTGTCCTTAGGAAACATAAAAAAGCCATAGGCTATACTATTGAGGACTTAGTAGGAATTAAACCCTCCCTATGTATGCATAAGATACTAATGGAGGAGGACTTTAGAACTTCAAGACAACCTCAAAGGCGGTTGAATCCGACCATGAAGGAGGTTGTCAAGAAGGAAATTCTTAAACTTCTTGACGCAGGTATCATCTATCCTATCTCCGATAGCAAGTGGGTGAGTCCAGTTCAAGTAGTTCCGAAGAAGGGAGGAATGACGGTCATCACCAACAAGAACAACGAACTCATTCCTACCCGAACCGTGACTGGATGGCGAATGTGCATAGACTACCGCAAGCTCAACAACGCAACGCGGAAGGATCACTTTCCACTGCCATTCATCGATCAAATGCTTGAAAGGTTAGCACAACATTCACATTTTTGCTACCTTGACGGTTATAGTGGTTTCTTTCAGATTCCGATACATCCGGATGATCAAGAGAAGACCACATTCACGTGCCCTTGGGGTACGTTCGCCTATAGGAGAATGCCGTTCGGGCTTTGCAACGCCCCAGCCACCTTTCAACGGTGCATGATGGCCATCTTCTCCGAATACGTAGAGGAAATCATGGAAGTCTTCATGGACGACTTCTCCGTATACAGTTCCTCTTTTAACGATTGCCTTTCTAACCTTTCTCTTGTTTTACAAAGGTGTGAAGACACTAACCTAGTTCTTAATTGGGAGAAGTGTCAATTCATGGTTAAGGAAGGAATCGTATTAGGTCACTTAGTCTCTAGTAGAGGGATAGAGGTAGACAAGGCTAAGATAGAGACCATAGAGAAACTTCCTCCCCCAATTTCGGTGAAAGGGATAAGAAGTTTCCTAAGACATGCTAGATTTTATAGACGTTTCATTAAGGACTTTTCTAAGATATCAAAATCTCTCACTAATCTATTGATGAAGGATGCGGTTTTTGAGTTTTCGCAGGAATGTTTGGATGCGTTTAACACCATTCGGCAAGGTCTAATTTCAGCACCTATTATCCAACCTCCGGATTGGACTCTCCCCTTCGAGATTATGTGCGATGCTAGTGACGTAGCTATTGGAGCTGTTCTTGGACAACGAAAGGAAGGGCGAACCCATGCCATATACTATGCTAGCAAGATGCTAGACGAAGCGCAGCTCAACTACGCCACTACAGAGAAAGAGTTTCTAGCCATTGTCTACGCTATTGACAAGTTTCGCTCTTATCTTGTAGGTGCAAAGGTGATTTTCTACACGGATCATGCTGCGATCCGGTACCTCCTTGCGAAGAAAGATGCGAAGCCAAGGCTGATTAGATGGATTCTTCTCCTACAAGAATTCGATCTTGAGATCCGCGACAAGAAAGGTTCAAAAAATTCTGTTGCGGATCATTTGAGTCGCCTAACACATTTAGAGGACGACCATCTACCCATTGATGACTCCTTTCCGGACGAACACTTACACATCATAGAGGAGTGCATCAACGTGATCTCCAAAGGTAACGAACCATGGTTTGCTGATTTTGTTAACTATTTGGTTTGCCAGGAGATACCGCCCGGACTATCCTACGCACAAAGGAAGAAGTTCTTTAAGGACGTCCGGGAATACTATTGGAACGAGCCTCTCCTCTTTAAGAGAGGTCCGGATGGCATCATTCGGCGATGTGTGCCGGAAGATGAGATGCAAAGTGTCATCCGCCATTGTCATTCACTACCTTGTGGAGGACACGCTAGTTCGAACAAAACTAGCGCAAAGGTATTGCAATCTGGATTCTTTTGGCCTACATTATTTAGAGATGTGCAATCTTTTGTTTCTTGCTGCGATGCTTGTCAAAGAAAACAAACAATATTTCTAGAAGGAACGAGATGCCCCTCAACAACATCCAAGAGGTGGAGATTTTCGACGTTTGGGGAGTCGATTTCATGGGACCATTCCCATCTTCTTGTGGAAACCAATACATACTATTGGCGGTAGATTACGTTTCTAGATGGGTGGAAGCAATTGCCTCTCCCACAAATGATGTCATGGTGGTGGTTAAGTTCTTCAACAAGACCATCTTTCCGTGATTTGGGACACCAAGGACGATCATTAGTGATGGAGGTTCTCACTTCATAGCCCGTCGCTTTGAAGCTCTTCTAGCTAAGTATGCGGTTACTCACAAGATCACTACCCTTTATCATCCACAAACTAGTGGACAAGTTGAGATCTCAAATAGGGAGATCAAAGGAATTCTAGAAAAGACGGTTTCAAGGACTAGGAAGGATTGGTCCTTGAAGCTAGATGATGCATTATGGGCGTACCGGACTGCGTACAAGACTCCCATAGGAACTACACCATACAATCTTGTGTATGGGAAGTCTTGTCACTTGCCGGTGGAGCTGGAGCACAAAGCGTTTTGGGCTATCAAGTGGCTGAATTTCGGCATGAAGGAAGCGGGAGAGAAGCGTCTCCTAGACATCAATAAGCTGGATGAACTCCGCTTGAACGCCTATGAAAACGCCAAGATCTACAAGGAAAGAGCAAAGCGTTGGCATGATAAGCATATCATTCCAAAGGACTTCAAAGAAGGAGATCAAGTTCTCCTCTTCAATTCAAGACTTCGCCTCTTTCCAGGTAAGCTTAAATCCCGTTGGACCGGACCCTTTCTAATTAAGCGTATTTTCCCCCATGGTGCAGTTGAAGTATGGGGTGAAGCTAGCGGAAGTTTTAAGGTGAACGGCCAACGATTCAAGAAGTATACGCCGGAACTCCAAACTAAGGAGTTTGCGCCTACCGCACTCGAATAAGTGCGAGATTGGTCTAGCTACGGACCTTAAACAAAGCGCTTCTTGGGAGGCAACCCAAGGTATTGCATTTTCGTTTTTGTTTTCGATTCATAGTTTAGCTTAGAATAGACGTTTTTGCTTTGTTTTTGCCTCGATTTTTTCCGGTATGTTCCTGTTTTTGGTTGTAGGATCAATGGAAAAGGAAAAGAGGAGGATGATGTTGAAGAGGAGTGACGAAACTTGGACTTTGAAGCTTTACAGAAGGTTCAACGGTCTAAATTACGGTTGTCATAGCTACAGTGGCCGTAATTCCCAAAAGCCTTTGAAAAATCACCAAAACCACGGTTCCGTACACTTCCACGGCCGTGGAACACCCCGACAGACCGTGATTTTCAAAATTTTGCCTGCAACTATATAAGCCACGTTCTTCACAAATTCATCCCAAAAATCCCTCTTTCCATGACCTAATTGCCGAAAATCCACGACCCCCTCTCAAATCTTCGTTTTCTAATCGTTTTCAACGATTCTTCTTCCCAAACTGCAGCAAATTCAACCACAAACAAGATCCAAGCGACGAATCGAACGGAAATTCATCAACAAACTCGCATTTTCGGATTTTTCAATCCGAAAAAGAGGTTTATTCTTTCTTCTTGATTCTCGCCAATTTGGTTCGTTTTTGCTATAGATTTTTAGGAAGAACTGATAGAGACTGGAAGGAATTAGACTAGGTCTACTTGTTGTGGTGATTGCTTGTGAATTTGTTGAGATTTGTGAAATTCTGAGACGAACCACGGCCTCTGGGTAAACCACGGCCGTAATTCTTGAAGAACAGACCGTAATTTTTGTGCAGAATGGATTTTGTAAGGAGAGTGTCGGGAAGGATAAAAGAGAAGAAGGGTGAGCAGAATAAGAAAAGGAAAGGCAACCCCTCCACCTCCTCATCCTCTAGGGCACCACCACCCTTATCTCCTTCACCTCCATCTTCACCTTCACCTCCATCCTCACCTCCTCACCCTAGAATCCCGACCATACATGAGAACCATCTTGCTGCTTTTGAGAAGATCACGAAGAGGCCAGTGATTGGCCCTAGATATTTGTTGTTGGAGGATCTACATCCTCTCAACATAGTTGATGATCTTACTTGGCTCTTGGATAGAGCCGGATTAGTTATCTTCTCGGCTATCCGAGAAGACGCCTATGAGGAGATCACCCGGGAGGTTGTGACGTCTTTCGAGCACAGCCACGTAGATAGGACCGTCTCTTTCCGTCTCATGGAAAGAGACTACCATTTGAGTATCGTTGAGTTTGGGACTATTTTTGGGTTTCATGAGACCTTCAATGGTCGATTTCCGAGTGGTGTTTACCCCAAGGATTTTTGGAAGGAAGTTGCAATGATTTACGCCGACGAGGACCGTTGGCAACCCGCTGATACCAAGGCTAGATTGATGTACTATCTAGCCTTGAAGATAGCTCACCGTGTTCTTTCGGAGTGTCTCTTTCCTAGGACGGAGACGCCCCAAAAGATCAAGACGGATGAGCTATTCTTGCTCTATTGCATGCTTTATGGACGCCGTGCAGATTGTACTACTCTCTTGGCTGCTACGATGAGCAAGCTCAAGAACAAGTCGAAGGGAAACATCGGATATGGTGGGATAGTTACCCACATTGCTAGGAGTTTTGGTGTGGATTTTTCTGCTTGCACCCGCATACCGGCCGTTCCTTTAGGGCTACATGCATTCATGGTTAGGGGTCTCATTTTCCCCACACATGGAGGTCCGCCTTATGCGGGCATGCCTTGGGAGAGTAGGACAGGCAGAAGTATAGAGTGGCTGCCAGAGTATTCCATTATGGCGGGACGCCATAATTGGAAGGAGACGTTCGCTGCGATGCATGCGAACAGGATAGTAGCTCCCCCTTACGTCCCACCACCGGTTGTCGAGGAGGAGGATATGGGAGATCAGTTTGAGAGTGGAGGAGGAGCGGAGCAGGAGTTTGGCACGTTTCCGGACCAGCCGGAGGCAGCCCCAGATGTACCTAGACGCTCTCCACGTCCAGCTAGAGCCTTAGGCTCGTCATCTCGCCACGCTAGCGTGAGTGAGAGGCCTACGTGGATGACCACACCTCCCACATGGTATGGCGTTCCCCCTCCTTGGTCCACGGAGCAGCCAGCAGCACCACCACCAGCACCAGCACCGTTAGACGCCCCAGCATGGTACAGTCACGCCTCGGGATGGTACGAGCAGATGCCGGATTGGGCTACCGGACTTTCAGAGAGAGTTGGAGCGTTAGAGATTCGGGCCGACGCTAGAGACGGACGCCTCGACGACCTCGACCACATGATGAGGGACGTCTACCGCCAGCAGTTTGGGCGGCCCTACGACTCCAGCTTCTCCCCATTCCCGCCTCCGCCGGCGCCGCAGTGATTCGATGCATGACCGTTCGTTTTAGACATTCCCGCCACCACTTTGTGAGTTTCTTTTTCTTTTCTTTCTTTTCCTTCTTTCTTTTGAACATTAGGGACAATGTTCGTCCTAAGTATGGGGTGGGATGTACTAAAAAGTTTGTAATAACTCTACTTACTATGTTCGCTTTCATTTGAGACTATCGTTGCATGTTCAATATGTGTTGCACGTTTCCTTATTGCATTGCATGAAAAATGACTTGAAAAACCCATAAAAATTGAAAAATTTTGAAAATTTTGAGCTTCTAATGAATTGAGATGATTTCCATGATAATCACTACTTGTGAATTGAGTTTGATGACAATTGCATGCTTAAAAGGATTGTGAATTGAAAAGAATTTGAATGAATGAATTTTACCTCTTTTGCAAGTTTTATAATGTGAAAATGTTACCTAAATCATGCTAGGAAATTGAAGTTGAAATCACGTTATAAGTTCCTATACTTCTTGTTGAAATGATTAAGGCAATTCGATACTTTCTTTCTTCTTTCTTTGATCATCTAGCTCCTCATTGAAATATTAGCCTCCTTTACCTATCCGGGAATTTGGAGAAGTGGATGAAAAAGGCGTGTTTGATGTGGGAGGGCCATGAGAGCAATTATTTGCAATCAAAAGAATAGAAAGAAATTATAGGTTTGGGGAAGTCAATCATGACGATGAGTAACTCGGCACCATTCACATAGCCGGGTGTTTGTGTCTTGCCAAAGTCAGATTGAGCGATATTCCTAGCGGATTATGGTATGTGCGCTAAGGGTTTGAGGCATCTCTTGAAAAATTGAGAAACGCCGATCTCCTAGGCTTCGGTTTTTGTGCACCTCTATCCATAACTCCAAAAGTAAAGTCGAAAAATGAAAAGAAGAGAGTGAAGCTCTAAGTTGAAGTGTTGCGGGAACCGCATAAGAAGAAGAAGGTAGTTGTCCACTTTCCCGGATTCATGCACCACTTTCCCTTAGAGTTCTCCCTTCCCTTCCACATTCTAGACCTTTTCTTTGAAAGTCCTTAAGATCAAAAGAATGTTATATGACTTGGTGATCCAAATTGAAGTTTCTTATGATTGATTTTGATAATGTTTGAAGGTTATGATGCTTGTTTAGAAGTTAAATTGGTTCATGAATTTTCTTTGCTTTTTACTCTTTAATTGAGTGTGTGAAAGTTTGATGAACGATTGAAGAAAGGTTTGAGAATGATCTATTCTTTAGAAGTCACATTCACCCAAAAAGAAGGTACACATATTTTATCCTAACTCTTGTTTAAAGCTTTTTGAAAGACCTTGCTTAGGGACAAGCAAGTGTTAAGTATGGGGTTATTTGTTAGCATGAAATATTGTGATATTTTAGGCACGTTTTTTAAACGTATTTGATTCATATTGATAGTCTTTGATTGAACTTTGTGCATATGTGAGCTAGTATTACCTATATTGTCGATATGGATGTCTACACTAGTTCTATGTTGATTATAGGTGATTTGGAGCTATTTCCGAACGGAATCGAGCAAAAGAGGAGTTGATTGAGTGTGTCCATAGATTGAGGACATTCTTAGGAAGCAAATTGAAGTTTAGCTTGAGGAATGCACGAGGCTAGGGAAGAATCACGTTCTTGCCCTAAACCACGCTCTAAAATACGGCCGTACTACGAACCACGTTCAGTTCCACGGCCGTGGAACCTTGCAAGAGAAGCGTGATGCATTCCAGTAACTATTACGGTCGTGGAATATATGATGCAAACCGTGACCTAATCCACGCCCTAAATTACGGTCGTGGAAACTTCCACGACCGTGATCTTGGCGAATCTTTTCGCCACACTTTGAAGCCACGATCTTTTGAAGATTGGGCCGGGCCGATATTTTATCTTGCCCTATAAAAAGACGGACGAAGCAAGATTCCGTCATCGCCGCTTACACCCGCCACCTGGGCTTAGAAGGGAATTTTGGCAATCCACGCTTCATCTTCGCTTAGAGAATTTCAACGCCGTTTGGCCTTCGCTTGGAAGCATTGATCATCTCATTGGAGATTGAATTTCGCATCGGGGAATTGCCATAATCTCGCACTTTTGGTAGAGATTGCTGTTGAGATCTTCGGATTGGCGGAAGATCGAAGCTTTTGGAAGATTTTGCAAGAAGATCTCTCTTCTTGTTTAGGTTTGATTTGGAAAACGGATTGACATCCCGTTTTCCCTTCTTTCCTAAGGTTGTGATTGTTTACTTTATTTTGACTCCTTTGACAACATTCATTCTTGATTGTGACTTTGAGATTGGTTTGAAGATTATTGAAAGTTCTTGAAAGTTTTCATCTTTTTATCTTTTAATTCTTGAATTGATATCAACATGACTGTTATTGGCTAAAAACCCTTAACAATTCTAAGGTGAAGGGTTGATAGTTGTGGCTTAGATGATGATAGATCGATCGCAAACAGATTAGACCCTGAGAGTTAGAGAGAATCGCCGACAACCTTAAATTACGGCCTGTTCTTGAGTCCACGGCCGTGGAACCTCAAGAACTAACCGTGATTTCCCTTAAGTCTACGAACTTGCTTTTACTTTAATCCAAAGTTAAAGATTTGCTTTAACTTAGTTTAGACTTGTCTTTTCTAGGTGGTAGTGAAGCCTCAACAACCTCTACCTCGATTGTGAGTGTCACAACCTTAATCGATTTAGTTAGTCTTGATCCTTGGGTTACAAGTTTGGGTATTTGACATAAATTCTCATCTTTAGAATCTTTCTATATTGAGCCTCAACAACCTGTATAGAGAGTGCCTTGTAGGTGAGTTACATAAGGTTTTTGGAACTTCACCGTACGATTACCTTACATTAGTATACCTTTGCATATCTCAACTCTGTCTTTATATCATTAAGTATATCTTGAATCGATTGCCACAGCTGGATACTTGGATCTTTAGGATTGTTGTTTTCCCAATATTTGCAAAACTCTCATATTTACTCGCTTGATAATCTGCAATCGAATTTGTTCCCACCCAAATCCCTGTGTTCGATACTCTGGAATTCTTGCTTAGCTACGTCGATCCGTACACTGCGGGTTCGCTGCTTGATTCTAGTTTTATAAATTTAAAGCTTATTTGCACACACCTTTAGGGGCGAACAGCAACATAAACAAGCAACGCAAACACGAGATATGTGACCAAAAGAGAGAAAAGCGGATTCTAGGGGTTAGGAATTCCGGTTATGGCATTGGACTCAAGCTTCTAATCAACCTTGAACTAGCTATGGTATGTTGGGAAGGAATGTTTCTCAAATGGGACCAATCACCGGGTAGGTCTCGTGATCCACTAATCTCGCAACTAAGGTCCTATTACCGGGTAAGTCTCTAGGAGCCTAAGGTTGGGAAATCTACACAGACCGGATTGCTATCTAGGGGTCTAACCTCTCATTTCCGGGTAAGTCTCAGGAAGGCAAGTCCTAAACATCAATCCTAGCACATTCAGTCCAATAGCGGCTTATGAGGCTCACTACTACCTAGAGTTCGTCATCATTGGTACTTAAGGTCGGAAATCACCAGGTAGGTCTCTTTCCTCACTTAGTATGCTAGCATTAGGTCACCCTAGGCTAGATTATGCTTAACAAACACTAGGATTTCAACAATCTAACATCCTAACATTCAGATTCATCAAGACAAGCACAATAGGGAAAATCATGGGCTGTTCTTACCAAACCACGGGTGTGGTTCTTGAAGAACTGACCGTGATTTCTAACAGAGGTTAGGTTCGAGCAAGCAAAACATCCAAGGATACATTTAAGTCTATTCTATCATAGTTCAAGCCATAACCATCATTCCATTACCCTAGAATCGCAACTATCTAGCCAACAACAAGCATCTTAACATTCAAACTCAACAGCATACATTCATGGCTTCCATAGCAAGAAAATAAAATGAAAGAGAAGATAAACAAGTAAACACAAGTAAACCAAGCTGAATATATGTTTAAGAAAGACTTACAACCCTTCAAAAGAAGGTCCAAATCGTTCCTTACAAATCCTTGCAAATGTCTTCAACAAGGTCACTCAAAAATCTCTCAAAAACTATGAAAGCTCTAAAACTAATGTTCTTCTTCTTCTTCTCCAAATGAGAGTGTTTTTGCTCCCCTCCAAGAGTAGCCTTCAATAGAATGTTCTTGAATGAGAGAGTGTGGAAGAGGATGTGTAAGAGAATCAGCCTGTAGGACCACTTATATCCTCCATCAAGGGCAAGAGTCGGTTATGGAGATCGTGGAACAGGTGTCACAATTGTCCAGAGAGAACCACGGCCAAAACCACGGGCGTGGAAATGGCCTCTGGGCCGTGGTTTTGGTGAAACAGCTCTCTTTTGTTCGTTAAGCCATGAGTTGGTGCAAGGCATGCACCAACAAGGTCCCATGTATTCTCCTTAGCTCCTAGCTTGCTTCTTAATGAGTCCGGAAGTGTGTCATCATGAGGAATGATCCTTGAATGTATCGATTTAACTCCAAAAGTTCCCCAAAATACCTACAAAACCCACAATAGTTCGTGTAGACGTCTATCTCGACAATATGCATGAATTAATCATAAACGTCATGAACTAATGCCAAACTATGCATGAATAACGGGAAAAACTATCTAAATGGATGCCTAAACTAACGTCATAAATCGTGTTATCAAACGGCGCCAAAAACTTGTTACGCTAGGATTGTACGACACAAATCCAAGGCAAGAGTGCCAAGAACTTGTTCGCCTAAAACATGCACACACAAAGTCTTAAATTTATAACTCGATCTAAATTCCTAAACTACCTAGCGAAACCCGCAGTGTACGGATCGTTATGTAGGAAGGAAAGTATTCCGAGGTCGAACACAAGGACTGAGGAGAAATCAAGTCATTCAATGATCAAAGATAGTGCAAATCTAAACTAAGATGAGATGAAGAATAAAGAAAGTGCAAAATACAATATTTTTGGTTGGTTTTGGGTGATCAAACAAGGATCACAAATATATTAACACAAATAAGCAAACAAACGCACAAACACAAAGATGAGAGATAAGAGGTAAGAAAGCGGATTCTAGAGATTCGGAATTCCGATTATGACAATGGACCATGCTTCTAGAGATCAAAGAAAAGTTGTTGTTGTTCGGAGTTGGGTGTTTCTCTAATGGGAGCAATTACCGGGTAAGTCTCATGCTCCACTAGTCTCGCACCTTAAGTCCTATTACCGGGTAAATCTCAAGGAACCTAAGGACGGGAATTCTACACAAACCGGCCACTACCTAAGGGTTAAACCCCTCCTTACCGTGTAAGTCTCGGAAAAGGTAAGTCTTAGGCAACGATCCTAGCACACTCAATCCAATAGCGGCTTTTTTGGCTCACTACTACCTAGAGTTCATCATCTTATGTATCTAAGAGAGGAAATTACCGGGTAAGTCTTATCCCTAAAAAAGGTTGCTAACATTAGGTCATCCTAAGCTAGATTAGGCTCAACAAACACTAGGATTTCAACACATCTACATCCTAACATCCAGATTCATCAATACAAGCACAACACAACAAAACTACGGGTGGATCATGGAAACCACGCCCGTGGAAGCATGAAGAACAGGCCGTGATTTTATACTGAGTTAGGGTTTTAAACACAAATCCATCCTAAGCTAACATGCAAGTTCATACAATCATAGTCCAAAGCATAAACATCATTCCTTCACCCTAGAATCACATCTACTCAGCCAACAACATACATTTCTTGATCAAACTTCATAAATAAAGCATGCTTGCAAGTCATGGCTATATAATGAAGAATAAACCAAAGAAAAGACATTACAAGCTAGAATAGAAGTTACCAAGTCTTACAAAGGCTTCAAGAGCTTTTCTAAGTTGTCAATAATGGAAACCTCACTCAAAACCACTCAAATCTCACTATAAAACTAAAATCTACACTAACCTCTCCCAACAACACCCACAAGGGTGCTTGGAAGAGAAGCTACAATGGAAGAGTCATGGAGAAGAGCTAGAGGAAAGGTCCAAAAAGGAGGAAGAAAAAACTGAGATACAGCCTGCAACATCACTTAAGTACTCCTCCAAAAAGCAAGGGTTGGACAAAGAAATCGTGTGACAAGTGTCAAAGCTGTCCAGAGAGAAACCACGGGCAAAACCACGGGCAAAACCACGGGCGTGGAAATGGCTTCTGGGCCGTGGTTCTGCATCAGAAGCCCTCCTTGGATCACCAAGTCATGAGTTGGTGCACGGCATGCACAAACATGGTCCTATGTGTTCTTCTTTGCTCCTAGTTTGCTCCTTAAAGAGTCCGGATGTGTGCCACCACAAGGAATGATCATCGAATGTATCGATTAAGTTCCAAAAGCTTCCCAAAATACCTAGAAAACCGAAAAGAGTTCGTGTAGACGTCTATTTCGACAATATGCATGAATTAAGCGTAAACGTCACGAACTAATGCGGAAACATGCATGAATGGAAAGGAAAACTATCTAAAAGAGTGCCTAAACTAGTGTCATAAATCATGTCATCACCTTTCTTTGGACCGACTATCATTCACATGGATAACCTTTATATTTATCGCTATTCATTGTCGCATGCGCTTTCATTACTTGGCCAAACATTGACCTTCCTTTGGGCCGATCAATATCCGCATAATTAATGAAAGCACAATTGATTAATCAATATATTATCTTAAGTGTGATTTTGTTTGGCCAAATATTAACCTTCATTTGGACCGATTAATATTCGCATAAACAAGTATAATCACTAGCGTATTTAATGTTTGGCCAAATATCTACCTTCCTTTGGGCCGATTGATATCCGTATAAACAAATGATACACTAACCCTTATAATTTTAAATTAAAATAATTTACACAACATAGACTACTTTGATAGCATATTATTTCAATTAATTTAATTTAAAATAACTTTAAAATATATAGATCCTTAAATATATCTCGTGTAAATAAAATCTAAATATTAAACTCGATAATCTTTAATCGATACAAAATATAGTGGAAAAGATCTAAATTTTACGCTCATATGAACAACCACAGTATATACCCAAAATAATATATACACACATTTACCTTTTATATATATATATATATATATATATATATATATATATATATATATATATATATATATATATATATATAAACTTCAATACACTCGAATGTTTATATATACGTATATATGATAGACTTATCATGCATACGCACAAAACCAATTTATACATATCACACCTTTTGAAATCGCTGCAGCGTTTATAAAAAAATATAAAATATATAAAACCATAGAAAAGCTTGTATTACTTATAAAGCATTTCAAAAAAGTGCTTCCACTGCCAAAACATATATATAGATATATGATTTCAGCCCCTGTAGGTACAATATATAATATATACAAAAAACCATGAAGCATTAACCTTTCCAATCAAAAGAAAAGGCGCCGGCTTTTTGGACTTACAAATTGATAAGTAATACCACATCCGTATAAGCCGAAAAGAAAAAAGAACGTCAGTAGCATATTGGGTCTTTGCAATTTTTGCGTGTGAATAACTAGTAAATCCTAATAACCTAACATCATTAAAGTTTTGATACCACTTGTTGGAATAATTAAATTCCCTAAATCGTAAATGTAAGGATCAATATCATGTTAGGGTTATTAAGGAATCTAGAATTTACATATCTGGTTTCATAGTAGCAATCGGATCAAACCTTAGTGCGGAATCTACGATCCAAATGAGTGGCGTAGGTATACAGTCTTCCTCGGTCAAACCTCCTTAGGGTTTCTTTAGCTTTTCTCTCTAATGGGAAGAAAATAGAAAATTGCTGATTGATTTGACATATTAAGAACCATAACCTAATAACGTTTATATAATGACCTAATAGAATTTCATTAAGCCTTTTGGGCCAAAGTCTGATATCCACCCACTAATTAAAGTCTACGGATTTTACTTGATTGAATCACTTTTTATTAGCCCGCTAATATATTTAGTCATATAATATAATTGGTTATTATAATATGTAAGCCTACTAATAATAATAAGATTAATAAAATCTTACACTTTGCTCTTCAAATAAAACTCCTTTAAAAAGATAATGGTTGAACCAAACAACATACGAATAAAACTTGTCCCAAAAAAATATCTAAAAAGGAAATTTGTTAATGGACTAAAAATTGAAAGCGTTTACTCTATCGCAATACAAGATGAACATAGTACTAATAAGCATCCTGGCAATATAATTGCTTAACCCAACTTTGTCATTCAACAAAATATATACATTTTCACAATAGAAAAGACTTAGGAGCATCTTGACAATATTTAAAATGGTTTGAAATGGAACATGGTGGATCATAGATCATCCACCATTGATCTAGTTAAGGCATTTGACAATAGAGAAGTTTATTATAACTTGAAAGGAAGACTTGTGACAAGAATATGCAATCCATGCACTTATTTTCTCTATGATGAGTAACCCCTCCATTACTTGGGCGTTGCTTGTGCTTTCAAAGCCTCAATGCGTGCTCTATAGCGGGGAACCAGCTTTTCCCTTTGAGGCAAAAACTCCTTAACCACTTGACAACTTTCAAACTCATGACGCCATCTGCATATTGACGGGAAAGCTTCTTCGGTGACGATTACCTTACCAACTGCCTCTTCCACTGCAACTATCCAGTAGCCGAACAAGTTGGCCACAATGTCAACAAACCCAATACTCTCCCCTCCGAAGAACCTCTTCCCATGAACCTCCTTCTCCAGGATTTTCAAGTTCTCCATCGCTTCCACCATTGCCTCCTCTTCGCCTCTCCATAACGCTCTGTAGACCGATTGGAATAACTGCATCCATTGCATGTACAATCATCGTAACACTACTAGAAAAACGGGTTATTACCTACGTTTTGACCTCGATTCGATGCTATTTAGCCTCCGAGATATAAAAGTCACTTCTAAATATTGAAATAAGTTAAAAAAAATGTTGATATATGATAAGATCCACCTGTTAAATTTTTGTTAATTTTAAAGTTAAATCGAAATGTCTAGTCCAGAAGCGAGCCGAGGCGCAGTAGCCTATATAATCTCAAAATACAAGAGTGGATCACTCACCTTATCATCGATGAATCTAGCCCAGAAGTGAGCCGAGGCGCGCTCATATGGGTCTTTGGGCAAGATGTTTGTGCCTGAGCTCCAAGCCTCGTCGATGTACTCCAGGATCACCTGCGACTCGGCTACGGCCTTGTTACCGTGGACAAGCACCGGGATCTTCTTATGAACCGGGTTGTACTTGATAAGCTCCGGGCTCTTGTTCTGAAGATCTTCTTCCACAAGCTCATACTCGACTCCCTTGAGTCTCAGGGCGATCTCTACCCTGTCGCTGAACGGACTCCCTCGCACTCCATGCAGCCTTACCTTCATCTCCGCCATTAGCCTATGTATGTATGTATGTCTTCACTTATTGGTATATTTGAATTTGCAGGTCCATTTGGTGTATATATAGACGTACCTTGGATGCTGCCTTTTCTTTTTCAGCAAGAAATTTAGGATGATGCCGAAAATATTATTCTATTAAAGGTTTATTTGAATTTGCTACATGGTCCTTGATTCGTCCTGTTATTGCAAGATGACATATTCACTTACATCACCTTTCCTTCGCCATCTCTTCATTTATTTGTTTCAGTTTTTTTCTTTGCAAAATTTGACTTTAATATTAAGTGTTTGAAACTATTAGACTATCCACGTCTCACTCCATTTATAATCCTATTTACACACTCTATTTGTATACTAAATCATGTATACCCTCCGTCTATTTAACCTTTTCTCGCATGCCATATTCCGTTTATAATATAATTGTATTCATTTTTTTGAATTACATATAAGTAAAGTTAAGGAAAGAGAGAGAAAATATTTGATTTTTTAAAAGAAAATTTAAGAAAAGATAGAAAAAAAAAAAGATTTGATTGGTTAATTTGTAAATGAAGTGGGTCTGATTCCTTTTGCACTATGTCAGAAACATATCTAAATTTAAAGAGAGTGACTTTTGTTTTAACTCTTTTCACAGGGAGAAAATGCAAGGGATGTGGAGATTATTTTAAATAAAAGTGTAAAAACTAACAATTTAAATTGGGGATGTAGATAGTCTTACGGCCTGTAGTCCTTACATTTTTAACACCAGTGGTTGAACCGTAAGGATAAGTTTTATTCTAAACAAAAAACTTTAATTTTTTGAATTAGTTCGGAGTAAAACAATCTCTACGAAGTTAAAGAGTATTTTTCACCGATAATGCACTTGATCCAATAGTGCAGATTAGTCCATGCCATTTAATGAATTTTTTTAGCAGTACTATGACATTTTGGTAATTATACGAAGTTTATGAGATATCTTTGTCCTTCTGAAAACTTGTTTTATAACTTTATAAGCATACGATGCAATGACATTTTTGTAATTTTTAAAAATTTTAGTGAGAATATGTTTTGTTTTGTTCGTTCAAAATGTTTGTTTTAATGATTCATATATTTATTTTAGAGAAATTTGTCTAAACAATACCTCATCTTTTAGGCTAACTAAACTTTAGTACCTCGTCGTTTAAACTATTATAACGGTACCTCATTTATTGAGTTTGACCAAAGATTAGTACCTGGATTACTATTCACACGTTAAGTAAAAGGGTTATGGCAGTTGCAATGAGGCCTACATGTAATACATATTCAACAAGAAACAAAGGGGAAAGTTCTAAGAGTAAAGCTATTGTGTTAACTTAACGTGTGAAAAGTAAATCAGGTACTAATCTTTGGTCAGGTTCAATAGGTGAGGTACCGTTCTGATAGTTTAAACGACGGGGTACTAAAGTTTAGTCAGTGTAAAAGATGGGTACTGTTTAAGATTTTTTTTTTCTTTACTTTAATTAGTTCAAACTGTTTACTACAGTAGTGAGAATATGTTTTGTGTTGTTAGTTCAAAATGTTTGTTCTAATAGTTCATTTTTTTTTTAATTAGTTTCTTTATTCCAATAGTTCTTATTTTTGTAAACACTTTTCTCGCTCAAATTTTTTATACACTTTTTGTCAAACAATTTTGAATTAATTGTATAAAAACTTTGAACTTTTTAATTCCAATTTTTTTCATTTCTTCTCTTAGTTCAAATTGTTGCTATTATAGTTCATATTTTTGTAGTTCGTTCAAATTATGTGTTCAGATTATTACTAAATCAAAACATCACCTATCAAATGAAAGGTCTCCACCCTTTCGCAAGAGAGAATATCTATCCTTATAAAAGTCAATATAGTTGCTAAACCGAAACTTTTCCATGTAAACCTTTGTATTACCAACATCAACACAACAATAGATAGAACTAATTCATTATCATAGATCAAACATGTCGGGATTATTAGACCTAGAACAAAAGAGGATTACTCACACATATCTTAGAACAAGGAGATGTAATTTATTGATCGAAAGAAGGGGTTGTCGTCCTACGGGGTACAACTCGCACGACGAGTCTAGTTAGTAAAGTTTGCTCGAAAGCTTCGTAAAATAGTAGAAAATGAGATATTTAATCTAATGGCTGAAGAGCCTTATTTATAGCATTTGAAAACAACCTAGAAACCCTAAATCTCCAATGATTCTATCTTTTATTAATATAGAATCAAATCTACTCGATCTTATCTTCTATTAAGATAAGACTGGACTAAATACAAGATATAAACAAAGTAGTAAACATAAATGCCGATGCAGACCGATGGAACACTAGGCCTTTGTCCGACCTCCTGGTCCAAAATCTTCGGCCCGATCCAAATTACATCAGGATCATCTCAACAACAACGAATGATCATTTTGGGGTCAAATCCAAGAGTGGGGATCAGCCATCGTGCGATGCGGGCCCGATCGAGCACTCTTGGATCTTCTCCCGGTGTTCTTCTCTTCACTCTCGGACATAGTCATTTTCGTCAATGATCTTTGACTTCGATGACTACAGAGAAGCGCTTAGTGTGTATTGGTATATTCAGTAGTAGATTTATGATTTTAGCTCCGCAAATACTCAGAATGTTTGCAATTACTAAATCAACTGGCAGATCTAAAAAATAGGAATATAAGCTAAATACATTAAAAGGATATGTGGCGTAAAAATAACTATAAAGATCATTCATGCATATGCACAACCGTTACATAAAAGAAAATATATTGTTATAATAGCTAACGATCGTTAGCTGAAATTAATAATAGTGAATCTCTTATCTATATCTAACGTTTCTCCCCCTAGGAATGCATATAAAGGCCATTTAATGTGGAACGTTCGTTCATTAAATTCGACAATTAATAAATACTCTTATACGCTATTGTAAAAGTAATTCTCAATTGATCTAACCCATATATATATATATACAGTAGGTCGAGGCCGTGTGCTTCGCACGCAGTTTTAATAATACGACGATGATACATCAAAAAAATTATTATTTAGTAGTACCGTGAGACTGATCTTTGAATACAAGTGATGGTGTACCCTTGTGCTTTTAATATCACTATTCAAACTAGTAAATATGTCTCACATCATTAGAACTTGTGGTTTGAAGATAATGGCGCAAGGTTGACTGAGTATCTTGATATTGTAATTTAAGATTAAAGTACTTTTACTTACAAAATTAAATATTTAATTAAAATATCATATTAGTTTATTCAAGTAATATTTTTGCATCAATCAAATGAATTAATGATAATAAATTAATACTTCATGAAAATGTTAAAGAAGTTTGAGAGCTTGAAAACTTGTTTAATTTTATTTAGGTTTATAAAATTTTTTGGCTCCAAAATATAAAATAAGTCATATAATATCAAATTGTAAAACATCGTCAACTTGTTTATTTTTATTTATATCTGGACTCCAAAAAAATATCAAATATATCACATAATATTAAATTTTAACGCCTCATCAAAGCTTATTATAAAAAAGTATTTAATAATTTAAAAGGTCAAAATTATAGTGTAGTAATATATTTTTGTTTCTCTATTTTTAATTAACTTTTGAAGTCGGTGCATTTGCAATACGTATTCCAACAATAAGTTATATCTTAATTAGTTTTATTTTATTATTACAAATTAAAAAATATTGTAAAATAAAAAATTTAATACTAATGCGGTATATGATTTAGATTAAAGATTGAATAAAGAGAATCAAAAACAAGAGGGACACACAGTTTGAAGGTGGGAAAGATATGGGATAATATAAAATTGAGATGTATAAGAAATAAGGTGGAGGCGAATAGAGCTCACGTAAGTTTATTTTTTTTTATGTTAACTCTTACAAGGCTTGTGTTGCAAAATATACTAGATAACATATATGATGGTTGGATGATTTGGAAAAGAAACACAATACTCCGTTTAGCTGGATTTGTTGTCTCGGCGAGCGTAGAGGAGCCCTCGAAGGAGCACTACGAGCTTCTCCCGTTGAGGCAAAACCTCTTTAACGGCGTCACACCCTTCGAACTCATCTCGCCATCTACAAATCCACGGAAAATCTTCTTGTCTCACTATAACACGGCCGGATGCCTCTTCAACGGCTACTATCCAGTATCCTAAGAAATTGGCCACAATATCAACGAAGCTCAAACTCTCCCCGCCCAAAAACCTCTTCCCTTCCATCTCCTTCTCCGCTAATCTCAAGCTTTCCAACACATCCTCCATTGCCGCATCTTCCCCTCCCACGAACACTCTCGCAATCGACTGGAATAGCTGGACGTACCACATACGAGTACATACCAGATGAATACATATATAAAAAAATAAGATTTAACGATGAAATGCTATGTGACCTTATCATCGATGAATCTTCCCCAGAAGCGAGCCACGGCACGCTCATATGGGTCTTGGGGCATGATCCTGGTACCGGAGTTCCAGGTCTCGTCGATGTACTCGAGGATCACCTGTGACTCGGCTATGGCCTTGTTACCGTGGACCAGCACTGGGATCTTCTTATGAACCGGGTTGTATTTGAGGAGATCGGCGCTCTTGTTCTGAAGATCTTCTTCGATGTACACATACTCGACTCCTTTCAATTTGAGGGCAATCTCTACCCTATTGCTGAAAGGGCTCCCTCGTACTCCATGCAACCTTACCTTCTTCTCCGCCATTAGTGATCTGCTTATTTTCTGTGTTTCTGGTGTGTTGAGTTTATCTTGCAGAGATCATTACTATATATAATGAAGATGGCCTTTGATCTTCCATATAGTATTTAAATTTTTATAAATTTTGACACGACGACTTCCACTTATCTAAGCATGCAGATGATCGAAAAACAAAACAAATCTTGCAGCTCATTATTTTATCATCTTTTTGTTTGTTGCAGCTGTGTTCATATTTCCTTTAAAATTAAAGCTCATCTACCTTTTATGTTTTATTTTTTGAAAAGAAAAGGTCACTTGCCTACTTGCCCTGATGTTAGTTACGGATGATTTTAGGTTCACATGTAATTTTAAAAAGTTTCATTTGTAAATTTATTATACAATTTTATATTTATTTGGAACACCACTGTGAAATAAAATTAATTAAATTCCACATGATATTTGTTTAGTGTAGTGTTTTCCAATGGTCTTAAAAATAATTTCAAATTTGGGATGATGTTTTTTTTTATGTTTTTCAAACTAAGGTCTCTGACATTTACACTTTCGTTAAGTTACAAAGGAAATATGTTATCTTCTAGATTCGCTTCATTTTTTCTAACCCAAAAATCATCAAAGAACACAGTTTATAGGAGAACATGATTAAAGTTAAGAAGTTGTAAAACATTACTTGATAATCCAAAGAAACCGATGAAAACCATTTTGTTGGTATCCTTGTAAATGCAGTGAAAATTTAAAATACTTCCAATTATAATATCTCTTCAATACAAATTGGTCAATGTAACACAAGCACAACTCAATTAATTGGTGACGACGATTCGGACATTTTCTTGGTAGAACCGATTCGGACATACCGTATTACAATTTTTATAATGTGGTGAAGCAGTGCATATGAGTTATGTTCATGACGGACATCAAACGAGAATTTATAGTTATCAAAATGATGCACCGATTTTCAGAACGAGTTTGGTAATGTAATAACTAAATTAGGAATTTAAAGACACTTGTTCAAGGGTTGACTTCCTAAGACGACATAAAGGAAATCAAGTATTAAATGAAAGAGGCCGTGCAAATAATAAGGTGTCATTAAAGTAGCTCTTGTTTTGTACATTCAGGGCTCGTTTGGTTTTAACTCTGAAATCGGAAACGGAATGAAAACGAATCTATTTCATACATATACCCTTTTTCATGAAAGTTTTTGGAATCATTCATTACGATTCGAAGTAATTGGAGTAAAATTTGATTACTTTTGATACCCAAAAAGGAAAACAAAATGTGAGCAAGCAATTAAGTGCTTTTTGCATTTAAGCAAAAGAAATGATTCCACAAAATTTTATGAATAAGGATATATATATATATATATATTTTAGTTCAAGTGAGGAGAGAGCTTGTAGATAGGAATTAGGAGGATTGTAAGCCATTGGATGGATTCAAATCAAGGGCTCTCACACGCTCATCATTAATGGCATTTTTGTAAATTGATTAAAAATCTGGAAAAATACCCTTACGTTCAAAATAGTCATCGGTGTTCATACTTTTATATGTCATTGTTCATGTTTTTATACATCGGTGTTCATCGTATTTTTATTCATCAAATTGTCATGTCCATTTAATTTTTTTGTGTTCATTTTATAATGCATAGATGTTCATTTACATTATATAACCACAAAAAATAAAAAAACTCATCACAAAACGTTAAAAGATTATCATAATATGTTATGTATGTGTCAAAGTTATAGATAAGTAATTGGTGTTCATACTTTTATACGTCATTGTTCATGTTTTTATTCGTCAGTGTTCATACTTTTTATATCATTGTTCCTGTGAATATTATAAACTATTTTTCTATAAGGCATTTTACCGAACAGTTTACGTACACACTAAAAGGAGCATATAGATTATTCAATTGGAGCTATTAGACCAACTCAACATATGTATATACATGTATTTTTTCAATCAAACTTATCAAAGACAAAATGATTCAAACAAATTTGATTTCGAACACAAACATCAATCATAATGAAACCTAAACATTAAGAATGGAAATCTAAACAGTGAGAGTAGAAATTCGAAGAAACAAAACCTGAATCGTCTTGTATTCTCTTTGATTTCAGAATTTTTTACGTAATCGATCTTTGAATATTATAAACACAATTTTTTTAGAAAAAGTATAATTTTCAAAAAAAATGAATACATACTTGTAAAAAATTGACCATCATATTATATTAACACGATTTGAAAGAATAGTATAATTTTTTTTAAAAATCCAAAAAAAATGTTTTACAAAAATACAAAAATGAACAATTAATGTTAAAAAACGAATAGTTAGTGTTAGGAAAAAATGAACATTTATTGATAAAAATATGAACAATGACTCTTTTAAAAATGAACACATACTCATAAAAATATGAACACCAATTTTTATTTACAAAAAGAAAAGCTGAAAAAAAAAAAGGTGACGTGGCATGCCACATATCACCACCCCGGCTCTCCTCATTCCTATCTGTAAGGGTCCTCCTCACCGGAACTGGACCCTATATATATATATATATATATATATATATATATATATATATATATATATATATATATATATATATATATATATATATATATATATATATATATATATATATATATATATATATATATATATATATATGGGGACTAAATTCAACCATACAGGCCTTCAAACTTATTCAAACTAAGTTAGAAATTTAAAGACATTTGTCTAAGGGTTGGCTTCTGAATACGACATACAAAAATCAAGAACTAAATAAAGGAATTTGTGACATATTATTGATAGAATATGTAAATATATGTAAATATAGGGTTGCCTTTTGTAATTATGTAAACTCTGTTTATTATTTATACAAGCCGTCTGATGACGGAAACCCTAAGGGGAATTTATTCAATCTCTCTAATTCTCACATGGTATCAGAGGGTTCAGATCCATAAATCTCTCTTCACCTTTTTTTCACGTTTCCGCCGTCTTTCACTATCCAATGTCGACCGACAAGAAACAAACGTTTCATTCCGCACTTGGAATCTCCAATATCAAGAACAACATCGCTCTTGTTCTTGATCATGATACACCATATGCATCATGGGTCACTCTCTTTCGCGTCACCGCCAAGGCACATAATGTCTTGGATCATATTGACGCCAAAGTTCCTCGCCCAGCCGACATTGATGATGCTCTTTGGATGCAAGTTGATGCCACCGTTCTGCAATGGATTTACAGTACGGTCTCCAAAGATATTCTTCTTCAAATTCTTGATCCTGAAGACACCGCCCTTAAAGCTTGGGGTCGCATTCAGGATATTTTTCAGGATAATAAGCACACCCGCGCCGTCTATTTGGAACATGAATTTTCCAATTGCAAATTGGCGTCTTTTGCTTTAGTATCCGCCTACTGTCAACACATGAAAGCCTTGTCTGATCAACTCAAGGGTGTTGACTCCCCAATCTCCGACAACCGGTTAGTTCTTCAATTACTGTCCGGTTTACCTACAGAGTATAACGCCACTGCTAGTTACATTCAACAGTCAGATCCGTTGCCGTCTTTTCACAAAGCCCGCTCGCAACTCATACTTGAAGAAACTCGAATGGCAAAACAGCAAGTCCATGACAAAGACTCTACGGCTCTCACCGCGGCTGCTGGAAGTTCGAACAAACCCGCATCCACCGGCAACCGTGGCGCCACCACCACCGGCCAGCAAGACACCGGCTCCCGGAGTCGAGGCAAGGGCCGGAAAGGGCGCAACAGAACCAACGGCGGCGGTAATCCACAAGGGCAAATGCGCTTTGTGTTTCGCCCTGGGTTCGGGTGGATGCCTGTGCAGACCGGCCCAAATAACCCGCCAGCCCAGTGGAGTTCAGCCCAGTGGCCCAGCTTCCATTCGGCCCAGCTGCAGCCCCCTCCAGCGCCTTATCCGACCCAGCAGGGAGTTTTGGGCCCAGCTCCTATGCAAACCAACAGCCAGCAGGCCCACATTGCATATCCAACTAATTTCCTGCAGCCCACTACGGTCGATCAAGCATTTGCATCGATGACTTTGAATCCCGATGACAACCTATGGTACATGGACACCGGTGCTACGTCTCACATGACAAACGATTCAGGTAACCTCTCGTCCATCTCGTATAATGGTTCATTAAATTCGATTATTGTCGGAAATGGCATGCGGATACCATCTACAGGTCTTGGTGACGCTAACATCCCCACACCTACCAAACCTCTCCATCTATCCCAAGTCCTTATTGCACCGAAATTAGTCAAAAATCTTGTATCTGTTCGTCGATTTACAACCGATAACCAAGCCAACATTGAATTTGACCCGTTTGGATTTTCTGTGAAGGATTTACACACAGGGATAACCCGTCTGAGATGCAATAGCTCTGGGGATCTTTATCCAGTTACCAAAGGTTCTGCGTCTGCTCAGGCTTTTTCTGCTCAATCATCGAGTCTCTGGCATGCTCGACTAGGTCATCCCGGCATTCCAGTTCTAGATGTTCTTAGGAAATTTTCTTTTCTTGATTTTAATAAGGAGCGCGACTCCTCTTTATGTCATGCTTGTCAACTTGGGAAACACCATAGGCTCCCGTTTGAACGTTCTTTCAATAAAACTTTTGCGCCCTTTGACATAATTCACAGTGATCTTTGGACCTCTCCGGTTCCTAGTCGGGAAGGTTTTAAATATTACTTGTTATTTCTTGATGATTTTTCACATTTTCTTTGGGTCTATCCAATTAAATACAAATCTCAAGTCTTCGATCTGTTTGTGAAATTTCATAAACTTATTCAAACACAATTCAATATGCCTATTAAAAATTTCCAATGTGACATGGATAGCGAGTTTAATAATCATCAATTTCACTCGTTCTTTTCCCTCCATGGCATTAATTTTCGGTTTTCATGTCCTCATACCTCCCTACAAAATGGTAAAGCTGAACGTGTCATCCGAACCATCAACAACATGATGAGATCCCTTCTCTTTCATGCTTCCTTACCCATCATTTTTTGGTCTCATGCTCTTGACATGTCATGCTTTCTTCTAAACATTCTCCCATCCACCACAATCCAAAATAGACCCCCCACCCAAGTGTTGTACTTCTCAACACCGTCTTTTCAACATCTTCGCGTTTTTGGGTGCCTTTGTTATCCAAATCAAAGCGCAACTATCCCCCACAAATTAACTCCTCGAACAACTCCTTGTGTTTTTTTAGGATATCCTAATCACCACCGCGGTTTTAAATGTTTGGATTTAAAATCAAATAAGATTATTATTTCCCGACATGTAACGTTCGACGAGTTCACTTTTCCGTTCTCCAAGCCTGAGCTGTTTCGTCATAATCCTACGGAACTAGATATTGAACCTAGATGCTCCAGTTATCATCAGGCCCAACAATCCTCCCCAGCTCAGCCCACTGTCGCACCTCATGCTGCAGCCCCTTTAACCCAGGCCCAGCCCACTGTTGCACATGACAACCCCCCCACATCCTGTGCGCCTCCCATTTCCCGGCCCAGCCCCTCCTTCGGCCCAGCCCCTCCTTCGGCCCAGCCCCTCCTCCGGCCCAGCCTCTCCTCCTCCATCCACGCTGGCCCAATGTTATCTCCTGCTGAGACTTCACCTCCTCCGGCCCAGCTCCCTCCCACATCAGAAAACACAACCCACTTGCCCCAACCTTCACCTCATATTAATGCCCCTCACCGACATAATACTCGCTCTTCAAGCGGTATTTTCAAACCTCGTCAAATTTTTGACCTCCACACATCCACCACATCCGACTTATCTCCCATACCCACATCCCACAAATTAGCTCTCCAGGATCCAAAATGGTCCGCTGCTATGCTCGACGAATATCGAGCCCTTATACGGAATGGTACTTGGGTTCTTGTTCCTCGTCCTGAGCAGACTAATATTGTGCGTTGTATGTGGCTATTTCGTCATAAGTTCAGATCTGATGGTACCCTGGAGAGGTACAAGGCACGCCTAGTAGCTAACGGATGTTCCCAGCAAATAGGCATAGATTGCGATGAGACCTTCAGCCCTGTGGTCAAGCCAGCTACCATAAGAACAGTTCTGAGTCTTGTTGTCTCTCGCTCGTGGCCTATTCACCAACTTGACGTCAAGAATGCCTTTCTTCATGGTCATCTCAACGAAACTGTCTACATGTTTCAACCTCCTGGTTTTGCTGACTCCTCACGTCCGTCTCACGTATGCTTATTAAAGAAATCTTTATATGGGCTAAAACAGGCACCTAGGGCTTGGTATCAACGCTTTGTAGGCTATTTGCTCAACATTGGCTTCATAGGCAGTAAGAGCGATTCTTCTCTATTTATCTATAGGCATGGGAATCAACTTGCGTATCTATTATTATATGTTGATGATATTATTCTCAATGCGTCATCTGATGCCCTCCGCACAACTCTCACTACCTCACTCAGTAAGGAGTTTGCTATGTCAGACCTTGGCCCTCTTTCCTATTTTTTGGGCATCTCTGTTCAACGATCTTCTTCAGGTCTATTTTTGTCCCAAGACAAATATGTTAGGGAAATTGTTGCACGGGCTAAAATGACAGCGTGTAAATCTGCAGTCACACCAGCTGAAACCTCAGTTAAGCTCAGTGCTTCTTCTGGACCACCTGTCAGTGATCCAACATTATATCGGAGCTTAGCAGGTGCCCTCCAGTATCTTACTTTCACCAGACCTGATATCAGTT
The DNA here is from genome assembly GCA_033239125.1 of Fagopyrum homotropicum. Classification (NCBI taxonomy): domain Eukaryota; kingdom Viridiplantae; phylum Streptophyta; class Magnoliopsida; order Caryophyllales; family Polygonaceae; genus Fagopyrum; species Fagopyrum homotropicum. The sequence continues at coordinate 49,279,764 of BSWB01000007.1, read as the reverse complement.
TTGCGGTTCAGCAAATTTGCCTATTCATGCATGATCCGCGTGAAGCACACTTCGCTGCCCTCAAGCGCATCATCAGATACATCTCGGGCACATCGTCATTAGGTATCACCATTTCACCTTCACCAAAATCGGATCTTATTGCCTATACAGATGCTGATTGGGCTGGATGTCCGGATACCCGACTCTCAACATCAGGTTACTGTGTTTTCTTCAATGACACTCTGATCTCTTGGTCTGCCAAAAGGCAATCCGTTGTTTCCAGGTCAAGTGCAGAAGCGGAATATAGGGGAGTTGCCAACGTTGTCTCTGAATGTTCTTGGCTACGCAATCTATTGCTCGAACTTCACTGCCCGCTTACCAAGACATCCATTGTCTACACGGATAATATCTCTGCAACTTACCTTGCCAGCAACCCAGTTCAACATCAGCGGACGAAACACATTGAGATTGACATACATTTCGTCCGAGACAAGGTTGCTCGAGGACACGTCAAAGTTCTTCATGTGCCTTCAACTTTTCAATACGCAGATATCTTTACAAAAGGCCTTCCACGACAACTGTTTCTAGATTTTAGATCCAGTCTCACTGTTATTCCTCCTCCCGTTTCGACTGCGGGGGTGTGATAGAATATGTAAATATATGTAAATATAGGGTTGCCTTTTGTAATTATGTAAACTCTGTTTATTATTTATACAAGCCGTCTGATGACGGAAACCCTAAGGGGAATTTATTCAATCTCTCTAATTCTCACAATTATAAGGTGTCATTAAAGTAGATATTGTTTTATACACGTGAGCTTGTTGAAATCCCGTATTAGTATCACGTGTTTGAAAAACCCTCCATAAATTCTTATTTGTGAACATCATACCCTTGACTCAACCTAAATCCATCTTTTTCCTCATAACCAAAGATTATTGAAAGCCTTGTACCTCAGTCAAAATCTTCGATTGAACTTGATATTCCCCAAATCTAACTCAAAATTACATTGACAGAAGCCTAAGATACTCTTCCCCAAATATATACCATAACGACAAATCATCCTAGATTTGAAAACATTTAAACAACATTTAGCCTAAGGAGTAGAAGAAGGACAAAAAGAAAAAAAAAAAGATTGAGTTACTTAAATTGTGAGTTGAAGTTGGTGGTCAATCGAGATAGTGTGTGAGTCATAGGGCGGTAAGTATAGAAAATGTTGTTTTTTTGTGTAAAACTGCGTGTGGGCGGATGTGTACGCACCGTAAATTGTTGCTTTGTAAGTTTGTTGACATGGTTTGGTAATGTTGTTCAATAAACAAGTCGACTTTATTTATTTATTTATTTATTTATTTATTTATAATTTCATTATAGTTTTTACTACAAGGTTTTATACGTAAACTTGTTATCAAGCTAACTAATAAAACTTATTGTATGGCCCCTAATTTGATAACGTCATGAGTTATGAAAAACGTGGTCATGACAATATCTATCTAGTATCTATCAATCAAGTTCTTTATCACTAGATTAAAATCTATCTTTAGGCTGCCATATTGTCCATGAAAGAGTCCAACGTAAAGCTTTGGAAGTTGCCTTATTTCATCAAGGGACCAGTTGGCAAACTTCCTTACAAAATCAACGTCTACTTACCGCTTCCCTCTTCTAAGAACCAATTATGCCTCACCACACAAGGATAAATCACAAGGAAGTGGGGCATCACCTATCATCACATGAAAGCTCACCCAATTCTATAAGAATTTGTAAGGATATCTAATATCTTATCACTTGCCTATAATTTCTCTTGTGTGTACATGTCACGGGCTCTTAGATATATTGTCGTCCCTGACAAGCTAAGATAAACCTTACTCGTTGACGCTCCTTAACTATAAACGCTTCGTCTAGATGGCTAGCAAACTTGGAGACTTGTCAGCAAACCTTGCCTTTATATTACTCAAGAGAGCTTTACAATGAGAGCTTTAGAAGAGAGCTTCTGGAGTGGATTGTGGGATGATGAAAATGAGGGGTGACCTCCACTATTTATATCCTTAACCACCTCCTCCGAAGGAAGAATTTGAAACTTAATTCTCCTAGGTCATTCCGGATCCTTCCTACCTTGACCTTATCCTAACGACTCTAAAACTTTCTCTAAGAGTCTAGCTAAATCTTCAAGGTTCCTTCGAGTTCTAGAAGTCTCTTTCGCCTTCCGGGGAGATCCGCTTCCATCCGGATCGTCCCGCCAACTTCTACACAAGTCTAGAAACTTCCGCCGGTTTCTAGACTTGTCTTGATTCTTCCGGTGCCTTTCAGGTCTCTTCTCGATCCTTCCGGAGCCTCCGTATGATTCTGCCATCTTCTAGATTCCTCTTGAGTATTCCAGATCCTCCTTGACCGTCTTGGATCTTTCCGGAATGCTCTTTGTCTTTCCGGTGTGCCATCTTGGTAAGGTCTTTGTCTAACCTACCGCATGGCCTTCTTCCCATGCCATTGCCTCTTGATCTTTTCAAATGGTGTCCTTATGGCGTCTTTTGGCAAGTTGTCTTTTCTTGCCGGACTTGGCATTGTCATGGAAAAGCGATCCGTTACATACTCCCCCACTTGTTTTCATAACGTCTTCGTTGCGAGTCCGTTCCGAAGGTCTTCCTAGACCTTGTCAACCTCTTTCCCGGTAATAGGTACTTTTAGTGATTCTAGGGTGAAAAGAGACTTGGTTGTGGCATGGATGATGATTGATTAACTTGCATGTTGGATTTGATTGATAGAATTATGAAGAAACTTGTGTTGATTGAGCTGAATCTAGGCTAGACTTTATCTAGACTAGCAAACCAAGTTAAAATTGAGACTTACCCGGAAATATTCTTCCTAGGATTTTTTTTTTGAAAGGTTAATTGTATTATGAATGGGGTAAGATTATAAGAGGGTTACAAAGAAGGTTAAAGGAGAGTACAAGATCAGGTGGTAATCAAGCAGCAATCAACAAACGAGTTCAGGGAAGAGGGATGTTCAGATGAAAAGCCATATCGCGGGAAGGGGGTGATCTGTCTTTCCAGTTAAGCGCAAAGTGTGACTTCACACTGCTGATGATCATCCTCGCACAATCAAATGGAGTGGTGGTGAAGTTATTGTAGAGTACCGTGTTCCTAGTAGTCCAAATATAGTAGAGATATGTGACTATCACAGCAATGCGGATGCAATCCAGAGGGAGGGGCTTCTTACTAGACCAGGAGGCCAGCCAGGGCCAAATACAACCAAGGTAGGGCGCCGGGGAGGGGGTGATAGACCAGCGAGACACAATATCCAAAACAGTCATGCTATAGCCGCAGAGGTTTCATAGGTGATCACCATCTTCAGGGGCAGTGTTGCATAGACTATAGGTATCATTGTTAGTAATGTTCCAGGCCCGTAGCTTGGAAAGGGTAGGAAGGCGGTCAAGAGCGGCGAGCCAAGCAATGAAGGAGGTTTTGGGGTATTTGAGGGGAGCCAGATCGCAACAAAAGGAGATGGATGAAGCGGGGCAAGTGGCGGCCTGAATAAGTCGTAGACGATTCTTCCAGAGAAGGCACCATTAGGGCACGTGATAGCGTCCAGCCTCAATTGGCCAGGGAGAGGGGCAGGAAGGTCATCCCTGATAGAAAGGAGATTCTTCCAGAAAGAAGAGTGGGAGGCCCTAGCATTGCAATTCCAGATGATCGCGCCACGCTTGAGCAGATGTTGATTCACCCACGAGTTTCAGATGCTAGGTCCGCCCTTGTCAATGTCATATAGGATCTTAGCATGGGCGACCTTATTTCTAGTCACGAGATCCGGGAGGCCCAGTCCACCAGCCTCTTTAGGGTTGCAAATAGATTCCCAAGCCACCAGAGACCGACGGCTACTAGCAACCCCAGCCCAAAGATAGGAACGCATCAAGCCAATAATAGTACTAATAACCTTGATAGGGAGTATAAACATTGAACTCCAGTAATGGCATGTCGCAAAGAGAATGGTTTTTATGAGCTGCGTGCGTCCGGCATAGGAGAGGGACTTAGCATTCCAGGAGTGTATACGCCGGGATATCTTATGAATCAAGGGGAGGTAGTCATTCATCCTCAGTCATTTGCAGCCCAGCGGGACACCCATGTACGTGAAAGGGAGGGTTCCAACACACATGCCCGTGATACGAGTTACACTATCGATCTCAGTCTGATTCATGCCACCAGTGAATATATGAGACTTAGCAGGATTAATAGTGAGTCCAGAAAATGTACCAAATTCCACAAGGGCCTCATATAGAATCGTAACGGATCTTGATGATGAGGATGAACACTAGGTAATAGAGGTGAAAAACCCTCTATTGGATGAGTTGTGTTGGTTTACTTCTTGAGCTAGACTATACCCGAGACTTAGCCGGTAAAAGTTGGCTTAATCCTTATGTGGAGAAACCAATCTATGCTAAATTCCATCCATATTAGCTTGAGACTAACCCGGTAATAGGTAGTTTGAATTGGAACTAGAGGACTTTGAGACCTCCCAAGTGATAAATCCCATCGATGAAAGATCTCACCTTTTAGCAATCAAACCAAACCGACTATGAGTTAATTAACTTGAGTCCATTGCCATAGTCAGCGATCTTGTGGGATCACTTTTTCCACATATTGTTATTACCTTGTTTGCTTTGTGTTTTGCTTGATTTACTTGTCTAAGCTTTAAATTGATCCTTGATCAAACAGTCGACCAAAAACCCACTACAAGGGATGTTCTAACCTTTCTTCCTAGTCTCCATTTCTTATTTTAGACCTTTACTATTCCTTGATCAAAGTGCAAAATGAATTCACCATAGTTCGACCTTGGAATACTTACCTAGCTACAAATGATCCATGCATTGTGGCTTCAATAAGTAGTCATTGGTATATTACAAGCATAACAAATTTAAGACTACGTTCTTCAAAACCGAACACCTATGTTTTTAAAAATTTACTATTTTAATTACATTCCCTACATCCTTATAAAAGAGAGATTTGAATGAGAGACTACGGTTTGAGGTAGGAATCGAAATATATATGTGCTGTGAATGGGCTAAGGTAGTCCTAGTTGAGGATAACCACCCTTAGAAATCCGGAAGCTATAAGAACACCAGTGGTCCAATGATATTACGTCCAAGTAACGGTCAAAACTCTCTCATTTAAATTTCTTAATTACGAAGCATGGCGGGCTTCCGATCATAAAAAATTTATTGTTCATAGATTATGGTAGTAAGTACCGCATAAAGTCTATAAATTAAATTAAGTGTGTCAGTTTGGATAAAATTGTGCAATATATAACATTGTGGTTGAAATCTATAATTTGGCTAAAAATAGAGATAAAAAGTAGAAAAAAAACAAATACTATTCATTAATAGTGACTCTTTAAGGGCGCAAATAGTAAAATTCTCCCTTTCACAATTGTTGCCTGAAATGATCTTCTACTCTTCTAATCTTTTTTTTTATAAAAAATATAAACGGTCCAGTCCGATCCGATCCGTGAGTTTACGGTCCTATCCGGACCTATTTCACACAAATCATATCATAGCTGCAAAACAAATACGTACTATTCATTAATGTGAACATTGGGACGTACTAAATTTATGAAATGTGTTTTGAAGGTCTTGCTTGGTTTAACTTTGTGTTGGTTTGAACAATTTGATAATTACCATCTAAATCTAGAGAACATAGCTTTTTGTGAAGCAATTTTGAAAGTTGATACATATCTGGTTAGTAGGAATGATCTTTCCAATGAGATTGGATCATATGAACCTCAAGTCCAGAATCAAATTATTGCACTACACTTGATTTCTGAAAGTTTGGATGAAGGCATCAAAATCCATGGTAACAAATGAAACCTCTTGTAAACTGAGTTTGAAGAACAGGAACCAGAAACACCAATTACATATGAACAACAAGGATACGCATCTCACCTTCTTTTCTGTACACACCTCTCCTCCTAGTCCATAGACAAAACGAAGGAAACGTTGTCACGTTGACCAGGACACAAACTCCGTTTAGTTGGATGTGTGGCCTCTCAGAGCGCCGAGGTATGCTCTGAAGATCACTACGAACTTCTCCCTTTGAGGCAAAACCTCCTTAACGGCGTCAAACCCTTCAAACTCATTTCGCCATCTACAAATCGACGGAAAATCTTCTTCTGTCACTACAACACTGCCACTTGCCTCTTCAACGGCTTGTATCCAGTATCCTAAGAAGTTAGCCACAATATCAACGAAGCTCAAACTCTCCCCGCCCAAAAACCTCTTCCCCTCCATCTCCTTCTCCACTAATTTCAAGTTCTCCAACACTTCCTCCATTGCCGCATCTTCCCCTCCCACAAATACTCTCACAATCGACTGGAACAGCTGGACGTACAATACAAGGCACGTTATAGATAAAATTAGGGTTTATGCTGTATAAGATTTAATGATGAAATGATGTGTGACCTTATCATCGATGAATCTTCCCCAGAAGCGAGCCGAGGCGCGCTCATATGGGTCTTGGGGCATGATCTTGGCCCCAGAGTTCCAGGTCTCGTCGATGTACTCGAGGATCACCTGCGACTCGACTATGACCTTGTTACCGTGGACCAGCACTGGGATCTTCTTATGAACCGGGTTGTACTTGAGGAGATCGGCGCTCTTGTTCTGAAGATCTTCTTCGATGTGCTCATACTCGACTCCTTTCAGTTTCAGGGCAATCTCTACCCTATTGCTGAAAGGACTCCCTCTGAATCCATGCAACCTCACCTCCGCCATTAGTGATCTACTTATTTTATATGCTTTTGGTGTGTTGAATTTATCTTGCAGAGATGTTTACTATATATAATGAAATTAGCCTTTGATCTTTCATATACTATTTGATTTTATAAATTTTGGCATGACGTTTTCACTTATCGAAGCATGAATATGATCGATTTGTTTATATATTTTTCAGCTCTTTTTTTCCTTGTAGTTGCTATTAGTATATATAATTAAGTTGATTGAGGAAGGTTATCCAAAACTTTGGAGAAAGTTTGAAATTTATTTTATCTATATAATGAGACCCACTTTACATATGTTTTGATAAAAAAACTTTTTAATTTCTTATAAGGTATATAAGGTTTTACGTAGTAAATATTTTAAATTTTAAATTTATTTTTTACATAAGAATTTAAGTATATCAATCTAATTTGATATTTATTTTGATATGTTATTGAATATTTTTTTATAAGAAAAACCCAATTTAAAAATAAATCATAGACATAAAATGAGACATTAATTTACAAATGAAAATCCATTTTATTAAAAAAAAAGTAACTTCGAGTGACATTAACTTCAATATACAGATAACTTATACAATAAGATTAAAATAAAACACAAACGATAAACCTAAGCATACAATACCAACCTTAAATGGACCTTAAACATAAGCATAAACTCAAATACTAATTTCCTTGAGCAACTGATCCATCAAGTTCTCTTGGTCGGGAGTCAAGAAACCTACCCTCTCCATCAAACTAATATGAATGGCTAACTTCCTTTTGTTCTTCGTCTCTTTGATATTCCTCTTCTGAATTTCCACTACTTTGTACTTCCTAGCTTCGGAAATGACATGTAACCTGAAGGTTTCTTTCTTTACTTCATGATGGATTGCAAGCGCCTCCTCTCAATTACTATAGTATTAATTATCGTCCACTCGCGGTTTACTTGTATGGTCCATTGGCACTGGTAGTGATGTGGGGTTAAGCCTCAGTTCCCGATCTAAATTGACAGTCCATGACAGAAGCAAAATCTCGGTCTGTTCTATAAAATCTCGGGCGAGATTTAGGGAAGAACAAGTCGAGATTTCTAGAAACTCAAAAAACGGATTAGTGGATGATATGGAAAGATAAGAAGATGAATATGGAATGATAAATGATAAGTATAGGAAGATATGAACCAAGATATTCCCGCAAAGAACCTTAACCAATGATGTGTCAAAATCCCTTAACAAAGAGTTTACCTTAACCATTACTTTTTTAACCTTACACAAGTCTTCTAAGTAAGACAATCACAAGGAGGGACTAGTATTGATCAGGAGCACAAACTTCCAAAAAGGTTAACACACACGAGCACAATCTAGCAAGGACTTCACAACGATTCAATCAAAGACTCTCTTTTTTATTGAATAGGAATGAATAAAATACAAACTTCATAAGCAAAGCTGCAAGTTCACACAATCTGTGAAATAATATCAAATCTAATCTATCTAACAATCTTCCACACTAAGACTATTTATAAAGGAGATCAACTATGAAAACTAGGAAATATATCTTCTTAATGATAATCTTGGAAAGATATCTTTAAAAGATATAAAATTAATAATCCCAAAAATAGGATCAAAACTAACAATTCCTTAAGATAGGCTGAGAGCTTTAAGGAAACGAAATATATAAGATACAGTTGTCAAAGATAGAAGATCATGGCTAAATCTTCAAGTGCGTGTCAAAACAGAAACTACGTTGAAATTTCGGTAAATTTTCCTGGATGAAAATCTTGGCAGATTTTCCTAGGGGTAGACCGATATTTCTTCTTTGAGACTATTCATTTGCTCTAGCCTTCTTCTATACTTGATGGATCTTCTTTATCGTGGCTTGGCTCTTCCATAACATTTAGTAATGTCACTAAAGAACTCTTGAGAGTGAGTAAAGTTTCCTTGAGTGTACATGTCGTAAGTATGATAGTAACTTCATTTTGAATAGCATTTGCTCTTGACCTTGAAATAGCTCGTTCATGATAGAATCCGAAGAAGGTGTAGTTGTCTTGTCCTTCAATGCTTTAGTCTTTGATCTAGTAACTGGTCCTTGATGTCGTGTTGGAAATGGTCCCACATCAGGTAGCTTAAGTCCTTCCATTAGTGAGAGTCCACTTCCACTCACCTTTCCTTCTTGTTGGTGTTTTCTAGACATGTCGCCTTTATAGAAATCCGTTGAGCCCGTTAAGGGACTCCACCATTTTGGATACTTGTATCGTGGTTCTTTTCGTAAATCTCGTATCCTTGAAGAAGTCAATTTGCTTCCACGTTTATGGAATCAAGAATTCACCATCTGGCCTATCAGTGAGCTTCAACTCCGTGTCTCTCAATTCTTCATGTTTGGATCAACACCATATCTCATCTTATTGTGATGATTTTGTCGTAAAATTATCTCTTAAAAATGGTCTCGGGGAACTTCCACCTTGATTGTAACATCACCTGACCATCCCATGTGTGCTTACACTTCCACTCCGCTTCGTTAGTACTCTCCAGCTTGATAGTGTAGTTCTCGATAGGTTCTGGAATTAATATTCTAATTTTCGTATAATTGTAGGACATTCAAAGTTTCTCTGAATCCACTCATATGTCCTCATACTGTGAGGTTTCTTGTGGTGTCCGTAACTAAATTTGAATTCAGATGACTTGGGATTTATTTCCATCTAGTTCTTATTCCTATCGCCATTAATATTATCTTGTGGCTTTTCCGGCCTAGACATTACTCGGTAAATATGTATGAGTTAAAAGTGCCAACTCACCGGGGCATGATACCAAATCCAACTTAATCTGACATACTGTCCTTGTAATGATACACCTAGAAGCCTACTTAGGTGCTACTAAAAGGGCGATGAACGTATCATGCTATCTTAACTAATGGATACAACATAATTGTCTAGTTCTAACTATTTAGTGTAATCGAAAGAACAACATACTACTATAGTAATTACGTACTACATATATATAACTATGTAGTATATCCTAATAAATAGTAAAGTATATCTCATCTATAATATTAAGTTGTAGAGATCCATGAAGAGCGATGGTGGTCCGACATACTACTAACCCAATATCCCGACTATGCACGCGATTTTAAAATAAAAATTTATTTTGAAATCTTCATACCCCTTTGGGGTTCTATTTATTCTCTACATTCGGTCTATCTGTTAGATTGCAAGTGTCATTGTTGTCAACCTAGCGCTCTGATAACATGTTGCAACACCCCAAATTTTTGGAACTCGGGGCGCTACAGGTTATGACCTCACAATGGGTCCCAACCCTAGCGTAACAACAATTCGCTAGATCTTACAACAAGACACAAATGTAAATAAAACGAATAGAAAACTAATAAAATATAATGACATGAATGCATTGAATGTAACAGCCTTAGAACACGTAACAACTAACATCTTAAAAGTATTAGTCTCTTTATATGCATACAAATATTTGAAGGACAACCCAATTCTCAATCTATATGAGTACGTGGACCCGACTGACCATCCGCTCCGAACCACTCTGCAACTTCCTTAACATACAAGAAATCTAACAACATAACAGTAACACCGTTAGCTAACAATCTAAGATATCAGAAGGCACTAAAATAGCACAAACACATATCAATACGAAAAGTAAAAACACAACATGCTTGCACATAATCCAGTTATTATCTTTTATTAAGTGGTTCACTTCTAAGTTCCACTTATGCTTGTGGCACAAGGATCCCCTTGACCCTCGCCTTGGTCCCCGTATATCAACAGAATTGGTTTGATGCATCTGACCGGATACCATGTCTGGGCTAGACGTGGAGAACCTCACAGTCTCATGTCAAAGCTAGGCAGTGATGTCACGTCTCGTTATACATACACTTGGATCTAAAAATTGAAAGTGATGTCATCTTATTCAAGTTATAATTAGGGAACACATAATTCACACACCACTATAATAAATACAAAGAAAGTCAGCTAAGTAAGCCCAAGAGACTTGCTTGCACCTAGTCAAAGCTCAATTAACGATAATACTCAATCCAAGACGTGTATGATCTCAACTTCCTGATCAAAAGGGAAACTAGTATCAATATCATATGTATACGCTTTAGAAGATTCTAAATGTTCTAGGTTAGCGGAGATAGCTTAGAAATATATCCGAGATTAGTCCGTTTTAAAAAAAAAGACGATTTTACCCCTGGTTGTCCAGAAAACTCCAACGGATCTAGGAATGTTCCAAAACCTCTACATAACATCCAAAGGACATGTTAACCAAACTCTAAACATTTTCTAACGAGTTTGAAAGCTTTTCCGAACATTCCAACTCACTAAGGAATCCACAACTTACTACCAAATCTAGCTAAGCCCTACTTTGGTCTACGATTACAACCTATAAACAACTTCTAAAAATTCTTAGAAAAGATCTAACAAAACTATGTCATATCTACTCTCATATAGGAGCCACAAAACTCCAAAAATCCTATCCACCAATTCTATGTAAAATCTCAAAGTTACCTCCACAAGAGCATTCCAACACTTAGAAAATTTATGGAAAACTATTACTCAACTTAGTTTTAGTCAAATTTCACACAATCACATCTCATGATCTAACTATTGGATCTCTCTCAAATTCAAACATGGTGAACTAAAGTATGTAGACTACAACCTATTAAATTTTCAATTCCATCAGCATAGTCTAACCCAATCATATTTGGATTGAAAGAATGCATCAACAAATAGTTTTTCTATACTTCGAAAATTTTTTGCATTTTCCAGAAAACAGTTTTAGGTCCCAACTTTGCAAACTCATAACTTCTAAACTACTCATTGGATATTTCTCAAATTTTGATATGTTTACTATACTATCCGAACTACGACATATCAAAATTCAGCCAAAAAGGAGGAGGCGTTCATACCCAGATCTGGCTCTAAAGTTAGATCTTACTCGACCACCACACGACTATAATGCTCGATGGCCACTTGTGAATCCAAGAAGGAAAGACCAAAGGTTGCTCTTCCGACCGTGTAATCGAATATGAGTAAGTAATGAAAGGAAGGATGACCTACTGTATACGTGAGAGATGATAAGGGTAACGATACATGTGGTTTGTTGTCACAGTTTGCACGAAGAATGAAGAAGAATGGGACAAGGTTACTGTGTGCATGATAAAGAAAGGGAAGACGGCTCTAGTGGTGTTGTTGCAGCGTGCGAGGAGGAGGTGTGAGGACCTTTGGTTCTTGCTGCTAGTATACGTGAAAGTGAGGCCCAAGTATGTACGCATAAAGATGAAGAGCTACTCGTGTGCAAGACCAAGGAGGTGTGATCTGCTTCCTGTTTTTGTGAGTCAGAAATGAAGGAAGGGAAGACAACTCAGACGGTGGTGTAGAGGAGAGAAACTGCTTGATTGTTTAACGTGGGAAAGGGAGGAGAAGTCATCCGATACAAGTGCAAGTCAAGGGTTGTAACAATGGGTAATATTGGCAATGAATGCTTTCATAAAGAAGAAGATATGGTTGTTTATGTTTGAAAGAATCGAAGCTATTAATGGAATCTGTATGAAATGAAGACTATAAGAAAAATAGGGAGAGATATGGTTCATTTGCACGTATAGGTGGTGAAGGAACCCATAACTCTTAATTTACTTTGTCTTCATGCACATAATGGTATAAGTGAGAAGGTGTGAAGTATGTCTAGTTATATTGGGTAAGACATTTGTAGGTTATTTGTGAAGAAATACCTACGTAAAATGATAGGTATAATTTGGCTCATGATATGAAGTGTAACATAAAATGATGAGGAGGATTAAGTATATATAAGGTTGGTCATGAACCACAACTATAGCTTCGACATATTGTGAAATGAGTCCAAACTGGTCTATGCCCAGTTTGATTTGGAGTTTATCGGAAAATTTTCGTTTATTACAATCATGCAACATCTTGTAGGTAATTATATTTGCAAAAGTTTAGTAGAGCACTTAATATTAACAATCATATAAAGTGACTCCAATTCATTGATCAATCAACTCCAACCATATAAATGAGGGCATTTTAAAATCCAAAAAAGCAGAAATTTTGTTTGATGCGTTTAATCAAATACCTAGAATGCATAACTATAAATCAGTAGTGATCAAACTTCTAGATTCGGGAAGCTACAATTATCTAATAAGAAAGACCAAATGTTGATGCCTTAAACAAGAATCCTGAACGCAGCAACATGTCCTAACTAATTTAGCAATGCATAATGGACATTATATGTGTAAGTATAATTAACATGATTGGTAACCGAATCAAAGACCTACATTGAAGTGTTTTCACCGATAAGAAACTTGACGAGATTTCAAAACTTGTGGTGGTGGTGGTGATGAAGCGAAAAATTCCCCGATGATCTTCCAAATTAAAGAGTTTAAACGAGCTTCTTCAAATCATTTTGGTGACCCCGGTAATCTTGTTTGTTGGCATTCGTAGCCAAGGGAAGGTTAGAGCGTTGATGTAGATGCTATCCAAAGACTGAAAGAGGAATAGATAAAATATTAGATGAAGAATTAACGTGCTAGGTTAAAGTTGAAGGCGGCAGGCTTCATCCGGCGGGGGCGGCTTCGTCCGGGGAGGGCGGCACTGGTTACTCCGGATCTAGGCCGGGTTCGGATATTAAACAACAAGATCCAATAAGGATAAAGTGTTTCAAACCATAACATTTAGATTCTATCCGGATATCATTGCACTCTATATGATCTAACTTCACAAAATACCCAATAAGGATGTGTAAACCTGCGCCACCGCCTCCCTCACCAGCATTGAAGGCTCATTCATCATCCGCCGACTAGCCCAACCGTTACTCGCTCGCATGAGAAACATCATCGCCCGATGCAACCCTTGATTTTGCACCGACTGAATATGACCGGAACTAACAGCGCTTCTAGATGCCAAAGCCGGCAACTGAGCGAGGCTTCGTCCGTACAGATAATTGCAAAGAATGGTTTGTATCGATGGTTGCTTCCGGAAGTAGGTTACAAAAAAAAATAAACATAATCTTAATACGATATGAATCCAAAATTCATGTGAATCCGAATCTTACATAAAGAAAGTGTATTGACGTTTACCGAGAATGCAAATTGTTTTCTTGATTTATTATGAAGATAATGACAACATGATATATATCAGTACAATGGTGAAGTATCTATGGAAAGAGATAATGTTGAATATTATCTAATCCCGTTTTGTAATATACAAGAGATAAAATCAAGATATATATGTAAATAAGATATACCAAGGGATCAAAAGACGTTGGAGAGCAGGGCTGAAATCATGGAGAGTTGAGTCATCATAGTTCATTACTCCCCCTCAAGTTGGCATGGATGTTATGGACACCCAACTTGTAAAGAAGATGATGAAATTGCTTTGGTTGTAATGGCTTGGTGAACATATCGGCTTATTGATCATGAGTCGAGATGTGATTGGTTTTGATGGTACCTAGTTGAACTTTTTTCCGGATAACATGACAATCAATTTTGATGTGCTTTGTCCGTTCATGAAACCGGGTTGGAGGCTATGTGGAGAGCGGCTTTGTTGTCACAATGGAGGATGGTAGGTTGTGTATGTCAGACATTAAGATCCTTTAGTAGAGCTTGCAACCATGTGATTTCGTAATAAGTAGTGGCCATTAATCTATACTCCGCTTCAGCACTAGATCGGGACACCGTGCCCTGTTTCTTGGTTTTCCATGAGATGGGTGAGTTACCGAGAAAGATGCAAAACCCGGTAGTAGATCAACATGTATCCCAACATCGAGCCCAATCTATATCACAATAAGCTGTGAGTTGGAGAGGACTGTTGGCTAGAAGGAAGACCCCTTGACCAGGTGTCCCTTTGATGTAGCGAAGAAGGTGGTGCGCCGCGTCCAAATGAGGTTGGCATGGTGCTCCCATGAAATGAATAAGTATATGGACACCATAGACGAGATCAGGCCTAGTGATTGTGAGGTAGATTAACCGACCAACTTAACTGCGATATTGAACGGGGTCTTGGAGCGGCTCGTCTTCCCCTTGAGTGAGAGAGAGATTCGGATCAACAGGAACAGTAGCGGGTTTTGCGCCCAAGAATTCAGTGTCTTCAAGAAGCTCGAGGGCGTATTTCCGTTGACAAAGAGATATGCCGTTCTTGGAACGTGCAACTTCAATGCCTAAGAAGAATCATAATGAGCCTAAGTCCTTGAGTTTGAAGTGACTTGCAAGAAACTCCTTAGCTCTTTCTATTTCGTGTAGATTATTACCTGCAAGAATAACATCGTCAACATAAACTAATAAAACTATAAAGTTACATTTTGATCTTCGGACAAATAAAGAGTAATCGGACAAAGCTTATGTAAGGCCGGCTTGTTTGAGAGCGTTGGAAAGCTTGAGAAACCATTGTCGAGATGCTTGCTTGACCCCATAGAGGGACTTATGAAGTTTGCAGACACGAGTCTCCCCCTTTTGCCCAAAGCCAGGAGGGAGCTTCATGTAAACATCTTCATAAAGATCCCCATTAAGGAAGGCGTTGTTGACATCAAGTTGATGAAGGTGCCAACTATGAGAGGCAACCAAGCTCAATAGGACCCGAACCATGGTAAGTTTTGAGATGGTGCAAACGTTTCCCGATATCGATTCCTTCAATTTGGTTATAGCCCTTGACGACAAGGCGAGCCTTAAAACGTTCAATGGTGCCATCGGGGTTGTGCTTGATTTTGTACACCCATTTACACCCAATGAGTTTCTTGTGAGAAGAAGGTGAACTAGGATCCAAGTGTTGTTGTCTTGGATGGCTTTGATTTCTTGGGCCATAGTGTTCTTCCAACGGGGTTTGCAAATTGCCTGCATAAAGGAGCAAGGCGTTTTCTCAAGACTTATATTAGAAATAAAGTGTCGAAACGAAGGAGATAAATGTGCATGAGATATGAAATATGTAAGAGGATAACGAGTACCCGAGGTAACATTGTTCGAGGTTGATGATGGATCGGGGCGAGAGGGGAGCATTGTCTCCACATAATAGTCATGAAGTATGCTAGGGGTGTGAGTGGCTCGTGTAGAACGACACGGTTGTGGTTGAGGGAGTGAGTTAAGGTTTGTTTGTGAGTGTTTCATAGCCGTTGGGATCGAGTCGTGGGGTGACAAAGGTAAGTCCTCGAGTTGTGGTGATATGGGAGTAGTGAACGAGGCATCTATAATGTGGTGTTGAGGGGTTAGGTCAGCAAAAGGTGTGTTTGGCTCGTCGTAAGTGCATGGGATGTTGGGGAAAATAGGTATGGTGGTTGTATCATTGGGTGAAGCGGATGTTTTGGTGGTAAAAGGGAACACATTTTCATTAAAAACAACGTCACAAAAAATAAGAATAATCTTGTCCCGAAGACTAAAAAGCTTATAGTCTTTTGTTCCATGAGGGTCTCTAATAAAAACACATTCAATGGCCCTTGGGTCAAATTTACTAGGGTGGAGATGATGAGTTGATGCAAAACATTGACAACAATAAACACGTAGGTGTGAGTAACTTGGTTCTTTGTTAGGAAGCTGTTGGAAGGGAGTTTGTCCATTTAAATTAGGTGTTGGCATGCGATTAATTAAATACGTAGCAGTAAGTATGGGACCGACCCAAAAAATTTTGGGTAGTCGAGATTGAAAAAGAAGTACTCGAGCTACATTTAAAAGATGACGGTGTTTGCGTTCAGCAACACCATATTGTTGAGGCGTGTTTACGCAACTAGTTTGATGTAAAATGTCTTTGGTAGAATAAAAATCAATACATTTAAATTTAGGGTCATTATCGCTTCGAACAACTTTGACCCGTTTTTCAAATTGATTTTCAATAAGATTAATAAATTGGATAACAAGGGATCTTGTTTCCGACTTTCTTTGCATGAGATAAATCCAAGTATGACGACAATAATCATCAACAATAGTTAAAAAGTAACGAGTCTCGGAAATAGAAGGGACATGATATCCTCCCCAAATGTCCATATGAAGTAAGTCAAAATAAGCGTTACTAGTAGAAATACTTAAAGGAAAAACAAGTCGAGTCTGTTTTGCTAAAGGACATATAGAACAAGTGTTTGTTTCACATGGTTTATTGGTAATAAAAGGGAACGAAGATAGTGCTTTTAGAGAGGGGTGTTCAAGCCATAGGTGCCAAATGTGACTTGTGGGATTACTAGTGACGTGACACACGGTCGGTCTTGGCATATCGAGGCAATATAGTCCCTCTCGCTCACATCCTGTCCCAATCATCTTCCCCGAATGATATCCTAAATGAAGCATAATCTCCTGAGAAAAATAGTTATGTAAAAAGAATCCAAGGCTAGCTTACTAATAGAAATTAAATTGACCGAGAAATGTGGAACACAAAGTGCATTACGTAACATAAAATGTTTGCTAAAAATGACATCTCCTATATGAGTAACATGTATAGAATTCCCATTAGGTAACCGAATGGATTTATTTAGAATAGGCTTAGCATGACTAAGTAAGGAAGTATGAGAAACAATTTGATCACTAGCACCAGTATCCAAGATCCATACGATGTGATCAATAGATTGGGTCGAAATAGATGCGATACCTTGGAGGTCGGAATAATTAGATACATTACCAACCAAGTTTATGTTTGAATTGTTAACCTCCGCAGAAGCACTAGTATTGACGAATTGCTCTTGGATTTTGCCCAACATTTGGAACATCCTTTGACATTCAACTTGTGAGAAAGGAAACCCATCAGTAGGACTTTCTGCATATTTTGCTTATTTGACCTCCTTCTTCTACTTTCTTTTTCTTCCAGAAAAATTCGATCGTGTGACCTTTGTTGTTGCAATAAGAACACTTCATGTGTGACTTGCAATTCTTAGCTTCATGGTTAGTCATTTTGCATATGGTACAAATTTTAGGCTCATTTCGTTGACCGTCGTTGCGATATGCTTTCTTGATAGCGAAAGCCGATGCATCCATGGCTTGGTCTTTCCCATTGCCGTTGTTTGATTGTTGTTCCTGGCGGAGAACGATACTAAACGCCTTGTTTAAATCAGGTAGTAGATTGGTGCTTATGATGTTACCTCGGGTCTGCAAGTAGACATCATTTAGTCCCATAAAAAACTTCATGGCCTTTCGATTTTCCATGAACGTCTTGATCTTACTAGTAGCGGCACAATCACATATGGAAAGAGCGCACAAGGCATCCATATCATCCCACAATCCCTTAAGCCGGGTGAAATAGGTTGTGACCGAATCCGCTCCTTGTTGGCATTCATGGATGGCTGTCTCGATGTTAAATAGGGAAACAGTATTAGTTTGATAATACCGTTCCATTAGTTCAGACCACATACATTTTCCATCCTTGCAATGAATGACACTCTTGGTAATCCCCTTCGAGATCGATCCAAGAAGCCACATTGTGACAAGTGTGTTACAACGGTCCCATTGTAAGGCTTCGATGGGATCTTCTTTGGATCGGGCCGGTAAGTGAGCCATCTACAAAACCGAGTTTGTTTTTGATAGTGAGTACCATCATCATGGATGCCACCCACGTTGTGTAGTTGTCCTCCACCAGTAATTGCGAGACTAAGTTCGCTCCCGGTTGGTCCGAGTGATGTAGATATAGTGGATGTGTAGGCTTCTCCCATGGGTCCGAACTCTTTGAATTGCCATTCTGTGTTTCGTTCGTCATGGAGGCAAGTGTTTGGAGGAATTTGTTATAGGATCAGAAACTACAGCTCTGATACCGTAAAGAAAGTGTATTGACGTTTACAAAGAATGCAAATTGTTTTCTTGATTTATTATGAAGATAATTACAACATGATATATATCAGTACAATGTGAAGTATCTATGGAAAGAGATAATGTTGAATATTATCTAATCCCTGTTTGTAATATACAAGAGATAAAATCAAGATATATATATATGTAAACAAGATATACCAAGGGCTCAAGAGATGTTAGAGAGACGTTGGAGAGCAGGGCTGAAATCATGGAGAGCTGAGTCATAGTTCATTATCTTAATACGATATGAATCCAAAATTCATGTGAAACCGAAGATTACATGAAGAAGGAGATGGATAACTACTATAGAATTAATTGCTAACTAAAATAGAAAAATCAAAGATTAGTACAAACACGGAGATCTACTGTCCTGAGCGCCGCCAATTCCGGCAACTTAAGATCGAAGACTCGTTTGAGAAGAGTATAAAAGGTTGATGTGGGAGAATATATCTAGTAGAGAGAAATCGTGGAGAGGAAGATGCGAAGAGAGAATGTGGGAAGCGGTGAAGGGCAATTCATAGGCAAAACACGTTGGAAGTCATAAGAGAAGACAATACCGGTGGAAGTAGCGAACATAAACACGCCATTTGCTGGTGTACTTGTTTGTCAAATACAGTGTCACGGGTTTAATTCAATTTTAATGACGTGCAGATGAGCCCAAACAACAGCAAGCAGGGACAAAAAAGGAACAATATTCTAAAGTGCAGGGGCAAAATGGGTAGTACCCTATTGCAAGGGGTACTCTACTTTTATCGTAATAAAGATATCTAATTTCTTTTAGTTTTACAAAAAATATAAAACATTATAATGTGGCTTGTGAATAATCACAGTCCTACATATTTTTGATATCTAAAAAGGGAAGAAACTCTGAAAAACTGAATAAAACTGTAAGTAATTAGTCGTACATGAAAAGTTACTTCAATATATTTAAATAATTTTTATTTACTTTCATCCGCAAGTATCCTTTAAAATAAATTATGTCTAAGAAAAGGATTTTACTATTCGCACCCCTTAATAGTCATTATCGATGAATAGTACTAGCTTTTTGATTTTTTTGTCTTTTATCACTACTTTTTGCCAAATTACAGTTTTCAGCCTTAACTTTATATATTGCACACTTTCAACCAAACAAACACACTTGATTAAATTTATGGACTTTACGTGGTACTTGCTACCATAATCTACTAACTATATTATGAATAATAAATTTTCTATAATCACATGCCCACCATGCTCCGTAATTAAGAAATTTATATGAGAGAGTTTTGACCGATACCTAGACGTAGTATCACTAGACCACCGCGTTCTTGTAGCTTCCGGCTTTCTAGGGTTTGCTAATCGTCAACCAAGACTACCTTAGCCAAGTACAACACAGATTTATTTCATTTTCTACCTCAGACCATAGTCTCTAACTCAAGTCTCTCTTTTATGAGGATGAAGGGAATGTAATCAAGAAAATAGATTGTTCAAAAAATAGCTTTCAATTAAGTAGCTTTCCCTTACTTAAAAACAAACTTTTATTGAATTTGAAAGAGGATTACAAGCACTTAAACACACTAAAAAGACTCAACTCACTTAAAATACTCCAAGCTAGAAAGATTCATCGAATTTTTTGATCATAGAGAGAGGAGGATCCACTACTCTGTAAGCTAAAAATCGATTCTCTCTCTTTCTAGTTTTTGGTGTTTCTCACTCTTAGACTCTATGGCTTTCGATGCCTTACAATAACTCACAAGGGGTCTATTTATAGAGATGGAGAGACATTAGATGCCCTTGCTCTATTACCATTTTGTCCCCGACATTATTACTGACTCTGAATCTCTTCACATGGCCAACAGTGCCAACGTTCAATAATTCAAAAGGCAAAAGAAAAAGTTAAAAGAAAGCGACATACTCTGGCACAACACTCGTGAGATTCCTTTAGGCTTGTGATGATGATGTTTCTGACTAATCCATGCAATGATTGATATTGTACATCCCCTCTTCTCCGATGTTATTTTCATAATTTTCATCAACATCCTCATTAAGGGCTTCATAAATATTTTTTGCGTATTCATCATCCCAAATTAAGAGGGTGTCATAGATAGATCTTGCACTTTGAAGGCATGAATTTTCCCAGTTTTAAGTCTCTTATGTAGTCTGAAATTGAATCTGAGAACTCGATAGCTTCTGAGAAGTATGGTTCTAATATTTCAGGGATTACGACCGTAGTAAATCCAACCTTGAAGATAATATTGTTCTTGTCCTTATAATGTTGCTTAATATACTCATAAATGTAGAAAAATTCATTTGCCTTGGCCTAGATATGATTATGGCTGCTAGGTTGATTTATTATAATTGGATCTCTAGAGAATTGATCTGTTATTCTTCTAAATATGATCAAATAATGTGGTGCTCTAGATCTTCCTGCTCCAACCTCCATACTTATTGGGTGAATATAGCACAATAGGTTCCCAGCTCCTTCCCACTTCTTGACTCTGTTGAACACATAGTTTTGAAACTTCGTGAAATGTTGCCTGATTGGACTCCACGGCGTTGGAAAACCTCCAAATAGTCCTTGACACATTCCATAATCCCATGCATATAGAATATCATCTTCTCTTGATGGGTTCGCTGGTAAGCTTGCTGCCTTCATTCCAGATTTGTTGAATCGGTGCACCAAAGGACTTCAATCATGATAGATATCATAATAGGGACATTTTATTCCGCTCATCACATATGAGTACCAATTGGGAACTCTTTGTACTTTCAGTAGCCTTTCATCTTATCTTAGACATAAAAAGGAAGGGAAAACATAAACTGAACTAACTCCAACTCCAGAATTCTTTGAGTCATTCTGTCGCATGATAGAATTAAACCGTTTCTTAATCTTTTTCTAAAAATTTTTGTAAAAGATTAACATAGTAGTAACTAAGAGGTGATGCCCATCTTAGATGATACTTTGTTTTCTCTTTATACTTTTGTTTGACTTCCTCCTCTATCGTTATGTAGAGGGCAAACTGTACCATTTCGTCCATGTCTTCTTTCTCGACTATCGTCAATGGGGAGTGATATAGCTTTCCTATTGCCTTCTTTCTTTTTGGTCTGCTGGAAGATGCCATCGATTTCTTGGGAATTCTCGTACGCAAGCTCTCGAGTTAGGCTATCTGCTAGAGAGTTTATTCATCCCTGCACATGTTCAATATCAAAGGAATATTGATTGAGTGTGAGTTGCCAACGCAGGAGCCTCCCTTGCGCTTTCATGTTACTCAAATTATTTCGAACAAAGCCTAATATTCCTTTGCAATCAGTTCTGATAGTGAAATGTTTTGGAGCAAGAAAAATTATAAATTTATCTATCCCTTTTAGGATAGCAAGTATTTCTTTCTCCATAGTAGTGTAATTGCATTCGGCCTTATTGAAACTTCCACTACTGTACCTGCAAAGCTTATTATCGTTTTTGATTTTTTAAGATAGTTCCCCAATGGTAGTTACTTGCATCAGTTTCAAGTACTAGATCATCATCCACATTCGGTAAAGTTAAGATTGGTAACTTCATGCAACGTTTCTTAAGATCTTGAACTATCTGAGTATCCAGATTGGTCCAAGTCCAAATTTGTTCTTTCTTCAGTTTAACTTGTAAAGGCTTTCTAAGCTTAGCTAAATCCTTAATAAAGTCTTATGCATACGTGAGACATCCTAGAAACCTTTCTAGTTGCTTTCTATCTTCTGTTTTACCAGAAAACTTTTCTATGTTTTCTAAGACATGTTTCTGCAATACTATTTCTCCAACTTTTATTTTTAATCCAAGAAACTCTATTTCTTGTTCAGCATAGATGCACTTCTTTTGTCCTAAGATGATGCCATGTTTTATGCATTCTTATGTTACAGCTTTGAGATCATGCATATGTTGTTCTAGTATTTTTGAAAACATTAAGATATCATCAATGTAAACTAGACAACAATGTTTCAAGTTTTCAAATATCTTCTCCATTCTTCTTTGAAATATCTGAGGTGCATTTTTTAATCCAAATGGCATAACTAACCATTCGTAATGTCCCTGAGGTGCACTAAAAGCTGTTAACGGAATATTATCTTTATCCATCTTAACTTGTCAATATCCACTTTTGCAGTCCATTTTAGAGAACCAAGTGGATCCTTGGATTTTATTGAATAAGACTGTTTTATTAGGGATGTAATAGTCATCAAAGACAGTATTATCGTTTAACTTTTTATAATTAATTACCATTCTAGCTTTACCTCTTTTTTTCTTCAGCATGATTTCTAACCATGAATGCAGGACTAGAATGAGGACTCTTACTTTCTCTAATTAGATTCTTTTTCAATAACTCATCTATCTGTTCCTTGAATTCTTGTTGATCTTTATAAGTGTAAATCATCTGCTTAACTCTAATAACCAATTTAGGTTCCTTTAACTCTATCGTAGCAAATGATTTATCCTTATCCCAGAATTTCAAGGGGTTTTCAAAATATAATTCTTTGCATAACTCATTTTGTTGATCTATTATTTGTTTCTCAAGAGTTACTTCGTTTATAGCAAGTTCAAATTCTTTTTGAGCAGGAACAATATATTCCTCACCACGCTTGTTGCGCGTAGATTCAATATTTTGATGAGTGTAGGCTTCTTTCATCTTTTTTACTAAAGTTTTTTCTCCATTTATAGTGAATATCATTTCATCTAGACTTTGAGTGCATGGAGAATATAATCTTTGGAAGTTATTTCCTATTATCATGTCATGTGATGTTTGCTTGGTATCCCAAAGTATAGGAATTATGCAAAGATAACCTCCTATCATGATGGGTAAATCCTGAATAACCTCAGAATGTGTCATGATGCTATTATCAGCTATCCTAACCTGAATTGGTTTAGATGCAGTTTTCCACATGAATGCATGAAATAAAATTTTCTTTCCAAAGAAAACAGAACAACCACTATCAACAAACGCACATAAATCATAATTATTAAAACCTTCGATGCATATGGTGATAGGGATATAAATGTTGTTTGGATTAGTAATCCTTAAGCATACTTCTATTTGCAAATTAAGTTCTTCATCATCATCAAACACAGGTTGACTAATTGTTTTTGTTTTATACCCTATTAATTTCTTAGAACTTGAGGCTTCTCCTTGTGTTTGTGAAGTATTTATTAGATTGCTAGGTTCTGGACTTTCCAGATGTGGTCTATAGCTAGATCCGGTGCTTCCCAGATCTATACTATGTCTAGCAGGTTCCCTAATATTTTTTCCCAAGTTATTGGCCTCTAATTTTATAATACCCGGAAAATTTAATTTCCGTTTAATATCCGATCAAACCGGATTCCGATCCGCTCACCTTTCTTCATTTTAAATAATATTACACAATAGTAAATTCTATCATTTTATGTGACCTAATTCACATAAAATATGTAAACCGAATAGTAATCCCGTACAATTTAAAAACTGAAGAGCGATTCCGTGCGAGTAACAACTCATTTATCAGCCCATCACCTAGCGGGATGAGTAGGCCCATCGGAGTAGGCTCGTTATACTTAACCTGCGGCCCAAATCCCTACCTTTACCAAATTGCTAATTATTTTAACCTAATCTAATTCTTAACCTAATCTAACCTTACCCTAATCAAGCGTACACTGCAACTACGAGTTCCGCTGCACAACCGAAGCAAATCCAGAACCACCACCGGGCTTCCCACACGTGATTGCAACCAGCCGGACGGACAACAGTAACGCCGACACCGCTGCCTCATCCTCGACGCCGGGATTTGCTGAGTATTCGTCATCCAGGTGAGTACCGATCACATCCTCTCCTTCCTAAGGCAAGTAACCGCGCTGATGCCTCCTGTTGCACAGCCCGACAGACCGCACGGTGCCGTTGTCGACCACCGCCCCGCACCCTCGACCTCGTTGCCACTGCTACAGACAAAAGCACAAGACCGCAACCCTCTGCAGCCAGAAACCGGACTCGCCAAACACGCCTAGCTGCAGCCAGAAACCAGACCCGCCAAGCACACCCATCTGCAGCAAGTCTCGAGTCACGCCACACACAGCACCTGCTAGTCGCGAGTTTTGCCCCTCTTGTGAGTCCTCAGTTTAGACCTTCTGCCTCCTTAATTATTGTATGAAAATGTTACGGTAGGGACAATAGAGAGAGTAATGGGGGTGAGGGTGGAGTGTGTAGGAAGGCTGTTGTTTGTGTGTGTGTCCTCTACATAGGTTGTAATCTAGGGCTGCTGGTTGGGTGCATAGAAGTAGAACCTTGTTGGGTTAATTTCAGAATGTTTGGAGTAAGAACTGTTGAATGTAAGGCTGTAGTTTTATGCCTTAATTCGAACATCCACCGTTGAATTTTGGATATGTGGTAGATAGATATAGTTAGTTTATTGTGTTAAAATTTGGGAGAAAGTTAACGGTCGGATTAGAATCTATAAGTTTCCAAAGTAGGGCAGTTGGGCTGTTTTTACAGGAGAAGAAAATTTGACTAAGTATAGAAATTCTAGCTTCTTTTCCAACTTTAGAGAATTATGTAGGAGTTATGGTTGAGTATTTTTGAGAGATCTTTGCCCCTATGTTTAGTATGCATATCATAGAGGATCTAGAGATTTATTTCAGAATTTAATACTTTTATACGAGCCTCGTATCTTAAGCCAAAGTTAGACTTTAGCGACTTTTTATGAAAGTCAAGAATGTGTTTAACTCTTCTAAAACTTTAACAAACTTCCTTTCTAGAGTGAGAGTGTGATTTTGAGTTCTAAAGAATAGTTTGGAACCTTTTTATAGAATTTTATAGAGTTTTGGGACCAGGGGTAAAATGGTCATTTACCGTATAAGGGTACTTTGGTATTTTATTTATGATCGATTATATAACTTAGAAGTTAGAGACTTCTAAGAAAGTGGGATACATCATTGATCCACGTGCCTTGTGTGACAAACATTTGAGTTTCTACGGTTGCGGACCGAGTTGAGAAATTGAGAGATTGTGATTTGATTCAGGTAAGTCCTTGCGACTTACTTAGTTGGTTTCTGGATATTAGTTGAGTGATAATAGTGGTGTGTGTACCATGTGTGTTATAATAACAACTTGTTAGGACGACCGTCGTTATTATGTGTTAAGGCCCAAGTGTATGTATAACGGGCCGTGACATCACTACCCAGCTCTGCCAGGAGATTGGAAGGTTCTCTATACCCAGACCATACAGGTACACAGTGAGATGCATCGGATCCACTCCTGATGGGTACACGGGGGCGGAGGCAAGGTTTGGGAATCCCTCGTGTCACAAAATAAGTATCATTAGTAAGAGTGAATGACCTAAGTAAAGATAATAAATGAATTGATTGAAAGCATGATGAGTGTTTATTATGTTATGTGTGTGTGTGCTATTATTATTCTCCTAATGTTTAGATAACTAGCTAATGGTTGTTTTGTTGTGTTTTTAGATTTACCGCAGGTTAGAACAGCAGTTGAGTGATCCGGAAGTAGTGGTCAGCCGGGTCTCCGTACTCCTTAGAGTGGGGGTTTGGATTGTTGCTTTGTTGTTCTTTCCTCTTGTTAAGACAGTTAGTCTTTTCCGTCGTTTAAGTATTATAGGCTGTTAAACTTTGTTGCATTCATCCTGTTAAAAATACATTTTTACGAATTTCGGTTTTTCTTATTTGTGTCTTGTTGCAAGATCCTAGTAATATTGTTGTCAAACTGAGGTTGGGACCCACTGTGAGGTCCTAACCAGTAATGTCCCGAGTTCTGAGGATTCGGGGTGTTACAAATTTTTCTGTTTAGGGTTGCTAACAGGCTAGCAATTTCATCATCTACTTTAAAGGAAGGTTCTTCTCTAGGATTTCTAGTTGGAAGACTTACTTGATTTTGTGGAGGCAAGTTGAAATAAGGATTACTCCTATAACTTTGACTCCTGGAAAGACTTCTATTTATTGGAGGTGGATGAGAATTCGTGTGAATTATCCCTTCTTTATCAACAGTTAAAATTCTTCCTTGATTGGGATTAGAAGGATTTTCGAAGGCAATTATCCACAATGTCTTTAAACTTATTTGGTTTGGCCTTACTTTGACTGGTACAACTTTTTGTCCTGGTCCAACTACTTCATATTTATCAGCTTCTACCATCTGAGTTCTAGCAGGTGGATTGGTAGTATTTTCTAGTTTGTAGATGACCTTCCATTTCAGTTGTAAAGGACAAGTCCCTTTGTGCATACTAATTCCTTCAGTTAGCAATTTTAATGCTAAGAATTTATGTGCAAACTGATCTTCTAAACTTACATAATAATTTAGTCTACGTACCCATGATATTGGTCCTTGACATAGATTGCATATTACTCAACTAATCGTTTGATCACTAATTTTTTTGTGCCTAGTGTCACAGACAAAGTTAATGTAATGCACATTCTTACCAAAATCTTATAATGGAGTAATGATACTTGAATTGCACAAAGATAAATGTACTTATATTTTTTTTTCTTTATTGTGTGTTTGGATATTTTTCCAATTAATAAGGTTTATCTCAGTAGCTTGATTTTCATTATTTTTTACTACGATATCTCCAGCCATTTCTTCACATACGAACTTTGAGAATATTGGAATGAACGTTCTTTTTAAAGAAATGTTCTTTAACAATGATCGGGAATTCAGCCCATGATCTATGCATTTTTTCCAATTGCTCTTCGTCGATGGAAGTATCAGCTTTTACAGTTGGGCTAGAGTAGTTGTTTCTTCTGAAGAAAACATTTCTTCCATTTTTCTTTGAGTTTCACTGTCCTCTCCTTGCATCATTTCACATACTAAGATTTTTCTTCTTCTACTACTTCTACAATTCTTTTATTATTATTTAAGGCTAGGTCAAGAGCTTCTTCTTCTATTATTTCAATATAATCTAAGATCCCTAATGCTTCAGCAAGTTTATTATTCTTTCTATTTTTGCATTCATTAGCATAATGACATATTTTCCCGCATGCCCAACATTTGCAACTCTTTTTCTTCTCAGGACAGTAAGAGGCTTTTTCTAAAAAATCTTCTTTTCTTAACAAAGGGTTTTCGATAATATTTTTTCTGATACTTTTTCCCTCTTTATTTATTAAAGCTTTTCTTCCTATAACACTTTCTTTCATAACCATTTTTCTGATTATCTTTTCGGTTACATCCCCATTCACCGGGAAGATCACAACAATTTAAAAATTGTCTTTTCATATGTTGAGTTCCTTTAACTTCTCAACATTTTTTCTCTAACCATTTTCTAATGAACCTTAGTCTATTTCCTAGGGTATCCCTTGAATTGAATTTTTCTATCCATTCCTGGTAACCTTCACTAATTTCTTCATTTATGGGTTTAGGGAGTTTATCGAACAATATTTGAAGATTTATCCCGTTTTCTCCCACCTTATAGTAATAGTACTCAAATTCTGAAAGATAATTTCCAAATATCTCATATTACAGATTTCAAGAGTGTTTCGTTTTCTTTGTCATTCGATTAATTTTTTTTATCTTTATCATCTTTGTCTCCAATAAACTCATATTCTAATGCTTTGTAGAATTGCCTAAACATAACATCTAGTGGTTCTACTGCCCTTAAGGTTTCTTTAATTTCTTCATCGATTGATTCATACCAATCTACCACAATTCCATACAAACTATGTTCGATATAATTTAGGAAATTTGCAGATCTCCATTCAGCGTTCATGTTTAAGACACTCATCATACTTTTCTTCCAAAAGTCTAGCACATCTTCTCGGTTTCTTACTCCATCTAGATTAAGCTTATATCCGGTTTCACTGATGGGTTCAAGCAAAAGTTCTCTTTCGTTAGGTCTATGGTTTGGCATAATCCTAACTCCGAATTTAGCTGTTTTTTCTAAAAATTCTTTGGGTTTTAGATTAACTCTTTGTTGACTCGTTGACCCTTATTCATATTCTCGATAACAAGATCTAGTGGCCTTGTTAACTTCTTGTTCTTGAACTATTTCTTCTTCAACTTCATTAACATCCACAACTCTTTTTCCCATATTTTTATCTAGTTTTCTTTTAACTTCACTTAAGGGAATAGTTTCTAGGTCTTTAAGTTTGATTAATCCCATTTGTTGATACATTTTTTCTTCATCAGTATAGTAACTAAATTCGTCACTAGTTAAAGAACTCATTTCTTTGTCAGACATATCAAGAGTCTCCTTGATTTTCTAACTTTTCTTCTTGTTCTTCTTTCGTTTCGGGTTTTTTAGTTAAACTTGATACTGAAAACTTCTTTTAGGGATTTTCGTTTTGAAAAGGATACTTATAAGAAAAACCGACTGACTTTTTTGTCGGAGAGTTTAAGAAAGGTGTTGCACCAAGATGTCTGATTGCGTTGGTAATTTCAAGAACTAATTTTTTTGTTTTCTTCTCTGATAGATAATAGTGTAGCAGATATTTCTTCCCTAATACAGGGTTGTTCTTAACTTAATTAAGCTTACTTTTAAATATGCAATATCGTCGATTATGGTATTTAAAATAGCTTCGTGATGACCTTGTCCAACGTATAAATGTTTTGCATGTGGTGCTAATTTATGTGGACAATTTTCGGAAACCTCCAATTTTACTTAATTTTTATTTTTTATTTTTTTAATTTGTTAAGTTTACTTAATCACTTGGCTCTGATACCAAATGACATGATCACACAAAAATTACAAAATACAACTTAAAGTTTTAAACAAGGATATAAATGCAACTTATTATAAACTAGATATTCTAAATACAAATTCTAAAAAGTTGTGGATAAAAAAATATATATAATAAAAATAAAAATAATTTAATTTGACAATTTGGGGCGTAAATAAGTTACCCCTAAGAAAATAGTATTTTCTAATCGCTTTTTATTTTTAAAAATAAATTATTTCCAAATAAAAACCTTATCAGTACATGATTAGACTGGAAATGATGAGGTGTGCGAGTATGTCATTGTAAGGATTAGTAGCTACTAAATGGCACAAGTACTACTACTACTACACATTAATATATATAACATTACCTTTGACCCAATGTCAATTACGTGCAAAACAAAAGCCAATTGCGTGTACTTGTCAATCGGATGTCTTTTCGAAATATATCTATATTAAACTTATCTTCTAATACATGTTTTTAGCAAACTATAATCTAATATTCATAGCTATATATCGATCGTTTTACGTAAAACAGAAAGAACGAAAGATGATGAAAAAGGACAAAAATTAATAAAGGCTTGTATATATATCGATCGTTTCCTAAAATCTTAAAATCCAAAAGTTTTTATTATATCCGTTATACTGCCAAATTTTTTCGTTTATTTCTTATTTTATTGTACGTTCCTACTCACAACATGTTAAACCCCCGTTTAATTGTACCTTCGAAAAACAAATGAGAGTATATATCTAGTCTATATGTGCACCGTATTTATGAGTTTTTTTGGAATCATTACTTATAATTTCATTCAAAATACATTTATTTCTCCCCATTTTGTTATCAAAACTATCAAATTCTACTACAATTACTATAAACAACAAGAAATGATTAAAAAAAAAAAGCGATAATGTAAACAAAAGAGTCGGCTCTTTACCCAAAAGAAAAAAAAAAGTCGGCATGCTGAGGTAAGTGAAAACGTCATCTAAAAAACTAGAATAAAAAGCTATGAGATAGAAGGAGGTGAGACAGTGAAAAGCAGCAAAAGATTAAACACAAGAATGGCGGAGAAGAAGGTGATGCTGCTGGGAGCTTATCCAAGTGCTTACTGCAACAGAGTAGAGATTGCCCTCAAACTGAAAGGTGTGGAATATGAATACTTTGAAGAGGATATTCACAACAACAAGAGTCCCGATCTTCTCAAATATAACCCGGTTCACAAGAAGATCCCCGTCCTTGTTCATGGTGACAAGGGTATCCCCGAGTCGCAAGTCATCCTCGAGTACATCGACGAGGCTTGGGACTCGGGCACACCAATCTTGCCCCGAGACCCTCACCAAAAAGCCTTGGCTCGTTTCTGGGCTAGGTTCATTGATGATAAGGTGCGTGTAATATATATATAGGCGTGTTATATACACAATTTTAATCTCATCGAGATAGCGGGTAGAGGAATTGGTACTTGGTATCGAATATGAACATTTTGCGTAGACGCTCAACGTTGGTTCCGTAACCTTTTTTCATTTTATTTTTTTTATTTTGGCGCCGACACATGGCGTTGCTCCCAAAATCCATTATTTGTTTTATTTTGCGTCGGTTCCCAAAACCTTTTTTTCGAATTTTGTCCAATTTTATTTACCTATTTAAGCGTCGGCGCTCAAACCTTTTTAGGTTGAGCGTTATGAAAATGCGTTTATTTTTTACGTTAGTAAAACAAACCTCGTGACTATTCCTTTTCCGTGTATATATATTTATGGGTTGTGATTATTATCAACACGCATGCATTGCAGTTGTTGCCTTCGATCCGCAAAACGTTATTGGTAGGAGAGGAGGAAGGCACGGAAGAGATGTTGGAGAACTTGGGAATCCTCGACAAGGAGTTGGAGGGGAAGAGGTTTTTCGGAGGTGAAACCATCGGATTCGTCGACATCGTAGCAAACTTCATAGGATACTGGCTAAGTGTCCTCGAAGAAGTATCCGGCAAGGTCATTTTGACAGAGGAAGCTTTCCCCTCAATCTGGAAATGGCGTCACGAGTTTCTCGCTTCTACAGTTGTTCAACAAACACTTATTTTTATCCCTAGGGAAATTCTAGTTCCCAAGTTCAGAGTTTACTTTGAAGCTATAAGGGGACGACCTTAATTGGTGCGTTCTATACGTTGGTCAATGTGGAATTTTCTTTTTCTATTTTGTTTTCATATTGGATCTCCAGCTTTGCTTTTAACTCATGTTGGTGGTGTTTCGTGATCAATTTAAAAAGATAGTAATGGATGTATTCGGTCAGTGGAGTTGTTGGGAAAGAGTTTATTAATTTTGAGTTTATTCTAAGAGTTTTTATTTTTCTAAAAAAGGATGGAATTCAATTTACTAGTTAAAATTATCCAATTGAGAGACCACAAAGTGACATACTAATTGTCATGTTTTGACAACCAAAGAGAAAGGAAAAAAGAAAATTAGACAAACGCAATGCATCAACCGACAAGATTTTGAAACACGAAACATCCGATCAAAGAGAATCCCATGATGAAAATGTCAGTCACAGAAAACCGATGTAATAACTCCACCTTGATGTATATGATATAGATATCTTATGTTTTTGCAGGATTGATGGAAGACAAAGAAAGGTAGTTATTATATGCAAATATCAATATAAATATATATATGGATTTGTTTGTTATAGATTGTGTGCGGATTACAACGGTTGAGAATCTGATTTGTTTGTTATAGATTTTGTGCATATTCTATGAGATTAAGTTGAACTTCAAACGACCATGATATCAACTCCTACAACTTATAAAAGAAACCGTGCAAGGAGTGAAGACAACAACTCAAGTATTCGATCTACAAGCAAACCCATTCTCCGCTGCACTCGACCGTCTTGCCGATCATCATTTTTCTGTCTCTCATTCTTTGTTACTGTGTTTTCTTCTAGTTGAGAGATTAAGAAAAACAGAAGAGCATTATAGGATATATCATAAGTGTTATACTTGGAGTATCCTTATATACACTACGTTGTGATTAGATTATTATTTCACTAGGATCTGAGTTGATTAGATAATAGCGGGTTATGCTACAAGTTGTTAGAAGAAGGGAAGTTCTTCTAGGTTGTATCTAGGACTCTAAGGAAGTGAAATAATAGAGTGTTAAATCCTACGGGTTGGATAACCCTAGGCGGAGACGTAGGCTGATTGGATCCGAACTTCGTAAACATATCACGTGTCCATATTGCTTTAATTTCCACATTTTACATTAACGTTTTAAATCTTCGTAAACAACTTTACATGTTTCTTAGCAGTGGCGGCCGCAGGATATTTAAAAGGGGGGGGGGGGGGCAAAAAATAAATTATCGAAAAAAATATCTATGAAAATAAAATAACGATAAAAACTTAATGGTAGGTAAACGTTATCCCCTTTCGTATGTGGCGATCTTAACCATCCTTCCGCCGTAGCCTCAGGATAGTTCTTCCTTGATATTTGGTTATAGTTAACTTGAATAAATAACAAGAATTGTTGCTTCTTGTTGAATACAAGTCAGCTGCGAGATTAAGAGTGGGTAACTTCACTACCCAACCGCGATGTAGGGTGGGTAGGGACGGATGTAGGGTTAAAATTTTGGGTATGTTAAGTTTATTTTAAATAATAAATAAAAATATTTTTTATTTAATTAATATAGAGATCTTATAATAGATATGAATTCAAAATTAGACTTTATATATATATATGATTTTGAAAAGAAAATGTTACTTTGGAGTCAATGGGATTCGAACCCAAGTTAACAAGCAACATATTACACTCTTCCTTGATGGCAAACCAATATGCCACTACAAACACATTGTTCTTTATAGTTTCATATAAAGCATAACTTTATTTTGGGGTGCGCTGGGGTTTAATCCGTGTCCGAGGGTGGGGCAGCTGCCCCACCCTGCCCTCCCCTAAGGCCGCCACTGTTTCTTAGATTATTCAAGATCTTCAGTTCCATTTCAAGACCTTGAGATTCATTAAGTTTTAGGGGTTTCAGTCAAGATCTTGAGTTCCATCTCAAGACCTTGACACTGCTACTACGAAAATTTCTCGTACTTTATTCGTCCCCCTTTAAAAGTATTTTTTATCCCCTACTTCGTTCTTCAATTGGTATCAAAGCTAAAGTCACGTTTATTTGATTTAAGCATCTATGAGATTAATCATGAACCTTATAGGTGATGGAGGATTCACACAAGGAAGATCAGTCAATCGTCCACCCCTTTTCTGTGATAATAACTTTACACACTCGACATCTCCATTGCAAATATTTATTATTGACCAGGATTTGAAACTTTGGAACATCATCAAGAAAGGCCCAAAAGAGCCAACAAAGACGAATGATGTTGGAGCGCAATCGAGCCTAAAGATGAGAGTGAATACTCTCAAACTGATTTGTTGCCAATCGGATGCCTTTTAAATATATATATTTCAAATATATCTATACTAAATTTATCTTCTAATAAATATTGGGCTAATTTGGTTAATAGGCTTTTTTGAGTTTTACTTTTAGTAACTAGTCCATTTAGTTTTTTAATATGGTAAATATACCCCAACCTTTTGTATTTTCTCTGAAACTCTAAACACTGATCTCTCAAGGGGTACATTTATTAAAACTAAAACTCAAAAAAGCCTAGTAAACTAAATTGTTTCATAATAAAAGTATTTTTAACAAACTATAAATTAATATTCAGATGATGTAATATATAATATAATTATGTCATGATAGTAATATAATGTTATGTTTATATCTATAATGGTCAGATGATAATCACTCATGAATACTATTGATTTGTTTAATCTAACGATTATATAAATTAATTTTGAATCACACACACAAGAAAAGGGCAATTTTGGTAACTATGCCTTTTGAAAAACTATAGTAGTAACTAGGTTTTTTAATGTTTCAACTAGGTAAATATACCCCAACCTTTTGTATCTATATATATTACTAAAGCAGCACCCATTTTGTCCACGTATCAAACTCTAAGGCCGTCCACGTCAGCTTTTTTTTTTCTAATTTATTTACAGATTTGCCATAACGTATTTACAGATTTGCCATTAATTATTTTATAAAAAAATTTTTTAATTAGAATTTGTTAAAACAGTTATCATGCCACGTCAATATTATTAAAATAAATAATTAAAAATAAAAAAATCTACTTATCTACCAATCAAAATTAACAAACTGATCTATTGTAACTCGATTTGTTGAGACAATCTAACGCAAATCTTTTAACAAGATTTCACACATTTGTTTAATTTAAAACTAAATCAAAATTTGCTCCTCTATCTAAATCTAAGTAAAAGTGATAATATATTAAGGTATAAATATAATACTCGAATAATAATCTTTGGAATAGAATTTTAATTATGTTCTTTTATTTATTTTAAAAAAATTAATCCTCATATATTAGTCATATTAATTAATAAAAATAATTTTTACTATAAATTAATATCAAATATATGATGCATGAAAGTGAAGATATAATATTTATTTAACAATCTCGCACAAGGTGCT
Source organism: Fagopyrum homotropicum (assembly GCA_033239125.1). NCBI lineage: Eukaryota > Viridiplantae > Streptophyta > Magnoliopsida > Caryophyllales > Polygonaceae > Fagopyrum > Fagopyrum homotropicum. The sequence continues at coordinate 49,245,104 of BSWB01000007.1, read as the reverse complement.
GGCACAAAACTAGTTTATTCTCAAACTCTACACACTCTTCCCTTAAGGAGTACATTTACTAAACGCAAAACTAGAAAAAACCTACTAAACCAAATTGTTAAAAAAAAAAACTAACTGCTACATTTAATACCTACAACATGTACATGTTTAAGAAATATGTTTATTTTTCATTTATTTATTGACCATTGAATTTAATAAATCAAAATTATCTGAGGTAGATTCTTAAATCTTGCCAAAAATGGTTTTCATTTTATTATATATAACCTTATCACCCTATATTTTAAGTTTTTTGTTTATTTATTTTTAATTTTTAAAAATTAAATGAATAATACCTTTTAAACAATAAAGAGATTATTATATTGTATTTTTCAGTTTAGTTACTCATTAATTATTTCATATAAAATTAATTGATCATCTCATCATATTTTCTTATTTGTTTTTTAAAACCAACATCTCATGATTAAAACTCGACTTGCTGGACCAATAAAGAGAAGTTTGACATTTTATTTCTATGGTTTGAAGTTTGACAATAATTGAATCTAAGATGGATGTAGAGGGTAGGATAGATTAAGGTTTGAAATTTATTTTATATAAGTGATTAGTTTAATTATTGTAACTTATATGTTAATGTTTATACTATTATTTGATACATTATTAAGTTTAGGTTATTTTATTTTAAAAGTTAACTATTATAAATTTATAATAATCATAATATTGGTATTACTTTTCTTTGTAGATGAGGAAAAAAAAATATTTATATTAAATATTACACTCTCAAAAATATTGAGAAAATATATGTTGATTTTGATCAAATAATCATATTTTCATTTGTAAAATTATTAAAAATGAAAGTATGTATGTAACACAAACTCGAATACTAGTAACTAACTATGTATGCTTGAAGTTGTATGTCATCATACTAGATAAGTCACCATGTGAATTAGTATATTGTGTCCTTACCAATGGGAACCTCGTTTTCTTTGAAATCATATGAATCCGCCATGAAACAGCTACAAGATAAGCTATTGTTAAATTTTTATAATATTTTAGAAATAAATTTATTTGAAAAAAAAAATATGAATGAAATTCGAAATAAAAACAGTAGCTAATTTATTTTAGGATATGTTTTTTAAATAACCAAGTTGCATTGTGAGCTTGAAAACCTAACTACAAATTTTTTTTATCTAATTGATTTCTAACCACTTAGCTAAAAAAAATATATTTAAAAAAAAGTTTCAAAATTTTTTAATTTGTTGGATCACCAACACTGCAAATTTAAAATAGAACTAGTTTAGTGCCCGCACCTTGTGCGGGTTTGCCTAAATAAAAAAAATTATATTTTCACTTCCATGCATCATTTATTGGATATTAGTCTATTAAAAAATTATTTTTTTTATTAATTAATATGAAAACATGTGAGGATTAATTATATTTTTTAATAAATAAAAGAAAATAATTAAAAATCTATTACAAATATTATTGTTCGAGTATTATATTTATATCTCAATATATTATCACTTTTGCTTTAAATTTTGATTTATTTTTTAAATTTAAAAAATGTGTCAAATCTTGTTAGAAGATTTGCGTGAAAATTTTTCAACAAAATCGAATTATAATATATCACTTTGTTAATTTTGATTGGTAGATAAGTAGAATTGTTTTTTTTCATTTTTTTTATTTTAACAAAATTGACGTGGCATGATGACTGTTTACAAATTATAATAAAAAATTTTCTTATAAAATAATTAATGGTAAATCTGTAAATACATTGTGGCAAATCTGTAAATAAATTGGAAAAATGCAGACGTGGACGGCTTTAGAGGTTGACATGTGGACAAAATGGGTGCTGCTTTAGTAATATATATAGATATTAACAAATATAAAATGATTTGTCAACAAGTGTAAAATGAATTGTCAAGTGGATTTCAACCAATATATTTTTCATAACCTTTTTCAGATTATCAATAAGCGTAAAATGGATTGTTAACAAATTTAAAATGTAGGGGTGGACATAAATCCTGGTTAATCATGTCTCGTCCCGATCCCGTCGGAATTTGGGAAAAAAAGTGTGCATCCTGTCCCTTGAAAATTTTGCGGGACGGAAACTTCTCATCATATATATATATATATATATATATATATATATATAGATAAGGTAATTGTTCAGGTACGGTTCATTTATTAGGGTAGGGGCGTGCGGCTGAACGTAGAGCTGACACGTGTCCCGAAAATTTTTTTTTCCCAGAATCGATTGATTTTTTTTTTCAGAAACGAATGAAAATTTTTTTGAACTACCATGTTATAATTTCTGCACTATTCTCTTATAAACTTTGAACTATTCCCATATAATTTCATGAACTATTACTTTTTATTATATTATATCAAATTATTTATAAATTAATTGTTTATATGTTATAAACTATTCAATTGTAATTCATGAACTATCATTTTATAAGTTATGCACTATCTTTTATAAATTTTGTACTATGAACTATTCTATTATAATTCATGAACTATCATTTTATCAGTTATGAATTATCCCTTAATAAGTTTTGAACTATTACTTTCACTCCTTTATAAATTTTGCACTATGAACTATTCTATTATAATTCATGAACTATCATTTTATAAGTTATGAACTATTCATTAATAAGTTTTGAACTATTACTTTCAATCGTTTCTGGAAAGAAAATTTTTTTTTTTGGGAACACGTGTCAGCTCTACGTTCAGCCGCACGGCCCTACCGGAATAATGTGCCTTACCTGAACAACACCCATATAGATAAATAATATATAAATTATAATTTTATATTGTTAAAAATTATAATAGTAATAAATTACTACAAGAATGTTATCTTTTGTAAATTATCAGTTGTGATTGACATGTAATAAAATTGTTATCATTAGTGTAGGGCAGGGCTAGAATTTTTTATTGTTAATCGGTAAGACACATTTTGGTGTAACTTGTGTTCGTTTTGAATGTACTACCCACTAATGTAGGTCTCTCGAATCGGTAATTCGGTATCGAATTTTTTTTATATCATTTGTGTCTTTAAATATGAGAGAAAACAAGAACAAATGTTGAATATAACTGGTGCATAATTCTTGCGGGATTAGACCCGTCCCGTCATGTCCCATGTGAGATAAGGCCCCCACGGAACGAAGAAAAAAAGTTGTAAATCTCGTCCCGTCCCGCTTATCATTTGTGGGACGGGACGAGATTTACCTAATCACACCGTAGTGTATATAAGGGTCCTAGTGAAACAATAATCTAATCACACCGTGTATATTTTCATTGAATCATTTTATCACATACCTAGTGAAACAATAACCTAATCGCACCGTAGTGTATATATTGTGAAGAAGTGTAAAATGGAATGTCAACAACCAAATAAAATATTCATTGAATTATATTTTCATTGAATCAATTTTTCAAATACGTTATGTTCATTATAAATCAACCTAAACTCAAAGTTGTAATTGAATATATAGGATTTAAGCATCTCGGATACAACTCAACTCAAATTTGTAACAATGCACAAAATGTAAGTAATCACCCGTACAAGTCAAGACTTTGTCCTTCTCACATGGGACAGTTTCACTCCTGTGAACTCTTATATGACTCTAAATGGCAGTCTTATTGTTCTCTCTTCTAACCTTGTTGTATCCAACCTCACTGTATCTTTGTTTGCCATGCGAACTGAATCTGAGGGAAGGCAAGAGAAGGTGATATGATTGAGTTCTTCGTTTATGATTTAGATACAAGGAAAGGAGAAGAAGGAGCTAATTTCCCATTTTATACTGTCAAAATATCTGGGATGAAGATGCCCTTATACTGTCAATTTCATGTAAAATACATTTTTTTACCATTTTATTTCGCTTGCATTACAATTAATATAAATCACGATAAATAATTCTAAAAAAACAAAATTTTGAACAAATATATATACGAAATTCGTTTTCATTCAATTATTATTTTCGGGTTTAAAATCTAACGGCACCTATATCTTTAGAACAAAAAAACACAATAATATAAACAAAAGAGTCGGCTCTCTACCCAAAATAAAAATAAAAAGTCGGCATGCTGAGGTAGGTGAATACGTCATCTAAACAACTAGAATAAGATGCTATGAGATCGAAGGTACATAGTTGAAGCCATAATACAAGAGGTGAGACAGCTGAAAGCAGCAAAAGATCAAACACAAGAATGGCGGAGAAGAAGGTGAGGCTGCTGGGATCACATCCAAGCGCTTACTGCAACAGAGTAGAGATTGCCCTCAAACTGAAGGGTGTGGAATATGAATACTTTGAAGAGGATATTCCCAACAACAAGAGTCCCGATCTTCTCAAATATAACCCGGTTCACAAGAAGATCCCCGTCCTTGTTCATGGTGACAAGGGTATCGCCGAGTCACAAGTCATCCTCGAGTATATCGACGAGGCTTGGGACTCGGGCACACCAATCTTGCCCCGAGACCCTCACCAAAAAGCCTTGGCTCGTTTCTGGGCTAGGTTCATTGACGATAAGGTACGTGTAATATATATATAGACGTGTTATTTAGAAAATGTTAATCTCATCGAGAGGTTGGAAGTGTTCATAGCTGCAGCGGGTAGAATAATTGGTACTTGGTATCGAATACGAATATTTTTGCGTTGGCACTCAACTTCGGTGTCGCCGTGTCGGCACCTTTTTTCATTTTTATTTCTTTTTATTTGGGCGCCAACACATGGCGTTGGCACCCACAACCCCATTTTTTCGGTTATTTCAGATTTTTTTGACTTTTTTATAAATTTCGGCGCCATGCGCCCGCACCCAAAACCCTTTTTCCAATTTTCTTTTTTATATATAAGCGCCGACGCTCAAACCTTTTTTCTTTTTCTTTTTCTTTTTGGTTGAGCGCCATCGGATGCATTTATTTTTTCCTTTAGTAAAACAAACGGATTCGCAGAACGTTATGGGTAGGAGAGGAGGAAGGCATGGAAGAGGCGTTGGAGAACCTGAGAATCCTCGACAAGGAGTTGGAGGGGAAGAGGTTTTTCGGAGGTGAATTCTTCGGCTTCGTCGACATCGTAGCAAACTCCGTAGGATACTGGCTAAGTGTCCTCGAAGAAGTATCCGGCAAGCTCATTTTGACAGAGGAAGCTTTCCCCTCGATCTGGAAATGGCGTCACGAGTTTCTCGCTTCCACAGTTGTTCAACAAACTCTTATTCTTATCCCCAGGGAGATTCTAATTGCCAAGTACAGAGCTTACTATGAAGCTAGAAGGGGCCGACCTTAATTAGTGCGTTTTATATGTTGGTCAATGTGAAATTTTGTTTTTCTCTTTCGTTTTCATATTGGATCTGTAGCTTTGCTTTTAATTCATGTTGGTGGTGTTTCATGGTCGAATTAAAAAAATAAAAGATAGTAATTGACGTATTCGGTCAGTGGAGTTGTTGGGAAAGACTTCTTTAATTTAGAGTCTATTCCGAAGAGTTTTTTTCAAAGATAAAGAAATTCATTAATTAATTAAAACTAACCTACCAGACATTACAAAGTGACAGACGGACTAATCATTATATTTTGACAACTAAAGGGAAAGGAGAAAAAACGAAATTAGACAAACACAATGCATCAACCGATGAGGTTTTGAAACACGAAGCACCCAATTAAAGAGAATCCCATTATGAAAACTCTCTCGACAAACAACCAATGAAAAGAAAAACAGATAGACTATGCTAGTCGAAGAAGGGCACGAGAAAACTATCAGGGATCATCGGTGAAAAATTCAGATTTGGACTATCTCGAATCCTTCAGATTTTGATCACATGTCCATGACTCCTCCAAACAAACAAGGAAAATCCATCTTTCAAAATGAAGCTCAATTAACCAAGATGTGCATCCATCCAAACAACCGAAGAGAGTGAAATAAAACCTCGAATGATGCTTGAGTTTGTTAACCGACACTTTTTTGTTAAATGAAAACTTTGTTATTTGAAAATTTTGAGTGTTTGTTCGATTACTTTTAAGTGAAATCAATTTTAAGCAGATAAATGAATTCAAAAAAAACATTTGTTTATTTAATTTATTTTGGGAAGTTTCTTTGATCAAGGTTCTTAGTTTTGGGTTACAAGTTTTTCGATGTTTAATAATTCGTGTTTTTAATCTTCTAAAGGATAAAGCCAACAAATTTGGCTCCAATTATGAACTCGAATCGTGTTAGATCATAGAGATCATCTACCTGTTGAAGAAGTAAGGAAGAGTTCATTCTTTTTTGAAAATTTTCGTATATTAATTGGGAAGGATTTACAAAGAGGAGGTCAACTAGACCTTAAGGAAAAACAAAAAGCAAACAAAGAGCAAGGAATCGAAGCCGCATTAAAAGAGGTGAATTACGAGCAACTTGACCCACATGAGAGAGTCGGACGAACGGTTCTTTATAGTGGTGAGCCGTGTGGTTCTTTGTGGCCTGGATGGCATTGTGTGCACAAGTAGAGACAAGAGTGAAGTTTTTGTTGTACAAGAGATAGTTTTTCGCCTTCCAAATGAAATAGATGTAGGAGGTAATGGCCGCAACATGGACGTTTGCAATGAGGTCGTGTTTGTGAGGGGTGAGGGATTTGAGCCAGGCCCAAACATCGTGGGAGAAGGGGTAAGGACGAGGCAACCTGGTCCATCAGGAAATGATGTCGAGGACAAGCGTTGAGTAAGTGCATTTGTGTAGGAGGTGCTCTTCATTCTCTTGATGATTCCCGCAAAGTTTTCAAGAGTCTTCCGTGACTAAATTTCACTTGAGGAGCTTGGTGAGCGTGGGAAGACGATGATGGCTGGCAAGAGTTCATTCTTCTTTCTTTTCTTTTCTTTTCTTTTTTTAAGTTAAGTGTAGTTTTTTCATTTGTGTTTCAAGAAATCAAGACAAAAATTTTATCCAAAATTGAAGGTTGGGAGTTACCCAAATTTTTATCAATGTCAAGGGTTAGTGGGGGTTTCTCGTAAAAGAGTTGAGGTTAGTCGGTTGTTAAGCCTTTCTTATTCAATTGCACGAATATTCTTTGAAAGAAGGGGATGTAAATGCAGACGGAGCAAAATGTTGGTGAATAGTTTATTTCTTCTGTTTTCATTTTATTGGTTGCAACGGTGGAAATGTTGGTGAACAAGTTTCCACGAAGGAAATGCAGCTCTTGGAAAGTTTTTGCAAGAAGAAGACTTTTGAGTCTAACTTCTTCTATTTTTTTTTGTTTGTGGGTTCTTTGAAAAATCTCACCTTTTTTTTCCTTGTCCATGGCTGAGTATTTTGTTAGTAAAAATGGATCCTTACTTACGAAGACCATCAAAGGTTTTTGAAAAGGACGTTGTAGATGTGATTGTGGAAGAATGTTTGGTGCATTTTTTTGGGAGAAGCTTCAAAAGAAGTTGGAGGGTTTATGGGGTGATGAATATGACATTTGGTGAGAATTGGGTTTAAGACACACTATTTTTATCTAGGAAGAAAACTAGATCTTCCATTGACGAATTTGGATGAAAATTGAGAAGGTAAATGCATGTGAGACAATGTTTTTTTGGATTTTAGGGTTTCTTTTGATTTGTTACTGTAATAGCTAAGATTTCCGAATCTAATTTATGTTGATTAACTTAATCATTGATAGTATTTGACATATAACTCGCGAAGATTGCGTAAGTGATGTGTATGAGTTCCACCGTTATGTTCCTGGTGTAATTTTGGACCTATGGGGAAATTTTCACTTTTTTCCCAGGTAATTATTTTTACCCTCCGGTGTTATTTGGAGCATTTGGGAGCTCCAATTATTAAAAATACAGTTGAGAGAAATAATCAGGATAACGTACATGTCCTAGATATTAAATAACATGGAAAGGCAAAACGGCCAAAAGAGTCACTATTTCGTTTCTTAACGGCTAAGAAAGGCGGCTTAGGAATACACGTTTTTCGAGGCAATTGTGGAATAATTATCCCTACAATATTCAAGATTTATTATTCCAATTTCGAAAAGTTTGGAGATGGGTGTTCAACCCGCCTTTGGATCAGTTAAATGATAATTATCGACTTCGCTAAAGGATAACTATCGGCTTCACTATAAATAGCGGAAAATCGTTTAATAATTCATTTCCTTTCAGTTTCCTCCTAAAAGCTCTGATTTCTCTCAAACTTCAAACTCAGATCTACTCTCCGTTTCCAATCCAATTTCAATTCCGTTTGAGTTTCTAGATTCCTCTCTTCATTCTCTTCATATCGGTACCCAGTTTCAACATTTCCGGGCAAATGAAGACCTGGTCGAGCATCTATGTCACCAGGACGGTTCCGTCGCTCAGATTCCGGAGAATTTGATGTTGTCCATGCGTAGCCTGCGTCGTTGTGATTCCGAATCTTATTTCAGATCGTCAATCGGGTTAGTAACGAATAAGTTATAAATTTATTCGTTTTCCATACTGCGATTTGGCCTAAATTGACCTTAGGCTTGTCAAAATGGATAATTAGAAATTCCATTATGGTCGTTATATTATTCTGGTGTTTATGGGTTGTTTGTTTGATGAAATCTGATGACAGGTAGGTTTAGAAATGTAGGTTTAGAAATTGGTTGCGGGCAAAACGTTATTCTGGTGAAATTTAATTAATTAAATTAGGATTAGAATTGAGATTGAGGAATGTAGGTTAGATGCTACCTTGAGATTTGAGGAATTGTGGGTTATGTTGAGGATCTTAAGGTTTAGATCTAGGTTATAGGATGGTTGTGGTTAAGAGGTAGGAGACGCGTCTCCTAACCCTTTGTAGCGTTTGACATGTTGTGTGCCTTGCTTATGCAGGTGTTGATCGTTTCCTCAAGGGGAAACTGTGACGTGGTACATGATTACGAGTATTTCAAGTAAGTCCATAGGACTTACTTAGCGAGCAGTTGTGGATTTGAGTGATTGTGGTAGTTGTGCTTTGGCATATGATTGTGCATTTATAACCTAAACTGGACTAGCACAACCACGTATACGTTTAAAAGGCCCAAGTGTATTATAACGGGTCGTTACCACTTGCCCCAAGTTCTACAGGTGATTGGGGGGGTGCTCTTGTGCTCAGGCCCACAGGTTACGCAATGTAGACGGTCCATTCCTGTCGGCAGACGGTAGCGGAGGCGAGTTTCGGGAGATTCTCGTGTCACAAAAGAAGTTGAATTAGTAATAGAATAACGTAATTAAAGATAATAAACGGATGTGTTTGCATAGCATGTTGTGATGTGGTGGCATGTTTGTTTGTGCTGTTACTTTTATTCTTATTCATTTTCGTTAGCTAACGGTTTATACCGTGTTGTAGTTGATCTGCAGGTTAAGAAGACTGCAGAGTGAGCCAGATGGGTGATCAGCCGAGGGCTCCTGTACACTAGGTTGTTCGTGGGATATGGGATGTTTTGAACCTGGAGGTTTATGGTTGCCGTTTTGTACTCGGTTGTGATGTTGTAAACCTTTTGACGTATATCTTATACAGTTTTATGTATTTGGTTTTAATCTATTTGTGCATTGTTGTAAGATCTAGTGAACTTGTTGTCAGGCTAGGGACAGGATCCATTGTGAGATACTAGTCATGTGGCACCTCGAGTCCCGCGGATTTGGGGTGTTACAAAGTTGGTATTAGAGCCTTAGGTTGACAACAATGACACTTGCAATGTGCAATAAAGGTGGAGTAGATAAATAAATAGAACCCGAAAAGGGTCTAACTTTAAGAAAGGATTTTTGTTTTGAAACGAGTACAAATGTTTTGTGATAGTGTGTACAAGAAGCCATCACCCTTCTGGGGATCTCGATAGTATATATATATATATATATATATATATATATATATATATATATATATATATATATATATATGAAATATGTATAGCCTTATAAGATTAGGTGTGCATACCCAGCAGATGGCTCAGACCAGCGCGACATCTGCAGTAGGACGATGTAGGGATATACCCCCTCTTCCTCCAGTAGTGATAGGTCAGGGACCAGTTTCCGTTATTGCTTCGCCTATAGCAGAGGACAAGCCTGAGGAGACTGATTACGCCTCGATGAGTGGACCCGAGTTTCGAGAATATATACGCCAAGTACAAGAGGCTGCAAGAGCAAATAGACCTACACCGGGTTTACCAACATCGGTGGGACCAACTGAAGCTTTCGGATCAAAGAAGAAACAACGGACCGATCTAGTGAGTGATGAAGCAGATACTTCAAGTGTTAGACAAAGTTTGACACACGGACGTTCGAGTGATCCCTTGTCCACACGAACTTCTGATGTGATGAGATCCTGTTTCAACTGTGGGGAGTCTGAACACCCGCGACCGGAGTGTAAGAGATCTTTAGTGACGTGCTTTACTTGTGGTAAGATAGGACATCGATCAATTTTTTGTCGACAAAACAGGATACCGCATCAACAAGTTTCCTCCCAAGCTAAGGTTACTAAGGGTAAACGAAGAAGATCGAGTTACCCTTTAGCCGCACAGGTTGCGAAGACGGGACGATTGTGTTTCAACTGTGGTGATCCAGACCATTTGCGCTATGAGTTTCCCTTGACACCGATAGCTTGCTTTACATGTGGCGAACTAGGCCATCTGGCTCCCTTTTGCCAGCATGTCATTGCTCCTTCTCAGCAGGACTCTCCTCTTTCCGGTTTAGAAGGAGTAGAGGCAAAGACTGTGACGATGACCTGAGTGTACCTAGGGAGCATAGGTTCGAGTTTTGAGTAATGATATGCAATGGAGCCGCTAGTGTTAGCTGTTACAGGTACCATCCTTGTTCACGGTGTACTTGTTAGAGTTTTGTTTGTTATGGGTGCTACAAACTCTTTGCTTTCTGATGCATGCGTTGATAGACTGACCTTAGATACAGTAGAAGGTAGACCTTCTTGATAGGGTTACCAGATGGGGGGTCAGGTTGGAGGTACCTGAGAGGTACATGATTATCCTATACATCTAGGAATATGATTGGGTTATGGGCTCCTTTGTCATGCCACTGGTGCATGAGAAAGATTTTCTGTGTATGGATTGGATGGACACGCATCGTGTTGTGATAGATGTAGGAAGAATGACCGTGATGGTCTCTACCCTGTTACGTCAGATCGGGATCTTCCGAGGTTGGGACCTTGAAAAGACGGGTATGGCTATTAATGCAATACGAACAACGAGATTGATCGCACAGTGTGGCGAAGCCTTCTTGTGTTATACCATGAAGGAGAGTGAGAGTCCAACGTTAGAGGACATCCCAGTGGTTTACGAGTTTAGAGATGTGTTTGCCGAGCCGTCCAGTTTTTCCGCCTCATAGGAGTGTAGACTTTGGCATCGAGTTGGAGCCTGGTACGAGACCGATCTCCAAGGCTTCATACCGTATGGTGCTTGTCAAGTTGTTAGAGTTGAAGAAGCAACTCAAGGAGTTGGCTGAGAAGGGTTTCATCTGCCTTAGCGTATCCCGTGGGAAGCACCTGCCCTCTTTGTGCGGAAGAAGGACGGATCGTTGAGATTGTGCATTGACTACAAAGAGCTGAACAAGGTGACCATCAAGAACAAGTATCCATTGCCTCGCATTGATGACTTGTTAGATCAGCTTCAGGGAGCGACTGTGTTCTCCAGGATCGACTTGCGCTCGGGTTATCACTAATTGAGGGTGAGAAAGCAGCAGGTGCATAAGACGGCATTCTGGACTCGGTATGACCACTACGAGTTTGTAGTGATGCCATTCGGGCTCACGAATGCGCCCGCCGTCTTTATGGAGTTGATGAATGGCATATTTTTTGACTTTCTGGATCAGTTTGTGGTGGTCTTTAGAGATGATATCCTGGTGTACTCTCGTAGCAGACAGGAACATGGAGGACATCTGAGGAAAGTGATGCGAGTTTTGCAGGGTAGAGAACTGTATGCCAAGTTCTCTAAATGTGAGTTATGGATGCCAGAGGTAGCATTTCTGGGTCATGTTGTCTCCGCCGATGGGATCAAGGTTGATCCGACAAAGATAAAGTATGTATCAGCATGGACGACACCGATGAATGTCAAGGAAGTGTGTCGCTTTCTTGGCTTAGCCGGTTATTACCGACGATTTGTGGAGGGATTCTCTGTGGTTGCTCGTCCACTTACCACCCTGTTGAGGAAGACTACCCGGTTTGTATGGTCCGAGCCGTGTACTTACAGTTTTTAGGAGCTGAAGAGACGTCTGACTTCCGCTCCCATCTTAGCGCAGCCGGAGGGCACAGAGGATTTTGTAGTCTACAGTGATGCATCCAAGCTAGGCTTGGGATGTGCTCTGATGCAGCGGGTGATCTAGATCGAGGAGAAACTTCAACTACTTCTTCTTGATCGTTCGAATTGGATCAAACGTAGAACTTGAGCGGCGAAACTTAGAAATGGATGTGGAAGCGTTTGGTTGATCCTTTAAAAGGATCCTCGAGTATGAAGGCTTGGATCAAAGACTAGATCCAAGATAAGAACTTTTAGAGGGTGGAAGAAGAGGTGATGCTTAAACCAAGTAAGAGGATTTTCCCTTCATACTACATGGATTCAACTTAGACATTGTTTTACAAATGAGTCAAGCCATCCTTATATAGTGCATGGAGGCCATACAAAGAGTCAAAACATAAATGACGGAATTAAAAGCCAAAATTAAGTTCCGGTAAATGAAAAGCCTATAATATGAAAGGTCGGAATTTAACTCACGGAATTAAGTTCCGGAATTAAAGTTCCGAATATTAAAAGCCAATTTTTAAATAGCCGAATAATAATAAATGTCTTCAAAACAGTGCGGGTCCTTCTAGCCGGAAACACGGATGTCATCGCCATCCGGGGGCGTATCAAAACGTATGAGGAGAACTACCTGACTCATGATCTAGAGTTGGCAGCGGTAGTTCATGTGTCGAAGATCTGGAGACATTATCTATATGGTGCTACCTGCCAGAGCTTCACACACCATAAGAGTCTGAAGTATATTTTCACGCAGCGGGAGTTGTATAACCATCAGTGTATATGGCTTGAGCTAATCAAGGACTTTGACCTGGAGATTTTGTACCATCCAAGGAAGGCGAATGTTGTCGCCGACGCCCTGAGCAAAAAGACGCCTAGAGAGAAGGCGATTACGAGACTGATTGTTCAGCCTTATCTTCAGAAGGATCTAGCGTGGCTAGAGATGGACATCCGGTTTCTTGATAAGGATGCCTATTTGAGTACCTTATAGGTTCTACCTAATTAGTTGGGAGAGATCCAACAGAAGTAGTGGACCTGCCAGATGCTGACGATGATACGAGATAAGATGTCTCGTGGTGAGGCGTCACAGTTCTCCATAGGAGCAAATGGAGTGATGAGATGCCGCGACCGCGTCTATGTGCCCGCTGATGCAGATCTGAGGCAGAGGATTCTATAGGGGGCTCACTCCACACCTTACTCGGTGCACCCAAGTGCGAGTAAGATGTATCAGGATGTGAGACGCTCATACTGGTGGGGAGGGTTGAAGCCCGATGTGGCTAGATTTGTGGCTCAATGTACGACCTGTCAACAGGTCAAGATAGAGCATTGGATACCATGAGGAGAGCTCCATCCACTGATAATACCGTAGTGGAAGTGGGAGGATATCTCCAGGGACTTCGTGACCGAGTTGAGACCAAGCAAGATTTGTGGTTGATAGACTTACGAAGACTGTACGTTTCATTCCTATCAAGGAAACGTGACTAGTGAGCAGATGAGCTAAGAAGTTCACTAGGCAGATAGTGAGGCTTTATCGTGTACCGAGGATGATTGTCTCAAATCGAGATGGACGATTCACCTCGAGGTTCTAGTAGTAGATTCAGACTGCTCTAGGGACGAGTTTGCACTTTACGATTGCGTTTTACCCCCAGACAAATGGTCAGTCAGAGAGGACCGTTCTGATGTTGGAGGATAAAGAGAAGAGGGTAAAGAGAAGAGAGAGAAATCTTCAGCCCCTTTTATACCCTTTTCTGGAACTGCTGTCACCTCGGTCGAGATGGTCTCGACCGGACCGAGGTGTACGGACCGAGGTGAGTCTTCAGAAACCCTAATCGCCTCGGTTACTTAAGAATCATCTCGGTCGAGGTGCTGTGATAGCAACCGAGATGTGTCTCAGTCAAACTCCGTCTTCTCGAATTTTCGAACTTCTGTCCTTCCAGCTGTGCTCCTGGGTTGTATTCCTTCCTTAGATGTCACCTGTTGTCTGTCTAGGACGCCAAAAACAAAACAAAGCAAAGCAAAAGCAAACTATCTAAAACTAGACTAGAAAAAGGGAAAAGAAAGCAATATCTTGGGTTGCCTCCCAAGAAGCGCTTGATTTAAGGTCGCTAGCTGGACCGTACGACATCTCTATGCGTGATGGGAGGTATCCTCACCCCATACTTCACCTTCATTATGGGGTGAGATAAGTAAGTCTATCAAACGCTCCAACAAGTGCAAGTGCTCATCGGGGAATAAATCGTCTATGGGTGGGTTGTCCTTCTCGCGTGAAGATGGAGGTAGCCGGCTGAGGTGATCCGCAACAGAATTTTCGGATCCCTTCTTATCGCGGATCTCTAGGTCAAACTCTTGAAGTAAGAGAATCCATCGAATAAGGCGTGGCTTGGCATCCTTCTTAGCAAGCAAGTAACGAATGGTTGCATGGTCGGTGTAGACAATGACTTTTGCTCATACTAAGTAGGAACAAAACTTCTCGAAAGCATATACAACCGCCAATAGCTCCTTCTCGGTGGTGGCATAGTTACGCTGAGCTTCATCTAGCGTCTTGCTAGCATAGTAAATGACGGTGGTCCGGCCATCCTTCTTTTGTCCAAGCACCGCTCCTACTGTCACATCACTAGCATCACACATGATCTCAAAGGGCAAGGTCCAATCCGGAGGTTGGATAATGGGAGCGGAGATCAACGCTTCCTTAATCCTGTAAAATGCATCAAGACACTTATGCGAAAACTCAAAAACAACATCTTTATTCAAGAGGTTAGTTAGGGGTTTAGAGATCTTCGAGAAGTCCTTGATGAATCTCCTGTAGAAACCTACATGCCCGAGAAAGCTCCTCACACCTTTAACAGAACAAAGGGGAGGGAGTTTCTCAATAGTCTCGATCTTAGCGTGATCGACCTCAATACCTCGATTAGAAACGAGGTGTCCTAGCACAATGCCTTCATTAACCATAAAGTGACACTTCTCCCAATTCAAAACAAGATTAGTTTCTTCACATCTTTGTAGTACTAGAGAAAGGTTAGATAGGCAATCATCAAAAGAGGAACCATATACTGAAAAATCATCCATAAATACCTCCATGATCTCCTCTATATACTCGGAAAAGATAGCCATCATGCATTGCTGGAAGGTAGCGGGTGCATTGCATAATCCAAATGGCATCCTCCTATAAGCGAATGTCCCCCATGGACAAGTGAAAGTGGTCTTCTCTTGATCATCCGGATGGATAGGAATCTGGAAGAAACCACTATAGCCGTCTAAATAGCAGAAGTGTGAATGCTGGGACAACCGTTCGAGCATTTGATCAATGAAGGGAAGTGGAAAATGGTCCTTCCGGGTGGCCACGTTCAGCTTCTTATAGTCGATGCAAACCCTCCAGCCCGTGACGGTCCTGGTTGGGATTAACTCGTTGTTCTTATTCGTCACAACGGTCATCCCTCCTTTCTTCGGAACTACATGGACTGGGCTAACCCATTTGCTATCCGAGATAGGATATATGATACCTGCATCCAACAACTTAAGAATTTCTTTCTTCACAACCTCTTTCATGATCGGATTTATCCGTCTTTGAGGTTCCCGTGAAGTCTTATGATCGTCCTCCATTAGAATTCTATGCATGCAGAAAGAAGGCTTAATGCCAATAAGATCATCAATAGTATAACCCAAAGCCTTTTGATGCTTTCTCAGGACATGCATTAGTTTAGATAATTCAGATTCGGAGAGGGAAGCGCTAACAATAACGGGATAAGTAGAATCCGGTCCAAGAAAGACATACCTCAAGTGACTTGGGAGTTGTTTAAGCTCCACAACTAGGGGTGCTTTCTGAGGGGGATCCTTGCTTCCTCCTTCTAGTGGGGTAGATTGAAGAACTGGACTTTCAGAAGTCTCAGTTGACATCATCTCGCTTTCGACCTCGGTCGAGGTCCAGAGAGGTTGACCGAGATGTTCTTCAGTCACCTCGTTCGGTCCAGAAAGTGCCTCGGTCGAGGTACTACAACTGGAACCGAAACTAGAGATCTTCTTCTCCTGGATTAGTCTTTCAATTTTAGCTCCTGGATCTTCTTCCAGTGCCCTTAAGCTCCGTATATCTGCATCACAAGAAGCATCAATACCTTCCTCCATTAAACTAAAACTAATGTTGAACTTCATCTCCTAGCTGCTCTCCCTTCATAGCCGCAAGTAATGCGAATTCCACTTCATCTCCGCCAATGTTGAACTTCAACTTGGTGTTCTTACAATCCACATTGCAACCCGAAGTTGCTAGAAATGGCCTCCCGAGAATGATAAGAACAGGATAATTTGCGGGAATATCAAGCACAACAAAGTCTATAGGTAAATAGAAGTTACTTAACTTAACCGGAACGTCTTCCAAAATGCCCACAGGATGGGTGATGGAGCGGTCCGCCATGTATAACCTTATGTTAACCGGCTTGGGCTCTCCAAGTCCGATCTTAACACATAGCTCCAGCGGAATGATGCTCACGCTGGCTCCTAGATCACATAAGGCTTCACAAGTGACATCCCCAACTTGAATGGGAATGCAAAATGAGCCGGGATCTCTTAACTTGGGTGGCATCTTCTCCTTCAGGATTTGAATAAGCTCCGAGGATTTAGATGTCATCCTAACTTCACCAAAGTCTTCATCTTCCTTGATAGAATCTCTTTCAAGAACTTCCCATAGGCGGGCATCCCTAGAATAACATCAAGAAAAGGAATATTAATGTGTAGTTTATTCATCAAGTCAAGGAACTTACCAAAATGCTTGTCTAGATGTGCTCTGGCCCTTGACTGGGGGAATGGAAGTGGTGGTTTATATGCAGGAGGTGGAACATAAACTTCAGTTTTCTCCTCCGCTTTCTGTGGCTCCACCTCGGTTGACATCTCGGCCGAAGTGTTCTTCGACTGCACCTGGACCGAGGTGGTCTTCGTCTGTACTGGCATCGACCAAGGCACTGGATCTGCAGTCTTTAGTCCACTCCTCGTCATTATGGCCATAATCTGGCCCTTAGGGTTGCTTTCCGTCCTTGCTGGAAGCTTCCCTGGATCTCTTGGCGCTTCATTCGCCTTATTGAAGAATTGTTGTTCTAAGGCTTTTTGTGCCTTCGAAAATAAAGTCATGGACGTCTCCATAGAGCTTAGCTTGATTAAGATGGCCTCCAGCACTGCGTCTTTCTTTTCTGGCTGGGACGAACTCGATCCTTGCTCCTGGCTTTTTAATGGAGTAGAAGAAGAAGAGGAAGAGAGGAAAGGATTAGAGGAATCATTCGAATTGGAGTTAGAATTGTGGTTACCAGAATTTTGGTTGTTTACCCTCCAATTATTGTTGTTGGATCCTCTATTGTTGTTGTAGTTGTTGTTCCGGGAACCGTTGTTGCTGTTACGGTATCCATTGTTGTTCCTTGATCCTTGATCTTCCTTCTTGGTTTGAGCAACTAAGAGTTCCTTCAATTGTTTCACGTCATTCTTCATAGACGTGAGTTGATTGTTGTTAGGCGGAGCATCTTGAAAGTTGACTCTTTTAACTCCATCTTCAGCTCCTTGGTGGGAGTATTTCTCCATGTGCAAAGCTTGCTTCTCTATAAACTCCCAAGCTTCGTCAATTGGCATGTCCATGAACGTGCCAACATATAGTAGTTGAAGGTTGAACTGGGTGCTTCCGTCCAGTCCCTTGAAGTATATCTCCAACAACTCTATCTTTGGAATCCCATGATGTGGACAATTCAAAAGAATGTCTTTAAACCTTTCCCATGACTTGGAAAAGCTCTCCTTGTACTTCATGATGAATGCATTAATCTTCCCTCTCATTTCAGCGGTTTTAGAGGGGGGAAAGAATTTAGTCAAGAATTCCTCCGTCATCTCCTCCCAAGTACTAATTTTTCCTGGAGGAAGAGCTTGATACCAAGTAAGAGCTCTATCTTTCAAAGAGAAGTGGAAAGGCCTTAGCTTGTAGTTGTTGTTTTCCAGCCTTGAAGGTCTCAAGGTCTCCATCAAGATCTCATAGTTTTGCAGATGTTGATGTGGATATTCCCTCTCTAGCCCTCCAAACTGGCATTGGCGAATCATGGAAAGAACTTACGGTCGAAGCTCATAATCATGGACTGCTGGATCACCTAGGTCGACTCCTGGACGCCTTAATTGTTGATTAGGGTCCATCCTCTGCCCCAGGGTTTGTGGGATACCTGCAAAAAGAACATCTCGGACTGGCATCCGAGGTGGAAGTATCTCGGCCGGGGCGACACGTACTGGATTCTGCCTCGGTCAAGGATCTGGAGCAGGGTCTTGCCTCGGTCGAGGATCTGGGTTCGGTCGAGGTAGATACTGGTCTCGTAAAGCTGCCATATCTGCTTCGATCGCCTCAGTCCTTGCGCGAGTTTCTTCCCTCTCCAGTCTCAGCTCTTCTTTGCTGAGGCGTAGCTGTTCTAACGCCTCCTTCAATTCGGCCTCAAGATCGCGATTGTCTTGGTCGGCCATCTTCGCTTCTCTCATGCGTATTTTGTATGTCTTTTTTGGTTCAGGATCGTAAGGAACGATTTCCTTCCCAGCGCGGGTTCTTCGCATAAACCTAAAAAGAACCTACGAAAGTCACTCAAGTAGAGTGGTTAGTAGAAACAGGGGCAAGTGCCCCGAAAGCAAACCGCAACCGGCTCGGTTTAGACCAAGTCCCCGACAACGGCAGCAAAAACTTGTTCGCTCCAAACGGTATGTGCAAGCTTTAAATTTATAACCCTAGATGTAAGCTTAAAATAAGGATGCGAACCCGCAGTGTACGGGTCAATCGTAGTAAAAAGCAAGAAATTCAAGGGGTCGATCATGGGATTTAGTGAAACAAAGCAGGAATAGGTTGTCTATGCAACTACTAACCACAAAACTGATCAAAACAATCAAAGATGATAAAAAGTCAATTAGGAAATATGCAATTCTAGGGATTAAAGCATCTAGTTGTGGTTCCAACTCAAGATCTAAAGATAAGCGGACAAAGCTGAGATATTTGCATAGAGAAGGTGTTTCTAAAGCGGAATAGATCACCGGGTAAGTCTCACTACTCACAATCCCAAGCCGCAACTCCTATTACCGGGTAAGTCTCAAGGAATTAAGGAAAGGAACTATAATCTCAAAACTAACACTCCAACTAAGGGAATAAAATCAACCTTTACCGGGTAAGTCTCAGGCTAACTCACATAGATGGAATGAAAGCACACTCAAACCCCAATAAAGTATAAACCTTTATTACCTACACTTATGATCTTGGGTAAACAAACAAAGGAATTACCGGGTAAGTGTCATCCTAGGCTTGCATTGAACCAGGAAAGGTGTAATAAGAATAGGATTTGGCAAACTCTAACACTTAACTCTCAGTTTCGGATCAGATAAGTCACCTCGGTCAGAAGAATTCCACCCCGGCCGAGATGTTCATCGACTGAGCGAGATGCTTTAGGGTTAAGGATAAAAACTCGAGCTTTCAGGGTCCTACTGTGATTAAGATTATTCTATCATTGTTTTTTCCACCCTTCAGCCAATCACCCTAGAATCACACAAAGAAATTAGCCACTCATCATCATGAAAGCAATAATCAAATATAAGGAAAGAAAGAGAATAATTAAACAAGAAAACCTTAAGAGAAAGGCTTCAATAACTGAATCAATTATCAATCAACAAGCATTCCAAGGATCAAAAATCCAATAAGACAAACAACAATGAAGGAAATCTAAGGGAATCTTACAAAACCCTTCACAAAGCTATAAAAGGTATAAACTTTCTTCCTTCAATCTTCCTTCAACCTTCAAAAAGGTTCTTCAAATCTTCCAACTATGGGAATGCGGCTGTTCCGGTGTGTAAGCACGTCTCCGGGTGATAGCGGATCTTGGATTTGTGAAAAATCCAACCCTTTTTATAGGAAAATTACCCTCCAAAGATAAGATATCTTAGAAAGATCTTTTCCCATAAAAATGGGTAAAATATATGGGCTAAATTATCTTCTTCCTTCCAGAAATCCAGCCCAAAAATATAAGATCATCTTTCCAAAAATAAAAGATCTCATCCAAGAATAAAATATCCTTGCCGCGTCCAAGGTGTTCTCCTCGGTCGAGTCAGCTCCTCTGGATCACCTCGGTCGAGGTGACTCTGTAGTCAACCGAGGTGAATCACAACTAAATGTGAAATCTCTCAAATCTGGTTCAAAGTGAATCTCTAATCCAATTCCATGATTCCTGGATTCTTCCTTAAGCTTCTGAATGTAGCTCCAATGACTCCTTAGCTCCTTTTGCTCCTTTTTGATGCAAAACGTGCCATTTTACCAACGATTACAACGAAACTTGGTGTAGACCTCGATTCCCACAAAGGTAGATGAAAAACTTGTTCGCTCCAAACGGTGTGTGCAAGCTTTAAATTTATAACCCTAGATGTAAGTTTAAAACAAGGATGCGAACCCGCAGTGTACGGGTCAATCGTAGTAAAAAGCAAGAAATTCCAAGGGTCGATCATAGGGACTTAGTGAAACAAAGCAGGAATAGGTTGTCTATGCAACTACTAACCACAAAACTAATCAAAACAATCTAAGATGATAAAAAGTGAATTAGGAAATATGCAATTCTAGGGATTAAAGCATCTAGTTGTGGTTCCAACTCAAGATCTAAAGATAAGCGGACAAAGCTGAGATATTTGCATAGGGAAGGTGTTTCTAAAGCGGAATAGATCACCGGGTAAGTCTCACTACTCACAATCCCAAGCTGCAACTCCTATTACCGGGTAAGTCTCAAGGAATTAAGGAAAGGAACTATAATCTCAAATTAACACTCCAACTAAGGGACTAGAATCAACCTTTACCGGGTAAGTCTCAGGCTAACTCACATAGATGGAATGAAAGCACACTCAAACCCCAATAAAGGATATACCTTTATTACCTACAGTTATGATCTTGGGTAAACAAACAAAGAAATTACCGAGTAAGTCTCATCCTAGGCTTGCATTGAACCAGGAAAGGTGTAATAAGAATAGGATTTGGCAAACTCTAACACTTAACTCTCAGTTTCGGATCAGGTAAGTCACCTCGGTCAGAAGAATTCCACCCCGACCGAGATGTTCATCGACTGAGCGAGATGCTTTAGGGTTAAGGATAAAGACTCGAGCTTTCAGGGTCCTACTGTGATTAAGATTATTCTATCATTGTTTTTCCCACAACCTTCAGCCAATCACCCTAGAATCACACAAAGAAATTAGCTACTCATCATCATAAAAGCAATAATCAAATATAAGGGAAGAAAGAGAATAATTGAACAAGAAAACCTTAAGAGAAAGGCTTCAATAACTGAATCAATTATCAATCAACAAGCGTTCCTAGGATCAAAATCCAATAAGACAAACAACAATGAAGGGAATCTAAGGGAATCTTACAAAGCCCTTCACAAAGCTATAAAAGCTATAAACTTTCTTCCTTCAATCTTCCTTCAACCTTCAAAAAGGTTCTTCAAATCTTCCAACTATGGGAATGCGGCTGTTCTGGTGTGTAACCACGTCTCCGCGTGATAGCGGATCTTGGATTTGTGGAAAATCCAACCCTTTTTATAGGAAAATTATCCTCCAAAGATAAGATATCTTAGAAAGATCTTTTCCCATAAAAATAGGTAAAATATATGGGCTAAATTATCTTCTTCCTTACAAGAATCCCGCCCAAAAATATAAGATCCTCTTTCCAAAAATAAAAGATCTCATCCAAAAATAAAATATCCTTGCCGCGTCCAATGTGTTTGCCTCGGTCGAGTCATCTCCTCTGGATCACCTCGGTCGAGGTGACTTTGTAGTCAACCGAGGTGAATCACAACTGAATGTGAAATCTCTCAAATCTGGTCCAAAGTGAATCTCTAATCCAATTCCATGATTCCTGGATTCTTCCTTAAGCTCCTGAATGTAGCTCCAATGACTCCTTAGCTCCTTTTGCTCCTTTTTGATGCAAAACGTGCCATTTTACCTACGATTACAATGAAACTTGGTGTAGACCTCGATTCCCGCAAAGGTAGATGAAAAACTTGTTCGCTCCAAACGGTGTGTGCAAGCTTTAAAATTATAACCCTAGATGTAAGCTTAAAACAAGGATGCAAACCCGCAGTGTACGGGTCAATCGTAGTAAAAAGCAAGAATTTCCAGGGAACGATCACAGGGACTTAGTGAAACAAAGCAGGAATAGGTTGTCTATGCAACTACTAACTACAAAACTGATCAAAACAATCAAAGATGATAAAAAGTCAATTAGGAAATATGCAATTTTAGGGATTAAAGCATCTAGTTGTGGTTCCAACTCAAGATCTAAAGATAAGCGGACAAAGCTGAGATATTTGCATAGGGAAGGTGTTTCTAAAGCGGAATAGATCACCGGGTAAGTCTCACTACTCACAATCCCAAGCCGCAACTCTTATTACCGGGTAAGTCTCAAGGAATTAAGGAAAGGAACTATAATCTCAAAACTAACACTCCAACTAAGGGAATAGAATCAACCTTTACCGGGTAAGTCTCAAGCTAACTCACATAGTTGGAATGAAAGCACACTCAAACCCCAATAAAGGATAAACCTTTATTACCTACACTTATGATCTTGGGTAAACAAACAAAGGAATTACCGGGTAAGTGTCATCCTAGGCTTGCATTGAACCAGGAAAGGTGTAATAAGAATAGGATTTGGCAAACTCTAACACTTAACTCTCAGTTTCGTATCAGATAAGTCACCTCGCTCAGAAGAATTCCACCCCGGCCGAGATGTTCATCGACTGAGCGAGATGCTTTAGGGTTAAGGATAAAGACTAGAGCTTTCTGGGTCCTACTGTGATTAAGATTATTCTATCATTGTTTTTCCCACCCTTCAGCCAATCACCCTAGAATCACACAAAGAAATTAGCCACTCATCATCATGAAAGCAATAATCAAATATAAGGGAAGAAAGAGAATAATTGAACAAGAAAACCTTAAGAGAAAGGCTTCAATAACTGAATTAATTATCAATCAACAAGCGTTTCAAGGATCAAAATCCAATAAGACAAACAACAATGAAG
The DNA here is from genome assembly GCA_033239125.1 of Fagopyrum homotropicum. NCBI lineage: Eukaryota > Viridiplantae > Streptophyta > Magnoliopsida > Caryophyllales > Polygonaceae > Fagopyrum > Fagopyrum homotropicum. The sequence goes on along the minus strand of BSWB01000007.1, from coordinate 49,221,879 downwards.
GAAATCTAAGGGAATCTTACAAAACCCTTCACAAAGCTATAAAAGGTATAAACTTTCTTCCTTCAATCTTCCTTCAACCTTCAAAAAGGTTCTTCAAATCTTCCAACTATGGGAATGCGGCTGTTCCGGTGTGTAAGCACGTCTCCGGGTGATAGAGGATCTTGGATTTGTGGAAAATCCAACCCTTTTTATAGGAAAATTACCCTCCAAAGATAAGATATCTTAGAAAGATCTTTTCCCATAAAAATAGGTAAAATATATGGGCTAAATTATCTTCTTCCTTCCAGGAATCCAGCCCAAAAATATGAGATCCTCTTTCCAAAAATAAAAGATCTCAGCCAAGAATAAAATATCCTTGCCGCGTCCAAGGTGTTCGCCTCGGTAGAGTCAGCTCCTCTGGATCACCTCGGTCGAGGTGACTCTGTAGTCAACCGAGGTGAATCACAACTGAATGTGAAATCTCTCAAATCTGGTCCAAAGTGAATCTCTAATCCAATTTCATGATTCCTGAATTCTTCCTTAAGCTCCTGAATGTAGCTCCAATGACTCCTTAGCTCCTTTTGCTCCTTTTTGATGCAAAACGTGCCATTTTACCTACGATTACAACGAAACTTGGTGTAGACCTCGATTCCCGCAAAGGTAGATGAAAAACTTGTTCGCTCCAAACGGTGTGTGCAAGCTTTAAATTTATAACCCTAGATGTAAGCTTAAAACAAGGATGCGAACCCGCAGTGTACGGGTCAATCGTAGTAAAAAGCAAGAAATTCCAGGGGTCGATCACAGGGACTTAGTGAAACAAAGCAGGAATAGGTTGTCTATGGAACTACTAACCACAAAAGTGATCAAAACAATCAAAGATGATAAAAAGTCAATTAGGAAATATGCAATTCTAGGGATTAAAGCATCTAGTTGTGGTTCCAACTCAAGATCTAAAGATAAGCGGACAAAGCTGAGATATTTGCATAGGGAAGGTGTTTCTAAAGCGGAATAGATCACTGGGTAAGTCTTACTACTCACAATCCCAAGCCGCAACTCCTATTACCGGGTAAGTCTCAAGGAATTAAGGAAAGGAACTATAATCTCAAACTAACACTCCAACTAAGGGAATAGAATCAACCTTTACCGGGTAAGTCTCAGGCTAACTCACATAGATGGAATGAAAGCACACTCAAACCCCAATAAAGGATAAACCTTTATTACCTACACTTATGATCTTGGATAAACAAACAAAGGAATTACCGGGTAAGTGTCATCCTAGGCTTGCATTGAACCAGAAAAGGTGTAATAAGAATAGGATTTGGCAAACTCTAACACTTAACTCTCAGTTTCGGATCAGATAAGTCACCTCGGTCAGAAGAATTCCACCCCGACCGAGATGTTCATCGACTGAGCGAGATGCTTTAGGGTTAAGGATAAAGACTCGAGCTTTCAGGGTTCTACTGTGATTAAGATTATTCTATCATTGTTTTTTTCCCACAACCTTCAGCCAATCACCCTAGAATCACACAAAGAAATTAGCCACTCATCATCATGAAAGCAATAATCAAATATAAGGGAAGAAAGAGAATAATTGAACAAGAAAACCTTAAGAGAAAGGCTTCAATAACTGAATCAATTATCAATCAACAAGCGTTCCTAGGATCAAAATCCAACAAGACAAACAACAATGAAGGGAATCTAAGGGAATCTTACAAAATCCTTCACAAAGCTATAAAATCTATAAACTTTCTTCCTTCAATCTTCCTTCAACCTTCAGAAAGGTTCTTCAAATCTTCCAACTATGGGAATGCGGTTGTTCCGGTGTGTAAGCACGTCTCCGGGTGATAGCGGATCTTGGATTTGTTGAAAACCCAACCCTTTTTATAGGAAATTACCCTCCAAAGATAAGATATCTTAGAAAGATCTTTTCCTATAAAAATAGGTAAAATATATGGGCTAAATTATCTTCTTCCTTCCAGGAATCCAACCCAAAAATATAAGATCCTCTTTCCAAAAATAAAAGATCTCAGTCAAGAATAAAATATCCTTGCCGCGTCCAAGGTGTTCGCCTCGGTCGAGTCAACTCCTCTGGATCACCTCGGTCGAGGTGACTCTGTAGTCAACCGAGGTGAATCACAACTGAATGTGAAATCTCTCAAATCTGGTCCAAAGTGAATCTCTAATCCAATTCCATGATTCCTGGATTCTTCTTTAAGCTCCTGAATGTAGCTCCAATGACTCCTTAGCTCCTTTTGCTCCTTTTGCTCCTTTTTGATGCAAAACGTGTCATTTTACCTACGATTACAACGAAACTTGGTGTAGACCTCGATTCCCGTAAAGGTAGATGAAACGACAATATAATCACATAATATACATTCAAACATGCAGATTATTGAAGATAAAACGTCTAAACAGGCCCCAAAATATAGACAATAATCCATGCTATCAATAAGCTACGATCTTGCGTGTTGGATTGGGGACATGGATGGTCAGATTACCTCCCATTGGTTGAGTTCTCATACAATAACAGCTGTCATACACTTATTGGGATGGCCCCATATGAGGCACTGTATGGAAGTAGATGTCGTACACTGTTATGGTGGGACGAGACTAACAGTATTAGTGGTATAATGCCAAAGAAAATTCAAGATGGTATAGCTCAAGTAGAGCTGATCAAAGAGATGATGTTGGCTGCATAGAGTCGCCAGAAATCGTATGCAGACAAGAGGCATCGGCCTCTAGATTTCAAAGTTAGATCTGATGTCTGGCTGAGAGTATCTCCGACGCGAGGCATCAGACGTTTTGGAATAAAAGGGGAAGCTGAGTCCCCGATATGTCGGTCCTTTTGAGATATTGGATAGAGTTGGGAGAGCAGCATACATATTGGTTTTACCACCGAGGTTAGAGGGTGTTCACCTTGTGTTTCATGTATCTCAACTAAGAGAGTACATACCAAATCCAAGACACATCGTCAGCTATGATGACTTAGTGGTTAAGCCGGAACACAGGGTGAACACCCTCTAACCTTGACGAAGACCATCAAAGGTTTTTGACATTCCTATGATGAGGATACAGTGGTCTAGACGAGGACCTTATGGGGATACATGGGAGATTGAGGATAGTATCCAGAGGAACTATCTAGAGTTCTATGCCGAGATAGATGCACCTATAGGATCGACGAGTAGATCTTAATGCTAATTTCTTCTATATTTTTTTTGTTTTCATGGGTTCTTTTAAAAATCTCACCTTTTTTCCTTGTCCATGGCTGAGTATTTTGTTAGTAAAAATGGATCCTTGCTTACGAAGACCATCAAAGGTTTTTGAAAAGGACGTTGTGGATGTGATTGTGGAAGAATGTTTGGTGCATTTTTTTGGGAGAAGCTTCAAAAGAAATTGGAGGGTTTAGAGGAGGATGAATATGACATTTGGTGAGAATCGGGTTTAAGACACACTATTTTTATCTATGAAGAAAACTAGATCTTCCATTGATGAATTTGGATGAAAATTGAGAAGGTAAATGGATGTGAGGCAATGTTTTTTTGTATTTTAGGGTTTCTTTTGATTTGTTACTGTAATAGCTAGGATTTCCGAATTCTAATTAATGTTGATTAACTTAATAATTGATAGTAATTGACATATAACTCGCGAAGATTGCGTAAGTGATGAGTATGAGTTCCACCGTTATGTTCCTGGCGTAACTTTGGACTTATGGAGAAATTTTCACTTTTTTCCCGGGTAATTATTTTACCCTCCGGTGTTATTTGGAGCATTTGGGAGCGCCAATTAATAAAAATACAGTTGAGAGAAATGATCAGGACATCGGATATGTCCTAGATATGAAATAACATGGAAAGGCAAAACGGCCAAAAGAGTCACTATTTTGTTTCTTAATGGCTAAGAAAGGCGGCTTAGGAATACTCGTTTTCCGAGACAATTGTGGAATATATATCCCTACAATATTCAATATTTATTATTTCAATTTCGAGAAGTTTGGAGAAGGGGTTCAACCCGCCTTTGGATCGGTTAAAGGATAATTATCGACTTTGCTAAAGGATAATTATCGTCTTCACTATAAATAGCGGAAAATCGTTTATTAAATCGTAAAAGCTCTAATTTCTCTCAAACTTCAAACTCGGATCTACTCTCCGTTTCTAATCCGATTTCAATTCCGTTTGAGTTTCTAGATTCCTCTATTCATTCTCTTCATATCGGTACCCAGTTTCTGCATTTTCGAGCAAATGAAGACCTAGTCGAGCATTTATATCACCAGGACGGTTCCGTTGCTAAATTCTGGTGAATTTGATGTTGTCCTTGTGTAGCCTACGTCGTTGTGATTCCGAATCTTCTTTCAGATCGTCAATCGGTTTAATAACGAATAAGTTATGAATTTATTCGTTTTCCGTACTGCGATTTGGCTAAATTGACCTTACTCTTGTCAAAATGGATAATTAGAAATTCCATTATGGTCATTATATTATTCTAGTGTTTATGGGTTGTTTGTTTGATGAAATCTGATGACAGGTGGGTTTAGAAATTGTCTGTGGGAAAACGTTATTCTAGTGAAATTTAATTAATTAATTAAAATTTAATTAATTAAATTAGGATTAGAATTGAGATTGAGGAATGTTGATTAGATGTTACCTTGATATTTGTGGAATTGTGGGTTATGTTGAGGATCTTGAGGCTTAGATCTAGGTTATAGGATGGTTGTGGTTAAGAGGTAGGAGACGGGTCTCCTAACCCTTTGCAGCGTTTGACATGTTGTGTGCCTTTCTTATGCAGGCGTTGATCGTTTTCTCAAGGGAAAACTATGACGTGATACAAGATTACGAGTATTTCAGGTAAGTCCATAGGACTTACTTAGCGAGCAGTTGTCGATTTGAGTGATTGTGGTAGTTGTGCTTTGGCATATGATTGTGCATTTATAACCTAAACCGAACTAGGACAACCACGTATTCGTTTAAAAGGCCCAAGTGTATTATAATGTTTCGTGAGCACTTGTCCCAAGTTCTACAGGTGAGTGGGGGGTGCTCTTGCGCTCAGGCCCACAGGTTACGGAATGTAGACGGTCCATTCTTGTCTGCAGACGGTAGCGGAGACGAGTTTTGGGAGATTCTCGTGTCACAAAAGAAGTTGAATTAATAATAAAAAGGGTGAGGTCCTAGCCATGTGGCACCCTGAGTTCCGCGGATTTAGGGTGTTATAGTTACAGTAGAGAGGTTTTTAAATCTTCGTGATTTAATGCTTGAAGAATATTTTTTAAAGCTTTGTGATTGTTATAATATACGAGGGAATAGAGTAAAATTGTATTTTATTAAGTTATCAATAAGTTAAAATGCTTGAAGAATATGCCAACAACACTAGTATTTCTATGTTCATTTATATATCACAATAGTTCTTGGAATTATTTAATGTATTTTCAAATGAACGGAGGAGAATTTTGTTAATTTTGAAAGAATTTACTTTGAAATAATATATCGTAAGAGTTAAACTAATAATGATATGCAAGTAAAACAAAGTCATTTTTTTTCGTTTCTAAAGTTGCAACCACACAGAACTTAAATACATATTTTAAAAAAAAATTATTCGAAAAATACAACGAAATGCAAATTTAGAGAAAATGTGTGATAGATAAACCGTAAAGAGGAAATTTATCATTTACGATCAACATGTTATATACATATGGTTTACACACTTGTCAAATCTGTTTGAGAACCAAAAAAATGTAGTAAGGATATGATTTGTGACTTTGACATAAACGCATAATTGAGATGTACAATTATGAGCATAATATCTCATGTGAAACACGAGAAGATATTCTAATCTTTCGTCTAGTTCAATTTCTTTGTTGGTGTTCTTGTCTAAATTGCATGACTCACCCAACTTCATAGACAAAGATGGTAATACCTCGACTATATATGGCTAAGAACTCATATTCAATAATCAAAGTACCGAAACCTTAATTTATATCATTATAGAACGATAGGCAACAATATCCCCTTCCATCTAGGACCTCACCCTTGTAAAGTGTCATTCCCATCTGAGTTTTTAAGCCGCTTTGCCCTCGGGATAGAGCATCCACCCTATAAGGCCACATCCCCTTCCATCTAGGTAACACTCATAAGACCTCACCCTTTTTTCAACTTAACAACATATTGTGTCTACCTCAACATGTAGGCGAGCCTAGAGTTACTGATGATGAGTCTTCAATATATATTTTTAATCGGTATCATTCCCCTTATTCTTTCTTGATGACTATGCCATGTGATGGTAAATTTTCACAACTTGAAAGGGGTATATATATCCAACGTCACTTAAGCTTATTAAGAAAAAGGCGAAGACGAGAATTCTATAGTTATATCTTGTCTCCCATTGTTATTTCCTTCGGAATAAGCTTCTTGTCATGCCATCACTTCGCGCATTTATTTATTTATTTTTTTGTGTTAATGTTTGTAAGATGTTAAAATTAATTCTTCAAGTTCTTGTACGCCAAGTAGTACCTAAGGGTGTTTTGAAGGTTGTGTGATAGGCCCATAGAGTGTCATTAAGTTTTTTTTAGACACTCCATACGAGATCAGAACATAGTTTTCTCTAGGATGTCTTTAATTTGCCTTTTAGAGACATCGACTTAGTCACTAGTTAGAGTACGGTAGGGTGTGTCTATATGATGGTTGACCCAATACTTTTTAATATGCTTTCAAAACTCATTCTAATAAAATGGGATTCACTGTTACTAATCAAGACTCAAGGGACACCAAATTTAAAAAAAGGTTAGGTCTTAATATATTTATCCATAGTTTTAGAGTCATTAGAAATTATATCTCTAGCCTCAACCCAGTTTGATACATAATCCACATCAACAAGAATGTACTTATATGATCTAGAGTTAAGGAAATGTTACATGCAATTAATACCCCAAACGTCAAAATTTTCAATTTCTAAAATTTCAATTTAAAGCATTTCATCCCTCTTATTAATGTTACTTGTACGTTGACTTTCATCATAGGAGCGAATCAAATGACAAACATTATTAAATAAGGTAGACATAAAAAAAATGTTGAATTTGCAATGTAGGCCTTTTACAATGTAAAGTTTGGATTTAGGGTCTCCCATCATTTCATTTAGAAAATGGGCTCCTATTGTAGAAATAATCTAGAAAAGGGACATAGGTATTCATCTGATTTGATGGATGACATGTAGAAAAAAAATCAGAAAATAGCCCAATCAATTCAGTCAGCCCATCTTCTTCCCTCCCTTTCCCTTCTTCTTCCCTCCTTTCAAACGTAAATTTATTTATGGGTATCCATATGCAGCTCTATTCTTCTTCCAATTGAAACGCAGGAATCTGGACTGCTCGTTGAGCTTCTTCTTCACCGGAATCTGGACTGCTTACATATCCCTGTTCTATTTCTGGGTAAGCAGCGTTTGGTCCTATTTCTGGGTAATCTCAAACTTCCTGGGTAATGTATTTGTGGGTAATCTGAAACTTCTCATCTCTTATTTTTGTGAATCTAAAACACTGAAACTTCCTATTCTATTTGTGGGTAAGCAGTGTTTGTTTACATTTTCTATTTGTGGGTAAGCAGTGTTTGTTTGTATCCATAGATAATCTCCAACTTCTCATCTTCCTGGGTAATGTATTTCGGGGTAAGCTGAAACTTCTCATCTTCCTGGGTAATGTATTTCGGGGTAATCTAAAACAGTCAAACTTCTTGGGTAATCTCAAAATTCGTGGGTAATGTATTTTGGGATAATTTGAAACTTCTCATCTCTTGTTTTTGTTAATCTAAAACAGTCAAACTTCCTGGGTAATGTCAAACTTCTTGGGTAATCTATTTCTGGGTAAGCAGTGTTTGGTCCTATTTTTGGGTAATCTCAAACTTCCTGGGTAATGTATTTGTGGGTAATTTGAAACTTCTCATCTCTTGTTTTTGTGAATCTAAAACACTGAAACTTTTTGTTCTATTTGTGAGTAAGCAGTGTTTGTTTACATTTTTTATTTGTGGGTAAGCAGTGTTTGTTTGTATCCATGGATAATCTCCAACTTCTCATCTTCCTAGGTAATGTATTTCGGGGTAAGCTGAAACTTCTCATCTTTTTGGGTAATTTATTTCGGGGTAATCTAAACCAGTCAAACTTCCTGGGTAATGTCAAACTTCTTGGGTAATCTATTTCTGGGTAATGTATTTCGGGGTAATCTGAAACTTCTCTTCTCTTATTTTTGTGAATCTAAAACAGTCAAACTTCCTGGGTAATGTCAAACTTTTTGGGTAATCTATTTCTGGATAAGCAGTATTTGGTCATATTTCTGGGTAATCTCAAACTTCCTAGGTAATGTATTTGTGGGTAATTTGAAACTTCTCATCTCTTGTTTTTGTGAATCTAAAACAGTGAAACTTTTAGTTCTATTTGTGAGTAAGTAGTGTTTGTTTACATTTTTTATTTGTGGGTAAGCAGTGTTTGTTTGTATCCATGGATAATCTCCAACTTCTCATCTTCGTGGGTAATGTATTTCGGGGTAAGCTGAAACTTCTCATCTTCTTGGGTAATGTATTTGTGGCTGAATGTTAACAAAGAATTCTTTTTTTTTCCCCAAAAAATTAACATCAAATCATCTAAAATAAAGCCTGTGCCCCTCTCTTTTCAATTCAATGTCCACAATAGTCTAGTTTATACTTTTCATATCTATTTTATGTAGTTAACTTATTAGAGGCCCATTTCACAAAATGCAAAATTTTGGGGTCCTCTTTCTCTAATTATTTCAAAAAAAAAAACGTTATTAAGAATTTTCGCCAAGGTTTAAATGTCATCATGTGTCCTTCTCCATGTAAAAAATGACAATGGCATATGATGCTCTCCACTTCCTCTCTTAGAATGCACCTTCGTAATATTCCATCACTTTCTTGCTCTAAAAGGTATGAATCATCCCAATAATACTCCCTAAAATCATGAAAGAACATCTTTTTTCTAATTATAGGTTAGTCCAAGATGTAAATATGCAGGCAACATAGATACGGAACAAACACACCAAGGCAATTCAGAAGTTTATGTCGAGCAAATAAGGATCGGTTCGACATGTTCGTCAGTTGAGTCGACTGCGAGAAATTCTCATGCACACCTCTAGTCGATTGTAATATTCATCGGTTTGACCTTGCTATAAGGAGTTTCATAATCTTGTTGTGTAGCTTGATCGGAAGATTGTAGTGGTCAAGTCGTTCGTTGTTATTTTCTTGCTCGACTTCTTTGAAATGGATTTTCGAGGTAATTGTTCGCATCTCTTTTCTATTCATTTTTGCATTCAATTAAAGAGAGAGTATTTATAAATTATGTCTTGCTAAACTCCTTGTTCTAGAGTTTTGATACCGAACTTGCATGATGAGTCAATGATGATTATTTGTTAATTATGAATTTTTTTGTCACCTATCATAAATGTTATAACATTTTTTATTATTATCTAGGCAATATATGAGAGATGTTTTACATTATTATCAGATTCTAAGTACTTGAAGGTTGATGTTTGATGCGAGAGTTGTATAAAATATACCTCAATCCTCTACGAGATTCAAGAGTTACGTAGGATTGTCTTTAAATAACACAACTGACATGATGATTGATTTATTTGATCAATACTAGGAGGTTTATAGTATGCATAGGGGTGTATTATGAGCCGAACGAGCCAAGCATCGGCATGCTCAAGCTCGGCTCGTTTATAAACGAGCCGAACCCGAGCCGAGCCGAGCCCGAGTAGCTCGGCTAAAATAATGCTCCTATAGTGTTATTTTAGACGAACGAGCCGAGCTTTACCCGAACGAGCCGAGGTTTGACATGCTCAAGCTCGTCTGGTTTATAAACGAGCCGAGCCCGAGCCGAGCCTAAAAATTATACGAGCTTTAAAATGTGCTCAAGCTTGGCTCGTTTAGAAAATGAATGAGCTCGAGCCGAGCTTTTGACGAGCCGAGCCCGAGCCGAGCCCGAGTAGCTTGTCTCATATTACAATCCTAAGTATGCATGGTGATTTCTAACTTTGAAATATTTTCCATATATTGAATTATTTGACTAAAATTGAACAAATTTCTTGCCTAAAGGCTACAACCATAAAGCTCGTATAACTCCCTTAATACTTTCTAAATTAAGAGTGCATTCAATACTTCATTCTCCTCATGTTCGCCCGTGATTCTTACTACAATGGAGTCTTGTCTTATCTTATGAGATATAAAGATGATTTTTTAGACCCTATCACAGACACATCAACTTTCGTAGGAAATACTTGTTGATGCCTGAACCGGGTATGTCCGGAGAGCACGAAAAGAGAATGAAAACCCCAAATATGGCTTCTTTACTTGGTTCACACGAGTCCGACATCAAGATCTCATTTGCCTTCGATTGCTAGGATGAAGATTGAAAGTGTAGCAATCAAATTGCTTCGGATGATGACTATAATTGATTCTCGCAATACTAACAACAAGTTTTTCACTTTTGAGAGAAAATGAGAGCTTTTTCTTAGGAAATTAGAAAGAGAAGAAAACTTTTATGAGTTACTCATATTTTAGTAATATATAACAATTATATATTTAGGGCCCGTTTGGTTTTAACTCCGGAATCGGAAACGGAATAGAAACGAATCTAGTCCATATGTATATCCTTGTTCATGAAAGTTTTTGGAACCATTCCTTGTGGTTTGAACTAATTGGAGTAGAATTTGATTACTTTTGATACCCTACAGGGTAATAAAATGTGGGGAATCAAGTGCAATTTGCCTTAAGCCACAAGGAATGATTCAATACAATTTCATGTATAAGGATATAGATATGGACTAAATTCGTTTCCATTCCTTTTCCGTTTCCGGAGTTGGAAACAAACGGGCCCTTAATGGTTTGTGATCTCCTTTCACAAAGTAATTCCTTATGAACTCTTCAATTAACCTCACCAATAAACTCTTTAATTATTTATTTCACAAATAAAACTTATAATATCATTATTAACATATATGTAATATATACGAAAACAAAAATCATATTTCTTTTTATCTACTCCGTCAAATCTAAGTGTGTGATGGCATAATACCCGTTTATAATAGTCATGAGTTTAACTTTTTAGTCTCATTAATCATAGTTGTCTTGTAGAAAAGCACAACAAATCCTAAAATAACCGGATTGTATATCTCTATCAATTATCATATTCCAAGTTTAGTCATCACACATTAAACTAAAGGACACAATTTCTTCAATCTCTCAAATGTCCCTAAACAAGTATGCAATCTAAGATACATTTGTCTCTCAATGTCTTATTTGATGATATGGTGACGTTCATATCTAATGTCAAATGTGTTTCTTGAACTCCGAGTTTGAATTGTCAGCTAAATAGATGATTGCAAATAATCATCCAAGCATGACCATGCATTTTCAGTTATCACTCTTCAAGTGGCCGAGATACCAATCCTATTCAATGTATCACATTATACATGAACTAGGGGGACTTCTCCAATCTTGTATGAATATGGCTCTTACTCAACTTTTGACAATCCTAACTACTGCCTTTATAACTCTATTTTACGGAAAGCGTGTAACAATGTTAAGGAAATACCAATCATCAAGTGATATCACATCATACTCGTGTTTGAGGAAACTACTAATCATAGTTTACCTTATTACTCTACAATCTCATTTGGATAATGTTAAGGTGGGTTAGTCATATATGTATCATTCATACACATATATGTAAATGACTAGACATCGTCGTGTCTGTATATAAACACATACTCAATGTGATTTTCCCACACCTTTATTCATGAAATAACAGTCTGTATATATATAAGAGTGTAGACTATGTATGGATAGGTGTATGAATGCATATCCTATATATAAGTAAAGCTATCTTCAAGAGATCTCATTGATTTAGGAGAATATATTAGGAGTCCGTTAATACCCCCGGTAAGCAGAAGGTAGATCTCGAACTTGTAGCTTGGAACGTAGATCACAGAAACGACTTGTCCCAAGTGGTTTGGTGAAGATGTCTGCAGTTTGAGCAAGGGAGGACACATGACGAACAATGAGATGGTTGGACTCAACTTGCTCACGAACGAAGAAGTAATCAAGATGGATGTGTTGGAAGCGAGGACCAACAATTGGATTGGACGTCATGAATTGGACGCCAACATTGTCACATAGGAGAACCGGAGGCGCGGAGATAGGGATACGAAGCTCAAGTAAAAGTTGTTAAATCCACATGAGTTCGGTTGTGGTGTAGGCAAGAGCACGGTATTCCGCTTTCGTGCTAGAACGAGCGACAACTTTTTGCTTTCGAGAGGTCTAACTTATCAAATTGGAACCCAGAAATATAGCGAACCCATACTGAGACCGAAAATCAGATTTTTCAAATGCCCAACCCGCATTAGAGTAAGCCGTGACGTTAGATGTCTGAGGAGCGCAAAGAGAAACCAAGACAAGACGATCCATTTAAGTAGGGAAGGATGCGCTTCACAACCTGCCAATGAGCTATACGAGGAGAATGCATGAACTGACAAACACGGTTTACCGCATAGGCTATTTCCGGCCTCGTGATTGTGGTGTAATGTAGGGCGCCAACAATTTGACATACAGCCTTGGATCATCCATAGGATCGCCTTCCGGAAGGAGGCGTGACGAGGGGTCGGCTGGGGATCGACTTGGTTTGCTCTCAGTCATGTGAGCCCACTGAATGACTTCACAAATGTACTTCGATTGGGAAAAAAATAAACTGTCTTGTTGTTGCGTTACCTCAATGCCTAGAAAGAAGGTGAGTGTACCGAGATCACAAATGGAGGCTCGGTGGAGAGCGTGAACCAGCCGTTGGATGGAGATCTCGTAGGAACCTGTAATGATAAGATCATCCACGTATGCAAGTGTATAAAGGGTTAGTTTTCCATTGTTAAAAACAAATAGAGACGTGTCCGATTGATAAGCACGAAAGTTGTTGGCAACAAAGAATGACTTGAGCTTTGTGAACCAAGCACGAGGAGCCTGCTTTAGGCCATATAGAGCTTTGCGGAGTCGGAAAATGTGTGTGAGGTGAGAGGCATCAATAAAGTCGGGTGGTTGTTCCATGAAGACCATCTCAGGAAGGTCGCCATTGAGGAATGCATTGTTGACGTCTAGTTGTCGGATGGACCATCGGTGAGACAAAGAAATGGTAAACACAAGTCGTATAGTGGTTGGTTTGACCACTGGACTGAACGTGTCAAAGTAGTCAAGACCCTCTTCCTAATGAAACCCCTTGGTGACAAGACGAGCTTTGTATCTTTGTATCGTGTCATCCGTATTCTTTTTTATCTTGTAAACCCATTTACATCCAACAAGGTTAGAATTACAAGTGCGGGGAACTAGGTACCAAGTGTTATTCCGCATAAGAGTGTGATACTCTTCCTACATGCCTTGTTGCCAATCGGGAAGGGAGGAGGCTTGTTTGAAAGAGGTTGATTCGGATAGTGGTGCGGAGGAGACGGTATTACAGACGTAGTCACGAAGGCGGAATTTTGGATAAGTATGACGGTAACTGCGGCGAGGAGGTGGTGGAGGTGTTGGTAGGCTCGGTGTCAAGGAGGGCGAGAAAAGTGAGTTGTTGGGTGTAGCTAGAGATGTGGAAGAGCTGGCAGGGGAGAGAGTGGGTACTACTGAGACGGCGGGTGCATGGGTTTGTAAGGAAGGGTTGTCATTTTCATGGGGTTGCATGGAAGAAAGTGGACGTGAGGGTGGAGAGGCCAAGTCGAGAAGAGAGGTAGAGGTAGTATAGTCAACAATAGGAGTGGGTGAGGACGGTGGTTTATGCATGGCGGGGAAGGGAAAGTTAGATTCATCAAAGGCGACATGGGGGGCCACGTACATTCTAGATGATGGCAAGTGGTAGCAAAGGTAACCTTTGTGTTTGGAACTGTAACCCAAGAATAGACATGGAAGGGAGCGAAGGCCCATTTTGTGAGAGTTATAGGGATGGGGACAGGGTAGCATAGACACCCAAAGGCTTTAAGAAATGCATAATCCGGTAGGAGTTTGTAAAGGCAGTGGAAAGGAAATTTGTTGCGGAGGATAAGAGTGATGGTCCTATTGTGTAGGTAAATAGTGGTATGGAAGGCATGTTCCCAAAATAGATGTGGGAGCGAGGCGTGGGCTAAGAGAGAGACCTTTTTCTATGACAACGCTATTTCGGCGTTCAACAGCACCATTTTGTTTTTGCGTGTGAGGACACGAGATCCTATGTTCTATCCTATTTGTGGTTAAGAAATTTTGTAGAGCTCGAAATTCCCCGCCACCTTCTGTTTGGAAGGCTTTAATTCGTGAGTTAAATTGAGTGAGGATCATTGAATGAAAGCCATGAAAATATCGCGGACCTAAGATTTGTGAGACATAAAGTATATCCAAGTGAATTTGGTAGCATCATCAATAAAGAAAACAAATTAACGCGATCCATTAAGAGACAAAACAAGGGAGGGACCCCAAACATCCGAGTACACAAGATCAAAAGGTTGTAGGGCCGATATATGACGTGCGGGGAGATATAGACGACGACTTTTACCTAACTGACATTCTTCACACAATGAAGGAAGCTTATTTGATCATAGCGGAAGATTATGGATTGAAACTAGAGACCGAAGGCAGACTCATGCGGGTGACCGAGACGGCGATGCCAACCATCTAGAGTTGTACGTGATCCGAGGAGGGTGGAAGGAGAGACGTGGCTGATAGAAAGTTGTAGACGATAGAGACCGCGTTCAACTGTGCCGCGAAGAATGGTTTGTCCCTGCAAAGTTATGACAAGGCAATGGGTAGGGTAAAAAATCATGACAGCATTATTATCATGTGTTAATTTCGAGACACTCAATAGGTTTTTGGTTATGTCAGGGACGTGTAAAATAGAGGAAAGTTTAACGGAATCAAACAATGTAGGCAAAGTAGCAGAGCCAATATGCGAAATGAACAACTTGTTACCGTTTCCGACTTGAAGTCGGTCAAATCCTTGATATTGTTCTGAGACGTGGAGGTTGTTTAGTTGAGATGTCACATGGTCTGATACTCTAGTGTCAAAATACCATGACGGAACAACTATAGAGGACGGCGGAGCGGTGTAAACAAAGTTAACCGAGAGAGAAGATGAGGCTGGGTGCTGTTATTTTGACAGCGATGTGGTAGAAAGTCCGTTCATTAAGACGGTTCCAACAGTTCAGTGCCCGATGATTAGTTTATCCGTAAATTTGACATGGAATGCGCGGACGAC
This sequence comes from Fagopyrum homotropicum, assembly GCA_033239125.1. NCBI lineage: Eukaryota > Viridiplantae > Streptophyta > Magnoliopsida > Caryophyllales > Polygonaceae > Fagopyrum > Fagopyrum homotropicum. Next base: position 49,206,654 of record BSWB01000007.1, on the reverse strand, counting down.
CATCATCATGTGATATTGAAGAGTAGTGAGATTGGCCCTGTTGTTGACCATTGGGGTTACAAGTGGACGAGTAGCCACCCGACTATGACTGGTTTGATGGATAGCGATTGCGATAGCTAGACGGCGGGCGAGTCGCCCCATGAGAGTTCCCAGAGCTGCTGGAGTAATTTGTAGTAGGAGATGGTGTAGGTAGAAGGCCAACAGTAGTGGCAGGTGTAGAATCAGTAGTTGTGTCACGGAGCAAGCGTTCCTCCTCTTGAAGCAGAAGACCAACAAGATCGTCAATAGTGGGATCATCAATCCGCATCATAAAGGCGGTGATGAACGGACTATAGGAGGATTCGAGGCCGTTGAAGATGTAGCTAATCAGATCTTCGCTGGAGACGACGTAAAGGCTGTCGGCGAGAGAGTCAGAAATGGATCTTTTCTTTTCAATGTACTCCATCATAGACAAGGAGCCCTTCTACAGGGATTGAAGTTGTTGCTTCAATGCCATTCGGCGAGCTCGTGTTTGGTTTTGGTAAGATTGTTTAAGTGTGGTCCAAGCTTCGGCAGCAGACTTGGAACGAACGACGAGTGCAAGGGGACGCTCAGTAAGATTCAGGCGGAGCTAGAGAAGGATAAGACGATCCTTCCGGTGCCATTCTGTGAAGGTTGGGTTCACCATGGATTCATTTTCGCCGGCAGCAGAGGGAAGGGTGGCGTTCAGTGCTTTTGTGGATGACAAGAGGAAGCTTTCAAGATCAAAAGCCTCGAGTGTGGACTGAGTCGTGTTCTTCGATAGTGAGTAGTTGTAGTTGTCAAGCTTTACAACAATGTTGGGGAGTGGGAAGTTGAGGGTAGTAGCGCCAGTGGTAGAAAGAAGATTTGTGGTGTTGGCCATGGAGGATCGAAAAAAAAATGGTGTTACCCTAGATGGGCTTTGATACCATATAAACAGATAATCAATGTGATTTCCCCACACCTTTATATATACAAGAGTGTAGACTATATATGGATAGGGGTATGGATGCATATCCTATATATAAGTAAAGCTATCTTCAAGAGATCCCATTGATTTAGGAGAATATATTAGGAGTCCGTGAATACTGTATAGCTCATGAAACCTAAAAGCTATCAATCAACTTTACAATATAGTTACTAATAAAATCATCTATGCCCATTTGATGATTTTGAATTAAGGATTTGGACATCTCAGATTTGAACTTGTAGTAGAGCCATCAGAAATCGTTCATAAACACACGCCCCCTCCTCGGCAAACCACTCAGAACATCACCAAAACATGCATCAAACTGAGAAGTTGACACTGCAAAACACGGAAGTTTTGACATATAAAGTGTATAACTTTGATGGTTAAAAATAAAAGGTTTGTAAGGAGAAGAATTGTTCAAATAATAAACATTATTGTGGGCAACAAAAATATCAGCAAACTGATAAATAGAATCATGTTAGAACACCCGGAATGCTTTTCTTAGTTTTTTTTAAAAAATTTTAGAAATTGTGTTTTTATAATGCATTCAAATTTGGTTTCATCACTCCAAGAAAAGAGGAGAATACCTTGTGATTGTCGTGCTTGACTTTGGTAAGAAGAGGAAATAACCAACACAATATTAAGGAAGACAATTGGGCCGGTGATGGGTGGATGTACTACTTCCATTGCCCACTCGTTAGTCTTATCGGGTGCATTCATCCATCACTCGTCGGGTGGCCGGGTAGATCAAGTTCAACCGCGGGTGCCCAATTGATTATTATAGTTAACTTATATTGCATTTTTACAGTATTTTTCATATATTGCACAAAATTATATTTTAAAAACATATTATTAATAAATAAGATATATATATATATATATATATATATGTGTGTGTGTGTAATGTGTTATTACAACATAAACAGTAATAAAAACATTCAAACCTTTGTGATTTTAGGATAAAATATGTAAAGTTTTAGTCATTTTTGGGTGTATCGGATCAGGTGATGAATGAAGGACCCTCACACACCAACTACCCATCACCCGACTTTTTTGTATTTCATCAGCTTTCTTGTGTCGGGTAATTCAGGTACGCATCGGGTGGGGGTGAAATTATCGTAGTACACTCTTTTGACAAGGAGCAACTTACAACTGGATTGTTTGATTGATTTTAGAGCCTTAAATTTGTGCTTTTTAGCAGATGAGGGAATAAAGCCCTCTATCTCAAATTTTGTATTATTATTTGATGTACCAACACCTCAAGAAATGAGGGTTGAAGTAAAACCATTAATACATTTGATTGAAAAAAGCATAGACTCTTATGTTTGAATAAGTAGAGTTAGGTTCTCTGGATTTTTTATCAATATGAGGTGATCGTAGACATCATGAAAAATCAGTCACCCACAAGCGAAAGTAGAGCATCAAACACCATCCCACCATCGGAAGAAGAACAAATCACCCTCTGGCCGAAAATTCCGACAACCCTCAAAACCCGAAAAAACAAGGGAAACGAAATTCAAAACAAAGAATCGTGGGTAGGGTTGTAAGAATATTATTCTTATAAAATGTATCTTATTGACTTGCTTTGATGAAAGGAGAATATAACATATAAATACAATAGTGTCTATAACGGTAACGTTAAACTAGGAAACCACAATAATACTAGACAACCTAGAAGGTAAGAAAATATGTACACATAACATATTTACATAATATCATTCCCCCTCAAGTTGGAGCATGAATGTCACAAATGCCCAACTTGCCTAAAAGATGTTGAAATAACTGATGGCCAAGAGCTTTGGTGAAGATATCCGCAAGTTGATTGTTGGAACGAATGTGGAGCGTTTTGATGGTCTTCTTTTGAACTTCATCTCGAACAACATGGCAATCCACCTCGATGTGTTTGGTACGTTCATGAAAAACGGGATTGGACGCAATATGTAGTGCAGCTTGATTGTCACACCATAGGTTGATAGGTTGATTATGGTCAACACCCAAGGATGATAGTAAAGATTTGATCCACTTGACTTCACACGTGGTTGATGCCATTGCTCTATACTCGGCTTCCGCGGATGATCGTGATACCGTACTTTGCTTCTTAGTTTTCCAGTTATAGACCGACGAGTTAAGGGACAAGAAGCATAGTCCCGTTATAGACCGACGAGTTAAGGGACAAGAAGCATAGTCCGAATCACAATAAGCATTAATTTGAAAGGTACTAGTGTTTGATAATAAAATACCCTGACCTGGATTATTTTTCAAATACCGTAAGACCCGGAGCCCGGCATTCCAATGTTGGATCGTAGGACGTTGCAAAAATTGAGACAAAATATGGACCGAGTAGGTGAGGTCCGGTCGAGTTATGGTGAGATAAACCAGTCGGCCAACTAGTCGGCGATATTTATCCGGATCTGAGAATGCCGCAGATTCATCCCGTGCTAAAGCATGTCCTGGTTCGATGGGAAACGTAACCGGGCGAGATCCAATAGTACCTGTCTCAGATAGAATATCTAGAACGTATTTCTTTTGAGAAAGAACAAGACCATGAGGAGTGTGTGTAACTTCAATACCAAGAAAAAATCGTAATTTACCTAGATCTTTCATATGAAAACATGATTTGAGATATGTTTTGAAACGGGAAATAGCATGCGGATCATCACCTGTTATAATTAAATCGTCGACATAAATTAAAATATAGATACGAATACCTTTTCGGACATATGTAAAGAGAGAGTAGTCTGCTTTGGATTGCACAAAGCCGACAAGGCAAAGAGCTTGACTTAGTTTGTGAAACCAATTGCGAGGGGACTGTCGTAAGCCATATATGGACTTGTTGAGTTTGCACACTTTGTGTGGATCCGAGATTGTGAATCCCGGAGGTAGAGACATGTACACGTCCTCATTGAGATCCCCGTGTAGGAATGCGTTATGGACATCCATTTGGTGTAGTTCCCAACGTTGGCTTGAGGCAACTACAAGGAATAATTTGACAGAAACAAGCTTAGCGACAGGATCAAATGTTTCTGTATAATCAATACCTGGACGTTGTCGATTCCCTAACGCAACCAAACGTGCTTTATGCCGTTCGATAGATCCGTCCGCATTGAGCTTTGTTTTATACACCCATCGACACCCAATAGTCTTTTGTCCTGGTGGAAGATTCACGAGAGTCCACGTATGATTCTTTTGAAGTGCATCAATCTCCAAGCGCATAGCTGCGCGCCATTCGGGTAAAACAAAGGCTTTCTTGTATGAAGTAGGTTCATGTGTGGAAAAAGAAGCCTTCATGTAGCAGAGATAGGAAGGAGATAGGTTAGTTGCTTGAAAATAATGAGAAACTGAATAAGTACACTTACCTGTAGGTGCCGAATGAAGCGAGACCGTAGGAGTAGACTGAATTGGTATTAAATTGTTACAATGAAAATCTTTCAGACGAGTACTAGGTATAGGTATACGGCTACTTCGGCGCAAGGGAAGTGTGGTTTCACGTAAATGGGAAGAGGATTCATAATGGGAATGAGAATTGTCTGCATTAGATAATGTGGTATCATTAGAAGATATTGTAGCAGTAGGAGAAATAAAATCAGTAGGTGAATGATTTGGATTATCAGAAGAGGAAGGAGATCGAGCCGGAATGGAAATAAATTCGTTTGGATTGGGAAGCGATCGATCCGGCGAAGCATCCTCAGAAGAAGGTAAGATATCCAGTATAGGCGGTATATTAGGTAACGAGATCGCCAAATCGGAAGAGGGTATAGAGTTATTTTCTGAGGGAGAATCTGCAGGATCTGAGGACGGATTAGGAGCGAGATTATCGCGATGAATGTCGACAATATCATCGGCTAAACGAGAATCAGATCGGGATGGATTTGGGAGGTATGGAAAATTTCCATGTTGAGCAGTCATAGGAGATTGTCCTGCTGGTGCCGAATCAAATTTGGTAGGTGTAGTAGAATTAGGGTTTATTTTGGAAATAAAAATATTTTGGCCAAAATCGGATATATTAGATTGTGGATTTTCGGAAATAATGTCTTTTGAATCTGAAAAAGGAAAAATATTTTCATAAAAAATAACATCTCGAGATACAAAAATATTTTTAGTTTCTAGGTCAAATAATCGCCATCCTTTTTGATTAATCGGATATCCGATAAACACACATTTTCGAGACCTTTCGAAAAATTTATTTGAACTTTTTGGTAAGATTGACGCATAAGCTAAACATCCAAAAATGCGTAAATGTCGATAATCCGGTATTTTGTTAAAACACATTTCGAAAGGAGATTTGCCCTCAAAGATTTTTGTTGGGGTACGATTGATCACATAACAAGCCGTTAAAACCGCATGTCCCCAAAATTCGATAGGTAAATGAGATTGAAAAATTAGTGCCCGTGCGACGTTTAAAATATGTCGATGTTTACGTTCAACACGGCCATTTTGTTGCGGAGTATAAGTACATGAGGTTTCATGAAGAATACCATAAGCGGAAAACACTTGACGAAGTTTGAAAAATTCCGAACCATTATCTGTTCTAACTCGTTTAATATGTTTATTAAATTGAGTTTGAATCATTTTAACAAAGTCTTGAAAAATGGTAAAAACTTCATTTTTGAATTTTAAAAGATAAACCCAAGTAATTCTTGAACAATCGTCGACAATAGTTAAAAAATATGAAGCGCCACATAAAGCCGGAATCCGATATGGACCCCAAAGATCACAATGAACAAGATCAAATATATTCTCAGAATGAGATAAACTTTTAGGGAAAGACGAGCGAGTCTGTTTTGCTCTATGACAAATATCACAAGGGGCAATTTTAGAGGAACGTAAAACAATATTATTCTCATCAAAATTTAAAAATTCAAACGACGGATGACCCAGACGTTTATGCCAAAGACTTGACATAGAGGACTTTGGGTCGACTCGGATAGCTGCGGAAATTGGAAATGTGAAATTTGAAAAGCGTAACCAATACACTCCATCCTTAGGTTCACCCGCTCCAATCAGCATCCGCGAAGCTAGGTCCTGAATCACACATAACTTCGATGTTAGAACAACTTTGCAATTAAAATCGTTAGTTAAACACACTAAAGAAATTAAATTACATTTTAATCCGGAAACATATAGAACATTATTAATTTGAAAATTTTGACTAAGAATAATAGTTCCAGCTTGAGTAGCTTTTTGTAACAAACCGTTAGGTAATTTAATAACATAGGTATTAACCATTTTTAACTCGGAAAATAGATTAACATTACCCGTCATATGAAAAGAGGCACCGCTATCTAAAATCCAAAAATTTGATTCAATAATACCTGACATTGACTCGTTTGACGTTGCATGAAATTGTTTAAATTTATCCAGCAAGTCGGACCACTGTGCATCGGTAATTTCAGAACCAAGATTCAACCTATCTTGATGTGTAATTGGACCAGCCGCAACTGCCGACACTAAGCCAGCTTGGACAGCATTAGTGGAGGCTTGAAAATTTTGATTTTGTTTTGTTGGCTGAGCATTAAACGCAGTAGTGGACGTTGCAGACGGTTGGTGACCGTAAGCAACATTCGGCGCTGCAGTAGGTTGTCTAGATCCGGCACCAATAGTCCCGTCTTTGTGGCCTTTGCCGTTGTTCCACCACTCCGGATATCCGACTATTTTAAAGCATTGATCCTTTGTGTGTCCTGTTTTATTACAATGAAAACATTGTATTTTAGATTTATACGAGTTACCTTGTGCAGATTTATTTGCGGATCGAGCGGCCATAGCCATTGAATCCATGCGAGTTTCGATTTCCTTGGACGCCATGTGAGTGCATTCCTCTTGAATAGTTAATGAATAAACTTTATTCATTGTCGGTAACACCTCTTTAGATATGATACTAGAACGTAGAGTTTGATACGAATCATCTAATCCGATGAGGAATTGATGAGTTCGTTCTTCCTCTCGTTCTACAGCAAGTATCTTCGAACACGGAGTGCAAATCCCTGTTGATGACGGAAGAGCAGCATTGAGTTCATCCCACATCCGACGGAGTCTTCCATAGTATAACGATACGGATTGACCTTGTTGCCGGCATTGACTGATATCCGCACGCAGCTTCAAGATCCGTGGTCCGTTACCTATGGAATAGCGTTGCTCCAATTCGATCCATAAGCCGCGAGCGGTTTCTAGATTTGACACCGTTGAGCGAACCGACGAATCTGTTGTTTGTAGAATCCAGCCCACTAACATCGAGTTGACAGGACCCCAATGTTGAAAATCAGAAGATGTCTCGTTTGGACATTTAATTGAACCATCAATGAATCCAAGCTTTCGTTTGGCTCGGAAAGCATTCATCAAATTCCTTTTCCATTCGGAAAAGTTCGTTTCTCCTTTGAGGATCACCGAAATAAGAGATATTCCAGTATGATCCGAAGGATGTAGGTAATAAGGGTTGGTTGTTTCAAGAGCGACCATGCTCGAGTTTTGCGGAACGTGTTTTGATTGAGGATCGATTCAAGCCTGATACCATGTAAGAATATTATTCTTATAAAATGTATCTTATTGACTTGCTTTGATGAAAGGAGAATATAACATATAAATACAATAGTGTCTATAACGGTAACGTTAAACTAGGAAACCACAATAATACTAGACAACCTAGAAGGTAAGAAAATATGTACACATAACATATTTACATAATATCAAGGGTATTGTTTGTGTCAAGTAGATTGGGTTGTAGTATGAGAACATTATTAGTGTATTGGGTCGATAAACAACTATAACCATTTATATCTCTAGACGGACATTGATGCACATAAGATTTAACCTCCAAAAGAAATACATGACTGAATGATACTATTATTACACATATCCAAAGTAGAAGTGTAAAAGAAAAAATAGACCGCAAAGGAGAGAAATTGACCGAGACGCAAGAAGAACTTTGTTTCGTAACGACAACCACGAAATCATTCTTATTTGTAATCTTGGGGGACCTGAGATGCGACGCAAAGATTGAGAAGAGAAGGAACTTGGGATCCCAAGATTGAGAAGAGAAGTAACCCTTTTAGATTTCCAAAAGGAGAAGCATCCAACGAAAAACAATATCCGTATATTTGGTTTTGAGATAAGAAATGTTTAAGAAGAAGATGATCGATTTAGGGATTTCAGAATCAGTTTTTTAGATTCTTTGTGTTTTTGTAGCATTTGTGGAGAAACAACTAGTTCATAGAGAGCGGCGTTCTCTTTAGTCATTTATGGGATTTTCATTGTTCAGAAGAAGGCTTGTGGCCACGGAAATGGTGGCGGTGATTGTGAATGGAGAAGAAGGGATTTCCTTAAACACTTCATTCTTTAATTATTAAACTTGTGAAGAGAATTTATGGCGGTTAGGATTTGTGAAACCCAACAAAACTCTTGACTTTTTATACAAATTTTAGGGCCAATTCATTACCTAACTCATATTGACATACTTTAATCTGCAAACAAAAAAACATACAATTTATTACTTCATTTTTTGATGTTTTTTCTTGTCGATATATATAGTCTATTTTAAATGTTGACAATTCAACAATAAATCATTAATAAATAAAATTTCAAATTCTAGAGTGTTGCCATCGTGGGCCTAAACAAAGGAAATAGTTGCCAGCTTTGACCATTTAGAATCAGTCAAACATAGAAATAGTTGAGGTAAGCTAATATGTCACAACTAGTATAAGTTGGAAGTTTCGTACTACAAATAAAATCGAAAAGAAGATAATTATCATTTACGATACAAAAAATGGCAGAGAAGAGGGTGAGGCTGCACGGATCACCGGCAAGTGCTTTCAGTAACCGAGTTCAGATCGCCCTCAATCTAAAAGGGGTAGATTACGAACTCTTTGAAGAGAATTTACCCAACAAGAGCCCCGATCTTCTCAAATACAATCCTGTCCACAAAAAGATCCCGGTGCTGGTTCACGGTGACAAAGGCATCCCGGAGTCACAGGTGATCCTCGAGTACATCGACGAGGTATGGCAGTCTGGGGCGCAACTCCTGCCACTTGACCCTCACGAAAGAGCCTCGGCTCGTTTCTGGGCAAGATTCATCGACGACAAGGTAGTGATGTCGGTTTACAAAGCACTGTGGTTAGGAGAAGAGGCGGCCATGGAAGAAGCAGTGGAGAACATGAAAATCCTCGAAAAAGAGCTCCAGGGGAAGAGGTTTTTTGGAGGTGAAACCGTTGGTTTCGTAGACATCGTTGCCAACTTCTTGGGATACTGGATGCCCATCATTGAGGAAACGACGGGAAAGGTGATGGTTAGTGAAGATGCTTTTCCCTCCTTCTGCAGATGGCAGCAGGAGTTTGTGAACTGCAGCTTTGTTAAGGAGACTCTAATTCCTAGGGAGAAGCTCGTTGCCATGTTCCAAGCTCGCCTTGGATCTCACTAATGAAGCTTTTCATACTACTCCGCTTATGCTCATTTTGTAATCGCTTCTTGACTTGAAGCCAAATAAAATCACTTTTATAATTTACATAGCCCGTATGCGCGAACTTGGACAAATTATATTTTCGGTAAATAATCGAGGTACACATAGTCTAAAGTTTGTTAAAAAGATTTGCGATGAACACAACCAAAAACCACACGATTCCAACAAATAAGAGAATCTTTAAGTTTAGGCAAAGCAATACTTACCTCGGGATTTGTTTTTTGCCCAACAGGTCCCCGCGTAGGGCAAAAATAATCCCCGTGATCCATCCAGATTGCCTCAAACCTGAACGGACGTCGTTTCCGGCTAATGAGCCAAAGCAACCGGCAACCCGGGATTCATAAAAATTATATCCAAGTGCCTATAAATCCGCCTACCAAGAACCCGACAATCATCCAAGTGAAATCCGGACCCGAATACCCAAGATCAGTGAAGCCATAATCACTCACAAAAGTATACGTACGTAACTAATTAGCACCACAACAATTGGGATAGTTACCAATTTGCATGTTAATCTAAACCGTTTGAATTCATTAATGACCTAGATCTAGTCACTTATTATTAAGGATAATTATTAAAAAAATAGTATCTTAAACTTGCCTTTTTAAAATGTTAGAAATCATTCAAAATACACAACATATTATTAATGGGTATAAAAGTGGCATACATGAAATTACACAGGAGGCTTTTTCATACGATCATCAATTGTAGGCTATTTAGCGCATTTGTTTTTAATACGTAAAGGTCATTTGTCCGTAACGGACAAATGGGCATTACGTAGTAAATTTATATCATCTGTCCGTCACGGACAAATGACCACTGTCCGTGACGGACAAAGTGAATATATTTAATATGGCTATTTTTTTCCACAAAAGTTTAGTTTGTAGTGTTTTATTCATATCTTCCGCTTTCCTTATCCCCGTTCCTCCTAAGGATCGAGGTTTACAAATCTTCTCCCAACTGATCAAAGGGTGATAATTAGGTCCCTTATTCCAAAAGAAGAGTATTAATTTTGTCCAGTTCATTGTGTATGCTCACCGGCAGCATGAAAGCTTGCATCAGATAACTAGGTTTTGCGTTAAGGTTAGCTTTTATTAACGTTATTCTTCCTTCTTGATACAAGGAGGACGCTTTCCATCTAGTAAGTTGTTGTTTAGTTTTAATAATAACGGAATTAAAAATATCTTTGTTAACACATCCATTGATAATGGGACAGCCTATGTATTGTTCTAGATTGGTAGATATATTGATTCCAAGATGACTCTGAATTCTTCTCCTATTACTTTGATCAATATTAGCGGTAGTTTGAAACACGGATTTATGATAGTTAATGAACTAACCAGAAATATCCCAATAATCTTTTAGTGCTGAGAGAACCTTATCACTTGTTTGTGCTGATGTTTTGGTGAAGATTATGATGTCATCTACAAATGCTAGCAAAGAAATTCTATTCCCATTTTTCGAAATAGAAAAACCAATAGATTTGGAATTGTCATCAGATATTTTTTGTAGGTTTCTAGCTAGAACTTCCGCACACATGTTAAAGAGAAGGGGGAAAAGAGGGTCCCCTTACCTGAGACCACGTTGCGGACAAAAAATGTTAGTAGGAGAGTCGTTGATTAGAATAGAATAAGAAACTGTTGAAATACATTCTTGTATCCAATTTCGGAATTTATCCTTAAATCCAAATTTAACTAACACTGCTTTAAGGAATTCTCATTCAACTCTATCATAGGTCTTCTCCATGTCCAATTTAATGGCCATGTAGCCTTCCGTTCCTTTTTTTTATTTGAATCCATGAAAAATTTTGTGCGCAATGAACACGTTATCGTGGATTGCTCTATTTTTTACGAAAGCGCTTTGTAACGGGTGAATTAATTTAGGAAGGACTAAACTTAGTCGTTCTGCTAATATCTTCGAGATAATTTTATAGACCGTAGAAACTAAACTAATAGGTATGTAATGTGATGTTGTTGATGGGTTATCGACCTTTGGGAGGATTGCTATAAAAGTATGATTAAGCTGTATTAGTATTTTCCCGGTTCTATAAAAACTCTTGACCACTCTAGTCACATTTGGACCTAGGATATGCCAATATTTCTGATAAAAACCCGCCGGCATCCCATCTGGGCCTGGTGATTTATATGAACCTATATTAAAAAGTGCTTCCTTGATTTCATTTGTGGAAAAAGGCCTTTCCAAATTCATATTATCAACACTGGATATTTCTGGGATGATAATCTGTAATTGGTTATGTAATTTGTTCATGTCAATTGTTGTAGCTTTGAATCGAGTCTTGTACTCGTTTACAAATTCTTCATTGATGTCATTATCTTTTGTCAATACCAACCAATCATTTTTTGTAATCATTGTGATTATCTTTTTATTTATTCGACTCGTTGCTTTCCTATGATGAAACTTGGTGTTCTTATCTCCAAATTGTAGATTTCTCGTCTTAGCTCGTTGCATCCAATACTTATGTTGGTATTCTACTAAACACTCTCTTTTCTTACTCAGTCTATTGATTTAGTCATTGATATCTTGGTCAAAACTTGAAAAACTTATTTTTTGGAGTTCTTCTAATTTTTCATCCACTTTTATCAATTGTTTGTTTATGTTACGAAACTTTTCTTGACTCCATTGTTTTAGTTTTTGTTTGAGAAGAATTGTCTTTTTTACTAGGTTAAATATATTTGTAGCTTGGTATTGAGTCCTCCATACTTGCTTCACAACGTTTTCACAATCTTGCCTTAACATCCACATTATTTCGAATCTAAATGGTTTATTCTTCACGCCGGTTTTGTTATTTTGAAGAAGGACTGAGATCATGCAGTGATCAGAGTTAGTGAAAGCATGATTCTTGGTGTGCAAGCCGGGATACTCTTGGATGATCTCCATAGAGGTCATCACTCTATCCAATTTTTCGTACGTGTTATTTTCACATTCTTTCTTTTCTTCCAAGTAAAATCATTTCCTTTAGTTGGTAGATCTCTTAAATTAAATTGGTTAGAAACTTCCAACCACCTATCGAACCTATTATTTGCGGCAGTTTCACCTCCCTTTTTATCAGACGGATCCAACAAATCATTGTAGTCTCCAACTACTATCATTGGAATTTTGATACCCACTATTTCGGTTTTTAATTGTATCCAAAACAAAATTTTCATTTGTTCGTTTGGTGGGGCATAGATGAAAATAATCATAGATTCAAACTGCGTATTAGAGTTAGTATGTTTTATTAAAAGAAATAATTCTGATGCTTTAATAATTTCCACTTTCTCTCCTTTGAGTTGGTATTCTTTCCACAAAAGACACAACCCCCCAGCAAATCCCATGGCCGGGATGAAATAGATTTTATCAAAACCTGCGCTTTTCCATACGCTTTCATCGGGATCATCCTTCGTTTCAGTCTCTGCTAGCATTATCATTTGAATGTGTTCATTTTACATGTTAAGTTCAAGTTGGTCCAAAATTTTTTTTTCTTCATACCCCTGCAGTTCCAGAAAGCAATCTTCATTTAAACAACAATAAAAAATTTGGGTGTTCAATCCCTTTGTTCCGAACATAGACTTCCGATTTATAATTGTTGTCGATATTACTAATGAGATTAGTCATGCAGTTGTTGTTCTTGTCACCCAATGTTGTGATAAATCGACCTCTACCACATATACCTCTCCACCTGTCACCCCTGATTTGACATACTTTAGGTTTATCTAAACCAATATGGGTGTGCCACGGTATTAAATTAGAATGTTATTTACTATCACCTTTTTCCTTCCTCACAGTGATCAACCAAATTGACATATTCTTCTTGTAGTCAATGAACACAATTTTGTTAATGCAAAAAAGGGCATATGATCTGTCAGAATCAAATTTAACCATTGCCCTGAATCTAATTTCTTCTTTGGGCTTTCTAGCACTGTATGAGAAGAACATCAAGTTGCTTTCTTGATTATACAAATGTCTGATAATCCCACAAAGACAAAGGATTCATAACAGAGGAATTTAGCCGAACTAGAAGAATATGTCAAATATTCATACAACAGCACTGTACAATCTCTACTTGCAGTGGCGGACTTGATATCGAGGCTGGTCAGATCTTGGAGGATGCTTCTCCTTGTTATTATGTTGCTGATTTGGTCAAATCTAAGCATTAATTTTGCCATCTGCACAACCAATGCATAAACACTTGTTCTATTTCCTGCATACCATTCAAAGACACTGCAAATATCATTCATCAATCTAGGAATTATACTTAGTTGAGCAAAAATTTTTCTGAAAGAAACTTTGCAATATGATAGGATCGGCCTTATTGCGCTATTCTTTAACTTTTTATGAAGACTCCAAACTAGTCGACTGAATCTCTGACCACCGGATTTCATCCGAATCAAACCAAACTGAAGTTGTTCTTTCACAAGTACTATTATTTACTCTTAGGGCTCATTTGGAAGCACCGGAAATCATTCCTGGTAACGGAATGATTCCGAATCAATCAAAAATTATGTTTGGTTAGAGGTCTTTTCACAAATAAAATTAATCTCATTCATTTTATTTCCTTTCTCTACCCTTATTCGATTCCATTATATTTTCATTCCACCGCTCCAACCAAACGGGCAATTAGTGTGATTACTGTTGTTCTTGACCTGTAGAGACAATCAAAACTCAGCTTGAACAAAAGGAATGAAAAGTCCCTTTGATTTTCGATGATAGTTGAAAAAGATTCCTCGCAAGTATAGTGTATCTCATACAATATCAGGCAAGGCACAAAACATACATGAGTCAACATTCTAATATTTGTAATAGAATTGATTTTGTGAGTAAACTCATATAAGAGATACGATTTCCAATTGGATGCATAAAAGAGAATTCCAAATTCGATAAATGCAAAAACATATTCAATAGATCCCTTCAAGCAGGGATCATGGAGTATGATTCTAGTTTGTGTAAATTCAGCAACCAACATGGTTTCAGGCGAGATCTTGAGACAACTAAAAGGAAAAAAACAAATAAGACCTGTCAGACACATCAAGGAATGGAAACAAAGGTAAATGATACCTGGTTAGTCCACCTCGCTTCTTTTGTTTACTTGTTGTTTGTGTTCTACCTCCATCGTTTGAGCAGGTTAATCGCATGTTATACCTTCATTTGCACAACAAGAGCATAGACTTTGTTTATTATTCTTTATGGTTTTGTCAGTTTCTCCAAGATTAATGGCAACACAGGCCTTGTAGAGTTTTTTATTCAGATTCTCAGTATTAGTAGGGAGTTTCATTCGGACCGTAAACCAAAGCCCCAAAAAAGTATGTATCGTACCTAAAGAAGCTTCAATCATTTTGAGAGATGGCCGATGGAGAGGAGAGGGATAGCACACAGTGGATCTCAGCTACGTTACATAGAGAGAATCCGGAGATCCTCGCCGCCACCAATCCAATTGTTCGCTTAACACTCTCATACATCCTCTTTTGTTAACTAGACAATAGCAACAAAGCTCTTTGCTTATAGAAGACTCGATCTGCATCGGAGAGAGGGAGTCTACAGGTGTCTCCTCTCCAGACTGAGATCCATTGGCCTGAGGAGGGCGTCGTCGAAAGGTAAGTGTTTTGTGTGTCTTCTTTGTTTTGCTTTTGACAGATTTGAGCCAACAACACCACCAAGGAATGAGCCAACATGTTCTCTTTCCACCATAGCTGGGGAACTCGAACTTGGGGATTTTATGTAGATCGGTTCCGAGTAGAAAGAGGAAATTGAAGCAGAGTCCACACTCGTTCCCGAATCGAAGGATCCATGGGATAAGTTCTTCAGATTTGATTCTAGGGTTTCTTGTTGGTGATGTTTTCTGAAGAATGTGTTTGTGATTTTAGGATTCTGGAGGATGAAGGAACGGCGCGTAGGAGCGCGTTCTTTGGGCTTGAAATTAGGGTTTTCATTTTTTTTTTTTTTTTGAAAAGTTTATGTATTAACTCAGGAAGGGAATGTACATAATGCCACCTAGGGCGTCAAGAGAAAGAACAAGCAAAGAGAGGAACAAGATGATGGGGAGACTGGAGAATCAGTTATAGAAGTTGAATTCCGAGAGTGTTAGCCCAAGAGATGGAGAGTTCGGATCTATCCTTCCAGTGGTTGTACACCAGGTCATTCCTTGCCCTCCAAATAAAGTAGACGAAGTTGATGATTGTGGCAATTCTGACATTGAAAATGAAGTGGTGTTTGTGAGGGTTGATGGAGGCAAGCCAATTCCAGATGTTGCACTTGTAAGGGAATGGGGCGGGGACTCGCAGCCATTTGGAAATGAGATCGAGAGTGATAGAGGCGAATCGGAAATCATGGAATAGGTGAATCTCATCTTCAGGCCTGTTATCGCAAAGGTAGTAGGTGTCACGTTGAGAGATGTTCCAGGCAAGTAATTTTGCGAGGGTGGGGAGTCTCTGATGAGCAGCGATCTAGGCGATAAAGCTGCTCTTGGGAGTGTTGGTCTTCTTCCAGATGTTATTGTATAGGTGGGGAGTCGTTGGGGGAGAATGCGGTTTCAGGAAAGTATAAGCAGATGCTGTGGAGAAGTTATCATTCGGCTTTTTAGTAGTTGAGATAAACGAAGGGCCGTTAGGGGTTCTTTGAGTGTGCAAGATCAAGTCTCTAACTTTCAGAATTGAGTTCCATGAGAAGCTGTGTTTATAGCTTGGTTCGCAAGTCCAAATAGAGCAGTTCTTGAGGATGTTGTTGCTGACCCAAGAGGACCATAGATCGAGCATGGGAGGGTGAGAGTTGAGTTCAAATATCAGCTTAGACATACATGCTTTGTTCCAAGCTAAAAGTTCCTTGAAACCAAGCCCGCTATCGACCTTTGGGGAACAAACAGAAGACCAAGCAATCAGAGCTCTTCGATTGGAGTCTTTGCCCGACCATAGGAATGATCGAAGCAGACCATTAATCTTCAGAATAACAGTATGGGGTAGGGGTGGGCATGAGACGGGACGGGATGGGATAAGGGTCGTCCCGCGTCCCGTCCCGCTAGTTATTTGCGGGACGGGACGGGACGGGATTTATGACTTTTTTTCTTCGTCCCGCGCGGGCCTTGTCCCATTTGGGACGGGACGGGACGGAACGGGATAAATCCCGGGCAAATTATGCACCGATTATATTCAATATGAATGCTTGTTTTCTCTCAAGTTTAAAGACACAAATGATCGGGAAAAAAACTCGATAACTAATTATCGATTCATGACGCCTACATTAGTAGTTAATACATTGAAAACGAATTCAAGTTACATCAAAGTGTTTTACCAATTCACATTCAAACAATAACAACAAATAATTTACAGAAAATTACATTTATTTAACTATCGATTACAATAGTGGGAATCCACAAATCAAGGGCGATGGAACGGACTAGAGCAAGGGCGGCGATGGAACGGAACAGAGTAAGGCGGCGAACGGACTAAATCAAGGGAGAGCAGAACCTCTAGTGTTTTAGATCCAACCAAATGAGTCGTAAAGAATGAGTGAATGACTGATGAAAAATTACCGAACTAATAATTTTGAAAATATTTAAATATTTTTAAAAAACTATAATTTATGTATGATATTTATCTATATAATATATATAATATAAAATATTATTTATATATAAATGCGGGACGGGATTAACCGGGATGGGAAGTCTCCATCCCGCGTCCCATCCCGCAAATTTTTCGCGGGACGGGATACACATTTTTTTTTTACAAATCCCATTGGGATCGAGACGGGATCGGGACGGGACCGGGACGGGACGGGATTAAGCGGGATTCATGCCCACCCCTAGTATGGGGAATGGGAAGCAAGGAGCACCAGTAATATTGGAGTGGAATCAGAATTGAAGAGATGAGCTGTTGTCTTCCGTCGTATGACAGTTTTCGAGCACTCCAGGCATTGATTCTTTGAGTGATCTTGTTGATGAGCGGAAGGTAGTCAGCGTTTCTAAGTCTTTTGCTGCCGATGGGAATGCCCAGATAAGTGAAAGGAAGGGTGCCAATGGGTAATCCGGCAGAGGACTCGAAGGAGCTGTGGTCCTGCGAGTCAATACCACCCAGGTAGAGAGAGGACTTATTAACGTTGATGTGCATTCCTGAGTAGAAGCTGAAGTGAGTGAGAGTGTTTTTTAGTATGTTGATGGATTCAATGTCACCCCTGCAAAAAAGAAGGATATCGTCAGCAAAACAAAGGTGGGTTATGCGTGGGGAGGAGCACTTGGGGTGGGAGTTGAAATTTGGGTTGGTAGTGTTGGCTTGAATCATGGATGAGAGGACCTCAATAGCAATGGCGAACAGGGAGGGGGAGAGTGGGCAGCCCTGACAAAGGCCCCTGGAGGCTTTGAAATGTCCTTTTAAAGTCCCATTAAGATTGATAGAGTATGTGGGGTTGGCAATGCACGCGTCAATAAGCTTAATGAAGTTGATGGGGTATCCCATTCTGCCTAGGCAGTTGATGATGAACTGGTGGTCGATCATGTCGAAGGCTTTGGATAGATCCACCTTCAAGGCACACCTAGGGGATATATGCCTCTGATTGTATCTTTTGAAGAGCTCTTGGGCAATGAGTATGTTGTGCTTAATCGATCTTCCTTTGATGAAGGCACCTTGGTAGTTGCCTATCATCGAGGGCAGAGTTGCATTCAGTTTGGCAGCAAGAATCTTAGCGATTACTTTGTAAGGGGTATTACAGCAGGAGATGGGCCTGTAGTCGGAAGGAAGGCTTGAGTTTGGTTTTTTGTCAATGAGAGAGATGGAAGTGTGGTTGTAGTGCGTGGGGAGAATACCCGTATTGAAGAATTCAGTGATTGCGTTAGTGAACGCGACACCAGTAATGTTCCAAGTCTCCTTAAAAAAATGGGCATTGAAACCGTCGGGTCCAAGGGCTTTCATATCACCGATGGAAAAAAGCGCCGATTTGATCTCTTCTGGGGTGTCGTCGCAGCAAAGATAATCAAGATGATCTGGGGGAATGGTGGGTAGTTGGCAGTCGGGGAAGAGGTTGCGTGGGTTTGGAGCGGTTGAGGGGTTGAGGATGCTTGAAAAGTGGGTTGTTAGGATATTGGAGATTTCATCCTGATCATAGGTAGTGTTGTTGGCGCTATCCAGGGGGTTTGATAGGTTTTTAATAGCGTTCAAAGCCCTTCTAGCAGTTATACTCTTGAAAAAATAACCACTGCATTGATCACCAAATTTGCACCAGGCAGATTTCGATAGTTGGGCAAGCGTATCCCTGAGATTGTTTTGGTTGGTGTGAAGAGACAAAAGAGTGTTGCGTTCCTGATCAATGAGCGTAGGATCAAATGGGGAGTTTTGTAGGTTGGCTTGAATGCTGGCGAGGGATTTTTTGAGGCAGGCAATGATCGAGTGAAACGTCTCAAGTTTGACGCTTGGGAAACGTTTCAGGAGCGGTTTCAAACACTTGAGCTTGTGTGAAAGTGTGAGCATTGGGCAGTGCGAGGGGTTGGTACTTGGGAACGCCCAAGATGAGGTGACGGTCGGAATGAAGGTTTCATGCTTTGCCCAGTTGTTGTTGAATCTGAACTGGCGATGGTTGGTAGTGTGCTTAGGATTGATGGTAAGAATGGTAGGCGAGTGGTCTGAGATGTTTGGGGTATCAAAGAATGCAGTAGAATTTGGGAAGTTGGCGATCCAAGACGAATTCACCACAATTCGGTCCAATTTGCACCAGATTCGGTTAGGGGATTTCTTGTTGCTCCAAGTCATAGCACATCCAGAGAAGTCTAGGTCGGAGAGGGAGTTTTCCAAGAAGCAGGTGGCCAATTCGTTAGAGTGCAGACTATTCGAGGAGGGATTCTCCGATAATTTCTCATTAGGGGATAGGGTGGTGTTGAAGTCGCCCATGAGGAACCATGGAGCGTTCGAGTTGAGGCGATTGATAGTGGAAATGGCATCCCAAAGGGGTGAACGGTCCTCAGCAAGATTGTGGCCGTAGATGAAGGAGCCTTCGAGTGCAGGAGACGGAGTTGAGTTTGAGGGGTTAATGTCCAGAGAGTTGAGTGTGATGGAGCAGTGGATGATTTGGCTATTCTTGAGTATTGTGGTGATTTGGGTAGTAAGAGGGTTCCACCAAAGCCAGATACGACATCTGAACTCGATGGAGAAGTTGGAGGTGTGATTCCAGTTGGGGATCAGGGAGGAAAGATGGCTCATCTTATTCTCAGTTAACTTTGTTTCGATGATGGCAATAATGTCCAGTTTGTGGTTCTTAACCACGTAACGGATAGCTTGGTGCTTGCTGGGGTGATTAAGGCCCCTTATGTTCCATGAACATATATTAAGATACATGGGAAACCTTATTGATGCATCCCGTATCCTTGATAGCGAGATGAGGGGTTAGAATGAGGGAAGATGGGTGGGTAGTATCCGGAAAAGTTGTTGAGGAAGGTGGAGTGGATGATAAGTCCGGGGGAGTAGTGATTGAAGTCACTGGGTTGGCAGGAGTGGGGTCAATCTCTTTGACAATCTTGTCATTAGGGAGAGAGATGGAGATGTTGCTAGCAGGGATAATGATGAGGTTTTGAGGGACATTCACCTTGCTAGTAGGGTTAGTGATGAGCTTTTGAGGCTCATCAGGGAGAAGAGGGGGTTCAGGGTTAGGGAGAGGGCGTGTTGAGGGGAGGGTATACGAGCCAAGCTGTGGTTTAGGGTTTTGACTAGGGGGCGGGTTCAGACGGTGGGAAGCATCGGGAGTGGGGAGAATTGGCTCCATGTTCGAAGAAGGTATTGAGCGAGGACGTGGTGTCCGGGTGAGTTTGTCTATAGGTTAATTAGCGTTTTTTGGGCTCTTGCATTTGTGTCCGAATAGGAGGCAGGATGGGCAGTGATCTGGAAGCCATTCATATGAGACCTTCTGCTCAATTCTTTCATCTTCAGGTCCCAAGAGAGTTATGACACGGGTGAGTGGTTTATTTGCTTGTATCTCAACAAGTATTCTGGCGAAGCCGAGTCGTTCATGGTTTGCTGAGCAGGCGTCAGTGAGGAGTGGGATGCCGATAGCAGAGCCTATCTTGGCCAGCATCCTGGGGGACCAGAAGCGGTAGTCAAGTTCGTGGAGGGTAGCCCAGACTGGAACCAAAGATAAGCTGGAATAATCGAGCGCCATGCCATGGACCCATCTCTTGAGAATGATGGAGGTGTTTCCATTGATAATCCAAGGGTTGTCGAGGAGTATAGCGTTCAAATCTTCCTCAGAGGCGAAGTGAAAGACAAATACTCCGTTATCATTCCAGAATATCTTAGGTTTCGAGACATGGTTCCAGGAAAGAGAGGCAAAGTTTGACATTTTATGGAAGGCCAAAGGGCTGCCAACGGGAAAGCCAATCAAAGATAGGCTCCACTTGGAGATGGCATCAGAGACGTCATCACTGGAGAAGTGAATGATGCCTTGATCCATGCCTGGGGAAAATTCAAGAGGGACGTGGTTCCTAGGCAAGGCATTAATTAGCATGCTCTTGAAAGTGACTTTTTGGTTTTCCAGGATAAGGGGGAGCTGAGGGGACGGGGTAGGTAGAGGGTTAGGGCAATCTGTTGGAGGAGTTGGGGGGTCCGGATTAGGTGGGTTTGGGTAGGGTGTGGCCTCTTCAGTGCCATGGGTGGTTTTGGTTGTGTTTTGAACGTTCAAGGAGTCAGGGGAGGGGTTAGAATCGTCGGTGACGGTTATGGATACAGTTTCGGTTTGAGGGCTTGTGTGGTTAATAGTATCATGCAGAGGGAGAGGGGGAATGTTCCTGGGAGGGTTGGCGTCTGCACAGTGGCATGCAGAAGAGTTTTCTAACGTTCCAGGAAGAGGAGGAGGTGAGTTCTTGATGGTAGCAGGAGGGGAGTTGGAGAGGGGAGGGAAGGTGATCTGAGAAGTAATCTCAGGGGGCTGGCGGGCCGGAGGCATCCCCAGACGGGTGTTGTTGGAGCGAATCAGCTCTTCCGGCACTGGCTCAAAGGGGTTCGGTGGGTCAGCAGATTTGTTTTGGTTGAGCTTTGGGCTTAGATGGAGTTCGGAGATCTTAACAGAGAGCTTCTTGGAGCGTTTGGGGCCTCCCATCTCCGGGAGGAGGTGGAGGGCAGAGGGGCCTGGGGTGCATCCGGGAGGCCGCACGGGGAGGAGCAGGCGGAGCCTACTCTGGAGGGCAGAGTGGATATGAGAGAGAAGAGAGCGTTTTAATTAGGGTTTTCATTGGGCTCTCCCTTTTGTATCTTGTATACAAAGTAGAGAAAATTGTTCAAACAGTACCTCATCTTTTAGGCTGACTAAACTTTAGTACCCCATCGTTTAAACTATCAGATTGGTACATCAACTATTGAGAACGACCAAAGATGAGTATCTGGAATTCTTTTCACACGTTAAGTTAAAACAATAACTTTGCTCCTAGAACTTTCCCTTTTGTTTCTTGTTGAATAAGTATGTCTTGTAGGCCTCATTGAAATTGTCTTAACTCTTTTATTTAACGTGTGAACAGTAATTTAGATACCAATGTTTGGTCAGACTCAATAGGTGAGGTACCGTTATGATAGTTTAAACGACGGGGTACTAAAGTTTAGTCAGCCTAAAAGATGGGGTACTGTTTAAGTAATTTTCTCTACAAAGTATGCACCCTAATTTCACCAATTATAAATAAAGATTAATGACTAGGATAATCAAGTAAAAGAGAATCAATTATTGACAATTTTAGGTTGTTTGAGATATTTGATTCCCATATCTATATATACTACTAAAGCAGCACCCATTTTGTCCACATGTCAAACTCTAAGGCCGTCCACATCAGCATTTTTTCAATTTATTTACAGATTTGCCACAACCTATTTACAGATTTGCCATTAATTATTATATAAGAAAATTTTTTTATTAGAATTTGTAAACTAGTTTAGTGCCCGCACAAGGTGCGGGCACTAAACTAGTTAATAAGTAAAAGAGAATCAAAATATGGAAATTTAAAGATTCTTTTCTCTCCTATTAATAATCAGTTAAATATTGTTAAATCGGTTAAATAAATATTCATATTTCTCTTCTTAATTATAATAAGTAAAAGATTATGTCAAAGGTAGGATTCGAACTCTAGACGAGTTGTCCCAACCCCCGCCCTTATACCAACTATACTAATCAAACTTCGTGTATTCTTTTGATGATACACGATATTAATACACAATATTAATACACAGTTTTAATACATAATTTAAATTACACAATGTCCGGTACACAATTTCAATTACACAATGTTAATACATAAAACACAAATATAAGCTCATAAAATGCATTTGGCATACATATTCTACACTCCGAGATATGTCATCCACAAGGAATACACGTTTACTACATAATTGTAATAATTATGTAAAAAAGTCACAAAAATGTGTATTAATAACGGATCCACAAGGAATACATATTTACTACATAATTTTGCTGAGTTATGTAGGACGTATCTTCATCGACAACCCTCCATTGATGCTCTCAAACTGAAGATCCGAGTTCTTTTACGAACATCAATGGAAAATAAAATAACAAAAGATGGATATTGTTAAATGGTCGTAATTAATTATGGAGATATTTTAGGAGTTGTTAGTATCTATTTCCTTGTTTAATTAGGAAAATTAGTTATTTATTGAAAACTCCACCTTGTTTATAATATTTTAGGAGTTGTTAGTATCTTTTTCCCTGTTTTACAGGTGTCGACGAAGAAAGGACACACAAGCATATACGGAAAACATCTTCACGTCTTCAAGCAACTAAATCATCTTCATTCGTTGTTTTTCTTTCTCTTATTTACGCAAAAGATTTATCCCCTTAGAGAGAGAAAACAGAAGAACTCCATTGGAAGATCTAAACAGTGTTATACTAGAGTGTGTGTTACTCTGCGAAGTAACTAGGCTATTATAGCTAGGTTGAGAGTTGGAGCTAGATCGTAGCATTGGCTACAATGAGAGAAGAAGAGGATTTCTTCTAGTTTGTATCTAGGACTCTTTGAAGCTGATAATAGATAGTTAGATCCTAAGGTTATACCTTGGGACGGAGAGTATGCTATTTAGAGCCGAACTTCGTAAACATATCCTCGTGTCAATCTTTTACATTCCGCAGTATATTTTGCTATTGTGACTAACTTTGTTTTGCAGGAGCACGAAGTCAGGGCTCTTGAAAGTTGTTTCAAAGCCCTTGAAATCAAAGTTTCATAAAAAGCACAAATTGACATCAAGGCACTTGAAAGGAGTTTCAAGGCCTTGAGATTTGGTTTGCGAAAATTTCTCATACTCTATTCAACCCCCCTTCTAGAGTATCTTTTAACTTATTTATTTCACCTACCGGTTCTTCAATTGGTATCAGAGCTAGACTCACGTTTATTGATTTAACCATCAGTGAGACTAATCATGAATCTTGTAGGTGATGGTGGATTTGCTCAAGGAAGATCCTCATCTCGACCACCACTCTTCTGTGGCAACAACTTTGCTCATTGGAGACCACTCATGTGTATGTTCATTATTGACCAGGACATGGAGCTTTGGAGCATTATTCAAAATGGACCTAAAATTCCAATGACAACGGTTGAAGGTGTCCAAGTCCAAAAGAAGGAAGCTGACTTCACAAAAACTGACCTGGACAGCGTATCAAAGAACTACAAAGCAATGAACCTACTATACTGCGGATTAGATGCCAATGAGTTCAATCGCATCTCATCATGTAAGAGTGCTAAAGAAATATGGAACAATCTTGTTGTCACTTATGAAGGAACAAGTCAAGTCAGGGAAACAAAGATTAGCATCTTCCTCAAACAATACGAGCTATTCAAGATGAATCCAAATGAAACAGTCAAAGAAATGTTCACCAGATTCACTGAGATCGTGAACAATCCAGACTCATTCGGAAAGATCTTCACCAATGAAGAGAAAGTGAGGAAGGTTCTAAGGAGCTTACCTAAAGCCAAGTGGGGACCAAAGATGACTGCTATTGAAGAAGTTCAGAATCTCACAACTCTTCCTCTTGATGACCTCCTTGGAAAACTCATCACACATGAAATGGTTCTTGGTGAAGAAGATGGAGAACTCCCATCCAACTCCAAGAATTTGGCATTAAAATCAAGAAGAGATGAATTAGCATCTGATGAAAAGGATAGTGATGACGATGATGAAGAAGATGCACTAGCCATGATTTCTAAGGGTCTCGCAAGAATTCTCAAGATTAAGAAACAATCTGCAAATAGAGAATATCTACGAGTATCAAAACCCTGAGATAAGTTTTCTAACTCTGATAAGAAAACGAGAGTACTGACTTGTTTTGAATGTGGTGAAACAGATCATCTTGTGAAGGATTGTCCATAAAAGAAGAGGACCAACTTCAAGAAAAATGATCGAAAGAAGAAAGCTATGGTTGCTTCATGGAGTGATTCAGAATCAACAAATGAATCAGAAGACGAAAAAGAACAAGCGAACTTGTGTCTCATGGCCGATCATGAAGAAGATTCAATTCTATATGTTGACAATGTGGTAAGTACAATTATGTCTCAACTTGAAAGTGACCTGAAACAATTCCTTAAAGATATTATCATATGTGATATGGAACATAGAATAAGGATAAATTCTTTAAAAGAAAAGTTACTTGAACAAGAAAAACAACTAAGTGAAATGTTTTTGGAGATTGAAAATCTTAACACTGAAAAAGTAGACCTTGATGACAATATCAAGGCCTTGGAATCAGATAACCTGATTCTCAAGGACAACCTCTCCTCTCTTCATCGAAACTATATCGATCTAGAGAAAGAGAAAGTTGATCTAACTTTGACGTGTCAAGACCATAAGGTTGCACTTATTAAGTTTACTCGTTCAAAAGCTAATCTTGAGAGAATGATGGGTGAACAACAGTCCCCCCTTAACAAAAATGGTATAGGTTATCATAAGAGCTTTCCTAGAAAACCTACCACCAATTTTGTCAAGGCCAAAGGAAGCATTCATATGCCTACTTGCTTCTACTGTTGTAAAAAGGGTCATGTTAAATCTACATGTCCTTATAGAAGAAATGATCCTTATATCATCAAAAATACCTATCCTTTATGTTTAAGGAAATAGGTCAAACAAATATGGGTTCCTAAAGGTACTAGACCACCAAACATGATCGAACCTGAGTATGAATCAAAATATGTCATTTGGTCGACCCAAAAAGGTTGATGTTTGCTGTTTTGCAGGATATCACCAAGGTAAAGGAGCACAAATGGATATTAGATAGTGGTTGCTCAAGACACATGAGTGGAAAAAGCCCTTTATTCTCAGATTTAAAGAAGCAATCATGAGGAACTATTACTCTTGGTGATAAAGGAAAGTGTGACATAATTGGCATTGGTAAAATTTGCTATAATTCATCTAACTTTATAGATGATGTTTATTTGGTTGATGATTTGAAATATAATCTACTAAGTATTTTTCAAATTTGTGATAAAGGAAATAAAGTCATGTTTGATTCAGATAAATGTGAAGTTCAAGACAAAAAGGCGGATGAAGTGTTGCTTATTGCTCCTAGATGTAATAATGTTTATTTAATGAGTAATAACCAAGTTTCTGGAACTAAGCTAAAATGTCTAAATGCCTTGACTGATGATTCAAGGCTTTGGCATAGAAGACTTGGTCACGTAAGCATGCACACCATGCAAAAGCTACTTACAAAAGATTTGGTACGTGGATTGCCAAACCTAAATTTCAAGGTTAATGATCTATGTAAGGCGTATACACAAGGTAAACAAACTAGAGGTTCATTCAGACCTAAGAAAGTTGTAAGTTTTTCTCGACCCATTGAACTTTTACACATGGATCTTTGTGGACCTATGCGTGTCAAATTTCCCAGAGGAAAGCAGTACATCCTTGTTATAGTGGATGATTTCTCTCGTTTTACATGGATTTCTTTTCTACGAGAAAAATCTGAAGCTTTATTTGAATTTTCAAAATTGTGTAAGGAGTTACAAACTTTGAAAAACCTACCAATTGTTTCTATAAGAAGTGATCATGGTAGAGAATTTGATCAACTGAAGTTTGATTTGTTTTGTGCAAAATATGGCATTTCACATAATTTTCGGCTCCTAGAACTCCTCAACAAAATGGAGTTGTGGAACGTAAGAACCGCACTCTTGAGGATATGTTTAGGATAATGCTTTTAAAAAACAATTTGCCAAAACGTTTTTGGGCTGAAGCAGTAAACTCTACAAATTATATTTTGAATAGATGTTTAATTCGTCCTATTTTGAAAAAGACTCATTATGAACTCTTTAAAGGAAGAAAACCAAATATTTCATATTTCAAACCCTTTGGATGTACTTGTTTTGTTCATAACAATGGCAAAGATAATCTTGAAAAATTTGATGCACGTAGTGATGAAGCTATATTCATTGGATATGCTTCAAATAGCAAAACTTATCGCGTCTATAACAAACGTACCAAAATTATTGAGGAAAACATCCATATTATTTTTGGTGAAAGCAATGATGGTACTTTGAGTGAGAGTTTTGCAGATCTAAATCTGAATCAAAGAAAAGATCATAATTCGGATGAAGAGGAAGATCCTAAAGGTCGAGAAAAGAATATGAGGAAAAGATTCAAGATACCGAAGAAAACCCTCAAGACCTTGAAACACACCTTCAAGACCTTGAAACAGGAAACGGTGATAACAGAATTCCGCTTCAAGGGCTTGAAACCCCACTTCAAGGCCTTGAGATTGGATCAACAGGTAATATGCCAACGGTACCTGAATCTAGTCAAATATATGAAGCTCAACCTTCTGGATATTCTCCATCTGTCAAAAGAAGAAAAGTTCAACACTCATCATATTATCCACAAGAGAATGTGATCTCAGATCCAAATGCTAGAGTTCAAACTAGATCTAAAGTGAACAATCTATGTGCCTTCTCCGCTTTTGTATCGCTTGTCGAGCCAAAGAACTACGTTCAAGCTCTTCAAGAACCTGATTGGATCATTGCCATACAAAATGAATTGAATGAATTTGAGAGGAACATGTATGAACTCTTACTTCAAGACCAAAATATCAATCAGTTATTGGCATGAAATGGGTCTTTCGAAACAAATTGGATGAAAGTGGAAAAGTCATACGAAATAAAGCACAACTTGTAGCACAAGGCTATAACCAAGAAGAAGGTATTGATTATGAGGAGACTTTTGCTCCAGTTGCCAGGTTAGAAGCCATACGTATGCTACTTGCATTTGCATCTTTTATGAGCATAAAACTTTTTCAAATGGATGTAAAATGTGCTTTTCTAAACAGCTTCTTAGAAGAAGAAGTCTACGTTGCTCAACCTCCTAATTTTGAAAATGATGAATTTCCAGATCATGTTTTTAAACTAGACAAAGTTCTTTATGGTCTTAAGCAAGCTCCTCGAGCTTGGTATGAAAGATTATCTAAATATCTTCTTGAAAATAATTTCAAAAGAGGTTTGATTGATAAAACATTGTTTATCAAAACTAGAGGCAACGACATTTTAGTAGTACAAATCTATGTTGATGATATATTATTCGGTGCCACTAATGATTCCCTTTGTAAAGAATTTTCAGATATTATGTGCAGGGAATTTGAAATGAGCTTAATGGGAGAACTAAATTTCTTTCTTGGACTTCAAGTTACACAAGCAAAGAAAGGAATTTTTCTCAATCAAAGCAAGTATACTAAAGACTTGCTTAAGAAGTACAAAATGGATCAATCTAAGGTTGCAAAGACTCCTATGAGTTCAACACTTTCATTAGATCATGACAAGAATAACAAAAGTGTAGTACAAAAGGAGTATCGAGGTATGATCGGTTCATTGTTGTATCTAATTGCTAGTCGTCCTGATATTATTTTTAGCGTGTGCATGTGTGCAAGATTTCAAGCTGATCCTAAAGAGTCACACTTGATAGTTGTGAAAAGAATTTTTCGATATCTAAATGGCACTAAGGATCTAGGGTAATGGTACCCACGTCAAAGCTTGTTTCATCTTGTTGGCTATTCAGATGCAGACTTTGCAGATTATAAGGTCGATAGAAAAAGTACTTCTGGATGTTGTCAATTTTTAGGGTCATCCCTAATTAGTTGGAATTCCAAGAAGCAAAATTTTGTTGCCCTATCCACAGCTGAAGCTGAATATATAGATGTAGGAGCTTGTTGTGCACAAATTCTTTAGATTGCTCAACAACTTCGTGACCTGGGCTTTGACTTGAAAGGTATTCCTATAAAATGTGATAATACTAGTGCTATTTTTATAACCAAAAATCTTGTGCAGCATTCAAGGACTAAGCATATTGATGTAAGGCATCACTTCATACGTGATCATGTTGAGAAAGGTGATGTTTCGATTTCTTTTATCTCAACTAACTTGCAGCTTGCAATCTTTACCAAGCCTCTTCCTGAGGAACAATTTAATTTTATTAGATTGGAGCTTGGTATGTTGAATATGGAAGCATTAACGTAGGGGGAGTAAACGAGTTTAATTATTCCTACGCATGCAGCCCAATTGATGTTTTCAAGGGCCTTGAAATAAAATTCAAGGGGCCTTGAAACATTTTTCACAGGGTATATTAAATTTACGGATCTTTTAAGAATTAATATCTTTTAGATATATCAATTCTTAAAATATTTTTTATAAATCTCTTGTTTGAAATTTTGAAAAAGATTTGTTGTTGTTTTATTGGTATTAAAATTGGTCTTTTAAAAGCTTGATTTTCTCAAGATCTTGTTATTTCCCTGTTAAAAAGGACCTACCTTTTCTATCTTTTTCACTCTTTCACAAAAAACCCTATTTCAAAATCCCTTGATTTCTCTCTCAAACTTTCCTCATGACACCCAGAAGCAAGAGATCTGCTCCTCAAGCTCCCAAAAAGAAATTCGTTCAGAGTCCATCAATTGCTAAAGAAGAAAAACCTTTTGAGGATCTGGATACATCTCAGACGATTGGTCTTCCCTCATCATGGTTCATTAATTTTCAAGCTTCTGGTTCTTGGCTTGATGGGTTTCACAATCGACCGCTATGTATGTGTGATCTGGTGGACACTGATTTTCTCGAGACTCTTAAGATTTCCTACATAGACAAGCTAAAGAGTTCAATTATCTGGAAGGTTCTAAACCCTGGAGATTTTGCTTTTCCACGACTCACGAGACTATTCTATGTTAATCTCATCACAAAAAGGGACAAAGGATGTATCACTCTTGAATCTTCAATTAAAGGTACTCCGATTTCACTCACTCCTTCTATTTTAAGTGAAATTTTTGGAATTCCTACAGATGTTGTATTCAACCATCCTTCAAGATCAGAGAGTGTTCGTATTGCTAAGGAAAAATTTCTAGTTCCGAATTCAACTTCACGTCAACTTACTCATACATCTTTAACCTTAGAGGCTAAAATGGTGTTTATTATACTAGTTCGATGTGTTATTCCTCGTGCAAACTCAAGAGAACTACTGACTGATCAATCTCTGGAATTAATTCATCTGCTTATGTCTGATTTGGACATATATGTGTCTAATCTGATTCTCAACCATATGGTACATTCTGTCAATTCTAAGAGACCTATTCCTATGCCTTATGGAAATTTGTTGCCTAAGGTCTTTGATTATTATAAAATTGACACATCCTCTGAGGAAAGACAGTCTATTTCTAGCAAAGTTGATGAGAACTGCTTAGAACGTTTGGGGATTGAGAAAACTCTTGCAGGAACATGGACGATAAAAGGAAAAGGAACTACTCAAAATCCAACTGAAGAAGCTAAATCTTCTCCTACTCCAGAAATCAGGTTAGAAGGTTGTGGAAAAGAAATAGCCTGTCTCAGTCGTGAATTATCTGATTTTCAATTTGACACTAAGAGGAGAATGGATACAAATTTTGAGTTGCTAGCTACCATAAATGCTAAAGTCAATGAAATGTATTTGATGAATGCTCTTACACTAACTACAATGGGAAGCATTTTTCCCATACCTGAAGATGTAGCTTAACATACTCAAGAGAAAGTTGAGTATGTGCTGATGAATTGTAAAAGGCGTGTACAGAATAAATCAATTATGTATCCAACTCATGTTGAGCCAATATTTTTGCCAACAGTTGAGTATGAAGTAGTTAAGCAGAGAAGAGATGAAGAAAAGAGAAGACGTTTGACAACTGAAATGGATGATTGGCGCTATAAGAAATCTTCATCCAAAGGAAAGAGGAAGTTCTATGAGGAGAATTGAGCTGATTGGTTTTCTGAAAATCTTTTTACGTGGTTTGTGAAAATACTCTTTTTGGGTCTGTAACCGTGTTTAAAACTCCCGTGCTTTGACTGTTTTTTCTCCCTTGTTGAAAGACAAAGGGGGAGAAATGATGATCCTACATTTTGATATACTGCATTCTCCATTTTAGTTTTGATTTTCATATGCATTGCTAAACTAACATATGTAGGTACGATAAAACATTTGTATTGTCTTCCATCAAGGGGGAGATTGAAAACTCCACCTTGTTTATAATGCTTTACAGGTATTGATGATGGAAGACTTAACACAAATGTAGTATTTGGATATACTAACAATGTATCGATTATATTCTCTAGATGCTTGGTTGGTTTGAATTCAGTGCAGGTTTTATCGAATGTCAAGGGCCTTGAAGTATAACTTAAGGACAAGGAAGATATCGTTTACAAAGGGACGATCTCAAAGGCCTTGGAGTTAATGTCAAGGGCCTTGAAGTATAACTTAAGGACAAGGAAGATAGCGTTTACAAAGGGACGATCTCAAAAGCCTTGAAGTTGTATATAGATGCACGGAACAAGGATTCAAGTGCAAAGAAGATTTTCCAGGAAAATTTGCTCAAACAGAAAGATTTTCTAAACCGAAGATTAGAGAATCTTTTTAGAAGATTTTCTAAAAACAAAAAGCGGCAAAATATCTTCTCTTTCGATTCAACAGAGGAAAAGAAGATCAAGGAGCTAAGGACTAGACGTGTTCTCAAGAGTTGAAGATTTGCAACATCTACCTTATCTCGAAACAAGAAATGATCTTCATGGAGAAGAAGATTCATCTTCAAACGGTCATCTCTCCAACGGTTAGAAGACCTCTCCATAAAAGAGTATAAATGAAGATGATGGTCGAAGAAGAAAGGACACACAAGCATATACGGAAAACATCTTTACGTCTTCAAGCAACTAAATCATCTTCATTCGTTGTTTTTCTTTCTCTCATTTACGCAAAAGCTTTATCCCCTTAGAGAGAGAAAACAGAAGAGCTTAATTGGAAGATCTAAATAGTGTTATACTAGAGTGTGTGTTACTCTGCGAAGTAACTAGGCTATTATAGCTAGGTTGAGAGTTGGATCTAGATCGTAGCATTGGCTACAATGAGAGAAGAAGGGGATTTCTTCTAGTTTGTATCTAGGATTCTTTGAAGCTGATAAAAGATAGTTAGATCCTAAGACTATACCCTGGGACGGAGAGTAGGCTATTTAGAGCCGAACTTCGTAAACATATCCTCGTGTCAATCTTTTACATTCCGCACTATATTTTGCTATTGTGACTAACTTTGTTTTGTAGGAGCACAAAGTCAAGGCTCTTGAAAGCTGTTTCAAAGCCCTTGAAATCAAAGTTTCACAAAGAGCACAGATTGACATCAAAAAGGCACTTGAAAGGAGTTTCAAGGCCTTGAGATTTAGTTTGCGAAAAGTTCTCATACTCTATTCAACCCCCTTCTAGAGCATCTTTTAAATTATTTATTTCACCTACCGGTTCTTCATTTATTATAGGAGAGAGAAGATTCACTTATATGGTAATGATATTTATTATTTTCTATTTGATCTTTTTCTACGTAAATCAGGGGTGCCTACTTTGTCAATAGAAAACAAAAGGTATCTACTTTATGCACAAAGATACATAAAGTATCTAATTAACCAACTCATCCTTAATTATTTTACCTACCAATAAATTAAAGTGATAAAAAAGATATGGGGTACACTTACTAAACACAAAACTAAAAAAAGCATAATAAGCCAAAAATTTTCTAAAAATTGGAAAAAGAAAGGGAAATATGGACTGGACCGGTCTATGTTATCTAGTAGGGATGCTAACGAGCCTAACGTGTGATTCGGATTGTTTGCACATCGTTTTTCATTAGGTAGATGGCTTGAATGGTGATTAGTAGTATCTAACAACTATAGCCATCGTTTTCGTTTGAAATTATGAATGGTTTTTGAGCTTCATCATGGGCTATTTTCATTCTTTACTATTTCGGGCTTGCATATTTGCTTTTTCTTAAGTTTGTTGGAACTAGATAGTCCGAGTTATGATTGATAGTTATTGCTGCTTAGCAAATGGATTTCATAAGTTTGTTGGAACTAGATAGTCCGAGTTATGATTGATAGTTATTGCTGCGTAGCAAATGGATTTCGTTGAGATGTTTGGAGATATTGTTCCACATAATATAATGTAAAATTGTATAAAAGTGGTCTGGTGTCGTGTTCGAACTGGGTCATAACTTAAAAAACTCTACCCGGAAGGTGTGAGGCGCGTTGGCTCTGCCCGTCTTATCCGGACCACAAGCACTGCCCATGTCCACCCACCTAAAAAGTGGGCGGGTTGTCGGCCCGGATGACCCGTATATATTTGATTGTGCATTTTTTTCGGGACGTAACATTCAAAACAAGTAATATAATGTATTTAACACAAGTTTTTAATTCAGTATACTTGCATAGCGCAATACCAACGAGTTCAACAACAATCGACACACAAAAATAGATAAATTCAAATACGTGGCAAACAATAAGTATCATTGCAATCAAGTTATCCCTGCAATCTTGTATTATAAACAAGTATAATTCGTCAAAATACTCAAAACAAGGTAAATGAAAAATCAAAATAGCACACACATATATATATATATATATATATAGGGTCTAGTTCCGGTGAGGAGGACCCTTATAGATAGGAATGAGGAGAGCCGGGGTGGTGACATGTGACATGCCACGTCACCTTTTTTTTCCTTTCTAGATTTTCTTTTTGTAAATAAAAATTGGTGTTCATATTTTTATAAGTATATGTTCATTTTTAAAAGAGTCATTGTTCATATTTTTTCAACAAATGTTCATTTTTTCCCAACACTAACTATTCATTTTTTAACATTAATTGTTTATTTTTGTTTTTTTTAATACATTTTTTTGGATTTTTTTTGAAAATTGTACTATTCTTTCAAATCGTGTTAATAAAATATGATGCTCATTTTTTTACAAGTATGTATTCATTTTTTTTACAGTTATGGTGCTTATAATATGATGTTAATTTTTTTGAAAATTATACTGTTCTTTAAAATCATGTTTATAATATTCAGAGATAGATCACATAAAAAATTGTGAAATCAAAGAGAATACAAGACGATTCAGGTTTTGTTTCTTCGAATTTCTACTCTCACTGTTTAGATTTCCATTCTTAAGGTTTAGGTTTCATTATGAGTGATGTTTGTGTTCGAAATCAAATTTGTTTGAATCATTTTGTGTTTGATAAGTTTGATTGAAAAAAATACATGTATATACATATGTTGAATTGGTCTAATAGCTCCAATCGAATAATCTATATGCTCCTTTTAGTGTGCACTCAAACTGTTCGGCAAAATGCCTTATAGAAAAATAATTTATAATATTCATAGGAACAATGACATAAAAAGTATGAACACTAGCGAATAAAAACATGAACAATGACGTATAAAAGTATGAACAACAATGACTTATCTATAACTTTGACACATACATAACATATTATGATCATCTTTTAACGTTTTGTGATGAGTTTTTTTTATTTTTTGTGGTTATATACTGTAAATGAACTTTTGTGCATTATAAAATTAACACAAAAAAATAAATGGACATGACACTTTGATGAATAAAAATATTATGAACACCTATGTATAAAAACATGAACAATGACATATAAAAGTATGAACACCGATGACTATTTTGAACGTAAGGGTATTTTTCCAGATTTTAATTCAATTTACAAAAATGTCATTAATGATGAGCATGTGAGAGCCCTTGATTTAAATCCATCTAATGGCTTACAGCCCTCCTAATTCCTATCTACAAGCTCTCTCCTCACTTGAACTAATATATATATATATATATATATATATATATATATATATATATATATATATATATATATATATATATATATATATATATATATAAATTATATGCATAAAACTATATACGGATTGAAACGGGTCGAACTGCGAGCCAAAATATTTACCAGCCATCAAAATACGAGTGAGACCCAAACAAACAAAACTAACTGCCCAAGTCCTTTTCTTATCAAGCGGTGAACATGAGTTTTTATCGATGAAATGAAATGAAATCTTGTTTGTTCACAAAAACATAAGAAATGAATATGTTAATCCTCAATTGTAGATATAATGATTGAACGACTAAAAGCCATGATAATTGGTTGATCGTATTTGTAGGTATACCGCAGCATAACAAAAAAGCGTATGAGGAAACTTTTTCAAAACCTAATTAGATCTAAGGAGCGTGGTTGGTTGCAAGGGAAAGTGGGAGACCGAATTTTAAAGGATGGAGACTAACAAAGGAAGGAATTGTATTCAAGAGCGTTGGACCAATCAAAAGCCTCCACATGTGTCTAGTCAGGAACCACCATTGGAGAATTAAATTTCCTCCCACCAGTCAGCTCGATGCTCGCAGATGAAGACCACGTGTCCCTCACCTTTGTCCGATTCAAAGACACTTACTCTCTTCCCATTGGCTACCAATCTTACATCATTTCCTAACCCAAGATCCTCCAATCTCTCCCCTGCTTTTTCCCATCTCCGTGGGGCCCACTAATTAAAACTCCCCTTCACCATCTCTCTTGCCTACGTGTCCCTCCTTCTCCAATCACCTTTCTTCTCTTCTTCCTGCTACAGTCTCACCACCATATTTTCATTTTGCCAACAAACATTATATTCAGAATTTCAGATCCAACCTTCAAAACAAATCTTTTTCTAATTGGCCGCTCTCATGTTTATAAAATTAAATAAAATAAAATCTATACTTACGTTGTTACTTGCTAAACAAAGGTAACTGCAAGTATTTTAAAATTAGTTAATTATACTTACGTTCTATGAAAATAATCATGAATCCCATCAGTTAATGTTAATGGCAATCTCTTAAGCTAGGTTTCGCTCAAAAACAATGCTAAGCTAGGTTTTGGCTGGGTGAATAAAGTGATATACTTTAAAAAATGAATTATATTAGTACATCTGGGGTCATTGCCTATTGGCCAATAGAGTAACGCCACTGCACCTCAAAACCTCTGTTGGTAGCTAGTATTACCGGTTACACCCTGTGCCCTTATCCCTACCTCCTCTTATACCGGAACTTCACTTTGAGGAAAGGGTGAGAACTGACCGACAGATCAGTTGAGTCTCGCTGTATTGTAAACACATGGGTGGTGGTGGCGGTGCTGATCTCACGCTTCCTGGGGTTTCCCCGGATAAAACGATAATCAACCGGATAATGCTCAGATTCCGGCCGATCGCCCCAAAACCCGATACCGGGAGCAGCGGGCTACAGTCCAGGGATAGTTTCATGGGAACCGGAAGGAGAAAAAGAAGGTACGTTAGAGGTTGTGCTAAAAAATCCTCCGCCGCTGCAAACGAGAAGAAGGGAAGTAGTAGATCTGAGAATAATAAGCTCAAAACGCTACGTTTGATGCCGGAGACGAGTTCTGGATCACCGGAGAAGGAGAGAGATCTAGAGCCGTTAGATCTAACGGTATCCGAGATCCAAAGGCCAATGATAGAGGGGACGGAGTCACGGGTGACGGTCCTGAGCCTGACAGACGCGTGCATGGAGGGGCGATATTTGGGGTGTACGGACGAGGACAGGTGGAGGAATCTTGAAGAGGACACGTGTCCGGGGTTCATATCGGACAGTAACAACAACGTGGTGTGGTCAAACGGCGCTTACCGGAGGATGGTGGGCGGAGATGAGGCGGCGGAGGTGGCAGTGGCGATGGTGGTTAGAGATTCTCTGTTATTGCCGGTGATATGTCCGGCGTTTGCGTGCATGGTTAGGGTGCAGTACACGTGGCGAGAAGAGCGGGACCACAGGAAGGCTATGGTAGTCCCGTGTGATGTGTGGAGGATGAACTGTGGGGGACATGCATGGAGGCTTGATGTTAAGGCTGGGTTAAGCTTGGGTTGGAGTTGCGTTGATTAACCGAATATTTCATAATATATGTCGTCATAAAGTCTGAATGGCCATGGCTAAAGATGCACACTAAATAATGCAGGTAATGTTGTTGTCAATGATAGCCATGTGATGTGTGTGCAAATTGAAATAATATTTGTATATAAGAATGCTGATTAACTAGATTTGTTGTCAATCTGTTTACGTATTGGCTGCTGCCAAAGTTAATTTGCTGCTTCATGAGTAAGCTTAATACTAATCAGATATGACTTTGGTACACTGTTGTTTGGGAATTGAGAAATCATGCAGCTAGCTGTTTCATGTTTTGTGCAGATTACACTCATTATCAGCTTACCTGGTAT
Organism: Fagopyrum homotropicum; assembly: GCA_033239125.1. Taxonomy (NCBI): domain Eukaryota; kingdom Viridiplantae; phylum Streptophyta; class Magnoliopsida; order Caryophyllales; family Polygonaceae; genus Fagopyrum; species Fagopyrum homotropicum. Next base: position 49,169,708 of record BSWB01000007.1, on the reverse strand, counting down.
GAGATCCGACGACTTGAGATTAGTTTTTTTTTATTTGATGCACTTAGTCATTCATACGATTGCTATTTGAACCGAATAAGTCAAGCTTTTATGCGTTCATGTTCAACTCGATTATAATTGAGTCAAGCTTACATTGTAACCGAGATTAAAACGTACTCATATAGTCATTCTCGAATTATTTAGTTAATTAAGCTATGTCTCGCCACGTGTCTCGGTTGCAAAGGCAGCTAGCAGTAGCTACAAAGTCGGGTTGTGGGGCCATATAGTCAGCCGCGAAGGCCACAACAACTACAAAATTGCTCTACCATGTCAATCCGCAATGTTGGGTTGTAAAGACCCCGTACTCGGTTGAATATTTATTCTCGTTGTCTATTTAATCAACCTGAATTGTATTATGGTAAATTATTACTCCCTAATAGTTAATTAAAAGCTTTCCCCACAGTCGATTCTCTTAATTTTATGCCAAGGTTTCAATCAAAAGTCAATCAGATATTCACGTTTGTTGTCTATTCAATTAATTATAATCTTAGACTATTATTCGTCGAAGCATATGCATGATATTCACAAAAAGGTCTCTGACGAACTAAATTGAATAGTCATATAATATTATCATGAAAGAGAAGTATTAAGAACTATTCAAATCAACCAATCAAAACAATAGAGGGAGAAGTCTCACCTCAAAATAAGAGCAATCAACCAGATATGTCTATAAGCAAAACGTGATCCACCTGCTTATGTTTGTTCGATCTTTTCGTGGAGATTTCATGTCACCTATAAGAGAGAACATAAACCTCGTTAATACTTGAATTTTTACCGTTGATATTAATAACTTCACCTTAATTATATATTTGTATATTTGATGATTGAAGACTTAACATTATAAACGATATATATACTGACAAATATCGGTTAAATTTCTACATCGCATGGTTTGATTTTGTGTATGTTAAATGTGTACAGTCCTTGGAAAGCATTTCAAATGAGATATGGAGGCTTTGAAACAAGTTACAAGGGACAGACGCAGAGATTGAGAAGCGATCCAAAGGTTCAATGCGGAGGCCTTGAAAACCATTTCAAGGTATCAAAGCCGAAGCCTTGAAAGACGATACAAGAGAAACATCGGCAAGAAGCATTTCAAATTCAAGATTCAATCTCAACAAACCAATCTACCAAGGATCAAGAGAAAATCTTCAAATAAGATATCAAAAGAAGATCTCAGCCACCTCAAGGAATATTTGCAACGAATTTTGGAGAAGATTTTTTCGGCCCAAGAAAAAGATCTTAGAAAGATCTTAACCGACGCAAGATTGAAGATCTCCTCCTCCAAGAGATCTCACAAAGATCTCAAAGATCTTGAACATCTATCAAAAAAAGATGTCTTCAACAGTAGATCCTCAACAACTTGGAAGATCTCGGAGCTTGAAACAAGGGCTTCAACGACAAGATCTTCAACGGCTCTTTCAAGAGAAGATCTCGGAGAAGAAGACTCAACGTGCGTCAAGGAGATGAAGAATATAATAAGATTCTACAACAACTACTTTATCTCAACATACACCGTTTTCTATGGAGAAGAAAGAACATCACAACAGTCATCTTCACAACGGCTAGAAGACTTCTCCATCGAAGACTATAAATGAAGATCACGATTGAAGAGAATGATAACAAGCTTACACGGAAACATCTAAGTCTTCAAGCGATCCAAAACATCTTCATTTGTTCCAAAAGTTTTTAGAAGAATTGGCATTGTAGGCATTTTACACCATAAAGTTGTAAATTAGGGCTCCTAATTTTTAAGTTATATAATGGGCTCCTATATAGTAGATGAAATCAGAAAAAGTACAAAAAGTGTAACAGTCATTGATTTGATGGTGACAATGTTAATGGACATTTTACATGAAATTTGTGCCCAATAAATGCAGCTCCTTTTTCTTCCCTATTTATAAACTCATGTCTCTTCTTCCTCCCTTCAAACGCAAGTCCTCTTGTTGAGCTTCTGCATCACCGAAATCTAGAAGCAGCCCCTCTTCTATTTTTGGGTAAGCAATACCCAAAACTACATACCCAAACTACACACATATACTCAATAAGCAATACCCAAAAAATGCATTTCAATCACTCAATAAGCAATACCCAAAAATGCATACCCAAAAAAATGCATATCAATCACTCAATAAGCAATACTCAAAATTGCACACACATATACTCAAAAATGCATACCCAAACTGCACACACATATACTTAATAAGCAATACCCAAAAAATGCATATCAATAACTCAATAAGCAATACCCAAAAATGTATACCCAAAAAAATGCATATCAATCACTCAATAAGCAATACCCAAAAATGTATACCAAAAAAATGCATATCAATCACTCAATAAGCAATACTCAAAACTGCACACACATATACTCAAAAATGCATACCCAAAATGCACACACATATACTTAATAAGCAATACCCAAAAAATACATATCAATCACTCAATAAGCAATATCCAAAAATGCATACCCAAAAAAATGCATATCAATCACTCAATAAGCAATACCCAAAACTGCACACACATATACTCAAAAATGCATACCCAAACTGCACATACATATACTCAATAATCAATACCAAAAAAACATATCTTCAATAACAAATACATACCCCAAACAAAAAAAGCTTATCTTCAATAATGCATACCCAAAATGCACACACATATACTTAATTTAAAACAATACCCAAAAAATACAAACGTTAAGTAATCAATCTCTTTCATAATACATACCCAAACTACACACACAAAATCAAACACATACCCACTACTACTTACCAAAACGAATCAAATGCATACCAAAAATCTAATAGAAATAGCTTACTCAAAAAATACAGATCTGGTTCCCGGCAACGACGGAGCATACAACGGTGAGAGAGAGGAAGGTTGGTGACGGAACGACGATCAGACAACGGCGCCGGTGCCGGAAACCAGCGGCGTAGCCCCTCCTCGTGCCAACCTTGACGGCGAAACCCTAGATCTCCCGCTCGCCCTTTGACGGAAACCCTAGATCTCTCCCACTCGAAGGAAACCCTAGATTTCTCGCTCGCCCTTCGGTCTGTTCTTGTTTTTCCGGACAGATTTTTTTGGAAGAATGGGGGAGATGGGAAATGGGTTTCTAAATGAATGATTTAGTGAGAGTTTTTCCTCACTTTATTTAAAAAATCAAAAATTCAAAAATAAACATCATATCACTATTTAAATTTTATACATCACCATCATTTGAATTAACCCCCTATTTTTATAGGTGTAGACCTAATTTTTATTGTTTTTCCTAGGAGCCCATTCTGCAAAAATAATATCTTAAGGGTCCTATTTCCCTAATTAAGTCAAAGTTTTTTTCCTCTTAGATTACAAAAGCTTACATCCCAAGAGAGAGAGAGAGAGAGAGAGAGAGAGCCTCATTGGTGTATCTAGAGAGTGTTATACTCGAGTGTGTGTTACTTTGCGAAATAACTAGGCTATTATTGCTAGCTTTAAAGTTGGAACTAGATCGTAGCATTGACTATAGTGAGAGAAGAAAGAAATTTCTTCTAGGTTGTATCTAGGTCTCTTTGAAGTAGATAATTGATAGTTAGATCCTATGGGCAAAGAAACCCTAGGACGGAGACGTAGGTTGTTAGAGCTGAACTTCGTAAACATATCACCGTGTCGATCTTTTTATTCCGCACATTTTATTGCTTAATTGTGACTAACGTTGCTTTGCGGGTTTTCGGAGTCAAGGCCTTGAAATCACTTTCAAATCCCTTGAAAACCAGTTGTGTCACATAGAGTTCAGATCGACATCAAGACCTTGAACTCAGTTTCAAAGCATTGAGATAATTTTATTTGCGGAAAGTTTTCATACTCTATTCAACCCCCTTCTAGAGTATTTATATCCTTTATATTCACCTATACGGTTCTACAGATATGTTCTAAACCCGACACAAAACAAGGATATGAATCTAGATTTTTTTTTATCTCAATTAGCCATCTATCCTTCGTCGATACTTGAAAACTACAAGTATGGTAATGCGCTTTTTGTAGGACACAAACATTAGTATTAATTCGAATTGCAAATTAAATAAAAAGATTAAAATCATACCCAACATAGATCGGTTAAGTCAAGTACAAAGGCTTGGTTGATTTCAAAAATATTATTAAAAAAATCGAACAAGGCTCAAAACTACAAAACTTTATTACTTCTAAAGGTCCTAAATAATGGATCGTTATCTATTATCAATTATACATGCTAAAAGAGAGCACGAATTTTGCTGACGTGGTGCGTTGTGGAAGCAGTATTGAAACAAAGCTCCCACAATTTTTTGGCCAATAAATCTTTATTTTGTAAACTAATTTTTTAAGCAAGATAATCTTTATTTAATAAACTAACAATCTGTTATTGAAAAATTTTACGTAATTTTTTTTTTGTTCCAACCAATCTATTTTTTGGATAATAAATCTTTATTTTTAAACTATTTTTAAGTCAGAAAATCTTTTGTTATCAGTTTAATTTATTAACATTAGACGTTTTGAGGGATTTTGTTATCCACATCGATTAGCTTTTAAGGTTGATAGTTTTAAAACTTGTATAAATAGGAGAGTCTAAATAGTATACAAATAATATATTTTTGATCTTTTGGTGAAGTTCAAGTACAATTATTATATGAGATTGTTATCCTACAATTATTAGGGTCTTAATGTTTTACCTTGAAGTTTTATTTTTTGGAACGATTTTTTCTTTTTTTAAAGGATTATCAGCCTAATCTATTTAGGTTAAATTTCGCTGTGGAAGCAGTATTGAAAAAAGAGCTCCTATTATATTTTGGCCAACAAATCTTTATTTTGTAAACTGATTTTTTAAGTAGAGAATCTTTATTTATTAAACTAACAATCTGTTATTGGAAATTTTCACTTAACTTTTTTTTGTTCCAACCAATCTATTTTTTGGAACAGTAAATATTTATTTTTAAACTATTTTTTAAGTCAGAGAATCTTTTGTTATCACTCTTATCTATTTACGTTAAACTTTTTGAGGGATTTTGTTATCCCACATCGATTAGCTTTTAAGGTTGATAGTTTTTAGAACTTGTATAAATAGGGAGTCTAAAGAGTATACAAACAATAAGTTTTTTGACCTTTTCGTTAAGTTCGAGTGCAATTATTATGTGGGATTGTTACCCTACAATTACCTATAGTTATCAGGGTCTTAATGTTTTCCCCTAAAGTTTTTATTTTTTGGAACGATTTTTTTTTATTTTAAAAAATTATCAACCTAATCTATTTATGTTAAATTTTTAAGGGATTTTGTTATCTCACAAAGTATACAAATAATACATTTCTTGACCTTTTGGTTAAGTTTAAGTGTAATCTATTATACATACTAAAAGATCACGAATTTTGCTGACGTGATGCACTGTGAAAGCACTATTGAAATGGAGCTCCCACATTTTTTGGCCAATAAATCTTTATTTTGTAAACTAAATTTTTAAGTCAGAGAATCTTTATTTATTAAACTAACAATCTGTTATTGAAAAATTTTACGTAACTATTTTTGTTCCAACCAATCTATTTTTAAGACATTAAATCTTTATTTTTAAGCTATTTTTTAAGCCACAAAATCTTTTGTTATCAGTCTGATCTATTTACGTTAAAGTTTTTGAAGGATTTTGTTATCCCATATAGATTAGCTTGTAAGGTTAATAATTTTAAAACTTGTATAAATAGGGAGTCTAAATAGTATACAAACAACCGATTTCTTGACCCTTTGGTTAAGTTCAAGTACAATTATTATGTGGGATTATTACCCTAAAATTATCTAGGTCTTAATATTTTTCCGTAAAGTTTTATTTCCTAATCTATTTACATTAAAATTTTTGAGGCATTTTGTTCTCTCACAAAGTATACAAATAATACATTTCTTGGCTTTTGATAAACATACTAAAAGAGAGTACGGATGAAGAACCGTTAGGTGATGTAAATAATATAGATAATACTCTAGAAGGGGGGTGAATAGAGTATGGAAACTTTTCGCAAACCAAATCTCAAGGCCTTGAAACTCCTTTCAAGGGCCTTGATGTCAATTTGTGTTACTAGTTAAACTTTGATTTCAAGGGCTATGAAACTCAATTTCAAGGGCCTTGACTTCTTGCTCCTGCAAAACAAAGTTAGTCACAGTAAAGTTTATAAGGTGCGAAATTGAAAATATTGACACGAGGATATGTTTACGAAGTTCGGCTCTAAATAGCCTACTCTCCATCCCAAGGTATATCCGTAGGATCTAACTATCTATTATCAGCTTCAAAAGAGTCCTAGATACAAACTAGAAGAAATCCCCTTCTTCTCTCACTTGTATTCAATGCTACGATCTAGCTTCAACTCTTAACCTGGCTATAATAGCATGGTTACTTCGCAGAGTAACACACTCTAGTATAACACTTTTTAGATCTACCAATGGAGCTCTTGTGTTTTCTCTCTCTCTAGGGGGATAAAACATTTACGTAATTGTGAGAAGGAGAAACAACGAATGAAGATGATTAGGATGCTTAAGGATGCAAAGATGTTTTCTGATGTAGGCTTGTGTCTCTTCTTCTTTGACCATCATCTTCATTTATATCTTCTATGATAAGATCTTCTAGCCGTTGTAGAGATGACCGTTTGAAGCCTTCTTTTCCACGAAGATCGTAAGATAGACGTTGCACGTCTTCGATCCTACGAACACGTCGAGTCTTTACTCCTTGATCTTCTCGTATTTTGTTGGATAAGAGAGAGAAGATATTTCTGCCGTTTTTATTGTTTAGAGAATCTTCTCGAAATGATTCTCTATCCTTTGGTTGAGATCTTCCTTTGGTTGACAAAATCTTTATTTGATTGAAATCTTCTTGTTACCGAATCTTCAAAGAAGATCTTCAATATATTTGAATCCTTTGTTCCGTGCACTTTAAATTCCAAGGCCCTTGATCTTCGTCTTTTTGAACTTGTTCTTCAATCCAACTTCAAAGCCCTTGACATGTAAATATATAACCTGCACTGAATTCAAACCAAACATCTAGAAATATAATCAAGTGCATTGTTAGTATATCCAACTGCTATATTTGTGTGAAGTCTTCCATCATCAACACCTGTAAACCATTTCAATCAAGGTGGAGTTTTCAATCTCCCCCTTGATGGAAGACAACACAAATTTTCGTACCTGCATTTGTTAGTTTAGCAATCATATGAAAATCTCAAAACTAAAAATGCAGAATGTAGTACATCGGAAATGAAATGTCGGATCATATTTCTCCCCTTTGTCTTTCAACAAGGGAGAAAAAAATATTGTGTCAAAACAGGAAGTCTTAAAAACATATTACAGACCCAAACATAAAAGTAGTTTTAACAAGATTCGAAAAAGGCAGTCCACCCATAAGAAAAGATTTGTCAGCTTTAAAATTTCTCATAGAACTTCCTCTTTCCTTTGGATGAAGTTTTCTTATATCGCCAATCATCCATTTCAGCTGTCAAGCGTCTTTTCTTTTCTTCAGCTCTTCTTTGTTTAATAACTTCATACTCAACTTTGGACAAGAACATTGGCTCTTCATGAGTTGGGTACAAAATTGATTTATTTTGGACACGCCTTTTACAATTCAACAACATATTCTCAACCTGCTCTTGACTCTTGAGTATGTTGAGCTACATCTTCAGGTATGGGGAAACTACTCCCCATTGTAATTAGTGTAAGAGCATTCATCAAATACATCTCATTGACTTTAGAATTGATGGTAGCCAGTAACTCGAAATTTGAGTCCATTCTCCTTTTGACATCAAACTTAAAATCAGATAATTCACGATTAAGACGAGCTATTTCATTTTCATATCCCTCTAACCTGATTTCTGGAGTAAGAGATAATTTAACTTCTTCATTTGGATTCTGAGTAACTCCTTTTCCTTTCAAAGTCCATGTTCCTGCAAGAGTTTTCTCAATCCCTAGACGTTCTAAGCAGTTCTCATCAATTTTGCTGTTAATGGACTGTCTTTCCTCAGAAGATGTATCAGTCTTGTAATAATTAAAGACCATAGGCAACAAATTTCCATAGGGCAAAGGAATAGATCTCTTAGAGTTAACAAAATGCAGCATATGATTAAGAATCAGATTAGGCACATCTATAGCCACATTAGACATAAATAAATGAATTAATTCCAGAGATTGATCAGGCAATAGCTCTCTTGAGTTTGCACGGGGAACAACATATCGAACCAGTTATTTTAGCCTCTAACGTCAAAGAAGTATGAGTGAGTTGACGTGAGTTTGAATTGGGAATTAGAAAATTCTCTTTAGCAATACGAACACTCTCTGATCTTGAAGGATAATTGAACACTTCATTTGTAGGAATTTCTAAAATTTCACTGAGAATAGAAGAAGTGAGTGAAATTGGAGTACCTTTGACTGAAGATTCAAGAGTAATACCCCCTTTGTCCTTTTTGTGGTGAGATTAACATAGAATAGTCTCGTGAGCCGAGGAAAAGCAAAATCTCCAGGTTTTAAAACCTTCCAGATAGTCGAACTCTTCAACTTGTCTATACAGGGTATCTTGAGATTATCGAGAAAGTTAGTATCCACCAAATCATACATGCAGAGTGGTCGATTGTGAAAGCCATCAAGCCAAGATCCAGAAGCTTGAAAATTTATAAACTATGATGAAGGAAGCCCAATAATCTGAGATGTATCTCGATCTTCAGAAGGTTTTTCTTCTCTCTCGATTGAAGAATTCTGAGCAATTTTCTTGTTTGAATGTGGATGAGCAGATCTCTTGCTTTGGGGTTCCATAAGGAAAGTTTGAGAGAGAACTCAAAGAATTTTGAAGTAGGGTTTCTTTGTAAGAGAATAAAAAGCTGAAAAATTAGGTCCTTTTTATGACAAAATCTTTGAAAGAATCAAGCCTTTTTTTTAAATCGAAATCAAAACTGTCTCAAGTAAAGGAAAAAAAATTAAGAGTTAAATTATCTAACAGATATTAACTCTTAAAAGATCCGTAAAGTCAATCTACCCTTTACAATGTTTCAAGGTCCCTTGAATTTGATTTCAAGGCCTTTGAAATCATCAATTGGGTTTGCATGTGTAGGACGATAAAACTCGTTTACTCCCCCTACGTTAATGCTTCCTTATTCAACATACCAAGTTCCAATCTAATAAAATTAAATTGTTCCTCAGGAAGAGGCTTGGTAAAGATATCTGCAAGCTGCAAGTTAGTAGAGATAAAAGAAATCGAAACATCACCTTTCTCAAGATGATCACGTATAAAGTGATGCCTTACATCAATATGTTTAGTCCTTGAATGCGGCACATGATTTTTGGTTATAGAAATAACACTAGTATTATCACATTTTATAGGAATATCTCTCAAGTCAAAGCCAAGGTCACGAAGTTGTTGAGCAATCCAAAGAATTTGAGCACAACAGGCTCCAACAGCTATGTATTCGGCCTCAGCTGTGGATAGGGCAACAAAATTTTGCTTCTTGGAGTGCCAATTAATTAGGGATGACCCTAAGAATTGACAACATCAAGAAGTACTTTTTCTATCGACCTTATAACTTGTAAAATCTGCATCTGAATAGCCAACAAGATGAAACGAGCTTTGACGTGGGTACCATAACCCTAGATCTTTAGTGCCATTGAGACACTGAAAATTTCTTTTCACAACTATCAAGTGTGACTCTTTAGGATCAGCTTGAAATCTTGCACACATGCACACACTAAACATAATGTCATGACGACTAGCAGTTAGATACAATAATGAAACGATCATACCTCAATACTCCTTTTGTACTACACTTTTGACATTCTTTTCATGATCTAGCAAAAGTGTTGAACTTATAAAAGTCTTTGCAACCTTAGATTGATCCATTTTGTACTTTTTAAGCAAGTCTTTAGTATACTTGCTTTGATTGAGAAAAATTCCTTTCTTTGTTTGTGTAACTTGAAGTCCAAAAAAGAAATTTAACTCTCCCATTAAGCTCATCTCAAATTCCCTGCACATAATATTTGAAAATTCCTTGCAAAGGGAATCATTAGTTGCACCAAATAATATATCATCAACATAGATTTGTACTACTAAGATGTCGTTGCCTCCAGTTTTGATAAACAATGTTTTATCAATCAAACCTCTTTTGAAATTGTTTTCAAGAAGATATTTAGACAATCTTTCATACCAAGCTCGAGGAGCTTGCTTAAGACCATAAAGAGCTTGATCTAATTTAAAAACATAATCAGGAAAATCATCATTTTCAAAACCAGGAGGTTGAGCAACATAGACTTCTTCTTCTTCTAAAAAGCCATTTAGAAAAGCACATTTTACATCCATTTGAAAAAGTTTTATGCTCATGAAAGATGCAAATGCAAGTAGCATATGTATGGCTTCTAACCTTGCAACAGGAGCAAACGTCTCCTCATAATCAATACCTTCTTCTTGGTTATAGCCTTGTGCTACAAGTCGTGCTTTGTTTCGTATGACTTTGCCACTTTCATCCAATTTGTTTCGAAAAACCCACTTCGTGCCAATAACTAATTGATGCTTTGGTCTTGAAGTAAGAGTCCATACCTTGTTCCTCTCAAATTCATTTAATTCATTTTGCATGGCAATGATCCAGTCTGGTTCTTGCAGAGCTTGAATGTAGTTCTTTGGCTCGATAAGTGATACAAAAATGGAGAATGCACAAAGAGTATTCACTTTTGATCGAGTTTGACTCCAGCATTTGGATCTGAGATCACATTTTCTTGTGGATGATACGAGGAGTGTTGAACTTTTCTTCTTTTGACAGATGATATAGATCGAGAAGGTTGAGCTGAATATGTCTGACTTGATTCAGGTACCGTTTGTGCATTACCTGTTGTTCCAATCTCAAGGCCTTGAAGTTGGGTTTCAAGCCCTTGAAGTGGAGTTTTGTTTTCACAATTTCCAGTTTCAAGGTCTTGAAGGTGTGTTTCAAGGTCTTGAGGATTTTCTTTGGTATCTTGAATCTTTTCCTACATATTCTTGTCTTGGCCTTTAGGATCTTCCTCTTCATCCGAAATGTGATTTTCTCTTTGATTCAGATTTAAATCTGCAAAACTCTCACTCAAAGTACCATCATTGCTTTCATAAAAAATAATATGAATGTTTTCTTCAACAATTTTGGTACGTTTGTTATATACTCGATAAGCTTTGCTATTTGAAGCATATCCAATGAATATAGCTTCATCACTACGTGCATCAAATTTCCCGAGATTGTCTTTTCCATTGTTGTGAACAAAACAAGTACATCCAAAAGGTTTAAAGTATGAGATGTTTGGTTTTCTTCCTTTGAAGAGTTCATAAGGAGTCTTTTTCAAAATAGGGCGAATTAAGCATTGATTTAAAATATAATTTGCGGTGTTTACTGCTTCAGCCCAAAAACGTTTTGGCAAATGATTTTCTAAAAGCATTGTCCTAGACATATCCTCAAGAGTGTGGTTCTTACGTTCCACACTCCATTTTGTTGAGGAGTTCTAGGAGCTGAAAAGTTATGAGAAATACCATATTTTGCACAAAATAAATCGAACTTTAGTTGATCAAATTCTCTACCATGATCGCTTCTTATAGAAACGATTGGTAGGTTTTACAAACTTTGTAACTCCTTACATAATTTTGAAAACTCAAATAAAGCTTCAGATTTTTCTCGTAAAAAGGATATCCATGTGAACCGAGAGAAATCATCTACTATAACAAGGATGTATTGTTTTCCTCTGGGAGATTTGACACGCATAGGTCCACAAAGATCCATATGCAAAAGTTCAATAGGTCGAGAAGAACTTACAGCTTTCTTAGGTTTGAATGAACCTCTTGTTTGTTTACCTTGTGTACAAGCTTTACATAGGTCATCAACCATGAAGTTTAGTTTTGGCAAACCACGTACCAAATCTTTTGTAAGTAACTTCTGCATGGTGTGCATGCTTACGTGGCCAAGTCTTCTATGCCAAAGTCTTGAATCATCAGTCAAGGCCTTTAGACAATTTTAGCTTAGTTCCTGCAACTTGGTAAGTACTCAAAGAATAAACATTATTACACCTAGGAGCAGTAAGCAATACTTCTCCTGTCTTTATATCTTGAACTTCACATTTTTCTGAATCAAACATGACTTTATTGCCTTTATCACAAATTTGAGAAATACTTAGCAGATTATATTTCAATCCATCAACTAAATAAACATCATCAATAAAGTTGGATGAATCATAGCAAATTTTACCAATGCCTATTATGTCACACTTTCCTTTATCACCAAAAGTAATAGTTCCAGATGATTGCTTCTTTAAATCTGAGAATAAAGAACTCTTTCCACTCATGTGTCTTGAGCAATCACTATCTAAAATCCATTTGTGCTCCTTTACCTTGGTGATATCCTGCAAAATAGCAAACATCAACCTTTCCGGGTCGACCAAATGACATATTTTGGTTCATACTCAGGTTCGATCATGTTTGGTGGTCTAGTACCTTTAGGAACCCAGATTTGTTTGACTTGTTTCCTTAAACATAGAGGATAGGTGTTTCTGATAATATAAGAATCATTTCTTCTATAAGGACATGTAGATTTAACATGACCCTTTTTACAACAATAGAAGCTGGTAAGCATGTGAGTGCTTCCTTTTGCTGTAACAAAAGTGGTGGTAGGTTTTCTAGGAAAGCTTCCATGATATCCTATACCATTTTTGTTAAGTGAAGATTGTTGTTCACCCATCATTCTTTCTAGATTAGCCTTTGAACGAGTAAATTTAATAAGTGATGCCTTCTAGTCTTGACATATCAAAGTCAGATCAGCTTTCTCTTTCTCTAGATCGATATAACTTTGATGTAGAGAAGAGAGGTTGTTCTTGAGAATTAGATTTTCTGATTCCAAGGCCTTGACATTGTTATCAAGTTCTTCCTTTTCTGTGTTAAGATTTTCAATCTCTAGAGACATTTTACTCAATTGTTTATCTTGTTCATGAAGTTTTTCTTTGAAAGAATTTATCCTTATTCTATGTTCCTTATCACTTAAGATAATATCCTTGAGAAATTATTTAAGGTCAATCTCAGGTTGAGACAAGATTGTACTTACCATATTGTCGATGTAAAGATTTGAGTTATCTTCATGATCGGCCATAAGACACAAGTTTGCTTGTTCTTGTTCATCTTCTGATTCATTAGTTGAATCTGAATCACTCCATGAAGCAACCATGGCTTTTTTTCTTTCGATCATTTTTCATGAAGTTGATCCTCTTCTTTTGTGGACAATCCTTCACCAAATGATCTGTTTCACCACATTCAAAACAAGTCAATACTTTCGTTTTCTTATTAGAGTTAGAAAACTTACCTCGGGGTTTTGATGCTCGTGGAAATTCTCGGTTTGCAAATTGTTTCTTTATTTTGAGAATTCTTGCTAAACCTTTAGAGATCATGGCGAGAGCATCTTCTTCATTATCATCCTCACTATTTTCTTCCTCAGAAGGTAACTCATCTTTTCTTGATTTTAATGCCAAATTCTTGGAGTTGGATGAAAGTTCTCCATCTTCTTCTCCAAGGATCATTTCATGTGTGATGAGTTTTCCAAATAAATCATCAAGAGGAAGAGTAGTAAGATTTTGAGCTTCTTCAATAGTAGTCATTTTTGGTCCCCACTTGGCTTTAGGTAAACTTCTTAGAATCTTTCTCACTTTTTCTTCATTTGTGAAGGTCTTTCCAAGAGAGTCTAGATTGTTCACAATCCCAGTGAATCTGGTGAACATTTCTTTGACTGGTTCATTTGGATTCATCTTAAATAGCTCGTATTGTCTGAGAAAGATGCTAATCTTTGTTTCCTTGACTTGAATTGTTCCTTCATAAGTGAGAACAAGCTTGTCCCATATTTCTTTTGCACTTTTGCATGATGAGATGTGGTTGAATCCATTAGCATCTAATCCACAGTAAAGTAGATTCATTGCTTTGTAATTCTTTGACACATTGTCCAGGTCAGCCTGAGTGAAGTCTGATTCCTTTTTCGGACTTTGACTCCTTCAACCGTTGTCATTGGAACTTTTGGTCCATCTTGAATAATGTTCCAAAGCTCCATATCCTGGTCAATCAGGAACATACACATTAGTGATCTCCAATGAGCGAAGTTGTTGCCACAGAAGAGTGGTGGTCGAGATGAGGATCTTCCTTGAGAAAATCCACCATCACCTACAGGATTCATGATTAGTCTCACTGATGGTTAAATCAATAAACGTGAGTCTAGCTCTGATACCAATTGAAGAACCGTTAGGTGATGTAAATAATATAGATAATACTCTAGAAGGGGGGTTGAATAGAGTATGGAAACTTTTCGCAAACCAAATCTCAAGGCCTTGAAACTCCTTTCACGGGCCTTGATGTCAATCTGTGTCACTAGTTAAACTTTGATTTCAAGGGCTATGAAACTCAATTTCAACGGCCTTGACTTCTTGCTACTGCAAAACAAAGTTAGTCACAGTAAAGTTTATAAGGTGCGGAATTGAAAAGATTGACACGAGGATATGTTTACGAAGTTCGACTCTAAATAGCCTACTCTTCATCCCAAGGTATATCCGTAGGATCTAACTATCTATTATCAGCTTCAAAAGAGTCCTAGATACAAACTAGAAGAAATCCCCTTCTTCTCTCACTTGTAGTCAATGCTACGATCTAGCTTCAACTCTTAACCTAGCTATAATAGCCTGGTTACTTCGCAGAGTAACACACTCTAGTATAACACTTTTTAGATCTACCAATGGAGCTCTTGTGTTTTCTCTCTCTCTAGGGGGATAAAACGTTTACGTAATTGTGAGAAGGAGAAACAAAGAATGAAGATGATTAAGATGCTTAAGGATGCAAAGATGTTTTCCGATGTAGGTTTGTGTCTCTTCTTCTTCGACCATCATCTTCATTTATATCTTCTATGGAAAGATCTTCTAGCCGTTGTAGAGATGACCGTTTGAAGGCTTCTTTTCCATGAAGATCATAAGATAGACGTTGTACGTCTTCATTCCTACGAACACGTTGAGTCTTTTACTCCTTGATCTTCTCGTCTTTTGTTGGATAAGAGAGAGAAGATATTTGTGCCGTTTTTGTTGTTTAGAGAATCTTCTCGAAATGATTCTCTATCCTTTGGTTGAGATCTTCCTTTGGTTGACAAAATCTTTGTTTGATTGAAATCTTCTTGTTACCGAATCATCAAAGAAGATCTTCAATATATTTGAATCCTTTGTTTTGTGCACTTTAAACTCCAAGGCCCTTGATCTTCGTCTTTTTGAACTTGTTCTTCAATCCAACTTCAAGGCCCTTGACATGTAAATATATAACATGCACTGAATTCAAACCAAACATCTAGAAATATAATCAAGTACATTGTTAGTATATCCTACTACTATATTTGTGTGAAGTCTTCAATCATCAACACCTGTAAACCATTTCAATGAAGGTGGAGTTTTCAACGGATTTTGCTGACGTGGCGCATTGTAAAAGCAGTATTGAAATAGAGCTCCCAAAATATTTTGGCCAATAAATCTTTATTTTGTAAACTGATTTTTTAAGTGAGAGAATCTTTATTTATTAAACTAACAATCTGTTATTGGAAATTTTCACGTAACTTGTTTTGTTCCAACCAATCTATTTTTTTGGACAATAAACCTTTATTTTTAATCTATTTTTTAAGGCAGAAAATCTTTTGTTATTAGTCTGATCTATTTACATTAAACTTTTTGAGGGATTTTGTTATCCCATATCGATTAGCTTTTAAGGTTGATAGTTTTAGAACTTGTATAAATAGGGATTCGAGTATACAAATAATATATTTTTTGACATTTTGGTTAAGTTCAAGTACAAATATTATGTGGGATTGTTAGCCTAATTTTATCAGGGTCTTAATGTTTTCCCTTCAAGTTTTGTTTTTTGGGACGATTTTTTTCTTTTCTTAAAGGATTATCAGCCTAATCTATTTACATTAAAATTTTAAGGCATTTTGTTATCTCACGGCCTTTTGGATAAGTTCAAGTATAATCTATTATATATACTAAAAGAGAGCACGAATTTTGCTGACGTGGTGCGTTGTGGAAGCAGTATTGAAATGGAGTTACAAAAAATTACTCATAATCAAATCAACAAAATATAATAAGAAAAACACATCTACAAAAAATTAATCATACAAAAAGAAAATAACAAAAAAATATTTTTAAATACCCGTGCAAGAACCAGGCACTAAACTAGTTTAAGCAAATGTACAATATCAGTCAATTTCAAAGTTCATTACAAAAAAAAGACATTATCTATTGGGTAAACTAAAGATTAAAATATAAGTTAAATAAAAGAAAGAAATATGTAATTTATAGAAATTCTAACAAGGAAAATATAATTATATTATGTAAAAATAATAATTTAAATTAGGTTGAATAATTAAAAAAATAGTATGAAATCAAAAAAATTATTGTCTAATAATAGGTTGGGTCGAGAAAGAGGGCAGAACAATTGGGCCGGTCCACTACACGCGTCGGGTGGAGAGGGAAGTGGAACTTCTTCGCCGCGTGCGTGGGCTGGGCCTCTTCTGCGGGTGTACGAACTGGCCCATGATGAGAGAAGGCAATAACAGAGCCCAACACCAAGAGGAGGGCTGCTTCTAGGCTAGACCTCGTGAGGTCATTGACCTTTCCCTTTCTTTCTTTGGGCTTTTGACTCGTTTTTACAAACATAAATTATCTTTATTTTTTACTTAAATATATCATATCTCTTGGTCAATATTTATTGATTATCCAGGGTATTCGTTGTTTTTATTAAATTATCGAGTTCGTATTTTTAGATTACTTCATCCTTCCTTCCTTGTCTTCGGTTTGGCCTCAAATTGACATCAAGTTCGACAAGTGTATATCATGTATGTCTCAATGAGTAGTAAGTAAAGTAGAAAAATAAAAAAAAGAATAAAAAATCTTAAAAACACCCTTGGGTAGGGCATAGAACTGTGATTACCAAGGTCCCTCCCTTAATTAGGTTCATGGCTCAGAAAGTTCACCGGGAGAGGTTGATACGACCCGGATACAAAACTTGACAACAATCTGAACACGTCTGAAGTGGAGATTATCCAAACTACAAAATTAGACACCGGATATACTTTGACCATATATGGAGTTAAGAAACTAAGAAGCAACACCAAAACCTTCCAAGAACATCAATAGAATGATGTTATTTTTAAAACTAACAATATTTCCCTTTTATTATTTGATTTTAATTTGGATGATCCATTTGCTCTTTTAATTCAAAAGGCCTTTAAAAAAGAAAGGATGTGTAAAGTTAAACCCTCTAGTATACCAAACAAAAAAAATGAAAACCCAAAATCAACGTTCAAACAACGCGCCTCCCACGCGCAAGAGAGCTGATCTCTCCTCTTCCCAAAATCTAACCCTAAACCTCAACAGCTCTTATACCAGGGCGGTGGCTGCCGCCTCATCCTTCGTCAACCGGAGCTCTAGAAACCCTTCAGTGGGCTTCTCCCCTCGGCTTCCCAGCCACCTGCTTTCACAGAAGATATTGAGCCCTCTTGCAACCAAGCCACGCCGGTCACCTGCGTTGCTCCTCACCGTCTCAACAAACTCTATTCAAACCAGTGATGGTGGTTCTTCAACCTTTAACCAACGCTGCGGTGGGGTGTTTCCTCGATGCTTTAAGAGAATCAAGCCCAGAAGATGTAGCCCTTGTTCTCTCCTGGACGAAGGTCCGGTGGAGCCCGATTACCTTTTCCTTGCGGCTCGAGTGAGGAATCGGGACTTTCTATCGTCGGCTAGTCTTCCGTCTAGAAGAAAAAGATGGGCGAAAGTACTTTACCGTGTTGTCTGTCGACGGTGAGGTAGAAGAAGACCCCTCTTCTTGTTGGGTCGAAGTTTCAACACTTGGTGCCTTGTTTCACGGCATCGACGATGTTCAACATGCTCTCTTCTCCACTTTGCGTTTTCGATGAACCTCGTCCAATACTCTACCACAACCTCTTTGGAATCCCAAAGTGTGTGCTTTGGATTGCCTAAGTTTCTTGTCCTCTCCAAATCCTACCCCCTATGGTGGTCGAACCCTACCCCTCACTGTTGCTCTTGTTTAGTTTTCGAATTTGTGGATCTTTACAGATCACAAATGTTTAATAGAGGGAGCCTATGCACCTACACCGTAAAAACCAAGGTTGGGTTGAATTTCCTGCTTAAAACCTTGGATCTAAAATAAAAAATACTAAATAAAACAAAGAAAACAAGACATCTCTCCTGTGGAAGATGAAGTTTAACAAATACCTCGGATCTCGACGTCGGAATCCCGAAAACGGCCAGTAACTAGAGGTTTGCAACCAAAATCAGGTGTTTTCTAACCCCATGTCAATGTTGTGATGCTTTTGTATTAACCTTGCACCTTGTCTTGAACAATATCTGTAAACTAACGAAGAAAGATCACCCTTATGAAAGTATGTTCTTGCAGGTTTTAAAAACCCAAATCTTTTGTCTAACTATTCTAAAGACTATCTTAGCTGATTATATCAAATTGATCAATTTCATCAATCTGCTCAAGTATGACTATGATAATTGGTATGCTTACTTGACTAAGTCCTTTGATTACATTTGTATAACTAGTTTTGCTTGGATTGATGAGGTTTCCTCTCTTTTTTCATCTTCTAAGCATTTTCACAACATGTTGGTTTGTAAACTAGAGTTTTTACTCCCTGTTTTCTCTAAGGAATCAAATCTCAAACTTATGTTGGTGGCATTTCTGTGTGTGTTATTTGACTTCTTTTGCAACTGCTACAATGAAAAAAAATCTTAGAACAACGAATTTTGAGTACTATGTGCTTTAATTTTCACAAAAAAGAAGTGCTTCCTTTCTACTATTTTTCACGAACTCATCTGCTGGTATGCGTTTGTTCAGTTTTGCGAGTTATAAATGAACAAGGTGATCCCAAAAAATATAAAATTACTATCAGTGCAACTTTTACAATTAGTGGAAGCTTGATTATCCCAACCTCTCTTCCACACTGTGAAGAGCAATTCCTTTGCTCTTACGTTGGAAGAAAATCCAACCACATGACCAACTCCTTTACCCCTCAGAATAACAGTCTCTTCAAAAATAAAGAGAACTATCTGACAAATTATGAATATAATCTCATGAGTTTCATGAATTTGAATATTTGTATGCAAATTTTCTCATTGGTGATCCCTTTGATGGTTTCTTTACAGGTAAATAAGAACAAAACAGGAGATGCAAGAGCCACACTAACAACCATTAGTACAAGGATAAGCAACTACGGCAACTCGGGAATTATCCCCTCTAGGAGAAGAGATGATAGAAATCACCAACGTTTATGTCAATCCAACAACCAAGGGGAAGGCATCGGAAACAATATTCATGCTAGAAAAAAACTAAACAAATGGTGGAAACCAATCAAGCCGAGTTTTGCTCGACTATGTGAACAAACTAGCCTTGAGGCCAAGTCTAAACAACAATTTCTCTCGTCAAGAACCAAAAATGTGTACAAATCATAGTAATAAACTTGATATTCTTCTATATGAATCTAGCATTGCTCATACTTTTATACCCTTTGATGAGGCAAAGGCAAATTGCATCCTTGGATATAATTTGAACTTTTTGAAGCAAGAGTTAAAGCTCTATCCTTATACAAATCAAAACACCGAGAAAACATTTACTAGTAGCCAAGATAGGAGTCCATATACTCTTTTAAGTGAACTAATAAGTGTACATGCTTTTAGATGCTTTGAAATGACAGAGTCTTTCTTCAAAAGGGTTCTTTGCTTTTGGAAAAAGGAAGCAGGGAGCTACCCATGTTGGCCAAAGCTAATAGGACTATTTGGGCGTTCTCAAGAAAGCCTAACGACAGGAAATAGGGCACATAAGAGAAGTCAACGCAAGCCAAAACCCAAGCAGTTGAAGAACCTCTTACAATATCCGATCATGACACCTAATAAGATTAGAAGTATAGTACGTAGGCACACAACAAAAGCTTTCCAACAAACGAATCTTGGATTCTTAGGTAAGAATGATGGCTACCTACCATCCACCCCATACTAAGTGTTAATAAAGTTAGCCTTCTGGAATTGTCGAGGCATAAGGAAGAAAACTTTTTGGACAGACATCAGAATAACAAGCCAATATGAGCACATTAATATGATCATGCTAGCGGAACTAAAAACAAATATTGAACCTCCCGAGTCATGCTGGCAGAGTGCGGGGTTTGATAGTATATGCTTCATCCCATTGGATGGCTTAGCAGGAGTGTTATGCCTTCTATGGAAAAACAACTTGCTCATAAATGAAAAAATAGAAATTCGCCTTAAGGACAAAAGATTTGTGATAGTCGAACATACTAACTTTGAATCCAATTTCAACATGGCCATTTTCCTAATTTATGCACCTTCAAATGAGATGCTAAAAGAAGAATTTTGGATCAAAGTAGTAGCAGCCATAAATTCGCAAACCAAGACAGTACTCCTAATGGGAGATTTCAATGATATCCTTAATCCTTCTGATAAATTGAGGGGCGCCACTAAGATCAAATCGATTCCAAAGATTACAAAGCGTAATATAAGAATGCAACCTTGTGGATCTCGTGTCAAAAGGGAACGAATTCACATGGCGAAAGAAAAGAGATGGTGATAATAATACCTATGAAAAACTAGATAGAGATATGGCTCACTGTGAGGTGCTTAACGCCTATAACCTAATTCATGTATGGAATCATGCCTTCACATCTTCAGACCATTGTCTAACCACAATAGACATTACTAATAAAACGCAGAGATTCAAGAACAAGCCGTTTCGATTTGAACTCATGTGGACTGAAAGAGATGACTGTGAAAGAATTGTTAAACAGTGTTGGAGAACACAATTCCCGGGGACGCACATGTTCAAATTGGTCAGAAAACTAAATCTCCTCAAAACCAAATTGAAAGTGTGGAGTAAATTAAAATTTGGGAATATAAATAAACAAGTTCGAGAAACGGATGCAACCATTGAGAAGCTACAAAAGCTAAACTTCCGAAATTTCTCTAATCAACAAAATGAGAAACTCAATAGATTAAGTAAAAAGAGAGAATGTCTAATTGAATTCCAACAAAAGTATTGGATGCAAAGAGCTAAATCTAAATTTTTATAGAGTGTGGTGATAAAAAATACAAAGCATCATCACAGAAGAGCAACATGACGACGAAACAGAAAGTCCATAACATCCATTCAGAATCAAAACGGTACAAAAATAGTTATTGAGGAGGAAAGCAACTCCGAGTTCCTTAAGGACTATAGAGACCGATTCAAATCCAACCGAATTAATGAGTCCACCATAACGCAGCACCTTGAAGTCATTACTAGAGAAATTATAGATAGTGACAATAGGGAGCTTACCAAACCTTTCTCAAACAAGGATATTCGGAAAGATGCCTTTGATATTTGAAGCGACAAATCCCCAGGTCCAGATGGAATGCCTGCCGGTTTCTTCCATAAATATTGGGCGATAATAGGGCCTGATGTAATCCGTGCGACGAAGAGTTTCTTCTGATCAGGAAAAATCCTAAAACAAATCAATCATACATTTATCACTCTAATACCCAAAGTGGATAATCCGTCCCTGACTACCCCTTATAGACTGATTAGTCTATGTTCAACAATATACAAAATTATTGTAAAAATCCTAGCAAACAGACTTAAGATAGTGTTGCCAAAACTAATCCACTTGCTCCAAAGTGCCTTTACACATAACAGATCAATTCATGACAATATTCTCATCGCCCATGAAATCTTTCATGGGTTTAGAGCAAAAAAAGGGAATGGGGGTTTTATGGCCGTAAAACTAGACATGGAAAAAGCATACGATAGGGTGGAATGGCCATTTATCCTAGCCGTACTCAAAAATTTTGGTTTTGAACAACAATTCATTAGCTGGATTAGAGAATGCATTTCCACGGTCTCGTATTCCATCATAGTCAATGACAAACCGTCAGAAGTAATATACCCCGAGAGGGGTTTACACCAAGGTGATCCCCTATCACTTATGCTATTCAACTTAGGAGCGGAAGTTCTAGCTAGAAGCATTCAAAAAGAATGTTATCAAAATAATAAAATAATCGGTTTCCTGATCATAAGAGGTGGTACTATTATCCCATTCCTAGCCTTTGCAAATGATACAATTATTTTTGCCAAAGCATCTCTAAATGCAAGCACAAAAATTTTGGATCTCTTAAATAATTATTGTCATATCTCGGGGCAAAAAGTCAATTTCCACAAATCGTCATTCCAAACTACAAGAAACGTAGGGTGCGAAATGGAAAGACAAATCCAAATAAAAATCGGAATAACCGCTACAAAAGAGTTGGATAAATATCTTGGATGCCCTATCATTAACGGCCGAGTGAACAAGACCGTCTTTGAAGATGTAATAATAAAGTCTAGGAAGCAACTAACCTCATGGAAAGCCTCCACACTATCACAAGAAGGTAGAACAATTTTAATTAAGGCTAATCTTAATGCTAAACCAAATTATATTATGCAAAGCTTCATGCTTCCATCCTACATACATAAAGAATTAGACCAAATCTGTAACATCCGAAAATTTAATTTCCAATTCTTTTTTTGTCATTTTATGTGACACCGAGTTCTTTGATTTTTTTTTATTATTATTAATTTATGTGAGGTCTCTACTCACATAAAATACTCACATCGATCTAGCTATTCTTAAACCGATGATAAGGCTTTTACCGCGAAGATTTACCATCCGGGCCCGTTACGAGAAGGCCAGTTGGGCCCATGTTGGGCTGAGTGTGTTAACAACCTCCTCCCCTCTTGTTTACGTAAACCCTAGAAGCCTGCTTTGTCCCGTTTCACACGTACTGGTCGTCTTCTCGAGCAGTTCCGGCACCACACACCAGGACGACACACAGTAGGCCCCCAAGGATGCGCTCCACCACGCCAAGCCGACGCCGCCGTCGACCGCCTCCCCTTCCTGCGCGCAACGTCAACCACCAGGGGCACAACTGACGCTAGTGTACGCAACAAACGTGTCCTCGCAGCACCTCCAGCCTCGCGTCCTCCAGCCGCTGTCGACACCAGCAGTTCAGACGACCCTCCTCTCTAGTCGAGCCAACCTCGACCCTCCTCTCCAGTCGAGCAAGCCTGGATCCTCGCTCCAGGAACACAACAGCTACGACGACCGTCCAGATTTGCAAAAGATACTAGATCCGAGCCGCTGGCACCAGGCTGCAGAGGCGGAAGTCCAGATCCGCTGGGGCGGAAGTAACAGAAGATCGTCTTCGTCCTTCTTTCTTGTGCACACGAGCTTGTCGGGTTTTGGTTGGCGGGTAAGGACCCTACTTCCCTTCACCTCCGTACCCTTTGTATATATGTGCTAATTAGAATTCCGTTGGGCTTTTAGAACTGTCCCTAACAACCTCGAAAAATGGCTGGAAGAGCTGAGGCGTTTTCCGAGTTTCAAGAAGTGATGAACAACCGACTTTGAGCCTAGATTTGGGTAAGTTAGACTATTCCTTTGCTGCTGAATTTTGGATATGATATAGTCGGTATTGCAGGGTAGAACATACTAAAATTTGGGAGGAATGTGAGTTACGGTTTGAGAGTTATGGTGTTCCAAAGTTGGCTGCTCATGCAGTTTTTATAAGTGTGCTCAATGTAGAGAAAAACTGCATGAGATGCAGTTTTGTGAGATAGTTTTGATTAGGCTTTTGATCTCTGTTAGACTTGAATTTTGGATATGATATAGTTGACATATTGTGGTAGAACATATTAAAATTTGGGATGAATCCAACAAGTGGTTTAGCAGTTATGTTTTTTCGAAGTTGGGACCTTAAACAGTTTTCTGGTTTTTGCTGAAATTGTTGAGTGCTGGAATTATTTGGTGTTGTGCAGTCATGTTTGAGCTTAAGTTTGAATACCTTAGAAACATAATTCACCGTTCAGTTTTTAGTATGTTATATAGTGTCATGCATAGTGTGGTGTATCAAAAGTTGGGGTTGATCCAACGGTTGGATTTAGATATATGAAGGTCCAAAGTGGACTGGCTGAGCAGTTAAGAAATACTCAGATTTTGGCTAAGTCTGAATTTCTGGTTTTGGAACCGACTTTGAGAATTTGTGTAGAAGTGATTATTATGTATTTTTGGGAAATTCTGGATACTATGGATAGAGTGCATATCATAAAAGACTTAGAGTTTTTGTTAGACTTTTTATATTTTTTTCTCGGTTCTCATATCTTAAGCCAAAGTCGGACCTTAGCGACTTTTTATGAAAGTCAAGAATGTAGTTAACTCTTCTAAATTTTTAGCAAACTTTCCTTTGAGAGTTTGAGTGTGGTTTTGAGTTCCAAAGAATAGTTTGGAACTTTGTTATGGAATTTTATAAAATTTCGGGACCAGGGGTAAAATAGTCATTTACCCGTATAAGGGTATTTTGGTAATTTATCTAATGATAGAGTTGACTCGTCTCTTGTGACGCTCTCTCGCCTCCCTTGGCGTTTTCCCCCAGGCTGCTGGGTTTGATCGGACTTATGCCCAATTCTTGTCCTTAATCGCCGTCAAATCACTACTCCATAATCAACAACCTGTTATCCATATCCCACACCTGTTACAATTCTTTTCCCAAAATTATCTCTTTGCCCTAAACACCAACTCCCAACCCGCTCAACTTTCCGCAACCGTTTTCCTCCGGTCGCAACTGTTCATCATCTTCCCCTCCATGGATACTGTGAACTTCGATCTGGCAAACCTTAGTCTCTCCACCCTTGAGCAACAACCTGTTATCGTAGAAGGATTGTCAACGGACCTCCAACGTTTTAATCTCTGCTTGGCAGGCAAGATCCTGTCCACAAAAAGGTTCAACCCACAAGCGCTCATAAGCACTTTCAAATCTGTCTGGGCACCAAAGCAAGGCATGGCAGCACGCCTCGTGGGAGAAGACGTCTTTGTATTCCAATTCTTCCACAAAGACGATCTTCGTCATGCGCTGATGGACGGCCCATGGTGTTTCGACGATGCACTCCTCGTCCTTCAACAGATTCCATTGGGTTCGCAGCCATCGGACTTAAGATTCACCCACACCCACTTCTGGCTTGTCGCCCGCAATGTCCCCATAGGCTGCGCAGTCTTGCCTACAGCAACGGCAATTGGGAACCATCTTGGTCAATTCATTGGGTGGGATGATACCGACTTTCTGGGACTAGGGGGTTTGCTTCGTATCCGAGTCAACATCGACGTCACCAAACCACTCCGACGACAGATAACTCTGAATTTAGGAGGTGTTTCAGTAAGCTTACCTATACAATACGAGAGATTGCCGATTTTTTGCTTTGTTTGTGGGCATATTGGACATCTTCAAAGATCATGCACTTCGGGAGAGTCCTCTCTGGCTGCTGACAGACTCCAGTTTGGTGCATGGCTGCGAACATCCCCGCCGAAATCTAGAGTAAGGGTAAGGCAGGAAGTACTCGACAAGGAACGGGTTTGGTTTGATAATTTCAAAAAGAGCTCTGATGCTAGTAGCATGAACACCCGACCACAACAAGCCTCTGCACAACCTGAGCCTGTTGAACACCAGCTTTGCACCTAAAATATAACATTGCAACACTTTGTTTTTCAGGCAGCTTCATCTAGTAACCCGCAGGATAAGACCACCACCACGACAAATAAAAATGTTGATCACACAGGGCGGAACAAAGTCTCCGTCAAAAAGCTTGCCCGCACTACATTCCCTCCCAATTCAGCCTCCAGTAAGCGTAAAGAACCATCCCACGCGGAGACTAATAGTGTCTTGGCTTCCATCAAAAGATCCCGAGTTCTCACGAATGAAACTGACATGATTGTAGACAATCAAGTAGCGAGCGTGGATGCAAACCACGCCCGTGAAGAGCAATGAAAATCTTCAGTTGGAACTGTCAGGGATTGGGCAATGCCCTGACAGTTCAAGCACTCCGGGACCGGTCCTGGAAGCATTGTCCGGATTTGTTGTTCCTAATGGAAACAAAAATTTCATCACATGATCTCGAAACTGTTAAGCGTAAGTGTGGGTTCACTAATGGTATATGCATCTCCTCTGTGGGACTTTCAGGTGGTCTGGGTCTATGGTGGCGCAATATTTCTGTCAGTGTTGTCTCTTACTCTCAGCATCATATAATGGCAACGGTCACCTCTGTTTCAGGAACTGTTTGGTCGCTTGTTTGCATGTATGGTTGGCCCGAACAAGCGAATAAAAGCCTCACATGGAATCTGTTACGTGAACTTTGCAGCCAATGCATGGGACCATCACTCTACATGGGAGATTTTAACGAAATCCTTGTTTCATCCGAAAAAGAGGGGGGATTGCTTCGGCCCCAACGGGAGATGGACTCTTTCCGTGCCGCTCTCGATGATTGCGGTTTGCATGACTTGGGGCATCACCGGGGACCTCGTTTAACGTGGGAGCGTGGCCTATCCCCCTCTACCTGCATCAGAGAGCGGCTTGACCGCTTTATCGCGTCTACAGATTGGATTACACTCTACCCGCATCGGCGTGTCACGCATTTTCCACGTTACCGGTCTGATCATTCCATCATTTTTCTTGAATTGTTCAAATCGCCGAACCCGAACAGCTCAACGCAGGACCCGCCCCTTTCATTTTGAATCGTTGTGTCTATCCCACCCGGACTGTAGAGAGATTGTTGAGTCCTCTTGGACTCACCACTGGGGCACAACACCAACTAAAATTGCAGCTTGCGCTGATGCTCTTTCATTTTGGTCTCGAAATGTTTTTTTGGAGCGGAGGAAGCAAATTGAAAAGTTGGAGAATGATTTGAAACACCTACAGTCAATCCATCCGTCTTCCATAGTTCTCCAAAGGGGGGTTGACATTACGGTTGAACTTGACAAACTGCACCAGCAAGAAGGGGCCTACTGGTATGCTAGGGCACGGGTGAATGAGTTGCGGGATGGCGACCGTAACACCACCTACTTCCACCACAAAGCATCACAACGCAAGGCCACAAATACTATTGTTGAGCTCATCAATGATGAGGGTATCCCATGCAGAACTCATAACGCAATATCGAGGACTATTATTGACTTTTTTGCAGACCTCTTCAGCACATCCAACCCATCTACCGCGGATATCAACAACTTATTGGATGGACTCCCATCACGGGTTTCTAGGGACATGAACGCTACCCTCGACTCACTACCAACAGCCGATGAAATCTGGCTTGCCCTCATGTCTATGCACCCTAACAAGGCTCCCGGCAAAGACGGTATGCATGCAAAGTTCTTTCAGACTTTTTGGCCCACTGTTGGCCCCGATGTAGTGGCCTTCATTATCGATTGGTGGAATGCCGGTTTCTCTCTAGATAACATCAACTCCACTATTGTTACACTTATTCCGAAGATAAAAGATCCACGGTGCATTTCTGATTTTAGGCCAATAAGTCTCTGTAATGTTCTCTACAAGATTATTACAAAGTTAATGGTCACGCGTCTTAAACCGTTTCTAGACTCTATTATCTCACCATCTCAAAGCGCGTTTATTGCGGGTAGAGCCATCACTGACAATGCCCTTATTGCAATGGAGTTGTTTAATCATTTAAAGTACAAGACCACAGGTTCTAAGGGCGAAATGGCGCTCAAGCTAGATATGAGCAAAGCTTTTGATAGGATGGAGTGGAATTTTCTTGAGCAGATCATGTCACGATTGGGGTTTTCGGCCTCCTGGATTAACCGTGTGATGAGTTGCGTTAGGGGTGCCCGGTACTCTTTTAAAATCAACGGTGCTATTGATGGCAATGTTATCCCGACTAGGGGTTTGAGGCAGGGAGACCCACTTTCGCCAATACTCTTCATTTTGGGTGCTGAGGGGCTCTCACATATTATTTCTCGGGCAGTTTCGGCTTCTACATTACATGGTATTACAGTTTGTCGTGGATCTCCTTCTGTTTCTCACCTTTTCTTTGCAGATGACAGCCTTCTGTTTGCTAGGGCAACGATGGAAGAATGCTCTATGATAACTGAATTACTCAGTCAATACGAGAGAGCTTCAGGTCAGAAAATTAACTTACAAAAATCCGAAGTTGCTTATAGCAGGAATGTTGACGTCAACCAGCAAACCCTTTTGGCTACTACTCTTGGCGTCAGTAGGGTTGATAAACATGTTAAATATTTGGGTCTCCCATCCGTCATTGGAAGGTCTAAAAAAGCTGTTTTTGCGTTTATTAAAGAGAGAATTTGGAAGAAGGCTCAGGGATGGAAGGAAAAATTGCTCTCTTCGGCGGGACGCGAGGTTTTGATTAAGGCCGTCCTCCAAAGCATCCCTACTTACATCATGAGTGTCTATCGCTTACCTGACACCCTCATCGATGAGATTCATGCTCACATCGCACGATTCTGGTGGGGTTCCACTGATTCCCGCAGACGTTTACATTGGAAAGCTTGGAAGGATCTTTGCCTCCCTAAGAAACATGGAGGGATGGGGTTTAGGGACTTGCGTATTTTCAATGACGCTTTGCTTGCCCGCCAAGGTTGGCGACTTCTTTCCAATCAGGAGTCTTTGGTCCATACTGTACTTCAAGCGAAATACTTCAAATCTTCATCTTTTCTAGCATCTTTCCGCGGAAGTAATCCGAGCTACTCATGGCGGAGCATTTGGGGCGCCAAATCTCTCCTTGTTGAAGGCCTTGGTTGGATTGTTGGAAATGGACAGCTCATTCATGCCGCTAATGACGCATGGGTGCCGGCAGACTTCGGGATGTCCAGACCTTCGCTTCTCCCTGGAATGAGCGCGGATATTATGGTCTCCGAGTTCATCGATCCAGTTTCTTGTTCTTGGGACATCCCCGCCCTTCTTGCGACCTTTTCTCCAGCTGATGTGGACCGAATTCAATCTATTCCCCTTGATCCGTTGCGCACTGTTGATAAGCATATATGGCATGCTCATGCTTCCGGAGTTTTCACGGTCAAATCCGCTTACTGGTTGGGCAAATTGGGAGTTCTATCTCAGGCTTCCAATGTATCTTGGCCATCTTTTTGGAATTGCAAGCTCCCTCACAAGGTTATTCATTTTGCATGGAGACTTTTCAACAATTTCTTGGGAGTGGCTACGGTTCTTTTCTCCAAACATGTTGTGGACTCGGCGACTTGTGTTCGTTGTGGTTTAGAGGACGAGACCATTATGCACGCTCTTTTCTTCTGCTCTCACGCTGTTGTGGCTTGGGAAGCCTCTTCCACGTCACCCTTCATCTCGCATAATGGCCTGGATCAGATTATGACAGACATTAATTATTCACTGGGTGATGCGGGTATTGCGGACTTTTTGACAAACTCGTGGATTGCGTGGACCATCCGAAACAAGACAATTTTTGATGACGCACCTCTATCCGCGAAGATCCTTAGAGATGGTTATCGTAAGCTTGTGGCGGATTTCAGACGCATCCCACCACCACAGGGTTCTATAATACCTGGACCACAGTCGGACGTCTATTGGAGCCCTCCCCCCGCTGGCTTCCTGAAACTCAACTCGGATGCGGCAGTTTTTGCAGGTACAGCTTGCCTTGGAGCAGTCCTCCGCGATACCGCAGGCCGCCTCATCATGGTTGCAACGAAGATCATCCATGGCACTTTCTCGGTTTCCCTTGCTGAAGCACTGGCAATGGAGTTTGCTATCTCCTCCACTCCAGCTCTTCTCACTGACCCCATTGTCATCGAGTCAGACGATCTAGGCTTGATCAAGCGCCTTTCCTCTGCTGCCTCACCTCCAACAACATATGTCGGCCACGTCTGTGATTCCATTACTACCTTATTGTCTTCTACCTCTTTTTCTTTTAAGCATGTCAAGCGGACCGCTAACGTGGTTGCCCATGCAGTTGCTAGGCTTACGCTTCCTAGTCCTACGTCTGTTGTTTGGACAAATGACTTTCCGCAGGCCGTTGTTGAACTTGCTGAGTTCGATAACTCCTAATCAATATATCCCAGTTTGTTTCAAAAAAAATCTAATGATAGAGTTAAATATCTTAGAAGTCAGAGACTTCTAATTAAGTGGGATACATTATTGATCCACTTGCCTTTTATAACAGGCGGTTGAGTTCCTGCGGTTACAGACCGAGTCGAGATAACGGGATTATGTTTGAATTCAGGTAAGTCATTTGGGCTTACTTAGCTGACTTCTAGATATGAGTGTGGATAATGATAGTGGTGTGTGAATGAGATGTTTATAGTTATATTTTAGTAATAATCATACCGACCTATACCTTGGCCTAAGAGTAACGGGCGGTGGCATTCTGTTCAGTAGCCTGAGGGCGCTGGGGGTTTCTTTAGGGACTAGTCCACACTCGGTTTGTAGTGATGCTACCGGCGGAGGTAAGCTAGACCTACACCGGCTGGATAAGGAACGGAGGCGAGAACTCTTAAGATTCTCGTGCCACAACTTTAAAACGGAATAAGTGAATCACCTAAGCTATCAGATAATAACCAAATTGTGTGCCAGCATGATGGGTGTTTATATTACCTTGTTTGTGTTTGTGCTATCCTTATTCTGCTTATTTTTGGATTGTTAGCTAACGGTTTATCCGTGTTGTAGATTTGTAGAGATAGACAGTTGCAGAGAGATCCGGAACGGATGGTCAGCCGGGTCCACGTACTCATTAGATGGGGACGGGGGAGTCTTCCATACGGCATGCATGTTACGTATATATATAAATGTTTGTAAGGCTGTAACATGTGCACATTCATAAAATAAAATTTTTAGGTTTTGGAATTGTTTTAATTACATTTGTGCCTTGTTGTAAGATCCTAGTAAAGTTGTTGTTAAACCAAGGTCGGGACCCATTGTGAGGTCCTAACCAGTAGCTCCCCGAGTTCTGAGAACTTGGGGTGTTACAAAATCAACCGTGCTTTCTTTTGGAACAAAGGGCCCAAATTTCACCCTCTCATCAGTTGGGACAAAATTTACAAACCGAAAAAGTGTGGAGGAGTGGGTATTAGAAAAGCGGAAGATATGAACAAAGTCCTCCAAATGAAATTACTATGGAAAATTATGGAAGAACCAAACAACATTTGGGTTTAAATAGTAAATGAAAAATACCTCAAGGACTCATTCCTATGGAGCTATAAAACCCAGAAAAGTACCTCATGACAATGGAGAAGACTAATGAATCTCCGAACGGAATTTGAAAAAGGATTCGGATGAAACGTTGGGGATAGTAAAACCATTAAATTCTAGAAAGATAAGTGGGCGACAGATCAGCCGCTCATTAAACTCATTAAGAATAGGAGTTATATCATAGAGAACAAATGGAATACCCAGAAACTGGAAATAGAACTAGACAATCTCCTACCACAAGAGGTTATGACTGCAATCAAATCATATCAACTCCCGAAGTCATTTATTCAAGATCGCCTTTACTGGGCAGCCTCGGATAAGGGATCGTACACTATAAAATCAGCCATGGACCTCATTCACAAGAATAAAGGGCTCACAACTGATTCAAATGAGTCGGTTTGGATAATGAATATCATGCCCAAAGTCAAAAATTTTATCTGGAAATTGTCTATAGACGGTCTCCCAACTAAGGAAAACTTGGAAAAACAAAGGGTTCTAGTGCCATGCAATGTGTCCTCTGCAACCACCCATATGAGTCAACTAAGCATTTATTCTTTAATTGCCCCTTCATGCTGGAAAATCTCCACAATACCAACACTAAGAAGGAGCTCCAACTTGTAAGCAACTCTAACCAAAATGTGTCGAGCATGGTCACCTCTTTGAAAAATAAGCTAGACGATATCCAAATGGTCCAACTAGCAGTTATATGGTGGAATGTTTGGATTGAAAGAAACCAAAATATCTTTAACAATAAGAAAATTCAAAATATTGGGGTACGAGTACAAGACCAATAAGGAGCTGGCAGGATGCCAATAAGAGAAAGAACCAAACAAAACAAAAACCGTCCAACAGTAATAGAAAAACCAGAAATATCCAGTGGATTAAACCTGACAATGGTTTTGTCAAATTAAATTTTGATGGATCTAAACACAATTCCGGAGGTTCAGCCTTTGGTTTCATTCTAAGAAATCAACATGCAACAACCATCTCCCTAGGCTACGGACAGTGTGGGAACGCATCGGTCCTTCATGCTGAAGCATGCGCGCTACGGGAAGGTTTGATCAGAGCATGTGATCTGGAGATCAACAAACTTGAGATTGAAGGAGATAATCTTACAATCATCAATTCAATTAAACAAATATGGAAACCCCCATGGGAACTTGATCTCATCATATCTGACATTACTAATATTTTGGACTATTTCCAGCAGGTTAGGATTCATCATGTCTTCAGGGAAGTCAATAGTGTTGCCGATAAGCTCGCTGATTTGGGACACGACTTCCCATTAGGTTGCTCATCAATCCCCGCACAGGTAGTGGATCTCATCCGGAAGGATGCTCTAGGTTGGAGAGTCTCGAGAAGATGATCTAGCCTAATCACTTACCGTACAATATCAGAAAAAAGGGCCTTTAAAAGCCCGGACCTAAAGATACAACTATACTTTTTTTTTTACCAAATAAAGGATGCCCGTATCAAAGACCAAAAGATGTCCAAAGTCACGCAACAACCGACCTATTACATGCCCAAAAGATGTCCAACGTCATTTTTTCCCGAGCATCTTAGATTTACATAATATTGTTGATAAAATCCACTTTAACGTCTTTTTCAAGCACCATTTTTATCCATCTCTTGAGCATATAGTGTAGTTTTGTATTGCATTATGATATATTTCATTCTCATTTATGTTTTGGAGATCTACTTGTGCGTTTTTTTGTATTACAAGCATTTTAAGGTCTCCCCGAAGTTGTATTAGGGTTATTAGTGGAAGAATGTCATAAACATACGAAGGTTCTACCTATAATCAAGAAAGTCAAGGTCAAGGCTGAATTGATTGAGATCCGAGAGTGAAGATACGAAAATCACTCGAGGGTTAAGGGGTGATCGACTAATTTACACCTATTGATCGGCCGATTCCCATGTATTATTCCAAGTATATGACAATTTATCCAAAATGATGTGTTTTGTTACAGATCGGTCCACATGTTATTAGGCGTTTTTTCACAAACCCTAAAAGATTGAGATTAGAAATCCTCCAATAAACAAGGCATTTTGCCATTAGTTTAATCATCTAGTTTTCAATCCAGAATTTCATAGACAAGTTTTGTGCACAATTCGGCCGACCGACCTACCCTAATCAACCGATCACCTTGTTTCTCATCGATCAATAATATTGAAATTTTGTAAGTATGTCTTGCTAATTTATCTCGTTCAAGGGTCTAAAGACCCCGACTTGCATGGATAATCCGTGATGTTGATAATGACCTTTATCCTTTTGAATATATATGTCTTAGGCCCTGTTTGGTATTAGTTAGAAGGAGATTCATTTAGATTCCTTTTTAAAGGATTGTTGGGGATAGAAGAATTTGGCTTGTTTTGTATCAGTTGAAGATTATGGATTGCATTGTTTTACGGGAATCTTTTTGCTAAAGAATCCCAAAAATACAATCACCGAATACCAAGATTTTTCGAGATTGTTGGGGATACATTATTTGTTATACCATACATACCTTTTCTTCAATCGTTATGTTTTATTCTCTTCTCCCCGACTCTTCTCCTTCTGCTCGTGTGAAACCAGGTTGAAGAATCGAAGGTTCATCCCTCACATCTCCTCCCTTGTCATTTGCTTCTTCTACTGAATGAGTGGTCCAACTCCTACCAATGTCACACTTGTTGGAAGAAATCACGAACGAGTTAGACACAACAATGACGGCCGTAGAGGGCGTTTGCTTTAACCACAATAGTGAGGGAGTCACCCGACATCAAATGCCTCGCCAAATTCTACAAAGAGGAATATCAATTCCTCTCTTTTTTCCCTCGCTAAGTAAGGTGTTGATTTGGGTTTGAGGTGGTTTGCAGATTTTAGGGTTTGAGAAGGTAGAGAGCACTGATTTTGGGATAGTGGAAGCGATATGGTTAAGACTTCCTCCATCCTTCACAATCCATCTCATCCAGAGAAACCCTGAGAGTCGACTCACTGAAGGGTCATACAGTGTTGCCCCGCCACCACTGTCCCTAAGTACCTCCCAAGGGCCACTACTTGTGCGTCTCCGTCTCCAACTTTGACTCCTTAGTCCAATCTCTCAAGGTAATCAAGTTTGACAATTGTGAGTTATCATCTTGTTAGCTTAATATATAAGCAAATGTAGGAAAGAGGTATTTATACGTTTGAAAAGTGTCATGGAAAACCAAACAAGTGTTCTTCTTTGACCTACATGGTAATTCAAACTTCCTCCTTTATATATATTCCGAATCACTGATACATCGGCTTGATAGTGTTGATGAAAAAAATATATCAAAAAATACTTTTATATCATTACTTATAATTTATAAAATTAATTAATTTGTAAATTAATGTGATCATAATTAGTTTTAACTTAATTTGTTATTTATTTTTGGTAAATGTTCAAGTACGGCCCTTATATTGCGGTACGGTCGTACGGCCGACCGTACGGGCGACACGTGTCCTGAAATTTTTTTTTTTTTTTTTTTTCTCTTTTCTGAAACGATTTTTTTTCCCGGAAATTAATGAAAATTTATTTGAACTACCATGTTATAATTTATGCACTATTCTCCTATAAACTTTGAACTATTCCCATATAATCCATGAACTATTACTTTTTAATATAATCCATGAACTATTCTATTATAATTCATGAACTATCCCATAATAAGTTTTGAACTATTACTTTCACTCCTTTATAAATTTTTGCACTTTAAACTATTCTATTATAATTCATGAACTATTCTATTATAATTCATGAACTATCCCATAATAAGTTTTGAACTGTTACTTTCACTCCTTTATAAATTTTGCACTATGAACTATTCTATTATAATTCATGAACTATCCTTTTAGAAGTTATGAACTATTACTTAATAAGTTTTGAACTATTACTTTCATTCCTTTATAAATTTTACACTATGAACTATTCTATTATAATTCATGAACTATCCTTTTATAAGTTATGAACTATTCCATAATAAGTTTTGAACTATTACTTTTACTCGTTTTAAAAAAAAAAACTCGTTCAGAAAAAGAAAAAAAAAATTTCCGGGACACGTGTCGGCCGTACAGACGGCCGCACGGCCGTACCGGAATAATGAGCCTTACTTGAACACTTCCCATTTATTTTTATTTTAAAAACAGAGAATAGAAAGTATGCTTTTTTATTCATAACTAGTTAAATTTTTTTCTAAATTTTTTTATTTTATAGATGAACTTTTAGTGAAATATATTAAGAAATGATATAAAAAGGAAACAAATATAAACCACGAGGATACTAAGAGAAAAGTTAAAATTTATACATGTAAAATAAAATCCAAACCTAAACTTGAAGGGTCCATTGAAGAAGCCGTGTAGCATGAGTTTGTAATAGTCTTGACCCTAGGGTTTAAATGGAATGGGAAATTTCTTGAAATTCGCGGGTTTTACCCGTCATGGGGATGTGGATTTAAACGGGGACGGGAAATTAAAAAAATTGTTTCCCCGCTTGGGGACGGAGATGAAGATAGAGGTATCCCCCCGCTCCCCGATCCGAACCCGAATTCACCGGAAAATCCCGGCGGGAACCCGGTTGAAAACCCCTCCGGGGATATATAAATAAACAAATTGTATTTATATTAGACTTTCATTGTAGTTTCAAGTTTAATCGAAATTTAATTAAGAAACTGAGCTTAAATTCAAAAGATGTCAATCATTACTAAAATTTCACATTATACACACTTTTGCACTTTAAGACTTAAGTGTATCATACCCGTTCCTACTTACACAAAATGTATTTTGAAAAA
This sequence comes from Fagopyrum homotropicum, assembly GCA_033239125.1. Lineage (NCBI taxonomy): Eukaryota > Viridiplantae > Streptophyta > Magnoliopsida > Caryophyllales > Polygonaceae > Fagopyrum > Fagopyrum homotropicum. The sequence continues at coordinate 49,133,791 of BSWB01000007.1, read as the reverse complement.
TGTGTTTTAAACTTAAATATGTATTTGATAATTATTTGTGTAAATTATGCTAATGCTAACCTATATTAATTTGGTTTTCGATCATATGCGGATAACACCTATATTAATGATCAAATGCAAGGCACACTACATGTTGTTTTTTACGTGTCTTAGTCTCTCAAATATGCGTTTTGATGTGCAACCTAAATCGTAAACCGTAAAATTAAAATGATAAAATAATATATCACTTTATCTTGAGACCATAATCTAAACTTTAGTAAGATATAATTATTTTGGTTTACACTAGTTTGTACTTTGAGTCTCGATCCTACTTGAACGAACAATTTGTTAAAAAAGCGGTTTTTTTTTCTCGTGTTTTTTTTGTTTTTTATACAGTTAAACAAAGTAAAATTTTTTGTATTTTATGACCTAATTTTACACTTAATATCCGAGTTGATGTTTTTGTCAAACTCTTTAAAGTTTTTTCCTTGTATTTTTGTTTATATAGTTAAATAAATAATAATTTTGTATTTTATAGCCTAATTTCACATAATCGAAGTTAATGTTTTTTTTTTGGATTTTTGTCAAAACTCCTAAAAATTTTAAATGGAAAAAATTAGACGGGATGTCATTCCCCGATGAGGCTATATATTCGACGGGATGGGACGGAGACCATTTTTAATAACAGAACATGGATAAGAATAAAAGTGGTGAAATGAAATCGATTAAAGAAAAGAAAAGAAAATAAAATGGTTGAATTATTTGATGTGTTAAACGAGTTCTAAACAAATATAATTTTTATATTGATTCAGAATAATTTCATTTAAAAAAATAATTCTTATCTCTTCCAAACTATACCCATCCCAAAACCCAACCCATTTGCGCACTACTTTCCCACGTATGACACAGTCACACGCCACCATTCGTAAACGCATCCGTTGGATCCACATTCAATGGCTGAGATCCAGTTACACTCCCACCGTCGAATGACCGGCCGATCACGTGATAAATTGACGGTTGGGATTCCATCAGAAGATCTATAAATATGTGACCCAAACGGCCAAATCTGATCTTCAACAGGTACGCGTTCTTCTCTTTGCCCTATTTATTCTTTCTTCTCTCCCGCTTTTATTCCATCGAGGACATAAGGATCTTATAGGGGCTTTGATCTTCATTTTATTTCCTCTTCAGTCCTCCCGGCTATCCTATTCCGGTCGTATAGATTCTGTTGGGATCTTCTACTGTCCAATTTTAGTCTTTATAGTGCTGCAGATTGGCTCCCTATCTATTCTGATCGAGGTGGAAGTTTAGGGTTTTGATTGGTAGTGGCTTGGGACTTCGATTAGAACTTAGGGAGTTTTGGAAGGTGATGAGCGGTGATGTGTAGATTCAGTATTGGGCATAGCGAAATCGAAGTTGGATCGTGCCTTATGGGAATAGCTTTGTTGTAGGGTTTATGTCATTTTTCTTGAAGTATGTCCTTTCCTTCATTTATTTTATTGTTTATAGGAGGTGAAAGAAAAACTATTTGTTTGGGTCGTGAAGTTTAGCTGCTTGATTTGATCTGAAGATCCTAGCAGTTCTGGTCCCACCCAAGCTGAAATGACGGTTTCTGAGGATCCAAGTGCCACTATTCGGAAATGCATCCGTTTGAACTCTGGTCAATTTTCTGTCCCTTTACAAGTCCACCATTTGCCAATGTTGTCACTTCCTGAGAAAACCAATTTAGTTGATAGGCTGAGGCTTGAGCTTGAACATATCCACATCTTACAAAAGAAAATGGAATCTAGATGTATAAATGAAACAGGACTGTCTTCATCCAATTTTATTCTCAGTTATGGTAATGACCTAAAGGATCAGGGATTGAAGGGAGCATCTTCTAGTTTGTTTGATCCTATTCCTTTACAAAGGGTTGCTACACCAGGAAATTCTATGAGAATGGCAATGAAACCATGCGAGACACTTTTAGAGCTTCTGATGGCACATAACTATGCACACGTTTTCAGTACCCCTGTTGATGTGGTGAAATGGAATATTCCTGATTACTATACTATTATTAAACAACCAATGGATTTGGGAACAGTCAAGGGGAAGTTTGCCTCTGGGGAATACTTGAGTGCTTATGAATTTGTAGCGGATATTAGACTTATTTTCACAAATGCAATGACTTACAACCCTCCTAAAAATGATGTGCATATTATGGCCAAAACTTTAAGTAAGTTTTTTGAAGTAAGATGGAGGAACATTGAAAAGAAACTACCACATGTTCATCCTGAGCCAGTGCCGGCACCTCTAGGGATTCCCCAAAATACGGATGCTTCAGGTTTAATGGCTCCTTTAAAAAAGAGGAAAATTCCTGCAATGCAGCATAATAGCGTCTCACAGCCTGTGCAGAAAATAATGACAACTGAAGAGAAGCATTGTTTGACTAGAGAGTTGGAGTCTATTCTGGGAGAGCTGCCAGAAGGTATAATCAACTTTTTGAAGGAACATTGTTCTAATGGAGCAGAAGCTGGAGAGGATGAGATCGAGATTGATTTGGATGTTCTTAGTGATGAAACTTTGTTTGAATTGCAAAAGTTATTGGATGACTATCTTAAGCAGAAGCAAAAGAACAATAATAAAATGGCCGAGCCATGTGAAATAGAGGTATTTTGGCTATGCATATATGTTTTGGAACTCTTAATTTGAAAAAGCAGTCTCTATTTTTACATATGCTAGTGTTTTTTATCTGATGTACTTTTGCCGTTGTAGTTGTTGCATGGATCAGGAATCAGTAATTCATCCATGCAGGCAGGCAAAGGTTACTTTTGAATTTCAGCTTTGATCTCAAGAATAATCATTTTTTATTTTCAATGGTTTCTTTCTCTGATTCTTAAATGTGCATATGCAGGAAATGAGGCTGCTGATGAAGAAATTGATATTGGTGGGCTTGAACCTGTTTCAAGTTATCCTCCGGTTGAGATTGACAGAGACTTGTGTCAAAGAAGTGGTATATGCACTTATGTAGTCTCTACTTTTATTGTTATAATATTTATTCCTAAAAGAGACAATTTTAGTCTTATTTTCTTTTAGTTCGATAGGTTTAGACATGTGCCAAAGGAGTAGTACAAACACTACTCCATTTCAATTAATCTATTGGTAGCAAGGCAATCTTGTTCTTTTCTTTTCTTTTCTTTTCTTTTTGTGTTCTTTATTATTCCCCCTAGTTTATGTTGTTTTTCAAGTGTAGCGGAGCATCATGGAGTAAATGGTGCTCCTTTACTTGTGGGTTTGGTTTATAGTCTATAAAGAATATATTGATGTATAATACTGACCATATACACAAAGTGGTATCTAAAGAATATTGTCAGATTTTAGGTATGAAATAATAGTTAAGCCAAACCCCAAATCATTATGGGTCTGGGTTTGTATGTGTTTGGGGGTTCATAGGTTGGTTTAATCATATATATACACACATATATATTGGTTTAATATTGATTAGCATCAAGGAGCCCTATTATTAGATCTGACACACCCGGTGGAGTCGAGGTAACCGTAGTTGGGCCTTATACCGAATGTGTGAAGCATCCTGCACCCCGTGTCCTGGTTCCGGTAACATTATGTTGAAGCTGTCTGAAGTACTGCATTCCGCGCAGCATGTATGACTACCAACAAAGCATTAACTGGTAATTTTGTTCTGAAACTGAGCTGTTTATCTAGCGTCCCAAGCATGACTAGATAAACAAACTGGGCTTCAGAACGAAAATACTGTATCTCACAAACCTTGTGTGGGTAGTCATATGTGTTGTATGGAAGACATAAAAATACTTCAACACTGACATTATTAGATCTGACACACCCGGTGGCATGTTTAACACCTTTTGTAAGTCTCAACAACGGTTGGCTTGACTCAAACTCATCATTATTAGATCATAAGAACAAGTCTCTGATTTGTTCCTTAGGGTTCCTTGTACTTCTTCCATGGTAGAGCTCAATGCTCATTAGAAATTGTAAAAATCTCCCTTTTTTACATTCCAAAAATAAAAAAATAACAATGGTAACATTTTTGCAATACAAAAATTGGATTTACTAGGGTATAGTCAAGAGTTGCATGAATCTGAACTCCAACCCTGGGCATTTGGCCACTTATTCTCATAATATCGCCAACTTCTTTTAGTAAAGTCTTAAGGGCTTACATTAAATCACTAATTTTTCATTTTTGCATGGTATATTTGTAGGCTTGGTGTCTTTTCCTATTTTGCTAATCATGCCAACTCTTAAATCTCTTATCTAATGGTTGCTCTCCATGTACGTGAATTATCACCCTCTTAAATCTTTCATCTAAAGAAATAGCAGGGTCCTAGACGAATACTAGTGTAACAGTGACGACGTTTGAACTTCGGTACTTATTTCCACTTGGATCAAAACGTGTATAGTTGTTAGGGTTGTAATATAAGACGAGTTACTTGGGCTCGGCTCATAAAAAAACTCGCCCCGGGTTTGTTTACTTTCTAAACTAGTCGAATATAAACACATTTCAAGCTCGGGTCATTCGGGTAAAAAACACTAGAGAGACGTTATATTAGCCGAGCTACTCGGACTCGGCTCGCTAAAAGTTTGGCTCGAGTTCGTTTACTTTCTAAACGAGTCATATATGGACACATTTTAAAACTTATTTAAAATTTAGGCTCAACTCGTTTATAAACGAGCCAAGTTTGAGCATCTCAATGTTCGGCTCGTATAACAACCCTGATAGTTGAGATAATGATGAGTTCCATTATGGAAGCAAGAATAAACTAAAATAACGATTCAGAGTTACGTCTAAGTGAAAGGTTCACTATTTTGTACACGGCTTCACCTTTACTAAGACCAAGGTGACTTCGCACAAGCTCCTTCATTGGAGATTCATCGGAGATACTAGTAGTGTCTTTAGAGTACCTTTAACAATTTAAAAATGACAATAAAGGTTAAACATTTTAGAGAACCAAAAATAATAATTGAAAAGATGTTTCTCAATTAAGAGATGAAATCTGACACATTTTTCTCTCTTATCCAATTAACAAATTACTTTTTGACTACTTTTCTTGGATATGGGTCATAAATTAGCCAAAGATAATAATTGGAAATAAGTTTCTCCATTAAGAGATGAAATCCTGACACATTCTCCCCCTCATATCCAATTAACATATTACATCTTGGCTACTCTTCTTGAATGTGGGTCATGAATCAAAAGTCCATCCTCTATTAACAAATTTATTTTAAGTTGAAAAAAAATATTAATAAACTTAGTTGAGTTTTGGGTTTGAGATAACTATTTTTATGCTTATGTGGTAGAAAGAAAAATACAAAAAGTAAAATAAGAAACTCACTATGAGTATAAGGATTGAAGATCTTTGAATCATTGTATAGATCTTTTTCCATCTAAATATGGTTTGATCTATGTGGAAAAATAGGGAAATGCCTAGGTGTCACAGGTGAAATTTTTTGGGCATGGAGAGCAACCAATTTCAAACATATGTATATGTGGGGCCTTAATACTATTCTGATAGATCCAAAGTTCTTTATTATACATATTTTTGTTAGAATTTCATAACCGCATGGGAAAATTTCATAGGCATGGGAAATAATCCTCATTTTTGCAAAATCTGCTTGGCTATTCAGACACACACCAGACCTTAGGGCACCCTATATTTCTATAATTCATCTTTGAATAGTGAGTCACTGATCTTTCTTCATTCATAACGCTGCTATTTGTTTTACTGTGGGGCTATCAGTGGCTTTGTCAGAGTAGAGTGTCTCTTTAGTAGTTTTTTTTTAACATAACATGGGATTGGTCTCATTGTATGCTTGCTTAATGACTTCAACTTTGGCTTTTTCATCCGCTGAAAGTAGTCTTTCCTCTCTTTTCCTGTAATTGATTGTCCAATTTTAGCATGATGCTCTTAAGATTTCCATATAATTTGTCTTGGTAGGCAAGTTCAACTCCTGCTTTTCAACATTGGTTGCATATTTAGAGCTCTTCAACGGTTCAGAAATGCTTCAAGTATTCTTCTATAAGTCTCTTGGCTTGTTTCCTCCGTCTTTGCGTAGTTGGGCATTTTTTTTATCTTATTTGGTTTTTCTGAATCCAAAGACTTTCATTTCATATGCCCTGAAATATCATCTTATACCGAGTTTTGTTTCTTGTGTTGTAAATATTATCTTATTATTATATCATGTTGAACAATTGGATATCAAATATTTTCATCTCAGTTACGTGTATACGTCTTTCCTTATACTTTAATTTCTATGGTGACTGTGGCTTTCAGTAAGCAGCAAATATCATCTTGTTGCTGATCGTACAGTTAGTGTGCTTCACTGCTTTTGTAGTCACATTATCTGATGGTGTGGCAAATCTTAGGCAACTTCTGATCTATATTTTTTTTCAGTTTCCCTCAAATTATTGTAGGTTCTGAACCCAGCAGTTCTTCTTCTGATGAACCTAGTAATGTTATTGCCCTCTGCAACACATTAATGGTATTTGGCTTGATCAGATTTCATCTGGAAACTGTACATGAACTTTTGTTCTACCTGAAATATTTGAGCTCTTTTCTAGGGACAGCATGAAGTAGTTTTTGAGGAAGTTATGAACAAAAAAACTTATGTTGGCAATTCACATGAAGATTATCTTGAGTAATCATATTCCTTCCTTTATTAGTTTATATGAGTTCTTTTATTTTCAAAACTTCTCTTTCCAGCTTATATGCATATGGTAGTTTCCAGTGGAAAATGAAGAAATATAAAAAACAAAAATTAAGTACATGAATATTAGGAAGTATCTGCATATACTATGAAAATACTAGCATGTCTCATGGATTACTTCACATTTTTTGAATGAAGGTTCCTAGAATATACTGTGAAATATAATTATGAAGGATTTTATTGAATAGAGAAATTCGACAATGAATGAGTAACTTCCATGTTAAGCAATTACTGTAAGTTACAATTTTTTTTTTCTTTTCAACTTAATTTTGCTGAAATTAATACAACCACTGGATGATCAGAGTGTCAAACCATCAAATGCTACCAAGGCCTTGATTTTAATGCCTAAGCTAACATCAGCTTGAGCTTTTGAAATAAAGGAAAGGAATACATGATCAACATTTGAACAGGAAAACAAATGCTTCACTATATCTGGATCTTGGGATGATTTGTCGCTAGGTAAGTAGGGAGGGAGCAGTTTAGCAAACAGCTAGAGTTCCTTCTGTTGCTCTTCATCACCTTCCATTCAGAGTCTGAGCTAAATGCTATATAATATTTGTCAGTACTTAGGGTAATAATATTTAGAATATCAATCTTTGAGGGCTATATGAGTTTTTCCTTTTATCAGTTACTTATATCTTCTGGGCTTTAGCATTCATTTGGTTTCAAAGCATTAGCGTGCGTGATTGGCATTGCCACCACTCACTACCATAATCATCATGAGACATTTCACAGTAGTTCTCGTACCATGGAAATTATCGTATCAATACAATCATAGTCATTCCTTTTTATATTCCAAAGAATTATTGTCAAGCAATATATCCTTAACATCTTGACTGGATCCAAATGCTAGAGTAGCACTGGATCTTCGTGGCGTTATCAATTCTTGATTCTTTTGATATGCATGGAGACGGATGTTTGTGCAAGTCATTCCTTTGTCTGGATGAAGCTTGGTTGTTTTCTTATGAAGGATAAATTCTTAGAACTTATTTTAATTTGGAGTAAAAATTTGCAGATGACTTTTTCAAACATCAACTGTGTGGAATAGTTTGTTTAAAAATAAACCAATATTAGTACTCTGGTTAAGTTTTGAGATTAAGTTTTTCTGCTTGTCCTTATACTCTCAAGTCCCATCGCAATTGAACTGATGAATTCGTGAGAAATAGCATGATTAGAAATTAGGTTGATGACTAAATTGTGTATGAATTCAACGTTATATATTTTTCAGGTAGTGAAGTGTTTGATTTTTCTTATTTACGGTCAGCATGTACGCAGTTTTGTTCTCCACTGCTCTGTGGTACTATTCTCTTGAATCTTCAAGACATTGATATTTCTAGAGTTCGAATAGTTTTTGTTTCAACTTCAACACGTGAGGAGAACGGAACTGTTTGATTGAAATGAACCATTATTGTCATTTTGGGTTTTGTATACTGTCTTTATCCTAAAGCAGCACGATGTTGTGTACACTAGAATGTATTGTAGCCTGACCTTTCTAGCGGAAAAGTTCTGTCCTAGACAGACCTGGCTCCGTATTTTATATTTGTATCGTCTTGTAAGCACTAATGTAATGAGCAATTTAGTTCCATGAAATCTAATTTTATGTTATCTAGCAATGCCTGCGTGGACTTTTTCTGGGTTAGAGTTTCTTAAAGGGATAAGTACTAAGTAAGTTTGATTCATATGATTTGGTATTGATAGAATCTGGAAGAGGATTAGATCAAGAGGCACAGAATCTCGAGCCAAGTGTAACTCCTGTGGAATCTAAATGCGAACAAGATGGTGAGTGTGGACAATAAACTTGCCGATAGTTTTTGCTTCCCACCTAATCTAATAGTTGTGTCTAATTACGTTAGTTGGGAGACAATTGTCTCCTGAGAAGCTTTACAGGGCTGCACTCTTGAAAAGTCGATTTGCTGATACCATTCTAAAGGCTAGAGAGAAGACTCTCAACCAGGTTTGCTTCATTTTCTGCATCTATTCAAGTCTTCTCTTTGTGCTTTGCTTCTTTTTTGCGGGCATAAGGCATCTCTATTGGGTACAGGTTGATAAAGGGGATCCTGAGAAGCTTCATCGTGAGAGAGAGGAACTTGAACTGCAGAAAAGAAAAGGTTTAGTAGTGCCTTTTCGCATATTTGGACTGTAAATATGTTAGATGTTGTTCCATGGACTCCTGATATTCTCGAAACCTTATTTTTTTAACAGAGAAAGCTCGGTTGCAAGCAGAAGCAAAGGCAGCTGAAGATGCCAGGAAGCGAGCAGAGGCAGAAGCTGCTGCAGAAGCCAAGAAGAAGAGAGAGCTCGAAAGAGAAGCAGCAAGGCAAGCACTGCTACAGGTAATAAACAAGGTTTTTTTTTCTCATGTCCATTAATCGGGATTTACATTTTTGACAGATTCTGAACTATAATATGTATATACAGATGGAGAAGTCGGTTGAGATAAATGGAAATTGCTTGATCCTGGAGGATCTAGAAAAACTCAGAACTGGACCTGGTGAACACTTGCCTAGCTCTGTTGATGAGACAAGCCTGGACCACGCACGAGAAGGAATGGGTGGATTCAGGTTTGGGGGTACTAACCCATTGGAACAACTCGGGTTGTTCATGAAGGAAGATGACGAGGATGAAGAGGCTGAATCATCAGCCATGCCTAATGGAGCGAAAAATGAGAGGAGCCCGGACCACGCACAAGGAATGAGTCCACTCGGGTTTGGGGGTAATTACCCATTGAAACAACTCGGGTTGTTCCTGAAGGAGGATGTCAATGCGGAAGAGGCTGACCCACCAAACATGCCTACTGAGACGAATGATGAGACGAACCCTGATCCAGCACAAGAAGGAATGGGTGGATTCGGGTTTGAGGGTAGTAATGCATTGAAACAACTCGGGTTGTTCATGAAAGAGGACAAGGACGAGGCTGAGCCACCAAGCATGCTGAATGGCGTTGTTGATGAAGGAACGATTTAATCCTATTTGTTACTAGATATGAATTGGAACGGAATTACAAGTCCTACTTGTTACTTACCAAGGTAATTTAGGGCAAGTTGAGATTGTGCATAAACTTTTCAAATGGTGAACAAACCAGCCCAATATTCGAAGTTTCTTAAGGCCATAAGATATGGATGTGTTTGGTAAAGGTAGATTAAGATTTAGCAACATTATTTGTTGTACAAAGTTCAACCTTCATCTTGTAAATGAACGCTTCTTCATTTTTTAACAAAAGGAAAGTGATCGACCAAGGCTGAAAATTCGATAAATGGATTAACCGTCATATAAATAACAATACAAAAACACCCCTAAAACGATAAATGGATTAACCCTATGGGTGTCACTGTGTCGGATTTGGGGTAGCGAGTACCCTAATCATCCCTATCCCCGGTTAGTATAATGCCCCTGTCCCCATTCCCGTTCGGGTATTGAAAAATGTCCCCGTCCTGTCGAATATTCGTCCCATCGGGGAATCCCCGTGCCCATTTAATTTTTCCCATTGTAAAATTTTATGGGTTTATCCCACAAGATTCGCCGTCCCCATCGGATATTCGTTCCCATCAGGGAATTCTCATCCCCGTATTTGGATTCAGTGTCTGTTGGGTAGGAGATTTATTTGGGTTCAAGTTATTTATCCAAAGGGTGTGGATGAGACTTGATTGTCAATCAGGTTAATTCAGAGTGAGTTGATAAGAGGAAGACAAAGGGTGAGATTGTAGTGCATGTTAATATGCTATGGATGGTGTTAACAACTAAATGTGTTGGTGATGCCGTGAGTGGACCTTGATGATGCATACCAATTTTCTAATTTGTAGTAACTTGCTATGAGTTTTCGGGTGTAAACTATAGAAACTTGTTGATGCATATCCTTGAAATAAATGTTGTCATACACATAACTGTAAAACCAATTTTCTAATCTGAACATGCTTCATAAATCATGATGCATACCCTTGAAAATGAACAAGTCAACAAAGAAAGTTTTTCTAACGAAACAACTATAGCAAGTAACAACCACTACTAAGTATGAAATCAACTCATAAATTATGAGGCATCCCCGCCGTATTCCCCGCCGGAATCCCCATTAAGGTTCCCCGATGGGTTCGGGCTCGGATCGGGGAGCGGGGCGAATACCCAATATCTTCATCCCGTAACCATCCCCAAGCGGGAAATCAATTTTTAACCCATCCTCGTCCCCGTCACCGTTTAAAATTTTCATCTCCATGACCGGTAATACCAGCGAATTTCGGAGAATCCTCAACCCATTTACACCCCTAATTTGACCGTCATGTAAATAACAATACAAAAACACCCCTAGAAAAAGACACAAAAAAAAGAGTTAAAAAAACCCCAAAAGAGGGAATAAACAAATTGAAAACCATGTAAAAAAATTATGAGGTTGCCGAAACATGGAGAGAACGCAATAAGATGAACAAATGCATCTCGTTGTAGAGGAACAAGACAATAGAAACCCTATATAAAGAAGCGTGATACATGGGAAAATGTGATCAAACGACGTTTCCCACGAGAGATTTTCACAGACCTCAACACACACAATCACGATAAACAAAGAACAGATTATTACAACCTCATCAGAAACAATCGTTCAAGAATGACTTCAAATGAAAAGTCATTCCGATAATAAAGGATAGAAAGGTTCACATTTAAAAATATGTTGATCATTATTCTTTTTCTATTTTATAATTTTGATTTTTTGTCGATCAATAAAAAAATTGATGGTCAAAATTAAATAAATAGTTGGTTATAAAAAAGCAATAATGAACCTAGCCAAATTCATATGCAAGCGTACTCAACCGCCGACATTCAAATTTTTTTTGGCGAATAGGAATATAGGTTCACATCACCGAATATCAGGTAATATTTTTTTATCGATGAACATTACTTTTAAAACATCTTGCCCCTATTTTATTCTCATTAAAATTAGCTCAAAAATACACATTAAAAAAAATTAGTTAAATATGTTTTATATGGATGTCTATAGATAGATAAAAATAAAACATGAATTTTAGTGCAACTTTTGTATATATTTAACATATAAATTCATAAATAATGATTATGAAAAAAATAATATGTATAAGCAAATCTCAAGATTCAACCTGTTGGGTTCATGGGTAGTATCTTTAAAGAGAGATCTTGAGCATTAAAAATAACAAAATTAAAAATATGGTCAAAAAATACTGGAGATTCTCATTATTTTCATTGATAAACATGTCCTAAGTTGTTACGATGTTGATTCTTCATCATCATAAACGCATTGGAGATAATGCTGAAAATAGAAACATAAATATGTCAAAAGCTTCGTCTCTCAAAGACTGTTTTCATAGTCATGTTTTTATGCTCTCTTTCAAATGATCTTGTTTTGTTCTTTTTTGGTAGGTTGTGTTTTGTGTCTACATTATGGTTGACCATTGGTCTAATTGACTTCCTGTGGAAGCACAACTCTTGATCCCAAGAAAAATCTTATGTCATTTTCTATTGAAGGTTTTCTTCTATTCCATTTGAAAATGAATTATTTCTTTGAATTTTTTGGGAAAAGAAAACCCCTTGCGATTCTTGTTTGCATGCTTTGGTATTAGGATAACGTTAAACTTGAGCAACCATGACATTTTTATTTTGTGTTCGGGGGATTTTGGGAGGATTTTTATCTAGCGCGGGAGACTGTGTTCTATTTGTGCTCAAATTAGATTTTCATTTTTTTGTAGTTGAAGTAGCTCCTGTACAACCCAAATCGCATGGCCCAAAAAGAAGATCTCTAGCCGGAAGTAATATTCTTCTTGCCTTGCACCTCCTGCAGGTTCACGTCCACATGCACCTATCCAAAATAACGGTACACACTTCCTTTAGAAAACCCTTCCACATCAGCCTCCTTCCATCTTCATATCACGTAAGCCACACTTTTTCTTTTGTCCTCCATATCTTTAGGTCAACCAGGACACATTTCCGGATCTGCTTCCCTTATGTTGCGTGGGCAATTAAGGAATTCCTTCTCTGGCGTGGGCAGCAGATCCCGTTCATCCCTTTGACCACAAGCAAGGCAGGTGCAGTTCCCTTCTGTCTTTGGTTTAACAAGAGTAAACTGTGAGAGCACCCTTACCATAATTCAGAGGTAACAACTTATGTGGTTTAACCTAGTAGCCTCTGTATATCACAACTCCACGGATCTGTTGCTAGCCGGCGCGAAACCAGCCTGCTCAGCCTCACGCCGGAGTAGCCAGCCTTCCCCGCTAACCCTATCCGACTCCTCTAACCTCCGTTCTCCTTCTCCTCGCACAAGTAGCAAAGAAGACGTCCTCGTACATCTAGGCCACCGACCGGTGATCCGTCTCCCTCTCAAACAATACCAGCTAAGAAGCTAGTGATGGCCTTGCCATCATTTGCCTCTATCGGGAGCAGTATAAGATCATCGTCGGACTCTCTTTTGGGGACGCAAGGAAGGAAATCCAAGACTCTTCCTCTTTCTTCTTTCCCTCCATGTAACCATGCCGGATCAAGGGGATCCTGTTATCCAAACCACCTGCAAAGTAACAGGTAAACTGACTGGACACACCCTAGTTACAATATACTCGTGATTAGTAAAATACATGTATACTTGGCTTTGTAGGGCTCGAAGTGGAGATCAGTTGCCTATCTAGTTTGGACAAGAATTGAGGCTGAGGAAAGTCGAACCTGAGACGTGTGAATTAGATCCAAAATATAAACCAGCAGTGCGTGATAATTGAACCCCAAACCTGTTTCTATCTCTTTTACTTTTGTTCAGAAAATGTTGTTGAGAAGTCGACTTTGAGCCATTATTTTGATACGTTAGATTTACTTTTCACAGTTCAAATTTTAATATGTTGTATAGGGATATGCATATTTTATTGTATCAAAAGATGGAGTCGATCCAACGGTTAAATCTCGGGTTATAACGTCTCAAAATAGACTAGTGATGCAGTTTGTGAAAATGCAGATTTTGGGTAAGTATGAGAAATTCTGTGTTGAGGAGTAAACTAGGGTATTTTGTGTAAGAGTTATAGTCGATTGTTTTTGAGATTTCTTTGCTCCTATGAGTAGAGGCATAGCATAGAAGGTTTAAATATATTCTTTAGATTTTTTTTTAGTATTTTGAGTTAGTTTAAAGTGGGACCTTAGTGACTTTTCATGAAAGTTAAGAAGTTGGAAAAATCCTCCAACTTAATAAAACTTTCTTTTGAGTGTTGGCTTATGGTTTTGGGTTCCAAAGGATAGTTTGGAAGTATTCTAGGAATATTTCTAGTGTTTTGAGACTCAAGGGTAAAATCGTCCTTTTACTCTTATAAGGATAATATAGTAATTTCCGTTAAGATAACCTTTGGTATCTTAGAAGTTGGAAACTTATAAGAGGGTTGGATACATTATTGATTCACTTCCTTTTATATCAGGCGGTTGAGTTCCTGCGTTTACGGATCGAGTTTTGAGATAATTAGAATTGTGACTCGATTCAGGTAAGTACTTTGGGCTTACTTAGCTAGCTTCTGGATGTTGCTTGAATGACGATAGTGGTGTGTGTTTATGTGTTTAATAATTATAACTTGAGTAGGATGACCTTATTATTATATAGCCCAAGTGTATGTACAACGGGCGGTGACATCATTGCTCAACTCAGATATGAGGCTGGGAGGTTCTCTCAAACCAGACCAGGTAGGTACACGGTGAGGTGTATCGGATCCATTCCCGCTGATACACGGGGATAGAGGCGAGGTTTGAGAATCTCTCGTGTCACAAAATAAGTTGAATTAATAAATGGATTTTTGTGTAAGCATGATGAGTGTTTTAGTTATGTAATGATGTGTGTATGTGTTGTTATGTTTCTACTAATATTTGGATATTTAGTTAACTATTGTGTAATATGTTGTTTAGATTTGCTACATGTTAGGGTTGATGCCGAGTGATCCAGAAGGTAGTAGTTAGCCGGGTTTCCGTACTCAGTATGATGGGGTTGAGTCTTTATTTATTAGTTTGTCTTTTTATTGCATGTTGTCCTTAGAGATTTGACTCTAAGATGTTTTGTTGGTTGTTAGTCTTTTGTTACATTCATAACATTAAAACCTTTGTTTTTATGGTATTCGGTTTCCCTTATTTGTGCCTTGTTATAAGATCTAGTAAAGTTGTTGTCAAACTAAGGTGGGGAGCCATTGCTAGGTCCTAACCAGTAGCTCACCGAGATCTAAGAATTTGGGGTGTTACAACATGGTATCATAGCTCTACGTTGACAACAATGGGACTCACAATCTTCTAAAATGCCTAATAGATAAACATAACCCGCAAGGGGTATGAGTAATAAAAGGAATTTCATTTCAAATCATTTGCATAGTCGGGATGGGATAGATAGTATGGGGAACCACCACTACCTCCAAGGATCTGGGCAGTTTAGTTGTTATGTTGGACTCTTATTTGCTTATTACTTGTATTTGATAGCTTTGTCTTATACTTAGTTGTTATACTTGTACAGAGGACACGTACTAGAGCCTCACCCGCTATGGGTCGAATTGTAGGTCGTTCACCTCGTTCTACTACTGGGCGTGGTAGAGGTGATTGGACTCCCATAGTCGGAAAAGGGTGACTCCAGTGCGAGGTGTTCCAGAGAGAGTAATTGAGGCCATCAGATATCTAGAAGAATCAATGGTACCAACGTCAGATACAAGTAGACTAGAAAAGCGACAGAGGGTCGGACATGTTGATACTAGTTTAGGAGCTCTTAGCTATGGGCGAGGTCAGAAGTAGGAACAACCATGTTATGTCTCTACGTATGGTGCAGACTTGAAGGAAATGGAGACGGTGTTACAATTGTGGCGGCTACGATCATCACCGACTCAACTTCAGAAAATTGCTAGTGACATGCTTCACATGCGGCAGGTAAGGTCATAGGGCTATATTTTATCGTCAGGGTAGAGATCCCTCACAACAAGGGTCTTCTTCCTCGGGGATTTAGGGCAGTGGACAGAAGTCACCACAACACTAGGCTCAAGGCCAACAACAACAATAATCGAATCCCAAATCCTTCCCCTACACAAAGCTCTGTGCAAGGACAGGGTCAAAATAAAGGACGGAGTGACAATACAGCCGATACGGGAGGAACTCAAGCACGAGTGATTAAATTGAGGAATGTGAATCAGTCAGCGACACCTGCAACTTCAAGTATCATGTGGATTAAGTTTTTCTTATTGAAGTAGTGTTTGAAACAAGTATTATGCCGTCTCTTATTTTAATGCATACGTAGAGGGAGTGGTAGTCACTGCAGGGTACTAAATGGTAGTAGGTTTAAGAATTTAAAGAGATCCGTGATTATCCCATTCCTTGGAAATTCTTGACCAATTAGTGGACTCTTAGTCATAGACCTAGTACATGAGGAAGCCATATTGGAAATGATTTGACTAGCGAGGTACAAGACAATAATTGATCTTGATAGGAAAACAATGACGATCGACGTTGAGACAAGTCATGTAGAGATATTCAGAGGCTCGGAACTCGGGAGATATGGTTCAATTATCAGCTAGTGAGAACATCTAGATTGAAAGAATAGGGTGGTGAGAGCTTCTGGTGTTATGCGTGAGGGAAAGTAAGAGTCCAACATTGAAGGTGATCCCGGTGATATATGAGTCCACTGACATGTTTAGCAGCCTACCAAGCGTACTTCTACGGAGGAACATCGACGTCATCATAGATTGGTACGAGACCAATATCGAAAGAGCCCTACCATATGGTGCCTACTGAACTACTGGAGTTGACGAAACAACAGGGAGAATTGATTGAGAAGGACTTCATACGCCCTAACATTTCTCCATTGTGGCACAACGGTGCTAGTTGTGAAAAAGAAGGATGGGTTGATGAGGCCGTACATTGAATACAGAGAAATAAATAAATAGACTATGAAGGATAAGTACCCTTATTCTTATCAAAGAATTTCTAAGCCAACTGCATGAAACTACGGTATTCTCCAGGATCAATTCAAAGTTGGGATATCACTAGTGGAAATTGAGAGAGTTGGACGTACCGAAGATGACATTTCAGATTCGGTATAGCCACTACGAGTGGTGGCAATGTCATTTAGGGCTTAGAAATGCGTTGTCGCATTCATGAAGGTGAAGAATAGAACCTCTATTGATCTTTTAGTTCAACACGAGGTAGTATGTAGTGATGGCATCTTGTCATACTATAAGAGTCGTGAGGAGCACGTAGGAGATTTGAGGATGGTACTAAGAATTCCCCCAATTAAGGAGCTTTATGCCAAGCTATTTTGGTGCGAGTTTGGGGGCCTGAAGTGACTTACCTGGGGCATGTGGTTACAGTTGAGAGGATTAAGGTTTATCCGATAAGGGTTTTCCCTGATAACCAGACCACTTACTTACCTAATAAGGGAGGCCACCTGATTCGTTGATTCCGAGCCATGTCTAAATAATTTTGAAGAGCTAAGGAAAAGTTTGACAGTGCCTCGTTAGTAGCATAACTAGAGAGTGCTAAGGACTTGGAAATGTACCTTGATGCATCCAAGGCGGAATCGGGATGTGTCTTGATATAGAGAAGTAAGGTCATAGAATATGCGTCTCAACAGTTAGAGACGTATGAGAAGAATGACCCGACCCACGACCTACAAATCTCGATGGTAGTTCACGCCCATAAGATTTGGCACCACTATCTCTATGGGGCGACATATTAGATCTTCACGGAACTCAAGAGCCTGAAGTACATATTCACTCGGCGGGAGATGAATAACCACAAGGGAAGACGAATGTAGTTGTTGATGCTCTTAGTCGGAAGACGCATTGGGAGAAGGTGATAGTCCGATTAACTATACAACCTCAATTACATAGAGATTTAGCGTGGTTAGAGGTTGAGATTCAGCTTTCGGATTTAGACCTTCACCTGTCTACCATGGAGTGCTATTTGATCTGTTGGGAGAGATCTGACAGGACTAGAAGATCTTCCCAACTTTGACTATGATCCGAGATAGGGTGTCTTAAGGTGAGGCACTACAATTTTACATAGGTGTTGATTGTAGCACCCCGAATCCGCAGGACTCGGGATGCTACGAGCGGAGATCTCACAATGGGTCTTGACCCTTAGCGTGACAACAGTTTCACCGGATCTTGCAACAAGACACAAATAAAGGCCAAAACCGAAATACATTTAATGCAATGTTATGATACCCAAATACTTAAAGAAAGAAATACTCCAGCCATCCTTACAACAACATCAACAATATACAAATATAACGGCAACACAAGGACTCAAAACCCAACCCGTCGTTATGATGTACGAGAATCCCGGCTGCCCACTCCTCCGGATCACTCGGCAACATCCTTAACCTGTAAGTCATCTACAACAATTGTTTTAAAACCGTTAGCTCACATTCTAGGCATTAGGCAAATGGTAAAGGCACATACACACATAAGTTAACATAAACACGCAACATGCTTACACACACAAGCCAGTTTATCATCATATCTTTACGTCATTCCATTACTAATTCCATTTCTCAAGATTGTGACACGAGAAGTCTTATGACTCTCGCCCCTGTTCCCGTGTAACCAACAAGAGTGGTGTGGCGCACCTCCCGTATACCATATGGAGTGGTGCAATGCCTACCCGTGTACTGTGTATGGCCTGGTCGCAGAGAACCTCCTAGTCTCCCTCGGGAGTTGGGCAGTGGTGTCACCGCCCTATAATAATAAACACTTGGGCCAACAATATATACTAGTCATCCTAGTCCGGTTACATGGTTATAACAACAACTAAACACACACCACCGTCACACATCCAACTAATACGTAAAAGTGAGCTAAGTAAGTCCGGAGACTTACCTCGTCCCAACGATCAACCAAGAACAACCGATATTATTTCCCGTAGGAATATAATCAAGTCTGTTTAAGACAAAACACGGTAATCAACAACCACTCACACAAGCTAGAAGTCCTTAGACTTCTAGTCCTATATGACCTTATATGATCATACCCTCTCAAATCTATGATAGCACTCCTAGTCCTCACAAACTCACAAAAACAAAACCATCATAACCCATGCTCGGATACTCATGACCTAGTCTCACAATCTTAACAATCAAAAGGCCACAACCTCAAAGCCTCTACAAGCCTCACATGATAACATCAACACTTCAAGCCTTAGAACGCTCAATCCATCCTCAAACCATCACTTGAGGTTCAAGCCACTACTTGGCATTCCACAAGGTTATTCTAGATCCAACCTATCCTGCTTCTATCATATATACTCTCTAGGATAAGCGATGAACACAAGCTCAAGGAAGGGTACTCGCTGGGGCAAAGACGCGGGCACGGAAGAAGGAAACGCAGCCGCCGAGAGGAGCAGAATTGTTACGCTAAGAATGTATAGCCCAAAAGTCTTAAATTTATAACTCGATATATTTTTTCTAACTCCTAGCGAACCCACAGTGTATGGGTCGTTTTGTAGTAAGGATAGTATTCCGAGGTCAAACACAAAGACTAAGATGAAATCGGATCAAATAGTGACTAAGGATAGTGTAAACCTAGTTTGAGAAAAGAGAAAGAAATAAAGAAATGAAAATCTCAATTTTTTTGGGTTGGTTTTGTGGTGATCAATCAAGGATCACAAATCATGCAAGATTTACAAACAACTAAACTAGCAACACAAATAAGCAAACACAAACACGAGATAGGTGATCAAAGAGAGAAAAACGGATTCTAGGGGTTAGAAATTCCGGTTATGACATTGGACTCAAGCTTCTAATCAATCTTGGACTAGCTATGGTATGTTCGGAAAGGGTGTTTCTCAAATGGAACCAATCACTGGGTAGGTCTCATGATCCACTAATCCCGCAACTAAGGTCCTATTACCGGATAAGTCTCTAGGAACCTAAGGTTGGGAAATCTTACACAAACCGGATTGCTATCTAGGGATCTAACATCTCCTTACCGGGTAAGTCTCGGGAAGGCAAGTCCTAAACATCAATCCTAGCACACTCAATCCAATAGCGGCTTATGAGGCTCACTACTACCTAGAGTTCATCATCTTTGGTACTTAAGATCGGAAATCACCGGGTAGGTCTCTTTCCTCACTTAGATTGCTAGCATTAGATCACCCTAGGCTATATTAAGCTTAACAAAAACTAGGATTTCAACAATCTAACATCCTGACATGCAGATTTATCAATACAAGCATAATAGAGGCAAACCACGGTCAGATCATAAGAACCACGGCCGTGGTTGCATAAGAACAAACCGTGATTTCTAACAGCACTTAAGTACGAGCACGCTCCCGCGGCCTTGGGGAGTCTCCCCAAGGCCGCAGGAGCGTGCTCGTACTTAAGTGGTTTGCCTCTGTTAAGTGGTTTGCCACGGTCAGATCATAAATTGTGTTATCAGGCCGCACAGGCTGACTGGCTGAGTTAGTGGCCGCCCCTGCGGCCTTGGGGAGTCGCCCCTACGGCTCAGGTTGGACGCCCTTGCGGCACTGTGCAGTGGCCGCCCCCACGACGTTGTCCAGCCGCGGGTGCGGTCGAACTCCAGAATGACGATCCTGAGCTCTTCTTCGAGTGGTTCTTTGAAGTGTGGAGGGTCTCTTTGCTTGTTTGCTCCACCATTGTCTAACAAATAATCATCAACATAACCCACGATCTAGACTAGATCCATACACATGCAACACGAAAGAGGGCCAAACTTGAGTGAATCCATGGCTTCCACCATTAAAGCTCAAGGATGGAATGAGGAAGAAGATGAAGTGGGGAAGAAGAAGAAGAAGAAGAAAAGAGCTTACCCTAATCCGGATCTACAGATCCTACATATGCTGGCTTGCCAAAAAGAAGATTACCAAGGGAGATCTAACAAGAGGAGGGAGAAAGAGAAGAATGAACTTACGTGAAACTGGAAAGGGAGGAGAGAGAGAAAGAAGGCTGCCTATAAAGGGAAACAAGGGGTCAAGCAGCCCATAGGTCACCCTTTTAGACCATGGAACGAAGAGTCACTAGCTAATGGAGGGGGAACTAAAGGTCGGAACAAAAATGGGATAAAATCCCGTCACTCAACACACCGTGCTTGCGGAATGACTGAACCGAGCCTACGGAGAGGCCGCTAAACCACTCACTAACCGGAATAAAAATTCCGGGTGTTACAGTGATGGAGCAATGAGATCCAGGATCGTACTTGTCTACCATCGGATAATGAGCTGAGACAAAGAATATTGGGTGAGACTCATGCTACCTCACACTCAATGCACACAGGAGCGAGTAAGATGTATAAGGGCGTGAGATGTTCCTTCTTGTGGGATGGTTTGATGCCGACGTAGATCGGTATGTAGCTCAGTGTGCGACCTACTAGAAGGTCAAGATTGGGTATCGTAGATCTGGAGGAGGGTTCCACCCACTGCTAGTACTACAATGGAAGTGGGAGGACATCTCTATGGATTTTGTCACGGGTTTGAGACCAGTAGGAGTTTTGATGTTATTTGGATAGTGGTTGATCGACTGACGAAGACCGCACGTCTCATTACTATCAAGGAGATGTGGCCGGTGAGTCGTTTGGCGGAGGAGCTCACCAAACATATTGTGAGACTCCATGGAGTGTCGAGGACTATCATTTCCGATAGAGACATATGGTTCACCTCGAGGTTTTGACATTAGGTGCATATGGCTTTCGTGGAGAGTCTTTGTTTTACCACAACTTGAAACCCTTAGATTGACGGTCAGTCTGAGAGGACCATTCAAATGCTAGAGAGATGTTGAGATTCCGTACGCCATTGTGCTGGGATGATCCTGACAGAACTGTTGGAGTAGCCCTAAAGCAAATACAGGACGACATCGCTCGAGTTGCTCAGATCCGGGAGCATATGTTGATAGCACAAAGTCGTTAGAAATCCTACACCGACAAGAGGTGTTGACCTCGGAGTTTAGAGTGAGTGCACAAGTTTGGTTGAGAGTGTCACCGACGCGGGACATCCGGTGTTTTGGCATTAAGAGGAAGTTGAGTCCTCGATGTGTCGGATCTTCTTAGATATTAGAGCGAGTAGGAGAAGTCGCCTACCGACTAGTATTACCACCGAGACTGGAAGATTTCCACCTAGTCTTCCACATATCTCAGTGGAAAGAGTGCATACCGGATCCGAGACATGTCATCAGCTATAAGGATCTAATAGTCGAACCATATCATACTTTTGTAAAGTATCCGGTGGCCGTTCTAAAGCGTAGTATTAGACGTCTACATTCTAGGGATATACCGATGATGAGGAGTCAATGGTCTAGACAAGGAGCCGACGAGGCTACTTGGGAGACGGAGGATAGTATTTGGAGTAGTTATCCCGAGTTTCTTGCAGAGTTAGCCACAACCACTGTACTGACAAGTTAGTACTCTGACTTTGATCTGTGTAACCTATGTGACTATGTCTTTGAGTTCCATGTTTGAGTTTTTGCTATTTCATGTGTTTCATGTTTATGGTCCTTGGTGATACTTGCGTGTTAGAAAGTTAGAACGAAGCTTATTTAGAAGAAGAGTTAGATACTCAATTCTATTTATAGAGGGATGTTTCTTAGTCTATGTTTCGAGACAAAACTTATTTTGAGAGGGAACTGATGTAATACCCGAAAATTTATTTCAATTATTTCTGAGTCAACTAGACTTGACCTCTTCAATCTTTGTACACCATACCTAATTTCTGCAATTGTATATTCTATCATGTTATGTGAAGAGTTAATCGCATAAAATGCTATTTTACCAACTTCTATGATTTTATGTGAAGTATTGATCATATAAAGTACTTCTAAAACATTCTTACAAATACTAAAGGATATGGCCCATTTGACAAGAGCCTTTCAGCCCGTTAAGCAAGGCCTACCGGCCCAGTTGACAAGACGGAGACCATTAGCTACTCCCTTGCTCTTACCATCGGCCGATCCAGTGGAAAAATGAAGGCCTTCTCTCTTTGGTGGGTACCAGCTCATGTACAACCCAAATAGCCAGACCCAAAAAGAAGATCTCCAGCCGGAAGGCATCTTCTTCTTGCCTTGCTTCTCCTACAGGTTCACGTCCACATGCACCTATCCAAAACTACGTTACACACTTCCTTTTGAAAAACCCTTCCACATCAGCCTCCTTCCATCTTCATATCACGTAAGCCACACTTTTCTTTTGTCCTCCCTATCTTTATGTCATCAATGACACATTTCCGGATCTACTTTCCTTATGCTACGTGGACAATTAAGGACTTCCTTCTCTGGCATGGGTAGTAGATCCCGTCCATCCCTTAGATCACACGGATGGCAGGTGTAGTTCCCTTCAGTCTTTGGTTTGGCAAGAGTAAACTGAGAGAGCACCCTTACCATAAGTTAGAGGGTAGCAATTTTATGGTTTGACCTAGTAGCCTCTATATATCACAATTCCACGGATATGTTGCTAGCCGGCGCGAAACCGGACTACTCAGCCTCACGCCGGAGTAGCCAGCTTTCCCGCTAACCTTATCCGACTCCTCTAACGCCTGCTCTCCTTCTCCTCGCACAAGCAACAAATTAGACGTCCTCGTACATCCAAGCCACCGACCAGTGATCCATCGCCCTCTCAAACAATACCAACCAGGGCGCTAGTGACGGCCTTGCCATCATTTGCCTCTGTCAAGAGCAGTAGAAGATCATCGTCAGACTTTCTCTCGGGGATGCAAGGAAGGAAATCCAAGACTCTTCCTCCTTCTTTTTGCAACGAGTAAGTCATCTCCTTCACCGTAACCCCGACTCCATGAAGTAACGTAAGAACCCTTTCTCCTCCTCTTCCTTCGATTCCTTGCCTTCATAGTAGCGAGACTGAAGCTTTAATCTTCACTCTCTTCTCCATTGAATAGCCGTCTACAGATAGCAAAGAGAGGGCTCCATATTACTCTTTCCTTCCATGTTACCATGTCGGCTCAAGGAGATCATGTAGCCCTAACAATCTGCAAGGTAATAGGTAAACCGACTGGACACACCCTAGTTACAGTATACTCGGGACTAGTAAAATACATGTATACTTGGTCTTTGTAGGGCTCGAAGTGGAGATCAGTTGCCTATCTAGTTTGGACAAGAATTGAGGCGTAGGAAAGTCGAACCTGAGACGTGTGAGTTAGATCCAAAATATAAACCAGCAGTGCGTGATAATTGAACCCCAAACCTGTTTCTATCTCTTTTACTTTTGTTCAGAAAATGTTGTTGAGAAGTCGACTTTGAGCCATTATTTCGATACGTTAGATTTACTTTTCACCGTTCAAATTTTAATATGTTGTAGAGGGATATGCATACTTTGATGTATCAAAATATGGAGTTGATAAAACAGTTGGATCTAGGGCTATAACGTCTCAAAGTAGACTAGTGATGCAGTTTGTGAAAATGCAGACTTTGGCTAAGTATGAGAAATTCTGTGTTGAGGAGTCAACTAGGAAATTTTGTGTAAGAGTTATAGTCGATTGTTTTTGGGATTTCTTTGCTCCTATGAGTAGAGGCATAGCGTAGAAGGTTTAGATATATGCTTTAGATTTTTTGAATGTTTTGAGTTAGGTCAAAGTGGGATCTTAGTGCCTTTTCATGAAAGTTAAGAAGTTGGAATAATCCTCCAACTTTATAAAACTTTCTTTTGGGTGTTGGATTATAATTATGGGTTCCAAAGAATAGTTTGGAAGTATTCTAGGAGTATTTGTAGGGTTTTGAGACCCAGGGGTAAAATTGTCTTTTTACTCTTATAAGGGTAAAATAGTAATTTCCGTTAAGGTAACCTTTGGTATCATAGAAGTTGGAAAATTATAAGAGGGTTGGATACATTATAGATTCACCTTCCTTTTGTATCAGACGGTTGAGTTCATGCGTTAGCGGATCGTGTTTTGAGATAACGAGAATTGTGACTCGATATAAGTAAAGCTTCTAGATGTTGGTTGAATGACGATAGTTGTGTGTTTTTATGTATTTAATAATTATATATTGAGTAGGACGACCTTATTATTATATGGACCAAGTGTATGTTTAGCGAGCGGTGACATCACTACCCAACTCATATATGAGGGTGGGAGGTTCTCTCAGACTGAACATGCAGGTAAACGGTGAGGTGCATCGGATCCATTCCAGTTGGTACACCGGGACAGAGGCGAGGTTTGAGAATCCCTCGTGTTACAAAATAAGTTGAATAAGTAAAGTGTATGACGCAAATTATGATAATAAATGGATTTTTGTGTAAGCATGATGAGTGTTTTATTTTTGTAATAATGTGGGTATGTGTTGTTATTATTCTACTAATATTTGGATAGTTAGCTAACTGTTGTTTAATATGTTGTTTATATTTGCTACAAGTTTGAGTTGATACCGAGTGATCCGGAAGGTAGTGGTCATCCAGGTTTCCGTACTCAATAGGATGGGGTTGAGTCTTTATTTATTAGTTTGTCTTTCTATTGCATGTTTTCCTTAGAGATTTGACTCTAAGATGTTTTGTTGGTTGTTAGTCTTTTGTTACATTTATAACATTAAAACCTTTATTTTTATGATATTCGATTTCCCTTATTTGTGCCTTGTTGTAAAGTCTAGTAAAGTTGTAGTCAAATTAAGGCCAGGGCCCATTGTGAGGTCCTAACCAGTAGCTCCCTAAATTCTAAGAATTTGGGGTGTTATAAGGTATGTATACTCAATATATAAAAATCTCTTGTTTGTGTTAACTATCTTGACCTTTTCAACTTCAGTTGGTATTCCTTCCATAGTAGACACATTCCTTCAGAGAACCCCGTAGCCGGGATTAAATATATTCTATTAAAACCTGCATTTTTTCATTGGGTTTCATCAAGTTCTATTTCGCTAACATAATTATTTGAATGTGTTCATTTTTGCAAGTTAAGTTTATATCGGTCCGAAAGTTCTTTTTTCGAATACCCCTACAATTCTAGAAGGTGATCTTCATATATAACCATAATTTTGTGTTGAATGTAGAGGCCCGTAATCTTACCATAGAGATGTTTATGTTTGTTTCTTCCTTTTTGGATGTTTTTTCGATTGGTATACTTGTTTGTTTTGTTTTTTGCAGTCTAAATATCATTGATTGTAGGTTTTTTGGTGGGGGTGACTAATCGTCCAATACTTGGTTTATACCTTCTTTGGCTAAGGACCAAAAGTCATATTGGTTTTTCATATTTCTTTGATCGGTTCTTTGGTTTATATACGGGTGGATCCAAATTTCCGACTTTCAAGCGCACATAAACCATGCAAAGATAAATTTTTGTCGCTCCAAAACGAGTAAAACTTTCTATATGTATCATGATAAAAGTAAATGAGGCGTGAGTAAAAGGGTTGGTTGTAGTATACTAGTATGTTGGGTGGTTTCCTTTATTCTTATTTTCTTAGTGTCTACAATGTGTTTATATTTGTTTGAGCTAAGGAACAAAATTGTTCCAAAGATACTTTGTATTCCAATGGGATACTAGGTTCGTGTTAAAAGAAAAGGAGTACCCATATTTGACTACAACCAGAGATTCAATAATTTGTTCTAGTTTCATTTCGATACTTAGGCACAAGAAATAATGTGTTGGCACCTTGTAGTTTATAGGATGCATGTCTGCTCATACGTACACAATAAGACCATAACTAGGTGGTCCAAAGACATATATTAGTATAACTTATTATCTTAGTAGGAGAGTTACCGGAGTTTTTAACTACAATGGTACTAGTAAACAAAATGGTAGTCAGAGTCCAAAGCTTGAAATCCAAGTAACGTTCTATTTTTGCTAGATGAGTTTTTCTCATTTGGTTTCTGTAGTTCCTTTTCCATTTTGTTTTAGTTGTTTATCATCCATGTCATGGTTGTTTTTCTCTTCTATCACCCGTATCTTGCAGTTTTTCTCATAATGATAGAAGTTAGAGATGCAAATTCCTTCTCAACGCTCGTAACTTGAAAATCCACAAGAGCAAAGCAAAATATGTGTTTTGGGAGTATCCAAAATTAGTTGTAGGAGAATGATCACATGAATACACAAGCCGAAAGACCATGTAAAGATGCTCGACCTTACCGAATTCTTACTAGCTGAAGAAATAGCATAGTTGATAGAAACAATCATCTTATAATAAACGGGGATCTCTTCCTTCATTAAAAGGCTCACTAAAGATATCAAATCGAATGCAATCAGGGTGTCAACAAATGAGTAGAACCCAACATTTAAGTTAATAACTATATTTATCTTATTTTTCTATAAACATACTTGTATATTGACAAGGAGAGCAATATTATCCAAGGGGTATACAGAAAGTCAGAACCAACAGTAAAGTCATGATGTAAATTTTTTATATTAGGGTAGAAAGAGCTCAAACAATCCATAACATATTCTTTGATCTTGAAAATTGGGAGAACATGCTCAACAGTACAAATTGAGGGGATATCACAGGATCTAGATTCTAATAAAGGAAATAGAAGAAAATTCAACATGAAACATAAGCAAATCATGAAATTTCCCACACATTTCAAGATAGCATGAGCATTTATTCTACCCGAGGTGGCCAACAAAAGAAGTTCAAGATAAAAAGGCTTGTTAATCACATGAGACTAGTTAAAATTTTGTTTCTTCGTTCCCTTCAGCATAGATGAAGCTGAGTCTTCAAATCCACCTGCTTCTTTCTTATGCTTGAGTCAGATTTAGCCGAATCTTGGTTAACCTCCATGACATCCATCATTTTAGTAATTGTGATGTTTGTTCGAGTTGGGTGGAAGGAGTTGTCAAAACCAACTCCTCTTAGTTCATTTGGCATATTACCATCTTTATATAGCAATACAGTAAATTCTTCAATCGTCATCCATGTCAGGAACGTCAAGGTTCTCTTCCACCACAGTAAAATTGTCCTCTATTTCTTCATTCTTTGGTTTAGCTTTGTTTCAATGTTTGCATCTTTCTTATGCTTGAGTCAGATTCAGCTTTGTTTTAAATATTTGCATCATTATGGGGGTTACCCTCATGTTGATCATCATCAGGTGTACCTGATTTGGTCTTAACCTCGGTGCCCAAATCTTGGGTATCCTTAGACAAAACCCCACCTTTGTTTTTATCAGATTGTTCCTTGACATCAACTTCCCTATCAAATATTTGTTGTTGTTTGCTTTTGTTGGAGCTCAAAGGATTCATCTTTAAAACCATACTTTTCAGACAAGTATGGTCTAGAGTCATATTGGTTTTCCACTTGCTTCTATTTTTTCATATCATTTCTACCCACCTTATACCTTTCATGATCATCATTATTTCTGGTAGCTTTATTGGCCCCATATGAATGAGATTTAGAGTATCTAAACATTTTGGTTCTAATTTCTCTAATGAGACAAGTTTCATACAAATGATCTTTGTGAGCACAAAAGCCACACCCACTCGAGAAATCCTCATACCAAATAGAAAAGTGTTTAAGATTTCCCTCTTCTTCCGGTATTGGGACCTTCTTAACTTTTTTTCAACAATATTAAAATTGATACAAATTCTAGTGAAATTAACTCCTCTACTTTTTTTTAAAAAAAAAGACTCAAGTCAAGTTTTATGAAATTTGTCACCCCACTCTTTTCAATAATTAATCTAATAGCTTCTCTATTAACATACTCATCAGAGATTTGAGGAATTTTGATCCAAAAATCAGCAATGGTATTATTCTCCATGAAAGTATAAAACTTGGGTTTAAAGGCTTTAGCATGACTAGTTGACCAAAGGCATTGTAAGGTCTAGCTTCTCAAATAGTTTTTTGGTCTAGAGGGTTGGAGAAATTCACTTGAAACCAAAAGTTACGTTTAACAATGATTTTTAATTCACCCTTAATATTTTTCCACTCATAGAAAAGTTCAGTTCAGAGTTTAAACATATCCATAGTGATTTGGGACCATCTTTGATATCTCCTACTAAATATGGAACCATCACTAGATCAAGAGAAAGAGTCACTCAAGGAGAGGTTGCTAGCAAGAGTCAAACATTGGAGGATCTCGTAGAATGGAGAATTGCATGGCAAGGACAAATCTTGGTCCATCATAACAATCTCGTCCGAAATTATGCAACCAATACCGAGATTGCTATTGTTGTGGAAGCTCGAGTAGAATCTCGGCCAAAAGTGTTAGAAAACTTCTAGTTGTCTTTTATTTAATACCTTATAAAGCTCTAAACATTCTAAAGGTATCTTGTTTGTTTTTGATCCTATCTTGTAGGATTATCTTTATTTTATTTTTAGAGAAATCTCTCCTATAAATAGCCTTAGAGTACGAGATTCATAGAAAGATTTCATTAATTATTATTTCCACAGTATTGTTAGATACTCGTTGCTTCGCTTACGAAGTTCGTGTTTTATTCATTTCAATTCAATAAAAAAGAGAGACTTTGATTAACTAATTGTGAGTCCTTGCTAGGTTTTTTTTGTGTGTGTTAACCTTATTGAAATTTGGTGCTACTAGTCAAACTAGTCTCTCCTTGTGCTTGTTTTATTTAGAAGACTTGTGTAAGGTTGAAGAAGGAAGGGTTAAGGTAATTCTTTGTTGAGGGTTTTGATCCATTGGTCAAGGTTATTTGCAAGTCTATCATTAAGTCTTTTCTTCCTATATTTTCCATACTTTCATTCCATTGTTCATCTTCTTATTTTTCCATTATCATTCCATCAAACTCAGGTACTTTGAGTTCGAGTTTCACAAATCTCGGCCTTACCATACAAATCTCGCCCGAGATTTTCTTTTGTCGTTGAATTCGTGAACTTCAATCTAGATCGGGAAATTGTGGCATCAACCCCGCATCAATGTGGTATCAGAGCTAATCGATTGAAGTTCAACTCTGCCATACAACTAAGGTTGAGTATTTTTATTTCAGTCTTCTTTGAATCATATAAAATCGAGTCTTTTGTGTTTACATATTTTATCGAGATTATTTGAGCTTAACGTCCTTTGTCTTGTAACTATTGGAGAAGAGAGAATGATAGCATGAATTATTGTCTATATTTTGGGACTTGTTTAGACATTTTATCTTCGATAATCTGCATGTTTGGATGTATATTATGAGATTATATTGTCGTTTCATCTACCTTTGCGGGAATCGAGGTCTACACCTAGTTTTGTTGTAATCGTAGGTAAAATGGCACATTTTGGACTAAAATGGAGCAAAAGGAGCTAAGGAGTCATTGGAGCTACATTCAGGAGCTTAAGGAAGAATCCAAGAGTCATGGAATTGGATTAGAGATTCACTTTGGACCAGATTTGAGAGATTTCACATTCAGTTGTGATTCACCTCGGTTGACTACAGAGTCACCTCGATCGAGGTGATCCAGAGAGCTGACTCGACCGAGGCGAACACCTTGGACGCGGCAAGGATATTTTATTCTTGGATGAGATCTTTTATCTTTGGAAATAAGATCTTATATTTTTGGGCTGGATTCCTGGAAGGAAGAAGATAAATTAGCCAATATATTTTACCTATTTTGAGGGGAAAAGATCTTTCTAAGATATCTTATCTTTGGAGGGTAATTTTCCTATAAAAAGGGTTGGATTTCCCACAAATCCACATCACGCTATACCACCGATCGTGCTTAGAGCAGCCATTTTACCTCACTACAGTTGGGAGATTTGAAGAACCTTTTTGAAGGTTGAAGGAAGATTGAAGGAAGAAAGTTTAGAACTTTTATAGCTTTTTGAAGGGTTTTGTAAGATTCTCTTAAATTCCTTTCTTTGTTGATTGTCTTATTGGATTTTGATCCAAAGAACGCTTGTTGTTTGATAATTGATTCAGTTATTGAAGCCTTTCTCTTAAGGTTTTCTTGTTCAATTGTTCTCTTTCTTCCCTTATATATGATTATTGCTTTCATGATGATAAGTGGCTAATTTCCTTGTGTGATTCTAGGGTGATTGGCTGAAGGTTGTGGGAAAAACAATGATAGAATAATCTTAATCACAGTAGGACCCTGAAAGTTCGAGTCTTTATCCTTAACCCTAGAACATCTCGTTCAGTCGATGAACATCTCGGCCGGGGTGGAATTCGTCTGACCGAGGTGACTTTCCTGATCCGAAACTGAGAGTTAAGTGTTAGAGTTTGCCAAACCCTATTCTTATTACACCTTTCCTGGTTCAATGCAAGCCTAGGATGAGACTTACCCGGTGATTCCTTTGTTTGTTTACCAATGATCATAAGTGTAGGTAATAAAGGTTTATCCTTTATTGGGGTTTGAGTGTGCTTTCGTCCCATCTTTGTGAGTTAGCCTGAGACTTACCCGGTGAAGGTTGATTCTATTCCCTTAGGTGGTGTGTAGGTGTGAGGATATAGTTCTTTATCTTAATTCCTTGAGACTTACCCGGTAATAGGAGTTACGGTTTGGGATTAGTGAGTAGTGAGACTTACCCGGTGATCTATTCCACTTTAGAAACACCTTCCCTATGCAAAAATCTCAGCTTTGTCCGCTTATCTTTAGATCTTGAGTTGGAACCATAACTAGATGTTTTAATCCCTAGAATTGCATATTTCCTTAATTCACTTTTTATCATCCTTGATTGTTTTAATCGCTTTTGTGGTTAGTAGTTGCATTGACAACCTATTCTTGCTTTGTTTCACTAAGTCCTTGTGATCGACCCCTAGAATTTCTTGCTTTTTGCTACGATTGACCCGTACACTGCGGGTTCGCATCCTTGTTTTAAGCTTACATCTAGGGTTATAAATTTAAAGCTTGCACACACCGTTTGGAGCGAACAAGTTTTTGGCGCAGTTGCCGGGGACTTGGTCTAGACCGAGCCGGTTGCGGTTTGCTTTCGGGGCACTTGCCCCCTGTTTCTACTGACCACTCTACTTGAGTGACTTTCGCAGGTTCTTTTTCTTAGGTTTATGCGAAGAACCCACGCTGGGAAGGAAATCGTTCCTTACGATCCCGAACCAGAAAAGACATACAAACGACGCTTGAGAGAAGCGAAGATGGCCGACCAAGACAATCGCGATCTTGAGGCCGAATTGAAGGAGGCGTTAGAACAGCTACGCCTCAGCAGGGAAGAACTGAGGGTGGAGAAAGAAGAAACTCGCACCAGGACTGAAGCGATCAAAGCAGATATGGCAGCTTTACGAGACCAGTATCTACCTCGACCAAACACAGATCCTCGACCGAGGCAGGATCCAATTCCAGACCCTCGACCGAGGCAGGCCCCAGCACCTGTTGCCCCGGCCGATGTACTTTTACCTCGGATACCAGTCCGAGGCGCTCTTTTTGCAGGAATCCCGCAAACCCTAGGGCAAAGGATGGACCCCAATCAACAATTGAGGCGTCCTGGAGTTAACCTAGGAGATCTAGCGGACCATGACTATGAACTTCGACCGCAAGTTCTCTCCATGATTCGCCAATTCCAGTTTGGAGGGGTAGAGAAGGAATCTCCGCATCAACATCTACAAAACTATGAGATCTTGATGGAGACCTTGAGACCTTCAAGAATAGAAAATAACAATTACAAGCTAAGACCTTTTTACTTTTCTTTAAAAGATAGAGCTCTTACTTGGTATCAATCTCTTCCTCCAGGAAAAATCAGTACTTGGGAGGAGATGACTATGGAATTCTTGACTAAATTCCTTCCCCCCTCTAAAACCGTTAAAATGAGGGGGAAGATCAATGCATTCATCATGAGGGACAAGGAGAGCTTGTCCAAATCATGGGAGAGGTTTAAAGACATTCTTTTGGATTGCCCACATCATGGGATTCCAAAGATAGAGTTGTTGGAGATATACTTCAAGGGACTGGACGGAAGCACCCAGTTCAATCTTCAACTACTATCCGCCGGCACGTTCATGGACATGCCGATTGACGAAGCTTGGGAGTTCATAGAGAAACAAGCTTTGCATATGGAGAAATACTCCCACCAAGGAGCTGAAGGTGGAGTCAAAAGAGTCAACTTTCAAGAGGATTCCTCAAATAATCAACTCGTCTCTTTGAAGAATGACGTGAAACAATTGAAGGAACTCTTAGTTGCTCAAACCAAGAAGGAAGATCAAGGATCAAGGAACAATGGATACGGTAACAACAACAACAACGGTTCCCGGAACAACAACTACAACAACAATAGAGGATCCAATAGCAATAATTGGAGGGCAAACAACCAAAATTCGGGTAACCCTTACTCTAACTCTAATTCGAATGATTCCTCTAATCCTTTCCTCTCTTCTTCTTCTTCTCCTTCTACTCCATTAAAGAGCCAGGAGCCTGGATCAAGCTCATCCCAGCCGGAGAAGAAAGATGCGGTGCTGGAGGCTATCTTGATCAAGCTTAGTGCTATGGAGACATCCATGACTTCATTTTCGAAGGCACTAAAAGCCTTTGAACAACAACTTGCTAGTAGGGCGAATGAAACGCCAAGAGATCCAGGGAAGCTTCCAGCAAGAACGGAAAGCAACCCTAAGGGCTAGATTATGGCCATAACGACGAGGAGTGGACTGAAGACTGCAGATCTAGTGCCTCGGTCGGTGCCAGTACAGACGAAGACCACCTCGGTCCAGGTGCAGTCGAAGAACACTTCGGCCGAGATGCCAACCGAGGTGGAGCCACAGAAAACAGAGGAGAAAACTGAAGTTTATATTCCACCTCCTGCATATAAACCACCACTTCCATTCCCCCAGTCAAGGGCCAAAGCACATCTAGACAAGCATTTTGGTAAGTTCCTTGACTTGATGAATAAACTACACATTAATATTCCTTTCCTTGATGCTATTCTAGGGATGCCCGCCTATGGGAAGTTCTTGAAAGAGATTCTATCAAGGAAGAGGAAGCTGGAAGACTTTGGTGAAGTAAGGATGACATCTAAATCCTCGGAGCTTATTCAAATCATGAAAGAGAAGATGCCACCCAATTTGAGAGATCCCGGCTCATTTTGCATCCCCGTTCAAGTTGGGGATGTCACTTGTGAAGCCTTATGTGATCTAGGAGCCAGCGTGAGCATCATTCTGCTGGAGCTATGTGTTAAGATCGGACTTGGAGAACCCAAGCCGGTGAAGATAAGATTATACATGGCGGACCGCTCCATTACCCATCTCGTGGGTATTTTGGAAGACGTTCCAGTTAAGTTAGGTAACTTCTATTTACCTATAGACTTTGTTGTACTTGATATTCCCGCAGATTATCCTGTTCCTATCATTCTCGGGAGGCCATTTCAAGCAACTTCGGGTAGCAATGTGGATTGTAAGAACGCCAAGTTGAAATTCAACATTGGCGGAGATGAAGTGGAATTCGCATTACTTGCGGCCATGAAGGGAGAGCAGCTAGGAGATGATATCTTCAACATCTATGATGAAGAAGAATCAAGAGAATTGGTGAGCTCTATCCTTATTAACGATCCACTTGAAAGAGTTATTAGTTTTAGTTTAATGGAGGAAGGTATAGATGATTCTTGTGATGCAGATATACGGAGCTTAAAGGCACTGGAAGAAGATCCAGGGGCTAAAACTGAAAGACTAATCCAGGAGACAAAGATCTCCAGTTTCGGTTCCAGTTACAGTACCTCGACCGAGGCACTTTCTGGACCAAGCGAGGCGACTGAAGAACATCTCGGTCAACGCCTCTGTGCCTCGACCAAGGTTGAAAGCGAGATGATGTCAACTGAGACTGTTGAAAATAACAAACATCCTACTCCCTTCTTTGACATTCATACTCAGTTGGTGGAACATTCTCTCCACCAAATTTCTGATAATAAAGGACCTTGGTATGCTGATATTGTTAATTATCTTGTTTGCCAGGAAATACCACCCGGATTGACGTACGCTCAAAGGAAGAAATTCTTCAAGGACGTACGCCATTACTACTGGGATGAGCCGCTGCTATTCAAGCGCGGGCCTGATGGGATGCTTCGAAGGTGCATACCGGAAGATGAAGTCACCAGCGTCATAAGGCACTGTCACTCACTTCCTTGTGGGGGGCATGCCAGCACTCATAAAACATACGCTAAGGTATTACGTTCCGGGTTCTTTTGGTCTACATTATTTAAGGATGTGCAATCGTTTGTTGTCTCTTGTGATGGATGCCAAAGAACAGGGAACTTATCTAGGAGGAACGAAATGTCACTTAATAACATTCAAGAGGTGGAAATCTTTTATGTATGGGGGGTAGATTTCATGGGACCTTTCCCATCATCCGGAGGAAATATCTACATACTCCTAGCAGTTGACTACGTCTCTAGATGGGTTGAAGTCATCGCTTCCCCCACTAATGACACCATGGTGGTTGTGAAGTTCTTTAACAGGACTATCTTTCCACGTTTTGGGACTCCACGCATCATCATCAGCGATGGAGGGACGCATTTCATCAACCGGAAGTTCAAGGCACTTCTATCGAAGTATGGGGTCACCCACAAGGTAGCAACCCCTTATCACCCTCAAACTAGTGGACAGGTCGAGATTT
The DNA here is from genome assembly GCA_033239125.1 of Fagopyrum homotropicum. Classification (NCBI taxonomy): domain Eukaryota; kingdom Viridiplantae; phylum Streptophyta; class Magnoliopsida; order Caryophyllales; family Polygonaceae; genus Fagopyrum; species Fagopyrum homotropicum. Next base: position 49,098,738 of record BSWB01000007.1, on the reverse strand, counting down.
CAAATAGAGAAATTAAAGCAATATTGGAGAAGACCGTCTCTAGGACGAGGAAGGATTGGTCCATGAAATTGGACGACGCTCTTTGGGCCAAAAGGACCGCATTCAAGACTCCCATTGGTATCACCCCTTATAATTTGGTATATGGGAAATCTTGTCATTTGCCCGTTGAGTTAGAACACAAGGCATATTGGGCGATCAAATGGTTAAACTTCGACATCAAGGAAGCCGGCGAGAAGCGACTATTGGATATCAACGAGCTGGAGGAGCTGCGTTTGAACGCTTATGAGAATGCCAAAATCTATAAAGAAAGGACAAAGAAATGGCATGACAAGCGTATCATCCCTAAAGAGCTTAAAGAAGGAGACTTAGTCCTACTCTTCAACTCCCGCCTCCGCCTCTTTCCAGGTAAGTTGAAATCTAGATGGACCTGACCTTATGTTGTGAAACATGTCTTCCCTCATGGTGCAGTTGAGATTTGGGGAGAAACGAGTGGAAGCTTCAAGGTCAACGGTCATAGACTTAAGAAATAAAAAACAGAAGTTCCGGTCGAGGAGGTTGCACCACTATATCTTGTTTGATGGTGCCGTACGGTCCAGCTAGCGACCTTAAATCAAGCGTTTCTTGGGAGGCAACCCAAGGTATTGCTTTCTTTTCCCTTTTTCTAGTCTAGCTTAGATAGTTTGTTTTGGCTTTGCTTTGTTTTGTTTTTGACGTCCTAGACAGACAACAGGTGACATCTAAGGAAGGAATACAACCCAGGAGCACAATTGGAAGGACAGAAGTTCGAGAATTTGAGAAGACGGAGTTTGACTGAGACACATCTCGGTTGCTGTCACAGCACCTCGACCGAGATGATTCTTGAACAACCGAGGCGACTAAGGTTTCTGAAGATCCACCTCGGCCCGTACCACCTCGGTCCAGTCGAGACCACCTCGACCGAGGTGACAGCAGTTCTAGAAAAGGGTATAAAAGGGGCTGAAGAATTCTCTCTCCTCTCTTTACCTTCTCCTCGACCGCGGCACACTTCTCGCCTCGATCCTTCGTTCTTCGCTCGTTTTCGACGATTCTTGCTCCTAAACTGAGAGGAAAGCATCGAGGATCGCATTGCAAGTACCAATCTGCAGAAAGAACGAGTCGAATCGACCGAATTTGGGTAATTATTGAAAAAACCCTACCTTCATCTTTCTCTACTGATTTCCCTCGTTATGGGCTTTGGTTGCCCCTACATTTGTTGAGGAACAGATTAAGTACCCCATAGGAACCTATGGTAGTGATTTTGGGGGAAAAGAACTGGATTTTTGAGGGAATCGATCGAACAGCTCTTCGCCTCGGTCCAGTCGACCTAGAACTCGGCCGAGGTGTTCTACAAGGTTGTCAGAGCAACCGAGGTGACCTGACAGATTACAGAAAAATGAGTTCTGAGAGACAGCTGGTCCCAAGGGACAGATCTTCTCCTTCCCCTTCTTCTTCCTCTCGACGTACTAGACCGGTGATCCACGAGAGACACCGGGTCGATTATGACCGCATAGCGGCCCGTCCAGTGATTGCACCCCGCTTCTTGGACGTTTCAGCTTTTGACTGCCTCCACGTTGATGATGACCTGAGGCGTATGATTTCTGCTGTGGGGCTGGAGCAGTTCACCGAGATCCGAGCTCCGGCCTATCTAGAGCCTACACTGGAGTTTGTCAGCTCCTTCATTTACTTGCCCACCGAGCGGGCTGTGAAGTACCGGTTGATGAACCGGAACTTCATAGTTCCCTTAGATCACTGGTGGGATATCTTTGGATTCCAGATCCCGACAATTGCTGATTTTCCCTCCCGAGCTGTAGCTAGGAAGTTCTGGGGACAGATTGCTCACGTGGTTGAGCATGCAGATAGATGGCGACCTGGAGACTCCAGGGAGCGGATCATATATCACATTGCTTTTAGGCTGGCCCATAGGATATTCAGTGAGACTCTTCTGACGCGTACTGAGACGCCCCAGAAGGTCAGACAGGGGGAGCTTCTGAGCTTATACCACATGGTGACGGGAGGGATCCCAGACTTTGGATTGATGCTGGCAGAGGATCTGCATAGGATAAAGGCCAAGGCGAAGGGGGACATCTGTTGCGGAGGCATTGTGACTCATATAGCGAATTACATGGATATGGACCTCAGTGCTTGTACCATGGTGGCGGCTGCCAAGCCGCTTGGACTTCAGGAGATGATCACTCGGAGGATACTGGTTCCCCGAGGACTTACTACGCCATATGTGGCGATGCCATGGGAGCCGACTGCACCGCAGGGGATCAGATAGTCAGCTCATTTCCCCGTGTTCGATCCACATTACTGGCAGATTGCGTGGATCCCATTTATGGAGAATGCTAGAGAGGCAGCAGCTGCACCAGCTGAGGAGGATGAGGTTGAGGAGGTTGATGATGATGAGGATGGTGGTGTTCCTATGGATACGGGCACAGATACGGCTGGGACTAGTGCGCCGGTCATCGATTTAGATGATGACGAGACTGAGACCGAGCCGGCTGCAGCACCAGCACGTCCCGCTTGGCGTAGGGTACGCCGACAGAGGGATCCAGATGCTCACCGCCGGATCGATGACCTCACCGAGCAGATGATAGACTCCTATGCTGCCTTGACTGTGGACATCCAGGAGAGATTTGACGACCAGCGCCGAGAGATCGACAGTTGGACTCATCAGATGCTAGAGGGCCAGCACTATCAGCGACGGATGGTGGAGATCCAGTTTGAGCTGGTCATGGGTTAGCCATTTGACCCATCCCAGTACCCGTATGTGCCACCACCACCACCACCGGATCGGGATTATTGAGAGCTTGCAGGATTTTCTTTATTTATTTATTATGCAGCTTGACTTTGTCCAGTGAGTACTTTATTTTTTAGACTTATTTTGACCCATTGGGACAATGTGTCCCAAGTATGGGGTATGTGGATGTACTTATTTGACTTTATGTGTGTATGACTCACATGATCTTATTTTGCTCTATATGTTTATCTGAGACTACATGCATGCATACAGGTTATTTGTTTGAAAAAACGTCAAAAACTGGTTAAGAAAAAATTTTTTTGACCTCGACCGAAGTTACTCTGACCAATCGAGGTGCAACACCTCGGTTGACTTAGAACATCTCGACCGAGGTGGTTTAACTGGAACAGTTTTCGAAACGATTTTGTGCTTCTCATCTGGATATGACCTCAGTGAAGATTTTGTTTGCAAATTAGTTTTGAAATCCTTATATATTTGAAAGGCTTTATAATATGTTTAAGTTGCTAAATGCTTTGTTTGAAATTTGTGGCATGTTTAATACTTTGTTTTTATCCAAATTATGTTGAATTTGAAGGTTGACACCACATGATGAGTTCTCTCACTTTCTTCCTAGAAAGACCAAGGCAATTCATTCTCTTTTCTTCTTCTTCTTGATCACGCTTAGCCCCTCATATATATATTTGCCTTCCTTTACCTATCCGGAAATTTGGAAGCAAGAAAGTAAAAAGCAGGTGAAAGAAAAGTTGAGAAGTTGGCTGGAAGTGAAAGTGTTAGAAAGTAATAAATAGGTTTGGAGAAGTCAATCATGATGATGAGTAACTCGACACCATTCACATAGCCTGTTTGTGTCTTGTCAAAGTCGAATTAAGCGATATTCCTAACGGGTCATGGTATGTGCATCAAGGGTTTGAGGCATCTCGAGAAATTGAGGATTGCTGATTTCCTAGGATTCGGTTATTGTGCACCTCTGTCAATGCATCCCAAAAAGTAAAGTAAAGGAAAAGCGTGAAATAAGCAAAGCTTATTAGTGGATGATGTTGAAAGTTAAGTGAAAGTGAAGTGATATCCTTTTCCCGGATTCTAGCACCACATTACCTTCTATACATCCCTACCCTACACGTTTCTTGACCTTTCTTTTAGGAAGCCCTTGAGACCTCGAGCTTGTTGATTGACTTAGTGGTTTAAACTGGATTGTACATGATTAATTTTGATAATTATGACTTATTATGCATTCTATGATTTTATGCAAAGATGAACAACTTTCTTATATTTATAAAATGTTTTGATCATATTTTGATTTTAAATTCCATGAAGTATTCTCTTAGAGTGATCTATGATTGTAGCACACCATTAAAATGTTTTGAAAAACTTTTTCATTGATCTTCATGACTTATAATCCATTCTATCTTGTATTTTATATTCGGAACTTGCTTGAGGACAAGCAAGGGCTAAGTATGGGGTATTTTGATAGCATGAATTATTGTCTATATTTTGGGACTTGTTTAGACATTTTATCTTCAATAATCTGCATGTTTGGATGTATATTATGAGATTATATTGTCGTTTCATCTACCTTTGCGGGAATCGAGGTCTACACCTAGTTTTGTTGTAATCGTAGGTAAAATGGCACACTTTGGACTAAAATGGAGCAAAAGGAGCTAAGGAGTCATTGGAGCTACATTCAGGAGCTTAAGGAAGAATCCAAGAGTCATGGAATTAGATTAGAGATTCACTTTGGACCAGATTTGAGAGATTTCACATTCAGTTGTGATTCACCTCGGTTGACTACAGAGTCACCTCGACCGAGGTGATCCAGAGAGCTGACTCGACCGAGGCGAACACCTTGGACGCGGCAAGGATATTTTATTCTTGGCTGAGATCTTTTATCTTTGGAAAGAAGATCTTATATTTTTGGGCTGGATTCCTGGAAGGAAGAAGATAAATTAGCCAATATATCAGGGCTACTATTCGGGCGGACTCGCGCCTTCATAGAGGCGGAGTCCGCCCGCGCGCAAGGTAACACGCATGCGCATTACCTTGCGCATTATGCATTCAAAAATCGGACCGTTGAGTGATGTAGCCGTTGGGGGAATATAGCCGTTGGGGATTTTTGGAGCCTATATAATAACATATGAGACTCATTCACCTTCATTCACAAGTTAGAAAACGTAAAGAAAAAAGTCGTTAAAATGTCGTCGTATTCCGATGAAGTTTATGTAGAATCCGATGGTGAAAGCTCGATGATGCCGTTTGATATTGAAAAATATAGTGATCCGGAAGAAATTCTCGCAAAACTTGAAGTAAGTGTACAAACTCATTTTTATACTTTACTGTTATGTCGTTTTATTTTGTCGGAATTATAGAATTTGCAATGTTAGAATAGAGAATCGAAATTATAGAATTTGCAATGTTAGAATAGAGAATCGAAATTATAGAAATAGCAATGTTAGAATAGAGAATCGAAATAATAGAATTAGCAATTTTAGAATAGAGAATCGGAATTATAGAATTAGCAATGCAAGAATAGAGAATCGGAATTATAGAATTAGCAATGTCAGAATAGAGAATCGAATCATAGAATTAGCAATGTTAGAATAGAAATCGGAATTATAGAATTAGCAATGCAAGAATAGAGAATCGGAATTATAGAATTAACAATGTTAGAATAGAGAATCGAAATCATAGAATTAGCAATGCAAGAATAAAATGATGTGTATTTTTAAAATAATACTCTATGTTATTTTTATTTAGGATATTATGGATTACTCTCGTGCTCTCGGTACCAATTATTCGTCAAAATTTGAGCTTCATGGATATTTTGTGGATAGAGAGAACTTATTGGGATGGGCTCGGTATGTGGCCAACGCTATGAATATGGTGTTGGTCATTAAAAAATCATGGTTGGATAGAAGGGGTTTTCGTATCCTACAATTGGGTTGTGATAGACACGGAGGACCAAGAAAAGAAAAAGACGTAGATCCCGATCATGTTCCAAGTTCTAGCCGGAAAAAAAAACTTGAAGAAGTGTATGTGTTTGTTTGAGCTTGTAGGAACCCATATTGAAGAGGAAAAGTGGACGGTGAGGGTTGTATGTGGAATCCACAACCATATCATTCCTTCGGTTTTAAGAGGTCATGCATATGTTGGACGAATGACTCCGAAGCAGAGCCGAAAGGTGGAGCGTGAATTGAATTCTGGCTTAAAACCGAGACATATATTAAAATCCGTACAATTAGAGGATCCCGACAATGTCACCTCCATCCGTCAAGTTTACAACACCGGTTCGAAGATTAGAATGGAACAAGCCGAAGGAAGATCTCCATTACAACAAGCACTTCACACGTTGACGGAACGTGGATACTATATAAACACTCGGAGAAGTCAAGATTCCGATGAAGTGATTGATTTCTTTATATCACATCCCGACTCGAGGCATTGCTCAACATGTTTCCCTATGTTATTGTGATGGACTCGACATATAAGACCAACAAGTAAGCTTCAATTCAAGCCACATTTTTACTTTATTTCATACACTCATTCTTATTTTCCTTAGAAATTGTAACTCAGTCGTTGTTTCGTATTACTTTTAGGTACAAACATCTGTAAAGATAAGCAAGGGTCCCGGTGCCCCAAGCATACGCGTCTGTCCTCAAATGATCTCGTACTAGATCAATAAGCCATCCTCGCATCCTGTTGGTAGACTTATCGACTACCAAAGTCGACGATATGAACAATAACAGATATGCAGATGCAATAGTGTCAACAGGAGGCTCTGGAAGGGCCAACATCTCAGCGGCTCTACGCCTAATAGTATCGCAGAATAGCTGTGAAGTCTGACGTCTAGCCTCTGCTGGTGATAAGCCAAGACGCTGAACCAGCCAATCAAGTCGTACACTATCATCGACGGAAGTCACTAATGCATCTCCATCAACTGGTAGTCCCATAATGATCTGAACATCGTGTAGCGCTATTCCCATCTCCCCCCATGGCATGTGAAATGTGTTTGTCTCTGGATGCCACCTCTCGACAAACGCCGTAATCAGACAATGATCGACGCCGCCAAACTGTACGTCCTCCAAATCCGTCAGTCCGCTATGTCTAGCTAATCCAAACCATGAAAATGCGTCATCTACATCTCGTCGCCACTCACGTAATCTACTGAATGCGTCGAGCCTCCGAACAACTCTAATCACGGGGGAAGCCATACCGGCCCATATAACGCTGGCTCTGTGGTCAGCATAGCATGTCAATAAAGGAGGAGGTACGTCCTCCTCTACCTGCTCCTCATCACGTACATGCTCAGGTAAGTCGTCCGGCTCCCTCGGCTGTGGTATGTCCTGTTGCTGCTGCTCTACCTCAACTCGTATCTTCTCATGCTCATCCTCTAGTATATAATCTAAATGAGACATATCGTGCGCAGAATCCTCCGTGTCGTAATCAGCAGTAAGTGAAATAGGTACGACATCCTCCTCGCCAGAAGCCAATGTGGGTGCATGAACCTCTACATCTGTAGGTGCATCCACAGGTGCCTGAACGGATGCCTCTACAGCTGCTGATGCAAGTCTAACTCGTCGAGCTACAGCCTCTCGACGGGCGGAAGCTGTGACTAATCTACTCGCCCTCTTCCTCTTCTCACTAACAGTCCTCAACAAATGCTGTATATTTTATAACTCAAATTTTTATTTTTCTATTATATACATATATATTATAAATGTATATATATATTTATATATAAAATTGTGTTATTATTATAATCATATACATATATATTATAAATATATATATATATATATATATATATATATATATTTATAATATATATGTATATGATAGTTAATGTAATATATATATATATATATATATATATATATATATATATATTACATTAACTATCATACAATTATTCCTAACTAGCAGAACCTAACTAAACTAAGTAGTTTTAAAACTACTAACTATCGATAATAGTCCAATTACAATTATTCCTAACTAGCCAAACCTAACTAAACTAAATAGTTTCAATACTACTAACTATCAAAATTAATCCAATTTCAGTTATTCCTAACTAACCGAACCTAACTAAACTAACTAGTTTCAAGTATAATGCAAAAAATAAATAAACGATAAAAAAAACAATATTAACTAACCTGGAATTGATTCACAAGTGGTCTACTCCTAGATCTCTCGATATCTGAATCTCCCTCCATTGTTGGACGTATCGAAAAAAAGAAGAAATGGATGAAAACAAGCGAAAAAAAAAATCGAGGGCAAGGGAAATGCGCAACGGCTGCGAAACGCGAGGGCAAAGGACGCGGAGCGGAAGCGAGGACGAATAGGGCAAGGGAGACTGGCCTCCACGCCTCCTTAAATAGGCGCAGAGGCGGGCTGGGCAGGCGCGCATGGGCCTCGCGCAGGCCCAATGCGCGAGGGCCTGCGGTCGCGCACTCGCAAGGCGCCGGCGCCGGCCTCTATGCCGGCGCCGGATAACATCACTCCAATATATTTTACCTATTTTGAGGGGAAAAGATCTTTCTAAGATATCTTATCTTTGGAGGGTAATTTTCCTATAGAAAGGGTTGGATTTGGCACAAATCCACATCACGCTATACCACCGATCGTGCTTAGAGCAGCCATTTTACCCCACTACAGTTGGGAGATTTGAAGAACCTTTTTGAAGGTTGAAGGAAGAAAGTTTAGAGCTTTTATAGCTTTTTGAAGGGTTTTGTAAGATTCTCTTAGATTTCCTTCTTTGTTGATTGTCTTATTGGATTTTGATCCAAGGAACGCTTGTTGTTTGATAATTGATTCAGTTATTGAAGCCTTTCTCTTAAGGTTTTCTTGTTCAATTATTCTCTTTCTTCCCTTATATATGATTATTGCTTTCATGATGATGAGTGGCTAATTTCTTTGTGTAATTCTAGGGTGATTGGCTGAAGGTTGTGGGAAAAACAATGATAGAATAATCTTAATCACAGTAGGACCTTGAAAGTTCGAGTCTTTATCCTTAACCCTTGAACATCTCGTTCAGTCGATGAACATCTCGGTCGGGGTGGAATTCGTCTGACCGATGTGACTTTCCTGATCCGAAACTGAGAGTTAAGTGTTAGAGTTTGCCAAACCCTATTCTTATTACACCTTTCCTGGTTCAATGCAAGCCTAGGATGAGACTTACCCGGTGATTCCTTTGTTTGTTTACCAATGATCATAAGTGTAGGTAATAAAGGTTTATCCTTTATTGGGGTTTGAGTGTGCTTTCGTCCCATCTTTGTGAGTTAGCCTGAGACTTACCCGGTGAAGGTTGATTCTATTCCCTTAGGTGGTGTGTAGGTGTGAGGATATAGTTCTTTATCTTAATTCCTTGAGACTTACCCGGTAATAGGAGTTACGGTTTGGGATTAGTGAGTAGTGAGACTTACCCGGTGATCTATTCCACTTTAGAAACACCTTACCTATGCAAAAATCTCAGCTTTGTCCGCTTATCTTTAGATCTTGAGTTGGAACCACAACTAGATGCTTTAATCCCTAGAATTGCATATTTCCTTAATTGACTTTTTATCATCCTTGATTGTTTTAATCGCTTTTGTGGTTAGTAGTTGCATTGACAACCTATTCCTGCTTTGTTTCACTAAGTCCCTGTGATCGACCCCTGAAATTTCTTGCTTTTTGCTACGATTGACCCGTACACTGCGGGTTCGCATCCTTGTTTTAAGCTTACATATAGGGTTATAAATTTAAAGCTTGCACACACCGTTTGGAGCGAACAGAGAACAACCATAGCCAAACACAAGCCAACCATAACCCAAAGTGAGACCTCGACTCAAGATTCAAATGTAGAAACTCTCGGCCCCATTGACAAAATCTCGTCCGAGATTTGGAAGATTCACCCGAGATTTTGTATTAACGACAAGATCGCTATTTTCTCTCCAAACCCAATCAGATCCAGCAATATATCTGGATCATATCTATAGAGAGATATTTTATCAAGCTGCATCATAGAAGGAAAGAGATTTGCGGAGTATCTTATTGTTGAGATCTTATCTAGTATGTGAGATCTTATCATATCTTCAATCCTAACCGAATATCTTTTCAAATTTCGACCATATCCTCTGCCCATCAGTTTCATATTCATCCCCAACCTTGGATTCATGTTCATATCATATTAAAAACTATCTCTTGACTTCACTTATATTTTATATCATCGATTATAACCAAAGTTTTGGTGAAGCCTTTCAAACGAGAGTTATTGCGATCCAAGTGTGTAAATATAAAGAAGGCATCAAGGAAGAAGCTTACCCCAACCCCCAACTAGTTTCCATCACGAAAACCTCGCCTTTGATAAATCTCAAGCCCCAATGAGAAATCTCGCCCGAGATTTTGGAATTTCGACCGAGATTTGCTACTGCCAATACAGAATCCCTAACCGTCAATCTCTCTCTCTAGTTGCACAATTGCAAGGTAAGTAATGCTCTCTTCTTAGTCTCTTGCGAGTCTATTTCTTGCCTCTTTCTACTCTAAACGCATCAAGTCAATTATGTGGGTGTGTTAGTTAGTATTTATACTTTCTATCATACTAATTGTGTCTACTTGAAACATTCTTTCCACTTTGTGTCAATTGTGTAAAGATACTTCCAACAAGTTTATCTTGACTATCTTCCAACACAAGAACCTTCTTCCGAGCCAAGTCGAATATTTAAGTCATCCAAGGAGTTCTAGTTGGAGCTAAACACTGATTTGTAAAGAAGCATTAATTCATCCAAGGCAATTACATCAAATTAGCTTGAGGTTCACAATAGAGTGTGAATGTGAGTGAAAACAAGTAAGGAACTTTCGTTTTCACTGACTTCACGGGTTTGTTGTTACTTTGTGTGATTGTGCAAGATGTCTAGTTTTAAAAAATTTACAAAGGAATTGGTTATCAAGTCTAGAAACCAAGGCCAAGTTAACATAACTCCTGGAGTCTGTTACAAATATGAATGAACAACTTTGTAAATTGGAATCTCGCCTCAACAGAGAGGAATCTCGGCCTCCGGTGAGAAATATCGCCCGAGATTTTGACCGAGAATTGCCTCAGTTGAGGTTTGATAATTACGTTCCTCAACGGAGATCAATGAATGAGGATGATGGACGTTCACGTGTACCATATAGAACTCCAGTCCCGAATTTACCTTCAATATCCTCTCATAAGCAAGGTATGAGATATTTGAATTTCCATTATAATACGCCTAATATTCCGGAGTTTGCTGATTTTCAGTAATTCGGGAATGGGAATTGTTCACTTCAAAAGGTGTGTGCAAGCTTTAATATTTATACCAAGAATAATTGCAAATAGCGAAGCCGCGGTGTACGGATTGATTATAATAAAAGCAAGAATTCCAAGGTCGAACACGGGGACTATGGTGACACAAAGATCGGTAATTCAGGTTGTCAATAAAACACAAGCAACAAAGCAAAGTTATCAAAAATGATATAAAAAGTCAAGTAAAAGAGAATGTGGATTCTAGAGATTAAAGCATCCAGTTGTGGTTCCGACTCAAGATCTCAAAAGATAACATGGACAAAGCTGAGGTTTGCAAAGGGAAGCTTTAATATTTATACCAAGAATAATTACAAATAGCGAACCCGCAGTGTACGGATCGATTGTAATAAAAGCAAGAATTTCAGGGTCGAACACAAGGACTATGGTGAAACAAAGATCGGTAATTCAGGTTGTCAATAAAACACAAGCAGCAAAGCAAAGTTATCAAAAATGATATAAAAGTCAAGTAAAAGAGAATGCGGATTCTAGAGATTAAAGCATCCAGTTGTTGTTTCGACTCAAGATCTCAAATGATAACATGGACAAAGCTGAGGTTTGCAAAGGGAAGGTGTTTCTAAGGTGGGAATAGATCATCGGGTAAGTCTCACTACTCACTATCCTAAACCAATGATCCTTTTACCGGGTAAGTCTCAAGGTACTAAGGAAAGGAACTATAATCTCAAACCAACACACCACCCAAGGGGATAGAACTAACCTTTACCGGGTAAGTCTCAGGCTAACTCTCAAAGATGGAACGAAGGCACACTCAAACCCGAATAAAGGATAAACCTTTATTACCTACACACATGATCTTGGGTGTACAAGCAAAGGAATCACCGGGTAAGTCTCATCCTAGGCTTGCGTTGAACCAGGAAAGGTATAACAAGGATAGGATTTGGCAAATTGGAATCTTAACTCAGATAAGGTTCAGGAAAGGTTCACCTCGTTCAGTTGTATTCCATCCCGTCCGAGATGTTCAATGACTGACCGAGGTGTTCGTCGGTTAAGGTAAAGGCTCGAGATTTCAGGGTCCGTTGGGGTTAAGATCATTCTATCATCGTCTTTCCCACAACTTTCAGCCAATCACCCTAAAATCGCATAAGAACTTAGCCAACAATCATCATGATAACAATAATCAAATTTATAAGAAATCAAGCAATATTGAAACAAGAAAACTTTAAGGCAAAGGTCTCAATAACTGAATGAATCCAACAAACAAACAATCAGCGTTCCTCAATCACAAATCAGAAAAGACAACAAAACCAAACCAACTAAGGAAATCTTACAAACTTCCTTCAAAGCCAACTTCAACTTGATTCCTTCCTTCCTTGATCTTAAACCTTCAAAACTTCCTTCAAACTTCCTTCAGAAAATCAGTGATCCGAAGATCTGAGATTTTGTGATCCGAAGATCTGAGATTTTGTGATTTGAAGATGGCTGAATTGCAGAAAATCCAACCCTTTATATAGGAGAATTATCTTCCAAAGATAAAATATCTTAAAAAGATAATTTCTTTAAAATATATCTTCATATCTTCTAAAATAAATCAGCCAAAAAGATATCTGACTTCCAAAAATCCAGCCAAAAATATGTGATATTCACTTTCCAAAAATATACGATCTCAGCCAAATATAAAAATCTCGTTGTCCCGTCATCAGTTCGCCTCGGTCCAAACGCTCCTCAAGATCACCTCGGTCGATGTGATATTGTAGCTGATCGAGGTGAGTCTCAGTTGAGAATGAAACTCTCTAATCTGGTCCAAAATCAATCTTCTAAATCATTTCCATGCTTCATGAGATCTTCTTATAACTCCTCAATGCTCCAGAATGTAGCTCCTATGACTCCTTAGCTTCCTTAGCTCCATTTCGATCCAAAACGTGCCATTTTCCCTACAATTACAACGAAACTAGGTGTAGACCTCGATTCCCGCAAAGATAGACAAAAAAACAATATAATCAAAGAATATACATCCATACATGCAGATTTATGAAGATAAAACGTCCAAACCAATCCCAAAATATAGACTATAATACATGCTATCAAAATACCCCATACTTGTCCATTGCTTGTCCCCAAGCAAGTTCCAAATCTTAGATACAAGATAGAATGGATTATAAGTCAAAAAGATCAATGAAAAACATTTCAAAACCTTTTGGTGGTGTGCTCCACTCATAGATCACTCTAAGAGAATGCTTCATGGTAAATAAAATCAAAAACATGATCAAAACATTTTTTAAATATAAGAAAGTTGTTCATCTTTGCATAAAATCATAGAATGCATAATAAATCATAATTATCGAAATCAATCATGTATAATCCAGTTTAAACCACCAAGTCAATCAACAAGCTCGATGTCTCAAGGGCTTCCAAAAGAGGTCAAGAAACGTGTTAGGGTGGGATGTATATTGGGTAATGTGGTGCTAGAATCCGGGAATAGGATCTTTCTTCACTTTCTTTGAATCTCAACACCTTCCACCAATAAGCTTTGCTTATTTTCACTTTTACTTTTTGGGATGCATGGACAGAGGTGCACAATAACCGAAGCCTAGGAGATCAACAATCATCAATTTCTCGAGATGCCTCAAACCCTTGATGCACATACCATGACCCGTTAGGATTATCGCTCAATCCGACTTTGGCAAGATACAAACACCCGGCTATGTGAATGGTGCCGAGTTACTCATCATCATGATTGACTTCCCTAAACCTAATTGTTTCTTTCTAACACTTCAACCAACATCTCAACTTCACTTTCACTTGCTTTTCATCACTTGCTTCCAAATTCCCGAATAGGTAAAGGGAGACAAATATGTATAATGAGGGGCTAAAGCATGGTCAAGAAGAAGAAGAAGAAGAAGAAGAAGAGAATGAAATGCCTTAGTCATCCCAGGAAGAATGTGATAGAACTCATCATGTGGTGTCAACCTTCAAATCCAACATAATTTTGATAAAAACAAAGTATTAAACATGTTGAAACTTCAAACAAAGCATTTTGCAACTTAAACATATTATAAAACCTTTCGAGCATATAAAGATTTTAAAACCAATCTGCAAACAGAATCATCATCGAGGTCATATCCAAAAAAAAGGCACAAAAATATTTCGAAAACCTTTCAGTTAAAGCCATCTCGGTCGAGATGTTCAGGCATCATCCGAGGTGTTCATCCTCGATTGGCCATGAACGTCTCGGTCGAGGTCATAAAAAAAATTTCAAACCAGTTTTCGACGTTTTTCTCAAACAGAAACCTGTATGTATGCATTCAATGACAAATAAGCATATAGAGCCAAATAAACAATAATATCCATAAAAACATACAACCATCGAAGGAAATAAGTCAAATAATACATCCAAATACCCCATACTTGGGACACATTGTCCCAATGGGTCACATATAAGTCTAAGGAAATTAGAAAACTCACCGAACCTAGCTGAACTATATAATAAATTTAGAAAAGAAATCCATGAAGCTCTAATCCTCATCAGCAGGCGGTGGTGGATGTGGAATGTAGGAATGTTGGGACGGGTCGAAAGGATAGCCCATAACCTGCTGATGTTGGATCTCCATCATCCGTCTAATGAAGTGTTGGCTCTCCATCATCTGATGCGTCCATCCCTCAATATGTCGGCGCTCCTCAGCGAAGCGCTCATGAATGTCAATTGTCAGGGCTATGTATGCATCTATCATCTGGTAAGTGAGGTCATCAATCCGCTGGTGAGCCTCGGGATCTCTACGGCGGCGGGATTTACGCTGAGGTGGTGGTGGTGGTTGCGCTGCTCTCTCATCCTCCGTCGCCTCCTCATCAAGGTCAACAACGGGAACACTAGGGCCGCCGGTATTAGTACCGGTCTCCATGGCAGCTCCTCCATCATACCCCTCATCATCATCATCATCATTAGCAGCTGCGTCTCTAGCATCCTACATGTAAGGAAACCAAACAGCAAACCAAAACTGACGGTCAAAGACAAAAAACTGGGGTGACCACATAATGCCCTGTGGTGCAGTTGTCCCTCATGGCATAGCAACGTAAGGCGTGTCAAGGCCACGAGGAACCAGAATGTATCGGGTGATCATCTCTTGTAGTCCATCATCCGTCTAGTGAAGTGTTGGCTCTCCATCATCTTATGCGTCCATCCCTCAATATGTCGGCGCTCCTCAGCGAAGCGCTCATGAATGTCAATTGTCAAGGATGTGTATGCATCTATCATCTGGTAAGTGAGGTCATCAATCCGCTGGTGAGCCTCGGGATCTCTACGGCGGCGGGATTTACGCTGAGGTGGTGGTGGTGGTTGCGCTGCTCTCTCATCCTCCGTCGCCTCCTCATCAAGGTCAACAACAGGAACACTAGGGCCGCCGGTATTAGTACCGGTCTCCATGGCAGCTCCTCCATCATACCCCTCATCATCATCATCATCATTAGCAGCTGCGTCTCTAGCATCCTACATGTAAGGAAACCAAGCAGCAAACCAAAACTGACGGTCAAAGACAAAAAACTGGGGTGACCACATAATGCCCTGTGGTGCAGTTGTCTCTCATGGCATAGCAACGTAAGGTGTGTCAAGGCCACGAGGAACCAGAATGTATCGAGTGATCATCTCTTGTAGTCCTAGCGGCTTCGCAGCCGCGACAAGTGTACAACTAGACAGATCCAAACCCAGATGCTGCAAATTGAAGCGTTTTCCTTGTTGTTTGATGCTTGGAAACTGAATCTCTTGCTTCCTCCGGTGAAATCGAGCCAAGAAACGTGGAAAACGAGCAAGAATCGAGAAGTTGAGGGTGAAGAGCCACCGCAGTCGAGGTGAGAGTTAGAGAGGGAAAAAGTCGTAGAGTGAGAAACCGTTGCGCCTTTTATATCCCTCGCTGAATTTGATTACACCTCGTTCGAGGTGGTCCCGAGTGGACCCAGGTGTCAAACTAGATGTCAGACCTAGTCGCCTCGGTTGACCAAGATCATCTCGGTCGAGATGCTGTGACAGCAACCGAGATGTGTCTCAGTCAAGATCTGTCTTCTCCATTTCTCGAACTTTTGTCCTTCCAGTGTAGCTCCTGAGCTGTAATCCTTCCTTAGAAAGTACATGGTTCCTGTCTAGAGGACGCAAAAACAAAGCGAAGCAAACTATCTAAAACTAAGCTAGAAAAGGGAAAAGAAAACAATACATTGGGTTGCCTCCCAAGAAGCGCTTCATTTAAGGTCGCTAGCTAGACCGTACGTCATCCTCAAACAAGGTATAGTGGTTCAATCTCCTCAGCCGGGACTTCCGGTCGATACTTCTTCAGCCTATGACCGTTGACCTTAAAACTTCCGCTAGTTTCGCCCCATATTTCAACTGCACCATAGGAAAAACAGTTTTCACAATGTAAGGTCCTGTCCACCTAGATTTCAACTTACCTGGAAAGAGGCGGAGGAGGGAGTTGAAGAGTAGAACAAGATCTCCTTCTTTGAGCTCCTTAGGAATGATATGCTTGTCATGCCATCTCTTTGTTCTTTCCTTGTAGATCTTGACATTCTCGTAGGCGTTTAAGCGCAACTCCTCCAGCTCATTAATGTCGAAAAGTCTCTTCTCTCCGGCTTCCTTGAGGTCGAAATTCAACCACTTGATTGCCCAATAAGCCTTGTGTTCCAGCTCAACGGGGAGATGACAAGACTTCCCATATACCAAATTGTAAGGGTGGTACCAACTGGAGTCTTGAATGCGGTCCTATAAGCCTAAAGAGCATCATCCAACTTCATGGATCAATCCTTCCTTGTCCTTGAAACGGTCTTCTCCAAAATTGCCTTGATTTCTCTATTCGAGATCTCCACCTACCCACTAGTTTGAGGGTGATAAGGGTTTGCTACGTTGTGGGTTACCCCATACTTCGATAAAAGTGCCTTGAACTTCCGGTTGATGAAATGTGTCCCTCCATCCCTGATGATGATGTGCGGCTTCCCAAAATGTGGAAAGATAGTCCTATTGAAGAACTTCACAACCACCATGGCGTCATTAGTGGGAGAAGCAATAGCCTCTACCATCTAGAGGCGTAATCAACAACTAAGAGGATGTAGAGGTTCCCCGCGGAGGATGCGAAACGTCCCATGAAATCAACTCCCCATACATCAAAAATCTCAACCTCCTAAATATTGTTGAGTGGCATCTCGTTCCTTCTAGATAAGTTCCCTGTTCTTTGGCATGCATCACAAGAGACAACAAACGCTTGAATATCCTTAAATAATGTAGGCCAAAAGAAACCAGAACGTAATACCTTAGCGCACGTTTTGTGAGCGCTAGCATGTCCTCCACAAGGAAGCGAGTGACAATGTCATATGACACTGGTAGCTTCATCCTCCGGAATGCATCGTCGAAGCATCCCATCTGGACCTCTTTTGAACAGTAGAGGTTCATTCCAATAGTAGTGACGAACATCCTTGAAGAACTTCTTCCTTTGAGCGTACGTCAATCCGGACGGTATTTCTTGACAAACAAGGTAATTTATGATATCGGCATACCGAGGCTCTTTACCATCAGAAACTTGGCGAAGCTCTCCACCAACTATAAGTGACCCTCAGAAAATTTGTCGTCCTCAGTTGACAACATCTCGCATGCGGTCTCGGTCGGGGCCCGAGGTGAGTGACCGAGGTGTTTTTCAGATAAGAGCACCTCACTTGGTCCATAAGGTGCCTCGGTCGAGGTACTGGAACTGGGACCGAAACCTAATGTGCTTTTCTTCTCCTGAATCAGTTTATCAAATCTAGCTCCTGTATCTTCTTCCAATGCTTTTGAGCTTCGCAAATCTGCATCACAAAAGACATCTATAACTTTCTCCATTAAACTAAAACTAAGGACTTTTTCAAGAGGATCGTTAATAAGGATAGAGCTCACCAATTCTCGAGATTCTTCTTCATCATAGATGTTGAAGATGCCATCCTCTAGCAGCTCTCCCTTCATTGCAGCAAGCAATGCAAACTCCACATGATCGCCACCAATATTGAATTTCAACTTGGCATTTTTACAATCAACGTTGCAATCCGAAGTTGCTAGAAATGGTCTCCCGAGAATGATAGGAATGGGATAATATGCGGGAATGTCAAACACAACAAAGTCTATAGGTATGTAGAAATTACCTAACTTGATGGGAACGTCTTCCAAGATACCCATGGGACGGGTAATGGAGCGATCCGCCATGTATAGCGTCATCTTCACCGGCTTGGGCTCTCCAAGTCCGACTTTCTCACAAAGCTCCAGCGGAATGATGCTCACGCTAGCTCCTAGATCACAAAGCGCATCATAAGTGACATCCCCGACTTGAATGGGAATGCAAAATGAACCGGGATCTCTTAATTTAGATGGCATCTTCTCCTTCATGATTTGAATGAGCTCCGAAGATCTAGATGTCATTCTTACTTCATCAAAATCCTCCAGCTTTCTCTTCCTTGATAAGATCTCTTTAAGAAACTTCTCATAGGCGGGCATCCTTAGAATGGCATCAAGGAAAGGGATGTTAATATGTAGTTTATTCATAAGGTCTAGAAACTTACCAAAGTGCTTGTCTAGATGTGCCCTCGCCCTTGACTGAGGGAATGGAAGTGGTGGTTTATAAGCACGAGGTGGAACATAAACTTCAGATTATTCTTTCGCTTTATGGGGCTCCATCTCGGTTGGCACCTCGACCGAGGTGTTCATCTGGTCGTGGATCGACCGAGGTACTAGATCTACAGTCTTCAATCCTCTGTGTGTTGTAATAGCCATAATTTGTCCCTTTGGGTTGCTCTTTGTCCTTGCTGGGAGCTTCCCTGGATCTTTTGGCGCTTCATTCGCCTTGTTGAAAAATTGTTGCTCTAAGGCCTTTTGTGTCTTCGAAAATGAATTCATCGATGTCTCCATAGCGTTTAGCTTGATCAAGATTGCCTCCAACACAACATCTTTCTTTGGTGGCTGGGACGAACTTGGTGCAGGCTTCTGGCTTCTCAATGGAGTAGAAGAAGAAGAGGGGGCATTAAGAGCATTATCAGCATGAGAATAAGGGTTACCGGAATTTTGTTGATTAGATCTCCAATTGTTGTTGTTGGAGTTTCTGTTGTTGTTGTTGTTGTAATTGTTGTTCCACGGCCCTTGATAGTTGTTTCTTCCTTGGTATCCACCATATTTCTCCTTCTTCGTTAAAGCTACTAAAAGCTCCTTCAATGCTTTCACTTTATTGCTAAGAGAGGTGAGTTGAGCTCCATTTGATGATGTGTCTTGGAAGCTAACTCTCCTTGCTCCATCTTCAACTCTTTGATGGGAGTACTTTTCCATGTGCAAAGCTTTCTTTTTAATGAAATCCCAAGCTTCATCTATCGGCATATCCATGAAGGTGCCGGCGGAAAGTAATTGGAGCTTCAATTGAGTATCTCCATCCAAACCCTTGAAGTAAATTTCCAGCAACTCGATCTTTGGAATCCCATGATGTGGGCAATCTAACAAAAGGTCCTTAAATCTCTCTCATGACTTAGACAAGCTTTCCTTGTACTTCATATAAAAAGCATTGATCTTTCCCTCCAATTCAGTGGTCATAGAAGGGGGAAAGAACTTAGTAAGAAACTCCGTCGTCATCTCTTCCCAAGTGTTGATTTTTCCAGCCGGAAAAGAGTGATACCAAGCAAGCGCCTTATCTTTCAAAGAGAAATAGAAAGGCCTCAACTTGTAGTTGTTATTCTCCACTCTTGATGGTCTTAAGGTCTACATCAGAATCTCATAATTTTGCAAATGCTGATGCGGAGACTTTCTCTCCAAACCTCCATATTGACATTGTCAAATCATGGTTAGAACTTGCGGTCGAAGTTCATAATCATTCTTAGCTGGATCACCTAGGTTGACTCCTGGACGCCTGACTTGTTGATTGGGGTTCATCCTCTGTCCTAGGGTTCGTGGAACTCCAACAAAAAGAACATCTCGGACTGGCATCCGAGGTGGTGGGTGTATCTCGGCCGGGGCAACTGGGACTGGGTCTTGCCTCGGTCGAGGATCTAGGATCCGTCGAGGCAGAAACGGACCCCTTAGAGCGGCCATGTCGGCTTAAATTCCTTTTGTTCTTGAGCGAGTCTCGTCTCTCTCTCTCGCTGCAGTTCTTCCTTACTGAGCCGCAGCTGTTCCAATGCCTCCTTCGATTCGGCTTCAAGATCGCGATTGTCTTGATCGGCCATCTTAGCTTCTTTCAATCTTCTCTTGTAAGTCTTTTCTGGTTCGGGATCGTAAGGAACGATTTCCTTTCCAGCACGAGTTCTTCGCATAAACCTAAGGAAATATCCTCGGAAAACACTCAAGTAAAGTAGTCAAAAGCAACAAGGGCAATAGCCCGAAAGACAACCGAAACCGAACTTGGTCTTGACCAAGTCCCCGGCAACGACGCCAAAAACTTGTTTGTTCCAAAAGGTGTGTGTAAGCTTTAATATTTATACCAAGAATAATTACAAATAGCGAACCCGCAGTGTACGGATCGATTGTAATAAAAGCAAGAATTTCAGGGTCGAACACAAGGACTATGGTGAAACAAAGATCGGTAATTCAGGTTGTCAATAAAACACAAGCAACAAAGCAAAGTTATCAAAAATGATATAAAAGTCAAGTAAAAGAGAATGCGGATTCTAGAGATTAAAGCATCCAGTTGTTGTTTCGACTCAAGATCTCAAATGATAACATGGACAAAGCTGAGGTTTGCAAAGGGAAGGTGTTTCTAAGGTGGGAATAGATCATCGGGTAAGTCTCACTACTCACTATCCTAAACCAATGATCCTTTTACCGGGTAAGTCTCAAGGTACTAAGGAAAGGAACTATAATCTCAAACCAACACACCACCCAAGGGGATAGAACTAACCTTTACCGGGTAAGTCTCAGGCTAACTCTCAAAGATGGAACGAAGGCACACTCAAACCCCAATAAAGGATAAACCTTTATTACCTACACACATGATCTTGGGTGTACAAGCAAAGGAATCACCGGGTAAGTCTCATCCTAGGCTTGCGTTGAACCAGGAAAGGTATAACAAGGATAGGATTTGGCAAATTGGAATCTTAACTCAGATAAGGTTCAGGAAAGGTTCACCTCGTTCAGTTGTATTCCATCCCGTCCGAGATGTTCAATGACTGACCGAGGTGTTCGTCGGTTAAGGTAAAGGCTCGAGCTTTTAGGGTCCGCTGGGGTTAAGATCATTCTATCATCGTCTTTCCCACAACTTTCAGCCAATCACCCCAAAATCGGATAAAGAACTTAGCCAACAATCATCATGATAACAATAATCAAATTTATAAGAAAGGAAGCAATATTAAAATAAGAAAACCTTAAGGCAAAGGTCTCAATAACTGAATGAATCCAACAAACAAACAATCAGCGTTCCTCAATCACAAATCAAAAAAGACAACAAAACCAAACCAACTAAGGAAATCTTACAAACTTCCTTCAAAGCCAACTTCAACTTGATTCCTTCCTTCCTTGATCTTCAACCTTCAAAACTTCCTTCAAACTTCCTTCAGAAAATCCTTCAGAAAATCTGTGATCCGAAGATCTGAGATTTCGTGATCCGAAGATCTGAGATTTCGTGATCCGAAGATGGCTGAATTGTAGAAAATCCAACCCTTTATATAGGAGAATTATCTTCCAAAGATAAAATATCTTAAAAAGATAATTTTCTTAAAATATATCTCCATATCTTCCAAAATAAATCAGCCAAAAAGATATCTTCCTTCCAGAAATACAGCCAAAAATATGTGATTTTCACTTTTCAAAAATAGAAGATCTCAGCCAAATATAAATATCTCGGTGTCCCGTCATTAGTTTGCCTCGGTCTAGACGCTCCTCAAGATCACCTCGGTCGAGGTGATACTGTAGCTGATCGAGGTGAGTCTCAACTAGAATGAAACTCTCTAATCTGGTCCAAAATCAATCTTCTAAATCATTTCCATGCTTCTTGAGATCTTCTTATAACTCCTCAATGCTCCAAAATGTAGCTCCTATGACTCCTTAGCTTCCTTAGCTCCATTTCGATCCAAAACGTGCCATTTTCCCTACAATTACAACGAAACTAGGTGTAGACCTCGATTCCCGTAAAGGTAGACAAAACAACAATATAATCAAAGAATATACATCCATACATGCAGATTTATGAAGATAAAACGTCCAAACCAATCCCAAAATATAGACTATAATACATGCTATCAGGAATGAAGAAGGCAATTTAGAGAGACTATCATAAACGTGATCCACATTACAGGATAAGTTAAGATTATGAGTCATTAGATCTCATCCATATCATAATGGAATTGGGAAGGTTCGAAAACCGATTCCAAAATCTCGCCCCTCCCCAGCCGAGATTTCAGTCGATATCCATGATTGAGGAAGTGTGCACCTCGAACGTATCAGGATCACGAGTCCTCCAGCCCCGCAAAGAGGAACCATCGATGGAGGTTATCACAACTTTCAAGATAAGTGATTCTAAACATAATGTTTCTAAGCTTATTGAATCAATTGCACAAGAATTTGAGATTAGTAGATAAGGTTGATTGTGATGAGCATGAAATATATGGTAATGAATTGTGTGTACATAAATTTGATTTTGATTACACTCTTGAGTGTGATGAGTCTACGCTAGTTATGAATGATCTTGATTGTAATGTGCATGAACATGTTATGAATGATACTAATTGCAATATGCATGAACATGTTATGAATAATCTTAAGACAAATGTGCATAAACTTGAGTCAGAGTGTGTTAAGTCTCTTGATGATGATACTACCTCTTCGTTATTGCATTCATCTTTGGATTGTTCTTTAGATTGGGTTCTAGAATCAAAAATACCTAGGGAGATACCTTTTGTTGTACCTTTAGTAGAGTACATATAGCATCCCAAAACCCCTAGGATTAAATTAGAAGAGAATTGTGTGGTGCAATCTCAAGTAGTAGCGTTGTTAAATCCTTCTAGGAGATACATTAAGGATGAGATCAAATTACCACCATCTATGGAGTTTGCTAGTTCTAGGATTTTCAGCTCATGTTTATCCTTGAGTTACTATGACTTTGTTGATGAGTTGTTTCCCTCAAACTTCGTTAATCTTGCACCGTTGTCCATGAGGAAGCGAGTAAGTTTAATTAAATTGTAGGTTTATAAGTTAAAAACGTCAAGAAGAGGGGGAAACACAAAGTCTATGTGCTAGAGATGTCGGATGATTATGGTAAAGAGAGTCCTACCATAATTAGGATAGAACCCCAACACAGGATAGTGAAACTTCAATGCAGTGAGAAATTTCGCCCTAGAGAGCCAAATCTCCCCCGAGATTTTTACCGAGATTGTCCACCATCGTAGATCATTTCGACCCGCGATTGCAGAATCTCGCCTCAGTCTTTCAAGGTTTCTTTTCGATTCCAAGGAAGAGTTATCTACGGAGCCTCCACCTATTGACGTTGTGATGTTTGGATCAAGAGTTCAACATGTTAAAAGGAGGTAACTTATTTAGTCCTTTGGGTGAGAATTTGGCAGTATCATGTCTAAACTTTCTTTGGTGTGATCACAACTTCAGATTCTTATTTATGAGGTTTAGATATTGGTTACATTATTTATTTTCTTGTGGTAGTACGTTGATCATTAAGCTTCCTAGGAATTTTATGTTAGTCACCATCTTAAATTATATTATGATAAAAATTGAGCATATAAAGTGTAGAAGTATAACACATGCTGATTTGGGTGATTTTCTTAAGCATTGTGTGTTCGAGGATTCTAGAGATAAGTTTAACTTGTTTGGAGAGTTCTTTATTAAAGTTGACCATGTGTGCATACCTAGTTGTTATCTTAAGTTTCTTTTCAAGGAAAAGACCTCTATGGTTGATAAATGTCACTTTGAGAGATACATGTTTTATGATAGGTTGAGCTCATATGATTATGGACTACATTTTCTTGAGGATATAGTTAGAGTTTTCATGAGATATTTGAGGAATATTATGAGTATATCTAGGTGTATATTACATCTTATGAGCATATCTAGATGTATTTTTATGACTTATGTTGGCCCTTGGAGTTTAATGTCATTTCTTTGGGAGACATTAGTATGAGCTTATTTGAGGAGTTAGCTAGACCTAAGAAGGGGAGAAATTACATCTTTAAGGTTGTAGTGTTATCGCCTATTAGTTTTGCTTACTCTAGTTCCTACACCTATCTAGCCTTGAGGAAGGAGTGAAGCTAGTTGCGGACAAGCGTACACAATTTGTTAAAAGATGGCTACTTGATCCAGGAGCTCTAGTGTCGTTGCAGCCAGGAAAGGATAGATTTTCAGAGTATATCCAATTTTCATCATTGAAGATGACATATAAGCCTCCAGTAGAAATCTCGGCCCCTCTAGTGAATAATCTCGCCCGAGATTATGACCGATTCCTTACTGTTGTAGTTTATGGTGAAATATTTTTACTACAAGAGTGCTACAAAGCTCAAGGGATCTTCCAGAGGAGTCAAGGGAAGCAGAGCCTTCACCACCAGGATATTTGAGTCCGTTTACATCTAGTAATGTGCATATTGATGTGCATGTTGAGACCACATGGCTAAGGAAGGAGAAGTTGACATCTTCACCACACAGAGTTGATCCAGTCAAGGACCTACGATACTTGAGTCATTCTGTGACTAGTGATGAGCAAAACGATGATTCGAGGTCGAATCATTTTCAAGAAGGGGAGTATCATGTGGGACCATCCTTGATATCTCCTACTAAATATGGAACCATCACTAGATCAAGAGCAAGAGTCGCTCAAGGAGAGGTTGCTAGCAAGAGTCAAACATTGGAGGATCTCGTAGAATGGAGAATTGCATGACAGGCATAAATCTCTGCCCATCCTAATAATCACGCCCGAGATTATGCAACCAAGACCGAGATTTCTAATGTTGTGGAAGATCGAGTAGAATCTCGACCAAAAGAGTTAAAATACTTCTAGTTATCTTTTTATTTAATTCTTTTTAAAGCTCTAAACAATCTAGAGGTAACTTGTCGGTTTTTGATCCTATCTTTTAGATTATCTTTGTTTTATCTTTTAGAGAAATCTCTTCTATAAATAGCTTTCCACAATATTGTGAGATACTCGCTGCTTCACTTACAAAGTTTATCTTTTATTCATTTCAATTCAATCAAAAAGAGAGCTTTGATTGAATAGTTGTGAGTCCTTGCTAGGTTATTCTTGTGTGTGTTAATCTTATTGAAGATTGGTGTTACTAGTCAAACTAGTCTCTCCTTGTGCTTGTCATATTTAGAAGGCTTGTGTAAGGTTAAAGAAGGAAGTGTTAAGGTAATTCTTTGTTGAGGGTTTTGATCCATTAGTCAATGTTCTTTACATTAAGTTTTTTCTTCCTATATTTTCCATATTTTCATTTCATTATTCGCCTTCTTATTTGTCCATTATCATTTCATCATACTCACGTTCTTTGTGTTCGAGTTTCACAAATCTTGGCCTTACCATACAAATCTCGCCCGAGATTTGCTTTTATCGTTGATTTCGTGAACTTCAGTCTAGATCGGGAAACTGTGGCATTGACCTCCCCCCCCCCCAATCATAGGCTCGCCTAAAAGACAATCCGTGAGAGAAGATAGTTTTTGTTTTCTAAAATCCTTCTTAACTTTAGCTAGGCTCGATAGGTACTCATCAAGGTTGTTTTGTCCAGAGAGATTACCTTTAGTTGCTTCAACCTTGTTGTTGTTGTTTTATTGTTGTTCAAAGGACACCTCTTGTTTGTTTATCTTATTTTCGTTAGTATCACAACACATCACTTCTTTGAAATAAGTTTTGTGTTCCTCCATAGTTTTTTGGACATAAGCAATAATGTTTAGCGCATAAAGGAGGAGTTAGGATGAGTAGTGTAGTTTTTTACTGCTCCATTTATATAGTCAGCTGCAGGAATCAACATAGACTCGATATCACAACCGACAACCAAGCAACAAAAGGTCGATTTAGCATATTTCAGAACATTGGTAGGTATTCTTAGAAGTAATAGGTGATAACATATAGAGATTATTCTATAAAGTATCTTATGGTATAGGGATTTACTTGTTCGTTTTGTCGCTCGAGGTATAGATAATACCATATAATCAAGCTCACACTCCTCACATTTGATGACCTCAGAAAATGACCAGTAAATCTTCATCAAACACTTCAAACGACCCTTCCTCGGATTTGATGAAATCAATAGGCACCAGGAGATGTTCAAGCTTAGGGTTAGCGATGAGTCGAAATGGGAAAGTCAACATATAGATGTAGGAGGAGCAAGGTTTGGAGGCGCTTTGCCTTACAAAGCCGGATGAAGGTAAGTATAGGTTATAGAGTTTAATCAAGAAAGAGAGATGAAGGGCTCGGTCGATTTTAGGTAGAGGTGTGGCCGGTTCAAACCAAACCGCCGAACCGGCGGTTTGTGAACCGGCTCAAACCGCCAGTTTGACCAAACCGGCGGTTTAGGTTTGCCGGTTTGGTTGAACCGGCGGTTCGCGGTTTAGGTTTGGTTCAACACCAAACCTAAACCGACGGTTCAAACCGGTGGTTAACCGCCGGTTAAACCGGCGGTTAAACCGCCGGTTTGAGCCTTTTTTTATTTTTTTTATATTTTTTTTTAGGCCAAACCGGCGGTTAACCGGCGGTTTGGCAAAAAAAAGAGACGTTGGCAAAAGCCAACGTCTCTTTGCCAAATTTGAACGTTGGCTTTGCCAACGTTCACTCCAACGGCTATTAGAGCCGTTGGAAGTTAAAATTTATTTTTTTTTTATTTATTTTTTTTTATTACTAGTTTAATTAAAAAAAAAAAATTAATACCCACTATTCCTATAAATACCATACAATTATTTCATTTAAATCACACCAACATTCTCATCTATCTACTACTACTCTCAATCTCCATCTCGTATTCTCTTTCTCGTATTTTCGATCTTTCAAAATGGCAAACCCGGATTTCCCAAGCGACTACGACTTCACTCCGACTCCCGCTTTCTTTCCTAGCACACAAGAAAGCGAGACTCAACCGCCGGATTCGGAAATGCCACAAGTTCCACAAGGTGAAGGGCCATTCCGACAAGCCCCTCCACCGAAAATGCTCACCTCCGACATATTCACCAAACATTACAACAAGGGTCCGGTGATGGACGATTATTGCCAAGTTTCGTGCAATTATTGTACGAAGGTGTACAAGTGGAAGTCGAAGGGCGGATACGGAACTTTGCAAACCCACATGCAAAAGACTCATCCGGAGAAGCTCGGAATATCACGGGGACAAACTCAATTGTCCCACGGGTTTGCATCCTCTTCCTCTCAATCTTCTTTATTTAATTATAATCATGTTGATGAATCTTTAGCATTAGCCAACTTAATTGCATCCGAAGCATTTCCATTTTCTTATGCGGAATCTATCAATGTAAGAGAATATAACACTAATTATCTTCAACCGGCTTATAAACCAACTTCTCGTAAACAAGTTTCGAAATTAGTTTCTCATTCTTATGAACAAAAAAAAACAAAAAATTCTTACGGTTTTACAATCTTTTTCGCATCAAGTTTCAATTTGTAGTGATATTTGAAGTACTTTATCACAAAAACATTTTTACATGGGCATCACTTTACATTTTATCGATAATGATATGTACTTGCATAAATTTGTTATTGCATATCGACATTTTAATGAAAGACATAGTGCCGCCAACATTGCTAATTTAATAAAAACGGTTTTACAAGAATTTAATTTACAAAACCGTGTTTTTTCATACTCATTTGATAATGCTTCCGCTAACACCCGCGCCGTTAACCATTTAGTAGGAAATGCGGGTCAACTTATAAAAACTTCTTTTACTCACCAAAGATGTGCATGTCATATTTTAAATTTAAGTGTTCAAGATGGCCTAAAAGTTTTACATGAAATGTTAGAACCTATAACCGATGTAATTGAACATATTTGGCATTCAACCGAATTAAGAAGAAAATGGAGATCAACTTGTATTGAAAAAAATTTTCCTCCGATTTCTTTTTCGAAAGATATTGGAACTCGGTGGAACTCAACCTATAAACTACTAACTCAAGCTATTCGTTATAAAAATGTTTTACAAGAATTTTCTTCACAATTTATTTCTTGGTCTATTTTAGATGATGAAAGTATTTGGCAAACTTGTTTTGATATTTGTAGTGTTTTAAAAGTTTTTAGTGATGCTACTAATACATTAAGTTATGTTTACATTCCTACTTCTTGTTGTTTTTTAGAAATAGCCGTAAATGTTGCCGAGGCTTTACAAACCGGTTTAGCTTTAGAATCACTTAAATATGCGGCAACCGAAATGAAAACAAAATGGCTAAAATATTATGATGAGGTTCCCGTAGTTTATCTTATTGCCGCCGTTTTCGATCCTAGACTTAAAATTGATGGTGTTACGGAATTTTTAAATGCTTATTATGAATGTTTAGGTTTATCTACTATTAAGAATGTTAATAATATTATTAGTAATGTTCGTGTTGAAATTGCTAAATTACTTAATTTATTTGAAACTAGTGCTAGTGCTTCTACACAAACAACTCCTCCACCCACTTCTTCTTCTCCTTCTCCTTCTATTCTTTCTAAAGCTAGACAAATTTTATCTAAAAGAACTAAAACACCTAAACATTCATCCGCAAGTGCGGAATTTGAAGATTTTCTAACTACTCCTTTTAGTTTTGATGGTGATATTGATAGTTTTGAAGTTTTACAATATTGGAAGAAGATGGCCCCAAAGTATCCAACATTAGCCAAGATTGTGCAACAAATTATGGCCGTTCCCGCATCAACGGTGGCCGTGGAGCAAGCTTTTAGTCAAGGAGGAAACATGCTAAGCTACAAGAGGAGTCAATTGAAGCCCGATAAATTGGAGGCTCAAGTTTGTGTTCAAGATTGGATTAGGGCGGAGAGGAGGCTACAACGGAATGCACCCACTTATGATAGATCATCGGATTCCAACTCCGATGATCCGGCCACTACTTCCGAGTCCGAGGCGCAAAGGTAATGGGGTTACAAAAACAACTCGGAAGTTCGAAAAAAGGTAAGTAAAGGTAAGAGAACTACGTGGGCTTTGATTCCTCTTAAACCCCAAGAGGATACGTAGGCAACCGGGAAACCGGTTCAAGCCCTTTCCTTTTTTTTTTTTTTTTTTTTTTTCATTTAGTTATATTCAAATTTTCAAATACTAATGTAAAGATGTAATATAAAAAATTGAATGTATAAAAAATTTAGCTTGCTTTATTTTGTTGTAGAATTGTAGTTAGTAATTTTGTTTACTATGTAATTATTATACATTGAATTTCAATGTATAAAAAAATTTATTTTAGTTGCTTCTTTCTTTTATTATTGTTAGTATTTAGTAATTTATTTTAGTATGTAATTATTTTATTCAAAAGCTAATGTAATGAAAAAAAATTCAATGTATAAAAACTTTGAGTTTGCTTTATTTTATTATTGTTAGTAATGTTATTTTACTTGCTTTCTTTTATTTACTTACTAATTCTATTTAAATGCTATTGTACAAAAAAAAAATTCTATGTATAAAATATAAAATTATAAAATATTTTTTAATACATATAAATTAAACGTATAATTTTTAATTAATATATAAATATATATTATATTACTTTTATATATATATATATATATATATATATATATATATATATATATGTATATATATATTTAAAAGTCATGTGCCAAACCGCCGGTTTAGGTTACCTAAACCGGCGGTTCGGGATCGGCCGGTTTAGGTTTAGGTTTGGTCAAAGGCCAAATCTAAACCGCCGGTTCCCAAACCTAAACCGCCGGTTTAGGTTTGGGTCCCATCTCTAATTTTAGGGAAGAACATCAATGGAAAAAATATTTTTATTTATAAATTTTTTTAAATGATTAGTTTTTTTTTTTGGTAAGACTTTAAAATGATTAGTTATGATAAAAAAATATTATAAAATATACAAATATAGTTTATTTATAAATTAACTAATACTGTTGGAATAAATTCATTAAAACTATTTTGTGTAATCTCTTACATTTCGATTTTAGATGAGCCCTTAACCTTTTGTTTACCGCGGGCTTCAGGAAACCAAATAAAGGGAAAGTAGGAAGGCAACCAGGGAAGCAGTGAAGCACGGTCAAGCACCCCCTGACCCCCAAACCCTAGCTAAATCTTGCTGGTAGAGGAAGATACCCTCCTCACAGATGGTGTCATCAGGGCTAAGACTTTTCACGGAGAGGACTGACGACGGTCAGCCGGCGATCGATACTAACAATGGAGAAGAGCTTATGCACGTCCAAGAATGTGTCGGAATTGTCCTCGGCTCCCACCCCTCCGAATCTTCCGGCACACTGTTCATCACCTCCAAGTATCTATCCTCCCTCTTTCTCCTTTCAATTTGTTGCTCTTCTGAAAGTTTTTTCCTGACAACAATAAGCGTGTGGCGATGATGCTGGCAACAGGCAAGTCATATGGTTGAGTACCGTGGATAGAAGCAAAGGCTACTCTGTTGATTTCTTGTCGATTTCGCTCCATGCGGTGTGCAGGGACCCCGAGGCTTATCCTTCTCCTTGTATATATGCTCAGGTTTTGTGTTTTTTTCTCTGAATTTGGCGGAAGTTCCTTTTTCTTTTTTCCTCTGAATTTAGTGCCACGCTTGTTTTATTAGGGTCCATATCTACAGGTATGAGTGATCAAGTATGAGATTGATGTCCGATATCTTTGTTTCTGAGAGGAATTATAACTAGTTTTTGGAGTATATCAAAAAACAAAAAGAGAATTGTATTAGGATTATATCAGGATATCATATTGATATCGGTATACTATACCAAACACCAGTCTCAGTTAAATCTATGTGAGATACCCATATTGATGTCTAGATATGGATATCAAACAGGCCCTTAAATTATAAGGGTATTGGTGATACCGTGTTTGGATGTTGCTGCTCACTGGGAGGTTTCTTAAGCACAAAAGTTACTAAATTAGTAAAAATCTATGGTGCACGGAATTTCCAGTGGGGTAACTTTATATGTTATCCTTTCCTAAGGAAACTCTGAACCCATGCAAAGATATCTGGATTGTATTTATTTGGTTTGAGAAACATCAGACTCCTTTGACTAATGGATACACAGGAGAGATGGTAGGGTTGGAATGATCAATGGAATTATTAGATGCGTGCTCTGAATATCTTGTCATCTTATAGTTCCTGTCCTAAAAACTCATCCATCTTGATGCACAGATTGATATTGAAGAAGATGAAGATGAGTCAGAGGGTTCAGATTCTGAAGGTCATACTGCTGGACCTTTGGTTTTGTCAAGTATCACAGAGATCAGACTAGTTCCGTCAAATCCTACACAATGTATATTTTCTTTCACCTATCCAAAACTCTTATTTGGGGGTTTGAAAATCCTAAATTATTCATCATTTCTTCACCCATATTTTTGTGCAATGTGATAGTGGATAAATTGTTTGAAGTTTTCTGTGAATGTGCTGAGCTGAATCCTGGACCCATTAATATGGAAGGTGACCTTTTGCATTATATTCTAATTGCTCTGACAAAGTGGGTATCCAGCGCCCTAAACTAATTATCTGTGCAATGTTGATATGGTTCGCATAGAAGAAGAAGAAGAGGAGCATGAGTGGATCTTCAGTGCGGATCAACTGCGAGCTGATGAAATAGGTATTATTAATGAATATTTTCCCACTTCCATATTTATTTTTTAGTTTTTGATATTTAATACTGAGATTTTCAGATGGAGAGGAATCTGAATGGAACTCTGAAAGCCAAACCAACTCAATAGGCCACATCAATGGTGATCATGACTTACCACACACAGTTCTTCAGGTATCTATGAATGGATCTTCAGGAAGTCTATGAAATCAGAAATATGATTAACAAAACTGTGAAAAGTCCATTTGAACACGCATAAGGGTGCTGTGATGGCTAACAATCATGTGAAAAATGCTCGATCCTGAATTATCATATTCACAGTAATGGTTAACAGCTTTGTACTATTACTTTTGAGTTGACCTTTTACTTTTTGTAGTGGGAATAGTTCTTGGAAAGATTATCCTGCTAAGAAGGGATAAACCCTGGATAAATTACAAAAAAAAAAGAGGTTAAATTATTAACTGGGAGAAATCATTCTGAATGAAGGTTCTTAACCTATGGCATAGGTTAGAAAAACTGGTTTTGGTACTTCATATCTGGTTTGGCTTCGGTTCCAGTAGTGTTAAGCAGAAAATCTGTCGTAGATTTGACAAAATCCTCATTTCTAGAATGTATGTTAGAGGTTAGTTTATCACCACTTTCTGTCCTTTAATTATCATTATTTTTTCTAAACGAAAGTTTTTGTTATGTATACCTAAGAAATAATTTGACAGGATAGACGAAATAACTCCCTCAACAAAAGTATGCAACTTCGCTCAAACATGGAAATTTGTCCCAACACATTATAGAACTAAGTGGTTTTTGTGGGTCTAGTTATCCAAATCCATCTCATAAATTTCCATGAAGATTGTGTTGTTTTTTGTGGGACACTAAAATTTTGGCAAGAAAGGATTGGGTATAACGAATCGGAAGTGATAAGTTTTTATGGAAGACCAATTTATTGTTTGGTATCACTTTCTTGTACCAATTTTCCAGAGAAATTGGTCTTGGGTAATACCTAAACAAGACCAAATTCTTTTAGAAGACCAATATATTGTTTGGTATCACTTTCTTATACTAATTTGATGATTTTACTAAATTAGTTATTGTGTATATTTTAGAGAACCAAAGCCTTGGGATTCGTTATAATTCTGGAGTATTTGTAACTTGATAGAAAATTGTCAGAGGTTGCCCACTCTTTATCTGTAGCATGAAGACATAAACTGTCCGGTTTACTTGGACTGGATGCTTATATGGCTATCTAGATACGAGGTTGATTTCCTGCTATTGTCATGATTCGGGTCTTTTTGCACTTTTGCAGCTCCAAATCAATGATCATCGCTTTGAGGATGCAGAAGAAACAGGGGATGCCAATGGACGACACCATTGAGCCAATTTGACTGGAAATTGTTGCATGTAAGCTGCAAGTATGTACTTTTGATATGCAAATGTGCATTACTCTTTGGGGAGATGCAATGTTAGCAAGCATGATGGGACGGGATTGTGTTTTTTGGGCTCTGAGTATCGTGTTTTTTTATTTGCACTCTCTTAATACAATGCCAAAATTTTAATTAGTTTGGGCTGATTTGGTGAATATTTGTGAAATCCAAAAGGCTGGCATTAGTGGTAGAGTTTATGGCGTTAAATTTTTGTTTTTCTTTTGTTAGCTGTGTTTGGGTGCCTAACTTAAAGGAATTTATATTATTCCACATCTAACATGGTTGGAAGAAGAAGATAATGACTACCCAACTAAGAAAACGCAGAATCTGGATCCTCTTCAAATAAAACTCTCCTAATATTTACCTAATAAATCAATATTAACCCTTGGATTAAATCAATGGTTGAGATCTATTCTACTATTATTAAAAAAACAAAATATAATACTTACCTCTCTCCTTCCTTCCAACTGGCGTCGATTAGCAAACAGGGCAGAAATTGTCGAGCTCCGTTCACTCGTTCAGCATAGCCCAACAACGACTATCTCCTCTTCATGTTTCTCTCTGTATTCTTCTTGTAATCTCAGGTAACTCAGGGACACATTCAAAAAAAAAATTTATCACACTCGATATCTTATTCTCACGTTTTCCCCCTTTTATTGATTGTTTAATCTAGGTTTGGGTAATGGAACAGACCAGAGAAGAAGGTACGAATAATAGAGAGCATTCAGATAACTTGAAACCTAAAATTGATATGGCGTTTGATTCCGAGATTGATGCATACAACTTCTATAATTCGTATGGAAGTAGGAAAGGATTTAGTATTAGAAGAGAAGCCGGTGCCAAGGATAAACAAGGGATACTTACTTCTAGGATTTTTGTATGTTGCAAGGAAGGATTTCGGGGGCCGGATAAGAGAGATGATCTAACAAAAACTCCAAGAGCACAAACAAGGACGGGATGTGGAGCACATATGGGGATTAAATTGGTAAGGCGTACCGATAAGTATTATGTCTACCGTTTTATTGAAGAGCATAATCATCCTCTTGTCAATGAAGACGCTATGCATATGATGCCCTCTCAACGAAGTATGAGACTTACAGATAGTGCCTTTATAGACCTGACCGCAAATTCTGGGCTACCGCCAAAAGGTGCATTTGAGTTGATGGGTCAGCAGGCTAGTGGGAGAGAGTTATTGGGATTTACAAAGCAAGACCATAAGAATTATCTTCGAACTGTGCGGCAAAAAAAGTTAAAGTTTGGAGAAGCTGGTTATTTGATGGAATATTTCTCAAAACAAATGTTGGAAAACCCATCATTTTTCTATGAGATGCAGCTAGACACCGAGGAACAAATCACAAACATTTTTTGGGCTGATGCAAAAATGATAATGGATTATAGTTTATTTGGTGATGTGGTAAGTTTTGATACTACATACAAACTTAATGAAGCAAATGGCCCATTTGCAGTGTTTGTCGGGAGGGAAACGGTAATATTTGGAGGTGCTTTGATGTATGATGAGACAGCTGGGTCCTTTGTATGGTTGTTTGAAACCTTTTTGAAGGCAATGAGTAGGAAGCCTCCACAAACTATTTTTATTGATCAAGATGCAGCTATAGCCAAGGCAGTGTTACATGTGATGCCTGATACATATCACCGACTTTGTACATGGCATTTGATGCAAAATGCTTTGAAGAAAGCAGGATATTTGTTTCGAGACCGTCGTGAAAATGAAGCTAATGCATTTAACAAATTTCTTTATGAGATTGAGGAAGAGGATGAGTTCTTATGTGCGTGGCAAACCATGCTCGACGAGTATAATGTACATGGTGATCCTTGGTTGGTGGGAACATTTGCAATCAGAAAAAAATGGGCGTATGCATATGTAAAGTGAACATGGTCAGCCGGAATGCAAACTACACAACTCAGTGAAAGCCTCAATGCTACTTTGAAGGGGTATTTAAAATCAAACCTCCAATCGCCTGAGTTTTTTACCCACTTTGAAAGAATGGTATATGATAAGAGGTATAAGGAATTGGAAGCTGAGTATGATCTAGTTTTTCGTATTGTTCACTGCAAGGTAGAGGTAAGCATTTTGATACATGCACGAGAAATCTACACAAAAGCAATATTTAAAGTATTTCAAGCTCAGTTTGAACATTCCTTAGAGTCTTCTATAACAAAGTGTGTGCCAACCGGTGAGAAGTTCATCTTCACTGTTATACGGGATGGTTTCACTAAAGAGCGGATAGTAAAGAGAGAAGGTGAGTTCATAGTCTCTTGCAGCTGTAGAATGTTTGAGACTGTAGGTGTCTTATGTAGGCATTGTATCAAAGTCATGACGGAAGGCAGAGAAACTAAACTAATAAAAAAGATACCTATGCAATATGTTTTGAAGAGGTGGACAAAAAATACAAGGGTTGATAATGTTGTGGAAGATATGCATGGACATGAGATTGTAGCAAATCCAAGACTAAATCACACATCTCGATATAGAAGTTTATGTTCTAAACTTGTTCGAGTAGCATCTAGAGCATCCGAGAGTGAGAAGGCATATGAGGTAGCAAACATTAAAGTTGATAAGTTGGCAAAGATGGTTGAGGATCTGTTACGTTTAGAGATAAATGGTGATAAAGATGTTGAAGATCAAGGCCAAAATGTATCAGTTGATTGCTCTAATGATCCTACGAGTTTGAATGCAAAAGGATTCAAGAAGAGAAAAGCTACTCATTGTACGACACGCAGAGCAAAGGGCGAGTTTGAAGCTCGGTTAAATAAAAGCAAGAAGAAACGTGCACATGTAGATATAAAATATATTTTTTCTTGAATAAGTATTATTTAGCGAACCAATTGTCTAACTCTGTATAATGACAGGTGAATGGAGTCTCGAAAAATAATGTTGCAATTGATCAATCTCCTATACCTTCTTCACTTCAATCTCAAGTTTCTAATGTTGGATATATGGCAATGCTTTTGGATTCTTATAATGTGAGTGTGTGCTTACTTTATATTTATTTTTATAAGATATGTATATATTTATGTTCGTGTTTATTATTTATATTCTTGAAATTTTGACAGATGCCTGATAATGAACTGATCATGTCAAACCAAATGTGCGGGATGCCTTGTCAAGAAAGTTTTGGACCAAATTCACAAGTACCTGCTCAATCAAATATAATGCCTTGCCAAGAAAATTTTGACAGAAGCTTCAAAATGTGAGGAAAACTAGTTCATAGGCATGTTGACATGTTGACAATGTTTACTTTGATTTTAGATTGGTTGTTTAAGAGAACATATTAGCCTATGTGGGATTCGAACCCACATATTTGTGTATAAACACATTACTCTACCAATTGAGTTAATAGGCTACTTGTCAGTCGACATTCAAATTGTGTTTTGGTTGACAAACCACAACCTAATAAAAAAATTTAAAAAAAATCAGCAATGACAAAAGAGCTCATTGTCTGCTAAACAATCCCGGAAGAACACAAAAATAAAACAAATAAAATAATATGCCAACACCAGGCTTCTATTCACAGACTGTTTATTGATTAAAAAAAACAGCAATGCCATAATATGCATGATGAGAAATGCCATAAAGGAGACTACTTGGTCCTTTTCAACTGCGTCTGCAAAACCTTTCTTGTACTCCCCATGAACGATGTGTGAGTCCAGGTTATAGGCAGAAACTCCATCAGTTGTCAAAGGTGAAAATTGGTATGATACATGAGCTTCTTCATTGACTTTAGCAAGTCTTCTGGGATAAACAAGTTGATATTGATCAATAAGAGATATATATTTCCTTGGAAAGTCATCCTTGGCAAGTTTCTAAAAGAAAGACCAATTTATTTGCATCATGGTTCTCAACATTCATGCTAAACCCGACCCATCATATTGCAGGGTACCAATGCCAGATGATTCAACATCAGTGTTCAAATGTGTCAGATTAGCTTCATTGTGTGACACGTTTCCAGAAGGTACTCCAAGTTTCTCACTTGCTTCATCACTAGCAATTCAGTTGATCATATGTGTGCAATGACTGCAGACTAATTCTTTCTGTACACCACTGGAAGGAGAGTAGGATACATGAAGCTAGAAGTTCAATTATCTTGTTAAACAACTCCAATTGATCCTGATTTATGCAAAAAAAGCCTAAAAATCCAGCAGAGATGAATAAATTATTGCTAAACATTTTATCGAATACCTGGAGGGCACAAATAAAACTCAATTGTTGCTAGACTAATCTATGTATTTTAAGTACAAGAAGAATGGCATTCATATAGTAGCTATAAAGTGGGAGGAAGAAGGTTATTCATGGAGGATTCATTGAGTTGGAGTTGTTCACATAAATGTTAATTTGGTACCAGACAACAACAACAAAAATTAGATATCGAGTGTGATAAGAAAAGTTTTGAATGTGTCCCTGAGTTACCTGAGATTACAAGAAGAATGCAGAGAGAAACACGGAGAGGAGATAGTCGTTGTTGGGCTATGCTGAACGAGTGAACGGAGCTCGACAATTTCTGCCCTGTTTGCTAATCGACGCCAGTTGGAAGGAAGGAGAGAGGTAAGCATTATATTTTGTTTTTTTTAATAATAGTAGAATAGATCTCAACCATTGATTTAATCCAAGGGTTAATATTGATTTATTAGGTAAATATTAGGAGAGTTTTATTTGGAGAGGATCCAGATTCGAAAATGCAAACGTTGTAGGAGGAAAAAAGAAAAATATAAAATGGAAACACCGATAACAACTTTGTAAAATTCAATTTTGAGGGGTCTAGAACCAATAATGGTTCAACACTACTTCAACCACTTTTGGTTCATCGTACGAGAGCAAAATGGTAATGTAGCTTATCTTGATTATGAAAAGCTTTCAAAATTATTAGTCTTCGAAATAAAATTGTATGCCCTTTTAAAGGGACTTTATAAGTTAAAAGAGTCTGGTTTGTGGGAAATCGAGATCAAGGGAAATAATCTCAATGTGATCAATTGTCATGAGTATATAGAAGCCATTGTGGCAAGCATAAATAGTTATAGGTGGCATTATATTTAACGTGCAATCATTTGAGGAAGTCCGGATGGTGCGGGGATTAGCCGCTTATAAAGTCCCGATTTTCTACATCGACAAGAAGATGAATGGAGGGGGTAAGATATGGGAGTCCGTTGGCCGATTAGTCGAGAAGAGGTGGGTGAATGATATGATGATAACATGAATTTGTAGACGGGTCATATCAAGGTCGAACCCTATGAAACAAACTGGAGCATACTAGGGAAACTAAGGCCTTAACACAACAAAAAATGGTCGTAGAACCCTTCCGCTACAATCTTGCACAAGGAGGCTTGTGAATGATTGAGAGCACCAACTTGGCGATTCAATGTTAGCGATTCAATGTGACACAACACAAAACAATCCAACCTATAAGGTTGAGAATCCACTCGCTCCCTCCCCCAGGGAAGACATGCGAACTCCGTGCAGAGAATACTGAAAAGTATCGAATTTGTTTATTGAATTGGATGAGGGTAAAACGTGTATCCTAAGCCTTATATAGACAAAGAATCAAACCCCTACTAGTTAAGTTTTTAATTAAAACACGGACTAAAAAATATAATTAAAAACAAAAAAAAACTCATGATAATAAATGCCAACTATGAGTTGAAAATAAGATCCTACTTAGATAAAAATCAACCTCTATTTTCAGTACATTTTTTCTCTCACACACACGTATTCATGCATATACGTGAACTTTTGTCGGTTTTTCAAGTATTTCGGCGAAGTTTGGACCCATTTGATACACATGAGGATCAAGCCTCAAAGTGGTGTGTTCTTGGTGTTCAAAGGAAGCAAAGAAACAACCAAAGGATCAAGTAATGGGGCAAAGAAGAACATAGAACCTTGGCCATGCAAGTGAACCTCGGTTGCGGCTTCTTTTACACCGGCAAAATTAGCCAGGTCGAGAGCAACCTCGACCAAATTGAAACATCTCACCCGAGAATTGAAGTTTTTGCATGCCCGAGATTTTCCAAGATGCACGACCATTATTGAAGTCTTTTGAAATCTCGGTCCCAATTTTGGTTGAAATCTCGCACGAGATTTTGAGTAAGGGGGACGAGATTTATCTTCTGTGTAGAATTTCGACACTTTTCTAAAAGTTTCAGGCCGACCTTTGCTTTTTTGAGCTTGAGTATAAGTTTGGGATTGCAGGTTGGCTCTTGGGAGGCCCCTCAAGCCCCCTTTGTTGCTCTCTTTTGTCACGTAAAATAGACTCCTTAGAGAAAAACTTTGTAAGACTTGAATGTTGAGAGTTTGAGAGGGATTTTTGGAGAAAAACTTAAAGTTGTAAGCTTGGATCCGAATCAAAGAAGGATTGTAGCATTATTTTGGAGCATTTCTTTTGTTGTTTGAAGAAAATCCAGCTAAGTATCACTCTTTCTTTGTCATTTTCTACCATGGACTCCATGTTGGCTTGTTTGTTGATTATTGAAGTAGATATGCATGATGTAGGCTAGATCTTTGTGATTCTAGGGTGATAGATCAATAGTTATGACTTGGATGATGATAGTATGAGCTTGCATGTCAATTTAGGACGATTTTGTTGCACGAACCCTAGCTCTTTCGAATCTTGGCCCATACTTCATGAAATCTCGGTCGAGATTAATATGATCCACCTGAGATTTCTTCTATTGCTTTGAATTTGATGAGTTTGAATATTAGGGTGTTAGATTGCCTAAATCCTAGTGTTTATTGAGTTGAATCTAGCTTAGACTTGTCTAATGTTAGCAAAGTAGGTGAGGAATGAGACTTACCCGGCTATTTCCTCTCGTAGGTATAGATGATGATGAACTCTAGGTAGTAGAGGTATTAAGTCCTCTATTGGATTGAGTGTGCTAGATTTCCTGCATGAGTTGAACCAAACACGAGACTTACCCAGTAAGGGTTGGTTCGAGCCTTAGGTAGTGTAACCGGTTTGAGTAGAATTCCCGACCTTAGTACCTTGAGACTTACCCGGTAATAGGTAGTTTGGTGTCGGGTTAGTCGAATATGAGAAATGCCCTTTCCCATAGGAGAAATGCCCTTTCCCTTTAGCAATCTCTGTCTTGCCCTAATGTTTAGAAACTTTGAATCAAATGCCATAATCAAAGATCTTAAACTCTAGAATCCGTTATTCTCACTATTATTCACATATCTTGTTTTGTGTTGTTTGTTTCTATTTGATATTTGCAAAAACTGATACTTGATCAGCCACAATCAAAGCCTAACAAAAGTATATGCTTTCTAACCCTTTTCCAACTCTCTCTTTTCTTAGTCTAGATTTGTACTAGTTTGTATCATTGCATGATTCAATTTTACCTTAGTTTTTGTGTTCGACCTTGGAATTCTTGTCTTGCTACGGAACGACCTATACGTTGTGGATTCGCTAAGTAGATTTAGGAAATTTTTGCAAGCACTTACAAATATAAGACTTTGTGTGCACCTTTTGGAGCGAACAGTTATCATGTGCAATTTTATTAAACTCATAATGTAAACTGAAGGTGAAAAGAGACGAGGATGAATGTACGTATAATCCGCCCTCTTCATTTCTCCTATAAAATATTTATATATACGATATTATATAATATTATATATATATATATAAAGCTTAATCAAATTATTTAATTGAAACGCGGTTATATTTTTCGGTATCCAAATATTATGAAATTGTAACAGAAAATACGAAATATTATCTAGCGAGTTATTCAGCAACTTTCTTGGAAAACGTGCATTCCTAAGTTGTAGTTCTTAGATGCTAAAAATCAGAATAGCGACTCTTTTGTCTACTTTTACCTTTCAAAGGAATATCCGATGTCTAGATCATTTATCTCAACTGCAATTTTATTTATTGAAGCTTTCAATTCCTCCAAATAATACTATAGGGTAAAAAGTAAAGTTTTCTCCACAAAGCCAATTACAAGCCAAAAACACAACAATGGAATTTGTACTTGTTAACAAATTATGACTTATTTACGGCCAATGTTTAAGTTAATCATCCTTAATCATCATTAATTAGGATTCAAAAATCCTAGCTTTTTAGAAAACGTACGACATGGAAATGTAAACAACTCGTCTTTGCGAGTAAGGTGAGATTGACCAAGTTTCTGCTTGCTTCCATCCCAATATATCATGTCTACCCTTATCCTCCTGAAAGGAACTTGTGAAGATGTTGACAAAGTTTGCCGGGATTTTATTTGGGGCAAAAACGAAAGTAATCGATCCACACATACGGTTCTTTGGGGAAATGCTTGCCGTCCAAAGAAGAATGAAGGACTTGATCTTGTTTCTATGGAGATTTTAAACAAGGATATTATTGGTAAAAATGTGTTGGCAATTTCTTACTAACACATCGAGCTTATGGAATAGTGTCTTTCG
The DNA here is from genome assembly GCA_033239125.1 of Fagopyrum homotropicum. Classification (NCBI taxonomy): domain Eukaryota; kingdom Viridiplantae; phylum Streptophyta; class Magnoliopsida; order Caryophyllales; family Polygonaceae; genus Fagopyrum; species Fagopyrum homotropicum. The sequence continues at coordinate 49,057,192 of BSWB01000007.1, read as the reverse complement.
CAACAAGTATGTTCGAAGCTCCATGGTTCGACATAACACCCCTCTCTAGTTCGGAGGATTATTGAGTGCATCGCTAGGGAAGTGATCTTCATTGGATTCAAAAATGGATTATTGGAGACGGGAAAGAGAAAAGTTTTTGGAAGGACATATGATTGAGGGATTTTGTAGTCTTTGACATGACGATGACTTAGATAGATGTGAATTCGTTGAACATGAACATTTGCGATTATTGGGTTGAACATATGGGATGGGACTGGTCTACACTTAGTATGAAGTTTCCGCATACAATCATGATGCAATTGGCGGTGGTATATATTGATGGTACCAAACGTGACGAAATCAGTTGGACAAGAACTAAGAGTGGATGGTACTCGGTCAAGTTAGTCTATGATTTAATCTTGGGGAGTGATGAAGCACAAGGAAACAACCATGCTATATTTCGGATTATTTGGAGTCTAAGAGAGCAACTGCATGTTCTTATGGAAACTTCTCAATGGTGGATGCTTAAGTAATGAAGCAAGAAAGAGAATACACTTGGCTATAGATGATACTTGCATTGTCTGCGGGAATCTTATGAGTACCCTCGAACACTTGTTTAGGGACTACTCTCCGGTGAAGAAGATGTTGAGTGTTCTCAATGTTGGGCATATATGTCCTCGCTTCTTCAACATCCCCTTCTCCATCTGGCTTAGAGGCAACCTTATATCCCTTGATAATTCCATTGATAATATTTATTGGAGAGATATTTTTATAGAAGCTCTATGGAAGTGCTGGAAATGGTGGAACGATGTTCTATTCAACCGTAAAGAAAGGCCAAATAAGAGCCATAGGAGAATCTTGGAGATCACTAAGAGCCACGCTGAAGCATGGACTATGAGGAACGAGAGTGAAGCTGTTGTGGTTAGGCTTTATCGCACGATCACTTGGACCACTCCGCCCACCGGTTTAATCAGGGTGAACACTGATGGGGCGGTTAATGATAATGGTCTTGCAACAACTGCGAACATCACTAGAAACAAAGTTGGGGTGTGTCAACGTGAGAATCCACAATATCGAGATTTGTACCGTCTTCATAGCCGAACTATGAGGTATTTTACATGGTCTCGAGATTGCTTGGGAGAGTGGTGTGTGGTTGGTGATATTGGAAACGGATTCTCAACTCGCCACCACTCTTATCCCTCATTTTTGTCATCTTGACAACCTGATACATAAGTGTCAAGGCTTCCTTCAATGAGCTTGGTCTAACTAAGTTTGTCATATTTATTGTGAGGCTAATCAGACATCGGACTATCTTGCTAGCTTAGCGTTTAACTTTAACATTTGTTTTAATGTATTGTTTGACCCACCCGAGAGGATAGTTGATATTATTGTTGTTGATGTTAGGGTTCGGGATATCCCCCGTTTGATGACTACTTAGTCTTTTTCATATATAATAAGCTCGACTAGATGCGTCGGAGACCATTGACTCTCCGTCTTACAAAAGAAAAAGAATAATCTTAGTGATCATACATTTAAAAAAAATCACTACACTTGAATATATTTTGTCTCTTTGAATTATAAATAAACATTTTTTTAGTTTAGCTAATTAAAACTATAAATCTATTTAACTTAGGTGAAGTGAAATAAATAAAAACTATCCCGTTAACAAAATTAATCAGTTAATCGAAAATTTTAAATACTTTACCAAAGAAAAAAAAAAATTGTGAAATTATAAACTACTTATATAAGCCATTAGCATAGATATTACAACAAAAGATTTAGAGGGGTATTACGAACACGTCAATGGAATTCAAAAATGTTGTGTTAACCATGACCGTTGTAATTCGAACATTGTGTACTTCCATCAGCTATATATAATGAGAGCCAAAAGAAGAAGTGATTAACGCTCACAAACTCTCCCAAAAATAGTAACGAAAATGACAACGCAAGACGATGATGAGATGATGATTCCATTCGATGATACAAAATTTAGTCAGTCAAACGAGTTTCTTCGACATTTAGGTAAGTATATTTTAACTTATGGTTCTTTATCATTAAACCGAAAAATAAGAAATCTTATTTTTATTCTATCTGAACTCGGGTATTCCAAATTATTCGCGTGATGAAGGGGCCGATTTTACGCGCATATTTGAAATTCACGGTTTATTCCACAATCGCGAGACAATGGTGGATTGGTCTCGACCCATTGTATGAACTATGAAACATGGTGTTAGTCACAAGTAGGTTGTGGAGAAACGTTAGGGAATTTGTTATGTTTTGTCTGACATGCGAACGTTTTAGAACCCCTCGTAAGAAGAATGACGTTGATCCTAATACCGAGTCGTCGTCTAGCCAAGCACACAAATCGAGAAAAGACGGGTGTTCATTGAGCATGAGGGCATACAAAACGATGTTGACAAATGGATGTTGCATGTTATACGTGGGTGTACAATCATAAACTTTCCGAATAGTTAAAGAGACACACATATGCTGGCCAATTGACGCAGAAACAATTTCGGAAGGTGAGACGTGAACTTGGGTCGAGTTTCAAGCCGAGGAATATTTTGAAGTCACTACAGTTAGATGACCCCCACAACTTCACCACCATAACACAAGTATACAATTTTGCACTGAAGATTTGGAAGTTACAAGCTGAAGGACGAGGTCCACTCCACACATTAGAGCAACGTTGTTACTATGTCAATGTCAAAAGATGCCCGAATTCATATAACTTTTTAGATTTTTTCATCATGCATCCAGATTCGAGACGTCTCCTCAACCTATTTTCTTACATCGTCATAATGGATACGATATCCAAGACGAACGAGTAGGTTTTAACATACATTTCCTTGTTACGAGTCTTTGTATATTACATGCACATTTGCTTAAAAGTCGAACAAAACTACAATCTTCTTTATGTGTCATCTATAGGTACAAGATACCGTTGTTAGAGATTGTCGGTATCACTAGCACGAGGTTAACGTTTGCAATAGCATTTGTTTTCATGGAAAGGGAAAACTCGAATCACTGCGAGTGAGCATTAGGGAGACTCCGACATGTGTGCAAAAATGTTACACCGGAAAGATTGTGACATATAGAGAGCTTGGACTTATAACTGCACTTGGTGTCATTTTCCTGGATGTGAAGCACATTATTTGCACATTTCATGTCAAGTGCAATATTCAACATAGATCTTGGGTGGCGACACAATCAAAGGAAGCACAAGCAATTTTTGCATCACACTACCATGCCTTGATTGAATCTAGATCTTTGGGTAGTTACGAGAGGCATTTGGATGAGATCAAAGAGCATTGACAAAGTTATCGAGGTTGATAGAGTATATAGAAACTACATGAAAGAATCTCAATAAGTACAACAAGTATTGGTGTTGGTGTTTGTGGTCATTGGAGGTCGAGGTTCTTGATCTCCTCAGTGCTAAGGAGATTGCAGTCAGGGTGTGAGACGAGAGCCTTAACACCCAATACGACAATCTTATTTGGAACGTCATGGTAAGAAAATTTTAAATTAATTATAAATAAATAAAGCGGGGGCCAGCCGAGGGTGTATGGTTGTGCCTACACTGGATTGCACTCTCTTCAGTATTTCAACGACCGAGGGAGCTTTGACTCTTAAGCCGCCATCTACATGTCTTTCTATTGGGTCTACAGTATAAATAAAATGTAATATTTATATTGTTCTGGTGAAAGAAAAGGATATCATACATTGTGCATTCTTAATTCAAACCCACTTTATCATGGCGCAACTAGTATAAAATAATATATACTTTTTTTCTATTATTATTTAAATAAATATAAGATATCATGGGAACCCATTTACTATGACTATTCAATTAAGTTATATCAAATGTGTTGGCTATGTTTTAGTTTTTAAAAAACTTGTGGTTTTGGGATTTTGGATGAAGATTATTTGATTGTACGAAGAGAATTTACCGCGGAGTTGTTCATGAGAAAGGACTTCTACGCAAAAGTAAATCTTTTGTTTTTTTACCATTGTTTGTTCATAAAATCAAACCAATTCTTCCACCTATATTTTTTTTTCTTTCAACAGTTGTCTTTCCGCTGGACTATTAATGAAGTTATCCAGTCCACTTTCTAGACCGAGCTTGTACCTTGTGGGCCGGAGAATTGGATGAAGATATCAAATGTTTGTTTGACAACATTGACATATTATTATTGCGTAGTGATTATACTTGGACATTCTCCTGAGACATGTTTATCAATGATTGCAACGGTTGAGAGCCAAGAATCCCCGACGAGATTCGTACAATTGCACATGTTGGTGGTAATCACTTTGTAGCGATAAGTTCTTTCACTTTCTAACATGTTCATTAACCTACTAGAATAACTGTGTAATGACTTAATGTAGTGTGACATTCATTTCTTTTCAGGTTTAGACCAAACCCGATTCACCCTTGCCGTCTTTGTCAGTTTGTGGAAACACCTACACGATTCTAGTATGGATGGATGGGATGCATCTTTTCGCGATACGTTAAAACTCTTCGTTGACCTCCGGCGCATAGATTATCCTAGAAAAGTAACGAATAATGTCGATCCAATAGAAAATTACTGGATATTAGTGTTGTTGGTTTATGACTAAGTGTTGTTGTTGGTTTATAACTAAGTGTTGTTTTGGAAGTTTTGTTTTATGACTTAGTGTTGTTTTATAAGCATGGTTCTTGTTTTTGAGGGTTATAGAAGAAAGTGACTAAAACCAAATGTTTTTTAGGTTAACAGAAGAAAATGATGAAAACTGAAATAAATAAGATCATACCAATAAACAAAGTCATACAAGTACATAACGTAACACCTATACATAAAAGTCAAAACAAAAAAAAGACACCAAAATAAATAGTCGGCTCAATCTCATTTGGCCTACGATGCCCTGACTGAAGACAGCGATACATGCAGTGGCGGAGCCAGAAAATTTTGGTTGGAAGGGCACAAAAATAAATTTATAAGGGAAGTCGAATATTAAGCTTGAAATTAAACAATAAAATATATAAATTAAACAAATAAATAAAATTTACTTAAGTTTTGTACTATAAATTTGAGCTTTTAATTTATTTTTTTACTTAGATAAAATTTAAAATTATTTTATATATTTAGTTTCTTTTATAAATATATTGTTGTATAAATTAGATAGTTGTTGATGAATTATTGTATTAAAGATTATATTAATTTTATTGTATTAGTTAGGAATTAATGAAATAATAAACATCATTTAATCTCTCCATCTAAATATATTGTAATTTGTTTAAGATATATCCATAAAATAAAAAAGAACTTTTTGCTACTCCCAAAACTCGAACTCATGACTTCATGTACCTCCTTCCCTTCCTCTACCAGATGAGCTAGTAGATCAATATATAACATAATTCGTTTTAAGGAGGGTTTTTTCCTTCTTTTTTTCCTTTTTAAGGCAAAACGACGTCGCAAGCCGGGGCACCGTAACCCTCGTTACCCCCCTTGAATCCGCCACTGGATACATGAACCTCGTGTGCCACCGACTCGTCATATATCACCTGCAACTCCTCTACAACAGGATGACCGCAAGTGATAAGATCACAGATCTTATCTTGGATGATGTGCAACCTCTTTAATAAAAGATACATTTGTTAGTAACTATTTATGCATATCTAAGTTGTATAATAAACAAAAAACTGCAACAAAACGTACCCGGGTATCTAAAACATGAATAGAAGGAGGATGATATGGTGGTGGAGTCTATACAACTGAGCTGGGGTAGTAGGAATGGATGACACCACTCAATGAACCATGACATGTAATCCTCCGATACATTCCACGGATCAGGAGCCCGAATCTGACCCTGTAGCGCAACTCAACTAGTATCGTCGTGTTTGGTAGCCCACCGGTCATTTGATGACTCAAATCTAACCATGTACCCCTTGCTGTCAGTAGGGGGTGGATCTCAAGAAACGGGATAATCCTCTCCAACGGTATGGTTTGTTCGTATCCAAACTGTTGAAGGACCCGATTTGGCATGTATGGCTCAATGATATCTCCAACCTGGATCGTCCATTTGTACGTGTACCCCGCGAACTCGCCCTCAAAATCTAATACTTTGTCTTTGTAGAGCATGAACTTGATGTCCTCCGCTCTCATCTGGTCCAACTACGAGCAAAGTGAACTCAACCTCTCCAATGTCTACGGTGGGGTCTACGGGACAAAAAGTCTCGAAGCTCACCTAGCTAAACCGTGTCACCCAGGATCCTCCGCCGCTGAACAACCCAATGACAAAAGTGAGCGTAAATCCAAAATTGCACTCATCTAATTATGAAATAATCAATATTAATATTAGATACATATTTTAAAGTCGCTGAATATATAAAAAATGTTACCCGCAACAGTAATGTACAACCCATGATCGTCTTCACCTTAAGCCGTGAAGTGTTGTCCATCATCATGTACGACAATTTGTTAATTGAAGATTAATAATATCAATAAAATATGAAAATATAAAATAGTTAACTGAAGTGATAGTAATACGTACCAGTATAAGTAGACCAAGACACTAGCGCCCAATGCATACCCTCATGTACGCTAGTGATCTCATACTTAATCTATCAGTCAAGGATGACCCTAAGAAGAAGAGGAGGAACACCGAAGCGACATCCTCAGTTGAGGTGGTTGGGTTGCGACGTACGGTGTCAAATGCCATCCTTAAGGCATCTACACACAACTATGTTTGGTGTCCCCGTGCCTCGGCCTTAGTGAACAGTGGTACCACGGATCCGGATCCTGTGACCGTGGTGACATTGTTTGTCTTCTTCGCAAATCCGCCTTCAATGGAAGATTGTGAATTGTTTTTTCACCATTCAACCAATTTCTTCTTGAATCCAACATAATCTACTCAAATCTAACGTAAACAAACAACATTCAAACAAACAAACACAAAATAATCGAGATTTACGATTCCGAAACCGAAAACAAAAAACCAAAGAACCGAAAACTTGTAAACACTTACCTCGGTTGGGGTATGTTTACGATTTTGGAATGGTCGCCCTCCGTCGTCGCCTTGATCTATTTGATTTGGGTTTCGAGTGTGAAATCTAGGTCTTCGTCATTGGTTGGTCGAATCGTCGTCTCCTTCGTCTTTTCGTTTGAAAATTTGAATGTAACGACGACTATGGGTTGTGGCTTCGTGAAATAGGGTTCTGAATCCTGAAGCATTATTTCATGGATTCGGAACCCATGACCGTGACGGTCACATATTCTGAATCCGTCGTGCGTTACTAAATTCCATCGCCATGCGTTTACGAGTTCCAAATATTTATAAACAAATTATTGAAATCAAGATTGCTAATGCAAAAACAAAATGGTAAAAAATAAATAATTTAGTGCATAAAAAGTATGCAATATTCGTAATAACTACTATTGTAAATAATTTTTATTTAAAATACACAAAAATAGAAATATAATTAACTTTATTTTACTTTCAACAAAACTGAATTTGATGAATTTGAATGAGCTTTTATTTGTAGATAGTTATAGCATACGGAAGTCGATGACTCAAGCCTGCTTCTCATGCCACATACGACCACATGAGGAATCTTGACAACCAGGTTGAGGTCGGCAAAGCGCTCATCTCAAAAGTGTCGCCAACACAATCTTTGAGCTTAGAAAGACTCCGATTCCTATTTAAAATATAAATATGTAATATACATAATAGCCTAAATACGTTTTCATAAGCTACTATGAATCAATTACACGTGGTATAAGAAGCTAACACTTCATAAAGAAAAATAGAGTATCATCCAATTAGTAAATATGTTTTTAAACCTAACACTATAAGGTCTAAATCTATATCTATTATATATACTAAAACAGAGCACGAGTTGATGACGTGGTGCGTTGTGGAAGCAGTATATTTCAAATGGAGCTCCCACAATTAAAGCCAATAAATCTTTATTTTTAAACAATTTTTTAAGCCACAAAATTTTTTATTATTAAATTAACAATTTTATAGGAACCAATTCAATTCACGTTAGTTCGAACGAATCTTTTTTTGGGACAATTTTTTATAATAAAAATTAAGCCAAAAAATTCTGAATTTTTTGAACGATTACAAAATTTGATTTCCCAAATTTTTCTAGTTTTGATTTATTTTCTTATAATAAAAATTAAGCCAAAAAATCTTTTATTATTAAATTAACAGTTTATAGGAACCAATTCAATTCACGTTAATTCGAACAAATCTTTTTTTGGGACAATTTTTTATAATAAAAATTAAGCCAAAAATTCTGAATTTTTTGAATCTATCATACATACTAAAACAGAGCACGGGTTGAACGATCACAAATCTGATTTTCCGAATTTTCTGTAATTTTTGAACGATTATTAAAAAAAATAGTTGTTTACGTATGAAGTTAAAATTTGTTAAGAAAAATCAATTCCTTGCCAGAAATTTGATACGATTTAATTTGTTAGTTACGATTAAATAATTTTAGTTGATTTTTACTTTTTTTATTTATTTTACTTATTTGATTAGTAAAAACTTCTCATGTACGTCTAATTTTCCTTATATATACACGTTTACCTTTCATTATAGGCTACCCTCTATGCATGCTCTTTTGTTTATTATCTTCTCTTTTCATTAGCTCCTTTTATTGTGCTAAATTTATCGTCTCTTCATTGTTCTTCTCATTCTTATTTCAATTCTATAATGGTTCTAGATTCAATCTTTAATCTTTACACTCTAAACTATTAACTTTGTGGTTTTGTACTTTTCAGTTCTACAACAAGAATCCGGTTGTTGAAATTCTGCCCTTTGGAGTACCTTTGTCATGTTCGATCGAGATCATCGCAATACTTTGATGTAGGTACATGTTGTGAGCTTACTGAGGGTTGGACAAGTTCTTGAGATGCTTCTTCATCCATGAGAGCTCTGCTCTATGTTTAATCGTCAAAGCATCTGAATATGTCTACAAATATGTTTTTTATGATATAATATCTTTGGGAACTTCATTGTTGTTGATCACGATCTCTTTTAGGCATATGATGATATTGATTTCAATTTTGAGGTAATTTTCTTTGTTTTATTTTTTTTTCTAAAATGGATATGAGATAAAAATTTGTGGTTGTGATGCAAGTTACATCTCCCTCGATACGGTAATGTTGTGCATTCTTTGAATGACTTAATAGGGGATAAGTTTGAACTCGGCTCCTTGAAATGGAAATTGTAAATCACGCTTTTATTATCCTTCTTTTGTTCCAGATTACGTCTCTTTGCTTATTCATGTAGGTCATATTCTCAATGATCGTGATCTTGCCAAATATGATTATTTATCAACTTCAAATTATCACTTGCTCATTGTTTTGACCCTTAGTTAAATCAAATTTTCGTATTGCATGACATTTGTGTAAGACCCCAATCTTTTGCCTTCACCGCCCCGCGGTGAAGTGTGTCGCCCCTGCGGCTGACGACAGATCGCGCCCGATCTTTCTTTCGTTCGTTTTATCTTCCTTTCATAGATAGAATGTCCGATATTCTATCTTATGGGTTGGTTTCTTTATCTTCTTCTAAACCCTAAACGTCCTTCCTTCTATCTTTCCAGCCCGTCTCTATATATTCCCGTCTTTTCCTCCTTTTTCCCGTTTCTTGCATTCGTCTTCAACCCTAAGAGTTGCACCCGTCCCCTTGCTTCCATGTGATCTTGCTGAACATGTAAGTTCATCATTCCATGTTCTTCCTTACGTTCATGTACTACAGCATGCTTCTTTCTTTCTTTTCGTTTTCTCCTTCTTTTTCCCGTTCCTTATGTTCATGTACTGCACCCGTCCCCTTGATTCTTGTTGGCTTCTCGTTGTTGATGTATTGTTGTTCTCAAGCTCTCTGGAGTTGAGTCTTGATTTGTTGGAATCAAAGGTTCGAGCTTTGGTGTCCCTTGTAGTGAGTTCTGTCGAAGAGAAAGCCGACAGCGCTTTCTGTCTCGCATCCGCCCCCGCGCCTGCACATCCCCGCCCCGCGGCCATCCGCCCTTGCGCCTCGTCCAGCTGCCCCTGCGGTTTCCTCTACAATAACTCCCGTTCTTGTGAGTTGCTTCCTTCTTTGATTTCCTCATTCCTTTTCTTGATCCTTATGGTTGTTCCTTGTCCCCTGAGTATGATGTAAGACTAGGGTTGAGCCCTTAGCTTGTAGAGATCTCTTAGAGATCATTGAGACTAGAAGTTATAGACTTCTACCAACCGTTTCGTTCCTGAGTCGTGATGCTTGTGAGATCAGGCTTTCCTTGCTCCTTTCCTGAACAAAACTGAGCATTTCCTGAGTGTTCTCTGAGTTGTTATTGAGCTTTTGAGTTACCTTCGAGTGAGGTAAGTCCCTTGGATTTACTTAGCTTCATTCCGCATATTAGTTGGATTGTATTGGCTTGTTTGTGTTGTTTATTATTGTTATAACGGAGAACCGGAATAGGATTCACCCTTTATAACCTTAACTGGCCCAAGTGTATTATAATCGGGCGGTGACCACTTGTCTAGTTCTACAGGAGACTAGAATGTGCTCTTGCAACCTAGACCCGTAGGTAACGGATAGTACTGATCTATTCCTATTGGTAGACGGAAGCGGAGGAGAGTTTTTGGAGATTCTCGTGTGACAAAAGAAGTTGAATTAGTAATGGATAACCTTAAGAAAGATAATAACCGGTTGTGTGCAAGCGTGTTATGTGTTTTCGTTACCTTATGTGTGTTTGTGCCTTTACGCTCTTGCTACTATCTAGAATGTTAGCTAACAGTTTATACCGTCGTTGTAGATGTTCCGCAGGTTCAAGATGCTGTTGAGTGATCCGGATGGTGTGGTCAGGCGGGTTTCCCGTACATTATAGAACGGGATCCGTTTTATGTTTCTTTTGTTGTTTCCCTTTTGTTTTGAACTCGACTGCTAGTCTTTTACGTTTTCCTTTGTTTGAACCTTTGGTTTTATATTGAGTTTTGGTTTTCATTCGTCTGTGCCTTGTTGTAAGATCCATTTGTTGTTGTTACTCTGAGGGTCGGGACCCATTGTGCGGTCCTAGCCCGTAGCGCTTCGAGTTCCTAGAACTTGGGGTGTTACAATATGGTATCAGAGGTCTAGGTCGGCAACAATGACACTCGAAATCTTCTAAAGGTCGGATGGATAAATAAATAGAACACGCAAGGGGTCTAACATTTTCAAAAAGGGTTTTTTGGTTTAAACTTGTCGGTCTGGGATAGATGTACGGGCGACCACCACTACCTCCGCGGATCTTAGTAGTGTAGTTTCTTATATGTTGGCCTTTATATGTGTTTTTTCTTGGATTTGTGTTTTAGTTGTAGCGTGACCTTATATCTATATACAGTCTTATATATCTATCCTTATAGCATATGGCACACACTAAAGCTACAACTGCTATAGGGCGAGGAAGGGGTCGACCACCAATTCCACCTGCCGTTCGTGGACGAGGACGTGCAGGAAGACCTCCACTAGCTAGAGGTCGGGGCCAAGCCCCAGTTGTTGAGGCAAATGATGAGGAAGTTGCTGAGAGTGTTGTTCCTGAGGCTGGGAACGGGACCCCTGCCAGATCCGGAGCACAGAGAGCGCCATCGACAGAGTCCGCACGAGTGTCCATAGGAGCTTCTACATATCGAGAATATGTGTAGAGAGTTGAGGAGGCTATCCGGACTGGAGGACCAGCACCAGTGTCGCCAGTTCCCGCGAGATTAGCTGAGGTTTCGTAAAGAGTTTCACAGGTTATTGCCCCGCCTGCTGGAGTTGCTGAGGTTGTCAGAGCGCCGGCTGAGGTGAAGAAACCGAAGCCCGACAATCAGTTGAAGGCTTTCGACCAGCTGAAGGTTCCCACTTTCATGGGAAAGACTGGATTGGAGGTGGATCAGTGACTAGGACAACTGGATACTGCTATGGAGGCTATCAGTTGCCTAGAGGGACGTCGAGTCAACATAGCACAGACGTTACTGAAGGATCAGGCTCATTCTTGGTGGAGGACCGTTCGTAGTAAGGTAACTAGTTATGAGCAGATGAAGACGGTGATAAGAGATCACTACTGCCCTGCAGCTATGAGAAGAGATCGTCTTCAAGATTTCCTTGACGCTGGATTCGAGGATTTGCCTATTGTTGAGATCGTCAACAAGTTTTAGGATGAGTTGTCTTTGTTGGGTCCGTCTGCACCACTTGAGGATCAGCATGTTTACCTTTTCTCTCGGAGGCTGAGAGAGTCGACACGGTCTTATCTTGCTGGTTCCGGTTGTGATTCCTTGACGGACAATCAAGATAGAGCTTCTGCTTATGAGAGAGAGCGACCGGGTCATAGGAGAGCTTCTCAGACAGGAGGTCCTGAGAAGAGACAGAAGATTAGATCAGCTAGTGCTGGAGCTGGAGCAGCTGGTTTTGGGCGTAGTCAGACGCCGGGACGTTCTGGGTTCCAACAGAGTTCTGACAAAGGACGGCAGTGTCATAACTGCGGAGTAGTTGCTCACATCCGAGCCGATTGCAAGAAGCCAACAGTGACTTGATTTTCTTGTGGCAAGCCCAGACACAGAGCTATGTTTTGCCGTCAGGGCAAGGCGCTATCTCAGCAGGGTTCTTCACCTGCCAGTGTTGCTGAAGGAGGACCGAGATCTCAGTATCAGCTGCAGTAGTAGAGAGTTTCTGGTTCTACCGTTCCTCAGGGTTCCACTCCGGGATAGGGGAGAGGTAGAGGACGTGTTGGTGGATCTGTAGACACCAAAGATGCATCAGCCAGAGCGTATGAGTTGAGGAGTGTTGTAGAGCCGACAACGCCAGCAGCCACGTGTACCATTCATATTAATGGTTTTCCTGTCAGAGTTCTTTTTGATACCAGTGCTACGCATTCTTTTATATCTGATGCATGTGTAGATAGATTGACCTTAGTTACTGCAGAAGGTAGATCCTTGTTTATTGGATTACCCGATGGGGGTAAGATACGAGATACACAAGAGGTTCGCGATTGCCCTATTAGATTGGGAGGTCGCGATTGGCAAGCTGACTTCTTCGTCATGTACTTAGTACATGAAGAAGTAATTCTGGGTATGGATCGGATGGATCGACATAGAGCAATTCTGGACATCGGCAAGAGGACAGTGACAATAACTACAGATGCAGGTCATGTTGAGATCTTCCGAGGATGGGATCTCAGGAAGACTGGTACAGTCATAAGTGCAGTGCGAGCTGCGAGACTTATCAATCAGGGTTGCGAGTCTTTTTGTTATTATGCCATGAAGGATAGTACGAGTCCGGATTGGGAGGAGATTCCAGTAGCTTGCGAGTTTGTTGACGTCTTTGGAGAGCCATCGGGTTTACCTCCACAGAGAAGTGTAGACTTTGGCATTGAGCTAGAGCCCGGTACGAGACCGATTTCTAAGGCTCCTTATCGTATTGTGCCTATCGAGATGCTTGAGTTGAAGAAACAGCTCGAGGAGTTAGCAGAGAAGGGCTTCATCCGCCCTAGTGTATCTCCTTGGGGTGCACCAGTCCTCTTCGTCAGGAAGAAAGACGGGTCAATGAGGTTATGTATCGACTACCGGGAGCTGAACAAGGTGACGATCAAGAACAAGTACCCATTGCCCCGTATCGACGATCTTTTGCATCAGCTACATGGAGCTTCAATGTTTTTGAGGATCGATTTGAGATCTGGATATCACCAGCTGAGGGTGAGAGAGCAGGACGTAGCCAAGACGGCATTTCTGCCCAGATATGGACACTACGAGTTTGTAGTGTTGCCATTCGGGCGTGTGAATACGCCTGCAGTCTTCATGGAGTTGATGAACAGCATCTTCATCAATTTCCTAGATCAGTTTGTAGTTGTCTTTATAGACGACATTCTGGTTTACTCTCGTAGTATAGAGGAGCATGCAGGACACTTGAGGATTGTTCTTCAAGTCTTACAAGATAGAGAGCTTTACGTCAAGCTCTCTAAGTGTGAGTTTTGGATGTCCGAGATAGCATTCTTTGGACACATCGTTTCAGCTAAAAGGATCAAGGTAGATCCGGCGAAGATCGAGTCAGTAGCTTCTTGGCCGCCTCCTAAGAACGTCAAGGAGGTACACAGCTTCTTAGGATTGGCGGGCTACTACTGAAGTTTTGTTGAGGGCTTTTAAGTTATCGCCCGACCGCTCACTTCCTTGTTGCGGAAGTCTACGAGGTTCGTATGGTCCGAGCCGTGCCTGTCGAGCTTTGAGGAGCTGAAGAAGAGGTTGACCTCTGCTCCTATCCTAGCTCAGCTAGAGGATATTGAGGATTTTCTGGTTTACAGCGGTGCATCCAAGCTGGGCTTGAGATGTGTTCTGATGCAGAGGGGTAAGGTGATTGCTTACGCGTCTCGACAGCTGAAGACGTACGAGAAGAATTACCCTACCCATGACCTTGAGTTGGTTGTTGTGGTTCATGCTTTGAAGATTTGGAGACATTATCTGTACGGAGTTACGTGTCAAATATTCATAGACCAAAAGAGTCTGAAGTACATATTCACTCGGTGGGAGTTGAATAACCGCCAACGTAGATGGTTGGAGTTGATCAAGGACTTTGATCTTGAGATCTTATACCACCCGGGGAAGGCTAACGTGCTAGCTGATGCCCTTAGTAGGAAGACTCCCCGGGAGATGGCGATCATTAGGCTGACAGCTCAGCCACAGTTGCAGCGAGATCTTCCATGGCTAGAGTTGGATATCCACTCTCCGGATTCTGACAGTTAGTTGTCCATCTTGGAGATAGTACCTGGTCTGTTAGCCGAAATCCGACAGAGGCAGGAGAGTTGTCCAACTTTGACGCAGATCCGAGACCGGATGTCTCGAGGAGAGGCACCACAATTTGCAGTTGGTGCTGATGGAGTTTTCAGACGCCACGAGCGTGTTTGTGTGCCTTCAGATCGAGAGTTGAGACGGAGGATCCTTCAGGAGGCTCACTCTTCACCTTACTCAGTACATCCCGGTGCGAGTAAGATGTATCGGGATATCAGACGCTCTTTCTGGTGGGGAGGCCTGAAGCCAGACGTGACGAGATATGTAGCTCAGTGTGCGACCTACCAGCAGGTCAAGATCGAGCATCATCGACCAGGAGGCGAGCTACACCCACTTTCCGTTCCTCAGTGGAAGTGGGAAGACATCTCTATGGATTTTGTGACCGGTTTGAGACCGAGTGGTGGTTTTGATGCTATCTAGGTCATAGTAGATCGACTGACGAAGTCCGCACGTTTCATTCCGATCAAGGAAACGTGGCCAGTGAGTCGATTGGCAAAGGAGTTCACGAGACAGATAGTGAGACTTCATGGAGTACCTAGGACTATAGTCTTTGACAAATACGGACGGTTCACTTCGAGGTTCTGGCAGCAAGTGCATGCCGCCCTAGGTACGAGTTTGAAGTTCACAACTGCTTATCATCCTCAAACCGATGGTCAGTCTGAGCGGATCATCCAGACTCTGGAGAATATGTGCGAGCCTGCGTGTTAGATTGGGGACAAGTGTGGCAAGATCACCTCTCTTAGTGGAGTTTTCGTATAACAACAGTGGCCACGCATCGATCAGGATGGATCCTTATGAGGCTTTATACGGACAGAGATGTCATACACCGTTATGTTGGGATGAGCCGAGTAGTGCTAGCGCATTAGCACCTGAGCAGATTCAAGATGACATGGCTCGAGTAGCAGTGATCCGAGAGCGGATGTTAGCAACAAAGAGTCCACAAAAGTCTTATGAAGATAAGAGGCGCAGACCTCTAGAGTTCAAAATTGGAGCTCAGGTTTGGTTGAGAGTATCCCCGACACGAGGCGTCAGACGTTTCGGCATCAAGGGGAAGTTGAGCCCTAGATATGTTGGATTGTTCGAGATTCTTGAGCGAGTTGGAGAGGCAACATACAGACTTGCTTTGCCACCGAGACTCGAGGGTGTTCACCCAGTCTTCCATGTGTCTCAGTTACGGGAGTACATACGAGACCCGAGACACATTGTCAGTCATGAGGATCTAGTGATCGAGCCAGACCACACGTTCGTAGAGCACCCAGTGGCTGTCTTGGAGCGTAGTACGAGACGCTTGTGTTCAAAGGACATATCGATGATGAAAATACAGTGGTCGATACGAGGAGCTGATGAGGCGACTTGGGAGACAGAGGATAGTATCCAGAGGAACTATCCGGAGTTTTACACTGAGTTGGATGCACCGTCAACATAGTCAATTTGTTTGGTTTTACCTTTGTTGTGTTGCGTACGCTTTTTGTGTGACGTTTGAGTTATGGGCCCCGAGTGGGAATATATGAGTTCAGTTCTGTTTTTGTGTGTTGTTGTGATCTTTCGGCTTTTGCAAGTTTCGGGACGAAACTTCTTTTTAGGGATATCTGATGTAAGACCCCAGTCTTTAGCCTTCACCGCCCCGCGGTGAAGTGTGCCGCCCCTGCGGCAGGCCGCAACCGCAGCAGGGTCAGCCGCCCCTACAACTAACGACAGATCGCGCCCGACCTTTCTTTCGTTCGTATTATCTTCCTTCCATAGATAGAATGTCCGATATTCTATCTTATGGGTCAGTTTCCTTATCTTCTTCTAAACCCTAAACATCCTTCCTTCTATCTTTCCAGCACGTCTCTATATATTCCCGTCTTTTCCTCTTTTTTCCCGTTTCTTGCATTCGTCTTCAACCCTAAGAGCTGCAGCCGTCCCCTTGCTTCCCTGTGATCTTGCTGAACGTGTAAGTTCATCATTCCCTATTCTTCCTTACGTTCATGTAATGCAACATGCTTCTTTCTTTCTTTTCGTTTTATCCTTCTTTCTCTTCTTTTTTCTCCTCCAAGAATCAAGTTTGAACCTTGATTCTTCTTGGCTTCTCGTTGTTGATGTATCGTTGTTCTCAGACTCTCTAGAGTTGAGTCTTGACTTGTTGGAATCAAAGGTTCGAGTTTTGGTGTCCCTTGTAGTGAGTTCTATCGAAGAGAAAGCCGACAACGCTTGCTGTCACGCAGCCGCCCCCGCGCCTGCACATCCCCGCCTCCGCGGCCATCTGCCCTTGCGCGTCGTCCAGCCGCCCCTGCGGTTTCTTCTACAGTAACTCCCGTTCTTGTGAGTTGCTTCCTTCCTTGATTTTCTCGTTTCTTTCCTTGATCCTTATGGTTGTTCCTTACCCCCTGAGTATGTTGTAAGACTAGGGTTGAGCCCTTATCTTGTGGAGATCTCTTAGAGATCATTGAGACAAGAAGTTATAGACTTCTAGCAACCGTATCGTTCCTGAGTCGTGATGCTTGTGTGAACAGGCTTTCTTTACTCCTTTCCTGAGGAAAACTGAGCTTTTCCTGAGTGTTCTCTTAGTTGTGTTAAGCTTTTGAGTTACCTTCGAGTGAGGTAAGTCCCTTGGACTTACTTAGCTTCATTCCGCGTATTAGTTGGATTGTATTGGCTTGTTTGTGTTGTTTATTATTGTTATAACGGATAACCGGAATAGAATTCACCCTTTATAACCTTAACTAGCCCAAGTGTATTATAAACAGGCGGTGACCACTTGTCTAGTTCTACAAGAGACTAGAATGTGCTCTTGCAACCCAGGCCCGTTGGTAACGGATAGTACTGATCTATTCCTATTGGTAGACGGAAGCGGAGGCGAGTTTCGGGAGATTTTCGTGTGGCAAAAGAAGTTGAATTAATAATGAATAACCTTAATAAAGATAATAACCGGTTGTGTGCAAGCATGCTATGTGTTTTCGTTACCTTATGTGTGTTTGTGCCTTTACGCTCTTCCTAGTATCTAGAATGTTAGCTAACGGTTTATACCGTCGTTGTAGATGTTCCGCAGGTTCAGGATGATGCTGAGTGATTCGGATGATGTGGTCAGACGGGGTTCCCGCACATTATAGGACGGGATTGGGTTTATGTTTCTTTTGTTGTTTCCCTTTTGTTTTGAACTCGGATGCGAGTCTTTTACGTTTTTCTTTGTTTGAACCTTTGGTTTTATATTGAATTTTGGTTTTCATTCATTTGTGTCTTGTTGTAAGATCCGTTTGATGTTGCTACTCTGAGGTCGGGACTCATTGTGCGGTCCTAGCCCGTAGCGCTTCGAGTTCCTAGAACTTGGGGTGTTACAATTTGTACCCTATCAATGTTAAGATTGCCCAACTTAGAGAAGCTTTGTTTCTTAATTAGTTAGTTTTAAAGATCTTTGTAGGGTATATGTATTTTCAAATCAAAATTATAAATCATTTATATAAAATCTCTAATATGCCTATATATAGATTAATCAGAGAGTAATGTTCTTCTTTCACGGTGAATTTGTAAATTCAAGCATTCTTTTCTCGCACTCCATGACGCTATTACGTTTTTTAAGCATTTTACTAACTCACGAATTAAGCCAATAAATTTTTTTTATTAAAACTAAATTTAAAAAAAAACTTTTTTAACTAAATCTAATAAAACAATATCTAATTAGTTAGCTTAAAACAGTATTTATTAGTTAGTTTGAAAATAAATCCAAATAATAAAACAATATATAATTAGTTAGTTTTAAAAAATCTAAAAACTATATACTTTACTAAATCAAGCTACTGACTTGTCACCCCACATTTTTTACAATGCTGAAAGATCTAAAAGTAAGATTTGTAAGTTAAAAATTATATTCTCTTTTTTTTTCTTTACACAATTTTTATTAGTGATAAATTAACAGAAATATTTAATTTGATTTTTTTCCATAAATATATCATTAGTTTTCACATATACAACTTGATGACATTTTATTAAAAAAACATCAAATATTTAAATATACCCGCACAAGGTGCGGGTTATGAACTAGTACACTACTAAAGAAGTATACATTGACGTTGACGTGACGCGTTGTGAATTAATTATTTTAAAATAGAGCTCTCACAATTAAACATCAATAAATCTTTTATTTTAAATTCAAGATTTTAAAATTTCACCAGTTTTGTTAAACATATCTTTTTGTTAACTTTCAATTTTTTTTGTTAACACGATTTTCTTTATATATTTTGTTTGTAGTTTTTTTTTAAATAATTTTGAAACAATTTGGTTTACTAGGCTTTTTCTAGTTTTGTGTTTAGTAAATGTATCCCTTGAGAGAAGAGTGTGTAGGATTTGAGAATAAATACAAAAGGTTGGGGTATATTTACTTAATTGAAACATTAAAAAGTCTACTTAATACTATAGTTTTTCAAAAAAGCCTAGTTACCAAAATTGACCAATAATTTTTTAATCAGTTCACAATTCTATTAAACAATCTTATATCTTATATATCTATTTATATCTATATATCTATCCTAAAACAGAAGACACTATAGCTAAAGTGACGCCCTCGCAAATTTTATAGGGATAAATGTTTTTTCTAAATAAATAATAAAGCCATAAAATCTTATTTACTAAGCCGAAAATAAAACAAAATTTTACTAAAATAACAAGAAATATCTTGAATCAGCTTGTATCTCACGTAAAATTTTAACTAGCAAGATATCCTAAATATTTTTTAAAATAATTTAATTTACGTATTTCTTTTATTTCCAAGTCGTTGAAAGTTATGTAATTTTTTTTTGGAATTTTTTTTATTAATTTATTTTTGAAGGATTATAAGCTCAATCTATTTACGTTAATTATTTTCAAGATTTTGTTATCCCACAACAATTATCAACGAAGGTTGATAGTTTGATAACTTGTATCAATAGAGGGTTTAAAGATTAAACAAATCATATATTTTTTGGCATTTTGGCTAGTTGAAGTATAATTTTTATTCATAGCGGATTAATATTTGTTATTTGGGTCGTTGACTAAAATGTGGGTCGTAGACCTAATGTTTTGTAAGTTGCTAAATACTTTCAACGATTTTGTTATTCCACATCGAATATTTTCAGCGCTTTTACTATCCACATCGACTATTAAGGAAGGTTGATAGTTTGAGCACTTGTATAAATAAAGGGGTATGAAGATTAAACACATCATACATTTATTGGCATTTTTGATAAGTTAGAGTCTAACTTTTATTAAAACGGATTAATATCCGTTATATGGGCCGTAGACCTACTATTTTATGGCTCGTTTGAAAACTTGTATATATGGTTTTTTAAGATTAAACAAATCATACATTTTTTCTTGATTGTTTGGTTAAGTTGAAGTATAATTTTTATTCATAACTACTTGTTATCCGTTATATGAGTCGTTGATATATTGTTTTATAGATCGCTGACCTACTATTTTGTGAGTTTACAGGTCGTTGACCTACTATTTTGTGGGTCACTAAGTATATTTAGCAATTTTTTATTATCCACATTGATTATCAAGCAAGGTTGATAGTTGAAAACTTGAGGACTTTAAGAAATGAAAAAACGCTCCCATTTTTCTCTCTTTCCCAAATGTCCCAAAAATATCCGGCAACCCTAGATCGACTTTCTTCTCCGCTAACCCTCCCTTGCTCCAGCAACGAAAACTATGAAGTCCACCCTCAAAATCAAAGAACGCATTCCTCTGTCAAGTCTTCGGCAAAAATAATCCTTCTTGGCTGCTCAAAAAAACGAAGTAATCATGAAGATCTTCTACAATACAAAGAAGAGCGAGAATTAATCAAAAGCAAGAATAGCGTTCCAAATTTGGTGCGACAATGCTGGAAGAGGTGAAGAAAGAAGAGGGACAAAAGAAGAACGATTGGGGGTAGTTACTGGCACCTGGAGTGTCGATTCCGTGTTGCAATTGTGTGGTCTCGGAGATTTGTAAGATCTGCACAGCTAAGGCTCCATGACTCCCAAAATCAAGAACTCGGATTGCTATCTTATGAACCTAGAAATGGTGACTCCTATTCTGACCTATTCACAGATAAATACGGCGAAAAAAAGGTGAAGAAGGTGAACAAAGCCAAACTGCAAAGGGGGGCAGTGATGAACAATGTTGCAGGCCCTTGCAACCTCTACTTCGATTCATTTTGCGATGTAATCAGGTGTGTCCTCTTCCTTTTTCAAGCTTGCTTTTTCTCTCTGGGGAATAATCTGATCCGTTTGATATTATGCCCTGATGTTGAAATCTGCTATGACGATTTTATGTTTGATTTGCTCAAATTTCTTGTTGAAATATTTCTCCATTACAAATGGAGCTCTGTCAAAATTATCTGGCTGATTTATTTGTGTTGGATGATGGATAAAATGTGTGAGGTTCCAAAGAATCTTGCCAAGGATGAATGTATTCCTGCCAAAAATGGCATCTTACCAAAAAAACAAAAATGTGGAAACTAATGAAGAACAATCCCCTATGAAGCAAAAATTAAAGAAAGGGATCCTTGATAATAATGCTAATTTAGAAGACTACCTCAAGCTATTGCTGAAACTGCTTGTAATCATGCTCCCTGATGGAGAGAATCTTCGAAAACCCTTTAGAATTCAATATGAACATGAAATCATGCTCGTGTCTATCTCTTGATTTGTATATGAAATTAACTGTGAACCTTTGTATGCCAATATGGAGTTTTCTTAGGCTTTCATGCCTGAGAATTTCCTCCGGAAAATTTCTTATTGCTGAAACTGCTTGTATGAACCCTAGGAAAAGACCCGTCACTGTTGTCTTTTCTGGCACTACTAAATATCTATTTGTAATGTGTCTCTTATCTATTAGAATGTTGTTTTACTTCTCTAGGTTTGTTCTCTTCTGGTTTGCTTGTTGTTGGTGCTTTTCTCCATTGTTGTGCAAGACTGCTCTGACCAACTACCACGGCTGGAACCCTATGACTCGATACCCATACTTTCAAAAACGGCTCCAACTCCAGATATTGGGGGAGCACAACCTTACAGAACATGGCTTGACAAACACGATGTTGGTCAGTTTGCATATGAAACTTAGGAAAGCTTATGGAAATTATGAGAATGTTGATACATGCCTTCCTCTGTATTTCAGATTGTGCACTAAATTTGAAAAACATCTGATAAACTATGAAATTGTTGTAACAAAGTCTGCTCACTGTAGTGATTGCCTTGTAAATGTTTCTATCTCTAAGTACCGATTTTTGCACTCTTGTTTGCAACTTCCTACCTGCGTCATGGGTGATTTTACTTCTCCTGCTAAATGGTTCTACGATGAGTTGCATAATGCGAGCTTACTGAGCCGGAAAATTCATGCCCAAAGGAAGAAAAACAAAGAAACTCTAACCTTACTAGCAATGCAATCAGTTATACTCATTCTGCTTATTGATAACAAGGGTAAAAAGGGATCAAATCCCGACTGTAGCAAACATGGAATCAGACGAAGTAATAAAGGGTATTTCATCTTACTTTATGATAGATTGATTCCGAAACTTCTAGAAAGCCCAAAGATCGAACTGATGATTATAATTGAGCTATTATGTCGCTGGGTTAGGACTATTAAGTATGAAATAAAAGAAAGTTATAAACACTAGTACAGAAATAGGCTCTCTCAGGGGTTTTTTAGTTAAGGGGAAGGGGGTTTTTGATTCCCCTTTATACGTCTTCCTGAGAGATATTTCACGGGGGTTATTTTTAACCCCTGAGAAATAAGTGGCAAGGATGGCGGTTTTCTAAAAAAACCCCTGAGAAATGTTTCTCAGGGGTTTTTTGAAATAACCCCCGAGAAACATTTCTCGGCGGTTTTCTAAAAACCCCTTAGAAACATTTCTCAGGGGTTTTTCAAAAAACCCTTGAGAATAAGTTTGCTTTTAAAAACCCCGAAAAACATTTAGCTGATTCTTTTTTTCGGTTACTTTATAGTTGACCAACATTTATAAAATATTAAAGCTCAATATTTTGTGTTCCCTAAACCGACCATGTTACGTAAATGAACACATTTCATTACTTATTCAGAACACAAAAATTAGTAATCTATATAATCACAAATCAAGTCATACAAAATGATTTACAACTCTGCGAAAAATATACATGTCGGTTTAATAAATTTAAAAAGTAGAGAGAGCCAATGAGAAGCTCTGCGAAAAAATACACAAATCAAGGGTTCATTTACGTAACAAAAAGTAGAGAGACCCGAAAGATGTGATTGCCCAAATTACACTCACAAAACTCTCAGTTCTTGGTTAGAAAAAGCTCATTGAAGAATACAGACCCTCTCCATTACATCTAAAACAAATACAAGAATAGATTCCATCTAGCAAGTCTAATAGTTAATTCCACAACCATATGAAACATCAGAAAAATATAGTACCCATGTAATTATTAAGATGAGGCCAACAATTTATATAACGCACCTTTATATACAGATAAAATGTGAAGATCATGGCAAATATTGCAACAACTTCATTATGATAGCTTCCAAGCACTGATCTAGATATACAAGATGGGACCTACAAACAGAGTAGCTTATGAAACTAGATTCTTTTGCTCCAAGTACAGATTCACAGACAGTAAGTGGTTGTCAACTATAAACAAAGAAGTGCAATGCTCTATTCAATACCATTCATGATTCTATTGACAAAAATCAAAAGTAAAAAAAACTCTAGCTGCAACTGATAACACGATTTATAACATAGTTTTAGGTGTACATTTAGATAGAATTCTCGCTCGTTCATGCATGATCTAGCATTAGTTCAAGACGTTTTGCACCCAATTCACATATTTTGTCGAGATAGACGTCTACACGGACTTGTGCGCGTTTTGTAGGTATTTCGGGAAGTTTAGGAGCTTAAACGAAGCGTTTGAGGATCGTTCATTTAGATAACACACCCTTGGACACATTAGAAGACAAGCCAAGGGCTAAGGAGGACTCATTGAACCTTGCCAACACATACCATGCACCAAACCACAGCTCAATGATCCAAGGCAAAGTTTCTGCATAGAATCACGG
The DNA here is from genome assembly GCA_033239125.1 of Fagopyrum homotropicum. NCBI lineage: Eukaryota > Viridiplantae > Streptophyta > Magnoliopsida > Caryophyllales > Polygonaceae > Fagopyrum > Fagopyrum homotropicum. The sequence continues at coordinate 49,033,418 of BSWB01000007.1, read as the reverse complement.
TTCTCTGACGAACCACGGCCGTGGAAATGACCGTGGATTTTGCCAGATTCTTGTGACAGCTGTGCCACGACTCTCATGGCCAGCTCATGAAGGATTTGTTATAAATGTGGTCCATCATGGGTTGTTTGAGGCAGCTGGGGGTAGTTTGGGAGGAGATCATCCATTATCCATTTCTCTAACAAATATATTCTCAAAAATCAAGAGGTTTTTCTAGGAAGGAAAGTGCCAAAGAGAAGGAGAAGAACTCCATTAAAGAGGAGGAGAAGAACACACCATAGCTTTCTTGTATTTCGGATTTCGTTTTCTAGAGATTGTATGAGTCTTTGAACCTTCTTTTGGAAGGGTTGTAAGTGGTTCTAATTCTAATCTTCAGCTTAGTTTTGGATTAAAGTTCACTTGTTCATCCCTTTTCTTTCATTATCTTGCAATGGATGTTTTGATTCTATGTTTGTTTGTCTCGATTTCCATTATGAATGTTGTAGGCTAAATTGATGTGGTTCTAGGGTAAGGAAAGGATGGTTATGGCTAGAACTATGATAGGACGGATTTAGATTTACTTTTGGATGACTTTTACTTATGAACATAGTTCCTGTTAGAAATCACGGGTAGTTCTTGAAGAACCACGGCCGTGGTTTCGGTAGAACAGACCGTGATTTTCCCTGGTTCGAAGGACCTTGCCTTAGACTTATGAATTGTTGAAACCCTAAGTGTTTGTTGAGTTTAACCTATCCTAGGGTGACCTAGTGTAGTGACTAAGTGTTAGGAGAGACTTACCCGGTAATCCTTGCCCTTAGAATCTAAAATAGCAATCCTTAGGTAGTGGTGAGCCTAATAAGCCGCCATTGGATTAGATGTGCTAGGATGGTTGTTTAGGACTTCCCCTTCCAAGACTTACCCGGTAAGGATAGGTTAGATCCTTAATCAACAATCCGGTTTGTGTAGAATTCCTATCCTTAGGTTCTTAGAGACTTACCCGGTAATGAGACCTTAGGTGTGGACTAGTTGAACCATGAGACCTACCCGGTAATTGGTCCTCAAATTAGATACACTTAATCCCAACATATCATAGTTAATCCAAAGAATGATTAGATAACTTGAGTTCTATGCCATAACCGGAACTTCCGACCTCTAGAATCCGTCTTTTATTTCCTTGATCGTTATCTTGTCTCATTTGTTCATTTGTGCTGATTTTTAGTTTAGTTTGATTGGTTACTTTGCATGAATTGTGATCTTTGATTGATCACCAAAAAACGACCAAAAACAAATTGTGATTTTCATTTCTTGTTTCCCCCTTCTTCTAACCTTAGACCTTCACTAAACTTAATCACAAAACCGAATCAATTTCACCTTAGTCTTTGTGTTCGACCTCGGAATACTATCCATACTACAAACGTTCCGTACACTGCGGGTGCGCTAGAAGTTAGGATAAATATAACGAGTATAAATTTAAGGCTTATTGCGTGCACATCTTTTAGCGTAACAAGTTTTTGGCGCCGTTGCCGGGGACTAGGTCTAGATTGAGTCTAATTTGTGATTGTTTCTAGTGTAGATCTTTCTTGTTGCTTTTGATCTCTCTTTGGTTGGTGTATTTGCTTTTCAGGACATCTATTACTCTTTGGGTGTATGCGAAGATCTCGTGGAAAGGATTTAGCTCCATTCGATCCCGAACCGGAGAAAACCCTTCGATCTAGATCCAAGAACATCCGAAAAGAGAAAGAGATGGCCGGTAGAAATTTTCAAGCTGAGTTGGATGAAGCCTTAGAGCAAATAAGGCTAAGAGATGAGCTCTTGGAGGAAGAAAGGAGACTTGCCAATGAGAGGCAAGAGGAAACTAGGAGGGAGATTGAGGAGATTAGGCAAGCCCTTGTTCAAGGAGAGCTTAATCGCCGACAACCTCCACCTCCTCCACCACAACCGCAGCCGGCGGCAAATGTTAGGGTTGTTCCCATTGCTATCGAGGAGCCACAAACCCTAGGGAGACGTATGGATCCGGCACAAAGAGCACACCGACCGGGTGTGAATCTAGGAGATCCCGCAACCCACAACTATGAGCTCCGCCCTCAAGTTCTACAAATGATCCGGCACAATCAATTTGGAGGGATGGAAGGAGAGTCTCCTCACCAACATTTGATGAACTACGAAATTTTGATGGAGACTCTTAGACCGCCAAGATTGGAGAGCAACAACCATAAGCTTAGGGCTTTTTCCTTCTCTCTTAAGGATAAAGCCTTGGCTTGGTATCAATCTATTCCGCAAGGGCGAGTTGGTACTTGGGAGGAGATGACAACCGAGTTCTTAACCAAGTTCTTCCCACCTTCCAAGACCACCGAATTAAGGGGAAAGATCAATGCCTTCGTGATGAGGGATAGAGAAAGTTTGTTCAAGTCTTGGGAGAGATTCAAGGACCTTCTCCTAGATTGTCCTCACCATGGCATACCAAAGATTGAGCTATTGGAAATCTACTTCAAGGGACTTGATGAAGATAGCCAATTCAAGCTTCAATCCCTCTCCGGTGGGACTTTCATGGAGAAGCATGTAGATGATGCTTGGGAGTTTGTGGAGAAGCAAGCTCTAGTGATTGAGAAGTACTCTCATAGGAAGAGTGAAGGAAGAAAGGCGGGAGCATATGAGGTGAGCGAAGTCACCATGAGCAATTTCAAGCTTGACGCTATCAACAACGAATTGAAATCCTTGAGAGAGTTGTGTACTACAACCTTGAAGAGCCAAGCAACTCCTCAAGTGCTTCCACAAGCTAACTTGTCTTCCAAGGAGGAGGATGTGAATTATATGGGAAGGGGCAACTTCAACAATTACCAAGGCTCAAGAAATTTCAACAACAACCGGCAATTCAACAATTACCGGCCCAACCACAACCATCCCGGGTTTTCATACTCTAACCCGGATGGAGCCTTGAACCCTCCCGCCTCCTCAAGCACAACTCCACCACAAAGAGCTTCACAAGAACCTCCACCCGGTTTTCCTCAACCTTCAAAGGATAGAACCGAAGTCATGTTTGAGCAATTACTAGGAAGGTTGAGTGGACTTGAGAGCACCGTGACTTCAATTTCTAAAGCTTAAAAGGTCTTGGAAGCACAAGTCTTTCAAAAGGCGGGTGAAGCACATAGAGATCCGGGGAAGCTTCCCGGAAGAACCAAAGATAACCCAAGAGGCCAAGTGTCGGCTATCACAACAAGGAGTGGGTTAAGTATGAAGGATCCTTTGCCCAAGGACCAAGCTAAGGGAAGGCAAGTAGTGGTAGAAGAGGGAAGAAGGCAAGAAGATGGAGGCAAGAGCAAGGATGTAGAGCCAACTTATGTAGCACCGCCTCCATACAAGCCGCCACTACCATTCCCACAATCAAGAGCAAGAGCTCGTTTGGACAATCACTTTGGTAAGTTCCTTGAACTAATGTCCAAGTTACATATTAACATTCCGTTCATGGATGCTATCTTAGGAATGCCGGCATATGGGAAATTTTTGAAAGAAATACTCTCCAACAAAAGGAAGTTGGAGGAGTATGGGGAGATAAGGATGACCAAGAGATCCTCGGAATTGATCCAAACCATGAAGGAAGAAATGCCTCCCAAGCTAAGGGATCCGGGTTCGTTTTGCGTCCCAATAGGAGTGGGAGATGTGAAGTACGAGGCCCTTTGTGATCTTGGGGCGAGTGTAAGCATCATACCGCTTGCACTTAGCAACAAGGTCGGGTTAGGAGAGCCAAAGCCGGTCAAGATGACCCTCTATATGGCGGACCGTTCTATCACTCATCCGGTTGGGATTCTAGAGGACATTCCGGTGCAACTAGGAGGATTCTACGTGCCTATTGATTTTGTAGTGTTGGACATTCCGGCGGATTATCCGGTTCCTATCATCTTAGGAAGACCTTTCCTAGCTACTTCCGGTTGCCTAGTGGATTGCAAGAACGGGACTCTCTCCTTCAACATAGGGGAAGAGAGCATCAAGTTCAAGCTTTCCACAATGATGAAAGGGCCAACCCTTGATGAAGATATCTTCAACATAGTCGAGCAAGAAGAATCTAGAGAGATTGTGAGCTCAATCTTGATCAAGGATCCTTTGGAAAAGATTCTCATCTTAAGCATGATGGAGGAAGGTGTTGAAGAGGCCTGCAATGAAGAGATCAAAGCCTTGGAAGCTTTGGAAGAGGAGCCAAGATTTGGATTTGAAAGCCACGAAGAGGTGGTGAACAGCTGTAAGTTCCACGGTCGAGATTTACAAACCACGGCCGTCAAACTTTCTGGACAACTCCGAGAAGCAAGCTTGGCAAAAACCACGGCCGTGGAAGATGAGCAACCCGTGTTTCCAACCGTGGTCTTCCCTGAATCAGCTCTTGATGATGAAGCTTTTAGGAGCCATGGGGAGTCTTCCCTTGCTTTGGATTCATCTCATCCAATCTTATTTGGATCGTCTTCAACCGTTAAAGGTCCTCCCTCACTTGAACTTAAACCCCTTCCCTCTCATTTAAAGTATGCATTTCTTGGTGATAATTCTACGTATCCTGTGATTGTTAATGTATGCTTGAGTGATGATGAACTTGCTAAATTGCTGCATGAACTAAGATTGCATAGGAAAGCCATTGGCTATACCATTGATGATTTGGTTGGCATTAAGCCATCTTTGTGCATGCATAAGATAATGATGGAAGATAACCACAAACCCTCTATTGAACATCAAAGGCGATTGAACCCTATAATGAAAGAGGTGGTCAAAAAGGAAATCATTAAGTTGCTAGATGCGGGAATTATCTACCCTATCTCGGATAGTAAGTGGGTTAGCCCCGTTCATGTAGTGCCTAAAAAGGGTGGAATGACGGTAGTAACTAATGAGAATAATGAACTAATACCGACTAGGACGGTTATGGGGTGGAGAATGTGCATTGATTATAGGAAATTAAACATGGCCTCTAGGAAAGATCATTTCCCCCTCCCCTTCATTGACCAAATGCTAGAAAGGTTAGCTCAACACTCTCATTTTTGCTATTTAGATGGGTATAGTGGATTCTTCCAAATCCCTATCCACCCCGATGACCAAGAGAAAACGACTTTTACATGTCCATGGGGTACCTTTGCATATAGGAGAATGCCATTTGGGTTGTGTAATGCACCCGCCACCTTCCAAAGGTGTATGATGGCTATCTTTTCGGAATATATAGAAAATATCATGGAAGTGTTCATGGATGATTTCTCTGTTTATGGTTCTTCTTTCGATGATTGCTTGGCTAACTTGTCATTAGTGTTGCAAAGATGTGAGGAGACAAACCTTGTCCTAAATTGGGAAAAATGCCACTTCATGGTAAGTGAAGGGATTGTGCTGGGACACTTGGTGTCTAACCGTGGCATTGAGGTTGATAGGGCTAAGATTGAAACGATAGAGAAGTTGCCACCACCTACCTCGGTGAAGGGGGTAAGGAGTTTCTTAGGGCATGCCGGTTTTTACCGGAGGTTTATTCAAGACTTCTCTAAAATTTCTAAGCCTCTCACTAACCTACTAATGAAAGATGTTGATTTTGTTTTTTCCAAGGATTGTCTTGAAGCTTTTTGTAGGTTGAAGAACGCCTTGATCTCCGCACCTATCATGCAACCTCCGGATTGGAGTCTACCATTTGAGATCATGTGCGATGCAAGTGATGTGGCCGTTGGGGCCGTTTTAGGGCAAAGGAAAGAAGGGCGCACTCATGCTATTTACTATGCTAGCAAGACGCTAGATGATGCCCAACTCAACTATGCTACCACCAAGAAGGAGTTATTGGCGGTGGTGTATGCATTCGAGAAATTCCGCTCATACCTTGTTGGAGCGAAGGTCATAGTTTATACGGATCATGCGGCGATCCGTTATCTACTTACAAAGAAGGATGCCAAACCAAGGTTGATTCGGTGGATCCTTCTTCTTCAAGAGTTTGATTTGGAGATACGAGATAAGAAGGGATCCGAGAACTCCGTGGCGGATCACCTTAGTAGACTCCCACCATTGGAGCTTGGGAAAGACAACATCCCGATAGATGATTCATTCCGGGATGAACAATTGCAAATGATGGAGGAATGTTTATTCCAAGTGGCTAGAGGAAGTGAGCCATGGTACGCCGACATTGTGAACTACTTGGTGTGTGAGGAAGTGCCTACCGGACTTACATATGCACAAAGGAAGAAGTTCTTCAACGATGTAAGGCATTACTATTGGAGTGAACCACTTCTATTCAAGAGAGGCCCGGATGGGGTGCTTAGAAGATGCATACCGGAGGATGAAGTGGAGAGTGTGATCCGGCATTGCCACTCCTTACCATGTGGAGGCCATGCTAGCTCACACAAAACATGTGCAAAGGTATTGCAATCCGGTTTTTATTGGCCTAACTTGTTTAGAGATGTGCAAGGTTTTGTAGCGGCATGTGATGCTTGCCAAAGGACGGGCAACATCTCAAGGAGGAATGAAATGCCCTTGAATAACATCCAAGAAGTTGAGATTTTTGATGTGTGGGGTGTAGACTTCATGGGACCATTCCCTTCTTCATGTGGAAATCTCTACATCCTATTGGCGGTGGATTATGTGTCAAGATGGGTAGAGGCAATCGCCTCTCCTACGAATGATGCCAAGGTGGTAGTGCGATTCTTCAACCGGGTGATCTTCCCTAGGTTTGGAACACCAAGGGTAATCATTAGTGATGGAGGGAAGCACTTCACAAATAGGAACTTTGGAGCACTTTTGGCTAAGTATGGGGTGACTCATAAGGTGGTAACACCTTACCATCCCCAAACTAGTGGTCAAGTGGAGATCTCCAACCGAGAGATCAAGGCCATCCTCGAGAAGACGGTGTCTAGGACAAGGAAAGATTGGGCTATGAAGCTCGATGACGCACTATGGGCATATAGAACCGCCTTCAAAACACCAATTGGAACCACCCCCTACAAGTTGGTCTATGGCAAGTCTTGCCATCTCCCGGTGGAAATGGAGCATAGAGCTTATTGGGCCATTAAGTGGCTAAATTTTGACCTCAAGGAAGCAGGAGAAAAGAGATTGCTTGATATCAATGCCCTTGAGGAGCTCCGGTTGGAAGCTTATGAGAATGCCCGGATCTACAAGGAGAGAACCAAAAGGTGGCATGACAAGAAGATCGTTCCAAAGGAGTTGAGTGAAGGAGATCTTGTCCTTCTCTTCAACTCAAGGCTAAGGCTCTTCCCCGGAAAGCTCAAATCAAGATGGACCGGGCCATATATGGTGAAGAAGATATTTCCCCATGGAGCTATTGAAATAGGAGGGGAGCATTGTGGAAATTTCAAGGTGAATGGGCATCGCTTGAAGAAGTATATTCCAGGAGCCCCGGTAGACATGATTGCCCCGCTTCACCTCGAATAGACGCTCCCGAGTTTGGTCAAGCTAATGACCTTAAAGAAGCGCTTGGTGGGAGGCAACCCATTGGTAACATTTTTCCCTTTTCATTTTTGCTTAGATTTTTTCTGTTTTTGTGTGCTTTGTGTGTGTTTTGTCTACCTTCGTGTGTGTGCTAGAGCATTAGTGGCATTGGAAGCCTCTCTTGGCAATGAAAATGATGATGATGACACCCTCACAAATTATGGGTGGAGCGGACGCGGAACTTGGACGGCTAGCGGTGCCTAGCGCGGGTTCCGAAGCTTTGAAGGATGCTTAGAGCTCTCTACCATGGTTGAAAGGATCATCCAACATCAATTCACTTGAGAATTCCCAAATACCATAGCAAACAATTTTACATTGTGAGAATCTTCTTTCACTCTATCTACTTCATTTACACATTGGGGACAATGTGTTTCTAAGTATGGGGTGGGGTTTGCATGATCCTTTGCATGATGAGCATCTAGGATAGGTTAATATTTGCACATGTCTTGCATTGTACATACACATTCCAAAAATTCCATAAAAATCAGAAAATTTAAAAATTTTTGTGCTTTCTAGGCTTGGATATGATCCTAATGATGAAACTTGTCTTGTGATTGGCTATGAATGGCCTTATGTGTTGAATTGATAAATGCATATGTGGACTTGAACTACTTCTCTTAAATTCTATGAATGACTTGTGATCATGATGATTGCCTAGAATGGATTGAGTATTGAAAATCGAAATTACATGATAGTTCTTGCATACCATCTAGGAATGAATGAGGCGTTTCATCTTTCTCTACTTCTCATCTTGATCATGATTGCTTGAGCACCTCAATTGATATAAAATCGACCTCCTTTAAACCCATCCGGGAATAGGAGCATGCTAGTGTGTTGAAATGTGCGAAAAGCAAGTGCGGGGTGAAGATGTAATGAAAAGAATGTCGTGAATGAAATGCTGAAATTATTATGGAAGTGTAGCCAAAATATAGGTTTGGGGGCGTTGGTTTAAATGACAAGTAACTCGGTACACTTCACATAATTGGGTGTTGGTGCCTTGCCAAAGTCAAATGAACCAATAGCCCTAATGAGCTTTGGTATGTGTGCCCGGTGTGGATGCACCTCAAAAAAGAGAAAAAGCCCGAGGATGGCTAATCACCGAGGTTTCGGCTATTGTACACCAATGCCATTGTCTCAAAAACGAGTTAAAGAAAAAGAAAAGAAAGCAAGATAGGGAAAAATATACACTTGGGGGAAGTTGATCGAGGACAAGGATGTGGAGTTAGTTCCATTCCCGGATTAGCATCACATAACCTAGAGAATCCCCCGCCCAATTGCAACGTTTCTTGGCCTTTTATGTCACAAGCCCTTATGACCTACTTGCATGTTTGTAAGACTTAGTAATCTAGATTGAATAGACTCTTGATCTTCTTGACCTCTTCATCTTCATATTTCATGCATGCTTTTGAGTTAAGTACAATTGTCTCTCCATGCCCTTATTGTTTGATACGTAATTGCTTATCCAATTTCCATTGATCATGACTATGAAGGTGATCCAATAGTAGAAGCACAAACCCAAAAAGATTTTGCCATTTTTCTGCATACATAAATCATGTCATCTTCTAGTCTATATGTGGGAATTTGCTCGGGGACGAGCAAACCTTAAGTATGGGGTATTTTGATAACACGATTTATAACATAGTTTTAGGTGTACATTTAGATAGAATTCTCGCTCGTTCATGCATGATCTAGCATTAGTTCAAGACGTTTTGCACCCAATTCACATATTTTGTCGAGATAGACGTCTACACGGACTTGTGCGCGTTTTGTAGGTATTTCGGAAAGTTTAGGAGCTTAAACAAAGCGTTTGAGGATCGTTCATTTAGATAACACACCCTCGGACACATTAGAAGACAAGCCAAGGGCTAAGGAGGACTCATTGAACCTTGCCAACACATACCATGCACCAAACCAAAGCTCAATGATCCAAGGCGAAGTTTCTGCATAGAATCACGGTTCTCTGACGAACCACGGCCGTGGAAATGACCGTGGATTTTGCCAGATTCTCGTGACAGCTGTGCCACGACTCTCATGGCCAGCTCATAAAGGATTTGTTATAAATGTGGTCCATCATGGGTTGTTTGAGGCAGCTGGGGGGTAGTTTGGGAGGAGATCATCCATTATCCATTTCTCTAACAAATATATTCTCAAAAATCAAGAGGTTTTTCTAGGAAGGAAAGTGCCAAAGAGAAGGAGAAGAACTCCATTGAAGAGGAGGAGAAGAACACACCATAGCTTTCTTGTATTTCGGATTTCGTTTTTTAGAGATTGTATGAGTCTTTGAACCTTCTTTTGGAAGGGTTGTAAGTGGTTCTAATTCTAATCTTCAGCTTAGTTTTGGATTAAAGTTCACTTGTTCATCCTTTTTTTAGCGCACCCGCAGTGTAAGGGACGTTTGTAGTATGGATAGTATTCCGAGGTCGAACACAAAGACTAAGGTGAAATTGATTCGGTTTTGTGATTAAGTTTAGTGAAGGTCTAAGGTTAGAAGAAGGGGGAAACAAGAAATGAAAATCACAATTTGTTTTTGGTCGTTTTTTGGTGATCAATCAAAGATCACAATTCATGCAAAGTAACCAATCAAACTAAACTAAAAATCAGCACAAATGAACAAATGAGACAAGATAACGATCAAGGAAATAAAAGACGGATTCTAGAGGTCGGAAGTTCCGGTTATGGCATAGAACTCAAGTTATCTAATCATTCTTTGGATTAACTATGATATGTTGGGATTAAGTGTATCTAATTTGAGGACCAATTACCGGGTAGGTCTCATGGTTCAACTAGTCCACACCTAAGGTCTCATTACCGGGTAAGTCTCTAAGAACCTAAGGATAGGAATTCTACACAAACCGGATTGTTGATTAAGGATCTAACCTATCCTTACCGGGTAAGTCTTGGAAGGGGAAGTCCTAAACAACCATCCTAGCACATCTAATTCAATGGCGGCTTATTAGGCTCACCACTACCTAAGGATTGCTATTTTAGATTCTAAGGGCAAGGATTACCGGGTAAGTCTCTCCTAACACTTACTCACTACACTAGGTCACCCTAGGATAGGTTAAACTCAGCAAACACTTAGGGTTTCAACAATTCATAAGTCTAAGGCAAGGTCCTTCGAACCAGGGAAAATCACGGTCTGTTCTACCGAAACCACGGCCGTGGTTCTTCAAGAACTACCCGTGATTTCTAACAGGAACTACGTTCATAAGTAAAAGTCATCCAAAAGTAAATCTAAATCCGTCCTATCATAGTTCTAGCCATAACCATCCTTTCCTTACCCTAGAACCACATCAATTTAGCCTACAACATTCATAATGGAAATCGAGACAAACAAACATAGAATCAAAACATCCATTGCAAGATAATGAAAGAAAAGGGATGAACAAGTGAACTTTAATCCAAAACTAAGCTGAAGATTAGAATTAGAACCACTTACAACCCTTCCAAAAGAAGGTTCAAAGACTCATACAATCTCTAGAAAACGAAATCCGAAATACAAGAAAGCTATGGTGTGTTCTTCTCCTCCTCTTCAATGGAGTTCTTCTCCTTCTCTTTGGCACTTTCCTTCCTAGAAAAACCTCTTGATTTTTGAGAATATATTTGTTAGAGAAATGGATAATGGATGATCTCCTCCCAAACTACCCCCCAGCTGCCTCAAACAACCCATGATGGACCACATTTATAACAAATCCTTCATGAGCTGGCCATGAGAGTCGTGGCACAACTGTCACGAGAATCTGGCAAAATCCACGGTCATTTCCACGGCCGTGGTTCGTCAGAGAACCGTGATTCTATGCAGAAACTTCGCCTTGGATCATTGAGCTGTGGTTTGGTGCATGGTATGTGTTGGCAAGGTTCAATGAGTCCTCCTTAGCCCTTGGCTTGTCTTCTAATGTGTCCGAGGGTGTGTTATCTAAATGAACGATTCTCAAACGCTTCGTTTAAGCTCCTAAACTTCCCGAAATACCTACAAAACGCGCACAAGTCCGTGTAGACGTCTATCTCGACAAAATATGTGAATTGGGTGCAAAACGTCTTGAACTAATGCTAGATCATGCATGAACGAGCAAGAATTCTATCTAAATGTACACCTAAAACTATGTTATAAATCGTGTTATCAAAATACCCCATACTTAAGGTTTGCTCGTCCCCGAGCAAATTCCCACATATAGACTAGAAGATGACATGATTTATGTATGCAGAAAAATGGCAAAATCTTTTTGGGTTTGTGCTTCTACTATTGGATCACCTTCATAGTCATGATCAATGGCAATTGGATAAGCAATTACGTATCAAACAATAAGGGCATGGAGAGACAATTGTACTTAACTCAAAAGCATGCATGAAATGTGAAGATGAAGAGGTCAAGAAGATCAAGAGTCTATTCAATCTAGATTACTAAGTCTTACAAACATGCAAGTAGGTCATAAGGGCTTGTGACATAAAAGGCCAAGAAACGTTGCAATTGGGCGGGGGATTCTCTAGGTTATGTGATGCTAATCCGGGAATGGAACTAACTCCACATCCTTGTCCTCGATCAACTTCCCCCAAGTGTATATTTTTCCCTATCTTGCTTTCTTTTCTTTTTCTTTAACTCGTTTTTGAGACAATGGCATTGGTGTACAATAGCCGAAACCTCGGTGATTAGCCATCCTCGGGCTTTTTCTCTTTTTCGAGGTGCATCCACACCGGGCACACATACCAAAGCTCATTAGGGCTATTGGTTCATTTGACTTTGGCAAGGCACCAACACCCGATTATGTGAAGTGTACCGAGTTACTTGTCATTTAAACCAACGCCCCCAAACCTATATTTTGGCTACACTTCCACAATAATTTCAGCATTTCATTCACGACATTCTTTTCATTACATCTTCACCCCGCACTTGCTTTTCGCACATTTCAACACACTAGCATGCTCCTATTCCCGGATGGGTTTAAAGGAGGTCGATTTTATATCAATTGAGGTGCTCAAGCAATCATGATCAAGATGAGAAGTAGAGAAAGATGAAACGCCTCATTCATTCCTAGATGGTATGCAAGAACTATCATGTAATTTCGATTTTCAATACTCAATCCATTCTAGGCAATCATCATGATCACAAGTCATTCATAGAATTTAAGAGAAGTAGTTCAAGTCCACATATGCATTTATCAATTCAACACATAAGGCCATTCATAGCCAATCACAAGACAAGTTTCATCATTAGGATCATATCCAAGCCTAGAAAGCACAAAAATTTTTAAATTTTCTGATTTTTATGGAATTTTTGGAATGTGTACGTACAATGCAAGACATGTGCAAATATTAACCTATCCTAGATGCTCATCATGCAAAGGATCATGCAAACCCCACCCCATACTTAGAAACACATTGTCCCCAATGTGTAAATGAAGTAGAGAGAGTGAAAGAAGGTTCTCACAATGTAAAATTGTTTGCTATGGTATTTGGGAATTCTCAAGTGAATTGATGTTGGATGATCCTTTCAACCATGGTAGAGAGCTCTAAGCATCCTTCAAAGCTTCGGAACCCGCGCTAGGCACCGCTAGCCGTCCAAGTTCCGCGTCCGCTCCACCCATAATTTGTGAGGGTGTCATCATCATCATTTTCATTGCCAAGAGAGGCTTCCAATGCCACTAATACTCTAGCACACACACGAAGGTAGACAAAACACACACAAAGCACACAAAAACAGAAAAAATCTAAGCAAAAATGAAAAGGGAAAAATGTTACCAACGGGTTGCCTCCCACCAAGCGCTTCTTTAAGGTCATTAGCTTGACCAAACTCGGGAGCGTCTATTCGAGGTGAAGCGGGGCAATCATGTCTACCGGGGCTCCTGGAATATACTTCTTCAAGCGATGCCCATTCACCTTGAAATTTCCACAATGCTCCCCTCCTATTTCAATAGCTCCATGGGGAAAGATCTTCTTCACCACATATGGCCCGGTCCATCTTGATTTGAGCTTTCCGGGGAAGAGCCTTAGCCTTGAGTTGAAGAGAAGGACAAGATCTCCTTCACTCAACTCCTTTGGAACGATCTTCTTGTCATGCCACCTTTTGGTTCTCTCCTTGTAGATCCGGGCATTCTCATAAGCTTCCAACCGGAGCTCCTCAAGGGCATTGATATCAAGCAATCTCTTTTCTCCCGCTTCCTTGAGGTCAAAATTTAGCCACTTAATGGCCCAATAAGCTCTATGCTCCATTTCCACCGGGAGATGGCAAGACTTGCCATAGACCAACTTGTAGGGGGTGGTTCCAATTGGTGTTTTGAAGGCGGTTCTATATGCCCATAGTGCGTCATCGAGCTTCATAGCCCAATCTTTCCTTGTCCTAGACACCGTCTTCTCGAGGATGGCCTTGATCTCTCGGTTGGAGATCTCCACTTGACCACTAGTTTGGGGATGGTAAGGTGTTGCCACCTTATGAGTCACCCCATACTTAGCCAAAAGTGCTCCAAAGTTCCTATTTGTGAAGTGCTTCCCTCCATCACTAATGATTACCCTTGGTGTTCCAAACCTAGGGAAGATCACCCGGTTGAAGAATCGCACTACCACCTTGGCATCATTCATAGGAGAGGCGATTGCCTCTACCCATCTTGACACATAATCCACCGCCAATAGGATGTAGAGATTTCCACATGAAGAAGGGAATGGTCCCATGAAGTCTACACCCCACACATCAAAAATCTCAACTTCTTGGATGTTATTCAAGGGCATTTCATTCCTCCTTGAGATGTTGCCCGTCCTTTGGCAAGCATCACATGCCGCTACAAACCTTGCACATCTCTAAACAAGTTAGGCCAATAAAAACCGGATTGCAATACCTTTGCACATGTTTTGTGTGAGCTAGCATGGCCTCCACATGGTAAGGAGTGGCAATGCCGGATCACACTCTCCACTTCATCCTCCGGTATGCATCTTCTAAGCACCCCATCCGGGCCTCTCTTGAATAGAAGTGGTTCACTCCAATAGTAATGCCTTACATCGTTGAAGAACTTCTTCCTTTATGCATATGTAAGTCCGGGAGGTACTTCCTCACACACCAAGTAGTTCACAATGTCGGCGTACCACGGCTCACTTCCTCTAGCCACTTGGAACAAACATTCCTCCATCATTTGCAATTGTTCATCCCGGAATGAATCATCTATCGGGATGTTGTCTTTCCCAAGCTCCAATGGTGGGAGTCTACTAAGTTGATCCGCCACGGAGTTCTCGGATCCCTTCTTATCTCGTATCTCCAAATCAAACTCTTGAAGAAGAAGGATCCACCGAATCAACCTTGGTTTGGCATCCTTCTTTGTAAGTAGATAACGGATCGCCGCATGATCCGTATAAACTATGACCTTCGCTCCAACAAGGTATGAGCGGAATTTCTCGAATGCATACACCACCGCCAATAACTCCTTCTCGGTGGTAGCATAGTTGAGTTGGGCATCATCTAGCGTCTTGCTAGCATAGTAAATAGCATGAGTGTGCCCTTCTTTCCTTTGCCCTAAAACGGCCCCAACGGCCACATCACTTGCATCGCACATGATCTCAAATGGTAGACTCCAATCCGGAGGTTGCATGATAGGTGCGGAGATCAAGGCGTTCTTCAACCTACAAAAAGGTTCAAGACAATCCTTGGAAAAAACAAAATCAACATCTTTCATTAGTAGGTTAGTGAGAGGCTTAGAAATTTTAGAGAAGTCTTGAATAAACCTCCGGTAAAAACCGGCATGCCCTAAGAAACTCCTTACCCCCTTCACCGAGGTAGGTGGTGGCAATTTTTCTATCGTTTCAATCTTAGCCCTATCAACCTCAATGCCACGGTTAGGCACCAAGTGTCCCAACACAATCCCTTCACTTACCATGAAGTGGCATTTTTCCCAATTTAGGACAAGGTTTGTCTCCTCACATCTTTGCAACACTAATGACAAGTTAGCCAAACAATCATCGAAAGAAGAACCATAAACAGAGAAATCATCCATGAACACTTCCATGATATTTTCTATATATTCCGAAAAGATAGCCATCATACACCTTTGGAAGGTGGCGGGTGCATTACACAACCCAAATGGCATTCTCCTATATGCAAAGGTACCACATGGACATGTAAAAGTCGTTTTCTCTTGGTCATCGGGGTGGATAGGGATTTGGAAGAATCCACTATACCCATCTAAATAGCAAAAATGAGAGTGTTGAGCTAACCTTTCTAGCATTTGGTCAATGAAGGGGAGGGGGAAATGATCTTTCCTAGAGGCCATGTTTAATTTCCTATAATCAATGCACATTCTCCACCCCGTAACCGTCCTAGTCGGTATTAGTTCATTATTCTCATTAGTTACTACCGTCATTCCATCCTTTTTAGGCACTACATGAACGGGGCTAACCCACTTACTATCCGAGATAGGGTAGATAATTCCCGCATCTAGCAACTTAATGATTTCCTTTTTGACCACCTCTTTCATTATAGGGTTCAATCGCCTTTGATGTTCAATAGAGGGTTTGTGGTTATCTTCCATCATTATCTTATGCATGCACAAAGATGGCTTAATGCCAACCAAATCATCAATGGTATAGCCAATGGCTTTCCTATGCAATCTTAGTTCATGCAGCAATTTAGCAAGTTCATCATCACTCAAGCATGCATTAACAATCACAGGATACGTAGAATTATCACCAAGAAATGCATACTTTAAATGAGAGGGAAGGGGTTTAAGTTCAAGTGAGGGAGGACCTTTAACAGTTGAAGACGATCCAAATAAGATTGGATGAGATGAATCTAAAGCAAGGGAAGACTCCCCATGGCTCCTAAAAGCTTCATCATCAAGAGCTGATTCAGGGAAGACCACGGTTGGAAACACGGGTTGCTCATCTTCCACGGCCGTGGTTTTTGCCAAGCTTGCTTCTCGGAGTTGTCCAGAAAGTTTGACGGCCGTGGTTTGTAAATCTCGACCGTGGAACTTACAGCTGTTCACCACCTCTTCATGGCTTTCAAATCCAACTCTTGGCTCCTCTTCCAAAGCTTCCAAGGCTTTGATCTCTTCATTGCAGGCCTCTTCAACACCTTCCTCCATCATGCTTAAGGTGAGAACCTTTTCCAAAGGATCCTTGATCAAGATTGAGCTCACAATCTCTCTAGATTCTTCTTGTTTGACTATGTTGAAGATATCTTCATCAAGGGTTGGCCCTTTCATCATTGTGGAAAGCTTGAACTTGATGCTCTCTTCCCCTATGTTGAAGGAGAGAGTCCCGTTCTTGTAATCCACTAGGCAACCGGAAGTAGCTAGGAAAGGTCTTCCTAAGATGATAGGAACCGGATAATCCGCCGGAATGTCCAACACTACAAAATCAATAGGCACGTAGAATCCTCCTAGTTGCACCGGAATGTCCTCTAGAATCCCAACCGGATGAGTGATAGAACGGTCCGCCATATAGAGGGTCATCTTGACCGGCTTTGGCTCTCCTAACCCGACCTTGTTGCTAAGTGCAAGCGGTATGATGCTTACACTCGCCCCAAGATCACAAAGGGCCTCGTACTTCACATCTCCCAATCCTATTGGGACGCAAAAGGAACCCGGATCCCTTAGCTTGGGAGGCATTTCTTCCTTCATGGTTTGGATCAATTCCGAGGATCTCTTGGTCATCCTTATCTCCCCATACTCCTCCAACTTCCTTTTGTTGGAGAGTATTTCTTTCAAAAATTTCCCATATGCCGGCATTCCTAAGATAGCATCCATGAACGGAATGTTAATATGTAACTTGGACATTAGTTCAAGGAACTTACCAAAGTGATTGTCCAAACGAGCTCTTGCTCTTGATTGTGGGAATGGTAGTGGCGGCTTGTATGGAGGCGGTGCTACATAAGTTGGCTCTACATCCTTGCTCTTGCCTCCATCTTCTTGCCTTCTTCCCTCTTCTACCACTACTTGTCTTCCCTTAGCTTGGTCCTTGGGCAAAGGATCCTTCATACTTAACCCACTCCTTGTTGTGATAGCCGACACTTGGCCTCTTGGGTTATCTTCGGTTCTTCTGGGAAGCTTCCCCGGATCTCTATGTGCTTCACCCGCCTTTTGAAAGACTTGTGCTTCCAAGACCTTTTGAGCTTTAGAAATTGAAGTCACGGTGCTCTCAAGTCCACTCAACCTTCCTAGTAATTGCTCAAACATGACTTCGGTTCTATCCTTTGAAGGTTGAGGAAAACCGGGTGGAGGTTCTTGTTAAGCTCTTTGTGGTGGAGTTGTGCTTGAGGAGGCGGGAGGGTTCAAGGCTCCATCCGGGTTAGAGTATGAAAACCCGGGATGGTTGTGGTTGGGCCGGTAATTGTTGAATTGCCGGTTGTTGTTGAAATTTCTTGAGCCTTGGTAATTGTTGAAGTTGCCCCTTCCCATATAATTCACATCCTCCTCCTTGGAAGACAAGTTAGCTTGTGGAAGCACTTGAGGAGTTGCTTGGCTCTTCAAGGTTGTAGTACACAACTCTCTCAAGGATTTCAATTCGTTGTTGATGGCGTCAAGCTTGAAATTGCTCATGGTGACTTCGCTCACCTCATATGCTCCCGCCTTTCTTCCTTCACTCTTCCTATGAGAGTACTTCTCAATCACTAGAGCTTGCTTCTCCACAAACTTCCAAGCATCATCTACATGCTTCTCCATGAAAGTCCCACCGGAGAGGGATTGAAGCTTGAATTGGCTATCTTCATCAAGTCCCTTGAAGTAGATTTCCAATAGCTCAATCTTTGGTATGCCATGGTGAGGACAATCTAGGAGAAGGTCCTTGAATCTCTCCCAAGACTTGAACAAACTTTCTCTATCCCTCATCACGAAGGCATTGATCTTTCCCCTTAATTCGGTGGTCTTGGAAGGTGGGAAGAACATGGTTAAGAACTCGGTTGTCATCTCCTCCCAAGTACCAACTCGCCCTTGCGGAATAGATTGATACCAAGCCAAGGCTTTATCCTTAAGAGAGAAGGAAAAAGCCCTAAGCTTATGGTTGTTGCTCTCCAATCTTGACGGTCTAAGAGTCTCCATCAAAATTTCGTAGTTCATCAAATGTTGGTGAGGAGACTCTCCTTCCATCCCTCCAAATTGATTGTGCCGGATCATTTGTAGAACTTGAGGGCGGAGCTCATAGTTGTGGGTTGCGGGATCTCCTAGATTCACACCCGGTCGGTGTGCTCTTTGTGCCGGATCCATACGTCTCCCTAGGGTTTGTGGCTCCTCGATAGCAATGGGAACAACCCTAACATTTGCCGCCGGCTGCGGTTGTGGTGGAGGAGGTGGAGGTTGTCGGCGATTAAGCTCTCCTTGAACAAGGGCTTGCCTAATCTCCTCAATCTCCCTCCTAGTTTCCTCTTGCCTCTCATTGGCAAGTCTCCTTTCTTCCTCCAAGAGCTCATCTCTTAGCCTTATTTGCTCTAAGGCTTCATCCAACTCAGCTTGAAGATTTCTACCGGCCATCTCTTTCTCTTTTCGGATGTTCTTGGATCTAGATCGAAGGGTTTTCTCCGGTTCGGGATCGAATGGAGCTAAATCCTTTCCACGAGATCTTCGCATACACCCAAAGAGTAATAGATGTCCTGAAAAGCAAAGACACCAACCAAAGAGAGATCAAAAGCAACAAGAAAGATCTACACTAGAAACAATCACAAATTAGACTCAATCTAGACCTAGTCCCCGGCAACGGCGCCAAAAACTTGTTACGCTAAAAGATGTGCACGCAATAAGCCTTAAATTTATACTCGTTATATTTATCCTAACTTCTAGCGCACCCGCAGTGTACGGGACGTTTGTAGTATGGATAGTATTCCGAGGTCGAACACAAAGACTAAGGTGAAATTGATTCGGTTTTGTGATTAAGTTTAGTGAAGGTCTAAGGTTAGAAGAAGGGGGAAACAAGAAATGAAAATCACAATTTGTTTTTGGTCGTTTTTTGGTGATCAATCAAAGATCACAATTCATGCAAAGTAACCAATCAAACTAAACTAAAAATCAGCACAAATGAACAAATGAGACAAGATAACGATCAAGGAAATAAAAGACGGATTCTAGAGGTCGGAAGTTCCGGTTATGGCATAGAACTCAAGTTATCTAATCATTCTTTGGATTAACTATGATATGTTGGGATTAAGTGTATCTAATTTGAGGACCAATTACCGGGTAGGTCTCATGGTTCAACTAGTCCACACCTAAGGTCTCATTACCGGGTAAGTCTCTAAGAACCTAAGGATAGGAATTCTACACAAACCGGATTGTTGATTAAGGATCTAACCTATCCTTACCGGGTAAGTCTTGGAAGGGGAAGTCCTAAACAACCATCCTAGCACATCTAATCCAATGGCGGCTTATTAGGCTCACCACTACCTAAGGATTGCTATTTTAGATTCTAAGGGCAAGGATTACCGGGTAAGTCTCTCCTAACACTTATTCACTACACTAGGTCACCCTAGGATAGGTTAAACTCAGCAAACACTTAGGGTTTCAACAATTCATAAGTCTAAGGCAAGGTCCTTCGAACCAGGGAAAATCACGGTCTGTTCTACCGAAACCACGGCCGTGGTTCTTCAAGAACTACCCGTGATTTCTAACAGGAACTACGTTCATAAGTAAAAGTCATCCAAAAGTAAATCTAAATCCGTCCTATCATAGTTCTAGCCATAACCATCCTTTCCTTACCCTAGAACCACATCAATTTAGCCTACAACATTCATAATGGAAATCGAGATAAACAAACATAGAATCAAAACATCCATTGCAAGATAATGAAAGAAAAGGGATGAACAAGTGAACTTTAATCCAAAACTAAGCTGAAGATTAGAATTAGAACCACTTACAACCCTTCCAAAAGAAGGTTCAAAGACTCATACAATCTCTAGAAAACGAAATCCGAAATACAAGAAAGCTATGGTGTGTTCTTCTCCTCCTCTTCAATGGAGGTCTTCTCCTTCTCTTTGACACTTTCCTTCCTAGAAAAACCTCTTGATTTTTGAGAATATATTTGTTAGAGAAATGGATAATGGATGATCTCCTCCCAAACTACCCCCCAGCTGCCTCAAACAACCCATGATGGACCACATTTATAACAAATCCTTCATGAGCTGGCCATGAGAGTCGTGGCACAGCTGTCACGAGAATCTGGCAAAATCCACGGTCATTTCCACGGCCGTGGTTCGTCAGAGAACCGTGATTCTATGCAGAAACTTCGCCTTGGATCATTGAGTTGTGGTTTGGTGCATGGTATGTGTTGGCAAGTTTCAATGAGTCCTCCTTAGCCCTTGGCTTGTCTTCTAATGTGTCCGAGGGTGTGTTATCTAAATGAACGATCCTCAAACGCTTCGTTTAAGCTCCTAAACTTCCCAAAATACCTACAAAACGCGCACAAGTCCGTGTAGACGTCTATCTCGACAAAATATGTGAATTGGGTGCAAAACGTCTTGAACTAATGCTAGATCATGCATGAACGAGCGAGAATTCTATCTAAATGTACACCTAAAACTATGTTATAAATCGTGTTATCAGCAACCTATACAGTTAAGATGATTACAGCTTTTATCTAGTCACCAAAAAGATTGTCTACTTGTATAGAACTTGAAAAAATAAAGACAGCACATACAGAAAAATCTCACCGACCGGTTAGCGATCAAAGGATCGGCTTTTATTTTTCTCTTATATTTTTACTTTTCAGCTTATTATATATGTTTATGCATTGTTTAATATTTTTGCGTAAACCATTCATTATTTTATAGTAAATCATTCACCAATTAGAAAGCAATGTTCTAGTCTAAACCATTCATTATTTTTGTGTATGCTTTCTCAGCTATAAATTGGTAGAAAAATTCAATTAAAATTTACATGTCAATATATTTTCATACATACCATAGCCAAAAGAGTTGTTGTTGTGAGAGCTGCGTCAGTACCCTTCACTTCCTACAACAAAAAACCTAGAATAGTGAAAAAAATATTGATAGACAAATTAAAAAGAAAGGGAATTAAAACAGACAAGGAGGCACTGTCTTACCATGTAGAAGTATGTGATAGCATTCAAAGTGG
Organism: Fagopyrum homotropicum; assembly: GCA_033239125.1. NCBI lineage: Eukaryota > Viridiplantae > Streptophyta > Magnoliopsida > Caryophyllales > Polygonaceae > Fagopyrum > Fagopyrum homotropicum. Next base: position 49,011,963 of record BSWB01000007.1, on the reverse strand, counting down.
CATAAAATAGAGATCATGTGTTCAAAGTCTGCAATTGGGAAAAGCAGTATGAAATGTAAAGACAAACATGTGAAAAGATAAAAAAAAGCCAACAACTTTCAGCTATATAAACTAGAACCTATTAATTAAATTTGGTACTTAGTTCAAATAATCATTGAAAATCATTACGGACCTTCGCGAACCTACTCACCATGTAAGAGAAGGCTCCTATACCGTATCCACGTGAACTTCCATTGGTGTTTTTTCTAACCTTGTGATGAAGGACAAGAACAAACCGGCTGGAGTGAAGTTAAGGCTGGATTTGGTTATGTGCAGGAGAAGGAGATATTGTTGGTTCAGAAGGAAAATTCTCTTGTATATTCTTCTGGATTGTTTGTGCTTTTGCTGGATTGTTTGCAGAAAACAAGAGATCAACACAATCTTGTGTAGAAAACAAGAATCAAAGAAGACAAATAAAACCAACAAAAAGTAATTCGAATTTGAGTTTCATGCCAAAATGAACAATGTATACAGCACTAATGCTAATGAACTTCAAAAGCTAAGGTTTAACAGCAAACAATAAGCAAAAAAAAACAAAAGTTCATGCCAAAATGGACAATGAGTTGTTCGCAATTTGGGGTCCAATTGACAAATTCAAGATTGATAAACAAACTGACAGGATCAATATTAGTTTCATTTAAACCTGGTGCTCAAGATTGAAACTCAAGATCGAAACTTAAACCTGTAGATCCATGGTTGAAGTGGTTACGTTCTTACCTGTTAAACCTAATGCCCGAACGAATTGCAATCTGCAACCATAGTCGTCATTCTTTGCAACTGAACGAATTGCAGTTATTGCAACTGAACGAATTGCAGTTATTGCAACTGAATGAATCGTAGTCGAGGCCGTCGTTGCAACTGAACAAATTGCAGTCGTCGATCGATTCTTTCTCCTCTCTGTCTGTGTTTCTCCTCACTGAACGAATTGCAGTCGATTCTTTCTCCTATCTGTCTGTGTTGCAGTCGTCGATCGAGTATCTCCTCTCTAACTGTGTTGCAACGTGCTGAACGGACTCCAATTGAAACCTAATGCCCGAATGAATCAAAATATGCAGCTGTAGTCGATCGTTGCAGTGCGCCCAGCAAAACCGAATAGCAATCAATCTGCAACAGAAGCTTTGATTTGAAGTTGTCAATCAGGTATCTCCTCTCGATCTAGCAGTCGTAGTCGTCGATCAATTTTAAAATCCTCTCTGTCTGTGTTGGTCGATTTGTTGGAGTTAAAGATCGACGCTTGAAGCGGCCGAATAGATAGATGAGGTACGGTATAGTGTTTACGACGGTTTTTTAGGGTTTACGCCGGTTATTTTAGGTAGAACCGGCCGGGGTTTACGGCGTCTTTTTTATTTAACTCCCAAGAGTAATGATTTTAACGAGATTTTTTTAAGGGAGTTAAATAAAACACTTGAGAGTATATTTAAAAAATTAAAAAATATATATATAATATATTCTCAGGGGTTATTGTAAAAACCTCCTAGAGTGTTTTTATATCACAAGGGTTATTATTAACCCCTGAGAAATTACCCCTGAGAGAGGCTACTTTTGTACTAGTGAAATCTTCTCAAAAATGCAGATGTTCCTCGGCCACCATGGACAAGGATTTACCCCTCCAAATTAAACTCTAGCTTCAAAAACCTTCAAAAATTGAACTTACTCAATCAAAGGATTCAAAAGAAAAGGCAAACTCCGGAGCTAACCATGGGCTCTCCACCCAAAAACCCAAAATCTTTATAATGAAAGTGGCTTTCTGGAATTGCAGAGGCATGAAAAAGAAGAACTTCTGGACGGATCTTAACATTACGTGCAAAAATGATAAAATTCAAATGATCATGCTAGTAGAATTGAAAACGAGTATTGAACCTGATGATAAATGCTGGAAAAGGGCGGGTTTTGATAATATTTACTTTGTCCCCGCAGACGACTTTTTGGGAGGTCTATGCCTCCTTTGAAAAAGTTATCAAATGCTAAATGAGCAGGTTGAGATAATCACAAAAGAAAAAAGGTATGTAACCATTTTGCATAAGAATCTAATGAATAACACCAGCATTCACATCACTTTCATCTATGCCCCTCCACATGAGAACCAAAAAGAAACTTTCTGGACCCAATTAAAAAAACCATATCAACACAAGAAACTTGCCTACCATTGTCATAGGTGACTTTAATGACTTGCTTCAATTATCTAATAAAAAGGGAGGTATAGAGCCCACCACCAGTAGAACCAAGAGACTCTATGAGTTTACCCAACAGTGTAATCTTGTAGACCTGGCTACTAATGGAAACAAATTCACTTGGAGAAAACATAAAGAGGGTATTGATAACATCTTTGAGAAACTTGATAGGGTGATGGCACATCAAGAAGTTATACAAGTATACCCGAACATTTTTACATGGAACCACGCCTTCACTACATCGGATCACTGTCGTATTTCGATAAATCTCCAAAATCCAAAACAACAAACTAGGAACAAACCTTTTCGATTTGAAATGATGTAGACACAAAGGAAAGATTGTGAGAATCTAATTAAACAAACATGGAGAACACAATACCAAGGGACCGATATGTATAACCTTGTCAAAAAAACCAGTCTACTAAAAGTCAAATTGAAAGCATGGTGCAAAGTAAATTTTAGGAATATCAATAGGCAAGTGGGTGAAGTGGAATCTGCCATTGAAAAGTTACAAAATATGATCATCACTGTAATAACCGAAAATTTTAAAGCTTCGTTTAACACTGAATTTAACCAGATTCCGATCCGCCAACCTTTATCCTGTAAATGAAGTTAAAACGAGATTCAATTTCTATCATTTTATGTGACCTAATTCACATAAAATGATAAATGTTGTAACCGGAAATAATTTACGTACCTTTAAAATAAAATAATAATTTATATTATACGGAATATAATTCCGTAAATATTCCCGCAAATTTCCTACCAATCCGGGACGAGTAACGAGTTTTCCGCTTTATCTTGTTTTAACGAGGGAACAGTCCAGTTCTGGCCCAACACCAGGCCCAAGCCCACCGGCCCACCTCCTTAAGCTAATCCTAACCCTAATTTTAATCATACGCTAACCTAATCCTCTTCCTAATTACTGCGGCACATCTCGACTTACCTCTCCATCGAACTCCCGCACACATCGCCTTCCTCGCCTCGCTGCCGCTACCGACGAACAGTGTACCACTCACCTCGCTGAAGACGACGGAGCAAGGGACCGCTGGTGCCGCCGCCTTGAGCCAGACGAGACAGTAGCGCAGGTACAGCCTTATCTCGCCTTAACCGTTCTCCTCCGTTCACTCTTTTAAACCTCTGCATCTGTTGACCACCAGCAGCGTTCGGGATCTCTTCCGCCATTCCCGTCGACCACCAGCGACGCCGCGACAGACGCCTTCCTCCTCCGCTGTAGTGGGTGAGATTCCACCTTCCTTCTTTCTCCTTCCCTTTCCGCCTTCTGTGTTCGAGTCGGTAACCAGTGGAAGCCGCCCTTGCAACTTCTGCAGTGTTGAGCCGAGCGTGTAGTACGCTGTGAGGGGGGAGCACACTCGATCCAGCATACGAGCCTGGTCCGGGACACCTGCTACACCTCGACAACCGACGAAAGACGGATCTGCAGCAATCAGAGAGAGGTGAGTCCAATTTATGCACTGCTCTGTATATATATGAATGAATATGTATGTATAGAAGATTAGTGTAGGGTATATATATACGCGTTGTTTGAGCTGAGACTTGGACATGATGAAGTAGGAGTATAGTGGACTGAATAAGTATAGCATATCATGTATACATATATGCATACATAGATGTAGGAATGGTTATGATGAGTGTACATGTAAAGGTGCTGGTACAATATAGGAGGTATTGTACAGGTGTATGCGTATAGATAATTTTAAGAATATGATTAGAAGAGGTGAGTGTATACATATACATATAGATGACAGAAATGGAAGATACGAGTAGATATAATTATATATGCGTCAGTGCAGTACGTAGACGTACATATATAGAGGTATAGAACGGAATATATATATATATATATATATATATATATATATATATATATATATATATATATATATATAGGTATATATATATATATAAGTGCGAGTTTAGGAGATATGAAAGTATGTATGAGGAGAGTTGTCCTTTTTCGAGTTGATTCGGGTTTCGAACTTATAACCTATAAGTAACTATCCGAGAGACACAAATTATGGAAAACAAGTTCTAAAAGGAATTAGTAGGAATTAAGAATAAACGTTGAGAATTTTCGGCACTAAGGGTAAAATGGTCTTTTACCATAAGAGAGCTTTTTCCGTAATTTCTTCGCATGAAGTTGGACATCTGGATGTGATTTTGATCCACATGCCTTATTTGACAGGCGTTGGAGTTACCACGAGTACGGACCGTTTTGAGACTTGTTAGAGTGTGTTTTAACTCAGGTAAGTCCTTGCGACTTACTTAGCTAGTTTTTGGATATTAGTTGAGTGATAGTGGTTGTGTGTGTGCGATGTGCGTGATTATAATAATAACAACTTGTTAGGACGACCGTTATTATTATGTTTAAGGCCCAAGTGTATGTATAACGGGCCGTGACATCACTGCCCAGCTCTGACAGGAGACTGGGAGGTTTTCTATACCTAGACCAGGCAGGTACACGGTGAGATGCATCGGATCCATTCCTGATGGTTACACGGGGGCGGAGGCGAGGTTTGGGAATCCCTCGTGTTACAAAATAAGTATCATTAGTAAGAGTGAATAACTTAACTGAAGATAATAAACGGACTTGTTTGAAAGCATGATGGGTGTTTATATTTTTATGTGTGTGTGCGCTATTATTACTCTCTTAATGTTTAGATAACTAGCTAATGGTTTCTCTTGTTGTGTTTTTAGATTTACCGCAGGTTAGATCAGCAGCTGAGTGATCCGGAAGTAGTGGTCAGCCGGGTCTCCGTACTCCTTAGAGTGGGGGTTGGGGTGTTGTTTGTCGTTCTTTCCTTTGTTATGATAGATGATCGTTTTTCCCTTTGTTTAAGTACTATAGGCTGCTAAATCTTGTTGAATTCATTCCTTTAAAAATGCTATTTCATGAATTTCGGTTTTTCTTATTTGTGTCTTGTTGCAAGATCCTAGTAATATTGTTGTCTAACTGAGGTCGGGACCCATTGTGAGGTCCTAACCAGTAACCTCCCGAGTTTTGAGAAATTTGGAGTGTTACAATCACAAATTATTCGTTGCAAATGGAAGCCAAGTTAAATAGACTAAATAAAAAAAAGAGAATGTCTCATTAACTACCAACACAGGTATTGGACACAGCGAGCAAAATCAAACCACCTTCGTCTGTGTGACAAAAACACGAAATTTCACCACCACATAGCAATGGGAAGAAGGAACCACAAAAACATAGTGGCTATCAGCACAAGTAGTGGGATGATACTAACTTTAGATGAAGAAATTGAGAAAGAATTTACTTGGATTATGAAACCAGATTCAAAGCCTCGAATGTAAATTTAGTTGAGCTCCACAAACAACTTGAAGTTCTACAGAATGAAATCACTGAAAGAAGAAATAGTGTGCTAACGGGACCCTTTACAAATGATGACATTAAAACGGAAACTTTTGGCTGTGAGAAATCCACGGGGCCTGATGGCTTTCCAGCTGGTTTCTTCCAAAAATACTAGCACATTGTGGGTCCGGATGTCACCCGAGCGGTTAAGAGTTTCTACAGAAATGGAAAAAAATTCTCAAGCAAATTAACCACACATTCATTGCCCTCATACCAACAATAGAAAACCCACCACTAACATCACACTACAGACCTATCAGTCTATGCTCAACGATCTATAAAGTCATTGCAAAGATTCTAACAAACAGATTAAGAAAATCCTCCGTAAGTTAATCCACCCGCACCAAGGGGCGTTCACCCAAAATAGATCTATCCATGATAACATCTTGATTGCTCATGAAATTTTTCACGGCTTTAAATCAAAGAAAGGCAAGGAAGGTTATGTAGCCATCAAACTTGACATGGAAAAAGCATATGATAGGGTGGAATGGCCATGCGTTCTGACCATTGTAGAGGAATTGGGATTTGTAGGAAAATTTATTGGATGGATTAAAGAATGCATTTCGACAGCCTCCTACTTCATCCTAATCAATAACAAACCGACTAAAATCATACACCCAACCAGAGGGCTTAGACAAGGTGACCCACTATCCCCGTTAATCTTCAACCTAGTTGCGGAAGTATTGGTTAGAAATATACAAAAAGCCAATATTGAGGATAAGAAAAACATCGGCTTCCCAATCACTAAAGGGGGAACCTCTATCCCATTCTTAGCGTTTGCAAATGATATCATTATCTTTGCAAAAGGAACTAACCAAGCTTGCAATAAAGTCTTGGATATCCTAACAAAATAATGCCAAGTCTCTGGACAAAAAGTAAATTACCATAAATCGGCTTTCCAAACATCCGAAAATTTAGATAACCAAACAAAAAGAATGATACAACAAAACACAGGTATCCTACCGAGCAACTGCTTGGAAAAATATTTGGGCTTCCCAATCATCAATGGGCGGGTAAATAAAATGACATTTCAAGACGTCGTTGAGAGCTTTAGAAAATAGTTAACCAGATGGAAAGCATCCTCCTTATCCCAAGAAGGTCGAACAATACTTATCAAAGCCAACCTAAATTCAAAACCAAACTATATAATGCAGAGTTCCATGCTCCCATCATCGATACACAAAGAACTAGATCAAATTAATAGACAATTTTTCTGGAACAAAGGACTAAACTACCATCCGCTCATAAGTTGGGACAAAATCTGTAAGCCAAAGAATAAAGGGGGGTTGGGATAAGAAAAGCTGAAGATATGAACAAAGCGCTGCAAATGAAACTGCTATGGAAAATTATGTCAGAACTAGACAACATTTGGGTTAAAATTATTGAGGAAAAATACCTGAAAGGGAACCAATTATGGAAGTACAAACTGGGTAAGAACACGTCTTGGCAATGAAAGAGACTGATAAGTTTACGATCAGAGTTTGAGCAAGGAATTAGATGGAATGTCGGAGATGGGAAAACTATTAGGATTTGGAAGGATCGTTGGATTGATGATCGTCCGTTAGAACAACTAGTTTCAAATAAGGAATTAATAACCAACATTGAGGACACAGTAAGCACCCTTATTACGAGCAAAAACTAGGATCACGCGAGGATAGAAAATCTGAAAAACTGTCTGGACAGCCAAAACATTATCAACAACATACTAACACACCCGCTCCCAACGAGTGATATCAAAGATAGACTATACTGGGCCCCTAGTAAGGATGGTTGGTTCCATACAAAAGATGTTATATCCTTCATGTATGATAAACACAACACTAGTATAGGACAACAAGACATCTCATGGATATGGAGCATAGACACTATGCCCAATGTCCAAAACTTTACTTGGAAACTAGCAATGGACGGCCTTCCTACGAAGGAAAACCTTGAAAAACAAAAGGTACCTACACCTATGGCATGCGTTCTTTGCCAGCATCCATACGAAAGTGCAAAACATATTTTCTTCAACTGCCCGTATACCATGGACAACATAGCCAACAACGAAATAAGAAGATTTTTACAAAGTATAGATATGACCAGTATGAAGTTAAGGGATGTGGTCTCCTTGGTTGGGGCTAAGCTTGCAGAATCCTCCATTACCACCCTTCTTGTCACTTGGTGGAACGTTTGGTTCATGAGGAATAAGATTATCTTTAAGAACGAAAAAATTAGGAACATCTCACACACCGTTGAGTCACAACAATCGGACTGGGATAAATCGAAGGAAAAAAAAAAGTAACAACGAAAGTTAATAAAAGGAAAACGAGGAACATTAAATGGTCCGCGCCACTTCCAGGAGTTGTTAAACTCAATTTCGATGAATCTAAACGAAACGATGGTCAAAGTACCTTTGGGTATATATTAAGAGACCATAATGCCTCAGTTATTGCACTAGACTATGGAATGTGTGGGGAAATGTCTATCCTCCAAACTGAAGCATACGCGCTAAAAATGGGCTTAATTAAAGCAAGACAACTAGGCCTAAGTAAAATTGATATTGAAGGAGATAACCTTACAATTATTAATTCCGTGAAAAAAATTTGGATGCCACCATGGGAATTGGACATTGCCATTACGGATATCTCTATCTTACTCTCAGGTTTTAATCAGGTTCAAGTGAACCACATTTTCAGAGAATTTAATAGTGCGGCTGACAAGCTAGCAACTCTTGGGCACGACGTCCATGTTGTGGTTTCCCAGGAGCAGGACAAGACGATGGTTAGCTCGAGGATACCGACTCCGCTTGATGTTATCATCCGAAAGGATGCCATAGGATGGTCAACTACTAGACGTTGATCATTCCTAATCCCTTACTTATTTTAGTCAAAAAAAAAAAAAAGATAGTTGAAAACTTGTATAAATGGAGGTTTGCACGTTAAACAAATCATAAATTTTTTGGCATTTTGGCTAAGTTGAAGTATAATTTTTATTCAGATAATTAGTATATGTTTTATGAGTCGTTGGACTACTATTTTATGGATCGTTGACCCACAGTTTTCAGCGATTTTGTTATCCCACATCGATTATCAAGTAAGGCTGATGGTTTGAGAAATTAGATAAATAGAGGGTTTAAATATTAAACAAATCATACATTTTTTAGCCTTTCGGCTAAGTTGAAATACTTTTAGCGATTTAATATCCACTATATCCATTAAATGGGTCATTGACCTACTATTTTATGTATCATTGACCTGCTATTTTGAAATACTTTTAGCGATTTTTATATTACACATCGAAGGTTGATAGTTTAAAAACTTATATAAATAGAGGGATTGAAGATTAAACAAATCGTAAATTTCTTAGCCTTTTTACTAAGTTGAAGTATAATTTTTATTCATAACGGATTAATATTATTTTTAACGGTATTGCTATCCCACGTCGATTAGCAAGGATGATGGTTTGAAAACTTGTATAAACAGTGGATTTGAAGATAAGACAAATCATACATTTCTTGGTCTTTTGACTAAGTTGAATTATATTTTTTATTCATAACGGATTAATATTTGTTATATGGATCGTTGACCTACTGTTTTATGAGTCGTTGACCTACTATTTTGGGGGCGTTAAATATTTTTAGCGATTTTGTTATCCTACATCGATTATCTATATGGGTCGTTAACCTACTTTTTTTGGGTCGCTGAATATTTTCAGCGATGTTGCTATCTCACCTAGATTATCAAGTAAGATTGATAGTTTGAGAAGTTATATAATTAGAGGGTTTAAAAATTAAACAAATCATACATTTCTTGGCTTTTTAATTAAGTTGAACTCTAATTTTTATTCATAACAGAAAAATATCAACTATACATCACGTAATGCTGATAGTTTGCGAACTATCTGTTATATGGGTCGTTGATCAATGATTTTGTCAATCGTTGACCTACTGTTTTGTGGGTCGTTAAATATTTTTATGTCCTTATATCAAATCAATTATATACGTGAAGTAACTTTTTTGTTTATATCACCAGAGTACGCAAGTTTCAAATCATTTTATTTAAGAAATACCCGTGCAAAGCACGGGATATAAACTAATTTATATATTTAAGTTTCGATTGGACTGTGTTACAAGCTAGATAGCAAAATATCAGTTTCATTATTCCTCAAGTTTCTATAATTTTTGAATATTACATTACAAGTTATACGGATGAAATATTCTATTTATTAGCGTTTTTGAAAAAAAGTATTGTGTTAAATTATGATTTAAATTTTTGATATGACGCTAATACGTAGACAAATTAAATCATTTAGTGAATATGTTTTAGTAAAAAAGATTTGATGGTTTAGTTATGATTTTCAAAAAGAAAAAAAATAAATTGTCAGAAAAATGTGAGCGCCACGTCAATATTAGTGCCGTTGATTGTCATATATAATCGTAAAGAAAAAATAAATTGTCAGAAAAAATGTGAGAGTGTTGCGTCAATATTTGTGGCGTTGATTTTAATATAACAATATAGATATATAAATATTGTGAGAAATGGGTGATAAAAAGAGGTGTTGGTGTGAGTTGTTGGTAATCGAATTAGGAAGTGGAAATCTATTATTTTAATTTATACTCTTTTTTTTAACAAAATTAATGCTGAAGTTTGAATTTGCTTTAACTTTTGATCAAAAGACCATTTTTTTTTTTTTTTACATCATTTATAATTTGACAAACGTGGTACACTAATTGTATTTTAATGATTAAATTAAAATATTACAGATTTTTATATTATATTATTTTTTTTATAAATTTTCCACAAGGAAAATAATTTTCAACTTCATTTAATTATTTAAGCTAAAAATCCTCCCTAAAGTTACAATTTTGAGGTTGGGCCGAATAATTGATTTTGGTAAATCAACTCGTGGGCTTAGCATCAGCTCATTTCACCACAACTGCTATGAAGCCCACACCACTAACCCCGCTAACCAGGAAACTAATGTATTTCCGTTGTCGTACATAAAATCAAACCCTCTCATCTCCTTTCGCGGCTGAGGAAAACCCTAATCTTCTGAGAAGCGAGGAGCACCTGCCGCCATGGGTAAGTTCGGGATCGCAATTGCTTTCATCGCCTTAGTTTCATTTGTTTTCTCTTTATAGAGTTTTGCACTAGAGTAGATTTTGGTTGTAGATGACCATTTTGAGATACGATAACTCGAAATGTTGGATTTGTCCTACGAAGACTCTGCAAACGATGTAGTGTGATTTGATTTGATCTGGAATTTAAATTGACTTCGAATGTGATTGATTAGGGGCATACAAGTATGTGTCGGAGCTATGGAGGAAGAAGCAGTCAGATGTGATGAGGTTTTTGCTCAGGGTTAGATGCTGGGAGTATCGCCAGCTTCCATCCATTGTTAGGGTCACTCACCCTACTCGCCCTGACAAGGCTCGTCGTCTCGGCTACAAGGCCAAGCAGGTATATTTTCTCTTTGTATCCATTTCCTGCCCATTCGAGGTTCAGTTTATTTTTATTTCTCAATTTCTTTTGTTTATTCATAATTTCCCAGTAGCTGTATAGCTTGTTAGGGTTTATGGAGGCTCCTTGTTTAGCTGTATAGCTTGTTAGGGTTTATCGAGGCTCCTTGTTGTTCCACCTTAGATCTTGTTCACCGGATCTGTTTTAGGTGAATGCTATCAAGTTTAAAATTTGTGTTTTGTGGAAAGCAATTGCAATTCTAATAGTTTAAAAATTGTTGTTTTTTTAAAATCACTAATCCATTTGCTGGGTAAGAAAAAACATGAGGTCGCAAAATGAAACTCGCGTGTATACATAAGTCTATGTTCTGTTATTGTGTTGGATGTTTATGACTAATCATTCATAAATCTACCAGGGGTTTGTAGTTTACCGTGTTCGTGTAAGACGTGGAGGTCGCAAGAGACCAGTCTCAAAGGGTATTGTGTATGGAAAGCCCACCAACCAGGGAGTTACCCAACTGAAGTTCCAGCGTAGCAAGAGGTCTGTTGCCGAGGAGCGTGCTGGAAGGAAATTGGGTGGTCTTAGAGTTCTGAACTCGTACTGGATCAACGAGGTAATTTTGTTTGAAGATTCAGTGTTGTCATTACAACTTTACATGGGAATTGCATTATATTAACACTGATTTATGGCACCAGGACTCGACCTACAAATACTTCGAGGTGATACTGATTGACCCTGCACACAATGCAGTGAGAAATGACCCAAGGATCAACTGGATCTGCAATCCCGTCCACAAGCACAGGGAGCTTCGCGGTCTCACCTCCGCTGGAAAGAAATACAGGGGTCTGCGTGGAAAGGGTCACTTGCACCACAAGGCCCGTCCTTCTCGCAGGGCTACTTGGAAGAGGAACAACACACTTTCCCTCCGCCGGTACCGGTAGATTATTGCACGTGTTTTTGTTTTGCTTGTTTTGTTATCTTTTTGGTTTCCAAGGGAGGAGTTTAAAGCTTAGTTTGGTTGAATTGATAAATTTTGGGATACGTTTGTATTGCATGGTTTTGAGACTTAATGAATCAGATGCTGTCCAATTTCAGTTTGATGGGAACGCAGGAGGTGACCTAACTATCAAACTCACATTACTACTACGTACACTCTTTGTCAATTATCAGTATTTTTTCCCGGCCAGATCCTCCATTTTCAATCTTTTGTCTAAACCTTTGAATAAACACCAACCTCAAATTTCATGGGATTCATAGGCAGCTTCAAATCGTAATGACAAGCGATTTTTTTATAGGAATGGGCTAATTTTGAGAAATTAATGAGAAAGTGTTTCTTGCATCCGGTCCGGACTCAGAGTGCTCGCAATGAAGCAAATTGAATGTCATAAAGACATTGAATGTCATATAAGACAGTGATAAGCAAATTGAATGTCATAAACTAAAGAGTTGATAGTTGATGGTCATGGACTACAAAGAGATGTAGATAAACTAAAGAGATGATAGTTGATGGTCATGGACTTCAAAGAGATGTAGATATACTAAAGAGATGATAGCTGAAGGTTATGGACTACAAAGAGATGTAGATAGATTGAAGAACCGTTGAGCCGCATATATATGACAACGGGTAGAAGCTCGGAGTGAAGCAGTCTTGAGAAATTTCAAAAGAATCACACAGATGAGTGAAGAACTAGACATTGGAGAAGAATTATCAAATTGAGGGTGGATGAGAGATCGGAGGGCTCAGGTCTCAAACAGTATTCATCTTGTTTCTCTAGCAAAGAACGACTCTATTTAAGGTTGTCCAAACGGTCTGGACCGGACCGGCTGTGAAACGGTTCATGGACCGATAAGGTCCTGGCCTAGCTGTCATCCCGTTCCCAGCCTCGGGAACTACACTCTCAACGATCTCCTCAACTCTAACTTCCGCCTTTAACAGATCAACAATGGGGACTCGACCCCAACCTCTCGCTACCGGAGATCTACTAGCTCGTCCACGACCTAGGACTACAGGAGGAAGAGGTGGTCTACCTCTACCCCGTCCTACAACAGATGTCGCTCTAGTACGAACCATTTGCGATATAAGCATAACTAACATTGATGTCAAGCTAGTACTATATATAACAATCAAATCCAGAATAATAACTACAGTCCAACATACAAACTAGACTACCGAGATCCGCAGAAGGAGAGTTGGTTTCCGCACATTCTATCCCAAACCGGCTATGTACAAGGTTTAAAACAAGATTTCTTTTGAAAACTCATACCCCTTTCGGGTTATGCTTATTTATCTATTCGGCCTTTCAAGAAGATTGAGAGTGTCATTCTTGTCAACTTAAGGCTTTGATACCATGCTTGTAACACCTCAAATCCTCAGGATTCGGGATGCTACTGTTTAGGACCTCACAATGGATTCTGGCTCTAGCCTGACAACAAGTTCACCAGGTCTTGCAACAAGACACAAATAAATATAAAACCAACATAGATAAAATTGAAAAATATCATAAACCTCGAATACATACAAAACCCACAGTTGAGTATCAAAATTGTACAACCATGTATCTATACATACAAAACCCATATCCCATCCTACATGTATGGAAACCCTTGGTTGATCACTCCCACTAGAACACTCTACAACCTTCTTATCTTGCAAAGCATCTACAACACGGTATAAACCGTTAGCTGACTATTCATATATAGAAATAATAAATAAGCACAAACACACATTAGAATTATCGTAAACACCAAGTATGCTATTACACATTTCCCATTTATTATCTTTTATAAAGTCATAGACTCATAATCAGTTTATAGTTGTGACACAAGAAGTCTACGATTCTCCCCTCTATTTTTTTTATCATATAAAGTGGTCAGACGTACCTCTCCGTATACCATGTGTAGTGGAGAAATACCCTTCCCGTATACCAGGACTGACCAAGTCCTAGAGAACCTCTCAGAGTCCTTCGGGAATACTGAGCAAGCTTCCACCGCCCTATACTAGGGGCCAATCATACCTCGGTGATAAACAACCTATAACATGTTATAATGCAAATAGCAAACGCCACTCATGCACTCATCCAAGATATGAACGCAGCTAAGTAAGTCCCAATGACTAACCTGTCACACGGTAATCTCGGCTATTAACAACTCCTAGATTCCCGCAAGAATATACACCATGCTTAATAATCAAGGCACACATATCAATCACCGAATCACACGCTATAAGACTCTAACTTCTAGCCTCAAAGATCGTCACAAGATCATAGACATCGTAACCATCCTCAACGTTCTCATCAAATCCTCAAAGCCTCTCAACTCAAGGCGTTCCAACACACTATAATTCCATCAATATACTCGTATCTAACCTAGCGTGCTCCTACAAAGAAGCCACAAGGACAAGAGGGAAGAATAACATACCAAAAGACTTGGTATGTTCTAAGGTAAGGCGCGATCACGACACGGAAAGGCGCGGGCGCGGTGACACTCTTCAGAACGCCGCGACTGTGGTTGTCGCAGGCGCGAGGGCGGCGACAAGGTTGGAGGCGCGGGCAAGCAAAGGTCGGGCGCGGGTGCGGTTTTTCAATAGAGCACAACTCTTCTTTTCTTTAGACATATCCTTCATTTGATCCATCACTCCTCTCCTAGAATCACTAAAGGCAATCTTGCCTTCATCCATACATACACACCAAATGCCTAAAGGTTACAAAAACAACAAGATCCTCCTTGTTGGATTCAAAAACAAGGAAGAAGAAGGTGAAGAACAACGAGAAGAAATGAAGGAGAAGGGAAGGGAAGAAGGCTAACCACTCTTCTCAGATTGTGCAGAAGGAGAAACCCAAGTTGCAACTCTTGCCAGCTATACACAACAACAAACCAAACATCATTCTCATCAACTTGGAAGAAGATTTAAGGAGGAACAAAGAAGAAATGAAAGAGGAAGAAGATTAACGTGAAAGAGGAAGAAAGAAGATCAGGTTCCCACAACTCTTAGAATGAAAGGGAAAGAGGACAACTTAAGAGGGAAGAAAAGGAAGATAAAGTCGGCTAAAGGCAGCCCGATCCCTGCTATGCCGTGACCGTATCCCAACATAGCCGCACCTACGGTGGCGCTACCACGGGTATGGCTAGGCGCGGTCGCGTGATCTCCTAAAGAACATGGTTGTTACAGTTCTTATGTTATGTTTATGAGTTAAAGGAAAACTAAGCATGCTAGTAGCATATAGGAGGGATCAATTCTACTTGTGATTCATGTATGTTGGATCTATTATGAATGTCGGATGTGAAATTATCTCTAGTATAAGTTGCTCACTTAACACATTGTATACTTCCAACCATGAATGAATGATGTTTAGATTAATCATGTAAGTGGAGACCTATAAGTAATATGAGGATGATTGTGCAATTTTAAGATGCTTATCATGCTAGAGTAGGGAGATTTGGGCCGAAAAGATAAATGACCTACTTGTGATGTTATTGTTCAAGCTATGCTTATATTGGATAATGTAAGCATATATCAAACGTCATGTGATGCTTATGTTATTTGGTATGATCATAGTTATTTTCTAGTTCATATATGTACTCCTGTTTATGATTTAAAAAAAAAATCATTTCTTGTGATTTGAGTAATTAAAATAGAATTTAATTATTTTTGATGTCCTATAATATAGGGTTCATTCTATTCGTACCCACCATTTCATTCTATTTGTACCCATTATACGACTACGCATCACGTAACCGTAGGGGAAGCATAAATCAATCGCCAAAATACAAGGACAAACTACGCCTACGCAGCGCGTAATCGTAGTGTTCACAACGGTTACATGATCCGAGAACTACGCCTACGGGATGCGTAGGCGTAGTTCTCGGATCATGTAACTGTTGTGAACACTACGATTACGCACTGCGTAGGCGTATTGTGGAGAACTAGCCGTTACCAACGGTAATGTAACCCAAAGATTAGTATAAATATCATGTATTCGACCCATTTCATAAAACCTCATTGTCAAACGTTGTTTCGCAAAAAAAGTCCTTTCGAAAATGAATTCCGACGATGGAGAAGCAAGCTATCATTCCGGCGATGGAGAAGAGGATGACGGTGTTGCTTTCGGCGGTGGTGAAGATGACGTGGAGGGTGACGAGGGCTTGTTCAATCCCGCGATGCTCAGTAGTTACGATCCGTATTCGGGTGTTGAGGTTAGTTTTTTCAATTCGTTTGTTTTGACGTAGTTTAGTGTTATATGTTTTAGTTAGTTTATGTTATATGCTTGACTCATTAATTAATGAAGTAGTAGACAATTAGTCAATAAGTAATGTTATTTGACGTTAACTGAAGAATTTACTCGTTAATTAGGTGTCAATTAGTCGTTAATTGAAGAAAATAGTCGTTAATTAATGAATTAGTAGACAATTATTATTTAAGTAGTTGTTAATTAATTTGAGCAATCTCAGAACATATGATATAGTCGTAGTGAATGAAATTTTCGAAATAATTATTGTAGGTTGCCGATATTCCCGATGATTATGATTATACTAGTTTGTTCGTTGACCATCGGATATGGACGGATATGGACTCGTTAGTTGCGTGGGTTCTTGAGAGAGCAGGAAGTAGAAATATGGTTCTCATCAAACTAAAGTCCTACAAGTCGGATGATAAGCGTTTTGGAAAGGTGATATTTGCGTGTGAGCATCACGGAGTCCGCAAGAGTGAGGCGAAGGGCTTGAGGGTATGCAAAACGAAGAAGTTTGATTGTAATTTTCGCTTACACGTTGATGAGGTGCAAAGGGGTCTTTGGGGTGTGAGGAATGTTCACGGAATTCACAATCATCCTCTTCCGAAGAAGTTGGTAGGTCATGCCTTTGCTGGACGGTTGACGAAGGCACAAATGAAACGAGTTCAAATCTACACCGAGGCGGGAATGCCTCCGAGGGAAATTGTTCGTTTGTTAAAGAGTGATTTTGAAGATCCCGAAAAGATGGTCACTTCTAGGAAGCAAGTTTCAAACGCTCGGAATAAAATTAGGTTGGAAGCGATGGGAGATCGAACGGTAATTCAAGAAGCGTTGAAATTCTTGCAAGATAAGGATTATATGTGGGATATTAGGATGGAAACCACCGAAGGAGGAGAGGTAGTGAGCGACTTATTCCTAGCCCATCCAGAGTCGAAGCGTTGGGTTGCCATGTTTCCATACGTTGTCATCATGGATGCTACATACAAGACGAACAGGTTAGTATGTAATTCATTCAGTTTGTTTATATTAAACTTTTTTTTAATTACAAAGTCTTATTCATTATATTTTGCAGATATGACATGCCGTTGTTGGAGATCGTCGGATTGACTAGCACACAACAAACTTTTCCCGTTGCGTTTGTGTTAATGAAACGAGAGACGACGGGTCATTACGAGTGGGCTTTGGAACGGATTGCCTTGTTATTCAGTGGAAAGAAGCCGGAAGTGATAGTGACGGACAGAGAATTAGGTCTCATAAAAGCAATGCCTAGAGTCTTCGCAGATGCCAAACATATTTTGTGTGAGTGGCACGTGTATCGAAACATAGAATCAAATAGTTGGTGGAAGTCACATTCGCCATCCATCCAAACAAAATTCATGAGAGATTGTCATGAGTTGTTTGAATCGACTACTATTGCGGCTTATGAGACGAGGCTCTTGCATATGAGGGATAGTTGGATGGACAAGTATCATTTGATGGAGTACCTCGAGAAGACATGGTTGGACAAGTACAAGGAAGCTATTGTTCGTTGCTGGACCGATCACTATCTCCATCTCGGATCAAGGACGACAGGAAGGTTAGACAAATACTCATTTCATCTTTTATTGTTTAGTTTACTTGTGATGATTTATTTTATAATTATAAATTATGTTCTAATCTTAGGGCCGAGGGTGCTCATTCGGTGTTGAAGAGAACTCTTAAGTCTACTCGTTGTGGATTTGATACTCTCATCAAGGCCATCCATAGAATGATTGGAGATCAGATTGATGAGATTCAAGGTTGCATAGAAAAGTCTCGTACTCATACTATCGTAGGCATCCAAGAAGACCCTATGTTTACATTTCTTCTTCGAAAGGTGTCTAACAATTGCATGAAGTACTTGATCGAGAATTGCAAAATGGCACGGCAAGGGACATTTGATGCTACATGTGACGATTGGTATTGGAGGCAATCGTATGGGATCCCGTGCATTCATGAGTTTGCTGCTGCCCTCCGGGAAAACAGACCTATGTTTTTGACTGCAATACATCCATTTTGGAGACAAGTTACGTGGCATGAGGTCACCGAAGAAGTGGAAGAACCCGAGGCTATTCCTCTGTCGATGGGGGATATTACTTTGACATCTTTTATGGCTATGCACAGGGAGGGTAGGTTGCCCCAAGACGTTGTGAACAAGTTTGGCGCTTATATTGCAACCATGTTGAACCCGACGGACTCAGTAGCTCGGGAGCCGAGAATTTCACATCCTTCAGACAAGGGAAGCAAGCAAGGACGAGTGCCATCTGGATTTGAGCATGCTCGAGCTGATAAGGAAAAACAGATGAGGAAATCTTCACAAAATTCTAGAGGAAGAGTTCGAGGACGAGGCCGAGGACGGGGTCGAGGACGAGCAGACACCACAGGCGAGCCTAGTACCATCCCAGAGCCTAGTACCATCCCGGAATCTGAGCGTAGTACCATCCCGGAGTCTGAGACGGCCGTTCCAAATGAGCCATCTGAACCTGTGGTCCGAGGATTCAACTGGGGTTATCGGAATATCCCAGCATTTATGTTATCTTACGTTGATCGTGTGATAGATGTTCCGGGCGATGGACATTGCGGATATCGATCACTTGGTGCGTTATTGGGTTACCGTCCAGATGAGTACATTCGTGTCCGGAGAGAGATAGCTTGGGAGTTGAGTAGACACATGCATGTATACTCCGGAATACATGGTGATGATGAGATCGAAGAACTGATTGACAACGTCAACTACCTTAACCCCGCACCTTGCGCATCACAGTTCTGGATGGAGGTTCCTACTTGTGCTCTCGCATACGCTACTTTATTTCGGGTGTCCCTTGTCGTCTTCTCTAGATTGGACTCCTACACCTGCTTGCCATTGATTGCCGATTCTGAAGCCGAACAAGAACCTCCAACGGTAGTGCAAGCAATCGCAGTACTCAATGATCATCACTACGTTCCGGTAAGTCCATTTTATTCCCTTGATTTGTGAAACATGTTTGGTTGTATCAAAACTTGTTTGACTAACATGCTATTGATTTGTAAAACAGGTTTGGTTGCATCAAAACGCTCCATTGCCCCCGATATGTCTTGATTGGATGCGAGGTCACGACGCTTCAGTTGATGGTTTTGCCGACATACATAACCGAAGAATAGCAAGATACGGAAGACTGCTTCAGAGAGAAGAAGATGCGGGTTCTTAGTTTGATGTTGAATTGTGATTTCGAATAGTAGTGTTGAATTGAGTTTTTGATTTGTGATTTGTGATTTGTGATTTCAATATTGAGGTTTTTGATTTGTGATTTGTGATTTCAATATTGAGGTTTTTGATTTGTGAGTTGTGATTTGTGATTTCAATATTGAAGTTTTGATTTGTGATTTCAAATTGAGATTTTGATTTCAAATTTGATTTCAAAACATAAATCACAAGTGAAAGTAATAAAATGAAGCAAGCACGGGACGTTGGAAATAGAAACAAGTCAAAGTAATGAAACATGTTCATACATAAAATGAAGCAAGCACGGGACGTAATAAATAGAAACAAGTCAAAGTAATGAAACATGTTCATACATAATAAACAAAATAGAAACAAGTGTCTAGTCCTGTCGCTGTGATGCCCTAACAGGAGGTGGCGCCTCTGGTGCCTCGTCTCCTCCTAGAACATCTAGGAGACGTCGAAGAAAATCAGCCTCAGACGGAGGACAACGAGTCAACTGATCTCTAACCATACCTATAGCTATATGTACACGCTGCAGAACATGAAAATAGGTAAGAAACTGAACTAATTCTTAAATAAAATGAACTTTAACGTAACAATTCATATCGTACCCGCTCTGAAAGTACAACAGGTGCAACTGGAGGTGCAGGCGGTGGTGGTGCACCATCTGGAGGTGGCTGCAGGTGGGAGTGAGTACGTGGTAAGAACCAGTCCAAAAAGTACTCATCCATCTGCCATGGGTCGACAACTGCTGGGACGCTCTGTATGTCGTACAGATGCTGGTCTCGCGTCGTCCACAGATGCCATGCGTCGGGAGAAAATAGCAGCTCATACTTCCCTATCCTCGCCGGCCTCTTCATCACGAAGGGGCGAATGATACATCCGGGAGGAACTGTATGAAGCTCTGGAGGGACTATCTGTACATGCCCGAACTGACGTAGCATAAACGGTGGCTGATAGGGTTCCTCCACCCAACAGAAGCGTATCACCCCAAAATAGGCTGATACGCGCATCTGTCCAGTCTGAAAGCCGTCTAGCGAACCCCACGGCATCCACGTCACCTACGACAAACATATAACGTCAATTCAGAAGATCAATTCAAAATATACGTAAGAAACTTGACTTTATTAGTACCTCGTCCATCCTACACCTCGACAACTGGGCCCTAAACCCTAATAGGGCCGATCTCTCCATCTGTCCTGTAGGAGCCCTCTCCGACCTCTGTGCATGTCTCGCATCTCTCTGTCTAAGAGGGTCAGTATGTCCTCTAGGTCGGAAGTGAGGGAAATAAGCGTGAATCCATGACTGCGAAAAACATATCATTTCAATATTAAATTGATTATCAATTAAAAGATTATAACCTATGAAATTATAGTTCATTGCTTACCTCTAAGAGAAGAGAACAACCAGCTAATGTATGAACCTCCCTCCGAGAGGACTCGCCTAGCTGTCTGTATAGATATGCCAGTGTGGCAGTCCCCCAAGCACGGGACGCCATGGTGATGGGGTCTCGACAAACGCTCAATAGATGAGACTTCACCCTGTTCGTGGTCTTGTCAATGAACAGGGTGGAGCCAATGAGAAGAGCAAGAAATCCGGTAGCGATGTCCTCCTGTCTAGCATCTGGGGACTCGGCCATAGTCCTAATAGTAGAGAGGAGATGAGAAGACGGCCACCCACCCGCCTTCACGGCGTCCTTCACCTCCAATGTCGGGAAGCCGAACATGGAGGTGAAGAGTGTGTCATCCCTGGCGCCGATAACCTCGTCTCCGTCAATGCGAAGTCCTAGGAGGTGATATACGTCGTGGAGGGTGATAGAGATCTGTCCCCATGGGAAGTGAAATCCGGAAGTCTCTGGATACCACCTCTCAACAAAGGCAGATGCAAGCGCATGGTCGACACCGCCCCACTGCATCTCTAGGAGGCCATGCAGTCCACTCCCCCTAACCAGTGTCATCCACTCTGACTCTGGAAATCGATCAGCAAGGCTACGTAAGCCACTGACCGTGGCACCTAGCCTATAGACTCGTAAAACACCTCTATCCTGTTATGAAAATATCATTTAAACGTAAGTAACACGTTTGAATTTAAGGAAATATAAAAAGCTAAACGAAATTTAAATCCATACCTGACCGACCCATATGTCACGAGCGACATGAGTGTCATAGCTGTAAAGTAAGTCCCGTATAGCGGGACCTCCTGGATACCCAGCAGCGTCATCTGCAACCACAAGCGGAGGTGGAGGTGGAGGTGGAGGTGGAGGTGGTGGTGAACCCTCCTGACCGAGTCTCCTACTCCCGGCGGCAGAGCTCTCTGAATGAGCAGGTGCAGGTGATCGGCGGTCCAACGTGTCATGCAACTCCAATACAAAAGCATCAACGTCTGCCTCGGGTAACATCTGGCCGCCGGAAACGTCGGACGAACCGAACAACATGTCCATCCGCTCGTCTACATGCTCCTCCCCAACTCTCTCCTCCTCCTCCTCCTGAGGATCCTCAAGAACGTCATCAGGACGCGCTACTCCCAACTCAATCATACGCCGCTTACGGTTCGAAACCGTAGCGGCCCATGGACGAGTACTAGTCCCGGCAACCTATTATCGAGTAATTTCAATATTTATTAACTAATTATCGAGTAATTTCAATATTTATTAAACTAATTTCTATTAACTAATTATCGAGTAATTTCAATATTTATTAAACTAATTATCTATTAATTATCTACTACTTCCAATATTTAACAACTAATTATCGAGTAATTAACTAATTATCGACTAATTTAAGGAAGTTAACAACTAATTATCGAGTAATTAACTAATTATCGACTAATTTAAGGAAGTTAACAACTAATTATCGAGTAATTTCAATATTTATTAAACAAATTATCTATTAATTATCTACTAGTTATATACTACTTCCAATAATTATCGAGTAATTAACTAATTAACAACTAATTATCGAGTAATTAACTAATTATCAACTAATTATCGAGTAATTAACTAATTATCAATATTTATTAAACTAATTATCTACTAGTTCCAATAATTAACAACTAATTATCGAGTAATTAACTAATTATCAAGAAATTTCAATATTTATTAAACAAATTATCTATTAATTATCTACTACTTCCAATAGTTCTAATTTCAATATTTATTAAACTAATTATCTATTAATTTCAATAATTTTAAACGTAATTATCGAGTAATTAACTAATTACGGAATTTACAACTAATTTCAATATTTATTTAACTAATTACCAACTAATTATCGAGTAATTAACTAATTATCAAATTATTACGGAATTTACAACTAATTTCAATATTTATTAAACAAATTATCTATTAATTATCTACTAGTTCCAATAATTAACAACTAATTATCGAGTAATTGACTAATTATCGACTAATTTAAGGAAGTTAACAACTAATTATCTAATTATCGACTATTTTCAATAAACTAATTATCTAATTATCGACTTTTTTCAATTTTTATTAAACTAATTATCGAC
Source organism: Fagopyrum homotropicum (assembly GCA_033239125.1). Taxonomy (NCBI): domain Eukaryota; kingdom Viridiplantae; phylum Streptophyta; class Magnoliopsida; order Caryophyllales; family Polygonaceae; genus Fagopyrum; species Fagopyrum homotropicum. The sequence continues at coordinate 48,988,963 of BSWB01000007.1, read as the reverse complement.
TATTTCACTAACTAGTGACTAATTGTCCACTAATTTAACTAATTATCGACTAATTGAGACTAATTCATTAATTCATTCACTAATTCTATACATAATAAGTAATTAACAACTAATCCTACACTAATTATCGAGTAATTAACTAATTATCAAGAAATTTCAATATTTATTAAACAAATTATCTATTAATTATCTACTACTTCCAATAGTTCTAATTTCAATATTTATTAAACTAATTATCTATTAATTTCAATAATTTTAAACGTAATTATCGAGTAATTAACTAATTACGGAATTTACAACTAATTTCAATATTTATTTAACTAATTACCAACTAATTATCGAGTAATTAACTAATTATCAAATTATTACGGAATTTACAACTAATTTCAATATTTATTAAACAAATTATCTATTAATTATCTACTAGTTCCAATAATTAACAACTAATTATCGAGTAATTGACTAATTATCGACTAATTTAAGGAAGTTAACAACTAATTATCTAATTATCGACTATTTTCAATAAACTAACTATCTAATTATCGACTTTTTTCAATTTTTATTAAACTAATTATCGACTATTTCACTAACTAGTGACTAATTGTCCACTAATTTAACTAATTATCGACTAATTGAGACTAATTCATTAATTCATTCACTAATTCTATACATAATAAGTAATTAACAACTAATCCTACACTAATTATCGATTACTATTATTTAATTAACGTATATAAAGACAAATGTAATAAAAATAAATTAAAACGTACCCCAACCTCGCTAGAAACGCGAGATGTCGCGCAACCTCGGACTACTCCCCCTACTCGCCCTCCACGAGAGCCCCGTCCTCGCCCAACCTCGGTATCGGAAATCGCTCGCCCGCGACCCTCGCCGGAAAAACTGCCGGAGGACTCACCGCCGCCGTTGCCGGAGCGGCTCCCCCGGACCACGCCTCCGTCTCTTCCCCGAGTTCGGACCATGGCTGCTGGTGTAAACGTCGTCGGAGTGGTTGGTGGTGGTCGTCGCCTCTCTTCGTCGCCCTCTTCTTCGTCGTCGTCGGTAAGGAAAGTTTGGTGGAGGCGGAATGAGGAAGACGACCTTCCGCTTTCGCGTTAAGAAATCGAAGAGACCTACGCCTACGCGTTACGTACGCGTAGTAACTTTCCAAACGGCAGAAAGTTTCTACGCGTACGTAACGCGTAGGCGTAACGACTTCTCTCAATTTTGAATTGAGAATGTCTTTACGTCTACGCGTTACGTACGCGTAGACACTTTCGCCTCAGAAATTGATCCATTATCTACGCGTACGCAACGCGTACGCAACGCGTAGACGTGTAATGGGTATATTTAGCATGAAATGGTGGGTACGAATAGCAATCTCGATAATATAGGGAAACAAAATAGATAAAAACAGATGCATTTGCAATGAAGTATAAGAAATGATTCCAAATTCATAAACAAAGTGGAAATATGGAGTAGAATCATTTCTACTCCGTTTTTATTTTCGGAGTTTCAATCAGATTAGGCTTATTTTGTAATTGTGAATTATTAAGTCGATTTCAAATTTAATGTTTTTAAGTTTATTTTAGATTCTGAATCTACAAGCACAAGGTTTTGGGAGATTTATCACGACTCTTGAGGTGCTTAAAGTTGCTCGCGCGCGTTTGCAGTTGTTTGGAATTATTTGAGCTCTCCCCAAAGGTTGCGGACGAAAGCAATGGAAGATGATGGAGAAAAGTCGAGCTTCGTCATCGGCGTGATCGAGAACCGAGCGAAAGAGGTTTTTTCTCCAGCTTCGTTCCCTTACGTTCCTCTTCTTAATGATTATCGCCACGTTTCCCCTAATTTGGTGCGTTAATATCGCAACTGACGTTTTCTGCTGTGATCCGAAAGTTGTAAGTTCAAAGTCGGTTATGTAGTATGCAATTTTTGCAAATACTCATCGTTTGTTCGTAGGAACACCTGCATGGATGTAGTTTGTGGAGATCGAACTGAAAATTTTGAGACCAGACGTGATTGATCATCAATATCTAAACAAGTATGATTTGCAAATATTTTGTTTGTGTTTGGTGTTCAATAGTTCTCACATGGTAGATTGAGCTCTATGTTTGGAAATCAAGTTCGTGTAGTTAAGAGATGCGTTCGTAGCTGAAATTGCATCATCAAAAAATGGCATTGCACTAGTATATTGGTATGTACTTGTGAGTTGATACCACATAGCACCACTGACATATAATGACCTGCTAAAATTTAACATCAAACCCCGGCTGCTGGTGTTAACTCCTGTTGCTAGTTTTTCTTTACTCTTTAGTGCTGCTAGTGCTTGTTTTTGGATTTTTGAATGCTTTGCTTGGACTGCCTTGAACATCATGTTTTACTGTTTGGATTTATAATGAGAAGTTCCAATAATCAAGTCAGACGACCTGAAAATTATGAAGTCTAATGTGCTATTCAGCTTTTCTTAGGCGTATTTGTTGTAAATCAATTCTGCTAAACTATTTTATGATTGGTAACATTGTATATATATGCCCCTCTTTTGTCAATTGAAGTCTGACACACGTGCATCATATCAGTTTAATAGTTTCATATGTGAAATTTCTGACACATTGTATATATATGCCCCTCTTTTATTAATGACACTGATAAGTGATAACTTCAGCTGGGATTAGATTAGTAAGACCAATAAATCTTAGTGATGAATTTTACACCGTGAAGAATATTCATTTTTTTTATGTCACACGTGCATCATATTAGTTTCATATGTGAAATTTCTGCAATGAAAGCACATAGTAATGCATCAGTTCTTCAAATTTCTCGGAAGGAAGTGCTGTAAAAAAAATCTTCATTGTTGATGACAACTCATGTCTTATCATGATTATAGGCATCCTGGTAAACTGTTCAAATAACTTACAATCTTCTGTGACTACACAAATGAGAAGCCTGACTAATATACTAATTTGTCAGGTTGGAGTTGCTGCCTTTGACTTAAGATCTGCATCACTTCATCTTTCTCAGTACATAGAAACTGGCAGTTCTTATCAGAACACGAAGACATTACTGCATTTCTATGATCCACTGGTGATAATTGTTCCTCCTAGCAAGCTGGCGCCTGAAACTATGACTGGAGTCTCTACATTGGTTGATAAACACTATTCTACAACTAAGAAGGTGACATTCCTTGATATGATAGCACAACTAGTAGTTGTATCTGTTAGAGGATTCTGTAGACATTTGCAATATTTATTAAGCATCAAATGACCACCACTTTCTCCATGTTCAGGTTATAGTTCCCCGTGGTTGCTTTGATGACACTAAGGTTATTTAGACCACCTCAAGTTTGACTCTAACAAATACTTATATCTGTGATGATAACTTCTCTTTTGATGATTGTTATATTTTCGACACCTCAGGGTGCTGTTTTGGTTAAAAATTTGGCTGTCAATGAGCCATCTGCACTTGGTCTGGATACTTACTACAAACAGTATTACCTTTGCTTAGCTGCAGCAGCTGCTACTATTAAATGGTACATGCACTTTGGCGTTACACGAGGTTCCAGTTGTTACAAAACACATAAATTGTAAACATTAGAAAACTCATTTGGATATACTATACACACCACATAAATTGGACGTACTTGAAATGTGTTGTTATTAGATATCTAGGGCATTTGTGTGTGACTGGAACATAAGTTCCATTAAAATTTAAACTTCATAGTATTTTTCTCTTGATTACTGGTACATATTACTATTATAACCATGATTTTGATATGTTGTTTTTTTTAGTTGCTCTTTTTCTATTTTGGAATCATACTAAACTATGAGGGTTCTATTATGGTTAGAAGGTCCTTTTCCTAGGTGACATATGTTTAATGGTTTTGTCAGCATTAGAGCTTCAATAAATCTACCCATTATCATAAATAGTGCTCTGTATGTGGATTCAGTGTTATTGAATTTGTATTTATCATATTCCCACTTAAAAAGTCTTTGATATTGCAGGATAGAGGGAGATAAAGGAGTTATAATTACAAATCATTCTTTATCGGTATTATATTCTCTCTCTTGTTTCTCTAAATCTTTTCTAGTTAGATGTTATAATATGATGTGCGGTCGTAGAAGTTCAGAAGGTTACATGCTTTGACAGTCATTATTCTGATCCCAGGACATCGACAATAAAATTAGCAAATTGCTTACATGTTGTTTGACATCATTAAGAATCATGTAATAGATGCATTTTAATGTAGTACTGGAATGTGGACCAGAGCAGCTCTCTCCCTTCCTAAAAATATGTCCTTTTCTATTGTTTTTTAGGTGCTTGTGTGATATTAAATTCTTGTTCCCCAAATTTTCAGGTCACTTTTAATGGATCATTTGACCATGTCAATATTGATGCCACCAGGTGCTTTATTGAATATCTTGCAACCCATTATACAAACTGTACTTTGCTAACACCTCATATGATCCATATATAGAAGAATTGAAGTTTAGAATAATCTGTTGGAGAATTAATAATTTTTTCTTTCTGATTCACGGGAAAGTTGCCTTGTATAATACAGTGTCCAAAACTTGGAACTGATCGAGCCATTACGTTCGGATCTGCTGGGTACCAGCAATAAAAAGAGAAGCCTTTTCCACATGCTTAGGACTACAAGAACCATCGGAGGGTATATCCTTTTCTAAAAATGGTTGATAGATTCGTTGTGCCTAGAACCGACCTTCCCATATCTGGTTTTTCACATATTTCTTTCTTTTTGCCTTCAATCATTTTTCAGTAAGTAGCTTCTAAATTATACTTTTCCACAAAAAAGTTATACTTGTAGGCTAAACTACCTTTTATAGTTGGTCTTCTTGGGGATGGAACTCAAAATGTTAGCATGTATACTTTCTGTACAGGACCAGACTTCTCCGAGCCAACCTTTTGCAGCCTTTGAAAGACATTGAGACCATTAATGCTCGACTTGATTGCCTGGTCAGTTCTCAAAGCTGAAGTTGCTCTAGAGAATGGCTTCCTCACACTATTAAATTGCACACCTGTCTGCAGTTTGATTCTCTTATGGAATCATATTTTTCAAGAACATCAACAAAAGATCAATGTACTGAAATTTTGGTTCTTCAAAACACGCTTCATGATGCGAGGAAATTCCCGAGCTTTTGATTTTAAGGATTGTTTCGAGTTATTGAATTAGATGGACGGGCATCATCTTGGCATTCGCTAATGCGTACCTTGCTTTCTTTATCAAAAATATCTAAGTCATTTATTATCCCAAAATGATCAATGTACTGATATGTTGTGTCTGTAATTATAACAGTTCGACTCATTTGTTGTATGTTTGCAATTTTAGGATGAACTAATGAGCAATGACCAGCTTTTCTTTGGACTTTCTCAAGCTCTATGCAAATTTCCGAAAGAAACTGGTATGTTAAAAATATACATTCTACAACATAATACTTTTGGCATGGTAGGAATGAGGGAGGACAGTGGGAAAAACCTTCTTCTTAGTCCATTCTTCATTGAGAAAATCTCATGAGAGACCCTTTTTGTAATGTATGATTTGTTGGGAATCGGAACGAGATATGTGTACTACATGGAGGTGTCTGTAACTCATGATATTTTGTAGATTGAGCTTCACTTTCTTGTTTTTTCTATATCATTTTCGTTCTTACTTCTTTTTGTACATCCGCATTGTTTAATCAGCATATTAATCATACTTAAACTCCCACAGACCAACTTAGTTGATGCTCTCATGAAAATTATATAATATCCTCATGCCTTTTCCCCTTTTCATTAACCAAATTCCTTATAAACATACCGTAGATTCCTCCTCAAGTAAAGCATGTGATCTCTATAGCCCCCTTGCTTTATAAGTTTTGCCTTTTAATACAAAGGTTTTTTTAAGTAGGTAAGTTTTGTTCCAAATTCAAGAATGTGTTCCAATCACACGAGAAAAGACACTCAGTAGAAAAAGAAGGCACACCATCCTATATTTCAAGGTTGACCAGCTAGTCAGCTACTTATCTGACAACTAGTATGGATAGTTATACTAGCTATACCTTTCTCAAACAATCTGCTTAATGTATGCTGTTTCTTCTCTGATTAACCTATCCTTTTTTCTCTATTCTCTTGTGACTTGGACAAAAGAAGAGTTTCCCTTTTCATGACTAAAAAACCTCAGAATGTGAGACAATTATTTATCACGTGACCAAAAATGTTTCAATGCTGTCTCTTGGTCTTTTGAAGGATTGGCACATGCGAATTCCGGTTTCTGGGGAGGGAGATTTTTTAAGATTAATGTGAATTTCATATTGAAAAAAGGTTTCTTTGTATGTTTGTTGCTACTTTTGAATAGAATGCCTATCGGATATTGAATAGTGAAGTTTTGTTAGTGGCTTGAATCGTAAGGCGTAAGAAGGAAGACATCTTCACAAAGTATGATGGTATTCATTTGGAAGGAAGACGATAATGGAATAAAGAACTATGGGGGTGATAAAGAGAGTTATTGTAGTTTTGACAGTGATGGGTACTGGTTGCATGGCATAGGAGCTATGTTACTAGATTTGGAGTGTGTGCGAAAGCAAGAACTGTCTAAGCTGGTAGCAGGAATGTAGGTTGATTGTATTCATATGCAATTTCACCCTTCTATGAAACTATAACATGACCACAGACCACCTTTTTTTCTTGGAAAATTGATAATCTGTGACATTTGTCTTAGATAGGGTACTTTGCCACTTCTGCTACAAGCCAAAGAAGGTTACGAATGAGGCATTGGGTATTAACAGTGCTAAGAAAAGCCAAATATTGGTATCTAGTATTATTCTTCTCAAAACTGCCTTAGATGCTTTGCCTTCACTCTCCAAGGTAAATTATGTTATTTTCTGCAGTTTGTATAAGTTTTTTTAAGCAATCATCAGAAACTAAACCAACTATAGCTATTTATTCTCAGGTGCTTAAAGATGCAAAAAGTTTTCTTCTCAGCAACATCTACAACTCTGTATGTGAAAATGAAACTTATGGTTTGATTAGGAAAAGGTACCCAACATATACTAATAGATTACTTCAATTTCACTGTTGCCAATATGCATGCCAATAAAAGCATCTAAAGCATTTGAAATATTGGCAAAATGAACATTCACTTGGAAAAATATATCACTGGAACATTTACTTCATTTTCACTGCTTTTTAAACTCAGAGGTGGATATTATTGGAATATCAAAAGCTAAAGTTCACTGTATTACCGCCATCTTGCAGAATTGCGGAAGCCATAGATGAGGACGTGGCACATGCTCGAGTCCCTTTTGTTGCCAGGACACAGCAGTGTTTTGCTGTCAAGACCGGAATAGATGGACTGCTAGACATTGCACGGAGGACCTTTTGTGATACAAGTGAAGGTATTTGTTTGCAATTTATGCAGAAAAGTTGTGTTATGATAAGACATTGCTTCATTTAGTACTAATGTATCATTCTTTTGGCAGCTATACATGACCTTGCAAACAAATATCGTGAGGAGTATGGCCTGCCAAATTTGAAAATTCCTTTCAACAACAGACAAGGTTTTTATTTCAGCATTCCTCTGAAAGATGTGCAAGGAAAGCTTCCTGACAAATTCATTCAGGTTGATCCTAGGATTGATGATGTCAACAGTCATATAAATACTGGAGAATATTTTGATAACTTTGAAAGTGGTGCACAAATATCTAGGTTGTAAAGCATGGAAACAACATACACTGCTCTACGCTGGAGTTGGCTTCAGTGAGTATTTTTAACTCATCACTTATTAACTTTATATCTTAGTGATCAAGAACTCATTATAAAACGTTTGGCTTATGTTTATGGTTCCTGCGATTGTTGACTTATTGATACTCCACTGCAGACCTCTTCATAGAATTAGAGTCACTATGCATATGTTGAATTTACAAAATTAAAAATAAATGTCAAAATGGGTGGGGAAATAGAGGAAATGAGTGGAGAGAAGTTTCCAGGAGAAGAAATGAAATCTGACAGGTTTTGCTTAACTCACATGCATTAAGAATGAAGCAGATTTGCTTTTGTTACTTTTGCCCAAATGTAGGGATTTATAGTTGTTTTGTTAAAGGTATTTTAAAAAAGTAATTAAAGAAACTCTAGTGAATTTTGGGATGGAGGAGAGGGGTTCTTCAAATAATATTATAGATAAAAAGTAATAAAAAAAAACAGTCAGATAAGAAACTTATTTCTAGTTCTGGGATGAAGATGCTCTAAAAGCATCTACATCTCAGAAACTGTGAGTTTCTGTAGCAATTTGTATACACAAAATTAAAACTAAATGTCAGATTTAATGAAAGAACCAAGGTAATGAGTGGAACGAAGTTTCTCAAATAAAAAATGAAATTGACAAGTTCCTGCCCATATCCCACAAATCAAGATAAATCTAGATTTTTTATTTTTATCTTTTTTGCTTAAAAGTAGGAGTTAAGTGGTACTTTAAAATATTTATAAATGATAAAAAAAAATTAGAAGAAATTGTGGTGAATTTTGAGATGGAGGAGAGATGTTCTTAAACTAACTTTAAAAATAGAATATAATTAACAAAATCAGATAAGAAACAAAATGAAGTTTCTGGGATGTAGATGGTCTAAGTAATGATAATATCTACAAGTAGACTAGAGAAGCATATAGTCTTCTTATCTCAATTTACAAGTACAATACAACTTGCAGTTTAAGTAGGAACATTTAATTATTTATCAAACAATAGTATAATGTCAATGCCCTTCCTTTTTACTCAGCTGCTGATTGTACTTGAATGAACAATCTTCATCTTTGTATTTTCTCTTGTATTGCAGCTGAATGTAAGAAATAGGTCTGCTGCTGCAGAATGCTATATGCGTACGGAAATTTGCCTAGAAGGTTGTAGTAAGTCGAGCAAAATTCTGTTTTGAATAATAATACTCTTTTTGGTATCAATTGATTATTGACAATGAGTTGTTCCAACTGTCTCTGTACTAGCTGACCCATAAAGTGTGGCTGTGGAATATCAACATTTGATTTGTGTAGTTATTTGTGACAACATCAGACTAGCATATTTGGTAGTGCTCCATTCGTTCTGATCCAGGCTTTTTATATAAATCCTTATAATACTCATGCTGAATCCTGCACAGCAACATCATACAAAAAAGTGTATAGTGTCATGAAATCTCTTTTATTCTGTATCAATTGGAGAGAGCTTGTTTGAACTCAAAACATTCAATTTGAATAACCAAAGATTTGAAGAAACCAAGCCTCAGGGCTCAGAAATAAACAAATGGGCAAGAGCACAAGATAACAATCCAAGAACATGAAGGCACAAGAGGACATAATACTGAAGCCATTTGTTTCTTAGAAAGACAATAATACAGGTGTAAGAGGTGTGCAATTGTACAGATTTTGTGGATGTCCTAATATATGGCAAACTCTTTATACACAAATAGCCTTAGGGCTCTCTGAAATGTCTAATTTGTATTCATTATTCAAAGGCTTGGTGTTTAACATGCCCGCTTCCAGCATCTTAACATATTGCACATACTAAAGCATACGTTGGATATGAACATAGTGAAAGACTTATCCATATAGTAGCTTCAAGCTTAAAAACTAATATGTGGTGTCCATGTGTTTGCACCTTGTCTTTGATTTGCATCATTTTAGTGTGGATGATCCTGAATATCTATTGTTGCACATATGGAAGATTTTGGAATCTGACTTTTTTCATATTTGTATACATACAGCACTCAATGAAGCTATAAGAGAACATGTTTCCATGCTCACACTGCTAGCAGAGGTTTTGTGTCTTCTAGATATGATTGTCAATTCTTTCGCTAACATGATTTCTGACAGACCAGTTGAGCAATATAATAGACCAGTATTTACGAGTAAGATACTTGTGTTATTTTCTTCACAAAGAGATTTGCATCATTAATGATCTTTCCATTCACCTGACAGATAGCGGTCCTCTTGCAATTGATATCGGAAGGCATCCCATCCTGGAAAGAATACACACTGACTTCATTGTATGCAAGATAACTTGCTTGTCATTGATGTTCAGTGTAGATGTTGATTTTGCCAAATCCATATAATTTTATTCAGAGAGAACTAAACTAAATCCTTGTTGCAGCCCAACAATATTTTCCTTTCTGAGGCGTCAAATATGCTAATTGTGACAGGTCCTAATATGTGAGTAATGCCTTCTATTCTTTTGCAATGAACTTTCTTTAGCATGGATACTTTGATATATTTTCTCTATTATCATGTTCAGTTCATTTGTTTTTCAATTATGTGATACTTGATAGCTTCCATCCATAATTATTGATATTACTATAAACATGGTGTGCTTGCTCAAAATAAGTCCATGTAGTTTTCAACATTTTGTATGCTAGAAATGCTTGGTTTTAAGAGAACACAATTTTGAATCGAAAAAGTTAAACGCAAATGTTTATAATATTTTACAAGTTTTCTCTATTATCATGTTCAGTTCATTTGTTTTTCAATTATGTGATACTTGATAGCTTCCATCCACAATTATTGATATTACTATAAACATGGTGTGCTTGCTCAAAATAAGTCCATGTAGTTTTCAACATTTTGTATGCTAGAAATGCTTGGTTTTAAGAGAACACAATTTTGAATCGAAAAAGTTAAACGCAAATGTTTATAATATTTTACAATCTATTGATTTGAAGAATCGTTTAAACATGAACACATCTCTCTTACACACTCCAGCCTTTGTATCATGAGGTTTCTACTTATACAGATTTAGCCTTAAATTAAGTTTATCACTTTTTTTACCAGTCGTGCAGGATTTTAGATTTTGAAATATAGGATGCTGATATTAGTTGTTCAGATCAATAATATATGGCTTTAATTCAGGAGTGGGAAGAGCACATACCTTCAACAGGTGTGCCTCATTGTAATCCTAGCTCAGATTGGTTGCTATGTACCTGCTCGATTTGCAACTATAAGAGTTATTGACCGATTATTTACACGGATGGGAGCAGTTGACAATCTTGAGTCCAACTCTAGTACAGTAAGATTCCAAACTAGAAATGCTACTTATTATCAATAAGTTATTGATAATTTGATTCTCTTCTGAAATATTTTGGGGTGTTACAGTTCATGACAGAGATGCGAGAAACAGCTTTCATTATGCAGAATATTTCTCACAGGTTTGGGAAAAATATTTACTTTATATTCCGTTTAGGAAAGATGTGTACTATACTGACAGGTGGTATTTTTCTGAATAGCAGAAGTTTGGTTGTCATGGATGAACTTGGGAGGGCTACCTCTACATCTGACGGATTTGCAATTGCATGGAGTTGCTGTGAGCATCTATTATCATTAAAAGCGTATGTCTCCTTCCACTTAGCTTGAATTTCTGTTGATCCATTTTCACATATTTTGTTTCATGGAAATGCTTTGACTGTGGGAAGAAGTATGGAGAATTATCCTTCTCTGTAACCTAGGGCAGTAATTGACCTGAGTAGTGGTCAGGTTGGATATCAATATGCCTCTAGCTTAAGCAGTGTTTGGGTTCAACCACTCCCCTACCTAGTGTTAGTCTAAAATTCAAGATTATGCATGTACCGGTCATGCACACATTCGCAAAAAGCATCCTATAAAAGAGTATATGTCCTGATTTTTAGCTCTATTCTTTTGACACTATCCAATTTTATCTGCTGTAGCATTGCTCACTATTGCAGCGCATAGATGTGACTGTTCAACAATTTAACATCATGGAGTCCTATATTCTTCCATAATCTAACTGCAAATTCCAGTTTTCTTACACTTTTCTGTTGCAAATTGGTTTGACAATTTGTGCTTCTTTTTTGCTCAAACGATCATATTAACGAGATTTTTCAGACACTTGTTATTGGTAACCTCTAATTGGAGGTCCCTGAATTCTTGTTATCTCTAAAACTACCCAAATTGTTTTACTTTGAACATCCAACAATTGGAATTTTGCATTTCATTACTCATAGAAATTCACTTATTCTTCCAGGTATACTATTTTTGCTACACACATGGAGAACCTATCACAGTTAGCAGTTTTGTATCCAAATGTGAAAACTCTTCATTTCGATGTTGACATCAGAAACAACCGTTTGGACTTCAAGGTGGCAACCTAGTCTTATTGGAGGAATTTGTTATTTTATTCTTCTTCAGTTAATAACTTATATCTTTTAACTAGTTTCAACTCAAAGATGGAATACGTCACGTTCCCCACTATGGGATTCTACTCGCTGGAGTTGCAGGATTACCAAGCTCCGTGATTGAAACAGCTAAAATCATCACATCCAAAATTGCAGAGAAGGTGATGATCTAAATATATTCATTATTTCATCTACTTTGACTCTTGAGCCTATCTTCCAAAATTTTCTTTTCTTATTAGCAAAAGAAATAGAGGCTGCAGCCTAAAGCCTGTAGAAGATCTCCATCCCTTATATTGTGGGTTTCTTTAATTTTTTAAGAAACATAAAAATAGTTAGTCTGTCAGATTTGAAGTGAGAATAGAGGTTATAATTAAAAAGGTTCTCTATGAAGAAATTAGATGTGAAATTTTTTTTTGTGTGAAATTTTTTTTTAAAGGTAACTTCAGAAACATATGATAATTACTGGGAATGTATAACATTAAGGCAAATGACTGGTGTAAAGTAAAGGTGTTATGATAAATTTAACAATTCTAGTTTCTAATAAATGTATTTGTAGTTTATTATTCGGGGAAATTAGAGTAAGAAGGCCATATTGTTACCTGATGAATTTGATGTATCTTATGATATTTTTTGTAATCTTTTTGTAAACATTAACTATATCCGAATTGATACACAAAACAACACAAGTTGCACAAAATAACCAACGGCCAAAACATACATGAAAGTTTACACGCACAAAAAAAATTGTACACATTAATAAACGCCAAATAATTATACAAAAACAAAATATATCTTAAACAAACATTTACACAAAATTATACACAACAAATTTCACAGAATAAAACATCACAAATTGCACAAAATAACGAATGATCAAAATCACACATGAAAATTTACACAAACACAAACTTACACAAACTGACACTCACCAAATAATCAGAGATAACCGAATAAAATTACACAAAGTAACGCAAAAATACTTACACAAACTAACACACACCAAATAAGAACACGGAATAGCTTAATAAAATTTACACAAACTAACACACCAAATAAGAACATGAAATAACTTAATAAATTTTACACTAACCAACACACGCCAAATTATTACCCGGCATAACTCAATAAAATATATACAAACTAACACACAAACACTAATAAAAAAACGCATAAAAATTTACATGAACAAACATTTACACAATCTAACACCCATCAGAAAAGAATAACACAAATAAAAAGGCACTTTCTTCAGCATACAAACTTTTTAGCATAGATGATACAATGTTATGAGATTAGAACATACTTTGCACATTTTTCCGTTTATTCTTTTCCTTTATTAACACTCTACTTTTCAACCATATGAAAAAGGGTTAACTGAACAGTAAGAGTAAACTTGAGTTAACTTTGTTAGCACCCAGGAGGCAGCTCATGATAGTTACTTCCCTGCAAATAAAACCAAACGTTAGCATAATTTGCAATCATGTTGATTTACCACGGTCCATATATACTAGAAGATGCTAAATGATTATATCCGAATGACTTGGGGCTTTTTTGGATGCAATGCAAGTTTTTATACTACATGTTTTGGGACCTATAATGAATTGCAGCAAAAGTGTTGTTTGCATGCTGTGCATTATAACATAGTATTGGAAAATACCACTTAAAAACCATACATGTACTATACATAATACATCTTATACTAAATACTGCATTTAATTTCAAAGCACAATACCACATAGTTGCATCATAATGCGTGACATTGAGATAGACCCTTCTCTGTTTATAGATGGAAAGTGCAGGGCAGGTTAGTTGCACTTGAAACTTAATCAGCTATATGGGCCTACCGTGTTTGTAGTGCTAAACAAAGAAATACATTTCTGTATTTGGTCTCACTCTGACCTCCATTGCCTTCAGGAAACGGCCAAGTTAAAAGTGAACCAGCAGATATACCAACCATTGCACCGGGTTTATCACTTAGGTCAAAGGTTGCTATGTCTAAAATACTCCTCCCTAGATCAAGATTCAATTCGAGAAGCCCTGCAGAATATCAAAGATGGCTATATTGATGGAAGACTATAATAGATCACTGTACGTTCTACTTTCTTTTGGCGCACATTTTCTGCCTCTTCTACAGTAATGTCACATAAATCTTAACACAGAAAGGCATATCAAGTTTAGATTTCCATTTGGTGGTCATAGGCTTCTGTACGCCTTTAAGGTTACCCTGTTTGTAAGCTTCTGGTAAAAAGTTTCAACACAAGTCTATGTCGACGTTCTCTCAAGTTTCTATTTTTACTGGTGCTTTCAAAGTTCATAGAAAAAAAATATATATCCAACCGACTAAGGACCTGTTGGTTTCAACTCCGGAAACGGAATGGAAACGAATCTAGTCCATATGTATATCCTTGCTCATGAAATTTTTTGGAATCATTCCTTGTGTTGTGAAGTAGTTGAAGTAGAATTGATTAGTTTTGATACCCTATAGGGAAACAAAATGGAGAAAAATAAATGCATTTTGCATAAACCACAAGGAATGATTCCAAAAAAATTTATGAACAAGCATGTTAGATTCATTTTCATTCCGTTTCCGGAGTTACAACCTAACGGGACTAAGTCTCTAAATGTTGTAAATTCCCAATCGTCTGCCTATGCCTTCTCAATTATAGTCGGATTGTTGAAGGAGATAGTCGAGAAAATAGAAACTCTTATTATTCATGACGGAAATACATAAGCATATATGGAGAACAATAAATGCTGGAAACGAAACTAAATACAATATCTATCCGTTATAGCTAAAATATGAAACTAGGAGAGATATTAGTGATACAAATATGTACATAATACAATATATTCTAAATATCTTGATACTCCGTTCAAATTGGTGCATGAATATCACGAATCCCAACTTGTGTAGGAGATATTGAAATGGAAGTTGACCTAGAGCCTTGGTAAAGGTATTGGTTAATTGCTCACTGAAACGAATGGGGCTTGTCTGAATATTCCCGTTCTGAACTTGGTACTTGATGATGTGACAACCCCCTCAATATGTATGGTGCGCTCATGAAAATGGGGTTGGATGCAATGTGAAGAGCAACTTTGTTGTCGCACCAAAGTCACATTGGTTTGGAGTGGATGAAAACGAGATCTTTAAGAATAGTCTGAAGCCAGATTAGCTCGCAAAAGTTGTCGCAATTGGCAGGACTTTTTAGGTGCTAAAAGTTGCTCGCGCACGTTTGCAGTTGTTTAGAGAAAAGTCGAGCTTCGTCATCGGAGTGATCGAGAACCGAGCTAAAGAGGTTTTTTTTCTCTAGCTTCCTTCTCTTACGTTCCTCTTCTTAATGATTATCGTTGTGTTTCCCCTAATTTGGTGCGTTAATTTCGCAACTGACGTTTTCTGCTGTGATCCGAAAGTTTTAAGCTCAAAGTCGGTTATGTAGTATGCAATTTTTGCAAATACTCATCGTTTGGTCGTAGGAACACCTGCATGGTTGTAGTTTGTGAAGATCGAACTGAAAATTTAGAGACCAGACGTGATTAATCATCAATATCTAAACAAGTATGATTTGCAAATATTTTGTTTGTGTTTGGTGTTCAATAGTTCTCACATGGTAGATTTAGCTCTATGTTTGGAAATCAAGTTCGTGTGGATAAGAGATGCGTTCGTAACTGAAACTGCATCATCAAAGAATGGCATTACACTAGTATATTGGTATGTACTTGTGAGTTGATACCACATAGCACCATTGATATATAATGATCTGCTAAAATTCAACATCAAACCCCGGCTGCTGGTGTTAACTCCTGTTGCTAGTTTGTCTTTACTCTTTAGTTCTGCTAGTGCTTGTTTTTGGATTTTTGAATGCTTTTCTTGGATTGCCTTGAACATCATGTTTTGCTGTTTGGATTTATAATGAGAAGTTCCAATAATCCATTCAGACGACCTGAAAATTCTGAAGTCTAATGTGCTATTCAGCTTTTCTTAAGCGTATTTGTTGTAAATCAATTCTGCTAAACTATTTTATGATTGGTAACATTGTATATATATGCCCCTCTTTTTTTAATTGAAGCCTGACACATCATGTAAGGAGATGTGGTTGCTAGTTGCTCAGAGCTTATGTTTTCTGCATTTGAGGCAAAACATTCTAATGACACTGATAAGTGATAAGATCAGCTGGGATTAGATTAGTAAGACCAATAAATCTTAGTGATGAATTTTACACCTTGAAGAATATTCGTTTTTCTGTCACACGTGCATCATATTAGTTTCATATGTGAAATTTCTGCAATGACAGCACATAGTAATGCATCAGTTCTTCAAATTTCTTGGAAGGAAGTGCTATAAAAAAAATCTTCATTGTTGATGACAACTCATATCTTATCATGATTATAGGCATCCTGGTAACTGTTCAAATAACTTACAATCTTCTGTAACTACACAAATGAGAAGCCGGACTAATATATAATTTGTCAGGTTGGAGTTGCTGCCTTTGACTTAAGATCTGCATCACTTCATCTTTCTCAGTGCATAGAAACTGGCAGTTCTTATCAGAACATGAAGACATTACTGCATTTCTATGATCCACTGGTGATAATTGTTCCTCCTAGCAAGCTGGCGCCTGAAACTATGACTGGAGTCTCTACATTGGTTGATAAACACTATTCTACAACTAAGAAGGTGACATTCCTTGATATGGTAGCACAACTAGTAGTTGTATCTGTTAGAGGATTCTGTAGATATTTGCAATATTTATTAAGCATCTAATGACCACCAATTTCTTCATGTTCAGGTTATAGTTCCCCGTGGTTGCTTTGATGACACTAAGGTTATTTAGACCACCTCAAGTTTGACTCTAACAAATACTTATATCTGTGATGATAATTTCTCTTCTGATGATTGTTATATTTTCGACACCTCAGGGTGCTGTTTTGGTTAAAAATTTGGCTGTCAATGAGCCATCTGCACTTGGTCTGGATACTTACTACAAACAGTGGTACCTTTGCTTAGCTGCAGCAGCTGCTACTATTAAATGGTACATGCACTTTGGCCTTACACGAGGTTCCAGTTGTTACAAAACACATAAGTTGTAACCATTAGAAAACTCATTTGGATATACTATACACACCACATAAATTGGACGTACTTAAAATGTGTTGTTATCAGATATCTAGGGCATTTGTGTGTGACTGAAACATAAGTTCCAATAAAAATTCAAGCTTCATAGTATTTTTCTCTCGATTACTGGTACATATTACTATTATGACCATTATTTTGATTTGTTGTTTTTTTTAGTTGCTCTTTTTCTATTTTGGAATCATACTAAACTATGAGGGTTCTATTAGGGTTAGAAGGTCATTTTCCTAGGTGACCTATGTTTAATGGTTGTGTCAGCAGTAGAGCTTCAACAAATCTACCCATTATCATAAATAGTGCTCTGCATGTGGATTCAATGTTATTGAATTTGTATTTATCATATTCCCACTTAAAAAGTTTTTGATATTGCAGGATAGAGGGAGATTAAAGGAGTTATCATTACAAATCATTCTTTATCGGCATTATATTCGCTCTCTTGTTTCTCTAAATCTTTTCTAGTTAGATTGATGTGCGGACCGGTGCGGTCGTAGAAATTCCGAAGGTTACATGCTTTGACAGTCACTATTCTGATCCCAGGACATGGACAATAAAATTAGCAAATTGCTTACATGTTGTTTGACATCATTAAGAATCATGTAATACATGCATTTGAATGTAGTACTGGAATGTGAACCAGAGCAGTTCTCTCCCTTCCTAAAAATATGTCCTTTTCTATTGTTTTTTACCTTCTTGTGTGATATTGAATTCTTGTTCCCCAAATTTTCAGGTCTTTTTTAATGGATCATTTGACCATTTCAATATTGATGCCACCAGGCACATTATTGAATATCTTGCAACCCGTTCTACAGCTTGTACTTTGCTAACACCTCATATGATCCATATATAGAAGAATTTAAGTTTAGAATAACCTGTTAAAGCATTATCATTTTTTTCTTTCTGATTTACTGGAGTGTTGCCTTGTGTAATACAATGTCCAAAACTTGGAACTGATCGAGCCATTACGTTCGGATTTTCTGGGTACCAGCAATAAAAAGAGAAGCCTTTTCCACATGCTTAAGACTACAAGAATCATCGGATGGTATGTCCTTTTCTAACTTCATTATGAGAAACTATTTCTCAAAGGGTGAGGAAATTTCGAGCTTTTGATTTTAAGGAATGTTTCTAGTTATTGAATTACATGGACGGGCATAATCTTGGCATTCGCTAACACGTACATTGCTTTCTTTATCAAAAGTATCTAAGTCATTTATCATCTCCAAATGATCAATGTACTGATATGTTGTGTCTGTAATTATAACAGTTCGACTCATTTGTTGTATGTTTGCAACTTTAGGATGAACTAATGAGCAATGACCAGCTTTTCTTTGGACTTTCTCAAGCTCTATGCAAATTCCCGAAAGAAACTGGTATGTTAAAAAATATACATTCTACAACATTCTACTTTTGGCATGGTAGGAATGAGGGAGGACAGTGGGAAAAACCTTCTTAGTCCATTCTTCATTGAGAAAATGTCATGAGAGACCATTTTTTGTAATATATGAGTTGGTGGGAATTGGAACGAGATATGTGTACTACATGGAGGTATCTGTAACTCGTGATATTTTGTAGATTGACCTTCACTTATTTGTTTTTTCAATATCATTTTCGTTCTTACTTCTTTTTGTGCATCCGCATTGTTTAATCAGCATATTAATCATACTTAAACTCCCACAGACCAACTTAGTTGATGCTCTCATGAAAATTATATAACATCCCCATGCCTTTTCCCTTTTCCATTAACCAAATACCTTATAAACATTCCCTAGATTCCTCCTTAAGTGAAGCAGGGTGTCTAATTTTATGGCATTTGTCTATTAGTTTTAGTTTAATTTTAGTTTATATACTTTGATAAAAAAAAAAAAATTATACATTTCGAATTTATAGCAATTTAGTTTCAGATGTTCCTGTTTGTTTTAAAAACAAAAAAAGTTGGATAATAGCTTTGTTTTATTCTTCCTTAGTTGACAATAAATTCTCTAAGGATGTTTTATTTATTTTGTTCAAGAATTCCTACTACTGTTGAATTTCCTTAAAGTTTATTCGTTTATGTTCTTTTATTTGGTTATGACCTTGAAATTTGTTCTTTTATTTGCTATTTAATTTCCTCAAATTTGTTCTTCTATAATTTGCAGCAAAAAATCTTGAAGGTTTGTTCATCTTTCTTTTTTGTTTCCTAAAGTTTCATTACTATACTGAAGTCACAAATGAGTAAGCTGCAATTTAGAAAGCTTCACGAGTATAATTAAAGTCATTCTTTTGGATCTTTATCTGACTTGCTGGTTCTTGTATGTTACTGGTGAAGAAACATAGTTGGTTTTTGTCTTGCTGCTTTCTTAATGTTTGTTTGTTTATGCATCTAAATTCAAGCGTTGTTTATCTTTTAGATTTTGGATTGTTTGTTAATCTGGACTATTCTAAGTTTTAAGGATCTCTTCGGGACTTTCAAGTGATAGATTTGGGATTTCAAATTTGGTTGTGCTGTTTTTGAACAAAATATATAGATGAAATTAATGCAAAATTATGTGTGTGTGATAATCTAGAAGAGGGATTTGTATGAATTCATTATTACTCTTTATGATTTTGCCCATATTTGTTAGGAAGCATTGGGGTTGGTTGATTTTCATACAATTGATTATGATTACCATTTGATGCTTTTGTCTGCTTCGACAACATTTCTTTATCATTTTATTCCGTTTTGTTTTGGGTTGACCTTTCAGTGTGTCCACTTAAAGTCCTTGACAAAGCGTTGATAGAAACCCGCTAAGCCGAGAAAGGCTCGAACCATGGTGGCCGTGGTAGGAGTAGGCCACTCCCGAATGACGCGAACTTTTGATTCGTCCACTCGTAGTCCGTCCTTAGACACGACATAACCAAGAAAAATTGTGGTGTCCGAGTAAAAGACACATTTCTCCAAATTGACGTATAATTGCTCTTGTCTAAGGCACTCGAGCACTTGGCGAAGGTGCTCGATGTGGGCATCCAAAGACTTGCTAAAGACTAAGATATCATCGAAATAGACAACTACGAAAATACCCAAAAACTTGCGCAATACGTGATTCATGAGGCGCATGAAGGTGGATGGTGCGTTGGATAGGCCAAATGGCATGACAAGCCACTCGTAGAGGCCATGCTTCGTCTTGAAAGCCGTCTTCCATTCATCACCTTCGGCCATGCGGATTTGATGGTATCCGCTCCGGAGATCGATCTTTGAGAAGATAGTGGCGCCATGGAGCTCGTCCAACATATCATCAAGGCGCGGGATCGGATGACGATACTTGACGGTGATTTGATTGATGGCTTGACAATCTACACACATCCGCCAAGATCCGTCTTTCTTGGGCACAAGTATGACCGGCACGGCATATGGAGACAAGGACTCACGAACATAGCCCCTGTTTAGGAGCTCTTGGACTTGGCGTTGTAGCTCCTTGGTCTCCTCCGGACTTGCACGGTAAGCGGCACGGTTGGGCAAAGACGCGCCGGGCACCAAATCGATTTGGTGCTCAATTCCTCGGATTGGTGGCTAGCCGGGTGGTAGTTTGTCGGTCAAGATGTCCTGAAATTCGGACAACAACAAGGACACCTCGTGTGGCACATTACTAGGGTCATGGGAAATAGATAAACAAAAAGGGACAAGTAAGAAACAAGGAAACTTACCTTCCATGACCTTTGTCAAGTCATGTCGTCGGGCCAAAAGGATTCGGGGCTCACATCGCCCTTGAATGGTAGGAGCCGGAGGTGCATTTGTAGGGACAACACTCTTACTACCTCGTGTTTCGGTACCATGAACCTTAGGTCCGGAATTACGGGACCCGGAAGTATGAACATCCACAACATCGGGAGAGAGGCGAGGAGGGTCCGATGTGGCCGTCGGTTTAGTGGTGTCATCGATAACTTGTTGCCTCTTTCGTTCTGCATAGTCAACTAAAATTTCCTATGGAGTTATGAGCAAAAGTGTGATCCGTTTTCCACTATATTGGAACATGTACCGGTTGAGATAACCATCATGAAAAGTTTTACGGTCAAATTGTCATGGTCGTCCCAACAATACATGTGTGGCGTCCATTTTGATAACATCACAAAGGACCTTATCAACATAGGCGCCAATAGAAAACGTCACCCACGCTTGTTGTGTGACGGTGTCACTTGCCTTATCGGAAATCCATTGGAGTCCGTAAGGTTGTGGGTGGGGGGTTGTAGGCAACTTAAAGTGTTTCACCACTTTTTCGTTGACAATATTACAACACGAACCCCCATCGATGATTAGAGAGAGACTAGTGTTATTGACCAAGCAACGAGAGTGGAAGAGATTCTCGCGTTGGTCAATAGGGAGATGCTCTTTGATAGGCAAAATACGACGAGAGACTAGAGCAAACTTACCTGGTTGTGCCGGACCGCAAGCAAGTTGGTCGTCGCATGGCTCCATGCCATAGTATGGGTCGGCATCTTGGTCATCTTCCAAGAGGATATCACCATTATATTCCTCTTCACCATCGTCATATGATGGGTTGACAAACATCACCCGCTTGGTGTTCGGGCAATCACGTTGGACATGAGCAAACCCGCTACATTTGAAACACACGGGTTCTCTTGGACGGGCCACCGTTTGAGATCCTTGTTGGGTTCGGCCCGGAGGCGTTTGTGATGGAGCAACGGTGCCACGGTATGGTGGTTTCTCGGTAGCCGCTTGCCGGGTGGGTTGACTCATCCGTGGTGATCCTTTAGCGACTCCGGAATCTTGGGGACTAGCAACATCTCGAGAACGAGAATTAGTGGTATAAGAGTATTGACTAGTGGAAGAATTATACATTGAGTATCGAGGCGTTTCAACTTGTTGGTTGTGAAGTTTCATGGCGGCATGACATAAGGCTCCCAAGTCCTTGTATGAGACAATCTCGAGGGGCCGCCGAATTGATGGATTAAGGCCGCTCATGAATTTGGTTCGAAGGGCGGAGGCGGAGGCCGAGATGCCGGCCTTCATATGCATGTCCTCCAGCTTGGCTAAGTAAGCCACCGGAGTAAGGCTTCCTTGTTGAAATTCGGCAATTTGCAACCGCAAGTCATTTTTGAAGTCGTCGGGCACGTACTTCTTAGTCATGACATAAATCAATTGATCAAATGTCGCAACCGATGCCCATCCTCGGCTCTCACGGTTGGTCTCGTACCGGTTCCACCAAGACTTTGCATCACCTTCAAAGTAAAGTGTCGCCGCTTTGATTTTTTCATACTCTTCATAATGACAATGCTTGAGAGCTCTTTTCATATCCTGTGCCCAATCAAGAAACGCACAAGGATCATATTCACCATAAAATACCGGAAATTTAACCTTACCTTCCCTACGAACTCGGTAGGGATCCGGTCGGGGCGGTGCTATATAGGCGTCTTCATGATGGGCTCGCCGGTGGCCATCGTTATGCCTTTGGCGCCCATGATTATGGGGTGCACGCCTTGGTGGGTTAGGAGGAGGCAACCATTCCTCACCTCGATCTTGGTTCTCAAAAGGCTCTCGGATGGGTGGGTGCCATGGACGGACATGTGCCACCCGTTCCAAGTCCGACTCATCATCGGAGAACTCATCAAAGTCATCTCTTTCGTCATACTCGTCATAATCATGATAGATCGGTTGCCGGCTATGCCGTTGGCGGCGTTGGCCAGACCGATCATTCTCGGGACGTTGAGAGCGATCATTTGTTTGATGATGGTACCGGTCATCAACCCGGAGGGACGGTTGGTGCGTTGGACACTAGATGGTGGAGGGGAAATGTCATACTTACGTTGGTTGTGCTCATAACGCTTGTGTCGATTCTCCATGTCAACATATAGCAAATCATTCGGAGAAGGGTCAAGGTGCATGTCACCTTCATTGTGGGACTCATGACCGTCATCTTGTAAAGGCCTTTGATTTTCAATGACGGAGGCAAGCCGTCGACCGTTAGTTTGGCTCCCAATATACCTTTGCCTTTGCGACGTCCATCGGATGTGGAAGCATCGACCAAGGTTCCATTTGGATTCGGTGGGGCGGTCGTAAGGGTAAGCATTTGGGCCTTCAAAGCTTCAAGTTCTTGCCCAAGGGAGGCATTTTCTTCGGTCAAAGTAGCGAGCTCTTGCCTTTCACTAGATTTCTGAGAATTTTCCATCGTAACGTTAGTCATAACTCCAAGATTGGACACAAATTGCAATCAATCAAATGAACAAGGTGACAAGATAAGTCAACGTTACCCAAGTTCAAGTGCGTTAGGGTTCTACCTTTGGGAAAGCCGTTTGGCGGTTAGGCAAGGAAGGCAAATCCAACAAATTTGAACCAAAATGCACACAAATTCAAGAGAAAATTTGCAACTTGTAAGAAAATGGAGAGATAGGAAATGGACGGATTGTTTATCGGCAAGTTTTACTTGCTTTGGTCTTTGACCTTTTCAAAAAATCCGATTTTTCGGATGGACCGGTTTGCCGGACGTCTTTTACTTTTGTTTTGGTGGAATTGTTTCGTTTTGAAACATGGTAATTCAACCTTTGGAATGCAAGAGATGAATCCACTTTTCTTTGAAACAAATCCGTTTTTTTGAAGAGTTTTTGCTTTGTTTTTGGTTTTTGGAATATCAAAAGGCGTGATATCCGATTTTGTCAACAAAAAATCCCAAGAAAATGGTGAAATTGATTAACAAAAATGTCGGATTGGGTAAGGAAAAATATTTTGTTGATTAATGGTTTGATGGCAAACCAAAAATCTCATAAATTTGCTTTGCAAAATGGATCGAGAATTTTTTTTTTTTCAAGAACGTGGATGAAGATGCGAAGAACGATATGAAGATGATGATGAACAAAAGGCAAAAAGGATGAATATGATAACGCACAAAAACAAGAGTAAAGATAACTTAGCTTAGATCAATGAAGTATTCCGGATCTAGATCAAGCTGAAGCTCAACTACTCCTTAGTTGAAGTGCGAATGCAATTGAAGATGGGTTGCGAAAGCTTAGAGATGGAGGCGAAAGTTGTATGATTGAGTCGATCTAGATTGATCGGTCAAACCTTGAAGTGGGTCGGTTGAGTTGGTTCTTGAAGAACCCTCGAATATGGTTGAGTTTGGATCGAAGACCCAAAAGAAGAACTTTGAGAGGATTGGAAGAGGGATTGATGCTCAAGTAAGTAGGAGGAAAATACTTCTCATTACTTAATCAAATTGAACATGCTTTACAAATGAGCCAAGCATCCCCTTATATAGTGGATGAAGGCCATACAAAGAGTCGGAAATTAAATGACGGAAATAAAGTCGGAATTTAAGTTCCGGAAATGAAACACCTAAAAATATGAAAGGTTGAGAATTTAAGTTCGGAATTAAGTTTCCGAATTAAATTCCGAAACCAAAAGTCTAATCTTAAATTCGGAAAATTAATACCCGGAAATAAAGTCCCGGAAATTAATATTCCGAAAATAAAAAGACTTATTATTACAAAACGCTAAATTACGGAAAATGTGGAAAATGCGGAAAATGCGCCGGAACGGTGCCGGCTTGACAAGCTTCAAGTCATAGTGGCGTAGAGACACGATTTGCAACCAATGGGTCCGTGACAAGCAACGGTGCGGCTAATGATGGAGCCGGTAGCTTGAGCGATTGCTTTAGCACGGGAACGGGTGAGCGGTCCATCGGAGCGAACCCGAAGTGCCTCGTCTTCCTCGTCTTGGGACATAGGGGTCAAGGGCGCATCAATTCATGTCTCCATATTGAGCTCGATGTAGAATATACGCCGTCTTGGGTACATGATAATCAACTAGGGTGTCAACCATTGATGTATGTCAAGCAAATTCCTAACCACTTGACAATCAAACGAAGTTGTTTCTCGCATAACTAGACTTACATTCAATTGGGGAATTATCAATTGAGATCTATCTTATATGCGTGTTGTGATGATTTGTATTCCGGAATTGTTATTGATTGATGATCTTTTATTCTCTATTCTCCTACGTTCGAAGTATTTGGTTGTGGTTCTGTAAAATACAATATTTCCCTTTCTCTCTATTATTGTTTTACGTCGGTTCTTGAGGCGGAAAATCGATATCACCCCTTAAGGCCGATCAACCTTATTGTGGTATTTCGCTCTTTTCACTTCGCTTTCGATGTTATTTTATTATTTACTTAGTTTAGATAAAAGATTGTGTCTTTGGCAAATCGACTCTAACGAGGTCAAACGATCTTACTTGGTTTCTAGTCTTCGTTTACTTTGTATACCTTTTGTATAATTATTATTTATTTTAGTTTCTTAACAATTTGTCAAAGCAAGACATTGTTTTCCCTATATTCGACCTTGACTCTCTATACTACAGTAATACTTGTAAACTATTTGCTAGATATGAGGCTCACACTTCAGCCCTCATAAAGTATGTAGGTCGTGATTATGGGGGTTTGTATGTCTGTTTGGTGCAAAGAAGATTCAGTTGGGGCCGGATGTGGAGGTGTACGAGGCTAAATCTCTATTTGCTGCTATGGAGATGACATTACGTATTTTTAATCTTTTAGAGTGATTTTTAAATCTAATTGTCGGACTTTGATTACCATGCTAAAGAGAAAATTTTGTCCTCGTAAGTGAAAGCGATCACCGGTTTGGCAAAAAGATTTTAGAAGTGCTCTTTGAACCATGTGCAACGTAATCTCAATAAAATAATTTAGTGTTATATCCTTCTAAGAAGTTATTTCAATAGTTTAGTGTTAAATCCTTCATTTCATTTTATTTTGTTTGAAGATAATTTTCTATGTTAATGATATGTTTTTCCTTCTATAAAAAGAAGTTATCACCCTAGCTTAATTATATGCTTTTTGTTTATTATCCCTCCAAATTTGGAAAGACCCACAAAATATAAAAGTAAAAGTTGAGAAGGAAGCAGACAACTGTCTATTAAAATAATTTATATTTTAAGTACACTAGTTAGTTCTTATAACATAGCCTCTCTAAACGAAAACTTTCTTTTGAAGCAACATAAATCTTTTTAATTAGTGTATCGACAAATTGAGCATCATTTACACTTATCATGACGAATCGCGCGTCGTTCTAGTCCCTTCTTGTTTTCTTAATTATAATTGTTATATAGTTGACGATACAATAAATGCTTGTACAAACACTCCTCGGCTGGTCATATGAATTGTATCCACATTGACTTTACCAATGTTGTACTCATTGGCTGGTCACATGAACCATATCGATATTGACTGAATCAATGTTACAACCTCACCCAACAAATTTCATGTGCTGAATCAATATAAATGGACAATTCCTTTAAGGAGCCCGGAGTTAGCCATGTCATCCAAAATTAATCATTCTACTATTTGTTTATATATTTCCAATTTAAAAAAGGTTAAAAATATGTATTTATCAATTAATAATTAGGTAATAAGAAATTAACATAAATATATACCGCTAAACTTCTTAAAAGATCATTATAATGTCTTTTTAGAATCAATACATCCGATTTTTTTCATGTAGTTTGGGTTAGAAATTTTCTTTTTTAGCTTCCCATTATTATACTTTGTGAATCTCACCAAATTTGGATGGATATCAAAGGGAAAGTATACTAGGGCGGTAAATTTTCAACATGTTTTTTTTTATACAAGGGTAAGAGAAAAGGGAGGATCAACCTCTCGAGACTGATCGCCCTAAAGCATCCTTTCGGATGAGGTCTTCGACTTCACGTGGCAAAGGGTCAACGCACACATCTGGATTGTGTCCAAGAAGCGCCAGTCGATCAGCAACAATGTTGATTTCCCTAAAATATGTCGAACCGTACAATGAGTGAAGCAAAAAATCATTAAAGATATGTTTGAGATGATCATGTCTTCCCATAGTGGTTTCCATATGTGGTTGAGCGAGTTAATGAGCACCAAGTTATCGCCCTCAATCTCAATCGATGAAATCCTTAGACTAGCGGTAATTTTGGAGGCCCTCCCGAAGAGCAAATGATTCCGCTTCTAGGACAGAGTTTGCCTGACAACTTCCTTTTCCTACAACAAGCGTCTTGTTAGATTATTTTTGGTGATGAATTCAAAAGCAAATTGATTAGATGAATTATTTGAACCCTCAAAATTGATTTTAACAGAAGTTCCGGTCGGTCTTTACCATTTGATTCAAAGGTTTTTTTTATTATTACTAGGTAATTTTGCATTGACCTTATCCCATTTAATTAATTGGTTTTGTACTAGGTTCTTTAGGTCTGGGGGTGCCTTTTGTTTGTTAAAAACTATTTGGTTCCTGAGCAACCAAATTTGCCACCAAGTTACCACTAGGTGCCGTAATTCTTCTAGGGGAATAATTCCTGTAAGTTTCATAATGATGTCGCTTATTTCCAATTTGTAATGTCATTGTTTAGGATATACGTTCAAATTTTTTCGTTATCAATCGATTGAAGAGAGTATGGACATTTAAAAAAGAGATGTTTCACACTTTCTGAACGGTGGCTGCAAAGTTCACAATGCATTGGTACCGATATGTTTTGTTTGTCTAAGTTTTCTTTTTGGGGGTCCCATCTAGTGCTAATTTTCATAAGAAATTTTTGACTTTAGGCATTATGTTAATGTCCCAAATCCAAGTTTTGTCAAGGGTTACCCCTGTTTTCCGGAACTGGGTCAATTTCAAAGAAGATTTGGAAGAGAACCATTCTTTCACATCTACATCCAAATATATTCTATCTTGTATTGCATTTCTTGGTAGGTTATAGTTCTTAATTTTTGCAATAATGTTATTTGGTAAGGTAGCATGGAGTCCGTTCAGGAGTATATTGTCCCATTTGTCATTTGTGATGTAATTAGCAACCACTAAAGACTCATCTATCAAAGTTTTATGATTGCTATGTCCAATAGTGGTTGTTCTGTAATTCATCAATCTTTCTAGAATCTTATTGTTTTTCTATCACCCACACGTCATCTAATACTTCTATCAAATTCTTCTTATAGTCTCATAAGTTTCTTCCACTGCCACGAAGCGGTTTTACCGCATTGATATTTCCAAAGTTAGGAGCCTTTTATGTATTTTTTACTAATGACTTTAACCCATATATTTTTCGGGTTCTGCCATTATTTTCCACAATAATTTCATTTGGCAAACCTTATTCATATATTCTACTCTCCTAATTCCGGTTCCCCCAAGTGATTTAGATTTGCATATCTTATCCCAACTAATTAGTGGGAAGTTAAGTCCTTTATTCTAAAATAAATTCCTATTAATTTGATCCAATTCTTTGTGGATACTTATTGGTAGCATAAATGCTTGCATGAGATAGATTGGTTTTGCATTAAGGTTTGCTTTTATTATGGTCATTCTTCCTTCTTGAGACAGAGATGCTACTTTCCATTTTGTGAGCTATTGTTTTGATTTCTGAATAACAGAGTCAAATATTTCCTTATTTTCTTTGTCGTTGATTATTGGGCATCCAAGGTATTCTTCAAGATTAGTTGATGCCATTATACCTAGTTGTGATTGAATTCTTATTTTGTTAGTGGGGTGGACAATTGCAGTAGTTTGGAAAGCCGATTTATGGTTGTTAATTACCTGGCCTAAAACTGCACAATATTTTGTTAGGACTACGAGTATTTTGTGACTTGTCTTTGTCGAGGTCTTTGTGAATATGATGATGTCATCTACAAATGTTAGAAATGGGATGATTGCTCCACTTCTCGTAATAGGAAATCCAATGGAACTTGGATTTTCATTGCTGGTTTATTGTATGTTCCTTGCCAGCACTTCCGCTCCCAAATTAAATGGAAGTGGAGATAATGGATCTCTTTGGTGCATACCTCTTTATGGAGAGAATAATATTGTTGGGGAGTCATTGGTTAGAATTGAATATGAAACCGTGAAGATGCATTCTTTGATCCATAGTCTAAATCTTTCTTCAAAGCCAAAATTTTCAAGAACTGCCATAAGGAAGATCCATTCTACTTTTTCATATGCTTTTTCCATGTCAAGTTTGATTGCCATGACTCCCTTTTTTGCTTCTTTAGTTCCAAATTCATGAAAGATTTCATGGGCGATTAGAACATTGTCATGTATTGATGTGTTTTGGGTGAATGCACCTTGCAAGGGGTGAATTAGTTTTGGGAGGATCGCGCTAAGCCTCTTCGCTAGTATTTTAGCAATGATTTTATACACAACCGAGCATAGACTGATAGGTGTTACGCTAAGATTGTGACACGCAAAAGTCTTAAATTTATAACTCGATATATTTTCCCTAACTCCTAGCGAACCCACATTGTATGGGTCGTTTTGTAGCAAGGATAGTATTCCGAGGTCGAACACAAAGACTAAGGTAAAATTGAGTCAATAGTGACTAAGGATAGTGAAGATCTAAGCTAAAAAAAGAGAAGGAAATAAGGAAATGAAAATCTCAATGTTTTTGGTTTAGTTTTGTGGTGATCAATCAAGGATCACAAATCATGCAAGATTAACAAACGACTAAGCTAGCAAACGCAAATAAACAAACAAACACGAGATAGGTAATCAAAGATAGAAAAGCGGATTCTAGGGGTTAGAAATTCCGGTTATGGCATAGGACTCAAGCTATCTAGTCATTCTTTGGATAAACTATAGTATGTTGGGAGTGGGTGTTTCTAGATTGGGGTGAATCACCGGGTAGGTCTCATGGTCCCCTAGTCCGTTCCTAAGGTCTCATCACCGGGTAAGTCTCAAAGAACCTAAGGTTAGGAATTCTACACAAACCGGATTTGCTATCTAGGGATCTAACCTCTCCTCACCGGGTAGGTCTCGGGAAGGCAAGTTCTAAACATAAATCCTAGCACACTCAGTCCAATAGCGGCTAGTGAGGCTCACTACTACCTAGAGTTCATCATCTTTGGTATCTAAGAGCAAGAATTACCGGGTAGGTCTCTTCTTACACTTAGTTGCTAACACTAGGTCACCCTAGGATAGATCTAGCTCAACAAACACTAGGGTTTCAACAATCTAACAACCTAACACTTATATTTATCAATACAAGCAAGTCAGACAAAATCACGGTCAGTTTCTCACTTCCACGGCCGTGGAACCTACTAGAACAGGCCGTGATTCACAACATAGGCTAGGTTCGAGCAAACAATTCATCCAAAGATACGTTTAAGTCTATCCTATCATAGTTCAAGCCATAACCATCATTTCCTTACCCTAGAATCACATCTATTTAGCCAACAACATGCATCTCAATAATCAAAATTATCAAGCATACAATCATGGAGTCCATATCAAGAGGATGAAATGAAAGAGAGATGAAGTAAATAGAACAAGAAAAACAAGCTGAATAGATGTTAAAAGAGAGACTTACAACCCTTCAAAAGAAGGTTTGAATCGTTCTTACAACCCTAGGAAATGTTTCCAACAAACTTCACTCTAAAAACTAAGAAACATTAAGAATGGTGTGTTCTTCTCTTCTTTTCCAATGGAAGTCTTTCTTCTCCTCCAAGAGTAGCTCCAATCCAATCTTCCAATGAGAGAATATGTGTGAGGTAAGGTGTGTAGTGGATAGTGGATCTTCTTTAGAATCAGCCTGCAAGGGTACTTATAGCCTTCACCATTTGCAAGAGTCGGTTATGAAGACCGTGGGACAGCTGTCCCAGCTATGCAGAAGGAATCACGGGCAGTTTCCACGGCCGTGGAACTCCCAGTGGCCGTGATTCCTGTGTTTCAGCCTTCTTTTGATTGTTGAGCCGCGAGTTGGTGCAAGGCATGCACCAACATGGTCCCATGTGTTCTCCTTTGTTCCTAACTTGCTTCCCAATGAGCTCGGATACGTGTCATCACGAGGAACGATCCTCGGATGTATCGATTAGGCTCTAATAGCTCCCAAAATACCTACAAAACATGCAAAAGTCCGTGTAGACGTCTATCTCGACAAATATACATGTATTGGATGTAAATGCCACGAACTAATGCTAAACTATGCATGAATAGCGGGAAAAACTATCTAAATGGATGCCTAGACTAATGTCATAAATTGTGTTATCAATAGGTCTATAGTGAGCAGTGGTGATTGAATTATCCATCTTTGATAGAAGAGCTATAAAAGTGTTGTTAATTTGTCTAAGTATCTTTCCAGTTCTATAGAGCTTCAACTCTTGTTTCCAAAAGAACAAAATATATTCAAGGATAAATTTGCTTTGTCATAGCATAGAAAAGCATGAACAATGTTAGATTCACATAGAACAACAAAAAGTCTATTACTGTAGTTTATAGATATTTCTGGTTCCTGACCAAGGAAAATTTGTTGTTTAGGATTAACCTCAAGGCTTGTTTGCTCAATCAGTCGAAAGAAATTCGGATTGATTGGTGTCCACCTTTTATTCAATTTTTCCTAGGCTAGAAATTGTTTCCACTGCCATCCTCTTGGTTGTTGGGTTGGTATGAAATTGTTTGTTTAGACATTGTATGTAGATTGTTCTTTTCCAACATTTGTTTTTGGCACAAAATTTTTCTTATAGAGCGTGAAGCGAGAAAGATCCATTTTCCTTAACTGCACCTGCATCTTAAACAACTAGACCAAAGCATAAAAATATGCTCAGATAGTTTCTAACATAAGAAGAGAGAAAATAATCACCAAGACGCAAGGATCGAAAAAGCAATCAAAACAATTCAAGCTGGCAGAGTTCTTGTGTTCAAAGACATATATCACCAGAGAGTTAATAGGAAGATTAATCTTGCTAAAAAGGACGAGAAATTTCTTCATTGAAAGGCTCACCAAAAAGACATAACCAAAATCGACCAAAGGATCAAAGAAATTGTCAGCCCCATCAAACAATTTCGCAATAACAAAAAGCTTCTTGTTTCTAAAATCCACGCTGCATATCAACAAAGAGAGCAACAGTAGCTAGAGCTGATACTTTCCGGATCCCGAATTCGGACCGGGCTTCTTCCAATTTCTTGTCCGGATGTCCGGGCCGGATCCGGGCTAAACCCGGGTACGGGCTTCAAAGCATGTCCGTACCCGTCCGCCAAGCCGGGCCGGGCCGCCCGCCGGACACCCGATTCATTTTTTTGCCCTATTAACAGAAGCTAAAAAACCACCTTAAATCGGTAAATTAACACATCCAAAAACGAGGATTTACAGGGAGCAAACATACAAACCATCAACATCAAGATTCATATTACAAGCAACAAGGAACTGTTAAAGTACAAAGTGATGTTTGAAGGTTTCGATCCTGATTCAAAGATGAGCCTGAAGACGGGATCTGTAGAGAACATGAAGAGATTTGTGGAGATGCGACTACAGATGAGGAGTGGACTGGACCCGATTCAGATGTTAGGCGAAAAGATGAGATGTGACAACATGTGAGGAGAGGAGAGGGCCGAGGAGAGGCGACTCTGTGAGGGCTGAGGAGAGGCGACTCAACGACGTCAGAATCCCAAATCAGAAAGTGAGGCGCTGAGGCAGATGAGAGACAACAAGAAGCAAAGCCGAGGAGAGACTGAGGGGAGTGACGACCGATGACAGATGCCGATGTCGAGGACTCAGAGAAGGGAGGCGCTGAAGGCCTGAGGCTGGTTTGAGTGGAATGAGAACTCAGAGAAAGGAGGCGGCCGCCTATGTGAGAACTAAGAAGGATGAGGAGCGGGTGAAAAAAAGACTGAAGGCTTCTAGGGTTTCTTACTAATAATATATATATATATATATAAAATCCGGGCCGGGCATGCAGCCCGACCAGGCTTTTCACTATGATCGGGTCCGGCCCGGTCGGGCTTTTCCCCTTGTCCATAGCGGGTCTTTTTAGCGGGCGGTCGGACCGGGCCGGTCGGGACAACCCGGAGTGTATCAGCTCTAGCAGTAGCCATGTAGTAATAAGGGAGTCGAAAACATCCGTAAAAACATCACCCAGAAAATTCAAAGAACTGCTGAATATTTTATATTGTTGACAAGCAGTTCTCTTTATTGTGTTCATGAAATCCCAAAGGAGCCTCGAGATCAAGTTAGTAACCCAATTGGACAAAAAACTTCCAAGAAGTCCAAAACTTACAAATTTCATATTCATAGAGTAAGCACCCAAATGAAGGACTTACTAATTTCAATTCATCACTGCAGATAGGGTCAGTAGGTTTTTTCTCGGTTGTAGATTTATATTTGTTGAGTTCAAAGAGTTGTTGGGTGCTTTCATTATGCACATCATAAATCTGATGTTCACAAATAAAGGTAAAAGTTATCTGATACAAAAAAATTGGTTCTAGTTGAAAGACAGACGAGACCAAGTGTTTCCCACACAATCCAAAAATGCAAAAAGCACACCAACAACTAGATAGATAAACCACAAAAGGATTCAAAACCATTAGTTTAAGGGATTTCTTACAAGAAATACTTAGTCTGTAAAGTTCAGAAGGTACTCTGCGCAACCAAGAAGAAGGAAGCAAAGAGTACATGGTTCTACATTCATGTGTTCGTTTAATAATCGGAATTCATTTCTCAATGTTTAGGAGATTTCTTACCTGAGATGTTTCAACTTTTAATGAGTACAAACAATGGCAAATGTTGTTCATCCAGGGCTACCAAGACGAACACCATGACAAATCGGAATGAAAGTTATTTCATCTGATAACTCCACCTTGATTATGAATTGTTTTATGTGAATGATGGAAGACTTAACATATATAAGCGGTTTTATAAACTAAAAAATATCGATTATATTTCTTAGGGGTGGGCATGGGACGGGACGGGATAGGGGTCGTCCCGCGTCCCATCCCGCAACTGATTATATTCAATATGTATACTTTTTTTCCTCATGTTTAAAGACACAAATGATCGGAAAAAAATACTCGATACCTAATTATCGATTCATGACGCCTACAATAGTAGTTAATACATTGAAAACAAAATAAAGTGACATCAAAGTGTCTTACCGATTCAAATTCAAAAAATAACAACAGATAATTTACAAAAAATTACATTTATTTAACTATCAATTACAATTGTGGGAATCCACCGGGATGGGAAGTCTCCGCCCCACGTTCCGTCCCACAAATTTTTCGCGGGACGGGATACACATTTTTTTTCAAATCCCGCCGGGATCGGGACGGAATCGGGATGGGACCTGGACGGGACGGGATTATGCGGGATTTATGCCCACCCCTAATATTTCTAAATTGCATGTTTTGGTTTGTTTGTTAAAACGTGTGCAAGCTTTGAAAAGCATTACAAAGGACAAACTCGAAGCCTTAAAAAGCATTAGAAAGGAAGAATTCGGCTAAGGGTTTCACTACAAGACACACACACCTCAACGACCAAAACAAGAAGATCTCAACCAAAGAAGCTAGAGGATTTGATTAAGAGAAGCTCTCGGCATAACAAGAAGATAAGAGAAGATCTTGGCACATCAGGATAAGATGATCTTCAAATGGTTTCTCAAGGAGAAGATCTCGGCTATCCAAATTAAGATCTCTAACGGCTTCCAAGTGAGAAGATCTAGGATCTTAAGTAAAGATCTTCAACGACATTTCCAAAAGAGAAGATCGCGGTGACGAAGATCTTCAACGAGCGTCTAAGAGAAGAAGTAGAAGAAAGATCTAAGAGAAAGAAGATCCTACAACATCTACTTAACCTCAACCAAGCAGCGTATTCCATGGAGAAAGAGAAACGTTACAACGGCTATCTTACAACAGCTAAGAAGATCTCCATAAAGACTATAAATGAAGATGACGATTGAAGAAGAAAAACAACAAGCTTACACGGATAAGAAACCAAGTCTTCAAGGGATCAAACATCTTCATTGTTCCAAAAAATTTTCTTCCTCTTTAAGCTTACATTCGTATACTTCCTTAGAGTGAAGATAAACACAACACAAGAGCTCCATTGACATATCTAGAGAGTGTTATATTCGAATGTGTTACTTTGCGAAGTAATTAGGTTCCTATTGCTAGAATAGAGTTGACTAGATCGTAGCATTAAAGCTAAATTGTGAGAAGAAGGGAAGTTCTTTTGGCTGTATCTAGGACTCACAAAAAGCAGATAATAGATAGTTAGAATCCTAGGGTCAGAAACCCTAGACGGAGAGTAGGTTGTTAGGGCCGAACTTCGTAAACATATCGTCGTATCGATCTTTTCTATTCCGCACTTTCTATCGCTTAAATTGTGACTAACTTTATTTTGCAGGTTTCGAAGTCAAGGCCTTGAAATCCACTTCAAAGCCTTGAGAACCAGTTTTGTCACTAAGCGCATATATCGACTTCAAGGCCTTGAGATTAGTTTCAAAGCCTTGATATACGATATTGCGAAAAGTTCTCATACTCTATTCAACCCCCCTTCTAGAGTATTTATATCCTTATTATTCACCTATTCGGTTCTTCACCATCCATGAGTCCATCCAAGAGTTGAGAAGTAGCGCCATTCTAAGAACGAGGAACGTGACACTGAAAGAAATTCCAGCGCGGGGAACCATCGAACAGAGGGGAGCCCTCTCCGCAACAAGGTGTTGAAATCAGGTACTTTACTCTACTTTCTTTTTCTCGATCTTTCTTCAAGGATGAACATCGGCGATTCCACACGTTATTCTCACACTCGAAACCCAGAATACCACGAGCCACAAGTGCTTGCCGATTAGCAAAGAGGTTGGTACAAGACTGCCAATCCGTCGCCGCCCAAGCAAAGACGTCTAGCCGAAATGGCCAAGCGCCATAGCCGACACCAAAGTCTTTCTTCTATTTTTCCTTGTTCTTTTGTAGTATATGTAGAAGGCGAGAAATAGCCAGAAACTCCACAACAAAAACCCATCGACCGAAGAAAATCCATGGGAAAAGAAACTTCTTTCATAACGAAGTAGCCATGGAAGGTGATTTTGGGATCTAGGGTTTGGTTTTTTGAGCGGAGGCGACGAAGAGAGAGTTTTGCTGGTGCCTGAAGGAGCGCGTTCTCTTTCTAAAATGAGGGTTCATTTTTAAAAAAAATATTTTTTTAAATTTTAAACACGGTTGAATCAAAAGTAGTTAAACAATTTCTCCGAACATGTGAGAATTATTATTTTCAATAATCTCCTAAATAACCGATAATATATATAAATATAAATTAAAATATACGATAGAATAATTTTGACTAAAATAATCCCTAATAATCTCTTAAAATTTGACAT
This sequence comes from Fagopyrum homotropicum, assembly GCA_033239125.1. Taxonomy (NCBI): domain Eukaryota; kingdom Viridiplantae; phylum Streptophyta; class Magnoliopsida; order Caryophyllales; family Polygonaceae; genus Fagopyrum; species Fagopyrum homotropicum. Next base: position 48,952,607 of record BSWB01000007.1, on the reverse strand, counting down.
GTCGAACGCACCCAAAGTATAATTTTGTGTAATTTGCTAAACTGGGGAGGTATTGGGCCAGACATGGCATTGTTAAACGGGCCGGCCCATCTAAAAAGCAACGATGCTATTCAGCTCATCTCCACTCAATAACAAGTCAATAGTGAATATATACTCTTGTTTCTCTCCATTTTCACCCTAAAAAAGGGTTCGTTCTTTTCTTCCTCGGACCATCTTGAAGCGAAAGCGTTTGTTCTCTCCGGCGAAAAGATAAAGAGAGATGTCTGGTGCTCAAGAAGAAGACAAGAAGCCCGCCGGCGATCAGGGTGCTCATATCAATCTGAAGGTCAAGGGCCAGGTCTGACTTTTTCTTCCGTCTCTCTCTTTCTTCCCTGCTAGTGGCGTTTCTTCGCTCTGGTCTCAGTTCGACTGTAGTCGTGTTCATCATTTGCTTCAGTTTCTGCTTCTTTCTTGCTTTTACGTGGTTGGAAATTGGTTTATGGCTGAGCTCTCTGTCGATTGGTGTTGTGGTTTTCTTTTCATGAAATTAGGGTTTATTTGTGATTTAAGATTCATAAATTAATGATCGTGTACTGTTTTTGTTGATTCTAAACTATTAACGTTTTCTACAATGTTTTTCTTTTTGAAATGACTGCTTTGCTTGCACGTGACTTCAAATTGATGTATGGTTGCGCTCTTTGTCAAATAGAGTTGTATTTTTTTTATAAAATAGGGTATTTGTGTGATTTATCTTTCAGTTTATAGGGCAAGAAGTTATGTTTTGGTTGATTGTATAGTATTTAGTGTTTTTCTTGATTATATTCATCTTCTGTGGACTTTTATTTAGTGAATTATGCTTTTTTGGTTTTAGTTTTCCAGCAAACTTAGATCTGTACGTGTATCTGGACATTGGATTTGATAAGGGAGTTGCTTAATGTGTACGAGTATAGACCTAGCATCTTTTATGCATTCAAAAAGTTAAAACAAATTCTAACTTTTTTTATTCTTCCCAAAAAGGTTCTATTTCTGCATTGTCTGAGTAGCAAGATAATTATTTCACATTTGCAGTTGAGTGCCATTGTTATCCTCGAGTTTTGGGGGTCTGTTTAGGTTTAATTATTGAAGCAATAAAGAAAAGAGAGTACATCCGGTTTGGCTTTTGGATGAAGCTGTAAATGTTGTTAGATGTGTGCATCATCTGATAGCTTATGCTAGAGTACATATCTGTCATGGTTCATATACTCATATATATGACATCATTTCTTTGGTAATTTGATATTTGTCAACAAGCATTCTCCACATTTCTCATGCCATTTTTATGATTACAAATGTGTGTTGTAGGATGGAAATGAAGTTTTCTTCAGGATTAAGAGGAGCACTCAACTGAAGAAGCTGATGAATGCCTACTGTGACAGGCAGTCCGTTGATTTCAATGCCATTGCTTTCTTGTTTGATGGGCGTAGGCTTCGTGCTGAGCAAACGCCTGATGAGGTTCAATTTTTTACTCATTTTTAGTAATCAGTAACTGCAGTTTCCAGTTCTGCGTTATGCTTTGATCCTTCTCTGCAATCTTAATGTGGTTTCATTGATAATTTATTGTCATTTCTATGCTGCAGCTGGAAATGGAGGATGGCGATGAGATTGATGCCATGCTTCACCAAACCGGGGGTTGATAAAATTGATGAAATATTGCTTGTTGGTAAAACCTACAGTTTATGATTGCTGAGTAGTATCACACCTGTTGGTGGAGACACATAATGAAGATATTTTAGTAATGTTAGCTACAACCTACTGTGTCTAGCTGGATTTCTATTTGTATGGTATTGCGTTAATTTGCAGCTTAGTTGTTGCATACGTACGCTATGCGCTCCCTTGAACCTTGGGGCAATGGAGCCATTGTATGTGCCTGCAGTATGTTTTCCTTAAACTGATTGTGTTTCAAAAGCTTTGTTGATACTCATGCTAGCATCTGTCGAACTGACTGGCCGGACTTGAAACTTAGTCTCTTGCTTTTGGGTCATAACTCGTGAATAAACATGCAGAGGTTACTTCTCAACGCTAGCTAGTTGACGTTATGGACTTATGGCTTGGCTGTAGTTCTCGCGGTATGTTTGGCAATATATGATTCCGTGGTTCACCAAAACCTACTCTTGGTTGGTTCCGATTGGTTTTGTGGTCAAGTGGTACATAGGTTCACCCGTACAACCTATAGAAATGTTGATACTGCAGCTCACCTACACCTTAGAACTCAAATTAAAAAAAAGAAGATGGCTGTGAATCTCACGAACAAACTTTGGGGCTTTAGGGCTTTAAAGGGAAAACAAAATTTGGGGCTTGAAGGATCGATTGGTGCTCTCATAAAGATCTATAAGCATAAATCTTCACATATCGACTTCGTCTGGAGAATCGAGTGCAAGCCCTGAAATGCTGATCCGACTTCATCACGAATCCAATTGAATATGAAATGATTAATTTTGGAGATAGTGAAAAACCTAAGTCGTGAATCTTTGTGAATTTTTGAAACACAATCAGTTTCAGGAAAAAAAAATATTGTAGGCACATATAATAGCCCCATTGCTCCTAGGTTCAAGGGAGCCCATAACGTACATATGCAAAAACTAAGCTACAAATTAACGCAATACCATACGAATAGAAATCCATCTAGACACGGTAGATTGTAGCTAACATTACTAAAATATCTTCATTATGTGTCTCCACCAATAGGTGTGATACTACTCAGCAATCATAAACTGTAAGTTTACCAACAAGCAGTACTTCATCAATTTAAACAACCCCGGTTTGGTGAAGCATGACATCAATCTCATCGCCATCCTCCATTTCCAATTGCAGCATAGGAATGAAAATAAATTATCAATGAAACCACATTAAGATTGTAGAGAAGGATCAAAACATAATGTAGAACTGGAAACTGAAGTTATTGATTACTAAAAATGAGTAAAAAGATTGAACCTCATCAGGTGTTTGCTCAGAGCGAAGCCTACGTCCGTCAAACAAAAAAGCAATGTCATTGAAATCAGCGGACTGCCTGTCATAGTTGAGTGCTCTTCTTAATCCTGAAGAAAACTTCATTTCCATCCGACAACACACATTTGTAAATATAAAAATGACACATAAAATGTGGAGAATGCTTGTTTAAAAAGATCAAATTACCAAGATCAGATGTCATATATGTGAGTATATGAACCATGACAGATATGTACTCTAGAATAGGCTATCAAATGATGCACCCACCTAACAACATTTACAACTTCATCCAAAAGCCAACCCGGATGTACTCTATTTATTGTTTCAATAATTAATCCTAAACAACCCCCTAAACTCAAGGATAACAATGGAACTCAGACAATGAGTAGAGTCGCATTCATTATGCAAATGTGAAATATTTATCTTGTTACTCAAACAATGCAAAAAAGACCTTTTTAGCGAGAATAAATTTTTTTTTTTGGTATGGGGGGTTACAAGGCGTTGATATTGATTGGAACAAATAAAAATATATACTAAGCTAAGGGAAAGAAAATAGAGGCAAACAAGGTTGTAATATAGAGAGCAACAATCATGGAACAATTTGGTAGCAAAGTGTCATGTGATATGATATGATATGGATGAATGATGTAAGGAAATATGTATCTCCACTCTGATAAATTAACTAGTAATCACGTATGTGAACAACATGAACTTCAATAAGCAATCATGTAGATAACCACCTAAAGTATCCTTGTACATAGACAAACCAAGACCATGCTTTTATACACACATTGCTCTCAATCAAGCCGTTCGGCGAGTATAGGAAAACCATGAAGCATTTAGATATCCGGAAAAGACCAAGAAAAACCTTCGTTTGTGGCCCTTCAATTTAAAAAGGTACAAAGCCCAAAACTTTCTATGATTATTAGAAATCCCCGAAGCATTGATAAAGCACTACTCTCAAAACCAAGTTCTTTTCAATAAATTCAATAAAACAAACTTCGCTATTTGTCCTGCCCATGTTTTATCTAAACCATTTAAAAACACAACTTCTTTTGAATGTAACTAAAAGGTGGAGTGAAACACTTTGAAAAGAAATATAAAAATTATTGACATCAATTTAGTAATTCACATAAACAGTCATCATCGATCCATTATAGGCAGCAAAACCCTTAGATTGAAGGAGACTTAGCCCAACATTAAGCAAAGAAATAAATTAGATGAAAAGAAGAATCTTTGCATATAATAAAACTCAAGACAAACGAATAGCAACATAAGTCTAACCTTTAACACATAAGTAAAAACCTTGACAACGCGTTTGTGAATAATTTGATAAGAGGTCGGATGATCTGAGATAAGATGATATGAGATGTGTAACCCTAGAGGTCTAAGCGTTATATATAGGACAAAACTTGGGCAAAAAATGAATACAAAAAAGCTCGTCGTAAACCTAGAAAATTAGGTCACGCATGGAAGCTGCCACAAGGCCCGCAACGGCGCAAACGACAAGCAAAACGGCCGGTATACGGCCATTTGGTGCTCGTAGGGTTGCCGTACGGCCCCTTTGTCCTTCAATTTCTTGGAATGAACTTCACTTAAATTGGGATGATCCAAACGCCATATGGAATGTCCAAGCAAATGGACGTGATGGCCATATGGCTACCCGTATAGTGGGCCGTGGGCGTTTCGCTTGTTGTTCCAACTTGTTTGGAAAAGCTGACTTGTGTGATTTTATGCTCCATAGTAGCGAAGTTTTTTGCTCCAATCCAGAGTGATATTTGAGATTCTTGAGCAGTCGATCCTCATTCATATGATATAATGTCATTGTGATGTCCGACTTCAGGGAAGATCGAGCTCTTAATCATCCTTGAGTGAACTTGGTTTGTGAATACTTCATAACGAGCCTTGAAAGAATGAAATATGAAATAACTGGAAGTAGATACCGAAAACATAATATAAACACATTTCACATTATAAGCATATATATCTTGCCAAAAGATGTGTAAAAACAACATAAGTTTCGATGCTATGATTTATCATCTTACAATGATTGATGATATGATCACACGGTTTGAGTTGTTTGTTTTCCTCTTAGTTGAGACAACCATTTGTTCTTACACATAATATGCATATTGAAACAATCTCACTCGAGGACGGAGTAAGGTTTAAGTGTGGGGTATTTTGATGAATATCAAATGTAACATTTTTTGGACCTTAGATTCATGCGTTTCATACATCTTTCACTCTCTCGTACATCTCTATTCATATGGAAAACATTCACTTTTCGCTTTTTGGTATCTACCTTGATTTGTTTTGTGTTTTAGGCTTTCAAGACCATTTATGGAGCATAGTGGTACAAAAGTATCATAGCATGAGGATTCAATTTTCCTTGAAGTCGGAGAATGTATGAAAACATCAAGATCGATTGAAGATCAAAAGAGGAAAGTGGAAACCATTCTATGACAATCTTTCCTGATTTCGACCATCTTCCCTTTGAATTTGGACAATCATGCAAACTACAGTTTTACTAAGCTATCGAAGTTGTCGGAACAACGATCCTTTGACCATGTTTATCAAAACACCTCTATTTCATGTTCTTGGACGCCTTTTTTTTATTTTCTCTTACCATCAACTCACTCAAGCATTCCATATAATTCTACCCATTTTATCAAAGAATTCCTACAAAAAGGTCTTCCATATTTTTTATTATTTTATTTTCTACTATGAATTACATATATACTCTCATCAATTTATATTTTTGTATAATATAAAATATATATTATAAATGATAATTCATGTAATTATATTCATGTAATTATATTCATTTACCTACAAAAAAAAATATATCCTAATTTAATATATAAGTAAGTATACTTAAAATAAAAATAATTATATGTATACATTTGATATATATATAAGAAATACAATTCAAACATACTTGATTAATTTAGAGGTCCTAATTTAATATTTAATACAAACATACTTTATTACTTTATTCAAAATATATAAAACACAATACACATCCAATTACACATAATTAAAAAAATAACACGTAAAAAATACTTAAATTGAAATATGAAAGACACTACATAACCCAATACACAATCATTAAAAACAACACAAACAAAAATCTTAAGTAGACCCAAACTTTTGCCAAATGTTCTCCATTAAGTCCGTCTTTAGTTGACGGTGTGTATCCCTATCATGGAGTCGAATCTTATTTGCAATGAAGTTGCTCAAATCCACCGGTATGTTGGTCGAGTATGTCCAATCCGAGCTATTGACCGGTCTAGTTTCTCCACTTTCTTCTGCATCAAATTAAGGAATATCATATCCATGATGGACGTAATTCATCTTTTCATCTTCAGCAATCATATTTTGTAAAATTATTCAAGCTCTCATAATCTTCCCAATCTTCATTGGATCCCAAGAAAGTGCAGAATTACGACATATTACAATATAAGCTGTTAACACTCCAAATACCCTCTCTACATCTTTACAATTCACCTCTTTGGTGTGGATCAAATAATTTTCCTTTAGCACCTTGAGGGAGTCGAATTGATTGAACAAATGTCGCCCAAGGTGGGTAGATACCATCAGTGAGATAGTATTCAAGATTGTATTGATGTCCATTAACCATAAAATTTACGTTTGGAGCTCTACCTTCCAAAATATCATACAAAATTGGAGACCGGTCAAGAACGTTTATATCATTACACGTACTTGGTATACCAAAAAATGCATGCCAAAATCAAAGATCATATGATGCAACGACCTCCATTATAATTGTTGGATAACCATGATCTCCTCGTGCAAATTGACCTTTACATGCAACTGAACAATTTTTCCACCCCCAATGCATACAATCGATGCTACCCAACATCCCGGGATATTTGCGAGACGCACTAACACTTAGTAGTCGTTGTATGTCTTCGAGGGTGGACGTCTAAGGTATTCATCACCAAAGAAGGTTATGACTCCATCAAAAAAATATAATAAACATTGACTTGTAGTGGCCGCACCAAGACGAAGATATCCGTCACAAGAATCGGCAACAACTCCATAATCCAACATGCGTATGACACTTGTGCATTTTTGCAATGCAAATAATCCAAACCTACCAGTTGTATATGGTGTTTGTTGAAAAAAATCCATTCCATGCTCAAGTCGTTCAACCATGCGCAAGAAAACATTCTAGCGCATTCTGAATCGACGTCGAAAAAGATCATCATGGTAGGTTGCATCATCGGAGAAATAATCTTTGTAAAGTCGTGAATGTCCTTCTTCCAGTCCTCTTCAAATGTGGATTTGCCTACGTCGCCCAAAATGTTTGTGACGCTAACCCTTTCCCCTTTCAAAAACACAACTTGTTGACGCTAACCCTTTTCCCTTTCTTTTAGCAGCTTGGATACCGACTGAATACTCAATACGATGCCCATTAAACATACTTGTTGGAGTCTCTGAATCACCTTCATAAAGCCTCGATATTTTTGAACTTCCACTTTCCGAACTTTTTGCTAAATAACTAGGACTCCATTTAGGTTCATAACAAAGAATTCTCCATGCATGCTCATCTTGAAACCTCTTCTTCTCACTAGCCAACTAATTTTGATGTGCCCTCTTGACAATATCTTTTTCCGTCTCACCACTAACTTTTTGTCGAGTAGCTTGTTCATAGGAAGCAACAAACTTAGTAATATTTTTGTTAAGTTTTTGCCACCTACACTTATGTTTTCCTTGATCTTGCATGTCTTGGTGTGGTTCCTTGAAGCTCGTGTAATAATTTTGAATCCTCTCCCAAAATGTTTGTGAAGTTTGATTGGTGTTTGCAATCGGATTAGTGGATATGTTTATATATCCACTAGTGAGGATTTCATCTTCTTCACGGCTCCAATAAACTTTTGCTTCATGAGGACCACATACACTAGCCTCACCACACCCACGCCCACAACCTCTTTGTTGAGTTAGTTTCAATTTTATCGTTAACACTCACGGGTTGGGTGCTAGATATTGTGAATGATAAGATTGAGAACTTTGTGGAGTTGCACTTCCAGTTGTGCCAGAAGTATTGGGTGATTGTTGAGTAAAACATGGAGGGTAAACATGAGAGAGATTTTGTTGATTTTGCTCAAGGATTTGTTGATAATATTGGAGAGATGGATCGATGGACAAACCTCTCATGTTAGGAAAGAAATTTGGAATCGGATTTTGGTGTGGATCCATTTAGAAGATCTAGGGTCTTGCGCTGTAAATTTGGTGTAGGTTCAAGTTGTTGGGTATATAGACAAATATTCAGATTTTCTAAAAGTACTATTTAAAAAGGATAATATATACAACTTTGATATCTATGAATAAATAAAAAAAATTAAACAAATATATAAAGAAAAACAATATATAACCCAACTTTATATAATTAAAACATATGTGTTTAAACTTTATATTTTTATACCATATTTTGAAAGAAATTAATACAAACATACTACTTAAAAAGAAATAAGAAATACAATACACAACCCATTACATATAAAATTATTTTTTATTATAAAATAATTTTAAAATATATAATATGAATGTCTATAGATAGATAAAAATAAAATTTAAATTATGGAATCATTTTTTTATTGTTATTTTCATTCATTAAATTTCAAAAGCATATTTAATGGTTTATCTATCAATTAGGTTTTGTTCGCTCCCTAGACGGGTGTGAATATGAACAATAAAGTCTTAAATTTATACTTGTAATAAAAGCTAAAACAAATAAGCGAACCCGCAGTGTACGGATCGTTATGTAGATAAAAAGTATTCTAAGGTCGAACTCAGGGACTGAGGTGAAATCAATATACGTGATAAATCAAAAATAGAATAGACCAATGCTAAAAATAGAGAATGAGTCAAGCGAAAAGCAATAAAGTCAAAAATATGATAATCGGGTAATGCAGATTCTAGAGATCAAGATATCTAGATGTGGTTTTTGATTCAAGACTTCTAAAAACTAGGATAAGGTTGGGATCGCTAGGAAAGGGTGTTTCTAAAGTGGGAATGATAACGGGGGAGGTCTCTCAAAGCACTATCCCAAACCAAAACACCAATCTCCGAATAAGTCTCAAGGTTCTAAGGAAAGGAACATAAAATCAAACCAACAACTCAACCTAAGGGATTAGAACTAACCTTCACCGGGTAAGTCTCAGGTGAAGCTCACTCGGGCAAGAGGTTTGGCACACTCAAACCAATAAAGGGTTTTGTAACCTTTATCACCTATAACTCATCACCGGAGGTAACTAAGAAAGGGAATCACCGGGTAAGTCTCTTCCCAAGCTTAGATGTAAGCCTTAGAGGGATCTAATGGTATGAAACGCTCAAAAAAGACTAGGATTTAGACAATCTATAATTCAAGCATATAGATAAACATATACGGATCAACAAAAGAAACCTCGGGTGGTTCTAAGATAAACCGCGGCCCCGATTGTTGAAGAATAGGCCGAGGTTATAAAGAACGAGGGTTAAACCAATTCTAAACGTCCAAATCTAACTTAAAGGCTTAGTCTATCATCATCTAAACCACAACCATCAACAAATCACCCTATAATCGCAAGGGTTAGCCAACAACACACATATTCAAATCAAGAAAGATAAAAGAAGAATTCAAGAAAACTATGAACAATAGAACTAAAAGAAAAGTAACAAATACTTAGCAATATGTCTTCAATATCCAAATGAAAAAGCAATCCAATAACAAAGTCAGAATCCACTGTATCCATCCAGATAGAAAAATCAATCTATAATCCAAGTTTGAACTCAATGTTCTCCTCACTAATGTTGAAGGAGAGTGTGGTGTTCTTGTAATCTACCATACATCCTAAAGCTGTAAGGAATGGTCTATCAAGGATGATTAGTACCGGGTAATCCGTAGGAATATCCAATACCACAAAGTCGATTGGCACATAGAACTTCCCAATCTGCACGGGAATGTCTTCTAGGATTCCTACCAGATAAGTGATTGACCTATCCGCCATATATAAAGTCATCTTTACCGGGTGTGGCTCTCCAAGTCCAACCTTCTCGCATAGTGCAAGCGGTATGATGCTTACACTAGCTCCAAGGTTGCACACGGCCTCATAAGTTACTTCTCCAACTCCTATAGGAACACAAAATGACCCTGGATCTCTCAGTTTGAGAGGCATATCTTCCTTCATGATATGAATGAATTCGGAGGATCTCTTAGTCATCCTTACTTCTCCATACTCTTCTAGCATCCTCTTGTTAGAGAGGATCTCTTTTAAGAACTTTCCGTTGTCCGGCGTACCTACAATATCATCCATGAATGGAATATTAATGTGCAGTTTACTCATTAGTTAAAGGAACTTACCAAAGTGCTTGTCCAAGCGGGCTCTAGCACGAGATTGCGGGAATGAAAGCAGTGGCTTGTATGGTGGTGGAGGCACATAAGCTGGTTATTTCTCTTTTCATTGTCCTCCTCAACTGGATTGGGATCTTCCTCAACCATCACTTGCTTTCCTTTATCAACTACCTTGGACATTGGCTCATTAGTCTTTAATCCGCTTCTAGTAGTTATAGCCACGACTTGCCCTTTAGGATTGTCTTTTGTCCTTCCGGGTATCTTTCCCAAATCTCTTTGAGCGTCTCCTGCCTTGTGGAAAACTTGAGTTTCTAAGACCTTTTGAGCCTTAATAATAGAAGTAACGGTGCTCTCTAATCCGCTCAATCTCCCCATCAATTGCTCAAACATCATCTCGGTTAGGTCCTTGGGAGGTTGAGTAAATCCTGATGGAGACTCTTGTGAAGTATGGGCTGGAGCTTTTAGTGGTGGAGCTTGGCTAGTGAAAGCGGGAGGATTTAATGCACCGTTCGGGTTTGAGTAAGAGAAACTTGGATGGTCATGGTTAGGACGATAACTGTTTCCTCTTTGGAAATTCCTGTTGTTGTTGTAATTTCTTAGTCTTTGATAATTTCCTTGGTAATTTCCTCTTCCATATATAATTTCATCTTGCTCCTTGGGTGCCATGCGTGCTTGCGTTGGCGCTTGAGTTTGAGCTTTCAAAAGCTCCTTCAAAGCCTTAATTTCATTGTTAATAGCATCAAACTGAGAATTATTAGTAGTAGTCTCACTAACCTCATAGATTCCGGGTCTCTGGAGTCTCTCATCAATCTTTTTATGAGAATACTTCTCAATCACTAGAGCCTGCCTATCAACAAACTCCCAAGCTTCATCGACGTTCTTCTCCATAAAAGTCCCTCTAGAGAGGTATTTTAGTCTGAAATGGCTATCCCCATCCAAGCCCTTAAAGTAGATCTCAAGCAGTGTAACACCCCGAATTTTCAAAACTCGGGACATTACTGGTTAGGACCTCACAATGGGTCCCGACCTCAGTTTGATAACAATATTACTAGGATCTTGCAACAAGACACAAATAAGAAAAACCGAAATTCATAAAGATGTATTTTTAAAAGGATAAATGCAACAATGTCTAACAACCTATAGTACTTAAACAAAGGGAAAAGACTAACTGTCTTAACAAAAGGAAAGAACGACAAAGCAACAACCCAACACCCCACTCTAAGGAGTACGGAGACCCGGCTGACCACTACTTCCGGATCACTCAGCTTCTGCTCTAACCTGCGGTAAATCTAAAAATACAACAAAACAACCATTAGCTAGTTATCTAAACATTAGGAGAATAATAATAGCACACACACACATAAAAATAATAAACACTCATCATGCTTTCAAACAATCCATTTATTATCTTCATTTAAGTCATTCACTCTTACTAATGATACTTATTTTGTGACACGAGGGATTCCCAAACCTTGCCTCCGCCCCCGTGTAACCATTAGGAATGGATCCGATGCATCTCACCTTGTACCTGCCTGGTCTGGGTATAGAGAACCTCCCAGTCTCTTGTCAGAGCTGGACAGTGATGTCACAGCCCGTTATAATACACTTGGGCCTTAAACCATAATAACAACAATCGTCCTAACAAGTTATTATTATAACACACATTGCACACACACCACTATTATCACCCAACTAACATCCAGAAACTAGCTAAGTAAGTCGCAAGGACTTACCTGAATCAAATCACAACTCTCAATTTCTCAATTCGGTCCGCAACCGTAGAAACTCAAACGCCTGTCACACAAGACACGTGGATCAAAATCACATCCGATACTCTTAGAAGTTACAGCTTCTAAGAAATACTATCTCATGAGGAGAATTACGAAAAAGGCCCTTTTAAGGTAGAATGACTCTTTTACCCTAAATCCCAAAATTCCTCAAAAGTCTATCCTTAACTTCTAATATTTTCTTTTAGAACTTACTTCCATAATCTGGTTATTCCAGAACAGTTTACTAGAGGTTATAAGGTTAATCTCAAACTCTCGTCAAAACGAATCACATTATCCTTTTTTCCCGGTTACTCTACTCTTATACATATATGTGCGTACGTATATTATACGGTACTCTTACCCATCTATGTATATATACTTTTGTATATATACGCTCTACCTATTCATATATCTACACTTATATATATCTTACACTTATACCTAACATATATATAATTTCGTATATATATATATATACTATACCTATAATTATATATATATATATATATATATATATATATATATATATATATATATATATATATATATACTTTCCTAAGCATGCTACTTTTACCTATATATGACAACTTACACATCCAACTTATCTATCTGTTTATATATACACATGTCCACTGAGCTTATTACTCCTATCTAAATATATTTAACTCTTTCAACCTTAATATATACTCTTCTACTGCAACAATTTGTTTTTCATTATTAACTGAAGAAAACGCAGGAGAAGGTAGTAGGTAAGACTCACCAACAACTTGCTTCAATCCGGCTCAACGATAGCCTTCTTGACGAGACGAGAGATGGACCAAACGAGGGATGGACTCAACGTCTAGCTCCTGTCTACCGCAGTGAGGAGATAGATCTCTACAGGAATCGTGATTAAACTCGGCTCTAATCGGTCTCCCTGTTCGCATCTAGTGGATCAAGATGAGGTTTATCCGGCAACAAGAGAGAAGAGTGAGTTACTGTAAGTATTCAGCAGTAGGAGGTGAGGATGAAACGTACTGACCCTACCCGTGGCTATAGAAGAGATATGGAGGCTCGATCGATCGATGAGAGGATAATATGTCTCGGTGCTGAGAGAGACGATCCTGACGGGGTCCTTGCCGGTGATGGAAGCTTCTTCGTCCTGCTGTCGGCACTAAGTGAGGGATGCAACCGTGCGGGAAGATGAACTCAGCAAGGGTAGACGAAACTTACCTTTGTTGCGTTTACCGGCTTTCGAAGAGGGTTCGTCGAGCAGTTGCGGCGAGAGAAGGGAAGGCCTCCACTCCTCCGGTCGACGACGGCGCCGTGTCCCATCAGAGGAAGGTCGTCGGGGTGGACTGATGAGCGGCGCTTCCAACTGTTGCGGTGGTCCGAGAGTGCCGAAGGAATGCAACCGTTTGTGCAGAAGGTAGCGGACGGATTAGTGTGTGGTTAATTAGGTTTAGGTCATCCCATTAAATTAAGATTAGGATTAGGGTTAAGGTAGGTATGGGCTGGGCTGGAAAACTGGGCTTAAATAATGGGCCTGCCCACTAAATTAAGAAAAGAAAAGCTGAACTAATCATCACTTGCTTAGTCTAGAATTAATTACGAAATTATTTACGGAATTATTTACTGCATTGTATAAGTTATCATTTTATGTGAATCCAGGTCACATAAAATGATGGAATTATTATCGTCTTAATCTTAATTAAAAGAATTTAGGTTGGCAGATCGGAATCCGCTTCGATCCGGTTTTACACAAAGTTTAAATTTTTTTCCGGTTATAACATCAGTGCCCTCTTAAAAGAAGTTTCGTCCCAAAACTTAGAATAATGTAACTAATCATTTGACTTTCTTTGAAATTCTTAGTTTCATAAAATTTTTTGTTTTCTACATGCAACTACTCAATCATCCTAGTCAGACACATATCACATAAAACATAATCACTCAATCCAATATAAAACATGAACGGTCAAACAACACACATCCGAGTACTAACTCGTCAATACCGAAGTGATATCTAACCCCGCAAAGAACTCGGGATAGTTACGCCTAATACTCTTCTCGGTCTCCCTAGTGGCCTCATCCGCTCCTCGTCTAGACCACTGGATCCTCAACATCGGTATCTTCTTGGACCGCAGACGTCTAGTACTGCGCTCCAAGACAGCTACGGGATACTCTACAAATCTATGATCGGGCTCAACTATCAGATCCTCATGGCTGATGACGTGTCTCGGATCCGGGATGTACTCTCTCAACTAAGATACATGGAAGACCGGATGGACACCCTCTAGTCTCGGCGGTAGCGCTAATCTGTTGGCCACCTCTTCAACTCTCTCGAAAATCTCAAAAGGTCCGACATATCGGGGACTCAACTTCCCGTTAATGCTAAAACGTCTGACTCCTCTCGTCGGTGACACCCTCAACCACACCTGAGCACCCTTCATAAACTCTAAGGGTCGACGCCTCTTGTCGGCGTAGGACTTCTGGCGACTCTGAGCTGCTAACATCCGCTCCCGGACCAGGGCAATCCGAGCGATGTCATCCTGTATCTGATCTGGAGCTACTCCATCAACTCTGCTAGGCTCATCCCAACATAATGGTGTGCGACATCTCCGCCCGTATAAAGCCTCATAAGGGGCCATCCCAATAGACGCGTGCCAGCTGTTATTATACGAAAACTCTACCAGTGGAAGATGATCTGGCCATAGCTGTCCCCAATCTAGTACACAAGCCCGCAACATGTCCTCTAATGTCTTGATGGTCCTCTCAGACTGACCGTCTGTCTGTGGGTGGTTGGCGGTGGTAAAGTGGAGACTCGTCCCCAAAACAGTATGTACCTGCTGCCAAAACCTCGAGGTGAATCGCCCATCTCTATCAGAGACGATAGTCCTCGGTACTCCATGAAATCTCACAATGTGCCTGGTAAACTCCTCAGCTAGACGACTTACGGGCCACGTTTCCTTAATCATAATGAAACGTGCGGTCTTCGTCAGACGGTCTACCACTATCCAAATAGCATCAAAACCTCTGCTGAGCCTCAACCCTGTGACAATATCCATAGATATATCCTCCCACTTCCACTGTGGTACTGGGAGTGGGTGGAACTCTCCTCCGGATCTGCGATGCTCAATCTTGACCTGTTGACAGGTCGCACACTGAGCTACATACCGAGTCACGTCGAGTGTTAGCATGAAATATGACGATATTCTAGGCACTTATTTTGGTCGTTTTTCCCTTATTATTGTGTACATGGATAAGGTTTTGAAGCAAATGTTAGCTTGTTCATCTATATTGTCGATATGGAAGTCTACACTAGCTTTGTGTTGATTATAGGTGAATAGGAGCTGGAATCAGAGCATTTGAGAGAGAAAACGGAGCAATCGATCATGTTCGAGGATTAGGAGATACATCAAAGAAGCTAAGGAAGGAGCTAGGATGAAGAATGTCATGAAACAAAGGCAACAACAAGCAATATACATGTCCACACCCTAAATTACGGCCGTGGAGAAGATGATTTGAAGTCCACGCTCTAAACCACGGCCATGGACTTGGTATCATGAACGTGGACTTGAGTTTGGAGCACTCTAGTAAGTTACACGGCCTAAATTACGGTCGTGGAAGTCACAAGGCACCGTGATCTATTTCCACGCTCTAAACCACGGTCGTGGAAAGCTTTGAGACCGTGATTTTGGCGATCTTTTGTCGTGTCATTATTTGCCACGACATTTACATATTGGGCCTTGATGGTAACTTTTTCCCGTCTTATAAAAAGGCTGGAAAAGTGAGTGTCGAGGACGGCCGCTTACCTTTGTTTTCAACACTCTTTCTTAGGGTTGATTAGAAGTCGTCGAGAGTTGCGGAAACGCCGGATTGTTAGAGATTGGAGATTGCTTACAACGAAGGTTTAGCCTTTTTCTTAGGTTTTGATATTGAAGACGGATTGACATCCCGTTCTTTGTACTTGCCTTAGATCATTGTGAGGTTTTGTGTTATATATTCTGAATCCATTAACATTGCTTCTTGTGTTTCGGATTTGAGAATTGATTTTGAAGTTTTATTGAGTATTCGAGGGTTTTCATCTTTCATTTTTCTTAAATTGAATATTGATATCATGACAATGGTTATTGGCTAAAACCTTTCAGCAATTCTAAAGTGAAGGGTTGATAGTTGTGGCTTAGATGATGATAGATCGATCGTGATTTGATTGGACCCTGAGAGTTAGAGAAATATCGTCGACACCCTAAATCACGGCCTGTTCTTAGATTTCCACGGCCGTGGTTCTCAAGATCTAACCGTGATTTACCTTAGTTTACGAACTTTGCTTTTACTTTAATCCAAAGTTAAAGATTAGCTTTAACCTAGTCTTGGCTTGCCTTCCCTAGGTAGTAGTGAGACTCAACATCCTATATTTCGGTTTCGAGTATCACAACCTTAACCGTTTGAGTTTATCTTGATCCTTGGGTTACAAGTTTGGGTATTTGAGATCAATTCTAGTCCTTAGATCCTTTCTATACTGCATCCTCAACAACCTTTATATAGAGTTTTTTGATTAGACATATAAGGTTTTGGAACTTCACCGTACATTACCTTACCTTAGCATACCTTTGCAATTCTAAACTCTGTCCTTATATCTATAGTATGTCTTGAATCGATTGCCACAATTGGATACCTGAATCTTTAGGGTTGCTGTTTTCCCCAATATTTGCAAAGCTTTACACTTTACTTGCTTGATTACTTGAAACTGATTTTGTTTCACCGACTCCCTGTGATCGATACTCTGGAATACTTGCCAATCTAGGTCGATCCGTACACTGCGAGTTCGCTTGCTTTTATTCTAGTTTTATAAATTTAAGACTTGATTGCACGCACGTTTTAGGGCGAACATCGGGCTTCAAACCACCCCACCAGAAGGACCATCTCACATCCTTATATATCTTACTCGCTCCAGGATGTACTGAGTATGGGGTAGCATGAGCCTCACCTAGTATCATCTGTCTCAACTCACTATCTGATGGTACACACACGCGGTCCTGACGTCTCATCACTTCTTCAGCTCTAATAGTGAACTGCGGTGCCTCATCTCGAGACATCTTGTCTCGGATCCTGGTCAAAGTCGGGCAAGTCTCCTGCTTCTGTCGGATCTCATCCAACAGATCAGGAAGTAACTCCAAAGTAGCCAACTAACTATCTGTATCGGAAAACTGAATCTCTATCTCTAACCAAGCCAAGTCTCTCTGCAACTGTGACTGTATTGTCAACCGGGCTATCACCCTCTTCCTAGGCGTCTTCCGGCTCAAAGCATCCGCCGCTACATTCGCCTTTCCGGGGTGGTAGAGAATCTCAAGGTCGAAGTCCTTGATCAACTCTAACCACCGCCTCTGGCAGTTATTCAACTCCCGCTGAGTGAATATATACTTCAAACTCTTATGGTCTGTGAAAATGTGACATGTCGCCCCATAGAGATAGTGACGCCAGATCTTAAGAGCATGGACTACTGCAACCAACTCTAGATCATGTGTGGGATAGTTCTCCTCATACGTCTTCAACTGTCGAGATGCATAGGCTATGACCTTACCCCTCTGCATCAAAACACACCCCAAGCCTAGCTTGGATGCGTCACTGTATACCACAAAGTCATTTGTACCCTCAGGCTGTGCCAAAATCGGAGCAGATGTCAATCTCCTCTTCAGCTCCTCAAAACTCCGCTGACACGGCTCAGACCAGACAAACCAAGTAGTCTTCCTCAGAAGACAAGTAAGTGGTCGGGCAATCGGGGAGAACCCTTCCACAAACCGACGGTAATAACCTGCCAAACCTTACAAAGCTGCGAACCTCCTTAACATTCTTAGGAGGTTGCCAAGAAGACACTGACTCGATCTTCACCGGATCGACTTTAATACCCTCAACAGTCACTACGTGGCCTAGGAAAGCCACCTCTGACATCCAAAACTCACACTAGGATAGCTTAGCATACAACTGGCTATGATAGGTGATGGAATCACTATCATTTAGGGTAGTTTTTAGAGTCTTTTTATTGCATTAGTGTCAGTTTATGCTACTAACTCCTTGGTCCAGAAGAAGAATATCAAAAGAAGCTAGGGAAGGAGTTATAAGCACTTAGGAGTAAAGATCGATCAAGAAGAAAAGTTTCTGTTGCTCCACCGCCTCCGCGGGCCCTTGCAGCCGCCCCTGCGGTGACAAGATGAAGACCAGCTCCCCTGTGCCTCCCACTGCGCCTCGCCTTGGGAGCTGGAAGGCGAAGAGCCTGTGTCACCGCCCCTGCATTGGCCTTGAGGCGCCCCTGCGCCTTAACATCAGAAACGTCAGAAAGGCGAAAGGTCAGACGTTGAAGTGAATTAAAGATCCGCCC
This sequence comes from Fagopyrum homotropicum, assembly GCA_033239125.1. Taxonomy (NCBI): domain Eukaryota; kingdom Viridiplantae; phylum Streptophyta; class Magnoliopsida; order Caryophyllales; family Polygonaceae; genus Fagopyrum; species Fagopyrum homotropicum. The sequence goes on along the minus strand of BSWB01000007.1, from coordinate 48,934,162 downwards.
CAACGGAGCTGTGTAGCCGCCCTAGCGGTTATGAAGAAGATCAACCGATTCTGCCTAAACCGCCCGTGCGGGTCCTGAAGGCTGCCCCTGCGGTGTAACGCCAGAAGCTTTTCTCCGGCTGTTTACACCACCTTTATGGCATTAAAGGTGGCTGATTTAGGCCGGTTATTTACTCCTAATTAAGTGTCTTTTGTAGTATAAATAGTCCATGGCTGATTGCTAGAATCATCCATGCTTTTCCCCACAAAATCCATTTTAGACTTGAGTTTTCCATTGTAATGAGTTGCTAACTCCTTTGCTACATTGGGTTGGTTTGAAGCTGCTTTGTTACTTTGGTTGTAAGTCCTTTTAATATAAGTCTTTTATTCAGTAAAGCTTTGTGTTTCCTTGATCTCCATTGTTTAATTGCATGTTAACTATTACTTGAGATTGATCACCTTAGGTTCTAAAGTGCATGTAAACAACTAGGATTAATAGGTTCCGGGTTCGGGTCTTTAATCTAGTAGCAACTTTAAGTAATAACGGGTTGTAATTACTTAAAGAAAAGGAACACAAATATAAAGATAAGTTTAACGGTTTTAATCTTCTCTTTATATCCCTTTGTCTTTGTTTGAATGCTAACTTATTATTTGTTCTTGTAGGTTTACGGAACTTTAATAGGTTAAGTTGTGTTGATGCCAGTTGGCTCAACACATATGTATGATCGAGACGGGAGATTACTTAAAAGCTTGTAAAAGGAATACACCAAAGTAGCAATTGCATGCTTAGAATCAACCTAGTGTAGATTTACCCATTATTGTCTTACTTGTCGTATTCATAAGTTTTTGTGCATCAATTCAAACAAAACCCCCCTTTGTGTCACTTGTCATTATAATCAATAATTGCATCTAAAACACCTCAACTCTCTTGGGTTCGACCCTTACTCACTATACTTGTTCTTAGTGCTAAGTCGGGATTTACTTTTGATTGGGTATAGACGACCATAGAAATACCACCGGTCAAATTTTGGCGCCGTTGCCGGGGAGTTTTTGTGTTTTATTGTTATTATTGATTATTGGTTTGAACCATTTTATGGTTCAAACCCGTGCTACTAATTCCGGCTTTTCTTCTTTTGATCCAGAAATTGAGAGGACGCACATCCGGCAACGAAGACAACAACAACTACAACAAGAGATGGCTGACCGGACTCTTCGTCAACTTACACAGCCCACTCTGGCTCAAAACCCTCTTGCGATGGCTATACCGGCACTAGGGGAAGGAGTCAACTTTGAGCTCAAACCGGGCCTCATCCACCTACTTCCATCCTTCCATGGGCTAAGTGGTGAAGACCCCATCAAGCACCTTGGGAAGTTCCACACCATTTGTATGAGTTTGAAGCCGATCAACATTACCGAATAACAAATCAAGATGAGGGCATTCGGCTTCACACTCAAGGATTCGGCGGATGATTGGTATTACCACCTTCCATCCGGGAGCATTGACACTTGGTAGAACCTCCACAAAGCATTTTTGGAGAAATACTTTCCAGCAAAAAAGGCCAATAGCTTGAAGAAAGCTATAAGCAACATCGAGCAAGAGGCAACCGAAACCCTCTATGAGTACTTCGAAAGATTTGCACGCCTCCGATCCAGCTGTCCTTTCCATGAATATTCAACTCAAGATCTAGTCTTGTACTTGTACAATGGCTTACTAGACAATGAAAGGAGGATCGTCGATGCGGCTTGCGGAGGTAACATTCTTAACTCTACTCTTGACCTTGCTTTGGAAAAGATACAAGAACTAGCGGAAGGAACTCGGAATTTTGGATGGACCCCGGCTAAGAAAGGAGTTCATGCCGTGAGCTCCGGGAAGAGCGAGATTTCCACCAAGCTGGCGAAATTGAAGGAAATGGTGAAAAGGCTAACACTTATGGGAACACCACAACAACTCAAAGCTTGTGGAGTTTGTGCCGACCCATTTCATCCAACAGACATGTGTCCACAAGTTCAAGATGAAGATGCTAAAGTAAACGCAATGGGTTATGGGCAACCACAGCAGCAAAGACCTAGGAACGATCCCTATACACAAAATGTCATGCCAAATTGGCGTGACCAACAGAATTTTCGTTGGAGGGATCAACAAAACCAACAACAGCAGCCCCGCCAAGGTAAGTATCACTCGATTGAAGATATGTTGCAGGTTTTGACTAAACACTTTGTTACTCATCTCCAAACAACAGAATCAAGCATCAAGAACCTTGAGAAGCAAGTTGGGCAAATGACGGAAGCTATTACAAGAATTGAAACTAGGGCCTCCGGAGGATTACCGTCGCAAACGGTCATAAACCCAAAAGGCATGCAGGAAGAGGTCCAAACATAGAGGAAGAGTCCTTACGTCGAGCCAACGACGTAAAACAAAGGCGCTAATTCGGGAGGCAATCCGAAGGAATAAGAAGAGGAGCTTCTGTCAAGAAAACCGCCCCTGTGGCTCTAAGTCCCGCCACTGTGGCGACACCCCTGGCCAACGCCACCCCCGACACTAGGTCTGCGTCTGCTCACGTAGGTCACCGCCCCGCGGTGCCAACCCTATGCCCCTGCGGCGGCCACCCTTGACACGCACCCTCAGCTCCACCCCCGGCGCTGAGGCTGCGTACCCCCTCTCTCTTGTCACCGCCCCCGCGGCGACACACACCGCCCCTGCGGTACAGTTAAGGAAAGAAAAAAAACACTTCCCAAAAATAACCTACAACTACCACCTTCCTCACTCCCTCTCCATTCACTCTGCAAAACCTAGCCGCTCACCTCCCTACGCCCTTGCGCCCTCCAGCATCTCAGCACCAACACCTCGACGCGCCCCCTGCGCCACCTCCGGCGACCCAGCAGCACCACCCCTTCCTGCGAACACCATCAATCTCCACCACGTACACTCACCCTATTCTCCCTACTCCCTCGCCCCACCTCCGGCAACATCTGCGATTGTAAGGAAGGCGTCGGAAAAGCACAATCGCCACCACCTTCGTCAAACGACCAAATCGCCCTTCTGCTCTTTGACCGCCCCTGCGCCTGCAAGCTCCCGCCCCTGCGTCGAGCCGCTCCTGCACCTGTTGCAGCTGCCCCTGCGGATATTACGACAGAAGGTTCGTCTTTTGATCAAATTGCTGAACTTTCTAACTTTTGACTTGATCAATTGCAAGAGATGGAACCACAAAGGAAATACAAGTTGACGGAAGGTGAGAAAGACCGGTACAGGATTGCTCAAAGCCGGGAGGTGCATGCAACCCGGTTCCTTGATACTTTTACCTTGGAAAATCTTGAGATGTTGGAAAGTATGCAGGAATTTCTTAACAATGCTGGGTTAAGAGATTTTCTGATAAGGAACGCTCCAACACACCCCGACCTCACCAGACAGTTCATAGCAACATTCAAAATGGAGACGGAAGACCAATTGTGTATAGGAGTTTCATTCAAGTACAACAAGAGGAAATACACATTGGATTACACTCAAATACAAGAGGCATTGGGAGTTACCATAACAGCTTCCGATGATTGGATGGAACCCATTCCGACACCGGATCTATTAGAGTTTTGGCAAGCCGCTACTAGGTCAGAGTTTCATGCAGGGGGTGAGTACTCCAACAAATTCACTCACCCCTGTTTGAGGCTCATCTCCAAGGTCTTCATGAGTGTCTTCTGTGGATACAAGGAAGAGAATAAGGTTGCTCTTAAGGACCTCCCACTGCTATATGCTTGTCTCTCCAACGAATATGTGCCGGATTGGTCATATCTCTTCCTTACCGCTCTTAAGCGGATTAGGAGGAATGAGCCTCGTGACATAGTGGGAGGAGGTATCATTTCACTACTTGCTGCACGGGTGATGGATATTCCTCCATTGGAAGAAGGTTTGGCGGCACCCTTATACAATGAAGGGTTATTGAGGAGGTGCAAGCTCCTCAAGATAGATGGGGACACCATTTCTGGATATCCCTTGCAGATGGGAGTCATCTCACATATTTGCCCCACCGACTCCCCTTGGGAGAAGAGCTCTCCGACCTATATGTACCGGCTGACCCTGTCCCTCCGAGACGACCTCAAGTTGATGTTGTTGGGAGGTACGTAACCGGATCTAGTAGGGCCCACCACACTGATGAGGAGATGCCGACGGCAGGACACGACAATCAAACCATGGAGAGTCTGCAGGCTCAGATGGCTGCTTTGACTACACAACACCAGTCATGGAAGACAGAGTATCAACAGTCCATGCTTGAGCAGCAGCAGGCGTGGCAGTCCAGCTTCGCTTCCTCCATGACCACCCACTTTGACCGCCGTCAGAATGCTTGGCAGACGGCTCATCAGCAGCAGTTGGAGACTCAGCAGCTAGCTTGGCAGGCTAGCTATGAGACTTCATTTCGAGAGAGGATGGAGGCTCAGGAGGACCGGATTGACACCCTTTACCAGCGGCAGGAGCACTTCTTCAACCATTTCCCCTACCCGCCGGAGAAGGGTCCTGGTGGTCCATTCGGACCACCCCAGTGAGGGGTACATTTCTTTCCCTTCTCCCACATTTATCTTTGACTCATTTACACTTTGAGAACAAAGTGCACTTCAAGTATGGGGGAGGGATATATATCATTGCTTGTACAGTTTGTTAGTTGTTTTTTGGCATTTTGTTTTGCATTGTTGAATTCAGTTTTATTTGAAAAAATAAAAGAAAGAAAAAAAGAAAAGAAAAAAGCCAAAGAAATGAAAGAAAAAGGCATGAAAATTCTTGGATAAACCGAAAACCCGAAAGGGCGGTTTAGCTAAAAAGAAGGTAGTCTGACCAACCTTAGGTTGGTGCAAAAATGGACTTGAGGGATGTGAGCTTAAGAGAGAAAAGAAGAAGAGTGGCAAGGTGAAAACCCGAAAGGGCGCCTTGGCAAGATGAGCGACACCGAGTGTAGGTTTCCCTTCGGGCGTTTTGGCGACATAAGAAGGGGAGTCATAAGGAAGTTGTCCGGGTAGACCACTCTTGGAGCGATAAGGATGGTAGTATCTCTTTTTCTCGCATTTCCTCTCTTTTCCTTTCTTTCTTCCTTGGTTTTTCTCTTGTTTTCCATTATTTCTCTTTCTTTCCCTTGCTTCCTGAGACCGTGAGTCTAATTGCTGTCATTTGTTTTACTCGGGACGAGTAAAAGGTCTAAGTATGAGGGAGTTTGATAGGTGATGGAATCACTATCATTTAGGGTAGTTTTTAGAGTCTTTTTATTGTATTAGTGTCAGTTTATGCTACTAACTCCTTGGTCCAGAAGAAGAAGATCAAAAGAAGCTAAGGAAGGAGTTATAAGCACTTAGGAGTAAAGATCGATCAAGAAGCAAAGTTTATGTTGCTCCACCGCCCCCGCGGGCTCTTGCAGCCGCCCTTGCGGTGACAAGACGAAGACCAGCTCCCCTGCGCCTCCCACTGCGCCCTGCCTGCGCCTCGCCTTGGGAGTTGGAAGGCGAAGAGCCTGTGTCACCGCCCCTGTGCCTTGACATCAGAAACTTCAGAAAGGAAAAAGGTCAGACGTTGAAGTGCATTAAAGATCCGCCCCAATGGAGCTGTGTAGCCGCCCCAACGGTTATGAAGAAGATCAACCGATTCTGCCTAAACCACCCCTGCGGGTCCTGAAGGCCGCCCCTGCGGTGTAACGCCAGAAGCTTTTCTCCGGCTGTTTACACCACCTTTATGGCATTAAAGGTGGTTGTTTTAGGCCGGTTATTTACTCCTAATTAAGTGTCTTTTGTAGTATAAATAGTCCATTGTTGATTGCTAGAATCATCCATGCTTTTCCCCACAAAATCCATTTTAGACTTGAGTTTTCCATTGTAATGAGTTGCTAACTCCTTTGCTACATTGGGTTGGTTTGAAGCTACTTTGTTACTTTGGTTGTAAGTCCTTTTAATATAAGTCTTTTATTCAGTAATGCTTTGTGTTTCCTTGATCTCCATTGTTTAATTGCATGTTAACTATTACTTCAGATTGATCACCTTAGGTTCTAAAGTGCATGTAAACAACTAGGATTAATAGGTTCCGGGTTCGGGTCTTTAATCTAGTAGCAAATTTGAGTAATAACGGGTTGTAATTACTTAAAGAAAAGGAACACAAATATAAAGATAAGTTTAACGGTTTTAATCTTCTTTTTATATCCCTTTGTCTTTGTTTGGATGCTAACTTATTATTTGTTCTTGTAGGTTTACGGAACTTTAATAGGTTAAGTTGTGTTGATGCCGGTTGGCTCAACACATATGTATGATCGAGACGGGATATTACTTAAAAGCTTGTAAAAGAAATACACCAAAGTAGCAATTGCATGCTTAGAATCAACCTAGTGTAGATTCACCCATTATTGTCTTACTTGTCGTATTCATCGTTTTCATAAGTTTTTGTGCATCAATTCAACCACCCCCCCCTTTGTGTCACTTGTCTTTATAATCAATAATTGCATCTAAAACACCTCAACTCTCTTGGGTTCGACCCTTACTTACTCACTATACTTGTTCTTAGTGCTAAGTCGGGATTTACTTTTGATTGGGTATAGACGACCATAGAAATACCACCGGTCAGGCTATCCTACAGAATCTGCAATACTGTCCTCAAGTATCCGGTACGCTCCTCTCGACTCCTAGAGTAAACTAGGATGTCGTCTCTGAAGACCACTACAAACTGGTCTAAAAAGTCGATGAATATCCCACTCATCAACTCCATGAACACTGCTGGTGCATTAGTGAGCCCAAATGGCATCACTACGAACTCATAATGACCATACCTAGTCCGGAATGCCGTCTTAGGTATGTCCTGATCTCTCACCCTCAGTTGGTGATAACCAGACCTCAAGTCTATCCTCGAAAACATAGACGCTCTATGCAACTGGTCCAACAGATCATCTATGCGCGGAAGTGGGTACTTGTTCTTGATGGTGACTTTGTTCAACTCTTTGTAGTCTATGCATAGCCGCATCGATCCGTCCTTATTCCTCACAAATAATATTGGCGCTCCCCAATGTGACACACTAGGGCATATAAAGCCCTTCTCTGCTAACTCCTCTAACTGCTTCTTCAACTCAAGCAGCTCTATCGGTGATATACGGTATGGGGCCTTCGAGATCGGTCTCGTGCCCGACTCTAACTCAATGCTGAAGTCAACGCTCCTCTGTGGGGGTAGTCCTGGCAGGTTATCATTGAACACCTCTGCAAACTCGCATGCAACTGGTATCTCCTCTACTGTCAGGCTCTTGCGTTCCTTCACGGCATAATACTAGAAGGCCTCGCAACCCTGTGCTATCAGTCTCGCTGCTCTCACTGCGCTGATAACTGTGCCGGACTTTCCGAGGTCCTAACCTCGGAATATCACTCTATGACCCTCCTCAATGGCAACGGTCACTGTCCTTCTACCAATGTCTAAGACTGCTCCATGTCTCTTCATCCAATCTATCCCTAAAATCACATCCTCATGAGCTAAGGGCATGACTAGAAAATTTACTAGCTAGTCTCGATCTCCCATGCGAATGGGACATCCATAGATTTCTCGAGTCCCTCTTACCTTACTCCCGTCAGGTAAGCCTATCATAAAAGGTATCCCCTCTACAATAGCTAAGGACAACCTATCTACGCATGAATCAGATATAAAGGAGTGCGTAACACCCGTATCAAACAAAACTCGTACGGGTAAGTCATGGATCTGGATCGTACCTGTGGCAGTCGGTGCCTCTGGCTGATCAGCACTCCTCAGCTCAAACATCCGTGCCTGAGCTCCTCTAGTATCAGCTACAGTACCACGTCCTCTGCCCCGACCTGATCCCTGCATAGAGCTTTGTGAAGATGGGTGTCTTGGAGCTCTGTAAGACTGTTGCTGACTTGGGGCTTGGTACTGCTGCTGCTGACTCGGAGCTCGATACTGTGGCTGCCTCTGTACACTCCCTGATAGACCTGCAGGGGAAGAACCCTGCTGAGATGGAGCCTTGCCCTGGCGGCAAAATACAGCTCTATGTCCAACCTTGCCGCAGTGGAAGCAGGTCACTAACGGCTTCGTGCAGTTCGATCGGATGTGTCCATAGCCACTACAGTTGTGGCACTGTGAACCCCCAGCTGGAGCCTGAACTGTAGCGGTATGGCTATGTCGCCCCTGAGTCTGTCCCTGTCCAAAAACAGCTACTCTTGTGCTGCCACTAGCATATCTTGTCCTCTGCCGCTTATCCGGCCTATCTGACTAAGCAGCTCTCCTCTGGACTGGCTTATCTCTCTCATATGCAGACGCCCTATCCTGATAGTCTGACACAGTCTCGCAGCAAAATCCTGCCAGATAGAAACGAGTTCTCTCCCTCAATCTCCGTGAAAAGAGGTACACATGCTGCTCCTCAGGAGGTGCAGCTGGTCCAAGTAGAGTCAGTTCCTTCTGGAACTTCTTGATGGCAGCAGCAATCGGAATATCCTATAATCCCGCCTCAATGAAGTCCTAAAACCTCTCTCTTCTCAACGAGACACGGCAGTATCTCTCTCTAACAATGCTCCTCATCTACTCCCAACCGGTGACTCGGCTACGAATGGTCCGCCACCAGGAATGAGCATCTTCCGTGAAACATGTCTGCACCAAATCCACCTGTCGATCCTCTGGGCAACATATCGCCTCTAGTGCAGTCTCTACGTGTCCAATCCAGTGCTCCACCTCTAACCCTATCTCTCCACTAAATGTGGGGACTTTCTGAGAGTTGAAAGCATTCAACCACTCATCCGGTCTCGGTGCTCTAGACCTAGTAGGAGCTCTATCAGCCTCAAATCTCCTCTCAGGTACAACCGGCACCTGAGGCACTCCCTGTGTCACCTGAACGGACCTAGCCGGTACTGGTGGTACCTGGGTAAGTCTCTCTGCTCTGGCAGCCTCCTTCATACGCTCGACATACGCTCGGTACTCTTTGTACTCAGATACTCCAATAGAAACACATCCTAACACATTCGAACGTGCTCTTTGCGCTCCAGACCTAGCAACGGTCTCATTCCTGACCTCGGGACCTACACTCTCAACCACCTCCTCCACTCTAGCATATAGCATGATCACTGCTGGTGGATCCTCTCGAGGAGCTCGACCTCGACCTCGTGCTAATGGAGGTCTACCTCCACGGCCGCGTCCTCTAACTATAGGAGTCCTATCGCCCCTACCCTGTCCAGTTGGAGGGAGAGGTGGACGACCTCTACCTCGACCAATAGCTAGCGTAGCTCTAGTACGTGCCATCTGCGCGAGGGATAACAACTATAGTTATAAACTAGCTAATAAGTCCAACTAAAGTAAAAACCTAAAGTCCATAGTAAGCATACTGAGATCCGCGGTAGTAATGGTGGTCAGCCGTACTTTTCTATTCTCAACCAGACTGTGCATGCATTTGAAAACCAAAAATTCCTTTTTAAAACTCAGATCCCTTTCGGGTTCTACTCAAATACTTATTCGGTCTTTCAGAAGATTTCAAGTGCCATTGTTGCCAACCTGGCTCTGATACCATGTTGTGACACCCCGAATTTTTAAAACTCGGGACATTACTGGTTAGGACCTCACAATGGGTCCCGACCTCAGTTTGACAATAATATTACTAGGATCTTGCAACAAGACACAAATAAGAAAAACTGAAATTCATAAAGATGTATTTTTAAAAGGTAGAATGCAACAAGGTCTAACAGCCTATAGTACTTAAACAAAGGGAGAGGACTAATTGTCTTAACAAAAGGAAAGAACGACAAAGCAACAACCCAGCCCCCCACTCTAAGGAGTACGGAGACCCAGCTGACCACTACTTCCGGATCACTCAGCTGCTGCTCTAACCTGCGGTAAATCTAAAAACACAATAAAACAACCATTAGCTAGTTATCTAAACATTAGGAGAATAATAATAGCACACACACACATAGAAATAATAAACACTCATCATGATTTCAAACAATCCATTTATTATCTTCATTTAAGTCATTCACTCTTACTAATGATACTTATTTTGTAACACGAGGGATTCCCAAACCTCGCCTCCGACCCCGTGTAACCATCAGGGATGGATCCGATGCATCTCACCTTGTACTTGACTGGTCTGGGTCTAGAGAACCTCCCAGTCTCCTGTCAGAGCTGGGCAGTGATGTCACGGCCCATTATAATACACTTGGGCCTTAAACCATAATAACAACAGTCGTCCTAACAAGTTATTATTATAACACACATTGCACACACACCACTATTATCACCCAACTAACATCCAGAAACTAGCTAAGTAAGTCGCAAAGACTTACCTGAATCAAATCACAACTCTCAATTTCTCAATTCGGTCCGCAACCGTAGTAACTCAAACGCCTGTCACACAAGGCACGTGGATCAAAATCACATCCGATACTCTTAGAAGTTGCAACTTCTAAGAAATACTATCTCATGAGGAGAATTAGGAAAAAGGCCCTCTTAAGGTAGAATGACTCTTTTACCCTAAATCCCGAAATTCCTCAAAAGTCTATCCTTAACTTCTAATATTTTCTTTTAGAACTTACTTCCATAATCTGGTTATTCCAGGACAGTTTACTAGAGGTTATAAGGTTAATCTCAAACTCTCGTCAAAACGAACCACATTATCCTTTTTTCCAGTTACTCTACTCTTATACATATATGTGTGTACGTATATTATACGGTACTCTTACCCATCTATGTATATATACTTTTGTATATATATGCTCTACGTATTCATATATCTACACTTATATATATCTTACACTTATACCTAACATATATATACTTTCGTATATATATACTATACCTATAATTATATATATATATATATATATATATATATCTTTATATATACTTTCTTAAGCATGCTACTTTTACCTGTATATGACAACTTACACATCCAACTTATCTATCTGTTTATATGTACACATGTCCACTGAGCTTATTACTCCTATCTAAATATATTTAACTCTTTCAACCTTAATATATACTCTTCTACTGCAATAATTTGTTTTTCATTATTAACTGAAGAAAACGCAGGAGAAGGTAGTACGTAAGACTCACCAACAACTTGCTTCGATCCGGCTCAACGATAGCCTTCTTGACGAGACGAGAGATGGACCAAATGAGGGATGGGCTCAGCGTCTAGCTCTTGTCTACCGCAGTGAGGAGATAGATATCTGCAGGAATCGTGATTAAACTCGGCTCTAATCGGTCTCCCTGTTCGCATCCAGTGGATCAAGATGAGGTTTATCCGGCAACAAGAGAGAAGAGTGAGTTACTGTAAGTATTCAGCAGTAGGAGGTGAGGATGAAACGTACTGACCCTACCCGTGGCTATAGAAGAGATATGGAGGCTCGATCGATCGACGAGAGGATAATATGTCTCGGTGCTGAGAGAGACGATCTTGACGGGGTCCTTGCCGGTGATGGAAGCTTCTTCGTCCTGCTGTCGGCACTAAGTGAGGGATGCAACCGTGCGGGAAGATGAACTCAGCAAGGGTAGACGAAACTTACCTTTGTTGCGTTTACCGGCTTTCGAAGAGGGTTCGTCGAGCAGTTGCGGCGAGAGAAGGGAAGGCCTCCACTCCTCCGGTCGACGACGGCGCCGTGTCCCATCAGAGGAAGGTCGTCGGGGTGGACTGATGAGCGGCGCTTCCAACTGTTGCGGTGGTCCGAGAGTGCCGAAGGAATGCAACCGTTTGTGCAGAAGGTAGCGGACGGATTAGTGTGTGGTTAATTAGGTTTAGGTCATCCCATTAAATTAAGATTAGGATTAGGGTTAAGGTAGTTATGGGCTGGGCTGGAAATTGGGCTTAAATAATGGGCATGTCCACTAAATTAAGAAAAGAAAAGCTGAACTAATCATCAATTGCTTAGTACGGAATTAATTACGGAATTATTTACTGCATTATATAAGTTATCATTTTATGTGAATCCAGGTCACATAAAATGATGGAATTATTATCGTCTTAATCTTAATTAAAAGAATTTAGGTTGGCGGATCGGAATCCGCTTCGATCCGGTTTTACACGAAGCTTAAATTTTTTTCCGGTTATTACAAGCAGCTCAATCTTCGTTATACCATGATGAGAACAATAAACTCTAATATTCCTCATCGGTGGGTGAGGTGGAGGCACTGGTGGAGGTATTTCTTCGCGGACATTGCATCCTCTTTTCAGGAGCGCTTGTCTCATATCAGCTCTGATTTCAGCAAGTTCTCTCGTAGTCGCCTCTTCTCTCTCATTTACTCCTATTCTTTCTTCTTCCAAGGCTACATCCCTAAGCCTTATTTGTTTCCAAAGCATCATCTAAATCAGCTTGAATGTCTCTTTTATACGGGTGTTAATATGAATGATAAAGTCTAAAATTTATACTTGTAATAAAAGCTAAAACAAATAAGCAAAGCCGTAGTGTACATATCGTTATGTAGATAAGCAAATATTCCAAGGTCGATCTCAAGGACTGAGGTGAAATCAATATAGGTGATAAATCAAAAATAGAATACCAATGGTGAAAACCAAATGAGTCAAGCAAAAAACAATAAAGATAAAAATATGATAATCGGGCAATGCATATTTTAAAGATCAAGGTATCCAGTTGTGGTTTTCGATTCAAGAATTCTAAAAACTAAGACAAGGTTGGGATCACTAGGAACGAGTGTTTCTAAGGTGGGAAAGATCATGGGAAAGGTCTCTCAAACTACTATCCCTAACCAAAGCACCTATCACCGGGTAAGTCTCAAGGTTCTAAGGAAAGGAACATAAACCCAAACCAACCACTTAACCTAAGGGAATAGAGCTAACCTTCACCGGGTAAGTCTCAGGTTAAGCTCACTCAGGCAAGAGGTTTGGCACTCTCAAACCAATAAAGGGTTTTGAAACCTTTATCACCTATAACTCGTCATCGGAGGTAACGAAGAAAGGGAATCACCGGGTAAGTCTCTTGTCAAGCTTAGATGTAAGCCTTAGATGGATATAAGGGTATGAAGCAGTCAACAAAGACTAGGATTTGGGCAATCTATAACACAAGCATAAAGATAAAACATATACGGATCAACAAAATAAACTTCGGGTGGTTCTAAGATAAACCGCGGCCGTGGTTCTTGAAGAACATGCCGAGGTTCTAAAGAACGAGGGTTAAACCAACTCTAAACATCCAAATCTAACTTAAAGGCTTAGTCTATCATCATCTAAACCACAACCATCAACCAATCACCCTAGAATCGGAGAGGTTTAGCCAACAAAACACATATTTTAATCAAGAAAGATAAAAGAAGAATTCAAGAAAACCATGAACAATAGATTTATAAGAAAAGTAAGAAATACTTAGCAAGATGTCTTCGATATCCAAAAGAAAAAGCAATCCAATAACAAAGCCAGAATCTTTAATCCAAAAGTAATGAAATCAAGAAGAAATACTTAGCAAGATGTCTTCACTATTCAAAAGCAAAAGCAAAAGCAATTCAATAACAAGGTAAAAATCTTTAATCCAAAAGCACTGAATCAAGAACCTATGTCATTCTCTCCAAGAAATCTTCTCAATTTTTTCTCAATCAGAAAATCACATTTGTTGTAGCTAAATTGATGTCGTGGAACCTAAATCACAATGTAAATCTCTCTCTACATCCTCTATGATGCTGCCGGCATGGATGATATATAGGAGAATCTAGGGTTTAAGAAGCATGGGCCATGGGATGAAATAAGATCAACTGCGGGTCGGGCCATTACTAATCTCGGCCACGGTTTTACATGAACATTGGGGCCGCGGTCCTGCTCTGCGTATGTCTTCTCCTTAGCTCCTTCCTTGATCCTTTGATGATGTTCCAACTTTCTTTTTATGCTCCACCATGTTCCGCTATGATCCAGCTCGAGGCTTAGTCCTCATGCATGCCATTCTGCTCCAAAATGCGCCAAATTACCTGAAAACGAGACAAGAATCCATGTAGACATCCATTCTAGGATAATATGCAAAGTTAAGCTTAAATGTCATGGATTCATGTCTATGCATGCAAAACAAAGGGAAAAGCACCTAAATGCAAGTCTAAACTAAGGTTATAATTCAAGTTATCAGGTTTAGCCAATCATGTTTTGTCATGTAATACTCATTTTCATTTCTTTTTAAAATTTAGTTCAAGCTTTCAAAATTAAGGATGCTAGAGGGAGCATTCCAAATTGAGGTTCTTCGTTGCTTTTGATTATATATATATATATATATATATATATATATATATATATATATATATATATATATATGCGCCCAAGAACCTTTTAAGATCCCAAAAAACTAGACCGATAAATATGACCTTACGACTCGCACACAGCTAGCCTTACGGCTATGTTACGACCATATGATGCCCTATCACTTGCCGCCGATAAGGAAATTAAATATCTTCGATTGTAACTTTGGAAGGTTAATATTTGTAACCCTAGACTCCGAGAGTTGTCTTTATACATTCATATATAAGCCGTAGGGTTAGACACATTGATTAATCCCGAAGTAGGCATCACTTGGATTGCTCCTTACCCTAGCCTTCAAGTAGTTGTTTGCTTTTCTTTGAAGGTTCGCCTTTTTGAAACCATACAATATTGATTTTTTGTGCTTTTTGATTTTGTATATTGTTTTTGCTTTATATCTGATCATGTCTGGCTAAATTATCTTATGATCTAAGGATGTGATATCCCTATGATGGTTTAATTTATTGTTTGCATATATATATTTATGAATTGAGATTGTTATATTGTTTCTTTTCAAAGCGCTTGATTCCTACCTTTTATTTACATTCGAAAGAAGTGGTGTTTAGAACTGGCTTAGATAAAACAACTGAAGAGCCACAAGCGAAGAACGTTTAATTGGATTTATTGAAAAAAAACTTGATTTTGAGAGTACTAGTTTATCAAAGCTTCCATCGTAGAAAGTTTTGGTATTTGTACCTTTTTCTAACCGAAGAACCAAAAGTGAAGGTTGTTCTTAGTCTTTTCTGGATTTCTAACTATTTAATGAGTTTTCCTATACTTGCCGAACTGTTGGTTTGAGAGCTATGCGAGTTGGAAAACACGGTCTTTGTTTGTCTATGCCAAATCCTATTTTTGATGTTTACGTGCAATTATCATATACCAATGTTCATGAGCTATATATATATATATATATATATATATATATATATATATATATATATATATATATATATATCGATATCTTAATTCATCATAGTGAGATTCTTGTTTTCTTAGATCGCCTTCATCATACATTACATACAATCGTTATTGCCTTTTTGCTTCTTACAATTGTTTCCCTATTGTCTTCTTTTTCACTTAAAATAATTAACCATCAATATCATCCAAAACAGACGCAATCTTTGAAATTCGATACCCGATTATACTCATATGATCCCGTATCCTTGCGAGGGAGGTTGTTGTACTTCTCAGTAGTACTTTGCAGGCGACATTCTCCTCTTCGCGAAAGCTAATGAGGGATAGATTATAATTATCAGAGGGATTTAAGAACACTTTTGTAATGCCTCTAGTCAAAAAGTGAGTACGCAAAAGTCCAGGCTCTTTGTTTCCCGCAATATTCAAGGTACATTGGCACAACAACTTAGTAGTTTGAGTGGGATTCTGTCCACCAGGAAATTGTGTTTATACATGGGGATCCCGATTTTTCATGGTGGGATAAAAATGGAACCTTTATTTCTATGGTGGAGAAGCTTACTGCTCGGCTTGTTGGGTGGAAGCTGCATACCTTTAGCATGATGGGGCGTGTTTCTCTTGTTCGATCTGTCCTTTCGACTATTCCGCTTTCACCATATTGGAGGTTATCCTTCCAGTCTATGTAGGTGAGAAGCTTGATCGAATTTGTCATAACTTAATATGGGGGAGCAAGCCTGGGGCTAGGAAAATTCACTTTATCTGTTGGGACAAGGTTTGTCAAGCACGTGATAAGGGCGGACTGGGCATTCGTATGGCTTGTCAATGAGAACTTGGATATGGTTAATAAGTTGAGCTGATATTATTTTCTAACCTAGACTAGTTGTGTGTTAGAACTTTTCTGCACAAGTATCGTGTTTATACTTGTATGTGGCAAAGGGACCTTATTTGTAGACAGGGTAGTTCCGTAATCTGGTGGGGCATAATGCACGTGTACATTCCGATGTTCTTGAGACATGAAGAACGTCTTCATTCCCAAACTCCATAAATATTTAACTCCTTTGAAAATGCGCAATTGAAATTTCTCATTTTGGCTTCCTCCGGAGTTCTGCATCTTTCCTTGTTTCCCTTAGGATCACAACTTGGGATGCTCTGATACCAATTTTTTAGCTTTGATTGAATCAATGAGAGAAGTGGAAAGAGAGAAGTGATGAATTTGCACAAGCAACTACAATGTGTTCGTGCTTTTTCACCTACGTTTTTGAATCAACATAATACAAGTATTCAAAGGAATAAACCACTACTTTTGCCACTAACTTACCTTCCTAATCTCACGTCCACAATTGTGGTTAACAAACCTGATCTAAGAATCAAATAGAAGACTAGGTCATAAACAACTTCCTAAAATCTAGCTTATTAACTAGCAAACTAGAAATTACTTAAGTGTTGAATCACATTTTAACATCACTACCGGCCAACACTCTATCCCTAATAGCAAGTTCAAGTTTCTCCATAGTACCTTCTCCAAGGTCAGTTCCAACATCCTTATGTCCATGAACATCATGCCCATCCTCCTCTAACATTCATCAGGCCTCCGGAAGAACCATGCCGGAACACTTATGTAGAAGCTTGGAGCGTATTGTTACATATAGTAGCTACTAGCATACAAAGGAGGGGCATATTTGTGCTTTGATTAATCTCGAGTGAAGGTCCAAGACTCTGGATCAAGTTTCGAGCCAATGCCACAATAGCAACATCTTAATACTCGGTCGATATTTCCTTTGAACCTTCCATAGTAGCAATACTTACCATGGGGTATTGGCTATTCTGTTTTCTTGATGCGTCTGGGGTTGTGTTATATATGGAAGTTGTTGAGATGTAGGGAAAAAGTCCCACATCAATAACTTACAATCAAGTGAACCTACCATATAAGCATCTGGGCTACTCCTCCTATTGCCAATTGGTTTTAGGATGGAACCCCGCGTGCTTGTATGTGTGGTTCACCGGACGTGCGCCCTCCGCGTCATTTGGTCCCGGGACGGTTATAAGAAAAAGTAACATAGTATCAGAGCAGGTCTGATCCGGGTCCGGTTTCCTGACTTCGGGGAATAGCTAAAAAGAGAATGAGATGTGAAACCCGTCGAAAAACAAAAATTGTGGGCTAGCTAAAAAGAGATTGAGATGCTCGACCCGAGAAAGAAAAAATGTGTCAAGTGTTAACTAGTTCAGGTAGTTAACACTTGAGGGGGGGGGGTGTTGAGATGTAGGGAAAAAGTCCCACATCGATAACATGCAATCAAGTGAACCTACCATATAAGCATCCGGATACTCCTCCTATTGCCAATTGGTTTTAGGATGGAACCTTGTATGTGTGGTTCACTTGATTGCATGTTATCGATGTGGGACTTTTTCCCTACATCTCAATAGAAGTCGGACTAAATCCAGGCCCAGGATGTACATATTCATGTGGCCGATTACTTCCTTCAAGAGTCTAGAATATATCGAAATCAACCTTAGTTAAGACAATCATATTTCTCCTAGTCACATTTTGAATCTCGGATATATCGAAATCAACATATATAAAAGGTGTGTCCTTCAGAGTCTCCAAGTCTTTGATTGTCTTGGATCCATCGGCCCTTGTCACCGGGATGTTACTCCGGTCCATATCCAGATCCTCGGTTCCAGGTTTCTTTCTCACCATGGCAACATGTATCGGGACAAGCCCGAACCTAAGAGAACCAGTACGTGAACTACACTTATATGATTTTCATGTATCAATCCTGAATGCTTGGTCAAGTCGCCAACAACAGAAGTTATGTTGCCCCTTTATGATTTTATGTGACAACTTCAAATTTTAATATTGACGGTGATAATTCTAAAACAAATATTTATGGGTATAATATGCAATTATAGAATAAATAGGGTCATGTATGTAAATAGAGAAAATAAAGAGGTGGTTGTTAGACATAAAAATGGTTATGTATACCCTAGATTGTAGCAGAATACGGACACAATTAATGAGAATTATTGTTCATCTATTACCTTTCATCTCAAATGGTATCAGAGCCATGAAGATTTCTCTGTAAACTTTCCGAAACATGTTGAGATTGATCATCTTTTGACGATCATAGTGACACTTATGATGCGGATCCAAATTTGGATCATTCTGATTAGGAACAATATTGCTCAACCAGGAGCTGGAAACATTTTTTTTACCTGGGATTGAACGAGTTCTTCTTGGAAACTCTATCGATCCGCTTTACTTGGCACATTTTGATAATCTTGGAATGCAGTTGGTCTCGACATTGTTCAATGAATCCAATTTTTCATCCTGGAAACGAGGCATTCACATGGCGCTTGAAGCAAAATTGAAGTTAGATTTTTTCACTGGGTCTTGTGTTAAGGAGGATGATGACGTGGAGAAGGTTGTTCGTAGGATTAGAGCTGACTACATGATCAGATGTTGGCTCATTCACTCGATGAAATTAGAAGTTGCAGAGTAGTTCTCCTATGTTGAATTGGCTAAAGAACTTTGGGACGAAGTTTTGGAGAGATATCAAGTATCCAAGGCTCCTTTGATATAACAAATTCACAAGAATCTCAATTCTATGAAGCAAGATAATGCTACGGTTTCAATTTACTATGGCCGACTCAAAAAATTATGGGATGAATTGCAAGCTCATGATGTTTTGCCAATTTGTTGTTGTGCTGGCATTGTTCACTGCAAATGTGAAATCCGTAAATATCTTGTAGAGCATGAAGATAAAACACGGCTCATTCAGTTTTTCATGGGGCTAAATGATCAATTCGATCATGTTAGATCCACTATTTTATCTCTTGAAGTCTTACCTTCCTTGAATCGTGCATTTCACATGATACTTCAAGTTGAAAAGAAACGAGAGGTTACTTCTACACTATTTATTCCTCATGAAGCACTAGTAGCTGACAAACAGATTCCTCATCCTCAAGCATGAGGCAGCATGCAAAAATGGGAGAGAAAATTGTGAGAATTGTTTCAAGATCCATGGCTTTCCTGAGTGGTATAAAGATTCAAGTAACCTTGCTACTGACAAATCCACAAGTCAGTCAAGAGACAGTCATTCATTGACTGCTAATATTATAATAGATTACGGGCACAATTAATGAGAATCATTCTTCATCTTCTACCTTTCGTCTTCAAAATATTTATTAACAAATTTTCGCAAATGATCACGAGGATGAGGATAGAGAGGAAGGAATATTTGCATGCATGGTTACTTATGCCTCGAAGACTAAATACGTTCAAAATCTACTCATACAACTAAGACTATAGGATAAGTCTTGAATATTGTCAAAAAAATCATCTTTTAAAACATGATTAAATTTAAAGCTTGTAGTAACCAGCTTTGATAGCTTTTTTCAACATCTATTTTCTTTCTTTTCATATATATTTTATTTGGATATAAACAGCGCCAACATTGATTTTGATTTCTTATTTATCATCATTCGGATTAGTTTCATTTTGTATAAATTAGGGTTTAATTATTTAATATTATCCAGAGTAGTGTTAATTGGAATGGATTAGGACACAAACTAATTTCCCAATGATCTGATCGTATAATTATTTGGTATTTTATAACGTTTACTATTATGGATTGTTACATCTTGAAAACGTGAGTGGAGTAGTGCGACTGCGAATGACCAATAACTAATAATGTAATAGCCAGTTATGACTTTTTTAGTGTTTTTATTTGAAAATTTCGAAACCGAACTAAATCTTTTCCGATGATCCTAAACTTCGTGTTCTCATGAATAATTTATGATGAACTACCTCTAGAAAATAGGTCTTTTCTAAATACTTTTCGTTTAAAAAAATTGTATAAAAAAATCAATAACCCGATATCCGGTTATTTTAGGGGCCGGATATCTAGTGATTCACAAATATTCGAATACCCAAAAATATTCAATTATCCGGGAATATCTTTTTGTATACGGGTATCCGTATATATCCGGAGACCTATAATATTGATTCGTATCTGATTGGCAATCGGAAAAAAAAAAAAAAAATTCCAGATCAAAATGGATATCAAAATTTTGAGTTGTTTCTAACCGTAACAACGGATCGTATTGGCCAGGCGTGCACGGTAGTAGCCACACCCAAGTAAAACCCACTAGTGCACTGTATTGGGTTGGTGGGCAGACAAAGGGGGATTTCTTTAATTAAAAAATAAATGGGACCCATCCTGTGTGTGAATGGAGTCTAAGCTGGAAAGCTAATGGTTCCAAGTCATGACCCATAAAGTCCAATATGGCTAGCCATATCAGTTGCCCGCCGCCTCTCTATTCCCCGCTTACTCCCCTATTCATCACGCACCTACACAAGGTATAACAATATAAAATAAGGTGCCAAGTAAATTGAGGATAACAAACCTTATTGTGTATCATTAGAATAATTTTACACCGTCGAATGATAAGTATTAAGGGTCGAGATTTAGGGTAGATTTATTTGTCACTTTTAAGAACGTGATTTTGCATCATAAAAGCTTATGAATTTAGGATAAGTGGATTGATAGACGTAAGGGTTTTCGTGCGTTGTTGACATGGTAGGGTGTGTTGTTAGAGTTCATGAAAAAAAAACAAAATTTCAATTACGTATATGCGAAATGTAATAGTAGTTTCTAAGAAAATAAAAAAATATATTTTCTTTATTATTACGCTCCCCATATGCATACTTAATATTTTTTTTTATTTTGGGAACTTCATTACGCTCTTCATAGCGTATTTGAGGATGCTATCAATTACGCACGCGAAATGCGTAGTTGTTGGGACTACTTAGAAGTTTTCACCGGTACGTTTAAAACCACGTAAAATAAGTTTTTACCGGTACACCGTTGGATGATGAGTATTAAGGGTTGAGATTTAGAGTAGATATCATAATTAATAATAACTACGAATAATAATAATTAGAAATCTAACAATATCTACGAATAATCCACTCAGCCAACAATAACTACGAATAATACATTATAATTACGAATATGTTTCTTATGTATACACGTTAGGGGGTGTTCTCATGGGATCTATACTCTATATATATATATATATAAACGTAAAATGTTAATTTTGCAAGTGATACGCAGCTAGAGTGACGTAATATTCAACTTAAATTGAACCCATATACATGCACTATGCACACTCTTATACATCCCCCAAACCTAACTTTCTCCATCCAAAACACGAGACCTAATTTTGGACATGTATATATATAACAACACTGGCTACTTTCATCTCATATTCACGCCTCACACAAACTAAACCACTACAAACGCTATCAATGGATCAGAAGATAGATCTCGTGATTGTGGACGTGCCCATTGTCCCGACGGAGCCCCAACACGAGCCGATATCATGGTGGCGTAGAGCCAAGCAGACGATACAAATCACTGTATTGAGCAATTGCCATGTGGGATACTTGAGGATCAGCCTTTCTCTATGTGCTCAAGCTTTGCTATGGAAAACCCTAGTACGCTCCACCGAGCCCTTCCACGTGCTTCGAGCGCTCCCTTCAACGGCGCTAATGCTCCTTTGGTGTCTTGCCCTATTCACTTTAATCACCACATGTCTCATATACGCTTCCAAATGCGCATGTCACTTTGAAAAGGTTAAGCAAGAGTTCCTCCACCATGTAGGCGTAAACTACTTCTACGCTCCATGGATATCGTCTCTTTTGCTTGTCCAAGCCTCTCCTTTCGCCTCCTCGCAAACAACAACGTCGTACCGTGCATTGATTGCAATCCTCGTCGTACCAATCATCGCTCTCGATATCAAGATCTACGGCCAGTCATTTACCAAGGGTAAACGGTTCCTGTCTCGTGCGGCAAACCCGGCAAGCCAGCTCAGCGTTATAGCCAACTTGGTGGCGGCTAAAGCTTGTGTCGAGATGGGCTGGAATGAAGGCGCTTTGTTCTTGTTCGCACTCGGAATGGCACATTACTTAGTGTTGTTCGTCACACTTTATCAAAGGCTTCCCGGAGGAGATGGGCTTCCGGCGAATCTAAGGCCGGTTTTCTTCTTGTTTATCGCGACGCCGAGCATGGCGAGCTTGGCTTGGAGATCTATCTATGGAAGGTTCGACGATGGAGCGAAGATGTTGTTCTTCCTTTCGCTTTTCCTTTTCGTCTCATTGGTGAGTTTGTTATTTTAGTTTCGGCAAATATGACCAACGCGCGTAATAAGTTATAGTATGAAAGTTCTAGGATGCTAACATAAAGTTAAAGTGGCATGGGACAAAATTGATTTAAAAGAATAGGGAGACAAGTGACGTACATTTGAGGAAGTACATAGATGATGCTAACTAGCTAATTAGTAATCCTGTACATAGTGGAAGTAGTCAATTACATCTTTTGCGCCACCGAAAAGTACATGTTGCCAACTTGTCAAGAGCGTGCAATTCTAGCTAGGGTTTTTTTCACAATTCATACTTGTTGGCCATTGTAAAAGTTCCATATAGAGTGACTGGAGGGTGGAAATGTGTGCATAATAGAGTACACATGCGTTAGGCTTAAGCCCAACGAATTTAAATTTGAGGAAGATTTACGAGTAGGCGTACTCGTTTGTCGTTAGAAAAATATTGAGAGATGTAGGTGTATGTTTAATTATTTTCCGCTCACCTAAGTTTTAGACTTAAATCCTCCACTAGATGGAATGTCATATCTAGTTGGCACGTGTACACTGGTTAGGATCGCAAGGCGAATAGAGATTAATTGTTCTGATACCATGTCAAAGTCCGATTCAAACGGACCGTAGAAAGAGTCGTGTGCATACGAGCGCACATGTATCTTAAGTCCAAACCCAACGTATAAATTCGGCAGGATACCATCTTAAAAACAATCGGCAATAAAAGAAATAGTTCACCGACTTTATATATTAAGCTCACTCAGAATATGATAGCGCGGTTTGATTTATGCAATCGTTCGGAATCTTTATGGGTGATTATCAGTACTATGTACTTGATGTCAAGCTCAAAGTAGTAAAGAAGATCCTTTGAGTCTAAGAACGAATTATCCTACACTCGTGTTCAAAGAAAATGAATACACCTAAAGAAACGTGTGAGTAGGAGATCTCCTTTTGAATTGTCTGTTGCTGATCATATGATTTTACTTGTAACAGGTTTGCAGACCGGCCTTGTTCAAGAAATCAATGAAGAAGTTCAGTGTTGCATGGTGGGCGTACGCCTTCTCCATAACCCTACTCGCCTTGGCTGCTTACGAGTACGCAGAGGAAGTGAAGCTCCCCGCAGCTCATGCACTCATGCTGCTGCTTTCAGTTATCTCAATGCTGATGCTTTTCGTCCTCCTTGTCTTCACTGTGTCGAATGCCAACAGGTTGTTGTTCGGCAGAGATGTCGATCAAGACCATAGAGTTAACGCCACCTCAATCCCATGCACTTAGATTAAGTATCAGGCTTCATTTATTCATTTTTGTTCCTTTTAGTTTTGATGACGAGGGATCAACCGTAAACTAGGCCATGTAGGCTAGAATCAAGGAAGCAGCTTAAATGCTTTTATATTTTTTATACTATCTCTTGTGGTTTCCACCAAAAAAAAAAAACTATCTCTTGTGATAATGGAGATGAAAGCTGTAAATGGTTTATTTGATTAAGAAAATCATTTCTTGATATGTTGCATTTCATTGTTTGAATTTTATGTGCAACTCTCCGCAAAACCATCACAATCGGCATTGATGATAGAGGTGTTATTCGGGTAGGATCACTTTTGTTTTTTTGGCAGTTGGCACATTAAGTCGGGTTCAATTTGTGTGATGTCATATCAGGTTTACTGCTCGGGTCAGGTGGAGTTGTGTGTGTGTGCACTTGCACAATTGAAAATTGGGTTTTCGGGTTGTGCATATTTTTTTTTTTTTTTTTTTGCTTTATTTGGTTTCTGAGTTAATTGGGGTCGCTTCGTGTTTTAAGCAAATTTTAGGTAGTGTGATTTCCAATTGAAGC
Organism: Fagopyrum homotropicum; assembly: GCA_033239125.1. Classification (NCBI taxonomy): domain Eukaryota; kingdom Viridiplantae; phylum Streptophyta; class Magnoliopsida; order Caryophyllales; family Polygonaceae; genus Fagopyrum; species Fagopyrum homotropicum. The sequence goes on along the minus strand of BSWB01000007.1, from coordinate 48,910,067 downwards.
CGGTTCCCACCAAAAAAAAAATTGAAGCCGGTTCAGGCTATATCCATTCGGGTATAATTGGATTGGATGAGTTGGCTAAGTAGGCAGTTTATGTATTAAGGTGTATAAACTAGGTCCTTTTGTTTATACGTTGACAAACTAGGCCCCTGTATATTTTCATAAAAAGATTTATTAAAAACATAAATAAAGATACTCAATAAATCGTAATCTTTCTCTCTTCTATTTATCTTTATTTATTTACCTAATTAAGAATGATAACAATTATCAAAATCCGTTAAAATAGAAAACAAATGTTAATAATATCCTTCATCCGGACTCTAATTTGAACGTTCATTCTTGTTGGTCCTTCCTTCTGTACACATTATTGTACACCTGTTACATAAATGTGTGATTAGAACATAATATTTATCAGTAACTACATATGTATTATATGTACATATTGTTATCAATTTTGACTAACATAATCAAAGCAGCAATTACATAATATTTATTAGCAATGACGTATGTATGATACATAATGTATGATATGTACACTGTTAGCAATTATGTGTGATGTATAATTAGTACATAATATTTATTAGCAACTACATGTGATACATAAATGTTTGATTTGACAAAATCGGGTACATAATCCTGCAATATGTCGCAAGAAACTTAAATCCGATTTAAAAAATGTACCTGTTTGGTAGTCGGAGAAGACGATAACTTGTGAAGAGTTTTCGAGCGGCCTTCAATGGAGATGGATATAATCGACCTTCAATAACCTTCAAATGGAGCGGGATAAAAACGATAACTTGCATCGGCTTCAATGGAGAATAAAATAGAGACGAAATGGAAGGGAGAAAGATGATACCTAGAAGGGAGAAATATGAGACCTTCAATCGCTTTTCAATGGAGATGAAAATGAGAGTAAAACAGTGTTTGTGTTTGTGATTGACGAATCACTCATATATAGATTGCGAGAATCTCTCCCATTTGGTTTCCTTTTTTTTCAAACCCTTTTCAATATTTAAGGTAGTTTATTATTGTAGATTTTTTAAATTGTCCAACTACCTCCCTAATTTACCTCCTTAATATTTTTATTTATCTTTATATTTTTGTTGGATATTACTAGGGGCCTAGTTAGTATACACTAAACAAAAAGGGCCCTATTTCACCAATCTTTTCAATTGGATTCGGATCGAAGAACAATGAAAAAGCTATAAAAGGCCGTTGTTATTTAGCGCATTTTTTTTACTAAATAACGCACATTTGTCCATAATGGACAAATGTGCTTTATTTAGTAATTTTATTCAATCTGTCTGTCACGGACAACATAGGTTTGTCCGTGACGGACAAGGTTATACACTAAAATCAACTAACTTATCTTTTATTTTAGATAAAATAAAAAAATTATTTTTGAATAATAATATAATTATTTTCATAATTTAACAACCATAAATCTTATTTACGGATAAATAATATCTTTATTTCCATAATTTAACAACCCTAAATCTTATTTTTGGATAAACATATTTATTTCCATAATTTAACAACCATAAATCTTAAATCATTTTTTTTCATCCTATAAAAACCGTAGTCAATCCCCTTCAACCCTCATTCAGCCATCTCCTCATACCTGTTTCTCAAATTCAACCTAATTCTTTTTGAAAAAACAACTTAACAATGTCATACGAGGAAGATTATGATATTGATGATGAAGAAATATCTTTGAGTTTTGAGAATGAAGACGAAGATAATATTGAGGTAAGTAAATTTTATTTTTTTGATTACTAAAGTTGAAATCTTTAATCGTGTTTGAACTTAGATTTTAACCATTGATCGATTCTAACCATATTTTGAAAGAATGTAACGTTATTTAGGGTTCGAAATAAATGTGCGTTATATCAACCTGTCCGTAACGGACAACCCTTTAACAGATAACCATTTTTTTTTAATTTTTTAGGGTTTAGAGGAGATAGATGCGGACGTTGATAATCTCAGCATTGATGAAGGATCAACAGATAACGTAAATGCATCCGCCTCAAAAGCGAGGAGTAAGGATTACTCTAGCCTGTTCACAACCGACATAAGCTTCAATAGTCGACTTGAGGTCATAGAATGGGTTCGAAAAGTCGGACAGGAAAATAAATTGGTTTTTTCTATTAGTCGGGTACAGAAGTCGGTCATCGGTAGTTTGGGAAAGACATGGCTTTCGTGCGAAAAATATGGAGTATACACCCCAAAAAAGGTGCAGCCAGCTCAAAGGAAGAATGCATCGACGAAGAAGAGCGGATGTGAATTCATGATTAGGGTTTATGAGACTTACCAAAGTTTATGGAAAGTTCACGTACAGTGTGGTGTCCACAAGCACAAGCTTGGAAGAAATTTAAAGGGTCATGCATTTTCGGGAAGAATGAATGAGGAGGAGTTAGTAAAGAACATGTGGACCAGTAATTGCACCCCTGCCCAAATTGTCAGTGCTTTGAGCATTGATAAAGGTAACAAGGACGGTGAAGTGAGCGACATTTTCTTCGCACATCCGAAATCAGTTGCCCTCCTTAAGACATTTCCTTACATATTTGTAATGGACTCAACATACAACACCAACACGTAAGCTTTCGCAGTTGTTAACTTTTCCGTAAGATGCCCTTTTTTATGTATGTAAACTTAACGTTTTGATGTTATTTTTTTACAGATACAAGATGCCATTTTTGAAATTGTTGGGTTTACATCGACATGGTTGAACTTTAACGTTGCCGGTGCATTTCTATCCACGGAGAAGGAAGATAATTATGTCTGGGCGATTGAGCAACTTGCAAAGCTTTGTAGGCGCGTCGAGAGGACACCAACTACAATTGTAACGGATCGAGAGAAGGCTCTTATGAACGCACTTGATCGTATTTTCCCAGAAACCCAGTTTCTTTTATGTCGCTGTCACATATTCAAAAACCTTGAAGGAAGGGGTAGGAATAATCACATGGATAAAGAACTCGCTCGAATATGTGCCAATAGTCACTCGCGTTTATTTAAATCCAAAACGGAAGAGTCTTACGAGAGACGGTTAACTGAAATTGAAAACAAGTGGGAAAGGAGAGGACGTCTTCTACAATATGTGAGGACGCAATGGCTAGATCCTTACAAGAGACGAATTATTTCCGTGTGGACGGATCAATATATGAACTTCGAAAGTAACACGACAAATAGGTACGTATTCCACAGCAGTTTAAATTATATTTATCCGATTTGACGTTAACTCTTTTATTTCTCAACATGACAGAAACTGCGCACTCTGTTACCCCAGGATATGCTCATCACCCGATCAAGATCCTCCACTAGTATCAGCAAATCAGGAGAAATCTTGTGTTGAGATTTGTCTGTGAAGAGCGTCGATCCCAGCAGGTACAACAACCACCCAGACGCTGTAGTCGTCGGATACAGATAGGCATACTCGTCACACTGATCCAGTAAGAAGGCATGTGATAGCCCTCGACGACGCACATCTCGGGCAATCATTTGCTCATCCATAAATCCAAAAAACTCTATGACACAAAGGGCAACATCAGGTCCTGGCTCGGTGGAGCAATGTCACGCGGGATGCAAGATATACTATGCCGCGTGACTCTCGACTCCTGTGTCGGGAATTGCTCCTCAACCGAAGCACCTCCAGAATATGGAACTAGCTCTCGGGGCTCATGTCTCGAGTGAACCTCTCGTTGTCCCTTGAGAGAACGCATACCGTTGTGGAATACCTTCCTGAAGTACCCCAATCTAGTGTATTTTTTGGCGTCTTTGTTGGTGTTTCTTTTCATCTGCAAACAAAAACAATAATGTTAATAAAACAAATACAAAAAAAGAAAATACAAAAAAAATTAGGAAGCAAGTTGTCCGTAGCGGACAACTTGCTTTTGTCCGTATGGGATAGAAGTTGTCCGTCACGGACAGAAGACACTTGTCCGTCAACAGACAAGTGTCTTCTCACTTCGCAAAATCGCGAACGCCAACAATGGTGTTCGCGATTAACACAAACATTATACTTGTTAAACCCCAAAATAACTAATCAACTATCAAACCTAACTCATATTCATCCATTTTTGTAACATATAAACCTCTAAATACATCTAAAACAACCTAAATCGAACAAATTAAACCCTAAACCTAAACCTAACTAAAACAATCAAATTTAAACAAAACTAAAGCGAGAAAGTGAAGTGTTTACCTTAGATTGCAGTTGAAATTAGGAGAAATGTCGAGAGAGAGATCGAGCGAAGAAATGAATTGGTGTTCGTGGCGGCGAAGAAGGGAAGAGGAAGAAGGGAAAGAAAATGAGCGTGGCTGCCCTTATAGGGCAATTTAGATATGTCCGTCACGGACGGTTGCAATCTGTCCGTGACGGACAAATAGCATATGTCCGTGACGGACAGTTCTTCTTTGTCCGTTACGGACAGATCATACAATAAAACTTGAGATTTACAACATATTTTTGTATCTTTTAAATCAACCAATAATGTGTAATACCTATTATACACCTTTATTAAATAAATAAGTTTATTATACTTTAGTAACATTTTCGTCAAATTTTAATTTAATAAGATCTTTGAATGAACATAACGAGCTATAACGAACATAATGAGATAAAAATATCAACTTAATGTTATTGTGATGATTATAAATTCTTTTCAAACAAAATTACGTTATTGAAAGTCATATACAGTTTCAAGAAATAAACGTTACTTTTGTTCAAAATTTTACGATTTCATAACGATATCAAGACTCAAGAAATAAGCGTTTCGTTCGTTCAAAATTTATAGATTTCGTAACGAACATATAAATGTTCAATAAATAAAACCTTACTATCATTCAAAGTTTTAAGATTTGATATCGAACATATAAAGTTTCAATAAATAAACATAACTTCCTATCATACATATCTACGATCTAATCAAAGTTATGTTATTGAAAGGATTTAAACTTTCTTTTACAAAAGTGTAAGATCCCAGGTTTTTGCCTTCACCGCCCCGCGGTGAAGGGGAGCCGCAGGCGCGGCTCAACCTCACTGTCGCGGTCGCGGCACGGCCCAGCCGCAGGTGCGGCTAGGCCCAGCCCGTCTACGGGCTATTTTATCTTCATCTTCTCTTATCTTTTTCCATCCTTGGGCTTTTGGCCCATCCTCCTTCTATTCTCCTAACCCTAGACGTCCCTTCCTTCTATCCTTCCAACCCTTCTCTATATATTCCCTCTTTTTCCTCCTTTTTCCCCTTTCTTGCCATCGTCTTCAAACGCTAGAGAGCTGCAGCCGTCCTTTGCCTCCAGCGACCTTGTTGAACGTGTAAGTTCTTCATCCTTTCTTCCTTCTTACGTTCTTGTACTGTAGCATGCTTCCTTCCTTTCGTTTTCTTCTTCTTCTCTCCTTTTCTTCTTCTCCAAGAATCAAGTTTGAACCTTGATTCTTGTTGGCTTCTCTTTGTTGATGTATCGTTGTTCTCAGGCTCTTTGGAGTTGAGTCTTGACGTGCTGGAGCCAAAGGTTCGAGCCTTGGTTGCCCTTGCTGCGAGTTCTGTCGAAGAAGAAAGCCGGCAGCGCTTTCTGTCACACCGCCGCCCCTGCGCCTGCACAGGGCCGCCCCTACGCCTCTGTCCAGCCACCCCTGCGCCTCTGTCCAGCCGCCCCTGCGGTTTCCTCTGCAGTAACTCCCGTTCTTGTGAGTTACTTCCTTCCTTGCTTTCTTAGTTCCTTTCCTTACATCTTCTGGATGTTGTTGATCTCCTGTGAGTGCTGTAAGACTAGGGTTGAGCCCTTAGCATGCGTAGATCTCTTAAAGATCTTTGAGACTAGAAGTCATAGACTTCTAGCAACCGTTTCGTTCCTGATCCGTGTTGCTTGTTCGTACAGGCTTTCCTTGCTCCTTTCTTGAGGGAAACTGAGCTCTCTTGAGTATTCTTGAGTTGTTATTCCTGAGCTTTGAGTTACCTTCATGTGAGGTAAGTCCCTTGGACTTACTTAGCTTCATTCCATGTATTGGATTGAGTATTTTGGCTTGTTTGCGTTATTTATTATTCATTACTCATTACCGGACTAGGATTCACCCTTATAACCTTAATTGGCCCAAGTGTATTACAACCGGGCGGTGACTGCTTGTCCAGTTCAGAATTGGGGAAACAGGGAAGTGCTCTTGCGACTCAGGCCTGCAGGTAACGGATAGTACTGATCTATTTCTGTTGGTAGACGGAAGCGGAGGCGAGTTTCGAAAGGATTCTCGTGTGACAAAAGAAGTTGAATTAGTAACGAATGACTTAATAAAAGATAATAACCGGTTAAGTGAGAGCATGCTATATGTTTACATTACCTTATGTGTGTTTGTGCCTTTACATTCTCTCTGATATCTAGGATGTTAGCTAACGGTTTATACCGTCATTGTAGATGTTCCACAGGTTCAAGATGTTGCTGAGTGAACCGGATGGTGTGGTGAACCGGGGTTCCCGTACATTATAGGACGGGGTCGGGTTTATGTTATGTTGTTACTTTTCCTTTTGTTTTGAACTCGGCTGCGAGTCTTTTATGTTTCCTTTGGTTTTATTTTGAGTTTTGGTTTTCATTCGTCTGGCCTTGTTGTAAAATCCGTTTGATGTTGCTACTCTGAGGGTCGGGACCCATTGTGCGGTCCTAACCCATAGCACTTCGAGTTCCCAAAACTCGGGGTGTTACAAATCAAATCAAAGATATTTTATTCAAAAGATTAACACTTTCTTTCAACAAAGAAACCAAACTTACTTACAAACATAACAATTACAAAGGAATCAAAGTTTCAAAATCAATGTTACGTTTTTAAACCTGACGTTGAACTTCAAACATAAATACGATCAAATTAAAATAACGTTCTTGAAAACATTTAAACTTTCTGTTAACAAAAGACAATCAAATTAAATTTTTGTTATTCAAAGGATTACAAATTTCTTTCAAACAAACCAAATTTTAGAACTTTAATCAACAAAATAGACATATTACATATATTATATTTGTCCATCACAAACAGTGGTCATTTGTCCGCCACAGACAAATGATATTAATTTACTACGTAATGTCCATTTGTCCGTAACGGACAAATGGACATTACGTAGTAAATTAAAATGCGCTAAATAGCCTGCGCATAAAAGAATTACCGTATTATTCTTCCTTCCGTTCATTGTTTGCAGAGAACCATAAAACCACCGTTAAGCCCTTGAGAGGTCTTCGTCGCCGTATTTCCGGGATGCAGCCTCCGTCCTACTTAGCCTGCAGTGGATGGCCGATGGCCTCCCTTGTTCCTCTAACAACAATGTGTCCGCACCCCTCTTCTCACTTCTCACCAAAGTTCATCCATGGCTGTTACAGAGGTTCATTTTCCCCCTTCCTGATTATTGTTGATTGATAAAAAAAATCTAAATCATCAAGGATTCAAATATGTTACAAGATTATATGTGTATTATCTGCTCAAATAATCACTTCCCTAAATTCTTTGAGCGAATGAACGTGATTGCCCGTTAGGTGTTTGATAAAATGTCCAGCGTATGTAGAAACTGGCTTTCTGCTGCACTTGGATTCCTGAACCTAAACTATTAATAAAGAATCCCCTCAGTTTCTATTTTTGGTGTTAAAGCATAGTCCAATGTGGTTGCAAAGACATTCACACAAGAAACTTCAGAATTGATTAGATTCTACACACATGACTGTTTAGTAGTGAAGTAGTTGGCTCATTGTTTAATGAATGTCACATAGTAAAATAGGTAGAATTTCTATTGATATGATGAATTGATGATGAGTAGAAATTTAACCATGAAGAATTGAACTCAAGTGATGTGCACACTTTTGCCTTACACTCTTGGCTTTTAAATTCTGGTTTCCTACTGCCTCAATGTGCTTCATTCATGCCCAGAGAAATGAAAATTTTCCAGTTAAGAGCTGTTGTATATGTAAATTATTGTTGTACATGTCTACCTCAACTCCTACGTCTAGGGCTGTGCAGATCCAGACCGGATCGGAAAACCAAACCGTAAATTACGGTCTGGCCCTAGATTGTCATTATCAGATCTGGTCAGACCGTTTTTTTACCTTTTTAACATTTTTTGAAAAGAAAGTGGATACGGTTTGGTTTGTCCAGGTTTGGACTGGTCCATGGAATGTTACATGCAGAAGTGTAACGGTTTGGACCGTTTGCACATCCCCTTCATCATTATTTAGCATTTTTATCTCTTTTAGCTGAACAATGTAGTAGATTCTAGACCTAATGTATAAGCTTGCCCCTTCTGTTATAATCAAGTGACTTGGAGAGGAGATTCAAGTCTAGCCTATCATTGTGGGTTTTAAAAAAATCAAACTACATCTATTTTGCCTTACACTTGACTTTGATGTCCAACAATTCTTATTTTGATAGAGAACTGTCCGAGGTACAAGTCTCCATTGTTGCAGGTGCAAGATGAGTTATTCCACCGATTGCACTCATTTTGACCTCATTGTTGAGTGGAGCTATGAAATATCAATTGCTATTGGATTCTTCAGGTGATTTTCATATAATTAATAGTCTAAGGCCTGCTAGGCATTCATATCATATATTGTGTTTGATCTATACTCATGGCATTCGTATCTTATCCTGTGTTTGATTTATGAGTGCGCAAGTTTAATGCCCGCACTTGGGCGGTTTATTAAAAATAAAAAATAATTTTAAAAAAAACTATAAACAAATAATTAGGGAATAGTTTCTGTATTTTATAAGATCACTATAATTTAATTACGTATAATTTGATATATTGTTACCTTAAATTTGTTGAAAATAAACTTAATTAATACTAAATAAGTTTAACATTCATGAACTTGATTTAAGGAAATTAAGAAGTGAATAGTTCCACATGCATGCATGAAACTAATATAGGAATTTATGTAAATTTATGTGTTATGTTTTATGTAGTTAATTCCTATAAAAATAAGGCTAGGTTCATGTTCATATAATAGTATAAATATGAATTTTGTATTCTTGGATTAAACAAGTTTGAGAAGAACATTTGTATAAGAGTTTCATAGTACCATTGTACTTCCTCTTCAAATTTTTACATTTTCAATTTATACTCCAAAAATTTCTATCAATTTGATATCAAAGCTAGAAATGACAAATACAAGTTTTCCATTTCATTTCCCTCGTCTCACAAAAGAATATTATGAGAATTGGTGCATATGCATGTAACACCCCGAATTCTCAGAACTCGGGATATTACTGGTTAGGACCTCACAATAGGTCCCGACCTCAGTTTGACAAAAAATTTACTAGGATCTTGCAACAAGACACAAATAAGAAAAACCAAAATTCATAAAATAGTATTTTAAAAAGATGAATGCAACAACGTCTAACAAACCACAGTACTTAAACAACGTAAAAGTCTACTGTCTTAAAACGAAGAAAGAAACAACAAAGCAAACACCCAACTCCACTATAAGGAGTACGGAGACCCGGCTGACCACTACTTGCGGATCACTCAGCTGCTGCTCTAACCTGTGGTAAATTTAAACAACACAACAGAACAACCGTTAGCTAGAAATCTAAACTTTAGGCAAATGAGAATAGCACACACACATAGCAAAAGTAAACACTCATCATGCTTTCAAACAATTCATTTATTATCTTTACTTAGGTCATTCACTCTTACTAATGATACTTATTTTGTGACATGAGAAATTCCCAAACCTCGCCTCCGCCCCCGTGTAACCATCAGGAATGGATCTGATGCATCTCACCTTGTACCTGTATGGTCTGGGTATAGAGAACCTCCCGGTCTCCTGTCAGAGCTGGGCAGTGATGTCACGGCCCGTTATACATACACTTGGGCCTTAAAATAATAATAATAATAGTCGTCCTATCAAGTTATTATTATATACACACATCACACACACCACTATTGTCATTCAACTAACATCCAGAAACTAGCTAAGTAAGTCGCAATGAATTACCTGAATCAAATCACACTCTCTAAAATCCCAACTCGGTCTGTACTCGTGGTAACTCAAACGCCTGTCAACAAGGCATGTGGATCAAAACACATCTCATACTCTTATAAGTTATAAACTTCTAAGATGTACAATCTCATGAAGAGACATTACGGAAAAGGCTCTCTTAAGGTGAAAAGATTGTTTTATCCCTGGTTCCGAAAATTCTAGAATAAATTATAACCTAGTTTCAAATCCTCCTTTGGAACCTAATTTCATAACTAGTTCTCACAAGAAGGTTTGCTAAAGATTTATAGAAGTTAACCCAAAAGTTCTAGTTCTCATTGAAAAGTTTGGTAAGGATTTATAAGAGTTACCCCAAAATTCTTAGTTTACACAAAAAGTCGTTAAGGTCCGACTTTGGGTTAATATACACGGCTTGGATAAAGATATAAAAATTCCGAGATAAAATCCTAGATCTTGTATGATATACATACTAAACATAGGGGTAAAGATCTCTAAAAAATACTTAATCATAACTCTCCCATAAATCTCCAAAGTTGGGATAAAAGCTGAAATTTCCCATACTTAGTCAATTTTCTTCTGCTGTAAAAACAGCTCATCTGTCCTACTTTGATTCCTTATAAGTTCTAATCCGACCGTTAACTTTCTCCCAAATTTTAATACAGTAAACTTCATATTTCTATCTACAATATGTCAAAAATTTAACGGTGGATGCTCATCCTAAGGTATCAAAACTTATTCCCCAACTCGACAGTTTATGAGTACTAAACAAAAATCTAGGCACAAGAAGTTCATGAGGTCTTGGTTTCAAAACTCACTGTCAGCTATTCTGAAATATTAAATCTATTCTCACACATCTTAGGTTCAAAACAAGGTGACAGCTACACACACCCCTTCTCTAAATTCATATCTTGTATACTCACTTTGGAACTAACTACCTACTGGATTATGACTTGGAAACAAAACAGTCTATTCTCCTCTGCACTAAAACGGCATTAATAGGAGAACACAAAGGGGACTCACCAACAGTAGGCTGAAGATGGTCCGGGTTTACAGGGTTGGGCGTAGCAGAGGAGTTCTAGGCCGGCTCGTACCCTAACTCGCCTGCACTCCCACAGGTGCACCACTCTTCCTGGCTGTAGAAGACTTCCGGCTATTACCACACGAGACAAAAGGGGAAAAATAAGAGGAGAAGGAGAGGGAAAGGAGCCAACACTGCTTCACCTGTTGTAGCGACTCCAACAGCGTCCGGGCTTTCCTGTGGTGGACCGGTGGTGGACGGCTCCCTTTGTTGTGCGACAGGAAGGGTGTTCAGTGGTGGTTGATTGCCTCAGGAAAGAAGAGAGGGAAACGGTGCTCACCTGATCGATGCAAACGGCTCTGCAGTTCGCAGGAGCAGCAGCGGTGCCAGCGACTTGTGCAGCGGGTTGAAGCAGTCGCGCCTCCCTTTGATCCCGGTGGAGGTGAGACGGTGAGCAGAAGTGAGAATGGGAGGCGGTAATGATGTCCAGACGTGAGGCAGTTGTGCAGTAGGAAGGAGAATGGTTTAGCGTTGAATTAGATTAGGGCAAAACAAGGATAAGGTTAATTAATTAGGGTTAAGGTAGATTATGGGATGGGCTGAAAGTTGTTATATATATACTGGGCTTAAGCCGGGTCTGCTCATCTAAATAGCGATTAAATGAGTCGTTAAATTATACGGAATTACTCTTCGGTTTTCAAACATACAAAATATTATTTAGTTTACATATCTATCATTTTATATGAGTTAAGTTACAATATTTATCACTTTATGTGAATTAAGGTCACATAAAATGATAGAATTTAGTGTTGTTTTATTTTGCTTAAAATTAAGAAAGGTTAGCGGATCGAAATCCGGTTCGATCAGGTTTTAAACGAAAATTAAATTTTCCGGGTATTACAATGCATTAAGGCATTGCTTGGTTCCCAAGATGTGTGGGAATCCGTCGATATAGGCCATAAGTTACCTCAAGACGAAGCTTTATTGAATCCTACTCAGAAGGAGGCTATTCAAAAGACTTGAAAGAAGGATCAACAAGCTCTTATTCTCATCCACCAATGTTTGGATAAATCGATGTTTGGAAGAGTGTCCAAAGCCCTTGCAAGCAAGCGTGGGTGATCTTGAAAAACTCTAATCAAGGGATTCACAAGGTGAACACTGTGCGATTGCAATCACTACAAGGAGAATTTGAAGGACTACAAATGAAAGAATCCAAATCAATTGCGGAAATCCTTACAAGGGTGTTGGTTGTTATCAACCAAATGAAGATGTATGGAGAAGCCATCGAGGATGCTGCAGTTGTTAAGAAGATCCTTCGTGCTTTGCCAACACAGTTTGATCATATTGTGGTTTCCATTGAAGTGTCAAAAGACTTATATTCAACGACAATTGATCAACTTATGAGTGCTCTACAAGCTCACGAGGAGAGAGTCAAGAGGAGAGAGGATAAGCCGGTTGAGCAAGTCCTTGCCACAAAACACTCAACAAACAATAATGGTGGTGATCGAGAGAAGTCACATAGAGGAAGAGGACGTGAATCCTTTCGTGGGAGAGGAGGAAGAAGAAAATATGAATCGTCATACCATGACCCAATATTGGAGAAAATGGTCAATCCTCAAGAGGACGTGGAAGAGGGAGTTTTGATAAATCCAAGGTTTGTTGCTATACTTATCAAAAGCATGGACATTATGCACGAGATTGTTGAAGTGCCCCTAGCCAACCCGAAGAAAAGATCTATTACGCAAAGGAAACAAAAGTGGATGATGCCACTTTATTGTTAGCCTACCAAGGCGGTGAGAAAGACAAAAGAGATGTGTGGTACCTTGACAATGCCACAAGCAATGATGTGTGGTGATAAAAGCAAGTTTGTGAAGATTGACTAGTCGATGGGAGGGTGGGTTACATTTGGAGCGACTCCAAAGTTCTCATCAAGGGAAAAGGTACGATTATGTTTCCAATGAAGAATGTTTATTTTGTTCCTAACATGAAGAGCAACATCTTGAGTTTGAGACAACTTTTGGAGAAGAACTACGAAGTGCACATGCAAAATCGTAGCTTGTTGCTTTGTTAGCATGAAATATTGTGATATTTTAGGCACGTTTTCTAAACGTATTTGATTCATATTAATAGTCTTTGATTGAACTTTGTGCATATGTGAGCTAGTATTACCTATATTGTCGATATGGATGTCTACACTAGTTCTATGTTGATTATAGGTGATTTAGAGCTATTTCCGAACGGGAACGAGCAAAGGAGAGTTGAGTTGATATGTCCATAGATGGAGGACATTCTTTGGAAGCAATTTGGAGTCTTAGCTTGAGGAATGCACGAGTTTAGGGAAGAATCACGTTCTTGCCCTAAACCACGCCCTAAAATACGACCGTATCACATTCCACGTTCAGAATTACGGCCGTGGATTTGGAGTCAGAAATTCATGTTCATTCCAGGGGATTACACGGCCGTGGAACATATGTTGCAAACCGTATTTGTTTTCCACGCTCTAAATTACGGTCGTGGAACACTTCCACGACCGTGATCTTGGCGAATCTTTTCGCCACACTTTGAAGCCACGATCTTTTAAAGATTGGGCCGGGCCGACATTTGCCCTACACTATAAAAAGACGGACGAAGCAAGATTCCGTCACCTTCGCTACCCCGTTTACCCTCATTCATCGCCGTTTAGACACGAAGACGCTTTGCTTAGCTTGCTTGGAAGCAATTGACATCTCTTTGAAGAGATCGAAGTTCGTGTTTGGAATTCCTCTAATCTCGCACTTTTGGTGGAGATTGCTGTTGAGATCTCCGGATTTGCGGAAGATCGAAGTTCTTGGAAGATTTTGCAAGAAGATCTCTCTTCTTGTTTAGGTTTGATTTGGAAAACGGATTGACATCCTGTTTTCTCTTCCTTCCTAAGGTGGTGATTGTTTGTTTTACTTTGAATCCTTTGACATTACTTGTTCTCTTTGTGACCTTGAGATTGAATTGAAGATTATTGAAGGTTCTTGAAAGTTTTCATCTTTTTATCTTTTAATTCTTGAATTGATATCAACATGACTGTTATTGGCTAAAAACCCTTAACAATTCTAAGGTGAAGGGTTGATAGTTGTGGCTTAGATGATGATAGATCGATCGCAAACAGATTAGACCCTGAGAGTTAGAGAAATATCGCCGACAACCCTAAATTACGGCCTGTTCTTGAGTCCACGGCCGTGGAACCTCAAGAACTAACCGTGATTTCCCTTAAGTCTACGAACTTGCTTTTACTTTAATCTAAAGTGAAAGATTGGCTTTAGCTTAGTTTAGACTTGTCTTTTCTAGGTGGTAGTGAAGCCTCAACAACCTCTACCTCGATTGTGAGTGTCATAACCTCAATCGGTTAAGTTAACCTTGATCCTTGGGTTATAAGTTTGGGTATTTGACACTAATTCTCGTCTCTAGAATCTTTCTATATTGAGCCTCAACAACCTGTATAGAGAGTGCCTTGTAGGTGGGTTATATAAGGTTTTTGGAACTTCACCGTACGATTACCTTACATTAGTATACCTTTGCATATCTCAACTCTGTCTTTACATCATTAAGTATATCTTGAATCGATTGCCACAGCTGGATACTTGGATCTTTAGGATTGTTGTTTTCCCAATAATTTGCAAAGCTCTTATATTTACTTGCTTGATAACCTGCAATCGAGTTCGTTCTCCCCAAATCCCTGTGTTCGATACTCTGGAATTCTTGCTTAACTATATCGATCCGTACACTGCGGGTTCGCTGCTTGATTCTAGTTTTATAAATTTAAAACTTATTTGCACACACCTCTAGGGGCGAACAAGTTTTTGGCGCCGTTGCCGGGGATTTGGTTTAGACCGATCCGGTAGCCGGTTGTCAAGCTTGGGAGCTTGCTCTCGTTATTTGATATCTCTTTGAGTGCATGCGCAGGTCTAGGAACACCGCAGATCTCTTACCTCTTGATCAAGAGCTAGAGAAAACCTTGAGGCAAAAGCGCAAGGAAAAGAAGATGGCCGAAGAACACGAACGTGATCTTCAAACGGAGTTGGCGGAGAAGGAAGCTCAACTCCGATGGAATGAGACTCTCCGCCAGGATGAGATGGATAGTCATCAATCTCAAGTTAACGGTCTACAAGACATGATCTTCCAAATGAGGATAAAGAAGAGCGACCTTGAGAATAAGGTAAGCAAGAAGTCCTCAAGAAGGAGATCAAGGTCTAGAAGAAAAAGCCACTCATCCGCTGATGATAGTGACTCTTCCATGCCACCGTTAGAAGAGATCGATCCCACGATCAATATGAATCCTTTCCATCCACAAGGAGCTGCTAATCGCCGCATTCCACCTAGGAATGCGAGAGTCGAACGTGTGGATAATGAGCCAAGAACTCTTGGCCAGCGGATGGATCCAACACAACAACCACGCCGCTTGGGTGTGAATTTTGATGCTGAAGATATGCAAGGGTTTAGCTTTAACCCTCAAGTTATCACTCTTGTTCGCCAAAGCCAATTTGGCGGTACAAGTGCTGAATCTCCACACCAACACTTGCAAAACTTTGAGTGTATGATGGAGACAATGAGACCGAAGAACGCTACTACCAACAGCTATAAGCTCAAACCTTTCTTTTTCTCTTTGAAAGGGAAAGCGTTGTCATGGTATGAAGCTCTTCCCAATGGGAAACTAGACACGTGGGAAGACCTTTCCGCGGAGTTTCTCACCAAATTCTTTCCGCCCTCCAAAACGGCGGAACTTAGAGGTAAGATTAATGCTTTTTCCATGAGACCTAACGAAAGTTTGTTTCAATCGTGGGAAAGGTTTCAGGATTTACTCTTGGATTGCCCTCATCATGGCATATCCAAGCTTGCCTTGCTAGAAATCTACTACAAAGGGCTGGATGCGGGAACGCAATTCAACCTCCAATCCCTCTCATGCGGAACATTCATGGACATGAGAGAAGATGATGCTTGGGACTTCATTGAGAAGCAAGCAAGAGTCATTGAGAAGTATTCCCACCGGAAAGCGGAGGGAAATCGTGTGGAGCAAGGAGCGAAGCTCACACATGAAGCTCAAAATCAGATTTTCTCCCTCAACAATGAGATCAAAGAGTTGAAGGAGACTATCAAGACCAACTTCCCAAAGCAACAAGAGAATGATGTTGGCTATTTGAGCAACAACAATGGCGGTGATAACACCAACCGCAACAACAATAACCGGAACAATAACCGGAGTAACAATTGGAATGGAAACAACAACAACCGGAACAACAACAATTGGAACAACAATCGGGGTTCAAACAACAACAATTGGCGCTCCAATCAACAAAATTCCGGTAACTCCTATCCTTCCAATTCAAATTCGCTAACTCCACCTTCCTCTTCCTCTACTCCTTTGAAAAGCCAGGGGCAATCATCTAATGGAGGAAACAATACGGGAAAGGAGTAGTCCGATCCCATGTTGGAAACAATCTTGGGAAAGCTTCAAGGGTTGGAGAACCGCCTCATCAAGGTTGATGATCAAGTCTCTAAGGTTGACAAAGCTCAAAAAGTTTTGGAAAACCAATTGTTCAACCACGCGGAGGAAGTTCCTAGAAATCAAGGGAAACTTCCAGGAAAGACGGAGGACAACCCTAAGGGAAGGGTAATGGCGATTACAACTAGGAGCGGAGTGACTACCACCGATCCGCAGCCTACGTTCGTTGAAGTCCCCGTAGAGAAGGACAAAGGAAAGGGGAAGGAGAAGGAAGATGCCTATGTTCCTCCTCCAGCTTACAAACCTCCCCTACCGTTCCCTCAATCTAGAGCGCGAGCGCGCCTAGACAAACAATTCGGTAAGTTCATAGAGCTTATGAGCAAGCTGCATATTAATATACCCTTCATTGATGCTATTGTAGGTATGCCGGCTTATGGCAAGTTCTTGAAGGAGCTTCTCTCTAACAAGAGGAAGCTAGAAGATTTCGGTGAGGTCAAGATGAGTTCGGATTCTTCGGATCTCATCAAGACTATGAAGGAGAAAATGCCCCCAAAGTTGAAAGATCCGGGGTCATTTTGCATTCCCATTGGAGTGGGAGATGTCACATACGACGCCTTATGTGACTTGGGAGCAAGTGTGAGCATCATACCACTTGCATTATGTAGGAAGATCGGTTTAGGTGATCCTAAACCGGTCAAGATGACGTTATACATGGCGGATCGATCCATCACTCGCCCCGTCGGTATTGTAGAAGACGTCCCGGTCAAGCTAGGTAAATTCTTTGTCCCCATTGATTTTGTCGTACTTGACATTCCTGCAGATAGTCCGGTCCCGATTATACTCGGAAGACCGTTTCTTGTAACTTCCGGCTGCATGGTCGATTGCAAGAATGGGAGACTCGCTTTTGATATTGGAGAAGAGAAAGTAGAGTTCATTCTTTCCACTCTAGTAAAGGAGCCAATCTTTGATGAGGATATTTACGATATCCAAGATGAAGAAGGTTTGTCTAGGGAGGAGGTAAGTGCGATTCTCTTTAACGATCCTTTACAAAAGGTTATCACTATGAGTCTAACCAATGTAGGGGAAGAAGAAGAGTGCAAAGAGGAAATTGAAGCCTTAGAAGCACAAGAAGAGATGCATGGAGTGGAGTTTGAAAAACTCCACGATGAGGCTGAGAATGTAAGAATCCACGGTCATACCCTGTATTCCACGACCGTGGATTTCACAACCAAAATCGACCTCCATTCCAGGGGATTACACGGCCGTGGAACATATGGAGAGGCCGTAATTCTGACCGTGGAAGAGGGTGATCGGCTTACTTCTTCAACTTCTTTTGATTCTTCTCCAAACCACTCAACAACCTTAGAAACTTCTAAGGAAACGTCGGATGCCCCTCAAGGACCATTGGAAGCTCCGAAAGTGATGGAACTCAAACCACTTCCTACTCATCTAAGGTACGCTTTTCTTGGATCTAATTCTACCTTTCCGGTCATTGTTAGCTCCGAACTAAGCATAGATGAACATGAACAGCTCATGACAGTCCTTAGGAAACATAGAAAAGCCATAGGCTACACTATCGAGGACTTAGTAGGAATTAAACCCTCCCTATGTATGCATAAGATACTAATGGAGGAGGATTTTAGAACTTCAAGACAACCTCAAAGGCGGTTGAATCCGACCATGAAGGAGGTTGTCAAGAAGGAAATTCTTAAACTTCTTGATGCAGGTATCATCTATCCTATCTCCGATAGCAAATGGGTGAGTCCAGTTCAAGTAGTTCCGAAGAAGGGAGGAATGACGGTCATCACCAACAAGAACAACGAACTCATTCCTACCCGAACCGTGACTGGATGGCGAATGTGCATAGACTACCGCAAGCTCAACAACGCAACGCGGAAGGATCACTTTCCATTGCCATTCATCGATCAAATGCTTGAAAGGTTAGCACAACATTCACATTTTTGCTACCTTGACGGTTATAGTGGTTTCTTTCAGATTCCGATACATCCGGACGATCAGGAGAAGACCACATTCACATGCCCTTGGGGTACGTTCGCTTATAGGAGAATGCCGTTCGGGCTTTGCAACGCCCCAGCCACCTTTCAACGGTGCATGATGGCCATCTTCTCCGAGTACGTAGAGGAAATCATGGAAGTCTTCATGGACGACTTCTCCGTATACGGTTCCTCTTTTAACGATTGCCTTTCTAACCTTTCTCTTGTTTTACAACGTTGTGAAGACACTAACCTAGTTCTTAATTGGGAGAAGTATCAATTCATGGTTAAGGAAGGAATCGTATTAGGTCACTTAGTCTCTAGTAGAGGGATAGAGGTAGACAAAGCTAAGATAGAGACCATAGAAAAACTTCCTCCCCCAATTTCGGTGAAAGGGATAAGAAGTTTCCTAGGACATGCTGGATTTTATAGACGCTTCATTAAGGACTTTTCTAAGATATCAAAACCTCTCACTAATCTATTGATGAAGGATGCGGTTTTTGAGTTTTTGCAGGAATGTTTAGATGCGTTTAACACCATTCGGCAAGCTCTAATTTCAGCACCTATTATCCAACCCCCGGATTGGACTCTCCCCTTCGAGATTATGTGCGATGCTAGTGACGTAGCCATTGGAGCTGTTCTTGGACAACGAAAGGAAGGGCGAACCCATGCCATATACTACGCTAGCAAGACGCTAGACGAAGCTCAGCTCAACTACGCCACTACAGAAAAAGAGTTTCTAGCCATTGTCTACGCTATTGACAAGTTTCGCTCTTATCTTATAGGTGCAAAGGTGATTGTCTACACGGATCATGCTGCGATCCGGTACCTCCTTGCGAAGAAAGACGCGAAGCCAAGGCTAATTAGATGGATTCTTCTCCTACAAGAATTCGATCTTGAGATCCGCGACAAGAAAGGTTCAGAAAATTCTGTCGCGGATCATTTGAGTCGCCTCACACATCTAGAGGACGACCATCTACCCATTGATGACTCCTTTCCGGACGAACACCTACACATCATAGAGGAGTGCATCAACGAGATCTCCAAAGGTAACGAACCATGGTTTGCTGATTTTGTTAACTACTTGGTTTGCCAGGAGATACCGCCCGGACTATCCTACGCACAAAGGAAGAAGTTCTTTAAGGACGTCCGGGAATACTATTGGAACGAGCCTCTCCTCTTTAAGAGAGGTCCGGATGGCATCATCCGGCGATGTGTTCCGGAAGATGAGATGCAAGGTGTCATCCGCCATTGTCATTCACTACCTTGTGGAGGACACGCTAGTTCGAACAAGACTAGCGCAAAGGTATTGCAATCTGGATTCTATTGGCCTACTTTATTTAGAGATGTGCAATCCTTTGTCTCTTGCTGCAATGCTTGTCAAAGAACAGGCAATATTTCTAGAAGGAACGAGATGCCCCTCAACAACATCCAAGAGGTGGAGATTTTCGACGTTTGGGGAGTCGATTTCATGGGATCATTCCCATCTTCTTGTGGAAACCAATACATACTATTGGCGGTAGACTACGTTTCTAGATGGGTGGAAGCAATTGCCTCTCCCACAAATGATGCCATGGTGGTGGTTAAGTTCTTCAACAAGACCATCTTTCCGCGATTTGGAACACCAAGGACAATCATTAGTGATGGAGGTTCTCACTTCATAGCCCGTCGCTTTGAAGCTCTTCTAGCTAAGTATGGGGTTACTCACAAGATCGCTACCCCTTACCATCCACAAACGAGTGGACAAGTTGAGATCTCAAATAGAGAGATCAAGGGAATTCTAGAGAAGACGGTTTCAAGGACTAGGAAGGATTGGTCCTTGAAACTAGATGATGCATTATGGGCGTACCGGACTGCATACAAGACTCCCATAGGAACCACACCATACAACCTTGTGTATGGGAAGTCTTGTCATTTGCCGGTAGAGCTGGAGCACAAAGCGTTTTGGGCTATCAAGTGGCTGAATTTCGGCATGAAGGAAGCGGGAGAGAAGCGTCTCCTAGACATCAACAAGCTGGATTAACTTCGCTTGAACGCCTATGAAAACGCTAAGATCTACAAGGAAAGAGCAAAGCGTTGGCATGATAAGCATATCAATCCAAAGGACTTCAAAGAAGGGGATCAAGTTCTCCTCTTCAATTCAAGACTTTGCCTCTTTCCAGGTAAGCTTAAATCCCGTTGGACCGGACCTTTTCTAATCAAACGTATTTTCTCCCATGGTGCAGTTGAAGTATGGGGTGAAGCTAGCGGAAGTTTTAAGGTGAACGGTCAACGACTCAAGAAGTACACACCGGAACTCCAAGCTGAGGATTTTGCGCCTACCGCACTCGAATAAGTGCGAGATTGGTCTAGCTACGGACCTTAAACAAAGCGCTTCTTGGGAGGCAACCCAAGGTATTGCATTTTTGTTTTTGTTTTCGATTCATAGTTTAGCTTAGAATAGACGTTTTCGCTTTATTTTGCCTCGATTTCTTCCGGTATGTTCGTGTTTTTGGTTGTAGGATCGATGGAAAAGGAGAAAGGGAGAATAATGTCGAAGAAGGGCGACGAAATTTAGACTTTGAAGCTTTACAGAAGGTTCCACGGTCTAAATTACGGTCGTCACAGCTACAGTGGCCGTAATTCTCAAAAGCCTTTGAAAAATCACCAAAACCACGGGTCCGTACACTTCCACGGCCGTGGAACACCCCGACAGACCGTGATTTTTAAAATTTTGCCTGCGACTATATAAGCCACATTCTTCACAAAATTTCCCAAAAACTTACCCCTTTCCACGCCCTAAACGCCGAAATCTCACGACCTTCTCAAATTCCTCGTTTTCTAATCGTTTTCAACGATTCTTCATCCTAAACTACAGCAAATCCAACCACGAACAAGATCCAAGCGACAAACCGAGCGGAAATCCATCAACAAACGTGCATTTCGGGTTTTTCAATCCGAAAAAGAGGTTCATTCTTTCTTCTTGAATTTCGCGGATTTGGTTCGTTTTTGCTATAGATTTTTAGGAAGAACTGACAAAGACTGGAAGGAATTAGATTAGGACTGCTTGTTGTGGTGATCTTTGGTGAATTTGCTGAGATTCGCAAGATTTTGAGACGAATCACGGTCTCTGGGTAAACCACGGCCGTGGAACCTGAAGAACAGACCGTAATTTTGGTAAAAAATGGACTTTGTAAGGAGAATGTCGGGAAGGATAAAAGAGAAGAAGGGAGAGCAAAACAAGAAAAGAAAGGGCAACCCCTCCACTTCTAGGGCACCACCACCCTCATCTCCCTCACTACCATCCTCACCTTCACCTCCATCTTCACCTCCTCACCCTAGCATCCCAACCATACATGAGAACCACCTTGTTGCACTTGACCGGATCAAGGAGAGGACAGTGATAGGTCCTAGGTATTTGTTGTTGGAGGATCTACATCCTCTCAACATTGTTGATGATCTTACATGGCTCTTGGATAGAGCCGGATTGCTTGTCTTCACGAACATTCGTGAAGACGCCTATGAGGAGATCACCCGGGAGGTTGTGACGTCCTTCGAGCACAGCCACGTAGATAGGACCGTCTCCTTCCGTCTCATGGAACAAGACTATCATTTGAGTATTGTTGAGTTTGGGACCATTTTCGGGTTCCATGAGACCTATAACGGTCGATTTCCGAGTGGAGTTTACCCCAAGGATTTTTGGGAGGAAGTAGCTATGATTTACGCCGACGAGGACCGTTGGCAACCCGCCGATACCAAGGCTAGATTGATGTACCATCTAGCCTTGAAGATAGCACACCGCGTTCTTTCGGAGTGTCTCTTTCCTAAGACGGAGACGCCCCAAAAGATCAAGATGGATGAGCTATTCTTGCTCTATAGTATGCTATACGGTCGCCGTGCAGATTGTGCCACTCTTTTGGCGGCTACGATGAGTAAACTCAAGAATAAGAAGAAGGGGAACATTGGATATGGTGGGATAGTGACCCACATTGCTAGGACATTCGGTGTTGATTTTTCTGCTTGCACCCGCATACCGGCCGTTCCCTTAGGGCTACATGCTTTTATGGTTAGGGGACTCATCTTCCCCACACATGGAGGTCCGCCTTATGCGGGCATGCCTTGGGAGACTAGGACGGGTAGGGGGATTGAGTGGCTGCCGGAGTATTCCATTGTGGCGGGACGCCACAATTGGAAGGAGACGTTCGCTGCGATGCATGCGAACAGGCTAGTAGCTCCCCCTTACGTTCCACCACCGGTTGTGGAGGAGGAGGACATGGGAGATCAGTACGAGAGTGGTGGAGGAGCGGAGCACGAGTTTGGCACGTTTCCGGATCAGCCGGAGGCGGCCCCGGATGTACCTAGACGCTCTCCACGTCCAGCTAGAGCTTCAGGCTCGTCATCTCGCCGCGCTAGCGTGAGTGAGAGGCCCACGTGGATGACTACACCTCCCACTTGGTATGACACACCCCCTCCTTGGTCCACGGCGCAACCAGCAGCACCACCACCGCCACCAGCACCAGCACCATCCAATGCTCCATCATGGTACAGTCACGCCCCGGGATGGTACGAGCAGATGCCGGATTGGGCTACCGGACTTTCGGAGAGAGTTGGAGCGCTAGAGATCCGGGCGGATGCTAGAGACGGACGCTTAGACGACCTTGACCACATGATGAGGGACGTCTACCGCCAGCAGTTTGGGCGGTTCTATGATCCGAGTTTCTCTCCATTCCCACCTCCGCCGGCGCCACAGTGATTGATGCATGATCGTTGTTTTAGACATTCCCGCCACCACTTGTGAGTTTCTTTTTTTTCTTTTCTTTATTTTGTTCTTTCTTTTGAACATTAGGGACAATGTTCATCCTAAGTATGGGGTGGGATGTACTAAAAGTTTGTAATAACTCTACTCTCTATGTTTGCTTTCATTCGAGACTATTGTTGCATCTTCATTATGTGTTACACGTTTCCTTATTGCATTGCATGAAAAATGACTTGAAAAACCCATAAAAATTGAAAAATTTTGAAAAATTTTATGCTTCTAATGAATTGAGATGATTTCCATGATAATCACTACTTGTGAATTGAGTTTGATGACAATTGCATGCTTAAAAGGATTGTGAATTGAAAAGAATTTGAACGAATTAATTTTACCTCTTTTGCAAGTTTTATAATGTGAAAATGTTACCTAAATCATGCTAGAAAACTGAAGTTTAAATCACGTTATAAGTTCCTATACTTCTTATTGAAATGATTAAGGCAATTCAATACTTTCTTTCCTCTTTCTTTGATCATCTAGCTCCTCATTGAAATATTAGCCTCCTCTACCTATCCGGGAATTTGGAGAAGTGAATGAGAAAAAGGCATGTTTGATGTGGGAGGGCCATGAGAGCAATTATTTGCAATCAATTGAATAGAAAGAAATTATAGGTTTGGGGAAGTCAATCATGACGATGAGTAACTCGGCACCATTCACATAGCCGGGTGTTTGTGTCTTGCCAAAGTCAGATTGAGCGACATTCCTAGCGGATTATGGTATGTGTGCTAAGGGTTTGAGGCATCTCTTGAAAAATTTGAGAAACGCCGATCTCCTAGGCTTCGGTTTTTGTGCACCTCTATCCATAACTCCAAAAGTAAAGTCGAAAAGTGAAAAGAGGAGAGCGAAGCTCTAAGTTGAAGTGTTGCGGAAACCGCATAAGAAGAAGAAGGTAGTTGTCCACTTTCCCGGATTTATGCACCACTTTCCCTTAAAGTTTTCCCTTCCCTTCCATATTCTAGACCTTTTCTTTGGAAGTCCTTAAGATCAAAAGAATGTTATATGACTTGGTGATCTAAATTGAAGTTTCTTGAGATTGATTTTGATAATGTTTGAAGGTTATAATGCTTGTTTAGAAGTTGAGTTGATTCATGAATTTTCTTTACCTTTTACTCTTTGATTAAGTGTGTGAAAGTTTGAAAAACGATTGAAGCAAGGTTTGAGAATGATCTATTCTTTAGAAGTCACATTCATCCAAAAGAAGGTACACATATTTCATCCTAACTCTTGTTTAAAGCTTTTTGAAAGACCTTGCTTAGGGACAAGCAAGTGTTAAGTATGGGGTTATTTGTTAGCATGAAATATTGTGATATTTTAGGCACGTTTTCTAAACGTATTTGATTCATATTAATAGTCTTTGATTGAACTTTGTGCATATGTGAGCTAGTATTACCTATATTGTCGATATGGATGTCTACACTAGTTCTATGTTGATTATAGGTGATTTAGAGCTATTTCCGAACGGGAACGAGCAAAGGAGAGTTGAGTTGATATGTCCATAGATGGAGGACATTCTTTGGAAGAAATTTGGAGTCTTAGCTTGAGGAATGCACGAGTTTAGGGAAGAATCACGTTCTTGCCCTAAACCACGCCCTAAAATACGACCGTATCACATTCCACGTTCAGAATTACGGCCGTGGATTTGGAGTCAGAAATTCATGTTCATTCCAGGGGATTACACGGCCGTGGAACATATGTTGCAAACCGTATTTGTTTTCCACGCTCTAAATTACGGTCGTGGAACACTTCCACGACCGTGATCTTGGCGAATCTTTTCGCCACACTTTGAAGCCACGATCTTTTAAAGATTGGGTCGGGCCGACATTTGCCCTACACTATAAAAAGACGGACGAAGCAAGATTCCGTCACCTTCGCTACCCCGTTTACCCTCATTCATCGCCGTTTAGACACGAAGACGCTTTGCTTAGCTTGCTTGGAAGCAATTGACATCTCTTTGAACAGATCGAAGTTCGTGTTTGGAATTCCTCTAATCTCGCACTTTTGGTGGAGATTGCTGTTGAGATCTCCGGATTTGCGGAAGATCGAAGTTCTTGGAAGATTTTGCAAGAAGATCTCTCTTCTTGTTTAGGTTTGATTTGGAAAACGGATTGACATCCCGTTTTCTCTTCCTTCCTAAGGTGGTGATTGTTTGTTTTACTTTGAATCCTTTGACATTACTTGTTCTCTTTGTGACCTTGAGATTGAATTGAAGATTATTGAAGGTTCTTGAAAGTTTTCATCTTTTTATCTTTTAATTCTTGAATTGATATCAACATGACTGTTATTGGCTAAAAACCCTTAACAATTCTAAGGTGAAGGGTTGATAGTTGTGGCTTAGATGATGATAGATCGATCGCAAACAGATTAGACCCTGAGAGTTAGAGAAATATCGCCGACAACCCTAAATTACGGCCTGTTCTTGAGTCCACGGCTGTGGAACCTCAAGAACTAACCGTGATTTCCCTTAAGTCTACGAACCTGCTTTTACTTTAATCTAAAGTGAAAGATTGGCTTTAGCTTAGTTTAGACTTGTCTTTTCTAGGTGGTAGTGAAGCCTCAACAACTTCTACCTCGATTGTGAGTGTCATAACCTCAATCGGTTAAGTTAACCTTGATCCTTGGGTTATAAGTTTGGGTATTTGACACTAATTCTCGTCTCTAGAATCTTTCTATATTGAGCCTCAACAACCTGTATAGAGAGTGCCTTGTAGGTGGGTTATATAAGGTTTTTGGAACTTCACCGTACGATTACCTTACATTAGTATACCTTTGCATATCTCAACTCTGTCTTTACATCATTAAGTATATCTTGAATCGATTGCCACAGCTGGATACTTGGATCTTTAGGATTGTTGTTTTCCCAATAATTTGCAAAGCTCTTATATTTACTTGCTTGATAACCTGCAATCGAGTTCGTTCTCCCCAAATCCCTGTGTTCGATACTCTGGAATTCTTGCTTAACTATATCGATCCGTACACTGCGGGTTCGCTGCTTGATTCTAGTTTTATAAATTTAAAACTTATTTGCACACACCTCTAGGGGCGAACATGCTCCAAAATGAGCATCAGAATGTGATTGTCAAGGTACCCATGACGAAAAATAGAATGTTTTTGTTTGACATTTTAACAGGTGTGTTACATTTGGAGGCAACTTCAAAGTTCTCATCAAGGGAAAAGGTATGATTCTGATTCCAATGAAGAATGTTTATTTCGTTCCTAACATGAAGAGCAACATCTTGAGTTTGAGACAACTTTTGGAGAAGAACTATGAAGTGCACATGCAAAATCGTAGTTTGTTGCTCCAAAATGATCATCAGAATGTGATCGCCAAGGTACCCATGATGAAAAATAGAATGTTCTTGCTTGACGTTTAAACAGGTGAAGCCAAAAGTCTCAAAATTTGTGTGAAAGAGACACCTTGATTATGACATCTAAGGTGTCATAATCAAGGTTATGATGATGATGACGACGACGACGGCGACAGTGAAGATGAGGGTGAATTTTGAATAATTGGTGAGCGGGACGGTGTCATAGGCTATTGTTGAACATCTTCTTCTTGCCATTCTACGTCAAGAGCCGGAAAGAAATCATATATCTCTCCTATTTATCTTCTTCATCAAAGTGAACATCTCTACTTATGACGATCTTTCCTACGACTGGGTCGTTGTTAGCATGAAATATTGTGATATTTTAGGCACGTTTTCTAAACGTATTTGATTCATATTGATAGTCTTTGATTGAACTTTGCTGCATATGTGAGCTAGTATTACCTATATTGTCGATATGGATGTCTACACTAGTTCTATGTTGATTATAGGTGATTTGGAGCTATTTCCGAACGGAATCGAGCAAAGGAGAGTTGATTTGATATGTCCATGGATTGAGGACATTCTTAGGAAGCAAATTGGAGTTTTAGCTTGAGGAATGCACGAGGCTAGGGAAGAATCACGTTCTTGCCCTAAACCACGCTCTAAAATACGGCCGTACTACGAACCACGTTCAGTTCCACGGCCGTGGAACCCTGCAAGAGAGGCGTGATGCATTCCAGTAACTTACACGGCCGTGGAATACATGGTACAAACCGTGACCTAATCCACGCCCTAAATTACGGTCGTGAGAACTTCCACGGCCGTGATCTTGGCGGATCTTTTCGCCACACTTTGAAGCCACGATCTTTTGAAGATTGGGCCGGGCCGATATTTTATCTTGCCCTATAAAAAGACAGACGAAGCAAGAATCCGTCATGCCCGCTTATCATCACTGCTTACGACAGCTTGGCTTCGTTTACCCTCATTTTATCACCGTCATCTCCGTTGGAGGAATCTCAACGCCGTTTGGCCTTTGCTTGGAATTATTGATCATCTCATTGGAGATTGCAGTTCGCATCTGGGAATTACCCTAATCTCGCACTTTTGGTGGAGATTGCTGTTGAGATCTCCGGATTGGCGGAAGATCGAAGCTTTTGGAAGATTTTGCAAGGAGATCTCTCTTATTGTTTAGGTTTGATTTGGAAAACGGATTGACATCCCGTTTTCCCTTCTTTCCTAAGGTTGTGATTGTTTGTTTTGCTTTGAATCCTTTGACAATACTTGTTCTCTTTGTGACTTTGAGATCGGTTTGAAGATTATTGAAAGTTCTAGAAAGTTTTCATCTTTCTATCTTTTAATTCTTAAATTGATATCAACATGACTGTTATTGGCTAAAAACCCTTAACAATTCTAAGGTGAAGGGTTGATAGTTGTGGCTTAGATGATGATAGATCGATCGTAAACAGATTAGACCCTGAGAGTTAGAGAGAATCGCCGACAACCCTAAATTACGGCCTGTTCTTGAGTCCACGGCCGTGGAACCTCAAGAACTAACCGTGATTTCTCTTAAGTCTACGAACTTGCTTTTACTTTAATCCAAAGTTAAAGATTTGCTTTAACTTAGTTTAGACTTGTCTTTTCTAGGTGGTAGTGAAGCCTCAACAACCTCTACATCGATTGTGAGTGTCACAACCTCAATCGGTTTAGTTAGTCTTGATCCTTGGGTTACAAGTTTGGGTATTTGACATAAATTCTCACCTTTAGAATCTTTCTATATTGAGCCTCAACAACCTGTATAGAGAGTGCCTTGTAGGTGAGTTACATAAGGTTTTTTGAAACTTCACCGTACGATTACCTTACATTAGCATACCTTTGCATATCTCAACTCTGTCTTTACATCATTAAGTATATCTTGAATCGATTGCCACAGTTGGATACTTGGATCTTTAGGATTGTTGTTTTCCCAATATATTTGCAAACTCTCATATTTACTCGCTTGATAATCTGCAATCGTATTTGTTCCCACCCAAATCCTTGTGTTCGATACTCTGGAATTCTTACTTAGCTACGTCGATCCGTACACTGCGGGTTCGCTGCTTGATTCTAGTTTTATAAATTTAAAGCTTATTTGCACACACCTTTAGGGGCGAACAAGTTTTTGGCGCCGTTGCCGGGGATTTGGTTTCGGCCGAATCCGGTTGCCGGTTGTCAAGCTTGGGAGCTTGCTCTCGTTATTTGATATTCCTTTGAGTGCATGCGCAGGTCTAGGAACACCGAAGATCTCTTACCTCTTGATCAAGAGCTAGAGAAAACCTTGAGGCAAAAGCGCAAGGAAAAGAAGATGAGAAGGAATTGGCGGAGAAGGAAGCTCAACTCCGATGGAACGAGACTCTCCGCCAAGATGAGATGGATCGTCACCAATCTCAAGTTAACAGTTTACAAGACATGATCTTCCAGATGAGGGTAGAAATGAGCGACCTTAAGAATAAGGGAAGCAAGAAATCCTCAAGGAAAGCATCAAGGTCTAGAAGAAAAAGTCACTCATCCGCTGATGATAGTGATTCTTCCATGCCTCCGCTGGAGGAGATTGATCCCACGATCAATGTAAATCCATTCCACCCACAAGGAGCTGCTAATTGCCGCATTCCACCTAGGAATGTGAGGGTCGAACGTGTGGATAATGAGCCAAGAACTCTTGGCCAGCGGATGGATCCAACACAACAACCACGCCGCTTGGGCGTGAATTTTGATGCTGAAGATGTGCAAGGGTTTAGCTTTAACCCTCAAGTTATTACTCTTGTTCGCCAAAGCCAATTTGGCGGTACAAGCGCTGAATCTCCACACCAACACTTGCAAAACTTTGAGTGTATGATGGAGACGATGAGACCGAAGAGTGCTACCACCAGCAGCTACAAGCTCAAGCCTTTCTTCTTCTCTTTGAAGGGGAAAGCGTTGTCTTGGTACCAAGCTCTTCCTAATGGGAAACTAGACACGTGGAAAGACCTTTCCGCGGAGTTTCTCACCAAATTCTTTCCGCCCTCCAAAACGGCGGAACTTAGAGGTAAGATTAATGCTTTTTCCATGAGACCTAACGAAAGTTTGTTTCAATCTTGGGAAAGGTTTCAGGACTTGCTCTTGGATTGCCCTCATCATGGCATATCCAAGCTTGCCTTGCTAGAGATTTATTACAAGGGGCGGATGCGGGAACGCAATTCAACCTCCAATCCCTCTCATGTGGAACGTTCATGGACATGAGAGAAGATGACGCTTGGGACTTCATCGAGAAGCAAGCAAGAGTCATAGAGAAGTATTCCCACCGGAAAGTGGAGGGAAATCGTGTGGAGCAAGGAGCGAAGCTCACACATGAAGCTCAAAATCAGATTTTCTCCCTCAACAATGAGATCAAGGAGTTGAAGGAGGCTATCAAGACCAACTTTTCAAAGCAACAAGAGAAGGATGTTGGCTATTTGGGCAACAACAATGGCGGTGATAACACCAACCGCAACAACAACAACAATAACCGGAACAACAACCGGAATAACAATTGGAATGGAAACAACAACAACCGGAACAACAATTGGAATAACAATAGGGGTTCAAACAACAACAATTGGCGCTCCAATCAACAAAATTTCGGTAACTCTTATCCTTCCAATTCTAATTCACTAACTCCACCTTCCTCTTCCTCTACTCCTTTGAAAAGCAAGGGGCAATCATCTAATGGAGGAAACAATACGGGGAAGGAGAAGCCCGATCCCATGTTGGAAACGATCTTGGGAAAGCTTCAAGGGTTGGAGAACCGCCTCATCAAGGTTGATGATCAAGTTTTTAAGGTTGACAAAGCTCAAAAAGTTTTGGAAAACCAAATGTTCAACCACGCGGAGGAAGTTCCTAGAAATCAAGGGAAACTTCCAGGAAAGACGGAGGACAACCCTAAGGGAAGGGTGATGGCGATTACAACTAGGAGCGGAGTGACCACCACCGATCCGCAGCCTACGTTCGTTGAAGTCCCCGTAGAGAAGGACAAAGAAAAGGGGAAGGAGAAGGAAGATGTCTATGTTCCTCCTCCAGCTTACAAACCTCCCCTACCATTTCCTCAATCTAGAGCGCGAGCGCGCCTAGACAAACAATTCGGTAAGTTCATAGAACTCATGAGTAAGCTGCATATTAATATACCCTTCATTGATGCTATTGTAGGTATGCCGGCTTATGGCAAGTTCTTGAAGGAGCTCCTCTCCAACAAGAGGAAGCTAGAAGATTTTGGAGAGGTCAAGATGAGTTCGGATTCTTTGGATCTCATCAAGACCATGAAGGAGAAAATGCCCCCAAAGTTAAAGGATCCGGGGTCATTTTGCATTCCCATTGGAGTGGGAGATGTCACATATGACGCTTTATGTGACTTAGGAGCAAGTGTGAGCATCATACCACTTGCATTATGCAGGAAGATCGGTTTAGGCGAGCCTAAACCGGTAAAGATGACGTTATACATGGCGGATCGATCCATCACTCGCCCCGTCGGTATTGTAGAAGACGTCCCCGTCAAGCTAGGTAAATTCTTTGTTCCCATTGATTTTGTCGTACTTGACATTCCTGCAGATAGTCCGGTCCCGATCATACTCGGAAGACCGTTTCTTGCAACTTCCGGCTGCATGGTCGATTGCAAGAAGGGAAGACTCGCTTTTGATATTGGAGAAGAGAAAGTAGAGTTCGTTCTTTCCACTCTAGTGAAGGAACCAATCTTTGACGAGGATATTTACGATATCCAAGACGAAGAAGGTTTGTCTAGGGAGGAGGTAAGTGCGATTCTCTTTAACGATCCTTTACAAAAGGTTATCACTATGAGTCTAACCAATGTAGGGGAAGAAGAAGAGTGCAAAGAGGAAATTGAAGCCTTAGAAGCACAAGAAGAGATGCATGAAGTGGAGTTTGAGAAACTCCACGATGAGGCTGAGAATATTAGAATCCATGGTCACACCCTATATTCCACGACCGTGGATTTCACAACCAAAATCGACCTCCATTCCAGTGGATTACACGGCCGTGGAACATCTGGAGGGCCCGTAATTCTGACCGTGGAAGAAGATGACCGGCATACTTCTTCAACTTCTTTTGATTCTCCTCCAAACCACTCAACATCCTTAGAAACTTCTAAGGAAACGTCGGATGCTCCTCAAGGATCATTAGAAGCTCCGAAAGTGATGGAACTCAAACCACTTCCTACTCATCTAAGGTACGCTTTCCTTGGATCTAATTCTACCTTTCGGGTTATTGTTAGCTCCGAATTAAGCATAGATGAACATGAACAGCTCATGATTGTCCTTAGGAAACATAGAAAAGCCATAGGCTATACTATTGAGGACTTAGTAGGAATTAAACCCTCCCTATGTATGCATAAGATACTAATGGAGGAGGACTTTAGAACTTCAAGACAACCTCAAAGGCGGTTGAATCCGACCATGAAGGAGGTTGTCAAGAAGGAAATTCTTAAGCTTCTTGATGCAGGTATCATCTATCCTATCTCCGATAGCAAGTGGGTGAGTCCAGTTCAAGTAGTTCCGAAGAAGGGAGGAATGACGGTCATCACCAACAAGAACAACGAACTCATTCCTACCCGAACCGTGACTGGATGGTAAATGTGTATAGACTACCGCAAGCTCAACAACGCAACGCGGAAGGATCACTTTCCATTGCCATTCATCGATCAAATGCTTGAAAGGTTAACACAACATTCACATTTTTGCTACCTTGACGGTTATAGTGGTTTCTTTCAGATTCCGATACATCCGGATGATCAAGAGAAGACCACATTCACGTGCCCTTGGGGTACGTTCGCCTATAGGAGAATGCCGTTCGGGCTTTGCAACGCCCCAGCCACCTTTCAACGGTGCATGATGGCCATCTTCTCCGAATACGTAGAGGAAATCATGGAAGTCTTCATGGACGACTTCTCTGTATACGGTTCCTCTTTTAACGATTGCCTTTCTAACCTTTCTCTTGTTTTACAAAGATGTGAAGACACTAACCTAGTTCTTAATTGGGAGAAGTGTCAATTCATGGTTAAGGAAGGAATCGTATTAGGTCACTTAGTCTCTAGTAGAGGGATAGAGGTAGACAAGGCTAAGATAGAGACCATAGAGAAACTTCCTCCCCCAATTTCGGTGAAAGGGATAAGAAGTTTCCTAGGACATGCTGGATTTTATAGACGTTTTATTAAAGACTTTTCTAAGATATCAAAACCTCTCACTAATCTATTGATGAAAGATGCGGTTTTTGAGTTTTCGCAGGAATGTTTGGATGCGTTGAACACCATTCGGCAAGCTCTAATTTCAGCACCTATTGGCTAAAAACCCTTAACAATTCTAAGGTGAAGGGTTGATAGTTGTGGCTTAGATGATGATAGATCGATCGTAAACAGATTAGACCCTGAGAGTTAGAGAGAATCGCCGACAACCCTAAATTACGGCCTGTTCTTGAGTCCACGGCCGTGGAACCTCAAGAACTAACCGTGATTTCTCTTAAGTCTACGAACTTGCTTTTACTTTAATCCAAAGTTAAAGATTTGCTTTAACTTAGTTTAGACTTGTCTTTTCTAGGTGGTAGTGAAGCCTCGACAACCTCTACCTCGATTGTGAGTGTCACAACCTCAATCGGTTTAGTTAGTCTTGATCCTTGGTTTACAAGTTTGGGTATTTGACATAAATTCTCACCTTTAGAATCTTTCTATATTGAGCCTCAACAACCTGTATAGAGAGTGCCTTGTAGGTGAGTTACATAAGGTTTTTTGGAAAATCACCGTACGATTACCTTACATTATCATACCTTTGCATATCTCAACTCTGTCTTTACATCATTAAGTATATCTTGAATCGATTGCCACAGCTGGATACTTGGATCTTTAGGATTGTTGTTTTCCCAATATATTTGCAAACTCTCATATTTACTCGCTTGATAATCTGCAATCGTATTTGTTCCCACCCAAATCCCTGTGTTCGATACTCTGGAATTCTTGCTTAGCTACGTCGATCCGTACACTGCGGGTTCGCTGCTTGATTCTAGTTTTATAAATTTAAAGCTTATTTGCACACACCTTTAGGGGCGAACAGTCGTAGAGCTTACAGCCTTTTGAACTCTGAGCATATCCGATGAAGACATGTTTCTTGATTTTGTCTTAAAGCGTCAATATCACTTGATCTGGTACGTGAACATAGTCAATTCTCCCAAACACTCTCAAATGAGATGCACTTAGCTTTCTTCCATCCCATGCTTCTTGTGGAGTTCTATCAAACAGACTTTTTGTTGAACTTCTGTTAGATAGATAAACTACGCAATCAACTGCCTCGGCCCAAAACTCCTTAGGCATCTTCTTTGTCATTAACATGCATCGGGCCATGTTAAGAATGGTCCGGTTCTTTCTTTCAACAACGCCATTTTGTTGAGGTGATCTTGACACTATCAAGAATCTTTTTATGTCATTCAAATCACAAAACTCATTGAACTCGTTAAAAGTAAACTCATCTCTATCGGTTCTTAAAGACTTGATGTAGTGGCCACTTTGTTTTTCAACAAGCTTTGAACTTTTTGAATGTAGAATAAACTTGAGATTTTTCTGTGAGAAAATGCACCCAAGTCTTTCTACTAAAGTCATCAATGAAGAGCAAAAAAATACTGATTCTTATTGAACGATGCAGGCTTGATCGGTCCACAAACATCCACATGTACAAGTTCTAGTGGTCAATTTGCTATTGTGGTGCTTTCTATCGGGAAGCTATTTCGGAATTGCTTTCCTACAAGACACCCTTCACAAAGTTGATTTGGTTGGTCAATTGGTGGCATCTCGTTCAACATCTTTCTTTGTGACATCAACTTTAAGCTTCCAAAGTTCACATGTCCAAACCGTAGATGTCTTAATCAAGGTGTCTCATTCACACAAACTTTGAGACTTTTGGCTACATCTGTTTAAATGTCAAGCAAGAACATTCTATTTTTCGTCATGGGTACCTTGACGATCACATTCTGATGATCATTTTGGAGCAACAAGCTACGATTTTGCATGTGCACTTCGTAGTTCTTACCCAAAAGTTGTCTCAAACTCAAGATGTTGCTCTTCATGTTAGGAACAAAATAAACATTCTTCATTGGAATCAGAGTTGTACCTTTTCTCTTGATGAGAATTTTGGAGTTGTCTCCAAATGTAACACACCCTCTCATCGACTCGTCAATCTTCACAAACTTGATTTTATCACCACAATACATGTTTACAATGGACTCGTAAGAAACACACAAGACACCTTGATCTTCTTTGAACGGATATGAAGAACGATCGATTTTTTCATAACGTAGGTTTGCAACTACGTTGGCTTCCACACTTGTAGAGTTTTGACTCAAAATTTCAAGGATATGAGAGTTGTGAAGAAAGAAGCAGGATGAAGGGAAAAAAGAGAGGAAATGCAAGCCTTGTATAGGCTTAGGAGAATATTTTATTAATCACAACCCATTAAATGGGAGATTATGAATATAATGAGAGGATAAAAACACTAATGTTGTGAATCCCCGTTATCAATATTGTATTAACACACAAAACGTAACAATCATGCAATTGAATCGAAGATAAAAGAATATTCGCTTTGGCTGTTTGAACAACGTTTTTATAAAGCCAATAAATATTAAATTGTTGTTGTATTGTCCAACATACTTACTTGGCTAAGGTGGCGTGGAGGCGCGTTAGTACCCTGTAGGTCTTGTGTTTAAAAACTCTTTGTTATATGGTGTGGATTGTTGGTTATGTGTGATGCAAGGAGTGTCGAAGGTCAGGGGTTCGAATCCCCTCTTGTCCCTTTTTTGTAGTGAAATCGAATAACTCCCATTAAACAATTATATGAGAGTTGTTTACACCAACATCAAATGTTCTTAGCTTTGTTGGTTGGGGTGTTCTATCTCTATGCAACAGATCACAAGTTCAACTTTTGACTGTTGCGTTTTTTCTTCTTCTCTTTTTCCATTCTATATTTTTAAGACTAATCCAAATAATTCCTTTATATTTTATGAAGATGGCTTAGTTGGTTGGTTTTAATCCATGTTTTAGACCAAGAGGTCTAGAGTTCAAATCTTCCTTCTTAGTCACAAGTATGTATTGCCTTATTTTTCTTATCATGCTATTAAAATAAGACGTATGCATACTCAATAGATCCGATTTATAAAAGGTGCATCCTTGTTTACTAACATGTTGCACTTCTTTTATGACAATTATATAAGTTGGACATAACCCGAACTTATCACCTTACAAGGGATTATATTAAAAAACATAACGATGTAATTTTGTATTTTGTTTGGGGTATTTTAGCCTTGGTAGAAGAGTACCTAGCCCCAAGAACACGGTAGTTAAATGTCACATGATAATGCTATGTTTTTAGGTGTTTTTAGATGTCCTTTTTTTTCTTTTGGCTCTGTTTTGCATGGATTTAGACGTCTTTACATCACTTTATGGTTAATGTTGCAAAAGAGATGTCTACTTCCCTCTTTGTGTGTTTGTACCTGAAAAGGAGCTTTAAAAGACCAAAAATGCATGATTTTGAAGTCAAAGGAAAAAAGAGTTCATCATCATCATTCTCATTCAAGCATAAGAAGTAACAAGAAGGATTGACTTCAATGATCCCACGGGAAGGCCTCAAAAAGTCCCGAGCCTCATAAGGATGATTACATCGACCTTTAAAAGCCTAGTACGGAGTCCAAGGAGCCCGAAGATCATCAAAGAAGAAGCCTACTAAAATGTTTGAATCAACCAACTTTTGAGTAATATTTCGAAATTTAGTGATATCCAAACCGAATAGAGGAATAAACGATGCTTCATTGATTCTTTCGATGTTAAATAAGAAATAAAACTCGATTTTGAAAGGGTGGTGTCCAAATACACTATCATTGGAATCGATCCATTGACGATAGAAATTGGAAATTCTTATCAAATAGCCCTCATTTAGCCAAGCTATTCATTTGCTACTAACATACGATTTGACGTAAGCGTAAATATTTTAACCCTGCGAAATAAAAAAAAGCACAGTAAATTTTGAGCATATAGAATCGTATTTCTCATATGAATATTAACTCATAGTTAATGTATTGTACATTTCCGTCGAGTAAAGCCATGCAATAAAAATTCATAAAAAAAAAAAATCTCCACTGGGGTGTGTGTGTCTCGTAGGTTCATAACACAACAACCTTATTATTCTAACAACTATCTCAAATAGAATACAATCTTGATTTAAGAAAATATCGACAATAAAGTAATTGTTCGAAGCAAGAACTTCTGTCTAAAACATGTCACAAAATACGAAAGTGATTAATATAACTGCATATAACTAAATAATTGTAATTTAAGTAATAGATGGCAACATACTTTTTTTTCGAAATGTTAACCGACGACGCAGATGGAACCTAGTTCACTGAAGACACGGATACTGGTAAATCGTAATGAACATTCTTAGAACTCAACATTGTGATGAACGACTGGAGGAACTCATCAATGTGAATATCGATTGGAGAAACTCAACAAAGTGAATAACGACTGGATGCTTTTTTATATATAGATTTTCAAAGAATACGTTCAAGAATAAAAAAATCCGAACAGGGATAATAGAAGAATCTGATATATTGTTTTTCAGTAATTTTTTAAAGATTGTGTTATTATCAAAGATTGCATTAAATAATAGTATTGTGTTAAAAAATATCGTACAAAAGATTGCCTGGAAAACGATTGATTGATTTTAAAAGGCGATTCAAAGATTGGGTTAATTATTTTAAAATATTGCATAAAATAAAATTGTGTAAAAATATTGCGTAAAAAAAATAATAATAATACTGTCAAAAGATATTATTAACACATATTATTAAATTTTCTAGAGATTATGATTACACACATATATTTTTTGAAAAATTTATGACTTTTATTTCGTTAATCCTAACAACTTATACAGATTTATATTACGTAAAATCCTAACCGATACAAATCTTAAGAAATCTCAACAAATTTCAATAAAAAAACAATTTTTAAATTCGTGTATCTATATATTCTACTAAAGTACACTAAACTAATACTGACGTGGCGCCCCCACATTTTTTTCTCGTATTAAATCTTTTATTAAATCACGAATTAAATCAATAAATCTTTTCTTACTAAAGCAAAATCTTTAAAAAAAATCTTTTTTAACCAAATCTATTAAACAATATCTAAGCATTTCATTTTTTATTTATAACGTAATAATAAACTAACAAGATCTCGTATTAATCTTCTCCCAGAAGTCACCAAATTGGTTCCTAAATTATTCGGTCATATCTTTTTAACGTAAAACTTCTCACACAATCTTTTCAGATAAATCTTTTCTCTAACAAGTTAATCTTCTATATCTATATTTTCTACTAAAGTACACTACACTAATGCTGATGTGGCACCCCATGATTTTTTTCGGATTAAATCTTTTACTAAATCATGAATTAAGCCAATAAATCTTTTTTAGTAAAGCAAATTTTTGAAAATTTTTTTATAAATAAATCTAATAATATCAAAATTTACAAAATCTTTGTGTTATCCTGTAATACGCGAAAAATTTTATTTCCGTTTAATACCCGAGCAAACCGGATTGGAATCCGCCAACCTTTATTCTTTTTAAATAAAATAACACTATATTAAGTTCTATCATTTTATGTGACCTTAATTCACATAAAAATGATAAATATGTAACCCGAATAGAAACTTCGTGCAATTAAAAACTCGAAGAGTAGGCCCATCGAAACATGCCCATTATAACTAGTCAGCCGGCCCAATTTATACCTCACCCTAATCTCCTCCTTAATCAATGTTTAACCTAATCTAATCTGAAACCTAATAAGCCTGAGTTGCATCTACGGTTGCCGCTGCACAATTGCCTCAATTCGGAACCCCTACCGACTCTCCACGCTCGACTACAACTCACCTAGACGGCCTCCGTCGACGCCGGAATCTGCACACCACCGCCAACCCGACGCACACAGCAACGCGGAGACTCTCCCAAACTAGTCGACATTTGAGTGCTTCGGCGAGCCAGTTGCAGCGTCAAGGTGAGTCATTCGTGCGGTACGTCTCTTTCTTTCGCGACCACCGGCTAACATCTACTACTACTCTCTCGTACTACAACAATGAGAGTAGACAACTGGCGGCAGTACTTCCAAACCGACGAGCCGTAGGAGACTGCTTCGACTTCCGCCTTCGATCTAGGCCACATCGCAATCGATTGGGAACACTGCAGCGTCGCTAACAGCCATCACCGGACCCCTCGCTCTTCTCTGTCGGCAGCCAGGTGAACAGAACACCGTCCCCTCGACCCCTCTTCTTTCCCTCTGATTGCACGCAATAATAGCGCCGGGTTTGTTCGTGTTGATCAATCGTTACTGTGTCTTCATTGCTGAGGTGAGTAGACACAACCTTCAATCGTAATATCTTATGATGTATAAGAAGAGTGGGTTGTAGTGTTGAGTAGATAGGTTGTGTGCTTGTATCTTGTGTCTCGTGTTCTTGTTCTAAATAGGATCTTCAAGGTATAGTAAGGGAGATAGGGGTGCTGTCCTAAGAACTGGATTTTTAAGATCCGAAACCAACCCAGATTTTTCCAATGTTTGTGAGCTGAAACTGCTGACTTTGAACCCGTAATTGGACATCTTAGATCGAACATCCACAGTTGAATTTTTGATATACTGTAGATAGAAATATGAAGTTTACTGTATTAAAATTTGAGAAAAAGTTAACGGTCGGATTAGAACTTATAAGGACTCAAAGTAGGATAGATGAACTGTTTTTACAGCAGAGGAAAATTGACTAAGTATGGGAAATTTCAGCTTTTATCTCAACTTTGGAGATTTATAGGAGAGTTGTGGTTAAGTATTTTGAGATATCTTTATCCCTATGTTTAGTATACATATCTTAGAGGTTATAGAATTTTATTTCGGAATTTGATTTTTTTATCCAAGCTTTTCACCTTGACCCAAAGTCGGACCTTAGCAACCTTATGTATAACTAGCTAGAACTTTTGGGTTAACTTCTATAAATCTTTAGCAAACCTTCTTGTGAGAACTAGTTATGAAATTAGGTTCCAAAGGAGGATTTGAAACTAGGTTATAATTTATTCTAGAATTTTCGGAACCAGGGGTAAAACAGTCTTTTCACCTTAAGAGAGCCTTTTTCGTAATGTCTCTTCATGAGATTGTACATCTTAGAAGTTTATAACTTATAAGAGTATGAGATGTGTTTTGATCCACATGCCTTGTTGACAGGCGTTTGAGTTACCACGAGTACAGACCGAGTTGGAATTTTAGAGAGTGTGATTTGATTCAGGTAAGTCCTTGCGACTTACGTAGCTAGTTTCTGGATGTTAGTTGA
Organism: Fagopyrum homotropicum; assembly: GCA_033239125.1. Lineage (NCBI taxonomy): Eukaryota > Viridiplantae > Streptophyta > Magnoliopsida > Caryophyllales > Polygonaceae > Fagopyrum > Fagopyrum homotropicum. Next base: position 48,870,129 of record BSWB01000007.1, on the reverse strand, counting down.
ATGATAATAGTGGTGTGTGTGATGTGTGTTTATAATAACAACTTGATAGGACGATTGTTATTATTATATCTTAAGGTCCAAGTGTATGTATAACGGGCAGTGCCATCACTGCACAGCTCTGACAAGAGACTGAGAGGTTCTCTATACCCAGACCATACAGGTACAAGGTGAGATGCATCGGATCCATTCCTGATGGTTACACGGGGGCGGAGGCGTGGTTTGGGAATCCCTCGTGTCACAAAATAAGTATCATTAGTAAGAGTGAATGACCTAAGTAAAGATAATAAATGGATTGTTTGAAAGCATGATGAGTATTTACTTTTGCTATGATGTGTGTGTGTGCTATTCTTATTTATCTAATGTTTATATAGCTAGCTAACGGTTGTTCTGATGTGTTTTTAGATTCACCACAGGTTAGAGCAGCCTCCGAGTGATTCGGAAGTTGTGGTCAGCCGGGTCTCCGTACTCCTTAGAGTGGGGTTGGGTGTTTACTTTGTTGTTTCTTTCTTCTTTTTAAGACAATTAGCCTTTTTCGTTGTTTAAGTACTATAGGTTGTTAGACGTTGTTGCATTCATCTCTTGAAAATACTACTTTATGAATTTCGGTTTTTATTATTTGTGTCTTGTTGCAAGATCCTAGTAAAAAATTGTTGCCAAACTAAGGTCGGAACCCATTGTGAGGTCCTAACCAGTAATGTCCCGAGTTTTGAGAATTCGGGGTGTTACATATCCCCTAACACAATTTACTTTGGATAAAACCTAAGCTTCTTTTGCGTTTTAAAAAAACAAATCCAAACAAAATAAAAAATTTTAAAAAATATTTTTTTAACTAAATCTAATCATATCAAAATCTACAAAATCTCTGCGTTGTTATCCCCTAGCACAATTTACGTTGGGATAAAACTTAAACTTCTCATGTACGTTAAAAATATATCCATACAAAACAAAATTTTAAAAAATATTTTTTTTAACTAAATCCAATAATATTAAAATCTACAAATCTCTGCGTTCTTATCCCCTAACATAGATTTACGTTGGCATAAAACCTAAACTTCTCCTGCACGTTAAAAAACAAATCCAAACAAAAAAATTTAAAAAAAAATATTTGTTTAAACTAAATCTAATCATATCAAAATCTACAAAGTCCTTGCTGAGTTATCCCCTAGCACAATTTGCGTTGGGATAAAACCTAAAGTTCTCTTGTACGTTAAAAAATATATACAAACAAAACAAAATTTTTTAAAATTTTTTTAACTAAATCTAATAATATTAAAATCTACAAAATCTCTGGTTGTTATCCCCTAACACCGATTTACTTTGGGATAAAACCTAAACTTCTCCTGTACGTTTTATTTCTCACACTATATATACAAATAATATCCTATCGTCTTCCATTCACCTCTTCCTTTCCAATAGTGATCAAATTTCTTTCATCCTTTTCAGGTTTTAGATAATTTGAAGAAATTTCTAAGTTGCTTTGTCATATCGTTTTTAAGTTATGCTCTACGTTGTTATCCCATTACTATCATTCCTTTTTGTATACCGATTTTCAATCACCGCATTCGTTTTGTTATCGTTTATTTATTTGAAAACAATCGTATGCCTCGTTATCTTCTCCCTGTCTTTTATGCTTCACGATTTATTTGATGTGTGTAATCTATAGTTCGAGAGAATATATGAAACTTGTAGCAAATAACCCAACTATTTTCTCCATCTACTTGAATTCCTCGTACCTCCGTGATTTATTTTGAAGAACTGGTATTTCAACAACTTGCAATAATAAGGGTTTCAATAGCTTGCAAGTAACTCATCTATTTTCTTATACGTTCTCTTTTTTTTTCCTGATCTTTCGTTACTTTTAAAAAAAATCAAATATTTCACTACTTTTTTTATTCAATTTTGATTTTCAACAACTTGAAATAAAAGATTTGTTTTGAAGAATTGGTGTTTCAACAATTTGCAATAGAAGATTTGCTTACTTTTTTTTCAATATATATATCTTAAAATATTTTAATACTTTTTTTCAATATTTCTCTTAAGATTTTGTTTTGACATTTATTTCAACTACAAATTCTGTTTTTTACAATCGTCTTTCGATTTTTGTTTTAACAAATTTTTTTATTAAGTTTTGTTTATTCTATTAAAATATTTTGTTTATTTTATTCAATGTAGTTTTTTTACAAATTTTTTTTAATATGATTCAGATTTATTAATTATTTTTATTTAGATTCCAAGAAATTTGTTTTGTTCAGATTACTTCGATTACAAAATTTGCTTATTTTTATTCAATATCTGTTTTTTACAAAAAATTTTAAAAATGCTTAATATTTGTTAATTTTATTTTGTGTTTTAATCATATTACAAGAATATTTTTATTGTTCAGAATACTCCGACTACAAATCTTCGGGACCATCAAATTTTTTAACAGTTATTTTTGTGTTTTAACAATTATTTCAACTACAAATCTTCGTTACAATTAATTTTTTTTAATAAGATTTGTTTTTTTTTCAAATTCAATTTTGTTATAATTTTTTTTAAAGATTCAAATTTGTTAAATTTATTTGCTTTTTTATTCAAATTTCAATAGAAAAAAATGTTATTTTTTGTTCAAATAAACATTAAAAAAAATGATTAAAGTCAACCGCACAATGTTCGGTTAATTATTTAAGCCATCTGTTTCCTTTTCAGACTTATGAATCATACATTATTTAAACCTTGTGTCTCCTTTGCAAAATTTGTTTGAGTTTTTTTTTACAAAATTTTTTTACAAATTTAATAAATAAATTTGTTTTAGAGTTTAGTTTTTTTTAGAAAAATTAATTTGAATTCCGACTAACTAATCAGTTTGGATTCGTATTTTTTCAAAATCTGTTCATATTCGTTTTACTGTTTTTTGTGGTTTTTATTCGTTTAATGTTTTTCAAAGATATTCTACTGTTTTAATGTTTTTTATAAATAAATCTATTTTTACAAAACTCTTTTAAAAATTTATATTATCATCAAAGATATTCTATTTTTTTATAAAAATATATTTGGATTTGTTTTACACTTTTTTGCAAATTCTATTTGGATTCTTTTTTACAAAACTGTTTTACAAACTATGTTTACTGTGTTTTTTATATAAAAAAATCTGTTTTACTACTATTATTTTTATAAAAGTACATTTGGATTTGTTAAGAAGTATTTTTGCAAAATATATTGAAATATATTTGTATTCATTTTTAAAAAAAAAAATTTTGCTTTTTTTTATTAAAAATATATATTTATCTATATGCTTTACTAAACTATGAATTTAGTTTACTTTTTAATAAAATCATATTACTTTTTATCAATTGGATTGTTACAAAAGTGAAAAAAAAAAACGGATTGTTACCAAGGTGATTTTTTTTTTTAAGATTAAGATTTCATTAAAACTGGATTGTTATCAAAGTGGTAAAAATTAAAGAAAATTTCAAATATTTAGATTACTTTTTATCAAAAAAAAGTTATATTAAAATATTTCATTAAAGTTGGATTGTTAACAAATCTTAAAAAGTTCATTAAAACCGGATTTAACAAATCTTAACATATCTTAAGAAATCTTAATTTTTAAAGATTTTGATTACGTTTTATGCATAAGTGCAAGACCCTCAACAAACGAATGGATTAAGGTGATAGAGGGTCCTATCGATTAGTATTACACAGAAGAAATCCATTATAGACACTAATACAATTAGATTTGCTCTTCATAGACAAACTTGGGAGTTGCCTAGGCTAGTAGGAAAGGAAAGCCTTAGAGAGAAGACGGTTGGGCGATGACTTATATATAAAATAAGTCTGAAAAAACATAGGATACTCTGCTCGTAGCGATCCCATAGAAGAGGACTCACTCTAGTTAGGCCTGGCAGAAGTCGATCGGATTGTTACCAAATTGATTAAAAAATAAAAAAGTGATTTTTACTAATTTTTTTTAAAAATGTAATATAAATAAATTTTAAATTAAAAGAAACCGAATTTATATTATTATCAAAGCGATCCAATCGAAATTTTTGTTTAAAAAAAAGTTATATTAAAAAATTTTGGTAAATTTTCTTTAACATATATTTATAGTTTTTTGATATTTACCTAAACTATAACGATTAAAAAATAATTATATTTTTTTAACAATTATAATATGTTAGTTTCACTATTATATAAATTAAATCTTTATGCAGAAATTAAAATAAACGATTAAAACATATATTTTGTTATCACTTATGCATATTTAGGAAAAACATTAAATAATCTATTTGTTGTCAATTTCTAATTTTTTTTATAATTTTCTTTTCGGCATTTTTGTATATCCTATTTTAATTATAATCGAATCTATATATTTAATTTATTTTTAATATTGATGCAACTCTCTTTAATACTAATTTCACTATGGGCAAAATCATAACTATTTCAAGAATTTATAAATGAAACCGGTTATGATAATTTGTAGTGAATCGACATTATATAACCCATTTTACAAGTAATATATATATATATGGTTAGATAGATATAGATACAAAATAATGTTTTTTAAATTACACGCTAAAATAAAAATATATCAAAGAGTATATCATAAAAAAAATTTAACTGAAATATAAAATAAGTAAGATGTATGTATAAATTACTTTGGATGAAACAAATGAACATATATAATATAAACCTTTAAATATTTAGTAATATACCAATCCGTGTACGTACTAGAAAACGTCGAGGGATTCGCTACCTACAATCGATCTCGTTTTGTATCCAGAATTCATCAAAGAACTCGATCTATAAAATAATACTTTTTTTTGTTAATTGACTAATATTAACTTAAAGTGCTTGTAAAAAGTATACTTGATATGCATACACTTATTATATATGATTTTGGAAAATTGAATAGTTATAAATTTGTGATTATTCTTGCACTCATTACAAAATGACCTCTAATGAGGTACATTTCAATATCTTATTCCTCCAAAAAGATAATAGTATTAAAGTACATTATAATATAGAATTTAAAGAATACAAATAGTTGCCTCCAATCTTTTTGCCAAAATTCGTTTTTTTTTTTTTTTGTCTTTAATAGGAGTCTTTTCGTCGCGGGAGTAGTGTGTTAAAATCCAATGTAGTTACACGGTCAATCTCATAAAAAACGTCTAGAAAAGGATAAATACATATAAGCTTAGAAAATATACGTTTGTAGAATTATAAAAGATGAGTTCGCTAAGTAGGTAGTTTACGTAACATGCAGTATAAATTAGGTAACTTTTTGTTATGGGTAGACAAGGTAGACACCCTCTATTTTCATAAAAAATATTTAATTAAAACTTGTTAAAGATCCTACCTAATTTGTCATCCTTCTCTCTCCTATTTAATTTTAATTTTTTTTACCTAATTAAAAATGTTAATCAATATCCTAAAATATTAAATAAGGAACTAAAGTGTAACTAACCCGGATATTTTGGGTTGCGATATTCTCAGAATTTCTTACGGAAATAAGAAATTCAAACCTTCGAATTGTTTGTTTATATTATGTACATAAGCCTGTTTATGTAATGTACACAAGCCTGTTTATGTTGTGTACACAAATTTATCATTTACACAAAGTTTGGTTAAACAAGTCCATCATTTAAACAAGGTTTGGTTACATAGTCCATCATTTAAACAAGGTTTGGTTACACAAGTCTATCATTTAGACAATGTTTGGTTACACAAGTTTGTCATTTACACAAGGTTTAGTTATACAAGTCTTTTCTATATTAACATTGTGTATCATCAAAAGAAATACAAAAAAATTTAATTAGTCTAGCTGGTATACGAATCCTAAATTTGATATAATTTTTTATTTATTATAATTAGTAATATATTTGCAGAATCTTCGGAAAATCTTATATATATATATATATATAAACGGTTACTATTTATTTGTTGGTTACCAATTTTAAAATATTTCAAATCGCCCAATTTATTTTCCTTATTTATTTGTGTGTTTTTTATATAAAAAAAAATTTTAATTAGTGTAACGAGTGTAACGACCATGTTCTTGGAGAGACCCGGCGACGGCTCCTCGCCATGCCCTCTTCTTCTCCCCCTTCACTTTACCGCGGTTTATCTCTCCTCCACCGTCCAAACATATCACCATGTTACATAGGTATATATATTACATAGGTATATGTTCGATTTCTTTTCCTATTCTCTTCTCCGATGAAGCTCCGCTCGAGTCGCACCATTGCGCCGCCTTCAAGAAACGGTTCCTTCGCTTTTCTTGCTTCTATATCTTTTCTTTTCCCACCATGATTTTGATTGCTTCCTTTTTCTTGCACTTCTATCTATTGCTACAATTTTGCACTCTTCCGATTCTTTTGTTTTGCTGACCATTTTTTTTGGAACCAAATTTGCTGGACATTTTAAGTTTATCGGTGTAGTAAAATCTTCAATTTCGATTTACGCCTCGTGATTTTCTTTGTACTTCTATCCCCCAGTGTCGTGTTGATTTGTTGAAGTTGTCAACTACTTGTTTGTGATTTGGCTGATTTTGTATCCTGGGGACGCTGCTGCCGGAAGTAGTACTCAGAACACGGAGCCAGAACCCAAACCAGAATCAGATGCCCCTCCGGTGCAAACCGTTCAATGTGATGAACAGTTCCCTGTGGATAATGTGGATAATAATCTTCATTATGATTCTCCAGCCGATCTAGATGATGGTAGCCATCTTAGTCCCTGAACTGAAGTACTATAAAATTGCTTTCTTCTTGCACGTGATTAATCACTAATGGCAGTTTTTTATTTTGTGTAGCTGACTTTGATTTGTCTGCGGAAGTGTTTGATTTGAATGAACTTCCTAACTTTGATGATATTGAACGGCATGTTGAAGGTAGTAATAGGAAAAGGAAGAAACGACTATCATCTAAGAAAAGAACTGGGCGCTTAAAGAAACATTCAGAACCAATTGACGAATCTGACTTTGAAGACGAAATTGAGTTTCATGATTTCATTGAGCCTGTTGTTAAGGTTCCAGTAGTGAAGAATAAAAGGAAATCAAAGAAGGATAAGGCACCATTACTGTGGGAAATCTGGGAGAAAGAGGATAGCAAATGGCTTGATGAACATATGAATGAAGATATTGATTTGAATCAGAAGAATGGAATTGCAGATGAAATAATTGAAGCACCTAAAGAATTAGTTTTGCCCCTATTAAGGTATCAGAAAGAATGGCTAGGTTGGGCACTGAAGCAAGAGGAATCAGTGATTAAAGGGGGTATTCTTGCTGATGAAATGGGAATGGGGAAGACTCTTCAGGCAATTGCTCTTGTCCTTGCTAAGAGGGAAATGATTCGAGCCATTGGGGAAGCTTATATACCCTCAGTACCGAGCACATCTAACGAGCTCCCTTTTATCAACTGTACCCTTGTGATCTGTCCTGTGGTTGCTGTGAGTCAGTGGTTGAATGAGATTCAGCGCTTTACATTACAGGGAAGTACCAAAGTTTTGGTTTACCATGGAGCTAATAGAGGTAGGTCAATGGATCACTTTTCTGGATATGACTTTGTATTAACAACTTACTCCACTGTTGAATCTGAATATCGGAGATTTGTGCTGCCACCAAAGCAAAGGTGCAAATGGTGTGGAAAGGCATATGCTGAGCGCTAAATGGCTACTCATGAGAAATATTTTTGTGGCCCTGATGCAATTAGAACAGAGAGGCAGTCCAAACAAGATAAGAAGCAGAAGAAACTTCCAGCGAAAATGTTAAAGAAAGCCGAATCTAGCGACAGTATACAGAATGAGATAGAGAAAGGTGATGATGAGAAGGGATCCTCTAAGAAATCTGTCAGGAAGTGTAAGCCATTAAAAATGATCAATCTGCTGACATCCAAGAAATCCTCAAAACCTATAATGGAGTTGTATATTCTTAGTTTATGCTCTGCTATGGTTTTCCCTCTTCCAGTTGATTTCTCACTACTAGTAACCTTTCTTGGAAGTTATCTTGCTGGCTTTTCATGTCACTTTGTAGACCTCTCTCATCTCTTTACCTCATAAATATGCTAGAAAGAAGTAATAAAAGCGTCGACATTCGTATGACATCAAAATTCATGGACCAATTCGGCGCTGGAAATCTTGACGCTTATACGGAGCGTCGAGTTTTTTTCCTCACCGCTTAAGTCTCGAGAAAGGTCTAAAAAAGCGTCGATTTGACCTTGTTCTAGTAGTGGATTTGATTTGCATTTTACTTAGCTTGTGAGCATAGGTTTGGAGGATTAACCCTAACCTAATCTTTTCTTTATCGTTTACCCTTTCCTTTACTTTTAACATTTAGATGCTTGTTATATCATCACCCCTTTGATTTTTATTGATCCATGATCACCCCTTTTACTTGTCCGCTGCTCTACACTATTTTACATGAATAATTAGTGAATAACACTCAATTCTCCGTGGAATTCGACCTTGGTGTTATGAGTCATGTACTATACCTGCAACATGTTTAACTAGATGACTTTTGGATTCTTGGATATTCTTATCACCGATCGTTGCCTTTAGGAGACGCATATGAAGCTTCTTCTCATCCACCGTGCCACTAGGAGAAGCTCTTGAAAGGCCTGAATCTAAGCATTTATCCGTTTATTGATAACCACCAAGCGTGGAAGGTGCTCACAAGCTTCAAATGAATGAAGAGTTGTAGAAGATTTTCTTTGGAGAATTCATAGATGATGCATACGGTTTCTTAGGTGGGCCCTAGAATAGAAACATGTTAATATGTCCAATACCATCCATATGTTTATAGTTACTCAACCAACCAAACAACCTTGTTAATCCAGTTGCCTCCTTAATTCAACCGTCCGAATATTTAGTAGAATCCAATCATGTTTAGACCATTATATAGCTTGCAGGAGTATTGATTGCATATTTATTATTTGCAATTGCTGGGAATCAACAATTAAGGTTCTTCAAATATCATCCGCAATTGATGGGAATCAACAATTAGGGTTCTTCAAATATCATACAGTAGAAAAATATAATTGTAAAATACTTATACAAGTCTGGAATCGAAGCTCCGGAAGGATTGGAAAATTGGACTGCAAATTGTTGCATCATAGAAGAATCGAAAGTGTGACAGATAAAAACGAATGAAACCCTAGAAAGCGAACTTGGCTTCTGGAGAGCTCTATTCAGCGGTGATCGGCTCTTTTACCCAACGACGTCCAGCAGACCCGTTCTTCTTCCTCGAACCATCACAAGAGGGGAGAGAAATGTCGCTCTTGCCAGTAAGTTTGTGAGCGGATCAAGGTATCAAAGGAACGAAATTTCAAAAACTGTACAGGAAACCCCATGAATCTCCTCCCACAAGTTCCTACAAATCGTGGTTTTAATTGAACTACAATTAAATGCACAACTACAGCTAAACAGAGGAAGTTTTGTATTGGTGAGAAACAAAAACTAAAGTAATTAATATATCATGTCAAAGGAAGTTTATACGATATTTATTAATAATTTGTTTTAATTATAGTATAGCCAATCTCAGTCGATAATAAACTTAAATTGTTTAGATTAATATATCATGTCAAAGAAAAATACGAAACTGGCAATCAACATGAATGCAGTTAATAAAACATCTAACATCCAAAACCTACATTGCCTCTCGAGCAACAGTCGCTTTCCGCCTCTCAAGCGCGCTTAGGCAGTCAGCATATTCCACAAAGTTGTAAACAATGTTTCCATTCATATGTAAAATTGAGCTGTTGCTTCCTTTCAAAAATATGTGAGCTTATGATCTTATGATTTGCTGCACTAATCAAGATCATTAATGTTAACTGCCAAAACGAAGGGGTTATATTTACATCTAAATTTGATATACCACTTCCGGCATGACCACAAAAGACAGCCCCCAACCCTACAATACTCCCTTTTCATCAGGTGATGAAAAGAAACCGCATGTCAGCCTCCGTCAGCTTCCCGAGCGCTTCAGAAGAGCCTCCAACAGTCCTGCCAACAACATAGATTTTGATAAGATTAAGTCAATTACAAATGCTCCATCTTCATCTATAAAGGTACACGGTTCACTTGTCACTTACCCTTCGAACACCAGCTCCTTTTTCTCTTGTAGTTTGAGAACTCTCTCCTCAATTGTGTTTGCAATAACGAATCTCACAATCCTTTGGAAACATAATATGAAACATGAGTCATAAAAATAGGCTGTTCATTGGTGACAAGCTAACAAGCTTTAGATATATAGAGCACAAAACCTGATTGGCTTATATTGACCGATTCTATGAATTCTGTCTTGGGCTTGGCGCTCAACTGCAGGGTTCCACCATGGGTCCATCAAGAAAACCTAATTATTCGACACAAGTCAGCATTTTCACACATTTGACTAGTAAGGCTAGCCAACAAGAACAATATCAAGTATCTGACAGTGATGAGGCCAATCACTCACATATGAAGCGACTGTAAGATTGAGAGCAACTCCTCCAGCTTTGAGGCTCATAAGAAAAATTTTACAGTCGGAATCCTCTTTAAATCTCTTAATTGCAGCATCCCTTGCAGCCATAGACATGCTCCCAACCAATTGGACGCAGGTTATTCCAGACTGCGTACAGATAAAAAAACAGTTGCAAGAAAAAGGAAAGATGAGAATAAATGACGTGCCTGCTACACAAACTTTTATTTGAAAAGACAAATCACCTTTTGCAAGGAATAGCTGATTAAATCCAGAAAGGAAGTGAACTGGCTGAAGACGATTCCCTTTGCAGAACCATCCCTTTCAATCATAAATCTGATTTCCTCCCGCTACATCCCATATGCATAAACAGACAGCAAGGAACAATCAAGAAACAAGCAGAGTCGTGACAATACCATTCGAAACAAAATGACCAAAATAATGCTTTTATTGTGTATTTATAATCTTTTTGGAGCATATGTTCTGAAAATTATAAATCATTGGCTTAAAATGATTTTACTATGGAAGATTGAAAGTGTTGGGATGGCATTTTTACATAGATCTACAGATTTTGAACTAAACAAAAAAAAAAACTATATGAAATCGACCACCAGCTCATGTCATTAAGGATAAGAGTCAACATGAAAGAGGATTTTTTTTCATATTATACACAAGGAAATTCTCTCGCTCTCCTACAAAGGAATCAATCAGATTACAAGTTCCCTTCTCTTTAGAATATAACATCTATTTACCCTTGGTATTTCCACAATTACAAACAGGAAGAATATATACAGCATTACTACACGGATATATCTTTCTGTCATGGATGGGAAAGCGGCTTTATAATGATTATATGTAGAACATTAATATGTAAGATGTATGCACTTTCAATTTCTTTTGAGCTGGCCAAAAACTTAAATCTCTTTAACAACTTAATGAAGGCACTTGTGCAACAAAGTGAGGATGTAAAGTTCAAAACTAAAAGTAAGCAGTCGATAATATGATAAAGCTCCAAAACCTCAGAATTACAAAGTGCATCAAACATTTAACATACCAAAGCATCAATCTTAGTGCTTGTTTGGAAGTCGTCTAGTTGAATTCTGTTCAAAATGCTGGAACGCTTGAACCCCTTTAAGCTTGCCTTTGCCTCTCCAGGATTTTGAGAAAAATCAACAGTAAGGGGTTGGGAACATGATGGGCAAGAGACTTCACCCACAGCAGAGTAATCAATCAGACACACTTTACAAAAAGCATGAGAGCACGAACTAACCTGATAAAATGACAAATGGATAAAATGATTACCATATAAATATATAAATAAAATTAAGAAAGCATACGTTTCTTCCATATACAAATATGGAGAGAAGGTAGGAATAAAGTTATTGTTATAAACTTATTTGTGCTGAAACATGAAACTACAAGTTCAGAGGATTTGAATCAGCATTAATTAAGTCTGATGGGATATCAGTATAACAAAATACAGCATCCATCAGGTCAAGGCTGCTGGTCCCCTTGAAAATTTGATGGTCAGCAATCACATAATGATCATAAATAATGTACTCATGAAAGTTAAATCTATCCTCTATTCCTAACAGAACACTGACCAACTGATACACCATTTAATAATTATGAGTTAACCCTCGTGCCTAAAATGATCACACTGCTTCATTTTCTCTTACCTACTATCTCTCTTACTCATTTTTTTTATCGACTTACAAGAAGAGGTAAGGGGAGCAAATAAATTTCCAGTGAACTCCCTTATCAATTGAAAAAAAGTTAGGAATTAAAAAAATAGAAAAAAAAACACACACACAATGGGAAGACAAGGAAATGAAGAGCCCTTGAAGGGGAGGGCAAAGTGTTGCTCTAGATTTTACCAATTTCATTTATCCCAATTCCCAAACTCCATCCATTCAAGAGAGAGGCCAACATGTCACTTGAAATTTTATTAATCTCATTCATCCCAAACCACGTCCGATCAAGAGATTTCTGCCCAAGTTGTAGCGTGTATGCTAAGCCACATGTGGGTCATGGCACATTCCCTTTCCTTTTGTTTTTATTTGAAGAACCGTGTCAAGTAGTTCAGTCAACCTTCCAGGTGTCAAATCGGAATCCATGAGTTTAACAAATATATGAGGGAGCTAGTCAAACACTATTCGGCGATCCTTGTTTTACTTAGACAGGAGGTTAATCCTAGCCTAACCATGCTACAAAGCAGAGAAGGGGTAGGACAACCTGAGGCTCTAGCCTGTTTGGCCTAATATACAGATGCATAGGGGTAAGAGATAGTAAATTATGTAAAAAAAAAAAATGTATCATGTTCTTGAAACAGTTTCAGCCAGTAACCATGAGAATAGACGCACACAAAGTCTAACACATATCCTGCCCTCTGAGCTCAAAATTGGTCAATTCTAGTAAGTTTGACCAATTGATGTTAAGATACAAGACCAAATTGGTGTGCACAGTTCACCAGGTAGACCAGTCAAGCTGCACTGTTGGTCCAACCTTGATGCAAGCACCATTTCCTGTCAAATACCACATGTTTTGTTTCTGTCCCTTGATAGGGGTATCTCAAGAAAGCAGGTCGAATATTTTCTGACACCTTCCTAGACAATCCTAAGAGTAGTCAATAGTCCTAGCATAAAATCCAAATATCCAGAAACATGCATAAAAAGGTATATAAGAAAAGCTTTAGTAAACCAAGAGGCATAAACTCACCACAGGATCCTCAATTGCTTCATGACAAATGCCACAAATTTGTTCATTGCTGTTGTTCTCTGCTGTAGTTCCATTTTCGGGAGCATGTGTGGTAGAATAAACTACGAGATATGGATGATCTACTGCCTATTATTGCATATAAAAGGAATCTTAAAAGATTATCCAACATGGAAGCCTTCTTTCATAAAAAAACGGCTAAAGCACAATCCAATAAACATGAAAGGGGAAAAGAAGAGCCATATATGCTCAGGACTCTCTGAAAGAAAGATCAAATTGCACAAACTTGGGAACATATATCATGTCAACCCTTTCAAGTCGTTCAACACAAAGAAGTCCATACAGCTGAAAGTATACAATCAGAGAAAAGGGTACATGCTAAATTTATACATCGGGTATAGGGAACAAAAAGCAATCTAAGATTGAGTTGTAACCATACTTCAACATCCAGGAGGGAAAAGGTAATATTCATCACTATAAGATGAAAAACTTAATATAAAAAAACATTGAACAGAAAGATAAAGAGTATAAATGAGATGTGAAATGGGCCCAACTTCTTCAAAAAGTTGCCTATAAGTCAACGGGTTAGTGACCCAATGGCATCTAGTGTCATTACAGGGAGGGATATAATCCCTTCCCAATATATCATACAAAAGTTAGTTCAGAAAAATACTACACGCATATGTCAATACTAAACAATACAACAGCATACACATACATGAGACAATTAATAACATGTGTTACTTATTTTTCACAAATATAAGCTTCTCTAATTTGTAACAATTGCCTCAGTATCTCAGTAAATATGAAATAACTAGTAAATATAGGATAACTCCAAGCCCCGCTACAGAAGTTCCAAACAAGCTTAGGAACTTGATCAAGGAATAAGCATAGATGCCAACAGCAAAACATAAGAATATATCTTCATGACAGATGGTTATCTACATGGATATGACTATAAAGGCCAAGACAAAATAAGTTTTAAGACAATGAGAGGAAGTAGCTAAAAAGGCTACAAAGCATTGAAAGTCATAGATCAAACACCCTTTACCTGCCTCAGGCGTGTAAGAAGCTCAAATATGTTCGCATAGTTATTCATCACAGTTCCTCGTTGAACATATCTGCAGATAATAAGGCAGGTCAATGCTTTGCTGCTATCCAAAAATCCTAATGATTACTATGCTGACAAAGAAAGCTTATAAGCTATTTTTAGCTTTGAAAGAAAAAAAGAATAATAAGCTATTATAATAGCTGCTAAAATTTAATCATTCTGCAACAAGCACAGCAGTTCCATTTTTCTGTTCTATTTATGGTCTATTTTTACGTTGTAACATATAAGATGGAAACTAAGAAAGGTTCAGAGAGAATAAAAATGAAACTGAAACAGAAATAAAATTAAAAATCACAAAACAAAAAACAAAAACTTAGCTACTGAACTACATGAATGGCAATCTATGAATCTTTTCTCCTTCACTTTTCATGAGTAAAGATGCCAGAGTCAAGATCTCCTAAACATGTTACAGAAGTAAAAGGTTGTTTGTCACTACAGACTATAAAACAAATGGGTGTGTAGGCGGGGCAGGGGACTTACGTGTTAAATTGTGCTTGACTTTCATTGTACAGTGATGTATAATAATCTTCCTCTTTTACATCCAAAGTATCCCGCCTAAGGGAAACCTACAAAGCAAAACAAAGAGTTCACACACAGAGAAAACGAAAGAGAAAAACTTATCAGGTTCCACACGTGTATAGATGAGAACTTACAATTCTAGGAGGAAGAGCCAGATCACAAGCCCTATCTTTCTTTGTACGTCGTAGCAGAATTTTCTGCAAAATTTTTTGCCTAAGCAAAACCATAGCTCTTTGACCTAGGATATTATTCCCATTATCTTGTATAGGAGTAGCCACATTCTATCATATTTTAAAAGTGAAAAAATAAGTGATGATCACAAGAGAAATGGATGACTATGTAAGCAAAGAACAAAAATATCAAACGAAACTTACTCTGTTCCACCAGCAGAAGTGCCGGACGCATTTGTGGGAGCAACTAGTACACTCTGCTGCAGGACTGCAAACAATAAAATTAGTCAAGTCTATAATTTTACAAGGAAAAAAAATGAAGTGACCAACGAAAGAAGTATGGCAAACAATCGCAGAGAAAATAAACCAAAAATGAGGCTAAATGTAAGTTGTGAAGTACATAGTATCTCTTCTATTCCTACATGTTCTAATACCCCGAGATTCAGAAGTAATTTGTGATTAAGTAATAACTGCTGTAAAATATCCAGACAACTCATGCTTCCCAATTATATATTAAGGATTGGTGTAGAAGATCTAGAGGATATATTAAACAGAAGCACTAACTCGCCATCCATGTCGACATGAAAAGCCTTCTCACCTGTATTTTCCAGCATGTGCAGTGCGAGGCAATGATGTATCAATTAATAACTTATCCATCCAGATTGCCAAAGAAACATAATCTTTTCTCATATGCTCGTCTTATTTTAGAGTAAATTACCAAAAAACACCCGTTCAATGAGTCAATTTGGTCAAAGCCACACAGTCAATCCAAAATTACAGTGCCACACGTTACAACCTATAAGTTGGCAAAGAGACATCACGCCTAACATCTCGTTTAGTCTCAGTTAAAACAATAAAAGTTCCTGCTTTACCCTTATTGCTTTAATACATTTTGATACTAAACTCACTTAAGTATTTATAAAAAATTAAAAAGAAATTAGAGATTGAACTGAAACGCCTCGACATCATGGCCATGTGTTTGGTCGGCCGATTGAAGTTCCAGTACTCCACGGATAATTTCCGCGTAGCATTATGCAATTACTAAAGGGCAAAGCTTAATGTTTACCAAATTTGAAAAGATTGCAAAGTTGCAAGTTATTATAACCCAATAGTTATACCCAAAAACTCAACTAATTTGAACATGGACATTGAAGAGATCTCTTTCTCCTCTCTCCAATTCACATGATTCAACTCAAATGTTTCATGTAACGAATGCCTTTTTTCAAGAATGAAAGGCAACCCCAGCGCAAGAAAAAGAAAACACACACATGATTCAACTCAAATGTTTAATGAAAGCCTTTTTCGAGAATGAAAGGCAACCCCAAAGCAAGAAAAAGAAAACACAACCACTTGCACGAGATATATAAATTCTACCAGATTTCTATTCTGTAAAGTTCAGAAAAAGGCATATAGAGAAGTGAGATGAAGGAACAAGGCTGAAATTGGCTTGACTATTCCCTTTCGAGTTTCAAGGCTAAGTTTTGATGTAAAATTTGTACTTTTGACCCAATTTGAGGATCGTACACTCAATCAAGTACGATCTAAAACATGGCTTGATTTTTGCTCTTGACTTTCCAAACTTGGCTTCATTTCTAACTCTATACAACACCTCGTTACAATGGATGATGGAGCATTGGAACCCCACAACCAAATCGACCCTCTCTTTTCCTCTTACTCGTCCACTCTACAGCAACCCCTACCACCATCAAACTCTATTCTGCCCCAAATATAGTTAAGCCATCACATAGAATGCATGATTTTTTGTTAACGTTTTTTCTGCTATGGGTGGTTTCCGGGAATTATGAATATAAACGGCAGTTTCTTAAAATCTGAGACATCTAAAGGTTGGTTTTCGGCAATTTAGTCCTTATATCAATCACATAAATTCTTTACCTATTATAAGTATTTAGTTTGTGAATTTCTTTTCCATTTTTACTATTGCATAAAGCAAAACAGATTCATCCAATAACTTGTTTTATATTGAACAAAAAAAACAAGCAAACTGAACCCTTACATTCTAGACTACCAAACAGAAAGACAATGTCCAGTTCTACATACACAAACCCGAAGACTCACCAAGCCTCTCGAAACAAATCCAAATATGTACGAGTCCATAACAAAAAGCTGAACACTAAGCATTGTGATTTGGGGAACACGCTTAAACTACAAGTGGTAATTGAAAATTATAAAAAGTGACATCTAATGAGATAGATTTCAGAAAATTATCACGCGTTTTTTGGAGTAAAAGAAACAAATTTTAGATCATGACTGCACCAGTTTGATGATAATAATTGTCATTTCAAATGTGATGTGGTTTCGACACAACAATACTTGGTCATTTGTTGTTTCCCTGATATGTAGTTTCTGACATGCACCTGGTCCATCATATTCCTCATAACAATCTCATTTTACTGACAAGAATTGCTAAATTCATACATTTTTTTTAAGGTTAGATTTATGATATTTACCCAATTCTCCTTGTCCCACTAAACCCTATTGCATCACTGATCACTAGCAAATTTCTCTCATTCTCCATATTCAAATGAAGGAAGATACATTGCTATTGTTATTCAATCCAAGATGCAGTAAAGAAGCATCAGGCACAAAAATAGGAATGAGGGGTTAATTGTGTAGATTTAAGATGAGAGGCGAGGGATGTGCGTCTCATTAACAAAATGTGAGAGGTTTCTATTACTTCTAAAGCATATTTTAGATAATAATAATAATTATTATTATAATAATAATAATTATTATTATTATAATATAATATGCAAAGTATCCACACACTCACTAAGTAATATCAACTTTGATTTGTTATAATTTGCAGTAGATATTAACTAAGGGCCCGTTCGGTAGATGGACTATACACCCTTTATGAGATGGATGATGGGGATGAAGGAGAGTGAAGAAGGGTTTATCATTCCTCTAGTGTTGCCCCAAACAGACCCTATAATTTTTTGACAAATACATACTATCGTTTGAGTCCATGAGGCACTTGACTAGAGGCCTGAGGAAAGCCCAGGCACCTCATCAACTATTGATTTACTTTACTACTATATGTAGCGGGAAATCATCTACAAAGTGCAGCTAAATGAAGTGATTGTTATTTTGAGACAAATTCACCTCCTAGGATACAACAAAGCCCTAAAGAAATCAAACAGCAAAAATCTGATTTCTTTCCTGTATAGACTTCTACCAACAAATACATGATCGGTATTTAATCCAAACAACAGTGAAATATTTATATTCTAAAAACGTGAAATTGCATCATACCTGTAATCAAGTGTTCTGCAATCACAGTCTTTGCACAGGTAGAAAGAGTACGGCACGATGCGTAAGAAGCGAATCTGCGTAAAATTTCAATCTTCGTGAGTAAAAGGCGAACATCCAAAATACTCAAACTAGACGCCCAATTGTGACAGTAGATATATTTTCCATCATTTTAGCAAACAAAGTTAGTATCTAACCAGAGAATGGAGTTCACCGACACGGTTCTGAAGTGGTGTTCCACTCAATGCCCACTTATAGTTCGACTCCAATGCAAGAATAGCTTTGGCTGTATTACTGCGTTTTTCCTTTATGTAATGCGCCTAGAGACAAAAAATACAAAATTAAAAAGATATGAATAAAAAGAAATCATTACCATAGAAGGTAGCGTCCTCTCCTTAGTAATTGATTCAAAAAAGTGTTTCAATTTATAGATGTGCACCAAGAGAGCATGAGCAGAGAGTCAGTTTTTTAATTTTGCTGGATTGGAGAACAATTTAGTCGGCGGCAAGAAGGTAAAGAGATTAGAGTGTTCTACAAAGTAACATGAAAAGCAAGCAAGAAAACTTCCAAGAAAGAATACTAGTAGTGAGAAATCAACTGGAAGAGGATAAAGTAAGAACATACAACTCCATTATAGGTTTTGAGGATAAATTATTGACCATGATCGTTTAGAGATACTGAAACATTTGTTCACTATTCATGAAAAATTAGGGCATTCACACTTGCCTCATCCAATATGATCCGCTGCCATTTTACAGAATGCATAATTGATTTCCCTTTGCTTTCGGTTGTGCCAACAATAACTGGGATTTCTTGGATGTCAGCAGATTGATCATTTTGTAATGGCTTACGCTTCCTGCCAGATTTCTTAAAGGATCCTTTCTCATCATCACCTTTCTCTATCTCATTCTGTATACTGTCGCTAGATTCGGCTTTCTTTAACATTTTCGCTGGAAGTTTCTTCTGCTTCTTATCTTGTTTGGACTGCCTCTCTGTTCTAATTGCATCAGGGCCACAAAAATATTTCTCATGAGTAGCCATTTGGCGCTCAGCATATGCCTTTCCACACCATTTGCACCTTTGCTTTGGTGGCAGCACAAATCTCCGATATTCAGATTCAACAGTGGAGTAAGTTGTTAATACAAAGTCATATCCAGAAAAGTGATCCATTGACCTACCTCTATTAGCTCCATGGTAAACCAAAACTTTGGTACTTCCCTGTAATGTAAAGCGCTGAATCTCATTCAACCACTGACTCACAGCAACCACAGGACAGATCACAAGGGTACAGTTGATAAAAGGGAGCTCATTAGATGTGCTCGGTACTGAGGGTATATAAGCTTCCCCAATGGCTCGAATCATTTCCCTCTTAGCAAGGACAAGAGCAATTGCCTGAAGAGTCTTCCCCATTCCCATTTCATCAGCAAGAATACCCCCTTTAATCACTGATTCCTCTTGCTTCAGTGCCCAACCTAGCCATTCTTTCTGATACCTTAATAGGGGCAAAACTAATTCTTTAGGTGCTTCAATTATTTCATCTGCAATTCCATTCTTCTGATTCAAATCAATATCTTCATTCATATGTTCATCAAGCCATTTGCTATCCTCTTTCTCCCAGATTTCCCACAGTAATAGTGCCTTATCCTTCTTTGATTTCCTTTTATTCTTCACTACTGGAACCTTAACAACAGGCTCAATGAATTCATGAAACTCAATTTCGTCTTCAAAGTCAGATTCGTCAATTGGTTCTGAATGTTTCTTAGAGCGCCCAGTTCTTTTCTTAGATGATAATCGTTTCTTCCTTTTCCTATTACTACCTTCAACATGCCGTTCAATATCATCAAAGTTAGGAAGTTCATTCAAATCAAACACTTCCGCAGACAAATCAAAGTCAGCTACACAAAATAAAAAACTGCCATTAGTGATTAATCACGTGCAAGAAGAAAGCAATTTTATAGTACTTCAGTTCAGGGACTAAGATGGCTACCATCATCTAGATCGGCTGGAGAATCATAATGAAGATTATTATCCACATTATCCACAGGGAACTGTTCATCACATTGAACGGTTTGCACCGGAGGGGCATCTGATTCTGGTTTGGGTTCTGGCTCCGTGTTCTGAGCACTACTTCCGGCAGCAGCGTCCCCTGGATACAAAATCAGCCAAATCACAAACAAGTAGTTGACAACTTCAACAAATCAACACGACAGTGGGGGATAGAAGTACAAAGAAAATCACGAGTCGCAAATCGAAATTGAAGATTTTACTACACCGATAGACTTAAAATGTCCAGCAAATTTGGTTCCAAAAAAAAATGGTCAGCAAAACAAAAGAATCGGAAGAGTGCAAAATTGTAGCAATAGATAGAAGTGCAAGAAAAAGGAAGCAATCAAAATCATGGTGAGAAAAGAAAAGATATAGAAGCAAGAAAAGCGAAGGAACCGTTTCTTGAAGGCGGCGCAATGGTGCGACTCGAGCGGAGCTTCATCGGAGAAGAGAACAGGGGTAGGGTTTCGGACGGTGGAGGAGAGATAAACCGCGGGAAAGTGAAGGGGGAGAAGAAGAGGACAGAGTGGGGAATGGTATGGGATGGTGGCCAGACTGAATAGGGCACAAAAACCGGGGGTGCTTTGGAACTGATCTTTCTCAGAAAATTCCCGTTTCACACTATCCGGCGCGCCTCTTCCCCTTCTGTCCTTTTTCAACCGGTCAACTTTATTTATTTATTTATTTATTTATTTATTTATTTATTTATTTATTATTATTATTATTATTATTATTATTATTATTATTATTATTATTATTATTATCATAATCGAAGGTAAAACACATTACATACCATTGGATGGGAGACGACTAACAAGTTGGGCTCCGCATCCTTTTTGGATGGTAAACGCAATCCTAGTCAAAATAAAACAGGTACTCCTACTATATTCGGGCAACTCTTTAGCAACCGAGCCCAATCTTTTAAGAAGCTCCACCGCTTCGTCACCAAGGTCGCCAAACGTGAAAAAGGAAAAGGGAAGAAAGTGATACCCCATGGACCTACACACCTCCGCATACTTCTTTCTCTTGTTATCAGCAGCAACTCTCACAGCTTTACCCGGCATGAAGCTAGAAAGACCAAGCGAAGAGAAAGGAGATGTACCAGTGATGTCAACACATGTGTCTTTACCCTGAAACCAATTATAGAAAAGGATGTCGGCCGGGCGCAACTCCCCACCACCACCATCCACCATACCAGTATGGACCTCTTTTCGAACAGAGATCCCAATCTTAAGACACTCATCAAAAAGGACATCACGCACCATGTTATGCCGATGTTTAATACCAACCTGTGCAGCACACGCCAGAGCATGGTCTCCCCAAGCATCCAAAATACCTTTCTCACAAGTAGGGCACTTGGAACCCTCCCTAAACATCTCGATACCCAGGCGGGTACTTAATGACGGTCCGAAAGGTAGCCGGATTCATAACCTGACCAAGACCAGAAACCGGGACCGCTTTGAGCCACTGCTGAGCCAGAGGTAACCTCAAGTTACCAACTAAGGCCTTTTGCCTAATCGAAAGGTCAATCTCCCTCAAAAAAGCCTTAAACACGATACTGTAATAACATCCAGCCAGTTTCTTCATTAAATGGGGGGCTGGACGTATCACAATCATGTCCAAGTCGTAGTCTTTACAGAAGTTGACCCAACAAGCGGCAACCGTCTCAAAAGCAACTCCATCGCCTGAAACACCAGAATGCCTCAAGATTTGATCCTGCAAGCTATGGGTCTGAGATCTCGAAGCTAGAAAGGCAAAATGTAAAGTATCGGCACAAGAAAGAATAACAAGCCCTCCGTCACTAATTGGCAAAGTAGAGAGCCGCCATTGAAAGAGGCCAAATCCAGCCCCTCCAGCAGTGACAATATGTTGAACAAAACAACGAAGGGCATCATCAAAGACCCCCGTTGCCTCGGAAAAATGAGAGGGGGGAGCACTCCGCATAGCGAAGAAAAGACGGGACACACCGGAACAAGCCCGAAGAAGCAAAAGTTCACATTGGGGGTCCCCCAACCTCATAACGGCCTCCATCAAAGACTTGGTTTTCGCAACCCGAGAACAAAAGGTTAGGTCTAGGCTAACAGCATCACCCAACACCTTGACCCCGTCAAGCGGTCTAGAAATATGCTCAGGAAACACACCCGGCTCCGAACTACGCGGATCAACCTTCGGCCAAAAGACTTCCGTTTTACCGATATTAAGGTAAAGACCTAAAGCGGGGCCATCCGCCCTGATGATGTCAAGCGCCTTACTAACCATCAAGGTATCACCAATCAATGTCCCATCATCAAGGTACCAAGCATTAAGCTTCAACCGGCAACAATTTGAAATTTTCCGGATAAGGGGATGAAGGACCAACGAGAAAAGCAATGGGCCAAGAGGGTCCCCCTGCTGAACCCCCCTACAAGAATAAAGTACATGCTCACCATAATATAGACGTGCAGGGCGGGCATAACAAAACTCAACCCAAGAAGAAATAGCGGGGCAAACCTGTCGAACCTGAGAAATCATAGAAGTGCGGTCAACAAGATTAAAAGCATTCTTGAAATTGACCAGAAGCATGGAAAGACTACCATCTTCGCCCTGAGCCTCCACTAACCGATTGACTGCATGCAAAACCGCTTCCCCACCGCCATAAACTCCAACCCCGAACTGAGCATCCTCAAAATAAGGTCCAAGGGACTTACCAATAGCAGAAGCCGCAACTTTAGATACAAGACGTCGCCAAATAGTGCCAATAGCGATAGGGCGGATCCCACCCCCCGGTTTAAGGAGAGGCGTGAGAGGAGCACTAACAATATACTCACTAAGGGAGTCCGGACAATAACCCCTAAGGAAAAGGTTGACAACCCCAGAAATCGACTCAATCAACTTATCAGCAATAGCAACAACACCACCACCAAGGGCATCCAACAAGTGTTGGGCCCGCAAACCGTCCCTACCACAAGAAGTGCCTTTAGGAAAACTCCTAATCCTATCAAGGACCAAACTCTTGTTAACTTGAAGATCATCTCCGGATCTGACAGGAGAAGGTAAGGAAGGAGGTGGGGAAGGCGGGTGCATATCCAGAAGCCCATGGAGGGTGTCCTCAGACATGGGGGCAACACCCGAGGAGGTGAGGATACGGATGGCGGCCACAAAATGACCATCACTAACCTTCCTTTTACACTGCTTCAAGTTAGCCTCATCAAGGCTATCATCAACATCCCTGGGGCGAGAATCAAGCACAGAGTCCAAAAGTTCCTCAACAAGACATCTAATACCTCCCGGTTCTTCCCACAACCGAGTAGCCCTAACAATACTTTCAGTCTGCAAACCCCGCTTCACACCTGACCGATTTTCAGAACATGACCTAGGTTTATACCGATGAAGGATACATCGAGGTAAAATAAGGAGACAAACCCACGCAGACACACAAGAGGGATTAGAAAGAACCCGATCAAGGGCATCTTTGAGGCCCCTAGCAAAACCCAACCTACACTTCCACGGAACGTTATTCACAGTAAGAACATCTGCCTTAAAAACCTTCTCCACCAGGGACACATCAAACACACCATCAAGGTCAATAGTATTTTGGCCCACCACAACATCAACAATATCCAAAGAAGGATCGACCACAGGAGAAGGTCGAGGAAAACCATGAATAAAAAAAGCAACCGACCCATCGGTAGACAAAGGAGCAACAACCACATCATCCGTATGAACACAGCTCTTAGACACCGTGTGAGTGACACAACATTCACCACAAAACCAAAGACCGACTTGCCTAAGAACCGCCACAAATTTATCATAAGAACCTTGATCAGAACCAATGAGAGACTTAAAACCCGGCAAGACATCATCACACAAATGGATATCTCGCAAATGCCTTATGAAGTAAGCCGGGGTAAGCCCCTTACCCCCACCATTACGACAACCGTCCCGCCCAACGAAGGGGCATTGTACCCGCACGGGAGGAGCAGATCCCGAGCCTCTCATCCAAAACAACCAACACGTAGGACAAACACAAGAAGCACCACAAAATCAAGTGAAACCCCAAGCACCGTATCATACAGCAGACTCAAGCTAACAGAACACCAATCCTCAAGCACACAACAGATTAGCACGAAAGAAGACACACACCGAAGAAGACACACACCGAAGTATGTATCTCATATAGAAAAGTTCCAAACCTGTACTCAAGATCAGAAGACAGAATGTAGAAGAAAACAAGGCCAATCTGATTTTCTGACTTCAGCGAATATCAGAAGAAGACAGCTAGAGAAGAAGAACCTCAAAGGCAACCAGAGGGCGACCAAGAAGATGCAACCGAAGGGAAGCCGAAGGGCACCAACATAGAGTGCTGAAGAAGGGCCGAACGTTGCACAGGAGAAGGGCCGAGCGTACCGTCGCAGGGGAGAAGAAGGGTCAGAGGAAACGCCGGCCGAAGGGGACACCGGCTGAAGGGAACGCCGAAGATCAGTGACGGAAGCAACCACCAAATCCAGAGGAAACACCGAAGAGGAGGCCAGAAAACGCCATACGGCCGCCAAGGAAGGCCCCAAAAGATCGTCCTAGGGATCGCCCAAAATTTGATGTTTTATATTCTTGTTATTATTATTATTATTACTATTACTATTATTATTATTATTATTATTATTACTATTATTACTATTACTATTACTACTATTACTATTACTACTACTATTACTATTACTATTATTACTATTATTATTACTATTACTATTACTATTATTACTATTACTATTAATATTATTACTATTACTATTACTATTACTATTATTATTATTATTTATTAATAATAATAATATTATTATTATTACTATTACTATTATATTACTATTATTTATATTATTATTATTATTATTATTACTATTATTATTATTATTATTTATATTATTATTATTATAATTATTTATTATATTTATCGAAGAAAAAACACATTACAAGCCGTTGGATGGGAGCCGACTAACAAGTTGGGCTCCACATCCCTTTTGAATGGTAAACGCAATCCTAGTCAGAATAAAGCAAGTAATCCTACTATATCCGGACAACTCTTTAGCAACCGAGCCCAACCTTTTAAGAAGTTTCACCGCGTCGTCACCCAGGTTGCCAGACGTGGAAAAGGAAAAGGGAAGAAAGTGATACCCATGGAGCTACAAACCTCTCCTCTTGTTATCAGCAGCGACCCTCACAGCTTTACCCGGAATGAAGTTAGAAAGGTCAGGCGAAGAGAAAGTAGATGTACTAGTGATGTCAACACATGTGTCTTTCCCTTAAACCAATTATAGAAAAGGATGGCGGCCGGGCGCAGCTCCCCACCTTTACCACCAACCATATTAGTATGAACCTCTTTTCGGATAGAGATCTCAATCTTAAGACACTCATCAAAAATGGCATCACACACCATGTTATGCTGATGCTTAATACCAACCTATGCAGCACAAGTAAGAGCATGGTCACCCCAAGCGTCCAAAATGCCCTTCTCACAAGCTGGGCACTTGGAACCCTCCCTAAACATCTCAATGCCCAAGCGATACTTAATGACGGTGTTAGCATGAAATATTGTGATATTTTAGGCACGTTTTCTAAGTGTATTTGATTCATATTGATAGTCATTGATTGAGCATAGATGCATTTGTGAGCTAGTTTGTCTATAATGTCGATATAGAGATCTACACAAACTTTATGTTGATTATAGGTGATCAAGAGCTATTTCCGAGCGGAATTGAGCAAGAATGGAATTGTTGAGCAATGTCCATGGATTGAGGGCATTCATAGGAGCTAAAAGAGTGCCAACTTGATGAATGCACGAGGATAGGGAAGAATCACGTTCTTGCCCTAAACCACGCTCTAAAATACGGCCGTACTACTTTCCACGTTCAGTTCCACGGCCGTGGAACCATGGTTAAGGAAACGTGGTTCATTCCAGCAACTTCTACGGCCGTGGAGAAGATGGTCCAAACCGTGTTGATTCCCACGCTCTAAATTACGGCCGTGGAACCTTCCACGACCGTGATCTTGGCGATCTTTTTCGCCACACTTTAAGCCACAATCTTTTAAAAGATTGGGCCGGGCCGCTACTTCATCATACACTATAAAAGGACGGACGAAGAGAGATTCCGTCACCTCCGCTTACACCTTGCTTTAGGCTTACACTTTCGCCCACGCCGCGACTTAGAGATCTTTGCGACTTTTGCAAAAGACGTACTTTGCGCTCATCTTTGGAGTGGCCCTAATCTCGCACCTTGGTGGAGATTGTGATTGAGATTTCCGGATTGACGGAAGATCGAAGATTCGGAAGGTTATTCGCAAGAAGATTCCTCTTCTTGTTTAGGTTTGATTTAGAAGACGGATTGACATCCCGTTCTTCCTTCTTATCTAAGATTGTGTTTGTTTATTCTATTCCGAATCTAGTGACAATATTTGTTCTTGATTGTGACTTTGAGGTTGGTTTGAAGTTTATTGAAAGTTTTTGGAAGTTTTTATCTTTCAATCTTTTAAACCTTGAATTTGATATCATAATGACTATTGTTGGCTAAAAACTCTTAACAATTCTAAGGTGAAGGGTTGATAGTTGTGGCTTAGATGATGATAGATCGATCGTAAACAGATTGGACCCTGAGAGTTAGAGAGAATCGCCGACGAACCCTAAATTACGGCCTGTTCTTGAGTCCACGGCCGTGCAACCTCAAGAACTAACCGTGATTTCCCTTAAGTTTACGGACTTGCTTTTACTTTAATCCAAAGTTAAAGATTTGCTTTAACTTAATTTAGATTTGCCTTTTCTAGGTGGTAGTGAAGCCTCAACAACCTCTACCTCGATTGTGAGTGTCACAACCGTAATCGATTTAGTTAGTCTTGATCCTTGGATTACAAGTTTGTGTTTTTGACATTAATTCTTACCTTTAGAACCTTTCTATATTGAAGCCTCAACAACCTTTATAGGGAGTGTCTTGTAGGTGAGTCATATAAGGTTTTTGGAACTTCACCGTACGATTACCTTACATTAGCATACCTTTGCATATCTTAACTCTATCCTTATATCATTAGTATATCTTGAATCGATTGCCACATCTGGATACTTGGATCTTTAGGATTGTTGTTTTCCCAATAATTCGAAAAGCTCTACATTTACTCGCTTGATAACCTACAACTGGATTTAACCCCCCAAATCCCTGTGTTCGATACTCTGGAATTCTTGCTTAACTACGTCGATCCGTACACTGCGGGTTCGCTTGCTTGATTCTAGTTTTATAAATTTAAAGCTTATTTGCACGCACGCTAAGTGGCGAACAAGTTTTTGGCGCCGTTGCCGGGGATTTGGTCTAGGCCGAATTCGGTTTTCGGTTGTCAAGCTTGGGAGCTTCTCCCTTGTTATTTGATATCTCTTTGAGTGCATGCGCAGGTCTAGGAACACCGAAGACCTCTTACCTCTTGATCAAGAGCTTGAGAGGACTTTTAAGGCAAAAGCGCAAGGAAAAGAAGATGGCTGAAGAACACGAACGTGATCTTCAAGCGGAGTTAGCGGAGAAAGAAGCTCAACTCCAATGGAATGAGAATATTCGCCGGGATGAGATGGATCGTCATCAATCCCAAGTTAATGATCTGAAGGACATGATGTTCCAGATGAGGATAGAAATAAGCAACCTTAAGAATAAGGGGAGCAAGAAATCCTCAAGGAGGGGATCAAGATCAAGAAGAAGAAGAAGCCATTCATCCGCTGATGATAGTGATTCTTCCATACCACCGCTAGAGGAAATTGATCCCACGATCAATTTGAATCCTTTTCATCCACGGGAAGCTGCTAATCGTCGTGTTCCACCTAGGAATGCGAGGATCGAACGTGTAGATGATGAGCCAAGAACTCTTGGCCAAAGGATGGATCCAACGCAGCAACCACGCCGTCTAGGTGTGAACTTTGATGCTGATGATGTGCAAGGGTTTAGCTTCAACCCTCAAGTTATTACTCTTGTTCGCCAAAACCAATTTGGCGGGACAAGCGCTGAATCTCCACACCAACACTTGCAAAACTTTGAGTGTATGATGGAGACAATGAGGCCGAAGAACGCTACTATCAACAACTATAAGCTCAAGCCTTTCTTCTTCTCCTTGAAGGGGAAAGCGTTGTCTTGGTACCAAGCTCTTCCTAGTGGGAAACTAGACACGTGGGAAGACCTTTCCGCGGAGTTCCTCACCAAATTCTTTCCGCCATCCAAAACGGCGGAACTTAGAGGTAAGATCAATGCATTTTCCATGAGGTCTAACGAAAGTTTGTTTCAATCATGGGAAAGGTTTCAGGACTTGTTATTGGATTGCCCTCATCATGGCATATCCAAGCTTGCTTTGCTAGAGATTTACTATAAGGGGCTGGATGCGGGGACGCAATTCAACCTCCAATCCCTCTCATGTGGAACATTCATGGACATGAGAGAAGATGATGCTTGGGACTTCATTGAGAAGCAAGCAAGAGTCATAGAGAAGTATTCCCACCGGAAAGCGGAGGGAAATCGTGTGGAGCAAGGAGCAAAGCTCACACATGAAGCTCAAAATCAGATTTTCTCCCTCAACAATGAGATCAAAGAGTTGAAGGAGGCTATCAAGACCAACTTCCCAAAGCAACAAGGCAAGGATGTTGGCTATTTGGGCAACAACAACAATGGCGGTGAGAACACAAACCGCAACAACAACAACAATAACCGGAATAATAACCGGAACAATTGGAATGGCAATAACAACAACCGGAACAACAATTGGAACAACAATCGGGGTTCAAACAACAACAATTGGCGCTCCAATCAACAAAATTCCGGTAACTCTTATCCTTCCAATTCGAATTCACTAACTCCACCTTCCTCTTCCTCTACTCCTTTGAAAAGCCAAGGGCAAACATCTAATGGAGGAAACACTTCGGGGAAGGAGAAGCCCGATCCCATGTTGGAAACGATCTTGGGAAAGCTTCAAGGTTTGGGGAACCGCATCATTAAGGTTGATGATCAAATTTCTAAGGTTGATAAAGCCCAAAAGGTTTTAGAAAACCAAATGTTCAGCCATGCGGAGGAAGTTTCTAGGAATTAAGGGAAACTTCCAAGAAAGACGGAGGACAACCCTAAGGGAAGGGTGATGGCAATCACAACTAGGAGCGGAGTGACTACCACCGATCCGCAGCCTAAGTTCATTGAAGTCCCCGTAGAGAAAGACAAAGAGAAGGGAAAGGAGAAGGAAGATGTCTACGTTCCTCCTCCAACTTACAAACCTCCCCTACCATTCCCTCAATCTAGAGGGAGAGCGCGCCTAGATAAACAGTTTGGTAAGTTTATAGAACTCATGAGCAAGCTGCATATTAATATACCCTTTATTGATGCTATTGTAGGTATGCCGGCTTATGGCAAGTTCTTGAAGGAGCTCCTCTCCAACAAGAGGAAGCTAGAAGATTTCGGTGAGGTTAAGATGAGTTCGGATTCTTCGGATCTCATCAAGACCATGAAGGCGAAAATGCCCCCCAAGCTAAAGGATCCGGGGTCGTTTTGCATTCCCATAGGAGTGAGAGATGTCACATACGATGCGCTATGTGAATTGGGAGCAAGTGTGAGCATCATACCGCTTGCATTATGCAGGAAGATCGGTTTAGGCGACCCTAAACCGGTGAAGATGACGTTATACATGGCGGATCGATCCATCATTCGTCCCGTCGGTATTGTAGAAGACGTCCCAGTCAAGCTAGGTAAATTCTTTGTTCCCATTGACTTTGTCGTGCTTGACATTCCTGCAGATAGTCCGGTCCCGATCATACTCGGAAGACCGTTTCTTGCAACTTCCGGCTGCATAGTCGATTGCAAGAACGCTAGACTCGCCTTTGACATAGGAGAAGAGAAGGTAAAGTTCGTTTTTTCCACTCTAGTGAAGGAGCCAATCTTTGATGAGGATATATTCAATATCCAAGATGAAGAAGGGTTGTCTAGAGAGGAGGTAAGTGCTATTCTCTTCAAAGATCCTTTGCAAAAGGTCATTACTATGAGTCTAACGAATGTAGGGGAAGAAGAGGAGTGCAATGAGGCAATTGAAGCCTTAGAAGCATAAGAAGAGATAGGTGAAGTGGAGTTTGAAAAACTCCACGATGAGGCAGAAAACGTGAGAATCCACGGCCATACACTATATTCCACGGCCGTGGATCTCACAACCCAAAGCGTGGCTCACTCCAGGGGGTTACACGGTCGTGGAGAAGGCAGAGCAACCGTGACCACCTTCCACGCCCTAAACCACGGCCGTGGAGAACATGGGGAAACCGTAATTTTGGCAGTGGAAGAGGGTGATCGAGACACTTCTTCAACTTCTTTTGATTCTTCTCCTACACCTTCAACACCCTTAGAAACTTCTAAGGAGACATCGGATGCTCCTCAAGGATCATTGGAAGCTCCGAAAGCAATGGAACTCAAACCACTTCCTACTCATCTAAGGTACGCTTTCCTAGGACCTAATTCTACCTTTCCGGTTATTGTTAGTTCTGATCTAAGCATAGATGAACATAATCAGCTCATGATTGTCCTTAGGAAACATAGGAAAGCTTTAGGCTACACTATTGAGGACTTAGTAGGAATTAAACCCTCCCTATGCATGCATAAGATATTATGGAGGAAGACTTTAGGACTTCAAGACAACCTCAAAGGCGGTTAAATCCGACCATGAAGGAGGTTGTCAAGAAGGAAATTCTTAAACTTCTTGATGCAGGCATCATCTATCCTATCTCCGATAGTAAGTGGGTGAGTCCGGTTCAAGTAGTTCTGAAGAAGGGAGGAATGACGGTCATCACCAACAAGAACAACGAACTCATTCCTACCCGGACCGTAACAGGATGGCGGATGTGCATTGACTACCGCAGGCTTAACAATGCAACGAGGAAGGATCACTTCCCATTTCCATTCATTGATCAAATGCTTGAAAGGTTAGCACAACATTCACATTTTTGCTACCTTGACGGTTATAGTGGTTTCTTTCAGATTCCGATACACCCGGATGATCAAGAGAAGACCACATTCACGTGCCCTTGGGGTACTTTCGCTTATAGGAGAATGCCGTTCGGGCTTTGCAACGCCCCAGCCACCTTTTAACGGTGCATGATGGCCATCTTCTCCGAATACATAGAGGAAATCATGGAGGTCTTCATGGACGATTTCTCCGTATACGGTTCCTCTTTTAACGATTGTCTTTCTAACCTTTCTCTTGTTTTACAAAGGTGTGAAGACACTAACCTAGTTCTTAATTGGGAGAACTGTCAATTTATGGTTAAGGAAGGAATTGTATTAGGTCACTTAATCTCTAGTAGAGGGATAGAGGTGGATAAGGCTAAGATAGAGACCATAGAAAAGCTTCCTCCCCCAACTTCGGTGAAAGGGATAAGAAGTTTTCTAGGACATGCCGGATTCTATAGACGCTTCATTAAAGACTTTTCTAAAATATCAAAACCTCTCACTAATCTATTGATGAAGGATGCGGTTTTTGAGTTTTCGCAGGAATATTTGGATGCGTTTAACACCATTCGGCAAGCTCTAATTTCAGCACCTATTATCCAACCTCCGGATTGGACTCTTCCCTTTGAGGTTATGTGCGATGCTAGTGACGTAGCTATAGGAGCTGTCCTTGGACAACGGAAGGAAGGGCGAACCCATGCCATATACTATGCTAGCAAGACGCTAGATGAAGCGCAACTCAATTACGCCACTACTAAAAAAGAGTTTTTAGCCATTGTCTATGCTATTGACAAGTTTCGCTCTTATCTTGTAGGTGCAAAGGTGATTGTCTACACGGATCATGCTACGATTCGGTACCTCCTTGCGAAGAAAGATGCGAAGCCAAGGCTAATTAGATGGATTCTTCTCCTACAAGAATTCGATCTAGAGATCCGTGACAAGAGAGGTTCAGAAAATTCTGTTGCGGATCATTTGAGTCGCCTAACACATCTAGAGGACGACCATTTACCCATCGATGACTCCTTCCCGGACGAACACCTACACATTATAGAGGAATGCATCGATGTGATCTCCAAAGGTAACGAACCATGGTTTGCTGATTTTGTTAACTATTTGGTTTGTCAGGAGATACCACCCGGATTATCCTACGCACAAAGAAAGAAGTTCTTTAAGGATGTCCGGGAATAATTTTGGAACGAGCCTCTCCTCTTTAAGAGAGGTCCGGATGGCATCATTCGGCGATGTGTGCCGGAAGATGAGATGCAAAGTGTCATCCGCCATTGTCATTCACTACCTTGTGGAGGACACGCTAGTTCGAACAAGACTAGCGCAAAGGTATTGCAATCTGAATTCTTTTGGCCTACTTTATTTAGAGATGTGCAATCCTTTGTTTCTTGCTGCGATGCTTGTCAAAGAACAGGCAATATCTCTAGGAGGAATGAGATGCCCCTCAACAACATCCAAGAGGTGGAGATTTTCGATGTTTGGGGAGTAGATTTTATGGGACCATTCCCATCCTCTTGTGGAAACCAATACATACTATTGGCGGTAGATTATGTTTCTAGATGGGTGGAAGCAATTGCCTCTCCCACCAATGATACCATGGTGGTGGTTAAGTTCTTTAACAAGACCATCTTCCCGCGATTTGGGATGCCAAGGACTATCATTAGTGATGGAGGTTCTCACTTCATTGCCCGGCGCTTTGAAGCTCTTCTAGCTAAGTATGGGGTTACTCACAAGATTGCTACCCCTTATCATCCACAAACAAGTGGACAAGTTGAGATCTCAAATAGGGAGATCAAAGGAATCTTAGAGAAGACGGTTTCAAGGACTAGGAAGGATTGGTCTTTGAAGCTTGACGATGCATTGTGGGCGTACCGGACTGCGCACAAGACTCCTATAGAAACCACACCATACAACCTTGTGTATGGGAAGTCTTGTCACTTGCCGGTAGAGTTGGAGCACAAGGCGTTTTGGGCTATCAAGTGGTTGAACTTCAGCATGAAGGAAGCGGGAGAGAATCGTCTCCTAGACCTTAACGAGCTGGACGAACTCCGCTTGAACGCTTATGAAAACGCCAAGATCTATAAGGAGAGAGCAAAGCGTTGGCATGATAAGCACATCATTCCAAAGGACTTCAAAGAAGGAGATCAAGTTCTCCTCTTTAATTCAAGGCTTTGTCTCTTTCCAGGTAAGCTCAAATCCCGTTGGACCGGACCTTTTCTAATTAAGCGTATTTTCCCCCATGGTGCAGTTGAAGTATGGGGTGAAGCGGGCGGAAGCTTTAAGGTGAACGGCCAACGACTCAAGAAGTATACGCCGGAACTCCAAGCTGAAGAGTTCGCGCCTACCGCACTCGAATAAGTGCGAGATTGGTCTAGCTACGGACCTTAAACAAAGCGCTTCTTGGGAGGCAACCCAAGGTATTGCATTTTTGTTTTTGTTTTCGATTCATAGTTTAGCTTAGTTTAGACGTTTTTGCTTTATTTTGCATTCGATTCCTTCCGGTATGTTCGTGTTTTTGGATGTAGGAACGATGGAAAAGGAAAAGGGAAGGATAATGTTGAAGAAAAGTGACGAAACTTGGACTTTGGAGCATTACAGAGAGTTCCACGGCCTAAACCACGATCGTGACAGCTATAGTGCCCGTAATTTCCAAAAGCCTTTGAAAAATCACCAAAACCACGGTTCCGTACATTTCCACGGCCGTGGAACCCCCCGACAGACCGTGATTTTCAAATTTTGCCTGGCACTATATAAACCACATTCTTCACCAAAACACTCCACAAATACCCAATTCCACGACCCAAAACGCCGAATCCACGCCCTTCCTTCCAAATCTCCGTTCGTTAATCGTTTTCGACGATTCTTCTTCCCAAACTGAAGCAAAATCAACCACCAACGAGATCCAAGCAACGAATCGAGCGGAAAATCACCACGGAACGCACAATTCGGATTTTAAAATCCGAAACCTAGGTTTTTTTCCCCTCTTCTTGATCTTTGTCGATTTGGTTCGTTTTGCTAGATATTTTAGGAAGAACTGATTGAAATTGGAAGAAATTAGACTAGGGCTGCCTGATTGCTGAGTTTGAGTGTTGATTTCTGAGATTTGCGAAAAAACCAGACGAACCACGGTCGCTGCTAGTTCCACGGCCGTGGAATCCTCAAGAACAGGCCGTAATTTTAAACAGTGATGGACTTTGTGAGGAGAGTTTCTGGGAGAATAAAGGAGAAGAAGAATGACCAAAACAAGAAGAGGAAGGGTAATTCCTCTTCTTTTTCATCCTCTAGAGCACCACCACCCTCTTCCCCTTCACCTCCATCATCACCTTCATCACCCTCACCTCCTAGCCCTAGAGTACCGACCATTCATGAGGATCACCTTGATGCATTCGAGAGGATCCATGAGAGACCTGTGATTGGACCTAGGTACCTACTGTTAGAGGATCTAGCTCCTCTTAACATTGTAGATGACCTTACTTGGCTCTTGGATAGAGCCGGACTAGTTGTCTTCTCGGCTATCCGAGAAGACGCCTATGAGGAGATTACGAGGGAGGTTGTGACGTCTTTCGAGCACAACCATGTGGATAGGACCGTTTCTTTCCGTCTTATGGAAAGAAATTATGATTTTACCATCCGTGAGTTCGGGACCTTCTTTGGGTTCCATGAGACCTTTAACGGTCATTTTCCTAGTGGCGTTTACGCCAAAGACTTTTGGGAGGAGGTCGCCATGATATACGCCAGCGAGACCGCTGGCAACCTGCTGACACCAAGGCTAAGTTGATGTATCACTTAGCCTTGAAGATTGCTCACCGTGTTCTTTCGGAGTGTCTTTTCCCTAGGACGGAGACGCCCCAAAAGATCAAGACGGATGAGCTGTTTCTGCTATACTCTATGCTGTATGGGCGCCGAACTGACTGTGCCACCCTCTTAGCTGCTACTATGAGCAAGCTTAAGAACAAGAGGAAGGGCAACATTGGATATGGTAGGATAGTTACCCATCTTTCTAGGGCGTTGGGAGTTGATTTTTCTACCTGTACCCGCATACCAGCCGTACCTTTAGGACTTCATGCCTTCATGACTAGAGGTCTCATCTTCCCCACACATAGAGGTCCGCCTTATGCGGCCATGCCTTGGGAGAGCAGGACGGGTAGGGGTATTGAGTGGCTACAGGAGTACTCCATTATGGCTGGACGCCATAATTGGAAGGAGACGTTCGCTGCTATGCATGCGAACAGGATTGCAGCTCCTCCGTATGTCCCACCACCGCCCGTAGTTGAGGAGGAGGAGATGAGGGATCTGTTTGAGGGTGGAGGAGGAGCCGAGCAGGAGTTTGACATGTTTCCGGATCAGCCGGATGCGGCCCCCGATATGCCTAGACGTTCTCCACGTCCCGCCAGAGCTTCAGGCTCGTCTTCTCGCCGCGCCAGCGTGAGTGAGAGACCCACTTGGGCTGAGACACCTCCTGCATGGTATGGAGCTCCACCTCCATGGGCTGCACAGACACCATCTGCACCAGCACCAGCACCAGCACCATCCGACGCTCCAGAGTGGTACAGTCATGCTCCGGGATGGTATGAGCAGATGCCGGATTAGGCTACTAGCCTTTCGGAGAGAGTAAGAGCATTGGAGATTCGAGCCGATGCTAGAGATGGACGCTTGGACGACCTCGATCACATGATGAGAGATGTCTACCGCCAGCAGTTTGGGCGGTTTTATGATCCTAGCTTCTCTCCATTCCCGCCTCCACCAGCGCCGCAGTGATTGATTGCATGACCGACAGTTTTAGCCGCTCCACCGCCATTTTGTGAGTTTCTTTTTCTTTTCTTTCTTTTCTTTCTTTTATTTGAACATTAGGGACAATGTTCGTCCTAAGTATGAGGTGGGGTGTGACTAAAAGTTGTAATAACTCTTACTCACTATGTTTGCTTCTATCGAGACTATCATTGCATGTTCATTATATTGTTGCATATTTCATTATTGCATTGCATGAAAAAGAGTTTGAAAAACCATAAAAATTGAAAAATTTTGAAAAATTTTGTGCTTCTAAGGAATTGAGATGATTTCCATGATAACCGCTCCTTGTGAATTGAGTTTAATGACTATTGCATGCTTAAACGAATAGTGAATTGAAAAGAAATTGAATGAGTTGATTATGCCTCTTTTGCAAGTTTCATAATGTGATAAATGTTACCTAAATCATGTTGAGGAGTTGAAGTTGAAATCACACTATAAGTTCTTATGCTTCTTGTTGAGATGATTAAGGCAATTCGATTTTTCTTTCTTCTTTCTTTGATCATTTAGCCCCTCATTGAATTATTGACCTCCTTTACCTATCCGGAAATTTGGAGAAGTGAATGAAAAAGGCATGTTTGATGTGGGAGGGCCATGAGAGCAATTATTTGCAATCAAAAGATTAGAAAGAAATTGTAGGGTTGGGGAAGTCAATCATGACGATGAGTAACTTGGCACCATTCACATAGCCGGGTGTTTGTGTCTTGCCAAAGTCGGATTGAGCGATATTCCTAGCGGATTATGGTATGTGCGCTAAGGGTTTGAGGCATCTCATAAAAATTGAGAAACGCCAATCTCCTAGGCTTCGGTTTTTGTGCACCTCTATCCATAACTCCAAAAGTAAAGTCGAAAAATGAAAGGAAGAGAGTGAAGCTCTAAGTTGAAAGTGTTGCGGAAACCGCAAGAGAAGAAGAAAAGAGTAGTTATCCACTTTCCCGGATTCATGCACCACATTCCTTAAAGTTTCCTTCCCTTTCCACATTCTAGACCTTTTTCTTTGAAAGTCCTTAAGATCAAAAGAATGTTATATGACTTGGTGATCTAAATTGAAGTTTCTTATGATTGATTTTGATAATGTTTAAGACTTATGATGTTTGTATGGAAGTTTGATTGATTCATGAGATTTCTTTACTCTTTACTCTTTGATTAAGTGTATGAAAGTCCTATAAACGATTGAAGCAAGATTTGAGAATGATCTATTGTTTAGAAGGCACATTCATCCAAAAGAAGTATTACTTTG
This sequence comes from Fagopyrum homotropicum, assembly GCA_033239125.1. NCBI lineage: Eukaryota > Viridiplantae > Streptophyta > Magnoliopsida > Caryophyllales > Polygonaceae > Fagopyrum > Fagopyrum homotropicum. The sequence goes on along the minus strand of BSWB01000007.1, from coordinate 48,832,868 downwards.
AGAAGGTACACATATTTAATCCTAACTCTTGTTTTAAAGCTTTTGAAAGACCATGCTTAGAGACAAGCAAGTGTTAAGTATGGGGTTATTTGTTAGCATGAAATATTGTGATATTTTAGGCACGTTTTCTAAGTGTATTTGATTCATATTGATAGTCATTGATTGAGCATAGATGCATTTGTGAGCTAGTTTGTCTATAATGTCGATATAGAGATCTACACAAGCTTTATGTTGATTATAGGTGATCAAGAGCTATTTCCGAGCGGAATTGAGCAAGAATGGAATTGTTGAGCAATGTCCATGGATTGAGGGCATTCATAGGAGCTAAAAGAGTGCCAACTTGAGGAATGCACGAGGATAGGGAAGAATCACGTTCTTGCCCTAAACCACCTCTAAAATACGGCCGTACTACTTTCCACGTTCAGTTCCACGGCCGTGGAACCATGGTTAAGGACACGTGGTTCATTCCAGCAACTTCTACGGCCGTGGAGAAGATGGTCCAAACCGTGTTGATTCCCACGCTCTAAATTACGGCCGTGGAACCTTCCACGACCGTGATCTTGGCGATCTTTTTCGCCACACTTTAAGCCACGATCTTTTAAAAGATTGGGCCGGGCCGCTACTTCATCATACACTATAAAAGGATGGACGAAGAGAGATTCCGTCACCTCCGCTTACACCTCGCTTTAGGCTTACACTTTCGCCCACGCCGCGACTTAGAGATCTTTGCGACTTTTGCAAAAGATGTACTTTGCGCTCATCTTTGGAGTGGCCCTAATCTCGCACCTTGGTGGAGATTGTGATTGAGATTTCCGGATTGACGGAAGATCGAAGATTCGGAAGGTTATTCGCAAGAAGATTCCTCTTCTTGTTTAGGTTTGATTTAGAAGACGGATTGACATCCCGTTCTTCCTTCTTATCTAAGATTGTGTTTGTTTGTTCTATTCCGAATCTAGTGACAATATTTGTTCTTGATTGTGACTTTGAGGTTGGTTTGAAGTTTATTGAAAGTTTTCGGAAGTTTTCATCTTTCAATCTTTTAAACCTTGAATTTGATATCATAATGACTATTGTTGGCTAAAAACCCTTAACAATTCTAAGGTGAAGGGTTGATAGTTGTGTCTTAGATGATGATAGATCGATCGTAAACAGATTGGACCCTGAGAGTTAGAGAGAATCGCCGACGAACCCTAAATTACGGCCTGTTCTTGAGTCCACGGCCGTGGAACCTCAAGAACTAACCGTGATTTCTCTTAAGTTTACGGACTTGCTTTTACTTTAATCTAAAGTTAAAGATTTGCTTTAACTTAATTTAGGTTTGCCTTTTCTAGGTGGTAGTGAAGCCTCAACAACCTCTACCTCGATTGTGAGTGTCACAACCGTAATCGATTTAGTTAGTCTTGATCCTTGGATTACAAGTTTGGGTTTTTGACATTAATTCTTACCTTTAGAACCTTTCTATATTGAAGCCTCAACAACCTTTATAGGGAGTGTCTTGTAGGTGAGTTATATAAGGTTTTTGGAACTTCACCGTACAATTACCTTACATTAGCATACCTTTGCATATCTTAACTCTGTCCTTATATCATTAGTATATCTTGAATCGATTGCCACAGCTGGATACTTGGATCTTTAGGATTGTTGTTTTCCCAATAATTCGAAAAGCTCTACATTTACTCGCTTGATAACCTACAACTGAATTTAACCCCCCAAATCCCTGTGTTCGATACTCTGGAATTCTTGCTTAACTACGTCGATCCGTACACTGCGGGTTCGCTTGCTTGATTCTAGTTTTATAAATTTAAAGCTTATTTGCACGCACGCTAAGTGGCGAACAGACGGTCCGAAAAGTAGCCGGGTTCATAACCTGACCAAGACTAGAAACCGGGACCGCTTTAAGCCAATGCTGAGCCAGGGGTAGCCTCAAGTTTTCAACTAAGGCCTTTTGCCTAACCGTAAGGTCAAAGTCCCTCAGAAAACCCTTAAACACGATATTGTAATAACATCCAGCCAATTTCTTCATTAAATGGGGAGCTGGATGTATCACAGTCATATCCAAGTCGTAGTCTTTACAGAAGTTGACCCAACAAGCAACAACCGACTCAAAAGCGGCTCCATCACCTAAAACACCAAAAAGCCTTAATATCTGATCTTGCAAGCTACGGGTTTGAGATCTCGAAGCCAGAAAAGCAAAATGCAAAGTATCAGCACATGAAAGAATACCAAGCCCTCCGTCACTAATCGGCAAAGTAGAGAGCCGCCATTGAAGGGGCCAAATTCAGCCCCTCCAGTAGTGACAATCTACTTAACAGAACAGCGAAGGGCATGATCAAAGACCCCATAGCCTCGGAAAAATGAGAAGGGGGAGCAGTCCGCATAGCAAAGTAAAGACGAGACACGCCGGAACAAGCTCGAAGAAGCAGAAGCTCACACTGAGGGTCCCCCAATCTCATAATGGCCTCCATTAAAGACTTGGTTTTTGCAACTCTCATCAAAGCAACCCGAGAGCAGAAGGCCGGGTCAAGGCTAACAGCACCACCTAACAACTTAACCCCATCAAGCGGTCTAGCAATATGCTTAGGAAAAACACCGGGCTCATAGCTACGCGGATCAACCTTCGGCCAAAAGATCTCCGTTTTACCGATATTAAGGTACAAACCTAGTGTGGGATCATCCGTCCTGATGATGTCAAGCGTCTTACTGACCATCTGGGTATCACCAATCAACGTCCCGTCATCAAGGTACCAAGCATTAAGCTTCAACCGGCAACAATCCGAAAATTTTTGGATAAGGGGATGAAGGACCAACGAGAAAAGCAGCGGGCCAAGAGGGTCCCCCTGTTGAACACCCCTACAAGAATAAAGGACATGCTCTCCATAATACATACGTACAAGGCGGGCATAACAGAACTCAACCCAAGGAGAAATAGCGGGGCAAACCTGCTGGACCTAAGAAATCATAAAAGTGCGATCCAAGAGATTAAAAGTATTCTTGAAATCAACCAGAAGCATGGAAAGACTATCATCTTCGCCCTGAGATTCCACTAACCGATTGACCGCATGCAAAACTGCCTCCCCATCACCTGAAACCCCAACCCCGAACTGAGCGTCCTCAAAATAAGGTCCAAGGGACTTACCGATAGCAGAAGCCGCAACTTTAGATACAAGACGCCTCCAAATAGAGCCAACAACGATAGGGCGAATCCCGCCTCCCAGTTTAAGGAGAGGCGTAAGAGGAGCACTAGCAATATACTCACTAAGGGTGTTCGGGCAACAACCCCTAAGGAAAAGGTTAACAACCCCAAAAACCGACTCAATCAGATCATCAACAATAGCAACAACCCCACCACCAAGGGCATCCAACAAGTGTTGGGCCCGCAAACCATCCCTACCACAAGAGGTGCGTTTAGGGAAACTCCTAATCCTATCAAGGACTAAACTCTTGTTAACCTGAAGAGCAACTCCTGATCTGACTGGAGAAGGTAAGGAAGGAGGCGGGGAAGACGGGTGTATATCCAAAAGGCCATGGAGGGTATCCTCAGACATGGGAGCAACACCCGAGGAGGTAAGGATACGGATGACAGCCGCAAAAATGACCATCGCTAACATTCCTTTTACACTGTTTCAAGTTAGCATCAACAGGGCTATCATTAGCATCCTTGGGGCGGGAATCAACCATAGAAGCCAGCAGTTCCTCGACAAGACGTCTAATACTTCCCGGTTCTTTCCACAACCGCGTAGTCCTAGCAATACTTTCAGCCTGCAAACCCCGCTTCACACTCGGCCGATTTTCAGAACATGACTTAGGCTTATATCGATTAAGGATACAATGAGGTAAGATAAGGAGACAAACCCACGCAGACACACAAGAGGGATTAGAAAGAACCCGATCAAGGGCGTCTTTGAGAACCCTAGTAAAACCCAACCTGCACTTCCACGGGCGTTCTTCATAGTAAGAACATCGACCTTAAAAACCTTCTCAACCAAGGAGACATCAAACACACCGTCAAGAGCAAGGGCATTCAGGCCTACCACAACATCCACGATATCCAAAGAAGGAGCAACCACAAGAGAAGGTCGAGGGCAACCATGAATATAGAAAGCAACCAACCCATCACAAGACAAATGAGCAACAACTACCCCATCCGAATGAACACAATTCTTAGACACCGTGCGGGTGACGCAACATTCACCACAAAACCAAATACCGAATTGCCTAAGAACCGCCACAAAACTATCATAGATACCTTGATCAGAACCAATAAGAGACTTAAACCCGGGAAGGGCGCCATCACACAAATGGATATCTCGCAAGTGCCTAATGAAGTAAGCCGGGGTAAGTCCCTTACCCCCACCATCACGACACCCGTCCCGCCCAACGAAGGGGCAGTGCACCCGCACGGATGGAGCGGAACCCGAACCTCTCATCTAGAAAACACGCAAAGCACCACAAACACACAAAGCACCACAAACACAAGCACAAGCGCAACCTCTAGCAATCACATACCAAACAACAACCTCAAACACACACGTGCATCACAAACAACCAGGATCAAAAAGCCGAACCCCACAGCCTGGACAAAACTGAAACTACAGAAGAGAGACAAACCTGGGCCGAAGAAGACAGATGCAAGAAAAGGGCAAACAGAAGAGAAGCATCCCCGCAGCAGAAGAAGACATGTGTATCCCAACTTGGACCGTAGGGGAGGGCGATCACAACAGGCCGGAAAGGCACCAGGGACTGGGCCGTCGACCACCAGGAACACCGACCACCAGGGGAGAAACACACCACCCGACAGAGAGACACAACAAAGGAAATGACAAAACCAGTGAAGGGGAAGAGAGACACAACGCACCAGGGGAAGCCGGCAAGGTCTGGAGGAGAGGAAGAGGGGACGCCGACCATCAGGGGGAGGGTGTGCCGCCACGCCGGATCATTGAGCCGACCGCCAAGCCAGGAGGCGCAGGGAATCGCCCTAGGGATCGCAAACGGCCAGGAAGAATGTTAATCGAGGCAAGCAAACATTCATGATGTTAAGTATTGTATTATTTGTTGTTTTTGCATATTTAATTCAATTCCGTATAAAAAAATTATGTTTAGTATAGGGTTGTAGTTGTTGTTTTAAAAATTATGCTTGTTGTTTTGGAGAATTTTCTCTCACAAGATAAGGGTTTATTGTTTCCTTCAAAATCACAACTCTAACTACTACCACACTCATACCTACAACACATATCTAGTACGGGTAAAATGCATCGATAGCCCTTAACCATTAAACTTAGTCTAAGCAGGTCTCTAACCTTCTCTAATGTCCATTAACGTCCATAATCTTTATTTATTTAATGAATATAATCTTTTCAACTGGTATCAACTTTTATTATATGGACCCCACCATTACACTTTACTTTTTCAAACTTTATGTTTGATAATCAATTAAATATATTAAAGGAAATACGAATAGCAAATTATTTCACAAATTTCACGATTTGCAGTCAATTTCTAGGGTTTTCTCTCTTTCCTTTGAATCATACAAACAGAGGAAATAGTAGCCGGAAACTGCAATGATCAAATGCAAACAAATGGTAGTATGAAAAATTCAAGCAAAAGGAATCTTTTTCTCGATCGATCGGACTATGGTATGCTTTACTAATCGTGTGTTGCGATTTGTCTTGTCCTAATTTTGTTTGGTTGAGTTTTACGCTATAATCTCCTAGTGACTTTGAATTTTCGAACCATGGAGATCAAATAGGGTGCTCTAAGGATATTAGGAGTTGTTTATTCTCCTTAGCTCATGTATCAGATGTTACTCACTAAAACCATTCTAGTTTGTTTCCTTTCTTTTTGTCTACATTGAACTTTCTTTGAAGAAGACTTCACATGTCAATCTTAGTATTATACTACGGACTATGGGTTGTGGTGTAACACCCCGAATCCGCGGGACTCGGAATGCTAGTTTGGGCTAGGATCTCACAATGGATCCTGACCCTAGCCTGACAACAAGTTCACTAGATCTTACAACAAGGCATAGGTAGATTAAAACCAAATACATAAAAGTTGTATATGATACATCAAAAGAGTTTACAAACTCCAAGCCGAGTACAAAACAACATCATAAACCATAACCACAAAAGATACCCCATCTCACGCATCCTAAGGTACAGAAGTCCTCGGTTGGTCACACCATCTGGCTCACCCTGCAGTATTCCTAACCTGCAGAACACTACAACACGGTATGAAACCGTTAGCTACAGCAATGAAAAGCATGAAGGTAATAGCACAACGACACATCACCATCTCAAACATGCAATGCCACACACATTCATTTATTATCTTTCATTACGTTATTCCATCACTAATTCAACTTCTTTTGTAACACGAGGAGCCTCAAGAACCCTGTCCCATCCAATGTAACACAGGATTTTTGCATGGGAGTGACCTTCACTCGTCCCCTCCTGTGAGATCATCTTCAGAGCACCTCCTCCTAACCAACAGGCGAAGACCGGCGGTTACCACCCGTTATAATACACTTGGGCCAAGTAAATGTAATGAATGGTCATCCTAGTCCGGTTTAGGTTATAAATGCACAATCATATGAACACACGCAACCATCACAATCATACAATCCACAACTGAACGCTAAGTAAGTTCTATGGACTTACATCATATACTCGTAACTTGTACCACATCACAGCTTCCCCTTGGGGAAGTAATCAACGCCTGCAATAGCAAGGCACACACAATCACATACTGCAAAGGTTAGGAGACTCGTCTCACTAACCACAACCAACCTATATCTCAAATCTAAACCTCAGCCTAAACACATTCATAAATGCCTAAGGCATATCCTCAACATAACATCTCATGATCCTCAACTCATTCTGACACCTAGCATGCATCTAATCAGTATTCCTCCATCTCAAATTTAATCCTAATTTAATTAATTAACCTTTAATTAATTAATTAAATTTTGCCAAAATAACATTTTGCCCGCATGCCATTTCTAAACCCACCTGTCATCAGATTTCATCAAACAAACAACCATTAACACCAGAATAATGTAATGATCATAATGAAATTTCTAATTATCCATTTTGAAAAGCCTAAGGTTAATTTAGGCCAAATCGCAGTACGGAAAACGAATAAATTCATAACTTATTCGTTACTAACCCGATTGACGATCTGAAAGAAGATTCGAAATCACAACGACGTAGGCTACGCATGTACAACATCAAATTCACCGGAACCTGAGCGATGGAACTGTCCTGGTGACATATATGCTCGTTCAGGTCCTTATCTACTCGGAAATGCAGAAACTTGGTACCGATATGAAGAGAATGAAGAGAGGAATCCAGAAAGTCAAGCGGAATTGAAATCGGATTAGAAACGGAGAGTAGATATGAGTTTGAAGTTTGAGAGAAATCAAAACTTTTACGAGGAAACGTGAAAGGAAATTAAATAATAAACGATTTTCCGCTATTTATAGTGAAGTCGATAATTATCCTTTAGCAAAGTCGATAATTATCCTTTAACCGATCCAATGGCGGGTTGAACCCCCTTTTGCAAACTCCTCGAAATTGGAACAATAAATTTCGAATATTGTAGGAATAATTATTCCACAATTGCCTCGGAAAACGTCTATTCCTAAGCCGTCTTTCTTAGCCGCTAAGAAACGAAATAGCGACTCTTTTGGCCGTTTTGCCTTTCCATGTTATTTCATATCTAGGACATGTCCGATATCCTGATCATTTCTCTCAACTGCATTTTTATTAATTGGAGCTCCCAAATGCTCCAAATAATACCGGAGGGTAAAAATAATTACCCGTGGGAAAAAGTGAAAATTTCACCATAAGCCCAAAATTATGCCAGGAACATAACGGTGTGACTTATACTCATCACTTACGCAATCTTGCGAGTTATATGTCAATTACTATCATTGATTAAGTTAATCAACATTAATTAGAATTCGAAAATCCTAGTTATTACATCACACAACCCTTAAAAAAAGTTTCGTCCCGAAACTTGAACAATTCCCAAATCCTCTCGGACCCATACGCCGAGGTATAAACACTCTCTCTATCGGAGGTATCACATCTCCGTTCAAAGGTATCAACCTATAACACTCTATAACCTCAAAACATCAGCATGGAGGAATCACTAACTCCAACAACAAGATTGTAACGCTATCCAAAGGCATAGAGGAAAAATCATCTCTAGCCAACTACTAACCACGTCACAAGGCATGGAGGAAAGCCGTCTCCAGCCAATCGTACTCGTAACACAACTATGTGGAGGAAAACCGTCTCTACTCACACTATGTCCATCAATAATAGCATGGAGGAGGAAATAACCATCTCCAACTAATCCTAAACATATTACTATAGCATGGAGGAAAGAACCATCTCCAACTATACCTATATCGTGCTAGCAAACAGGATCTAACAGATCATATGCACACACAACTAGCACGGAAACACAACATATCACAAAAGCACATAACATACAAACACTCACCAAGAAGGCACTAAGGTCTACTCGTGGATCCTACGGGTGCCTCTAACTCCGCATAGAACTCTGGATAGTTCCTCTGGATACTATCCTCCGTCTCCCAGGTAGCCTCATCCGGTCCTCGTCTCAACTACTGTATCCTCATCATAGGAATATCCTTCGAATGCAGGCGTCTCACACCTCTCTTTCTAGAACTACAAAAGGTTGTTCTGAAAAGTGTGGTCCGACTCAACCACTAGATCATCATAACTCACAATGTGCCTCAGGTCTGGTATATACTCCCTCAGCTGAGACACATAAAACATAGGGTGAACACCCTCTAACTTTGGTGGCAAAGCCAATCTATTCACTGCTCTCCCAACTCTATCCAATATCTCGAAAGGGCTGACATATCGGAGACTTAGCTTCCCCTTTATGCCATAACGTCTGACGCCTCGCGCTAGAGTTACTCTCAACCAGACATGAGCTCCTACCCTGAACTCTAGAGGTCGACGCCTCTTATTTGCATACAACTTCTGGCGACTCTGTGCAGCCAGCATCCTCTATCTGATCAGCGTTACTCGAGCCATATCATCCTGAATCTGTTCTAGCGCTATCCCACTGGTACTGCTAGGCTCCTCCCAGCATAAAGGTGTATGACACCTATGTCTACACCACGCCTCATAGGGGCCATCCCTATAGATGCATAACAACGGTGGTGGTATAAGAACTCAATGAGTGAGAGATAAACAGATCGTCCTCGGTACACTTATGGAGTCCCACCATCTATCTAGTGTACTCCTTTGTTACTTCATTCACTGGCCACGTCTCTCTGTAGAGATGAAACATGTCGCCTTCGTAAATCTATTACTAATAATTTGGATAACACCAAAACTTTTACTGGGTCTCAATCTTATTACAAGTCCACAGAAAAGTCCTCTCACTTCCACTACAACACTGCTAGTGGATGAGCTAATCTCCAGGTCAGTAACACTTTAACCTGATTTACTACTTCGTGGTACCTCTTATTCGTACATGGATGTACTAAAGAAGGTGTACTATGAGTGTACTATAATCTTCTCCACTCGACTCCGCATAAGCGATTATACTGACGCAGTTGCGGCGCCTCATACTCCTTCTGTTCCATTAAAGAACTGTGGTGCCTCGTCATGAGGCATCCTTCCATCAAGTTCCCTCAAGGTCAGGCAAGTCCCCTGTTTTTGTTGGACCTCATCCAACAAACCAGGTAAAATCCCTAAACATGAAACTAACTTCCTTATCAGCAGTTGTAGGTCCAACTCTAACCAAGCTAGATCATTTTGAAACCGAGACTGTATAGCAATTCCAACAATCGCCTTCTCTCGAGGCATCTTCTTATTCAAGGCATCATTGACCATATTCTCCTTGCCAGAATGATACAAATCTCAAGGTCAGCGTCCTTGATCAACTCAAACCATTGACGCTGGCAGTTATTCAACCTTTATTGCATAAAAATATGCTTCAACCTCCTATGATTTGTGAAACTCTGACACGAAATGTCACACAGGTATTGTCTTCAAATCTTGGAACTTGAACTACCACCACTAACTCGAAATCATGAGTCGACAGTTCTCCTCATACGTTCTCAGCACTGTAGTCACGTGATTCCCAGAATCTTCTAATTATCACCGAATAGAAGAAGAGGTCAAATACTTCCTCTACTCTTCAGAGCTTTGACATACTACTTCAACCACACAATTATGGTGGTCTTCCTCAAAAAACTCGTAAATGGATGCACAAACACATAGAATCCTTCCTCAAAGCGTTGGTAGCAATCGGCTGGGCCGAGAACTACGCATTCCCTTAACGTTCATCAGTATCATCCATAAGACTTCATACTTACTCCTCGTCACATCAGTCATGATCCTACTGGCGGAACAACATGACCTTAAAGGTTACTTCTAGCATCTCAATTCACATTTAGGGAGCATAACACACTAGCTTCTATCCCTCGGATTCTGCAAAATCGTCCTCAAATAACCGGTACGTTCCTCTCTGTTGTGAGAGTACACCAAACGCCATCAATAAGGTCTACCCCGACTGATCAAGGAAGTAGATGAAGACACTGTTCATCAACTCCTATAACGACTTCTAGGACGTTCCTCAACTCAGATGACAACACTATAACTCGTAGTGTCCATAACGAGTATGGAATGTTGTATGCCCACGCTTCTCTCTTATCCTTAGCTGATGATATCCTAAGCATACGGAAATCTTAAAAACACAATTGCTTCTCTTAGTTGATCTAACAAGTCATCAATACGTAGCAAAGAACATGCTAGGACTAACGAAGCCCGTCTCAATCCACTCTTCAAATTGCTTCTTCAATTTCTAACAACTCAACAAGCCATATACCTCATAAGTCTTCTCCCCACCAGTCTCGTACCATATTTCAACACAACATCAAAGTCCTCACTCCACTAAGACAATAGATTAGACGGTTCAGTAACACGTCTATAAGATCATAAACCACTAGAACACTCTTCAGCGTGGAACTATCTCTTTCCTTCATGGCACAACATTAAAAAAAAAACATCACCCTCCGGTGTTATCAACCTCGCTGCTCATACGGCACTAAAGACAACTCACCTCCTCAAAGGTCATAACCTCGGAAAACCTCTACTTAGTCGACCTCAGTAGGGACTATAATAGTCCTCCTACTGCTATCTAAGCCAACATGATATCTATTCGTCCACCACACACATAAAGACCTTCTCATGCACCTAAGGCATGACAAAGAAGTCTTCAAGCCATACACAAGTCCCTGAACAAAGGGAACAACCATATATCTCTTGGGTACCTAAGACCCGTAACTCGTAATCCTAGAAAGGAAGATCTATCTGTATCCACAATTAACTATTAACACATGCATCGAAAGACAAGAGGTGCATAGCACTCACAACAAACAAAACTCCACTAGGTAAACCATTAACAAGAATGGTACCTGTAACAACTAACGCTCGAAGCTCTACTACATATCATTACTCAACCTCAGACCTATTCTCCTCAGGTATCACTGAGGTCATCGCCATAGCCTCCACTTCCACTCTTTCTGCATCGGAAAAAGGAAGGTCTTGATGAGAAGAAACACTACCTTGCTGACAGAAAGGGGCTAGATGGCCTAGTTCACCACAGGTGAAGCAAGCTATCGGTGCCATGGGGCACTCAAAGCGCACATGATCTGGATAACCACAGTTGAGACATATACGTCTCATCCCTGCCACTAGTACAGGTGGCTCTTCTGCACTGCCCAGCTCAAAGGCTCTACCTTGAGCTCTTCTAGTATCCGTGGTACTCCTACCACGACCCTTACCTCTACTCAGCCTGGGAACGGATTCCTGAGTAGGCGAATGATTTGGGACTCTCTGCTGTCCCTGCGTCTGCTGCTGAGGTGTCTTCTAACCACATCTCGTCACACTAGTAGAAATAAAACCCTATCGTGATGGCACTCCAGTTTGCTTATAGAAAACAGCTCTATGACCTTGTCTACCACAGGTAAAGCAAGTCACTGGAGATCTTGGACACTGTGGTCGTACATGTCCAGGCTTCCCACAATTGTAACAAGTCCTCGTTTCACCAGAAGTCCGTGTGAACGAGAAGTATTGAAACGTCCACAAGTCGGGCTCGGTTTGCAACCCGGATATCCAACCTCATCTTTCACTGATTCAACCCGTTGTTTCTTCTCTAATCCAGAAGCTTCAGTCGATCTCACAAATGTTGGTAAATCTCGTGTAGATCTGCCCGCTATCACCACCTCATATACTTGCTGCATATACTCTTGAAACTCGAATCTACTCATGGAGACATGATCAGCCTCTTCAAACTCGTTCTTTGCCATAGGCAACACAGCAGCGGATAATGGTCCCTGACTTGGCGCTACTGAAGGAAGAGGGGGTGTACCCCTATCTCGTCCCCACTACAAATACTGCTCTAGTCTGAGCCATTTGTAGAATATATGCCCCTAAACTTATAAGGCTATATATATGCCATATGTATCGATATATATATATATATATATATATATATATATATATATATATATATATATATATATATATATATATATATATATATATATATATATATATATATATATATATATATATATATAATACTCATTATTACATGCATACACATCAGCACATAAAAGATATCTATATATATATATAATGTAATGATCATAATGGAATTTCTAATTATCCATTTTGAAAAGTCTAAGGTCAATTCAGGCCAAATCGCAGTACGGAAAACGAATAAATTCATAACTTATTCGTTACTAACCCGATTGACGATCTGAAAGAAGATTCGGAATCACAACGACGCAGGCTACGCATGTACAACATCAAATTCACCGGAATCTGAGTGACGGAATTGTCCTGGTGACATATATGCTCGACCAGGTCCTTATCTGCTCGGAAATGCAGAAACTTGGTACCGATATGAAGAGAATGAAGAGAGCAATCCATAAAGTCAAGCGGAATTTTTGAAATCGGATTAGAAACGGAGAGTAGATCTGAGTTTGAAGTTTGAGAGAAATCAGAGCTTTTACGAGGAAACGTGAAAGGAAATGAATTAATAAACGATTTTCCGCTATTTATAGTGAAGTCGATAATTATCCTTTAGCAAAGTCGATAATTATCCTTTAACCGATCCAATGGCGGGTTGAACCCCCTTTTCAAAACCCCTCAAAATTGGAACAATAAATCTGGAATATTGTAGGGATAATTATTCCACAATTGCCTCAGAAAACGTGTATTCCTAAGCCGTCTTTCTTAGCCGTTAAGAAACGAAAGAACGACTCTTTTGGCCGTTTTGCCTTTCCATGTTATTTCATATCTAGGACATGTCCGATATCCTGATCATTTCTCTCAACTGCATTTTTATTAATTGGAGCTCCCAAATGCTCCAAATAATACCGGAGGGTAAAAATAATTACCCGGGGAAAAAGTGAAAATTTCACCATAAGCCCAAAATTATGCCAGGAACATAGCGGTGTGACTTATACTCATCACTTACGCAATCTTCGCGAGTTATATGTCAATTACTATCACTGATTAAGTTAATCAACATTAATCAGAATTCGAAAATCCTAGTTATTACATGTGGGTACTTGTTGATTTTGTATTATAATTTTCCTTGTTCTATTTTTGTTTAAATGGATTTTCCATGAGGCCATGTTTTTCTATGAAGTTCTTTTTTCAAAAATGGGTTCATGGTGCTTTGTGTGGGTTGACAGGACAACAAATATATATATATGTGTGTGTGCGCGCGCGTTTTCTGTTGTTAGGATAATAGTGTGTTGACTCATGAAAAATACACTGTCTCTTTTCTTATGTCATTTTTTTTCCAAGTGATCTTGGTTTTTATGGGCATAGTATTGATTTATTAAATGTTTGTGAGGAGGTCTTTGATACGGTTAGTGTAAGGGATGAGATTTAGATGATGCTAGATTTGATATTGAATTGGAGGAGGGGATAATGAAATTCAACAAGGTGATTGTGATCTTGAAATTAATGTGGATCGTGTAATTAGATCATTAGGTTGCAAAATTTTTTTTATTAAGAGGGCATAAAACAGAAGAAAATTGCACAACAAGACATGGTAGAAAAGGACATGACACAAAATACGATGGGGTATTCCTTTTGTATAGACACCGATTATGAAGATTTTGATAATTACACTAGCATCGAAGAAGATAGTGACGAGGAGAAAGAAAGGTTGCCCAAGCTTAATCCAAAACCTGACATGCTAGACCTAATATTCAAGACATGCATAGTTTTTTTTATTATTTGAATGGTTGAACTATCAGAATGTATTCTATCAAGACAAGATACAATATGATAATAACAAAGAATATCTAACCAGGGTTAGAGTTAACTGCAAAAAGGGTTGTCCATGGGTGTTGTATGCTACTCCACTAAGAAAGGGTGAAGAAAGGGTTCAAATTAGAACTCTAATCAATGAGCACACTTGTAGCAAAGGATTTTCAAACAAGTTTGTTTCGTATGCATGGAGTGGAGATAATTATCTCGATATAAATAGAAAAAATCTAGATATTCGTATCTTTGTTCTAAATGACCAAATCAAGGATGACTTTAACGTGTTTGTGAAAAGGTCAAAGGTGCCCCGGGAAAAAGAGGAGGCATTAAGGCGTATAAGGGGAGATGAAAAATATCAATTTAAGAAGCTTGCTGACTATGCAGGGGAATTAAGGAGAACAAATGAAGGAACACAAGTGATATTGTGTTTAGATAATGGAATATTTCGTAGGCTATTTGTATGTATATCAGGATACTAGAATGGGTTTATGTCTGTATGTAGGCCTATCATAAGCATTGATGGTTGTTTTCTGAAAGATCGATATGGGGGTCAATTTCTTGCTGATATTGGTGTTGATTCAAACGATTGCATATGACCCATAGCATATGCAATTGTTGACGTGGAGTGTAGAGACTCGTGGACTTGGTTTCTACAACTGCTTGGAGTGGAGCTTGGCATAAAGAACAATCCCACATAGACTTTTATGTCCGATAGGCAAAAGGTAAATTAGAAAGTCATTCAATTTAAATTATGGATAAATTATTTCTAGTTTATTAATGTTAATTTCATTTTAATTATATTTTTGGGACTAATTCAAGCTGTTAAAGCATTATATCCAAATGTGGAGCACAAATTTTGTGTTCGACATTTAATTAATAATTTTAGAAAGAGAGACTCTGGTGAAGTGCTAAAGAACACTATATGAGTGGCGGCCACTAGTGCGTACATGTCTGAGTTGAAGAAGCATATGAAAAAGCTTAAAGAGTTGAATGTGGATGCATGGGCATGGATGAATGCAATCCTAGCTAAGTATTGGTCACAATCCCAATTTTAGAGAAGGTAGTAAGTGTGATATATTGCTCAATAATATGTCTGAGTGTTTTAACAACTTTATTCTTGAAGCAAGGGATAAACCTATTCTTACTATGCTAGAGATGATAAGATGTAAAATCATGGTGATGATAGCCAACAAAAGGCAGATGATGGTTAGATGGTCAGGTGGTGTTTGCCCAAAAATTAAAACGAAGCTAGAAAAAACCATGGATGATTCTAAGTATTGTTGGCCAACACTTTCTAGAGGAGCTCAATTTCAAGTAAACTGTTTATCAGGACAATTTGTCATAGATTTGGTAAGGCATAGTTGCACATGCATGAGTACTAGTACTCATGCATGTGCAACTTTAGCATACAATGGGATGTTATTGAAGATTTGGTTGATGGATGCTATAGTGTTAATACTTGTTAAAGGTGTATAAGAACATCCTTTATCCTATTAGAAGTATGGATCAGTGGGATGGCATGTACCATAATCCAATCCAAGTCTCAACCTCCATTCCACCCAAATAAGGTAGACCCCAAAGAAAAGAAGAAGGGTGAAGTTGAGCCCATTGGAAAAATGAAAAGGTATGGGATGGTGATGCATAGCAAAAATTGTGGAGGATGTGGTCATAACAAAAGATCTTGTAGGAACCCCCAACAATAACATCAAGTTCGGGTATGAGCTATAAACTGTTATTTTGTGTACTTGTCTGGCCTAATTTTATTCCTCATATTTGATTGGTAGACTTTGATGTATATTAGAGGTCTATGTCAAGGACTTGATAATGGACATTTGACATGTCTTAGATTTATTAACACTCCTTTTTCAACTATCACAAGAAATAAGTAACATTGAGACGTCTCTTGTAGCTCAAGCAAACCGGATGTAAGATTCACTATTCAAGGTTAAACGACATAAGCTAAGGAAGACCATCTAGTAGGAGTAGATGAATTTACATTACTAAATTACTGAAGTTATATCAAGATTTGCTTCTATGATATTTCAGATTTCAAGTGTTTAGTTAGTTAGGTTGAGTTAGTCTTTTGACATTGTTTGAGAAATACCTGCTATTTAAAGCTTCTGTAGTATTTCAAAAGTCTAGCGTAAGATTCACTCTTTTGTAGGTAACTCTTTTACATGCAATGAAATGTATTGAAAGGCAAATGTTTGAGGAATAGAATTTGTCTTCCTACCTTTGATTTTATTCTCTATTATAATAGTTCTAAACTTACGTATTTCGTTATATATGAATTTGATTTATGACACAAAAAGGGTAATTATTTACACAAAATTACATAAGCTAAAATAATGAGTTTATGACATTTAGAAAAACTAAGCATGTTGGTTTGGATATAATTAATGAGATAAGTTAATATGGATTCCAATTGAAAAGCTAATGGAACTTAAATAAGAGTAAATGATTATATATGAACAAAAGGAAAATTTCAAGGACTTTAATGGAACATGTAAAAGGTTAGGGACTTGTTTGAACAAAAGTAAAAGGTAAAGGACTCCCAACGAATTTTACCCTATCTAATACGCTAAACACCCCCTTAGTTTGGTGATGTTACATTGGGAAAATTACATAAATCACCCATGGCATTGAAACACTTACAAACTCACCCATAATATAGCTCTCACTTTCAAATAATGGTATTTCATAAAACAGGGTTGTTATTCGGTCGCATTACGAGCGTGCCTCCCGGGTGCAGTCCGAGTGTTGTCTAGAGGCACAACGAACCTACGTCCCGTAATCTCATTTAGAATGTGCCCGGACCTCTTTCGTTCAAACATTGTGCAACGGTCGGAAAAGTAGCCGTTTTTAATTCTAACATTAAATTATAGTTGTTGGAGTATAAAATCACTATATAAATATACGTCAAATCAAATCACTATTCATCTCATTCCAAAAACCTTAAAGATTATGTCGATATTTCTGAATAGACCAAAGTTGAATCCGATGGTGAAAACGTTAATCTTCCGTTCGATGAAATGAAATATAGTGATCTGGATGAACTTGTTACACATATCGAAGTAAGTATATTATTTCATCTAACAGGATTGTTATTTTCCTTTTTTTTTTTGTGATTCTATTTCCTAGTTTTCCACATGTTAGAATAGAGAACCAAAATTTTAGAATTAATATTTTATTTCAATTTTATTAGTTTTAAACATTTTGGAAAGAGAGCCGAAATTTAGAATCAATACTTTATTATGTTTTTAATAGGCTCTTATGGAATATTCTTGTATTATTAGTACCGATTTTTCGTCCAAGTTTGATCTTCATGGATTATTTTTTATAGAGATAACTTAGTGGGTGAGACTCGATTTGTGGGGTACTCAATGAATATGGTGTTGTTCATAAATAAATTACGGTTGGATATATGGGGTTTCCGTATCTTTCATTTTGCATGTGATATACATTGAGCACCTAGAAAGAAGAAAGATGTTTACCCCGATCACGCGTCAAGTACTAGCCGGAAAAAGATCTCGAAAAAGTGTATCAAGCTTTAATTTGAGGTGACACACGTTGAAGAGAAAAAATGGACATTGGGAGTTATATGTGAAGTCTACAACCACATTATTTGATCGGTTATAAAGGGTCATACACATGTTGGACGTTTGACTACACCTTATATTGAAAGTGAAGCGTGAATTGGGCTCGGGTGAAATCCTAGATATATTTTGAAATTCGTGCAAATAGATGACCTTGAAAACATCACAACCATCCAACAATACCGATTTAAAGATGAGGATGAAACAAGCTAAAGGAGGAGGGTTATTACAACAAGCACTTCATACATTGAAGGAACGCATATACTATGTGAGTACAAGGAGATGTCCGGACTCCGATGAGGTGGCTAATTTGTTTATCTTATATCTCGTTTTAGACATTTGCTCCATATGTTCTCTTATGTTATTGTGATGGACTCGACATATAAGACCAATGAGTAAGTACTCTTGTTTTAACTTTGTTTGATATATGTCTATCTTATTGTACAACACTTGTTCTTAATCCTTCTTTTGTATTATTTGTAGAAATAATATGTCGTTGTTGGAGATTTTTGACATCACAATCTCGAATAATTCGCAATTGCTTTTATATTCATGGCATACGAGAACATAAATCACTACAAGTGGACTTTAAAGAGACTCCGTCATTTGTGCTACAGAATAATACCTAAGGTGATTGCCACCGATCGAGAGTTAGGTCTTATATGTGCCTTGGGTGAAGTCTTTCCTGAGGTGAAGCATGTTTTGTGCACATTTCATATAAAGTACAACACTGGACATAGAGCGGGTATTGTTTTGCGTTGTAAATAAGTACAAGCCGTTTTTACATCCCATTGTCATGCCTTGCTTGAGTCGAGATCGAGTAAAAGCTACGAACGACATTTGACAGAAATGAGGGTCTATAGGGAACCATATTTTTACCTCGAGACAATGTGACTCACCCCATACAAGAAGGCAATCGTTCGAGCATGGTGTGACTTATATCATCATTTCAGCACAAGGATGACAAATGCATAAGAAAGCTTATTTTATCCATTTGCTTCTCATATGTTCAAAGTTTGTTAGGTTGGTGTGTGACAACATACATTTGATGGTCACATATCAAACCCAGAAAATACAAGATTCGTTAGAGATGTCACATGAGAGAATTCCCCAAAAGGTGTGTATACCGGTATTTGACTTGCTTCGGGACTATGTCATCAATGAGTGTTTCACACTCTTGTAGGATAACTACACCAAAGCTAGGAGGACAAGAGATGATATTGTTTATGGAGATAGTTGTTGGAGGGAGGTTCATGGAGTGTCATGTGTGCATGACTTTATCACATTCATCCGGGCTAGGAGAGCTATAAAACTGAATTAGATCCTTGCATTTTGGAAGCAAGTTCATTGGATTCCAATTACTTTTCTTAATGGTGATATGGTTGATGATGATGATGATGATGATCCCACAAACCCAAGTCTAGTGTCGTTGAACAAGTTTAGAGAAGCAATGAACTTAAACACGCTCACCCCCGATGAGATGGATATGATGACCTCAACATCTGAGGACATTGAGAACCCAAGGAGTACCACGATGAAGGAGCTGACATAAAAGGTCTGGACCAACAAGAAGAGAGACGAGTTCGTATGAGCATCCAGCAAAATGTGGTCCTAGACATCCCCGTTCTAAGAAAGTGGTGGATCGGGATGATGATGAAGATGGTACAATGCTACACCTTTAAGGACGTCCATTGTGATAAACAAGCCTATAAGGACGCCCACTTGCTAGACGAAACTCTTGGATGGTCGGGATACAATCCAGTGGCACAAGCTGCACATATCCAAACCAACATAAGAAGTGGTCATATGCGTTTCCTTGATGTCCGATATCTGTATAATACCCCTATCCATGATATCATATGCTCACCTCCAAAGTCGAAGACCTGATCATCATATGGCATGGACTTTCCGTCTTCGGCCCTCATTTAGTCAAGTTGTCCTCGTAATGTCTGGACCCTCTATAGACTAGTAGTGGGTGTCTACGAGACAAAAAGTCTCAAAGACCAACGTGTGTGCTCATGCATTCTCTACGGTCGCACACCCCAATGAAGGTATATGCAATGTATGTTCTTATCATTCTCAATGTTAGCATACTGAGAGTTTTCATCTAGAGTGTTCTCTAGATCATCACTAGCTTCATAAGATTGATTATATCCTATGTCAAATTCTTCTTCATCTAGACTTATGTGAGGTTTTAATTTTAACTATAAAAAGGAATAACAACAACAACAACCCTATCAGTTTCACTATCATTGTTTTCACTAGACTCGATAGCTATATCTTAATTATTTTTCAAGTTAAAATTAATTCCATTAAAAGTGATATTCCTAGAAATCATGACTTTATATCCCCGAGGTTGTACGAATAAGAGTTTGTATCTCTTAGCTCCCTCAATTAATATAACATAATTGCTTTTTTTGCCATAGGTTGCAACTTACCGTGATATATTTGTGAATATATGGTCCTTCCAAAGGGTTTTAAGTGAGTTACATTTGGTTTCTTACAAATTCACATTTCCTGAGGTGTTTTTAAAGTTTATGACATATGAATGAGACTTTTTTATAAGGTAAGAAGTAATGTTAATTGCTTCTACCTATAAGGAGCTCTTCATTCCTGAATTAATCAGCATACACCTAGTCATTTATAATAATAATAATCTAATTCATTCTTTCAGTTGTATCATTTGTTGAGGTATTATAGGGACAATGAGTTGCCCTTTAATTCCTTGAGATTTACAAAATTCATCGAATTATTATTATAAAATTCTAAGCCTTTATTAGTTTAAAGACATTTGATTTTTGAACCAAATTAATTTTCAACAAATTATTTCTAGTCTTTGAAGATTCCAAAAGCTTCATTTTTTTCTCTAACTAGATAGATCCAATATTTTCTAGAATAATGAATCGTGAAAGAAATAAAAATATTTCATGTTGAAGGAAAATGTGTACAAATTCCCAAAACACTATTTCGTTTAATTGCAAAAGCTTCATTTTTTGTTCTAACTAGATATACCCATGATTTTAGCCTCGTGATCTCTTAACTTTGCCTTATCTTCATTTTGGTATAAGAAATATATTCAGTTAAATGATGATATATGTAGGGGCAGACAAAAGTGAGTTAGCTGGTGATTTATCATCGAACATGGACTCATATGTATAGGTTTGTAGGCACTCTAAACCTTTTTTTTAGTAAAAATGGAGTTATACATGTGTTGGTTTCCGAAAGGAACTCATAAGTTCAAATATTTTGATATCAACAAACAACTCTTTATTAAAGTTCTAATAATTCTTTCACAATTATTTATAGGAGGAAGTGATCTTAAGTCACTAACTAAGTGTTGTATTGCAAACAAATGCATGATGGAGTAAAAAAGGGCCTCAAGTTATACGATACGCTAACCACGGTGCACCGAGGCATGATGTTGTACCAAGTGAAAGCTACCGCAATCAAAGAAATTATTATTCTAAGTTTGAAATCATATTTTATATGTATGGATAAGATTTGCTAGAAAGCCTTTTCTATCTTATAAGGGTTTTTCTTAGAAATATATATGTCTAACAATTGAGTATCTTAAGATCTTTATTAAGTAGGCTTGCATATGGGGGTTGGTAAGGCTCCTGGACCGGATGGTTTTAACCCGGATTTTTATCAAAAGTTGTGGCCTATTGTGGGTGCGTCGCTGGTTGATCTCGTGTTGAAATTCATGAATATGGGCGCTCTTCCTAGGAATGCAAATGATACCCCGGTTGTCCTAATTGGGAAGTTGGCTAAACCCGAATTCTTACACCAATTCCACCCTATTAGCCTATGCAACATTTTTTACAAGACGATCACAAAGATCATTGTTAACAAGTTGAATCCTCTAATGAATACTATGGTTAGCCCAATGCAAAGGAGTTGCATTCCTAACCGATTAATCTCAGATAATGTTGTTCTTGTCCAAGAAGTAGTTCATTCTATGAAGGCTAAAAAAGGTCGCAAAGGGTGCATGTTCCTTAAGCTTGACCTTGAGAAGGCGTATGATAGATCGATATGGGAATTGATTGATGAAACTATTAGGGATGCCGGAATTCCTACGACATGGGATGACTGTATTATCAGTTGTCTCCACTGAAGAGATGAGTATCCTTTGGAATAGGGAGCGTACGTCCTCCTTCCCAATGTCTAGAGGTGTGTTATAGGGCAATCCAATCTCCCCATACCTATTTGTGTTGTGTCTTGAGAGACTTGGTCAACTTATTGATAAGTTTGTGCATGATGGGTCCTGAAAACTAATGAAGTTGTCCCAAGGAGGTCCTCATGTTTCGCATCTCTTTTTTTGCTAACGATATATTGCTTTTTTGCGGAGACATTTGTTTCTCAGTTGTATATCATAAAGGATATTCTAGACCGTTTTTGTGTTGTTTTAAGCCAATTGGTGAGTGTGCAAAAGTCTAAGATTTATGTGTCTCGTATTGTGAGAAGAGACGTTGAAATAGTCTTAGTAATATATGTGGCATTCCTTGTACTCATAATCTGGAGAAGGATTATATTTGGGCATTCATGTGGTTCATGGGAGTTCGACGAAGGATGTGTTTAACCCGTTATTGGAGAAAGTTGTTTCACACATAGTTGAATCGAAAAGGCGTTCTTTGAGTATGGCTGGAAGGGTCACGTTTGTTAAGTCCGTCATCTCCTCTATTCCGATATACACTATGCAAGATTTGATTCTCCCTGCTTTATTTTGTAATTAGCTTGATCGAATCAGTCAAGACTTTGCTTGGGGTAGTAGCGAGAATGATCGCAAAATTCATCTTATTAAATAGGAGGCTGATGCGTCCTTGGATATGTTCAATGATAAACTCCAGATCTAGACCGAGCTTAAGCTTTAACTACTCCGATTGTTGATGTGCGTGTGGAACTAAGAAGAGAATGTGGTTGGCGGAAGCTATAAGATGGTTGCGGAAGCGAATGGTTGATCCGATCAAGGTTGATCGAGCAATCCATGAAGTGGAATTGATATGTGGAATTTGGAAGAATCTTCTAATGTGAAGGTTTGGATCTAAGATCCAAGAAAGAACTTTGAGAGGAAAGAGGTGATGTCCAAAATCAAGGAGGATGATTTATCTTCAACTAAAGTTGATTTAATTTGAACATGTCTTACAAACGAGGCCAAACATCTTTTATATAGAGAATGTGGTGTTCGCTCGAAAGTGTGTGCGTCAAAGTCTTAAATTTATAAAAACTAAAATTAAGCAAAGTGAACCCGCAGTGTACGAATCGGCGTAG
The DNA here is from genome assembly GCA_033239125.1 of Fagopyrum homotropicum. Taxonomy (NCBI): domain Eukaryota; kingdom Viridiplantae; phylum Streptophyta; class Magnoliopsida; order Caryophyllales; family Polygonaceae; genus Fagopyrum; species Fagopyrum homotropicum. The sequence goes on along the minus strand of BSWB01000007.1, from coordinate 48,809,665 downwards.
TAAAGCAAGAATTTCAGAGTATCGAACTCAGGGATTTGGGGGGGATAAATTCAGTTCACAAATTGTCAGGCATATAACAAAAACTTTTATAAAGATAATTGGGAAAACAACGATTCTAAATTTCAGGCATCCAATTGTGACAATCGATTCAAGATGTTCTAAAGGTATAAGGACAGAGTTAGGATTGCAAAGGTATAGATCTAAGGTAGGGTGTTGTACGGTGAAGTTCCAAAACCCATAAGTCTCACCCAAAGGCTCTCTCGATAAAGGATGTTGAGTCTCGATATAAAGGGAATCGAAGGACAAGATTAAACTCTCAAATACCCATGCCCAAACCCAAGAGAATCAAAGATAAGCCAAGACGGTTAAGGTTGTGACACTCGTAACCAAAGTAGAGGGTGTTGAGTCTCACTACTACCTAGAAAAGGTAAGCCAAGGCTAGGTTAAAGCAAATCTTTAAATTTGGATCAAAACAAAAGCAAAGAACGTACGACAGAGGAAAACCACGGTTAGATCTTGAAGAACCACGGCCGTGTAACCCAATAACAGGCTGTGGAAAACCTCGACGACGAGGTTTCTTGCAACTCTCAGGGTCCAATCTGTTTTGGTTCAATCTATCTTCATCTATGCCACAACTATCAACCCTTCACCTTCGAATTACTTAAGGGTTTCAGCCAACAATCATCATAATGAAATCCAAAATCAAATATAAAAGAGAGAAAAGGTAAAACCTTGAAATCTCAATAAATAACACAAAACCAATGTCAATAAAACACAAAATCGTAACTTGCGTTCAATGGATGTAGAATAGAGTAAGAATCTCTCACAATCTCAAAGAACAAAGAAGAACAGGATGTCAATCCACCTTCAATTGAAACCCTAAGATCTTTTCTGAGTATGCAATCTTCAAGTGTGTACTTCTCCAAATCTTCCCTTCACATAATAAAATCTTCCGAAAAATCTCTCTTCTCTCTAGCAAGGCTGTAAATGTAGCGCGGGAAAGTGGATGATCTGATTTCTCTCTTTCTTCAGCCTCCTTATAGGAGGAAAGTAGGGTTACAAAAGGCCATAACCCTGTTGACGTGGCAAATATGACACGTGACAACCGTTAGAAGAACCACGGCCAAGAGCAAACTTTCACGCCCGTGGAACCACCGTGGAATGACTTCTTTGCTCTCGACATACTTTTCCATGGCCATAATTAAATTAAATCCCAAAACCACGGCCGTGGTCCCTTTGTGTTTGGCCGTGGAATGTCCAAATTCTTCGTAAAAGCCTTTGTTTCGTAAAGCTTTCTAATCATGCTCGTTCCTTAGCTACTCCAATGCATCCTCTTGATGCCTAACATGATCAAACACTCCTACATACTCCATTTATGCTCCAATCCAAGCCTTTATTCACCTAAAAACACAACAAAGCTTGTGTAGATCTCTTTTTTTTTTGGTGTGAAGGAGAGTCAGTGGTCTCCGGCGCATCTGGACGTGCTTTTATTAATACGAAAAGAGGGCTAAGTAGTCATCACACGGGGGATAGCCCAACCCCTTACATCATCAAGTAAAAGATCAACTACACCCTCCGGTGGGTCACACAATACACTCAATCCAACAGGAAGGTTCAAAGCAAAATTAGCAAGAAAATCCGCTACTCTATTCGCCTCGCGGTAGGCATGACGAAACTGGATATTCCAGTCTCTTCTCAAAAAGTCTTGGCACTTGCGTACCAGACTGGCAAGAGGATGGTGAGGGGGAATGTGCTTCTTGAGGAGATTGACAATCAAAAGTGAATCAGATTCAATAATGACCGACCGATAGCCTAACTCCCAAGCAATACTAAGGCCATGCTGCATGCCCCATAATTCGGCCCTAGGGACGGAGCATGACCCTAGATTAACACCAAACCCTCTCAACCATTCTCCTGCATTATTTCTTACCACACCCGTAACAGCCGCGTAGCCATCTCTCTTCTTAGATCCGTCAGTGTTGACTTTGATAACTCCATCCGGTGGTGGTTCCCAAGCAATGTTGATCGTACTCTTTGACCCTCTACCGATCATTGTGGCTCTCTTGATCCAAACATCGATGTACTCCTTGGTTCTACCTTGAATGACGGCGCTTGGATCTCCAATGTTGTTAGAACCTTCAAACGTCTTTTCATTCCTCCATTTCCATATCCATCACAAGCCAACTGCAAAAACCTCACCCCACAAACATATATTATTGAAACAAGCTTTGGAAAGAATATTACCTCTCAACCAAGACGAAAATTGTGTGTTGAAGAAGTTGCCCCTGTTGAGTGTAGCACTCAGATCACTCCACATTCTTTGAATTCTCGAGCGGTCTTTGAAGAGATATTCTAGGGTCTTTGGCACCCGACCGGAACAAGCACACAAATCAGCATGACTCAGGTGCCTCCTCTTTCTCTCTGAGTTACATAGGACACCGCCTTTGAGCAGCTTCCAAATAAAAAACTTGACTGGCTCTTGAATTTTGAGACGCTAGATCATGTTGAAAATGGTGCCTTCGGTAGATTGGTAATCATCTACACCTAGCATCAGCCTATACGCAGAAGAGACAGAATAATTGCCGTCATTGGTGAGTGCCCAACCCAGCTCGTCTCTGAGTGGTGTGATGTTGTTGTTGATGCTAGAACCAGGGTCAACAATAGTAGGCGCAACCGATGCCATCTACAGAAGAGCTTGCATAGGGAGTTTAGTCTCCAGGGCACTCCAATTCCAACCGGCACCACTTATCCAGTAATCCCGTACACACTTCAGGATCTCCATAGTCTCCAGCGGTTGGGTGATCTGCGTGATAAGTGACGTGGGGCCGATCCATACGTCGGTCCAAAACTTGATCGAGTCACCTTCACCCAAGTTCCAGCGGGTACCTCTGTCTACAACCTCCTGGATGCCAGTGGCGATGCTAGACCAAACATGAGAAGTAGTAGGCTGGACGATATTGTTGCTTCGGACATACTTACTCTTAAGGACTTTAACCCATAGACTATCGTGATCCTTCAACATTCTCCACCCCAAATTGCCTAGTAAAGCTTTATTGGTGAGATGCATGCTTCGAACCCCTAGGCCTCCCTTATCCTTAGGAAGGCAAATCTCTCTCTATTTAATCGTATGCATTATGCGCCGACCCTCAGAATGACCCCAAATAAAATTCCGGCAAGCCTTATCAATATCCTCACAGACACTAAGAGGTAAGGGCAAGGTGGCCATGGAGTAGATAGGGATGGAGGTAAGCACTGATTTAGTTAACGTGACACAACCCGCAAAGCTAAGAGTTTTACTTCGCCACCCATTCAACTTAGAGTTGATCTTGTCCAAAAGGGTCGAGAACGTGTCCCTATTGATTCTACCTTGGAGCATAGGGATGCCAAGATAGTTACCGAGGTTTCTGATGACCGTCACCCCACTAAGCAATTGCAGAGATCTCTAGAGACGTTGGGAGAAGCAAAAATCCTCGATTTTTGTTTACTAACTCTCTGACCTAAAGCTTTGCAGAACAACTCAATGCAACTCATAACAACTCTCATTTGTGAAATAGAAGCTTCAGGAAAGAGGGTAATATCATCCGCGAAAAAAGGTGGGATAGAGGGGGACCTCTGCGAGACAACGTAATAGGTTTCCAATCACCCTTCTCAACGGACTCAAGGATCAGATGGCTGAGTCTTTCAATACAAAGGACAAAGATATAAGGGGATATAGGGTCCCCTTGTCTAATGCCCCTACTAGGGACAAACTGCTCGGTGACTTCTCCATTCCAAATAAGCTGCATCCTGGGGGAGCTAATACATTCTTTGATCATTCTACACCATTCAGGAGGGAAACCAGCCTTGACAATCGTATGCTCAACAAAATGCCATCTAATCTTATCATAGGCCTTCTCAAGATCAAGCTTCATCAACATCCACTATTTGCCGGTCTTCTTCTTTCTCATAGAATGAATAACCTCCTGCATAAGAACGATTTTATCCTGAATGAGTCGACCCGGGATAAAGCTCCCTTGAGTGGGTCCCACAAGCTTACCCACAATACTTTGCATACGTTGAACAAGGACTTTAGAGATGATCTTGTAGCTGACATTACACAAAGCTATAGGTCTGAATTGACTGATGAGTTCAGGTCTCCCAACCTTAGCGATAAGGTAGATGAGCGTATCATTGCTTCCTGGGGACAACTTCTGAGTAATGAAAAAGCGGGACACCTCTCTTTCCGTAGACCGTCCCACAATATTCCAGCATTTCTGATAGAACACGGGTTGGAATCCATCAACCCCAGGGGCTTTGTAGGCCCCCATGCTCTTAGTAGCACTCCAGACCTCATCCATATCAACAGGTTTTTGGATAAAGCTCCAATCACTCGCCTCAATAGTAGGAAAATCCAAGGTGACCAATTGGCAACTAAACCGACTTACGGACTCCTCAAGACTGTAGAGTTGGTAAAAGTAATCAACGACATGTTTCTCTAGTCTCACTTAATCCTCAACCCATTCTCCCTCTTCCAAATGAAGGCCAGAGACTCTATTCCGGCTTCTCCTGATGATGGTCGAAATATGAAAAAACTTGGTATTCCTATCACCATATTCCAACCACTGCTCCCGAGATTTTTGTAACTAGATAATTTCTTCTTGTTCAAGAGAGAGCTCAACTTCTCTTTTTAGTTCTCTATCCTCTTCCAACAGACGAGTTGACCTTCCATGGGAAAACCTGGCTTGTAACTTAGAGAGATTGTCCATGGCCTCTTGTTTTCTGCGAAACACGTTACCAAACACAAATCTATTCCAAATAACAAGTGAGTTTTTGAGGGCAGGAAGGGCCAAACTTACCTCCGGGTTGCTTGCCCAACAAGTCTCCACCATGGGTTGAAAGTCTTGGTGATTCATCAAAGCCGCTTCAAACTTGAATGGTCTTCTTTCTTTCATGCAAGAAATAGAGGGATCCAATGAAAGAAGTAAAGGAGAAAGATCGGAAAAGAACCTGGCAAGATGTCTAACTTGAGCATTGGGCCATTTTAGTTGACCCTCGTAGTTCATGAAGATCCTATCAAGACGCTTGAAGATATTTCTTCTCGTAGATTTCCCATCATCCCATGTGAAGTCTGCTCCTATATAACCTAAGTCGATCAGGTTATGGTTGATGACGACCTCATGGAAAGTCTTAGTATCAGCATGAAGCTTTCCTGATCCCCCAAGTCTCTCATGGATGAAACATATGCAATTAAAGTCACCACAGAACATTAACGGTTCCTCAATATTCGTTAGCTCATTATCAATATCCCTCCAGAAGGCTCTACGTCTCAAGTAATCAGGGGAGGCATAAACGACAATCAGCCGGAAAAACCTAGCCCCATCAGCAACTCTAGCGTGAATGTAACACTTATTGCTGCTGACAATATCAATAATAAACTTCTCGCTATTCCATAAGAGCCACACACCACCTTCAAAACCTTCAGCTTCAACTCTAAAACATCCGGAAAAGTTCAGTCAATCGCAGATAGCTTGTGCTCGATCCCTAGATGTTCTAGGTTCAAAAATAGCTAATACATCCACGTTATGACTTTTACACAAATGTTTTATAGCACGTCGGAACCCACTCTTGCAAGCTCCGAAGACATTCCATAGTAAGCAATTCATTAAAACAGATGATAGATTAGGAACCAGACAAAGCACATTTAAAGCGGTCCAACCTGTTTAGGCTCCAGGTTATCGCCGACTGCGATTTTCTCTACCATCTCTTCATCTGTATTATTCATTCCCTGGTCTGAGACAGCTACAACATTGGTATCTCTGTCATCTACAATCATGGTGCTGGCATGATTATGATTCTCCGTCACTGTTTGTGAGGTTGAAGGTGAGGAGTCATGGTGTTCGCTCCAAATGGTGTGTGCAAGCTTTAAATTTATATCCCAAGAAATATGCTTAAAACAAGGATGCAAACCCGCAGTGTACGGATCAATTATAGTAAAAGCAAGAATTCCGGGGTGTCGATCTCAGGGACTTAGGTGAAACTAAGCAAGTAGAGCTTGTCAATGCAACTAATAACCACAAAAGTGATTAAAGCAATCAAAGATGATAATAAGGTCAAATAAGGGGAATATGCAAATTCTAGGGATTAAAGCATCTAGTTGTGGTTCCGACTCAAGATCTCAAGATCTCAAGATAAAGCGGACAAAGCTGAGATTTTGCAAAGGGAAGGTGTTTCTAAGGTGGAATAGATTACCGGGTAAGTCTCACTACTCACTATCCCAAACCAAAGTTCCTATTACCGGGTAAGTCTCAAGGTACTAAGGAAAGAAACTATAATCTCAAACCAACAGACCAACTAAGGGAATAGAATCAACCTTAACCGGGTAAGTCTCAGGCTAACTCACAAAGATGGAATGAAGGCACACTCAAACAACAATAAAGGATAAACCTTTATTACCTACACTTATAATCTTGGGTAAACAAACAAAGGAATCACCAGGTAAGTCTCATCCTAGGCTTGCATTGAACCAGGAAAAGTGTAATAAGAATAAGATTTGACAAACTCTAACACTTAACTCTCAGTTTCGGATAAGAAAGGGTCACCTCGGTCAGTCAAGTTCCACCCCGGCCGAGATGTTCATCGACTGAACGAGATGTTCTAGGGTTAAGGTTAAAGACTCGAGCTTTCAGGGTCCTACTGGGATTAAGATCATTCTATCATTGTCTTTCCCACAACTTTCAGTCAATCACCCTAGAATCGCATAAAGAAATTAGCCACTCATCATCATGATAACAATAATCGAATAAATGGGGAAATAATGAATATTTGAACACAAAAACCTTAAGAATAAGGCTTCAATAACTGAATCAAATATCAAACAAATCAGCGTTCCTTGGATCACAAATCCAACAAGACAATAAAACCAAAGGGAATATAAGAAAGTCTTACAAATCCCCTCAAAAGCTATCACAAAGCTATGAACTTCCTTCCTTCAATCTTCAAAACTTCCTTCAAACTTCCAAAAATCCTTCCTAACTGCAGCTTCTTCTATCTCCAAACAAACGGTGATTTCGGATCAAAAGATGGCTGAATTGTGGAAAATCCAACCCTTTATATAGGAGAATTATCTTCCAAAGATAATTATATCTTAAAAAGATAATTTCCTATAAAAATATATTATATCTCTAAACTAGATCTCCCAAATAGATGATCTTCCTTCCAGAAATCCAGCCCAAAAATATAAAATATCTTCTTTCCATAATTAAAAGATCTCAGCAAAAAAATATATCTCGCTGGCGCCAGGGTGTTCGCCTCGGCCAGGACGCTCCTCAAGATCACCTCGGTCGAGGTGATACTGTAGCTGACCGAGGTGAATCTCAGCTAAATGTGAAATCTCTCAAATCTGGTCCAAAGTAAATCTTCTTTATTAATTCATTGCTTCCCGAGTTCTCTTTTAAGCTCTACAATGTAGCTCCTATGACTCCTTTGCTCCTTAGCTCCATTTTGATCCAAAACGTGCCATGTTACCTACGATTACAACGAAACTTGGTGTAGACCTCGATTCCCGTAAAGGTAGATGAAACAACAATATAATCACATATACATCCATACATGCAGATTATTGAAGATAAAAACGTCTAAACAAGTCCCAAAATATAGACTATAATACATGCTATCAAAATACCCCATACTTGTCCCTTGCTTGTCCCCAAGCAAGTTCCAAATCATAAGTACAAGATAGAATGGATTATAAGTCATAAAGATCAATGAAAAGTATTTCAAAACATTTTTGGTGGTGTGCTCCACTCATAGATCACTCTAAGAGAATGCTTCATGGCAATTAAAATCAAAATGTGATCAAAATATTTTATAAATATAAGAAAGTTGTTCATCTTTGCATAAAATCATAGAATGCATAATAAATCATAATTATCAAAATTAATCATGTATAATCCAGTTTAAACCACCAAGTCAATCAACAAGCTCGAGGTCTCAAGGGCTTTTCAAAAGAAGGTCAAGAAACGTGTGAGGGTGGGATGTATATAGGGAATGTGGTGCTAGAATCCGGGAAAAGGATCTTACTTCACTTTGCTTCGAATTTCAACATCTTCCACCAATAAGCTTTGCTTATTTACTTTTTTACTTTTTGGGATGCATGGACAGAGGTGCACAATAACCGAAGCCTGGGAGATCAGCAATCATCAATTTCTCGAGATGCCTCAAACCCTTGATGCACATACCATGACCCGTTAGGAATATCGCTCAATCCGACTTTGGCAAGACACAAACACCCGGCTATGTGAATGGTGCCGAGTTACTCATCATTATGATTGACTTCCCCAAACCTATTTGTTTCTTTCTATATTTCCAGCCAACATCTCAACTTCACTTTCACTTGCTTGCTTCCAAATTCCCGGATAGGTAAAGGAAGGCAAATATATATATGAGAGGCTAAGCATGATCAAGAAGAAAAACGTCAAAAACTGGTTAAGAAAAAGCAAGTGAAAGGACCACTGGGGGTATCTCTTAGGACAAGCTGAAGGTCGGAACGAGAGGCAAATATATATATGAGAGGCTAAGCATGATCAAGAAGAAAAACTTGTGCATATACGGTCGAAGTCTGCCTGGTGACGCTCATGGATCACCGGGATAGAAGGTCTAGAGGAAGGGGAAGGGGAAGAACCACTGGGGGTATCTCTTAAGACAAGCTGAAGGTCGGAACGAGAAGTCATAACTTCTGCTGACAAGGACACCTCGGTTGCTTTGACAAGGCTGAAGAACACCTCGGCCGAGGCACAGGTCGACTGGACCGAGGCGAAAAACTATTCGATTCCAACTCTCTGATTTCCAGTTCTTTTCTCCCAATATCACTACCAATTCTTCCTATGGGGTACTTATACCTTTTCCAACATAAATGGATGGCAACCAAAGCCAAATCCAACTGAAATCGGTGAAAATAGAAGAGTTAGAGTTTTCGAATGGTTTACCCAAAAATACACAGATTCGAGGCGTTTTTGTTGCAGTTTCTCGCTTGCAATCTGATCCTCTTGCCTTTCCTTGTGAGATCGGAGCAAAAATCGTGGAAAAAGATCAAAGAACGGAGAAACATGGTGGAGAAGCGCCGCGGTCGAGAGGGTAAATGGGAGGGAAGAGGGAGAAACTACTTCCCCTTTTATACCCCTCGCCGATTCTGCTGTCACCTCAGTCGAGGTGGTCCCGACTGGACCGAGGTGGTCTGGACCGAGGTGGGTCTTTGTCAGCCCTAGTCGCCTCGGTTGCTCAAGAATCATCTCGGTCGAGGTACTGTGACATCAACCGAGATGTGTCTCAGTCAAACTCCGTATTCTCAATTTTTCGAACTTCTGTCCTTCCAGTGTTGCTCCTGAGTTGTAATCCTTCCTTAGAGAGTACCTGGTTTCTGTCTAGGACACCAAAAACAAAACAAAGCAAAGCAAAAGCAAAAGCAAACTATCTAAGACTAAACTAGAAAAAGGGAAAAGATAGCAATACCTTGGATTGCCTCCCAAGAAGCGCTTGATTTAAGGTCGTTAGCTGGACCGTATGACATCCCTAAACAAGATATAGTGGTGCAATCTCCTCAACCTGGGCTTCCGGTTGGTATTTCTTGAGTCTATGTCCATTGACCTTAAAGCTTCCGCTTGTTTCTACCCAAATCTCAACTGCACCATAAGGGAAAACATGTTTCACAATGTAAGGTCCTGTCCATCTAGATTTCAACTTACCTGGAAAGAGGCGAAGGCGGGAGTTGAAGAGTAGAACTAAATCTCCTTCTTTGAACTCCTTAGGAATGATACGCTTGTCATGCCATTTCTTTGTCCTTTCCTTGTAGATTTTGACATTCTCATAAGCGTTCAAGCGCAACTCTTCTAGCTCATTGATGTCCAATAGCCGCTTCTCACCGGCTTCCTTGATATCAAAATTTAACCACTTGATTGCCCAATACTCCTTGTGCTCTAACTCAACGGGTAGATGGCAAGACTTCCCATATGCCAAATTGTAAGGGGTGGTACTGATGGGAGTCTTGAATGCGGTCCTGTAAGCCAAAGAGTGTCGTCCAACTTCATGGACCAGTCCTTCCTCGTCCTAGAGACGGTCTTCTCCAAGATTACCTTGATTTCTCTATTCGAGATCTTGACTTGTCCACTAGTTTGAGGGTGATAAGGAGTTGCTACCTTGTGGGTTACCCCATACTTTGATAGAAGTGCCTTAAACTTCCGGTTGATGAAATGTGTCCCTCCATCGCTGATGATGATACGTGGTATCCCAAAATGTGGAAAGATAGTCCGATTGAAGAACTTCACAACCACCATGACGTCATTAGTGGGGAGGCAATGACTTCCACCCATCTAGAGACGTAGTCAACAACTAAGAGAATGTATAGGTTTCCTCCGGATGATGGAAAAGGTCCCATGAAATCAATTCCACATACATAAAAAATCTCAACCTCTTGGATGTTGTTGAGTGGCATCTCGTTCCTTCTAGATAAGTTCCCTGTTCTTTGGCATGCATCACAAGAAACAACAAACGTTTGCACATCCTTAAATAATGTAGGCCAAAAGAAACCGGAACATAATACCTTAGCGCACGTTTTGTGAGCGCTAGCATGTCCTCCACAAGGAAGCGAGTGGCAATGCCGTATGACACTAGTAACTTCATCTTCTGGAATGCATCTTCGAAGCATCCCATCCGGACCTCTCTTAAACAGTAGAGGTTCATCCCAGTAGTAGTGGCGTACATCTTTAAAGAATTTCTTCCTTTGAGCGTATGTCAACCCGGGCGGTATTTCCTAGCAAACAAGATAATTAACAATGTCAGCATACCAAGGCTCTTTATTATCAGAAGCTTGGTGGAGCCAGTGCTCCACCAACTGTAAATGAGTTTCAGAAAAGGGTGTAAGAAGTTTGTTATTCTCAGTTGAAGGCATCTCGCTTGCTGTCTCGGTCGGCACCCGAGGTGGGTGACCGAGATGTTCTTCAAATAAGAACACCTCGCTTGGTCCAGAAAGTGCCTCGGTCGAGGTACTGGAACTGGGACCGAAATTGGGATCTCTCCTCTCCTGAATCAGTTTCTCAATCTTAGCTCCTGGATCTTCTTCCAGTGCCTTTAAACTCCGTATATCTGCATGACAAGAAGCATCTATACCTTCCTCCATTAAGCTAAAACTAATAACTCTTTCAAGAGGGTCATTAATAAGGATATAGCTCACCAATTCTCTTGATTCTTCTTCATCATAGATGTTGAAGATATCATCCTCCAGTGACTCTCTTTTCATTGCAGCAAGCAATGCAAACTCCACTTAATCTCCACCAATGTCAAATTTCAACTTGGCGTTCTTACAATCCACATTGCAACCCGAAGTTGCTAGAAATGGTCTCCCGAGAATGAGAGGAACGGGATAATTACGGGTATATCAAGCACAACAAAGTCTATATGTAAGTAGAAGTTACCTAACTTAACCGAAACATCTTCCAAAATGCCCATGGGATGGGTAATGGAGCGGTCCGCCATGTATAACCTTATCTTTACTGGCTTGGGCTCTCCAAGTCCGATATTCACACATAGCTCCAGCGGGATGATGCTCACACTGGCTCCTAGATCACACAATGCCTCATAAGTTACATCCCCAACTTGAATGGTAATGCAAAATGAGCCGGGATCTCTTAACTTGGGTGACATCTTCTCCTTCATGATTTGAATGAGCTCCGAGGATTTAGATGTCATCCTTACTTCACCAAAATCTTCCAGTTTCCTCTTTCTTGATATAATCCCTTTTAAGAACTTTCCATAGACGAGCATCCCTAGAATAATTAACATCAAGGAAAGGGATGTTAATATGTAGTTTATTCATCAAGTCAAGAAACTTACCAAAGTGCTTGTCTAGATGCGCTCTAGCTCTTGACTGGGGGAATGGAAGTGGTGGTTTATATGCAGGAGGTGGGACATAAACTTCAGTTTTGTCCGTCGCTTTCTGGGACTCCACCTCGGGTGACACCTCGACCGAAGTGTACCTCGTCTGTACCTGGACCGAGGTGTTCTTCGTGTGCACTGACATCGACCGAGGCACTGGATCTGCAGTTTTCAGTCTATTTCTCGTCGTTATTGCCATAATCTCTCCTTTAGGGTTGCTCTCTGTCCTTGCTGGGAGCTTCCTTGGATCTCTTGGCGCTTCATTCGCCTTATCAAAGAATTGTTGCTCTAAGGCTTTTTGTGCCTTCGAAAATGAAGTCATGGACGTCTCCATAGCGTTGAGCTTGATCAAGATGGCCTACAACACTACATCTTTCTTCTCTGGCTGGGACGAACTTGATCCAGGCTCTTGGCTCTTCAATGGAGTAGAAGAAGAAGAAGAGGGGTTAAAAGAATTATTAGAATTGGAATTAGAGTAAGGGTTACCCGAATTTTGATTGTTAGATCTCCAATTGTTGCTGTTGGAGCCTCTATTGTTGTTGTAATTATTGTTCCGGGAACCATGATTGTTGTTCCTCGATCCTTGATATCCTCTCTTTTCCTTCTTGGTGTGAGCAACGAAAAGGTCCTTCAATTGCTTCACATCATTCTTGAGGGAAATGTGTTGATTATCATTTGATGGAGCTTCCTGGAAATTAACTCTCTTAACTCCATTTTTCGCTCCTTGGTGGGAGTATTTCTCCATGTGCAAAGCTTGTTTCTCAATGAACTCCCAAGCTTCATCAATCGGCATGTCCATGAATGTGCCGGCGGAGAGTAGTTGAAGATTGAATTGGGTAGCTCCATCCAATCCTTTGAAGTATATCTCCAACAACTCTATCTTTGAAATCCCATGATATGGGCAATCCAAGAGAACATCTTTAAATCTCTCCCATGACTTGGACAAACTCTCCTTGTCCTTCATGATGAATGCATTGATCTTCCCTCTCATTTCAGCGGTTTTGGAGAGGGAAAAGAATTTTGTTAAGAACTCCGTCGTCATCTCCTCCCAAGTATTGATCTTTCTGGGAGGAAGAGACTGATACCAAGTAAGTGCCATGTCCTTCAAAAAAAAGTAAAAAGGTCTTAGCTTGTAATTATTATTTTCCAGCCTTGAAGGTCTCAAGGTCTCCATCAAAATCTCGTAGTTTTGCAAGTGTTGATGCGGAGACTCCCTCTTTAAACCTCCAAATTGGCATTGGCGGATCATGGATAGAACTTGCGGTCGAAATTCATAATCATGCTCTGCTGGATTACCTAGGTTGACTTCTGGACGCCTCACTTGCTGGTTTGGGTCCATCCTCCGTCCTCGGGTTTGTGGAATTCCTTCAAAAAGAACATCTCGGACAAGCATCCGAGGTGGATGTATCTCGGCCGCGGCAACTGGGACGGGGTCCTGCCTCGGTCGATGTAGAATATGGGCTCGTAGATCAGCCATATCTGCTTCTATCTCTGCAGTTCTGGTGCAAGTTTGCTCCCTCTCGTGCTGCAGTTCTTCCCTATTGAGCCGCAGCTGTTCAATCGCCTCCTTCAATTCGGCCTCAAGATCGCGATTGTCCTGATTGACCATTTTAGCTTCTTTCAAGCGTATTTTGTATGTCTTTTCTGGTTCAGTATCATAAGGAACGATTTCCTTCCCAACACGGGTTCTTCACATAAACCTAAAAGCAAGAACCTGCGAAAATCACTCAAGTAGAGTGGTTAGTAGCAACAGGGGCAATTGCCCCAAAAGCCAACCGCAACCGGCTCGGTCTAGACCAAGTCCCCGACAACGGCGCCAAAAACTTGTTCGCTCCAAATGGTGTGTGCAAGCTTTAAATTTATATCCCAAGAAATATGCTTAAAACAAGGATGCGAACCCGCAGTGTACGGATCAATTATAGTAAAAACAAGAATTCCGGGGTATTGATCTCAGGGACTTAGGTGAAGCTAAGCAAGTAGAGGTTGTCAATGCAACTAATAACCACAAAAGCGATTAAAGCAATCAAAGATGATAATAAGGTCAAATAAGGTAAACATGCAAATTCTAGGGATTAAAGCATCTAGTTGTGGTTCCGACTCAAGATCTCAAGATCTCAAGATAAAGCGGACAAAGCTGAGATTTTGCAAAGGAAAGGTATTTCTAAGGTGGAATAGATTACCGGGTAAGTCTCACTACTCACTATCCCAAACCAAAGTTCCTATTACCGGGTAAGTCTCAAGGTACTAAGGAAAAAAACTATAATCTCAAACCAATAGACCAACTAAGGGAATAGAATCAACCTTTACCGGGTAAGTATCAGGCTAACTCACAAAGATGGAATGAAGGCACACTCAAACCTCAATAAAGGATAAACCTTTATTACCTACACTTATGATCTTGGGTAAACAAACAAAGGAATCACCGGGTAAGTCTCATCCTAGGCTTGCATTGAACCAGGAAAAGTGTAATAAGAATAGGATTTGGCAAACTCTAACACTTAACTCTCAGTTTCGGATCAGAAAGGGTCACCTCGGTCAGTCAAGTTCCACCCCGGCCGAGATGTTCATCGACTGAACGAGATGTTCTAGGGTTAAGGTTAAAGACTCGAGCTTTCAGGGTCCTACTGGGATTAAGATCATTTTATCATTGTCTTTCCCACAACTTTAAGCCAATCACCCTAGAATCGCACAAAGAAATTAGCCACTCATCATCATGATAACAATAATCGAATAAATGGGGAAAGAATGAATATTTGAACACAAAAAACCTTAAGAACAAGGTTTCAATAACTGAATCAAATATCAAACAAATCAGCGTTCCTTGGATCACAAATCCAACAAGACAATAAAACCAAAAGGAATCTAAGAAAGTCTTACAAATCCCCTCAAAAGCTATCACAAAGCTATGAACATCCTTCCTTCAGTCTTCATAACTTCCTTCAAACTTCCAAAAATCCTTCCTAACTGCAGCTTCTTCAATCTCCAAACAAGCGGTGATTTTCGATAAAAAGATGACTGAATTATGGAAAATCCAACCCTTTATATAGGAAAATTATCTTCCAAAGATAATTATATCTTAAAAAGATAATTTCCTATAAAAATATATTATATCTCTAAAATAGATCTCTCAAATATATGATCTTCCTTCCAAAAATCAGCCCAAAAATATAAGATATCTTCTTTCCATAATTAAAAGATCTCAGCCAAAAAATATATCTCGCCGGCGTCAGGGTGTTCGCCTCGGTCGGGACGCTCCTCAAGATCACCTCGGTCGAGGTGATATTGTAGCTGACCGAGGTGAATCTCAGCTGAATGTGAAATCTCTCAAATCTGGTCCAAAGTAAATCTTCTTTATTAATTCCTTGCTTCATGAGTTCTCTTTTAAGCTCTAGAATGTAGCTCTTATGACTCCTTTGCTCCTTAGCTCCATTTCGATCCAAAACGTGCCATTTTACCTACGATTACAACAAAACTTGGTGTAGACCTCGATTCCCGTAAAGGTAGATGAAACAACAATATAATCACATAATATACATCCAATCATGCAGATTATTGAAGATAAAACGTCTAAACAAGTCCCGAAATATAGACTATAATACATGTTGTTGCAAACTTGAATCCGGGAAAAAGGAACAACACAAACTCTTTTTCTTTTTGCAAACTTGAACCAACCACCATTTGAGAGCTTTGCTCTCCCTTTCCAGCATAAAATTCTTTTTCGACTTTACTTTTGGAAGTATGGACAGCGATGCACAAAAACCGAAGTCTAGGAGATTGGCGATTCTTAATTTCGAGATGCCTTAAACCCTTGATGCACATACCATAATCCGTTGAGAATATCGCTCAATCGGACTTTGGCAAGACACAAACACCCGACTATATGAATGGTGCCGAGTTACTCATCATCATGATTGACCTCCCAAAACCTATTTTCTATACTTTGAATGCACAAACTTTCTTTCATGGCCCTCCCACATCAAACATGCCAAAATTTACACTCTTCCTAATTCCCGGATAGGTAAAGGAGGCAAGAAATTCATTGAAGGGCTGAATGAACAAAGAAGAAGCAAGAAAAATCAAGGTGCCTTAATCATTTCATAAAGAAGCGCAAGAACTCATAATGTGATTTCAACCTTCATTCCTCAATATGATTAAACAAAAATCTTTCACATTATGAAACTTGCAAGAAGATCCAACAATATATTCAATTTCTCCACAATTCACAACTCAATTCAAGTACATAAATGTCATCAAAAATTCAATCCACAAGTAGATTCATCATTGAGGTAATCTCCAATCCTAGAAGCACAATAATTTTTAAAATTTTTTAAAATTTTTATGGGTTTGTCAAAGCTTAAAAATGCAATGCAATAAGGAAACTGTGACAATGAAAACAAAGATGCAAGTGTTCATGGATAAATCGAAGCAAATATGTCAAATTATTACATCAACGAGAGTCATACCCCACCCCAAACTTAAGATACACATTGTCCCTAATGTGCTGAAAAAAAAGAAAAATAAAAAAAGAACAAAGAAACTCACAAAGGCGGTGGAGTAGCTCGAACCAAGCAATCAACTCATCCCATGGAAGGTGGTGGAGGGAATGGGTAGAAGTTCGGGTCGAACGGGTGCCCAAATTGCTTCCGGTAAACATCGCGGAGAATCCTTGCGTTTTCACGGAGCTCATCATCATGCTCTCCAAAGCGGGTCTCAAGATCATCCATCCTCCGTGTAAGTCCAGTAACCCAATCTAGATGTTGGTCCATCCATGTTGGTCGATGCTGCATTCACTCCGGTGGCGCTCCCATCCAAGCTGGTGGAGCGCTCATCCATGCCGGCGGTGCCTCCATCCAAGTAGGGTGCTCACTCACACTAGCACGCCGGGAAGAGGAAGAAGTGGAGGGCCGCTGCTAGTAGGTGGACCTCCTAGCCGGCTCTTGGAAATTTGCTGGCTGATCCGGAAAGTCTCCAAAGGTCTCCTCAACACCTCCAATGTCGGGAACTCATCACCACCCATCTCCTCATCAACATCAACAAGTATCTCCTCGGGAATGTAGGGTGGAGCTCCTAGGCGGTTGGCATGCATTGGAACAAATATAGCCTTCCAGTTTTGCCGGTTCCTAATGGAGTAATCAGCAGCCATCCCACAGGCAGAATAATCAACTCCGACTGTTTTGCAATGAAAGTCACTATCCCTCCATAACCGATATTTCCCGCCGCTTTGTTCTTGGTCTTGCTAAGGGTAGAAGCAAGCATAGTGGCGCAATCCGGAGTGACACCGGCTGCCATACAAATAAGGATAAAAAGCTCACCAGCCTTGAGCTTTTGGGGAGTCTCGATCTTAGGGAAAAGGCACTCGGAGAGGATCCTATGGGCGATCTTAAAGGAGAGATTGTAGATAAGCTTGGATTTCAAGTCGGCCGGTTGCCAACGATCCTCATGAGCCACAATCATAGCAATTTCCTCCCAAAACTCTCTAGCTCTAGAACTCTTAGGGAATGTCCCATTACATGTATCAACAAAACCGAACAATGCTCCAAATTGAGCTATAGACAAGTGGTAGGTGTGGTCCATCAATCGAAAGGAGACTGTTCGGTTAACGGCGCTATGGTCAAAAGAGGTGATGAACTCTCTCGTGATCTCTTCATAAGCATCCTCTCGAATGCTAGGAAAGGTATCCATCCCAACCCTATCAAGCATCCATCTCAAATCATTCACCATATGCAATTCCTCAAATTCTTCAAGCACAATGTACCTAGGAGCAATTACTTTGCATTTATGGATCTTTTCAAAGGCTTCCAAGTGGTTCTCATGGATGGTAGGGATGGTAGGGATCCTAGGGGCAGGTGGGACAATAGGAAGGGGTTGGGAAGAGTATCTTGCACCTTTTTGTTTGTTGTTTCAGTTTGATTTGCGTGTTCCAAACATTTTCAGAAGAAACCACGGCCTGTTCTTCAGGTTCCACGCCCACGGAATTGTACGGCAGCCCGTGGATTCGATCGATTTCCCTCAAAAACTCAGAATCACCACAACAAACTCAACAACCACAGTCCTAAACTATTTATAGGTTCAATTCCGTTCAGTTCTCCTAAAATTTTTTAAAGAAAACGAAGGAAATCAACCATGGAAAGGATTGAGAGAAAACCTAGGTTTTAGATTTAAAGAAATCCAAAATCTCGCCCGATCGTTGAACGTTTGTGCTGTTTGTTGCCAAAATCCATTGTAGAATCAAATTTGCTTCAGTTTGGAGCAAAGAATCATGCAGAACGATCACCAAATGAAGAAATGTGGGATTGAGGGGAATGGCGTGGAAGAGGGCGTGGAAGAGGGGTGTGGAATTGTGAGAAGTGTGAAGAAGAACAACTTATATAGCCCCGTAAAATCTTAGAAAACCACGGCATGTCGGGCAGTTCCACGGCCGTGGAAGTAACAGTATGGTCGTGGTTGTGCGTCCTTTTATTTGGCTGCTCTCGACATGGTTTTCCACGGCCAAAATTAAATAAACCACGGCCATGGTTTTGCCTTTTAACCCGTGGAATGCTCTGTTTTTGCTAAAAATGCAAATTTTGTTGTTCTTTTGGCTTTCTTCACTTCTTTTGATCGTTTCTCAACTGTGACATCCAAAGACACAAAACATACCGGAGGATATCAACGAAAAACAAGCAAAAATAACTACTCTAATCTAATCTAAGAAAAACGAAAATAAGAGCAAAAATGCAATACCTTGGGTTGCCTCCCAAGTAGCGCTTTGTTTTAGGTCCGTAGCTAGACCGATCCTTTATGCTTAAGTGAGGATAATCGGTGTGACTTCCTCAGTTTGGAGTTCCGATGAGTACTTCTTGAGTCGTTGGCCATTCACTTTGAAACTTCCGCACTTCTCACCCCATACTTCAATTGCGCCATAGGGAAAAACGTGTTTAATAACATAAGGTCCTGTCCAACGAGATTTAAGCTTACCGGGAAAGAGTCAAAGTCTAGAATTAAAGAGAAGAACAAGGTCTTCTTCTTTGAAGTCTTTCGGAATGATATGCTTATCATGCCAATCCTTCGCTCTCTCCTTGTAGATCTTGGCGTTCTCATAGGCGTTCAAGGGGAGTTCCTCTAGTTCATTAAGATCCAAGAGACGTTTCTCTCCCGCTTCCTTCATGCCAAAGTTTAACAACTTAACATCCCAATACGCCTTATGTTCCAGCTCCACCAGAAGATGACAAGACTTCCCATACATAAGGTTGTATGGTGTTGTGCCTCTGGGAGTCTTGTATGCCGTTCTAAACGCCCACAATGTGTCATCCAGCTTTAACGACCAATCCTTCCTTGTCCTTGACACCGTCTTCTCCAAAATTCCTTTGATCTCCCTATTGGAAATCTTGCGGATGGTAGGGTGTTGCGATCTTGTGAGTCACCCCATGCTTAGTTAGTAGAGCTTCAAATCGACGGGCAATGAAGTGTGATCCTTCGTCACTAATGATGGTTCGGGATGTCCCGGACCTTGGAAAAATAGTTCGATTAAAGAACTTAACAACCACCATCGCATTATTAGTTGGAGAGGCAATAGCTTCAACCCATCTTGAAACATAATCTACAACTAGAAGTGTGTATTGGTTACCACAAGATGATGGGAATGGTCCCATGAAGTCAACTCCCCAAACGTCAAAGATTTCCACTTCTTGGATGTTGTTGAGAGGCATTTCATTCCTCCTAGATATGTTCCCTGCTCTTTGACAAGCATCACAACAAGAAACAAAGGTTTGCACATCCTTAAACAATGTAGGCCAAAAGAATCCGGATTGTAATACCTTAGTGCTAGTCTTGTGAGAGCTAGCGTGTCCTCCACAAGGAAGCGAGTGACAATGACGAATAACACTTTGCATTTCGTCTTCAGGCACACATCTTCTAATGATGCCATCAGGACCTCTCTTGAAGAGTAGAGGTTCATTCCAATATTATTGGCGGGCATCCTTAAAGAACTTCTTTCTTTGTGCGCAGGATAGTCCGGGAGGTATTTCATGACAAACCAAATAATTCACAAAATCAGCAAACCAAGGTTTGTTACCTCTAGAAATATGATCGATGCACTCTTCCATTAGATGCAATTGTTCGTCCGGGAAAGAGTCATTAATAGGCAAGTCCTCATTTGTGACATGTGGTAGACAACTCAAGTGATCCGCAACAGAGTTTTTGGATCCTTTCTTGTCACGAATCTCAAGATCGAACTCTTAAAGGAGGAGAATCCACCTAATTAGCCTTGGCTTTAAATCTTTCTTTACAAGCAAATACCGAGTTGCTGAATGATCCGTGTGTACAATTACCTTCGCTCCTACAAGATAAGAACGAAACTTTTCAAATGCATATACAACAACAAGAAATTCCTTTTCCGTTGTGGCGTAGTTGAGTTGCGCTTCATCTAGCATCTTGCTAGCATAATAGATGGCATGAGTGCGTCCATCTTTCTTTTGTCCAAGCACCGCTCCTACAGCTACGTCACTTGCATCACACATGACTTCGAATGGGAGACTCCAATCTGGAGGTTGAATGATTGGGGCTGAGATTAGAGCTTCTTGAATCCTGTAAAAAGCATCCAAACACTCTTTCAAAAATTCAAAAATAGCATCCTTCATCAAAAGATTAGTTAGCGGTTTAGAGATTTTTGAAAAGTCCTTAATGAATCTCCTATAGAATCTAGCATGTCCTAGAAAACTTCTAATCCCCTTCATCGAAGATGGAGGAGGAAGCTTCTCTATCGTCTCAATCTTAGCCTTGTCAACCTCGATCCCTGTATTAGAGATCAAGTGTCCTAAAACAATGCCTTTCTTAACCATAAAGTGACACTTCTCCCAATTTAGAACTAGGTTCGTGTCTTCACACCTTTGTAAAACAAGAGATAGGTTAGCAAGACATAATCAAATGAGGAACCATAAACAGAAAACTCGTCCATAAAAACCTCCATGATTTCCTCAATGTACTCCAAAAAGATGGCCATCATACACCTTTGAAAGATGGCTGGAGCGTTGCACAATCCGAATGGCATCCTCCTATAAGCAAATGTTCGCTCCAAACGGTGTGTGCAAGCTTTAAATTTATAACCCTGGACGTAAGCTTAAAACAAGGATGCGAACCCGCAGTGTACCGGTCAATCGTAGTAAAAAGCAAGGAATTCCAGGGGTCGATCACAGGGACTTAGTGAAACAAAGTCCAATTACGGTATGCTTAAGCAATCACTAACCACAAGCAATTAAAACAATCAAAGATGATAAAAGTCAATTAAGGAAATATGCAATTCTAGGGATTAAAGCATCTAGTTGTGGTTCCAACTCAAGATCTAAAGATAAGCGGACAAAACTGAGGTTTTTGCATAGGGAAGGTGTTACTAAAGTGGAATAGATCACCGGGTAAGTCTCACTACTCACTAATCCAAAACCGTAACTCCTATTACCGGGTAAGTCTCAAGGAATTAAGATAAAGAGCTATAACCTCAAACTAACACACCATCTAAGGGAATAGAATCAACCTTTACCGGGTAAGTCTCAGGTTAACTCACAAAGATGGGATGAAAGCACACTCAAACCCCAATAAAGGATAAACCTTTATTACCTACACTTGTGATCTTAGGTAAACAAACAAAGGAATTACCGGGTAAGTCTCATCCTAGGCTTGCATTGAACCAGGAAAGGTGTAATAAGGATAGGATTTAGCAAACTCTAACACTTAACTCTCAGTTTCGGATAAGATAAGTCACCTCGGTCAGAAGAATTCCACCCCGGCCGAGATGTTCATCGACTGAGCGAGATGCTTAGGGTTAAGGTAAAGACTCGAACTTTCAAGGTCCTACTGTGATTAAGATCATTCTATCATTGTTTTTCCCACAACCTTCAGCCAATCACCCTAGAATCACACAAAGAGATTAGCCACTCATCATCATGAAAGTATTAATCAAGTATATGGGAAGAAGGTGAATATTTGAACAAGAAGAATTTAATGAAAAGACTTCAATAATTGAATCAAATATCACAACAAAGCGTTCCTTGGATAGAAATCCAACAAGGCAAGACAACAAGGAAGGGAATCTAAGATAACCTTACAAAAACCCTTCAAAAGCTTTAAAAGCTACAATCTTCCTTCTTCAACCTTCAAAAAGGTTCTTCAAATCTCCCAACTGGAGTATGGCTGCTATGGTGTATAAACCCTGATCGGTGGTATAGCATGATTTGGATTTGTGGGAAATCCGACCCTTTTTATAGGAAAATTACTCTCCAAAGATAAGATATCTTAAAAAGATCTCTTCCCATAAAAATAGGTAAAGTATATGATCTAGCATATCTTCTTCCTTCCAGGAGCCAAGCCCAAAAATATAAGATCTCTTTCCAAAGATAAAAGATCTCAGCCAAGAATAAAATATTCTCGCCGCGTCCCAGGTGTTTGCCTCGGTCGAGTCGACTTCTCTGGATCACCTCGGTCGAGGTGACTGTGTAGTCAACCGAGGTGAGTCACAACTGAAAGTGAAATCTCTCAAATCTGGTCCAAAGTGAATCTTTAATCCATGGCTATGCTTCTTGGATGGTTCCTTATGTTCCTGAATGTAGCTCCAATGACTCCATAGCTCCTTTTGCTCCTTTTTGATGCATAACGTGCCATTTTACCTACGATTACAACAAAACTAGGTGTAGATCTCGATTCCCGCAAAGGTAGATGAAATGGTAATATAATCACATAATATACATACAAACATGCAGATTATTGAAGATAAAACGTCTAGACAAACCCTAAAATATAGACTATAATTCATGCTATCAAAATACCCCATACTTATCCCTTGCTTGTCCCCAAGAAAGTTCCGCATATAAAAGGAAAGATAGAATGGATTATAAGTAAAAAAAATCAATGAAAAAGTCTTTCAAAACATTTTTATGGTGTGCTACAATCATAGATCACTCTAAGAGAATACTTCATGGAATTTAAAATCAAAACATGTTTAAAACATTTTATAAATATAAGAAAGTTGTTCATCTTTGCATAAAATCATAGAATGCATAATAAGTCATAATTATCGAAATTAATCATGCATAATCCAATTTAAACCATGATAGCATGAATTATAGTCTATATTTTGGGGTTTGTTTGGACGTTTTATCTTTCATAATCTGCATGTTTGTATGTATATTATGTGATTTTACTACCATTTCATCTACCTTTGCGAGAATCGAGGTCTACACCTAGTTTTATTGTAATCGTAGGTAAAATGGCACGTTTCGCATCAAAAAGGAGCAAAAGGAGTCATGAGTCATTTGGAGCTACATCCAGGGAGCATAGCCATGGATTAAAGATTTACTTTGGACCAGTTTTGAGAGATTTCACATTCAGTTGTGACTCACCTCGGTTGACCAGAGATTCATCTCGACCGAGGTGATCCAGAGACGCCGACTCGACCGAGGCGAACACCTAGGACGCGGTGAGAATATTTTATTCTTGGCTGAGATCTTTTAAAATTGGAAAGTGATCTTATATTTTTGGGCTTGGCTCCTGGAAGGAAGGAGATATGCAGAATCATATATTTTACCTATATTTATGGGAAAATATCTTTCTAAGATTTATTATCTTTGGAGAGTTATTTTCCTATAAAAAGGGTTGGATTTCCACAAATCCGACATCTCGCATACAGCCCGCTTACACCGAAAAATCACGCAGCAGCAACAGCCTACTCCAGTTGGGAGAGATTCGAAGAACCTTTTTGAAGGTTGAAGGAAGATTGAAGTCTATAGCTTTTATAGCTTTTTGGAGGGTTTTGTAAGATTGTCTTCAATTCCCTCACTAGTTGTCTTGTCTTGTTGGATTGCTATCCAAGGAACGCTTTTGGTTGTGATATTTGATTCAGTTATTGAAGTCTTTTCATTAAATTCTTCTTGTTCAAATATTCACTTTCTTCCCATATACTTTAATACTTTCATAATGATGATGAGTGGCTAATTTCCTTGTGCGATTCTAGGGTGATTGGCTGAAGGTTGTGGGAAAAACAATGATAGAATAATCTTAGATTCCAGTAGGATCCTGAAAGTTCGAGTCTTTATCCTTAACCCTAAGCATCTCGCTCAGTCGATGAACATCTCGGCCGGGGTGGAAACTGGCTGACCGAGGTGACTTATCTGATCCTAAACTGAGAGTTAAGTGTTAGAGTTTGCCAAATCCTATTCTTATTACACCTTCCCTGGTTCAAAGCAAGCTTAGGATGAGACTTACCCGGTAATTCCTTAGTTTGTATACCAACGATCATAAGTGTAGGTAATAAAGGTTTATCCTTTATTGGGGTTTGAGTGTGCTTCCATCCCATCTTTGTGAGTTAGCCTGAGACTTACCCGGTAAAGGTTGATTCTATTCCTTTAGATGGTGTGTTAGTTTGTGGTAATAGTTCTTTATCTTGATTCCTAGAGACTTACCCGGTAATAGGAGTTACGGTTTAGGATTAGTGAGTAGTGAGACTTACCCGGTGATCTATTCCACTTTAGTAACACCTTCCCCACGCAAAAATCTCAGCTTTGTCCGCTTATCTATAGATCTTGAGTTGGAACCACAACTAGATGCTTTAATCCCTAGAATTGCATGTTTGCTTTATTGACTTCTTATTCATCTTTGATTGTGTTAATTGCTCTTGTGGTTGGTATTCACGAAGCTTACCGTTATTGACTTTGTTTCACCGAGTCCCTGTGATCGACCCCTGGAATTTTCATGCTTTTTACTACGATTGACCCGTACACTGCGGGTTCGCATCCTTGTTTTATGCTTAAGTCTAGGGTTATAAATTTAAAGCTTGCACACACCGTTTGGAGCGAACAAATTTTTGGCGCCGTTGCCGGGGACTTGGTCTAGACCGAGCCGGTACGGTTAGCTCTTTGGGCGCTTGCCCCCGTGTCATCTAACCACTCTACTTGAGTGACTTTTGCAAGTTCTTTCTTAGGTATATGCGAAGAACCCGCACTGGGAAGGAAATCGTTCCCTACGATCCCGAACCCGAAAAGACATACAAACGACGCTTAAGAGAAGCGAAGATGGCCTAGCAAGACGACCGCGATCTTGCGGCCGAATTGAAGGAGACGCTAGAGCTGCTACGTCTCAGCAAAGAAGAACTAAGGCAAGAGAAAGAAGAGAATCGCACCAGGACTGCAGCAATCGAAGCGGAGATAGCAGTCATACGGGATCAGATTCTACTTCGACCGAGGGAAGATCCTCCTGTTGATCCTCGACCGATGCAGGATCCAGTAGCTGATCCTCGACCGAGGCAGGCTCCAGTACCTGACGCCCCGGCCGATGTACCTCCACCTCGGAGGCCAGTCCGAGATGTTCTTCTTGCAGGAATCCCACAAACCCTAGGTCAAAGGATGGACCCTAATCAACAAATGAGGCGTCCAGGAGTGAACCTAGGAGATCCAGCGGATCATGACTACGAACTTCGACCGCAAGTTCTAGCCATGATTGGCCAATGCCAATTCGGAGGGCTAGAGAAGGAGTCACCGTATCAACATCTTCAAAACTATGAGATCTTGATGGAAACCTTGCGACCTTCTAGAATTGAAAATAACAACTACAAGCTAAGACCTTTTTACTTTTCTTTAAAAGATAGAGCTCTTACTTGGTATCAATCTCTTCCTCCAGGGAAATTTAGCACATGGGAGGAGATGACTACGGAATTCTTGACCAAATTCTTTCCCCCCTCAAAGACCGCTGAAATGAGAGGGAAGATCAATGCTTTCATTATGAAGGACAAGGAGAGCTTGTCCAAATCTTGGGAGCGGTTCAAGGATATCCTTTTGGATTGCCCACATCATGGGATTCCAAAGATCGAGTTGTTGGAGATCTACTTCAAAGGACTGGACGGAAGCACCCAGTTCAATCTCCAACTACTCTCCGCCGGTACCTTCATGGACATGGCGATTGATGAGGCTTGGGACTTCATTGAGAAGCAAGCCTTGCACATGGAGAAATATACCCACCAAGGAGCTGAAGGTGGAGTTAAAAGAGTCAACTTTCAAGAGACTCAATCCAACAACAATCAATTCACGTCTTTGAAGAATGACGTGAAGCAATTGAAGGAACTCTTGATGGCTCAAACTAAGAAGGAAGAGAAAGGGCAAAGGAACAACAACAACAACGGGTACCGTAACAACAACAACGGTCCCCGAAACAACAACTACAACAACAACAATAGAGGATCCAATAGCAACAACTGGAGGGCGAATAACCAAAATCACGGTAACAATCATTCAAACTCTAACTCTAACGATTCCTCTAACCCTTTCCTCTCTTCCCCTTCTTCTTCTTCTACTCCATTAAAGAGCCAAGGGCAAGGATCAAGTTCGTCTCAACCAGAAAAGAAAGACGCAGTTCTGGAGGCTATCTTGATCAAGCTTAGCGCTATGGAGAATTCTATGACTTCATTTTCGAGGGCCCAAAAGTCCTTCGAACAACAACTTGCTAGTAGGGCGAATGAAGCGCCAAGAGATCCAGGGAAGCTTCCAGCAAAGACGGAAACTAACCCTAAGGGCCAGTGCATGGCCATAACAACGAGGAGTGGACTTAAAACTGCAGATCCAGTACCTCGTTCGACGCAGACCACCTCGGTCCAGATCCAGTCGAAGAACACCTCGACCGAGATGCCAACCGAGGTGGAGCAACAGAAAGCAGGAGGGACGACTGAAACTTATATTCCACCTCCTGCATACAAACCACCACTTCCATTCCCTCAGTCCAGAGCCAGAGCACATCTAGACAAGCACTTTGGTAAGTTTCTTGACTTGATGAATAAGCTACATATTAATATTCCTTTCCTTGATGCTATTTTAGGTATGCCCGCCTATGGGAAGTTCTTAAAAGAAATCTTATCAAGGAAGAGGAAGCTGGAGGATGTTGGTGAAGTTAGGATGACATCTAAGTCTTCGGAGCTTATCAAGATCATGAAGGAAAAGATGCCACCTAAGTTGAGAGATCCCGGCTCGTTTTGCATTCCCATTCAAGTTGGGGATGTCACTTGCGAAGCCCTTTGTGATCTAGGAGCCAGCGTGAGCATCATCCCGCTGGAGCTATGCACGAAGATCGATCTTGGAGAGCCCAAGCCGGTCAAGATTCGACTTTATATGGCGGATCGCTCCATTACCCATCCCGTGGGCATCTTGGAGGACGTTCCGGTCAAGTTAGGTAACTTCTATCTACCTATAGATTTTGTTGTACTTGACATTCCCGCAGATTATCCTGTTCCTATTATCCTCGGGAGGCCATTTCTAGCAACTTCGGGTTGCAACGTGGATTGCAAGAACGCCAAGTTGAAATTCAACGTTGGTGGCGATGAGGTGGAGTTCGCACTACTTGCAGCCATGAAAGGGGAGCAACTAACTGATGATATCTTCAACATCTACGATGAAGAAGAATCAAGAGAATTGGTGAGCTCTATCCTTATTAACGATCCACTCGAAAGAGTTATTAGCTTCAGTTTAATGGAGGAAGGTATAGATGCTTCTTGTGATGCAGATATACGGAGCTTGAAGGCACTGGAAGAGGATCCAGGAGCTAAAACTGAGAAGCTAATCCAGGAGACGAAGATCTCCAGTCTCGGTCCCAGTAGCAGTACCTCGACCGAGACACTTTTTGGACTGAGCGAGACGACTGAAGAACATCTCGGTCAACGCCTCTGCGCCTCGACCGAGATCGATAGCGAGACGATTCTAACTGAGACTTCATCGAGTCCAGTTTCTGACACCATTCTACAGGAAAGAGGAAGCAAGGATCCCCCTCAGAAAACACCCCCAGTCGTGGAGCTTAAATAACTCCCTAGTCACTTGAGGTATGTTTTCCTTGGACCGGATTCCACTTATCCCGTTATCGTTAGTGCTTCCCTTTCCAAATCTGAATTGTCTAAGTTAATGCATGTCCTGAGAAAACATCGAAAAGCTATAGGTTATACCACAGATGATCTTATTGGTATTAAACCTTCTTTTTACATGCATAGAATTCTAATGGAAGATAATCATAAGACTTCACGGGAACCTCAAAGACGGTTAAATCCGATCATGAAAGAGGTTGTGAAGAAAGAAGTTCTTAAGTTGTTGGATGCAGGTATTATTTATCCAATCTCGGACAGCAAGTGGGTTAGCCCGGTGCATGTCGTTCCGAAGAAAGGAGGGATGACCGTTGTGACGAATAAGAACAACGAGTTGATCCCAACGAGGACCGTCACGGGCTGGAGGGTTTGCATCGATTATAGGAAGCTAAACACGGCGACTCGGAAGGATCATTTTCCACTTCCCTTCATCGATCAAATGCTCGAACGGTTGGCCCAACATTCACACTTTTGCTACTTGGACGGCTATAGTGGATTCTTCCAGATTCCTATCCATCCGGATGATCAGGAAAAGATCACTTTCACTTGTCCATGGGGGACATTTGCCTATCGGAGGATGCCATTTGGGTTATGCAATGCACCCGCTACCTTCCAGTGATGCATGATGGCTATCTTTTCCGAGTACATAGAGGAGATCATGGAGGTATTCATGGATGACTTTTCTGTATATGGTTCCTCCTTTGATGATTGCCTATCTAACCTTTCTCTAGTGCTTAAGAGATGTGAAGACACTAATCTCGTCTTGAATTGGGAGAAGTGTCATTTTATGGTTAATGAAGGCATTGTACTAGGACACCTCGTTTCTAATCGAGGAATTGAGGTCGATCGAGCTAAGATCGAGACTATTGAGAAGCTCCCTCCTCCTTGTTCTGTTAAAGGTGTGAGGAGTTTTCTAGGGCATGCAGGTTTCTACAGAAGATTCATCAAGGACTTCTCTAAGATTTCTAAACCTCTAACTAACCTCTTGAATAAAGATGTTGTTTTTGAGTTTTCGCAGGAGTGTCTTGATGCTTTTTACAGGATTAAGGAAGCGTTGATCTCCGCTCCCATTATCCAACCTCCTGATTGGACCTTGCCCTTTGAGGTCATGTGTGACGCTAGTGATGTAGCCGTAGGAGCGGTGCTTGGACGGAAGAAGGATGGACGGACCACCGCCATTTATTATGCTAGCAAGACGCTAGATGAAGCACAACGCAACTACGCTACCACCGAGAAGGAGTTATTGGCGGTTGTATATGCTTTCGAGAAGTTTCGTTCCTATCTAGTAGGGGCGAAGGTCATTGTCTACACCGACCACGCAGCCATTCGTTACTTGTTGGCTAAGAAAGATGCCAAGCCGCGCCTTATTCGATGGATTCTCTTGCTTCAAGAATTTGACCTAGAGATCCGCGATAAGAAGGGATCCGAGAACTCAGTTGCGGACCACCTCAGCCGGCTACCGTAATCTTCCCGCGAGACAGATGACCCACCCATAGACGATTCATTCCCCGATGAGCACTTACACTTGTTGGAGCGTTTGATGGATTTACTTACTTCACCCCACGATGGAGGTGAAGTATGGGGTGAGGGCACCTCCCACCTCGTTTGAGACGCATCATGGTCCAGCTAGCGACCTTAAACCAAGCGCTTCTTGGGAGGCAACCCAAGGTATTGCTTTCTTTTCCCGTTTTCTAGTCTAGCTTAGATAGTTTTTGTTTTTGCTTTGCTTTGCTTTGTTTTTGGTGTTCTGGACAGACAACAGGGAATATCTAAGGAAGGAGCATAACTGAAAGGACAAAAGTTCGAGATTTTGAGAAGACAGAAGCATCTCGGTTACTGTCAGAGCACCTCGACCGAGTTGATTCTTGAGCAACCGAGGCGATTAGGGTTTTCTGCAGAACCACCTCGGTCCGTACCACCTCGGTCCAGTCGAGACCATCTCGACCGAGGTGACAGCAGATCCAGGAACAGTATAAAAAGGGGAAAAATTTATTTTTCACTTTTTACCTTACCCAACTCGACCGCGGCGCCCTTCCCACCTCGCCTTCTCAGATCTTGCTCATTTTCGAAGATTTCTGCTTCTAAACTAAGATTGAAGGGTAGAGGAACCGATTGCAACAACAGATCTGCAAAGAAATCGAACGAATCGACCGAAACGAGGTAAAAACAGTCGAAACCCTAACTCGTTCATTCGCTTCGATTTGGGCTTTGGTTGCCCCTGATTCTGCTGAGAAAAGGCTTAAGTACCCCTTAGGAAGCAATTGTAGTGATTTTTGGGGGAAAAGAACTGAATTTCTGAGAATTGGAATCGTAACTGCTGCGCCTCGGTCCGGTCGAACTGCATCTCGACCGAGGTGATTTCTGAGTCTTGTCAGTGACCGAGGTGTTCTGACAGTGTTGAGTGAAAATGAGTTCCGATCGTCGCCTAGCCCTCAGAGACAGATCCTCACCCTCCCCTTCTTCCTCTTCTTCCCGTCCTTACCGCCCGGTTATCCACGAGAGATGCCGGGTAGACTATGAGCGCATAGCTAGCCGTCCAGTTATCGCACCACGTTTTCTGGACGTGTTAGCTTTCGATTGCCTAGGGTTAGATGCTGACCTTAGGAGGATGATTGCCACTGTAGGGCTGGATCAGTTTACTGAGATCCAAGCCCCAGCTTATTTGGAGCCGACCTTAGAGTTTGTTAGCTCCTTCTCCTACCTCCCCACAGACCAGTCTGTGAAGTACCGGTTGATGAACCGGAACTTCATAGTTCCTTTAGAGATTTGGAGAGAGATTTTCGGCTTTTCTGAGCCCACCGCCACCGACTTCCCCTCCCGATCCGTAGCTAGGGAAATCTGGGGGCAGATTGCCCATATTACCGAGCATGCAGACAGATGGCGCCCTGGAGATTCCAGGGAGAAGGTCATCTTCCACCCGGCCTTCAGATTAGCCCATAGGATATTCAGCGAGACACTTCTGGCGCGTACTGAGACGCCCCAGAAGATCCAACAGGGCGAGCTCTTCAGCCTTTACTGTATGGTCACGGGGGGTTTCCCAGACTTTGGCTTGATCTTGGCAGAGGACCTGCACAAGATCAAGGCTAAAGCGAAGGGAGACATTTGCTGCGGAGGTCTAGTCACCCATATTGCTGCGTATTGTTACGCTAGGGAATAGCACAAAAAGCTTTACATTTATAAACTCGAACTAAATCCTAAACTACCTAGCAAAACCCGCAGTGTACGGGTCGTTTTGTAGAAAGGAAAGTATTCCGAGGTCGAACACAAGGACTGAGGTGAAACTAAGTCATTCAATGATCGAAAATAGTGTGAATCTAGACTAAGATAAGATGAGGAATAAAGAAAATGGAAAACACAATGTTTTTGGAGGTTTTTCGGTGATCAAACAAAGATCACAAGTATATGAACACAATCAAGCAACACAAACACACACTAACACAAAAGATATGAGAATGGAAGTAACAAAGCGGATTCTAGAGTTTGGAAGTCCGGTTATGGTATAAACTCAAGCTATCTATTCAATTCTCGGGTTAACTATGATATGTTGGGATTAAACGTTTCTAGATTGGGATCAATTACCGGGTAGGTCTCATGGTCCACTAGTCCATTCCTAAGGTCTCATCACCGGGTAAGTCTCTAAGAACCTAAGGATAGACATTCTACACAAACCGGATTGTTACCTAGGGGTCTAACCTATCCTTACCGGGTAAGTCTCGGAAAGGGAAGTCCTAATCAACTATCCTAGCACACTTAGTCCAATGGCGGCTTGTGAGGCTCACCACTACCTAGGGTTTGTCATCTTAGGTATCTAAGATCAGGAATCATCGGGTAGATCTCTTCCCTCACTTAGGTTGATAGCATTAGGTGATCCTAAGCTAAATTAAGCTCAACAAACACTAGGATTTCAACAACACAAGTCATCCAAGGGTAAAAATCTAGGTTCATCCTATCATGCTTCTAGCCATAACCTTTCTTTCCTCACCCTAGAATCGCAATCTATCTAGCCAACAACATTCATTTCAAGATCAACCTCCACAAATAAATCATGCTTGCAAGTCATGGTCAAATGATGAAGAACAATCCAAAGAAAAGACATTAAAAGCATAGAATAGAAATTACCAAATCCTTACAAGGCTCCAAGAGCTAATCCAACTTGATAACAATCGAAACTTCACCCGAATCCAATCTAATCTCACTCTAAAACGAGAATCTACACTAATCTCTTCCAAGAATACCCCTAATGGGTGCTTGGAAGAGAGGCAACAATGGAGAAGTGTTTTGGGGAAGAAAGGTAGGTCAAAAGAGAGGAGAGAGATCCCCAATTATAGCCTGCAAAATCCTTTAAATACCCACTAAGATGCAAGAGCAATGGAAGAGATCGTGGCCAGCTGTCAATGTGGTCCTGGCAAGAATCACGGTCATAATCACGGCCGTGGAAAGGGCTTAGACCGTGGTTTTGTCCAGAAGCCTCTCCTAGGCTCGTTAAGCCATGATTCGGTGCATGGCTTGTGTTGGCAAGGTTCCATGAGTCCTCCTTAGCCCTTAGCTTGCATTCCAATGAGTCCGGAAGTGTGTCATCTCGAGGAACGACCCTCGGATGTATCGATTAGGCTCTTAAATCTCCCAAAATACCTACAAAGTAAGCAAAAGTCCGAGTAGACGTCTATCTCGACAAAATACGTGATTTGAGTGCAAACGCCGTGAACTAATGTTAAACCATGCATGAATGAGCGGAAAATCTATTTAAATGAGTGTCTAAATCTAGATCATAAATCGTGTTATCAAAATACCCCATACTTAAGGTTTGCTCGTCCCCGAGCAAATGCTCAACTATAGACTAAAGGATGACATGATTTATGCATGCAGAAAAATGGCAAATCTTTTTGGAGTTGTACTTCTAATATTGGATCACCTTCATAGTCATGTTTCATGGCAATGGACAAGCAATTATGTATCAAATAAATGAAAGCATGGAAAGACAATTACACTTAACTTGATAGCATGCAATGAAATGTAAAGATGAAGAAGTCAAGATGATCATGAGTACATCCAATCTAAATCACTTAGTCTTACACACATGCAAGTAGGTCAAAAGGACTTGTAAAATAGAAGGCCAAGAAACGTCGTGATTAGGTGGGAATTTTCTAGGCTATGTGATGCTAATCCGGGAAAGGAACTAAACAACCACAATTTCACATTTCTTATCAACTTCCCTCAAGTGTATATTTTTCTTCATTTTCTTTTCTTTCTTTTCTTTTATTTTTGAGACAATGGCATTGGTGTAAAAAAGCCGAAACCTTGGTGATTAGCCATCCTCGGGCTTTTTCTATTTTTTCGAGGTGCATCCACACCGGGCACACATACCAAAGCTCGTTAGGACTATCGGTTTATTTGACTTTGGCAAGGCACCAACACCCGATTATGTGAAGTGTACCGAGTTACTTGTCATTTAAACCGATGTCCCCAAACCTATATTTTTGGCTACACTTTCACAACAATTTCAGCACTTCATTCATGACATTCCTTTCATCAACAACTTCACCCCACACTTGCTTTTCACACGCATCAACACACTAACATGCTCCTATTCCCGGATGGGTCAAAAGAGGTCAAATTTATCTCAATTGAGGTGCTTAAGCAACATGATCAAGATGAGAAGTAGAGGAAGATGAGTTGCCTTAATCACTCCTAATTGATGTGCAAGAACTAGCATGTAATTTCGACTTTCAATCCCCAATTAAATCAAGGCAAGCATCATAATCACAAGTCATTCATGGAATTCAAGATAAGTATTTCAAGTCCACATATGCATCCTCAATTAAACACACAAGGCCATCCATAGCCAATCCACAAGACAAGGTTCATCATTAGGGTCATATCCAAGCCTAGAAAGCACAAAATTTTTTAAATTTTCTGATTTTTTTTGGAATTTACGAAATATGTATGTACAATGCAAGATATAATAAAACATGTGACTAAAAAGAAACTACTCTAGATGCTAGTCATGCAAAAGATCATGCAAACCCCACCCCATACTTAGAAACACATTGTCCCCAATGTGGTATTCAAGTAAAGAGAGTGAAAGAAGGTTCTCACAATGTAAAATGGTTTGCTTCGGTATTTGGGATGAACTCGTGTGGAGTGGTGGTGATGGATGATCGATCAAGCATGGTAGAGAGCTCTTCATAATCATTCCGGCGTCGAGACCCGCGCCAAGGTATATGTGAGATGGGAGCTCTTCCATCTAACAAGACACCTCAAGCCGTCCAAGCCTCACGTCCGCTCCACCCATGTTTGAAAACGGAATCATCGTCATCAACTCGCATTGCAAGGCTTCCTCATTACCTAAAATCTACCACAAACACAAAACACAAAAACACACAAAAGCAAAAACAAAGGCAAAAGAGAAAAGGGAAAGAGTTGTACCAATGGGTTGCCTCCCACCAAGCGCTTCTTTTAGGTCATTAGCTTGACCAAACTCCGTGGATATGTTAATCCACCTCGAATACCATGGTTTGCTTGAGGAGTCCAAGCAACCATCTTTTCCCGGAATCCATGATGATAAGCAAGGGCCACTTGATGCCCAAATAAGCTTTAAGTTCTCTCTTCACCGGTGAGTAGTACACTCCTTCATCACCGCTTCCTTGATGATAGTATAGAGTTGCAACCATAGGTGTCACCCCATACTTAGGCAATTTGTACTCCGCGGTCACACCGGTGAAATGCTTGTCATCCTCATCCTCTATGATCCGAGGAAAGCCGATTCTTGGAAAGAATCCTTCATTGAAGCACTTCATAACCATCATGCTTGCTTTCTTCATTCAATGATGGAGAATCCTTAGGAAAGGGGCTCCAATCTTCGTGTGTACTCTGGGCAAACAAGAAAGGGTCGGAGGGAGCTGAGATTGGCTCAGGATGGACCACCACAGACCCTTCCACGGTCGTGGTTTGTACTCCACGGCCGTGGTTTCCTCTGTAGCCTCCCACGGTCGTGGTTTGTACTCCACGGCCGTGGTTCACTCTGTCGCATCCGTTCCAAGTGGGCTCTTCATGTATGGTTCCGGGGTTGATGGCAAGGATGTCCGGGGATGAGAATACTTCATTGCACTCCTCTAACGGTGAAGGAGACGGAGGTGAACCTTGAAGAATGGTAGGATCTCTTAGCATAAGAGCATTCCTAATCTCCTCGATCTCCCTCCTCACTTGTTCTTCTCTCTCGGTATTCAATCTCCTTGCTTCCTTCAGGGCCAAATCCCTTAGCCACAATTGCTCTCGAGCTTCATTCAACTCTTCCTCAAGGCTTCTATTGGTTATGGTTGAATCGGGCAATCTTTGGATCTCCTCATAGTGAACCTCCTCTTGATGACATACTTCCGCTTCAAGCTCCATGTGGGAACTAGAAATGGAAGCAAGGTTGCTTTCTAGATCATCCATCTTTCTCAACATTTTTTCTAGCATTGATTCCAATCGATCTTCATGAAGTTGATGGTGAGGTTCCTCATGAGGTAATGTAATCATGTGAGCTTGATCATGGGACTCATGATAGACATTGAACTCCTCCCAATACTCAAACTCATCATGGAGAGGTCCTAGATCTTGGCCTTCCATCCACTCCTCATACTCCATGTTGTCAAGGTCGTCTTGGAGGTACAATCCGTCCATGGCAAACATGAAAAGGCAAAGACAAAAACAACACAAGATCAAAAGTAACAAGAAAGATAAACACTAAAAACAATCAAAGGCAAATGACTTAATCTTAACCTAGTCCCCGGTAACGGCGCCAAAAACTTGTTACGCTAGGAAATAGCACAAAAAGCTTTACATTTATAAACTCGAACTAAATCCTAAACTACCTAGCGAAACCCGCAGTGTACGGGTCGTTTTGTAGAAAGGAAAGTATTCCGAGGTCGAACACAAGGACTGAGGTGAAACTAAGTCATTCAATGATCGAAAATAGTGTGAATCTAGACTAAGATAAGATGAGGAATAAAGAAAATGGAAAACACAATGTTTTTGGAGGTTTTTCGGTGATCAAACAAAGATCACAAGTATATGAACACAATCAAGCAACACAAACACACACTAACAAAAAAGATATGAGAATGGAAGTAACAAAGCGGATTCTAGAGTTTGGAAGTCCGGTTATGGCATAGACTCAAGCTATCTATTCAATTCTCGGGTTAACTATGATATGTTGGGATTAAACGTTTCTAGATTGGGATCAATTACCGGGTAGGTCTCATGGTCCACTAGTCCATTCCTAAGGTCTCATCACCGGGTAAGTCTCTAAGAACCTAAGGATAGGCATTCTACACAAACCGGATTGTTACCTAGGGGTCTAACCTATCCTTACCGGGTAAGTCTCGGAAAGGGAAGTCCTAATCAACTATCCTAGCACACTTAGTCCAATGGCGGCTTGTGAGGCTCACCACTACCTAGGGTTTGTCATCTTAGGTATCTAAGATCGGGAATCATCGGGTAGATCTCTTCCCTCACTTAGGTTGATAGCATTAGGTGATCCTAAGCTAAATTAAGCTCAACAAACACTAGGATTTCAACAACACAAGTCATCCAAGGGTAAAAATCTAGGTTCATCCTATCATGCTTCTAGCCATAACCTTTCTTTCCTCACCCTAGAATCGCAATCTATCTAGCCAACAACATTCATTTCAAGATCAATCTCCACAAATAAATCATGCTTGCAAGTCATGGTCAAATGATGAAGAACAATCCAAAGAAAAGACATTAAAAGCATAGAATAGAAATTTCCAAATCCTTACAAGGCTCCAAGAGCTAATCCAACTTGATAACAATCGAAACTTCACCCGAATCCAATGTAATCTCACTCTAAAACGAGAATCTACACTAATCTCTTCCAAGAACACCCCTAATGGGTGCTTGGAAGAGAGGCAACAATGGAGAAGTGTTTTGGGGAAGAAAGGTAGGTCAAAAGAGAGGAGAGAGATCCCCAATTACAGCCTGCAAAATCCTTTAAATACCCACTAAGATGCAAGAGCAATGGAAGAGATCGTGGCCAGCTGTCAATGTGGTCCTGGCAAGAATCACGGTCATAATCACGGCCGTGGAAAGGGCTTAGACCGTGGTTTTGTCCAGAAGCCTCTCCTAGGCTCGTTAAGCCATGATTCGGTGCATGGCTTGTGTTGGCAAGGTTCCATGAGTCCTCCTTAGCCCTTAGCTTGCATTCCAATGAGTCCGGAAGTGTGTCATCTCGAGGAACGACCCTCGGATGTATCGATTAGGCTCTTAAATCTCCCAAAATACCTACAAAGCAAGCAAAAGTCCGAGTAGACGTCTATCTCGACAAAATACGTGATTTGAGTGCAAGCGCCGTGAACTAATGCTAAACCATGCATGAATGAGCGGAAAATCTATCTAAATGAGTGTCTAAATCTAGATCATAAATCGTGTTATCACGTATCACGGGATGGACCTCAGTGTATGTACGATGGTGGCGGCTCCGAAGCCGCTTGGATTACAGGAGATGATCACACGGAGGATTCTAGTTCCCCGTGGTCTGACCACTCCATTTGTTGCTATGCCATGGGAGCGGACTGCGCCACAGGGGATCCGCTGGTCTGCACAGTTCACAGTTTTCGATCCGCATTACTGGCAGACAGCTTGGGCCCCGCTGATGGAGGATCACAGGGAGGTAGCAGCTGCCCCAGCTGAGGCTGAGGAGGAGGAGGATGACGACGACGAGGAGACGGTAGATGAGAGAGATGGTGGAGTCCCGATGGATACAGGGACGGATACTGCAGGGACGAGCGCACCACCGATCATAGATTTGGATGATGAGGAGGATACTGAGCCTGCACCTGCTGCACCTCCTGCTAGATCTGCTAGGCGTCGGACACGTCGTCATAGAGACACTGAGGCTCATCGTCGGATCGATGATCTGACAGATCAGATGATAGATTCTTGTGCCGCCCTTACTGTGGACATGCATGAGAGATTTGCCGCCCAGCACCGACACCTTGACAGATGGACTCAGCAGATGTTAGAGGGGCAGCACTATCAGCGTAGGATGATGGAGCTACAGTTCCAACAGACTATGGGCTATCCTTTCGATCCGACTCAGTATCCGTACGTACCACCACCACCACCGCCGGATCAGGATTACTGAGGAGCTGCAGGATTTTCTTATTATATTTTTTTATGCAGTTCAGCTATTTATCCGGTGAGTTCTCTCATTTTCCGACTTTTATTTGACCCACTGGGACAGTGTGTCCCAAGTATGGGGTATTTGTTTGTACTTATATGACTACTTTTGATGTATTACATTTCATCGGATATTTTATTTATGCTTCACTTCTGCATTTATATGATTATCTTATATTACATGCATACCTACAGGTTATTTGATTTAGAAAAACGTCGAAACTGAAAAAAAAAAAAATGGTTTTAAAAAAAAAAAAAATTTTCGACCTCGACCGAGTCAGTCTTGGCCAAACGAGGCGTTTCACCTCGGTTGAACCAAGAACACCTCGACCGAGGTGGGTTAACTGAGAGTTTTCGAAAACGATTTTGTGTTACTTATCTGGATATGATCTCAGTGAAGATCTTGTTTACTGACTGGTTTTGAATCCTTTATGTGTTTGAAAGGTTTTATAATATGTTTAAGTTGCTAAATGCTTTGTTTGAAATTATTAGCATGTTTAATACTTTGTTTTTATCCAAATTATATTGAATTTGAAGGTTGACACCGCAGGTTAAGTTCTCTCACTTTCTTCTTGGAAAGACCAAGGCAATTCATTCTCTTCTTCTTCTTCTTCTTGATCATGCTTAGCCCCTCATATACATTTTGCCTCCCTTTACCTATCCGGGAATTTGGAAGCAAGCGAAGTGGTGAAAGCAAGTGGAGTTAAAGTTGAGAAGTGGCTGGAAGTGAAAGTGTTAGAAAGCAATAATAGGTTTGGGGAAGTCAATCATGAAGATGAGTAACTCGGCACCATTCACATAGCCGGGTGTTTGTGTCTTGCCAAAGTCGGATTGAGCGATATTCCTAACGGTTCATGGTATGTGCATCAAGGGTTTGATGCATCTCGAGAAATTGATGATTGCAGATTTCCTAGGCTTCGGTTATTGTGCAACTCTGTCCATGCATCCCAAAAAGTAAAGTAAAAAAGGAAAAAGTGTAAAATAAGCAAAGCTTATTTGTGGAAGATGTTGCAAGTCGAAGTGAAAGTGAAGTTCATCCTTTTCCCGGATTCTAGCACCACATTACCTTACACACATCCCTACCCTACACGTTTCTTGACTTTTCTTTTGGGAAGCCCTTGAGACCTTGAGCTTGTTGATTGACTTAGCGGTTTAAACTGGATTATACATGATTAATTTTGATAATTATGATTTATTATGCATTCTATGATTTTATGCAAAGATGAACAACTTTCCTATATTTATAAAATGTTTTGAGCATATTGAGTTTTTAAATTCCATGAAGTATTCTCTTAGAGTGATCTATGATAGTTGCACACCATAAAATGTTTTTGAAAGACTTTTTCATTGATTTTCATGACTTATAATCCATTCTATCTTGACTTCTATATGAGGAACTTGCTTGGGGACAAGCAAGGGCTAAGTATGGGGTATTTTGATAGCATGAATTATAGTCTATATTTTGGGGTTTGTTTGGACGTTTTATCTTTCATAATCTGCATGTTTGTATGTATATTATGTGATTTTACTACCATTTCATCTACCTTTGCGAGAATCGAGGTCTACACCTAGTTTTATTGTAATCGTAGGTAAAATGGCACGTTTCGCATCAAAAAGGAGCAAAAGGAGTCATGAGTCATTTGGAGCTACATCCAGGGAGCATAGCCATGGATTAAAGATTTACTTTGGACCAGTTTTGAGAGATTTCACATTCAGTTGTGACTCACCTCGGTTGACCAGAGATTCATCTCGACCGAGGTGATCCAGAGACGCCGACTCGACCGAGGCGAACACCTAGGACGCGGCGAGAATATTTTATTCTTGGCTGAGATCTTTTAAAATTGGAAAGTGATCTTATATTTTTGGGCTTGGCTCCTGGAAGGAAGGAGATATGCAGAATCATATATTTTACCTATATTTATGGGAAAATATCTTTCTAAGATTTATTATCTTTGGAGGGTTATTTTCCTATAAAAGGGTTGGATTTCCACAAATCTGACATCTCGCATACAGCCCGCTTACACCGAAAAATCACGCAGCAGCAGCAGCCTACTCCAATTGGGAGAGATTCGAAGAACCTTTTTGAAGGTTGAAGGAAGATTGAAGTCTATAGCTTTTATAGCTTTTTGGAGGGTTTTGTAAGATTGTCTTCAATTCCCTCACTAGTTGTCTTGTCTTGTTGGATTGCTATCCAAGGAACGCTTTTGGTTGTGATATTTGATTCAGTTATTGAAGTCTTTTCATTAAATTCTTCTTGTTCAAATATTCACTTTCTTCCCATATACTTTAATACTTTCATAATGATGATGAGTGGCTAATTTCCTTGTGCGATTCTAGGGTGATTGGCTGAAGGTTGTGGGAAAAACAATGATAGAATAATCTTAGATTCCAGTAGGATCCTGAAAGTTCGAGTCTTTATCCTTAACCCTAAGCATCTCGCTCAGTCGATGAACATATCGGCCGGGGTGGAAACTGGCTGACCGAGGTGACTTATCTGATCCTAAACTGAGAGTTAAGTGTTAGAGTTTGCCAAATCCTATTCTTATTACACCTTCCCTGGTTCAAAGCAAGCTTAGGATGAGACTTACCCGGTAATTCCTTAGTTTGTATACCAACGATCATAAGTGTAGGTAATAAAGGTTTATCCTATATTGGGGTTTGAGTGTGCTTCCATCCCATCTTTGTGAGTTAGCCTGAGACTTACCCGGTAAAGGTTGATTCTGTTCCCTTAGATGGTGTGTTAGTTTGAGATAATAGTTCTTTATCTTGATTCCTAGAGACTTACCCGGTAATAGGAGTTACGGTTTAGGATTAGTGAGTAGTGAGACTTACCCGGTGATCTATTCCACTTTAGTAACACCTTCCCCACGCAAAAATCTCAGCTTTGTCCGCTTATCTATAGATCTTGAGTTGGAACCACAACTAGATGCTTTAATCCCTAGAATTGCATGTTTGCTTTATTGACTTCTTATTCATCTTTGATTGTGTTAATTGCTCTTGTGGTTGGTATTCACGAAGCTTACCGTTATTGACTTTGTTTCACCGAGTCCTTGTGATCGACCCCTGGAATTTTCTTGCTTTTTACTACGATTGACCCGTACACTGCGGGTTCGCATCCTTGTTTTAAGCTTAAGTCTAGGGTTATAAATTTAAAGTTTGCACACACCGTTTGGAGCGAACAAACCACTAAGTCAATCAACAAGCTCGAGGTCTCAAGGGCTTCCCAAAAGAAAGGTCAAGAAACGTGTAGGGTAGGGATGTATGTAAGGTAATGTGGTGCTAGAATCCGGGAAAAGGATATACTTCACTTTCACTTTGACTTTCAACATCTTCCACCAATAAGCTTTGCTTATTTCACACTTTTTCCTTTTACTTTACTTTTTGGGATGCATAGACAGAGGTGCACAATAACCGAAGCCTAGGAAATCAGCAATCATCAATTTCTTGAGATGCATCAAACCCTTGATGCACATACCATGACCCGTTACGAATATCGCTCAATCCGACTTTGGCAAGACAC
The DNA here is from genome assembly GCA_033239125.1 of Fagopyrum homotropicum. NCBI lineage: Eukaryota > Viridiplantae > Streptophyta > Magnoliopsida > Caryophyllales > Polygonaceae > Fagopyrum > Fagopyrum homotropicum. The sequence continues at coordinate 48,768,203 of BSWB01000007.1, read as the reverse complement.
AAACACCCGGCTATGTGAATGGTGCCGAGTTACTCATCATCATGATGGACTTCCCCAAACCTATTTATTGCTTTCTAACACTTTCACTTCCAGCCAACTTCTCAACTTTAACTTCACTTGCTTTCACCACTTCGCTTGCTTCCAAATTCCCGGAAAGGTAAAGGGAGGCAAAATGTATATGAGGGGTTAAGCATGATCAAGAAGAAGAAGAGAGAAGAATGAATTGCCTTGGTCTTTCCAGGAAGAAAGTGAGAGAACTTATAACGTGGTGTCAACCTTCAAATTCAACATAATTTAGACAAAAACAAAGTATTAAACATGCCAAAAATCTCAAACAAAGCATTTAACAACTTAATCATATTATAAAACCTTTCAAACACATAAAGATTTCAAAACCAGTCAGTAAGCAAGATCTTCACTGAGATCATATCCAGATAAGAAGCACAAAAATCGTTTTCAAAAACTCTCAGTTAACCCACCTCGGTCGAGGTGTTCTTAGGTCAACCGAGGTGAAACACCTCGTTCGCCCAGAACTGCCCCGGTCGAGGTCAAAATTTTTTTTTTTAAAATCAGTTTTTTTCAGTTTCGATGTTTTTCTCAATCAAATAACCTGTAAGTATGCATGCAGTCTCAGATAAACACATAGGTGCAAACTGAAGCATAAATATAAATAAAGATCCGATCAAGTAGAGTCATACATCACATAAGTGTCAAATAATACATCAATAAACACCCCATACTTGGGACACACTGTCCCAGTGGGTCAAAATAAGTCTAAGGAATAAAATACTCACCGGATAATAAGCTGAACTGCATAAAAATAAGAAAGAAAATCCTGCAGCTCTCAGTAGTCACGATCCGGTGGTGGTGGTGGTGGCACATATGGATACTGAGACGGGTCGAACGGGTAGCCCATGATGTGCTCAAACTAGATCTGGGCCATCATGTGCTGGTAATGCTGTCGCTCCTGCATCTCGCGGATATCCAATGATAAGGCGGCATATGAATCAATCATCTGATCCGTCAGATCATCGATCCGACGGTGAGCCTCTGAATCTCTGTGTCGGCGTGCTCTACGCCTAGCAGGTCTCACTGGAGATGTGGCTGGTGCAGGCTCAGTATCATCATCATCAAGATCAATAACCGGCGCACTCGTCCTAGCAGTATCTGTCCCTATATCCATCGGGACTCCACCATCCCTGCCATCAGCGGTCTCCTCATCATCTACCTCCTCGTCCTCAGCTGGGGTAGCTGCTGCCTCTCTATAATCCTCCATCAGTGGGGCTCAGGCAGTCTGCCTGTAATGAGGGTCATAAACTGTAAACTATGCTGACCACCTGATCCCCTGCGGTGCAGTCAGCTCCCATGGCATAGCCACGTATGGTGTAGTCAGTCCTCGGGGAACCAGAATCCGCCGAGTGATCATCTCCTGCAGCCCAAGCGGCTTGGCAACCGCCACCATAGTGCAAGCACTGAGATCCATGTCTTGGTAGCTGGCGATGTGGGTCACAAGTCCTCCGCAACAGATGTCCCCCTTCGCCTTGGCCTTGATCCTGTGCAGATCCTCTGCCAGCATCAAGCCAAAGTCGGGGATCCCTCCTGTCACCATGCAATATAGGCTAAACAGCTCCCCCTGTCGGACCTTCTGGGGCGTCTCAGTACGCGCCAGAAGCGTCTCGCTGAAAATGCGGTGGGCTAACCTAAAAGCTAAGTGAAAGATGACCTTCTTCTTGGAATCTCCAGGGCGCCACCTATCTGCGTGCTCAACCACGTGAGCAATCTGTCCCCAAAACTCCCTAGCTACAGATCGGGAAGGGAAATCAATAGCTGTCGGGGCAGGAAAACCAAATATATCCCTCCAATACTCTAGTGGAACTATGAAGTTCTGGTTCATCAACCGGTACTTCACAGAACGCTCTGTCGGGAGGTAGGTGAAGGAGCTAACAAACTCTAGGGTGGGCTCCAAATAGGCAGGGGATCGGATCTCAGTAAACTGATCTAGCCCTACTGTCGATATCATCCATCTAAGGTCTCCATCTACATGGAGACAGTCAAAGGCTGACACGTCCAGGAAGCGAGGTGCAATCACTGGACGGCTGGAAATACGGTCGTAATCGACCCGGTGTCGCTCGTGGATCACCGGGCGATAGGGTCGGGAAGAAGAGGAGGAAGGGGAAGGGGAGGATCTATCCCTGATGGCCAGACATCTCTCAGAACTCATTTTCAAATTCTCACTGTCAGGTCACCTCGTTCGGTCTGACAAACTTAAGAACACCTCGGCCGAGGCACAGCACGTCTGGACCGAGGCGAAAAACTGCGTACTAATTTCTTCAAAAATTCCAGTTCTTTTCCCCCAAAATCACTACAACTGGTTCCTATGGGGTACTTAATCCGTTTCTCAGCAAATGCAGGGCAATCCAAGCCCAAATCGAAGCGAAATCAGCGAGTTAGGGTTTCGTTATCGTTTTACCTCGTTCGGACGTTTCGGTTCGATTTCTTCGCAGATCGACGATGCACTGGGATCCTCTACACTTTAATCGCAGTTTGGAAGCGAAAATCTTCGAAAACGAGCGAGAATCAAAGGGCGAGGTGAAAGAGAGCGCCGCGGTCGAGGGGGTTGGTAAAGAGAGGAAAGAGAAATTTTTCCCCCTTTTATACCCTTTCTGAAACTGCTGTCACCTCGGTCGAGGTGGTCTCGACTGGACCGAGGTGGTACGGACCGAGGTGGTTCTTCAGAAATCTTAGTCGCCTCGGTTTCTCAAGAATCATCTCGGTCGAGGTGCTCTTACAACAACCGAGATGTACCTCAGTCAAACTTCGTCTTCTCAAATTATCGATCTTCTGTCCTTCCAGTTACGCTCCTGGTTTGTTCTCCTTCCTTAGATGTCACCTGTTATCTGTCTAGGATGCCAAAAACAAAACAAAGCAAAGCAAAAGCAAAACTATCTAAGCTAGAAAGGGAAAAGAAAGCAATACCTTGGGTTGCCTCCCAAGAAGCGCTTGGTTTAAGGTCGCTATCTGGACCATGATGCGTCTCAAACGAGGTATATTGGTGCAACCTCCTCAACCGGAGTTTCCGGTTTGTATTTCTTGAGTCTATGACCGTTGATCTTGAAGCTTCCGCTCGTTTCGCCCCATATCTCAACTGCACCATGAGGAAAAACATGTTTCATAACATAAGGTCCGGTCCATCTAGATTTTAACTTACCTGGAAAGAGGCGGAGGCGGGAGTTGAAGAGTAGAACTAAGTCTCCTTCGTTAAGCTCCTTTGGGATGATACGCTTGTCATGCCATTTCTTCGTCCTCTCCTTATAGATTTTGGCATTCTCATAAGCGTTCAAACGCAGCTCCTCCAGCTCGTTGATATCCAATAGCCGCTTCTCGCCGGCCTCCTTAATGTCGAAGTTCAACCATTTGATCGCCCAATATGCTTTGTGTTCTAACTCAACGGGCAAATGACAAGACTTCCCATATACCAAATTATAAGGGGTGGTACCTATGGGAGTCTTAAATGCGGTTCTGTAGGCCCAAAGAGCATCATCCAATTTCATGGACTAATCCTTCCTCGTCCTAGAGACGGTCTTCTCCAAAATTGCCTTGATTTCTCTATTCGAGATCTTGACCTGTCCACTAGTTTGAGGGTGATAAGGGGTTGATACCTTGTGGGTTACCCCATACTTCGATAGAAGTGCTTTGAACTTCCGGTTGATGAAATGCGTTCCTCCATCGCTGATGATGATGCGTGGAGTTCCAAAACGTGGAAAGATATTTCTGTTTAAGAACTTCACAACCACTTTGGCGTCATTAGTGGGAAAAGCGATGGCTTCAACCCATCTAGAGATGTAATCAACTGCGAGAAGAATATAGAGGTTTCCTCCGGAGGATGGGAAAGGTCCCATGAAGTCTATCCCCCATACATCAAAGATTTCTACCTCTTGGATGTTATTAAGCGACATTTCATTCCTCCTTGATAAATTTCCTGTTCTTTGGCATGCATCACAAGAGAAAACAAACGATTGCACATCCTTAAATAATGTAGGCCAAAAGAAATCGGAACGTAATACCTTAGCGCATGTTTTATCGGTGCTAGCATGTCCTCCACAAGGAAGTGAATGACAATGCCGTATGACGCTATTAACTTCATCTTCCAGAATGCATCTTCGAAGCATCCCATCCGGCCCACGCTTGAATAGCAGTGACTCATCCCAGTAGTAATGACGTACTTCCTTGAAGAATCTCTTCTTTTGAGAGTACGTCAATCCGGGCGGTACTTCCTGGCAAACAAGATAGTTCGAAATATCAGCATACCAAGGTCCTTTATTATTAGAAAGTTGGTGGATAGAATATTCCACCAACTGAGGATGAATGTCAGAGAAAGGAGTAAGAAGTTTGTTATTTTCAGCAGTCTCAGTTGACATCATCTCGCCTTCGACCTCGGTCGAGGCGCAAAGGCGTTGACCGAGATGTTCTTCAGTCGTCTCGCTCAGTCCAGAAAGTGCCTCGGTCGAGGTACTACAACTGGAACCGAAACTGGAAATCTTCGTCTCCTGGATTAGCTTCTTAGTTTTAGCTCCTGGATCTTCTCCCAGTGCTTTTAAGCTCCGTATATCTGCATCACAAGAAGCATCTATACCTTCCTCCATTAAACTGAAACTAATAACTCTTTCGAGTGGATCGTTAATAAGGATAGAGCTCACCAATTCTCTTGATTCTTCTTCATCGTAGATGTTGAAGATGTCATCGCTTAGCTGCTCTCCTTTCATGGCTGCAAGTAGTGCGAACTCCACCTCATCGCCACTAATGTTGAATTTCAACTTGGCGTTCTTGCAATCTACGTTGCAACCCGAAGTTGCTAGAAATGGCCTCCCGGGAATAATAGGAATAGGATAATCCGCAGGAATGTCAAGTACAACAAAGTCTATTGGTAAATAGAAGTTACCTAACTTGACCGGAACGTCTTCCAAGATTCCCACGGGATGGGTGATGGAGCGATCCGCCATGTATAGTCGAATCTTGACCGGCTTGGGCTCTCCAAGTCCGATCTTCACACATAGCTCCAGCGGAATGATGCTCACGCTGGCTCCTAGATCACATAGGGCTTCACAAGTGACATCCCCAACTTGAATGGGAATGCAAAATGAGCCGGGATCTCTCAATTTAGGTGGCATCTTCTCCTTCATGATTTGAATAAGCTCCGAGGATTTAGATGTCATCCTAACTTCACCAAAATCTTTCAGTTTCCTCTTCCTTGATAGGATCTCCTTCAAGAACTTCCCATAGGCAGGCATCCCTAGAATAGCATCAAGGAAAGGAATGTTAATATGCAGTTTATTCATCAAGTCAAGGAACTTACCAAAGTGCTTGTCTAGATGTGCTCTGGCCCTTGACTGGGGGAATGTAAGTGGTGGTTTGTATGCAGGAGGTGGAACATAAACTTCAGTTTTCCCCTCCGCTTTTTGTGGTTCCACCTCGGTTGGCATCTCGGCCGAAGTGTTCTTCGACTGCACCTGGACCGAGGTGGTCTTCGTCGGTATTGGCACCGACCGAGGCACTGGATCTGTAGTTTTCAGTCCACTCCTCGTAGTTATGGCCATGATCTGGCCCTTAGGGTTGCTTTCCGTCCTTGCTGGAAGCTTCCCTGGATCTCTTGGCGCTTCATTCGCCCTACTTGCAAGTTGTTGTTCAAAGGCTTTTTGGGCCTTCAAAAATGAAGTCATAGAAGTCTCCATAGCACTAAGCTTGATCAAGATAGCCTCCAGCACTGCGTCTTTCTTTTCCGGCTGAGACGAACTTGATTCTTGCCCCTGGCTCTTTAATGGAGTAGAAGAAGAAGAAGGGGAAGAGAGGAAAGGATTAGAGGAATCGTTAGAATTGGAGTTTGAATGATTGTTACCAGAATTTTGGTTGTTCGCCCTTCAATTGTTGCTATTGGATCCTCTATTGTTGTTGTAATTGTTGTTCCGGGAACCGTTGTTGTTGTTACGGTATCCATTTTTGTTGTTCCTTTGTCCTTGATCTTCCTTCTTGGTTTGAGCAACCAAAAGTTCCTTCAATTGCTTCACGTCGTTCTTCAAAGACGTGAGTTGATTGTTGTTGGGCTAAGTTTCCTGGAAGTTAACTCGTTTAACTCCACCTTCAGCTCCTTGATGGGTGTACTTCTCCATATGCAAAGCTTGCTTCTCGATGAAGTCCCAAGCTTCGTCAATCGCCATGTCCATAAAGGTACCGGCGGAGAGTAGTTGGAGGTTGAACTAGGTGCTTCCGTCCAGTCCCTTGAAGTATATCTCCAATAACTCTATCTTTGGAATCCCATGATGTGGGCAATCCAAAAGAATGTCCTTGAACCTCTCCCATGACTTGGACAAGCTCTCCTTGTCCTTCATAATGAAAGCATTGATCTTCCCTCTCATTTCAGCGGTCTTTGAGGGGGGAAAGAATTTGGTCAAGAATTCCGTAGTCATCTCCTCCCATGTGCTAATTTTTCCTAGAGGAAGAGATTGATACCAAGTAAGAGCTCTATCTTGTAAAGAAAAGTAAAAAGGTCTTAGCTTGTAGTTGTTATTTTCAATCCTTGAGGGTCTCAAGGTCTCCATCAAAATCTCATAGTTTTGAAGATGTTGATGAGGGGATTCCTTCTCTAGCCCTCCGAACTGGCATTGGCGAATCATGGATAGAACTTGCGGTCGAAGTTCGTAGTCATGGTCCGCTGGATCTCCTAGGTTAACTCCTGGACGCCTCAGTTGTTGATTGGGGTCCATCCTTTGACCTAGGGTTTGTGGGATTCCTGCAAGAAGAACACCTCGGACTGGATCTCCTAGGTTACAACCCTTCCAAAAGAAGGTTCAAAGATTCATACAATCTCTAGAAAACGAAATCCGAAATACAAGAAAGCTATGGTGTGTGTTCTTCTCCTCCTCTTCAATGGAGCTCTTCTTCTTCTCTTTGACACTTTCCTTCCTAGAAAAACTTCTTGTTTTTGAGAATATATTTGTTAGAGAAATGGATAATGGATGAGCTGCTCCCAAACTACCCCAGCTGCCTCAAACAACCCATGAAGGACCACTTTTATAACAAATCTTTCATGAGCTGGCCATGAGAGTCGTGGCACAGCTGTCACGAGAATCTGGCAAAATCCACGGTCATTTCCACGGCCGTGGTTCTTCAGAGAACCGTGATTCTATGCAGAAACTTCGCCTTGGATCATTAAGCTGCGGTTTGGTGCATGGCTTGTGTTGGCAAGGTTCCATGAGTCCTCCTTAGCCCTTGGCTTGTGTCCTAATGAGTCTGAGGATGTGTCATCCAAATGAACGATCCTCAAATGCATCGTTTAAGCTCCTAAATTTCCCGAAATACCTACAAAACGCGCACAAGTCCGTGTAGACGTCTATCTCGACAAAACACGTGAATTGGGTGCAAAACGTCTTGAACTAATGCTAGATCATGCATGAATGAGCGAGAATTCTATCTAAATGTACACCTAAAACTATGTTATAAATCGTGTTATCAAAATACCCTATACTTAAGGTTTGCTCGTCCCCGAGCAAATTCCCAACTATAGACTAAGAGATGACATGATTTATGTATGCAGAAAAATGGCAAAGTCTTTTTGGGTTTTGTGCTTCTACTATTGGATCACCTTCATAGTCATGATCAATGGCAATTGGATAAGCAATTATGTATCAAACAATAAGGGCATGGAAAGACAATTGTACTTAACTCAAAAGCATGCATGAAATGTGAGGATGAAGAGGTCAAGAAGATCAAGAGTCTATCCAATCTAGATTACTAAGTCTTACAAACATGCAAGTAGGTCATAAGGGCTTGTGACATAAAAGGCCAAGAAACGTCGCAATTGGGCGGGGGATTCTCTAGGTTATGTGATGCTAATCCGGGAATGGAACTAACTCCACATCCTTGTCCTCGATCAACTTCTCCCAAGTGTATATTTTTCCCTATCTTGCTTTCTTTTCTTTTTCTTTAACTCATTTTTGAGACAATGGCATTGGTGTACAATAGCCGAAACCTCGGTGATTAGCCATCCTCGGGCTTTTTCTCTTTTTCGAGGTGCATCCACACCGGGCACACATACCAAAGCTCGTTAGGGCTATTGGTTCATTTGACTTTGGCAAGGCACCAACACCCGATTATGTGAAGTGTACCGAGTTACTTGTCATTTAAACCAACGCCCCCAAACCTATATTTTGGCTACACTTCCACAATAATTTCAGCATTTCATTCACGACATTCTTTTCATTACATCTTCACCCCGCACTTGCTTTTCACACATTTCAACACACTAGCATGCTCCTATTCCCGGATGGGTTTAAAGGAGGTCGATTTCATATCAATTGAGGTGCTCAAGCAATCATGATCAAGATGAGAAGTAGAGAAAGATGAAATGCCTCATTCATTCCTAGATGGTATGCAAGAACTATCATGTAATTTCGACTTTCAATACTCAATCCATTCTAGGCATTCATCATGATCACAAGTCATTCATAGAATTTAAGAAAAGTAGTTCAAGTCCACATATGCATTTATCAATTCAACACATAAGGCCATCCATAGCCAATCACAAGACAAGTTTCATCATTAGGATCATATCCAAGCCTAGAAAGCACAAAAATTTTTAAATTTTCTGATTTTTTATGGGATTTTCGTTTTAAGTATGTACAATGCAAGACATGTGCAAATATTAACCTATCCTAGATGCTCATCATGCAAGGGATCATGCAAACCCCACCCCATACTTAGAAACACATTGTCCCCAATGTGTAGATGAAGTAGAGAGAGTGAAAGAAGGTTCTCACAATGTAAAATTGTTTGCTATGGTATTTGGGAATTCTCAAGTGAATTGATGTTGAATGATCCTTTCAACCATGGTAGAGAGCTCTAAGCATCCTTCAAAGCTTCGGAACCCGCGCTAGGCACCGCTAGCCGTCCAAGTTCCGCGTCCGCTCCACCCATAATTGGTGAGGGTTTTATCATCATCATTTTCATTGCCAAGAAAGGCTTCCAATGCCACTAATGCTCTAGCATACACACGAAAGTAGACAAAATACACACAAAGCACACAAAAACAGAAAAATCTAAGCAAAGATAAAAAAGAAAAGGGAAAAATGTTACCAATGGGTTGCCTCCCACCAAGCGCTTCTTTAAGGTCATTAGCTTGACCAAACTCGGGAGCGTCTATTCGAGGTGAAGCGGGGCAATCATGTCTACCGGGGCTCCCGGAATATACTTCTTCAAGCGATGTCCATTCACCTTGAAATTTCCACAATGCTCCCCTCCTATTTCAATAGCTCCATGGGGAAAGATCTTCTTCACCACATATGGCCCGGTCCATCTTGATTTGAGCTTTCTGGGAAAGAGCCTTAGCCTTGAGTTGAAGAGAAGGACAAGATCTCCTTCACTCAACTCCTTTGGAATGATCCTCTTGTCATGCCACCTTTTGGTTCTCTCCTTGTAGATCCGGGCATTCTCATAAGCTTCCAACCGGAGCTCCTCAAGGGCATTGATATCAAGTAACCTCTTTTCTCCCGCTTCCTTGAGGTCAAAATTTAGCCACTTAATGGCCCAATAAGCTCTATGCTCCATTTCCACCGGAAGATGGCAAGACTTGCCATAGACCAACTTGTAGGGAGTGGTTCCAATTGGTGTTTTGAAGGCGGTTCTATATGCCCATAGTGCGTCATTGAGCTTCATAGCCCAATCCTTCCTTGTCCTAGACACCGTCTTCTCGAGGATGGCCTTGATCTCTCGGTTGGAGATCTCCACTTGACCACTAGTTTGGGGATGGTAGGGTGTTGCCACCTTATGAGTCACCCCATACTTGGCCAAAAGTGCTCCAAAGTTCCTATTTGTGAAGTGCTTCCCTCCATCACTAATGATTACCCTTGGTGTTCCAAACCTAGGGAAGATCACCCGGTTGAAGAATCACACTACCACCTTGGCATCATTCGTAGGAGAGGCGTTTGCCTCTACCCATCTTAACACATAGTCCACCGCCAATAAGATGTAGAGATTGCCACATGAAGAAGGGAATGGTCCCATGAAGTCTACACCCCACACATCAAAAATCTCAACTTCTTGGATGTTATTCAAAGGCATTTCATTCCTCCTTGAGATGTTGCCCGTCCTTTGGCAAGCATCACATGCCGCTACAAAACCTTACACATCTCTAAACAAGTTAGGCCAATAAAAACCGGATTGCAATACCTTTGCACACGTCTTGTGTGAGCTAGCATGGCCTCCGCATGGTAAGGAGTGGCAATGCCGGATCACACTCTGCACTTCATCCTCCGGTATGCATCTTCTAAGCACCCCATCCGGGCCTCTCTTGAATAGAAGTGGCTCACTCCAATAGTAATGCCTTACATCGTTGAAGAACTTCTTCCTTTGTGCATATGTAAATCCGGGAGGCACTTCCTCACACACTAAGTAGTTCACGATGTCGGCGTACCACGGCTCACTTCCTCTAGCCACTTGGAACAAGCATTCCTCCACCATTTGCAATTGTTCATCCCGGAATGAATCATCTATCGGGATGTTGTCTTTCCCAAGCTCCAATGGTGGGAGTCTACTAAGGTGATCCTCCACGGAGTTCTCGGATCCCTTCTTATCTCGTATTTCCAAATCAAACTCTTGAAGAAGAAGGATCCACCGAATCAACCTTGGTTTGGCATCCTTCTTTGTAAGTAGATAACGGATCGCCGCATGATCCGTATAAACTATGACCTTCGCTCCAACAAGGTATGAGCGGAACTTCTCAAATGCATACACCACCGCCAACAACTCCTTCTCGGTGGTAGCATAATTGAGTTGGGCGTCATCTAGCGTCTTGCTAGCATAGTAAATAGCATGAGTGCGCCCTTCCTTCCTATGCCCTAAAACGGCCCCAACGGCCACATCACTTGCATCGCACATGATCTCAAATGGTAGACTCCAATCCGGAGGTTGCATGATAGGTGCGGAGATCAAGGCGTTCTTCAACCTACAAAAAGCTTCAAGACAATCCTTGGAAAAGACAAAATCAACATCTTTCATTAGTAGGTTAGTGAGAGGCTTAGAAATTTTAGAGAAGTCTTGAATAAACCTCCGGTAAAAACCGGCATGCCCTAAGAAACTCCTTACCCCCTTCACCGAGGTAGGTGGTGGCAACTTCTCTATCGTTTCAATCTTAGCCCTATCAACCTCAATGCCACGGTTAGACACCAAGTGTCCTAACACAATCCCTTCACTTACCATGAAGTGGCAATTTTCCCAATTTAAGACAAGATTTGTCTCCTCACATCTTTGCAACACTAATGACAAGTTAGCCAAACAATCATCGAAAGAAGGACCATAAACAGAGAAATCATCCATGAACACTTCCATGATATTTTCTATGTATTCCGAAAAGATAGCCATCATACACCTTTGGAAGGTGGCGGGTGCATTACACAACCCAAATGGCATTCTCCTATATGCAAAGGTACCCCATGGACATGTAAAAGTCGTTTTCTCTTGGTCATCGGGGTGGATAGGGATTTGGAAGAATCCACTATACCCATCTAAATAGCAAAAATGAGAGTGTTGAGCTAACCTTTCTAGCATTTGGTCAATGAAGGGGAGGGGGAAGTGATCTTTCCTAGAGGCCATGTTCAATTTCCTATAATCAATGCACATCCTCCATCCCGTAACCGTCCTAGTCGGTATTAGTTCATTGTTCTCATTAGTTACTACCGTCATCCCACCCTTCTTAGGCACTACATGAACGGGGCTAACCCACTTACTATCCGAGATAGGGTAGATAATTCCCGCATCTAGCAACTTAATGATTTCCTTTTTGACCACCTCTTTCATTATAGGATTCAATCTCCTTTGATGTTCAATAGAGGGTTTGTGGTTATCTTCCATCATTATCTTATGCATGTACAAAGATGGCTTAATGCCGACCAAATTATCAATAGTATAACCAATGGCTTTCCTATGTAATCTTAGTTCATGCAGCAATTTAGCAAGTTCATCATCACTCAAGCATGCATTAACAATCACAGGATATGTAGAATTATCACCAAGAAATGCATACTTTAAATGAGAGGGAAGGGGTTTAAGTTCAAGTGAGGGAGGACCTCTATCGGTTGAAGATGATCCAAATAAGGTTGGATGAGATGAATCCAAAGCAAGGGAAGACTCCCCATGGCTCCTAGAAGCTTGATCATCATCAAGAGTTGATTCAGGGAAAACCACGGTTGGAAACACGGGTTGCTCATCTTCCACGGCCGTGGTTCTTGCCAAGCTTGCTTCTCGGAGTTGTCCAGAAAGTTTGACGGCCGTGGAACATAAATCTCGACCGTGGAACTTGCAGCTGTTCACCACCTCTTCGTGGCTCTCAAATCCAACTCTTGGCTCCTCATCCAAGGCTTCCAAGGCCTTGATCTCTTCATTGCAGGCCTCTTCAACACCTTCCTCCATCATACTTAAGGTGAGAACCTTTTCCAAGGGATCCTTGATCAAGATCGAGCTCACAATTTCTCTAGATTCTTCTTGCTCGACTATGTTGAAGATATCTTCATCAAGGGTTGGCCCTTTCATCATTGTGGACAGCTTGAACTTGATGTTCTCTTCCCCGATGTTGAAGGAGAGAGTCCCGTTCTTGCAATCCACTAAGCATCCGGAAGTGGCTAGGAAAGGTCTTCCTAAGATGATAGGGACCGGATAATCCGCCGGGATGTCCAACACTACAAAATCAATAGGCACGTAGAATCCTCCTAGCTGCACCGAAATGTCCTCTAGAATCCCAACCGGATGAGTGATAGAACGGTCTGCCATATAGAGGGTCATCTTGACCGGCTTTGGCTCTCCTAGCCCGACCTTGTTGCTAAGTGCAAGCGGTATGATGCTTACACTCGCCCCAAGATCACAAAGGGCCTCGTACTTCACATCTCCCACTCCTATTGGGACGCAAAAAGAGCCCGGATCCCTTAACTTGGGAGGCATTTCTTCCTTCATGGTTTGGATCAATTCCGAGGATCTCTTGGTCATCCTTATCTCCCCATACTCCTCCAACTTCCTTTTGTTGGAGAGTATTTCCTTCAAAAACTTCCCATATGCCGGCATTCCTAAGATGGCATCCATGAACGGAATGTTAATATGTAACTTGGACATTAGTTCAAGGAACTTACCAAAGTGATTGTCTAAACGAGCTCTTGCTCTTGATTGTGGGAATGGTAGTGGTGGCTTGTATGGAGGCGGTGCCACATAAGTTGGCTCTACATCCTTGCTCTTGCCTCCATCTTCTTGCCTTCTTCCCTCTTCTACCACTACTTGCTTTCCCTTAGCTTGGTCCTTGGGCATAGGATCCTTCATACTCAACCCACTCCTTGTTGTGATAGCCGACACTTGGCCTCTTGGGTTGTCTTCGGTTCTTCCGGGAAGCTTTCCCGGATCTCTATGTGCTTCACCCGCCTTTTGAAAGACTTGTGCTTCCAAGACCTTTTGAGCTTTAGAAATTGAAGTCACCGTGCTCTCAAGACCACTCAACCTTCCAAGCAATTACTCAAACATGACTTCGGTCCTATCCTTTGGAGGTTGAGAAAAAACGGGTGGAGGTTCTTGTGAAGCTCTTTGTGGTGGAGTTGCGCTTGTGGAGGCGGGAGGGTTCAAGGCTCCATCCGGGTTAGAGTAAGAAAATCCGGGATGGTTGTGGTTGGGCCGGTAATTGTTGAATTGCCGGTTGTTGTTGAAATTTCTTGGGCCTTGGTAATTGTTGAAGTTGCCCCTTCCCATATAATTCACATCTTCCTCCTTGGAAGACAAGTTAGCTTGTGGAAGCACTTGAGGAGTTGCTTGGCTCTTCAAGGTTGTAGTACATAACTCTCTCAAGGACTTCAACTCGTTGTTGATGGCGTCAAGCTTGAAATTGCTCATGGTGACTTCGCTCACCTCATATGCTCCCGCCTTTCTTCCTTCACTCTTCCTATGAGAGTACTTCTCAATTACTAGAGCTTGCTTCTCCACAAACTCCCAAGCATCATTTACATGTTTCTCCATAAATGTCCCACCGGAAAGAGATTGAAGCTTAAATTGGCTATCTTCATCAAGCCCCTTGAAATAGATCTCCAATAGCTCAATTTTCGGTATGCCATGGTGTGGACAATCTAGGAGAAGGTCCTTGAATCTCTCCCACGACTTGAACAAACTTTCTCTATCCCTCATCACGAAGGCATTGATCTTCCCTCTTAATTCGGTGGTCTTGGAAGGTGGGAAGAACTTGGTCAAGAACTCGGTTGTCATCTCCTCCCAAGTACCAACTCGCCCTTGTGGAATAGATTGATACCAAGCCAAGGCTTTATCCTTAAGAGAGAAGGAAAAAGCCCTAAGCTTATGGTTGTTGTTCTCCAATCTTGGCGGCCTAAGAGTCTCCATCAAAATCTCGTAGTTCATCAAATGTTGGTGAGGAGACTCTCCTTCCATCCCTCCAAATTGATTGTGCCGGATCATTTGTAGAACTTGAGGGCGGAGCTCATAGTTGTGGGTTGCGGGATCTCCTAGATTCACACCCGGTCGGTGTGCTCTTTGTGCCGGATCCATACGTCTCCCTAGGGTTTGTGGCTCCTCAATAGCAATGGGAACAACCCTAACATTGGCCGCCGGCTGCGGTTGTGGTGGAGGAGGTGGAGGTTGTCGGCGATTAAGCTCTCCTTGAACAAGGGCTTGCCTAATCTCCTCAATCTCCCTCCTTGTTTCCTCTTGCCTCTCATTGGCAAGTCTCCTCTCTTCCTCCAAGAGCTCATCTCTTAGCCTTATTTGCTCTAAGGCTTCATCCAACTCAGCTTGAAGATTTCTACCGGCCATCTCCTTCTCTTTTCGGATGTTCTTGGATCTAGATCGAAGGGTTTTCTCCGGTTCGGGATCGAATGGAGCTAAATCCTTGCCACGAGATCTTCGCATACACCTAAAGAGTAATAGATGTCCTGAAAAGCAAAGACACCAACCAAAGAGAGATCAAAAGCAACAAGAAAGATCTACACTAGAAACAATCACAAAATAGACTCAATCTAGACCTAGTCCCCGGCAACGGCGCCAAAAACTTGTTACTCTAAAAAGTGTCCACGCAATAAGCCTTAAATTTATACTCGTTATATTTATCCTAACTTCTAGCGCACCCGCAGTGTACGGGACGTTTGTAGTATGGATAGTATTCCGAGGTCGAACACAAAGACTAAGGTGAAATTGATTCGGTTTTGTGATTAAGTTTAGTGAAGGTCTAAGGTTAGAAAAGAGGGAAACAAAGAAATGAAAATCTCAATTTGTTTTTGGTCGGTTTTTGGTGATCAATCAAAGATCACAATTCATGCAAAGTAAACAATCAAACTAAACTAAAAATCAGCACAAATGAACAAACCAAACAAGATAATGATCAAGGAAAGAAAAGACGGATTCTAGGAGTCGGAAGATCCGGTTATGACATAGAACTCAAGTTATCTATTCATTCTTTGGATTAACTATGATATGTTGGGACTAAGTGTATCTAATTTGGGATCAATTACCGGGTAGGTCTCATGGTCCAACTAGTCCACACCTAAGGTCTCATTACCGGGTAAGTCTCTAAGAACCTAAGGATAGGAATTCTACACAAACCGGATTGTTAATTAGGGATCTAACCTATCCTTACCGGGTAAGTCTTGGAAGGGAAGTCCTAAGCAACTATCCTAGCACATCTAATCCAATGGCAGCTTATTAGGCTCACCACTACCTAAGGTTTGCTATTTTAGATTCTAAGGGCAAGGATTACCGGGTAAGTCTCTCCTAACACTTAGTCACTACACTAGGTCACCCTAGGGTAGGTTAAACTCAACAAACACTTAGGGTTTCAACATTTTATAGGTCTAAGGCAAGATCCTTCGAACCAGGGAGAATCACGGTTTGTTCTACAGAAACCACGGCCGTGGTTCTTCAAGAACTACCCGTGATTTCTAACAGCAACTACGTTCATAAGCAAAAGTTATCCAAAGGTAAATCTAAGTCCGTCCTATCATAGTTCTAGCCATAACCATCCTTTCCTTACCCTAGAACCACATCAATTTAGCCTACAACATTCATAATGGAAATCAAAACAAACAAACATAAAATCAAAACATACATTGCAAAATAATGAAAGAAGAGAGATGAACAAGGGAACTTAATTCAAAACTAAGCTGAAGATTAGAATAGAGCCACTTACAACCCTTCCAAAAGAAGGTTCAAAGATTCATACAATCTCTAGAAAACGAAATCTGAAATACAAGAAAGCTATGGTGTGTGTTCTTCTCCTCCTCTTCAATGGAGCTCTTCTTCTTCTCTTTGACACTTTCCTTCCTAGAAATACTTCTTGTTTTTGAGAATATATTTGTTAGAGAAATGGATAATGGATGAGTTGCTCCCAAACTACCCCAGCTGCCTCAAACAACCCATGAAGGACCACTTTTATAACAAATCTTTCATGAGCTGGCCATGAGAGTCGTGGCACAGCTGTCACAAGAATCTGGCAAAATCCACGGTCATTTCCACGGCCGTGGTTCTTCAGAGAACCGTGATTCTATGCAGAAACTTCGCCTTGGATCATTAAGCTGCGGTTTGGTGCATGGCTTGTGTTGGCAAGGTTCTATGAGTCCTCCTTAGCCCTTGGCTTGTGTCCTAATGAGTCTGAGGATGTGTCATCCAAATGAACGATCCTCAAATGCATCGTTTAAGCTCCTAAATTTCCCGAAATACCTACAAAATGCGCACAAGTCCGTGTAGACGTCTATCTCGACAAAACACGTGAATTGGGTGCAAAACGTCTTGAACTAATGCTAGATCATGCATGAATGAGCGAGAATTCTATCTAAATGTACACCTAAAACTATGTTATAAATCGTGTTATCAGGATCTTCCCTCGGTCGAAGTAGATATTGGTCTCGTAAGGCTGCCATATCTGCTTCGATCGCCTCAGTCCTGGTGCGAGTTTCTTCTTTCTCTTGCCTTAGCTCTTCCCCGTTGAGGCGTAGCTGCTCTAGCGCCTCTTTCAACTCGGCCTCAAGATCGCGATTGTCTTGGTTGGCCATCTTCGCTTCTCGTAAGCGACGTTTGTATGTCTTTTCTGGTTCGGGATCGTAAGGAACGATTTCCTTCCCAGTGCGGGTTATTCGCATAAACCTAAGAAAGAACCTGCAAAAGTTACTCAAGTAGAGTGGTTAGTAACACGGGGGCAAGTGCCCCAAGAGCAAACCGTAACCGGCTCGGTCTAGACCAAGTCCCCGGCAACGGCGCCAAAAACTTGTTCGCTCCAAACGGTGTGTGCAAGCTTTAAATTTATAACCCTAGACGTAAGCTTAAAACAAGGATGCGAACCCGCAGTGTACGGATCAATCGTAGTAAAAAGCAAGGAATTCCAAGGGTCGATCACAGGGACTTAGTGAAACAAAGTCCAATTACGGTATGCTTAAGCAATCACTAACCACAAGCAATTAAAACAATCAAAGATGATAAAAGTCAATTAAGGAAATATGCAATTCTAGGGATTAAAGCATCTAGTTGTGGTTCCAACTCAAGATCTAATAATAAGCGGACAAAGCTGAAGTTTTTGCATAGGGAAGGTGTTACTAAAGTGGAATAGATCACCGGGTAAGTCTCACTACTCACTAATCCAAAACCGTAACTCCTATTACCGGGTAAGTCTCAAGGAATTAAGATAAAGAACTATAACCTCAAACTAACACACCATCTAAGGGAATAGAATCAACCTTTACCGGGTAAGTCTCAGGTTAACTCACTAAGATGGGATGAAAGCACACTCAAACCTCAATAAAGGATAAACCTTTATTACCTACACTTATGATCTTAGGTAAACAAACAAAGGAATTACCGGGTAAGTCTCATCCTAGACTTGCATTGAACCAGGAAAGGTGTAATCAGGATAGGATTTAGCAAACTCTAACACTTAACTCTCAGTTTCGGATCAGATAAGTCACCTCGGTCAGAAGAATTCCACCCCGGCCGAGATGTTCATCGACTGAGCGAGATGCTTAGGGTTAAGGTAAAGACTCGAACTTTCAGGGTCCTACTGTGATTAAGATCATTCTATCATTGTTTTTCCCATAACCTTTAGCCAATCACCCTAGAATCACACAGAGAGATTAGCCACTCATCATCATGAAAGTATTAATCAAGTATATGGGAAGAAGGTGAATATTTGAACAAGAAGAATTTAATGAAAAGACTTCAATAACTGAATCAAATATCACAACAAAGCGTTCCTTGGATAGAAATCCAACAAGGCAAGACAACAAGGAAGGGAATCTAAGATAACCTTACAAAAACCCTTCAAAAGCTTTAAAAGCTACAATCTTCCTTCTTCAACCTTCAAAAAGGTTCTTCAAATCTCCTAACTGGAGTATGGCTGGTGTGGTGTATAAACCCTGATCGGTGGTATAGCATGATCTGGATTTGTGAAAAATCCGACCCTTTTTACAGGAAAGTTACTCTCCAAAGATAAGATATCTTAGAAAGATCTCTTCCCATAAAAATAGGTAAAATATATGATCTAGCATATCTTCTTCCTTCCAGGAGCCTAACCCAAAAATATAAGATATTGTTAGCATGAAATATTGTGATATTTTAGGCACGTTTTCTAAGTGTATTTGATTCATATTGATAGTCTTTGATTTAGCATTGTTGCATTTGTGAGCTAGTTTGCCTATATTGTCGATATGGATGTCTACACTACCTTTATGTTGATTATAGGTGGTTGAGAGCCATTTCCGAACGGAATCACGTTCTTGCCCTAAACCACGCTCTAAAATACGGCCGTACTACAAACCACTGTCAGTTCCACGGCCGTGGAACCCTGCAGGAGAAGCGTGATTCATTCCAGGAGCTTTTACGGTCGTGGAATCCATGGTTCAAACCATGTTGATTCCCACGCTCTAAATTACGGTCGTGGAACCTTCCACGACCGTGATCTTGGCGATCTTTTTCGCCACATTTTGAAGCCACGATCTTTTGAAGATTGGGCCGGGCCGATATTTTATCTTGCCCTATAAAAGACGGACGAAGGGAGATTTCATCATCCTCGCTTACCCCCGCTTAGACGCGTTTTGCGACCTCGTTGTAGAGTTACGCTCGCATCTTCACTTTGGAGATTTTTGGCGGTTCTTGCAAAAGACGTATTTTGCCCTTTCTTTGGAGTTGCCCTAATCTCGCACTTTTGGTGGAGATTGCTGTGGAGATTTCCGGATTGACGGAAGATCGAAGTTTTTGGAAGATTGTTGCAAGAAGAACTCTCTTCTTGTTTAGGTTTGATTTGGAAGGCGGATTGACATCCCGTTCTTCTTTCTTTCCTAAAGATTGTGATTGTTTGCTTTATTCTGAATTTATTCACAATATTCATTCTTGATTGTGACATTGAGATTGGTTTGAAGTTTATTGAAAGTTTTCGGAAGTTTTCATCTTTCAACGTTTTAATCTTTGAATTTGATATCATAATGATGATTGTTGGCTAGAAACCCTTAACAATTCTAGGGCGAAGGGTTAATAGTTGTGGCTCAGATGATGATAGATCGATCGTAAACAGATTAGACCCTGAGAGTTAGAGAGAATCGTCGATGAACCCTAAATCACGGTTTGTTCTTGAGTTCCACGGCCGTGGAGTCTCAAGATCCACCCGTAATTTCCCTTAAGTTTACGAACCTGCTTTTACTTTAATCCAAAGTTAAAGATTTGTTTTAACTTAGTTTAGGCTTGCCTTTTCTAGGTGGTAGTGAAGCCTCAACAACCTCTACCTCGATTGTGAGTGTCACAACCGTAATCGGTTAAGTTAGTCTTGATCCTTGGATTGCAAGTTTGGGTACTTGACATTAATTCTTACCTTTAGATCCTTTCTATATTGAAGCCTCAACAACCTTTATAGAGAGTGTCTTGTAGGTGAGTCATATAAGGTTTTTTGGAACTTCACCGTACGATTACCTTACATTAGCATACCTTTGCATATCTCAACTCTGTCTTTATATCATTAAGAATATCTTGAATCGATTGCCACAGCTGGATACTTGGATCTTTAGGATTGTTGTTTTCCCAATAATTTGCAAAGCTCATACATTTAACCGCTTGATAATCTGAAATCGAATTTGTTTCTCCCCAAATCCCTGTGTTCGATACTCTGGAATTCTTGCTTAACTACGTCGATCCATACACTGTGGGTTCGCTTGCTTGATTCTAGTTTTATAAATTTAAAGCTTATTTGCACGCACGTTTAGGGGCGAACAAGTTTTTGGCGCCGTTGTCGGGGATTTGGTTTAGACCGAATTCGGTAGCCGGTTGTCAAGCTTGGGAGCTTGCTCTCGTTATTTGATATCTCTTTGAGTGCATGCGCAGGTCTAGGAACACCGAAGACCTCTTACCTCTTGATCAAGAGCTTGAGAGGACTTTAAGGCAAAAGCGCAAGGAAAAGAAGATGGCTGAAGGACACGAACGTGATCTTCAAGCGGAATTGGCGGAGAAGGAAGCTCAACTCCAATGGAATGAGAACCTCCGCCAAGATGAAATGGATCGTCATCAATCTTAAGTTAACAATCTACAGGACATGATCTTCCAAATGAGGATAGAACTAAGTGACCTTAAGAATAAGGGAAGCAAGAAATCCTCAAGGAGGGCATCAAGATCTAGAAGAAAAAGTCACTCATCCGCTGATGATAGTGATTCTTCCATGCCAACGCTAGAGGAGATTGATCCCACGATCAATGTGAATCCCTTCCATCCACGGAGAGCTGCTAATCGCCGCATTCCACCTAGGAATGCGAGGATCGAACGTGTAGATGAAGAGCCAAGAACTCTTGGCCAACGGATGGATCCAACACAACAACCGCGCCGTTTGGGCGTGAATTTCGATGCTGAAGATGTGCAAGGGTTTAGCTTCAACCCTCAAGTTATTACTCTTGTTCGCCAAAACCAATTTGGCGGGACAAGCGCTGAATCTCCACACCAACACTTGCAAAACTTTGAGTGTATGATGGAGACAATGAGACCGAAGAGTGCTACTACCAACAACTATAAGCTCAAGCCTTTCTTCTTCTCCTTGAAGGGGAAAGCGTTGTCTTGGTACCAAGCTCTTCCTATGGGGAAACTAGACACGTGGGAAGACCTTTCCGCGGAGTTCCTCACCAAATTCTTTCCGCCATCCAAAACGGCGGAACTTAGAGGTAAGATCAATGCATTTTCCATGAGGTCTAACGAAAGTTTGTTTCAATCATGGGAAAGGTTTCAGGACTTGTTATTGGATTGCCCTCATCATGGCATATCCAAGCTTGCATTGCTGGAGATTTACTACAAGGGGCTGGATGCGGGAATGCAATTCAACCTCCAATCCCTCTCATGTGGAACATTCATGGACATGAGAGAAGATGACGCTTGGGACTTCATTGAGAAGCAAGCAAGGGTCATAGAGAAGTATTCCCACCGGAAAGTGGAGGGAAATCGTGTGGAGCAAGGAGCAAAGCTCACACATGAAGCTCAAAATTAGATTTTCTCCCTCAACAATGAGATCAAAGAGTTGAAGGAGGCTATCAAGACCAACTTCCCAAAGCAACAAGAGAAGGATGTTGGCTATTTGGGCAACAACAATGGCGGTGATAACACCAACCGCAACAATAACAACAATAACCGGAACAACAACCGGAATAACAATTGGAATGGAAACAACAACAACCGGAACAATAATTGGAACAACAATAGGGGTTCAAACAACAACAATTGGCGCTCCAATCAACAAAATCCCGGTAACTCTTATCCTTCCAATGCTAATTCACTAACTCCACCTTCCTCTTCCTCTACTCCTTTGAGAAGCCAGGGGCAATCATCTAATGGAGGAAACAATACGGGAAAGGAGAAGCCCGATCCCATGTTGGAAACAATTTTGGGAAAGCTTCAAGGGTTGGAGAACCGCATCATTAAGGTTGACGATCAAATTTCTAAGGTTGATAAAGCTCAAAAGGTTTTAGAAAACCAAATATTCAGCCATGCGGAGGAAGTTCCTAGGAATCAAGGGAAACTTCCAGGAAAGATGGAGGACAACCCTAAGGGAAGGGTTATGGCAATCACAACTAGGAGCGGAGTGACTACCACCGATCCGCAGCCAAAGTTTGTTGAAGTCTCCGTAGAAAAGGACAAGGAGAAAGAGAAGGGGAAGGAGAAGGAATATGTCTACGTTCCTCCTCCGGCTTACAAACCTCCCCTACCATTCCCTCAATCTAGAGCGAGAGCGCGCCTAGATAAACAGTTTGGTAAGTTCATAGAACTCATGAGCAAGCTGCATATTAATATACCATTTATTGATGCTATTGTAGGTATGCCAGCTTATGGCAAGTTCTTGAAGGAGCTCCTCTCTAACAAGAGGAAGCTAGAAGACTTCGGAGAGGTTAAGATGAGTTCGGATTCTTCGGATCTCATCAAGACCATGAAGGAGAAAATGCCCCCAAAGCTAAAGGATCCGGGGTCATTTTGCATTCCCATAGAAGTGGGAGATGTCACATACGATGCGTTATGTGATTTAGGAGCAAGTGTGAGCATCATACCACTTGCGTTGTGTAGGAAGATCGGTTTAGGCGACCCTAAACCGGTGAAAATGACGTTGTACATGGCGGATCGATCCATCACTCGCCCCGTCGGTATCGTAGAAGACGTCCCGGTCAAGCTAGGTAAATTCTTTGTTCCCATTGATTTTGTCGTGCTTGACATTCCTGCAGATAGTCCGGTCCCGATCATACTCGGAAGACCGTTTCTTGCAACTTCCGGCTGCATAGTCGATTGCAAGAATGGTAGAATCGCTTTTGATATAGGAGAAGAGAAAGTAGAGTTCGTTCTTTCCACTCTAGTGAAGGAGCCAATCTTTGATGAGGATATTTTCGATATCCAAGATGAAGAGGGTTTGTCTAGGGAGGAGGTAAGTGCGATTCTCTTTAATGATCCTTTACAAAAAGTTATCACTATGAGTCTAACAAATGTAGTGGAAGAAGAAGAGTGCAATGAGGCAATTGAAGCCTTAGAAACACAAGAAGAGATGGGTGAAGTGGAGTTTGAAAAACTCCACGATGAGGCAGAAAACGTGAGAATCCACGGCCATACACTATATTCCACGGTCGTGGATTTCACAACCAAAACCGTGTCCCACTCCAGGGAGTTATACGGTCGTGGAGAAGACGTGACAACCGTATTTCCCTTCCACGCCCTAAACCACGGCCGTGGAGGCCATGAGGAACCCGTAATTCTGGGCGTGGAAAGGAGTGATCAAGACACTTCTTCAACTTCTTCTGATTCTTCTCCCACACACTCATCACCCTTAGAAACTTCTAAGGAGACATCGGATGCTTCTCAAGGATCATTGGAAGCTCCGAAAGCAATGGAACTCAAACCACTTCCTACTCATCTAAGGTACACTTTTCTAGGATCTAATTCTACCTTCCCGGTCATTGTTAGTTCCGATCTAAGCATAGATGAACATAATCAGCTTATGATTGTCCTTAGAAAACATAGGAAAGCTTTAGGCTATACTATTGAGGACTTAGTAGGAATTAAACCCTCCCTATGCATGCATAAGATACTAATGGAGGAAGATTTTAGAACTTCAAGACAACCTCAAAGGCGGTTGAATCCGACCATGAAGGAGGTTGTCAAGAAGGAAATTCTTAAGCTTCTTGATGCAGGTATCATCTACCCTATCTCTGATAGTAAGTGGGTGAGTCCGGTTCAAGTAGTTCCGAAGAAGGGAGGAATGACGGTCATCACCAACAAAAACAACGAACTCATTCCTACCCGAACTGTGACGGGATGGCGGATGTGCATAGACTACCGCAAGCTCAACAATGCAACGCGGAAGGATCATTTCCCATTGCCATTCATTGATCAAATGCTTGAAAGGTTAGCACAACATTCACATTTTTGCTACCTTGACGGTTATAGTGGTTTCTTTCAGATTCCGATACACCCGGATGATCAAGAGAAGACCACATTCACGTGCCCATGGGGTACGTTTGCTTATAGAAGAATGCCGTTCGGGCTTTACAACGCCCCAGCCACCTTCCAATAGTGCATGATGGCCATCTCTCCGAATACGTAGAGGAAATCATGGAAGTCTTCATGGACGACTTCTCCGTATACGGTTCCTCTTTTAACGATTGCCTTTCTAACCTTTCTCTTGTTTTGCAAAGGTGTGAAGACACTAACCTAGTTCTTAATTGGGAGAAGTGTCAATTTATGGTTAAGGAAGGAATTGTATTAGGCCACTTAGTCTCTAGTAGAGGGATAGAAGTAGACAAGGCTAAGATAGAGACCATAGAGAAGCTTCCTCCCCCAATTTCGGTGAAAGGGATAAGAAGTTTCCTAGGACATGCTGGATTTTATAGACGTTTCATTAAGGACTTTTCTAAGATATCAAAACCTCTCACTAATCTATTGATGAAGGATGCGGTTTTTGAGTTTTCGCAGGAATGTTTGGATGCGTTTAACACCATTCGGCAAGCTCTAATTTCAGCACCTATTATCCAACCCCCGGATTGGACTCTTCCCTTTGAGATTATGTGCGATGCTAGTGACGTAGCTATTGGAGCTGTTCTTGGACAACGAAAGGAAGGGCGAACCCATGCCATATACTATGCTAGCAAGACGCTAGATGAAGCGCAGCTCAACTACGCCACTACCGAAAAAGAGTTTTTAGCCATTGTCTATGCTATTGACAAGTTTCGCTCTTATCTTGTAGGTGCAAAGGTGATTGTCTACACGGATCATGCTGCGATCCGGTACCTCCTTGCAAAGAAAGATGCGAAGCCAAGGCTAATTATTTGGATTCTTCTCCTACAAGAATTCGATCTTGAGATCCGCGACAAGAAAGGTTCAGAAAATTTTGTTGCGGATCATTTGAGTCGCCTAACACATCTAGAGGACGACCATTTACCCATCGACGACTCCTTCCCGGACGAACACCTACACCTTATTAAGGAGTGCATCGATGTGATCTCCAAAGGTAACGAACCATGGTTTGCTGATTTTGTTAACTATTTGGTTTGTCAAGAGATACCACCCGGATTATCCTACGCACAAAGGAAGAAGTTCTTTAAGGATGTCCGGGAATACTTTTGGAACGAGCCTCTCCTCTTCAAGAGAGGTCCGGATGGCATCATTCGGCGATGTGTGCCGGAAGATGAGATGCAAAGTGTCATCCGCCATTGTCATTCACTACCTTGTGGAGGACACGCTAGTTCGAACAAGACTAGCGCAAAGGTATTGCAATCTGAATTCTTCTGGCCTACTATGTTTAGAGATGTGCAATCCTTTGTTTCTTGCTGCGATGCTTGTCAAAGAACAGGCAATATCTCTAGGAGGAATGAGATATCCCTCAACAACATCCAAGAGGTGGAGATTTTCGACGTTTGGGGAGTTGATTTTATGGGACCGTTCCCATCCTCTTGTGGAAACCAATACATACTATTGGCGGTAGATTACGTTTCTAGATGGGTGGAAGCAATTGCCTCTCCCACCAATGATGCTATGGTGGTGGTTAAGTTCTTCAACAAGACCATCTTCCCGCGATTTGGGACGCCAAGGACGATCATTAGTGATGGAGGTTCTCACTTCATTGCCCGGCGCTTTGAAGCTCTTCTAGCTAAGTATGGGGTTACTCACAAGATCGCTACCCCTTACCATCCACAAACAAGTGGACAAGTTGAGATCTCAAATAGGGAGATCAAAGGAATTCTAGAGAAGACGGTTTCAAGGACTAGGAAGGATTGGTCCTTGAAACTTGACGATGCATTGTGGGTATACCGGACTGCATACAAGACTCCCATAGGAACCACACCATACAACCTTGTGTATGGGAAGTCTTGTCACTTGCCGGTAGAGTTGGAGCACAAAGCGTTTTGGGCTATCAAGTGGTTGAACTTCAGCATGAAGGAAGCGGGAGAGAAGTGTCTCCTAGACATCAATGAGCTGGATGAACTCCGCTTGAATGCTTATGAAAACGCTAAGATCTATAAGGAGAGGGCGAAACGTTGGCATGATAAGCATATCATTCCAAAGGACTTCAAAGAAGGAGATCAAGTTCTCCTCTTCAATTCAAGGCTTCGTCTCTTTCCAGGTAAACTTAAATCCCGTTGGACCGGACCTTTTCTAATTAAGCGTATTTTCCCCCATGGCGCAGTTGAAGTATGGGGTGAAACGGGCGGAAGCTTTAAGGTGAACAGCCAACGACTCAAGAAGTATACACCGGAACTCCAAGCTGAAGAGTTCGCACCTACCGCACTCGAATAAGTGCGAGATTGGTCTAGCTACGGACCTTAAACAAAGCGCTTCTTGGGAGGCAACCCAAGGTATTGCATTTTCGTTTTTGTTTTTGATTCATAGCTTAGCTTAGAATAGACGTTTTTACTTTGTTTTTGCCTTCGATTCATTCCGGTATGTTCGTGTTTTTGGATGTAGGAACGATGGAAAAGGAAAAACGGAGGATAATGTTGAAGAAGAGTGACAAAATTTGGACTTTGGAGCTTTACAGAGAGTTCCACGGCCTAAACCACGGTCGTGACAGCTACAGTGCCCGTAATTTCCAAAAGCTTTTGAAAAATCACAAAAACCATGGTTCCGTACAGAACCACGGCCGTGGAACACCCCGACAGACCATGATTTTCAAAATTTTACCTGTGACTATATAAACCACGTTCTTCACAAAATTCACCACAAAACCCCTCTTCCACGACCTAAAAGCCGAATCCACGCCTCCTCTCTCAATTCCTCGTTTCCTAATCGTTTTTAACGATTCTTCTTCCTAAACTGAAGCAAATTCGACCACCAACAAGATCCAAGCGACGAATCGAGCAGAAATTCACCAAGGAACGCACAATTCGGATTTTTCAATCCGAAAAATAGGTTTTTCCACTCTTCTTGATCTTTGTTGATTTGGTTCGTTTTTGTTAGAGATTTTAGGAAGAACTGATTGAGATTGGAAGAAATTAGATTAGGACTGCCTGTTTGTGGAGATTGTGTGTTGATTTGCTAAGATTTGAGACTTTTTGAGACGAATCACGGTCTCTGGGAGAACCACGGCCGTGGAATCTATAGAACAGCCCGTAATTTCTAACAGAATGGACTTTGTGAGGAGAGTTTCGGGGAGGATCAAAGAGAAGAAGGATAACCAGAACAAGAAGAGGAAGGGTAATCCCTCCTCTTCCTCATCCTCTAGAGCACCACCACCCTCTTCCCCTTCACCTCTATCATCCCCTTCCTCACCCTCACCACCTAACCCTAGAGTCCCAACCATACATGAGGATCACCTTGATGCACTCGAGAGGATCAAGGAGAGGACTGTGATTGGTCCTAGGTACTTATTGTTGGAGGATCTAGCTCCTCTCAACATAGTTGATGACCTCACTTGGCTCTTGGATAGAGCCGGACTTATTGTCTACTCGGCTATCCGAGAAGACGCTTATGAGGAGATTACACGGGAGGTTGTGACATCTTTTGAGCACAGCCATGTAGACAGGACCGTCTCTTTCTGTCTCATGGAAAGAGACTATCATTTTAGCATCCGTGAGTTTGGGACCTTTTTCGGGTTTCAGGAGACCTTTAACGGTCGCTTTCCTAGTGGCGTTTACGCCAAGGATTTTTGGGAGGAGGTGGCGATGATTTACGCTAGCGAGGACCGCTGGCAGCCCGCTGACACCAAGGCTAGGTTGATGTACCACCTAGCCTTGAAGATTGCTCATCGTGTTTATTCGGAGTGTCTCTTTCCTAGGACGGAGACGCCCCAAAAGATCAAGACGGATGAGCTCTTTTTACTCTATTTCATGCTGTACGAGCGCCGAGCTGACTGTGCCACTCTCTTGGCTGCTACTATGAGCAAGCTCAAGAACAAGAAGAAGGGCAACATCGGATATGGTGGGATAGTTACCCACCTTGCTAGGAGCTTGGGTGTTGATTTTTCTGCTTGTACCCGCATACCGGCCGTTCCCTTAGGACTCCATGCCTTCATGACTAGGGGTCTCATCTTCCCCACACATAGAGGTCCGCCTTATGCGGCCATGCCTTGGGAGAGCAGGACGGGTAGGGGTATAGAGTGGCTACCGGAGTACTCCATTATGGCGGGACGCCATAATTGGAAGGAGACGTTCGCTGCTATGCATGCGAACAGGATAGCAGCTCCCCCATATGTCCCACCACCAGTTGTTGAGGAGGAGGAGATGGGAGATCAGTTTGAGGGTGGAGGAGGAGCCGAGCAGGAGTTTGGCACGTTTCCGGATCAGCCGGAGGCGGCCCCCGATGCACCTAGACGTTCTCCACGTCCAGCTAGAGCTTCAGGCTCGTCTTCTCGCCGCGCTAGCGTGAGTGAGAGACCTACATGGATGACCATACCTCCTGCATGGTACGGAGCTCCACCTCCTTGGTCTACAGAGCAGACAGCAGCACCAGCACCAGCACCAGCACCATCCGACGCTCCAGCATGGTACAGTCAGGCTCCGGGATGGTATGAGCAGATGCCTGATTGGGCTACCGGACTTTCAGAGAGAGTGGGAGCATTGGAGATCCGAGCCGATGCTAGAGATGGACGCTTAGACGACCTCGACCACATGATGAGAGACGTCTACCGCCAGCAGTTTGGGCGGTTCTATGATCCTAGCTTCTCTCCATTCCCGCCTCCACCAGCGCCGCAGTGATGAGGATTTGATGATTGACCGTTCGCCTTAGACATTCCACCACCACTTTGTGAGTTTCTTTTTCTTTTCTTCTTTTCTTTCTTTCTTTTGAACATTAGGGACAATGTTCGTCCTAAGTATGGGGTGGGATGTACTAAAAGTTTGTAATAACTCTTACTCACTATGTTTGCTTCTATTCGAGACTATCATTGCATGTTCATTATATTGTTGCACGTTTCATCATTACATTGCATGAAAAAGAACTTGAAAAACCCATAAAAATTGAAAATTTTTGAAAATTTTGTGCTCCTAATGAATTGAGATGATTTCTATGATAATCACTACTTTTGAATTGAGTTTGATGACAATTGCATGCTTAAAAGATTAGTGAATTGAAAAGAAATTGAATGCGTTGATTGTGCTTCTTTTGCAAGTTTCATAATGTGAAGAATGTTACCTAAATCATGTTGAGAAATTGAAGTTGAAATCACACTATAAGTTCTTATACTTCTTGTTGAGATGATTAAGGCAATTCGAATTTTCTTTCTTCTTTCTTTGATCATTCTAGCTCCTCATTGAAATATTGATTGCCTTTACCTATCCGGGAATTAGGAGAAGTGAATGAAAAAGGCATGTTTGATGTGGGAGGGCCATGAGAGCAATTATTTGAAATCAATAGAATAGAAAGAAATTCTAGGTTTGGGGAAGTCAATCATGATGATGAGTAACTCGGCACCATTCACATAGCCGGGTGTTTGTGTGTTGCCAAAGTCGGATTGAGCGATATTCCTAGCGGATTATGGTATGTGCGCTAAGGGTTTGAGGCATCTCGTAAAAATCGAGAAACGCCAATCTCCTAGGCTTCGGTTTTTGTGCACCTCTATCCATAACTCCAAAAGTAAAGTCGAAAAATGAAAGGAAGAAGAGCGAAGCTCTAAGTTGAAGTGTTGCGGAAACCGCAAAAGAAGAAGAAGGGTAGTTGTCCACTTTCCCGGATTCATGCACCACATTCATTAAAGTTTCCTTCCCTTTCCACATTCTAGACCTTTTTCTTTGAAAGTCCTTAAGATCAAAAGAGTGTTATATGACTTGGTGATCTAAATTGAAGTTTCTTATGATTGATTTTGATAATGTTTAAAGGTTATGATGTTTGTATGGAAGTTTGATTAATTCATGAATTTTCTTTACTCTTTACTCTTTGATTAAGTGTATGAAAGTCTTATAAACGATTGAAGCAAGATTTGAGAATGATCTATTCTTTAGAAGGCACATTCCTCCAAAAGAAGTATTGCTTTGAGAAGGTACACATATTTCATCCTAACTTTTGTTTAAAGCTTTTTGAAAGACCTTGCTTAGGGACAAGCAAGTGTTAAGTATGGGGTTATTTGTTAGCATGAAATATTGTGATATTTTAGGCACGTTTTCTAAGTGTATTTGATTTATATTGATAGTCTTTGATTTAGCATTGTTGCATTTGTGAGCTAGTTTGCCTATATTGTCGATATGGATGTCTACACTAGCTTTATCTTGATTATAGGTGATTGAGAGCCATTTCCGAACGGAATGGAGCAAAGATAAGTTGATTGAGTGTGTCTATGGATTGAGGGCATTCTTAGGAGCAAAATGGATACCAACTTCAGGAATGCACGAGGCTAGGGAAGAATCACGTTCTTGCCCTAAACCACGCTCTAAAATACGGTCGTACTATAAACCACGTTCAGTTCCACGGCCGTGGAACCCTGCAGGAGAAGCGTGATTCATTCCAGGATCTTTTACGGTCGTGGAATCCATGGTTCAAACCGTGTTGATTCCCACGCTCTAAATTATGGTCATGGAACCTTCCACGACCGTGATCTTGGCGATCTTTTTCGCCACATTTTGAAGCCACGATCTTTTGAAGATTGGGCCGGGCCGATATTTTATCTTGCCCTATAAAAAGACGGACGAAGGGAGATTTCATCATCCTCGCTTACCCCCGCTTAGACGCGTTTTGCGACCTCGTTGTAGAGTTACGCTCGCATCTTCACTTTGGAGATTTTTGGCGGTTCTTGCAAAAGACGTATTTTGCCCTTTCTTTGGAGTTGCCCTAATCTCGCACTTTTGGTGGAGATTGCTGTGGAGATTTCCGGATTGACGGAAGATCGAAGTTTTTGGAAGATTGTTGCAAGAAGAACTCTCTTCTTGTTTAGGTTTGATTTGGAAGGCGGATTGACATCCCGTTCTTCTTTCTTTCCTAAAGATTGTGATTGTTTGCTTTATTCTGAATTTATTCACAATATTCATTCTTGATTGTGACATTGAGATTGGTTTGAAGTTTATTGAAAGTTTTCGGAAGTTTTCATCTTTCAACCTTTTAATCTTTGAATTTGATATCATAATGATGATTGTTGGCTAGAAACCCTTAACAATTCTAGGGTGAAGGGTTGATAGTTGTGGCTTAGATGATGATAGATCGATCGTAAACAGATTAGACCCTGAGAGTTAGAGAGAATCGTCGACGAACCCTAAATCACGGTTTGTTCTTGAGTTCCACGGCCGTGGAGTCTCAAGATCCACCCGTAATTTCCCTTAAGTTTACGAACCTGCTTTTACTTTAATCCAAAGTTAAAGATTTGCTTTAACTTAGTTTAGGCTTGCCTTTTCTAGGTGGTAGTGAAGCCTCAACAACCTCTACCTCGATTGTGAGTGTCACAACCGTAATCGGTTAAGTTAGTCTTGATCCTTGGATTGCAAGTTTGGGTATTTGACATTAATTCTTACCTTTAGATCCTTTCTATATTGAAGCCTCAACAACCTTTATAGAGAGTGTCTTGTAGGTGAGTCATATAAGGTTTTTTGGAACTTCACCGTACGATTACCTTACATTAGCATACCTTTGCATATCTCAACTCTGTCTTTATATCATTAAGAATATCTTGAATCGATTGCCACAGCTGGATACTTGGATCTTTAGGATTGTTGTTTTCCCAATAATTTGCAAAGCTCATACATTTAACCGCTTGATAATCTGAAATCGAATTTGTTTCTCCCCAAATCCCTGTGTTCGATACTTTGGAATTCTTGCTTAACTACGTCGATCCGTACACTGCGGGTTCGCTTGCTTGATTCTAGTTTTATAAATTTAAAGCTTATTTGCACGCACGTTTAGGGGCGAACAGATATCTTTCCAAAGATAAAAGATCTCAGCCAAGAATAAAATATTCTCGCCGCGTCCCAGGTGTTTGCCTCGGTCGAGTCGACTTCTTTGGATCACCTCGGTCGAGGTGACTATGTAGTCAACCGAGGTGACTCTGTAGTCAACCGAGGTGAGTCACAACTGAAAGTGAAATCTCTCAAATCTGGTCCAAAGTGAATCTTTAATCCATGGCTATGTTTCATGGATGGTTCCTTATGTTCCTGAATGTAGCTCCAATGACTCCATAGCTCCTTTTGCTCCTTTTTGATGCAAAACGTGCCGTTTTACCTACGATTACAACAAAACTAGGTGTAGACCTCGATTCCCGCAAAGGTAGATGAAATGGTAATATAATCACATAATATACATACAAATATGCAGATTATGGAAGATAAAACATCTAGACAAACCCTAAAATATAGACTATAATTCATGCTATCAGCAAACGTACCCCATGGGCACGTGCATGTGGTCTTTTCTTGATCGTCCGGATAAATCGAAATTTGAAAGAAACCACTATAACCGTCAAGATAGAAAAAGTAAGAATGTTGTGCTAACCTCTCAAGCATTTGATCAATGAATGGCAGCGGGAAGTGATCCTTCCTCTTTGCATTATTCAGCTTGCGGTAGTCTATACACATTCTCCATCATGTCACTGTTCTTGTTGGAATGAGTTCGTTGTTCTTGTTGGCCACAACGATCATTCCTCCCTTCTTTGGGACAACTTGAACAAGGCTCACCCACTTACTATCGAAAATTGGGAATATGATACCTGCATCAAGCAATTTAAGGATCTCCTTCTTCACGACCTCTTTCATGATCGAGCTTAACCGTCGTTGAGGTTAACGTGAAGGCTTATAATCCTCTTCCACTAGTATCTTGTGCATACATAAAGATGGTTTAATTCCTACGAGATCCTCTATGGTGTAGCCTAAAGCTTTCCTATGTTCCCTCAAAACAATCATAAGCCTATCATGCTCATCTTCACTTAAACTAGAACTAACTATGACGGGAAACGTAGAGTTAGTTCCAAGAAACGCATACCTTAGATGTGTGGGTTTCTTGGAACTAACTCTACGTATGCGTTTCTTGGAACTAACTCTTGAGGTCTCCTTGGAAGTCTCCTTGGAAGTCTCCAAGGGTGTGTTCGGTGGAAGAAGAATCAAGAACGTTTGTAGAAAGAACAGAGTTTTCCTCAGCATTTTCCAATTCCACGGTGTCACTGTTACTTCCACGGCCGTGGAAGGTATCTTGGGGGCCGTGGAATTGCATGTCAAATAAATCTTTGCTCTCGACATACTTTTTCACGGGTGGAATTGGTGAAACCACGCCCGTGGAAAAGCACGACTGACTGTGGTTTTTTATGTTTTCCGAACCATCATACAATTTTTCGAATTCTTCAACTTGTACTTCTTCTAACTCTTCCAAAGCATCAATCTCAGCATTACAATCCTCTTTCGCTCCTCTTTCCATGATGCTCATAGTTATAACCTTTTGCAATGGATCTTTGAACAAGATCGAACTCACTTCCTCTCTAGATACATCCTCATCATAAATGTTGAGCATATCCTCTCCAAGTGCTGGTTCTTTTGTCAAAGTTGAGAGAACAAATTCTACCTTCTCTTCTCCAATATCGAAGGCTAATCTAGCATTCTTGCAATCAACCATACAGCCGGAAGTTACAAGAAAAGGTCTCCCAAGTATGATCGGGATCGGACAATCTGCAGGAATGTCAAGGACAACAAAGTCTATAGGGATATAGAATTTATCGAGCTTAACCGGGACGTCTTCAATGATTCCAACGGGTCGAGTAATCGATCGATCCGCCATATACAACATTAGCTTCACCGGTTTAGGTTCACCTAAACCAACCTTCCTACACAAAGCAAGTGGAATAATGCTCACACTTGCTCCCAAGTCACAAAGTGCATCATATGTGACTTCTCCCACTCCTACTGGTATGCAAAATGATCCCGGATCTCGCAGCTTTGGGGGCATCTTTTCTGTCATCGTTTTAATGAGTTCCGAAGACTCCGAACTCATCTTGACTTCACCAAAGTCCTCCAACTTCCTCTTGTTTGAGGGGATCTCTTTCAAGAACTTTCCATAAGCGGGCATACCTAAAATCGCATCAAGAAAAGGTATGTTAATATGCAGTTTTCTCATGAGATCAACAAACTTACCGAAATGCTTGTCTAGACGCGCTCTCGCTCTAGATTGCGGGAATGTCAAAGGAGGTTTATAAGCTGGAGGAGGAACATAGACATCTTCCTTCTTCTTTTCCTTCTCTTTCTCCTTTTCAGTGGGAGCTTCAACGAATTTGGGTTGCGGGTCGGTGGTTGTTACACCACTTCTTGCTGTAATTGCCATCACCCTCCCTTTCGGATTGTCCTCCGTTTTCCCGGGAAGCTTCCCTTGATAACTAGGAACTTCTCCGGCCTTGTTGAATACTTGATTCTCCAAAGCTTTTTGTGCTTTATCAATCGAAGTAATGTGACTCTCCATTCCTTGTATCTTCCCCAAGATTGTCTCCATCATAACATCAATTCTATCCTTCTCCGGCTGGTTTGAACTATCGGAAGTTTGTCCCTGACTTTTCAAAGGAGTAGAACAAGATGGTGATGTTAGTGCATTATCAGCATCGGAATAAGGATTGCCAGGATTATGTTGGTTGGATCTCCAATGATTGTTGGAGTTCCTGTTGTTGTTGTTGTTCCAATTATTGTTCCGGTAGTTATTCCTATTTCCTTGATTGTTCTCCCTTCCTAGATGGCCAACATCTTGCTCCTTTGTCTTTTGAAGGATGGACTTTATAACTTCCTTCAGCTCCTTAATCTCATTGTTGAGGGAGAAAATTTGAGTTTAGGATGCTGGATTAATCTTGCTCCTGACTCTCCAGAATCTCGATTCTCACCATCAGATTTCCTATGGGAATACTTCTTGATCACTAGAGCTTCCTTCTCAATGAAATCCCAAGCATCATCTTCTCTCATATCCATAAATGTTCCACAAGAAAGGGATTAGAGTTTGAATTGTGTTTCCACATCCAATCCTTTGTAGTAAATCTCCAATAATTTCAGCTTTGAAATGCGATGGTGCGGACAATCCATTAGAAGATCTTTTAAACCTTTCCCAAGATTTAAAGAAACTTTCAACAGGTTTCATAGAAAAAGCATATTTTTTACCTCTCAATTCCGCTGTTTTGGATGACGGAAAGAACTTGGTGAGGAATTCCGAAGCCAACTCCTCCCATGTGTTAAATCTTCCAGTTGGGAGAGCTTGATACCAAGATAAAGCTTTGTCCTTCAAAGAGAAGAAGAACGGTCTCAACTTGTAGTTATTATTGACAGTTCAGAGAGGCTTCAAAGTCTCTATAAGAATCTCATGGTCTTGCAAATGTTGATGCGGATATTCAGCTTCTATTCCACCAAATTGACTTTGGCGGATCATAGTAATGATTTGTGGGCGAAACCCATAGTCATGATCATCCGGATCTCAAAGATTCACACCTAAACGGCGTGGTTGCTGAATTGGATCTATCTGTTGTCCAAGGGTGCATGGTTCAGCCACGACATGAGCAGCTCTCGCCTATCAAACAGGAATGCGAGGATCAATATAGACACGAGGATTAAATAGTTTATTTGGTGGTATATCTTCTAGCTCGGGCATGTCATCATCATCGGATGATGTACTCTTCTTACTCTTGGCGTGTTTATCCAGTGTTTGTTGCAATAACATCACCTTTATTTCATCCATTTGAGTTTGCATTCGCTCTCTATCAGCACGAGCTACAGCTTGCTCCTCAACACGTCTTCTTTCACTTGTATTAAGAAGAGCTCGAATTTCATCCAACTCCTCTTGGATGTTCCTTTCATTATGTGCAGCCATCTTTTTCTCCCTTAACCGTGATCTTAGAGTCTTCTCCGGTTCAGGATCAAAAGGAACGAGGTCTCTCTTAGATCGATACCTTCGAATATATCTAAAAAAAAATATGCAAAGTCAGTCAAGTAGATAGATCAAATAACAAGAGCAAAAGCTCCCAAGCCCGACAACCGAAAACCGAATTTGGCCTAAACCAAATACCCGGCAACGGCGCCAAAAACTTGTTCCCTCGAAAGTGTGTGCGTCAAAGTCTTAGATTTATAAAAACTAAAATTAAGCAAAGCGAACCCGCAGTGTATCGAACTCAAGGATTTGGGGGGGATAAATTCTGTTCACAAATTGTCAGGCAAATAACAAAAGCTTTTATAAAGATAAGTGGGAAAACAACGATTCCAAAAATTCAGGCATCCAATTGTGGCAATCGATTCAAGATGTTCTAAAGATATAAGGACAGAGTTAGGATTGCAAAGGTATAGATCTAAGGTAGGGTGTTGTACGGTGAAGTTCCAAAACCCATAAGCCTCACTCAAAGGCTCTCTCGATAAAGGATGTTGAGTCTCGATATAAAGGAAATCGAAGGACAAGATTAAACTCTCAAATACTCATGTCCAAACCCAAGGGAATCAAAGATAAGCCAAAACGGTTAAGGTTGTGACACTCGTAACCAAAGTAGAGGGTGTTGAGTCTCACTACAACCTAGAAAATGTAAGCTAGGGCTAGGTTAAAGCAAATCTTTAACTTTGGATCAAAGCAAAAGCAAAGAACGTACGACAGAGGAAAACCACGGTCAGATCTTGAAGAACCACGGTCGTGGAACTCAAGAACAGGTCGTGGAAAACCTCGACGACGAGGTTTCTTGCAACTCTCAGGGTCCAATCTGTTTTGGTTCAATCTATCATCATCGATGCCACAACTATCAACCCTTCCCCTTAGAATTGCTTAATGGTTTCAGCCAACAATCATCCTAATGAAAACCAAAATCAAATATAAAAGAGAGAAAAGGTAAAACCTTGAAATCTCAATAAATAACACAAAACCAATGTCAATAAAACACAAAATCGTAACTTGCGTTCAATGGATGTAGAATAGAGTAAGAATCTCTCACAATCTCAAAGAAGAACGGGATGTCAATCCGCCTTCAATTGAAACCCTAAGATCTTTTCTGAGTACGCAATCTTCAAGTGCGTACTTCTCCAAATCTTCCCTTCACACAATAAAATCTTCCAAAAAATCTATCTTCTCTCTAGCAAGGCTGTAAATGTAGCGCGGGAAAGTGGATGATCTGATTTCTCTCTTTCTTCAGCCTTCTTATAGGAGGAAAGTAGGGTAACAAAAGCCCATAACCGCTGCTGACGTGGCAAATATGACACGTGACAACCGTTAGAAGAACCACGGCCAAGAGCAAACTTCCACGCCCGTGGAACCACCGTGGAATGACTTCTTTGCTCTCGACATACTTTTCCACGGCCATAATGAAATTAAATCCACAAACCACGGCCGTGGTCCCTTTGTTTTGGCCGTGGAATGTCCAAATTCTTCGCAAAAGCCTTTGTTTCGTAAAGCTTTCTAATCATGCTCCTTCCTTATCTACTCCAATGCATCCTCTTGATGCCTAGCATGATCAAACACTCCTACATAATCCATTTATGCTCCAATCCAAGCCTTTATTCACCTAAAAACGCAACAAAGCTTGTGTAGATCTCTATACCAACATAATAGGTGAATGTGCTCGTAAATGCTTCAAACTAATATCCATATACACAAAAGAAGGGGAAAAACAACCAAAACATGTGCCTAAAATATTGTCATATTTCATGCTATCGTGTGGCTAGATCGAAAAGTCAAAAGCAAATGTCTAAAGTGGTGGTCCAATGGGAGAGCTTAGAAGGGAATATTATAAAAGAAATATCCCTTGTAATATTACATAAAAAAAAGATGAAAAAGCAAGGAAAAGGTTGTCAAAAGTGGGCAAGCCTTATGTCATGGCAGAGTGAAGACATGGCATGCCGCTAGCCGGTCCGAGAGAGGTGGTGACACGAGCAAGGAGGAAGCCAGTAGCTTATGTTATGGCTGAGTGAAGACAAGGCATGCCGCTAGCCGGACCAAGAGAGGCGATGGTACAAGCAAGGAGAAAGCCGGTAGCTTGGACGTTGGATTGCCCTTGCGACGTTCATCGAACGGGGAAGCATGGACCAAGGTATCGTTTGGATTTATTGGGGCTTGAGTTGGGTGGCAGTCATGAGAGTTTGAACTTGTGCCTCTAATGCTTCTATCTTACGCCTAAGAGAGGCATCTCCTTCAGATACGGAGGCATCATGTTCTTGCTGATCACGTGAATCTTGAGAATTTTTCAAATGAATGTTAGTCATAGTTCCAAATTAACACACACAAGTGCAAGCAATCAAATGAGCAATGTGAGGAATTAAGTCAACGTTACCCAAGTTTAAGTGCGTCAGGGTTCTAGTTTAGGAAAGGCTGTATGGGCGGTTAGGCAAGTAAGACAACTTGAACAAAATTGAACCAATTGTACACAAATAAAAAAAGATATAGTTTGCAAACGTATGCAAGAAAATGGAGAGATAGAAGATGGACGGATTGTTCAAACGGAAATTACTACTTGCTTTAGTCTTGTGACCTTTGAAAACCCCGATTTTTTGGATGATCCGGAGTCTTACCGGACTTTTTTTTCACTTTTAGTTTTTGTTTCTTTTTTTGAAACTTTTGAATGCAAATTTTCATTGGTAAAAAATGCAAGATAGGAATCAACTTTGAAAACAAATCCGTAATTGAGAGATTTTTTTGAATATATAGAATATGATATCCGGCTATGTTAACAAAATACCCCAAGAAATTTGGTAAAATGAATCAACTAAGTTTTCGAATTGGGTGGGTTTAGAACAAAAACATGTTTGATAAACGAGTTGATGGCAAATTGAAATATCTCCAGAGTTGCTTAAGATCAAAGAAATTTTTTTCAAGAAAACTTAAATGAACACATGATGAACGATGAACAACATGATAAAGTTCATGAAGAACGGTGAAGAACGAAGAATAAAAGGATGATAGTAATAATGCACAAAAACAAGAGTAAAGAGAACTTAACTTCGATCCCTTTGCTTTGATGCCAATTTGTTGTGGCCTTGGACTCATTCAAGGATAAAATCCGGATGTAGACCGAGCTTATGCGTCATAAATAATCTGATTGTTAATGTGCGGGTGGAATTAAGGACAATATCGTTGGCCGAAGTTGTGAGATGGATGCGGAAGCGAATGGTTGATCCGGTAAAGGTTGATCGAACAATCCGTGAAGTGGAGTGAATAAGTTGATTCTTGAAGAATCCCTGAATGTGAAGGCTTGGATCGAAGATCTAAGAAAGAACTTTGAGATGGAAGATGATCAAGGAGGAGGATTTAGCTTCAACTAAACTTGATTTAATTTGAACACGTCTTACATATGAGGCCAAACATTCTTTATATAGAGGATGTGACCAGAACGAAAGGTCACAAGAGTAAAGGTCTAAAATGTTGGTCCAATGAGAGAGATTAGAAGGGAATAATCCAAAAGAAGTATCCCTTCTAATATTACATAATAAAAAGATGGAAAAGTAAGAGAAATGTTTTCAAAAGTGGGCAAGTCTTATGCCATGGCGGAGTGAAGACATGACATGCCATTAACCGGGCGCAGAGAGGTGATGGCACGAGTAAGGAGGAAGTCGTTAGCTTATACCATGGTGGAGTGAAGACAAGGCATGCCGCTAGCTAGACCAAGAGAGATGATGGTACAAGTAAGGGAAAAGCTTGGTAGCTTGGGAGATGACTTTGGCACGTGAACGGGTGAGTGGTCCATCGGAGCGAATCCGCAAAGCTTGGTCTTCTTCCTCTACGATCATGGTTGCCAAAAGCACATCATAGTCATTGTGTCGTCCTTGGGAGAAAGGTGGTTTGGCCTATCGCAAAGCTAGTGACGTTAATCTTGCTATGGTTAGAGAATTAGGTTGGAGACTTTTTGCCAAAAGGGACCAATTGTGGTCCAATGTGTTTCGGCGCAAGTATCAATCGGTGGGAAAAAAAATTGCCTAGACATATTTCTCCCCGTCAGGGTAGCTCGATGGTTTGGAGAGGTATTGTGAAAGGTTGTAAGTCCATGGTTGCTCCGAACATTGCACGGAATATTGGAGATGTAAGAGAACTAAGATTCTGGTATGATAAACGGTTAGGTGACAACGAGATGTTCATGTCGGCTCAAGTGCCTCTTTCTCCTAGGGATCAAGTACTAAGAGTACGGTATGTTTGAAGCGGGGGGCTGGGGGAGATTGGACCTACTTGAGTAGTAGAACAAACAATCCTACGTTTTTGCGTCTCATGGTTGTTTCCATCCAAGAGGTGGGGAGTCGGGTTGATGAAGCTCGTTGGGCTGGTAGTCGGAACGGTCAGTTCTCGGTGGCATTTGCTCTTCCAAGCATTCAGAAGGACGTTGCGGCGTCTATCGTGAGACGGGGTTTCTTCCAAGAATCTAGAAGGGTGGAGTTCTGGAACGTATCCTTTTATTCATGTAGAAGCTTACCCGGGGTTCTATTCTCACAAACAAGGAAATAATGAGGAGACATATATCAGATACCGCTTCTTGTGGGGTTTGTCCTTGCTCGGAAGAGTCTCTCATCCACCTATTTAGGGACCGCGACTGGGTTAAGTCTCTCTGATGCAACATTATTTCTCCCATATACTAGGTTCCCTTCTTCACTTTATCTTGGGATGAGTGGTTATTTGAGAATGTTAGTACTGAGAGAGGTGTTATCCCATATGGAAAGTGGAGTGTGATGTTTATGATAATGTTATGGTGGATATGGGTTTGGAGAAACAATAGAACCTTCAAGGGCTTTAGTGGAGTGGAAGACAAGTTATGATCCTTTGGGAAAAGTTAAGGCCGATCTTGGTACTGGGTTATCAGGGCTCCAACTCAGGGCACCACAGATTAAAAGGGGCATCAAAATTAAAAATTAATACAATAATTAATTATACATTTAAATTCTGTAATAAATCTTAATTAAAAATTCATAAATACTTGTCATATTTCCCAAAAACTTAATCTCAAACACGCTTTTGTTTTTTCTAGTATTCTTCCACTCCTAACTTTGTTTCAGTAAATACTCTTTATATTATATTTCTCTTCCTCTCCCTAAATCTTCATTTTTTTCTTCTTGTGTTCTTCCATTTTCTTCAATTGATTTACTTTAAATCAACGAGGATTAATCCAATGAATTATTTATCGATGATCGAGATGAAGCAAAGAGTAAGGAGAAGAAGTTGAAGCATTGATTCAAGCCAATGAACCATAAAAAACGAACTAGATGGTAAAGATAAATGGATGTCTTCTTGTATGGCAAACTTTCTTTTCCTTTTAAATTCATTGGTTATTTGGCTTGAAAATCTTAAGTTGAGGGTATTAGTGTGGTTCTTGAATTTATGAAAAATAATTTACCATGCATACAAGGTATTTGATGTAATGATACATAAAAAATTTGTGTTGTTGATTCAATCTTGATCAATTGCAAATTTTAGATAGCAATGGATAGTATTTAATAAAGTTGGCTAGAAAATGAGTCTTTTGTTGATTATAAATCTCAAAAAAATCGAGCGTAATTATTAATTTGCTAAAAATCTACGAAGGGCACCTAAAAAAATGTTGCCCAAGGTACAAGAAACTTAAGGACCGACCCTGGGCGAAGTATAGAGAAATTGTCGAGGCTTTCAATAAGAATGATTCCCTTTGTGTTGGTCTCTAGCATGAGTATCATGTGCCAACGCTTTATCACACGAGACTGGACCGTAGGGGTGGGCATCAGATTGTTCCACTCCAAATAGTTGGATATCCAGGTAATTGTTTTAGACAAAGTCCGATCCGGATCTGGCCGGATATTCGAGACTTTCAATAAGAATGATTCCCTTTGTGTTGGTCTCTAGCATGAGTATCATGTGCCAACACTTTATCACACGAGACTGGACCGTAGGGGTGGGCATCAGATTGTTCCACTCCAAATAGTTGGATATCCAGGTAATTTTTTTAGACAAAGTCCGATCCGGATCTGGCCGGATATCCGAGACTTTTTGCTGGATTGGATAATTATCCGCGGATATTCATCCGACCTGTTTGGTCCAAAATATAAATATTGGTATCCGAATTTGGTTTAGTCAGGTTGAATCATATCATTATTCGTGGTTCGTTCGATCTGAACGACATTATCTTGATCGGAATGACCCGAAAATTCTCATTGAACCATTTGGTTGATTAGAAAAGTTCATTACAATTTTTTTTAATAAAGATACATAAAGTTGTTTTTTGAAGTTTTGAATGGTCCATATTTGTGTAAGTTTATTTCTTTTTTTTCCTTATATTATCTAATGGGAGTAAATTAGTTTTATATTAGGGTTTTTTAAAAATATTTGATAAAAAGAAAATATTTAAAGTAGGTAATAATTGAATAAAGTATATAAATAGTTGAAGTAAGTAATTTGTTGAATATATTTTGAAAGAATTTGGTGAAGTAGACTCTTTTTTATGCCTT
Organism: Fagopyrum homotropicum; assembly: GCA_033239125.1. Classification (NCBI taxonomy): domain Eukaryota; kingdom Viridiplantae; phylum Streptophyta; class Magnoliopsida; order Caryophyllales; family Polygonaceae; genus Fagopyrum; species Fagopyrum homotropicum. The sequence goes on along the minus strand of BSWB01000007.1, from coordinate 48,725,907 downwards.
TTGTTTTGTATACCCCTCTAATTTTTACCACTCTAATTGACTTACCACTATTACTCTATTAGGGGCATACTTACTAAATGAGATTATGCTATGGACATACTTAATAGAGCAATATAGCTAAAAGGTCTAGTTAGTAATATTGACAATATATTTTTAATAAGATTTTTAGTATAAAATAGTTGTTGATATGCATAATATTAAAAAAAAACTAATGACATTAAAGGCCCGTTTGTTGAGTAGAATAATGGGTCCGGAATGGATTGATTCCGGCCCAAATCGATAATGGACGTTTGTTTGAACATATAAAATGAATCATTCTATTTTCGGGCCTTATCTGATTCCTTTCCTTGTTTCCGGAACAAAAAAAGCCCATTTCCTTTGTAAACCTACAATTTTCTGAATTTCTCTCTCCCCGACCCATTTTGAGCAAAAATCCCTTCGTTCTTCCTCATTCGTCCCATCTCCATTTTCTCTGCTCTTTCTCTTTAGCTTGGAAATCCTACATATGAATCGTTGATAAAGGTAACGATAAGCATCTTCTTCTTCGCATCTCCATTCTTCGCATCTCTATTTCTGCTTCGTTTTCTAATTCTTCGTGTCCAGGTGGTGACTAGTGACTTGTGTGTTGAACCTGTCAATACTAGCGAGAAATTGCAAGTTTTCTGGATCTGGTGAGTTCAATTCCTCTTTTAGGTTCTTTCTATTGACCGATTTTTGTTAATTTTGTGAATTTTCGTGTCTGTTATTCGAGATTTTTCTGTTGTCTGTTTAACTTGAATAGATCGTTTCAATGCAAGTATTGAGTAATATGCCTTAAACTTGGACATTACTTAGGAGACCAAAGCCCTTTTTTTAGTGATAGTATAGTTAATAGGGATAGAGTTGTTACTAACTTGGACATTACTTAGGAATAGAGCTCCAACATCCATGGTAATATATTTTGAGTTTCCTCCATTACTGAAGCTGAGAAGAGGGCAAAGGAGAAAGGGAGTTGGGTTTGAAGTTTTGATGGTATGAATGAGTATTGCCTGTTATGGGTTTACTTGAAATGTAGTTACATCAAATGAAACTATTATTGCTTCTGTTTATGTATAGAAAAAGGTAGCAAATGAGAAATGTTATTATTTTATTATATTCAACTTATTAGTATTCAACTATTGTTTTCTCAAACTTCTAGAGCCTTTTTTGTACTTCTCTTGTCAGAAATGGATCACCCAAGGATGAGAAGGTTAAGGCAGCTCCATGTGATTTTTGTGATAGCTAGGGTGTCAATGATCTTGTATTTGATGTGGTACACGATGAGTATATCGGTTAGGAGAAGTATTCAACTAGAAGGAGGGAAAAGGTTTAGGAAAAAGCTAAGACTTGAAATATTGAGTAGATTGATAAAAGAAAGTGATGTGTATTGTCATAATGAACTTCGTATGAACAGAAACGTGTTTAATGTGTTGTGTGAGATGCTTAGAGATATTGGGGGATTGAGTGGGACAAAAAACATGTCAATTGAGGAGATAGTGGCTATTTTTCTATACACTTTGGCTCATCACAAGAAAAATAGGTCAATTGCACATTTTTTATTCGAAGTGGAGAAAGTGTAAGTAGACACTTTAATCACTGTTTAATAGCTGTCTTGAAACTCCACGAGCATTTACTGAAAAAGCCGACACCAATTTCTGATGATTGTGAAGATGACAAGTGGAAATGCTTCAAGGTATTAACCTATCCAATTGCATTCTAGGATCAAGTCTAACATATATCTTTTTTATTTAATTAGATTACCTTCGTTGTGTAGAATTGCTTAGGAGCATTAGATGGGACATATATTAGTGTGACGGTACCTTTTGGAGAAAAGGCAAAGTACCGAACAAGGAAAGGCACAATTTCCATGAATGTCTTAGGAGTTTGCACTCCTAATATGGAGTTTACTTATGTATTGGCGGGATGGGAAGACTCGGCACATGATGGCCGAGTTCTTCGAAATGCACTCACTAGGCCAGATGGGTTAAGGGTTCCTAGAGGTAAGTTCAACTAGATCAACTACCTTTATCCTTAACTTATTGTTAGCCTATAAACACCCCTTAATTTTCTTTTTTTTTTTAATTGTTGTAGGTTGCTATTACTTAGTGGACGGGGGATACGCAAATTCTGAAGGGTTTCTTGCACCATATGGGGGACAAAGATACCACCTTAGGGAATGGGGTGACCGACAACCTTCTAGTGTAGAGGAATTTTACAACATGAAGCATGCTAGAACTAGAAATGTGATTGAGAGACTATTTGGGGTCCTAAAAGGAAGATGGGGAATACTTAGAAGCCCTTCATTTTTTCCAATCAAAACCCAAGGCCGCATTGTCTTAGCTTGTTGTTTGTTGCACAATCTTATCAGAAAACTCATGCCTAATGAACCTTTGGAGGAGATGGAGGAATTCAATTCTGATTCTGATTTTGAATCTGATTCCGATGATGATGACGACGACGACAATGATGATATACAAGGAGGAAGACAACAACGTGTAGAGTACATCACACACACCGAGCCTTCAGATGGTTGGACAAGTTATAGAAATACATTAGCACAAGAAATGTTCAATACTTGGAGATCTAGATAGATAGTTGATGACAAGAAAACATAAGGTTTCTGTTCTGCTTTGAGTGTTTCTGTTTGTTACACAAGGAGGAAGACAACAATAAATCTATTTTGTATTTTTTTGAATGTTTATGTTCTGTTTTGGACTGAATCCTATTTGACATGGTTTTGTTTGCTAAATTTGATTTCACCAATTAGATGGCAAGACTTTAATCTCGTTACTACTTAAATGACAAATAATTCATAGCAAACAATTAATTAAATGATCAAAGAACTATAAATGATTTGCTGACAAATTGGGCTAGTAGGGAAATATTGTTTTTCAACAGAAACTGTGAATGAGCATGACAGCTGCATATATGGAGATTATTGAGTTTTTATCAGCAAAGCAAGCTACTTTTGGAGTAAATATTTGCAGGGATTTGATCAAACTAAAAGTACTGTCAATGGCTGAATATTACATTTATCTCAATATCATCTCTAATTTACACAAATTCTTCTTTCACTGCACAAATGAGAAAAAGTAAGTTTTATATGAACACTTGAGCACATGATAGGTGTCACAGTGATCTTGTGAGACTACAAAGTTAGTATAAGTGAGGTAATTGAAGACAAACCATGTTGAGGATAAATGCAATTTAGGTGATGTATATAGTAGGAGCTTACTAAGGTATTTACATAACTAGATCTAGAGGCTTCTCAGTTATTATCTGTTATTTAATTTCATGATTTATACATATTTATTTTCTGAATATAATAATAATAATAATAATAATAATAATAATAATAATAATAATAATGTGTTAAAAAAGTAAATTTTAAAAAGATCTGCCAGAAAATGTTTGAGTCAAGGCTCATAATCAAATCAATATTAGATTGAGTCATATAAATAATGATATAAGCTACAAGAATAATCAGGCTATAAATCATAATCTGAAAAACCAAGAGATCAAGGCTCTTGTTTTCCAAATCTCAACATGATAAAATCTAACATTTGCACCTACTTCTTACGGATTCATCATATCAGGATAAAATCAGCTTTGTTGATCAAGAGCAATTTTGAAATGTTCCTTAAAGTCATGTTGAAGAGGGAGAATGAAACATCTTTAATTATACGGAGGTGGGTCTTTGCTATTTTAAAGCCTTGAAGGAAAGTAAAATTTGTGCATTTCTACTGTCTATTTTGGATTTGGTCACACAGCTAGCTAGCCTGGAAAAATTAAACTTGTGTGAATCCAGAGTATTAAGGAATATATGGAAGCTTTGTTTTCTTTGGTACAAGCAACAAAGCTGAAATTTGTTCATCACACCTTGACCATCTTTTTCAAAACGCCACATCCTGCTCATCCATCTTTCATTTTTACTTCTTTTTCCCACATAAAAATATATAGTAACAGTGGTTTTTTTTCCTTTTCTTTAAAGGTCTTGCATTTATTCAAACCAACTGTTTGAGAGCTGAGACCAACTGAAAGCTAATAGGCTTTCTTGATCAAAAGGCAATAGTTTGAGAGTTGTAATATACTTTAGTCACCCACAAATATACTAGCTTAGTGATTCAGAACTTTGTTCATCTCTTTTTACCTTGTTTGATGGATGGACTTGCCTTTAATATATACTGTGTTAATATTAAAATAAAGCACTGCTCAAGTTGAATTATCTGCATAAAACTCAGAAGCTAGCCTCCACCTACCTCATTGTCATTCTACTTAGGGTTTGGCTTGCTGAATTTTTAAATGAAATTACAACACTGATGCTTCCTCAAATTTTTTGGGGTTACGAGATTCTTGCATTCAGATTTCTATCCTTCTATGTTGATTTCTGGCTTGTTGAACTATTTGTTGTGAATTGTTTCTAGATGGAAGGACGTCCTATACGAGGAAGAGGTAAAAATAAGAGATTTTGGGCAGTACAAGAGGATGAGACACTACTCCAATCATTATTGGAGTTGTCTCGTAACCCCATATGGAAATGTGAGAATGGATTCAAGTGTGGATACATGAACCAGTTAGAAGACATGATTTCAGCAAAACACCCAAATTATGGATTAAAGGTTGAACCACATATCGAGTCAAGGCTAAAACACTGGTCTGAAAAGTATTGCGCGATGGCTGAGATGCTTGGCATTTATGGATTTAGCTAGGATCATGAGAAGAAGCTATTACTAGTAGATAGAAATGTGTATGAGGAATGGATCAAGGTAATTTACTTCGCTTAATTTGGTAATCTAATCAATTCTTATGCTTCTTTTAATTTTATATATGTATTATGAACAAACTCATAAGAAGGCAAAGGGGTTATATGAAGTTCCATTCCCGTATTTTGATATACTCGCTGAAATTTATGGCAAAGATAAAACGACAGGACAAGCAAGCAAGTCTTTCGTGCAAGCGGTTCAAAATATAGAATCTGATTTGAGACATGGGTCTACTGCACTTGATAGTGATGAAGAATTTTATTTTGAAGCTGAGACTGAAACTGAGTCCATGCAATCTGGAAGAGCTCAAGGAAGAGGAAAGATTCATCTACTGTGAAGAGTGTAAAAAAACACAAAGCTCCGATGAAGAGAATGGACAATGTTAGGGATCTTACTACCTCTCTCCAGTCAATATCGGTTGAGTTTGGAAAAGTTTTTGAAGACATGAATGCTAATCTGAGTGCAATGGCTCAAGTGTGGAGCAGTGAAGAAGAAAGGAAGAAAAAACTTGACAATGAGACCAACCAAGTTTTAGAAGAAGTGTTAAAATTGGATTTTCTTTCTCCATCAGATGCTTTAGAGGTAAAATTTATGAGATTTTAAATTATTTATAATATAACTTATTGTCCTCTAAATTCTTGTTTGAATATGACAGGTGGTTTCAATTTTAATGGCGGAGGAACACAAGCTCCATTTATTCTATCAAGCACCCCCCACATTCAAGAAACAGTATGTTGCTGATTTATTGAGGAAGAAGTGAGAGATGAAGATGCAAGATTATGTTGCTTAAATTTTCTGTTTTGATTGAGTAATGCTTGCTTGATTATATGGCTATAGGCTATAGTTTATGTAAGCCTTGAAAATAGTAGGGATGTTGTTTGAATTGTCTGTTGAAGCCTTGAAACAATATGTTGCTATGACTGAATTGTCTGTTGGAAATAGTAGGGATGTTGTTTGCTGTTTGCTGGTGGAAACAACATATTGAAATGAAGATATTGCTATTACTGAGTAAGGTTGTTTGCTAGTGGGAATGAAGATAAAATGATGTGGTCGATAAGCAATAAAAATAATAAAATTTCATTTTAATTTTTATTGTCATGTCAGCCACTTCATGTTACAGTTTCTTCACATTTGGTTGGGTCCTCAGAACCTTTTCCCCCAAAACTATACACGTACAGAGAATAGGGCATCCAAAACAAATTTATTAATAAAATTTTATTTTATTGAATGAGATTAATAATTCCCTTCAATGATTCTATTCAAACCAAACAAGAAAAAGTATCATTGACCTCAATGAATCCATTCCAAAATATAACCAAACATAAAATTAAAGTAACCATTTCCGTTTCCTTTCCTTCGTTTCTTCATTCCGTTTCCGTTTCCGTTTTTCCTTCCGTAACCAAACGGGCCCTAAATAGATTTATAAGATAATAAAAGTTGTAGATAAATAACATTATCAATTTATTACCTTTACTAACTCAAAGATATTATGAAGTTCTAAATGAGGTCAACTTCTAATAAAAAATTATTATCAAGACCAACTTATAATCATATTTATAAAATTTATATCTTAAAATAAGATCAACTTATAATAAAAGATTATTATAAACATTTATTCATTTAAGAAAGATCAATTTATGATAAAAAAAAATTATTATCAAGACCAACTTATAATCATATTTATAAAAAATCTATATCTTAAAATGATATCAACTTATAATAAAAAATTATATTGAGAGCAGCTTGTACATGTATAAGTTGTAAACAAAGACATAACCATATATATAAATTATATATTAAAATGAGACCAATTTATAATAAAAAAATTATTATGAATATTTGTTCATTTAAATGAGACCAACTTCTAATAAAATATTATTATTGAGACTGGTTCATGTAAGACCCCAGTCTTTTGCCTTCACCGCCCCCGCGGTGAAGAGTGCCGCCCCTGCGGCAGGCCGCACCCGCGGCAGGGTCAGTCGCCCCTGCGGCTGACAACAGATCGTGCCCGATCTTTCTTTCATTCGTTTTATCTTCCTTCCATAGATAGAATATCCGATATTCTATCTTATGGGCCGATTTCCTTATCTTCTTTCTAACCCTAAACGTCCTTCCTTCTATCTTTCCAGCCCGTCTCTATATATTCCCGTTTTTTTCTCCTTTTTCCCGTTTATTGCATTCGTCTTCAACCCTAAGAGTTGCAGTCGTTCCTTTGCTCCCCTGTGATCTTGCTGAACGTGTAAGTTCATCATTCTTTGTTCTTCCTTACGTTCATGTACTGTAGCATGCTTCCTTCTTTCGTTTTGTTTTCTCCTTCTTCCTCTTCTTTTCTTCTTCTCCAAGAATCAAGTTTGAACCTTGATTCTTATTGGCTTCTCGTTGTTGATGTATCGTTGTTCTCAAGCTCTCTGGAATTGAATCTCGACGTGTTGGAATCAAAGGTTCAAGCTTTGGTGTCCCTTGCTGTGAGTTTTGTCAAAGAGAAAGCCGATAGCGCTTTCTGTCACGCAGATGCCCCCGCGGCCATCCGCCCCTGCGCCTCGTCCAGCTGCTCTTGAGGTTTCCTCTACAGTAACTCCCGTTCTTGTGAGTTGCTTCCTTCCTTGCTTTTCACGTTCCTTTTATTGATCCTTATGGATGTTCCTTGTTTCTTGAGTATGTTGTTAGACTAAGGTTGAGCCCTTAACTTGTGGAGATCTCTTAGAGATTATTGAGACTAAAAGTTATAGACTTCTAGTAAACGTTTCGTTCCTGATTCGTGATGATTGTGTGAACAGGCTTTCCTTGCTCATTTCCTGAGGGAAACTGAGCTTTTCCTGAGTGTTCTATGAGTTGTTGTTGAGCTTTTGAGTTACCTTCAAGTGAGGTAAGTCCCTTGGACTTACTTAGCTTCATTCCGCGTATTAGTTGGATTGTATTGGCTTGGTTGTGTTGTTTATTGTAAGATCCTAGGTTTTTGCCTTCACCGCGCCTGCGATGAAGAGGGCCGCCCCCGCGGTCAGCCGCCCCTGCGGATTTACGACAGATCGTGCCGATCTTTTCTTCCGTTCTTTTATCTTCTTCCATAGATAGAATATCCGATATTTTATCTTTTGGGCCGGTTTCTTTATCTTCTTTCTAAACCCTAGACGCCCTTCCTTCTTTTCTTTCCAGCCCGTTCCTATATATTCTCTTCTTTCTCCCCTTTTTCCCGTTCCTTGCTATCATCTTCAACCCTAGAGAGTTACAGCCGTCCTTTGCTTCCCGCGACTACGTTGAACGTGTAAGTGCATCCTTTATGGTTCCTCCTCACATTCCTTTAGCGATGCATGCCTTCTCCTTCTGTTTTGGTTTCTTCCTTTCGTTCTTCTCTTTTCTTTTTCTCCAAGGATCAAGCATGAGCCTTGATTCTTATGGAGTGTTCCGTTGTTGACCCTTCGTTGTTCTCAGGCTCTTTGGAGTTGAGCCTTGACGTGTTGAAGCCAAAGGTTCGAGCTTTGGTTTCCTTGCTACGAGTTCTGTCGAAGAAGAAAGCCGACAGCGCTTTCTGTCACGCCGCCGCCCCTGCGCCTCTGTTCAGCCACCTCTGCGCATCTGTCTAACCGCCCCTGCGGTTTCTTTGTAGTAGCTCTCGTCTTTGGTGAGTTGCTTCCTTCCTTCCTTCCTTTCTTCGTTCATTCCTTGGTTTCTTATGGTTGTTCCTTGTTCCCCTGAGTTGTTGTAAGACTATGGTTGAGCCCTTAGCATGTGTTGATCTCTTAGAGATCTTTGAGACTAGAAGTCATAGACTTCTAGCAACCGTTTCATTCCTGATTCGTGTTGCTTGTTCGTACAGGCTTTCCTTGCTCCTTTCCTGGGGGAAACTGAGCTTCCTTGTGTGTTTCTGAGTTGTTCGCTGATCTCTTGTGTTACCTTCGTGTGAGGTAAGTCCCTTGGACTTACTTAGCTTCATTCCGCGTATTAGTTGGTTTGTTTTGGCTTGCTTGTGTTGCTATCATGTTTATAACGATTAATTGGAAATAGGATTCACCCTTTGTTAACCTTAACTGGCTCAAGTGTATGATAACCGGGCGGTGACCACTTGTCTAGTCCTACAAGAGACTAGAATGTGCTCCTACAACCTAGACCCGTAGGTAACGGATAGTACTGATCTATTCCTATTGGTAGACGGAAGCGGAGGCAAATTTCGGGAGATTCTCGTGTGACAAAAGAAGATGAAATAGTAATGGATAACCTTAATGAAAGATAATAACCGGTTGATGTGTAAGCATGCTATGTGTTTTCTTTACCTTATGTGTGTTTGTGCCTTTACACTCTTGCTTATACCTAGAATGTTAGCTAACGGTTTTTACCGTCGTTGTAGATGTTCCGCAGGTTCAGGATGCTGCTGAGTAATTCGGATGGTGTGGTCAGCCAGGGTTCCCGTACATTATAGGACGGGATTGAGTTTTTGTTTTGTTTGTTGTTTCCCTTTTGTTTTGACCCGGTTGTGGAGCTTTTGTGTTTTCTTCTGTTTGAACCTTTGGTTTTATATTGAGTTTTGTTTTCATTCGTCTGTGCCTTGTTGTAAGATCCGTTTGTTGTTGCTACTCTGAGGGTCGGGACCCATTGTGCGGTCCTAGCCCATAGCGCTTCAAGTTCCTAGAACTTGGGGTGTTACAATATGGTATCAGAGGTAACCCTGAGTTATGAGTGAGCTTGCCCTAGTAGGTGGTCACTCGGCTCGGTGGACGGTCCTTGGCCTGACGTGGATGTTAGGAGTTTAAGAGGGGGAGATTGTAACATCCCGTAAAAATTGTCATCCCGCATCATTTGAATGGGGATTTGTGATTGACTTATAAGGATGGGTTGCTACCCATGTCAACAAGAATTCTTCTTTTTCAGTGGTAGAGTGAGGACAAATAGCTCTGGAGTTAAGCGTGCTCATGCGGGAACAATCTCAGGATGGGTGACCTCCTGGGAAGTTTTCTGCGCGAGCATGGTTGGCATGGGGACAACGTCCCTAAGATCTCGGGTCTTACAGATGGTATCAAAGCTCTAGGTTGGCAACAATGGCACTCAAAATCTTCTACAGGTCGGATGGATAAATAAATAAATAAATAGAACCCGCAAGGGGTCTAACGTTTTCAAAAGGGGGTTTTGTTTTTAACCCTTTCAGTTTGGGATAGATGTACGGGCGACCACCACTACCTCCGTGGATCTCAGCAGTGTAGTTTCTTTTGTGTTGGCCTTTATGTGTGCTTTTTCTAGAGTTTTGCTTTAGCTGTAGCGTGGCCTTATATATATATAGTCTTATATATTTATCCTTATAGTAGATGGCGCGTACTAGAGCTACATCTGCTATGGGGCGAGGAAGGGGTCGACCACCACTTCCACCTGCCGTCCGTGGACGAGGACGTGCAGGAAGACCTCCACTAGCTAGAGGTCGGGGCCAAGCCCCAGTTGCTGATCCGCCTATCGCTGAGGCGTTTGCTGAAGAGGTTGCTGAGAGCATTGTTCCTGAGGCTGGAGATGGGACCGCTGCTAGGTCTGGAGCACAGAGAGCGCCATCAACAAAGTCCGCACGAGTGTCTATCGGAGCTTCTGCATTTCGCGACTATGTGCAGAGAGTGGAGGAGGCTATCAGGACTGGAGGACCAGCACCAGTGCCGCCAGTTCCTGCGAGATCAGCTGAGGTTTCGTAGAGAGTTACAAAAGTTGTTGCCCCGCCTGTTGGAGTTATTGAGGTTGTTAGAGCGCCGGCTAAGGGAAAAGAGCCAAAGCTTGACAGTTGGTTGAAGGCTTTCGACCAGCTGAAAGTTCCCGTCTTCGTGGGAAGGACTGACTTGGAGGTGGAGCAGTGGCTAGGACAGGTGGATTCTGCTATGGAGGCTATCGGTTGCCTTGAGGGACGTCGAGTCAATATAGCACAGACATTGTTGAAGGATCAGGCTCATTCTTGGCGGAGAACCATTTGTAGTAAGGTCACCAGTTATGAGCAGATGAAGACAGTGATCAGGGATCGCTATTGCCCTGCAGCCATGAGGAGGGATCGTCTTCAGGATTTCCTTGAGGCTGGATTCGAGAATTTGCCTATTGCTGAGATCATCCTCAAGTTTCAGGACGAGCTGGCATTGCTAGGTCCGTCCGTACCACCGGATGATCAGCATGTTTACCTTTTCTCTCGGAGGTTGAGAGAATCGACACGCTCTTATCTTACTGGTTTCCGTTGTGAGTCTTTGGCGTACTACCAGGATAGAGCTTCTGCTTATGAGAGAGACCGACCGGGTCAGTGTAAAGCTTCTCAGACAGGAGGTCCTAAGAAGAGACAAAAGACTGGATCAGCCAGTGTTGGAGCTGGAGCAGCTGGTTTTGGGTGTAGTCAGACGCCTGGACGTTCTAGTTTCCAGCAGAGTTCTGATAGAGGACGGCAGTGTCATAACTGCGGAGTAGCTGGACACATCCGAGCTGACTGCAAGAAGCCAGCAGTGACTTGCTTTACTTGTGGCAAGCCCGGACACAGAGCTGCGTTTTGCCGTCAGGGCAAGGCGCTATCCCAGTAGGGTTCTTCACTTGCCAATGTTGTTGGAGGAGGACAGAGATCGTAGTACCAACAGCAGCAGCAGAGAGTTTCTGGTTCTACCGCTCCTCAAGGTTCCACTCCGGGACAAGGGAGAGGTAGAGGACGTGTTGGTAAATCCGCAGACATCAAAGATGCACCAGCCAGAGTTTATGAGTTGAGGAGTGTTGTAGAGCCGACAGCGCCGGCAACTACAGGTACCATTCACATTAATGGTTTTCCTGTCAAAGTTCTTTTCGATACTGGTGCTACGCATTCTTTTATATCTGATGCATGTGTAGATAGATTGGCCTTAGTTACTGTAGAGGGTAGACCCTTCTTTATAGGATTACCCGATGGGGGTAAGATACGAGGTACGCGAGAGGTTCGCGATTGCCCTATTAGATTGAGAGGTCGCGATTGGCCAGCTAACTTCTTCGTCATGTACTTAGTACATGAAGAAGTTATTCTGGGCATGGATTGGATGGATCGACATCGAGCAGTTCTGGACATCGACAAGAGGACAGTGACAGTAACTACAGATGTAGGCCATGTTGAGATCTTCCCAGGATGGGATCTCGGAAAGACTGGTACAGTCATCAGTGCAGTACAAGCTGCGAGACTTATCAGTCAAGGATGCGAGGCTTTTTGGTGCTATGCCATGAAGGATAGTACTAGTCCAGCTTTGGAGGAGATTTCAGTAGCTTGCGAGTTTGCTGACGTCATTGGAGAGCCATCAGGTTTACCTCCACAACGGAGTGTAGACTTTGGCATTGATCTAGAGCCCGGTACGAGACCAATCTCTAAGGCTCCTTACCGCATGGCGCCTATCGAGATGCTTGAGTTGAAGAAGTAACTTGAGGAGTTAGCAGAGAAAGGGCTTCAGCCACCCTAGTGTATCTCCTTAGGGTGCACCAGTTCTCTTCGTCAGGAAGAAGGATGGGTCAATGAGGTTGTATATTGACAATCGAGAACTGAACAAGGTGACGATCAAGAACAAGTACCCATTGCCCCGAATCGATGATCTTTTAGATCAGCTACATGAAGCTTTAGTGTTTTCGAGGATCGATCTGAGATCTGGATATCACCAGCTGAGGGTGAGAGAGCAGGACGTAGCCAAGACAGTGTTTCGGACCAGATATGGACATTACGAGTTTGTAGTGATGTCATTTGGGCTCACGAATGCACCCGTAGTCTTCATGGAGTTGATGAACAGCATCTTCATCGATTTTCTAGACCAGTTTGTAGTTGTCTTCATCGACGACATTCTGGTTTACTCCCGCAGTAGAGAGGAGCATGCTGGACACTTGAGGATCGTTCTTCAGGTCTTATAGGATAGAGAGCTCTACGCCAAGCTCTCTAAGTGCGAGTTTTGGATGTCCAAGGTAGCATTCCTTGGTCACATAGTTTCAGCTGAAGGGATCAAGGTAGATCCGGCAAAGATTGAGTTAGTAGCTTCTTGGCCGCCACCTCAGAACGTTAAGGAGGTTCGCAGCTTCTTAGGATTGGCAGGCTACTACAGGCGTTTTGTTGAGGGCTTTTCAGTTATTGCCCAACCGCTCACTTCCTTGCTGCGGAAGTCTACGAGGTTCTTATGGTCCGAGTCGTGCCTGCGGAGCTTCGAGGAGCTGAAGAAGAGATTGACCTCTGCTCCTATTCTAGCTCAACTAGAGGGCATTGAGGATTTTGTGGTTTACAGCGACGCATCCAAGCTCGGCTTGGGATATGTTTTGATGCAGAGGGGAAAGGTGATTGCTTATGCGTCTCGACAGTTGAAGACGTACGAGGAGAATTACCCTATCCACGATCTTGAGTTAGCTGCTGTTGTTCATGCTTTGAAGATTTGGAGACATTATCTGTACGTAGCCACGTGTCAGATTTTCACAGACCATAAGAGTCTGAAGTACCTAATCACTCAGCGGGAGTTGAATAACCGCCAGCGCAGATGGTTATAGTTGATCAAGGACTTTGATCTCGAGATCTTATACCACCCGGGAAAGGCTAACGTGGTAGCAGATGCTCTCAGCAGGAAGACTTCCCGGGAGATGGCTATCGCTAGACTGACAGCTCAGCCATAGTTACAGCGAGATTTGGTATGGCTAGAGATGGATATCTACTTCCCAAATTCCGACAGCCAGTTGTCCACCTTGGAGTTAGTACCTGATCTGTTGGCCGAAATCCGACAAAAGCAGGAGAGTTGCCCAGCTTTGACACAGATCCGAGACCGGATGTCTCGAGGAGAGGCACCACAGTTTACAGTTGGTGCTGACAGAGTTTTGAGATGCCAGGAGCGTGTTTGTGTGCCGTCAGATCGGGAGTTGAGACAGAGGATCCTTCAGGAGGCTCACTCTTCACCTTACTCAGTACACCCTGGTGCGAGTAAGATGTATCAGGATATCAAATGCTCTTTCTGGTGGGGAGGTCTGAAGCCAAACGTCACGAGATATGTAGCTTAGTGTGCAACCTGTCAGCAGGTCAAGATCGAGCATCATAGACCAGGAGGTGAGCTACACCCACTTCCCGTCTCTCAATGGAAGTGGGAAGACATCTCTATGGATTTTGTGACTGGTTTGACACTGAGTCGTGGTTTTGATGCTATCTGGGTCATAGTAGATCGACTAACAAAGACCGCACGTTTCATTCCGATCAAGGAAACGTGGCCAGTGAGTCGACTAGCTGAGGAGTTCATGTTTGCTCAAAAAGGTGTGTGCGTCAAAGTCTTAAATTTATATCTAGAACTCAAAGCAAAGCGAAACCGCAGTGTACGGATCAGCTGTAGTAAGGTAAGAATTCCAGAGTCGAACTCAGGGATTTGGTGAGAATAATTCCGATTTCAATTATCTAGCAAAAAGTATGAAAAGCTTTTGTGATCAAATAAGAGGGGAATGATTCCAAGGATTCAAGTATCCGATTTCGGCTTTCGATTCAAGACACTTCTATAGATATAGGACAGAGTTTATATTGCCAAGATTAATTGTTCAAAGGTAGGATTCGTACGGTGAAGTTCTGAAACCTATATGACTAATCTAAAGGTTCTCTCTATAAGGGTTGTTGAGGCTGCAATATAGAAAGATCTAAAGACAAGAATTATGTTCAAACTAACTATCTAATACTCCAGGATACGACTCTCCAAAGTAAAGAATAGCAAGCACAATTAAAATCTTAATAAAGGATGTTGAGTCTCTTTATTACCCAAATCTTGAAATCTTAATCTATTAAATGTAGAATCAGGTTTGAAGTGTCTTCATACATTTAATTAGAGGGTAAAAAGGTTAATCAAGGTTGGGATTTAGGCAAGGATTAGTTTTGGTTAAAGATTAATTCAATTAAGGTTCGTCAGAAGAATAAATCGCCCTGTTCATAAGAAAATCGGTCGATTTTCCCCAAGAATAGCCCGATTTTCCTGTTTATCGCAAAACTAAAATTTAAACTCTCAGGGTCCGAATGTTTGAATGAGTTCGGTCTATCATCATCTAAGCCTTAATCATCAACTATTCTCCCCAGAATCACAAAGGTTTTAGCCAACCATTTTCAAAATCGATTCAAATTAATTATTGAGAGAAAGATCGCAAAGAAACCGAATCTTGAATAAAGAATTTCAATAAGCTTCAAATCTGTAAACGATTGTCAAAACAACTCAATGTATCTCCTAAACAACTCAAATTCGTGCTCAAAACAACAAGTATTTCAATGAACAAAGAAATCTCACAACTAGAATCAAGATTAGCTTTCCGGCAAAGAGTCCTTCAATCTCCTTCCAAGAATCTTCAATTCCTCTCGAACGTCTAAAGATTTCCCGCTGCGGCCTCTTCGTTTTCGTTCCTAGGGTTCTCCTCTATAGTTTCTTGCAAGTGGGCCGTTTGGCAAAACTCTCCTCTAGCCCAAATTAATTGGGCTTTGTGTCGTCTTTTCATTTGGCCGAAAAACATAATAAATCGACCCAGTCGATTTACACACAAAACCGTTCGATTTCTTTAGGAGAAAATCGTCCGATTTATATGTATGTTGGCACGATTTTCTTCAACAGAAAGTGCTCTTCTCTTGGTTCGTCTTCTATGCTTCTCCTTTGCTATTCCTTAGCTTTTTATGAACCCTTCAAGACTCCTTTAGCTTCCTTAACATCCTTAGATGCTCCTTGCTCCGCTTTTGCTTCCAATTCCACTCCATTTACCTATAATTCATCAAAAACTCATGTAGACCTCTATTTCCGACAAATAATTGATTAGAACATAAAAGGCACACAAAATCTCTCTAAATGCAAGGTAAACTGAGACAATCTTCTATAATATGCATGAATATGATGATACATAATTCATGTCATCAAAATACCCCATACTTGCCTCTTGCTTGTCCCTAAGCAAGACTCAAATTAAGAATATAAGATGTCATGGATTATATATGTATGAAAACTCAAAAACTCTTCTTTTGGTAGTGCTTCTTCTTATTGGATCACCCTCAAAGCGATATTTCAAGGCACAAAAAGGCAAAGCATGTATCAATGATAACTATAAGATGAACTAACTCCCTTTTCTTTCTTGAAAGCACAAATAAAGAACATGATAAAGGTGTAGAGGTAATCAAAGTCAAACAAATCTAAGCCATTAAGTCTTAAACACATGCATAAAAGTCTCAAGGTCTTCTAATCAAAGGAAAGGTTCAAGAAACGTATTAAGGGAAGGAGTTCTTTTTGGCAATTGTGGTGTTAATCCGGGAAAGAGGAACACATAATACCTTCAAGAATTTTCTTCACCGCACATGCTTCGCATGTAGAAAGCTTTGCTTTCATTATACTTCACTTTTTTTTGAGAGTATGGACAGCGGTGCACAAAAACCGAAGCCTGGGAGATTGGCGTTTCTCAATTTCGAGATGCCTCAAACCCTTGATGCACATACCATATCCCGTTAGGACTTGTCGTTCAATCGGACTTTGGCAAGACACAAACACCCGGCTATGTGAATGGTGCCGAGTTACTCATCCTCATGTTCAACGTCCCCAAACTCATGAATTTCTACACTTTCTTTTTAATACTTTTTCCTTGGCCCTCCCACATCAAACATGCCTTTTTCAATCACCTATCCTAATTCCCGGATGGTAAAAGGAGGGTTACATATTTCATTGAGGAGCTAGCATGATCAAGATATGAGAAAAGAAAAGAAGTGAATTGCCTTAGTCATCCTTAAATGATGTAAAAGAACTTGCAATATAGCTTCGACTATTATTTCATTCTCTTATCAAAACAACTAGATCATATAACTTATTCATGTGTTCAAGTAACAAAAGCAAACTCATTCATGCTATAATCAATATCTCAACACAACTAAGCATCTTTTTTGCCTATCCATATACACAATTCTCATCATAGAGGTCATTTCCATATAAGAAGCACTAAAAATTTTTGAAAATTCATAGGATTTGAAAAAGATCATGCAAATGCAAGTGTCATAATGGAAAGCAAGTAGTGCAAGAGTTATTACAAGCCAAATTTGTCAAGAGTAGTGGTAAGTACATAAAGTGCTAAAGTGAAACATAAGGTATTGTAAGTACCCCCACCCCATACTTGACATCCACATTGTCCCCAATGTGAAAATCAAGCATAAGAAGGAGAAAAATACTTACAATGTAAAAGAAGTGGAAGCTCAATCCTCTGTCGGTGGTGGAGGTGGTGGATATGGATACATCGGTGCGCTAGGATCGTAGAAGTGGCCGAACTGGTGGTAGTACAAGTCTCTCATCTGGCCCTCATAGGATGAATGCCTAGCGTCCGTCTCCGCCCTGTAGTTCCTGAACTGAATGTTCAGGGTCTCGTAGTCGGTGTGGAGAGCATGATAGTCGGTGCTGAGGCTCTGGAAGCTAGAGACTAGCTCCCTAAAGTGGCGGGGAGGGCGACGTCCTCGTCCTCCTGGAGCACGTGCAAATGAGCGGCGAGGTGGCTGCAGGTCATCCTCCGTCTCCTCATCGCCTCTACTAGTCCTGCTAGGTCCTGCACCATGAGTGTCGGTGTCCATGGCATCCGTAGCATGTCCGCTATGAGTATCACTCTCAAACTCGAGCATGGTCCCCTATCCGCCATCCTCATTCTCCTCCTCGGAGTCACCTGCATCATCATCATAATAAGTAGGAGGAGAGAACTCCTCAAGCATCGACTCGAACGTCTCCTTCCAGTTTCTCTTGTTCCGAATAGTGTATTCGGACTTCCATATGATCTCGGATGGCTTCTTCTTCGGATCCTTGTGCCATGGCATGGGCACATGAAGTGTTCATTTCCCTCGAGGAATCAAGACCTGTCGAACAACCAACCGCTGGGAGCCTAATGGAAGGGCACTCTCAGCTAGAGTGTATCCGGAGAAGTCCAATCTCATGGTCTTAGCCACATGAGTGACAAGACCTCCTGCGCAAATATCGCCCTTAGCTTTGTTGGCTATCTTTCCTAGATAGTCGGCAAGCATGGTGGCAATGTCGGGGATGGTGGTGGATGTCATGCAGTAGAGAATGAAAAGCTCGTCAGCCTTGAGCTTCTGTGGAGTCTCTGTCCGTGCAAATAAGCTCTCGCTGAGGATCCGATGTACTACCTTGAAGGAGAGGTTGTACCTGCTAGTCTCCTTGGAATTTCCGGGTCGCCACTTATCTCCACCATATTCACCCACTGAAATAGCCTCCCAAAAGTCACTAGCACGAACACCTCTAGCAAATGTGCCTGCATCTGAATAGGAGAAGCCAAACAAGTCTCCAAAAGTGTCAATGGACATAGTGTGGTTTTGGCTCATAAGGCGGAAGGTGACTATCCTTTCCCTAGGATCATGCTCAAATGTACTAAGGAATTCTAGGGTGATCTCGGTGTAAGCATCCTCCCTAATCGTAGCAAACTGGGTCAGTCCAGCCCTGTCAAGCATCATGTCAACATCCTCTCGAACAAACAATGAATCTAAGTCATCTAGCACTATGTAGCGAGGAGGGGTGAATGGGCGATCTACGATACGTTCATAACGTTTCTTGTGCTTGGATAGGGGAGGGGGAAGCTTAGGGATGTTTTGAGATGGTGGTGGAGGTGGGGGAGGGGCTTTGGAAGAAGATCCCTTCTTCTTCCCCGTGTTTCTAGTTACTCTCTTAACAAGATCCATTCTGAGTCAAAAAATCGGCCTGTTCTTGACAAAAATCGGACGATTTTTCTGGGCTGGGTCGATTTTTCTCTCGATTTCAACGATTCTCTCAATTCTATAAAGTTCTGTTCAAGCAATCACCACATACAGTCTCCTATAATGATTCCTAAGCAGATTCCTCAATCAATTCCAGCAAACAAACACTTCCTAAGCAAACTTCAATTTGAATTAGAAAATTAGGTTTTTGGAAAGAAAAACCTGAATTCCTTGTGGAGGAGTCGATTGTCGTGCTTGTTGTTGCTAGATCCTTGTTCCTTGTTGAAAATGCTTCAGTTTTGAGCCAAGAACCACTCAAAATGATGAAGGAACGAGGATTGTAGGTAGAGGGCGATTTCCGGCGTTCTTGAGAAGGGGGAAATCGAGAGTTGTAAGTTGTGGAATGAGGAAGATCGAGTGTTGAGTCTTTATATAGAGTCGAGAAACTGTGAAGAAAATCGGACGATTTATAGGGTCGATTTAATCGTCGGGGCGATTTTTCTCTGGATCTGAAGAAAATCGGACGATTTAATTCGGTGGGTCGATCTTCAAGTCGATTTTTCTTCCTGTTGTCAAAAATCGCCTTGCTCTGCTTCTGAATCGGACGATTTATTTTGGGTAACTCGATTTTTCTCTGAACACATAGGAAATCGAACGATTTAATTGGGCAGGTCGATCTCCAGGTCAATTTTTCTTCCTGTTGTCAAAAATCGCCTTGCTCTGCTCTTGAATCGGACGATTTACTTAGTGTATCTCGATTTCCTTCCTTATTCTTCATGGATCTTGAAGATTTAACTGATTTGTGCTCCCTTTTTCCATGGATCTCTCGAGTTGAACCTAATTTCCTGCGATTAATGACACGACAAACCAAGAGTGCATCGAGGAACAAATAAAAACGAAAACAAAGAAGCAAAACAATTAATCTACTCTAACTAAGTGAAAAAAGGGTGAAAAACTATACTATCATGGGTTGCCTCCCAAGAAGCGCTTAATTTATCGTCTTTAGCTAGACGGTGTATGGTATGTGTTCAATAGAGGAGGATAGGAGCTATCTCCTCGACCGGAGCTTCCGGTGTATATTTCTTCAACCATTGGCCATTGACCTTGAAACTTCCGCTTTGTTCACCCCATACTTCAACTGCACCATGGGGGAAAACTCGTTTAATTAAATAAGGTCCTGTCCAACGGGATTTGAGCTTACCTGGAAATAGACGCAGCCTTGAGTTGAATAGGAGGACTTGGTCTCCCTCCTTCAAGTCTTTTGGAATGATGTGCTTATCATGCCAACGCTTTGTTCGTTCCTTGTATATCTTTGCGTTCTCATACGCACTTAGCCGGATCTCATCTAGCTCATTGATGTCTAAGAGCCGCTTATCTCCGGCTTCTTTCATGTCAAAATTGAGCCACTTGATGGCCCAATAGGCTTTGTGCTCCAGCTCTACAGGAAGATGATAGGATTTACCATAGACAAGGTTATAGGGAGTAGTACCTATTGGTGTCTTGAAGGTTGTCCTGTATGCCCATAGTGCATCGTCAAGCTTCATTGACCAATCTTTTCTTGTTTTAGAGACGGTTTTCTCTAAAATTCCCTTGATCTCTCTATTGGATATTTCGACTTGTCCGCTGGTTTGCGGATGGTAAGGTGTAGCTATCTTATGGGTCACCCCATACTTAGCCAATAGAGTCTCAAATCGACGGGCCGTGAAATGCATTCCTCCGTCACTAATGATGGTTCGGGGAGTTCCGAACCTTGGGAAGATCGTTTTATTGAGGAACTTCACCACTACCATTGCATCATTAGTAGGAGAAGCGATTGCCTCTACCCATCTTGAGACATAGTCTACGGCAAGAAGTATATATTGGTTACCGCATGAAGATGGGAAAGGTCCCATAAAATCGATGCCCCATACGTCAAAGATCTCTACTTCTTGTATGTTGTTGAGAGGCATCTCATTCCTCCTGGATATATTACCTGTCCTTTGACAAGCATCACAAGAAACAACAAACTTTTGCACATCTTTGAAAAGTGTAGGCCAATAGAAGCCGGAACGAAGTACCTTAGCGCAAGTCTTGTGGGAACTGGCATGTCCGCCACATGGTAGAGAATGGCAATGGCGGATGACACTATCTATCTCATCTTCGGGGATGCATCTCCTGTAAATGCCATCGGGACCACTTTTGAATAAAAGAGGTTCGTTCCAATAGAATTGCCGGACGTCACTAAAGAATTTCTTCTTTTAAGCGTATGAAAGTCCGGGTGGGATCTCCTGACAAACAAGGTAATTCACAATGTCAGCGAACCATGGATCATTACCTTTTGAGATGTGTTGAAGACACTCTTCAATCTCGTGTAGCTGCTCGTCAGGGAATGAGTCGTCTATAGGAAGCTCGTCCGTCTCGCCGGTGGGTTGTGGGAGACGACTAAGATGATCGGCAACTGAGTTTTCCGATCCTTTCTTATCTCTAATCTCTAAATCGAACTCTTGTAAGAGTAGGATCCACCTTAGAAGCCTTGGCTTCGCATCCTTCTTCGTGAAGAGGTATCGGATTGCGGAATGGTCCATATAGACTATCACCTTCGCACCTACAAGATAGGAACGAAATTTCTCAAAAGCGTATACTACGGCTAAAAGTTCCTTTTCCGTAGTTGCATAATTATATTGATCCTCATCTAGCGTTTTGCTAGCGTAGTAGATGGCATGAGTGCGACCATCTTTCTTCTGTCCAAGAACTGCTCCTATGGCGACGTCGCTTGCGTCGCACATGACCTCGAATGGAAGAGTCCAATCGGGTGGTTGAATGATTGGTGCTGAAATCAAAGCTTCTTTGATCCTGCAAAAAGCATCTAGACAATCCTTCGAAAATTCGAAAGTTGCTTCCTTCATCAAAAGATTAGTCAAGGGTTTTGAAATCTTAGAAAAATCTTTTATGAATCTTCTATAGAAGCCTGCATGTCCTAAGAAACTTCTAATTCCTTTTACCGAAGAAGGGGGAGGTAACTTCTCAATGGTTTCTATTTTCGCTCTATCAACTTCTATTCCCCTTTGTGATACTAGATGACCTAACACAATCCCTTCGGTTACCATGAAATGACACTTTTCCCAGTTTAAGACTAAGTTAGTGTCCTCACATCTCTTAAGAACTAATGAAAGGTTATAGAGACAGTTATCAAAGGAAGAACCATATACCGAAAAATCGTCCATGAAGACTTCCATGATATTCTCTACATATTCGGAGAAGATTGCCATCATACACCTTTGGAAGGTGGCTGGAGCGTTGCATAGGCCGAATGGCATTCTTCTGTAAGCGAACGTACCCCATGGGTACGTAAAAGTCGTCTTCTCTTGGTCGTCCGGATGAATTGGAATCTGAAAGAAACCGCTATATCCATCTAGATGACAAAAGTAAGAATGTTGGGCTAACCTTTCCAACATTTGATCGATGAAAGGAAGGGGGAAGTGGTCCTTCCTTGTAGCCACGTTCAGTTTGCGGTAGTCGATACACATTCGCCACCCCGTAACTGTCCGTGTTGGGATAAGTTCGTTGTTCTTGTTGGCAACAACGGTAATGCCTCCTTTCTTGGGTACTACTTGTACTGGACTCACCCATTTGCTATCAGAAATAGGGAAGATGATACCTGCATCAAGTAGCTTAAGGATTTCTTTCTTCACGACCTCTTTCATTGCCGGGTTTAACCGTCTTTGAGGTTGGCGTGAAGGTTTGTAATCCTCTTCCATTAAAATTTTGTGCATACATAGAGAAGGCTTTACTCCTACTAAATCATCAATGGTGTAACCTAATGCTTTCCTATGTTGCTTCAAGACATGCATAAGTTTCTCTAATTCAGTTTCATTCAAATTCGCATTGACAATGACCGGATATGTGGAATTAGTGCCAAGAAATGCGTACCTTAAATGCGTGGGAAGTGGCTTCAATTCTAACGATGGGGGTACCTTCATTGATGATGAATCTTGGCCTTCGAATGTTGTAGGAGAGGCCTCTAGAGGTGGGGGTACGGCATCATTAGATTCGAGTGTGGCTGCGGAGACGTTTGGAGAATCCAGAAAATTTCCCTCTGGATCGACCTCCCCTGAAATAAATCGGTCGATTTGAGGTACGATTTTTCTTTCTGTCGAAAAAGATCGGGTTGCCTCTTCATAAATCGGACGATTTAGTTCAGTTGGGTCGATTTTTGTTTCTGTTGAAAAAAATCGGATTGCCTTTTCATGAATCGGTCGATTTATTTCAGGCAGGTCGATTTTCTTCACAGTTTCCGGAGTCCACTCTAGTTCTTCAATTCTTGCTCCTAGTTCTTCCTCCACATCATTTAATGCTTTCACATCCTCATTGCAATCATGTTCCACTCCTTCCTCCATGATGCTCATGCTAAGAACCTTTTGAAGAGGGTCTTTTATCAAGATCGAACTTACTACCTCTCTAGACTCTTCTTCATCAAGAATTTCGAAAGCATCGTCTTTCAAGGCTGGCTCCTTGATTAAGGAAGAGAGTACGAATTCTATCTTTTCTTCGCCAATATGGAATGACAGCTGGCCGTTCTTGCAATCTACCATGCATCCGGATGTTGCAAGGAACGGTCTCCCAAGGATGATGGGAACCGGATAATCTGCAGGTATGTCAAGAACGACAAAGTCTATGGGGATGTAAAACTTACCGAGCTTTACCGGAATGTCTTCTAATATCCCCACCGGCTTAGTGGTGGAATGATCAGCCATGTAGAGTGTGATCTTCACCGGTCTAGGCTCTCCTAGACCAACTGCCTTGCATAGAGCGAGAGGTATGATACTCACACTCGCTCCAAGATCACAAAGTGCATCATAGGTAGCTTCTCCCAAAGTGATGGGTACGCAAAAAGATCCTGGATCACGGAGCTTGGGTGGCATGTTCTCCGTCATAGTTTTGATGAGTTCGGATGACTCCATACTCATCTTGACTTCTCGTATATCTTCCAATTTCCTCTTGTTAGAGAGGATCTCCTTGAGGAATTTCCCGTAAGCCGGCATACCTAAAATTACATCCATAAAAGGTATGTTAATATGTAGCTTACTCATAAGTTCAACAAACTTACCAAAATGTTTATCTAGGCGTGCACGCGCTCTAGATTGAGGAAAAGGTAGAGGTGGTTTGTAAGCGGGAGGAGGAACATAGACTTCTTCCTTCTCTTTTGCCTCTCCTTCTTTTGTGGTGGTATCAACTACTTTAGGTTGAGGATCGGTAGTCGTTTTACCACTCCTAGTAGTTATTGCCATAACCCTCCCCTTTGGGTTATCTTCCGTCTTTCCGGGAAGCTTCCCTTGATCTCTTGGAACTTCTCCGGCTTTGTTGAATACTTGGTTTTCCAAAGCTTTGTGAGCTTTGTCAACCGAAGTTATATAACTCTCTAGTCCTTGTAGCTTGCCTAGGATCGTCTCTAGCATGGGATCGGGTTTGCTTGATCCGCTTGATTGTCCCTGGCTTGTTAAAGGAGTAGAAGAAGATGGAGGTGTTAGAGCCTTTTCAGCATAAGAGTAAGGATTACCTGGACTTTGCTGATTTGACCTCCAATTGTTGTTATTTGAGTTCCTATTGTTGTTGTTATTCCAATTGGAGTTTCGGTTGTTATTGTTGTTGTTACTCCAATTGGAATTCCTATTGTCACTCCTTTGATTGTTGTCTCTTCCCATGTAGTTGGCTTCTTGCTCCTTAGTCTTTTGAAGACTTGTTTTGAGTACTTCCCTCAATTCTTTGATGTCATCTTTGAGGGAGAATATTTGTGTTTGAGCAGCTTGGTTCAACTTGGCTCCCGAATCGCCTTGATTCTGGCTATTTGAGTCCACCTTCCGGTGGGAATACTTCTCAATCACTTGGGCTTGCTTCTCAATGAAGTCCCAAGCATCATCCTCTCTCATATCCATGAATGTGCCACAAGAGAGAGATTGGAGGTTGAATTGTGTCTCCACATCCAATCCTTTGTAGTAGATCTCCAACAATTCCAGCTTGGAAATGCCATGGTGTGGGCAATCCAACAAGAGATCTTGAAACCTTTCCCAAGATTGAAACAAGCTTTCATTAGGTTTCATAGAAAAAGCATTTATTTTACCTCTTAATTCCGCCGTTTTGGATGGCGGAAAGAATTTGGTGAGGAATTCCGAAGACAATTCCTCCCATGTAGCTAACTTTGCAGCTGGAAGTGTTTGGTACCAAGCTAGAGCCTTGTTCTTCAAAGAAAAGAAGAACGGTTTGATCTTGTAATTGCTTGTAGTAGCCTTCTTCGGCTTCATAGTCTCCATGAGAATCTCAAAATTCTGCAAGTGTTGGTGTGGAGATTCAGTACTTGCTCCGCCATATTGACTTTGGCGAACCATGGTGATGACTTGTGGTGAGAAGCTAAACTCTTGGATGTCTTCCGCTCCGAAATCCACACCTAGACGGCGTGGTTGCTGAATTGGATCCATCCGTTGCCCCAAAGTTCGGGGTCTATCATCGTTATTAACAGCTCGCACGTTCCTAGTTGGGATGCGAGGAACAACCCTTGGTGTTGGGGTGTTTCGAATAGGACGAAGTGATGGATCAATCTCTTCAAGTTCCGGCATGTCCGGATCAATCTCTTCATCATCGGATGAGTCATTTCGGATGGATTTAGTTGGTGTCTTGACTTTCTTCTTCTTCCTAGATTCGTTCAACTCCAACTTCATGTCCAACATCATAGCTCTTAGTTCATCAATCTGAAATTGATGACTTATTTCAGCTTCTTTTCGTGCTTTCTCACTCAACTGGAGTTGGCGTTGAGCTTCGTTCAGTTCAGCCTGGTAGTTTCTCTCATCGTTTTCAGCCATTTTCTTCTCCTTCAACTTTCTCCTCAAAGTTCTTTCTAATTCGGGATCGAAAGGAACTAGATCTTTAGTGGATCTAGTCTTTTGCATATACCTAAAGAACCTGCAAAGATCACTCAAGTAGACAAATCAAATCACAAGAGCAAGAGCTCTCAAGCTAGACAACCGAAAACCGAATTTG
Organism: Fagopyrum homotropicum; assembly: GCA_033239125.1. Classification (NCBI taxonomy): domain Eukaryota; kingdom Viridiplantae; phylum Streptophyta; class Magnoliopsida; order Caryophyllales; family Polygonaceae; genus Fagopyrum; species Fagopyrum homotropicum. The sequence goes on along the minus strand of BSWB01000007.1, from coordinate 48,700,464 downwards.
GTCTAGACCAAATCCCCGGCAACGGCGCCAAAAACTTGTTCGCTCAAAAAGGTGTGTGCGTCAAAGTCTTAAATTTATATCTAGAACTCAAAGCAAAGCGAACCCGCAGTGTACGGATCAGCTATAGTAAGGTAAGAATTCCAGAGTCGAACTCAGGGATTTGGTGAGAATAATTCCGATTTCAATTATCTAGCAAAAAGTATGAAAAGCTTTTGTGATCAAATAAGAGGGGAATGATTCCAAGGATTCAAGTATCCGATTTCGGCTTTCGATTCAAGACACTTCTATAGATATAGGACAGAGTTTATATTGCCAAGATTAATTGTTCAAAGGTAGGATTCGTACGGTGAAGTTCCGAAACCTATATGACTAATCTAAAGGTTCTCTCTATAAGGGTTGTTGAGGCTGCAATATAGAAAGATCTAAAGACAAGAATTATGTTCAAACTAACTATCTAATACTCCAGGATACGACTCTCCAAAGTAAAGAATAGCAAGCACAATTAAAATCTTAATAAAGGATGTTGAGTCTCTTTATTACCCAAATCTTGAAATCTTAATCTATTAAATGTAGAATCAGGTTTGAAGTGTCTTCATACATTTAATTAGAGGGTAAAAAGGTTAATCAAGGTTGGGATTTAGGCAAGGATTAGTTTTGGTTAAAGATTAATTCAATTAAGGTTCGTCAGAAGAATAAATCGCCCTGTTCATAAGAAAATCGGTCGATTTTCCCCAAGAACAGCCCGATTTTCCTATTTATCGCAAAACTAAAATTTAAACTCTCAGGGTCCTAATGTTTGAATGAGTTTGGTCTATCATCATCTAAGCCTTAATCATCAACTATTCTCCCCAGAATCACAAAGGTTTTAGCCAACCATTTTCAAAATCGATTCAAATTAATTATTGAGAGAAAGATTGCAAAGAAACCGAATCTTGAATAAAGAATTTCAATAAGCTTCAAATCTGTAAACGATTGTCAAAACAACTCAATGTATCTCCTAAACAACTCAAATTCGTGCTCAAAACAACAAGTATTTCAATGAACAAAGAAATCAAACAACTAGAATCAAGATTAGCTTTCCGGCAAAGAGTCCTTCAATCTCCTTCCAAGAATCTTCAATTCCTCTCGAACGTCTAAAGATTTCCCGCTGTGGCCTCTTCGTTTTCGTTCCTAGGGTTCTCCTCTATAGTTTCTTGCAAGTGGGCCGTTTGGCAAAACTCTCCTCTAGCCCAAATTAATTGGGCTTTGTGTCGTCTTTTCATTTGGCCGAAAAACATAATAAATCGACCCAGTCGATTTACACACAAAACCGTTCGATTTCTTTAGGAGAAAATCGTCCGATTTATATGTATATTGGCACGATTTTCTTCAACAGAAAGTGCTCTTCTCTTGGTTCGTCTTCTATGCTTCTCCTTTGCTATTCCTTAGCTTTTTATGAACCCTTCAAGACTCCTTTAGCTTCCTTAACATCCTTAGATGCTCCTTGCTCCGCTTTTGCTTCCAATTCCACTCCATTTACCTATAATTCATCAAAAACTCGTGTAGACCTCTATTTCCGACAAATGATTGAATAGAACATAAAAGGCACACAAAATCTCTCTAAATGCAAGGTAAACTGAGACAATCTTCTATAATATGCATGAATATGATGATACATAATTCATGTCATCAGTTCACGAGACAGATAGTGAGACTTCATGGAGTACCTAGGACTATAGTCTCTGACAGAGACGGACGGTTCACTTCGAGGTTCTGGCAACAAGTTCATGCCGCCCTAGGTACGATTCTACAGTTCACGACTGCTTATCATCCTCAGACCGATGGTCAGTCTGAGCGGACCATCCAGACTTTGGAGGATATGTTGCGAGCCTGTGTGTTAGACTGGGGACAAGTGTGGCCAGATCACCTTCCCTTAGGTGGAGTTTTTGTATAACAATAGTTGGCACACATCTATTAGGATGACTCCTTATGAGGCTTTATATGGACAGAGATGCCGTACACCGTTGTGTTGGGACGAGCCTAGTAGTGCTAGCGGCGTAGCACTTGAGCAGATTCAGGACGACATGGCTCGAGTAGCAGTGATCCGAGAATGGATGTTAGCAGCACAAAGTCGACAGAAGTCTTATGCTGATAAGAGGCGCAGACCTCTAGAGTTCAGAGCTGGAACTCGGGTTTGGTTGAGAGTATCCCAGACATGAGACGTTAGACGTTTCGGTGTCAAGGGGAAGTTGAGTCCCAGATATGTTGGACCGTTCGAGATTCTTGAGCGAGTTGGAGAGGCAGCATACAGACTTGCGTTGCCACCGAGACTCGAGGGTGTTCACCCAGTTTTCAATGTGTCTCAGCTACGGGAGTACATACCTGACCCGAGACACATCGTCAGTCATGAGGATCTAGTGATCGAGCCAGACCATACGTTCGTAGAGCACCCGGTGGCTATCTTAGAGTGTAGTACGAGACACTTGCGTTCGAAGGACATACCGATGATGAAGATACAGTGGTCGAGGCGAGGAGCCGATGAGGCGACTTGGGAGACAGAGGATAGTGTCCAGAGGAACTATCCGGAGTTTTACGTTGAGCTTGTTGCATCGTTAGCTTAGTATGTTGTTTGGTTTTTCCTTTGTTGCATTGTGAACGCTTTTGTGTGACGTTCTGTGTTACGTGTCCCGAGTGGGAATATATGAGCTCAGTTCTATTTCTGTGTATTGTGGTGATCGTTTGGCTTTTGCAAGTTTCGGGACGAAACTTCTTTTTAGGAGGATCTGATGTAAGATCCTAGGTTTTTGCCTTCACCGCCCCTGCGGTGAAGAGGGCCGCCCGCGCGGTCAGCCGCCCTTGCGGCTGTAAGATCCACCCCTGCGGATTTACGACAGATCGTGCCGATCTTTTCTTCCGTTCTTTTATCTTCTTCCATAGATAGAATATCCGATATTTTATCTTTTGGGCCGGTTTCTTTATCTTCTTTCTAAACCCTAGACGCCCTTCCTTCTTTTCTTTCCAGCCCGTTCCTATATATTCTCTTCTTTCTCCCCTTTTTCCCGTTCCTTGCTATCATCTTCAACCCTAGAGAGTTACAGCCGTCCTTTGCTTCCCGCGACTACGTTGAACGTGTAAGTGCATCCTTTATGGTTCCTCCTCACATTCCTTTAGCGATGCATGCCTTGTCCTTCTGTTTTGGTTTCTTCCTTTCGTTCTTCTCTTTTCTTTTTCTCCAAGGATCAAGCATGAGCCTTGATTCTTATGGAGTGTTCCGTTGTTGACCCTTCGTTGTTCTCAGGCTCTTTGGAGTTGAGCCTTGACGTGTTGAAGCCAAAGGTTCGAGCTTTGGTTTCCTTGCTACGAGTTCTGTCGAAGAAGAAAGCCGACAACGCTTTCTGTCACGCCGCCGCCCCTGCGCCTCTGTTCAGCCACCTCTGCGCATCTGTCTAACCGCCCCTGCGGTTTCTTTGTAGTAGCTCTCGTCTTTGGTGAGTTGCTTCCTTCCTTCCTTCCTTTCTTCGTTCATTCCTTGGTTTCTTATGGTTGTTCCTTGTTCCCCTGAGTTGTTGTAAGACTATGGTTGAGCCCTTAGCATGTGTTGATCTCTTAGAGATCTTTGAGACTAGAAGTCATAGACTTCTAGCAACCGTTTCATTCCTGATTCGTGTTGCTTGTTCGTACAGGCTTTCCTTGCTCCTTTCCTGGGGGAAACTGAGCTTCCTTGTGTGTTTCTGAGTTGTTCGCTGATCTCTTGTGTTACCTTCGTGTGAGGTAAGTCCCTTGGACTTACTTAGCTTCATTCCGCGTATTAGTTGGTTTGTTTTGGCTTGCTTGTGTTGCTATCATGTTTATAACGATTAATTGGAAATAGGATTCACCCTTTGTTAACCTTAACTGGCTCAAGTGTATGATAACCGGGCGGTGACCACTTGTCTAGTCCTACAAGAGACTAGAATGTGCTCCTACAACCTAGACCCGTAGGTAACGGATAGTACTGATCTATTCCTATTGGTAGACGGAAGCGGAGGCAAATTTCGGGAGATTCTCGTGTGACAAAAGAAGATGAAATAGTAATGGATAACCTTAATGAAAGATAATAACCGGTTGATGTGTAAGCATGCTATGTGTTTTCTTTACCTTATGTGTGTTTGTGCCTTTACACTCTTGCTTATACCTAGAATGTTAGCTAACGGTTTTTACCGTCGTTGTAGATGTTCCGCAGGTTCAGGATGCTGCTGAGTAATTCGGATGGTGTGGTCAGCCAGGGTTCCCGTACATTATAGGACGGGATTGAGTTTTTGTTTTGTTTGTTGTTTCCCTTTTGTTTTGACCCGCCTGTGGAGCTTTTGTGTTTTCTTCTGTTTGAACCTTTGGTTTTATATTGAGTTTTGTTTTCATTCGTCTGTGCCTTGTTGTAAGATCCTTTTGTTGTTGCTACTCTGAGGGTCGGGACCCATTGTGCGGTCCTAGCCCATAGTGCTTCAAGTTCCTAGAACTTGGGGTGTTACATTTATTATGTTTATAACGGATAACCGGAATAGGATTCACCCTTTATAACCTTAACTGGCCCAAGTGTATGATAACCGGGCGGTGACCACTTGCCTAGTTCTACAAGAGACTAGAAAGTGCTCTTGCAACCCAGACCCGTAGGTAACGGATAGTACTGATCTATTCCTATTGGTAGACGGAAGAGGAGGCGAGTTTCGGGAGATTCTCGTGTAACAAAAGAAGTTGAATTAGTAACGGATAACCTTAATGAAAGATAAGAACCGGTTGTGTCCGAGCTTGCTATATGTTTTCTTTACCTTATGTGTGTTTGTGCCTGTACGCTCTTGCTAGTATCTATAATGTTAGCTAATGGTTTATACCGTCGTTGTAGATGTTCCGCAGGTTCAGGATACTGTTGAATGATCCGGATGGTGTGGTCAACTGGGTTTCCCGTACATTATAGGACGGGATCGGGTTTATTTTCTTTTGTTGTTTCCCTTTTGTTTTGAACTCGGCTGCGAGTCTTTTACGTTTTCCTTTGTTTGAACCTTTGGTTTTATATTGAGTTTTGGTTTTCATTCGTTTGTGCCTTGTTGTAAGATCCGTTTGTTGTTGCTACTCTGACGGTAGGGACCCATTGTACGGTCCTAGCCCGTAGCGCTTCGTGTTCCCAAAGCTTGGGGTGTTACAATATGGTATCAAAGCTCTAGGTTGGCAACAATGGCACTCGAAATCTTCTAAAGGTCGGATGGATAAATAAATAGAACCCGCAAGGGGTCTAACGTTTTCAAAAAGGGGTTCTATTTTAAACTTTTCGGTTTGGGATAGATGTACGGGCAACCACTACTACCTCCACGGATCTCAACAGTGTAGTCTCTTATATCTTGGCTTTTATATGTGTTTTTTCTTGGATTTGTGCTTTAGTTGTAGTGTGACCTTATATCTATACATAGTCTTATATATCTATCCTTATAGCAGATGGCACGCACTAGAGCTACCGCTGCTATAGGGCGAGGAAGTGGTCGACCACCACTTCCACCTACCGTCGTTGGACGAGGACGTGCAGGAAGACCTCCACTAGTTAGAGTTCAGGGCCAAGCCCTAGTTGCTGATGCGCCTATCGCCGAGGCGTTTGCTGAAGAAGTTACTGAGAGTGTTGTTCCTGAGGCTGTGAACGGGACCACTTCTAGGTTTAGAGCACAAAGAGCGCCATCGACAAAGTCCGCTCGAGTGTCTATCGGAGCTTCTGCATATCGCGACTATGTGCAGAGAGTTGAGGAGGCTATCAGGACTGGAGGACCAGCACCTGTACCACCAGTTCCCGCGAGATCAGTTGAGGTTTTTCAAAGAGTTTCACAGGTTGTCTCCCCGCCTGCTGGAGTTGCTGAGGTTGTCAGAGCGCCGGCTGAGGCGAAGGAGCCGAAGCCCGACAGTTGGTTGATAGCTTTCAATCAGCTGAAGGTTCTCATTTTCATGGGAAAGACTGAATTGGAGGTGGAGCAATGGATAGGACAGTTGGATTCTGCTATGGAGGCTATCGGTTGCCTAGAGGGACGTCGAGTCAACATAGCACATACGCTACTGAAGCATCGGGCTCATTCTTAGTGGAGGACCGTTCGCAGTAAGGTCACCAGTTATGAGCAGATGAAGACGGTGATCAAATATCGCTACTGCCTTGCAGCTATGAGGAGAGACCGCCTTCAGGATTTCCTTGAGGCTGGATTCGAGGATTTGCCTATTGCTGAGATCATCAGCAAGTTTCAGGATGAGTTGTCTTTGTTGGGTCTGTCGGCACCACCTGAGGATCACCATGTTTACCTTTTCTCCTGGAGGTTGAGAGAGTCTACACGCTCTTATCTTGCTAGTTTCTGTTGTGATTCTTTGACGGACTATCTTGATAGAGCTTTTGCTTATGAGAGAGACCGACCGGGTCATAGGACAGCTTCTCAAACAAGAGGTCTTGAAAAGAGCCAGAAGACTAGATCAACCAGTACTGGAGCTGGAGCAGCTGGTTTTGGGCGTAGTCAGATGCTTGGACATTCTAGTTTCCAGTAGAGTTCTAACAGAGGATGGTAGTGTCATAATTGCGGCGTAGCTGGACATATCCGAGCTGATTGTAAGAAGCCAGCAGTGACTTTCTTTTCTTGTGGCAAGCCCGGACACAGAGTTGCCTTTTTCCATCAAGGCAAGACGCTATCTCACCAGGGTTCTTCACCTTCCAGTGCTGCTGGAGAAGGACAGAGATCTCAGTATCAGCAGCAGCAGCAGAGGGTTTTTGGTTCTACCGCTCCTCAAGGTTCCACTCCGGGACAAGGGAGAGGTAGAGGACGTGTTGGTGGATCTGCAAACACTAGAGATGCATCAACAAGAGTGTATTAGTTGAGGAGTGTTGTAGAGACGACAGTGCCAGCAGCCACAAGTACCATTCATATTAATGGTTTTCCTGTCAGAGTTCTTTTTGATACCGGTGCTACGCATTCTTTTATATCTGATGTATGTGTAGATAGATTGGCCTTAGTTACTGTAGAAGGTAGACCCTTCTTTATAGGATTACCCGATGAGGGTAAGATTCGAGGTACACGAGAGGTTCGTGATTGCCCTATTAGATTGGGAGGTCGCGATTGGCCAACAGACTTTGTCGTCATGTACTTAGTACATGAAGAAGTTATTTTGGGCATGGATTGGATGGATCGACATCGAGCAGTTTTGGACATCGGCAAGAGGACAGTGACAGTGACTACAGATGCAGGTCATGTTGAGATCTTCCGAGGATGGGATCTCAGAAAGATTGGTACAGTCATTAGTGCAGTGCGAGCTGCGAGACTTATCAGTCAGGGTTGCGAGGTTTTTTGGTGCTATATCAAGAAGGATAGTACGAGTCCGGCTTTGGAGGAGATTCTAGTAGCTTGAAAGTTTGTTAACGTCTTTGGAGAGCCATCAAGTTTACATCCACAGAGGAGTGTAGACTTTGGCATTGAGCTAGAGCCCGGTACGAGACCAATCTCTAAGGCTCCTTATCGTATGGCGTCTATCGAGATGCTTGAGTTGAAGAAGCAGCTCGAGGAGTTAGCAAATAAGGGCTTCATCCGCCCTAGTGTATCTCCTTAGGGCGCACCAGTTCTCTTCGTCAAGAAGAAGGACGGGTCAATGAAGTTATGTATCGACTACCGAGCGCTGAACAAGGTGACGATCAAGAACAAGTACCCATTTCCTCGTATTGATGATCTCTTGGATCAGCTGCATGGATCTTCAGTGTTTTTGAGGATCGATCAGAGATCTGGATATCACCAACTGAGGGTGAGAGAGCAAGATGTAGCCAAGACGGCATTTCGGACCAGATATGGACACTACGAGTTTGTAGTGATGTCATTCGGGCTCACGGTTGCGCCCGCATTCTTCATGGAGTTGATGAACATCATCTTCATCGACTTTCTAGACCAGTTTGTAGTTGTCTTCATAGACAACATTCTGGTTTACTCTCGCAGTAGAGAGGAGCATGCAGGACATTTGAGGATTGTTCTTCAGGTCTTACATGATAGAGAGCTCTACGCCAAGCTCTCTAAGTGCGAGTTTCGGATGTCCGAGGTAGCATTCCTTGGTCACATCGTTTCAGCTGAAGGGATCAAGGTAGATCCGGTGAAGATTGAGTCAGTAGCTTCTTGGCCGCCTCCTAAGAACGTCAAGGAGGTACGCAGCTTATTAGGATTGGTGGGCTACTACCGGAGTTTTGTCGACGGCTTTTCAGTTATCGCCCGACCGCTCACTTCCTTGTTACGGAAGTCTACGAGGTTCGTATGGTCCGAGCCGTGCCTACACAGCTTCGAGGAGCTGAAGAAGAGGTTGACCTCTGCTCCTATCCTAGCTCAGCCAAAGGGCATTGATGATTTTGTGGTTTACAACGACGCATCCAAGTTGGGCTTGGGATGTGTTCTGATGCAGAGGGGTAAGGTGATTGCTTACGCGTCTAGACAGCTGAAGACGTACGAGGATAATTACCCTACCCATGACCTTGAGTTGGCTGATGTGGTTCATGCTTTGAAGATTTGGAGGCATTATCTATACGGAACTATGTGTCAAATATTCACAGACCATAAGAGTCTGAAGTACATATTCACTTAGTGGGAGTTGAATAACCGCCAGCGTAGATGGTTGGAGTTGATCAAGGACTTTGATCTTGAAATTTTATACCACCTTGGGAAGGCTAACGTGGTAGTAGATGCCCTTAGTAGGAAAACTCCCGAGAGATGACGATCGATAGGCTGACAACTCAACCACAGTTACAACGAGATTTAGCATGGCTAAATTTGGGTATCCACTTCCCAGATTCTGACAGTCAGTTGTCCACCTTGGAGATAGTACCTGATCTGTTGGCCGAAATCCGACAGAAGCAGGAGATTTGTCCAGCTTTGACGCAGATCCGACGGATGGTTCACTTCGAGGTTCTGGCAACAAGTGCATGGCACCCTAGGTACGAGTCTACAGTTCACGACAGCTTATCATCCTCAGACCGATGGTCAGTCTGAGTGGACCATCCAGACTTTGGAGGACATGTTACGAGCCTGCGTGTTACACTAGGGACAGGTGTGGCCAGATCACCTTCCCTTAGTGGAGTTTTTGTATAACAACAATTGGCACGCATCGATCAGGATGGCTCCTTATGAGGCTTTATACAGATAGATATGCCGTACACCGTTGTGTCGGGACGAGCCTAGTAGTGCTAAAGGAGTAGCACCTGAGCAGATTCAAGATGACATGGCTCGAGTAGCAGTGATCCGAGAGCGGATGTTAGCAGCGCAGAGTTGACAGAAGTCTTATGCAGATAAGAGGCGCAAACCTTTGGAGTTCAGATTTGGAGCTCAGGTTTGGTTGAGAGTATCCCCGACACGAGGCGTCAGACGTTTCGGTGTCAAGGGAAAGTTGAGCCCCAGATATGTTGGACCATTCGAGATTCTTGAGCGAGTTAGAGAGGCAGCATACAGACTTGCTTTGCCACCGAGACTCGAGGGTGTTCACTCAGTCTTTCATGTGTCTCAGTTACGGGAATACATACCAGACCCGAGACACATCGTCAGTTACGAGGATCTAGTGATCGAGCCAAACCACACGTTTGTAGAGCACCCGGTGGCTGTCTTGGAGTGTAGTACGAGACGCTTGCGTTCGAAGAACATTCCGATGATGAAGATACAGTGGTCAATGCGAGGAGCTGATGAGACAACTCGGGAGATAGAGGATAGTATCCAGAGGAACTATCCAAAGTTTTACGCTGAGCTGGATGCACCTTTAGCGTAGTCGTTTTGTTTTGGTTCTCCCTTTATTGCGTTGCGTACGCTTTTTGTGACGTTTTGAGTTACGTGCCTCGAGTGGGAATGTATGAGTTCGGTTCGGTTTTTGTGTGTTGTTGTGATCGTTGGGCTTTTTCAATTTTCGGGATGAAACTTCTTTTTAGGGGGGTCTGATGTAAGACCCCAGTCTTTTGCCTTCACCGCCCCCGCGGCAGGCCGCACCCGCGGTAGGGTCAGTCGCCCCTGCGGCTGACGACAGATCGTGCCTGATCTTTCTTTCGTTCGTTTTATCTTCCTTCCATAGATAGAATATCCAATATTCTATCTTATGGGTCGGTTTCCTTATCTTCTTTCTAACCCTAAACGTCCTTCCTTCTATCTTTCCAGCCTGTCTCTATATATTCCCGTTTTTTTCTCCTTTTTCCCGTTTCTTGCATTCGTCTTCAACCCTAAGAGATGCAGTCGTTCCCTTGCTCCCTGTGATCTTGTTGAACGTGTAAGTTCATCATTCTTTGTTCTTCCTTACGTTCTTGTACTGTAGCATGCTTCCTTCTTTCGTTTCGTTTTCTCCTTCTTCCTCTTCTTTTCGTCTCCTCCAAGAATCAAGTTTGAACCTTGATTCTTGTTGGCTTCTCGTTGTTCTTAGGCTCTCTGGAGTTGAGTCTTGACGTGTTGGAATCAAAGGTTCGAGCTTTGGTGTCCCTTGTTGTGAGTTATGTCGAAGAGAAATCCGACATCGCTTTCTGTCACGCAGCCGCCCCGCGCCTGCACATCCCCGCCCCCACGGCCATCCGCCCCTGCGCCTCGTCTAACCGCCCTTTCGGTTTCCTCTGCAGTAACTCCCGTTCTTATGAGTTGCTTCCTTCATTGCTTTTCTCGTTTCTTTCCTTGATTCTTATGGATGTTCCTTGTTTCCTGAGTATGCTGTTAGACTAAGGTTGAGCCCTTAGCTTGTGGAGATCTCTTAGAAATCATTGAGACTAGAAGTTATAGACTTCTAGAAACCGTTTCGTTCCTGATTCGTGATGATTGTGTGAAGAGGCTTTCATTGCTCATTTCCTGAGAGAAACTGAGCTTTTCCTAAGTGTTCTCTGAGTTGTGCTGAGCTTTTGAGTTACCTTTGAGTGAGGTAAGTCCCTTGGACTTACTTAGCTTCATTCCGCGTATTAGTTGGATTGTATTGGCTTGGTTGTGTTGCTTATTATGTTTATAACGGATAACCGGAATAGGATTCACCCTTTATAACCTTAACTGACCCAAGTGTATGATAACCGGACGGTAACCACTTGTCTAGTTCTACAGGAGATTAGAATGTGCTCTAGTAACCCAGGCCCGTAGGTAACGGATAGTACTGATCTATTCCTATTGGTAGACAGAAGCAGAGGCGAGTTTCGGGAGATTCTCGTGTAACAAAATAAGTTAAATTTGTAATGGATAACCTTAATGAAAGATAATAACCGGTTGTGTGCGAGCATGCTATATGTTTTCTTTACCTTATGTGTGTTTGTGCATGTACGCTCTTGTTAGTATCTAGAATGTTAGATAACGGTTTATACCGTCGTTGTAGATGTTCCGCAGGTTCAGGATGCTACTGAGTGATCCGGATGGTGTGGTCAGTAGGGGTTCCCGTACATTTTAGGACGGGATCGGGTTTATGTTTCTTTTGTTATTTCCCTTTTGTTTTGAACTCGGTTGCGAGTCTTTTACGTTTTCCTTTATATAAACCTTTGGTTTTACATTGAATTTTGGTTTTCATTCGTTTGTGCCTTGTTGTAAGATCTGTTTGTTGTTGCTACTCTGAGGGTCGGGACCCATTGTGTGGTCCTAGCCCGTAGCGCTTCGAGGTCCCAGAACTTGGGGTGTTACAGTTCAAGTAAGAGTATTTTTGTGGTAAGTTATTATGAAGTAATCTGGACCGTTGATTTACTTGATCCAATGACTTACGATCATTTACGTCATTTAATGATTTAGGAGTTATACGGTGTCAATTTTGCAACTTTTAGAATGTATAGGGCAATTTTGTCCATTTGAAAGACTTGTTTCATAAAGAGGGGATGTAGTGGTATTTTTGTAATTTTCATAAGAAAACTTTAACAGTTTTTTATCTCAGCTCATATTTTTAGTTCAATTCGTTCAAAATTATACACTATTATTATATTTTATTTAGTTAGTTCACGTAATATTCTGTTAATTTAATAGTTATGTTTTTATGCACTTTTTTCCTTGAACGGATAAAACATAATGTTTGAACTAACCAATGTCCGAACTAATACACCCAAATTTTGAACTTATATTATAAAGTTTATATATTTATAGTTATGGTTATTAAATACGAGTGTTTTTATGCACTTTTATTTCCGCTTCCTCTTTTCCTTCTCCTTTCTTTTCCGACCTGCTCCTCAACCTCTTGTGTGCCTCCCTTGGATTCTTGCATGTGTGCCGCCTAGCCTACTTGTGGCCTTGGCTCTGCAACCTAGTATTACTAGCCCGGCCCCTCGACTTCACCATTCACACCCTCCTCTCTCATGCTACCCTAATCTCCCTCTACCCCTTGCCTCACCTCACACGCTCTCCCTCACAATCCATCTCAGCCCTCACGTCTCACCTCTTTCTTTGTTTCCTCCATCTCTATAAGCAACACCACCACCTCCCTTACTTCCTCAGCCTCGCTGCCACCGGCGTGTTGCCGCCATCCCAAGCCGAGAGGAGCAACCCGAAGCACCACCCCATCAACGCCTATCATTTGTGTCCTCTCTAGTCGATGCCTCGTGAGTCTTGGTCAAACCCAAATCTACAATAATGTCTCACCGTCAGCTCTGCCACTACACCACCACCTGCATCCCATACTCTTGTCCCCTTCTCGATGAGGTTGTCCTCTTCTTTCCATTGGAACAACGCCTCCTCACCACCACCTCGAACCAAATCACCAACGTCATCAACCTATGCCGCTTGAAGAGCCGTCTGCTTCCGCCAAGGGAGCCACCTACTCAGCCCCTCTACGTCCCCTCTAAGTTGCTTCTCTTGTGAACCTTGGTCGAGCCGGATCTCCGGCCACCATCTAGTAAGCCGATCCCAACGCAACAGTCCGTCGACTAGATGCCACTATGAGACGTCGCCGCTGCAAGGCCGCCATATCTCCACTGCTGGAAATTGCAGATGCCACCATGAACATAGGAACTTCATCGAGTGTTTGAACTTTGGGTGAAATTACAATTTTCAATCCATATATTATATTTACATTTTATCACCAACATTTCTTAAATTGCATAAATTGCCCGGAAAATGTTTTACGGTTTTTAACCTTGGATTTTTAATACGAGTTTTATATTATATTTATATATTATATATATATTATGCTCAAATTTAGCGTATAAGCTAAATTTGTTTAGTTTTGGTGTTAGGTTCGGAAACGACCCCAATAAAGGTCTAAGGAGTCAAAGTTCGACATCCGTCTTTTGACGCTGCGTAAGTATTCTCAAAACCTTGAAAGTGAATTGTCGCATATTGAGATATAAGTTGGATATTAGAACGTAATAGGCCTGATTTGGAATTTTAGGTACCTTCTCGGTTGGATTATGAGTTTTGGACAAACCCTAAGAGAAATAAAAACCCGAAGTCAAGTCGGGATTAGGTAAGTCACACTTACACCTATCATACGGTGTTGTGATATATAGTTATACATATGTGTGTATTGATTATGTGGTTTACGTGTTTAAGATTGTTTGACGGTTTTTGTGACGATGACGTCTTTGGCTTAGAGCCGTATGTAAGACTTCAATTTTGAGGCAAATACTTGTGAGGTTTTTTATATGACCATGATCATGATTTGAGTTAATATGTTATTACATGCATGTTTTGATGTTTAAATTATGATAGCATGATACCTATATTATTTTTATGTACATGAACGTTCTTTCGTTTTAAGTTTCAGATGTTAAAAATCTTTCTTTAAATATGTTAGAGTGTTACTTATGACTTATACAAGTATGTATATATTTATATATTGTGAAAATTCTCGATAAAGTGTTACTAAGACTTTTAAGAAGTTTATGTTTGCATTATCTTTGGTGTGAGTATTTGATATGTTTGATGTATTTGGCCTTACGAGACTTGAGTTTAATTTGCCATATTGTGGTGACGTGTTTTATCGAGTTATGATTCTTTACGTGATTTTATGGAGTTTTATGACGGGACCGGTTATGGATGTCGATGTATTGTGATGATTTGGATTATGACCATGTAGTTTTGATCTATGACATATATTTCATTTTCGTGATTTTTCGCTACCCGTTTAAGGCTTTCCACGGTTACCAGTGGTACCGGGTTTGTGCGGGCCGGGGATGTGCCGTCCCATGGCTTGAGATTTAGGAGGTACCTTCGTGTTTAACACAGGTTGAACATGTTTTAAACCAAAATACATTTTCGAGTTTTAAGAAACGGTTTATAAATTAAAAATGCTCGAGCATTTTTTGATATTGTGATTTGTTTGGTTCTTGAGATAGATGTGTGGAAGGGACAAGGTTATACTTTGTAACCTCATTTCGGCAATTAACCATGTATGTGTTATACCGGTTATTTGGAATGTATGTGATTGATTTTTGAAAACTCCACCTTGTTTATAATGTTTTACAGGTGTTTATGATGGAAGACTTAACACAAATGTAGTAGTTGGATATATTAACAATGTATTGGTTATATTCTCTAGATGCTTGGTTGGTTTGAATTCACTGAAGGTCTTATCAAATGTCAAAGGCCTTGATTCAAGGGCCTTGAAGTATAACTTAAGGACAAGGAAGATAGCGTTTACAAATGGACGATCTCAAAGGCCTTGGAGTTATATATAGATGCACGAAACAAGGATTCAAATGCAAAGAAGATTTTCCAGGAAGATTTGCTCAAACAGAAAGATTTTAGGGAAGATCTTTTTCAACCGAAGATCTCAACCGAAGATTTTCTAAAAACAAAAGCGGAAAAATATCTTCTCTTTCGATTCAACAGAGGATGAGATGATCAAGGAGCTAAGGACTCGACGTGTTCTCAGGAGTTGAAGATTTCCAACGTCTACCTTATCTCGAAACAAGAAACGATCTTCATGGAGAAGAAGATTCATCTTCAAACGGTCATCTCTCCAACGGCTAGAAGACCTCTCCATAGAAGAGTATAAATGAAGATGATGGTCGAAGAAGAAAAGACACACAAGCACATACGGAAAATATCTTTACGTCTTCAAGCAACTAAATCATCTTCATTCATTGTTTTTCTTTCTCTCTTTTACGCAAAAGCTTTATCCCCTTAGAGAGAGAAAACACAAGAGCTCCATTGGAAGATCTAAATAGTGTTATACTAGAGTGTGTGTTACTTTGCGAAGTAACTAGACTATTATAACAAAGTGAAGAGTTGGAGCTTGATCGTAGCATTGGCTACAGTGAGAGAAGAAGGGGATTTCTTCTAGTTTGTACCTAGGACTCTTTGAAGCTGATAATAGATAGTTAGATCCTAAGGCTATACCTTGGGACGGAGAGTAGGCTATTTTGAGCCGAACTTCGTAAACATATCCTCGTGTCAATCTTTTACATTCCGCACTATATTTTGCTATTGTGACTAACTTTGTTTTTGCAGGTGCACGAAGCCAAGGCTCTTGAAAGTTGTTTCAAAGCCCTTAAAATCAAAGTTTCACTAAGAGCACAGATTGACATCAAGCCCTTGAAAGGAGTTTCAAGGCCTTGAGATTTGGTTTGCGAAAAGTTCCCATACTTTATTCAACCCTCCTTCTAGAGTATCTTTAACTTATTTATTTCACCTACCGGTTCTTTGATTTTGTTTATGAGTATTTAAATTGTTTTACAAGTATTTGGATTCAGATTTATGAGTTGTTAACTGGATTTGGAGCATGGTTTCGGATTATGAGTTATTGTTGGATTTATGAAGTATGGTTTCGATTTATGAACTACTGGTTTGGACTTATGAAATATTTAAGACTTAAACGATGTCATTTTGGACTTATGAGTATTGCTTTGGGTTAAGATATTTAGTTTTGGATTTATAAGTATGTTGTGATGGATTTATGAACCTTGGGATTGGAATATGATTTATTTGAATTGGTCTTTTGAAATGCCGTTTTTGGATTTGGATATTTAGATATGGTTTATATCATTATACCTTTGGATTTGAAGCATGATTTCTATAAAGATAGTTGTTGTATATCCTTGCATGGTATTGAGTTGACTTATGAGATTAAAAACATGATTCACCCTTGTACTTTTCTTTGAGATTTCTTAAAGTCATGTTGTGTTATATATGCTTATTCATGCTTACGTTCATGTAAATTATTCTGCTTATGTAATTGCTTAGTCTATGTGAAAGACTAACCCCACCATGGTGGAGCTGATTATGTTTGTTTTAAACATAATCAGGTACATGATCAGTTCAAGAGCATGAAGGTCATGGACCCTATTGTGAGTCGATTCGGTCGGATTTTGGGGCGGTCTTGCTCGTTAGGACTAGTTTCCTAACTTTTGATTTATGCCTTTCGGATCAGATTGTTTTTATAAGTCCGGTTGTTGTTGACCGTTGACGGTAATTTTGTTTTGGGTTGGATTCCTTTGTGGTTGACGTCATGGGACGTTTATTGGCTTTTCGTTTTATTATTAATTTGGCAGTTCAAGGCTGCTCATGTCGTATTGTAATTCATTTATATCTCGTTTTGGTTTATTCTCTTCAAAAGCCTTTGGGGGTCCCCCGGTCTGGGTCCTCTAGCGTTGTAAGGTCCGTCCCGCTTTTTTGGGGGTGTTACAAAAGGTGGTGTTAGAGGTATGGTTCGGGTTGTGAGTCGAGTCGAGTTTTGATTGAGTCAAATTTTAATTGAGTCGAGTTTTAAATTAAGTTGGGTTTCCTTGAGTTGGTTTTGAGTTAGGGTCCCAGTCTCCATGCTCTCTTGTACCTGCTATATATTGAAATGTTTAGTATTGTCCTCTGCTACCTGAAGTATATCCACGGATGACAAGAATTCGAGAAGAACAAAGTTTGAATCTGTGAAGTTTACACGAGATGAGCAGAAGTATATGAATGATTGAGAATAAGAACCCCTTATTCGGATTGAAGTTGCAAAAGAAAAGGAAGTGTAAGTTTCCACGTCCACTTGAATAAATGATGCTTACGGTGCAGTTTTATGTAAAATATGAAGAGCTTTTCCATATGTTGGAGATATCGAGGAAAGTGGAGAAGATAAGATCGATTTATTTTAAGGCATGAGTAAGTCCTACAAATAGGACCCATGGATGAACATAAAACACTATGAAAGATGATTATCATCATGTCATCAAAATGGAAAAAGGGGATTAAGTTTTTTCTTCAATTGAGATCGATTATCATCACTATAAGACCTATTTGATTCTTTAGAAGCCAGATTTTCAAAAAGAAAAAATAAAGTTGTTGCCCACACCAATTGTCAAGCTGAATCTTGTTCTGTAGGATCATAATGTGAAAGAGAAGAAAATGGAGTTTACAATCTGGGTCTTATTCTATATGCTCATTTAATTGTGTTTGATCACACAAACAAAGGTATTTTGTCAATTTTTTATGTGAATAAAATAGTATCTTTTTTCTTTCTTTATGTGAGTATGTTGATCAATGGAATTTACAATCCGTTTGTTTGTAGGAAGATGATATACTTCGTGAACAAATAACCGGCTATGAAACTGACAAGTAAGTCAAACATACATGCTTCATTCACCTTTTAGATTTTATCAATTGTGATTTTTATGAGGGTTGGAAATTCGTGGTGTGTTGGTGTCTTGTGAAGGCCACAAACACAAATAGCTAGTCCAAGGCCACAAACAAATAAGCGGCCATTAAATAAGTAACTTCAGTTCATTTTTGTAAATTCTATCTTGATGCACTCTTGAAATACTTTGTTGTAGTTACTCTATGCGCAAACTGAACTTTATATGGACATCGTTTGATAAAATGTTTAGGTAAAACCCTTCCTTATGGGTGTGGGGTAAAAAAAAATCAGTTTGGAATTAGACAGAATAGTTTTTGTGTATAAGAACTACTACCTTGTGCCTTCGACCATAACTCAAATATCAATAAATGTGTTAGTAGCTTAAGGGAGTGTGAAGCAAAATTGCGGTTGCGGTCACGGTTTTAAACAAGAGTTATTTTGAGATTGGTGTTTTATATATATAAAAAAAAAAAACTTTATACGTGTTTAGTAGGATGGTTTGAAATTAGTTTTGATTTTGTGTAACGACCAAAATTCCCTCACGATTAACCCGTTGATTCCTAGGAAGAGAGATCTTGAAATGGGGAAGAACAAAGATCCAGACAAGCTTATGACAGTGGTAGTATACTCCTACCATGTTACCTACTTTCAACGCAAACTCATATTAAAAAAAACCAAAATGAATAAAAGAATCAAAGAACTCATACAACCAAAATGTTTTTGTCCCAAAAACGCAGTCGAAATTGAAATTTGATAGATGTCTTAAGTGGGCTAGCGTTGAAATCCGATTTGGGGATCTCGATTTCCACTAAAAATTTTGGTTATGCGGACATGAATTTCCTCCCGAGCTTTGATTCTCACATTTTGAAGTAGGCTTCGTACCTTGTCCCATGAAACTCACAATCATAAACAAAGAACAAAGTAGTAGAGCAAATGGTAACACGAGAGGAATCACAACCGTCACATAAAAAAATCAGATCGAAGTTCGAATAGAGATTCCTAGTTTTTCAGTGCGTCTGCATGTCAGCACGTCAGATTATTTTTAAAATAGAATTCACAAAGAAAATCTGGTTACCATTACGAATGCGCATAAAATGCATAACCTAACGCATTCAAAAGGATTGCCATTCTACAGCCACATGAGTCTACACATAATCCAAACACAACACGACAACTAAACTAATAAAACAATGATAAGTCTAGCATAGAATCAAGAAAAAAACAACAACGCTAGCCAACAATGGTGTCAACAGAAAACACATATCCTTCTCCGACAGAGGTTGAGCAGCGGAAGTGAGCTGAACCCCCTTCTTCTTCAAGAACCCTTTTTTCACAACCAAGTTACCTTCCCGATCAACGGACACGTCAGCGCCGACATTCAACCGGTGTCTCTTGGTCTTCCACAACACAATCTTGTACCTAATCTCCGTCTTCAGATCCACCCTAAACTTGGCCGTTCCGTTGGCTACAGCCGACTCCGTAGCCGCCTTCCTCCACTGGTTCAACCCGCAAATGAAGCTTCCATTGCTCTCGACGTTCTTTCCTCCGCCCTGGTAGAATCCGGCTAGATCGGTGTTTCCGACGACCGCAACACCCGAGCTCCGGTTGAGATTCGGGTAAGAGAAGGAGAGATTGAGGGGATCGTAGTAGATTCCGGTGTCTTTGTTGCGATTGTGGAGAAGGAGAGTGAAGTAGAGGGTGGAATTGGTAGTGGAATTGGCTATGGCTGGGATTTGGAGCTGCTGGAGAGTGCAAATGGGTTCGAAGCCTCGAAGGCCAACCCATATGAAAAGAGCGGTTAGTCCGGTGGCAATGAAGAAGGAGATGATGGCAGTGCAGCATATGGTGACGATGCCGTCCGGCTCCCGACCCATATGAATCAGATTTTGGATGGCTCTTGGTATCTCTCCGATACCCGACCCATTTACAAATAAGTTAGCAAGATATTGCAATGATGAGGTGGAATATTTCATCCAAAGTTACGGACCCATACTCCAAATTTAAAAAAGACTATCAGCACAGTGACGTCACCATGACCGCCATGTGCTTATGTCACTCGCTCACCTGCCAAGTGAGTATGATTATACCCATCCTAACTCTCAAATATGAATTCCATACCCTGAATTCACTTCTACAACTATAGGTACTGTTATAAAACAATCTGACTATGATAGTACGATCCAAATAAAAATACATTCTAAAAGATCTTATAAGGGCCCGTTTGGTTAAACTCCGAAAACGGAAACGAAATGGAAACGAATATAGTCCATTAATATACCATAGTTCATGAAAGTTTTTGGAATCATTCCTTGGGGTGTCATGCAAAATGCAATTGCTTCCCTCTATTTTGATTACTTTTGATACCCTATAGGGTAACAAAATTAGAGGAATCAAGTGCATTTTGAATAAAATAACAAAGAATGATTCCAAAATTATTCATGAACAAAGTAAATATATAGACTAGATTCGTTTCCATTCCGTTTCCGTTTCCGGAGTTTAAACCAAACGGGCCCTAAAATTTAGGTTATGTCAATGCTCGGCTTATTCGGGTAAAAATAATTCTATAAGAGCCTTATTTTAGCCGAGCTACTCGGACTCGGCTCGTCAAAAGCTCGGCTCGAGCTCGTTTACTTTCTAAACGAGCCGAATATGTACACGTTTTATAAAGCTAATAAATTTAGGCTCGACTCGAGTTCGACTCGTTTATAAACGAGTCAAGCTTGAACATGACGGCGTTCGGCTCGTATTACAACCCTAATTGTTCATCTTAGGACGCATTTTATTTTCCGAAAATCGAATCACACGGTACTCGATATATCGGATACCGAAAAAACTTGCACCATGAGTACACAACGAAAGTGCACACCGCCGGCGTAATTTTTTTTTCCCCTTCTAAATGTTGCGCAGGCTGCCGCTGGCGCAAGCGATCCAAAAATCAAGCACAGATCAGAAATTCAACAAGTAATGTACTACTACAACAGGAGGCCAGCATTCAAACTCTTCCTGCAGAAACAGTAAAAACAAAATTCTGCAAGCAATCACCTTCCTTTACAATATGAGCAGGACGACTTATTCAGCATCATGCTGAAACGGGTTTGCCTTCTCTAAATCTTCTTCTTCATACTGTCATCTATGATAAAACAGTCTAATTTATTAGGTTCGCTAAGACTTGGGTGGTTAAAATTGCAGCAAGCCGTGTGGAAGCTGAATTCAACTTTGATTTGTACGTTTTGGATGATATCATGTAAATGAAGAATCTGTGTGCAAATGTTTGAAGTCTTCTTCACAAGGCATGTGTAAACATTAAATGAAAAGCTCAACAATTTAATTGCATGTTCTCATACCTGCTCTTGCTCCGTCGGATTCTGCCTTTCGTCGGCATCCGGTAGATCGAATGGCGCGAAAATAAGACCCTCTTTATTTTCTAAGGTACCTGTCCGTCCAAAATGTACGATAAACCAAATCCCTTTGAGAAAATTTCAGATAATGTCCGAAACCTGTTGATTTAAGCATCTATACCCTCAACCACACAAATCACAATGATGCAAAGGAATAACAGAGGAGGAATTCATCAATCCGATTATAGCAACTTCAAAAGTTTCTCCAACCATCATCTCTACATCATCAATCACGCTATACAGAAAACTATACGAAAAACCCTTCATCATGAACACTCGTTAGTGTCCTATATACAGTTTTCCTTGCTGAAGGGTGTCTATATTTCAGATTTTCAAGCCTAACTCAATAAATTATCCCAGTGTTTCCTCAACACATTATACGCCACTGAACATGGTACAGCTTGTAGTACTGTCTTTCCATTGATAACAAACTCTTTCACCAGCCCAAACTTCATTAGCTTATTTACAGCTTTTTCTACTGGCATCTCCACCTACATCACCAACTAAGTTATTGGCTTGCCTGAGAGAACACAGGGTCATGTAGTTGTATCAAAATGAACATACCTTCTCCATGAACTGCTTGTACAAAAACCGTTCACATTCTTCAGCAAGGATTTTGTGACTAGCTACCTGCTTTAATAAATGCTTGACAAGTTATTTAATAAGGATAAACCCCTACTTTCATGCCAATCTGTACGAAATAACCGTAAAACAGGTGAAGAAGATGAGATCTATCTACGTAGGATATTGGTCAAGCAAATGGTAGTAGATAGAGCGTTTGGTCTAACTAGCTTGTGAGGTTAAATGTGTAATCTTTTGTAGAGCCTGATATGCCTTTTGATGCTTTGAGAATTTATTCATTGACGTATTTGAATGAATCTTTACATTCATTTTAAAAAGCCAATCATCATTACTCTAAATATGGGCATGAAGTCATGAACACACAAACCTGACCATTCTCTGCCTTGAGCAAGAGTGCATAAGTTAGAATGCATTCCTTGTACTGCAAATCACAACAAAAATAGTCGATTCAGAATTTCGAGTCAAGGAATAGCATCAAACTTACTCTGCAGCACCATAAAAAAAGAGAAAGAAACAAGTGGTTCATACTTGTTGCTGCTCAGATGCGTCGAGTAGAAAATGTACTGAGCCAAAGCCACTAGCCAAGGTTTTCTCGTAGAGTGTCCTGTTCACCAGAAGCTGACAAAGAGAGTACCACTTAAAATTAGCAGTCATCAACACATTATAAAACACTAAACCATGTTCATAGGATAATATTTTCTTCATAATTTTGTCCTAAGAGATCCAGGAGAGTGAGCTTACTTGATACCTATCCCATGTCTGTTTGTATCCAAGAGCAACACGACTCACAAATATTACAAGAGCGCTTAAAGCAATCGCATCAAGAAGAATCGCAGACCTGTAAAAGAAAACGCCAATTAATGTTAGTCCTCATCATCAAATGTAATGTATTACTGTAGTCATTTACTGATTATCAACATTGGTTTGTGTTCTGCATTAAATCCAATTAATGTTTCATTTCCATTTAAGCCCCTTTATTAATTTATCTTTTATATCCGGTGGGCCTAATACCGTGGAGGGGATGCACGTAAAGTGAACCTACACACAAGACTAAGACTTCGGGGTTCCATCCTAAAACCAATAGGCTATAGGAGGGTTAACCCTATGACTTATATGTTAGGTTCATGACGTATCATATTATCAATGTGGGACATTTCACACACCTCAACACCCTTTCCTGTTCAATTTCTATCCCACTTGCTTGCATATCAAGATATATATATTTTGCAAAACATAACTAATTTCCGAAGTTTTTGGAAAAAGAAAGGAAAGAAAAGGACACTGAAAAATAAATTATTGGTGGAAAATGGAAGCATAAATAGAGAATAAAAGGCAAAGTATCCTCTAGAGCTCAATTATAAAGGAAAAGCATATAATAATCAAATACCGACACTACAAATTACGATAAAAGCATCGCATGAGCTCAAAGAGTTAGCCATCTAAAAGTTGGAAAAATTGGGTCCATCTAAAGCTCAAACAAAGCTTCAAATGGGCTGCTTTATAGCATTATTGAAAAAACAAACGCTCCAGATAATTACCAATATTCTAATTCAAAACATTCCCCTATAATTAGTACCAGTAGACTTTGGACTAATCGATGATTTTCCCACACAGTAATAGAGGCAACACTATAAGAATTATGCAATCTGGTTAGCAAGAACAATTTTCAACCTTCATAAAGACTATTTATGCGGAGAAAAAAGTTTGGTCGGGAACCTTCATGAAGACTTTAAAATCAATTCAGCTTTACTAGAAGGAATAGTTAGCAGCAGGATAAACATTTCTCTGCAAATAAAAAGTGATCTTTTAGTTAGTAGTCACATGCTTAGAGTAGAATATAGTGCTGGATAAACCTTCATGAAGACTTTAAAATGTATTCTTTTAGTTAGTAGTCAAGGACCAACTATGACACCTCCAAAGTTTTCGGTCACATAGATGATATAATGAGAATATATTGCTGAAATACTTAGAAAAAACGATACATACGGGGAAGACACTACATTCTCAAATTTGTAGTTTATGAAGTATGCGAGAAGTCCTAATATGGTTGCAATGTCCAAGCGTACCTACAGTAGAATTCTTAAACAATCAGAAATCAAACTGATACATACATAAGCAACATAGAAGAAAATTCAGACGTACTAATTCATACCAAGTCCAATATTCGAAAAGATAACTTCTTATGAGGAAAAATGACCTGAACAAATATATAAAGACGTATATGATTTATAGTTGCACGAATAGAATTATAGAAGAATTTAAGAATCACTTTAAAAAAATCACAAGCTACCAGTATCTATGACAAGTCAAAACTCTTTACCGGCAGATCTGGAATAGGAATTTTCTCATAAATCTTCAACTGCAATGAAGGAATGTCATCTCCATCACTTCTTTCTTTTTCACCTGTCTTCTCTGTATATAGTAAAACTAATTCCCGAAATGCAGGTTCCTAGGAAACATTCATTCAAATAGCACCACAATGGTTAACGTTGCAATAAACACTAATAATTGCTAGAGCACAAGCAATGAAATATACTTTACACACCATATTGATGGAAACTTACCAGTAGCTCTTGATATTACTATCAACGAGAGACATTATACCCTCAAAAAATTTTATACAGACAAACATGAATAGTAATTACATACAGGTGCACAAAGCATCACACAAGGGAACAAATATAAGGTTTCCCGAGCATGAACCAAATTTTATAACTTGATGCATAGAGTGAATATTTAAGTTTCATTGTCTTTAGATAGGAAAAAGGATGAGTTTCACTTTAGTAAATAGGGTATCAGAGATGATTACCAGAAAAAATATCAATTGGTTAAATGTAGGCAAAAAGCGATGCCACATCAGCCTCCGGAGAACCATGATTGGCTTACGGGTCATTTGACACACTTGTCAAGACAAACGATTTTTTTTAATATAAACAATTGATAAACAATCAAGAGTTTTAACAATATACATTAGAAATTTTGAACAATATCAAGTATATTCATTAGACAAACTTCCGGAGTTCACTAACAATCAAGTTGAAACAGCTCTTATGCAGCTTTTTATGAAAAATTCTTTATTTTAAAATCCCCCATAGATCTCTTAGGAGTGATTTAATTCAGAAAACTACCACCCAGATTCATTGACATGGCAAGAGAAAAAGAGCATATAAAAAATATCAGAGCAACGGTTACTCTGACTTTTTTTGCCTACATTTCACCAATTGATTTAGTGATATCCATCAAGTTGAGTCAAAACTAACAGGAGATGCTACAAAGAATCATGTCAAAGGGTGGATGAAATACCTGAAGGATTGATTCGGAGAAAATAATGGAGATGCCAGCCCTCAACGTTTTCCATAAATTATTTCCACAATACTTTCTCGTAGCAGGTCTCCATATATCATTAAGTGAAATTCTTGGGAGAAAAACTGGCCTGGGTAAAGATAGTATTGCATTACGCTGGGACTCACAAAACATGCTTATAAGATCTTGAATATCACAACCCGATAAACATAGGGGTAGCGCCTAAGTGGCTAAGTAGACGGCAGCATCATGATTGAATTCATGAGCAAATTCTCGGGGAGTAGGGATTTTAACTAAATTTTCCGCAGAAACAAAATGGTGACAAAGAACTTGGACCAGAAATAAGATAAACCATGTGTGGAAGGTCTGTTATGCATATGATATTGTCAAACGTTATAGTTGAGCCAAAAATTTACCAGGTTCTTCAAATCTCTTATCCACACAACATTTGATTGTATTAGTTGAGAATTTGTTCACTGAGTGTCAGAAGCTGTGAAAGAAATGATGGAGAACCACAGACTTGAAAAGGAATACTTTCTGTAAAGTATATCAGGGTATCTGTCATGCCAATATGCCAGTACACTCGAGATAACAGATAACATTTCATTCATACATAAGGGCAGCCAGAAACTTTTACGCATAGAGAGTTGAATCACATAGGTCAGGCTTAAAGGTTTTCCGCTATCCTTAAACCTAAATATGTCATGACAATAATCCAGGCTCTGTATAATTTTGTGTAACATAGAACTTGTACTGGGAGCAAGTGGTCAGATACTTAGAAGGGTGCTTCTGAGACTAAAAAGGAAAGATCACTAGACTAAAGTGATATTTCCTCAAGGAAATTTTATTGGAAACAGTAGACAAAATGAATGTAAATTCAGTATCAATATGGAAAAGAAGGGCATCTACAATTTTGTTGAATGAAATATATCTCGAGTGAGTGTAATTTCCACAAGCTCCTCGTGATCTTGAGTAACTCTGCGAATCTTTTGTAGTGTCTAATATATAACCCCAGAATCTCAATAAATTCTGTCATTTCTTTTAATTAACAATCTGCTATACTCAATC
This sequence comes from Fagopyrum homotropicum, assembly GCA_033239125.1. Classification (NCBI taxonomy): domain Eukaryota; kingdom Viridiplantae; phylum Streptophyta; class Magnoliopsida; order Caryophyllales; family Polygonaceae; genus Fagopyrum; species Fagopyrum homotropicum. Next base: position 48,674,641 of record BSWB01000007.1, on the reverse strand, counting down.
ATACTCCCTCTGGGTTCTCATTATATGGCATTAGAGATTTAAAATTACGACTTTAACTTTCTATATATAGAGTTTTATATACCTCCCTACTTATTTCTTGTATTTTCAAAGCACTCCCTCCTTTGTTCTCATATACCTCGCTGTATTCTACCACTATTACTAGACAAGCTTTTTAAATCATTGTGCATGAATGAATATTACACCTTTCTACTTTTCGTTCTGTTAATATGTGTGAATTTATCTCTAATGTCAGATATTGTGAACCAGAGGGGGTATTTTGTAAGCAAGACAAAAATATTTCCCACATAGAAGGGGGCACACACATCAAACATGAAAGAGAGATAGTCAATGAACCTCATGTATGACTCCGAAGCAGCAGCACTTTCATCTACGAAGTCAAACTTCATTTCTGGGGCTGGTTGTACCAGTCCAATCGAGGAAAGAAGCTTCCTTAATAACCTACCTCGAGGTCCCGCAGATGATAAGAATCCTTCGTAACGACTTACAGCCCTTTGTGACGCAAGCCAAATAGGCAAATCACTATCTGTTTGGTCCTCAAAGTCGGACAGAGTTTCAGAGGTTTGTTCCTCTAAAGAATTAGATTTTTTTGACAACTCATTGATCCAAATTTGAATTCTCTTGATCCATTTTTTCTCTTGAATCTTATCAGAACTATTCAGAGACTGCAATAACAATTGAGGGAGTAAGAAAGTGAATGAAGATGATCAAATAATTCAGTTGACACTGTTCACTACAATAAGATAGTACAGACAGAAACAAGTTTTACTACCGAGAGACTAATCAAGATTGAGCAACACCCAATATAAGTTGACACTGACTCAAGACTAAGGCATGAGCCACCATAGACCAGGATACTGTTACTGCTTTCGGTAATTCAGAGATGTAACTTCCGACTTAGAATACCCAATTCCATTAGTGATCGGTGAGGAATAATGTGGAGTTAAATGAGATGATCATTGGAGAATGGAAAAATGTCAAGCTAAAAGTATCAAGAATTGATCAAGTATAAACTTGAAAAAGATAAAGAACCTCGTTAGCTAATATGGAAATGCCACTTTCTTTGATAGGTCATCATTAGGTTGTATTCACTTGATCTTATAAAAATGTTAGACAACATAATTCTAGCCGCATCCTATTTTCCTTTTTATCTTTCCCAAGTAACTTGTTCTTCATTCCTGTTCATCATGACTGGTCAAATAAACGTTCAGTGTACAATTAATGTAGCAACTCTAGTAAAACCTTGACTAAAACTCAGTTCTAAATCAGATGGCTGGGTGAAAAACCTAGTACAGTGGACCTGGACAGCTTACTGAGTTCTAAACAATTGTAAGAAACTGTTTTTATCTTGTGTCAAATAGGATGTATCCATCATTGGCATCCATCCATCCAAGAAACAAGACTACAATAGAGTTGAATCAGACTTCAAGCTATCCCTTATGCTTAATTTCTTCTTCTTTTTTTTTAAGTCACTTCAAACTTTCCGGTAGATCTTTTTTACACCCTGTGGAAATGAGCTGACGCGGATTTAAAGGAACAGGCACAAAATATCATGCACGCCACTTTACCAATTTGACTAAATGATGATTTATGAATAAAAAAAGCAGTATTCTGAGCCAACTTAGGAGTTGAAGTGAGCTTCTTTAAGCATATGCCTTATAATTCAGAGAATCTTAATACCTCGTTTATCCAGAGACCTAGTTTTCGCAAGGGTTTTGACACCAGGCCAAAACATGCTTGGATAAGCCTTGACTGAAGATAGTCAAGCTTGTCAACAACTAACATGCCCTGCTCCTTCTCAGTAGCATACCCGCGCCTGTTTTATAACATGTGATGCCATTTGAAGGGTAAATGACCTGCCAGTGTGCTAAGATAAAATTTAAAAACCAAAAAAGGCCATGATAATACTTTGCTAGTGGATAGCATTTTGAGGATTCCAAGCAAACACAGAAAGATACATTAAGCAGACTATATATTTGGTGTGGGAGAGTAAAATAATTTTCTGCATGAACTTCAGCACCTGCATAGTCAACTCACCCTTTATACTTCAGTCATTATAAGTAGTTTAATCAAGAAAATTATATGAAATAATCAAATAAATAATGTAGCCTAAACCTCTATATGAGTACGGTCAACTTTTCATGCAGTTTAAAGCCATTCAGAAGCTACATGACCTCATGAAGTAATAATCCAGGGTTTAATTTACTCATGTGAATGATCAGTAACCATAGCAAATGACTATCATAGCAAATATCAAGTTAATAAAGTGGCACAATTTTGATTTGAAAGAACTCCATCTTGTTTGCTTATCTGAAAGAACTACATTAGGTGCTTGATCTGTCATTTATGACTTATGAGTGATCTCAGGAGTTATACAAGAACTCCGATCATGGTAAACAGCAGCAAATTCTCCTTGACTACACGCAAGCAGCTCCAGGTCAGTCTGGCCAGCCTTGAGAACCAGCTACTACAATAGATGCTCAGTGACCATAGTTTATCTGACATCTCCCTATAGCAAATCTGACATCTTATGACAAGGTCTTGAACCCTGCCTTTTCTGATTTGATATTTCCAACTTTAGTTTCGTGGTTGCATTCCTTCCTTTTGACATAATCTCGATGAAAAATATGCTAAGTTCAGTCATATGTAGTGATGTAAGCTTCATCCTGCTGCTTTTTAATTGTATTTCTTAGCTTATTTGTGGCATCTCATGAACAGTCGCTCTTTGTGGTGCTTTTTCCTACTAGAGGTGCCTCTTAAATCAGCCTACAAGTTATCAATCCTAATTAATAGTTTGTTGGAATACATGTTGAATATCTGAATGTCGGGAATAGTTACTACATTTTACACCCTGAAATACCCGCTCAATTTTATTATTTCAATCCATACACTTGCAAGCAATCATCAAGTGCAGAAACCAAATAGATTGGTAATAAAGTCCAAAATATTTTACGCAACAACATGAATTCCTGACATTGTTCCTTCCAACATGTCAAAAAGTACCTTAAGAAGCTAGCACAATTATCAATAGGTGTTTCAAGCGACATGCTGACCATGGTTTTATTCAACAAATTTATGCCTCATGTAAGAGTATAGTCTATATGACCCCCAATACAATTGGAGAGAAATTTAGTACCCACAAAAGACTAATAAACTTACCGAAATATAATTGCATTTGACTCTGATGCTTTCTCCCAGTCAACATAAACCGGTAAGGTCAGAAGATAATCAGTATTTAAAGCTGATGTCAACATCAAATCTCGGGCTGAAAGTTCTTCAAACTGAGCACTATGTAGAAGATTCATGAAAGAATGCTGGAATCGTGTTGTTGAAGCAATAGTATACACCCTGCATAATAAGTTTATTCAATTTAAGTTACACGTGTTCATTTGCAAAAGGAAACATACAGAGAAGCTTTTGTCTCCATCTTATTAGTCATGAAAAAGCTTACTAGTAGTAAAATAGTAATCCTCCCAAGAACAGGAGTGTTGGTTCAAATTTCTCTTATTGCTATAAAAGAGCCTTATTGAGTTTCTTTTTTTTTTTTGCATTTTATTCCCTTCGTCTCTTTAAGTGTCACATATTAATATTAACAGTTTTTTAACACTACAATCTAAATAATATAAAAAAAAAAACCCACTTCAGTTCTAACAAAAGTAGAACATTAAAAAATACCCCAATTCAGTTGTAATATAAAAATACCTTTCGTTCAGTCATATGAAGTAATGTAAGCTTCACCCTGCTGCTTTTTTTAATTGTATTTCTTAGGTTATAAAAAAGATATTGGACCTAAACTGACACTTATGGCATACTCGTAAAATGAGCTTTTCTATTATTGAAACTTTTTGGGTAATTTTAGCATTTTTGGTATTTAATTTAGTAATTTATTATTGCGAGACCTGAATGAGTGTTTGGTTATAATGGTAGATTTGTGGGTAACTTTTAACTTTTAAAAATGAATACACCAAAAAGGCAGACTTGGAACAATAAATGAGACAATGTGATTATCTCATAGCAGGTAAGGGGTGAAAGTAGAAGCAAATTTGGTAATCTTCTGTTAAAGTCCCGGAAATAGGATCGAATCTCAGATTAGACACCTGGGACCGAATCTTAGATTAGACACCAACACGAATTGGTGGATAGGTGAAAAGTGGATTGGTGGTAGATGGATAGACTCGTCCTGAGCATAGCCTCTTCCTAGGTTTAACGTGTAAACCCTCCTGGTTTAACAGTAGCCTCGCATTTGATAATAACTCTGCCTATCTTCATCGATAAATAAATCCTAATAAGAAATAAATATAAAGAACCTAAGGAAAGATAAATTACTATATCTCAAAAAAAATGAAAGATATAAACTATCCTACATCTAATACGTATAATATCTTTATTTTGTAGTAAATTGAAAATATAATTTTCTAGATTATATTATTCCTCTTTTAAATTGGGCCTCCCCTAATCTCAGCCTGGATCAACAACCATATCATCTTACCACAAAGCTCTTGAAACCTATCTTGGGGAGCTTCTCAAAATTGGGTCAAAACGCTCCTCAAAAGCTAATGAGAGCTAAAGATCCATGACAATCTAATACATGCCAAACATTACAAGCTTTTCAAATAAATCATAAACTTTGTGTTGGGAGTTTAGTGTTTTATAGAATGCTTTGAGGCGTGAAAAGATAACTATCTTTAAAGTGATATTTGTCCCCTCTAATTGCTGTTAGGGTTGCAGACAAATTCACCTCCCAGGATACAACAAAGCCCTTAAAGAAATCAGACAGCAAATCTGAGTTTTCATCTTATTTTTCTAGCGAAGAATTTTTCTCTATGTATAGAGAATTCTTTGAACTGTCTGCGACAGTTAATTTAGTTTTACAGTTAGGATTGCAATTAAGAGAGCAGTTATCTATTCCTTCCTGCGAAAGATCACAACCAATGATCTTTCAAATATATTAATGATTAATCTCAGCCACAAAATTATTTGAAATCTGTTTACTCTCTTTAAACACAGAATTTGTAGATACTTAAATAAAATTCAATAAGTCTTATTAATAGACTTTTACCAACACTTTGTACATAGTACTTAAAAGGGAACGAAGGGGGATTTCTTAAAGCATACTATCATTAAAGAATTTTGATTCCTAGTTCAACTATGCACTCTACTAAATTCTAGATAAGGTACAACCAGAGAACATAGTTTTAGAGCAAAATGCCTAAAAAGAATATGGTGGGTAGTAGAAGAGAAAGATAGAAATTTGCATGATGACTATGATTACAAATCTTTCTATCTACTTATTGCAACATTTTAGCAACATGTTGACAGTTGAAGCAACCTGATCCTAGACAATACGATTGTCAGGAGATATTGGTTACCAAGTTATAGTGAGGAGTGGGTTTTCTAGGATTTTTGTAGGAACAATGACTAAATGATGATACTTCATCAATTATAAATCTCTATTTGTATTTTGAAAGTGAACTTAACAAAAATGTAGATGTATACCTCCATGATATGGACACAAAAAGCATTGATAAACTACAGAGCATGATACGTACTTTCTCCAAAAATTCATTAGATTTGTCCGACAATTTTACTCTATAAATTACCGTTATCATGAATGACAAACAAAAATATTGTTGTATACACTGGAGCACATTACAGATTTAGCACAGACAAGCAATAACAATGAACTAGAATATACTATGAAGTGGACTATCATTCTACAAAAATTAAGATGGAAATCTTATACCACTTCTATTTTAAATATTGTGATATTTTTATTGCCACAACACAAAAGCTCAAACTGCATAAGTGCATATAGAAATCTACGTTGGTCAACTTTGCTGTGAGGGTACCTCTTCCACCATACGACTTAATCTAGATAACATACTAGAGAAGTTTCGGTGTAAGAAAAGTTTATTAAAGAGACACTACATCCAAATTTGGATGTCTTTTTTTGTGGCTCTCTCATCAGATTGAGTGGTAGTCAACATCGTTCACAAAGACCCAAGGAAAATCCCTCAGCCTGCTCTACCTTCTTAAACATTGCCATAACTTTACAGACAGGTTGCATCCATTCTCTTTTCTAGCCTGCAACATCTCACAGATGATTTTTTTTTTCCCCAACTCTCTCAGTATCTGAAAGGAGAATATGAAAGAAAAAAAAATTCACCTAAATCAATGTCCAAATACAAACTGATTCTAAATTCTTTTAAATCTTTTATTATTCAGAAAATCTCCATCAAAAGAACATCAGAATTGACATCAGACAAAGGCAGTTATGGATACAAAAGAAAATGCAATGTTTGGGCTGTTTGGCTATCCTGGTAATGGCATACTCTATATAAATATTACCGTATACCAGCATGACTTTAGCATTTATAGGCAAAAAAGAAAAAAATCATGATTCTATCGAGGACCCAAACAGTAGGCAGAAAACTACTTCATATCCCCCCATTCAACAAGCAATTTATGACCTACAATGAAGATTACTGAGCTTTTGGTAAAATGTTGTTAGATCTATCATAGAATAGTCATCCTAGATTCCCAATTTCCCACTAAGCTAGGTATCGGAACTTGATACAGATACACAGGGGGTGCATGTATATTTAAACTCTACACCTCCGGTTAAAGTTTGAAACGCAACTGAAATAATAATTTACCTTATAAAAAAAGATACCCTAAAGGGAAAGGAAAATCTCTAAAACTAAAATAAAAAACACGTGACAGCTTTTTATTCATAGTGCAAATATACATTTAGTGTACATTTAGGTGTATCCCTAAGTATCATATATCTGGTGAGAAGAAAAAACAGTTTTGACAAACCTGGATTCTTCCTTAACGTTTCTTAGGGGAGTATCAGTCTGTGAGCCAAAAAATTGCATCCAATCTAACTGGAAAGGGAAGTTTAGTTGTTGGGATTCATTTAGACCATCTGGACAATTCTCCATGGATGTATCATCCGCATTGTCAATAAATCCATACTCCTTATCAGGGAAATGCCCTCTGTCTTCTTCAGATTCTTCAACTTCATTTCTCTTCACAGAATGAGTGAGGAAATAATCAGCTCGCATTTGTTCTAAAATTCTCCTATGCTCAGCATGAAGAATTGAATCCAAACACCTGGAATAATTGCATAATCATGAGTACTAATGCAATATCCCTACTTCTAATAGGTTATTTATACTAAACCACGGATACATAATTTGATTATACAAATTATTCTCTCGGGAAGAATGCCTCTTTGAGGTACACGATTTTATTCCTCAAACAATGCTACAAAGATGATTGAAATAAATTGGAACGTCTAAAACCTAGAAATGGAGAGTGTCTCCTTCTAACGTGCAAACTGAAATTGCTAACCAAATCGCTAATGTTATTATAAACAACAGAACAAAATAGCGAAGGTGTTCACAAAATAACTGATGTATCATCTTTTGAGCATAGGCCTCCATGGCTAAAAAGAGTGTATACTACGAGGAAAAAAAGAAAATCAGCACAAATTGAGAGGGGATGAAACAATAATAGATAGAAAAATTACGAGGAAATCTGGAGAAATTGATCAGCTGACTCTTGCTGAGAGGCAAAAATGGTACCGACTAGGGCTTCAAGGAGTTCAGACTTGGAAACAGCTATGAACTTCTGCCTCGGAACTTGAATTCCTGAAGGTACTTTCACTCTCTTTCCTTTAGCTTCTCCAGTCGGCTTCCCTTCTGGTGGAAGATTAGGAGGAATCGACGGCTTATTCGACTGGAGCTTCTGGTCCTCTTCATCGGCGACGGAAAACGAAGAAGTACAGGTAGAGGAAGAGCAAACGAAGTTGCTTCTACTGACACTCAAACGACACTCGGAGAACGAGAACGATGCAGAGTTGCTGTTATTGTTATCGTTGAAGAATTTGAGGGAGGAACAGGGCGCAAATCGCCATGCTCCCAACATCTGAGAACAAAGCAGATTGGAAAATTTGAAATCCCTATTCGCTTGCTCGGTTTGGGATTTCAACGTGGTGCACAAACACTATTCGTTGTAATGAAGCCTGGAGGACCTCATATTTCCTGATTCCCTTCGGATAAGTACACCTCGGACTGTTTGTCACTCCGTCATTTGGTTGCATATTTTTTTTTAGGCAATTTTGGTAACTAGGCTTTTTTTTTTTTAAACTATAGTAATAACTAGACTTTTTAATGTTATAATTACGTAAATATACCTCAATCTTTTGTATTTATTTTCAAATTCTACACACTCTTCTCTCAAGGAGTATATTTACTAAACACAAAAGTAGAAAAAGCCTAATAAACCAAATTGTTTCTCTTTTTTTTTTAGAAGTTTTGGTTGCATACTTGCATTAAACAGGTTAGGCTATATGTAAAAATAAGGGGATATTAAGGGCACGGCGTTCGATTTCGTATACGCACCTACGTGGATTTTTGACCGTTGAGATTCGAACGTTGTAATCCGAACGTTGTAAAAGTGACCGTTGTAATTTAAACGTTATTGATTTCCTTTGGTTATATATAGATAGTAATAGAAGAGGTGAAAAACGCTCACAACATCTTCAAAAAAACAACACAACATCTTCTGGAGAACAGTTGCGAGAATGTCAACACACGAGGATGATGAAGTGATGATTCTGTTCGACGATACAAAATTTAGTGATCCAGACGAGTTTCTTCGACATTTCGAGGTAAGTACTTTATAACCGAAAATATAAAAAACTAGAATTGTTGTATATAATGTATGTTTAAGTTAGATATAGTTGCAATTAATGTTTGAAACATTTGTTATAATTCGTGTTTTTATTATTTGAAAATTAGTAAACCGAAAACTAGTAATTTTTTTTCTATGTGAACTAGGAGGATCTTCCAAATTATTCTCGTGACGAAGGGAGTGATTATTCGCGAATGTTTGAAATTCGCGGTTTTTTCCATGATCGCGAGACGATGGTGGATTGGGCTCGATTCATGGGAAGAACTATGAACATAGTGTTGGTTACTAGTAGGTCGTGGAGAAATTCTTGGGGGTTCGTTACGTTTCGTTTAACATGCGAACGTTTTGGAGCCCCTCGTAAGAAGAAAGATGTGGATCCTGATACCGAGTCATCTTCTAGCCGAGCACAGAAATCGAAGAAGGACGGATGTTGTTTTGAGCTTGAGGGCGTACAAAGCGAGGCTGAGAAGTGAACGTTGCATGTTATAAATGAAGTGCACAATCATACACTTCCCGAGCAGTTGAAGGGACACACATATGCTGGCAGATTGACGGAGAAACAATTTCGGAAGGTGGGACGTGAGCTTGGGTCGGGTTTCAAGCCGAGAAATATATTGAAGTCAATAAAGTTAGATGATCCATACAACGTCAGCGCAATCGAACAAATATACAATGTTGGAATGAAGATTAGGAAGCTACAAGCCGAAGGACGGAGTCCTCTCCAACAAGCACTACATATGTTAGAGCAGCATCGTTATTACGTAAATGTGAGAAGATGCTCGAAATCGGAAGAAATTTCAGATTTTTTCATCATGCATCCGGATTCAAGACATCTCCTCAACCTATTTCCTTATGTCATCGTAATGGACACGACGTACAAGACGAACAAGTAAGTTTTAATATACATGTTATTATGATTTTTTAATTTTTCATGCACTTTTAGTTTTATATAAATGTAAACTTTTAATATATCCTATATAGGTACAAGATACCATTGTTAGAGATTGTCGGTATCACTAGCACGAGGTTGACGTTTGCAATAGCATTTGTTTTAATGGCCAAGGAAAACGCCAATCACTACGAGTGGGCATTACAGAGACTCCGACATGTGTGCGGAAATGTTACACCGGGGGTGATTGTGACGGACAGAGAGCTAGGACTCATAAGTGTACTCGGTGTTGTTTTTCCGGATGTGAAACACATGATTTGCACCTTTCATATAAAGTGCAACATCCAACATAGATCTTGGGCAGTGACACGATCAAAGGAATTACAAGTTGTTTTTGCATCACACTACCATGCTCTTATTGAATCTAGATCTCATGAGAGTTACGAGCGGCATTTGGGTGAAATGAAAGTGCATTGGCAAGCGTATCCAAAACAGGGACCGGAGGCGGGCCTGAATAATGTGTAGCCTCTGCATTGGAAAATAAAGTTGTTAGCGCTAAAGGTAAAGTATAAAACTTTAAAACTTTAAAGGTAAATATATCAACACATACCCGAGTATCTGAAACAGGGACCGGAGGAGGATGATCTACCGGTGGAGACTGTATAGCCGATCCAGGAAGGAGAAATGGATGGCACCACTCGCTAAACCAGGACATGTAGTCCTCAGATATTGTCCATGGTAAAGGGGCCCTAGTCTGACCCTGAAGTGCAAATCTGCTCGCCTTCTCGTGTCTAGCAGCCCAACGATCATCTACGCCATGGAATCTCACCCTATACCCCCTACTTCCAGAAGCGGGGCGCTGCTCCAAATAAGGGACAATCCTCTGAAGTGGGATCATCTGAATGTACCCAAACTGTCGGAGGACACGATCCGACATGTATGCCTCGATGATATCTCCTATCTAGATCGTCCCTCGGTACGTCGAAACAGCAAACTCGCCCTCAAAATCTAACACTCTATCGCTATATGGCATGAACTTGATGTCCTCCGCTCTCATCTGATCTAACTATGAGTGCAAAGATCTCAGCCTCTCAAGAGTGGGTGCTGGTGTCCTCGGGACAAAGAGTCTAGAAGCCATATGGCCGATCCATGACGTCCTGGATCCTCTGCCGCAGAACAACCCAAGGATGGGAAGTGGGCGTAGATTCAGAACTGTAAATATTAAAATAAATGAAAGATATTATTAATAAGAATAACAAATGAAAGTTCTTATCTAAAGTGACTAATTACAATAAATGTTCTTACCTGTAGCAGTGATGTACATCCTCCTATCGTCTTCACCTTTAGTCGTGAGGTATCGCCCAACATACTGTAGGTAAAGTTCAGATTTGTCATTTATCATAACAGTAACAATAGGAAGTTATTAGTTATTGAAGTAGAGTGATAGTTATACGTACGAGTACAAGTACGCTAACACGCCGGTGCCCCAAGCATAGTCTCCAGTCCGGCCATGGTCACGCACCAAGTCGATCAACCAAGGTCGAATCTTGTTCGTCGATTTATCGACGAACAAGGATGAACCTAGAAAGAAAAGAAGAAATACAGAAGCCACATCCTCAGTTGGGGTAGCTGGGTCGCGCCGAATGGCATCATACGCAGTCCTCAGCAAGTCAACTGGTAGAGCTATCTAGTGACTCCTAGCCTCCACCTCTGATATATGAAATGTGTCACTCAGCCACCTAACCCTCTCTCGTGCCAGCATAGGTGTGACCATGACCTCTCCATCAATCCTAATGCCTAGGATGATGGCTATATCATGCAGGGTGATGGTCATCTCACCCCAAGGTAGATGGAAGCTGCTAGTCTCTGGATGCCAGTGCTCCACGAATGCATGTATGAGGGCGTGATCAACTCCAGCAAACGAGACGTCTAGCAAACCCATAAGTCCACTCTGAGATGCAAAAGCAAACTAGGAAGTGGGGTCGGCTCTACCAGCGTCTGAAATCCATCTACTAAGCGTCTGAATGTGCTTTATCCGCCGTAAAGCTGTCATCGGCCTCCTGTAATCCTCCTTCATAACACAACAAATATTCAATTAAACATTTTAATAATTTAGTTTTTGTAACATAATGTGTTATAATTATGATTATTTATCTACCTCTCTCATCTAGACACCGTAAGCACGGTGTCCGGCGTAGCAAGTGAGCACATCGCTGATCAATGGTGCCCCTGTATCAGCAACTACACGGCCTCGATCAGCCAATACAAATGGCTCATGCGGCGGCACTACAGGATCTACAGCTGGAGCATCAAAGTCAAACTCTCGCTGCTCGGTATAATCACCAACTAGTGGCTCTACTTGCTCCTCAGCAGGAATATCTGTAGTTGTCTCTATGTGCTCGTCAGCAGTAATATCAGTAGGTGGCTCATGATAACACGATTTATAACATAGTTTTAGGTGTACATTTAGATAGAATTCTCGCTCATTCATGCATGATCTAGCATTAGTTCAAGACGTTTCGCACCCAATTCACATATTTTGTCGAGATAGACGTCTACACGGACTTGTGCGCGTTTTGTAGGTATTTCGGGAAGTTTAGGAGCTTAAACGATGCGTTTGAGGATCGTTCATTTAGATGGCACGCCCTCGGACACACTAGGATACAAGCCAAGGGCTAAGGAGAACTCATGGAGCCTTGCCAACACGAGCCATGCACCAAATCACAGCTTGATGATTCAAAGCGGAGTTTCTGCATAGAATCACGGTTCCCTGACGAACCACGGCCGTGGAAATGACCGTGGATTTTGCTAGATTCTCGTGACAGCTGTGCCACGACTCTCATGGCCAGCTCATGAAGGATTTGTTATAAATGTGGTCCTGCATGGGTTGTTTGGGGCAGCTGGGTAGTTTGGGAGCAGCTCATCCATTATCCATTTTCTAACAAATATATTCTCAAAAATCAAGAGGTTTTTCTAGGAAGGAAAGTGCCAAAGAGAAGGAGAAGAAGTCCATTGAAGAGGAGGAGAAGAATCACACCATAGCTTTCTTGTATTTCGGATTTCGTTTTCTAGAGATTGTATGAGTCTTTGAACCTTCTTTTGGAAGGGTTGTAAGTGGTTCTAATTCTAATCTTCAGCTTGGTTTTGAATTAAATTCACTTGTTCATCTCTTTTCCTTCATTATCTTGCAATGGATGACTTGATTCTATGTTTGTTTATCTCGATTTTTGTTATGAATGTTATAGGCTGAATTGATGTGGTTCTAGGGTAAGGAAGGGATGGTTATGGCTAGAACTATGATAGGATGAACTTAGATTTACCTTTGGATGACTTTTGCTTATGAACGTAGTTCCTGTTAGAAATCACGGGTAGTTCTTGAAGAACCACGGCCGTGGTTTCGGCAGAACAAACCGTGATTTTACCTGGTTCGAAGGACCTTGCCTTAGACTTATGGATTGTTGAAACCCTAAGTGTTTGCTGAGTTTAACCTATCCTAGGGTGACCTAGTGTAGTGACTAAGTGTTAGGAGAGACTTACCCGGTAATCCTTGCTCTTAGAATCTAAAATAGCAATCCTTAGGTAGTGGTGAGCCTAAAAAGCCGCCGTTGGATTAAATGTGCTAGGATAGTTGTTTAGGACTTCCCCTTCCAAGACTTACCCGGTAAAGATAGGTTAGATCCTTAATCAACAATCCGGTTTGTGTAGAATTCCTATCCTTAGGTTCTTAGAGACTTACCCGGTAATGAGACCTTAGGTGTGGACTAGTTGAACCATGAGACCTACCCGGTAATTGGTCCTCAATTTAGATACACTTAATCCCAACATATCATAGTTAATCCAAAGAATGATTAGATAACTTAAGTTTTATGCCATAACCGGAATTTCCGACCTCTAGAATCCATCTTTTATTCCCTTGATCATTACCTTATCTCATTTGCTCATTTGTGCTGATTTTTAGTTTAGTTTGATTGGTTCCTTTGCATAAATTGTGATCTATGATTGATCACCAAAAACGACCAAAAACAAATTGCGATTTTCATTTCTCGTTTCCCCCTTCTTCTAACCTTAGACCTTCACTAAACTTAATCACAAAACCGAATCAATTTCACCTTAGTCTTTGTGTTCGACCTCGGAATACTATCCATACTACAAACGTCCCGTACACTGCGGGTGCGCTAGAAGTTAGGATAAATATAACGAGTATAAATTTAAGGCTTATTGCGTGCACACTTTTTAGCGTAACAAGTTTTTGGCGCCGTTGCCGGGGACTAGGTCTAGATTGAGTCTATTTTGTGATTGTTTCTAGTGTAGATCTTTCTTGTTGCTTTTGATCTCTCTTTGGTTGGTGTCTTTGCTTTTCAGGACATCTATTACTCTTTAGGTGTATGCGAAGATCTCGTGGAAAGGATTTAGCTCCATTCGATCCCGAACCGGAGAAAACCCTTCGATCTAGGTCCAAGAACATCCGAAAAGAGAGAGAGATGGCCGGTAGAAATCTTCAAGCTGAGTTAGATGAAGCCTTAGAGCAAATAAGGCTAAGAGATGAGCTCTTGGAGAAAGAAAGGAGACTTGCCAATGAGAGGCAAGAGGAAACAAGGAGGGAGATTGAGGAGATTAGGCAAGCCCTCGTTCAAGGAGAGCTTAATCGCCGACAACCTCCACCTCCTCCACCACAACCGCAGCCGGCGGCAAATGTTAGGGTTGTTCCCATTGCTATCGAGGAGCCGCAAACCCTAGGGAGACGTATGGATCCGGCGCAAAGAGCACACCGACCAGGTGTGAATCTAGGAGATCCCGCAACCCACAACTATGAGCTCCGCCCTCAAGTTCTACAAATGATCCGGCACAATCAATATGGAGGGATGGAAGGAGAGTCTCCTCACCAACATTTGATGAACTACGAGATTTTGATGGAGACTCTTAGACCGCCAAGATTGGAGAGCAACAACCATAAGCTTAGGGCTTTTTCCTTCTCTCTTAAGGATAAAGCCTTGGCTTGGTATCAATCTATTCTGCAAGGGCGAGTTGGTACTTGGGAGGAGATGACAACCGAGTTCTTAACCAAGTTCTTCCCACCTTCCAAGACCACCGAATTAAGGGGAAAGATCAATGCCTTCGTAATGAGGGATAGATAAAGTTTGTTCAAGTCTTGGGAGAGATTCAAGGACCTTCTCCTAGATTGTCCTCACCATGGCATATCAAAAATTGAGCTATTGGAAATCTACTTCAAGGGACTTGATGAAGATAGCCAATTCAAGCTTCAATCCCTCTCCGGTGGGACTTTCATGGAGAAGCATGTAGATGATGCTTGGGAGTTTGTGGAGAAGCAAGCTCTAGTGATTGAGAAGTACTCTCATAGGAAGAGTGAAGGAAGAAAGGCGGGAGCATATGAGGTGAGCGAAGTCACCATGAGTAATTTCAAGCTTGACGCCATCAACAACGAATTGAAATCCTTGAGAGAGTTGTGTACTACAACCTTGAAGAGCCAAGCAACTCCTCAAGTGCTTCCACAAGCTAACTTGTCTTCCAAGGAGGAGGATGTGAATTATATGGGAAGGGGCAACTTCAACAATTACCAAGGCTCAAGAAATTTCAACAACAACCGGCAATTCAACAATTACTGGCCCAACCACAACCATCCCGGGTTTTCATACTCTAACCCGGATGGAGCCTTGAACCCTCCCGCCTCCTCAAGCACAACTCCACCACAAAGAGCTTCGCAAGAACCTCCACCCGGTTTTCCTCAACCTTCAAAGGATAGAACCGAAGTCATGTTTGAGCAATTACTAGGAAGGTTGAATGGACTTGAGAGCACCGTGACTTCAATTTCTAAAGCTCAAAAGGTCTTGGAAGCACAAGTCTTTCAAAAGGCGGGTGAAGCACATAGAGATCCGGGGAAGCTTCCCGGAAGAACCGAAGATAACCCAAGAGGCCAAGTGTCGGCTATCACAACAAGGAGTGGGTTAAGTATGAAGGATCCTTTGCCCAAGGACCAAGCTAAGGGAAAGCAAGTAGTGGTAGAAGAGGGAAGAAGGCAAGAAGATGGAGGCGAGAGCAAGGATGTAGAGTCAACTTATGTAGCACCGCCTCCATACAAGCCGCCACTACCATTCCCACAATCAAGAGCAAGAGCTCGTTTGGACAATCACTTTGGTAAGTTCCTTGAACTAATGTCCAAGTTACATATTAACATTCCGTTCATGGATGCTATCTTAGGAATGCCGGCATATGGGAAATTTTTGAAAGAAATACTCTCCAACAAAAGGAAGTTGGAGGAGTATGGGGAGATAAGGATGACCAAGAGATCCTCGGAATTGATCCAAACCATGAAGGAAGAAATGCCTCCCAAGCTAAGGGATCCGGGTTCCTTTTGCGTCCCAATAGGAGTGGGAGATGTGAAGTACGAGGCCCTTTGTGATCTTGGGGCGAGTGTAAGCATCATACCGCTTGCACTAAGCAACAAGGTCGGGTTAGGAGAGCCGAAGCCGGTCAAGATGACCCTCTATATGGCGGACCGTTCTATCACTCATCCGGTTGGGATTCTAGAGGACATTCCGGTGCAACTAGGAGGATTCTATGTGCCTATTGATTTTGTAGTGTTGGACATTCCAGCGGATTATCCGGTTCCTATCATCTTAGGAAGACCTTTCCTAGCTACTTCCGGTTGCCTAGTGGATTGCAAGAACGGGACTCTCTCCTTCAACATCGGGGAAGAGAACATCAAGTTCAAGCTGTCCACAATGATGAAAGGACCAACCCTTGATGAAGATATCTTCAACATAGTCGAGCAAGAAGAATCTAGAGAAATTGTGAGCTCGATCTTGATCAAGGATCCTTTGGAAAAGGTTCTCGCCTTAAGCATGATGGAATAAGGTGTTGAAGAGGCCTGCAATGAAGAGATCAAAGCTTTGGAAGCTTTAGAAGAGGAGCCAAGAGTTGGATTTGAGAGCCACGAAGAGGTGGTGAACAGCTGCAAGTTCCACGGTCGAGATGCAAGTTCCACGGCCGTCAAACTTTCTGGACAACTCCGAGAAGCAAGCTTGGCAGAAACCACGGCCGTGGAAGACGAGTAACCCGTGTTTCCAACCGTGGTTTTCCCTGAGTCAGCTCTTGATGATGAAGCTTCCAAGAGCCATGGGGAGTCTTCCTTTGCTTTGGATTCATCTCATCCAATCTTATTTGGATCGTCTTCAACCGATAAAGGTCCTCCCTCACTTGAACTTAAACCCCTTCCCTCTCATTTAAAGTATGCATTTCTTGGTGATAATTCTACATATCCTGTGATTGTTAATGCATGCTTGAGTGATGGTGAACTTGCTAAGTTGTTGCATGAACTAAGATTGCATAGGAAGGCCATTGGTTATACTATTGATGATTTGGTTGGCATTAAGCCATCTTTGTGCATGCATAAGATAATGATGGAAGATAACCACAAACCCTCTATTGAACATCAAAGGAGATTGAACCCTATAATGAAAGAGGTGGTCAAAAAAGAAATCATTAAGTTGCTAGATGCGGGAATTATCTACCCTATCTCGGATAGTAAGTGGGTTAGCCCCGTTCATGTAGTGCCTAAGAAGGGTGGAATGACGGTAGTAACTAATGAGAACAATGAACTAATTCCGACTAGGACGGTTACGGGGTGGAGAATGTGCATTGATTATAGGAAATTGAACATGGCCTCTAGGAAAGATCACTTCCCCCTCCCCTTCATTGACCAAATGCTAGAAAGGCTAGCTCAACACTCTCATTTTTGCTATTTAGATGGATATAGTGGATTCTTCCAAATCCCTATCCACCCCGATGACCAAGAGAAAACAACTTTTACATGTCCATGGGGTACCTTTGCATATAGGAGAATGCCATTTGGGTTGTGTAATGCACCCGCCACCTTTCAAAGGTGTATGATGGCTATCTTTTCGGAATATATAGAAAATATCATAGAAGTGTTCATGGATGATTTCTCTGTTTATGGTTCTTCTTTCGATGATTGCTTGGCTAACTTGTCATTAGTGTTGCAAAGATGTGAGGAGACAAATCTTGTCTTAAATTGGGAAAAATGTCACTTCATGGTAAGTGAAGGGATTGTGCTAGGACACTTGGTGTCTAACCGTGGCATTGAGGTTGATAGGGCTAAGATTGAAAGTATAGAGAAATTGCCACCACCTACCTCGGTAAAGGGGGTAAGGAGTTTCTTAGGGCATGCCGGTTTCTACCGGAGGTTTATTCAAGACTTCTCTAAAATTTCTAAGCCTCTCACTAACCTACTAATGAAAGATATTGATTTTGTTTTTTCCAAGGATTGTCTTGAAGCTTTTTGTAGGTTGAAGAACGCCTTGATCTCCGCACCAATCATGCAACCTCCGGATTGGAGTCTACCATTTGAAATCATGTGCGACGCAAGTGATGTGGCCGTTGGGGCCGTTTTAGGGCAAAGGAAAGAAGGGCGCACTCATGCTATTTACTATGCTAGCAAGACGCTAGATGATGCCCAACTCAACTATGCTATCACCGAGAAGGAGCTATTGGCGGTGGTGTATGCATTTGAGAAGTTCCGCTCATACCTTGTTGGAGCAAAGGTCATAGTCTATACGGATCATGCGGCGATCCGTTATCTACTTACCAAGAAGGATGCCAAACCAAGGTTGATTCGGTGGATCCTTCTTCTTCAAGAGTTTGATTTGGAAATACGAGATAAGAAGGGATCCGAGAACTCCGTGGCGGATCACCTTAGTAGACTCCCACCATTGGAGCTTGGGAAAGACAACATCCCGATAGATGACTCATTCCGGGATGAACAATTGCAAATGATGGAGGAATGTTTGTTCCAAGTGGCTAGAGGAAGTGAGCCGTGGTACGCCGACATTGTGAACTACTTGGTGTGTGAGGAAGTGCCTCCCGGACTTACATATGCACAAAGGAAGAAGTTCTTCAACGATGTAAGGCATTACTATTGGAGTGAGCCACTTCTATTCAAGAGAGGCCCGGATGGGGTGCTTAGAAGATGCATACCGGAGGATGAAGTGGAGAGTGTGATCCGGCATTGCCATTCCTTACCATGCGGAGGCCATGCTAGCTCACACAAAACATGTGCAAAGGTATTGCAATCCGGTTTTTATTGGCCTAACTTGTTTAGAGATGTGCAAGGTTTTGTAGCGGCATGTGATGCTTGCCAAAGGACGGGCAACATCTCAAGGAGGAATGAAATGCCCTTGAACAACATCCAAGAAGTTGAGATTTTTGATGTATGGGGTGTAGATTTCATGGGACCATTCCCTTCTTCATGTGGCAATCTCTACATCCTATTGGCGGTGGACTATGTGTCAAGATGGGTAGAGGCAATCGCCTCTCCTACGAATGATGCCAAGGTGGTAGTGCGATTCTTCAACCGGGTGATCTTCCCTAGGTTTGGAACACCAAGGGTAATCATTAGTGATGGAGGGAAGCACTTCACAAATAGGAACTTTGGAACACTTTTGGCCAAGTATGGGGTGACTCATAAGGTGGCAACACCCTACCACCCCCAAACTAGTGGTCAAGTGGAGATCTCCAACCGAGAGGTCAAGGCCATCCTCGAGAAGACGGTGTCTAGGACAAGGAAGGATTGGGCTATGAAGCTCGATGACGCACTATGGGCGTATAGAACCGCCTTCAAGACGCCAATTGGAACCACCCCCTACAAGTTGGTCTATGGCAAGTCTTGCCATCTTCCGGTGGAAATGGAGCATAGAGCTTATTGGGCCATTAAGTGGCTAAATTTTGACCTCAAGGAAGCGGGAGAAAAGAGGTTGCTTGATATCAATGCCCTTGAGGAGCTCCGATTAGAAGCTTATGAGAATGCCCGGATCTACAAGGAGAGAACCAAAAGGTGGCATGACAAGAAGATCATTCCAAAGGAGTTGAGTGAAGGAGATCTTGTCCTTCTCTTCAACTCGAGGCTAAGGCTCTTTCCCGGAAAGCTCAAGTCAAGATGGACCGGGCCATATATAGTGAAGAAGATCTTTCCCCATGGAGCTATTGAAATAGGAGGGGAGCATTGTAGAAATTTCAAGGTGAATGGGCATCGCTTGAAGAAGTATATCCCGGGAGCCCCGGTAGACATGATTGCCCCGCTTCACCTCGAATAGACGCTCCCGAGTTTGGTCAAGCTAATGACCTTAAAGAAGCGCTTGGTGGGAGGCAACCCATTGGTAACATTTTTCCCTTTTCATTTTTGCTTAGATTTTTCTGTTTTTGTGTGCTTTGTGTGTGTTTTGTCTACCTTCGTGTGTGTGCTAGAGCATTAGTGGCATTGGAAGCCTCTCTTGGCAATGAAAATGATGATGATGACACCCTCACCAATTATGGGTGGAGCGGACGCGGAACTTGGACGGCTAGCGGTGCCTAGCGCGGGTTCCGAAGCTTTGAAGGATGCTTAGAGCTCTCTACCATGGTTGAAAGGATCATCCAACATCAATTCACTTGAGAATTCCCAAATACCATAGCAAACAATTTTACATTGTGAGAACCTTCTTTCACTCTCTCTACTTCATTTACACATTGGGGACAATGTGTTTCTAAGTATGGGGTGGGGTTTGCATGATCCTTTGCATGATGAGCATCTAGGATAGGTTAATATTTGCACATGTCTTGCATTGTACATACACATTCCAAAAAATCAGAAAATTTAAAAAATTTTAAAAATTTTTGTGCTCTCTAGGCTTGGATATGATCCTAATGATGAAACTTGTCTTGTGATTGGCTATGAATGGCCTTATGTGTTAAATTGATAAATGCATATGTAGACTTGAACTACTTCTCTTAAATTATATGAATGACTTGTGATCATGATGATTGCCTAGAATGGATTGAGTATTGAAAGTCGAAATTACATGATAGTTCTTGCATACCATTTAGGAATGAATGAGGCATTTCATCTTTCTCTACCTCTCATCTTGATCATGATTGCTTGAGCACCTCAATTGATATAAAATCGACCTCCTTTAAACCCATCCGGGAATAGGAACATGCTAGTGTGTTGAAATGAGCGAAAAGCAAGTGCGGGGTGAAGATGTAATGAAAAGAATGTCGTGAATGAAATGCTGAAATTATTGTGGAAGTGTAGCCAAAATATAGGTTTGGGGGCGTTGGTTTAAATGACAAGTAACTCGATACACTTCACATAATCGGGTGTTGGTGCCTTGTCAAAGTCAAATGAACCAATAGCCCTAACGAGCTTTGGTATGTGTGCCCGGTGTGGATGCACCTCGAAAAAGAGAAAAAGCCCGAGGATGGCTAATCACCGAGGTTTCGGCTATTGTACACCAATGCCATTGTCTCAAAAACAAGTTAAAGAAAAAGAAAAGAAAGCAAGATAGGGAAAAATATACACTTGGGGGAAGTTGATCGAGGACAAGGATGTGGAGTTAGTTCCATTCCCGGATTAGCATCACATAACCTAGAGAATCCCCCGCCCAATTGCAACGTTTCTTGGCCTTTTATGTCACAAGCCGTTATGACCTACTTGCATGTTTGTAAGACTTAGTAATCTAGATTGGATAGACTCTTGATCTTCTTGACCTCTTCATCTTCACATTTCATGCATGCTTTTGAGTTAAGTACAATTGTCTTTCCATGCCCTTATTGTTTGATACATAATTGCTTATCCAATTGCCATTGATCATGACTATGAAGGTGATCCAATAGTAGAAGCACAAACCCAAAAAGATTTTACCATTTTTCTGCATACATAAATCATGTCATCTTCTAGTCTATATGTGAGAATTGCTCGGGGACGAGCAAACCTTAAGTATGGGGTATTTTGATAACACGATTTATAACATAGTTTTAGGTGTACATTTAGATAGAATTCTCGCTCATTCATGCATGATCTAGCATTAGTTCAAGACGTTTCGCACCCAATTCACATATTTTGTCGAGATAGACGTCTACACGGACTTGTGCGCGTTTTGTAGGTATTTCGGGAAGTTTAGGAGCTTAAACGATGCGTTTGAGGATCGTTCATTTAGATGGCACGCCCTCGGACATACTAGGATACAAGCCAAGGGCTAAGGAGAACTCATGGAGCCTTGCCAACACGAGCCATGCACCAAATCACAGCTTGATGATTCAAAGCGGAGTTTCTGCATAGAATCACGGTTCCCTGACGAACCACGGCCGTGGAAATGACCGTGGATTTTGCCAGATTCTCGTGACAGCTGTGCCACGACTCTCATGGCCAGCTCATGAAGGATTTGTTATAAATGTGGTCCTGCATGGGTTGTTTGGGGCAGCTGGGTAGTTTGGGAGCAGCTCATCCATTATCCATTTTCTAACAAATATATTCT
The DNA here is from genome assembly GCA_033239125.1 of Fagopyrum homotropicum. Lineage (NCBI taxonomy): Eukaryota > Viridiplantae > Streptophyta > Magnoliopsida > Caryophyllales > Polygonaceae > Fagopyrum > Fagopyrum homotropicum. The sequence goes on along the minus strand of BSWB01000007.1, from coordinate 48,652,708 downwards.
CAAAAATCAAGAGGTTTTTCTAGGAAGGAAAGTGCCAAAGAGAAGGAGAAGAAGTCCATTGAAGAGGAGGAGAAGAATCACACCATAGCTTTCTTGTATTTCGGATTTCGTTTTCTAGAGATTGTATGAGTCTTTGAACCTTCTTTTGGAAGGGTTGTAAGTGGTTCTAATTCTAATCTTCAGCTTGGTTTTGAATTAAATTCACTTGTTCATCTCTTTTCCTTCATTATCTTGCAATGGATGACTTGATTCTATGTTTGTTTGTCTCGATTTTTGTTATGAATGTTGTAGGCTGAATTGATGTGGTTCTAGGGTAAGGAAGGGATGGTTATGGCTAGAACTATGATAGGATGAACTTAGATTTACCTTTGGATGACTTTTGCTTATGAACGTAGTTCCTGTTAGAAATCACGGGTAGTTCTTGAAGAACCACGGCCGTGGTTTCGGCAGAACAAACCGTGATTTTACCTGGTTCGAAGGACCTTGCCTTAGACTTATGGATTGTTGAAACCCTAAGTGTTTGCTGAGTTTAACCTATCCTAGGGTGACCTAGTGTAGTGACTAAGTGTTAGGAGAGACTTACCCGGTAATCCTTGCTCTTAGAATCTAAAATAGCAATCCTTAGGTAGTGGTGAGCCTAAAAAGCCGCCGTTGGATTAAATGTGCTAGGATAGTTGTTTAGGACTTCCCCTTCCAAGACTTACCCGGTAAGGATAGGTTAGATCCTTAATCAACAATCCGGTTTGTGTAGAATTCTTATCCTTAGGTTCTTAGAGACTTACCCGGTAATGAGACCTTAGGTGTGGACTAGTTGAACCATGAGACCTACCCGGTAATTGGTCCTCAATTTAGATACACTTAATCCCAACATATCATAGTTAATCCAAAGAATGATTAGATAACTTGAGTTTTATGTCATAACCGGAATTTCTGACCTCTAGAATCCGTCTTTTATTCCCTTGATCATTACCTTATCTCATTTGCTCATTTGTGCTGATTTTTAGTTTAGTTTGATTGGTTCCTTTGCATAAATTGTGATCTTTGATTGATCACCAAAAACGACCAAAAACAAATTGCGATTTTCATTTCTCGTTTCCCCCTTCTTCTAACCTTAGACCTTCACTAAACTTAATCACAAAACCGAATCAATTTCACCTTAGTCTTTGTGTTCGACCTCGGAATACTATCCATACTACAAACGTCCCGTACACTTCGGGTGCGCTAGAAGTTAGGATAAATATAACGAGTATAAATTTAAGGCTTATTGCGTGCACACTTTTTAGCGTAACAGCTCAACCTGCTCGTCAACAGTAGTATCAACACGCTCGCCAGCTGTGGGATCTATCTCCCCTGGCTGTACAGAAGGACCACCCACATCCTGATCCGAGTCAGATCCGTATGTCGGTGGTGGAAGAACCTCCCGAGGGAGAGCCGGAGAAGCATCTGAGATGCATGGTCTTTGTGGCTGCTGTGGTGGTGGTGTGTCGGCAGCCGAACCAACTACCTGGGACCTCCTCTCCATCGTAGTTCTGGTGGTGGCGAGTCCATCTCTACGAGCCGAGGCCGTAGGACGCCTCCGTCTATGTCTCTGCATGGCCTGTAATATCTATATTTGATATTACAGGCCAATTTAATTAATTTTCTTTTATGTAGTGTCCTTTACTTTCATTTGAATTGAATTTAAATGAAACTAAAAGAGATTAAATAAATTATAATTACATTAATAAAATTAATTAAATAGTAAAGGTAGAGATTTTAATTTGTTATATTTTTAATTCATTTTATTTTATATATTTTTAATCCATTTTATTTTAAATTAAAATGGATAAATTAATTTAATATATTTAATATATTATAATTAAATTAATTAAATATATTTTTATTCCATTTTATTTGAATTAATATACATTAATTAAGATTATTTAATATTAATTATTATATATTCATATTATATATCATTTTATTAAAATTAATTAGTATAAAGTAATTTATATTTAATTCAAATAAATTAAATTAATTAATTCAAATTATTATAAATTATATTTTAATTTATATTTAATATTCTCTAATTAAATTAATTAATTTTAAAATTAATTAAATGCATTGGAATGCATTAAACGATGAACAGTGGCTCCACGGTTTCGCAATGCGTGACCGTGGGCCACTGTTCATCGTCTTCGATAGTCCTCCTTCAATGGCGGACTGTCGAAGCAAATCGAGGCCGTTTTTTTTGCAATCAACACTTCACTAAACCTAAAACTAACTAATTCAACAACAATCTAACCTATTCATGTTTATTTCATGTTCAATTACGAACCAAAAAGTGAAAAACGAAAACCGAGCAAAAACCGAACAAAAATCAAACGATACATCTCTCGGGTCGTGTTTCCGCTTTTGAAATGACCTTCCTTCGTTACCGTCTTTATCCATTGCTTGTTTTTGTGTGAAATGGTGAGAAATGGCGCTCAATCGTCTTTTCGTCCGTCTCCACTGCTTGCGTTTTTCTTAATGAAAGCTGCTTACGGGATCTCATCCCGTAAGCGCTTTTAGGGCAGAAAAGGTCACGCATTGCGAATGCGTGACCTTTTCACTCATTCGCAAAGCGTGAACGTGAGTTCACGGTCACGCTTTGCGAATGAGTGGTGCAATAATGAAATCCTAAACCGTGCGAATACGACTTCCGAAAAATAATACACATGAACTGGGGTTAAATTATGATGGGTCTTATTCAGGTGCGGTCTATAATTAGGGTATGGGTTGGGCGGCTGAACGTAGTGTTGACAAGTGTCCCAAATGTTTTTATTTTTTTTCAGACTCGAGTGAAAGTAATAGTTCAAAACTTATTAAGAACTAGTTCATAACTTATAAAATGATACTTCATGAATTATAATAGAATAGTTCATGAATTATAATAGAATAGTGCAAAATTTATAAAGGAGTGAAAGTAATAGTTCAAAACTTATTAAGGGATAGTTCATAACTTATAAAATGATAGTTTATGAATTATAATAGAATAGTTTATAGTGCAAAATTTATAAAGGATAGCGCATAACTTATAAAATAATAGTTCATGAATTATAATTGAATAGTTCATAACATATAAACGATTAATTTATAAATAATTTGATACAATATATTAAAAACTAATAGTTCATGAATTATATGAGAATAGTTCAAAATTTATAAGAGAATAGTGCAGAATTTATAACATGGTAGTTCAAAAAAGTTTTCATTCGTTACTGGAAAAAAAGGACACGTGTCAGCTCTACGTTCAGCCGCACGGTCCTACCCGAAATTATAAACCGCACCTGAACATCTACAAATTATGATCTCTAAACTTTGGGGAAAAAATAAAATTACTCTATCCTTGAAGTTTAAAATACTCATACTAAGTCTCTAAATTAGTGAATGTTTTACTCGTGTCCTTCCGTCATTCCATATTGATGTGGTTGATGACACGTAAAAAAAAACATTTAATTATATGGCATTAATTATATTTATATTATTTTAAAACATTTATATTAAACTTCTGTATTGCTACTTGATTATCACTTTTGCTAATATTCAAACCAGTAGTAAGTCCTTTATTTTGATTATATTCATCCCTAAACTATTAAATATTTTTAGTAGAGTTTCACTTAAGCTGCATCATTAGTGAGATTAGTTGAAAATGATTCACATATTACATATGACACTAGCTCTCTGGTCACTGTAGCATGTCAATAACACAAGTACCTGCTCCTACTCCATAGGCACCTTCTCCTACTCAACACGTACCTACTCCTGCTCCATATGCACATGCTCCTACTCAATAGGTACTTGCTCGTGCTCCACATGTACCTGCTCCGGCTCAACAAGTATTTGCTCATGCTCACCATCCAGAATGTCATCTAGATGCGGAACACCCTCCGAGGAGTGCTCCATATCATAATCCAGAACAAGTGATGATGGTCCCGCATCCTCCTCACCGATGATATGGTCATGTGCCTCAACAGATGCATCAACTGATGCCTCAACGGGTGCCTCAACAGATGCCTGAACGGATGTCTAATGGATGTCGTGGAAAGTCTATCCCGTCGAGTTTCAGCCTCTCGACTAGACTTGGGTCCTAAACCTAAACCACCGGTTTAGGTTTAGGAACCGCCGGTTTAGGTTTGGCCCAAGGCCAAACTTAAACCTAAACCGGCAAAAACCAAACCGGCGGTTTAGGTTTAACCTAAACCGCCGGTTTGGTGGCAGTTTGTATATAAAAAAAAATTGAAAACTGCCGGTTTAAGGGCCAAACCGCCGGTTTAAGGACCAAACCGGCGGTTCACCGGGGGTTTATGGACCAAACCGGCCGGTTTGGTCTTATTTTAGAAAATAAAAAAAATAAAAAAACCCAAACCGGCGGTTAAACCGCCGGTTTGGGCTAAACCCCCTTAAAGCGTGAACCTACGGTTTGGTCAAACCGGCAAACCTAAACCACCGGTTTGGCCAAACCGCCGGTTTGGGCCGGTTTGTAAACCGGCGGTTTGGGCGGTTTGCCCAAACCGGACCCATGTCTACTCTCGACAGGTGGATGTTGTGACATGTCTAGCTTCTTCTCTTTAATGATTTTCATCACAATCTGAATTTTTTTTCAAATAAAATTTTGTGTTTTAAAGTTATAACTTTTAAAAAGATTTTTTTTTCTCATCATGTTCGCCGGAATCACCACAAGATCCCCGTGTCTAGCTTCTTTTTTTTTTTTTTTTTTTTTCTTTTGCAACGTCACAGGGTAGAAGTGAGCTCTGATCTTGCTCATAAACCGCTTCTAGCTCATTACACCATTCCTAGGCTTTGTGTATCCCACCAATTGTCAAAACACTTTGTCAGATAGAAAGTGGCATTGGACAACTTTTGGTATTCATGGCATCTTACCCTTGCAAAGTATTTTTCCATTTGCTTGCGACAATGTTCCACCTTAGTGAGCTCTCTAGATCCATCATACGTAGGTGGCTTCAACTTCTCAAGTGCAGCAACAATAATACTAGCTAACATTTCTTCTTTCTCCAACTGGAAGCTCAGGCTCATGTTCGCTCCAAAAGGTGTGTGAAAGCTTTAAATTTATAACCCAAGAAGTATGCTTGAAAAAATATGCGAACCCGTAGTGTACGAGTCAATTGTAATAAAAAGCAAGAATTCTAGGGGTCGATCACAAGGACTTAGGTGAAACAAAGCACATAATTGGTTGTCAAGTATTGCAATTAACCAAAGCAATTAAAGCAATCAAAGATGATGTAAAAGTCAAGTAAGGGGAAATGTGGATTTGTTAGCATGAAATATTGTGATATTTTAGGCACGTTTTCTAGATGTATTTCATCCATTATAGTGTTCATTGATAAAGCATTGAAGCAATTGTGAGCTAGTTTGTCTATATTGTCGATATAGAGGTCTACATAAGCTTTGTGTTGATTGTAGGCGAATAAGAGCTAAAACCGAACGGATTATGAGAGGATGGAGATGGATTGAGCATATCCAAGGATTGAGGACACCACAAAGAAGCCAATGAAGATGCTAGGATGAAGAATGACACAAAACAAAGGGAATTACGAGCAACCTATGCTTCCACGCTCTAAAATACGGCCGTAATGAAGTTCACGCTCTAAACCACGGCCGTGGAACTTGGCAACATGAGCGTGGAGCATTCCAGAGAGTTACACGGTATAAAGTACGGTTGTGGAAGTTGTGAAGGACCGTAATCCAATTCCATGCTCTAAACCACGGGCGTGGAATCCCATAAAACCGTGATTTAGGCAATCTTTTGACGAATAAAATATAGACACATTGTCTACACACACGGGCCGGACATTTATTCTATCTTTCCCTATAAAAGGACTGAAGGAGGGAGATTTCGGCACCTTCGCTTACGCTTGCTTGCACGTGCCTAGGGTTCCAATTGGACGTGCGGAGATTGCCATTTTGCAACGGAGATTTGCAAAGGCTTGAAGATTTGGAAGTTGCGATTTGTCCTTAGGTTTGATTAGAAGACGGATTGACATCCCGTTCTTCGTTCCTATCAAGGATTGTGATTGGTTTGTGTTATTCCAAATCTAATATACATTATACTCTTGTTTGTGGATTCGAGATTGGTTTGAAGTTTATTGAAGGTTTTCGAAGGTTTCATCTTTCATTCTTCTTAATCTTGAATTTGATATCATAATGACTGTTGTTGGCTAAAACCCTTTAGCAATTCTAAGGTGAAGGGTTGATAGTTGTGGCTTAGATAATGATAGATCGATCGTAATTTGATTGGACCTTGAGAGTTAGAGAGATTTCGCCGACGAGCCAGAATCACGGCCTGTTCTTGAGGTTCCATGGCCGTGGAACTCAAGATCCACCCATTATTTACCCTAGTTTACGAACCTTGCTTTTACTTTGCTCCAAGGTTAAAGATTAGCTTTAATCTAGTCTTGACTTGTCTTTTCTAGGTAGTAGTGAAGCCTCAACAACCTCTAATTCGATTTCGAGTGTCACAACCTTAATCGGTTTAGTTAGTCTTGATCCTTGGGTTACAAGTTTGGGAATTTGAAATTAATTCTTGTCTTTAGATACTTTCTATACTGAAGCCTCAACAACCTTTATAGAAAGTATTTCTAGATAAGTCATATAAAGCCTTGGAACTTCACCGTACATTGCTTTACCTTAGCATACCTTTGCAACTCTTAACTCTGTCTTTAGTTCTTTAGTATATCTTGAATCGATTGCCACAATTAGATACCAGGATCTTTAGGGTTGCTGTTTTCCTAATATATTTTCAAAGCTCATACATTTACTTGCTTGACAATTTATAACTGGATTTAACCCCCCAAATCCCTATGTTCGATACTTTGGAATACTTGCTAATCTACGCCGATCCGTACACTGCGGGTTCGCTTGCTTGATTCTAGTTTTATAAATTTAAGACTTATTTGCACGCACGCTAAGTGGCGAACAAGTTTTTGGCGCCGTTTCCGGGGATTTGGTCTAGGCCGAATTCGGTTGCCGGTTGTCAAGCTTGGGAGCTTAGCTCTTGTTATTTGATATCTCTTGTGAGTGATATTTGCAGGTTACTTTAGGCTTATGCGCAGGTCTAGGAACAACACGGACCTTTTACCTCTTGATCAAGAACTTGAGAAGACTTTAAGGAAGAAGCTCAAGGAAAGAAAGATGGCTGAAGAAAGAGAACGAGATTACCAAACGGAGTTAGCGGAATCCGAAGCTCAACTTAGATGGAGCGAGAGGACTCGTAAGGAGGAATCGGAGCGTCATCAATCGAAAGTTGACGATCTTACGGATATGATATTTCAAATAAGGGTGGAATTAAGCGATCTTAAGAAGAAGAAGAGCAGGAAATCGTCAAGATCGATTAGAGCCCACTCATCCGATGAGGATAGCGACTCTTCCATGCCACCGCTAGAAGACATTGATCCGACGATCAATGCGAACCCATTTGCTCCACGGGCAGCCGCCAATCGTCGTGCTCCAGCTGGGAATGCGAGAGCTGCTCGTGTAGATGGAGAGCCAAGGACTCTTGGCCAAAGGATGGATCCCATTCAGCAACCACGCCGCCTAGGTGTGAAATTTGATGCTGATGATATGCAAGGGTTTAGCTTCAACCTACAAGTTATCACCATCGTTCGCCAAAATCAGTTTGGAGGAACGAGTGCTGAATCTCCACATCAACATTTACAAAATTTTGAGGTCATGATGGAGACAATGAAGCCAAAGAATGCAACCACCAACAACTACAAGATCCAGCCATTCTTCTTCTCTTTGAAAGGGAAAGCTTTATCTTGGTATCAAGCTCTTCCAAATGGGAGACTTAACACATGGGAGGATCTTTCCACGGAATTCCTCACCAAATTCTTTCCGTCATCCAAGACGGCGGAGTTGAGAGGTAAGATTAATGCGTTTTCTATGAGATCTAACGAAAGTTTGTTTCAATCTTGGGAAAGATTTCAGGACTTATTATTGGATTGCCCACACCATGACATTTCAAAGTTGGGTTTATTGGAGATATACTATAAGGAGCTAGATGTGGAAACACAATTCAAGCTTCAATCCCTTTCATGTGGTACATTGATGGACATGAGGGAAGATGACGCTTGGGACTTCATTGAGAAGCAAGCCCGAGTCATAGAAAAGTATTCTCACCGGAAAGTAGAAGCAAATCAAGTGGAGAAAGTAGCAAAATTATCACAAGCCGCTCAAACTCAAATCTTTTCTCTCAATACCGAGATTAAAGAGTTGAAAGAAGCCATTAAAACAAACTTCCCAAAGCAAAAGGGACAAGATGTGGGCTATTTGGGAAACAACAATAACCACAATGGGAATGAGAATACAAATCGCAACAACTGGAACAACAACCGGAATAATTGGAACAACAACAACAACCGAAATAACGGCTGGAACAACAATAGGGGTTCAAACAACAACAATTGGCGGTCCAACCAACAACACAATTCCGGTAATTCTTATCCCAATTTAGGAAATTCACTAACTCCACCTTCTTCTTCTTCCATTCCCTTGAAAAGCCAGGAAGAAGCATCTAATAGTGGAAGCACTTCGGGGAAAGAAAAGTCCGATCCCATGTTGGAAACAATCTTGGGAAAGCTTCAAGGATTGGAGACTCACATCATCAAGGTCGATGATCACATTACTAAGGTTGATAAAGCCCAAAAGGTTTTAGAAAACCAAATGTTTAGTCAAGCTGAAGAAGTTCCTAGGAATCATAGAAAACTTCCAAGAAAGACGGAGGATAACCCAAAGGGAAGGGTGATGGTAATCACAATTAGGAGCGGAGCAACAACCATCGACCCGCAACCTAAGTTTGTAGAAGTCCCCGCCGAAAAGGAGAAAGAAAAGGGGAAGGAGAAGGAAGATGTCTACGTTCCTTCTCCAGCTTTCAAACCTCCCCTACCATTCCCGCAATCTAGAGCAAGAGCGCGTCTAGACAAGCAATTCGGTAAGTTTATTAAACTCATGAGCAAACTACATATTAATATACCTTTCATTGATGCAATTGTAGGTATGCCAGCTTATGGAAAGTTCCTAAAGGAGATCCTCTCTAACAAAAGAAAATTAGAGGATTTTGGAGAGGTCAAGATGAGTTCGGATTCATCGGATCTCATCAAGACAATGTAGGAGAAGATGCCCCCAAAGCTGAAGGATCCGGGGTCATTTTGTATTCACATAGGAGTGGGAGATGTCACATATGATGCATTATGTGATTTAGGAGCAAGCGTGAGCATCATTCTTCTTGCCTTATGCAAGAAGATCGGTTTAGGCAAACCTAAGCCGGTAAAAATGATGTTGTACATGGCGGATCGATTCATAACTCGTCTCGTCAGTATAGTTGAAGACGTCCCGGTCAAGCTTGGTAAGTTCTATGTTCCTATAGACTTTATTGTGCTTGACATTCCTGCAGATAGTCCGGTCCCGATCATACTCGGAAGACCGTTTCTTGCAACATCCGGCTGTATAGTTGATTGCAAGAATGCTAGACTCGCCTTCGACATAGGAGAAGAAAAGGTAGAATTCGTTCTCTCCACTTTGGTGAAGGAACCAGTTTTCGATGAGGATATATTCAACATCCATGATGAAGAGCTATCTAGAGAGGAGGTAAGTTCGATTCTCTTCAAAGATCCCTTACAGAAAGTTATTTCTATGAGCATTATGGATATAGGGGAAGAAGAAGAATGCAATAAAGAAATTGAAGCCTTAGAAAAGCAAAAAGAAATGTATGAAGAAGAATTTGAGAAACTCTATGATGGGTCAGAAAACGTACGAAATCACTGCCAGTCGTGCTATTCCACGGCTGTGAAATCTACCAACATGACCCTAATCAGCTATTCAGAGGACTCTAGTAAGTTACACGGCCAAAACCACGGCCGTGGAACAAACAGAGGCACCGTAATTGACTTCCACGCCCAAAACCACGGCCGTGGAGGGAACAGGGGAGCCGTAATTTTGGGTGAATCTGAAGGAGATTGTATCTTCTCCACCACTTCTCTTGACTCTTCTCCAGCACCTTCTACATCCTTAGACACTTCTAAGGAAGCATCGTATACTCCTCAAGAGACATTAGAGACTCCTATAGTGATGGAATTGAAGCCACTTCCTACACATCTAAGGTACGCATTTCTAGAACCTAATTCTACCTTTCCGGTAATTGTTAGTTCCGATTTGAGTATTGATGAACATAGTAAGCTCATGGTTGTTCTTAAAAAACATAGGAAAGCCTTAGGGTATATTATAGAGGATCTAGTAAGAATCAAACCTTCACTATGCATGCATAAGATCCTAATGGAAGAAGACTTTAGAACTTCGCGAAAACCTCAAAGGCGGTTAAATCCGACCATGAAGGAGGTTGTCAAGAAGGAAATTCTTAAACTACTTGATGCATGTATCATCTACCTATCTCCGATAGCAAGTGGGTGAGTCCCGTACAAGTGGTTCCAAAGAAGGGAGGAATGACGGTCATCACCAATAAAAACAATGAACTCATACCCACACGAACCGTAACTGGATGGAGGATGTGCATAGATTACCGGAAGCTAAACAACACAACGAGGAAGGATCACTTCCCACTACCCTTCATCGATCAAATGCTTGAGAGGTTAGCACAACACTCACACTTTTTCTATCTTGACGGTTATAGTGGTTTCTTTTAGATCCCGATACATCCGGACGATCAACAGAAAACCACATTCACGTGTCCGTGGGGAACATTTGCGTATAGGAGGATGCCGTTTGGGCTTTGCAACGCCCCAACCACTTTTCAAAGATGCATGATGGCTATCTTTTCGGAGTACATAGAGGAAATCATGGAGGTCTTTATGGATGATTTCTCCGTTTATGGCTCTTCTTTTGATAATTGTCTTTCCTTGCTCTTGTATTACAAAGGTGTGAAGACACTAACCTAGTTCTTAATTGGGAGAAATGTCAATTTATGGTGAAAGAAGACATTGTATTAGGACACTTAGTCTCTAGTAGAGGGATTGAGGTGGATAAAGCTAAGATAGAGACAATAGAAAAGCTTCCTCCCCCAACTTCGGTGAAAGGGATAAGAAGTTTTCTAGGACATGCTGGATTCTATAGGCGTTTCATAAAGGATTTTTCCACGATATCAAAACCGCTCACTAATTTATTAATGAAGGATGCAATTTTTAATTTCTCGCAGGAATGCTTAGATGCGTTTAATATGATTCGGGGAGCTCTAATCTCAGCCCCGATTATCCAACCTCCGGATTGGAATCTTCCCTTTGAGGTTATGTGTGACGCAAGTGATGTAGCCATAGGGGCTGTGCTTGGGCAAAGAAAGGAAGGACGAACCCATGCTATCTACTACGCTAGCAAGACGCTAGATGAAGTGCAGCTCAACTACGCCACTACCGAAAAGGAATTTTTAGCAATTGTATATGCATTTGAAAAGTTTCGCTCTTATCTTGTAGGTGCTAAGGTGATTGTGTACACGGATCATGCTGCGATCCGGTATTTGCTTGCGAAGAAGGATGCGAAACCAAGGCTGATTAGATGGATTCTTCTCCTATAAGAATTCGATCTAGAGATCCGTGACAAGAAGGGTTCAGAAAATTCTGTTCCGGATCATTTGAGTCGTCTACCACATCTAGAGGACGACCATTTACCTATAGATGACTCCTTTCCGGACGAGCATTTACACATCATAGAGGAGTGCATCGACGTGATCACCAAAGGTAACGAACCATGGTTTGCTGATTTTGTTAACTATTTGGTTTGCCAGGAATTACCACCCGGATTATCCTATGCACAAAGAAAGAAGTTCTTTAAGGATGTTCGGGAATACTTTTGGAACGAACCTCTCCTCTTTAAGAGAGGTCCGGACGGCATCATTCGGCGATGTGTACCGGAAGATGAGATGCAAAGTGTCATCCGTCATTGTCATTCACTACCTTGTGGAGGACACGCTAGTTCAAACAAGACTAGCGCTAAGGTATTTCAATCTGGATTCTTTTGGCCTACTTTGTTTAAAGATGTGCAAACCTTTGTTTCCTACTGCGATGCTTGTCAAAGAACAGGGAACATATCTAGGAGGAACGAGATGCCTCTTAACAATATCCAAGAGGTGGAGATCTTTGACGTTTGGGGAGTAGACTTCATGGGACCTTTCCCATCATCTTGTGGAAACCAATACATACTTTTAGCGGTGGATTATGTTTCGAGATGGGTTGAAGCAATTGCCTCTCCCACCAATGATGCCATGGTAGTGGTTAAGTTCTTTAACAAGACCATCTTCCCACGATTTGGGACACCACGGACTATCATTAGTGATGGAGGTTCTCACTTCATTGCCCGACGTTTCAAAGCTCTTTTAGCTAAGTATGGGGTGACTCACAAGATCGCCACCCCTTATCATCCACAAACTAGTGGACAAGTGGAGATCTCAAACCGGGAGATTAAAGGGATCCTAGAGAAGACGGTTTCAAGGACAAGGAAGGATAGGTCTTTGAAGCTAGATGACGCATTATGGGCATACCGGACTGCATATAAGACTCCCATCGGAACAACACCATACAACCTTGTGTATGAGAAGTCTTGTCATTTGCCGGTAGAATTGGAGCATAAGGCGTATTGGGCAATAAAGTGGTGAACTTCAGCATGAAGGAAGTGAGAGAGAAGCGTCTCTTAAACCTCAATGAGCTTGAAGAACTTCACTTGAACACCTACGAAAACGCCAAGATCTATAAAGAAAGAGCGAAGCGTTGGCATGATAACCATATCATCCCAAAGGACCTCAAAGAAGGAGATCAAGTTCTCCTCTTCAATTCAAGGCTTCGTCTCTTTTCAGGTAAGCTTAAATCTCATTGGACTGGACCTTATCTAATCAAACGTGTTTTTCCCCATGGTGCAGTTGAAGTATGGGGTGAAAAGGGAGGAAGCTTTAAGGTGAACGGTCAACGACTCAAGAAATATACACCGGAACTCCAAGCTGAAGAGTTCGCGCCCACCGCACTTGAATAAGTGCGAATATGGTCTAGCTACGGATCTTAAACAAGCGCTTCTTGGGAGGCAACCCAAGGTATTGCACTTACGTTTTTTGTTTTTGATTCATAGGTTAGAATAGTTTAGACGTTTTTGTTTTGTTTTGCCTTCGATACCTTCCGGTATGTTCCTATTTTTGGATGTAGGATCAGTGGAAGAGAAAGGGAGAAGGAAATGTTTGAAGAAAATTGACGAAACTTGGACTTTGACACATTACAGAGAGTTCCACGGCCAAAACCACGGCCGTGACAGCTACAGTGACCGTAATTTGTAAAAGCTTGAGAAAAATCACCAAAACCACGGTTCCGTACATTTCCACGGCCGTGGAAACCCCCGAGTGACCTTAATTTTCGAAAAAATTTACGGGCACTATAAAAACCACGTTTCTTGACAAAACACACAAAAAATCCCCAATTCCACGCCCAAGAACGCCGAAATCGTCCCCCTCTCTCAAATTCCCGTTCATTAATCGTTTCGAACGATTCTTTGACCAAAAGTGAAGCAAATCCAATCACCTACAAGATCCAAGCAACGATTCGAGCGGCAAATCACCGGAGAAGACAGAATTTGGATTTCAAAACCCGAAAACCTAGGATTTTATCTCTTCTCTCACTTTGTCGATTTGCCTCAGTTTTTGCAAGAATTTTTAGGAGAACTGATTGGAATTAGATTGGAATTAGTCTAGGGCTGCCTTCTGTTGAGTTTGGTGTGAATCTGTTGAGTTTTGAGAAATTCAGAGCCGAACCACGGTCTCTAGAAGAACCACGGCCATGGAATTGTTAGAATAGGCTGTAATTTTTGAACTGAGATGGATTTGGTTAGGAGAATGTCAGCTAGGAACAAGAAGAGGAAAGGCAATGCTTCCTTCTCCTCCCAGGCACCCCCTACTGAGCCACCATCACCACCATCCCCTAGAGTCCCTAAGATTCATGAGGACTATCTCGATGCCTTAGAAAGGATCGAGAAGAGAGCGGTCATAGGACCAAGATATTTACTGCTTGAGGAATTAGAGCCACTGAATGTGGTAGGAGATCTCACTTGGTTGTTGGATAGAGCAGGGTTGATCATCTTTTCCGCTATTCGGGAAGATGCATATGAGGAGATCACTAGGGAGTTTGTGATCTCATTTGAGCATAGTCACGTTGATAGGACTGTTTCTTTTCGGATGATGGAGAGAAACTATGAGTTCTCGATTCGGGAGTTTGGAGCCTTCTTTGGGTTCCAAGAGACCTTCAATGGTCGATTCCCTAGTGGCGTGTACGCCAAAGATTTTTGGGAGGACATCGCTATGGTATATGCCAGCGAGGACCGCTGGCAACCTGTTGATACCAAGGCTAAGTTGATTTATCACTTAGCCTTGAAGATTGCCCACCGAGTGCTTTCTGAGTGTCTCTTCCCTAGGACGGAGACTCCTCAGAAAATCAAGACTGACGAGCTGTTTTTGCTTTATTGTATGCTGCATGGTAGGCCGGCTGACTGTGCCACCCTCTTAGCTTCTACTATGAGTAAGCTAAAGAATAAGAGGATCGGCAATATTGGATACGGTGGATGGTCACCCACCTTGCTAGGCAGCTTGGTATCGACTTCTCCGCATACACCAGGATAGCTGCTAGACCTCTAGGACTCCAAAGCCTCATGACTCGAGGCATTATCTTTCCTAGACATAGAGGTCCACCTATTGCTGCCATGCCTTGGGAGGGTAGAGGAGGTAGAGGGGTTACATGGCTTCCCGAGTATTCCATTATGGCTGGACGCCATAATTGGAAGGAGATATTTGCTGCTATGCATGCGAATAGATTAGTGGCACCCCCTTACGTTTCCCCTGAGCCACCCATTGTAGAGGAGGAGGAGATGAGAGGAGATGATGAGTTTGAAGGAGGAGGTGAGGAGCACGATTATGGTACCATCCCGGATCAGCCGGATGCAGTTCCCGACTTCCCTAGACACTCTCCCCGCCCCGCTAGAGCTTCTGGTTCTTCCTCTCGCCGCGCCAGCGTGAGTGAGAGGCCGACATGGATGGCGACCCCTCCTCAGTGGTACAACACTCAGCCGGATTGGATGGGAGCTCCATCAGCTTGGCATGCCCCGCCACCACCTGCACCAGCACCGTCAGACGCACCAGCGTGGTATAGCCAGCCGCCGGGATGGTACGAGCAGCTGCCGGATTGGGCCACCGATCTTTCCAGCAGGGTCGGAGCCTTGGAGATCCGCGCAGATGCTAGGGATGCACGAGCCGATGCGCATGACCGCATGATGAGAGATATTTACCGCCAGCAGTTTGGGCGGAACTATGATCCCGGCTTCTTCCCGTTTCCACCACCACCGGCACCCCAGTGATGATGATGATTTACCGCTTTAGCCACTCCACCACCGTCTTGTGAGTTCTTTTTCTTTCTTTCTTTTCTTTATTTTCTTTTTGAACATTAGGGACAATGTTTGTCTCAAGTATGGGGTGGGGTGTGACTATTCGTTTGTAATAACTCTACTCACTTTGCTTGCTTTGATTGAGAACACCTTGCATGTTTCATTCCATTGTTACACATTTCATTATCGCATTGCATGAAAAAGCTTTTGAAAAACCCATAAAAATCGAAAAATTTTGAAAATTTTGTGCTTCTAAGGATTGAGATGATTTCTATGATAATCACTACTTGTGAATTGAGTTTTGATGACAATCGCATGCTTAAACAAATAGTGAATTGAAAAGAAATTGAATGAGTTAATTATTTCTCTTTTGCAAGTTTCATAATGTGAAGAATGTTACCTAAATCATATTGAGAAATCAAGGTTGAAATCACATGATAAGTTCTTATACTTCTTGTTGAAATGATTAAGGCAATTTGATTTTCTTTCTTCTTTCTTTGATCATTTAGCCCCTCAATGAAATAATGGTCTCCTTTACCTATCCGGGAATTTGGAGGAGTTGATATTTGGCATGTTTGATGTGGGAGGGCCATGAAAGCAAAATTTTTGCATTCAAAGAATAGAAAGAACTTATAGGTTTGGGGAAGTCAATCATGACGATGAGTAACTCGTCACCATTTACATAGCCGGGTGTTTGTGTCTTGCCAAAGTCGGATTGAGCGATATTCCTAGCGAATTATGGTATGTGCATCAAGGGTTTGAGGCATCTCGCAAAAATTGAGAATCACCAATCTCCTAGGCTTTAGTTTTTGTGCACCTCTATCCATAACTCCAAAAGTAAAGTCGAAAAATTAAGTGCAAAAGAAGAGAGCAAAGCTCTAAGTTGAAAGTGTTGCAAAACCTCAAGAGAAAAAGAAAAGAGTTAGTTATCCACTTTCCCGGATTCATGCACCACACTCCTTATAATTTCCTCTCCCTTTCCGCATTCTAGACCTTACTTGAAATTCCTTAAGATCAAGAGAATGTTATATGACTTGGTGATCTAAATTGAAGTTTCTTATGATTGATTTTGATAATGTTTAAAGGTTATGATGCTTACATGGAAGTTTGATCAATTCATGAGTTTTCTTTCCTCTTTATTCTTTGATTATGTATATGAGAGTCTTTTGAACGAATGAAGCAAGATTTGAGAATGATCTATCGACTAGAAGCACATTTACTTAAAATATGTTTTGCTTTGAGAAGTGCATCCATATTTCATCCTAACTTGAGTTTTAAAGCTTTTGAAAGACCTTGCTTGGGGACAAGCAAGTGGCAAGTATGGGGTATTTTGTTAGCATGAAATATTGTGATATTTTAGGCACGTTTTCTAGATGTATTTCGTCCATTATAGTGTTCATTGATAAAGCATTGAAGCAATTGTGAGCTAGTTTGTCTATATTGTCGATATAGAGGTCTACATAAGCTTTGTGTTGATTGTAGGCGAATAAGAGCTAAAACCGAACGGATTATGAGAGAATGGAGATAGATTGAGCATATCCAAGGATTGAGGAAACCACAAAGAAGCCAATGAAGATGATAGGATGAAGAATGGCACAAAACAAAGGGAATTACGAGCAACCTATGCCTTCACGCTCTAAAATACGGCCGTAATGAAGTTCACGCTCTAAACCACGGCCGTTGAACTTGGCAACATGAGCGTGGAGCCTTCCAGAGAGTTACACGGTATAAAGTACGGTCGTGGAAGTTGTGAAGGACCGTAATCCAATTCCACGCTCTAAACCACGGGCGTGGAATCCCATAAAACCGTGATTTAGGCAATCTTTTGACGAATAAAATATAGACACATTGTCTACACACACGGGCCGGACATTTATTCTATCTTTCCCTATAAAAGGACTGAAGGAGAGAGATTTCGGCACCTTCACTTACGCTTGCTTGCAGGTGCCTAGGGTTCCAATTGGACGTGCGGAGATTGCCATTTTGCAACGGAGATTTGCAAAGGCTTGAAGATTTGGAAGTTGCACTTTGTCCTTAGGTTTGATTAGAAGACGGATTGACATCCCGTTCTTCGTTCCTATGAAGGATTGTGATTGGTTTGTGTTATTCCAAATCTGATATACATTATACTCTTGTTTGTGGATTCGAGATTGGTTTGAAGTTTATTGAAGGTTTTCGAAGGTTTCATCTTTCATTCTTCTTAATCTTGAATTTGATATCATAATGACTGTTGTTGGCTAAAACCCTTTAGCAATTCTAAGGTGAAGGGTTGATAGTTGTGGCTTAGATAATGATAGATCGATCGTAATTTGATTGGACCCTGAGAGTTAGAGAGATTTCACCCACGAGCCAGAATCACGGCCTGTTCTTGAGGTTCCACGGCCGTGGAACTCAAGATCCACCCGTAATTTACCCTAGTTTACGAACCTTGCTTTTACTTTGCTCCAAGGTTAAAGATTAGCTTTAATCTAGTCTTGACTTGTCTTTTCTAGGTAGTAGTGAAGCCTCCACAACCTCTACTTCAATTTCGAGTGTCACAACCTTAATCGGTTTAGTTAGTCTTGATCCTTGGGTTACAAATTTGGGAATTTGAGATTAATTCTTGTCTTTAGATACTTTCTATACTGAAGCCTCAACAACCTTTATAGAAAGTATTTCTAGATAAGTCATATAAAGCCTTGGAACTTCACCGTACATTGCTTTACCTTAGCATACCTTTGCAACTCTTAACTGT
This sequence comes from Fagopyrum homotropicum, assembly GCA_033239125.1. Lineage (NCBI taxonomy): Eukaryota > Viridiplantae > Streptophyta > Magnoliopsida > Caryophyllales > Polygonaceae > Fagopyrum > Fagopyrum homotropicum. Next base: position 48,634,584 of record BSWB01000007.1, on the reverse strand, counting down.
GTCTTTAGTTCTTTAGTATATCTTGAATCGATTGCCACAATTAGATACCTGTATCTTTAGGGTTGCTGTTTTCTCAATATATTTGCAAAGCTCATACATTTACTTGCTTGACGATTTATAATTGGATTTAACCCCCCAAATCCCTGTGTTCGATACTCTGAAATACTTGCTAATCTACGCCGATCCGTACACTGCGGGTTCGCTTGCTTGATTCTAGTTTTATAAATTTAAGACTTATTTGCACGCACGCTAAGTGGCAAACAGGATTCTAGGGATTAAAGCATCTAGTTGTGGCTCCGACTCAAGATCTCAAAGGATAACGCGGACAAAGCGGAGGTTTGCAAAGGGAAGGTGTTTCTAAGGTGGGAATAGATCACCGGGTAAGTCTCACTACTCACTATCCTAAACCAAAGCTCCTATTACTGGGTAAGTCTGAAGTTACTAAGGAAAGGAACTATAATCTCAAACCAACACACAACCCAAGGGAATATAATCAACCTTTACCGGGTAAGTCTCTGGCTAACTCATAAAGATGGGATGAAGGCACACTCAAACCCAAATAATGGATAAACCTTTATTACCTACACTCATGATCTTAGGTAAACAAGCAAATGAATCACCGGGTAAGTCTCATCCTAGGCTTGCATTTGAACCAGAAAGGTATAATAAGGATATGATTTGGCAAACTTAAACTCTTAACTCAGTTAAGGTTCAGAAAAGGGTCACCTCGTTAAGTTTAGGTACCATCTCGGTCGAGATGTTCCACAACTGACCGATGTGTTATAGGGTTAAGGTTAAAGACTCCAACTTTCAGGGTCCTGTTGGGATTAAGATCATTCTATCATCGTCTTCCCCACAACTTTCAGCCAATCACTCTAGAATCGCACAAGAAACTTAGCCAATAATCATCATGATAACAATAATCAAATATATGGAAAAGGAATCAATATTCGAACAAGAAAACCTTAAAAAAAAGGTCTCAATAACTGAATCAAATAACAAACAACAAGCGTTCCTCAAATCACAAATCAGCTAAGACAACAAACCAAAAGGAATCTAAGAAAGTCTTACAAACTCCTTCAAAAGCTAACTCCAAACTATGAATCTTTCCTTCCTTGATCTTCAATCATTCAATCCTTCCTTCAAACTTCCAGAAAATCCCTCAATTGCTAGATGCTCTCAGCCTCGAAGCATGTGATGATCCGAAGATGGCTGAATTGTAGAAAATCCAACCCTTTATATAGGAAAATTATCTTCCAAAGATAAAATATCTTTAAAAGATAATTTTCTTAAAATATAACTCCATATCTTCCAAAATAAATCATCCAAAAGATATTCTTCCTTCCAAAAATCCAGCCAAAAATATAAGATATCCTCCTTCCAAAAATAAAAGATCTCAGCCAAAAATAAAGATCTCGCCGGCGACAGGGTGTTCGCCTCAGTCGGGACGCTCCTCAAGATCACCTCGATCGAGGTGGTACTGTAGCTGACCGAGGTGAATCTCAACTGAATGTGAAATCTCTCAAATCTGTTCCAAAGTCAATCTTCTTGATCATTTCCATGTTTCCTGAGTTCTTCCTTAAGCTCCAAAATGTAGCTCCAATGACTCCTTCAATCCTTAGCTCCATTTCGGTCCAAAACGTGCCATTTTACCTACAATTACAACGAAACTAGGTGTAGACCTCGATTCCCGTAAAGGTAGATGAAACAACAATATAATCACATAATATACATTCATACATGCAGATTTATAAAGATAAAACGTCTAAACTAGTCTCAAAATATAGACTATAATACATGCTATCAAAATACCCCATACTTGTCCCTTGCTTGTCCCTAAGCAAGTTCCAAATCTTAGATACAAGATAGGATGGATTATAAGTCATAAAGATCAATGAAAAAGTATTTCAAAACATTTTTGGTGATGTGCTCCACTCATAGATCACTCTAAGAGAATACTTCATGGCAAATAAAATCAATACATGATCAAAACATTTTATAAATATAAGAAAGCTGTTCATCTTTGCATAAAATCATAGAATGAAAAATAAATCATATTTATCGAAATCAATCATGTATAATCTAGTTTAAACCACCAAGTCAATCAACAAGCTCGAGGTCTCAAGGGCTTCCAAACGAGGTCAAAAAACGTGTCGGGGTGGGATCTATATAGGGAATGTGGTGCTAGAATCCGGGAAAAGGATCTTACTTTACTTTCTTTGAATCTCAGCATCTTCCACCAATAAGATTTGCTTATTTTACTTTACTTTTTGGGATGCATGGGCAGAGGTGCACAATAACCGAAGCCTAGGAGATCAACAATCATCAATTTCTCGAGATGCCTCAAACCTTTGATGCACATACCATGACCCGTTAGGAATATCTCTCAATCCGATTTTGGCAAGACATAAATACCCAGCTATGTGAATGGTGCCGAGTTATTCATCATCATGATTGACTTCCCCAAATCTATTTGTTTTTTCTAAAACTTTCAGCCACCATCTCAACTTCACTTTCACTTGCTTTTCGCTTGCTTGCTTCCGAATTCCCGGATAGGTAAAGGGAGACAAATATGTATATGAGAGGCTAAGCATGATCAAGAAGAAGAAGAGAAGAGAATAAATTGCCTTAATCATCCCAGGAAGAATGTGATAGAACTCATCATGTGGTGTCAACCTTAAAATTCAACATAATTTTGATAAAAACAAAGTATTAAACATGCCAAAACTTCAAACAAAGCATTTTGCAACTTAAAAATATAATAAAACCTTTCGAGCATATAAAGATTTCAAAACCAATCTGCAAACGAAAATCATCACTGAGGTCATATCCAGAAAAGAAGCACAAAACGTGTCGAAAAATCTCTCAGTTAAGCCACCTCGGTCGAGGTGTTCTAAGTCCTCTGAGGTGTTCAACCTCGTTTGGCCAGAACCATCCCGGTCGAGGTCATAAATTTTTTTTTAACTAGTTTTTTGACGTTTTTCTCAAACAAAAACTTGTATGCATGCTTGTAATGACAAATAAGCACATAGAGCCAAATAAACAAAATAAGATCATAATATCCAAGGGAGTCATACAAACATACACATAAGTCAAGTAAGATACATCCAAATACCCCATACTTGGGACACATTGTCCCAATGGGTCAAAATAAGTCTAAGAACAGAGTACTTACCTGACCTAGCCGAACTGCATAATAAATAAAGAAAAGAAATCCATGCAAGCTCTAATCGTGGTCAGCTGGTGGCGGTGGTGGTGGATGTGGGATGTAGGGGTACTGAGATGGATCAAATGGATACCCCATCATCTGCTGGAACTAGATCTCCATCATGCGCTGCTGGTAATCCTGGGTCTCTCTAATCTGATGCATCTATCCATCAGTGTATCTACGCTCATCCTCAAAGCGCTGGGATGTATCCACTGTCATAGTTGCGTAGGAATCTATCATCTGCTCAGTCAGCTCATCAATCCGTCGGTGAGCTACTGGATCTCTAAGTCTGCGGACTCTGCGCCGGGCAGGTCGGGATGGTGCTGCCGCCTCCTCCTCTGTTGCCTCATCATCTAGATCGACGACTGGCTCACTAGGACCAGCGGTATCAGTACCGGTCTCCATGCCAGCTCCTCCATCATACTCCTCCTCATCCTTTGCTGGTGCAGCATCTCTAGCATCCTGTAAGTAGGGAAGCCAAGCAGAAGACCATTACTGCTGGTAAAAGACTGTGAACTGAGCTGACTAGAGAATGCCCTGAGGAGCAGTCGCCTCCCAAGGCATAACAACATATGGTGTAGTAAGACCACGAGGAACCAGAATGCGCCTCGTGATCATCTCTTGAAGTCCCAGCGGCTTCGCAGCTGCTACCAACGTACATGCACTCAGATCCAGACCCATAACTGTAGCAATATGGGTCACCAATCCTCCACAACAGATGTCTCCCTTGGACTTGCCCTTGATCCTATGCAAGTCCTAAGCCAACATGCCTCCAAAGTCAGGCACTCCCCCAATCACCATACAAAATAAGCCCAATAGCTCCCCCTGTCTGATCTTCTGGGGCATCTCAGTACACGCCAGAAGTGTCTCACTAAATATGCGGTGGACAAGACGGAATGCTAGATGGAAGATAATACGCTCTCTGGAGTCCCCAGGTCTTCATCTGACACTGTGCTCCACTACGTGGGTTATCTGGCCCCAAAAATCTCGAGCCACTGCTCGGGAAGGAAAGTCAGTCATGGTGGGGGTCGGGAAGCCAAAGACCTCTCGGAACTGATCCATCGGTACTATGTAGTTCCGGTTCAGCAACCGGTACTTGATGTTGTTCCTCTCAGGCATGTGAGTGACAAAACTCACAAACTTCATAGTCGGCTCAAGGTAGGCTGGAGCTCGGATCTCCATGAACTCCTCCAACCCTACCATCAAAATCATCTTCCTCAAGTCCTCCGCCACGTGGAGGCACTCGAAGGCAAAAATGTCTAAGAATTGCGGGGCAACTATAGGACGCCCACATATCCTGTCAAAGTCAGCCTGGTGACGCTCGTGAATCATTAGTATAGTGGGATGAGGTGCAGAAGAAGGGGAAGAACCACTGGGACCATCCCTCAAAACAAGCTGACGATCGGATCTGTTGCTCATGGCTGACAGTAGAACACCTCGGTTGCTCTGACAAGCTGAAGAACACCTCGGCCGAGACACAGCTCGACTGATCCGAGGCGAAGTGTTGCGCGATTTCACTCTCTGATTTTTCAGTTCTTTTCCCCCAAAATCACTACCAATTGCTTCCTATGGGGTACTTATACTCTTTTCAACAACAATAATCGGCAAAAAGAGCCGGATTTTTCCTAAATCAGTAAAGAGAGGGAAGTTAGGGTTTTTGGATAAATTATCCAAATTACGCAGATTCGGCTCGTTTTTCTTGCAGTTTGGTGCTTGAAATCCGATCCTCTTTCTTTTCTTGGTGAAATCGAACAAAAAATTGTAGAAAATGAGCAAGAATTGAGGAAACGAGGAGGATCTCCGCCGCGGTCGAGGTTCGGTTTGAGAGGGAAAAATTGAAGAGAGAGAAATCCACTTTGCCTTTTATACCCCTCGCTGAATCTGATATCACCTCGGTCGAGGTGGTCCCGACCGGACCGAGGTGTCTGACTGGGTTGTCAGACCTAGTCGCCTCGGTTGCCCCAAGAACATCTCGGTCGAGGTGCTGTGACAAAAACCGAAATGTGTCTCAGTCAAACTCTGTCTTCTCAATTTCTTGAACTTCTGTCCTTCCAGTGTAGCTCCTGAGCTGTAATCCTTCCTTAGTGAGTACCTGGTTTCTGTCTAGGACGCTAAAAAAACAAAACAAAGCAAAGCAAAAGCAAACTATCTAAACTAAGCTAGAAAAGGGAAAAGAAAGCAATACCTTGGGTTGCCTCGCAAGAAACACTTGATTTAAGGTCGCTAGCTGGACCGTACGTCATCCTTAAACAAGGTATAGTGGTGCAATCTCCTCAACCTGGACTTCCGGTTTGTACTTCTTAAGCCTATGACCATTGACCTTGAAGTTTCCGCTTGTTTCACCCCAAATCTCAACTGCACCATACGGAAAAACATGTTTCACAACGTAAGGTCCTGTCCATCTAGATTTCAACTTACTTGGAAAGAGGCGAAAGCGGGAGTTGAAGAGTAGAACTAAATCTCCTTCTTTGAATTCCTTAGGAATGATATGCTTGTCATGCCATCTCTTTGTTCTTTCCTTGTAGATCTTGGCATTCTCATAAGTGTTTAAGCGCAACTCTTCCAACTCATTGATGTCCAATAGCCTCTTTTCTCCGGCTTCCTTGAAATCGAAATTCAACCACTTGATTGCCCAATATGCCTGTTACGCTCAGGATGTGATACGCAATGGGTTTTAAATTTATATTCTCGTTATATTTATCCTAACTCCTGGCGAACCCGCAGTGTACGGGACGTTTGTAGTAGGGATAGTATTCCGAGGTTGAACACAAAGACTAAGGTGAGATTGATTTAATTTATGATTAAGTTTAGTGAAGATCTAGTTTTAGAAAGAAAGGAATAAAGAAATGAAAATCTCAATTGTTTTTGGTTGGTTTTTAGGTGATCAATCAAGGATCACAATTCATGCAAAGTAAACAATCAACTAAGCTAACGAATCAACACAAACAAACAAGCTAAACACAAGATATGAATCAAAAGAGAGAGGCGGATTCTACGGATTGGAAATTCCGGTTATGGCATAGGACTCAAGCTATCTAATCATTCCTTGGATTTACTATGAATTGTTGGGAGCAAGTGTTTCTAGATTGGGATCAATCACCGGGTAGGTCTCATGGTCCACTAGTCCATCCCTAAGATCTCATCACCGGGTAAGTCTCTAAGAACCTACGGGATGGATTTCTACACAAACCGGATTGTCACCTAGAAATCTAACCTATCCTTACCGGGTAAGTCTCGGAAGGGTTAGTTCTAAACAACTATCCTAGCACACTTAGTCCAATGGTGGCTTATGAGGCTCACCACTACCTAGGGTTTGTTATCTTTGGAATCTAAGAGTAAGGATTACCGGGTAAGTCTCTCCTAACACTTAGTTGCTAACACTAGGTCACCCTAGGATAGGATTAACTCAACAAACACTGGGATTTCAACATTCTAACCATCTAAAGCTAGATCACCGAACCAGGGAGAATCACGGGCTGTTCTACACCTTCCACGGTCGTGGAAAGGCAAGAACAAACCGTGGACTCCAACAGAAGCTAAGTCCAAGTAAGTGACTCATCCAAGGGCAAATCTAAGTCCATCCTATCATAGTCCTAGCCATAACCATCCTTTCCTTACCCTAGAATCACATCTATTTAGCCTACAACATGCATCATAACAATCGAAATCATCAAGCATAAAATCATAACTTCCATTTGCAAGGTAATGAAGAGAAAGAGATGAGCAAGTGAAACAAGTAAAACCAAGCTGAAAATAGTATTAGAATCACTCACAACCCTTCTAAGAGAAGGTTTAAATGGTTCATACAACTCTAGAAATCGATTCCGGAAATTCCTCACTACAAAAGCTATCAAGGCCTATCAATGGTGTGCTCTTCTCCTTCCTCTCCAATGGAGCTCTTCAAGCCTCCAATGGTGTTTTCCTTCTTGAGAATCTTCTTGTTGAGAGAGTATTTTTTGATTGGATGATGGTGGATAATGGAGAGCTGCTCCAAGATGATTCTCTCAGCCAATGTAGGACCACTTTTATACTACAACTTTGCAAGAGCTAGCCAAGAGATCGTGGCACAGCTGTCACGAAAACCTGGCAAAAACCACGGGTAGAATCACGGCCGTGGAGTGTCAGTGAACCGTGATTTGGACCTTCAGCTTTGCCTTTGATCATTAAGCTTCGATTTGGTGCATGGCTTGTGTTGGTAAGGTTCCATGAGTCCTCCTTAGCTTCTAATTTGCATCCTAATGAGTCCGAGGGTGTTGCATCTCGATGAACGATCCTCAAACGTATCGATTTAGCTCCTAAATCTCCCAAAATACCTACAAAGCAATGCACAAGGCCGTGTAGACGTCTATCTCGACAAAATACGTGAATTGAGTGCAAACGTTGTGAACTAGTACTAAACCATTGCATGAATGAGTGACAAATCTATCTAAATGATTACCTAAACCTAAGTCATAAATCGTGTTATCAAAAATATCCCATACTTAAGGTTTGCTCGTCCCCGAGCAAATTTCCAACTATAGACTAAGAGATGACATGATTTATGTATGCAGAAAAATGGCAAAATCTTTTTGGAGTTGTGCTTCTAATATTGGATCACATTCATAGTCATGTTTCATGGCAATGGACAAGCAATTATGTATCAAATAAATGAACACATGGAAAGACAATTACACTTAACTTGATAGCATGCAACGAAATGTAAAGATGAAGAAGTCAAGATGATCAAGAGCATATCCAATCTAGATTACTAAGTCTTACAAAACATGCAAATAGGGCATAAGGTCTTATGAACTAAAAGGCCAAGAAACGTTGTGATTAGGTGGGGATTTTTCTAGTCTATGTGATGCTAATTCGGGAATGGAACTAACTCCACAATCTTGTCCTCGATCAACTTCCCTCAAGTGTATACTTTTCTCTATCTTTTCTTTCTTTTCTTTTTTTTTTCTTCACTTATTTTTGAGACAATGGCATTGGTGTACAAAAGCCGAAACCTTGGTGATTAGCCATCCTCGGGCTTTTTCTATTTTTCGAGGTGCTTCCACACCGGGCACACATACCAAAGCTCGTTAGGACTATTGGCTTATTTGACTTTGGCAAGGCACCAACACCCGATTATGTGAAGTGTACCGAGTTACTTGTCATTTAAACCAACGTCCCCAAACCTATATTTTTGTCTACACTTTCACAACAAATTCAGCATTTTATGCATGACATTCGTTTCATCAACAACTTCACCCCACACTTGCTTTCCACACACATCAACACACTAACATGCTCCTATTTCCGGATGGGTCAAAAGAGGTCAAATTTATATCAATTGAGGTGCTCAAACAATCATGATAAAGATGAGAATTAGAGGAAGATGAATTGCCTCATTCATTCCTAGATGATGTGCAAGAACTAGCATGTAATTTCGACCTTCAATACTCAATCCATTCTAGGCAAACATCATGATCACAAATCATTCATGGGATTCAAGAGAAGTACTTCAAGTCCACATATGCATTTATCAATTTAACACATAAGGCCATCCATAGCCAATCCACAAGACAAGATTCATCATTAGGGTCATATCCAAGCCTAGAAAGCACAAAAAATTTTAAATTTTCTGAATTTTTATGGGATTTTCGAAATGAATATATACAATGCAAGACATGTGAAAATATTAAACTATCCTAGATGCTCATTATGCAAAGTATCATGCGAACCCCACCCCATACTTAGAAAGACATTGTCCCCAATGTGTAAATGAAGTAAAGAAGAGTGAAAGAAGACTCTCACAATGTAAAAATGGTTTGCTTTGGTATTTGGGATTCTCAAGTGGAATTGATGTTGGATGATCCTATCAACCATGGTAGAGAGCTCTTAGTATTTATCAAGGCGTCGGGACCCGCGCTAGGCATCGCTAGCCGTCCAAGTTCCGCGTCCGCTCCACCCATAATTTATGAGGGGTTCATCATCGTCATTCTCATGCCAAGCAAGGCTTCCAATGCTACTAAGGTTCTAACACACACAAAAACAGAAAAATCACAAAACAAAAACAAAACGAGAAAAGGAAAACGTTACCGATGGGTTGCCTTCCACCAAGCGCTTCTTTAAGGTCATTAGCTTGACCAAACTCGGGGGCGTCTACTCAAGGTAAAGTGGGGCAATCATGTCCACCGGGGCTCCCGGGATATACTTCTTCAACCGGTGCCCATTCACCTTAAAGTTTCCACAATGCTCCCCTCCTATCTCAATAGCTCCACGGGGAAAGATCTTCTTCACCACATATGGCCCGGTCCATCTTGATTTGAGCTTCCCGGGAAAAAGCCGCAGCCTTGAGTTGAAGAGAAGGACAAGGTCGCCTTCTCTCAACTCCTTCGGGAAGAGGCGCTTGTCATGCCACCGTTTGGTCCTCTCCTTGTAGATCCGGGCATTCTCATAAGCATCCAACCGGATCTCTTCAAGTGCGTTCATATCAAGCAACCTCTTCTCTCCGGCCTCTTTGAGATCAAAATTTAGCCACTTGATGGCCCAATGTGCTCTATGCTCTATTTCTACCGGAAGGTGGCAAAACTTGCCATAGACTAACTTGTAAGGAGTGGTGCCAATCGGTGTCTTGAAAGCGGTCCTATATGCCCATAAGGCATCATTGAGCTTCATAGCCCAATCCTTTCTAGTTCGAGATACCGTCTTTTCAAGAATGGCCTTTATCTCCCGGTTGGAGATTTTGACTTGGCCACTAGTTTGGGGATGGTAAGGTGTTGCCACCTTATGAGTCACCCCATACTTAGCCAAAAGTGCCCCAAAGTTCCTATTGGTGAAGTGCTTCCCTCCATCACTTATGATCACCCTTGGTGTTCCAAACCTAGGAAAGATCACTCGGTTGAAGAACCGCACCACAACCTTGGCGTCATTTGTAGGAGAAGCGATTGCCTCCACCCATCTTGATACATAATCAACCGCCAATAGGATGTAGAGGTTTCCACATGAAGAAGGGAATGGTCCCATGAAGTCCACACCCCACACATCAAATATTTCCACTTCTTGTATGTTGTTCAAGGGCATCTCATTCCTCCTTGAGATGTTGCCCGTCCTTTGGCAAGCATCACAAGCTACCACAAAGCCTTGCACATCCTTGAACAAACTTGGCCAAAAGAAGCCCGATTGCAACACTTTAGCACATGTCTTGTGTGAGCTAGCATGCCCTCCACATGGCAAGGAATGACAATGGCGGATCACACTCTCCACCTCATCCTCCGGTATGCATCTTCTAAACATTCCATCCGGCCCTCTCTTGAACAAAAGTGGTTCACTCCAATAGTAATGCCTCACATCCTTGAAGAACTTCTTCCTTTGGGCATATGTCAAACCGGGAGGAACTTCCTCACACACTAAGTAGTTCACAATGTCGGCAAACCATGGATCACTTCCTCTAGACACTTGGAACAAGCACTCCTCCACCATTTGCAATTGCTCATCCCGGAATGAATCATCAATAGGGATGTCATCTCTCTCAAGCTCTAATGGAGGCAATCTACTAAGGTGATCCGCCACTGAGTTCTCGGATCCCTTCTTGTCCCGGATTTCCAAATCAAACTCTTGAAGAAGAAGGATCCACCGAATCAACCTAGGCTTGGCATCCTTCTTTGTAAGGAGTTAACGGATCGCAGCATGATCCGTATACACTATGACCTTCGCTCCAACAAGATATGAGCGGAACTTCTCAAATGCATACACAACCGCTAGTAACTCCTTCTCGGTGGTAGCATAATTGAGTTGGGCGTCATCTAGCATCTTGCTAGCATAATAAATGGCATGAGTGCGCCCATCTTTCCTTTGCCCCAAAACAGCCCCAACGGCTACATCGCTTGCATCACACATGATCTCAAACGGTAAACTCCAATCCGGAGGTTGCATAATAGGTGCGGAGATCAAAGCGTTCTTCAACCTACAAAAAGCCTCAAGGCAATCTTTGGAGAAAACAAATTCAACATCCTTTATTAGTAGGTTAGTGAGAGGCTTAGAAATTTTAGAGAAGTCTTGAATAAACCTCCGGTAAAAACCGGCATGCCCTAAGAAACTCCTTACCCCCTTCACCGAGGTAGGCGGTGGCAACTTCTCTATCGTTTCAATCTTGGCCCTCTCAACCTTAATGCCACGGTTAGACACCAAGTGTCCTAACACAATGCCTTCACTTACCATGAAGTGGCATTTTTCCCAATTCAAGACAAGATTTGTCTCCTCACATCTTTGCAATACTAATGACAGGTTAGCCAAGCAATTATCAAAGGAAGAACCATAAACAGAGAAATCATCCATAAATACTTCCATGATATTTTCAATGTATTCCGAAAAGATAGCCATCATACACCTTTGGAAGGTGGCGGGTGCATTACACAACCCAAATGGCATTCTCCTATATGCAAAAGTACCCCATGGACATGTAAATGTTGTTTTCTCTTGGTCATCGGGGTGGATAGGGATTTGAAAGAATCCACTATAGCCATCTAAATAGCAAAAATGAGAATGTTGAGCTAACCTCTCTAGCATTTGGTCAATGAAGGGAAGAGGGAAGTGATCTTTCCTAGAAGCCATGTTCAACTTCCTATAGTCAATACACATTCTCCACCCCGTAACCATCCTAGTCGGGATTAGTTCATTGTTCTCATTGGTCACTACGGTCATTCCACCCTTCTTGGGGACTACATGAACGGGACTAACCCACTTACTATCCGAGATAGGGTAGATAATCCCCACATCTAGCAACTTAATGATCTACTTTTTGACTACCTCTTTCATTATAGGATTTAGTCTTCTTTGATGTTCAATAGAGGGTTTATGGTTATCTTCCATCATTATCTTATGCATGCATAAAGAGGGTTTTATGCCAACCAAATCATCAATAGTATAGCCAATGACTTTCCTATGCAATCTTAGTTCATGCAACAACTTAGCAAGTTCATCATCACTCAAGCATGCATTAATAATTACCGGATTTGTTGAATTATCACCAAGGAAAGCATACTTTAAATGAGAGGGGAGGGGTTTAAGTTCAAGTTTAGGAGGACCTTTGTCGAGTGTAGACGATCCAAATAAGGTTGGATGAGATGAATCCAAAGCAAATGAAGACCCTCCAAGGCTCCTTGAAGCTTGATCATCAATGAGGTCTGATTCAGGGGAAACCACGGTTGGAACCACGGTTGGCTCCACTTCCACGGCCGTGGACCTTGCCTGGCTTGCTTCTCGGAGTTGTCCAGAGAGTTTTACGGCCGTGGAACCACTTCCACGCCCGTGGAACATGCAGCTGTTCAGCACCTCTTCGTGGTCTTCATCTTCCACTCTTGTCTCCTTTTCTAGTGCTTCCAAGGCTTTGATCTCTTCATTGCAAGCCTCATCATCACCTTCCTCCATCATACTTAGGCTAAGAACCTTCTCCAAGGGATCCTTGATCAAGATCGAGCTCACAACTTCTCTAGATTCCTCTTGCTCGACTATGTTGAAGACATCTTCATCAAGGGTTGACCCTTTCATCATTGTGGACAACTTGAACTTGATGTTCTCTTCTCTAATGTTAAAGGAGAGAGTCCCATTCTTGCAATCCACTAGGCATCCGGAGGTGGCTAGGAAAGGTCTTCCTAAGATGATGGGAACCGGATAGTCCGCCGGAATATCCAAGACAACAAAATCAATTGGCACATAGAATCCTCCTAGTTGTACCGGGATGTCTTCTAGGATCCCAACTGGATGAGTGATAGATCGGTCCGCCATATAGAGGGTCATCTTGACCGGTTTCGGCTCTCCTAGCCCAACCTTGTTGTAAAGTGCAAGCGGTATGATGCTTACACTTTCCCCAAGATCACAAAGGGCTTCATACTTCACATCTCCCACTCCAATTGGGACACAAAAGGAGCCCGGATCTCTTAGCTTGGGAGGCATCTCCTCCTTCATTATTTGGATCAATTCCGAGGATCTCTTGGTCATTCTTATCTCCCCATACTCCTCTAACTTCCTTTTGTTGGAGAGTATCTCCTTCAAGAACTTGCCATATGCCGGCATTCCTAAAATAGCATCCATGAACGGAATGTTAATATGCAATTTCGACATTAGTTCAAGGAATTTACCAAAGTGTTTGTCCAAGCGAGCTCTTGCTCGTGATTGTGGGAACGGTAGTTGTGGCTTGTATGGAGGTGGTGCCACATAGGTTGGCTCTACATCCTTGCTCTTGCCTCCATCTCCTTGCAAAGTCTCTTCCTCTATCACCACTTGCTTCCCATTAGCATTCTTCTTGGGCAAAGGATCTTTCATGCTCAACCCACTCCTTGTTGTAATGGCCAACTCTTGGCCTCTTGGGTTGTCTTCGGTCCTTCCGGGAAGCTTTCCCGGATCTCTATGGGCTTCACCCGCCTTTTGGAACACTTGTGCTTCCAACACCTTTTGAGCTTTAGAAATTGAAGTCACCGTGCTCTCAAGACCACTCAACCTTCCAAGCAATTACTCAAACATCATTTCGGTTCTATCCTTTGGAGGTTGAGTAAATCCGGGTGGAGGTTCTTGTGAAGCTTTTGGTGGTGGAGTTGTGCTTGTGGAAGCGGGAGGGTTCAAGGCTCCATCCGGGTTAGAGTAGGAAAATCCGGGATGGTTGTGGTTAGGCCGGTAATTGTTGAATTGCCGGTTGTTGTTGAAGTTCCTTGGGCCTTGATAGTTGTTGTAATTGTCCCTTCCCATGTAATTCACATCTTCCTCCTTGGAAGATAAGTTAGCTTGTGGAAGTACTTGAGGAGTTGCTTGGTTCTTCAAAGTTGTAGCACACAACTCCCTCAAGGACTTTAGCTCGTTGTTGATGGCGTCAAGCTTGAAATTGCTCATGGTGACCTCACTCACCTCATATGCTCCCGCCTTTCTCCCTTCACTCTTCCTATGGGAGTATTTCTCAATTACTAGAGCTTGCTTCTCCACAAACTCCCAAGCTTCATCTACATGCTTCTCCATGAAAGTCCCACCGGAAAGAGATTGGAGCTTGAATTGGCTATCTTCATCAAGTCCTTTGAAGTAGATTTCCAATAGCTCAATTTTCGGTATACCATGGTGTGGACAATCTAGGAGAAGGTCTTTGAACCTCTCCCAAGACTTGAATAAACTCTCTCTATCCTTCATCACGAAGGCATTGATCTTCCCTCTTAACTCGGTAGTCTTGGAAGGTGGGAAGAACTTAGTCAAAAACTCGGTTGTCATCTCCTCCCAAGTACCAACTCGTCCTTGTGGAATAGATTGATACCAAGCCAAGGCTTTATCCTTAAGAGAGAAGGAAAAAGCCCTAAGCTTATGGTTGTTTCTCTCCAATCTTGGCGGTCTAAGAGTCTCCATCAAAATCTCATAGTTCATCAAGTGTTGATGAGGAGACTCTCCTTCCATCCCTCCAAATTGATTATGCCGGATCATTTGTAGAACTTGAGGGCGGAGTTCGTAATCATGGGCTGCGGGATCTCCTAAGTTCACACCCGGACGGTGTGCTCTTTGTGCCGGATCCATACGTTGCCCCAACGTTTGTGGCTCTTCCATAGCAAGGGGCACAACCCTGATATTCACCGCCGCCGGCTGCGGTTGTGGTGGAGGTGGAGGAGGTTGTTGACGGTTAAGCTCTCTTTGCACAAGAGCTTGCCTAATCTCCTCAATCTCCCTCCTAGTTGCCTCTTGCCTCTCATTGGCAAGTCTCCTTTCATTCTCCAAAGCTTCATCCCTTATCCTAATTTGCTCTAAAGCCTCATCCAACTCAGCTTGGAGATCTCTTCCGGCCATCTCTTTTCCCTTTTTAATGCTCTTGGATCTAGATCTAAGGGTTTTCTCCGGTTCGGGATCGAATGGAGCTAAATCCTTGCCACGAGATCTTAGCATACACCTAAAGAGTGAGATGTCCTGAAAAGCAAAGCCACAAACCAAAAAGAGATCAAAAGCAACAAGAAAGATCTACACTATAAACAATCACAAAATAGATTCAATCTAGACCTAGTCCCCGGCAACGGCGCCAAAAACTTGTTACGCTCAGGATGTGATACGCAATGGGTTTTAAATTTATATTCTCGTTATATATATCCTAACTCCTGGCGAACCCGCAGTGTACGGGACGTTTGTAGTAGGGATAGTATTCCGAGGTCGAACACAAAGACTAAGGTGAGATTGATTTAATTTATGATTAAGTTTAGTGAAGATCTAGGTTTAGAAAGAAAGGAATAAAGAAATGAAAATCTCAATTGTTTTTGGTTGGTTTTTAGGTGATCAATCAAGGATCACAATTCATGCAAAGTAAACAATCAACTAAGCTAACGAATCAACACAAACAAACAAGCTAAACACAAGATATGAATCAAAAGAGAGAGGCGGATTCTAGGGATTGGAAATTCCGGTTATGGCATAGGACTCAAGCTATCTAATCATTCCTTGGATTTACTATGAATTGTTGGGAGCAAGTGTTTCTAGATTGGGATCAATCACCGGGTAGGTCTCATGGTCCACTAGTCCATCCCTAAGATCTCATCACCGGGTAAGTCTCTAAGAACCTACGGGATGGATTTCTACACAAACCGGATTGTCACCTAGAAATCTAACCTATCCTTACCGGGTAAGTCTCGGAAGGGTTAGTTCTAAACAACTATCCTAGCACACTTAGTCCAATGGCGGCTTATGAGGCTCACCACTACCTAGGGTTTGTTATCTTTGGAATCTAAGAGTAAGGATTACCGGGTAAGTCTCTCCTAACACTTAGTTGCTAACACTAGGTCACCCTAGGATAGGATTAACTCAACAAACACTGGGATTTCAACATTCTAACCATCTAAAGCTAGATCACCGAACCAGGGAGAATCACGGGCTGTTCTACACCTTCCACGGTCGTGGAAAGGCAAGAACAAACCGTTTGGCCAGAACCATCCCGGTCGAGGTGTTCTAAGTCATCACGGGCTGTTCTACACCTTCCTCGGTCGAGGTGTTCTAAGTCATCTGAGGTGTTCAACCTCGTTTGGCCAGAACCATCCCGGTCGAGGTCATAAAATTTTTTTTAACTAGTTTTTTGACGTTTTTCTCAAACAAAAACTTGTATGCATGCTTGTAATGACAAATAAGCACATAGAGCCAAATAAACAAAATAAGATCATAATATCCAAGGGAGTCATACAAACATACACATAAGTCAAGTAAGATACATCCAAATACCCCATACTTGGGACACATTGTCCCAATGGGTCAAAATAAGTCTAAGAACAGAGTACTTACCTGACCTAGCCGAACTGCATAATAAATAAAGAAAAGAAATCCATGCAAGCTCTAATCGTGGTCAGCTGGTGGCGGTGGTGGTGGATGTGGGATGTAGGGGTACTGAGATGGATCAAATGGATACCCCATCATCTGCTGGAACTAGATCTCCATCATGCGCTGCTGGTAATCCTGGGTCTCTCTAATCTGATGCATCTATCCATCAGTGTATCTACGCTCATCCTCAAAGCGCTGGGATGTATCCACTGTCATAGTTGCGTAGGAATCTATCATCTGCTCAGTCAGCTCATCAATCCGTCGGTGAGCTACTGGATCTCTAAGTCTGCGGACTCTGCGCCGGGCAGGTCGGGATGGTGCTGCCGCCTCCTCCTCTGTTGCCTCATCATCTAGATCGACGACTGGCTCACTAGGACCAGCGGTATCAGTACCGGTCTCCATGCCAGCTCCTCCATCATACTCCTCCTCATCCTTTGCTGGTGCAGCATCTCTAGCATCCTGTAAGTAGGGAAGCCAAGCAGAAGACCATTACTGCTGGTAAAAGACTGTGAACTGAGCTGACTAGAGAATGCCCTGAGGAGCAGTCGCCTCCCAAGGCATAGCAACATATGGTGTAGTAAGACCACGAGGAACCAGAATGCGCCTCGTGATCATCTCTTGAAGTCCCAGCGGCTTCGCAGCTGCTACCAACGTACATGCACTCAGATCCAGACCCATAACTGTAGCAATATGGGTCACCAATCCTCCACAACAGATGTCTCCCTTGGACTTGCCCTTGATCCTATGCAAGTCCTAAGCCAACATGCCTCCAAAGTCAGGCACTCCCCCAATCACCATACAAAATAAGCCCAATAGCTCCCCCTGTCTGATCTTCTGGGGCATCTCAGTACACGCCAGAAGTGTCTCACTAAATATGCGGTGGACAAGACGGAATGCTAGATGGAAGATAATACGCTCTCTGGAGTCCCCAGGTCTTCATCTGACACTGTGCTCCACTACGTGGGTTATCTGGCCCCAAAAATCTCGAGCCACTGCTCGGGAAGGAAAGTCAGTCATGGTGGGGGTCGGGAAGCCAAAGACCTCTCGGAACTGATCCATCGGTACTATGTAGTTCCGGTTCAGCAACCGGTACTTGATGTTGTTCCTCTCAGGCATGTGAGTGACAAAACTCACAAACTTCATAGTCGGCTCAAGGTAGGCTGGAGCTCGGATCTCCATGAACTCCTCCAGCCCTACCATCAAAATCATCTTCCTCAAGTCCTCCGCCACGTGGAGGCACTCGAAGGCAAAAATGTCTAAGAATCGCGGGGCAACTATAGGACGCCCACATATCCTGTCAAAGTCAGCATGGTGACGCTCGTGAATCATTAGTATAGTGGGATGAGGTGCAGAAGAAGGGGAAGAACCACTGGGACCATCCCTCAAAACAAGCTGACGATCGGATCTGTTGCTCATGGCTGACAGTAGAACACCTCGGTTGCTCTGACAAGCTGAAGAACACCTCGGCCGAGACACAGCTCGACTGATCCGAGGCGAAGTGTTGCGCGATTTCACTCTCTGATTTTTCAGTTCTTTTCCCCCAAAATCACTACCAATTGCTTCCTATGGGGTACTTATACTCTTTTCAACAACAATAATCGGCAAAAAGAGCCGGATTTTTCCTAAATCAGTAAAGAGAGGGAAGTTAGGGTTTTTGGATAAATTATCCAAATTACGCAGATTCGGCTCGTTTTTCTTGCAGTTTGGTGCTTGAAATCCGATCCTCTTTCTTTTCTTGGTGAAATCGAACAAAAAATTGTAGAAAATGAGCAAGAATTGAGGAAACGAGGAGGATCTCCGCCGCGGTCGAGGTTCGGTTTGAGAGGGAAAAATTGAAGAGAGAGAAATCCACTTTGCCTTTTATACCCCTCGCTGAATCTGATATCACCTCGGTCGAGGTGGTCCCGACCGGACCGAGGTGTCTGACTGGGTTGTCAGACCTAGTCGCCTCGGTTGTCCCAAGAACATCTCGGTCGAGGTGCTGTGACAAAAACCGAAATGTGTCTCAGTCAAACTCTGTCTTCTCAATTTCTTGAACTTCTGTCCTTCCAGTGTAGCTCCTGAGCTGTAATCCTTCCTTAGTGAGTACCTGGTTTCTGTCTAGGACGCTAAAAAAACAAAACAAAGCAAAGCAAAAGCAAACTATCTAAACTAAGCTAGAAAAGGGAAAAGAAAGCAATACCTTGGGTTGCCTCGCAAGAAACACTTGATTTAAGGTCGCTAGCTGGACCGTACGTCATCCTTAAACAAGGTATAGTGGTGCAATCTCCTCAACCTGGACTTCCGGTTTGTACTTCTTAAGCCTATGACCATTGACCTTGAAGTTTCCGCTTGTTTCACCCCAAATCTCAACTGCACCATACGGAAAAACATGTTTCACAACGTAAGGTCCTGTCCATCTAGATTTCAACTTACTTGGAAAGAGGCGAAAGCGGGAGTTGAAGAGTAGAACTAAATCTCCTTCTTTGAATTCCTTAGGAATGATATGCTTGTCATGCCATCTCTTTGTTCTTTCCTTGTAGATCTTGGCATTCTCATAAGTGTTTAAGCGCAACTCTTCCAACTCATTGATGTCCAATAGCCTCTTTTCTCCGGCTTCCTTGAAATCGAAATTCAACCACTTGATTGCCCAATATGCCTGTTACGCTCAGGATGTGATACGCAATGGGTTTTAAATTTATATTCTCGTTATATTTATCCTAACTCCTGGCGAACCCGCAGTGTACGGGACGTTTGTAGTAGGGATAGTATTCCGAGGTTGAACACAAAGACTAAGGTGAGATTGATTTAATTTATGATTAAGTTTAGTGAAGATCTAGTTTTAGAAAGAAAGGAATAAAGAAATGAAAATCTCAATTGTTTTTGGTTGGTTTTTAGGTGATCAATCAAGGATCACAATTCATGCAAAGTAAACAATCAACTAAGCTAACGAATCAACACAAACAAACAAGCTAAACACAAGATATGAATCAAAAGAGAGAGGCGGATTCTACGGATTGGAAATTCCGGTTATGGCATAGGACTCAAGCTATCTAATCATTCCTTGGATTTACTATGAATTGTTGGGAGCAAGTGTTTCTAGATTGGGATCAATCACCGGGTAGGTCTCATGGTCCACTAGTCCATCCCTAAGATCTCATCACCGGGTAAGTCTCTAAGAACCTACGGGATGGATTTCTACACAAACCGGATTGTCACCTAGAAATCTAACCTATCCTTACCGGGTAAGTCTCGGAAGGGTTAGTTCTAAACAACTATCCTAGCACACTTAGTCCAATGGTGGCTTATGAGGCTCACCACTACCTAGGGTTTGTTATCTTTGGAATCTAAGAGTAAGGATTACCGGGTAAGTCTCTCCTAACACTTAGTTGCTAACACTAGGTCACCCTAGGATAGGATTAACTCAACAAACACTGGGATTTCAACATTCTAACCATCTAAAGCTAGATCACCGAACCAGGGAGAATCACGGGCTGTTCTACACCTTCCACGGTCGTGGAAAGGCAAGAACAAACCGTGGACTCCAACAGAAGCTAAGTCCAAGTAAGTGACTCATCCAAGGGCAAATCTAAGTCCATCCTATCATAGTCCTAGCCATAACCATCCTTTCCTTACCCTAGAATCACATCTATTTAGCCTACAACATGCATCATAACAATCGAAATCATCAAGCATAAAATCATAACTTCCATTTGCAAGGTAATGAAGAGAAAGAGATGAGCAAGTGAAACAAGTAAAACCAAGCTGAAAATAGTATTAGAATCACTCACAACCCTTCTAAGAGAAGGTTTAAATGGTTCATACAACTCTAGAAATCGATTCCGGAAATTCCTCACTACAAAAGCTATCAAGGCCTATCAATGGTGTGCTCTTCTCCTTCCTCTCCAATGGAGCTCTTCAAGCCTCCAATGGTGTTTTCCTTCTTGAGAATCTTCTTGTTGAGAGAGTATTTTTTGATTGGATGATGGTGGATAATGGAGAGCTGCTCCAAGATGATTCTCTCAGCCAATGTAGGACCACTTTTATACTACAACTTTGCAAGAGCTAGCCAAGAGATCGTGGCACAGCTGTCACGAAAACCTGGCAAAAACCACGGGTAGAATCACGGCCGTGGAGTGTCAGTGAACCGTGATTTGGACCTTCAGCTTTGCCTTTGATCATTAAGCTTCGATTTGGTGCATGGCTTGTGTTGGCAAGGTTCCATGAGTCCTCCTTAGCTTCTAATTTGCATCCTAATGAGTCCGAGGGTGTGTCATCTCGATGAACGATCCTCAAACGTATCGATTTAGCTCCTAAATCTCCCAAAATACCTACAAAGCAATGCACAAGTCCGTGTAGACGTCTATCTCGACAAAATACGTGAATTGAGTGCAAACGTTGTGAACTAGTGCTAAACCATTGCATGAATGAGTGACAAATCTATCTAAATGATTACCTAAACCTAAGTCATAAATCGTGTTATCAATGCCTTATGCTCTAGCTCGACGGGTAGATGACAAGACTTCCCATATACCAAATTGTAAGTGGTGGTACCAATGGGAGTCTTGAATGCGGTCCTATAAGCCCAAAGAGCGTCGTCCAACTTTATGGACCAATCCTTCCTCGTCCTAGAGACGGTCTTCTCCAAAATTGCCTTGATTTCTCTATTCGAGATTTTGACCTGTCCACTAGTTTGAGGGTGATAAGGGGTTGTTACCTTGTGGGTTACCCCATACTTCGATAGAAGTGCCTTAAACTCCCGGTTGATGAAATGTGTCCCTCCATCGCTGATGATGATGCGTGGTGTCCCAAATCTTGGAAAGATAGTCCGATTGAAAAACTTCACAACCACCATGGCGTCATTAGTGGGGGAG
Organism: Fagopyrum homotropicum; assembly: GCA_033239125.1. NCBI lineage: Eukaryota > Viridiplantae > Streptophyta > Magnoliopsida > Caryophyllales > Polygonaceae > Fagopyrum > Fagopyrum homotropicum. The sequence continues at coordinate 48,613,236 of BSWB01000007.1, read as the reverse complement.
GAAATGACTTCTACCCATCTAGAGACGTAATCAACAGCTAGGAGAATGTAGAGGTTCCCTGCGGATGATGGGAAAGGTCCCATAAAATCAACTCCCCATACATCAAAGATCTCAACCTCTTGAATATTGTTGAGTGGCATCTCGTTCCTTCTAGACAAGTTCCTTGTTCTTTGGCATGCATCACAAGAAACAACAAACGTTTGCACATCCTTAAATAATGTAGGCCAAAAGAAACCAGAACGTAATACCTTAGCGCATGTTTTGTGAGCGCTACCATGTCCTCCACAAGGAAGCGAGTGGCAATGCTGTATAACATTAGCAACTTCATCCTCTGGAATGCATCTTCGAAGCATCCTATCTGGACCTCTCTTAAACAATAGAGGTTCATTCCAGTAGTAGTGGCATACATCCTTGAAGAATTTCTTCCTTTGAGCGTACGTCAATCTAGGCGGTATTTCCTGGCAAACAAGATAATTAACAATATCAGCATACCAAGGCTCTTTACTATCAGAAGCTTGGTGGAGCCAGTGCTTCACCAATTGTAAATGAGTCTTAGAAAAGGGTTTAGGAAGTTTGTTGTCCTCAGTTGACAACATCTCGCTTGCGACCTCAGTCGAGGTCCAAGGTGGGTGACCGAGATGTTCTTCAGAGAAGAACACCTCGCTTGGTCTAGAAAGTGCCTCGGTCGAGGTACTGGAACTAGGACCGAAACTTTATTTTCTCCTCTCTTGGATTAGTCTCTCAATCTTAGCTCCCGGATCTGCTTCCAGTGCCTTTAAGCTCCTTATATCTGCATCACAAGAAACATCTATACCTTTCTCCATTAAACTAAAACTAAGAACTCTTTCAAGAGGGTCATGAATAAGGATAGAGCTCACCAATTCTCTTGATTCTTCTTCATCATAGATGTTGAAGATATCATCCTCCAGCGGCTCTCCTTTCATTGCAGCAAGCAATGCAAATTCCACTTGATCTCCACCAATGTTGAATTTCAACTTGGCATTCTTACAATCCACATTGCATCCCAAAGTTGCTAGAAATGGTCTCCCGAGAATGATAGGAACGGGATAATCTGCGGGTATGTCAAGTACAACAAAGTCTATAGGTAAATAGAAGTTACCTAACTTGACATGAACGTCTTCCAAAATGCCCACGGGATGGGTAATGGAGCTATCCGCCATGTACAACCTTATCTTCACCGGCTTGGGCTCTCCAAGTCCGATCTTCTCACATAGCTCCAGCGGGATGATGCTCACGCTGGCTCCTAGATCACACAATGCCTCACAAGTTACATCCCCAACTTGAATGGGAATGCAAAATGAGCCGGAATCTCTCAATTTGGGTGGCATCTTCTCCTTCATGATTTGAATGAGCTCCGAGGACTTAGATGTCATCCTAACTTCTCCAAAGTCTTCCAACTTCCTCTTCCTTGATAGAATCTCTTTCAAGAATTTCCCATGGGCGGGCATTCCTAGAATAGCATCAAGGAAAGGGATATTAATGTGTAGTTTATTCATCAAGTCAAGAAACTTACCAAAATGCTTGTCTATATGTGCTTTGGCCCTTGACTAGGGGAATGAAAGTGGTGGTTTATAAGCAGGAGGTAGGACATAAACTTCAGATTTGTCCTTCGATTTTTGGGACTCCACCTCGAATGGCACCTCGACCGAAGTGTTCCTCGTTGGCACCTGGACCGAAGTGTTCTTCGTCTGCTCTAGCATCGACCGAGGTACTGGGTCTGCAGTTTTTAGTCCACTTCTCGTCATTATTGGCATAATTTGGCCTTTAAGGTTGCTCTCTGTCCTTGCTGGGAGCTTCCCTGGGTCTCTTGGTGCTTCGTTCGCCTTATTAAAGAATTGTTGCTCTAAGGCTTTTTGTGCCTTCGAAAATGAAGGCATCGATGTCTCCATAGATCAAAATTGCCTCCAGCACTGCATCTTTCTTCTCTGGCTGGGACGAACTTGATCTAGGCTCCTGGCTCTTCAATGGAGTAGAAGAAGAAGAGGAGGTGTTAAAAGCATTATTAGCATGAGAATGAGGGTTACCCGGATTTTGTTGATTAGATCTCCAATTGTTGCTGTTGGAGCCTCTATTGTTGTTGTAATTGTTATTCCGTGACCCTTGGTTGTTGTTTCTTCCTTGATATCCTCCATCTTCCTTCTTCGTGTGAGCTACTAAAAGCTCCTTCAATTGCTTCACATCCTTTTTAAGAGAGATGAGTTTGATTATCATTTGATGAAGTGTCCTGGAAACTAACTCTCCTTGCTCCATTATCGGCTCCTTGATAGGAGTACTTCTCCATATGCAAAGCTTGCTTTTCAATGAACTCCCAAGCTTCGTCTATCGGCATATCCATGAATGTGCCGGTGGAAAGTAGTTGGAGATTGAATTGGGTAGCTCCATCCAATCTCTTGAAGTATATCTCCAGCAATTCTATCTTTGGAATCCCATTATGTGGGCAATCCAATAGAACATCTTTGAATCTCTCCCATGACTTGGACAAACTCTCCTTGTCCTTCATGATGAATGCATTGATCTGCCGTCTCATTTCAGCGGTCTTGGAGGGAGGAAAGAACTTTGTTAGAAACTCTGTCGTCATCTCTTCCCATGTGTTGATCTTTCCGGGTGGAAGAGATTGATACCAAGTAAGCGCCCTGTCTTTCAAAGAAAAATAAAAAGGCCTTAACTTCTAGTTATTGTTTTTCACCCTTGAAGGTCTCAAGGTCTCCATCAGAATCTCATAGTTTTGCAAATGTTGGTGCAGAGACTCCCTCTCTAAACCTCCAAATTGGCATTGGCGGATCATAGATAGAACTTGCGGTCGAAGTTCGTAATCAAGCTCAGCTGGATCACCTAAGTTGACTCGTGGACGCCTTACTTACTGATTAGGGTCCATCCTCTTTCTCAGGGTTTGTGGAACTCCAGCAAAAAGAACATCTCGGACAGGCATCCGAGGTGAATGTATCTTTGCCGGGGCAACATGAACTGGGTCTTGCCTCGGTCGAGGATCTGGGATCGGTCGAGGCAGAAACTGGGCCCTTAGAGCGGCCATATTTGCTTCGATCTCTTCAGTTCTTACACGAGTCTGCTCTCTCTCTCGCTGCAGTTCTTCTTGGTTGAGACGTAGCTGTTCCAGCGCCTCCTTCAATTCAACCTCAAGATCACGATTGTCTTGATTGGCCATCTTAGCTTCTTTCAATCGTCGTTTGTAGGTCTTTTATGATTCGGGATCATAAGGAACGATTTTTTGCTCAGCTCGGGTTCTTCACATAAACTTAAGAAAAAGATCTTCCGAAAACACTCAAGTAGAGTGGTTAATAACAAGAAGGGCTATTGCCCCGAAAGACAACCGCAACCGGCTCGGTCTAGACCAAGTCCCCGGCAACGGCGCCAAAAACTTGTTCGCTCCAAAAGGTGTGTGCAAGCTTTAAATTTATAACCCAAGAAGTATGCTTGAAGAAATATGCGAACCCGAAGTGTACGGGTCAATTGTAATAAAAAGCAAGAATTCCAGGGGTCGATCACAGGGACTTAGGTGAAACAAAACACATAATTGGTTGTCAAGTATTGCAATTAACCAAAGCAATTAAAGCAATCAAAGATGATGTAAAAGTCAAGTAAGGGGAAATGCGGATTTTAGGGATTAAAGCATCTAGTTGTAGCTCCGACTCAAGATCTCAAAGGATAACGCGGACAAAGTGGAGGTTTGCAAAGGGGAGATGTTTCTAAGGTGGGAATAGATCACCGGGTAAGTCTCACTACTCACTATCCCAAACCAAAACTCCTATTACCGGGTAAGTCTCAAGGTACTAAGGAAAGGAACTATAATCTCGAACCAACACACCACCCAAGGGAATAGAATAAACCTTTACCGGGTAAGTCTGAGGCTAACTCACAAAGATGGGATGAAGGCACACTCAAACCTCAATAAAGGATAAAACATTATTACCTACACTCATTATCTTAGGTAAACAAGCAATGGAATCACCGGGTAAGTCTCATCCTAGGCTTGCATTTGAACTAGGAAGGTGTAATAAGGATAGGATTTAGCAAACTTAAACTCTTAACTCAGATAAGGTTCAGGAAAGGGTCATCTCGCTCAGTTTATGTACCATCTCGGTCGAGATGTTCCACAACTGAGCGAGGTGTTCTAGGGTTAAGGTTAAAGACTCGAGCTTTCAGGGTCCTGCTGGGATTGAGATCATTCTATCATTGTCTTCTCCACAACTTTCAGCCAATCACCCTAGAATCGCACAAGAAACTTAGCCAATAATCATCATAATAACAATAATCAAATATATGGAAAGGGAATCAATATTCGAACAAGAAAACCTTAAAAAAAGGTCTCAATAACTGAATCAAATAACAAAAGGAATCTAAGAAAGTCTTACAAACTCCTTCAAAAGCTAACTCCAAACTATGAATCTTTCCTTCCTTGATCTTCAATCCTTCCTTCAAACTTCTAGAAAATCCCTAAATTGCTAGATGCTCTCAGCCTCCAAGCATGTGATGACCCGAAGATGGCCGAATTGTAGAAAATTCAACCCTTTATATAGGAAAATTATCTTCAAAGATAATTTTCTTAAAATATAACTCCATATCTTCCAAAATAAATCATCCAAAAGATATTCTTCCTTCCAGAAATCCAGCCAAAAATATAAGATATCCTCCTTCCAAAAATAAAAGATCTCAGCCAAAAATAAAGATCTCGCCGGCGACAGGGTGTTCGCCTCGGTCGGGACGCTCCTCATGATCACCTCGGTCGAGATGGTACTATAGCTGACCGAGGTGAATCTCAATTGAATGTGAAATCTCTCAAATCTGGTCCAAAGTCAATCTTCTTGATCATTTTGCATGCTTCCTGAGTTCTTCCTTAAGCTCCAGAATGTAGCTCCAACGACTCCTTCACTCCTTAGCTCCATTTCGGTCCAAAACGTGCCATTTTAGCTACAATTACAACGAAACTAGGTGTAGACCTCGATTCCCATAAAGGTAGATGAAACAAGAATATAATCACATAATATACATCCATACATGCAGATTTATGAAGATAAAACGTCTAAAAAAGTCCCAAAGTGTAGACTATAATAGATGCTATCGGCTCAACTCGAGGTGGTGTTGGTTGGGGTGGTACCGGTGGGGGTTCCCTTTGCACTAAATCGGCTTTTACAATAGGGCCCAAAAGCACTTTCCACTGCTTGACCAATCATTTGTTGCAACATGGTCTAAAACCCGGAACCAAAACCCTCTAGAATATCATTACTAGCAATTGGGGGTCAACAACAACGTTTGGGGTGCTTCTTGGGCTTCCACGATCCCATCCTCCATCTCGGGTTCCTCTACATCTTACATTTCCATTTGAGGATATAAAAAATGTAAGCTAAACTAACAGTTTATTAATTTAGGTATGGTAAAGAGTATGGAGATCTTCGTCCCTGAAACCAAACACCAACACAACTATACCCGACAACCAAAAACCAAACCAACATACCTCTGATATCAACTTCAGTAACACCTTAAAATGGGATAACACTACAATGGTAGGAATCCAGACAAGGATTCCTTTAGGGTTTTAATGACAAAACAAAAACAAAAATTGTAAAAATGAAGGTAAGGAAACCAATTGTCATCCCTATCGATAAACATAATGGTTCCACAAACAAACATACAACCGGGTCAAACTTGAAGCCATAACAACAAGGTTTGCAAAATGCTAGGAATAACTGACTAAGACTTTTCCTAAGGTCGTTTATATCTTGTCAAAATAATTTACGAACTCAACACTAAAGAAAGTATAGTGATTAAGTAAGGGTTGAACCCAAGAGAGTTTGTGTTATTTTATTAAATTCAATAATTGATTATGGGAAAAAGTAACAAAAAGGGGGGTTTTGGAATGAATTCATGCACACAAAACTTAAAAAGCAATTAAAAGAGATTGATAAGATGATGATGAGTGAATCTACACTAGGTTGATTTTTAGCATGCGATTACTATTTTGGTGAGTTCCTTTTACAAGTTTCAAGTAATGTTCCCGTCTTGATCGTATGTATGTGTTGAGCCAACCGGCATCAACACAACTTAACAAGTTAGTGTTCCGTAAACCTACAAGAACAAGTCACAAGTTAGCTTTCAAACAAAGACTAAGGGATATAAAGAGAAGATTAAAACCGTTAACCTAATCTTTATAATTGTGTTTCTTTTCCTTCAAGCAATTACAACCCGTTATTACTTAAAGGTTACTACTAGACTAAAGACCAGAACCCGGAATCTATTAATCCTAGTTGTTTGCATGCACTTAAAACCTAAGGTGATCAATCTTAAGTAATAATGAAAACATGCAACTTAGATAATTGAAGCTCAAGAAACACAAAACATTACTGAATAAAAATTATATTAAAAGGGAACTTACAACCAAAGTAATAATGCAGCCTCCAATCAACCCAATGTAGCAAGGAAACTTAGAAACTCATTACAAAGGAAGCAAGATAGAATAAAAGTGGGAAAATGATGGATGATTCTAGCAATCAACCATGGGTCTATTTATACTATAAATGACACTAAATGGGAGTAAATGGCTGGCCAAAACAGCCACCTTTAATGCCATAAAGATGGTTGTTAGCATGAAATATTGCGATATTCTAGGCACTTATTTTGGTTGTTTTTCTCTCATTATTGTGTACATGGATGAAGTTTAGAAGCAATTGTTAGCTTGTTCCTCTATTATTGTCGATATGGATGTCTACACTAGCTTTGTGTTGATTTTAGGCAAAAAGGAGCTAAATGGGAGCTATTGAGAGATAAAAGAGAGGATTCGATCATGTTCGAGGATTGGGAACACATCAAGGAAGCTAAGGAAGGAGCGTGGATGAAGAATGTCACGACATAAAGGAAACTACAAGTATTCTACACTTTCACGCCCTGAATTACGGCCGTAGAAGAGTCCACGCTCTAAACCACGGCCGTGGATCTTGGCATCATGAGCGTGGAGCATTCCAGTAAGTTACACGGCCTAAAGTACGGTCGTGGAAGTCACAAGAGACCGTAATCCAATTCCACGCCCTAAACCACGGTCGTGAAAACCCTTGAGACCGTGATTTAGGTGATCTTTGGACGAGTTTTTATTTGCCACGTTATTTACGTAATGGGACGGGACGGTTATTTCTTTCCCGTCTTATAAATAGGTCAGAAAAGAGAGTTTTGGGGATCCGCGCTTACGCCGCTTAATCTCACAACATTTGCGTTTGATCTCGCGGAGACGCTGACGGCCGCTTACTTTGCTTGGAGCATTCTTGCCTAGGGTGGATTGAAGATCGCCGAAGGTTTTAACCTCTTTCTTAGGTTTTGACATTGAAGACGGATTGACAACCTGTTCTTCATACTTACCTTAGATTCTTGTGAGGTTTTGTGTTATACATTCTGAATCCATCAAACATTGCTTCTTGTGTTACGGATTTGAGAATTGGTTTTGAAGTTTTATTAAGTATTCGAGGGTTTTCATTTTTATTCTCCTTGATTTGAATATTGATATCATGACAATGATTGTTGGCTAAAACCCTTTAGCAATTCTAAGGTGAAGGGTTGACAGTTGTGGCTTAGATGATGATAGATCGATGATAAATTGATTGGACCTTGAGAGTTAGAGAGATCTCGTCGACGAACCCAAATCACGGCCTGTTCTTGGAGTTCTACGGCCATGGTTCTCAAGATCTGACCGTGATTTACCCTAGTTTACAAACTTTGCTTTTACTTTGATCCAAGGTTAAAGATTAGCTTTAATCTAGTCTTGGTTTACCCTTTCTAGGTAGTAGTGAGACTCATCACCCTCTATTTCGATTTCGAGTGTCACAACCTTAATCGTTTTAGTTCATCTTGATCCTTGGGTTACAAGTTTGGGTATTTGAGGTTAATTCTTGTCCATAGATCCTTTCTATACTGAAGCCTCAACAACCTTTATAGAGAGTGTCTTTAGATAAGTCATATAAAGTCTTGGTACTTCACCGTACATTGCTTTACTTTAGCATACCTTTGTAACTCCTAACTCTGTCCTTAGTTCTTTAGTATATCTTGAATCGATTGTCACAATCAAATACCTGGATCTTTAGGGTTGCTGTTTTCCCAATATTTGCAAAGCTTTACCTTTTGATTGCTCGATAACTTGAGACTGGGTTTTGTTTCACCAAATCCTTGTGATCGATACTCTGGAATATTTGTTAATCTACTCCGATCCGTACGCTGCGGGTTCGCTTGCCTTTATTCTAGTTTTATAAATTTAAGACTTGATTGCACACACGCTTTTGGGCGAACAAGTTTTTGGCGCCGTTGCCGGGGATTTGGTCTAAACCAAACTTCGGTTTTCGGTTGTCGAGCTTGGGAGCTTTGCTCTTGTTATTTGATATCTCTTGTGAATGTTATTTGCAGGTTCTTTTAGGTATATGCGCAGGTCTAGATCCAACAAAGACCTCGTACCTTTTGATCTGGAACTTGAGAAAACTCTTAGGAAGAAAGCCAAGGAAAGAAAGATGGCTGAAAATAAAGAGAGAGATATACAAGCGGAATTAGACGAATCTCAACGTCAACTTAGGTTGAGTGAGAAAGCTCGTATAGATGCGGAAACGAGTCATCAATTCCAAATTGATGAACTCAGGGCTATGATGTTGGACATGAAGTTGGAGCTGAATGATTCTAAAAAGAAGAAGAAGGTCAAGAAGCTAACTAAGTACATTAGGGTGGAATCATCCGATGATGAGGAATTCGATCCGGATATGCCACTGACTGAAGGTATTTCTATGGTCGTCTATACCCAATCAAAAGTAAATCCCGACTTAGCACTAAGAACAAGTATAGTGATTAAGTAAGGGTCGAATCCAAGAGAGTTGAGGTATTTTAGATGCAATTATCGATTATAATGACAAGTGAGACAAAGGGGGGGGGGGTTTGGTTGAATTGATTCACAAAAAACTAATGAAAACGATTAATGCGACAAGTAAGATAATAATGAGTGAATCTACACTAGGTTGATTCTAAGTATGCAATTGCTACTTTGGTGTATTCCTTTTACAAGTTTTTAAGTAATCTCCCGTCTCGATCGTACATATGTGTTGAGCTAACCGGCATCAACACAACTTAACCTATTAAAGTTCCGTAAACCTACAAGAACAAATAATAAGTTAGCATTCAAACAAAGACAAAGGGATATGAAGAGAAGATTTAAACCGTTAAACTTATCTTTATATTTGTGTTCCTTTTCTTTAAGTAATTACAATCTGTTATTACTTAAAGTTGCTACTAGATTAAAGACCCGAACCCGAAACCTATTAATCCTAGTTGTTTACATGCACTTTAGAACCTAAGGTGATCAATCTCAAGTAATAGTTAACATGCAATTAAACAATGAAGATCAAGGAAACAAAAAAAAAACATTACTGAATAAAAACTTATATTAAAAGAACTTACAACCAGAGCAACAAAGCAGCTTCAAACCAACCCAATGTAGCAAGGGAGTTAGCAACTCATTACAATGGAAAACTCAAGTCTAAAATGGATTTTGTGGGGAAAAGCATGGATGATTCTAGCAATCAGCCATTGACTATTTATACTACAAAAGACACTTAATTAGGAGTAAATAGCCGGCCTAAAACAGCCACCTTTAATGCCATAAAGGTGGTGTAAACAGCCGGAGTAAAGCTTCTGGCGTTAAACCGCAGGGGCGGCCTTCAGGACCCGCAGGGGCGGTTTAGGCGGAATCGGTTGATCTTCTTCATAACCGTTGGGGTGGCTACACAGCTCCTCTGGGGCGGATCTTTAATGCACTTCAACGTCTGACCTTTCGCCTTCCTGACGTTTCTAATGTCAAGGTGCAGGGGCGCCTTAAGGCCAACGCAGGGGCGGTGACACAGACTCTTCGCCTTCCAGCTCCCAAGGCGAGGTGCAGGCAGGGCGCAGTGGGAGGCGCAGGGGAGCTGGCCTTTGTCTTCTCCGGGCAAGTCACCGCAGGGGCGCCGATGGGTGGCGCAGGGGCGGTGATCTGCATCTTGGCCGGCGCTGATGAAGGTGCTGGGAGCGCTTCAGTGGGAAGTGTCACCCGCTGGGGCGGTTGCAAGGGCCCGCGGGGGTGGTGGAGCAACAGAAACTTTGCTTCTTGATCGATCTTTACTCCTAAGTGCTTATAACTCCTTCCTTAGCTTCTTTTGATCTTCTTCTTCTGGACCAAGGAGTTAGTAGCATAAACCGACACTAATGCAATAAAAAGACTCTAAAAACTACCCTAAATGATAGTGATTCCATCACCTATCAAACTCCCCCATACTTAGACCTTTTACTCGTCCCGAGTAAAACAAATGACAGCAATTAGACTCAAGGTCTCAGGAAGCAAGGGAAAAAAAGAGAAATAATGGAAAACAAGAGAAAAACCAAGAAAGAAAGAAGGAAAAAGAGAGGAAATGTGAGAAAAAGAAGATACTACCATCCTTATCGCTCCAAGAGTGGCCTACCCGGACAACCTCCTTATGACTCCCCTTCTTATGTCGCCAAAACGCCGGAAGGGAAACCACAACTCGGTGTCGCTCATCTTGCCAAGGCACCCTTTCGGGTTTTCACCTTGCCACTCTTCTTCTTTTCTCTCTTAAGCTCGCATCCCTCAAGTCCAATTTTGCACCAACCTAAGGTTGATCAAACTACCTTTTATTTTTACCTACACCGCCCTTTCGGGTTTTCGGTTTATTCAAGGATTTTCATGACTTTTTCATTTCTTTGGCTTTTTTCTTTTCTTCTTTTTTTTTTCAAACTGATTTCAATAATGCAAAACAAAATGTCAAAAACAACTAACAAACTGTACAAGCAATGATATATATCCCTCCCCCATACTTGAAGTGCACTTTGTCCTCAAAGTGAAAATGAGTCAAAGATAAATGTGGGAGAAGGGAAAGAAATGTACCCCTCACTAGGGTGGTCCAGATGGACCACCAGGACCCTCCTCCGGTGGGTAGGGGAAATGGCGGAAGAAGTGCTCCTTCCGGCGGTAGAGGGTGTCAATCTGGTCCTCTTGAGCCTCCATCCTCTCTCGAAATGAAGTCTCATAGCTAGCCTGCCAAGCTAGCTGCTGAGTCTCCAACTGTTGCCGATGAGCCGCCTGCCAAGCATCTTGACGACGGTCAAAGTGGGTGGTCATGGAGGAGGCGAAGCTGGACTGCCACGCCTACTGCTGCTCAAGCATGGACCTCTGATACTCTGTCTACCATGCCTGGTGTTGTGTAGTCAAAGCAGCCATCTGAGCATGCAGACTCTCCATGGTCTAACTGTCGTGGCCCGCCGTCGGCATCTCCTCATCAGTGGTGTGGGCCCTGCTAGAACCGGCTGCGTACCTCCCAACAATATCAACCTGAGGTCGTCTCGGAGGGACAGGTCAGCCGGTACATATAGGTCGGAGAGCTCTTCTCCCAAGGGAAGTCGGCGGGGCAAATATTTGAGATGACTCCCATTTGCAAGGGAGATCCAGAAACGATGTCCCCCATCTATCTTGAGGAGCCTGCACCTCCTCAATAACCCCTCATTGTATAAGGGTGCCTCCAAACCTTCTTCCAATGGAGGAAGATCCATCACCCGTGCAGCTAGTAGTGAAATGATACCTCCTCCCACTATGTCACGAGGCTCATTCCTCCTAATCCGCTTTAGAGCGGTGAAGAAGAGATGTGCCCAATCCGGCACAAATTCGTTGGAGAGACAAGCATATAGCAGTGGAAGGTCCTTAAGAGCGACCTTATTCTCTTCCTTGTGTTCACAGAAGACAGTCATGAGGACCTTGGAGATGAGCCTTAAACAAGGGTGAGTGAATTTGTTGGAGTACTCACCCCCTGCATGAAACTCTGACCTAGTAGCGGCCTGCCAAAACTCCAACAGATCCGGTGTCGGAATGGGTTCCATCCAATCATCAAAAGCTGCAATGGTCACTCCCAATGCCTCTTGTATTTGAGTGTAATCCAACGTGTACTTCCTCTTGTTGTACTTAAATGAAACTCCTATACACAATTGGTCTTCCGTCTCCATTTTGAATGTTGCTATGAACTGTCTGGTGAGGTCGGGGTGTGTTGGAGCGCTCTTTATCAGAAAATCACCTAACCCGGCATTGTTAAGGAATTCCTGCATACTTTCCAACATCCCTAGATTTTCCAAGGTGGAAGCATCAAGGAACCGGGTTACATGCACCTCCCAGCTTTGAGCAATCCTGTACCGGTCCTTCTCACCTTCCGTCAACTTGTATTTCCTTTGTGGTTCCATCTCTTGTAATTGATCAAGTAAAAAGTTAGAAAGTTCAACAATTTGATCAAGAAACGAACCTTCTGTCGTGATTTACGCAGGGGCAGCTGCAACAGGCGTAGGGGCGGCTCGACGCAGGGGCGGGAGCTTGCAGGCGCAGGGGTGGTCGAAGAGCAGAAGGGCGATTTGGTCATTCGATGAAGGTGGTGGCAATTGTGCTTTTCCGACGTCTTCCTTGCTGTCGCAGACGTTGCCGGAGGTGGGACAGGGGAGTGGTGAGAAGGGATGAGTGTATGTGGAGGAGATTGTTTGTGTTTGCAGGAAGGGGTGGTGCTGCTGGGTTGCCGGAGGTGGCGCAGGGGGCGCGTTGAGGTGGTGGTGATGAGGTGCTGGAGGGCACAAGGGCGTAGGGGGGTGAGCGGCTAGGTTTCTCAGAGTGAATGGAGAGGGAGCGGGGAAGGTGGTAGATGTAGGTTATTTTTGGGAAGTGTATTTTTTTTCTTTCCTTAACTGTACCGCAAGGGTGATGTGTGTCGCCGCGGGGGCGGTGACAAGAGAGGGGGGGTACGCAGCCTCAGCGCCGGGGGCGGAGCTGAGGGTGCGTGTCAAGGGTGGCCGCCGCAGGGGCGTAGGTTTGGCACCGCGGGGGCGGTGACCTACGTGAGCAGACGCAGGCCTAGTGCTGGGGGTGGCGCTGGCCAGGGGTGTCGCCGCAGGGGCGGACTTAGAGCCGCAAGGGCGGTTTTCTTGACAGGAGCTCCTCTTCTTATTTCTCCGGGTTGCCTCCCGAATTAGCGCCTTTGTTTTACGTCGTTGGCTCGACATAAGGACTCTTCCTCTATGTTTGGACATCTTCCTGCATGCCTTTTGGGTTTATAACCGTTTGCGATGGTAATCCTCCGGAGGCCCTAGTTTCAATTCTTGTAATGGCTTCCGCCATTTGACCAACTTGCTTCTCAAGGTTCTTGATGCTTGATTCTGTTGTTTGGACATGAGTAGCAAAGTGTTTAGTCAAAACTTGCAACATATCTTCAATTGAGTGATACTTACCTTGGCGGGGCTGCTGTTGTTGGTTTTGTTGATTCCTCCAACGAAAATTATGTTGGTCACGCCAATTTGGCATGAAATTCTGTGTATAGGGATCGTTCTTAGGTCTTTGCTGTTGTGGTTGTCCATAACCCATTGCGTTTACTTCAGCATCGTCATCTTGAACTTGTGGACACATGTCCGTTGGATGATATGGGTCAGCACAAACTCCACAAGCTTTTAGCTGTTGCGGTGTTCCCATAAGTGTTAGCCTCTTCACCATTTCCTTCAGTTCTGCTAGCTCGGTGGAAATCTCGTTCTTCCCGGAACTCACGGCATGAACTCCTTTCTTAGCTGGGGTCCTTCCAAAGTTCCGAGTCCCTTCCGCTAGTTCCTGTATCTTTTCCAAAGCAAGGTCAGGAGTAGAGTTAAGAATATTACCTCCGTAAACCGCATCGACGATCCTCCTTTCATTGTCTAGCAAGCCATTGTACAAGTACAAGACTAGATCTTGAGTTGAATATCCGTGGAAAGGACAGCTGGATCGGAGGCGTGCAAACCTTTCGAAATACTCGTAGAGAGTTTCGGTTGCCTCTTGCTCGATGTTGCTTATAGCTTTCTTCAAGCTATTTGCCTTTTTAGCTGGAAAGTATTTCTCCAAAAATGCTTTGTGAAGGTTTTCCCAAGTGTCAATGCTCCCGGATGGAAGGTGGTACTACCAATCATCCGCCGAATCCTTGAGTGTGAAGCCGAATGCCCTCATCTTGATTTGTTCTTCGGTAATGTTGGCCGGCTTCATGCTCATACAAATGGTGTGGAACTTCCCGAGGTGCTTGATGGGGTCTTCACCACTTAGCCCATGGAAGGATGGTAGTAGGTGAATAAGGCCCGGTTTGAGTTCAAAGTTGACTCCTTCCCCTAGTGCCGGTATAGCGACCACAAGAGGGTTTTGAGCCAAAGTGGGCTGCGTAAGTTGACGAAGAGTACGGTCAGCCATCTCTTGTTGTAGTTGTTATTGTCTTCGTTGCCGGATGTGCGTCCTCTCAATTTCTGGATCAAAAGATGCAAAGCCGGAATTAGTAGCACGGGTTTGAACCATAAAATGGTTCAAACCAATAATCAATAATAACAATAAAACATAAAAACTCCCCGGCAACGGCGCCAAAATTTGACTGGAGGTATTTCTATGGTCGCCTATACCCAATCAAAAGTAAATTCCGACTTAGCACTAGCTAAGAACAAGTATAGTGATTAAGCAAGGGTCGAACCCAAGAGAGTTGAGGTGTTTTAGATGCAATTATCGATTATAATGACAAGTGACACAAGGGGGGGGGGGTTTGGTTGAATTGATTCACAAAAAACTAATGAAAACAATTAATGCGATAAGTAAGACAATAATGGGTGAATCTACAATAGGTTGATTCTAAGCATGCAATTGCTACTTTGGTGTATTCCTTTTACAAGTTTTTAAATAATCTCCCGTCTCGATCGTACATATGTGTTGAGCCAACCGGCATCAACACAACTTAACCTATTAAAGTTCCATAAACCTACAAGAACAAATAATAAGTTAGCATTAAAACAAAGACAAAGGGATATAAAGAGAAGATTAAAACCGTTAAACTTATCTTTATATTTGTGTTCCTTTTCTTTAAGTAATTACAACCCGTTATTACTTAAAGTTGCTACTAGATTAAAGACCTGAACCCGGAACCTATTAATCCTAGTTGTTTACATGCACTTTAGAACCTAAGGTGATCAATCTCAAGTAATAGTTAACATGCAATTAAAAAATGGAGATCAAGGAAACAAAAAAAACATTACTGAATAAAAACTTATATTAAAAGAACTTACAACCAGAGCAACAAAGCAGCTTCAAACCAACCCAATGTAGCAAGGGAGTTAGCAACTCATTACAATGGAAAACTCAAGTCTAAAATGGATTTTGTGGGGAAAAGCATGGATGATTCTAGCAATCAGCCATTGACTATTTATACTACAAAAGACACTTAATTAGGAGTAAATAGCGGGCCTAAAACAGCCACCTTTAATGCCATAAAGGTGGTGTAAACAGCCGGAGTAAAGCTTCTAGCGTTAAACCACAGGGGCGGCCTTCAGGACCCGCAAGGGAGGTTTAGGCAAAATCGGTTGATCTTCTTCATAACCGTTGGGGCGGCTACACAGCTCCGCTGGGGCGGATCTTTAATGCACTTCAAAGTCTGACCTTTCGCCTTCCTGACGTTTCTGATGTCAAGGCGCAGGGGTGCCTTAAGGCCAACGCAGGGGCAGTGACACATACTCTTCGTCTTCCAGCTCCCAAGGCGAGGCGCAGGCAGGGCGCAATGGGAGGTGCAAGGGAGCTGGTCTTCGTCTTGTCAGGGCAAGTCACTGCAGGGGCGCCGATGGGTGGCACAGGGGCGGTGATCTGCATCTTGGCCGGCGCTGATGAAGGTGCTGGGAGCGCTTCAGTAGGAAGTGTCACCCGTTGGGGCGGCTGCAAGGGCCCCCGTGGGCGGTGGAGCAACAAAAACTTTGCTTCTTGATCGATCTTTACTCCTAAGTGCTTATAACTCCTTCCTTAGCTTCTTTTGATCTTCTTCTTCTGGACCAAGGAGTTAGTAGCATAAACCGACACTAATACAATAAAAAGACTCTAAAAACTACCCTAAATGATAGTGATTCCATCACCTATAAGCCACCACTAGAGGAGATTGATCCAACGATCAATTCAGTCCGGATTAATCCAATACCAGCCGCAACTCCTCGTGTCCCAGCTGGGGGTGCGAGAGCCGCTCGTGTAGATGAAGAGCCAAGAACTCTTGGCCAAAGGATGGATCCGATTCAGCAACCACGCCGTCTAGGTGTAAACTTTGATGCTGACGATATTCAGGGGTTTAGCTTTAACCCACAAGTTATTACCTTCGTTCGCCAAAACCAGTTTGGAGGAACGAGTGTTGAATCTCCACATCAACATTTACAGAATTTTGAGATTATGATGGAGACAATGAAGCCAAAGAAAGCAACCATCAACAATTACAAGATCAAGCCGTTCTTCTTCTCTTTGAAAGGGAAAGCTTTATCTTGGTATCAAGCTTTTCCAAATGGAAGACTCAACACATGGGAGGATCTATCTTCGAAGTTCCTAACCAAGTTCTATCCATCATCCAAGACGGCGGAGTTGAGAGGTAAAATTAATGCTTTTTCTATGAGATCTAATGAAAGTTTGTTTCAGTCTTGGGAAAGATTTCAGCATTTATTATTGGATTGCCCACACCATGACATTTCCAAATTGGGATTGTTGGAGATATACTACAAGGGGCTAGATGTGGAAACACAATTCAAGCTCCAATCTCTTTCATGTGGCTCATTCATGGACTTGAGGGAAGATGACGCTTGGGACTTCATTGAGAAGCAAGCCCGAGTCATTGAGAAATACTCTCATCGGAAGGCGGAAGCTAACCAAGTAGAGCAAGGAGCGAAGCTAACACAAGCTGCTCAAACTCAAATCTTTTCTCTCAACACCGAGATTAAAGAATTGAAGGAAGTCATCAAAGCTAGCTTTCAAAAGCCTAAGGAGCAAGATGTTGGTTATTTAGGAAACAACAATAACCATAATGGGAATGAGAACACCAATGGCAACAGCCGGAACAACAACCGGAACAATTGGAACAACAACAACCGGAACAATAATTGGAACAACAACAACCGGAACAATAATTGGAACAACAATAGGGGTTCAAGCAACAACAATTGGCGTTCCAACCAACAACAAAATTCCGGTAATTCTTATCTCAATTCAGGAAATTCACTAACTCCACCATCTTCTTCTTCCATTCCTTTAAAAAGCCAGGGGCAAACATCTAATAGTGGAAGTACTTCGGGGAAAGAGAAGCCCGATCCCATGTTGGAAACGATCTTGGGAAAGCTTCAAGGGCTAGAGAGTCACATCACTAAGGTTGATAAAGCTCAAAAGGTTTTAGAAAACCAAATGTTCAGCAATGCTGAGGAAATTCCTAGGAACCAAGGAAAATTTCCGAGAAAGACGGAGTATAACCCAAAAGGAAGGGTGATGGCTATCAGAACTAGGAGCGGAGCAACAACCACCGACCCGCAGCTTAAGTTTGTTGAAGTTCCTCAAAAAGGAGAAAGAAAAGGGGAAGGAGAAGGAAGACATCTACATTCCTCCTCCAGCTTACAAATCTCCCCTACCATTTCCACAATCTAGAGCAAGAGCACGTCTAGACAAACAATTCGGTAAGTTCATTGAACTCATGAGCAAACTGCATATTAATATACCTTTCATTATAGGTATGCCAGCTTATGAAAAGTTCTTAAAGGAGATCCTCTCTAACAAGAGGAAACTGGAAGACTTTGGAGAAGTCAAGATGAGTTCGGAATCATCGGATCTCATCAAAACGATGAAGGAAAAGATGCCCCCAAAGCTGAAGGATCCGGGGTCATTTTGTGTTCCAATCGGAGTAGGAGATGTCACATATGATGCATTATGTGATTTAGGAGCAAGTGTTAGCATCATTCCGCTTGCCTTATGAAGGAAGATCGGTTTAGGTGAACCTAAACCGGTAAAGATGACGTTATACATGGCGGATCGATCCATAACTCGTCCCGTCGGTATCATTGAGGACGTCCCGGTCAAGCTTGGTAAGTTCTATGTTCCAATAGACTTTGTTGTGCTTGACATTCCTGCAGATAGTCCGGCCCCGATCATACTCGGAAGACCGTTTCTTGCAACATCCGGTTGTATGGTGGATTGCAAGAATGCTAGACTCGCCTGCGACATAGGAGAGGAAAAAGTAAAGTTTGTTCTTTCCACTTTGATGAAAGAGCCAACTCTTGGAGAAGATATGTTCAACATCCTTAATGAAGAGGCATCTAGAGAGGAAGTAAGCTCGATTCTATTCAAGGATCCATTGCAAAAAGTGATCACTATGAGCATTATGGAGAAAGGAGAGGAAGAGGAATGCAATAAGGAAATTGAAGCTTTAGAGGAGCTAAAGGAAGTGCATAAAGAAGAGTTTGAAAAACTCTACGATGGGTCAGAAAACGTGAGGAATCACGGCCAATCGTGTTATTCCACGGCCGTGGTTCCCACCAACATGACCATAATTAGCTATTCAGAGGACTTCAGTAAGTTACACGGCCAAAACCACGGCCGTGGAACAATCAGAGGTGCCGTAATTGACTTCCACGCCCTAAACCACGTCGTGGAGGAAACAGAGGTGCCGTAATTTTGGGAAAATCTGAGAACAATTACGTTCTTTCTACCAATGCTCTTGAGTCTTCTTCAACAACTTCTAAACCCTTAGAGACTTTTAAGGAAGCATTAGACACTCCTCAAGAGCCACTAGAGACTCCGATAGTGATGGAATTGAAACCACTTCCCACACATCTAAGGTACGCATTTCTAGGAACTAATTCTACTTTTCCGGTAATTGTTAGTTCCGATCTAAGTGAAGATGAACATAGTCAGCTTATGGTTGTTCTAAGGAAACATAGGAAAGCCTTAGGTTACACTATAGACGATCTAGTAGGAATTAAGCCTTCACTATGCATGCATAAGATCCTAATGGAAGAAGACTTTAGAACATCACGACAACCTCAAAGACGGTTAAATCCGACCATGAAGGAGGTTGTCAAGAAGGAAATTCTTATACTACTTGATGCAGGTACCATCTACCATATCTCCGATAGCAAGTGGGTGAGT
The DNA here is from genome assembly GCA_033239125.1 of Fagopyrum homotropicum. Taxonomy (NCBI): domain Eukaryota; kingdom Viridiplantae; phylum Streptophyta; class Magnoliopsida; order Caryophyllales; family Polygonaceae; genus Fagopyrum; species Fagopyrum homotropicum. The sequence continues at coordinate 48,594,236 of BSWB01000007.1, read as the reverse complement.
CCCGTACAGGTTGTTCCAAAGAAGGGAAGAATGACGGTTATCACCAATAAGAACAATGAGCTCATTCCTACAAGGATCGTGACTGGATGGAGGATGTGCATTGATTACCGGAAGCTAAACAATGCAACTAGAAAGGATCACTTCTCATTACCCTTCATTGATCAAATGCTTGAAAGGTCAGCACAACACTCTCATTTTTGCCATCTTGACGGTTATAGTGGCTTCTTTCAGATTCCGATTCATCCGGACGATCAAGAGAAGACCACATTCACGTGCCCATGGGGTACGTTCGCTTATAGGAGAATGCCGTTCGGGATTTGCAACGCCCCATCCACCTTCCAAAGGTGCATGATGGCTATCTTCTCGGAGTACATAGAGGAAATCATAGAGGTTTTCATGGATGACTTTTCTGTTTATGGTTCCTCTTTCGATAATTGTCTCTCTAACCTTTCTCTTGTGCTACAAAGGTGTGAAGACACTGACCTAGTTCTAAATTGGGAGAAGTGTCAATTTATGGTGAAGGAAGGCATTGTTCTCGGACACTTGATCTCTAGTAGAGGGATTGAGGTAGATAAGACTAAGATAGAAACCATAGAAAAGCTCCCTCCTCCATCTTCGGTGAAGGGGATAAGAAGCTTTCTAGGACATGCTGGATTTTATAGATGTTTTATAAAGAATTTCTCTAAGATATCAAAACCGCTTACTAATCTATTGATGAAGGATGTAGTTTTTGATTTCTCGCAGGATTGTTTAGATGCGTTTCATAAGATTCGGGAAGCTCTAATATCAGCCCCGATCATCCAACCTCCGGACTGGAATCTTCCATTCGAGGTTATGTCTGATGCAAGTGACATAGCTATAGGAGCTGTGCTTGGGCAAAAGAAGGAAGGCCGAACCCATGCTATCTACTACGCTAGAAAGACGCTAGATGAACCGCAACTTAACTATGCCACTACCGAAAAGGAATTTCTAGCTATTGTTTATGCTTTTGAAAAGTTTCGTTCTTATCTTGTAGGTGCAAAGGTGATTGTATGCACGGATCATGCTGCGATCCGGTATCTACTTGCAAAGAAGGATGTGAAACCAAGGTTGATTAGATGGATTCTCCTCCTACAAGAATTCGATCTAGAGATCCGTGACAAGAAGGGTTCGGAAAATTCTGTTGCGGATTATTTGAGTGGTCTACCACATTTAGAGGACGACGATCTACCTATAGATGACTCCTTTCCGGACGAGGATTTACACATCATAGAGGAGTGCATTGACAAGATAACTAAAGGTAACGAACCATGGTTTGCTGATTTTGTTAACTATTTGGTTTGCCAAGAAATACGACCCAAACTATCCTTTGCACAAAGGAAGAAGTTCTTTAAGGATGTCCGGGAATACTTTTAGAATGAACCTCTACTCTTCAAGAGAGGTCTTGACGGCATCATTCGAAGATGTGTGCCGGAAGACGAGATGCAAAGTGTCATCCGTCATTGTCATTCACTACCTTGTGGAGGACACGCTAGCTCAAACAAGACTAGCGCTAAGGTATTGCAATCTGGATTCTTTTGGCCTACTTTATTTAAAGATGTGCAAACCTTTGTTTCCTGCTGCGATGCTTGTCAAATAACAGGGAACATATCTAGGAGAAACGAAATGCCTCTTAGCAACATTCAGGAGGTAGAGATCTTTGACGTTTGGGGAGTAGACTTCATGGGACCTTTCCCATCATCTTGTGGAAACCAATACATACTTCTAGCTGTAGATTATGTTTCGAGATGGGTTGAAGCAATTGCCTCTCCAACTAATGATGCCATGGTTGTGGTTAAGTTCTTTAACAAAACTATATTCCCAAGGTTTGGGACACCACGGACTATCATTATTGATGAAGGCTCTCACTTCATTGCCCGATGATTAGTAGCTCTACTAGCTAAGTATGGGGTGACTCACAAGATCACCACCCCTAATGATCCACAAACGAGTGGACAAGTGGAGATTTTGAATCGGGAGATTAAAGGAATCCTAGAGAAAACAGTTTCGAAGACAAGGAAAGATTGGTCTTTGAAGCTAGATTATGCATTGTGGGCATACCGGACTGCATACAAGACTCCCATAGGAACGATACCATACAACCTTTTGTATGGGAAGTCTTGTCACTTACCGGTGGAGTTGGAACATAAAGCATATTGGGCGGTTAAGTGGTTGAACTTCAGCATGAAGGAAGCGGGCGAGAAGCGCCTATTGGACCTTAATGAGCTTGAAGAACTTCGCTTAAACGCTTACGAGAATGCCAAGATCTATAAGGAGAGAGCAAAGCATTGGCATGATAAGCATATCATTCCAAAGGACCTCAAGGAAGGAGATCAAGTTCTCCTCTTCAATTCGAGACTTCAGCTCTTTCCAGGTAAGGTTAAATCTCGTTGGACTGGACCTTATCTAATCAAACATATTTTTCCCCATGGCGCAGTTGAAGTATGGGGTGAAAAGGGCGGAACCTTTAATGTGAACGGTCAACGACTCAAGAAGTATTCACCGGAACTCCAAGCTGAGGAGTTCGAGCCTACCACACTCGAATAGATGCAAGAACGGTCTAGCTACGGACCTTAAACAAGCGCTTCTTGGGAGGCAACCCAAGGTATTGCACTTATGCTTTTGTTTATCATTCTTAGATTAGATTAGTTTAGTCATTTTTTTTGCTTTGTTTTTGCCCTCGATACCTCCCGGTATGTCGTGTTTTTGGATGTAGGAACAATGGGATAAGCAATGGAAAGGAAAAAGTTAGAAGGAATTGACGAAACTTGGATTTTGGCACATTACAGAGAGTTCCACGCCCTAAACCACGGTCGTGGAAGCTACAGTGACCGTAATTTGCAAAAATCTGAGAAAAATCACCAAAACCACGGTTCCGTACAAAACCACGGCCGTGGAACATGCCGAGGGATCGTGATTTTCCAAAAATTTTACGGTCACTATATAAACCACCTTCTTCACAAAAACAACACAAAATCCCCAATTCCACGCCCCTCTTCCACGACCTAAAGTCCGAAAATCCTCCCCATCTCGCAATTCTTCGTTCAGAAACCGTTTCGAACGATTCTTGGTGCTAAAGTGAAGCATTTCCGATCTTCTACAAGATCCAATCAACAAATCAATTGGACAATCCCTGTAAAAGACGGAATTTGGATTCAAAGATCCAAAAATCTAGGTTTTTCTTCTATTTCTCTACTTTGTCATCTCGGGTCTATTTCTCGCAAGAACTTAGAGGCATTGCATAGGATTGAGATTGAAATTAGTCTAGGATAGGCTTTGCTGAGTTTGGTGATTGATTTGTTGAGATTTGAGAAAAATAGAACCGAACCACGGTCTTTGTAGGTTCCACGGCCGTGGTTTCTGTAGAACAGGCCGTGATTTTCTCTCTGAGATGGATTTTGTAAGGAGAATGTCGACTAGGAGCAAGAAAAGAAAAGGTGACACTTCCTCCTCCTTCCATGTACCCCCTAGTGAGCCACCATCACCCCACCTCCTAGAATTCCGACAATCGATGAGTATTACCTCGATGCCTTAGAAAGGATCAAGAAGAGGCCGGTCATAGGACCGCGCTACTTAGTTCTTGAGGAGTTAGAGCCACTGAATGTGGTGAATGACCTGACATGGCTTCTAGATAGAGCCGGTTTGATCGTCTTCTCCGCCATTAGGGAAGACGCATATGAGGAGATTACTAAGGAGTTTGTGATCTCTTTTGAGCATGATGCTATGGATAGGACAATTTCTTTTCGGCTGATGGAGGAGAACTACGAGTTCTTGATCTTGGAGTTCGGAGCCTTCTTTGGGTTCCAAGAGACCTTCAATGGTCGTTTTCCTAGCGGTGTATACGCTAAGGACTATTGGGAGGACATAGCCATGATCTATGCCAACGAGGACCGCTGGCAGCCAGCTGACACCAAGGCTAAGCTCATCTATCACTTAGCCTTGAAGATAGCCCATAGATTCCTTTCTGAGTGTCTTTTCCCTAGGACTGAGACGCCTCAGAAGATTAAGACAGATGAGCTGTTCCTTCTTTATGCTATGCTGCACGGTAGACCTGCTGACTGTGCTACCCTCTTAGCCTCCACCATGAGTAAGCTCAAGAATAAGAGAGCCGGCAACATTGGATATGGTGGTATGGTTACCCACGTTGCTAGGCAGCTGGGGATAGATTTTTCTGCTTGTACTAGGATTGCAGCGAGACCTTTAGGTCTCAATAGTTTGATAATAAAGGGTATCATCTTCCCTAGGCACCGCGGTCCACCTACCACCGGTATGCCTTGGGAGGTGAGAGGAGGTAGAGGCATCCTGTGTCTCCCTGAGTATTCCATTATGACTGGACGCCATAATTGGAAGCAGACCTTCGCTGCTATGCATGCGAATAGGCTACTAGCACCTCCCTACGTCCCCGATGAGGTACCGGCTGCAGATGTTGAGGAGGAGATAGGAGGAGGTGATGGTTTTGAGGGAGGAGGTGAGAAGCAGGACTTTGGCACATTCGCGGATCAGCCGACACACTTCCCTGACCCTCCCAGGCGTTCACCACGACCAGCTGGACCTTCAGGAGCCTCTTCCCCTCGCCGTGCTAGCGTGAGTGAGAGGCCGACATGGATAGATACTCCGCCTACTTGGTACAGAGCACAGCCAGAGTGGATGGGAGCTCCACCACCATGGTACAGTCAAGCACCAGCAGCACCGGCGGCACCGACTCCACAGGACGCACCGGCATGGTACGGCCAGCCACCTGCATGGTACGAGCAGCTACCGGAGTGGGCTACCGACCTTTCTAGGCGAGTCGGTGACTTGGAGATCCACCAGGACACTCGCGATGTACGGGCTGATGAGCATGATAGGATGATGAGAGACATTTATCTCCAACAGTTTGGGCGGCATTTCAGCTCCGAGTTCCATCCATTCCCACCACCACCACCACAGTGATGAGCTTTGAGGATTGACAGTTCAGCCGCCCCACCACCGTTTTTAGTGAGTTCATTTGCCTTTTCTTCTTTTCTTTATTTCTTTTTTGAACATTGAGTACAATGTATGTTCTAAGTATGGGGTGGGGTGTGACTATGTGTTGTAATAACTCTACTACATTTGCTTGCTTGCTTCTATCCATAACACTTTGCATGTTTCATTTTCATAGTCACACGTTTCATTATTGCATTGTATGAAAAAGTTTTAAAAACTCATAAAAATTTGCAAAATTTTGAAAAATTTGAAAGAGTTCTTGTGCTTCTAAGATTAGAGATGACTTCTATGATAGTTCTTACTTGTGGAATGAGTTTTTGATGACAATTCTATGCTTAAACGGAATAATGAATTGAAAAGAAAATGAATGTGTTGTTTATCCTTTCTTGCAAGTTTCATAATGTGAAAGTTCTATCTAAATCATATTGAGAAATTGAGATTGAAATCACATGATGAGTTCTTATACTTCTTTATGAAATGATTAAGGCAATTCGATTTTCTATCTTCTTTCTTTGATCACTTAGCTCCACAATGAAAGTAATTGCCTCCCTTACCTATCCGGGAATTTCGAGGAGTTGATATTTGGCATGTTTGATGTGGCAGGGCCATGAAAGCAAATTTTTGCATTCAAAGAATAGAATTAATAGGTTTGGGGAAGTCAATCATGACGATGAGTAACTCGGCACCATTCACATAGCCGGGTGTTTGTGTCTTGCCAAAGTCGGATTGAGCGATATTCCTAACGAATTATGCTATGTGCATCAAGGGTTTGAGGCATCTCGAAATTGAGAAACGCCAATCTCCTAGGCTTCGGTTTTTGTGCACCTCTGTCCATCTTTCAAAAAGTAAAGTCGAAAAATAATGTGAAAAAGAAGAGAGCAAAGCTCAAAGTTGATGGTGTTGCAATTCAAAGTAAAAAGAAAAAGAGTTGGGTTATTCATTTTCCCGGATTCATGCACCACATACCTTATAAGTTTCCCTCCCTTCCGCATTCTAGACCTTACTTGAAAGTCCTTAAGATCGAAAGAATGTTATTTGACTTGGTGATCTAAATTGAAATTTCGTATGCTTGATTTTGACGATACTTGAAGGTTATGATGTTTGTCTTAAATTTTAAGCGATTCATGATGTTTCTTATGCTTTACATTCTTTGGTTTATGTATATAAGCGTTTCAAAGATGAATGAAGCAAAGTTTGAGGATGATCTATTGACTAAAAAGCACATTTACCTAAAGGATGTTTTTGTTTTGAGATCGCATGCATATTTCATTCTAACTTGTATTTTAGTGCTTTTGAAGACCTTGCTTGGGGACAAGCAAGTGACAAGTATGGGGTATTTTGTTAGCATGAAATATTGCGATATTCTAGGCACTTAGTTTGGTTATTTTTCCCTCATTATTGTGTACATGGATGAAGTTTAGAAGCAATTGTTAGCTTGTTCCCCTATTATTGTCGATATGGATGTCTACACTAGCTTTGTGTTGATTTTAGGCGAAAAGGAGGTAAATGAGAGCTATTGAGAGAGAAAAGATCGAGGATTAGGAACACATCAAGGAAGATAAGGAAGGAGTTAGGATGAAGAATGTCACGACACAAAGGAAACTACGTATTCTACACTTCCACGCCCTGAATTACGGCCGTAGAAGAGTCCACGCTCTAAACCACGGCCGTGGATCTTGGCATCATGAGCGTGGAGCATTCCAGTAAGTTACACGGCCTAAAGTACGGTCGTGGAAGTCACAAGAGACCGTAATCCAATTCCACGCCCTAAACCACGGTCGTGGAAACCCTTGAGACCGTGATTTAGGCGACCTTTTAACGAGTCTTTATTTGCCACGTTATTTACGTGATGGGCCGGGACGGTTATTTCTTTCCTGTCTTATAAAAAGGTCAGAAAAGAGAGTTTTGGGGATCCGCGCTTATGCCGCTTAATATCGCAACATTTGCGTTTGATCTCGCGGAGACGCTGATGGCCGCTTACTTTGCTTGGAACATTCTTTCCTAGGGTGGATTGAAGATCGCCGAAGGTTTTAACCTCTTTCTTAGGTTTTGACATTGAAGACGGATTGACAACCTGTTCTTCATACTTACCTTAGATTCTTGTGAGGTTTTGTGTTATACATTTTGAATCCATCAAACATTGCTTCTTGTGTTACAGATTTGAGAATTGGTTTTGAAGTTTTATTAAGTATTCGAGGGTTTTCATCTTTTATTCTCCTTGATTTGAATATTGATATCATGACAATGATTGTTGGCTAAAACCCTTTAGCAATTCTAAGGTGAAGGGTTGACAGTTGCGGCTTAGATGATGATAGATTGATCGTAAATTGATTGGACCCTGAGAGTTAGAGAGATCTCGTCGACGAACCCAAATCACGGCCTGTTCGTGGTTCTCAAGATCTGACCGTGATTTACCCTAGTTTACGAACTTTGCTTTTACTTTGATCCAAGGTTAAAGATTAGCTTTAATCTAGTCTTGGTAGTAGTGAGACTCATCACCCTCTATTTCGATTTCGAGTGTCACAACCTTAATCGTTTTAGTTCATCTTGATCCTTGGGTTACAAGTTTGGGTATTTGAGGTTAATTCTTGTCCATAGATCCTTTCTATACTGAAGCCTCAACAACCTTTATAGAGAGTGTCTTTGAATAAGTCATATAAAGTCTTGGAACTTCACCGTACATTGCTTTACATTAGCATACCTTTTGCAACTCCTAACTCTGTCCTTAGTTTTTTAGTATATCTTGAATCGATTGCCACAATTAGATACTTGGATCTTTAGGGTTGCTGTTTTCCCAATATTTGCAAAGCTTTACCTTTTGATTGCTCGATAACTTGAGACTGGGTTTTGTTTCACCAAATCCCTGTGATAGATACTCTGGAATATTTGCTCGATAACTTTAAGACTTGATTGCACGCACGCTTTTAGGCGAACAGTGGTGTAAACAGCTGGAGTAAAGCCTCTGTCGCTGAACCGCAGGGGCGGCCTTCAAATCCGCAGGGGCGGTTCAGGCGAAAACGTTTGATCTTCTTTGTGGCCGCTGGGGCGGCCTGGCAATTCCGTAGGGGCGGATCATTGATGATCTTCAAACGCCTGACTCTTCAACTTTCTATCGCTTCAGATGCCGAGCCACAGGGGTGGCCCAGTGTCAACGCGGGAGCGGTGACACTGACTCTTCAGCTTCACAACTCCACAGGGTGAGACGTAGGTAGAGGCGCAGGGGCGCCGGTCTTTGCTTCTTCGGGATAAGTCACTGCAGGGGCGCTAGGGAGTGGTGTAGGGGCGGCGACAGTCTTTGTTCCTGGCGCTGGCAAAGGTGCAGGCTGCGCTCCGGAATGTGGTGTCACCCGCAGGGGCGGTGACACAGCTCCGCGGGGGCGGTGAGGCACCAAAACCTTTGCTTTGTGCAGGGTCTTCAACTCCCAAGTGCTAAAACTCCTCTTTTATCTTGTTTTAGTCTTCTTCTTCTGGATCAAGGAGTTAGTAGCATAAACCGACACTAATATGATAAAAAGACTCTAAAAACTACCCTAAATGATAGTGATTCCATCACCTATCAAACTCCCCCATACTTAGACCTTTTACTCGTCCCGAGTAAAACACATGACAACAAATTTTTTTTTTAGACTCAAAAGCCTCAGGAAGCATGGGTAAGAGGCATAGACAATGGAAAAGAAAAGCCAAGAAAGAAGAAGGAAGAAGAGAGATAATGTGAGAAAACGGTGAGAAAACTACCATCCTTATTGCTCCAAGAGTGACCTACCCGGACAACCTCCTTATGACTCCCCTTCTTATGCCGCCAAACGCCGTAAAGGGAACCTACACTCGGTGCCGCTCATTTTGCCGAGGTGTCCTTTCGGGTTTTCACCTTGCCACTCTTCTTCTTTTCTTTGATGATCTCACTTGGAACTCACATCCCTCAAGTCCAATTTTTGCACCAACCTAAGGTTGGTCGGACTACCTTCTTTTTGCCTAAACTGCCCTTTCGGGTTTTCGGTTTATCCAAGGATTTTCATGCCTTTTTTTTTCATTGGCTTTTTTTTTTGACTTTCAAACTTAAATTTAAACTACAACTCATAACAAACACACTCAAAAACAACCTATACATGCAATGATAATTCCCTCCCCCATACTTGAAGCACACTTTGCCCTCAAAGTGGAAACTGAAAGCAAAGACAAATGCGGGAAAGGGAGAAAAGATGGTACCACTAATGGGATGGTCTGGCTGGACCATCCGGACCCTCTTCCGGTGGATACGGGAAGTGGCTGAAGAAGTGCTTCTGCCGGCGGTAGAGCGTGTCGATGCGGGCCTATTGAGCGTCCATCCGACGGCCAAATGAGGTCTCAAAGCCGGCTTTCCAAGCCAACTACTGAGCCTCGAGTTGCTGCTGCTGAGCCGCCTACCACGCATCCTGCCTTTGGTCAAAGTGGGAGGCCATGGAGGAGGAAAAGCTCATCTGCCAGCTCTGCTGCTGCTCAAGCATGGTCTGTTGGTACTCGGTCTGCCATGCCTGGTGTTGGCTGGTCAAGGCCGCCATCTGAGCCTGAAGGCTCGTAAGTGCCAGATCATCATCTGGTGCCGCAGTAGGCATCTCCTCGTCCTCCGGTATGGGCATATCCTGCTCATAATGAGCCCGGCTGGAGCTCGCACCGTGCCTCTCAACAATGGCCCTTTGAGGCCTCCTCGGCACGAAAGGATCAGCCGGGATGAAAAGCTCAGAGAGCTCGTCTCCAAGTGGAAGTGGCCGGGGAAGGTATGTGATGTGGCTCCCATCTACAAAATAGGTTGTCCTCATCCCTCTTGAGGAGCTTGCACCTCCTCAACATCCCCTCCGTGTAGAAAGGCGCTCCAACCTGTCCTCTAGGCTGGAAAGATCCATAACTTGTGAGGCGATCAAGGAGATCACCCCACCGCCAACAATGTCCCTTGGCTCGTTCTTCCTAATCCGCTTCAAAGCGGTAAGGAAGAGGTATGGCCAATCCATCACCTTCTCGCTCATCGGGATACATGAATAGAGCAGTGGAAGGTCCTTGAGGGTGACCTTGTTCTCCTCCTTGTGTCCACATAAGACACTCATGATGATCTTTGACAGGAGCCTCAAGCAAGGGTGAGTGGGTTTGTTGGAGTACTCACCCCGGCATGAAACTCGGATCTTGTGGCAGCCTGCCAAAACTCGCATAGGTCCGGTGTCGGGACTGTCTCCCACCAGTTCTCTGAGGGGTTGAGAGTCACTCCAAAGGCCGCCTACAGCTGGAGGTAATCCACGGTGTACTTCTTCTTGTTCAACTTGAATGTAAGTCCAAGACACACGTGATCCTCCTTCTCCATGGTGAAGGTGGCTATGAACTGGCGACTACATGCTCTCCAACATGCCTAGCTTCTCTAAGGTAGGAATGTGCAAAAACCGAGTTGCGTACACAACCCGATCTTGCAAAATCCTATACCGCTCCTTCTCAGCCTCCGACATCTTGGACTTCCTTTGTGGTTCCATTCTTACAGTTGATTAATTAAAGGAATTAGCAACTTTCAAAAACAGAGAAAGAAGACGAACCCTCTATTGTGTTTTCCGCAGTGGCGGCTGGAAGATGCGTAGGGGCGGTGAGGCACAGGTGCGGCAGCTTGCAGACGCAGGGGCGGGAGAAGTGCAGAGGGCGATTTTGGACAACTACAAAGGTGGTGGCTCTTGGGGATGCTCCGGTGGTTTCTTGCTGGTGGAGACGTCGCCAGAGGTGCTCAGAGTGGAGGGAAGAGAGTGTGTGAGGGTGGAACGTGTTGGAGGGTTAAAGAATGTGGATGGTGTTGGTGGTAGTGAAAGTTGGTGGCGCTAGGGCGTGGTGAGGGCATCGTCTTGGTTGTTGGAGGTGGCGCAGGGGCGTGAGCAGAGGGTGGTGTGTGAGGGTTTGATGAGGGCGCAGGGGCGTGATAGCATGAATTATTGTCTATATTTTGGGGCCTTTTTAGACGTTTTATCTTCGATAATCTGCATGTTTGGATGTATATTATGTGATTATATTGTCGTTTCATCTACCTTCACGGGAATCGAGGTCTACACCAAGTTTCGTTGTAATCATAGGTAAAATGACACGTTTTGCATCAAAATGGAGCTAAAGGAGCTAAGGAGTCATTGGAGCTACATTCAGGAGCTTAAGGAAGAATCCAGGAATCATGGAAATGGATTGAAGATTCACTTTGGACCAGATTTGATGAGATTTCACATTCAGTTGAGTCACCTCGGTCAGCTACAGTACCATCTCGACCGAGGTGATCCAGAGAAGCTGCTCGACCGAGGCGAACACCTTGGACGCGGCGAGAGATATATTTTATTCTTGGCTGAGATCTTTTATTTTTGGAAAGAGGATTTTATATTTTTAGGCTGGATTCCTGGAAGGAAGAAGATAATTCAGCTCATATATTTTACCTATTTTATGGGAAAATATCTTTCTAAAATCTTTTATCTTTGGAAGGGATTTTCCTATAAAAAGGGTCGGATTTTCCACAAATCCGGCATCCGCTTTCAGTTGGAAAACACCCGCTAAGATCCGCTTTCAGCTGGAAAACACCCGCTAAGATCGGCTTACGGCTGGAAAACACCCACTACAGCTGGGAGATTTGAAGAACCTTTTTGAAGGTTGAAGGAAGATTGAAGGAAGGAAGTTTATAGCTTTTATACCTTTTGTGAAGGGTTTTGTAAGATTCTCTTAGATTCCCTTCTTGTTGATTGCCTTGTTGGATTGTTGTCCAATGAATGCTTGTTTGTGATATTTGATTCAGTTATTGAAGCCTTTCTCTTAAGGTTTTTGTGTTCAATTATTCACCTTTTTCCCATATATTTGATTATTGCTTTCATGATGATGATTGGCTAATTTCTTTGTGTGACTCTAGGGTGATTGGCTGAAGGTTGTGGGAAAAACAATGATAGAATAATCTTAATCATAGTAGGACCCTGAAAGCTCGAGTCTTTATCCTTAACCCTAGAACATCTCGCTCAGCCGATGAACATCTCGGCCGGGGTGCAATTCGTCTGACCGAGGTGACTTTTCTGATCCGAAACTGAGAGTTAAGTGTTAGAGTTTGCCAAATCCTATTCTTATTACACCTTTCCTGGTTCAATGCAAGCTTAGGATGAGACTTACCCGGTAATTCCTTTGTTTGTTTACCCAAGATCATAAGTGTAGGTAATAAAGGTTTATCCTTTATTGGGGTTTGAGTGTGCTTTCATTCCATCTTTGTGAGTTAGCCTGAGACTTACCCGGTAAAGGTTGATTCTATTCCCTTATTTGGAGTGTTGGTTTGAGGTTATAGTTCTTTTCCTTAATTCCTTGAGACTTACCCGGTAATAGGAGTTACGGTTTGGGATTAGTGAGTAGTGAGACTTACCCGGTGATCTATTCCACTTTAGTAACACCTTCCCTTTGCAAAAATCTCAGCTTTGTCCGCTTATCTCTAGATCTTGAGTTGGAACCACAACTAGATGCTTTAATCCCTAGAATTGCATATTTCCTTAATTGACTTTTTATCATCTTTGATTGCTTTAATCGCTTTTGTGGTTAGTAATTACATTGACAACCTATACCTGCTTTGTTTCACTAAGTCCCTGTGATCAACCCCTGGAATTTCTTTCTTTTTACTATGATTGACCCGGACACTGCGGGTTCGCATCCTTGTTTTAAGCTTACATCCAGGGTTATAAATTTAAAGCTTGCACACACCGTTTGGAGCGAACAAGTTTTTGGCGCCATTACCGGGGACTTGGTCTAGACCGAGCCGGTTGCGGTTGGCTTTCGGGGCGCTTGCCCCTGTTTCTACTAACCACTCTACTTGAGTGACTTTCGCAGGTTCTTTTTCTTAGGTTTATGCGAAGAACCCGCGCTGGGAAGGAAATCGTTTCTTACGATCCCGAACCAGAAAAGACATACAAAAGATGCTTGAAAGAAGCGAAGATGGCCAACCAAGACAATCGCGATCTTGAGGCCGAATTCAAGGAGGCGTTAGAATAACTACGCCTCAGTAAGGAAGAACTGAGACTGGAAAGGGAAGAAACTCGCACAAGGACTGAGGCGATCGAAGCAGATATGGCGGCTTTACGAGATCAGTATCTTCCTCGACCGAACCCAGATCCTCGAGCGAGGCCAGACCTTGTTCCAGATCCTCGACCGAGGCAGAATCCAGTACCTGCTGCCCTGGCCGAGATACTTCCACCTCGGATGCCAGTCCGAGATGTTCTTTTTGCAGGTATTCCACAACCCTAGGGCAGAGGATGGACCCCAATCAACAACTGAGGCGTCCAGGAGTCAACCTAGGTGATCCAGCGGACCACGATTATGAGCTTCGACCGCAAGTTCTTTCCATAATTCGCCAATGCCAGTTTGGAGGGCTAGAGAGGGAATCTCCGCATCAACATCTACAAAATTATGAGATTTTGATGGAAAACTTGAGACCTTCAAGAATAGAAAACAACAACTACAAGCTAAGGCCTTTCTACTTCTCTTTGAAAGATAGAGCACTTACTTGGTATCAATCTCTTCCTCCAGGAAAAATCAATACTTGGGAGGAGATGACGACGGAGTTCTTAAATAAATTCTTTCCCCCCTTTAAAACTGCTGAAATGAGAGAAAAGATTAATGCATTCATCATGAAGGACAAGGAGAGCTTGTCCAAGTCATGGAAGAGATTTAAAGACATTCTTTTGGATTGCCCACATCATGGGATTCAAAAGATAGAGTTGTTGGAGATATACTTCAAAGGACTGGACGGAAACACCCAGTTCAACCTTCAACTACTATCCGCCGGCACGTTCATGGACATGCCGATTGACGAAGCTTGGGAGTTCATAGAGAAGCAAGCTTTGCACATGGAGAAATACTCCCACCAAGGAGCTGAAGGTGGAGTTAAAAGAGTCAACTTTCATGATGCTCCACCTAACAATGATCAACTCACTTCTTTGAAGAATGATGTGAAACAATTGAAGGAACTCTTAGTTGCTCAAACCAAGAAGGAAGATCAAGGATCAAGGAACAACAATAGTTACCGGAACAACAACAACGGTTCCCGGAACAACAACTACAACAACAATAGAGGATCCAACAATAATAATTGGAGGGCAAATAACCAAAATTCGGGTAACCCTTACTCTAACTCCAATTCGAATGACTCCTTTAATCCTTTCCTATCTTCTTCTTCTTCTTCTTCTTCTTCTTCTTCTTCTTCTTCTACTCTATTGAAGAGCCAGGAGCAAGGATCGAGTTCGTCCCAGCCGGAAAAGAAAGATGCGGTGCTGGAGGCCATCTTGATCAAGCTCAACTCTATGGAGACGTCCATGACTTCATTTTCGAAGGCACAAAAAGCCTTAGAACAACAATTCTTTAACAAGGCGAATGAAGCGCCAAGAGATCCAGGGAAGCTTCCAGCAAGGACGGAAAGCAACCCCAAGGGACAAATTATGGCAATAACGACGAGGAGTGGACTGAAGACTGCAGATCAAGTGCCTCGGTCGATGCCAGTACAGACGAAGACCACCTCGGTCCAGGTACAATCGAAGAACACTTCGGCCGAGATGCCAACCGAGGTGGAGCCACATAAAGCGGAGGAGAAAACTGAAGTTTATATTCCACCTCCTGCATATAAACCACCACTTCCATTCCCCCAGTCAAGGGCCAGAGCACATCTAGACAAGCACTTTGTTAAGTTCCTTGACTTGATGAATAAACTACACATTAATATCCCTTTCCTTGATGCTATTCTAGGGATGCCCGCCTATGGAAAGTTCTTGAAAGAGATTCTATCAAGGAAGAGGAAGTTGGAAGACTTTGGTGAAGTAAGGATGACATCTAAATCCTCGGAGCTTATTCAAATCATGAAGGAGAAGATGCCACCCAAGTTGAGAGATCCCGGCTCATTTTGCATTCCTATTCAAGTTGGGGATGTCACTTGTGAATCCTTATGTGATCTAGGAGTTAGCGTGGGCATCATCCCGCTGGAGCTATGTGTTAAGATCGGACATGGAGAGCCCAAGCCGGTGAAGATACAGCTATACATGGCGGACCGCTCCATTACCCATCCCGTGGGCATTTTGGAAGACGTTCCGGTCAAGTTAGGTAACTTCTATTTACCTATAGACTTTGTTGTGATTTACATTCCCGCAAATTATCCCGTTCCTATCATTCTCGGGAGACCATTTCTAGAAACTTCGGGTTGCAATGTGGATTGTAAGAACGCCAAGTTAAAATTCAACATTCGCAGAGATGAAGTGGAGTTTGCATTACTTGCGGCTATGAAGGGAGAGCAGCTAGGAGATGATATCTTCAACATCTATGATGAAGAAGAATTAAGAGAATTGGTGAGCTCTATCCTTATTAAAGATCCACTTGAAAAAGTTATTAGTTTTAGCTTAATGGAGGAAGGTATAGATGCTTCTTGTAATGCAGATATACGGAGATTAAAGGCGCTGGAAGAAGATCCAGAAGCTAAAACTGAAAGACTAATCCAGGAGAAGAAGATCTCTAGTTTCGGTTCCAGTTGCAGTACCTCGACCGAGGCACTTTCTGGACCAAGCGATGTGACTGAAGAACATCTCGGTCAACCTCTCTGGACCTCGACCGAGGTCGAAAGCGAGATGATGTCAACTGAGACTACTGAAAATAACAAACTTCTTACTCCCTTTTCTGACATTCATCCTCAGTTGGTGGAACATTCTCTCCACCAAATTTCTGATAATAAAGGACCTTGGTATGTTGATATTGTTAATTATCTTGTTTGCCAGGAGATACCACCCGGATTGACGTACGCTCAAAGGAAGAAATTCTTCAAGGATGTACGCCATTACTACTGGGATGAACCGCTGCTATTCAAGCGAGGGCCGGATGGGATGCTTCGAAGATGCATTCTGGAAGATGAAGTTAATAGTGTCATACGGCATTGTCACTCACTCCCTTGTGGAGGGCATGCTAGCACCAACAAGACATGCACTAAGGTATTACGTTCCGGTTTCATTTGGCCTATATTATTTAAGGATGTGCAAACGTTTGTTGTCTCTTGTGATGCATGCCAAAGAACAGAGAACTTATCTAGAAGGAATGAGATGCTACTCAATAACATACAGGAGGTTGAGATCTTTGATGTATGGGGAGTAGATTTCATGTGACCTTTCCCATCATCCGGAGGAAACCTCTACATTCTCCTAGCTGTCGACTACGTCTCTAGATGGGTTGAAGCCATTGCCTCTCCCACTAATGACGCCACGGTGGTTGTGAAGTTTTTTAACAGGACTATCTTTCCATGTTTTGGGACTCCACGCATCATCATCAGCGATGGAGGGATGCATTTCATCAACAGGAAGTTTAAGACACTTTTATCAAAGTATGGGGTAACCCAAAAGGTAGCAACCCCTTATCACCCTCAAACTAGTGGACAGGTCGAGATCTCAAATAGAGAAATTAAAGCAATCTTGGAGAAGACCGTCTCTAGGATTAGGAAGGATTGGTCCATGCAGTTGGACGACGCTCTTTGGGCTTACAGGACCGCATTCAAGACTCCCATTGGTACCACCCCTTATAATTTGGTATATGGGAAGTCTTGTCATTTTCCTGTTGAGTTAGAACACAAGGCGTCTTGGGCGATCAAATGGTTGAACTTCGACATCAAGGAAGCCGGTGAGAAGCGGCTATTGGATATCAATGAGCTGGAGGAGGTGTGTTTGAACGCTTATGAGAAGCGTTCAAACACACCTCCTGTTGGACTTATAATCCATTCTATCTTGTATTTTATATTCGGAACTTGTTTGGAGACAAGCAAGGGCTAAGTATAGGGTATTTTGATAGCATGAATTATTGTCTATATTTTGGGGCCTGTTTAGACGTTTTATTTTCAATAATCTGCATGTTTGGATGTATATTATGTGATTATATTGTCGTTTCATCTACCTTTGCGGGAATCGAGGTCTACACCAAGTTTCGTTGTAATCATAGGTAAAATGGCACGTTTTGCATCAAAATGGAGCTAAAGGAGCTAAGGAGTCATTGGAGCTACATACAGGAGTTTAAGGAAGAATCCAAGAATCATGGAAATAGATTGAAGATTCACTTTGGACCAGATTTGATGAGATTTCACATTCAGTTGAGTCACCTCGGTCAGCTACAGTACCATCTTGACCGAGGTGATCCAGAGGAGCTGCTCGACCGAGGCGAACACCTTGGACGCGGCGAGAGATATTTAATTCTTGGCTGAGATCTTTTATTTTTGGAAAGAGGATCTTATATTTTTAAGCTGGATTCTTGGAAGGAAGAACATAATTCAGCTCATATATTTTACCTATTTTATGGGAAAATATCTTTCTAAGATCTTTTATCTTTGGGAGGGAATTTTCCTATAAAAAGGGTCGGATTTTCCACAAATCCGGCATCCGCTTTCAGCTGGAAAACACCCGCTAAGATCCGCTTTCAGCTGGAAAACACCCGCTAAGATCGGCTTACGGCTGGAAAACACCCACTACAGCTGGGAGATTTGAAGAACCTTTTTGAAGGTTGAAGGAAGATTGAAGGAAGGAAGTTTATAGCTTTTATACCTTTTGTGAAGGGTTTTGTAAGATTCTCTTAGATTCCCTTCTTGTTGATTGCCTTGTTAGATTGTGGTCCAAGGAACGCTTGTCTGTGATATTTGATTCAGTTATTGAAGCCTTTCTCTTAAGGTTTTTGTGTTCAATTATTCACCTTCTTCCCATATATTTGATTATTGCTTTCATGATGATGATTGACTAATTTCTTTGTGTGACTCTAGGGTGATTGGCTGAAGGTTGTGGGAAAGACAATAATAGAATAATCTTACTCACAGTAGGACCCTGAAAGCTTGAGTCTTTATCCTTAACCCTAGAACATCTCGCTCAGTCGATGAACATCTCGGCCGGGGTGGATATCGTCTGACCGAGGTTGTAACACCCCGATTTCGCGGGACTCGGGATGTCACATTGGGCTAGGATCTCACATTGGATCCTGACCCTAGCCTGACAACAAGTTCAATGGACCTTACAACATGGCACTAACAGATATAAAACAAATACATAAAACAGTGTAAACTGTACGACCCAAAGTAAACAATAACATAGCCGAGTACATAAAAAGACATCCTCACACAGGAGGTAATCAAGACATCATCTTCACGCATGAGGGAAAACATAAACAACCCAAAAACCAACCACCTAATGTACGAGAGTCCTCGGCCTGTCACCTTGCCAGATCACCCAGCAGCGCCTATCCTGCAAACATCTACAACACGGTATGAAACCGTTAGCTAACCATACATATATGGGGTAATGCATAAGCACAAGCACAATCATAAAAGATAAACACATCAGCATGCTATCACACATTTACCCATTTATTATCTTTATATAATAACCATTCACTCAAAAACCGTATATATATAGATAGATGAAAGTATGTGACACGAGGACCGATACATCCCCGCCTCTGAGTGCAATGTCCAGCTGTACGAGTATCAATCACACAATCCGTGTACCCTATGGGAGTAGATTGCGCCCTTTCCTGTAAACCAGTCTGGCCCGACATCAGAGAACCTCCCAGACTCCACGGCGGGATGAAAGGGAAAGGTTATCACAGCCACGCAGTGGGGCAATCAATAGAACATAGGTCGATAAAAACGACAACTCATGCTATCATAGCAAACATATAAAGCACACACCACTCATGCAAACACCCAATATAGGGATGGTAGCTAAGTAAGTCCTACGGACTTACCTCAACCTCGTACAATCACAACCACGATCAACCTCCAATCCTGAGAGGGACACTGCCTAATAACAAGGCATAAAGAGATATCAATACTCCTATCAATCAAAAAGGTCACATCTAGACCCAAGGGATCCATAAGGATCATAATCAATCTATAAGCCTCACAACCAACTAAACCTCAATATCTCAACATAACTCACAATTCCTCAAATCTCAAGGTAGTATCTAATCAACATTCCTCAATATCAATTCTAATCCTAATTTAATTAATTAACCTTTAATTAATTCATTGGATTTTGCCAGAATAACGTTTTGCCCGCAGGCAATTTCTAAACCCCTATCATCAGATTTCATCAATCACACACACCCATAATCACCAGAATAATATAACGACCATAATGGAATTTCTAATTGTCCTATTTGACAAGCCTAAAGTCAATTTAGGCCAAATCGCAGTACGGAAAACGAATAAATTCATAACTTATTCGTTACTAACCCGATTGACGATCTGAAAGAAGATTCGGAATCACAACGACGCAGGCTACGCATGGATAGCATCAAATTCATCGGAATCAGAGGGACGGAACCGTCCTGGTGACGTATATGCTCGACCAGCCCGCCATATACTCGGAAATGCAGAAACTCGATACCGTTATGAAGAGAATAAAGAGAGGAATCCAGAAACTCAAACGGAATTGAAATCGGATTAGAAACGGAGAGTAGATCTGAGTTTGAAGGTTGAGAGAAATCAGAGCTTTTACGAGGAAACGTGAAAGGAAATGAATTGATAAAGGATTTTCCGCTATTTATAGTGAAGACGATAATTATCCTTTAGTAAAGTCGATAATTATCCTTTAACCGATCCAAAGGCGGGTCGAACCTCTTTCTCCAAATTTCTCGAGATTGGAACATTAAATCTGGAATATTGTATGGATAATTATTCCACAACTGTCTCGGAAGACGTGTAATCCTAAGCCGTCTTTCTTAGCCGTTAAGAAACGAAATAGCGACTCTTTTGGCCGTTTTGCATATCCATGTTATTTCATATCTAGGACATATCCGATGTCCTGATCATTTTCTCTCAACTGCATTATTATTAATTGGAGCTCCCAAATGCTCCAAATAACACCGGAGGGTAAAAACAATTACCCGGGGGAAAAAGTAAAAATTTCCCCAAACGTCCAAAACTACGCTAGAAACATAACGGTGGGACTCTTACTCATCATTTGCGAAATCTTCGCGAGTTATATGTCAATTACTATCAACAATTAAGTTAATCAACATTAATTAGAATTCGGAAATCCTATCTATTACATCACACACCCCTTAAAAAAAAGTTTTGTCCCGAAACTTGAACAATTCCCAAATCCTCTCGGACCCATACGCCGATGTATAACTCTCACTCTTTCTATCGGAGGTATCACATCTCCGTTCAAAAGATCACATCCTATAACAATCTATAACCTCAAGTATAAACATGGAAGAACCATCATCTCCAGGAAATAGGGCCATAACGCTACCCAAAGGCGTAGAGGAATCACGTCTCTCGCCATACCACATCATAAGGCATAGAGGAAGCACATCTCTAGCCAACCCATAAACATATATATCGCATGGAGGAATCACAGCTCCACTGAACTATGTCCATCAAGGTAGCATGGAGGAAAGAACCATCTCCAGCTGAATCCTAATCCCACTCAAATAGCATGGAGGAAAGAACCATCTCCAGCTATAAATATAATCATAACATGGAGGAAGTAATCATCTCCAGCTATAGCATACATCACGCTAGCACATCAAGATCTACTAAGATCATAAATGACATCACAACTAGCATGTAATAACACATCAAGGCATATAAGCACATAAGCACAACATTCATCAAGATAGCACTAAGATCTACTCGTGCTCCCACAAATGGGTCTGTCCTAACATATACTCTAGATAGTTCCTCATGACACTATCCTCAGTCTCTCACATAGCCTCTTCAGGTCTTCATCTTTACCATCATATCCTCAATATGGGAATGTCTTTCGAATGCAAGCGTTTCATATCTCATTCCAAGAATGCAATCGAATGCTCAACAAAAGTGTGGTTGGACTCAACCATCAAATCATCGTAACTCACAAGGTGTCTCGAGTGTGGTATATACTTCCTCAGTTGAGACATATGAAACATTGGCTGGATATCCTCTAATCTCATAGGCAAAGCTAAACATCATGCTACCTTCTCCCTACTGGTCGATCTCAAATAAACCATCATATTGGAAACTCGGTTCCCTTTCCATATTAACACGTCTAACATCTCGCAGGTGAGATACTTACAACCGGACATGAACTCTCGCTTGAACTATAGAGGTTAACACCTCTTGTCTACATATAGTATTTGGCGACTCTGTACATCAAACATTCTTCCTTCAATCAACGCTACTTGAACTATAAAATCCTGAATGTGGTCAGGTGTTATTCCACTACTACTGCTAGATCACTTCTAGCATAAGGATATACGACATCAATGTCTATATATATTGCCTCATAGGGCCATCCCAAAAAGATGCACGTCCTTCATTGTTATACAATAAACTCATTAATGGAGGGTAATATAACCATCCACGTTTCCCATTCAACTTACAACTTATAATAGATCTTTAAGATCTAGATGATCCTCTCTAACTGACCATCTGTTAGGGGATGAAGTGTAGTCATGAGGTATAGACTCGTCCCCAAAGAAGTCTGAATTTGCTGCCTAAAATCTCAAAGTAAAAACATTCATCTCGATTAGAAATGATCGTTCTCGGTATACCATGGAGTCTCACTATCTGTCTAGTGTACTTCTCAGCCAATTCATTCACTAGCCACGTCCTTCTGATAGAAATGAAACGTGCCGGTTTCATTAATTTGTTACCAACAATCCAGATAACATAAATCTTCTACTGGGTCACAATCCCATAAAAAAGTTTATAGAGATGTCCTCCCAAATTCTACTACTACACTGGTAGTGGGTGGGGCTTATCTCTAGATCGGAAATACTCTATTTGGACCTGCTGACAGGTCACACACTGTCTCACAAATCTTGTTATATCGGCTTCATACAATATAATCGTCTCATCTCGTGGTACATCTTACTCATACCTGAATGTACTGAATAAGGCATACAGTGGGTATACCGTAATATTCTCTATCTTCATCTGCATCAGCAGGTACACAAAAGTGGTCATGACTCTTCATCAATCCATCTACTCCCATGGAGAACTATGGTGCCTTAGTACGAGACATCCTTTCTCTGAACCTTGTCAAGGCCGGGCAGGTCTCTTGCTTTTGTTGGACCTCATCCAACATACCAGGTAGAACCTCTGAGGTATAACTGGGTATCCTCATCAAGGAACTGATTGTCCAACTCTAGCCAAGCTAGATCTCTCTAAAGCTGAGGCTGAACTATCAGTCTCACAATCATCTTCTCTTGGAGCGTCTTTCCATTCAAGTTATCGGCGACAACATTCAATTTCTCTGAATGATATGGAATCTTCAAGTCAAAGTCTTGATCAACTTAAGCTCTTAACACTGGCGGTTATTCAACCCCTGTTGCTTAAAATATACTTCAGATTTCTATGATCTACAGAAATCTGACATGAAGATCACACCGGTACGGTCTTCAAAACTTAAAGGCTTGAACTACCACTACTAACTCTAAATCATGAGTCAGGTAGTTCTCATCATACGTACTCAGTTGTAAACACACATATCAATAACCCTACTCCTCTGTAGTAATACACATCTCATACTTAGCTGGGATGTATCACCGTAAATCACGGGATCCTAAAAATCTTCTAACTACAACAGAATGGAAGCAGAGGTCAAATGCCTCCTCAACTCTTCAGAACATAGACACACTACTTTCATCACGTAGTTATGGTTGTCTTCTCAAAAGACTCGCAAATGAATACGTAATCATATAAAATCCTTCCTCAAAGCATTGGTAGCAATCGGCTGAGCCGAGAAAACTACGCATTCCTTAATGTTCATCAGTATCTCCCATGTTACAACATACTTAATTCTCGCCAGGTCAACCATGATCCCACTGGCGGAGACAACATGGCCTAAAAAGGATACCACTGGCATCTCAACTTACACTTAGAGAGCGTAGCATACAACCCCCTATCTCTCAAAATCTGCAGAACGGTCCTCAGATGATCGGTCTACTATTCTCTGCTATGAAAGTATGCCAACATGTCATCAATGAAATCCACCACCAACTAATCAAGGAAGTCGATGAAGATATTGTTCATCAACTCCATAAAAACTACTAAAATATTCGTCAATCCAAATGACATCACTACAAACTCGTAGTGTCCATAACGGGTATGGGATGCTATCTTATACACATGCTTCTCCCTCATCCATGACTAGGGATATCTTGAGCACAAAGGAATCCTGAAAACACAATTGCTTCTTGAAGATAACTCATCAGGTCGTCAATACGGAACATGGAACCCACTAGGGTAAAAGAAGCCCGTTTCAGTCAACTTTTCAAGTTATTAGTACAATATCTCAACAAGTACCATATAGTGTGGCTTTCCCATTCAATCTTGTACCATACTTCAACTCGATAACAATGTCCACACTCCGCTGAGGTGGCAACTAGACGGTTCAGTAACACGTCTATAAACTCATAAATAACTGGAATACCTTCCAATGTTGGACTATCTTGCCCCTTCATGGTATAACACTAAAAGGCGTCATATCCATGTGCTATCAGCTCGCTGCTCGTACAGTTCTGATGACAAACCCGTCTCTTCAAAGGTCTTAACCTTAGAAGACCTCTATTTACCATCTTAGTAAAGACTATAATAGCCTTAATGTTAATATCTAACACCGCTTGATATCTATTCATTCAGTCCATACACATAATGACTTCCTCATGCACCTACGGCATGACAAAGAAGTCTACAAGCCATACACAAGTCCCGGAATAAGGGAACAACCACATATCTCGCGGGTACCTCAGACCCCTAACTGGTAATCCTGTAAAGGAATGTCCACCTTCTACTATATATCAAAGATCAACCATTAACGCATGCATCGAAAGACAAGAAGTGCATAGCACTCATAACAAACAAAACTCCACTAGGTAAACCATTAACGAGAATGGTACCTGTAACAGCTAACTCCCGTAGCTCCACTACATATCATTACTCGATCTCGGATCTATGCTCCTCAAGTATCACTGAGGTCCTCACTATAGCCTCCACTTCCACTCTTTCAACACCGGAAAGAGGAAGGTCTTGCTGGGAAGAAACACTACCTTGCTGACAGAAAGGGGCCAGATGGCCTAGTTCACCACAGATGAAACAAGCTATCGGTGCCAAAGGGCACTCAGAACGCAAATGATCTAGATAGCCACAATTTTAACATAATTGTCCCATTCTTGCAACCTGTGCAACTGAAGGGTAACTCGATCTTCGTCGTCCACCTTGAATGATCTTATTCCGAGAGGGAACTTGTAAAGGCAACGCCTTGCCCTGTCGACAAAACTTCTGCTCTATGCCCTGTTTTACCACACGTAAAGCATATTATGGGCGCCTTTGGGCACACAGCTATCCGGTGTCCAAACTTCCCGCAATTAAAAAACTATAGTTCCGTGCCAGTCGTCTTCATGGCCAAAGGACCACTTGGTTGTCCTGGTATCTGACTTGGTTCACAATTCATCATCTTTGCTTCTTCACTTACTGATTCAATCCGTTGCTTCTTCTCTGATCCAGAAGCTTCAATTGATACCGCAGATGTTGGTAAGTACGGTGTAAGTTTACCCGCTCTTGCAACTTCATATACTTGGCGTATATATTCTCGAAACTCGAGTCCACTCATCGAGACGTAATCAAGCTCTTCATGGTCGTCCTCTGCTATAGGCGATACAACAGCAGAAACTGGTCCCTGATCTATCACTACTGGAGGAAGAGGGGTCATATTCCCACCTCGTTCCACTACAGATGTTGCTCTAGTCTGAGCCATCTGTAGAGTATACGCACCTAATCTTATAAGGCTATATATATGCCATATGTATTGATATATATGTATATATAACACATCCACATAATCCATAGCACACACACACACACACACACACACACACACACACACACACACACATATATATATATATATATATATATATATATATATATATATATATATATATATATATATTTACATATCTACGCTGCAGAGATCCATGACAAAGGTGACGACTTCTCGTACATTCTATCCCAAAACCACACTTAAAACCAAAAACATTGTAAAACGTCAGATCCCATGTGGGTTCTGTTTATTTTACCTATCAAACCTTATTGCAGGTAGCAAGTGACATTGTTGTCAACCTAAGGCTCTGATACCAACTCCATAACACCCCGATTCCGCGGGACTCGGGATGTCACATTGGGCTAGGATCTTACAATGGATCCTGACCCTAGCCTGACAATAAGTTCACTGGACCTTACAACATGGCACTGACAGATATAAAACAAATACATAAAACAGTGTAAATTGTACGACCCAAAGTAAACAACAACATAGCCGTGTACATAAAACGACATCCTCACACAGGAGGTAAACAAGACATCATCTTCACGCATGAGGGAAAACATAAACAACCCAAAAACCAACCACCTAATGTACGAGAGTCCTCGGCCTGTCACCCTGCCAGATCACCCAGCAGTGCCTATCCTGCAAACATCTACAACACGGTATGAAACCGTTAGCTAACCATATATATATGGGGTAATGCATAAGCACAAGCACAATCATAAAAGATAAACACATCAGCATGCTATCACACATTTACCCATTTATTATCTTTATATAATAACCATTCACTCAAAAACCGTATATATATAGATAGATGAAAGTATGTGACACGAGGACCGATACAGCCCCGCCTCTGAGTGCAATGTCCAGCTGTACGAGTATCGGTCACACAATCCGTGTACCCTATAGGAGTGGATTGCGCCCTTCCTGTAAACTAGTCTGGCCCGACATCAGAGAACCTCCCAGACTCCACGGCGGGATGAAAGGGAAAGGTTATCATAGCCACGCAGTGGGGCAATCAATAGAACATAGGTCGATAAAAACGACAACTCATGCTATCATAGCAAACATATAAAGCACACACCACTCATGCAAACACCCAATATAGGGATGGTAGCTAAGTAAGTCCTACCGACTTACCTCAACCTCGTACAATCACAACCACGATCAACCTCCAATCCTGAGAGGGACACTGCCTAATAACAAGGCATAAAGAGATATCAATACTCCTATCAATCAAAAAGGTCACATCTAGACCCAAGGGATCCATAAGGATCATAATCAATCTATAAGCCTCACAACCAACTAAACCTCAATATCTCAACATAACTCACAATTCCTCAAATCTCAAGGTAGTATCTAATCAACATTCCTCAATATCAATTCTATTCCTAATTTAATTAATTAACCTTTAATTAATTAATTAGATTTTGCCAGAATAACGTTTTGTTCGCAGGCAATTTCTAAACCCCCGTCATCAGATTTCATCAATCACACACACCCATAATCACCAGAATAATATAACGACCATAATGGAATTTCTAATTGTCCTATTTGACAAGCCTAAAGTCATTTTAGGCCAAATCGCAGTACGAAAAACGAATAAATTCATAACTTATTCGTTACTAACCCGATTGACGATCTGAAAGAAGATTCGGAATCACAACAACGCAGGCTACGCATGGACAAAATTATATTCATCGGAATCAGAGGTACGGAACCGTCCTGGTGACATATATGCTCGACCAGCCCGCCATATACTCGGAAATGCAAAAACTCGGTACCGTTATGAAGAGAATGAAGAGATGAATCCAGAAACTCAAACGGAATTGAAATCGGATTAGAAACGGAGAGTAGATCTGAGTTTGAAGGTTGAGAGAAATCAGAGCTTTTACGAGGAAACGTGAAAGGAAATGAATTAATAAAGGATTTTCCGCTATTTATAGTGAAGACGATAATTATCCTTTAGTAAAGTCGATAATTATCCTTTAACCGATCCAAAGGTGGGACGAACCTCTTTCTCCAAACTTCTCGAGATTGGAACATTAAATCTGGAATATTGTATGGATAATTATTCCACAACTGCCTCGGAAAACGTGTAATCCTAAGCCGTCTTTCTTAGCCATTAAGAAACGAAATAGCGACTCTTTTTGCCGTTTTGCCTCTCCATGTTATTTCATATCTAGGACATATCCGATGTCCTGATCATTTTCTCTCAACTGCATTATTATTAATTGGAGCTCCCAAATGCTCCAAATAACACCGGAGGGTAAAAATAATTACCCGGGGGAAAAAATAAAAATTTCCCCAAACGTCCAAAACTACGCCATGAACATAACGGTGAAACAAAGCAGGTATAGGTTGTCAATGCAACTACTAACCACAAAAGCAATTAAGACAATCAAAGATGATAAAAAGTCAATTAAGGAAATATGCAATTATAGGGATTAAAGCATCTAGTTGTGGTTCCAACTCAAGATCTAAAGATAAGCGGACAAAGCAGAGATTTTTGCAAAGGGAAGGTGTTACTAAAATGGAATAGATCTCCGGGTAAGTCTCACTACTCACTAATCCCAAATCGTAACTCCTATTACCGGGTAAGCCTCAAGGAATTAAGGAAAAGAACTATAACCTCAAACCAACACTCCAACTAAGGGAATAGAATCAACCTTTACCAGGTAAGTCTCAGGCTAACTCACAAAGATGGAATGAAAGCACACTCAACCCCAATAAAGGATAAACCTTTATTACCTACACTTATGATCTTGGGTAAACAAACAAAGGAATTATCGGGTAAGTCTCATCCTAAGCTTGCATTGAACCAGGAAAGGTGTAATAAGAATAGGATTTGGCAAACTCTAACACTTAACTCTTAGTTTCGGATCAGAAAAGTCACCTTGGTCAGACGAATTCCACCCCGGCCGAGATGTTCATCGATTGAGCGAGATGTTCTAGGGTTAAGGATAAAGACTCGAGTTTTCAGGGTCCTACTATGATTAAGATTATTCTATCATTGTTTTTCCCACAACCTTCAGCTAATCACCCTAGAATCACACAAAGAAATTAGCCAATCATCATCATGAAAGCAATAATCAAATATATGGGAAGAAGGTGAATAATTGAAAACAAAAACCTTAAGAGAAAGGCTTCAATAACTGAATCAAATATCACAAACAAGCGTTCCTTGGACCACAATCCAACAAGACAATCAACAAGAAGGGAATCTAAGAGAATCTTACAAAACCCTTCACAAAAGCTATAAAAGCTATCAACTTCCTTCTTTCAATCTTCCTTCAACCTTCAAAAAGGTTTTTCAAATCTCCCAGCTGTAGTGGGTGTTTTCCAGCCGTAAGCCGATCTTAGTGGGTGTTTTCCAGCTGAAAGCGGATCTTAGCGGGTGTTTTCCAACTGAAAGCGAATGCCGGATTTGTGGAAAATCCGACCCTTTTTATAGGAAAATTGCCTCCCAAAGATAAAAGATCTTAGAAAGATATTTTCCCATAAAATAGGTAAAATATATGAGCTTAATTATCTTCTTCCTTCCAGAAATCCAGCCTAAAAATATAAGATCCTCTTTCCAAAAATAAAAGATCTCAACCAAGAATAAAATATCTCTCGCCGCGTCCAAGGTGTTCGCCTCGGTCGAGCAGCTCCTCTGGATCACCTCGGTCGAGATGGTACTGTAGCTAACCGAGGTGACTCAACTGAATGTGAAATCTCATCAAATCTGGTTCAAAGTGAATCTTCAATCCATTTCCATGATTCCTGGATTCTTCCTTAAGCTCATGAATGTAGCTCCAATGACTCCTTAGCTCCTTTAGCTCCATTTTGATGCCAAACGTGCCATTTTACCTACGATTACAACGAAACTTAGTGTAGACCTCGATTTCCGCAAAAGTAGATGAAACGACAATATAATCACATAATATACACCCAAACATGCAGATTATCGAAGATAAAACGTCTAAACATGCCCCAAAATATAGACAATAATTCATGCTATCAGGGCGTGAGCTTTGAGAGAGGTAAGGTGCTAGGGAGAGTTGTGGTTGGTGAGGGGGGAGAGTGAGTGGGCGGGGTAGGTGTAGGGTATTTTGGGTTTTCTTATTTTTTTTCTTTTCTGGCTAAAACCGCAGGGGCGGGGACTTGTCACCGCGGGGGGCGGTGACAATGAAGAGGAAGGCGCAGGCTCAGTGCCGGGGGCGGTGCTGAGGATGCGTGTCAAGGGTGGCCGCCGCAGGGACGGGGCTTGTCACCGCGGGGGTGGTGGCAAGGGCTTTTGCAGACGCAGGCCCAGCGCCGAGGCGGCGCTGGGCAGGGGTGTCACCGCGGGGGCGGGAACACTTGGCTACAGGGGCGGTTTTCTTGACAGAGACTCCTCTTCTTATTCCTTCGGGTTGCCTCCCGAACAGCGCCTTTGTTTTACGTCGTTGGCTCGACGTAAGGGTTCTACTCCTCTAACTGTGCCTCCTCCAGTACCATCTCATCAATTGGATCGTTCTTTTCTCCTTCAAGGTAGGTTTTAGCCTTTGTCCATTTACCTTGAACACCTTGTGCGTTTGTGGATCATAGAGATCCACAACGCCGTGGGGGTGTACTTCGGCTATCACGAACGGCCATGTCCACCTTGAACGCAGCTTACTTGCAAAAACTTTCAAACGTGATTGAAAGAGAAGTACCTTATTACCTACCTTGAAATCTTTTCAGAGAATGTTTCGGTTATGCCATGCTTTGGTTTTTTTTCTTTGTATGCGGTGGCATGGTCATACGCATCTAATCTCAATTCCTCCAATTCTTTTAGTTGGAGTTTCCGAAATTCTCCCATATCTTCTATGTTCATATTGCACTTCTTTACCGCCCACCAAGCTTTGTGCTCTAGCTCCACCGGAAGGTGGCAAGCTTTCCCAAATACTAGCCTGAAGGGAGACATCCCTATAGGAGTCTTGTAGGCTGTCCGATATGCCCAGAGAGCGTCGTTTAGCCTTGCACTCCAATCCTTCCTTCCGGGAGAGACCGTCTTTTCGAGGATGATCTTAATTTCCCGGTTTGATACCTCAACTTGGCCATTTATTTGTGGATGATAAGTTGTTGACACTCGTTGGTGGACGGGGTACTTCTTAAGGAGGGCCGTGATCGTCTTGTTGCAGAAATGGGTACCCCTATCACTTATTAAGGCTTTCGGAATTCCAAATCTAGCAAAAATATTCTCCTTAAGGAAAGCTGCAACCACTTTTGAATCATCAGTTTTGGTGGCCTTTGCTTCCACCCACTTGGAAACATAGTCCACCGCAAGAAAAATATATGTATGCCCAAATGAAGTAGGAAAAGGCCCCTTGAAATCAATCCCCCAAACGTCAAATATTTCGCAAAATATAAGAGAGGATTGGGGCATTTCATGTCTCCTTGAAATATTTCCTACCCTTTGGCATCTATTACACACTTTGCAAAATGCAAAAAGCGTCTCTAAAAATGTGTGGCCAAAAGAAACCGGCATCCAAAACTTTTCTTGCAGTTTTGTTTGCCCCAAAGTTCCCCCCACATGCTTCAGAATGACAGAAAGTTAGGACGGATTGTACCTCATTATCCGGAATGCAACGTCGGATCACTTGGTCACTACAATGCTTCCAAAGGTAAGGATCGTCCCAAACGTAGTGTCGAGCTTCAACCTTTACCTTCTCTCGTTGTGCCTTGGTGAAGTCTGGAGGATACTCTTTCTTGACAATGAAGTTCACAATGTCAGCAAACCAAGGCTTAAAAGACTGGAGCTTAAGACAAACCTCTGTCGACAATTCCGCAGGGGCGGCTGACCGCAAGGGCGGGAAGTTTGAGGCGCGGGGACAGTTACACAACAAAGGGTTGTGTAGAATGTGTCGTCTGGAAAACTTCCAGCTATCTCCTTTCCTTTTTCTGGTTCTTCTTCTCCCTTTACTAATCTACTCAGATGATCGGCCACCGGGTTCTCAGCCTTCTTCTTGTCCCTTATCTCTAGGTTGAACTCACTTAGAAGTAGCACCCATCGGATCAATCATGGCTTCACCTCTTTCTTTGCCATGAGGTACCTAAGAGCTGCATGGTCAGTAAAAATAATCACCTTTACTCCAAGTAGGTACTGTCAGAATTTCTCAAGGGCAAAAACCACCGGTAGCATCTCCTTCTCGGTGGTAGAGTAATTCCTTTGCGCTCCATTGAGTGTCATAGACGCATAATGGATTACGTGTGAGGCTCGTCCATCCTTCTATCCTAAGACAGCTCCTACATCATAGTCGCTGGCGTCACACATGATTTTGAAAGGTTTCTCCCAATCCGGAGAACGGATGATTGGTGCATTAGTAAGACATGCCTTCAAAGTGTCGAAAGCTCTTTTGCAACTCTCATCCACTATGAAGGTGACGTCTTTCTTGAGCAATTCACATAAGGGTGCTGAGATCTTTGAGAAGTCTTTGATGAACCGTTGGTAGAAACCTGCATGACCAAGAAAAGATCGAATTTCCCGAACGTTAGTAGGATAAGGTAAACTTTGAATTACATCAAATTTTGCCTTATCTACCTCTATCCCTTTGGAGGATATTACATGTCCTAGCACGATACCTTGCTCCACCATGAAATGGCATTTTTCCGAATTAAGAACTAGATTGGTTTCAACACATTTTTTAAGAACAAGTGTTAAATGTCCTAGACATGCATCAACACTGTCTCCATGGACGGTGAAATCATCCATGAAGACTTCAATAAAGTTTTCTATGTATTCGGAGAAAATACTTATCATGCACCGTTGGAAAGTGCCGGGTGCGTTGCAAAGTCCAAATGGCATTCTGCGGTACGCAAAAGTGCCAAATGGGCAAGTGAAGGTCGTCTTTTCTTGGTCTTCCGGTGCAATGGAAATTTGGAAGTACCCCGAATATCCATCAAGTAAGCAGTAGTAAGGATAACCTGCAAGACGTTCCAACATTTGGTCAATAAAAGGTAATGGGAAATGGTCTTTACGTGTTACCTTGTTGAGTTTCCAGTAGTCAATGCAAACTCTCCATTCGGTTTGTGTTTTACTCGGGACCATTTCTCCATGTTGATTTTCCACCATTGTGATGCCTCCTTTCTTTGGAACCACTTGGGTTGGACTAACCCAAGTGCTATCCGAAATAGGGAAGATCATGTCCGCTTGGAGGAGCTTTAACACCTCCTTTTTGCCCACATCCATCATTGGTGGATTTAACCTTCGTTGAGGTTGCCGAGATGGTTTTGCTTCATCCTCAAGTAAGATCCTATGCATGCAAGTTGATGGACTTATCCCTTTGATGTCTGCAATGGTCCATCCAAGGGCCGTCTTATGTTCTTTCAACACCCTTACCAACTTGTCTTCTTGACCGGTGGTCAACTTGTTGGAGATGATCACCGGCAAGGTATTGTTATCTCCAAGGAAAACGTACTTGAGATGGGATGGAAGGTCCTTCAATTCTATGTCCGGTGCCTACACTATAGATGGAACAAGTTTCTCACTTGGGGTTAGTAAAGTGGGCCCAATGGCCAAATTGGAGATAGGTAACCTCTTATGCCCATCTAGTTGGGCTAGAACCTCTTTCATGCTGGATGTTAATACATATTCTGATTTGAAATCATCAATGTTATGCTCAATTACATTTTTCAACTCATCAATATCAGAATTATCAAACACATCTTGCACAAAAGGTTCAACAATGTCAATAGCACATAAAGAATGATATCACTAGGAAATTTTATTGCATCATAGATTTCAAATTCCATTACTTCACCATCAAACTCCATGGTTAGTTTGCCACTAACATAATCAATTTTAGTCCTAGCAGTTTTTAAGAATGGTCTACCTAACAATATGGGTGCAACATGCGAGTCATTTTCCATTTCCATTACGAAGAAATCAGCAGGGAAAATTAGGTTGTCTATCATTACTAATACATCTTCAATTATCCCTTTCGAGTATACATTCGATCTATCAACGAGTTGTACTACAATCCTAGTTTCCGTTAATGGTCCAAGGCCAAGTGATTCCTAAATAGAATATGACAAAACTTTTATAGAAGCACCAAGGTCAAGCATGGCTTTGTCAAAACGGGTTTCCCCTATAACGCAAGGAATGCTTACCATGCCCGGATCGCTGCACTGCATTCTACATTGAAAAACTGCAGAAACATGCTCACTCACTTGTACTTTCTGTTTCCCTTTTAGCTTCTGATTCCTCTTGATAGTGCAAAGTTCCTTCAAGAAACGAGCATATTTAGGAATACTTTTCACTAACTTAAGGAGAGGGATATTTACCTCGCATTTTGAGAAGGTCTCAAAGAGATCCTTGTCCTCAATGATTCTTCTCTCTCTCTTTTAGTGCCTCAGGAAAAGGAGCTGGTGGTTTCTCAGAGTACAGTGGTGGAAACTTAGGTCGGATGTAAGAATACTTCTCAGCAGAACTCTTTGTCGAGTTTTCCGCAGGGGCGCCAGAATGCAGGCTCAGGGGATGTCACTGTGGGGGTGGGGACCTCCAGCCGCAGGGGCGGCGTCTGCTCAGAGTTGGACGCAGTTGCAGCCGCAAGGGCGACTGTGGGTGCGGAAAACTCGTCAGAGGGTTTGCTCTGTAGTTCTTTTTCTGGTTTCTGTTGGATTTGCTTCCCACTCCTCAATGTTAGGGCACTAACATTCTCCTTGGGGTTTATAATCGTTTGGGAAGGCATTCCTCCGAAGGATCTAGCTTCAATACTTGTTATGGCTTCCGCCATTTCCCCAACCTGTTTCTCAAGGTTCTTGATGCTGGATTCTGTTGTTTGGACATGAGTAGCAAAATGTTTAGTCAAAACCTGCAACATATTCTCAGTTGTTTGATACTTACCTTGTCGGGGCTGTTGTTGTTAGTTTTGTTGATCCCTCCAACGATAATTCTGTTGGTCACGCCAGTTTGGCATGAAGTTTTGTGCATAAGGATCGTTCCTAGGCCTTTGCTGGTGTGGTTGTCCATAACCTACTGCATTCACCTCTGCATCGTCATCTTGGACTTAAGGACACATGTCCGTTGGGTGATATGGGTAAGCACACACTCCACATGCCTTCAGCTGTTGTGGGGTTCCCATAAGTGTTAATCTCTTCACCATTTCCTTCAGTTCCGCAAGCTCATTGGAGATCTCACTCTTCCCGGAATTCACAGCATGAACACCTCTCTTGGAAGAAGTCCTTCCAAAGTTCCGGGTTCCTTCCGCTAGTTCCTGTATCTTTTCAAGAACAAGGTCAGGGGTAGAGTTAAGAATGTTACCTCCACAAGCCGCATCGACGATCCTCCTTTCGGTGTCAAGCAAGCCATTGTACAAGTACAAAACTAGATCTTGAGTTGAATATCCATGGAAAGGACAGCTGGATCGGAGGCGTGCAAACCGCTTAAAGTACTCATAAAGAGTCTCGTCCGCCTCTTGCTCGATGTTGCTTATAGTTTTCTTCAAGCTATTTGCCTTCTTGGCTGGGGAGTATTTCTCTAAAAATGCCTTGTGTAGATTCTCCCAAGTGTCGATGCTCCCAGATGGAAGGTGGTAATACCAATCATCCGCTACATCTTTGAGTGTGAAGCCGAATGCCCCCATCTTGATTTTCTCTTCGGTAATGTTTGCCGGCTTCATGCTCATACACACGGTATGGAACTTCCCAAGGTGCTTGATGGGGTCTTCACCACTTAACCCATGGAAAGATGGGAGCTAGTGAATGAGACCCAGATTGAGCTCGAAGTTGACTCCTTCCCCTAGTGCGGGTATAGTCACCGCAGGAGGGTGTTGAGCCAAAGTTGGCTGAGTGAGTTGACGAAGGGTACGATAAGCCATTTCTTGTTGGAGTTGTTGCTGTCTACATCACCGGTTGTGTGTCCTCTCAATTTCTGGATCAAAGGGAACAAAGTCGGAGTTAGTAGCATGGGTTTGGACCATAAAAATGGTCCAAACCAATAATCAATAATAATAAAATAACTAAACTCCCCGGCAACGGTGCCAAAATTTGACTAAGACTTTTCCTAAGGTCATTTATATCTTGTCAAAATAATTTCCGAACTCAACACTAAAGCAAGTATAATGATTAATTAAGGGTCGAACCCAAGAGAGTTTGTGTTATTTTATTAAATTCAATTATTGATTATGGGACAAAGTAACAAAAAGGGGGGTTTTGGAATGAATTGATGCACACAAAACTTAAAAAGGAATTAAAAGAGATTGATAAGATGATGATGGGTGAATCTACACTAGGTTGATTCTTAGCATGCGATTACTATTTTGGTGAGTTCCTTTTACAAGTTTCAAGTAATGTTCCCGTCTTGATCGTATGTATGTGTTGAGCCAACCGGCATCAACACAACTTAACAAGTTAGTGTTCTGTAAACCTACAAGAACAAGTCACAAGTTAGCTTTCAAACAAAGACTAAGGGATCTAAAGAGAAGATTAAAACCGTTAACCTAATCTTTATAATTGTGTTTCTTTTCCTTCAAGCAATTACAACCCGTTATTACTTAAAGGTTACTACTAGACTAAAGACCCGAACCCGGAATCTATTAATCCTAGTTGTTTGCATGCACTTAAAATCTAAGGTGATCAATCTTAAGTAATAATGAAAACATGCAACTTAGATAATTGAAGCTCAAGAAACACAAAACATTACTGAATAAAAATTACATTAAAAGGGAATACAACCAAAGTAATAATGCAGCCTCCAATCAACCCAATGTAGCAAGGAAACTTAGAAGCTCATTACAAAGAAAACAAGAGAGAATAAAAATGGGAAAATGATGGATGATTCTAGCAATTAACCATGGGTCTATTTATACTACAAATGGCACTAAATGGGAGTAAATGGGCGGCCAAAACAGCCACCTTTAATGCCATAAAGGTGGTGTAAAGCCTCTGTCGCTGAATTACAGGGGCGGCCTTCAGATCCACAGGGGCGGTTCAGGCAAAAACGTTTGATCATCTTCGTGGCTGCTGGGGCGGCCTGGCAGTTCCGTAGGGGCAGAGCATTGATGATCTTCAAACGCCTGACTCTTCAACTTTCTGTCGCTTCAGATGCCGAGCCGCAGGGGCGGCCTAGTGTCAACGTAGGAGCGGTGACACTGACTCTTCAGCTTCACAGCTCCACAGGGTGAGACGCAGGTAGAGGCGCAGGGGCGCTAGTCTTCACTTCTTTAGGATAAGTCACTGCAGGGGCGCCAGGGAGTGGCACAGGGGCGGCGACAGTCTTCGTTCCCGGCGCTGGCGAAGGCGCAGGCTGTGCTCCGGAACGTGGTGTCACCCGCAGGGGCGGTGACACTGCTCCGCGGGGGCAGTGAGGCACGAGAAGCTTTGCTTTGTGCATGGTCTTCAACTCCCAAGTGCTAAAACTCCTCTTTTATCTTCTTTTAGTCTTCTTCTTCTCGATCAAGGAGTTAGTAGCATAAACCGACACTAATATGATAAAAAGACTCTAAAAACTAACCTAAATGATAGTGATTCCATCACCTATCAATAACTCCTAGGGAAAACACAAGACAACCATGCTCAACCAAATCATAGACTCATACTAGCAATATAGCTCGCTCGACCTTCATGCTTCAGAATTACTCTTAAACCTACTTATGAAAACATAGTCAGCCCCATTGTGGTGGGGTTAGTCTTCCACTAGACTAAGCTGGTACATAAGTAATTTAATATATGAACAAGACAAGTATGAAATCATATATCATATCGCATGATTACTTATAGAAATACACATATGAGTACAATAGTCAACATGCTTCAAATATGCACATAAACATGTCAAACTAGTAGGTAGATGTAACTAGTGTCAATTAACCGTAATGTGACACAAAGGTAAATCTTGTTTCCTTTTTCAAATCCGTCACCAATAATTTTTACCAAAATAGTATGAAAACAAGCTCGAGTATCCTTTATTTTAGAAATCGTATTCAAACCAAGAGTAAAATAAATACTTTCAAAACATGTTCAATCTTTATTGAACATGGAGTTACCTACTAACCCCAATCACGGAAGAACACGACAATCACAAATTAGGTAAATCCTCATCCTACCACAATGGTCGGGCATAACCTCGGCCCACACAAACCATAAAACCATTAGTAAACATGGTCCGCTATATCGAGGAGCGAAAATCGAAAAATCTCAAAAATAAGTCAATGTTGGCAAATTTGCTCGCTTAGGTCAAAGATCAAATCACCACTTTCATAACAATTTTGGCAAATTTTCCCACTTAGGTCAATTACCAAATCACCGCTTTCATAACAACATCAATATCTCATTTCTTTGAAGTATCACCAATGCATAATTCATAATGCAATATTTTTCAAAGCATCAAATCATACATGTAACAAAATAAATGACGTTAACCTTAATCACGCTCATACAAAAGCCCACAAGTACTTACCTTGGTAAGCTTAGTCAAATGCATGCAATTAGTCAAAAGTGACAAGCAGTCAATGAAGCATCAAAACTCGTCAATCCTCACAAGCAACCTAAACAAAGAAAAAGTTCTACAATTCAACTTATATACTATTACTATCATCACAAAACATCATCTAATAGGTGTAGAAGTAATTTACCTAATCCCAACTTTGAAATGGGGTTGTACACTACTTAGAGTTTGCAATTACTCTTTCATCCAAATAATCAAGTATCTAGTAACATCTAACTAGGTGTATCATCAATCAATACACCAAAATCCCGCAACTTATAACGTGTAGTAATCGTTGTCCAAGTAAGGGTTTAAGAGTACTCGCGTATCGAGGATGGAAAGAAAGTCGATCGAAGCTTGTCGAATTTTGAATTGAGCTAATATCTTAATCAAATGTGCTTCCAAAGAATGTGAAACCTAACAAAACCAACTACACGATTTAACTCCATTTTCTAAACGTAGGCCATATAATGAAATTATCAAAATATAGGTCAAAATCCGTAATTATAAACTTGGGAGAAAAACTATGATTTATCCTTTTGGGGCAAAAAGTGCAAATTCTAAAAGTCCAGGTCATATCCCATAATTATAAAAGTTTTCCATTTTATGCAATTAACTTTCTAGGACAAATTTTCAAATTCCAAAAATATGGGTCATTAACGTAATATAAAAGTTTGGGCGGTTTTTGAAATTAATAAACAGAGGGTAGAAATATAACTTCACGAAATATGGGACAAACGCGTAAAGGAATAAATGTGGGAGCTTAAGTGTAATTATACCCAAAGTGAGGGGATCCCAATTTCAATATGTTTGTAGGCGGGCGGTTGCGTCTTACTTGTTGACGACTTCGGCGGCAGGTAGAGAGGCGGGAGGTAGTGAGGCTTCGTCTCCGGCTATGACGAGGAGGACATAGGAGAGATGAAGGTTGTGAACACGGGCTGCCACAACTCAAGCTTAAGAGGCGGCGAGGTTGGACCGGCGAGGGCGAGGCAACACCGAACCCACGGCGTGATGTGAACCTGGAGCTCGATAGTGGAGTATCCTGGTGGCCACAATAGAGAGGAAAGAGGTCCAACAACTTGGATTCTTTTGGTTCCGGTAGTGGCTCAAGATGGAGATGGAGAGGGTTCTAGTGGTGGCTGTAGGGAGTAGGCTGCAGCAGTCGAGCAGTCGAGGTGGTAGCACCAGGTGGTTACAAGTGAGGTGGAAGAAGGCTGTATGTTGTTGTTTGGGAAGGTGAAAAAAAGAGAGGAGGGAACGAGGGAACATTTGACAAGGGTTATGGAGAGAAAAAAAGAGAGGAGAGTGAGGGGGAAAGAAAATAAAAAAAAAAGGGTCGGCCGTTTGACCATTTTTTTTCTTTTTAAACCAAATATTAACTCAATAAATATATATCCGTATACGGATATATGAATATGGAAAATTTCCAACAATACAATGAAAATAAGATACAAAAAGTATATATATAAAATATACTTGTAAAACTACAAAATAGATTAATAAATTATGGGAAAAATAATTTTATAAAGCGCACCTTAAAAATTATGGGCGTTTCATGCCTCTTCCACCCAAGGAAAGTGTAATCTCTTCATGGGAGGTATTCTTTGTCCGAGTTTTCCCTTCAACTTAGGTTGAGCTTTAGTGCTTCTTTGCTCGAGTTTTCTGAGTGAACTCGGTCTAAGTGAACTCTTGCAACGTGGATTGTTACTAGCTTGGAGTTCCATGTCTTCTTACCTCGAGTTTTTGTAAACTCGAGGGTCCTCTTCTATGGCTTCATGCTTGTATTCTTTCTTCTCTTCCTTGCTTTATTGCTTATTTCTTCCTTAATTTTCTCGATGATGATAAAGATATGTCGGGTACTCCTTGGATTGGCATAGATATGTCCTTTGTGCTCCATTGTAGACCTAAAACACTTACAAACACAAAACACAAGGGGAGTAGACATTCTTTGATACTTATAAGCATAAGAAAAGATGTGAATGCCTATTCTCATGCAAAACTAAGGGAAAACACACAAAACTACATCTAAAAAGATAGCATAAAAATATGCTATCAAAATATCCCATACTTAGCTTTTACTTGTCCCCAAGTAAGAACCAAATGCAAAGGTAATAAAACAAAGAAAGACAATAAACAAGAAAGAAGAAAAGAAAATTTTTTTTAGAGTATGCTTCAAATGCTAGATCACTTTTAAGAATATTTTAGTTATGGCAAGACATTATGACATAGTTGAAAATAATGAACATGAAAGTAAACAAGTAAGAATATATGTTAAATCTTCACACACAAAACCTATAGTCTAGAATCCTAAGTTAATGACAACTTATGTTTGCTACTTAGAGGTTTTTAATGATACTTGCATATGTGATAGCATGTATTATAGTCTATATTTTGGGATTGATTTAGACGTTTATCTTCATAAATCTGCATGTACGGATGTATATTCTTTGATTATATTATTGTTTTGTCTACCTTTATAGGAATCGAGTTCTACACCTAGTTTCGTTGTTATTGTAGGGAAAATGGCACGTTTTGGACCAAAATGGAGCTAAGGAAGCTAATGAGTCATTGTAGCTACATTTTAGAGCTTTGAGAAGTTATAAGAAGATCTCAGGAGACATGGAAATGATTTAGAGGATTGATTTTGGACCAAATTCGAGATGTTTTACATTTAGCTGAGATTCACCTCGGTCAGCTACAGTACCACCTCGACCGAGGTGATCTTCAAAGGCGTCTGGACCGAGGTGAACACCTCACCCCTGACAAGATCTATATTTTTGGCTGAGATCTTCTATTTTTGGAAAGATAATATCACATATTTTTGGTTGGATTTCTGGAAGGAAGATATTATTTTTGGCTGATATATTTTGGGAGATATATATATATATATATATATATATATTCTAGGAAATTATGTTTTTTAAGATATTTTATCTTTGGAAGATAATTCTCCTATATAAAGGGTTGGATTTTCTACAATTCAACCATCTTCGGATCAAGGATTTTCTGGAGGATTTTTTGAAGGAAGTTTATAGGAAGAGTTGAAGGGAGCTCTGAAGGTTGAAGTTCAAGGAAGAAAGGAATCATAGTTGAAGTTGGCTTTTCAAGGAGTTTGTAAGATATTCTTAGATTGCTTTTGGTTTGTTGTCTTTTCTGATTTGTGACTTGAGGAACGCTGATTGTTGTTTGTTTAATTCAGTTATTGAGACCTTTGTGTTAAGGTTTTCTTGTTTGAATATTGATTCATTTCTTATATATTTGATTATTGTTATCATGATGATTGTTGGCTAAGTTCTTTATACAATTATAGGGTGATTGGTTGAAAGTTGTGGGAAAGACGATGATAGAATGATCTTAATCCCAGTGGACCCTGAAAGCTCGAGCCTTTACCTTAACCGTAGAATACTTCGGTCGGTCATTGAACATCTTGGCCGGGATGGAATATAACTGAGCAAGGTGAACCTTTCCTGAACCTTATATGAGTTAAGAGTTTCTGTTTGCCAAATCCTATCCTTGTTATATCTTTCCTGGTTCAACGCAAGCCTAGGATGAGACTTACCCGGTGATTCCTTTGTTTGTTTACCCAAGATCATGAGTGTAGGTAATAAAGGTTTATCCTTTATTGGGGTTTGAGTGTGCCTTTATCCCATCTTTTTGAGTTAGCCTGAGACTTACCCGGTAAAGGTTGATTCTATCCCCTTGGGTGGTGTGTTGGTTTGAGATCATAATTCTTTTCCTTAATACCTTGAGACTTACCCGGTAAAAGGAGCTTTGGTTTGGGATAGTGAGTAGTGAGACTTACCCGGTGATTTATTTCCACCTTAGAAACACCTTCCCATTGCAAACCTCACCTTTGTCCATGTTATCTTTTGAGATCTTGAGTCGGAACCACAACTGGATGCTTTAATCTCTAGAATCCGCATTCCCTTTATCTAACTTTTATATCATCTTTGATTGCTTTAATTTGTGGTTAATAGTTATTTGACAACCTGATTACCGTACTTTGTTTCACCATAGTCCCTGTGTTTGACCCTTGGAATTCTTGCTTTTATTACAATTGATCCGTACAATGCGGGTTCGCATATTGTTCAAGCATACTTCTTGGGTTATAAATATTAAAGCTTGCACACACCTTTTGGAGCGAACAAGTTTTTGGCACCGTTGCCGGGGACTTGGTTTAGACAAAGTTTGGTTTCGGTTGTCTTTCGGGGCTATTGCCCTTGTTGCTTTTGACCACTTCACTTGAGTGTTTTCGCAGGATCTTTCCTTAGGTTTATGCGAAGAACTCGTGCTGGAAAGGAAATCGTTCCCTACGATCCCGAACCAGAAAAGACTTACAAAAGAAGATTGAAAGAGCTAAGATTGCCAATGAAGACAATCGCG
Source organism: Fagopyrum homotropicum (assembly GCA_033239125.1). Lineage (NCBI taxonomy): Eukaryota > Viridiplantae > Streptophyta > Magnoliopsida > Caryophyllales > Polygonaceae > Fagopyrum > Fagopyrum homotropicum. Next base: position 48,552,617 of record BSWB01000007.1, on the reverse strand, counting down.
ATCTTGAAGCCGAATTGAAGGAGGCATTGAATCAGTAAGGAAGAACTGCAGCGAGAGAAAGACGAGACTCGCGCCAGAACAGAAGGAACTGAAGCAGATATGGCCGCTCTAAGGGGCCAGTTTCTACCTGGACCAATCCCAAATCCTCGACCGAGGCCAGACCTAGTTCAAGTTGCCCCGGCCGAGATACACTTACCACCTCGGATGCCTATCTGAGATGTTCTTTTTTCTAGAGTTCCAAAAACCCTAGGACAGAGGATGGACCCTAATCAGCAAGTCAGGCGTCCAGGAGTCAGCCTAGGTAATCCAGCTGAGAATGATTATGAACTTCGACCGCAAGTTCTAACCATGATTCGACAATGTCAATTTGGAGGTTTGAAGAGAGAGTCTCCGCATCAACACTTGCAAAATTATGAGATTCTGATGGAGACTTTGCGACCTACAAGAGTGGAGAACAACAACTACAAGTTGAGGCCTTTCTATTTCTCTTTGAAAGACAAGGCGCTTGCTTGGTATCAATCTCTTCCAACCGGAAAAATCAACACTTGGGAAGAGATGATAACAATGTTTCTTACTAAGTTCTTTCCTCCTTCTAAGACCGTTGAATTGAGGGGAAAGATCAATGCTTTCATTTTGAAGGACAAAGAGAGTTCGTCCAAGTCATGGGAGAGATTCAAGGATCTTCTGTTGGATTGCCCACATCATGGGATTCCAAACATCGAGTTGCTGGAAATATACTTCAAGGGATTGGATGGAGTTACTCAATTCAAGCTCCAACTACTTTCCGCCGGCACTTTCATGGATATGCAGATAGATGAAGCTTGGGATTTTATTGAAAACAAAGCTTTACACATGGAGAAGTACTCCCATCAAGGAACTGAAAATGGAGCAAGGAGAGTTAGCTTCCAAGACACATGATCAAATGGAGCTCAACTCACCTCGCTTAGCAATGAAGTAAAGGCATTGAAGGAGCTTTTAGTAGCTCAAACGACGAAGGAGCAAGATGGAGGATATCAAGGAAGAAACAACTATCAAAGGCCACGGAACAACAATTACAACAACAACAATTGGAAATCTAATCAACAAAATTCCGGTAACCCTTATTCTCATGCTAATAATGCTCTTAACACCCCCTCTTCTTCTTCTACTCCATTGAGAAGCCAGGAGCCTGCATCAAGTTCATCCCAGCCAGAAAAGAAAGACGATGTGCTGGAGGCAATTCTGATCAAGCTCAACGCTATGAAGACATCAATGAATTCATTTTCGAAGGCACAAAAAGCCTTAGAGCAACAATTCTTCAACAAGGTGAATGAAGCACCGAGAGATCCAGGGAAGCTCCCAGCAAGGACAGAGATCAACCCTAAGGGACAAATTATGGCAATTACAATAGGCAGTGGATTGAAGACTGCAGATCCAGTACCTCGGTCGAGCCACGACCAGACGAACACTTTGGTCGAGGTGCCAACCGAGATGGAGCCCCAAAAAGCGAAAGATAAATCTGAAGTTTATGTTCTACCTCCTGCATATAAACCACCACTTTCATTCCCTCAGTCAAGGGCGAGGGAACATCTAGACAAGCATTTTGGTAAATTTCTAGACCTTATGAATAAACTACACATTAACATCCCTTTCCTTGATGCCATTCTAGGGATGCCCGCCTATGGGAAGTTTCTGAAAGAGATTTTATCAAGGAAGAGGAAGCTGGAGGATTTTGGGGAAGTAAGGATGACATCTAAATCTTCGGAGCTCATTCAAATCATAAAGAAGAAGATGCCACCTAAATTGAGGGATCCCGGTTCATTTTGCATTCCCATTCAAGTTGGGGATGTCACTTATGATGCATTGTGTGATCTAGGAGCCAGTGTGAGCATCATCCCGCTGGAGCTATGTGAGAAAGTCGGACTTGGAGAACCCAAGCCGGTGAAGATACCGCTATACCTGGCGGATCGCTCCATTACCCGTCCCATGGGTATTTTGGAAGACGTTCCCATCAAGTTAAGTAACTTCTACATACCTATATACTTTGTTGTACTTGACATTCCCCCAGATTATCCCATTCCTATCATTCTCGGGAGGCTATTTCTAGCAACTTCGGGTTGCAATGTGGATTGTAAGAACACCAAATTGAAATTCAACATTGGCGGCGATCATGTGGAGTTTGCATTGCTTGCTGCAATAAAGGGAGAGCCGCTAGAAGATGACATGTTCAACATCTATGATGAAGAAGAATCAAGAGAATTGGTAAGCTCTATCTTTATTAACGATCCTCTTGAAAGAGTTCTTAGTTTTAGTTTAATGGAGGGAGGTATAGATGTCTATTGTGATGCAGATATTTGAAGCTTAAAAGCATTGGAAGAAGATCCAAGAGCTAGATTTGATAGACTGATTCAGGAGAAGAAAAGCACGTTAGGTTTCAGTCCCATTTCCAGTACCTCGACCGAGGCACTTTCTGGACCAAGCGAGGTGTTCTTATCTGAAGAACATTTTGGTCACCCACCTCGGACACCGACCGAGGTAACAAGCGAGATGATGTCAACTGAGACTTCTAAAAGTCCAGTTCTTCGATCTAAGTCCACTTCATTGGAAGGAGAAGGCACAAATCCACCTCAGAAAGCACCTCTAGTCGTAGAGCTTAAACCGCTTCCGAATCACTTGAGGTATGCTTTCCTTGGTCCGGATTCTACTTATCCAATTATCGTTAGTGCTTTCCTTTCTGAAACTGAATTATCTAAATTGATGCATGTTCTGAGGAAACATCGAAAGGCATTGGGTTATACTATTGATGATCTTGTTGGTATTAAGCCTTCTTTTTGCATGCATAAGATACTAATGAAAGACGATAATAAGACTTCACGGGAACCTCAAAGACGGTTAAATCCGATCATGAAAGAGGTTGTGAAGAAGGAGATTCTTAAGTTGTTGGATATAGGTATCATATTTCCCATATCGGATAGCAAGTGGGTGAGCCTGGTGTATGTAGTTCCCAAGAAGGGAGGGATGACCGTTGTGACGAATAAGAACAACGAGTTGATTCCAACTAGGACCGTTACGGGCTGGAGGATGTGCATTGATTATAGGAAGCTGAACGTGGCCACTCGGAAGGACCATTTTCCGCTTCCCTTCATCGACCAAATGCTTGAGCGGTTAGCTCAACACTCCCATTTTTCCTATTTAGATGGTTATAGTGGCTTCTTTTAGATTTCTATCCATCCGGATGATCAAGAGACGACCACTTTCACTTGTTCATGGGGGACATTCTGATAGCATGTATTATAGTCTATATTTTGGGATTGGTTTAGACATTTTATCTTCAATAATCTGCATGTATGGATGTATATTATGCGATTATATTGTTGTTTCATCTACCTTTACGAGAATCGAGGTCTACACCTAGTTTTGTTGTAATTGTAGATAAAATGGCACATTTTGGACCGAAATAGAGCTAAGGAGCTAAAGAGTCATTGGAGCTACATTCTAGAGCTTAAGGAAGAACTCAGGAAGCATGGAAATGATTATGAAGATTTACTTTGGACCAGATTCGAGAGATTTCACATTCAGTTGAGATTCACCTCGGTTAGCTACAGTGTCACCTCGACCGAGGTGATCTTGAGGAGCGTCCCGAACGAGGCGAACACCCTGTCGCCGGCGAGATATATATTTTTGGCTAAGATCTTTTATTTTTCGGAAAGAAGATATCTTATATTTTTGGCTGGATTTCTGGAAGAAAGATATTATATTTGGGCTGATTTAATTTTAGAGAGAGATATATTTTCATAGGAAATTATCTTTTTAAGATATTATTATCTTTGAAAGATAATTCTCCTATATAAAGAGTTGAATTTTCTACAACTCAGCCATCCAATAATCTTCGGATCACTAATTTTCTAGAGGATTTTCTAAAGAGTTATGAAGGAAGTTTGAAGGTTGAAGTTCAAGAAAGGAAGAATTCATAGTTTGGAGTTAGCTTTTGAAGGAGTTTGTAAGACTTTCTTAGATTCCTTTTGGTTTGTTGTCTTTGTTGATTTGTGATTTGAGGAACGCTTGTTGTTTGATATTTGATTCAATTGTTAAGACCTTTTTCTTAAGGTTTTCTTATTCGAATATGGATTCCCTTTTCATCAAATTGATTATTGTTATCATGATAATTGTTAGCTAAGTTTCTTATGCGATTCTAGGGTGATTGGCTGAAAGTTGTGGGGAAAACGATGATAGAATGATCTTAATTCCAGCAGGACCCTTAAAGCTCGAGTCTTTAACCTTAACCCCAGAACACCTTGCTCAGTCGTTGAACATCTTGGCCGGGATGGAATCTGACTGAACGAGGTGACCTTTCCTGAACCTTATCTGAGTTAAGTATTTAAGTTTGCCAAATCCTATCCTTATTACACCTTTCATGGTTCAATGCAAGCCTAGGATAAGACTTACCCGGTGATTGCTTTGATTGTTTACCTAAGATCATGAGTGTATGTAATAAAGGTTTATCCTTTATTGGGGTTTGAGTGTACCTTCATCCCATCTTTGTGAGTTAGCCTGAGACTTACCCGGTAAAGGTTGATTCTATTCCCTTGGGTGGTGTGTTGGTTTGAGATTATAGTTCCTTTCCTTAGTACCTTGAGACTTACCCGGTAATAGGAGCTTTGGTTTAGGATAGTGAGTAGTGAGACTTACCCGGTCATCTATTCCGACCTTAGAAACACCTTCCCTTTGCAAGCCTCATCTTTGTCCACGTTATCCTTTGAGATATTGAGTCGGAACCACAACTAGATGCTTTAATCCCTAGGATCCGCATTTCCCCTTACTTGACTTATAGATCATCTTTGATTGCTTTAATTAATTTTAGTTAATTGCAATATTTGACAACTTGATTATGTGCTTTGTTTCACCTAAGTCCATGTGATCGACCCCTGAAATTCTTGCTTTTATTACAATTGACCCGTACACTGCGGGTTCGCATATATTTGTTCAAGCATACTTCTTGGGTTATAAATTTAATGCTTGCACACACCGTTTGGAGCGAACAAGTTTTTGGCGCCGCTGCCGGGGACTTGGTCTAGACCGAGCCGTTTTCGGTTGTCTTTCAGGGCAATTGCCCTTGTTGCTATCAACCACTCTACTTGAGTGTTTTCGCAGGATCTTTTCTTAGGTTTATGCGAAGAACCCTTGCTTGAAAGGAAATCGTTCCTTACGATCCCGAACCAAAAAAGACACACAAGAAACGATTAAGAGAAGCTAAGATGGCCAATTAGGACAACCGCGATCTTGAGGCCGAATTGAAAGAGGCGCTGAAACAGCTATGCCTCAACCAAGAAGAACTGCAGCGAGAGAGAGAGAGAGAGAGCAGACTCGTGCAAGAAATGAAGAGATTGAAGCAGATATGGCCGCTCTAAGGGCCTAGTTTCTGCCTCGACCGATCCCAGATCCTCGACCAAGGCAAGACCCAGTCCATGTTGCCCCGGACGAGATACATCCACCTCGGATGCCTGTCCGAGATGTTCTTTTTGCTGGAGTTTCACAAACCCTGGGATAGAGGATGGACCCTAATCAGCAAGTCAGGCGTCCAGGAGTCAACCTAGGTGATCCAGCTGAGCATGATTACAAACTTCGACCGCAAGTTCTATCTATGATCCGACAATGCTAATTTGGAGGTTTTAGAAAGGGAGTCTCTGCATCAGCATTTGCAAAACTATGAGTTTCTGATGGAGACCTTGAGACCTTCAAGGCTGGAAAACAACAACTACAAGTTAAGGCCTTTCTATTTTTCTTTGAAAGACAGGGTGCTTGCTTGGTATCAATCTCTTCCACCCAGAAAGATCAACACTTGGGAAGAGATGACGACGGAGTTTCTAACAAAGTTCTTTCCTCCCTCCAAGACCACAGAGATGAGAGGGAAAATCAATGCATTAATCATGAAGGACAAGGAGAGTTTGTCCAAGTCATGAGAGAAATTTAAAGATGTTCTATTGGATTGCCCTCATCATGGGATCCCAAAGATAGAGTTGTTGGAGATATACTTCAAGGGATTGGATGGAGCTACTCAATTCAATCTCCAATTACTTTCCGCCTGCACATTCATGGATATGCCGATAGACGAAGCTTGGGAGTTCATTGAAAAGCAAGCTTTGCATATGGAGAAGTACTCCCATCAAGGAGCCGAGAATGGAGCAAGGAGAGTTAGCTTCCAAGACACTTCATCAAATGGAAATCAACTCATCTCTCTTAGCAATAATGTGAAGCAATTGAAGGAGATAGTAGTAGCTCACACGAAGAAGGAGCAAGATGGAGGATATCAAGAAAGAAACAACTACCAAGGGTCACGGAACAACAATCACAACAATAATAGAGGCTGCAACAACAACAATTGGAGATCTAATCAACAAAATCCGGGTAACCCTTATTCTCATGCTAATAATGCTTTTAACCCCTCCTCTTCTTCTTCTACTCCATTGAAGAGCCAGGAGCCTGGATCAAGTTCTTCCTAGCCATAGAAGAAAGATGAAGTGCTGGAGGCAATCTTGATCAAGCTCAACGCTATGGAGACATCAATGACTTCATTTTCGAAGGCACAAAAAGCCTTAGAGCAACAATTCTTTAATAAGGAGAATGAAGCGCCAAGAGATCCAGGGAAGCTCCTAGCAAGGACATAGAGCAACCCTAAAGGACAGATTATGGAAATAAAGACGAGAAGTGGACTTAAAACAGCAGATCCAGTACCTCGGTCGGTGCCAGTTCAGACGAAGAACACCTCGGTCCAGGATCAGATGAGGAACACTTCGGTCGAAGTGCCAACCGGGGTGGAGTCCCAGAAAGCGAAGGACAAATATGAAGTTTATGTCCCACCTCCTGCTTATAAACCACCACTTCCATTCCCCCAGTCAAGGGTCATAGCACATCTAGACAAGCATTTTGATAAGTTTCTTGACTTGATGAATAAATTACACATTAACATCCCTTTCCTTGATGCTATTCTAAGGATGCCTGCCTATGGGAAGTTCTTGAAAGAGATTCTATCAAGGAAATGGATGCTGGAAGACTTTGGAGAAGTTAGGATGACATCTAAGTCCTTGGAGCTCATTCAAATCATGAAGGAGAAGATGCCAGCATGAGCATTATCCCGCAGGAGCTATGTGAGAGAATTAGACTTGGAGAGCCCAAGCCGGTGAAGATAAGGCTATACATGGCGGATCGCTCCATTACACATCCCGTGGGCATCTTGGAAGATGCTCCCGTTAAGTTAGGTAACTTCTATTTACTTAAGGACTTTGTTGTACTTGACATACCCCCAGATTATCCGATTCCTATCATTCTCGGGAGACCATTTCTAGCAACTTCGGGTTGCAATGTGGATTGTAAGAACGCCTAGTTGAAATTCAACATTGGTGGAGATTGATAACGTGATTTATGACGTTAGTTTAGGCATTCATTTAGATAGTTTTTCCCGTTATTCATGCACGGTTTGGCATTAGTTCATGACGTTTACGCTTAATTCATGCATATTTCTAGAAAAGACGTCTACACGAGCTTTTGTCGGTTTTGTAGGTATTTCGGGGATCTTTTGGACATTAATCGATAAATTCAAGGACCAAGCCTCATGGTAGTACATATCCAAGGCCTTGAAGGAACATAATTGGACCAATGAAGGACACAAGGACCCTTGTTGGTGCAAGCAATGGAGCAACTCATGGCTAGATGATCATAACAAGCTTCTGTTGAAGAAAATCGACCTAACACTCAGGAAAATCAGACGATTTTTCTGTCTGGGTCAATTTTCTGGCCTTTGACAGCTTGTGCCACGTGTCCCACGATCTCTTTGCCCGACCCTTGCTTCTTTGTGGAGTATTTAAGTGGTCCTGCAGGCTGATTTGAGGATCCTTCTCCTTCCTTTTGGACCCTTCTCCTCTAGCATCTTCCCAAAAGACTCTTCCATTGTAGCCTCTCTTCAAGGCACCCTTGTGGGTGTTCTTGAGAGAGATTAGTGTAGGCTTTAGTTTTGTAGTGATATTTGAGTGATTTTTGTGAAGAAACTTGTTGAAGGTTGTAAGATCTGACTTGGTGCTACATTTGGTGTGCTAAAAGACTTGTTTTGAACTCAAATCCAGCTAAGTTTCATTGCTTTTATTTCCTTACTTCATCTTCTTGCTATGGATTCCATGTATGCTTGTATGATGATCTTAGATCTTGAAATGCATGTTATTAGCTATGTTATTGTGATTCTAGGGTGATGGATTGATGGTTATGGCTTGGGTGATGATAGAAATGACTTACATGTTAGTTTAGGATGATTTTTGTGGCCGAAACCTAAACCAGAGGAGAAAAATCGACATGTTCTTCAGAGTAAATCGGCCGATTTTTGCTATGATCCATCCGATTTTTCCTTCTGTTGCTCTTTAACTGATGAATTTGTATGTTAGGATGTTAGATTGTTGAAATCCTAGTGCTTGTTGAGCAGAATATAGCTTAGGGTGACCTAATGCTAGCAAACTAAGTGAGGAAAGAGACCTACCCGGTGATTTCTGATCTTAGATACCGAAGATGATGAACTCTAGGTAGTAGTGAGCCTCATAAGCTGCTATTGAACTGAGTGTGCTAGGATTGTTGCTTGAGACTTACCTTGATCTCTAGAATCCACTTATCTTACCTCTTATCTCCTATCTTGCATTCGTGTGTTTGTTTGCTTGTTTGATTTGCATATTTTGTGATCCTTGTTTGATCACCCAAAACCAACCAAAAATATTGTGTTTTGCACCTTCTTTATTCCTCATCTCATCTTAGTTTAGATTCGCACTATCTTTGATCATTGAATGACTTGATTTCGCCTCAGTCCTTGTGTTCGACCTCGGAATACTTTCCTTCCTACATAACGATCCGTATACTGCGGGTTTCGCTAGGTAGTTTAGGAGATTAGATCGAGTTTATAAATGTAAAGCTTTTTGCGTGCCACAATCTTAGCGTAACAAGTTTTTGGCGCCGTTGCCGGGGACTAGGTCTAGATTAAGTCATTTTATTTTGTTTGCTTTTAGTGTTTATCTTTCTTGTTACTTTTGATCTTGTGTTGTTTTTGTCTTTGCCTTTTCATGTTTGCCATGGACGGATTGTACCTCCAAGACGACCTTGACGACATGGAGTATGAGGGATGGATGGAAAACCATGATCTAGGACCTCTCCATGATGAGTTTGAGTATTGGGAGGAGTTTAATGCCTATCATGAGTCCCATGATCAAGCTCACATGACTACATTGCCATATGTGGAACCTCACCATCAACCTCACAATGATCGATTAGAGTCAATGCGAAGAAATGTTGAGAAAGATGGATAATCTAGAAAGCAACCTTTCTTCCATTTCGAGTGCACACGTGGTGCTTGAAGCGGAAGTATTTCGACAAGAGGAGGTTCACCATGAGGAGATCCAAGAATTACCCGATTCAACCATAACCAATAGAGACCTTGAGGAAGAGTTGAATGAAGCTCGGGAGCAATTGTGGCTTAGGGATTTGGCCCTGGAGGATGGAAGAAGATTGAATGTCGAGAGAGAAGAACAAATGAGGAGGGAGATTGAGGAGATTAGGCATGCTCTTATGCTAGGAGATCCTACCATCCTTCAAGGCTTACCTCCACCTCCTTCACCTTTGGAGGAGTGCAATGAAGTATTCTCACCCCCGGACATCCTTGCCATCAACCCCGGAACCACACTTGAAGAGCTCACGAGGGAGAGCCCTAAGTTAACTTCAACTCCTTCCAATCCTTTCTTGCTTGCCCGGAGTACACACGAAGATTGGAGTCCCTTTCCTAAGGAGTCTCCCATGTTGAATGATGGAGGCAAGCATGATGGATCCATGATGGTTATGAAGCACCTCAATGAAGAATTCTTTCCAAGAACCGGCCTTCTTTGGATCATAGAGGATGAGGATGGCAAGCATCTCACCGGTGTGACCGCGGAGTACCAATTGTCTAAGTATGGGGTGGCACCTATGGCTGCAACTCCATACTATCATCAAGGGAGCGGTGATGAAGGAGTCTACTACTCACCGGTGAAGAGAGAACTTAAAGCTTATTTGGGCATCAAGTGGCCCTTGCTTGTCATCATGGATGCCGGAAAGCGATGGTTGCTTGGACTCCTCAAGCAAACCATGGTATTCGAGGTGAATTGACACATCTTCTTAGTTTGGTCAAGCTAATGACCTAAAAGAAGTGCTTTTTGGGAGGAAACCCAAGGGTAACAACTCTTTCCCTTTTCTCTTTCATCTTCGTTTTTGCTTTTGTTTTTGGTGTGTTTTGTTTTTCTTTTCTGTTTTTGGGTGCTATATCTTGTTGTTGTCATGTGTGATGAGATGTTGGAGGTCATGTGAAAACCTCATGGAACTGTTGAGAAGAAGGTGCAAGATCCGAGCACATGGACGAGGAAGAAAGCACCCAGGAAAATCGGACTGTTCTTGCACAGAAATCGGCCGATTTTCCTGGGTAGATGGTCCGATTTTTCCTTTTGTAAAGGAAAGTGATGATCTCCAATCAAGCATGGGTGGAGCGGACGTGGAACTTGGACGGCTTGCGGTGCCAAGCGGTGGTTCCGACACCATAATGAACATCAAGAGCTCTCTACCATCCTTGATCGATCATCCACCATCATCATTCGATGTGAACCGAAATACCAAAGTATCACCAATTTTACATTGTGAGGACTATCTTTCACTTCTTTATTTAGTTTGCACATTGGGGACAATGTGTTTCTAAGTATGGGGTGGGGTTTTCATGATCACTTGCATGATTAACATCTAGGATAGTTTCTTTTAGTCACACGTTTCATTACGTCTTGCATTGTACATACATATTTCGAAAAATCCAAAAAATCAGAAAATTTAAAAAAATTTTAGTGCTTCTAAGCTTGGGTATGACCCTTATGATGAAATTGTCTTGTGAATTGGCTATGGATGGCCTTATGTGTTGAATTGATGTATGCATATGAGGACTTAAAGTACTTATCTTGAATCCCATGTGTGAATTGTGATCATGAATGTTTGCCTTGATTGGATTGAGGATTGATAGTCGAAATTACATGCTAGTTCTTGCACATCATTTAGGAGTGATTAAGGAAATTCATCTTTCTCTACTTCTCATCTTGATCATGTTGTTTGAACACCTCAATTGATGAAAATTTTGACCTCTTTTGACCCATCCGGGAATAGGAGCATGCTAGTATGTTGATGTGTGTGAAAAGCAAGTGTGGGGGTGAAGTTGTCGATGAATGAATGATGTGAATGAAGTGCTGAATTTGTTGTGAAAAGTGTAGAAAAAAATATAAAATAATATAGGTTTGGGGACGTTGGTTTAAATGACGAGTAACTCGGCACCATTCACATAATCGGGTGTTTGTGCCTTGCCAAAGTCAAATAAACCGATAGTCCTAACAAGCTTTGGTATGTGTGCCCGGTGTGGAGCACCTCGAAAAATAAAAAAAAAAGTCCGAGGCCTGCTAATCACCAAGGTTTCGGCTTTTGTACACCAATGCCATTGTCTCAAAAATAAGTGAAAAAGAAAAGAAAACAAAGAAAAGATGGAGAAAATTATACACTTGTTGGGAAGTTGAGCAAAAACGAAATTGTGGAGTTAGTTCCTTTCCCGGATTAGCATCACATGACCTAAAAATTTCCACCTAATCACAACGTTTCTTAGCTTCTTCTTTTCTAAGTCCTTGTGACCTAATTGCATGTGTGTAAGACTTAGTAATCTAGATTGGACATACTCATGATCATCGCATGCTTTCTAGTTAAGTATAATTGCCTTTCCATGCCTTCATTCATTTGATACATGATTGATTGTCCATTGCCATGAAACATGACTATGAAGGTGATACAATGTTAGAAGCACAATTCCAAAAAGATTTGTTGTTTTTCTGCATGCATAAATCATGTCATCTCTTAGTCTATAGTTGGGTCTTGCTCGGGGACGAGCAAATCTTAAGTATGGGGTATTTTGATAACGTGATTTATGACGTTAGTTTAGGCATTCATTTAGATAGTTTTTCCCGTTATTCATGCATGGTTTGGCATTAGTTCATGACGTTTACGATTAATTCATGCATATTTCTAGAAAAGACGTCTACACGAGCTTTTGTCGGTTTTGTAGGTATTTCGGGGATCTTTTGGACATTAATCGATACATTCGAGGACCAAGCCTCATGGTGGTACATATCCAAGGCCTTGAAGGAACATAATTGGAGCAATGAAGGACACAAGGACCCTTGTTGGTGCAAGCAATGGAGCAACTCATGGCTAGATGATCATAACAAGTTTCTCTTGAAGAAAATCGACCTAACACTCAGGAAAATCGGACGATTTTTCTGTCTGGGTCAATTTTCTGGCCTTTGACAGCTTGTGCCTCGTGTCCCACGATCTCTTTGCCCAGCCCTTGCTTCTTTGTGGAGTATTTAAGTGGTCCTGCAGGCTGATTTGAGGATCCTTCTCCTTCCTTTTGGACCCTTCTCCTCTAGCATCTTCCCAAAAGACTCTTCCATTGTAGCCTCTCTTCAAGGCACCCTTGTGGGTGTTCTTGAGAGAGATTAGTGTAGGCTTTAGTTTTGTAGTGAGATTTGAGTGATTTTTGGTAAGAAACTTGTTGAAGGTTGTAAGATCTGACTTGGAGCTACATTTGGTGTGTTGAAAGACTTGTTTTGAACTCAAATCCAGCTAAGTTTCATTGCTTTCATTTCCTTACTTCATCTTCTTGCTATAGATTCCATGTATGCTTGTATGATGATTTTAGATCTTGAAATGCATGTTGTTAGCTAAGTTATTGTGATTCTAGGGTGATGGATTGATGGTTATGGCTTGGGTGATGATAGAAATGACTTACATGTTAGTTTAGGATGATTTTTGTGGCCGAAACCTAAACCAGAGGAGAAAAATCGACCTGTTCTTCAGAGTAAATCGGCCGATTTTTGCAATGATCCACCCAATTTTTCCTTCTGTTGCTCTTTAATTGATGAATTTGTATGTTAGGATATTAGATTGTTGAAATCCTAGTGTTTGTTGAGCAGAATATTGCTTAGGGTGACCTAATGCTAGCAAACTAAGTGAGGAAAGAGACCTACCCGGTGATTTCCGATCTTACATACCGAAGATGATGAACTCTAGGTAGTAATGAGCCTCATAAGCCGCTATTGGACTGAGTGTGCTAGGATTGTTGCTTGAGACTTACCTTTTCCGAGACTTACCCGGTAAGGAGAGGTTTGCCCCTTAAGTAGTGTCCGGTTTGTGTAGAATTCCCAACTTTACCTCCTTGAGACTTACCCGGTAATAGGAGTTTGGTGCGGGATTAGTGAAGTATGAGACTTACCCGGTAATTGCTTCTATTAGAGAAACACCCTTTCCCAACACCGCAACCTTGTCCTTAGAATCGTTAGAAGCTTGAGTCCAATGCCATAACCGGGAATCTTGATCTCTAGAATCCACTTATCTTACCTCTTATCTCCTATCTTGCATTCGTGTGTTTGTTTGCTTGTTTGATTTGCATATTTTGTGATCCTTGTTTGATCACCCCAAAACCAACCAAAAATATTGTGTTTTGCACCTTCTTTATTCCTCATCTCATCTTAGTTTAGATTCGCACTATCTTTGATCATTGAATGACTTGATTTCGCCTCAGTCCTTGTGTTCGGCCTCGGAATACTTTCCTTCCTACATAACGATCCGTACACTACGGGTTTCGCTAGGTAGTTTAGGAGATTAGATCGAGTTTATAAATGTAAAGCTTTTTGCGTGTCACAATCTTAGCGTAACAAGTTTTTGGCGCCGTTGCCGGGGAAATTCGACATTGGTGGAGATTAGATCGAGTTTATGATGAAGAAGAATCAAGAGAATTGGTGAGCTCTATCCTTATTAATGAACCTCTTGAAAGAGTTCTTAGTTTTAGCTTATGGAGGAAGGTATAGATGTTTCTTGTGATGCAAATATACGGAGCTTCAAAGCATTGGAAGCAGATCCAAGAGCTAAAATTGAGAGACTAATTCAGGAGAAGAAGAGAAATTTAGGTTTCGGTCCCAGTTCCAGTACCTCGACCGAGGCACTTTCTGGACCAAGCGAGGTGTTCTTATCTGAAGAACATCTCGGTCACCCATCTCGGACGTTGCCCGAGACAACAAGCAAGATATTTTCAACTGAGGACAACAAACTTCCAAATCCTTTTTCTGAAACTCATTTACAGTTGGTGGAGCACTGGCTCCACCAAGCTTCTGATGGTAAAGAGCCTTGGTATGCTGATATTGTTAATTATCTTGTTTGCCAGGAAATACCGCCTGGATTGACGTACGCTCAGAGGAAGAAATTCTTCAAGGATGTATGTCACCACTACTAGAACGAACCTCTACTTTTTAAGAGAGGCCCGAATAGGATGCTTCGACAATGCATTCCAGAAGATGAAGTTGCTAGTTTTATACGGCATTGCCACTTGCTTCCTTGTGGAGGACATGCTAGCGCTCATAAAACGTGCGCTAAGGTATTAAGTTCTGGTTTCTTTTGGCTTACATTATTTAAGGATGTGCAAACATTTGTTGTTTATTGTGATGCATGCCAAAGAAAAGGGAACTTGTCTAGAAGGAACGAGATGTCACTCAACAATATTCGAGAGGTTGAGATCTTTGATGTACGGGGAGTTGATTTTATGGGACCTTTCCCATCATCCCCAGGGAAACTCTACATTCTCCTAGTTGTTGACTACGTCTCTAGATGGGTGGAAGTCATTGCCTCTCCCACTAATGACGCCATGGTGGTTGTGAAGTTCTTCAATCGGACTATCTTTCCACGTTTTGGGACACCACGCATCATCATCAGCGATGGAGGGACACATTTCGTCAACTGGAAGTTTAAGGCACTTCTATCAAAGTATGGGGTAACCCACAAGGTAGCAACCCCTTATCACCCTCAAACTAGTGGACAGGTCGAGTTCTCGAATAGAGAAATCAAGGCAATTTTGGAGAAGACTGTCTCTAAGACGAGGAAGGATTGGTCCATGAAGTTGGACGATGTTCTTTGGGTTTATAGGACCGCATTCAAGACTCCCATTCAATTTGGTATATGGGAAGTCTTGACATCTACCCGTTGAGTTAGAACACAAGGCATATTGGGCAATCAAGTGGTTGAGAACTTTTATTTTTGGAAAGAAGATATCTTATATTTTTGGCTGAATTTCTGGAAGGAAGATATTATATTTGGGCTGATTTATTTTGAGAGAGATATATATTTTTATAGGAAATTATTTTTTAAAGATATTATTATCTTTGGAAGATAATTCTCCTATATAAAGGGTTGGATTTTCTACAATTCATCCATCAATAATCTTTGGATCACTAATTTTCTAGAGGATTTTCTGAAGCGTTTTGAAGGAAGTTGAAGGAAGTTTAACGGTTGAAGTTCAAGGAAGGAAGGATTCGTAGTTTGGAGTTAGCTTTTGAAAGAGTTTGTAAGACTTTCTTAGATTGCTTTTGGTTTGTTGTCTTTGCTGATTTGTGATTTGAGGAATGCTTGTTGTTTGACATTTGATTCAATTGTTGAGACCTTTTTCTTAAGGTTTTCTTTTTCGAATGTTGATCCTTTTTCATCAAATTGATTATTGTTATCATGATGATTGTTGGCTAAGTTTCTTATGCGATTCTAGGGTGATTGGCTGAAAGTTGTGGGAAAGACGATGATAGAATGATCTTAATTCCAACAGGACCCTGAAAGCTTGATTCTTTAACCTTAACCCTAGAACACCTCGCTTAGTCGTTGAACATCTCGGCCGGGGTGGAATATGACTGAACGAGGTGACCTTTCCTGAACCTTATCTGAGTTAAGTGTTTAAGTTTGCCAAATTCTATCCTTATTACACCTTTCCTGGTTCAATGCAAGCCTAGGATGAGACTTATCCGGTTTGATTGTTTACCTAAGCTCATGAGTGTAGGTAATTATAAAGGTTTATCCTTTATTGGGGTTTGAGTGTGCCTTCATCCCATCTTTGTGAGTTAGCCTGAGACTTACACGGTAAAGGTTGATTCTATTCCCTTGGGTGGTGTGTTGGTTTGAGATTATAGTTCCTTTCCTTAGTACCTTGAGACTTACCCGGTAATCTATTCTCACCTTAGAAACACCTTCCCTTTGCAAACCTCAGCTTTGTCCGCGTTATCCTTTGAGATCTTGAGTCGGAACCACAACTAGATGCTTTAATCCCTAGAATCCACATTTTCCCTTACTTGACTTATACATCATCTTTGATTGCTTTAATTGCTTTTAGTTAATTGCAATATTTGACAACCTGATTTTGTGCTTTGTTTCACCTAAGTCCCTCTGATCGACCCCTGAAATTCTTGCTTTTATTACAATTGACATGTACACTGCGGGTTCGCATATTTGTTCAAGCATACTTCTTGGGTTATAAATTTAAAGCTTGCACACACCGTTTGGAGTGAACACATTTGCTTATAGGAGGATGCCATTCGGATTGTGTAATGCACCCACTACCTTTCAGCGTTGTATGATTGCTATCTTTTCCGAGTACATTGAGGAGATCATGGAGGTATTCATGGATGAATTTTCGGTATATGGTTCCTCTTTTGATAATTTTTTGGCAAACATTTCTCTAGTGCTACAACGTTGTGAAGACACTAATCTTGTTCTGAATTGGGAGAAGTGTGACTTTATGGTTAGCGAAGGAATTGTTCTAGGACACCTCATTTCCAACCGAGGTATTGAGGTCGATCGAGCTAAGATCGAGACTATTGAGAAACTCCCTCCTCCTTGTTCTGTTAAGGGTGTGTGGAGTTTTCTCGGACATGCAGGTTTCTACAAGAGGTTCATTAAGGATTTCTCAAAAATCTCTAAACCGTTCACTAACCTTTTGAATAAGGATGTTATTTTTAAGTATTCGCAGGATTGCCTTGATGCTTTTTACAGGATAAAGGAAGCGTTGATTACCGCTCCCATCATTCCACTTCCCGATTGGACCTTGCCCTTTGAGATCATGTGTGATGCTAGTGATGTGGCCGTAGGAGTGATACTTGGACAAAAGAAGGATGGCCGGACCAATGACATTTACTATGCTAGCAAGACGCTAAACGAAGCTCAACTGAACTACGACACCACCGAAAAGGAGCTCTTGGCGGTTGTATATGGTTTTGAGAAGTTTCGCTCTTACTTAGTGGGAGCGAAAGTTATTGTTTACACCGACCATGCAACCATTCGTTACTTGCTTGCTAAGAAGGATGCAAAGTCGCACCTCATTCGTTGGATTCTCTTGCTTCAAGAGTTTGACCTAGAGATTCGCGATAAGAAGGGATCCGAGAATTCTGTTGTGGATCAACTCAGCCGGCTACCTTCCTCCTCGCTCGAGAAGGATGACCTACCCATAGATGATTTGTTTCCCGATGAGCACTTGCATTTATTGGAACATTGGATAGAGTCCTTTGTTTTACCCCATGATGAAGATGAAGTATGGGGTGAGGACACCTTCCAGCATGTTTGAGGATGATGTACGGTCCAGCTAGCGACCTTAAACCAAGCGCTTCTTGGAAGGCAACCCAAGGTATTGCTTTCTTTTCCCTTTTCTAGCTTAGTTTTAGAAAGTTTGGTTCGTTTTGTTTTTGCGTCCTCTAGACAGGAACCAGGTACTTCCTAAGGAAGGATTACAGCTCAGGAGCTACACTAGAAGGACAGAAGTTCGAGAAAATTTAGAAGACGGAGCTTAACTGAGACACATCTCGGTTGCTGTCACAGCACCACGACCTAGATGTTCTTGGGCAACCGAGGGGACTAGGTCTGACATCCGGTAAGACACCTCGGTCCGGTCGGGACCACCTCGACCGAGGTGAAATCAAAATCAACAAGGGGTATAAAAAGTGAGACGGTTTCTCTCCCTTCACATTTTCCCTCCCAACCAAAGCCTCGACCGCGGCGACTCCCAACCCTCCAATCTTTGTTTCTTGCTCGTTTTTTTGGCTCGATTTCACTAGAGGAAGCAAGAGAATCAGTTTCCAAGCATCAAATAGAAAGGAAAACGCTTCAAATCTGCAAAATCTGGGTACTTCGTTCCAAAACTCTAACTTCTTCTTTTTTTACTAAGTTCAAGCAAATCTGGCTTTGGTTGCCATTAGTTGTTGCTGAAAAAGATATAAGTACCCCTTAGGAAGCTTTTGGTAGTGATTTAGGGGAAAAGAACTTACAGATTTGAGATTTGAGAACGAACAACATTTTGCCTCGGTCTAGTCGACTGTGTCTCGGCCGAGGTGTTCTTGGGGCAACCGAGGTGATTCTGTCAGAAAAATATGAGTAATAGATCTAATCATCAATTGGCCTTGAGGAACAGGCCTAGCAGTTTCCATCAGTCTTCTCCTTCTTCAGATTCTTAGTTTGCTATTCTGGAGATCCATGAGCGTCACCAAAAGGACTTTGATCGTATTTACGGGTACCCAATCGTTGCCCCACGTTTTCTTGATGTTTCTGCCTTCGAGTGCCTCCATGTGACGGAGGACTTAAGGAAGATGATCTCCATGGTAGGGCTGGAGGATTTCATGGATGTTAGAGCGCCGGCTTATCTGGAGCCGACGATGGAGTTTGTCAGCTCAGTGATCTACGTGCCGGAGCACAATGGAATCAAGTACCGGCTGCTGAACAGGAACTATGTAGTTCCTATGGACTAGTTTTGGGAGATTTTCGGTTTCCCTACTCCTACGGTTTCTGATTTTCTTTCCCGAGCAGTTGCTTGGAGTTTTTGGGGCGAGATAGCCCATTTGACTGATCACAGTGACAGGTGGAGGCCCGGAGATTCCCGGGAGCGTATCACATTCCATCTTGCTTTCCACCTTGCCCACAAGATCTTTAGTGAGACACTTCTGGCGCATACTGAGACGCCCCAAAAGGTCCGACAGGGGGAGTTGTTGAGTCTATTTTGTATGGTAACCGGAGGAGTTCTTGATTTTGTTGTTATGCTGGCAGAGGACTTGCATAAGATCAAGGGAAAGTCTAGAGGAGATATTTGTTGTGGTGAGTTGGTGACCTATATTGCTACTGCTATGGGATTAGATCTTTCTAGCTGTACACTGGTTGCGGCTGCGAAGCCGCTGGGATTGTAGGAGATGATCAAGAGACGTATTCTCGTTCCTCGTTGCCTTGGCACGCCTTACGTTGTCATGCCATGGGAGACGACTGCACCACACAGCATTATGTGGTCATCTTAGTTCTCTATCTTTGACCGTCAGTTCTGGTCTGTTGCTTGGTTTCCCTACATGCAGGATGCTAGAGATGCAGCTGACGATGATGATGATGATGATGATGATGGAAGAGCTTCCATGAAGACCGGTACTGATACCGGCGGTCCTAGTGTTCTAGTTGTCGACCTTGATAATGAGGCGACAGAGGAGAAGAGAGCAGCACCACCACAACCACCACAGTGCAGATCCCGCCGCCGCTTTAGAGATACCGAGGCACATCAGAGGATAGATGATCTTACTGAGCAGATGATTGATTCCTACGCAACCCTTACAGTTGGCATTCATGAGCGCTTTGAGGAGGAGCGCAGGCACATAGAGGGATGGACACATCAGATGTTGGAGAGCTAGCACTACACTAGGCGGATGATGGAGATCCAGGATCAGCAGGTCATGGGCTACCCTTTTGATCCGTCCCAACACCGTTACATTCAACATCCACCACCACCAGCTGATGAGGACTAGAGCTTCATGGATTTTTTTTGTTTATATTTATTATGCAGTTCAGCTAGGTCCGGTGAGTATCTTGTTCTTAGACTTATCCTTTGATCATTTCTATATTGCAGCCTCAACAACCTTTATAGAGAGAGCCTTTGGGTGAGACATATGGGTTTTGGAACTTCGCCGTACATTACCCTACCTTAGATTTACCTTTACAATCCCGACTCTGTCCTTATATCTTTAGAATATCTTGAATCGATTGCCACAATTGGATACCCATATCTTTAGAATCGTTGTTTTCCCAATTATTTACAAAAGCTTTCTATTTTATTGCTTGACAACTTTGCGAACTGAGTTTGTTCCCCCCAAATCCCTGAGTTCAATACTCTGGAATTCTTGCTTTACTACGCCGATCCGTACACTGCGGGTTCGCTTTTGCTTAATTTTAGTTTTATAAATTTTAAGACTTTGACGCACACTTTCGAGCGAACAAGTTTTTGGCTCCGTTGCCGGGGATTTGCTTTAGGCCAAATTCGGCTCTCGATTTTCGAGCTTGGAAGCTTTCCTCTTGTTATTTGACCTATCTATTTGAGTGATTTTGCAGAATTTCTAGGTGTATGCAAAGGTCCAGATCAGCGAGAGACCTCGTTCCTTTTGATCTTGAACCTGAGAAAACTTTGAAGAAAAAGCTAAGGGAGAAAAGGATGGCTGAACACAACGAAAAGAACAACCAACAAGAGTTGGATGAGACTAGAGCTCATTAAATACAAGTGAAAGATTACGTCTTGAGGAGCAAGCTGTTGCTCGTGCTGATAGAGAGCGGTATCAAGATCAAATGGATGAGCTTAGGGAGATGGTTCTACAAATGCAATTAGATAAAGGCGCCAAGAGTAGGAAAGCAAGATCATCTAGATCATCTAGAGCAGATTCATCCGATGATGATGACATGCCGGAGCTAGAGGATATTCCACCATTAAACCCGTCAGCCCGTGATAATCCTCGAGCATATGTTGATCCTCGCATTCCCGCTAGAGATGTGAGAGTTGCTGATGTCGTGGATGAACCACGAACTCTTGGGCAACGGATGGACCCAATTCAGCAACCACGCCGTTTGGGTGTGAATTTTGGAGGTCAAGACGCCCATGATTTCGGGTTTAGCCCGCAAGTTATCACCATGGTCCGCCAAAGGCAGTTTGGTGGAACGGATGCTGAATCTCCACACCAACATTTACAAAATTTTGAAATTCTTATGGAGACAATGAAGCCGAAAAGGGCTGTCAACAACAATTACAAGTTGAAACCGTAATTTTTCTCTTTGAAGGACAAGGCTTTAGCTTGATATCAAGCTCTTCCAGCTAGAAAGCTAAACACATGGGAGGATTTGACTTCAGAATTCCTCACCAAGTTCTTTCCGCCATCCAAAACGACAGAATTAAGAGGTAAGATAAATGCTTTTTACATGAAACATAATGAAAGCTTGTTTAAATCTTGGAAAAGGTTTCAAGATCTTCTATTGGATTGCCCACACCATGGTATTTCAAAGGTGTAATTATTAGAGATCTACTACAAAGGGTTGGATGTGGAAACACAATTCAAACTTCAATCCCTTTCTTGCGGAAGATTCATGGACATGAGAGAAGATGATGATTGGGACTTCATTGAGAAGCAAGCCCAAGTGATTGAGAGATATTCCCATAGGAAAGCCGATGATGGGAATCGAAGTTCCGGAGATCAAGGAGCAAAATTATATTCAGCAGCTCAAGCTAAAATTTTCTCCCTCAACAAGGAAATCAAAGAGCTGAAGGATTTCATGAAATCTAGCCTTCAAAAGACAAAGGAGAACGATGTTGGCCACCTAGGAAGGGAGAACAACAATCAAGGAAATAGAAATAATTACCGGAGCAATGATTGTAGCAACAACAACAATAGAAACGCCAACAACAATTGGAGATCCAACCAACAAAATTCCGGTAATCTCTATTCACATGCTGAAAATTCACTAATACCTCCTGCTTCTTCTTCTTCTACCCCTTTGAAAAGTCAGGGGCAAACATCAAACAGTTCAAGCAAATCGGAGGAATATAGACGCGATCCTATGATGGAAACGATCTTGGGAAAGCTCCAAGGATTGGAGAATTACATTACTTCGGTTGATAAAGCACAAAAAGCTTTAGAGAACCAATTATTCAACAAGGTTGGAGAAGTTCCTAGAGATCAAGGAAAGCTTCCCGGAAAGACGGAGGACAATCCAAAAGGAAAGGTGATGGCAATTACAACTAGAAGTGGTGTAACAACCACCGACCCGCAACTCAAGTTCGTCGAAGTCCCCGCTGAAAAAGAGAAGGACAAGGAAAAGGAGAAGGAAGATGTCTATGTTCCTCCTCCAACTTACAAACCTCCTTTGCCGTTCCCGCAATCTAGAGTAAGAGCGCGTCTAGATAAGCAGTTCGGTAAATTTGTTGATCTAATGAGCAAACTGCATATTAACATACCTTTTATTTATACAATTTTAGGTATGCCCACTTACGGGAAGTTCTTAAAAGAGATCCTCTCTAACAAGAGGAAGCTGGAATACTTTGGAGAAGTCAAGATGAGTTCGGAATCTTCGGAGCTCATAAAAATAATGACGGAAAAGATGCCCCCAAAGCTGCGAGATCCGGGGTCGTTTCGCATACCAATAGGAGTTGGAGAAGTCACATATGATGCACTTTGTGACTTAGGAGCGAGCGTATACATCATTCCGCCTGCCTTGTGTAGGAAGGTTGGTTTAGGTGAACCTAAAACGGTGAAGATGACGTTATACATGGCGGATCGATCCATAACTCAACCCATGGGAATCATTGAAAACGTCCCGGTCAAGCTCGGTGGTAAGTTCTATATTCCTATAGATTTTGTTGTGCTTGACATTCCTGCAGATTGTCCAGTCCCGATCATACTCGGGAGACCTTTTCTTGCAACTTTCGGCTGTATGGTTGATTGCAAGAATGCTATATTGGCCTTTGATATTGGATAAGAGAAGGTTGAGTTTGTCCTCTCAACTTTAACAAAAGATCCAGCACTTGGAGAGGACATGTTCAACACCTATGATGAAGAAGCATCTAGGGAAGAAGTAAGTTCGATCTTGTTCAAAGACCCGTTACAAAAGGTCATAACCATGAGCATCATGGAAAGAGAAGAGGATTGTAATGTTGAGGTTGATGCATTAGAAGAGCTAAAAGAAGTGCAAACCGAAGAATTCGAAAAATTGTACGATGGCTCCGAAAACGTTAGAAACCACGGCCAATTGTGCTTTTCCACGGGCGTGGTTTCACCTATTCCAGCCGTGGAAAGTTATGTCGAGAACAAAGATTTAATTCAAACCACATTTCACGGCCCCCAAGACATAAACCACGGCCGTGGAAGTAACAGTGGTGCCGTGGTTTTGAAAAATGCTGAAGACGACTCCGTTCTTTCTACAAATGCTCATGATTCTTCTTCCAACAATTCAACACCCTTGGAGACTTCCAAGGAGACACCGAACAGCCCTCATGACACTCCAAAGGCATCAACAACCTTTGAATTGAAGCCACTTCCCACACATCTTAGGTATGTATTTCTTGGAACTAATTCTACGTTTCCCGTTATTATTAGTTCCGATTTGAGTGAAGATGAACATGAAAAGCTTATGATTGTTTTGAGGAAACATAGGAAAGCTCTAGGTTACACCATAGAGGATCTTGTAGGAATTAAACCATCTTTATGTATGCACAAGATTCTAATGGAAGAGGATTATAAGCCTTCACGCCAACCTCAAAGACGGTTAAATCCAATCATGAAAGAGGTCGTGAAGAAGGAAGTCCTTAAGTTACTTGATGCAGGTATCATTTACCCTATCTCTGATAGCAAGTGGGTCAGTCCCGTTCAAGTTGTCCTAAAGAAGGGAGGAATGACCGTTGTGACCAACAAAAACAACAAGCTCATTCTGACAAGAACGGTAACAGGATGGAGAATGTGCATCGATTACCGCAAGCTGAACAATGCAACGAGGAAGGATCACTTCCCACTACCATTCATCGATCAAATGCTTGAGAGGTTAGCACAACATTCCTATTTTTGTTACCTTGACGGTTATAGTGGTTTCTTTCAGATTCCGATTCATCCGGATGATCAAGAGAAGACCACATTGACGTGCCCATGGGGTACGTTTGCCTATAGAAGGATGTCATTCGGACTTTGTAATGCTCCAACCACCTTTCAACGGTGTATGATGGCCATCTTCTCAAAATATATTGAGGAAATCATGGAGGTTTTTATGGATGATTTTTCTGTTTATGGTTCCTCATTTGAAAATTGTCTTGCTAACCTTTCTCTTGTTTTGCAAAGATGTGAAGACACTAACCTTGTTCTAAATTGAGAGAAGTGTCAATTCATGGTTAGAGAAGGCATTGTGTTAGGGCATTTGATCTCCAATAGAGGGATTGAAGTTGATAAGGCTAAGATCGAGATGATAGAGAAGCTTCCTCCTCCTTCGGTGAAAGGGATAAGGAGTTTCCTAGGACATGCCGGATTCTATAGGAGATTCATCACGGATTTTTCGAAAATTTCTAAACCGATAACTAATTTATTGATGAAGGATGTTGTTTTTGACTTTTCGCAAGAATGTTTGGATGCTTTTTACAGGTTTCGAGAAGCTCTCGTCTCAGCCCCAATAATCCAACCCCCAGACTGGAATCTCCCGTTCGAGGTTATGTGTGATGCAAGTGACGTAGCTGTTGGAGCGGTGCTTGGGCAAAAGAAAGACGGCCGCACTCATGCCATATATTATGCTAGCAAGACGCTAGATGAAGCACATCTCAACTACGCCACAACAGAAAAAGAATTTCTTGCCGTTGTTTATGCTTTTGAAAATTTTCGTTCTTATCTTGTAGGAGCGAAGGTGATTGTATACACGGATCATTCAGCAATACGGTATTTGCTCGCCAAGAAAGATGCGAAACCAAGGCTGATTAGATGGATTCTCCTTCTTCAAGAATTCGATCTAGAGATTCGCGACAAGAAAGGATCTGAAAATTCTGTTGCTGATCACTTAAGTCGTCTACCACACACCACAAGTGACGACCTGCCCATCGATGACTCCTTCCCGGACGAACATTTGCATATAATGGAAGAGTGCATCGATCTTATTTCTAGAGGTAACGAACTTTGGTTTGCTGATTTTGTGAATTATTTGGTTTGTCAAGAAATACCTCCCGTACTATCCTATGCACAAAGAAAGAAGTTCTTTAGGGATGTCCGTCAATATTATTGGAACGAACCTCTACTCTTCAAGAGAGGTCCTGACAGCATCATAAGAAGATGTGTGCCGGAAGACGAAATGCAAAGTGTCATTCGTCATTGTCATTCACTTCCTTGCGGAGGACACGCTAGTTCTTATAAAACTAGCGCTAAGGTATTGCAATCCGGATTCTTTTGACCTACTTCATTTAAGGATGTGAAACCTTTGTTGCTTCTTGCGATACTTGTCAAAGAACATGAAATATTTCTAGAAGGAATGAGATGCCTCTCAACAACATTCAAGAGGTGGAAATCTTTGCCGTTTGGGGAATTGACTTCATGGGACAATTCCCATCATCTTGCGGAAACTAATACATACTTCTTGTTGTAGATTATGTTCGAGATGGGTTGAAGCTATTGCCTCTCTAATTGACGATGTTATGGTGGTTGTCAAGTTCTTTAATAGAACTATTTTCCCAAGGTTTGGGACACCACGAACCATCATTAGTGACGGAGGTTCACACTTCATAGCCCGGCGATTTGAAGCTCTACAAGCTAAGTATGGGGTGACTCACAAGATCGCCACACCCTACCATCTGAAACAAGTGGACAAGTCGAGATTTCAAATAGGGAAATCAAAGGAATCCTTGAGAAGACAATATCAAAGACAATGAAAGATTGGTCACTGAAGATGGATGACGCTTTATGGGCATATAGAATGGCATACAAGACTCACATCGGCACAACACCATATAACCTTGTGTATGGGAAGTCTTGTCAGCTTCCGGTGGAGCTAGAACATAAGGCGTATTGGACTGTAAAGTGGTTGAACTTCAGCACGAAGGAAGCGGGAGAGAAGTGTCTCTTAGATCTTAACGAGGTAGAAGAACTCCGCTTGAACGCCTATGAGAACGCCAAGATCTACAAAGAAAGAGTGAAGCGTTGGCATGATAAGCATATCATTTCACAGGATCTCAAAGAAGGAGACCTTGTTCTTCTCTTCAATTATAGACTTCGACTCTTTCCAGGTAAGCTTAAATCTCGTTGGACGGGACCTTATGTAATTAAACACGTTTTCCCCATGGTAAAGTTGAAGTATGGGGTGAGAAGTGCGGAAGTTTCAAGGTGAATGGTCAACGACTCAAGAAGTACTCACCGGAGCTCCAAGTTGAGGAAATCGCTCCGATTGTCCTCACTTAAACACAAAGGAACTGTCTAGCTACAGACCTAAAACGAAGTGCTTCTTGGGAGGCAACCCAAGGTATTGCATTCTCGCTTTTGTTTTCGTTTCTTTCTTAGATTAGCTTAGTTTAGTTGTTTTGTTTGTTTTTTATCGATACCTTCCGGTATGTTTGTGTCTTTGGATGTCAGGAATAAGAAACGAGCAAAAGAAGTAAAGAAAGCCAAAAGAACAAAGAAACTTGGATTTTTGGCGAGAACAGAGGATTCCACTGGTGTCCGTACAAAACCACGGCCGTGGTTTGCCTCTTTGGACCGTGAAAAAGCAGGTCGTAGCTAAAGAAAATAAAATAGCTAAAAACCACGGGTTATGTACAATTCCACGGCCGTAAAACACCCCGATAGACCGTGGTTTTCAAGATTTTTACGGCCCTATATAAGTTCTTCTTCTTCACAATTTTCTCACAAACTCCACCTTTTCCACGCCCAAAACCACGCCGAATAGCCTCATTCCTTTGATTCTTCATTCGGTGACCAATTTGAGCGATTCTTCAGCCTATTGTGAAGCAAATCAAATTCTACATAGGATTACAACAACAAATACGCGAACAATCAGCAATCGGAAGTGAATTTGGATTTTCTCAAATCCAAAACCTAGGTTTTCTCTCTATCTTCTCCTTGGTTTATTTCGCTCGATTTTCTTGCAAATTTTTAGGAGTATTGGATGAAATTGGACTTAGAAGTAGTTTAGGGATGTTGTTGTTGTGATTGTTGTTGATTTGCCAAGTTTTTGGGTGAATTTGAACAATTCCACGGGTTGTCGTACAAAACCACAACCGTGGTTTCTGAAGAACAGACCGTGGTTTTTGTAAAATTTTGAGAAAATGTTCGGAGCCAGAAAATCAAACAGGAATAAGAAACAAAAGGGTGATGAATCCTCTTCCCAACCCCCTCCTATAGTCCCACCAACCCCTAGAGTCCCTACAATCCATGAGGATTATGTTGGAGCCATAGAAAACATTCACAAACGAAAGGTGATAGCTCCTAGGTACATTGTTATGGAGGAACTCCAGGAGTTGAACGTAGTTGAGGATTTGACATGGTTGATGGATAGGGCAGGCTTGATTGTGTTTTCTGGAATTAGGGAAGACGCTTATGAGGAGATAACGAGGGAGTTCATCACTTCCTTCGAGCATAGCGTCGTTAACCGAACAATATCTTTTCGGTTGATGGAGTACAATTATAATCTCTCTATTGCTCAGTTTGGAGCGATGTTTGGGTTTGTTGAAACGTTCAACGGAATGTTCCCTAGAGGAGTTAAGGCCAAGGAGTTTTGGAAGGATATAGCTATGATTGTTGGTCATGGGGACCGTTGGCAACCGGCAGATTCAAAGGCCAAGCTCATTTACCACCTAGCCATTAAGATAGCTCATAGGATCCTCTCCGAATGCTTATTTCCGAGGACCGAAACCCCCCAAAAGTTCAAATCCGATGAGTTCTTTATTTTGTATTGTATGCTTTCCGGCCACTCTCCGGATTGTGCTATCATGCTCGCCTCCAATCTTAGCAAGGTAAAGAATAAATCAGTAGGTAATATTGGTTATGGAGGTATGGTGACGTACATTACAAAACAACTAGGGATTGATTACTCGGCTTGTGAGAGGGCAGCTGTTGCGAGACCTTTAGGATTAATGGTCTCATGACTAGAGGGCTCTTGTTTCCTCGCCATCGAGGTCCACCTACCGTAGCTATGCCTTTGGAAGAAAAAGGTGGTAGAGGCATCCCATGGATCCCGGAGTATTCTCTTAGGCTTAGCCGATAGAACCGGAAGAAAACATTTGTTCCTATGCATGCGAACAGGTTGGTGGCCCCTCCTTACGTTTTCGATGAGGTTCCCGTTGCAGCTGAAGATGATGAGGATGAAGAGATGGGAGGAGATGAGTTCCCGGATGTAGGAGGTGGAGAGCAGGACTTTGGAGCATTCTCGGAGCAGCCAGCAGATTTCAAGAGCAACCTAGAAGGTCCACTTACCAGCAGCGACCTTCCGCTTCTTCTTCCAGCTGCCGAGCTAGTGTGAGCGAGCGTCCTACATGGATGGCGAGTCAACCACATTGGTACGGACAGCATCCGGCTTGGATGGGAGCTCCTCCACCTTGGGCAGCGACTCCTCCAGCTTGGACACAGCAGCCGCCGGAGTGGATACAGCAACCTCTTGCTTGGATGACACAGCAGCCGGAATGGGTGAGCGATCTTACACGAAAGATGGACGACCTTGACACTCGCCTCAATGAGCGTGATGAAGAGCGTCAAAAGAATGCGAGGATCCTCCGTGATGTCTATCGCCAGCAGTTTGGGCGACCATTCAACTCTGACTTCTTCCCTTACCCACCACCGCCGCCTCCTCAGTAGTGATTTACCATGGATGGTTCGAGCTACTCCACCGCCTTAGTGAGTTTTCTTTGTTCTTTCTTTTCTTTTCTTTATTTTTCCTAAACATTGAGGACAATGTGTATGTTAAGTATGGGGTGGGGTGTGACTCTCGTTTTATGTAATAACTTGATACACTTGCTTCGCTTTATTCCATGAACACTTGCATCTTTCTTTTATTGTCACACGTTTATTTATTGCATTGCATTACAAAGCTTTGAAAAACCCATAAAAAATTTTGAAATTTTCTGAAAATTATTGTGCTTCTAGGATTGGAGATGAATTCTATGATGAATCTACTTGTGGATTGAATCTTTGATGGCATTTATGTGCTTGTATTGAATTATGAATTGTGAAGAAATTGAATGTATTGTTTGATCTTTCTTGCAAGTTTCATAATTTGTGAAAGTTTTATCTAAATCATGTTGAGGAATGAAGGTTGAAATCACAATATAAGTTCTTGCACTTCTTATTAAAATGATTAAGGCAACTCGGTTTTTCTTGCTTCTTCTTTATTCATTTAGCCCGTCAATGAAATTTTTGCCTCCTTTACCTATCCGGAAATTAGGAAGAGTTGATTTTGGCATGTTTGATGTGGGAGGGCCATGAAAGAAAAATTTGCATTTAAAGTATAGAAAAAAAATAGGTTTGGGAAAGTCAATCTTGATGATGAGTAACTCGGCACCATTCACATAGCCTGGTGTTTGTGTCTTGCCAAAGTCGGATTGAGCGATATTCCTAACGGATTATGGTATGTGCATCAAGGGTTTGAGGCATCTCGAAATTTAGAAACGTCAATCTCATAGGCTTCGGTTTTTGTACACCGTTGTCCATATTTCCAAAAGTAAAGTCGAAAAATTTTGTGTTGAAAAGGGAGAGCAAAGCTCTCAAAAGGTGGTTAGTTCAAGTTTGCAAAAAGAAAAGAGTTTGTGTTGTTCCTTTTTCCCGGATTTGTGCACCACATTCCCTAATAAGTTTCCACCTATTCACATTTCTTGACCTTTACTTGAAAAGTCCTTAAGATCTATGGAATGTTGTTTGACTTGGTGATCTAAATTGGTATTTCACATGATTGATTTTGGCATTTCTTAAGGTTATGATGTTTGTCTTGAAGGTTATGCAATATATGATGTTTCCTTTGCTTGACATGAGTTGATTTATGTACATAGAAGTTCTTAAGGAGACATGAAGAAAGATTTGAGGATGATCTATTGATTAGAAGCACAATACCAAAAAGATTGTTTTACCTTGTTTTGCATTCATATTTCATCTTACCTTATGTTCTAAGCTTTTGAAAACCTTGCTTGGGGACAAACAAGAGACAAGTATGGGGTATTTTGATAGCATGAAATATGATCATACTTTAGGCACTTGTTTTGGTTGTTTTTCCCCTTCTTTTGTGTACATGAGTATGAGTTTGAAGCATTTATGATCACTTTCACCTATTTTGTCGATTTAGAGATCTGCACAAGCTTTGTTGTGTTTTTAAGTGAAAAAAGGCTTGGATTGGAGCATATATTAGTGAGTAGGAGTATTTGATTATGCTAGGCATCAAGAAGATGCATTGAAGAAGCTAAGGAAGGAGCATGGTTAGAGAGCTTTACGAAACAAAGGCTTTTACAAAGGAATTGGAGTTTCCACGGCCAAACATAGAGAACCACGACCGTGGTTTAGGCATTGAGGGCGTGGAAAACAAGGTCGAGAGCAACATAAAGGTTCCACGACCCATTCCACGGCCGTGGAAGTTAGCACTAGGCCGTGATTTCTATAACGGTCGCCACGTGTCATATTTGCCACGTCAACAGAGGTTATTGGGCTTTCGTAATCCTATTTTCCCTATAAGAAGGCTGAAGAAAGGAGGAAAATGGACGGCTTGCATCCAGCGTTTTTCAAGGGCATTGCTTAGGAAGATTTCATTGCGTACAGGGAAGATTCAGGAAAGGACGCATTTGAAGATTGCGTACTTGGAGAAAGATTTTAGGGTTTCGATAGAAGACGGATTGACATCCTGTTCTTCTTTGTTCCTTGAGTATTGTGAGAGATTCTTATTCTATTCCATATACATTGAACACATTGACAGATTATTGGTTTTATTGAGATTGATTTCGGTGTTGTTCATTAAGGTTTCAAAGTTCTATTCTTTATTCCTTTCTTATTTGATTGTTGAATTTACAATGATGATTATTGGCTAAAAACCTTTAGCGATTCTAAGGTGAAGGGTTGATAATTGTGGCATAGATAATGATAGATTGAACCAAAACAGATTGGACCCTTAGAGTTGTGAGAAACCTCGTCGTCGAGGTTTTCCACGGCCTGTTCTTGAGTTCCACAGCCGTGGTTCTTCAAGATCCGACCGTGGTTTCCTCTGTCGTACGTTCTTTGCTTTTGCTTCGATCCATAGTTAAAGGTTTACTTTAACCTAGCCTTGGCTTGCCTTCTCTAGGTAGTAGTGAGACTCAACTTCCTCTACTTCGGTTTCGAGTGTCACTACCTTAACCTTTTTGGCTTATCTTTTATTCCCTTGGGTTTGGGCATGGGTATTTGAGAGTAATTCTTATCCTTTGATCCTTTCTATATTGCAGCCTCAACAACCTTTATAGAGAGAGCCTTTGGGTGAGACATATGGGTTTTTGAACTTCTCCGTACATTACCCTACCTTAGATTTACCTTTGCAATCCCGACTCTGTCCTTATATCATTAGAATATCTTGAATCGATTGCCACAATTGGATACCCAAATCTTTAGAATCGTTGTTTTCCCAATTATTTGCAAAAGCTTTCTATTTTATTGCTTGATGACTTTGCGAACTGAATTTGTTCCCCCCAAATCCCTAAGTTCGATAGTTTGAAATTATTGCTTTACTACGCTGATCCGTAAACTGCGGGTTCGCTTTTGCTTAATTTCAGTTTTATAAATTTTAAGACTTTGACGCCCACTTTCGAGCGATTAATACGTGTCTAGACAGCTGAAGACGTACGAGGAGAATTACCCTACCCATGATCTGGAGTTAGTTGCTATTCTTAATGCTTTGAAGATTTGGAGGCATTATCTGTATAGAGTCACGTGTCAGATTTTCACAGACCATAAAAGTTTGAAGTACATATTCACTCAGCGGGAGTTGAATAACCGCTAGAGGAGATGGCTGGAGTTGATTAAGGACTTTGACCTTGAGATCTTATACCACCCGGGGAAGGGGAATGTGGTAGTTGATGCTCTCAGTAGGAAGACTCCCCGGGAGATGGCGATCGCTAGGTTGACAACTCAACAACAATTACGGCGAGACATTGCATGGCTAGAGATGGATATCCACTTCCCAGATTCCAACAACCAGTTGTCCACCTTACTTGATAGGTTGGTCGAGGTCCGACAGAAGCAGGAGAGTTGCCCAACTTTGTCACAAATCCGAGACCGGATGTCTCGAGGAGAGGCGCCACAGTTTGCAGTTGGTGCTAATAGGATCTTGAGACGTCAGAAGCGTGTTTTTGTGCCTTCGGATTGAGAGTTTAGACAGAGGATCCTACAGGAGGCTCACTCTTCACCTTACTTAGTGCACCTCGGTGCGAGTAATATGTATCAGGATATTAGACGCTCTTTCTGGTGGGGAGGTCTGAAGCCAGATGTCACGAGATATGTAGCTCAATGTGCGACCTGTCAGTACATTAAGATCGAGCATCACATACCTGGTGAAGAGCTACACCCACTTCCCGTCCCTCAGTGAAAGTGGGAAGACATCTCGATGGATTTTGCTACCGGTTTGGGACCAAGTCAAGGTTTCGATGCTATTTGGGTTATAGTAGATCGAGCATCACATACCAGGTGAAGGACTATACTCTCTGATAGAGATGAATGGTTCACCTCGAGGTTCTGGTAGCAGGTGCATGCCGCCCTAGGTACGAGTCTGCAATTCACGACTACTTATCATCCTCAGACCGATGGTCAGTCCGAGCGGACCATCCAGACTCTAGAGGATATGTTGCGAGCTTGCGTGTTAGAATGGGGACAGATGTGGCCAGATCACCTTCACTTGGTGGAGTTTTCGTATAATAACAATTGACACGCATCGATCAGGATGGCTCCTTATAAGGTCTTATACGGACATAGATATCGTACCCCGCTATGTTGGGACGAGCCGAGTAGTGCTAGCGGAGTAGCACCTGAGCAGATACAGGATGACATGGCCAGAGTAGCGGTGATCCGAGAGCGGATGTTAGCAGCACAGAGTCGTCAGAAGTCTTATGTAAATAAGAGGCGCAGACCTCTGGAGTTCAAAGTTGGAGCTCAGGTTTGGTTGAGGGTATCCCCAACACGAGGTGTTAAATGCTTCGACGTCAAGGGGAAGCTGAGTCCCAAATATGCTAGACCTTTCGAGATTTTTGAGCATGTTGGAGAGACAGCATACAGACTTGCTTTGCCACCGAGACTTGAGGGTGTTCACCTAGTCTTCCATGTGTCTCATCTATGGGAGTACGTACCAAACCCGAGATATATCATCAGTCATGAGGATATAGTGGTCAAACCAGACCACACGTTCATTGAGCATTCGGTAGCTGTCCTAGAGCGTAGTACGAGACGCTTGCGTTCGAAGGACATACCGATGATGAAGATTCAATGGTCGATGCATGGAGTGATGAGGCGACTTGGGAGACAGAGGATAGTATCCAGAGGAACTATCCGGAGTTTTACGTTGAGCTTGATGTACATTTAGCGTAGTTGTTGTGTTTCGGTTCCCTTTTGTTGAGTTTTATGTACACTTTTGTGACGTTTTGAGTTTTGTGACCCGATTGGGAATATATGAGTTGAGTTTAGCATATCTGTGTTGTTGTTATGTGATCTTTCGGGCAGTTGCAAGTTTTGAGACGAAAATTCTTTTTAGGGGATCTAATGTAACAGCCAGTTTTGGCTGTCACCGCCCCTGCGGTGGCAAGGGACCGCCCCTGTGGCACGGGCAATCCGCCCTTGTCGATTTGCCATAGATCGCGTCCGATCTGTTTTCGTTCGCTTTATCTTCTTTCCATAGATAGAATATCCGATCTTCTATCTTATGGGCCGGCTTTCCTATCTTATTCCTAACCCTAGAACGTCCTTCCTTCTATCTTTAAACCCCTTTTCTATATAAACCCGTCTTCTCTTCCTTTTCCCGTTTCTTGCATACGTCCTTCATCCTCGAGAGCTGCAGTCATTTCCCTTGCCTCCTTGTGATCTTGTTGAACGTGTAAGTTCCTTCTTCTCTGAGTCCTTCATCAGGTTCATGAGTTACTGCATGCCTTTCCCTTCTGTTTTGCTTTCTTCTTCGGTCTTCCTTTTTCTCCTTTTCCAAGGATCAAGCTTGAGCCATAATTCTTGTGGAGCGTTTCGTTGATGATATGTAGACGTTCACATGCTCCCTTGGTTGAGTTGTGAAGTGTGAGAGTTTTAAAAGAGCAAGCTTTGGCTTTTGTCGTGGTTCTACTGTTACCAAGATGTTGACAGTCGCTTCTGTCGAAGATCCACCCCCGCGCCTCTACAGTGCCGCCCCTGCGGGTATCCGCCCCTGCGTCTCGTCCAACCGCCCCTGCGGTTTCCTCTACAGTAGCTCCCATCTTTGGTGAGTTGTTTCCTTCCTTGATTTTCTCGTTCCTTCCCTTGGTTGTTGTTGATGTTCTTGATCCCCTGAGAGTTCTGTAAGACTAAGGGTGAGACCTTAACTTGTGGAGATATCTTAGAGATCACTGAGACTAGAAGTTATAGACTTCTAGCAACCGTTCGTTCCTGATTCGTGATGCCTTGTTGAGTAAGATTTCCGTCCTTCCTAAGGGAAACTGAGTTGCTGTGATCTTTGAGTTTACCTTCAAGTGAGGTAAGTCTCTTGGACTTACTTAGCTTCATTCCGTATATTGGTTTGAGTGTTTTGGCTTGTTTGCGTTGATTATCGTTTATAATGGATAACCGAAATAGAAATCACCCTTTTAACCATAATTGGCCCAAGTGTATGATAATCGGGCGGCGACCACTTGTCTAGTTCTACATGAGACTCGAATGTGCTCTTGCAACCCAAGCCCGCAGGTAACGGATATTACTGATCTATTCGTGTTGGTAGACGGAAGCGGAGGCGAGTTTTGAGAGATTCTCGTGTGATAAAAGAAGTTGAATTAGTAATAAATAACTTTAAGAAAGATAATAACCGGTTGAGTGTGAGCATGCTATATGTTTATGTTACCTTATGTGTGTTTGTGCCTTTATGTTCTTTATGATATCTAGAATGTTAGCTAACGGTTTATACCGATGTTTTAGATGTTCCGCAGGTTAGGGATGCTGCTGAGTGATCCGGACGGTGTGGTCAGCTGGGGTTCCCGTACATTATAGGACGGGATCGGATTTATGTTTATGTTGTTGCTTCCCTTTTGGTTTGAACTCAACTGCGAGTCTTTTACGCTTCCCTGTGTTTAAACCTTTGGTTTTATATCGGGTTTTGGTTTTTCATTTGTTTGTGCCTTGTTGTAAGATTTGTTGTGTTGTTGCTACTCTGAGGGTCGGGACCCATTGTGAGGTCCTAGTCCGTAACGCTTCGAGTTCCCAAAACTTGTGGTGTTACATAAATAAAGTCAGAAAGTCCTATATGATACTAGTCATGCATTTGATTCTCCGTAGTTTTATAAGCAGAGGGTAGATCAAGACTATCCTAGCATGATTTGAAGTTTTCACCCCAAATCCTAGCAAGGTGATTACTCACTCATGGATGAAAGTTGAATAACACAAACAGCTACAATGAATACCATGGTGGAAAACTAGATTAAAAATAAGGAAAGTAGGAAGAAGAGTGTACCAAAACGGACTTACTAATCCAAAGTTATGGCCAAAACAATATTAAAAATGGATATACAGAAGAGATTTGAGAAGAACTTGAAGAACAACTTCAAACTTCCTTTGAGTTCTACCAAATGTTGCTTACAAAGAGAATTTTAGAAAATTTTTGTGTGCCTTGGATGATATGAATCACAAGCAACCATCCCCCTCTATATTGGGTAAAATTTGTGGTCCCCAATTGTAGAATCATCCTCACAAATCACACATCAAGTGTGAGTTAGTTGCAAAGAGTGGTCCACACCGGGTAGAGGGTCGAGAATCTAGTTTCCAATGGTTGGGTTTCTGCGCATGAACCCCGAGTTTTTCTACCGCCATAGGAGAGATACACATAGCTCGAGTTTTTGTGCTTCTTTGGTCGAGTTTGTATGCTTCTTAGGTCGGGTTGCCTCTTCCACCCAAGCAAGTGTTATCTCTTCATGGGAGGTGTTCATTTCCCGACTTTTACCTTTAACATAGGTCGAGTTTTAGTGCTTCTTTGCTCGGCTTTATGAGTGAACTAGACCTAAGTTAACTCTTGCAAATTGGATTGTTCCTATCTTGGGTTTCCATGTCTTCTTACCTCAAGTTTACAAAAACTCAAAGGTCCTCTTTTGTGGCTTCATGTTTGTCTTGTTTCTCCCCTTCCTTGCTTTCTTGTTTCTTTCTTCCTTGATTTCTTTTATGATGATGAGGATGTGTCGGTACACCTTGGATTGGCATAGATATATCTTTTGTGCTCCGTTGTAGACCTAAAACATCTAAAACACAATATACAAGGGGAGTATATATATTCTTTGATACTTTTAAGCATAAGCGAAGATGTGAATGTCTTTTCTCATGCAAAACTAAGGAAAAACTCACAAAACTACATCTAAAAGATAACATAAAAATATGCTATCAACCACCCCACATCGCCACCCAAAACCCCTCTCATATGCCTCCCCTCATCGGGAACTTATCCCCCTTATCACAAACCCTAAAACCCGAACCCCCTAAAAGCCTAACCCTTATCCGACAACCCAACGGGAATTTCCTAATACTACCTAGAACCCGATTCAGATTTTTTAAAAAATCCGAATCCTAAACATATTCGATATATGTAACCATTACGGGATCCGCAGCTGAACTAGCAAGCCGGTTCACCCCTTCCCCAAACCGGTCCAGTGAAAGTTCATCGAATTCGAACTAGTGGAACCCGGTTCGGTAGATTTTTCTTTCTCGATAAAAACAGCGCAAAAAAAAAGAATGAAAAGGAAAAGAGCAATCAAAAACACAAAAGATATAAGTCAAATAAAAAAAGATTCGACCAAAGGAAAAAAGGCTTTAGTGTTTCTTGTTCTCTCTTGAGATTTCAGGTTCAAGTGGAAGATTGTGAGCTATCTCGGAATATCGGAAGTGAACTTCACATCTTTCCTACCCACTCCCCAATTTCCGATTTGATCTTATTCTTTGCAACATTGGTCTTTTTAAGTTCTTGTCTTTGATTGAGAAAGTAGATGAGGGTGGTTTTGCTTGCCCTTTGATAACAGCACACAAAAGCCTTTTCTCGTTTAGATCAAGGTCCACCTCTATTTTGTTTTGTAGGTCCGAACACACTGACCTTGTATCTCGTTAAAAAGCTTTGTTTTTGTCAGGTGCAAGAGAGCCTCGCAAATCGGCTAAGATAAGCTTGGTTCAAGAACAAACAAGGGAAAAGAGAAAAATCATTCAGCGGGTAGTCTTGATTATTTCTAAGCTAACGCGTTTGCTTGTTGCAAATATGTCATTTTCAACAAGGAAGAATGTTGATGACAAAAACTCGTTGGACGGAGTAAGTGACTTCCTACATACCCTCCAAAGACATATGGATCAACTCAATACAAAACTCGATCATATGGAAGCCCGGGTACTAGAGCAATTACCACCACCACCTACCCTACCAAACAAGGGAGAAAATGAGGTCCAAGAACCTCCACCATGGCCCTGTCAACCTTTTTGATGCATCCTCGAAAGAATATCCAATGAGCCATCAACTTTGAGGACGAAGCTGAAGAGGCCCCATGGGAACAAGGCCAGAAAACATATATGTTTTCAGAAGCCAAACTCAAAATCCATCCATTCAAATAGAAATGTGATGGTGATATCTACTAGGTTGGGAATCTAAGGTAGAACAAACGTGGAGTTGTTACCATGTCCTTGAAGGACGAAAGGTACAATATGGTGCGCTTCAATTTACTATTTATGTTTTAATTTGGTGGACTAACCTTGTGAAGGAAAGAAGACAAAGTGTAGATGTTGACATCACTACGTGGGACCACATGAAGGCCGTCATGAGAGCAAGTTTCGTTCCACCCCATCACGGGAGGGAAGCGCGTCAAAGGTTAGAGAACCTAAAGTGAACATTGAAGAAGCATATAACACCATAGAAATGGCAATGGTCTGAGCTGATGTATATGAGGAGGAAGAGTCCACCATGGCACGGTACCTAAGGATTCTCCATCCTTCCTTTGTAAGTGAGGTTGATATGTACGCCTACTCCAAATGCAGCAAGGATTCTCTATCCTTGCTGGATTTGGAAATTTGAGTTAAAAGGAAGATAAAAGCCAAAAAATCAAGACCGACAAGCCACGCCGACATAGAGGAAAATTAAATTAGGGACTCCACACCAGCCAACCGTGAGACCGGAGCTCCGTCAGGGAGTCGAGTGAGCACAAAGCCTCAAGCCTCCTCGCCGGCACCTCAGGGAAGTAACCCTGTTTGCCCGACTAGAGATAGGGACATTACTTATTTTAAATGTCATGGAAAGGGACATATGATGAGAGAATGCCCCAACAAACACACATTGGTAATCAATGACCAAGGCTGGTATGAATTAGGATCCGAGCAGGAAGATAAGACCGGACAAACCACCCACCAAGACAAACCAGAGAGTGACGAAGATCCACTCGAGTTCAAAAAGGGAACATGTCTACGTACCAACAAGGTTATAAATAAGCCACTTGCAAATAAAAATGTTGCCATGTCTCCACATGTCACACCTTTTGAATTCTTGGAAGCTCTTAGAATAGCCTTCCCCGAAGAAGAACTAGTGAACTCAAGTACACTAGAAGAGGAAGAACCAAAAACTTCCCTGAAAATACCGGATCAAAATGTTGACATTACTACAACTGCACCCAAAAATATTGTACCAAAAGATGGCCTCGACATTGTCTCATCCGTCACACCTATCACACCTCGCACTGAAATCACAATTTTAGAAATCGAATGTACTATTGAGGAAGGAGAAACAATGAAAGCATAAACAAGAAAAGGAGAACTTGTTGAAACCCTAAGGGATCATACTTTTTAACCAATGCAAGAGTTCTTCATTCACCACTCCTCAAGAATGATTGCTTAGTGAATCAAAGAAGTTTGAGTGTCATTCCTATGAAGCATGAAGACGACTAGAGAGAGAACTTGTTCCACACAAGATGCTTAGTTGTATGAACCTAGTTAGTCTTGATGTTCTCCACAAGCTACCACTCGAAACTAGTCACCATCCATGACCATACAAGTTTGGATGGATGAATGATTGTGGAGAGTTGAAAATTAGGAGACAGACCAGCATTTCTTTCAAAATAGGAGGTTACGAGGACACCAATCTATGTAGCATCGCTCCTATGCAAGCTTGTCACAATTTTCTAGGTCGGCCATGGTAGTACGATAGAGAGGTAGACCACAAGGGACAAACTAACAAGTATTGTCTTACTTTCAAGGGGGAATTTTTGTTGAAACTAATGACGCCTGACAAAGTAGCAAAATACTGTTAGAAGGAAAATAGGGAAGCCGCGGAAGAGAACGAGAAATTCTGACTCATGGTCGTACAAAGGACAACTACCAAAACATCAAGATTCATCATGGATTTAAGCGATATACCACCAAAAAGGACTCCTAACTATATAACGGCCAACTGTTCAATATTCAAGTTCGTTTTCAAGGAATTCTTGACATTCATGCAGGACATGGTCATACTAAACGCTCTAGTTGAGCATCTGCAGTTGATAAATGGCGTCTATTGGGACATTCCTTGGTCTCATGTAGCTACTTATTGTCATACCATGTGCACCCGATTTAAGTATGAAGGGTTATCATGTATTCTATTTTTACTATTGACATTAAGCTATTAAGCCCTAATGCAGGTATTCCAAGGCACCAACTGAAGGAAAGATTCTCGTCACTCCGAAATAAGAAATTCAAATTACAACAAGCTAAATTTATAACCTTCTCTATTGAATGTGTGTACTTGTCTTTCATTTATGTGCAATACTTCAAGAATCCTCCCAAGACGAGACAGTTTAAGAAGGCTTGGATTCAAGGTTAAATCCTTCAAAAGGAGGAGGAGATGATGCAGGAGCAT
This sequence comes from Fagopyrum homotropicum, assembly GCA_033239125.1. NCBI lineage: Eukaryota > Viridiplantae > Streptophyta > Magnoliopsida > Caryophyllales > Polygonaceae > Fagopyrum > Fagopyrum homotropicum. The sequence continues at coordinate 48,512,894 of BSWB01000007.1, read as the reverse complement.
CTTCAAGAGAACCTTCAGGAACTAGACTCAACACGGGAGCAACTCAGAAGCTAGGAGGACTCAACATAGGAGTAGATAAGGAGCTAGTTGATGTAAGGGCATCCTCAGGAACACCCACATGACTGGAATTTAAATTAGAAGCAACTCAAGAGCAAGAAAGTCGTAAGACTTGTGAGGAAGAGGAAGATACCAATGGTAAAGGATGGCACGATCAAATGGGACTCAAACAGAAGAAGGAAGGGTCTATGTGCCATCCGAATGAAGAGGAAGATGATGCGTCATAAAGCTCATCAAACAAGGAGGTCCCAAGTGCATCAATACATGAGAATTTACTCACTAATAGCAAAGAGGAGAGGAGCCTATAAGAAGAACCCTTGCTCCTCAACAATAGAAGACCGGGATCCACATGCGAGACCACCCCGGTATTCGAGCATTCATACATGAATGTATGAAGAAACAAACATACATGAAGGACGTACATATCCATGCAGGAGAGGAAGGCCGGCCATGCATGCGTAAATATCATGCACGTGTAGGTTATAAACGTGGTTAATGTTTGGATCGAGTGTTATATTTTTTAGCACATAAATACATCTTTAATGTTGGGTTAAATTGTAGGCTCTTAATGTTATTTTCGGCCCATGATATTTAATTTCCTTTTGCAAGTAATTTAAGTCTTCTAATAGGGAAGTTTAAATATAGATTGGAAATCATATCTTTTAGAAATACTTGAGGCTAAAGTCTTAAAAGATCTAATCTTACTAGAAGATAGATCTTATTTTATTATTTTCTTAGAACATGATCCTATCTTATTCTAAATAAGATAAGATTTGCAAGGTTAAAAGACCATATGACCAATCCACACCGTATAAATAGGGAGATCGTGCCTATTGTTTTCTCAACCTAGAATATATATTTGTTTAACACGTTGTGTTATCTTTATGAGGTGTCTACCTTCATCTTCATAGAGTGGAGAGCCAACCAAAGTAAGAGATGCATTGCTCACAACTCGGTTGGACTTGTTTGAGTGTGTTCTACTTGCTACGGCAAAGCAGGGTGCTTCAACTAGTCACATAAAATCCTCCAAATGCTAAAGGGTTCTTTTAGAACGTCTATTGTGTTTGGTTGTAGTAGAAGGGTTCCACAGAAGTTCATTGGTTATGTACTAGGGTGATCCACCCGATCGTGTCCATTTGTGCGTCCAAATCGTTGCTTAGGGTTTGACCTTGATCTATCCAACTACCGATCCATTCCCACCATCGGATCATCTTCTTTCTATATCTCTTTCTTTTTGTTGTCTTTTCTATCGAGTATTTAGGTGTCAAAAGATTAGACCATCTACACGGGTGAATTCCCCATATCACTTGTGCTCCATTCAAGGAACTATCTAGGACAACCTTGATGAGTATGGCATTGGAAGACCTTGGAGACATGTCACTCTCTCCGATGATGAGGGTGATACTCCTCACCCCGCTGAGATGGATCAGACCGGACCGTCTGACCCCTCTATCGCTCAGTGAGTGATAGCATGAATTATAGTCTATATTTTAGGGTTTGTTTGGACGTTTTATCTTCAATAATCTGCATGTTTGTATGTATAATATGTGATTCTACTACCATTTCATCTACCTTTGCGAGAATCGAGGTCTACACCTAGTTTCGTTGTAATTGCAGGTAATATGGTACGTTTTGCATCAAAATGGAGCAAAAGGAGTCATTAGTCATTTGGAGCTACATCCAGGAAGCATAGACATGGATTAAAGATTCACTTTGGAGCAGTTTTGAGAGATTTCACATTCAGTTGTGAGTCACCTCGGTTGATCACAGATTCACCTCGACCGAGGTGATCCAGAGACGCCGACTCGACCGAGGCAAACACCTAGGACGCGGCGAGAATATTTTATTCTTGGAGGAGATCTTTTAAACTTGGAAAGTGATCTTATATTTTTGGGCTTGGCTCCTGGAAGGAAGGAGATATGCAGAATCATATATTTTACCTATATTTATGGGAGAATATCTTTCTAAGATTTATTATCTTTGAAGGGTTATTTTCCTATAAAAAGGGTTGGATTTTCCACAAATCGGAGGATGCTTAGATCCCGCTAACAGTCGGAAATCACGCAGCAGCAGCAGCCTTCCCCAAGTTGGAAGATTTGAAGAACCTTTTTGAAGGTTGAAGGAAGATTGAAGTCCATAGCTTTCATAGCTTTATTGAAGGGTTTTGTAAGATTGTCTTCAATTCCCTCAATTGTTGTCTTGTCTTTTTGGATTGTTATCCAAGGAATGCTTTGTTGTGATATTTGATTCAGTTATTGAAGTCTTTTCATTAAATTCTTCTTTGTTCAAATATTCACCTTCTTCCCATATATTTTAATACTTTCATAATGATGATGAGTGGCTAATTTCCTTGTATGATTCTAGGGTGATTAGCTGAAGGTTGTGGGAAAAACAATGATAGAATAATCTTAGATTCCAGTAGGATCCTGAAAGTTCGAGTCTTTAACCTTAACCCTAAGCATCTTGTTCGGTTGATGAACATCTCGGCCGGGGTGGAATTCTTCTGTCCGAGGTGACTTATTCGACCTAAAACTGAGAGTTAAGTGTTAGAGTCTGCTAAATCCTATTCTTATTACACCTTCCTGGTTCAATGCAAGCTTAGGATGAGACTTACCCGGTAATTCCTTAGTTTGTATGCTAACGATCATAAGTGTAGGTAATAAAGGTTTGTCCTTTATTGGGGTTTGAGTGTGCTTCCATCCCATCTTTGTGAGTTAGCCTGAGACTTACCCGGTAAAGGTTGATTCTATTCCCTTAGATGGTGTGTTAGTTTGAGGTTATAGTTCTTTATCTTGATTCCTTGAGACTTACCCGGTAATAGGAGTTACGGTTTTGGATTAGTGAGTAGTGAGACTTACCCGGTGATCTACTCCACTTTAGAAACACCTTCCCCACGCAAAAATCTCAGCTTTGTCCACTTATCTATAGATCTTGAGTTGGAACCACAACTAGATGCTCTAATCCCTAGAATTGCATGTTTGCTTTATTGACTTCTTATTCATCTTTGATTGTGTTAATTGCTCTTGTGGTTAGAATTGATATAGCACACCGTATTGACTTTGTTTCACCGAGTCCCTGTGATCGACCCCTGAAATTTTCTTGCTTTTACTACGATTGACCCGTACACTGCGGGTTCGCATCCTTGTTTTAAGCTTAAGTCTAGGGTTATAAATTTAAAGCTTGCACACACCGTTTGGAGCGAACAAGTTTTTGGCGCCGTTGCCGGGGACTTGGTCTAGACCGAGCCGGTACGGTTTGCTCTTGGGGCATTTGCCCCGTTTTGTCTAACCACTCTACTTGAGTGACTTTCGCAGGTTCTTTCTTAGGTATATGCGAAGAACCCGCGCTGGGAAGGAAATCGTTCCTTACGATCCCGAACCAGAAAAGACATACAAGCGACGCTTAAGAGAAGCGAAGATGGCCCAACAAGACCATCGCGATCTTGCGGCCCAATTGAGAGAGACGCAGGAGCTGCTGCGCCTCAGCAAGGAAGAACTCATGCAAGAGAAAGAGGAAAATCGCGCCAGGACTGCAGCAATCGAAGCTGAGATTGCAGTCATCCGAGATCAGATTCTACTTCGACCGAGGGAAGATCCTCCTGTTGATCCTCGACCGAGGCAGATTCCAGTACCAGACGCCCCGGCCGATGTACTTCCACCTCGGATGCCAGTCCGAGATGTTCTTCTTGCAGGAATTCCACAAACCCTAGGTCAAAGGATGGACCCTAATCAACAACTGAGGCGTCCAGGAGTGAACCTAGGAGATCCAGCAGATCATGACTACGAACTTCGACCGCAAGTTTTAGCCATGATCCGCCAATGCCAATTCGGAGGGCTAGAGAAAGAGTCGCCGCATCAACATCTTCAAAACTACGAGATCTTGATGGAAACCTTGCGACCTCCCAGAATTGAGAATAATAACTACAAGCTAAGACCTTTTTACTTTTCTTTAAAAGATAGAGCTCTTACTTGGTATCAATCTCTTCCTCCAGGAAAAATCAGCACATGGGAGGAGATGACCACGGAATTCTTGACCAAATTCTTTCCCCCCTCAAAGACCGCTGAAATGAGAGGGAAGATCAATGCTTTCATCATGAAGGATAAGGAGAGCTTGTCCAAATCTTGGGAGCGGTTCAAGGATATCCTTTTGGATTGCCCACATCACGGGATTCCAAAGATCGAGTTGTTGGAGATCTACTTCAAAGGGCTGGACGGAAGCACCCAGTTCAATCTCCAACTACTCTCCGCCGGTACCTTCATGGACATGGCGATTGATGAGGCTTGGGACTTCATTGAGAAGCAAGCCTTGCACATGGAGAAGTATACCCACCAAGGAGCTGAAGGTGGAATTAAAAGAGTCAACTTTCAAGAGACTCAACCCAACAACAATCAACTCACGTCTTTGAAGAACGACGTGAAGCAATTGAAGGAGCTCTTGATGGCTCAAACAAAGAAGGAAGAGCAAGGGCAAAGGAACAACAACAATAACGGGTACCGTAACAACAACAACAACGGTTCCCGAAACAACAACTACAACAACAACAATAGAGGATCCAATAGCAACAACTGGAGGGCGAATAACCACAATCACGGTAACAATCATTCAAACTCCAACTCTAATGATTCCTCTAACCCTTTCCTCTCTCCCCCTTCTTCTTCTTCTTCTACTCCATTGAAAAGCCAAGGGCAAGGATCAAGTTCGTCTCAGCCAGAAAAGAAAGACGCAGTTCTTGAGGCAATCTTGATCAAGCTTAGCGCTATGGAGAATTCTATGACTTCGTTTTCGAGGGACCAAAAGTCCTTCGAACAACAACTTGCTAATAGGGCGAATGAAGCGCCAAGAGACCCAGGGAAGCTTCCAGCGAAGACGGAAACTAACCCTAAGGGCCAGTGCATGGCCATAACGACGAGGAGTGGACTCAAAACTGCAGATCCAGTACCTCGCTCGACGCAGACCACCTCGGTCCAGATCCAGTCGAAGAACACCTCGACCGAGATGCCAACCGAGGCGGAGCAACCAGAAAGCAGGAGGAACGACAGAAACTTATGTTCCACCTCCTGCATATAAACCACCACTTCCATTCCCTCAGTCCAGAGCCAGAGCACATCTAGACAAGCACTTTGGTAAGTTTCTTGACTTGATGAATAAGCTACATATTAATATTCCTTTCCTTGATGCTATTTTAGGTATGCCCGCCTATGGGAAGTTCTTAAAAGAGATCTTATCAAGGAAAAGGAAGCTGGAGGATGTTGGTGAAGTTAGGATGACATCTAAATCTTCGGAGCTTATAAAGATCATGAAGGAAAAGATGCCGCCTAAGTTGAGAGATCCCGGCTCATTTTGCATTCCCATTCAAGTTGGGGATGTAACTTGTGAAGCCCTTTGTGATCTAGGAGCCAGCGTGAGCATCATCCCGCTGGAGTTGTGCACTAAGATCGGTCTTGGAGAGCCCAAGCCGGTCAAGATTCGACTCTACATGGCGGATCGCTCCATTACCCATCCCGTGGGCATCTTGGAAGACGTTCCGGTCAAGTTAGGTAACTTCTATCTACCTATAGATTTTGTTGTACTTGACATTCCCGCAGATTATCCAGTACCTATTATTCTCGGGAGGCCATTTCTAGCAACTTTGGGTTGCAACGTGGATTGCAAGAACGCCAAGTTGAAATTCAACGTTGGTGGCGATGAGGTGGAGTTTGCACTACTTGCAGCCATGAAGGGGGAGCAACTAACTGATGATATCTTCAACATCTACGATGAAGAAGAATCAAGAGAATTGGTAAGCTCTATCCTTATTAACGATCCACTCGAAAGAGTTATTAGCTTCAGTTTAATGGAGGAAGGTATAGATGCTTCTTGTGATGCAGATATACGGAGCTTAAAAGCACTGGAAGAAGATCCAGGAGCTAAAATTGAGAAGCTAATCCAAGAGACGAAGATCTCCAGCCTCAGACCCAGTAGCAGTACCTCGACCGAGGCTCTTTCTAGACTGAGCGAGGCGACCGAAGAACATCTCGGTCAACGCCTATGCGCCTCGACCGAGGTCGAAGGCGAGATGATTCAAACTGAGACTTCATCAAGTCCAGTTTCTGATACCACTCCACTGGAAAGAGGAAGCATGGATTCCCCCCAGAAAGCACCCCCAGTCGTGGAGCTTAAACAACTCCCTAGTCACTTGAGGTATATCTTTCTTGGACCGGATTCTACTTATCCCGTTATTGCTAGTGCTTCCCTCTCCGATTCTGAATTATCTAAGTTAATGCATGTCCTGAGAAAGCATCGAAAAGCCATAGGTTACACCACGGATGATCTTATTGGCATTAAACCTTCTTTCTGCATGCATAGAATTCTAATGGAAGATAATCATAAGACTTCACGGGAACCTCAAAGACGGTTAAATCCGATCATGAAAGAGGTTGTGAAGAAGGAAGTTCTTAAGTTGTTGGATGCAGGTATTATTTATCCTATCTCGGACAGCAAGTGGGTTAGCCCGGTGCATGTCGTTCCGAAGAAAGGAGGGATGACCGTTGTGACGAATAAGAACAACGAGTTGATCCCAACAAGGACCGTTATGGGTTGGAGAGTTTGCATCGATTACAGGAAGCTGAACACGGCGACTCGGAAGGATCATTTTCCGCTTCCTTTCATCGATCAAATGCTCGAACGGTTGGCCCAGCATTCACACTTTTGTTACTTGGATGGCTATAGTGGATTCTTCCAGATTCCTATCCATCCGGATGATCAGGAGAAGACCACTTTCACTTGTCCTTGGGGGACGTTTGCCTATCGGAGGATGCCATTTGGATTGTGCAATGCACCCGCTACCTTCCAGCGATGCATGATGGCTATCTTTTCCGAGTACATAGAGGAGATCATGGAGGTATTTATGGATGATTTTTCTGTATATGGTTCCTCTTTTGATGATTGCCTATCTAACCTTTCTCTAGTACTTAAAAGATGTGAAGACACTAACCTTGTTTTAAATTGGGAGAAGTGTCATTTTATGGTTAATGAAGGCATTGTGCTAGGACACCTCGTTTCTAATCGAGGTATTGAGGTTGATCGAGCTAAGATCGAGACTATTGAGAAACTCCCTCCTCCTTGTTCTGTTAAAGGTGTGAGGAGTTTTCTCGGGCATGCAGGTTTCTACAGGAGATTCATCAAGGACTTCTCCAAGATTTCTAAACCTCTAACTAACCTCTTGAATAAAGATGTTGTTTTTGAGTTTTCGCAGGAGTGTCTTGATGCTTTTTACAGGATTAAGGAAGCGTTGATCTCCGCTCCCATTATCCAGCCTCCTGATTGGACCTTGCCCTTTGAGGTCATGTGTGACGCTAGTGATGTAGCCGTAGGAGCAGTGCTTGGACAGAAGAAAGATGGACGGACCACCGCCATTTATTATGCTAGCAAGACGCTAGATGAAGCACAATGCAACTACGCTACCACCGAGAAAGAGTTATTGGCGGTTGTATATGCTTTCGAGAAGTTTCGTTCCTATCTAGTAGGGGCGAAAGTCATTGTCTACACCGACCATGCAGCCATTCGTTACTTGTTGGCTAAGAAAGATGCAAAACCGCGCCTTATTCGATGGATTCTCTTACTTCAAGAGTTTGATCTAGAGATCCGCGATAAGAAGGGATCCGAAAACTCCGTTGCGGATCACCTCAGCCGGCTACCGGAATCCTCCCGCGAGGCGGATAACCCACCCATAGACGATTCATTCCCCGATGAGCACTTGCACGTCTTGGAGCGTTTGATGGATCTACTCACTTCACCCCACGATGGAGGTGAAGTATGGGGTGAGGGAACCTCCTACCTCGTTTGAGACGCATCATGGTCCAGCTAGCGACCTTAAATCAAGCGCTTCTTGGGAGGCAACCCAAGGTATTGCTCTTTTTTCCCGTTTTCTAGTCTAGCTTAGATAGTTTTTGTTTTTGCTTTGCTTTGCTTTGTTTTTGGCGTTCTGGACAGACAACAGGGAATATCTAAGGAGGAGCACAACTGGAAGGACAGAAGTTCGAGATTCTGAGAAGAAAGAAGGACCTCGGTTACTGTCAGAGCACCTCGACCGAGTTGATTCTTGAGCAACCGAGGCGACTAGGGTTTCTGCAGAACCGCCTCGGTCCGTACCACCTCGGTCCAGTCGAGACCATCTCGACCGAGGTGACAGCAGATCCAGTGACAGTATAAAAAGGGAAAAAATTTACTTTTCACCTTTTTTATCCTCCTCGACCGCGGCGAACAGACGCACCTCGCTCATCTCAGATCTTGCTTGTTTTCGACATTTTCTGCTTCCAAATGGAGATTGAAGGGTAGAGGAGTCGATTGCAACAACGAATCTGCAAGAAAATCGAGTGCATTGGCCGGAACGAGGTAAAAACGACCGAAACCCTAACTCGCTCGTTTACTACAATTTGGGCTTTGGTTGCCCTTGAATCTGTTGAGGAAAAACTTAAGTACCCCTTAGGAAGCATCGGTAGTGATTTTTGGGGGAAAAGAACTGAAATTCAGAGAGTTGGAATCGCGACTGTCTTCGCCTCGGTCCAGTCGATCTGCACCTCGGTCGAGGTGATTCTTGGAGTTTGTCAGTCGACCGAGGTAGTCTGACAGTGTTGTTTGAAGATGAGTTCTGACAGATTGTTAGCCCTTAGAGATAGATCCTCTCCTTCCCCTTCTTCTTCCTCATCCCGACCTTCTATACCGGTGATCCACGAGAGACACCTTGTAGATTACGAGCGCATTGCTAGCCGTCCAGTGATCGCACCTAGATTCCTGGACATTTCTGCCTTTGACTGTCTCCACGTTGATGGAGATCTTAGGAGGATGATCACCACCGTCGGGCTGGATCAGTTTACTGAGATCCGAGCCCCAGCTTACTTAGAGCCGACCCTCGAGTTTGTCAACTCCTTCACTTACCTCCCCACAGAGAGAGCGGTGAAGTACCGGTTGATGAACCGGAACTACTTAGTACCTCTAGACCATTGGAGAGACATCTTTGGCTTCCCTGCCCCCACTGCCGTAGACTTCCTGACCCGAGCTGTAGCTAGAGAGTTCTGGGGTCAGATTGCCCACATTACAGAGCATGCAGATAGGTGGCGCCCTGGTGATTCCAGGGAGAAGCTTATCTTCCATCTTGCTTTTCGTTTAGCTCACAGGATCTTCAGCGAGACGCTTCTGGCGCGTACTGAGACGCCCCAGAAGGTCCGACAGGGGGAGCTCTTTGCTTTGTACTGCATGGTCACAGGTGGATACCCTGACTTTGGATTGATGCTGGCAGAGGATCTGCACAGGATCAAGGCCAAAGGGAAGGGAGATATATGTTGTGGAGGGATAGTGACCCATATCGCTACTTATCAGGATATGGATCTGAGTAGGTGTACTATGGTGGCGGCTGCCAAGCCGCTCGGACTTCAGGAGATGATCACACGGAGGATTCTAGTTCCCCGTGGTTTGACTACACCTTACGTCGCTATGCCATGGGAGCTGACTGCACCTCAGGGCATCAGATGGTCTGCACAGTTCTCTGTCTTTGATCCATATTTTTGGCAGACCGCTTGGGGTCCACTTATGGAGGATTACAGAGAGGGAGCAGCTGCCCCTGCTGCAGCTGAGGAGGAGGAGGCTGAGGATGAGGACGACGATGATGATGACAGTAGATGAGAGAGGAGGTGGCGTCCCGATGGACACAGGGACAGATACAGCTGGGACGAGCGCGCCACCTATTATAGATCTGGACGACGAGGAGGACACTGAGCCGGCACCAGCTGAGACTTCTCCAGTCAAACCTGCTAGACGCAGGAGGCATGGAGTGAGGGATAGAGCTGCTCACCGACGGATTGATGACCTGACGGATCAGGTTATCGACACATATGCTGCACTTTCGCTGGATATCCGCGAGATGCAGAAGCGGCAGCATCATCAGCACATCATGGCTCAGCTGCAGTTCGAGCGCATCATGGGCCATTCTTACAATCCTACTCAGTATCCCTACATACCACCACCACCACCGGATCGAGAATACTGAGGAGCTGCAGGATTTTATTATTATATTTTTATGCAGTTCGGCTTTTATCCGGTGAGTTCTCTCTTGTTTAGACTTTTATTATACCCACTAGGACAGTGTGTCTCAAGTATGGGGTGTTTGTTATTTGACTACGTGACTACGTGATGTATTTGACACCTTTGATGTATTATATTTATCGGATATTTTCGTATTTATGCTTCATTGCTTTTATATGATTATCTGATATTGCATGCATACCTACAGGTTATTTGATTGAGAAAAACGTCGAAACTGAAAAAAATTGGCATTGAAAAAAAAAAAAAAATTTTTGACCTCGACCGGGGAGATCTTGGCCGAACGAGGTGTTTCACCTCGGTTGAACCAAGAACACCTCGACCGAGGTGTGTTAACTGAGAGTTTTCGAAAACGAATTTTTGTTACTTATCTGGATATGACCTCAGTGAAGATCTTGTTTACTGACTGGTTTTAAATTCTTTATGTGTTTGAAAGGTTTTATAATATGTTTAAGTTGCTAAATGCTTTGTTTGAAATTAATGGCATGTTTAATACTTTGTTTTTATCCAAATTATGTTGAATTTGAAGGTTGACACCGCAGGTTAAGTTCTCTCACTTTCTTCTTGGAAAGACCAAGGCAATTCATTCTCTTCTCTCTTCTTCTTCTTCTTGATCATGCTTAGCCCCTCATATACATTTTGCCTCCCTTTACCTATCCGGGAATTTGGAAGCAAGCGAAGTGGTGAAAGCAAGTTAAAGTTGAGAAGTGGGCTGGAAGTGGAAGTGTTAGAAAGCAATTATAGGTTTGGGGAAGTCAATCATGAAGATGAGTAACTCAGCACCATTCACATAGCCGGGTGTTTGTGTCTTGCCAAAGTCGGATTGAGCGATATTCCTAACGGGTCATGGTATGTGCATCAAGGGTTTGATGCATCTCGAGAAATTGATGATTGCAGATTTCCTAGGCTTCGGTTATTGTGCACCTCTGTCCATGTATCCCAAAAAGTAAAGTAAAAAAAAGAAAAAGTGTGAGATAAGCAAAGCTTATTGGTGGAAGATGTTGCAAGTCAAAGTGAAAGTGAAGTTCGTCCTTTTCCCGGATTCTAGCACCACATTACCTTACATACATCCCTACCCTACACGTTTCTTGACCTTTTCTTTTGGGAAGCCCTTGAGACCTTGAGCTTGTTGATTGACTTAGCGGTTTAAACTGGATTATACATGATTAATTTTGATAATTATGAATTATTATGCATTCTATGATTTTATGCAAAGATGAACAACTTTTCTATATTTATAAAATGTTTTGAGCATATTGAGTTTTTAATTTCCAGGAAGTACTCTCTTAGAGTGATCTATGATAGTTGCACACCATAAAATGTTTTTGAAAGACTTTTTCATTGATTTTCTTGACTTATAATCCATTCTATCTTATCTTCTATATGCGGAACTTGCTTGGGGACAAGCAAGGGCTAAGTATGGGGTATTTTGATAGCATGAATTATAGTCTATATTTTAGGGTTTGTTTGGACGTTTTATCTTCAATAATCTGCATGTTTGTATGTATAATATGTGATTCTACTACCATTTCATCTACCTTTGCGAGAATCGAGGTCTACACCTAGTTTCGTTGTAATTGCAGGTAATATGGTACGTTTTGCATCAAAAAGGAGCAAAAGGAGTCATTAGTCATTTGGAGCTACATCCAGGAAGCATAGCCATGGATTAAAGATTCACTTTGGAGCAGTTTTGAGAGATTTCACATTCAGTTGTGAGTCACCTCGGTTGATCACAGATTCACCTCGACCGAGGTGATCCAGAGACGCCGACTCGACCGAGGCAAACACCTAGGACGCGGCGAGAATATTTTATTCTTGGAGGAGATCTTTTAAACTTGGAAAGTGATCTTATATTTTTGGGCTTGGCTCCTGGAAGGAAGGAGATATGCAGAATCATATATTTTACCTATATTTATGGGAGAATATCTTTCTAAGATTTATTATCTTTGAAGGGTTATTTTCCTATAAAAAGGGTTGGATTTTCCACAAATCGGAGGATGCTTAGATCCCGCTAACAGTCGGAAATCACGCAGCAGCAGCAGCCTTCCCCAAGTTGGAAGATTTGAAGAACCTTTTTGAAGGTTGAAGGAAGATTGAAGTCCGTAGCTTTCATAGCTTTATTGAAGGGTTTTGTAAGATTGTCTTCAATTCCCTCAATTGTTGTCTTGTCTTTTTGGATTGTTATCCAAGGAACGCTTTGTTGTGATATTTGATTCAGTTATTGAAGTCTTTTCATTAAATTCTTCTTTGTTCAAATATTCACCTTCTTCCCATATATTTTAATACTTTCATAATGATGATGAGTGGCTAATTTCCTTGTGTGATTCTAGGGTGATTAGCTGAAGGTTGTGGGAAAAACAATGATAGAATAATCTTAGATACCAGTAGGATCCTGAAAGTTCGAGTCTTTAACCTTAACCCTAAGCATCTCGTTCGGTTGATGAACATCTCGGCCGGGGTGGAATTCTTCTGTCCGAGGTGACTTATTCGACCTAAAACTGAGAGTTAAGTGTTAGAGTCTGCTAAATCCTATTCTTATTACACCTTCCTGGTTCAATGCAAGCTTAGGATGAGACTTACCCGGTAATTCCTTAGTTTGTATGCTAACGATCATAAGTGTAGGTAATAAAGGTTTGTCCTTTATTGGGGTTTGAGTGTGCTTCCATCCCATCTTTGTGAGTTAGCCTGAGACTTACCCGGTAAAGGTTGATTCTATTCCCTTAGATGGTGTGTTAGTTTGAGGTTATAGTTCTTTATCTTGATTCCTTGAGACTTACCCGGTAATAGGAGTTACGGTTTTGGATTAGTGAGTAGTGAGACTTACCCGGTGATCTACTCCACTTTAGAAACACCTTCCCCACGCAAAAATCTCAGCTTTGTCCACTTATCTATAGATCTTGAGTTGGAACCACAACTAGATGCTCTAATCCCTAGAATTGCATGTTTGCTTTATTGACTTCTTATTCATCTTTGATTGTGTTAATTGCTCTTGTGGTTAGAATTGATATAGCACACCGTATTGACTTTGTTTCACCGAGTCCCTGTGATCGACCCCTGGAATTTTCTTGCTTTTACTACGATTGACCCGTACACTGCGGGTTCGCATCCTTGTTTTAAGCTTAAGTCTAGGGTTATAAATTTAAAGTTTGCACACACCGTTTGGAGCGAACAGTGAGTATTTTCTATCTCTACCACTATCCTTGTTACCTTATAAGAAACTCTAAGGACAAAATCTTTATTAAGTATGGAGTGTAATAACTTAATTATTATGTTGCACTTGGAATGAATATTGTAATATATGTGTGGCATTTATATGCTTTCTTTTCCCTACTTCCTTATCTTGCTTATTATTTCATGAATTGGCTAAAAGCCTAAAACCGTATGTTTTTTTTAAATCTTTGCTTAACTCGAAAAATTGGTTTTGTGAGTCTCAAATTATGCTACTTGATAATATAGGCCATCGATGCTTTAAAATTTCCAATTTCTTGGTATTGCCTATGTACATGAGTTTTTGGCCAGAATTATTGATGAAAAACGTGGTCAAACAACACCCGGTGAGATTTTCTTAAAACTTAAGCATGCAGTTTCACGTGTCCTTTCTTTCCTACTTGTGTGTGATCTCCAACATTCTAAGGTTCTTCTCAAATTTATGATTGACACTTTTACAAAACTACATGTTCATTGAATTCTCTATATTTCATGTAAAGAGGATTGAGACCCTCTTGTGACCTTTTCCTCTTATATATGATATTCTTCAATTTTGTCATTTCTTGCCAATATATATTTCCCTTATTTTGTGCTCCTCAAAAAGTGTCTCACAGCCAAATTAACCTCGTGAAATCCTATCCGAGGTCAAGAAGAAGTGAGAAGAGATAGAAAGGAGATAAGTATGGGGTGCTCCGTAGAAGACCCAAGATATATTGAAAGAAATTCCAAAACTTTTGGAGCATATGAAGCTCCCAAGACATTTCTAGAACAAGTGGAGAGGACAAAAAATTTCCGTTTGAAATCATGTTGCATACCAAGTAAGAGTTTATTTTAGAAATGTTATTCTCGGTTATCCTTGAAAGAGGAAGAGAGAGTGAAGATTTATGTGCCTTAAAGATGGATGCATGTGCAAGAAGTATAAAAGCGTGGAAAGAGTGAATATGAATCCAAGTAAGGTGACTCGTTGAAGTGGTCTCGATGTTCTAAAGAGAAGAGAAGACACCCCAGATATTATTTAGCCTCTTTTACCTACACTTTTGGCTTACCAACATCATTACTACTCCTTGTCTCATCATCCCCGTTACGCCCAATAAAAGACCTCATGATTTACGTCATCAATTTGAGTTTTTCTTTGACAAATTCTGAAGTTTAAGAATGCCTTGACAAGCCTATGGTAAGACCTTTGTCTTTTTGTCGAGCTTGAGCAATGACCCCAAACACATTTCGGTAAGATGAGATAAGAGCATTTTGCTTTGAGAGGTTTGAATTCATCTTTTCTCGTTTAGTTAAACGATGATTGATATTATGATGGTTTCATTTGAAAGGTTGTTTGTTTTTCCTAGCTAAGACATGATGTTGTTTTAAAACACATCGCTTGATTTTCATATTACTCACTCGAGGACGAGTAAGAGCTAAGTATGGGGTGTTTTGATAGCATCGAAGTATACGTGTTTTCTACTCTCTTATTCATGTAGTTTTACACATCTTTTGGCAAGATATATATCCTTCTAATGCAAAATGCGTTCATATTATGTTTTGGTATTCACTTCCGGTTGTTTTGCATTTCAAGTGTTCAAGGCCTACTTTGAGGCATTTCCGATCCATACACCAAACCAGTATGAGAGCTTGATCTTTCCTGAAGTCAAGTGTACCAATTCAACATCCTATGTGACTGAGGATCGATTTCTCGAGGAGCTAAATAACCACTTTGGATTCAAGCCACGAACCAATTTACAAAGGAACATAAAATCATACAAGACGACAACCCCAAACAAGGTGAGATGTCTTGCTTGGTTGTCTCTAGGCCGTTTCACTATGCCGTTTGTATTGGTTCATACCACCTATACCAAATTTGATCCAAACGATGAAAAGGAAAAGCCTATATGAGGTGAGACGGCTTTCTTCTCCGTCTCTAGGTGATAGCATGAATTATTGTCTATATTTTGGGACTTGTTTAGACGTTTTATCTTCGATAATCTGCATGTTTGGATGTATATTATGAGATTATATTGTCATTTCATCTACCTTTGCGGGAATCGAGGTCTACACCTAGTTTTGTTGTAATTGTAGGTAAAATGGCACATTTTGTACTAAAATGGAGCAAAAGGAGCTAAGGAGTCATTGGAGCTACATTCAGGAGCTTAAGGAAGAATCCAGGAATCACGGAATTGGATTAGAGATTTACTTTGGACCAGATTTGAGAGATTTCACATTCAGTTGTGATTCACCTCGGTTGACTACAGAGTCACCTCGACCGAGGTGATCCAGAGGAGCCGACTCGACCGAGGCGAACACCTTGGACGCGGCAAGGATAATTTATTCTTGGCTGAGATCTTTTATTTTTGGAAAGAAGATCTTATATTTTTGGGTTGGATTCCTGGAAGGAAGAAGATAATTTAGCCCATATATTTTACCTATTTTTATGGGAAAAGATATTTCTAAGATATCTTATCTTTGGAGGGTAATTTTCCTAAAAAAAGGGTTGGATTTTCCACAAATCCACATCATGCTATACCACCGATCGTGCCTAGAGCAGCCGTTTTATCCCACCATAGTTGGGAGATTTGAAGAACCTTTTTGAAGGTTGAAGGAAGATTGAAGGAAGGAAGTTTATAACTTTTGTGAAGGGTTTTGTAAAATTCTCTTAGATTCCCTTCATTGTTGATTGTCTTATTGGATTATGATCCAAGGAACGCTTGTTGTTTGATAATTGATTCAGTTATTGAAGCCTTTCTCTTAAGGTTTTCTTGTTCAATTATTCTCTTTCTTCCCATATATTTGATTATTACTTTCATGATGATGAATGGCTAATTTCCTTGTGTGATTCTAGTGTGATTGGCTGAAGGTTGTGGGAAAAACAATGATAGAATAATCTTAATCACAGTAGGACCCTGAAAGTTCGAGTCTTTATCCTTAACCCTAAGGCATCTCGCTCAGTTGATGAACATCTCGGCCGGGGTGGAATTCTTCTGACCGAGGTGACTTATTTGATCCGAAACTGAGAGTTAAGTGTTAGAGTTTGCCAAATCCTATTCTTATTATACCTTTCCTGGTTCAATGCAAACCTAGGATGAGACTTACCCGGTAAGTCCTTTGTTTGTTTACCAAAGATCATAAGAGTAGGTAATAAAGGTTTATCCTTTATTGGGGTTTGAGTGTGCTTCCATCCCATCTTTGTGAGTTAGCTTGAGACTTACCCGGTAAAGGTTGATTCTATTCCCTTAGGTGGTGTGTTGGTTTGAGGTTATAGTTCTTTACCTTGATTCCTTGAGACTTACCCGGTAATAGGAGTTACGGTTTGGGATTAGTGAGTAGTGAGACTTACCCGGTGATCTATTCCACTTTAGCAACACCTTCCCTATGCAAATATCTCAGCTTTGTCCGCTTATCTTTAGATCTTGAGTTGGAACCACAACTAGATGCTTTAATCCCTAGAATTGCATATATCCTTAATTGACTTTTTATCATCCTTGATTGTTTTAATCGCTTTTGTGGTTAGTAATTACATAGCTTACCTATTCCGACTTTGTTTCACTAAGTCCCTGTGATCGACCCCTGGAATTCCTTGCTTTTACTACAATTGACCCGTACACTATGGGTTCGCATCCTTGTTTTAAGCTTACATCTAGGGTTATAAATTTAAAGCTTGCACACACCGTTTGGAGCGAACAAGTTTTTGGCGCCGTTGCCGGGGACTTGGTCTAGACCGAGCCGGTTGCGGTACGCTTTTGGGGCACTTGCCCCCGTTTCTACTAACCACTCTACTTGAGTGACTTTCGCAGGTTCTTTTTCTTAGGTTTATGCGAAGAACCCGCGCTGGGAAGGAAATCGTTCCTTACGATCCCGAACCAGAAAAGACATACAAACGACGCTTGAGAGAAGCGAAGATGGCCGACCAAGACAATCGCGATCTTGAGGCCGAATTGAAGGAGGCGTTAGAACAGCTATGCCTCAGCAGGGAAGAACTGAGGCTGGAGAAAGAAGAAACTCGCACCAGGACTGAAGCGATCGAAGCAGATATGGCAGCTTTACGAGACCAGTATCTACCTCGACCGAACCCAGATCCTCGACCGAGGCAGGATCCAGTTCCAGACCCTCGACCGAGGCAGGACCCAGTACCTGTTGCCCCGGCCAATGTACTTCCACCTCGGATACCAGTCCGAGGCGCTCTTTTTGCAGGAATCCCGCAAACCCTAGGGCAACGGATGGACCCCAATCAACAACTGAGGCGTCCTAGAGTTAACCTAGGAGATCCGGCGGACCATGACTATGAACTTCGACCGCAAGTTCTTTCCATGATTCGCCAATGCCAGTTTGGAGGGCTAGAGAAGGAATCTCGGCATCAACATCTACAAAACTATGAGATCTTGATGGAGACCTTGAGACCTTCAAGAATAGAAAACAACAATTACAAGCTAAGACCTTTTTACTTTTCTTTAAAAGATAGAGCTCTTACTTGGTATCAATCCCTTCCTCCAGGAAAAATCAGTACTTGGGAGGAGATGACTACAGAATTCTTGACTAAATTCTTTCCCCCCTCTAAAACCGCTGAAATGAGAGGGAAGATTAATGCATTCATCATGAAGGATAAGGAGAGCTTGTCCAAGTCATGGGAGAGATTTAAAGATATTCTTTTGGTTTGCCCACATCATGGGATTCCAAAGATAGAGTTGTTGGAGATATACTTCAAGGGACAGGACAGAAGCACCCAGTTCAACCTTCAACTACTATCTGCCGGCACGTTTATGGACATGCCGATTGACGAAGCTTGGGAGTTCATAGAGAAACAAGCTTTACACATGGAGAAATACTCCCACCAAGAAGCTGAAGGTGGAGTTAAAAAAGTCAACTTTCAAGAGGAGCCATCAAACACTAATCAACTCATCTCTTTGAAGAATGACGTGAAACAATTAAAGGAACTCTTGGTTGCTCAAACCAAGAAGGAAGATCAAGGATCAAGGAACAACAATGGATACCGCAACAACAATAACAACGGTTCCCGGAACAACAACTACAACAACAATAGAGGATCCAATAGCAATAATTGGAGGGCAAACAACCAAAATTCGGGTAACCCTTACTCTAACTCTAATTCGAATGATTCCTCTAATCCTTTCCTCTCTTCTTCTTCTTCTCCTTCTACTCCATTAAAGAGCCGGGATCAAGCTCATCCCAGCCGGAGAAGAAAGATGCGGTGCTGGAGGCTATTTTGATCAAGCTTAGTGCTATGGAGACATCCATGACTTCATTTTCGAAGGCACAAAAAGCCTTTGAACAACAACTTGCTAGTAGGGCAAATGAAACGCCAAGAGATTCAGGGAAGCTTCCAGCAAGAACGGAAAGCAACCCCAAGGGCCAGATTATGGCCATAACGACGAGGAGTGGACTGAAGACTGCAGATCCAGTGCCTCGGTCGGTGCCAGTACAGACGAAGACCACCTCGATCCAGGTGCAGTCGAAGAACACTTCGGCCGAGATGCCAACCGAGGTGGAGACACAGAAAGCGGAGGAGAAAAATGAAGTTTATATTCCACCTCCTGCATATAAACCACCACTTCCATTCCCCCAGTCAAGGGCCAGAGCACATCTAGACAAGCATTTTGGTAAGTTCCTTGACTTGATGAATAAACTACACATTAATATTCCTTTGCTTGATGTTATTCTAGGGATGCCCGCCTATGGGAAGTTCTTGACAGAGATTCTATCAAGGAAGAGGAAGCTGGAAGATTTTGGTGAAGTAAGGATGACATCTAAATCCTCGGAGCTTATTCAAATCATGAAGGAGAAGATGTCACCCAAGTTGAGAGATCCCGGCTCATTTTGCATTCCCATTCAAGTTGGGGATGTCACTTGTGAAGCCTTGTGTGATCTAGGAGCCAGCTGAGCATCATTCCGCTGGAGCTATGTGTTAAGATCAGACTTGGAGAGCCCAAGCCGCTGAAGATTCGATTAAACATGGTGGACCGCTCCATTACCCATCCCGTATGCATTTTGGAAGACGTTCCAGTTAAGTTAGGTAACTTTTATTTACCTATAGACTTTGTTGTGCTTGATATTCCCGCAGATTATCTTGTTCCTATCATTCTCGGGAGGCCATTTCTAGAAACTTTGGGTTGCAATGTGGATTGTAAGAATGCCAAGCTGAAATTCAATATTGGCAGAGATGAAGTGGAATTCACATTACTTGCGGCCATGAAGGGAGAGCAGCTAGGAGATGATATCTTCAACATCTACGATGAAGAAGAATCAAGAGAATTGGTGAGCTCTATCCTTATTAACGACCCACTTGAAAGAGTTATTAGTTTTAGTTTAATGGAGGAAGGTATAGATGCTTCTTGTGATGCAGATATACGGAGCTTAAAGGCACTGGAAGAAGATCCAGGAGCTAAAACTGAGAAACTAATCCAGGAGACGAAGATCTCCAGTTTCGGTTCCAGTTACAGTACCTCGACCGATGCACTTTCTGGACCAAGCGAGGCGTCTGAAGAACATCTCGGTCAACGCCTTTGTGCCTCGACCGAGGTCGAAGGCGAGATGATTTCAACTGAGACTTCCAAAAGTCCAGTTTCTAGATCTACTCCATTGGAAGGAGGAAGCAAGGATCCCCCTCAGAAAGCACCCCCAGTTGTGGAGCTTAAACAACTCCCTAGTCACTTGAGGTATGTCTTTCTTGGACCGGATTCTACTTATCCCGTAATCGTTAGTGCTTCCCTCTCCAAATCTGAATTATCTAAACTAATGCATGTCTTGAGAAAGCATCAAAAGGCTTTGGATTATACTATAGATGATCTTATTGGCATTAAGCCTTCTTTCTGCATGCATAGAATTCTAATGGAGGACGATCATAAGACTTCACGGGAACCTCAAAGACGGTTAAATCCGATCATGAAAGAGGTTGTGAAGAAAGAAATTCTTAAGTTGTTGGATGCAAGTATAATATATCCTATCTCGGACAGCAAATGGGTTAGCCCAGTACATGTAGTTCCGAAGAAAGGAGGGATGACCATTGTGACGAATAAGAACAACGAGTTAATCCCGACTAGGACCGTCATGGGCTGGAGGGTTTGCATCGATTATAGGAAGCTGAACACGGCCACTCGGAAGGACCATTTTCCACTTCCCTTCATTGATCAAATGCTCGAACAGTTGACCAGCATTCACACTTCTGCTATTTAGACGGCTATAGTGGTTTCTTCCAGATTCATATCCATCCGGATGATCAAGAGAAGACCACTTTCACTTGTCCATGGGGGACATTTGCTTATAGGAGGATGCCATTTGGATTATGCAATGCACCCGCTACCTTCCAGAGATGCATGATGGCTATCTTTTCTGAGTATATAGAGGAGATCATGGAGGTATTTATGGATGATTTTTCAGTATATGGTTCCTCTTTCGATGATTGCCTATCTAACCTTTCTCTAGTGCTACAAAGATGTGAAGACACTAATCTTGTCTTGAATTGGGAGAAGTGTCATTTTATGGTTAATGAAGGCATTGTACTAGGACACCTCATTTTTAATCGAGGTATTGAGGTCGATCGAGCTAAGATCGAGACTATTGAAAAACTCCCTCCCCCTTGTTCTGTTAAAGGTGTGAGGAGCTTTCTCGGGCACGCAGGTTTCTACAGGAGATTCATCAAGGACTTCTCTAAGATTTCTAAACCTCTAACTAACCTCTTGAATAAAGATGTTGTTTTTGAGTTTTCGCAGGAGTGTCTTGATGCATTCTATAGGATTAAGGAAGCGTTAATCTCCGCTCCCATTATCCAACCTCCGGATTGGACCT
Source organism: Fagopyrum homotropicum (assembly GCA_033239125.1). Lineage (NCBI taxonomy): Eukaryota > Viridiplantae > Streptophyta > Magnoliopsida > Caryophyllales > Polygonaceae > Fagopyrum > Fagopyrum homotropicum. Next base: position 48,491,765 of record BSWB01000007.1, on the reverse strand, counting down.
TGCCCTTTGAGATCATGTGGGATGCTAGTGATGTAGCAGTAGGAGCGGTGCTTGGACAAAAGAAGGATGGCCGGACCACCGCCATTTACTACGCTAGCAAGACGCTAGATGAAGCCCAGCGAAACTACGCTACCACCGAGAAGGAGTTGTTGGCGGTTGTATATGCTTTCGAAAAGTTTCGTTCTTACTTAGTAGGAGCGAAAGTCATTGTCTACACCGACCATGCAGCCATCCGTTACTTGCTTGCTAAGAAAGATGCCAAGCCACGCCTTATTCGATGGATTCTCTTGCTTCAAGAGTTTGACCTAGAGATCCGCGATAAGAAGGGATCCGAAAATTCTGTTGCGGATCACCTCTGCCGGCTACCTCCATCTTCACGCGAGAAGGACGACCCACCAATAGACGATTCATTCCCCGATGAGCACTTGCACTTGTTGGAGCGTTTGATAGACTTACTTATCTCACCCCATGATGAAGGTGAAGTATGGGGTGAGGACACCTCCCATCACGCATAGAGACGCCGTACGGTCCAGCTAGCGACCTTAAATCAAGCGCTTCTTGGGAGGCAACCCAAGGTATTGCTTTCTTTTTCCCTTTTTCTAGTCTAGCTTAGATAGTTTGCTTTTGCCTTACTTTGTTTTGTTTTTGGCGTCCTAGACAGACAACAGGTGATATCTAAGGAAGGAATACAACCCAGGAGCACAACTGGAAGGACAGAAGTTCGAGAATTTGAGAAGACGGAGTTTGACTGGGACGCATCTCGGTTGCTGTCACAGCACCTCGACCGAGATGATTCTTGAGCAACCGAGGTAATTAGGGTTTCTGAAGATCCACCTCGTTCCGTACCACCTCGGTCCAGTCGAGACCACCTCGACCGAGGTGACAGCAGTTCCAGAAAAGGGTATAAAAGGGGCTGAAGAATTCTCTCTCCTCTCTTTACCCTCTTCTCGACCGCGGTGCATATCTCACCTCGCTCCTCCGTTCTTCGCTCGTTTTCGACGATTCTTGCTCCTAAACTGAAAGGAAAGGGTAGAGGATCACGTTGCAAGCACCAATCTGCAGAAAGAATGAATCGAATCGACAGAATCTGTGTAATTATCGAAAAAACCCTAACTTCGTCTTTCTCCACTGATTTATCTCGTTCTGGGCTTTGGTTGCCCCTACATTTGCTGAGAAACAGATTAAGTACCCCATAGGAACCTGTGGTAGTGATTTTGGGGGAAAAGAACTGGATTTTTGAGGGAATCGATCGAACAGCTCTTCGCCTTGGTCCAGTCGGCCTGCGCCTCGGCCGAGGTGTTCTACAGGGTTGTAAGAGCAACCGAGGTGACCTGACAGATTACAGAAAGATGAGTTCTGAGAGACAGTTGGTCCTGAGGGACAGATCTTCTCCTTCCCTTCTTCTTCCTCCCGCCGTACCAGACCGGTGATCCATGAGAGACACCAATTCGATTATGACCGCATAGCGGCCCATCCAGTGATTGCACCCCGCTTCTTGGACATTTCAGCTTTTGACTGCCTCCACGTTGATGATGACTTGAGGCGTATGATTTCTGCTGTGGGGCTGGAGCAGTTCATAGAGATTAGAGCTCCGGTCTATCTAGAGCCGACCTTGGAGTTTGTCAGCTCCTTCACTTACTTGCCCACCGAGCGGGCCGTGAAGTAACGGTTGATGAACCGGAATTACTTGGTTCCCTTAGCTCACTGGCGGGATATCTTTGGCTTCCCCATCCCGACCGTTGCTGATTCTCCCTCCAGAGCTGTAGCTAGGGAGTTTTGGGGACAAATAGCTCACGTGGTTGAGCATGCTGACAGATGGCGACTTGGAGATTCCATGGAGAGGATTATATTCCATCTTGCATTCAGATTGGCCCACAAGATATTTAGTGAGACTCTTCTGGCGCAACTGAGACGTCCCAGAAGGTCAGACAAGGGGAGCTTCTGAGCTTTTATTGCATGGTAACGGGAGGGATCCTAGATTTTGGTTTGATGCTGGTAGAGGATCTGCATAGGATAAAGGCAAAGGCGAAGGGCGACATCTGCTGTGGAGGTATTGTGACTCATATAGCGAGTTACATGGATATGGACTTCAGTGCTTATACCATGGTGGTGGCTGCCAAGCCGCTTGGACTTCAGGAGATGATCACTCGGAGGATACTGGTTCCCCGAGGACTCACTACGCCATATGTGGCGATGCCATGGGAGCCGACTACACTGCAGGGGATCAGATGGTCAGCTCAGTTCTCCGTGTTTGATCCGCATTACTGGCACACTACGTGGATCCCATTTATGGAGGATGCTAGAGAGGCGGCAGCTGCACCAGCTGAGGAGGATGAGGCTGAAGAGGCTGATGATGATGAGGATAGTGGTGTTCCTATGGATACGGGCACGGATACTGCTGGGACTAGTGCGCCGGTCATCGATTTGGATGATGACGAGACTGAGACCAAGCCGGCTGCAGCACCAGCACGTCCCGCTAGGCGTAGGGTACGCCGGCAGAGGGATCCAGATGCTCACCGTCGGATCGATGACCTCACCGAGCAGATGATAGACTCCTATGCTACCCTGACTGTAGACATCCAGGAGAGATTTGACGACCAGCGCCGAGAGATCGAGAGTTGGACTCATCAGATGCTAGAGGGCCAGCACTATCAGCGACGGATGGCGGAGATCCAGTTTGAGCATACCATGGGCTATCCATTTGACCCATCCCAGTATCCGTATGTGCCACGACCACCACCACCGGATCGTGATTATTGAGAGCTTGCAGGATTTTCTTTCTTTATTTATTATGCAGCTCAGCTATGTCCGGTGAGTTTTTATTTCTCTAGACTTATTTTGACCCATTGGGACAATGTGTCCCAAGTATGGGGTATTGGATGTATTATCTGACTATGGATGTATCGCTTGACTCTATCGGATATTTATGATCTTATTTTGCTTTATGTGCTTATCTGAGATTACATGCATGCATACAGGTTATTTGATTGAGAAAAACGTCAAAAACTGGACAGAAAAATATTCTCTCAACAAGAATATTTTCTAGGAAGGAAAGTGTCAAAGAGGAAGAAGAAGAGCTCCATTGAAGAGGAGAAGAAGAACACACACACCATTGCCACACCTTGATAGATTTTTGTAGTGAAGAATTCCGGATTCTATTTCTAGAGTTGTATGAATCATTTGAACCTTCTTTTGGAAGGATTGTGAGTTACTCTAATTCTATTTTCAGCTTGGTTTTGTTTTAAGTTCACTTGTTCATCTCTTTTCCTTCATTATCTTGCAATGGATGTTATGATTTCATGTTTGTTTGTTTCGATTTCTATTATGAACGTTGTAGGCTAAATTGATGAGGTTCTAGGGTAAGGAAGGGATGGTTATGGCTAGGGCTATGATAGGACGGACTTAGATTTACCCCTTGGATGACTTGTGCTTATGAACGTAGCTGCTGTTAGAAATCACGGGTAGTTCTTGTCTGACCACGGCCGTGGTTTAGGTAGAACAAACCGTGATTTTCCCTGGTTCGAAGGATCTTGTCTTAGATCTATAGAATGTTGAAATCCTAAGTGTTTGTTAAGTTTAATCTACCCTAGGGTAACCTAGTGTTAGTAACTAAGTGTTAGGAGAGACTTACCCGGTAATCCTTGCTCTTAGATTCCAAAGATAACAAACCTTAGGTAGTGGTGAGCCTAATAAGCCGCCATTGGATTAGGTGTGCTAGGATAGTTGTTTAGGACTTTCCTTTCCAAGACTTACCCGGTAAGGATAGGTTAGATCCCTAATTAACAATCCGGTTTGTGTAGAATTCCTATCCTTAGGTTCTTAGAGACTTACCCGGTAATGAGACCTTAGGAGTGGACTAGTTGGACCATGAGACCTACCCGGTAATTGATCCCAATCTAGAAACGCTTAATCCCAACATATCATAGTTAATCCAAGAAATGAATAGATAACTTGAGTCCTATGCCATAACCGGAACTTCCAACCCCTAGAATCCGTCTTTTCTTTCTTTGATCATTATCTTGTTTAGTTTGTTTATTTGTGTTGATTCTTAGTTTAGTTGATTGTTTACTTTGCATGAATTGTGATCTTTGATCGATCACCAAAAAAACCAACCAAAAACATTTGAGATTTTCATTTCTTTATTTCTTTCTTTTCTTTCAACCTAGATCTTTACTAAACTCAATCACAATTCGAATCAATTTCACCTTAGTCTTTGTGTTCGACCTCGGAATACTATCCCTTCTACAAACGTCCCGTACACTGCGGGTTTCGCTAGGTAGTTAGGATTTAGTTCGAGTTATAAATTTAAAACCCATTTGCGCATCACGATCTTAGCGTAACAGTGATTGTCTACACGGATCATGCTGCGATCCGGTACCTCCTTGCGAAGAAAGATGCGAAGCCAAGGCTAATTAGATGGATTCTTCTCCTACAAGAATTCGATCTTGAGATCCGCGACAAGAAAGGTTCAGAAAATTCTGTTGCGGATCATTTGAGTCGCTTAACACATCTAGAGGACGACCATTTACCCATCGACGACTCCTTCCCGGACGAACACCTACACCTTATTGAGGAGTGCATCGATGTGATCTCCAAAGGTAACGAACCATGGTTTGCTGATTTTGTTAACTATTTGGTTTGTCAGGAGATACCACCCGGACTATCCTACGCACAAAGGAAGAAGTTCTTTAAGGATGTCCGGGAGTACTATTGGAACGAGCCTCTCCTCTTTAAGAGAGGTCCGGATGGCATCATTCGGCGATGTGTGCCGGAAGATGAGATGCAAAGTGTCATCCGTCATTGTCATTCACTACCTTGTGGAGGACACGCTAGTTCAAACAAGACTAGCGCAAAGGTATTGCAATCTGGATTCTTTTGGCCTACTTTGTTTAGAGATGTGCAATCCTTTGTTTCTTGCTGCGATGCTTGTCAAAGAACAGGCAATATCTCTAGAAGGAATGAGATGCCCCTCAACAACATCCAAGAGGTGGAGATTTTCGACGTTTGGGGAGTCGATTTCATGGGACCATTCCCATCCTCTTGTGGAAACCAATACATACTATTGGTAGTGGATTATGTTTCTAGATGGGTGGAAGCAATTGCCTCTCCCACCAATGATGCCATGGTGGTGGTTAAGTTCTTCAACAAGACCATCTTCCCGCGATTTGGGACGCCAAGGACGATCATTAGTGATGGAGGTTCTCACTTCATTGCCCGGCGCTTTGAAGCTCTTCTAGCTAAGTATGGGGTTACTCACAAGATCGCTACCCCTTACCATCCACAAACAAGTGGACAAGTTGAGATCTCAAATAGGGAGATCAAAGGAATCTTAGAGAAGACGGTTTCAAGGACTAGGAAGGATTGGTCCTTGAAGCTTGACGATGCATTATGGGCATACCGGACTGCATACAAGACTCCCATAGGAACCACACCATACAACCTTGTGTATGGGAAGTCTTGTCACTTGCCGGTAGAGTTGGAGCACAAAGCGTTTTGGGCTATCAAGTGGTTGAACTTCAGCATGAAGGAAGCGGGAGAGAAGCGTCTCCTAGACATCAATGAGCTGGATGAACTCCGCTTGAATGCTTATGAAAACGCTAAGATCTATAAGGAGAGGGCGAAACGTTGGCATGATAAGCATATCATTCCAAAGGACTTCAAAGAAGGAGATCAAGTTCTCCTCTTCAATTCAAGGCTTCGTCTCTTTCCAGGTAAGCTTAAATCTCGTTGGACCGGACCTTTTCTAATTAAGCGTATTTTCCCCCATGGTGCAGTTAAAGTATGGGGTGAAACGGGCGGAAGCTTTAAGGTGAACGGCCAACGACTCAAGAAGTATACGCCGGAACTCCAAGCTGAGGAGTTCGCGCCTACCGCACTCGAATAAGTGCGAGAGTGGTCTAGCTACGGACCTTAAATAAAGCGCTTCTTGGGAGGCAACCCAAGGTATTGCATTTTCGTTTTTGTTTTTGATTCATAGCTTAGCTTAGAATAGACGTTTTTACTTTGTTTTTGCCTTCGATTCCTTCCGGTATGTTCGTGTTTTTGGATGTAGGAACGATGGAAAAGGGAAAGGGAAGGATAATGTTGAAGAAAAGTGACGAAATTTGGACTTTGGAGCTTTACAGAGAGTTTCACGGCCTAAACCACGGTCGTGACAGCTACAGTGACCGTAATTTCCAAAAGCCTTTGAAAAATCACCAAAACCACGGTTCCGTACATTTCCACGGCCGTGGAACCCCCCGACAGACCGTAATTTTCAAAAATTTTGCCTGTGACTATATAAACCACGTTCTTCACAAAAACCACCACAAAACCCCTCTTCCACGACCTAAAAGCCGAATCCACGCCTCCTCTCTCAATTCCTCGTTTTCAACGATTCTTCTTCCTAAACTGAAGCAAATTCGACCACAAACAAGATCCAAGCGACGAATCGAGCGGAAATTCACCAACGAACGCGCAATTCGGATTTTTCAATCCGAAAAATAGGTTTTTCCACTCTTCTTGATCTTTGTCGATTTGGTTTGTTTTTGTTAGAGATTTTAGGAAGAACTGATTGAGATTGAAAGAAATTAGATTAGGACTGCCTGTTTATGGAGATTGAGTGCTGATTTGTTGAGATTTGCGACCTACTGAGACGAATCACGGTCTCTGGAGGAATTACGGCCGTGGTTTCTATAGAACAACCCATAATTTTGAACAGAATGGACTTTGTGAGGAGAGTTTCGGGGAGGATCAAAGAGAAGAAGGATAACCAGAACAAGAAGAGGAAGGGTAATCCCTCCTCTTCCTCATCCTCTAGAGCACCACCACCCTCTTCCCCTTCACCTCCATCATCACCTTCCTCACCCTCACCACCTAACCCTAGAGTCCCGACCATACATGAGGATCACCTTGATGCACTCGACAGGATCAAGGAGAGGGCTGTGATTGGTCCTAGGTACTTGTTGTTGGAGGATCTAGCTCCTCTCAACATAGTTGATGACCTCACTTGGCTCTTGGATAGAGCCGGACATATTGTCTTCTCGGCTATCCGAGAAGACGCTTATGAGGAGATTACACGGGAGGTTGTGACATCTTTTGAGCACAGCCATGTAGACAGGACCGTCTCTTTCCGTCTCATGGAAAGAGACTATCATTTTAGCATCCGTGAGTTTGGGACCATTTTCGGGTTTCAGGAGACCTTTAACGGTCGCTTTCCTAGTGGCGTTTACGCCAAGGATTTTTGGGAGGAGGTGGCGATGATTTACGCTAGCGAGGACCGCTGGCAGCCCGCTGACACCAAGGCTAGGTTGATGTACCACCTAGCCTTGAAGATTGCTCATCGTGTTCTTTCGGAGTGTCTCTTTCCTAGGACGGAGACGCCCCAAAAGATCAAGACGGATGAGCTCTTTTTACTCTACTCCATGCTGTATGGACGTCGTGCTGATTGTGCTACTCTCTTGGCTGCTACTATGAGCAAGCTCAAGAACAAGAAGAAGGGTAACATCGGATATGGTGGGATAGTTACCCACATTGCCAGGAGCTTAGGTGTTGATTTTTCTGCTTGCACCCGTATACCGGCCGTACCTTTAGGGCTACATGCTTTCATGACTAGGGGTCTCATTTTCCCCACACATAGAGGTCCGCCTTATGCGGGCATGCCTTGGGAGAGCAGGACGGGTAGGGGTATAGAGTGGCTACCGGAGTACTCCATTATGGCGGGACGCCATAATTGGAAGGAGACGTTCGCTGCTATGCATGCGAACAGGATAGCAGCTCCCCCATATGTCCCACCACCAGTTGTTGAGGAGGAGGAGATGGGAGATCAGTTTGAGGGTGGAGGAGGAGCCGAGCAGGATTTTGGCACGTTTCCGGATCAGCCGGAGGCGGCCCCCGATGCACCTAGACGTTCTCCACGTCCAGCTAGAGCTTCAGGCTCGTCTTCTCGCCGCGCTAGCGTGAGTGAGAGACCTACATGGATGATCACACCTCCTGCATGGTACGGAGCTCCACCTCCTTGGTCTACAGAGCAGACAGCAGCACCAGCACCACCACCAGCACCATCCGACGCTCCAGCATGGTACAGTCAGGCTCCGGGATGGTACGAGCAGATGCCGGATTGGGCTACTGGACTTTCAGAGAGAGTAGGAGCATTGGAGATCCGAGCCGATGCTAGAGATGGACGCTTAGACGACCTCGACCACATGATGAGGGATGTCTACCGCCAGCAGTTTGGGCGGTTTTATGATCCTAGCTTCTCTCCATTCCCGCCTCCACTAGCGCCGCAGTGATGAGGATTTGATGATTGACCGTTCGCTTTAGACATTCCACCGCCACTTTGTGAGTCTCTTTTTCTTTTCTTCTTTTCTTTCTTTCTTTTGAACATTAGGGACAATGTTCGTCCTAAGTATGGGGTGGGATGTACTAAAAGTTTGTAATAACTCTTACTCACTATGCTTGCTTCTATTCGAGACTATCATTGCATGTTCATTATATTGTTGCACGTTTCATTATCGCATTGCATGAAAAAGAACTTGAAAAACCCATAAAAATTGAAAAATTTTGAAAATTTTGTGCTTCTAATGAATTGAGATGATTTCTATGAAAATCGCTACTTGTGAATTGAGTTTGATGACAATTGCATGCTTAAAAGATTAGTGAATTGAAAAGAAATTGAATGTGTTGATTGTGCTTCTTTTGCAAGTTTCATAATGTGAAGAATGTTACCTAAATCATGTTGAGAAATTGAAGTTGAAATCACACTATAAGTTCTTATACTTCTTGTTGAGATGATTAAGGCAATTCGATTTTTCTTTCTTCTTTCTATGATCATTTTAGCTCCTCATTGAAATATTGACCTCCTTTACCTATCCGGGAATTTGGAGAAGTGAATGAAAAAGGCATGTTTGATGTGGGAGGGCCATGAGAGCAATTATTTACAATTAAAAGAATAGAAAGAAATTCTAGGTTTGGGGAAGTCAATCATGATGATGAGTAACTCGGCACCATTCACATAGCCGGGTGTTTGTGTCTTGCCAAAGTCGGATTGAGCGATATTCCTAGCGGATTATGGTATGTGCGCTAAGGGTTTGAGGCATCTCATAAAATTGAGAAACGCCAATTTCCTAGGCTTCGGTTTTTGTGCACCTCTATCCATAACTCCAAAAGTAAAGTCGAAAAATGAAAGGAAGAAGAGGAAAGCTCTAAGTTGAAGTGTTGCGGAAACCGCAAAAGAAGAAGAAGGGTAGTTGTCCACTTTCCCGGATTCATGCACCACATTCCTTAAAAGTTTCCTTCCCTTTCCACATTCTAGACCTTTTCTTTGAAAGTCCTTAAGATCAAAAGAATGTTATATGACTTGGTGATCTAAATTGAAGTTTCTTATGATTGATTTTGATAATGTTTGAAGGTTATGATGCTTGTTTAGAAGTTTGATTAATTCATGAATTTTCTTTACTCTTTACTCTTTGATTAGGTATATGAAAGTCTTATAAACGATTGAAGCAAGATTTGGGAATGATCTATTCTTTAGAAGGCACATTCCTCCAAAAGAAGTATTGCTTTGAGAAGGTACACATATTTCATCCTAACTTTTGTTTAAAGCATTTTGAAAGACCTTGCTTAGGGACAAGCAAGTGTTAAGTATGGGGTTATTTGTTAGCATGAAATATTGTGATATTTTAGGCACGTTTTCTAAGTGTATTTGATTCATATTGATAGTCTTTGATTTAGCATTGTTGCATTTGTGAGCTAGTTTGCCTATATTGTCGATATGGATGTCTACACAAGCTTTATGTTGATTATAGGTGATTGAGAGCCATTTCCGAACGGAATCGAGCAAAGAAGAGTTGATTGAGTGTGTCCATGGATTGAGGGCATTATTAGGAGCAAAATGGAGTTCAACTTGAGGAATGCACGAGGCTAGGGAAGAATCACGTTCTTGCCCTAAACCATGCTCTAAAATACGGCCGTACTACAAACCACGTTTAGTTCCACGGCCGTGGAACCTTGCAAAGAGAGGTGTGATGCATTCCAGTAACTATTACGGTCGTGGAATCCATGGTTCAAACCGTGTTGATTTCCACGCTCTAAATTACGGTCGTGGAACCTTCCACGACCGTGATCTTGGCGATCTTTTTCGCCACATTTTGAAGCCACGATCTTTTGAAGATTGGGCCGGGCCGATATTTTATCTTGCCCTATAAAAAGACGGATGAAGGGAAATTCCGTCACCTCGCTTTAGACCTTGGCTTACACCTTCGCTTAGCGGCACTTATCCTCGCTTAACCCTCGCTTAGAAGCATTGACATCTCGTTGGAGATCGACGTTCGTGTTTGGATTTGCCCTAATCTCGCACTTCTGGTGGAGATCGCTGTTGAGATTTCCGGATTGACGGAAGATCGAAGTTTTTGGAAGATTGTTGCAAGAAGATTTCTCTTCTTGTTTAGGTTTGATTTAGAAGACGGATTGACATCCCGTTCTTCCTTCTTTCGTAAGATTGTGTTTGTTTGTTTTATTCTGAATCTATTGACAATATTCATTCTTGATTGTGACATTGAGATTGGTTTGAAGTTTATTGGAAGTTTTCATCTTTCAATCTTTTAATCTTTGAATTTGATATAACATGACTGTTATTGGCTAAAAACCCTTAACAATTCTAAGGTGAAGGGTTGATAGTTGTGGCTTAGATGATGATAGATCGATCGTAAACAGATTAGACCCTGAGAGTTTGAGAGAATCGTCGACGAACCCTAAATCACGGTTTGTTCTTGAGTTCCACGACCGTGGAATCTCAAGATCCAACCGTAATTTCTCTTAAGTTTACGAACCTGCTTTTACTTTAATCCAAAGTTAAAGATTTGCTTTAACTTAGTCTAGGCTTGCCTTTTCTAGGTGGTAGTGAAGCCTCAACAACCTCTACCTCGATTGTGAGTGTCACAACCGTAATCGGTTAAGTTAGTCTTGATCCTTGGATTACAAGTTTGGGTATTTGACATTAATTCTTACCTTTAGATCTTTTCTATATTGAAGCCTCAACAACCTTTATAGAGAGTGTCTTGTAGGTGAGTCATATAAGGTTTTTGGAACTTCACCGTACGATTACCTTACATTAGCATACCTTTGCATATCTCAACTCTGTCTTTATATTATTAAGAATACCTTGAATCGATTGCCACAGCTGGATACTTGGATCTTTAGGATTGTTGTTTTCCCAATATTTGCAAAAACTCTCATATTTACTCGCTTGATAATCTGCAATTGAATTTGTTCCCACCCAAATCCCTGTGTTCGATACTCTGGAATTCTTGCTTAACTACGTCGATCCGTACACTGCGGGTTCGCTTGCTTGATTCTAGTTTTATAAATTTAAAGCTTATTTGCACGCACGTTTAGGGGCGAACACTTACCTATTCCGACTTTGTTTCACTAAGTCCCTGTGATCAACCCCTGGAATTCCTTGCTTTTACTACAATTGACCCGTACACTGTGGGTTCGCATCCTTGTTTTAAGCTTACATCTAGGGTTATAAATTTAAAGCTTGCACACACCGTTTGGAGCGAACAAGAGGCCGTCTCTAGTTGTTTCGACATGACGTCTACTCTTCGGTGGATGCAATGAACTTTTATTTATTATCTTATCATTTGTTGGGATTTTTACATATATTTTGGCCCGAGATTTTCCCTATATAATCCATTATCACACTTTTAGGGCAAACAGTCAAACTACACCTTCGGAACCCTACTTGTGGTTAGACTTTATTTGTCACATTGATATTTTCTTGCTTTGAGTTTATTACATGCAAAGACTTCTCTTTTCATCTTATTTCTCTCATTGTTCTTTGTCTGGATAAGTCTCTTTCGATCTAAGGCGTTTGTTGAACTCTATGATGGATCGATGATGACTATTTATGTAAATTGTTGGATGAATGTCAACATGTATATGTTTCTTACAAAGTGCTTTGTTTTCATCTTTTAACTACCTTCGAAAGCAGTGGTGTTTTTAAATGGGATTTAGATAAAAGAACATGGGCCACATGCGAGGTTATTTTATTTGATTTATTGGAAAGAACTTGGTTTTGTTCTTGATTTTGAAGTTCTTAAAAGGTTTTCCTACATACTTGACACAACCGCTGGATTGAGGGTGCAATCAAGTTAGTGAATACGGTCTTTGTTTGTCTGTGTCAAAAGCTAATTTAAGATGGTTACCCACATAATTGTTGATTGAATTTCATGTTGTACACATACGTGGTTGCTTGTTGATTCATTAGAGCAAGATACTCGCTTTCTTAGATTTTTCACCCCAAAGATATTGTCTCGCATCTTATTATTGCTCTATGTTCACATATTGATTCCTACAAACCTATTTTTATCCATTCCTCCCCCCCCCCCAGCTTAGTAGATTTGTCTCCAGATATAGAGGCACGATCCATATATCTAATATTGTCAAGCCCTACCAGCCGGATGAGCTTATTTGATAGTTTGGATTTGCGTAGCTTATCCCTCAGCAATGAATTACCCCTTTCTTAGAGACACGTCCACCTACTGGCGGTCGGAGCTACAAGATCCGATTACATCACGATGATGATAGATGGAGAACTAGGAAGCATGAGACGGTCATGATTTCCTTGGGAGGGCTGACCCCGACTACTGTTTCTTGTCATGTATCGGATGAATATAGGTCATGGTTTAGTGACTAGGGTCACCTATATGTTTTGTCGGGTTTTGCCTTCCAAAGTCCACAGATCAATCACCCTCCTCTAGAACTTGTATTAGATACTCGGATATGTATCGTCATCTTTTATCCCTTATATTTTAAATTTATATTTCTAACCTTGATTTATTTTCTCACAACGCCTCCACATTCTCCTTGGAGGAATTCTTCGTGTAATATCCTGGATGGAGCCATCTCCTTATACATTGCAGTTGTTGGAGACCGTTGATGAGTTGTTGGACATCATGTACAAGTCGCTCCTTCATAAGTCCAACCCGTCCAGGTCTCGCAGTCCGGCTCTCGTTTATGTTAGACCTTTGATTATAAAATTTCCATTGCCATTTTGTCATTTTGGGTTTGCTTTTAACATTATGTACATCGATGGTGTGTTTTTGTCTAATATTACGTATCTCTATAACATTATGTATTTTGTATGTGTATTTCACTTTACGTATAATAAGTATATATATAATATAAAAATACGATGTTATGTAATCTTAAATATAATATGACATTGTTTATTAGTAAATATAACAATTTGACATTACATGTATAGTTAAATATAAAATTTAACAATATGGTGTTTTGAACAACTTGAAAATATCTATAATCAAATTAAATATATAACATTATGTATTGTTAAATTAAAATATTACACTTAAAAATTACGTTTTTAAGTTACGCTTAACTAAATTGATTATCACCTTATACAAATAAAATAGAAGTTGAATCATAATTATCTAATGTGTGTATGACGCGTAATCTCAATGCACGTTAACATATGAAAATTATGTAAAGTTGCAATACGGGTCAAGCAAATGTTAGTAAATTTCTTGCATGGGTATGATGAGTAGAACTTTACTCGCACCATCGCAATAAAAACAGGCAATGATGACCTAAAAATCATAAATTTACTCAATTAATTTTATTTTAGAGTTGTTGCTTCCATTTTTGGCCTTTTTGCTAACTTTCAAGGCCAGAAGCTTCGTCCTAAGTTCCTTAGGCCACAACTCACAAGTTTCCAAGACACAGGAAAATAAGCCTCAAATTTAGAGGTTTAATACGAGCCGAATGAGTTGAATTTAAGCCGAACCTAAATTTTATACAAGTTTTAACATGTGTTTATATTCGCCTCATTTAAAAAGTTAACGGGCTTGAGGCAAACTTTTGATGAGCAAATCTCGAACCCAATCTGAGTAGATGGGCTAAAGTAATGTTCTTCTAGTGATATTTTAGGTGAAGGAGTTGAGCTTTATCCGAACAAGTATAGCATTGACATGTTCAAATTCGGCTCATTTATGAAAGAGTCGAACCTAAATTTTTTACGAGTTTTAACATGTGTTCATATTCGGCTCGTTTAAAATATGAACGAGCTCGAGCCGAATATTTGACGAGTCAAACGCTAGCCGAATCTGAGTAGTTTGTTTTACATTACAGCTAGACCTGTTCAAATCCGGGCAGCCCGCCCGGCCGAAAAAACGGGCGGGTATGAACATAGGAAGAGGCCCGACCGGGGCAAAAAGCCCGGCCCACCGGATCTGGGCACTGCCCTAGGCCCGACCGGGCCGAAAAGCCCGGCCTGCCTAAAAAAATAAAAAATATATATATTATATTGTATTTATCATAAATATTAAGTATAAATATTTATATTAAAAGTATAAATATAAATATTTAATATAATTATAATAAATTTAATATATTTATACATAAATATCTTAAATATAATATATATATTTTTAAAAAAATCATATTAAAAATATTTTTTTTAAATATTTTTTTTTTAAATTAAAAAACGGATGCCCGCAAGCCCGCCCGCCTGCCTGGCCGGATACGGCAACCTTTTCCGGATAAACGGGCTCAATAGTTTGTATTGTCAAGCCCGAACCCGGATATATACAGGTCTAATTACAGCCCTACTCAAACTAATAGTTAAGAAAATGTAATATAAAATAAAAAGAGGTTTAGCTTTATTAAAAAAAAATTAAACAAAATTAGAGTGACATGTTACGTGTACATTCTCAATTTTCTTCCCTCTTTGAAAGAGACCTCTTCACTTAATATTGAAGTAGACAAATATATTAATTCAAGAAAGCCACGGTTCGCAAAATCTCTAGTAAAAATGGCAAAATATGTGTGATTCAAACCTAATGTTACGCCAACTTGGGTTGGCATATATCCTTGTTTGATAGTTGAAGGAAGATAGATACAACAAAGTTGGACCAATTTCGTTCCCTTCTGCATTACTGTACAACTTATACGTTGTAACATTATTTTTTCTTTTTTCAGTTAATTCAATATTTTAAGTAATTTATTATAAAGGATTTTTCCGTTTGGTAACCTTCAGTTTTTGCCTTTTCCAGATGGTGCCCAAAGTTTTTCACGTTTCCGCTTGGTACTCCTGAGGTTTCGATTTTTTCGTTTGGTACCCTTATTTCTTATTTTTTGTCTAAAATAATGTCTTTTGGGCTAATTTGGTAAAAGCCTTTTCTGATTTTTATTCTACTAACTAGGCTTTTTACATTTTCATATTAGTTAATGTACCCGAGTTGTGATTTTTTACCGTCTTTCCCTCACCTACCGTCTTCACCAACCCCTTCTCCTCACCTTCTCAACCCTAATCCTGCCGTTTTGGCTGCTCTCGGAATATTAGGGTGGTGTCGTTCTACCCCATCTTTCTCTTGTGCTTCAATTCCTGGGCATTGTCCTCACCTACCATTTCTGGTTTCTCAACCCTATTTCTGCTTCTAGATCTGGATCTTTTTGTTGTGGTTGGAATGTTGTTGAAAAGTGTCGTATACTTTCTTTCCACCATCAATAACAAGCCTGCTAGTGACGCGATTGCTCTCTTGAGCTTCAACTGGTTCATCCTCGGCTCCGTTACTTACCCGACTCTGCGTGCTGCATCCCGTTTACTGCTGCCTCATGTTTCGAGCTTTATGGATCGGACCATTTTCTGGTTCGCCTACTAGTTCACGGATCGCAGGTATATGAACTACCAAAGTCTCATGTTTGTTTGAAATCCTTTGGAGTATTAGCTTTTTGACAGCTTAACATGTTAGTTTCTCTATTTATTCAGAAAGAAGTTTTTTTATGTAATTATGTTACGTCTTTTTCATCATAAGGCTTGATGATTTGTAGTGTAGAGTCGTTTTCTATTCTACATGATGTTGTAATGGTTGAGTTATGATAAATTTATGAGTAAGATTGATATATAATGATGTTAGTCTGTTGATGCCACATCGGCCTAGTTGATGCTATTGATAAGCTAACTTTTATAGTTTTCAATTGTTGTATTATTGGAGGAAGGGATGCCACATTGATATATTGTAATGATGCTAGTCTCATGACTTGTGTGAATGTTAGAGCTATGCTACTGCAGGAAGGGATGCCACATTGGCCTAGTTTTCAATTGTTGTATTACTGTAGGAAGGGATAGACTTCGGCGTGGCAAAACATGTACACTATTGTGTTCTTTTTTCACTTATCATTGAAATGTTCAACATCGTCTTAGTTGCTTGTGAATTGAAGTACAAGAACTTAGTTATTGTTGCTGGCAAAATCACCTGTTGTATGTGCCTTGATTGTAGATTACAAATTGCACTTTATAATTGAATTCGGAACATTGGCATGCTTGTGATGGCCTCCTGGTGTGCCTTCCAACTGCAGGGAGCCGTGTAGTCTACGCCGTGTAGTCTACTTTCCTCAAGGTCATAGTGAATAGGTGGTTTATCCCATAAGCTTACATGATCACTTTGTTTTGAATGTAAAAGTGTATACTTGTAGTTATCTGATCAATAGTTTTGACATTTTGTTGTCTAATGCTTGTACGTACTTGTATTCCGGTATGTAAATTCCGATGTACAAATTCAGGTATGTAAATTCCGGTGTGTAAATTCCGGTATGTCAATTCCGGTATGTCAATTCCGGTATGTAAATTCCGGTACGTAAATTTGGGTATGTAAATTCCGGTATGTAAATTATAAAAAATATAAAAGGGCAAAAAGAAAACAAAAAAAAATTCTGGTAAGAGTTTCTGGTATGAATTCCGTACCAGAAAATTATAAAAAATAAAAAAGGACCCAAAAAAAAAAATTCTGGTATTAAAAAATTCTGGTATGAAAAAAAATCTGATATGTGAAAAAAATACAATTCTGGTACGTGAAAAAATACAATTCTGGTATGTGAAATATAAAATTCTGGTATGTGAAAAAATTCTGGTATGTAATTCTGGTATAAAAAAATTCTGGTATGTAATTATGGTATGAAAAAATTCTGGTATCAAAAAATTTCTAGTATGAATATGAAATTCTGGTATCAAATTCATACCATAAAATAAAAATAAAAAAATAAATAAAAGACAAAAAAAAGAAAAAAAAAGTCATTCATTTACGTAACATTTGAAAGATTTTGACTAAGTTCATGTATTTTTCTTCTTTTTTTTTTTGAAATAGAAGAGTTAATTATTTTTACCTACCATTAAATGAAAGTGGTAAAAAATTATGGGGTACATTTACTAAATTATATTCTCAAAAAGGCCTAGCAGGTCAAATTCTCCCATGTTTTTTTATGTTAAAATTATTTTTAAAAACAGAAAAATATATATAATTAAATTATTATATTATAAATTTGAAATATGAGTATATTTTAATTAAACAACTCTAATCAACTATTAAAAAATTATGATATTTCTTAAATTATATAATACTTTTACCTATTATTTTATGATTTTTAATATATTTATTACTAATTGATA
Organism: Fagopyrum homotropicum; assembly: GCA_033239125.1. Lineage (NCBI taxonomy): Eukaryota > Viridiplantae > Streptophyta > Magnoliopsida > Caryophyllales > Polygonaceae > Fagopyrum > Fagopyrum homotropicum. Next base: position 48,474,322 of record BSWB01000007.1, on the reverse strand, counting down.
CTTTATCATATTTTGCATGAAAATATGATAAATTTATTATGTTTTATATAAAATATAAGAAATTTAATTTATATTAATATGATATTTTAATTAAAAATTTTAAAATTAAACATAATTTATAACTATATTATATTTCGTTGTTGCTATAATCCTTGTTTTTATTTCATATAATTGATAAATATATAACGTAGAATATTCAAAAAGGACATTTGATTTTTCAAAAAAAAAAATGAATATCCTATGCTTTTAGAAGATTTCCACCCAAAATATAAGCATTCTCACATAGAATCAAAATTTTATTTTATATACTAGGGATATGAACCATTCAATATTATATAATAAACCGATAAATAAAATTATGGAGTATACCAACAACAAAATATCATATAGATATAAATTATGTTTAATTTTAAAATTTTGATAAAAATATCATATAAATATAAATTAAATTTATTATATTTTATATAAAACATAATAAATTTCTCATATTTTGATGCAAAATATGATAAAGTATCAAATAATAATGAATATATTAAAAATCATAAAATAATAGGTAAAAGTATTATATAATTTAAGAAATATCATAATTTTTTAATAGTTGATTAGAGTTGTTTAAATTAAATATACTCATCTTCGAAATTTATAATATAATATTTTAATTATATATTTTTCTGTTTTTTTAAAATAATTTTTATATAAAAAACATTATTTTAGACAAAAAATAAGAAATAAGGGTACCAAACGGAAAAACTGGAACCTCAGGGGTGCCAAGCGGAAACGTGAAAAACTTTGGGCACCATCCGGAATAGCCAAAAACTAAGGGTACCAAACGGAAAATTTCTATTATAAATTACAGGCAAAATTGTTAAAAATAGCACAAATTTTACAGGGATAGTGATCAGTGACACCAATTTTCATAAAAGCAGAAAAATGTATGAATTTTGGGATGGTGGTGTTTTTTAGCACGGACATATATCGACAATTAATTCCGATCATTTTTTATGAGTTGGCGTAAAATAATAATTTTATCAGTTTGTAAAATTAATTAATTAAAAAAATGCATTTTGTTGTATTATACTCAATACAATGTACTAAGTATAGAAAGTAAATGAGTAAAAGGGACACGCAGGCACTTATTGTATCAATGAAGATGATATAGAGAGTTGTGTAACTATGTAGATAAACTAGGCCCCTTCAACATTTGTAGAAAAGTTAAAATCATTATTAATACAAAATTCTACCAAAATTAACCGTAAGCTCTCTCCTCAAAAGATTTATTATAAAAGAAAACAAATATATTACCTAAATTATCAACCTTCTCTCTCCAATTTATCCTTCGATTATCACAATAAAGAGGGGTTGGTGTGAAAAAGAAGACCCCTTAATCCAATATCAATCTCCGAAATGAATAAATTTCATTAATTTTTCTAATTAAATAAGCTAGTTAATATTTTTTGACTGTTATATAAGGAAGTAATGGTTATCTTTCTCCTTCAATCGTGGATTGTGATATTCCTGATTTTTTCGGAAACAAGAAATTGGTGTTTTGTGCTCTTGCATACTACATCGGTCATTCCTACATGCCGATTTGACCGAAAAATTAGTGTCAACCGATAAATCATCATTTTTCGGGATTTTTCGTTGATTATGTAGCAGGCTACTTGTAATCGTCTAATTTGTATGCATTTTGTCGAGAGTTGCAATTTTCTGCTTATTTCCTTGTTGTCAACTACTTCAATGGTGGTTTTGCGTTAAACATCTGGCATAAATAAGTGCGCTCGATCGCAGATAAACCGGTAATCACGTCCACGTCTTCAAATTAGAAATTTTGGGGCATTGTAACTGCGCAATTTGTGTTCCAAGTAGTAAATTGTGATTGTGTTTTGAATCTTGTGTACGGTAGTATGGTTATAAGTGTTTTTTATATTTTGTACACAAAATGTTGTGTTTTAGAGTTCATTATATGTTTATGTAAGTGTAAAACAATACGGATATGTGTTTGATTAACTCTAAGTGTGTGTCACATGGTAATATTGTGTACTTATATGTGTATCGATATATTAACAAATTTTTGAATATTATCTGTTTATGTATTAATTAAAAAACATAAATGAATCTCTACATTAACTTTTGCCTTGATTTATCTATGTTATGTGCATTACTACAAATTCACTCTTCAATTCATTGTGTATACGTATCTACAATATGTACATTTATATATAAGTTTTGTGCTTGTTTTGACTGTAACATATATGTATCTACAATATGGTGGTATTAACTATAAGTGAGTGTCACGTGGTTAATGTTGTGTATTGAATCTCTATATAAACTTTTGTGCTTGTTTTGACTGTAACATATATATATATATATATATATATATATATATAATATGTACATTTGTATATAGGTTATGTTTATGTGTGTTTATGTATCAATATATTACTAATTTGTGTAACTGTTGGTTTGTGTATTTGTGTATCAAGAATGACATCTCTGTTCGTCACCTTATAATACGGGGGGAATGGGAAGTGGAACAAATAGTAGAAGATGACGGTTGAAGACGACTGTGAAAGACGAAGGTTGAAGACGAAGGTTGAAGATGAATGTTGAAGATGAAGGTTAAAATGAAGGTTGAAGGGTCGGTTTCTTTGTCGTCGATGAGAGAAGGCGGTTGATTTGGTTTGCGAGATTTCAACGTCGGATGGATAATAGGCGCTTAAAAAGATTCGCCAAATCTTCAATATTCGGTTGCCAAAAAATTAAAACGGTTTCTCTTTTATGTTGGAAGTTTATTATATCCGATTTTAAATAGCTTCCCCCAACCTTCTTCATTTATATCAGCCATAAATTACTCGTTTTATCTTTATTTTTATTTGTTAAATTGTAGGGGATAGTTTGTATCCATGATACAAAAAAGGCTTTTCTACACCAATATTCTCAAAAGGGATTTGATTGCATTGATATTAATGGTTAATAAATACATTATAAGAGAGGGGGAATCTTCTATAAAAATTTTTGTTTCATTGCTCTCATCTTCAATCTCAAACCCTTCCTCAATCCATCATCAACTTACAATTTTCTTCATCTACCAGGTCTATAACCACGCCCATCTCCCTTCATCCTTCCATTAGGCATCACGATTTTTTTTAAATGGTATCACGGTTGACAATACATTATAAGAGAGGGGAAAATCTTCTATAAAATTTTTTGTTTCATTAGGCATCACGGTTGACAATACCCTCAACGGCATTTCCATCTCCTTTCCTAATGGATATGTCATTTTGGAATCCATTGTTATCTGCCATGGTCCGAACTACTTAAACATCTCCATCTCCTTTGTCGTTACATTTATACGCTCTTGCTACCTCCACACATCCCCTTGTTTTGTTATAGATTATAGATTCATGAAAATAAAAGTAAATTCGGATTTTGTTACAATTTTGATTTGGACTACAACTAGGGTTCAATAATGGTTTCGATTTGTGTAGGGTCATTGTTTGAATTAAGCAATATAGTCAAAACCCAGTATATGATTTAACAATTATCTTGTTAAATTTGATTTGTAGGATTAGTAAATAGATATAAAAGGGGGGTTTAAAAATGAAAGAAAATGGGGAATGGAGTTGGGTTATGGTCGGCGAAGAATAACATTTATAAATAGAGAACTATGTTTAACTTTGATGTGTCAACAAGAATGTTATTCCTACAATGATATTTGATGTGTCATAAAAGCGGAGTCTAAGTCGATTTGAAGGGTTATAAATAGAGAATTGTGCTTAACTTTCTATTATACTATACATATTACCGAGAGAAAACGTCAGTATATGCTTAACTTTATATTATACTTGATAAAAAAAAATTCATATATTTTACACATAATGCTCCTCAAGAAGAATGTTATTCTTATAACGAAATTTGATGTGTCATAAAAGCGGAGTCTAAGTCAATTTGAAAGGTTATAAATTGAGAACTATGCTTAACTTTCGATTATACTATGCATCACAGAGAGAAAACGTGAGTGTATGGTGTCTTTATCAAATTTTGTCACTTGATCAAAATTCCTTCATATTGCCATACTTGGTGAAGATATTCATTGTGATACGTTGTTAAGAAATTAAAGAAGTTATTGGATAAAATCATATTCAATTGAGATGAATCGGTTATAGAATTTGATTCTTAGAATTGTTTATAAATGTGTTAGGTATCATTAAATTGCAAATGTGAGAACTAAACATATAACAACAACTATGACAAAAAATCCTTTTTCTACCGGAAAAAGGAGAAAAAATAAAGGTAAACCCCTACCACTACCTTTACCTCAAGTGTTATCCACCACCACCACCACCATAAACATAGTATGCTAGTAGAGCTGATACAACCCGGGTTGTACCAACCGGCCCGGCCCGATCACCCGCAAAAATGGGAGGGTATGGACAAGAAGAAAAGCCCGACCGGGCCTAAAAGCCCGGCCCAGTCGGACATCCCGGCCGGACATCCGGGCCGGATCTAGACATAATAAAAAAGCCCGGTCGGGCTGCTTGTCCGGCCCGAATTATAAAAGAAATAAATAATATATATATATATATAGGGTGTGGTTCCCATGAGAACACCCTTGGATGAGAACAATCGTACACCGTTGGATGATGAGTATTAAGGGTTGAGATTTAGAGTAAATATCATAATTAATAATAACTACGAATAATAATAATTAGGAATCCAACAATAACTACGAATAATCCACTCAACCAACAATAACTACGAATAATACATTAAACGATATGGGACCTTCGTAACAAAACTAATAATAATTACGAATTTGTTCTCATGTTCTCACGTTAGGGGTGTTCTCATCGGATCTATATATATATATATATATATATATATATATATATATATATATATATATATATACTACTTAGAAATTAGAAAAGAGAAACCTTAACCACTCTTCAGTCTTCTCTTCAACCTCGCCGTCGCCTCTTCAGTGTTCAACCTCGCTGAGGCGAGTCTTCAACCTTCCTTCCAAGCCTCGCAGTCGCCTACTCGACTCTTCAACCTTCCCTCTTCTGCCTTCCTTCACACTTTCTCCGTTCTCACTCGAGTCTTCAACCTTCCTTCCCACCTTCTCCGTTCTCACTCAAATGACTTGCTTCTCCGTTCTTACTCGAGTGTCCTCGCCGTCATTCAGGAATTAGAAGGCAAGGGTCTCGATCTCACTTCAGTCACTTGCTTCTCGACCGGATTTTCGACTATTTTTTGAGTTTTCTCGCCAGATTCGGTAAGTATTGTTGTTTAGACCCTTCTTTTGGTTAGTTTCTTGTAAGTTTGTAGTCGAGATTATGAGTTTCTGAGTATACAACCAAGAGCTTAAGTCTGGGAATGAAGTTTCTGACTATTTTGAGTACAAAAACATAGTAAGGTTGTCAAAAAAACATTAATCTGTTTGTATTATTGTATACTGATTTTGTGTGAATGATATGCTTAGTTAATGTAGGTTAGTTGTGTACTTTATGTTTGTGAATAAGAAGGTTGAGACTGAACTTATGAGTACACAAAGTGACAAAAACAGGAAGGTTGGAACTTGGGAGTCTTGGACTGATCTTTTGTAATAAACAAATGATTTATACTTGATTAGTTCATGTAGGTTAGTTATGTTTGTGAATAGGTGAGGCAGGAGTACATTGTGTTGATTTATACTTGATTAGTTCATGTAGGTCAAAGCTCTAATTGTGTAACTGTGTTGATTTGTTTTTTTTTTATATTTGTAATCTGTATGTATATTGCTTTTGTGAATGATATGCTTAATTTATAAAGTGATGATTTTTGTAAAATTATTCTATATTGCTAATGATAAGCTTGATTTGTTCTTTTTCTTAGTTTCTACTACTTGTTTTGATCCTAATTCCTAATTTGTTTGTATATTGCTAATTTGCTATATTGATTTGTTCTTTTTTTTGAGTTTGTTGGCTAACTTGGTTGTTTGTATAATGCAGAAAAATGGCTGAGCAATCTCTACCAGATTCAGTGTGGAGGTTTAAAGTAGAGTATGTTTGTTGGCTAACTTGGACTATGTTTGTATTTTGATGTTTATTGGACTATTTTGAATGCAAATTTTAAGGAACATTTGAAAATGCATTTAGTTTGTAATATAATGTAGATTTTGATGTATATTAAATAGGTTGAATGAAGTTTGAATGCGGATTTTATTATTAAACAGGTTATGTGCAGATTTTGAATCTTTAATGTAAATTTTAATGCAGATATTAGACAGGTTCAATGCAGTTTTTTAGGTAGTTTTAGTGTAGATTTTGAACAGGATAATTGAAATTTTTAGTGCAGATTTTGAACAAGTCCATTAATGCAGTTTTTGAATTTTTGAAGCAGATATTAATGTAGATTTTGAACAGTTTAGTGCCGTTTTTTAGGCACATTTAATGCTGATTTTAATATTGAGTGCAAATATTTTAATGGGAAAAAACACAATTTTTAAAGTTAGTAAAAAAAGTAAAAATAGGTACCTAGCGGACAGCCCGGCCCGGCCATCCGGACGGGTACGGTTATGATTAGAAGCCCGGATTCCGGGCTTAACCCAGATCCGGCCCGGCCATCCGGACAAAAAAAATAAGAAAAACCCGGTCCGGATCCGGCCCGAACCCGGATAGTATCAGCTCTATATGCTTGCACCACAATGTATCCCGTTGTAGCTACCACCAGCGTAAATCGTTGCTATTTTCCACCAACAAGTGTAAGCGTATCAATTCCTTGTAGTTAAATACTATATCTTTCTCTACAAGTGTCACAAAAAACTCAACAAACAAGACCAACCAATCGAGCATCAAAATAAGATCGAGATGTATTCATTGGGCTCTTTATATATGAGGATGAAACCTACCCGATCAAATATAAAAAATTCAAAGTCATCCCTTTTTCTCCGAACCTCATCTTTGTTATCGGACAACCGGTAACCATTGTTTACCACCAACTTGCGTTTAATCTATTGTACTTTTGCTCAAATTTATACCACAAGCCGATTTTATTTGGTAGTGTCTTGATCGGATCGTTGCATGCCTAATCTTCATGCCAATGTTTCTAAAGCACTTAACCCATCGCACACGAAATCTCACAACTCAAGAACCACTCTTATCTATGAAACAAAATGATCTTGACGATTACATCTATTGTCACACAAGAAACTAAGATCTTGAACTAGAATACTCTTGAAGATCTCATTCAATATTCTTGGATATAAACTAGATAACTCAAATGAAGACCTCATTCATTTATTACTACTGATAACATGAATTATTGTCTATATTTTGGGACTTGTTTAGACGTTTTATCTTCTATAATCTGCATGTTTGAATGTATATTATGTGATTATATTGTCGTTTCATCTACCTTTGCGGGAATCGAGGTCTACACCAAGTTTCGTTGTAATCGTAGGTAAAATGGCACGTTTTGCATCAAAAAGGAGCAAAAGGAGCTAAGGAGTCATTGGAGCTACATTCAGGAGCTTAAGGAAGAATCCAGGAATCATGGAATTGGATTAAAGATTCACTTTGGACCAGATTTGAGAGATTTCACATTCAGTTGTGATTCACCTCGGTTGACTACAGAGTCACCTCGACCGAGGTGATCTAGAGGAGCTGACTCGACCGAGGCGAACACCTTGGACGCGGCAAGGATATTTTATTCTTGGCTGAGATCTTTTATTTTTGGAAAGAAGATCTTATATTTTTGGGCTGGATTCCTAGAAGGAAAAAGATAATTTAGCCCATATATTTTACCTATTTTTATGGGAAGAGATCTTTCTAAGATATCTTATCTTTGGAGAGTAATTTTCCTATAAAAAGGGTTGGATTTACCACAAATCCGGAGACCGCTTAGGGCTGAACACCCCGCTTACCACGGGGGGACCGCTTAGGGCTGAACATCCGCTATACAATACGCTATACCACCGATCCTGCTTACACACCGGAACAGCTGCATTCCCATAGTTGGGAGATTTGAAGAACCTTTTTGAAGGTTGAAGGAAGATTGAAGGAAGAAAGTTTATAGCTTTTATAGCTTTGTAAAGGGTTTTGTAAGATTCTCTTAGATTCCCTTCATTGTTGTTTGTCTTATTGGATTTTGATCCAAGGAACGCTTGTTGTTTGATAATTGATTCAGTTATTGAAGCCTTTCTCTTAAGGTTTTCTTGTTAAATTATTCTCTTTCTTCCCATATATTTGATTATTACTTTCATGATGATGAGTGGCTAATTTCCTTGTGTGATTCTAGGGTGATTGGCTGAAGGTTATGGGAAAAAACAATGATAGAACGATCTTAAATCACAGTAGGACCTTGAAAGCTCGAGTCTTTACCTTAACCCTAGAACATCTCGCTCAGTCAATGAACATCTCGGCCGGGGTGGAATTCGTCTGACCGAGGTGACCTTTTCTGATCCGAAACTGAGAGTTAAGTGTTAGAGTTTGCCAAATCCTATTCTTATTATACATTTCCTGATTCAATGCAAGCTTAGGATGAGACTTACCCGGTAATTCCTTTGTTTGTTTACCCAAGATCATAAGTGTAGGTAATAAAGGTTTATCCTTTATTGGGGTTCGAGTGTGCCTTCATCCCATTTTTGTGAGTTAGTCTGAGACTTACCCGATAAAGGTTGATTCTATTCCCTTAGGTGGTGTGTTGGTTTGAGGTTATAGTTCTTTTCCTTAATTCCTTGAGACTTACCCGGTAATAGGAATTACAGTTTGGGATTAGCGAGTAGTGAGACTTACCCCGTGATCTATTCCACTTTAGTAATACCTTCCCTATGCAAATATCTCAGCTTTGTCCGCTTATCTTTAGATCTTGAGTTGGAACCACAACTAGATGCTTTAATCCCTAGAATTGCATATTTCCTTTATTGACTTTTTATCATCTTTTATTGTTTTAATCGCTTTTGTGGTTAGTAATTACATAGCTTACCTATTCGTGCTTTGTTTCACTAAGTCCCTGTGATCGACCCTTGGAATTCCTTGCTTTTATTACGATTGACCCGTACACTGCGGGTTCGCATCCTTGTTTTAAACTTACATCTAGGGTTATAAATTTAAAGCTTACACACACCGTTTGGAGCGAACAACTACGAAGTACACCAAGATCATGGTTTGGTGATAGAGTGTATGTTTGTTGAGTAGTTCAATACCGAGACAACACCGTTTATCAAGTTCACCATTCTCTTTTAATATACCCTCCAAGACATATGAAACAAGATTGATTTTCTATTGGGTAGAACTCCTCCCTACATAAAAAAAATGCTTGCAACTTGATTGAAATGAAATCATTTTTAGTGAAGCACTAAGACATATGACATGAAAGATACCATTTAAAGGCTTTTTAAAACAAGATCCAAGACATATGATACCAAATTGACCCTCCAAACTAATAGAAGTTCCAAGAGCATGGAGAGGAGGCAAATTACATAATAATGTCGTGAATAACTTTAATAGAGGGAGATTAGAGCACTTTTACATGATAGTGTTATGAATAACTTTTATAGAAAGTCATTCATAAACTCTATACTTTTTTTTTCAAATTTCAATGTTGAGTAAGTTTCAATTTAATATTTATAAAGTTAGTCATATCACACATTCAACTCCTCGACAACCTTCATCGGATCAAATAACTTTTTGTCAGAGAAGGATGAGGTGAAGTTTAACTTTTTATACACTATCGAATATATTTTTCACAAGAAATTGAAGGAAATAGAAAGGAAAAAGGATGACCTTTATCCAATTTCCCTTTTTTTTCCCCCTAACACTCTTCTACTCCTCAATAACCTTTATCTTTTCAAATAACTTTTTATACATTATCGAATATATCAAGATCATGATTTAGAACAAGGTGTGATACAAATTCATCTATGTAACACCCCAAATTCTTAGAACTCGGGGAGCTACTGGTTAGGACCTCACAATGGGTCTCGACCTCGGTTTAACAACAACTTTACTAGGATCTTACAACAAGGCACAAATGTATTTAAAACAACTTCAAAACATATTATTTTTAGTATATGAATGTACACATGTGGCCGCCTTACAAAACATATATATAGATACATAACATGCATGCCGTATGGGAGACTCCCCTGCCCCCATCTAATGAATACTTGGACCCGGCTGACCATCCATTCCGGATCTCTCTGCAATTGTCTATCTCTACAAATCTACAACACGGATAAAACCATTAGCTAACATTCTTTGCATAAGTATAAAGGTAAAAGCACAAACACACAACATACACAATCAACATGCAACACTCAATCCTTTTTATTATCTTTTAATTAGGTGATATGTCATTACTAATGATAATTATTTTGTGACACGAGGGATTCCCAAACCTCGCCCCTGTCCCCGTTTACCAATGAGGAATGGTACTAATGCATCTGACCATCTACCTGACTGGGTTGGTCGCAGGGAACCTCCTAGATCTCGCAAGAGCTAGGCAGATGATGTCACGACCCGTTATCATACACTTGAGTCAATTACGTAATATAATAAAGTCGTCATAATCCGGTTTCGTTGTTTATCATGACTAACAAACACCACTCATACACATTACACTCATACAAGAAGCCAGCTAAGTAAGTCTGTGGACTTACCTGAATCAGATCTCGACTCTCTTAATCACAACTCAATATGTAACTATATAACTCGGTTGCCTGTCAAAGGAGGCAAGTGGATCAACACATATCCAATATACTTAGAAGTCTAAGACTTCTAAGATATAAGATCCTATCGGAAGAGAAATATACTAAAATACACGTCTAGGGTAAAATGACCATTTTACCCTTGGTCCCGAATCTTCTAAAAACCTCGTAATATGTACTTAAATTCTTACTTGAGACTAACTATCATATTCTAACTCTTAAAGTTGAGTTTAGGTCAAGACTAGAACATTACATGTTTTCTTTAACCTACTAAAAAGGTTACTAGGGTCCAATTTTGGCTTCAAATATGAAATTCGAATAAACTTATAAAAATTCCGAAATAATTCTCTAGATCATCTATGATATTTCATCTACTCCTAGGAGCAAGAATTTCTTAAAACTGTTCAACCATCACTTCTACAAAAATATCCAAAGTTGGTTACAACACTTGAAATTTTCTCTACTTAGCCAAAATCTGAGTATGTTTTCTAACTGTACAACAAGTCCACTTTGAGCCTCTATAATTCTAAATCCCACCGTTGGATTCATCCCAACTTTTGACATATTAACCTATGCATGACACTAAATAAAATCTCAAAAACAGAACGGTGGATCTTATCTCTAAGGCATCAAAAAGCATGCTCAAACTTGACTGATCAACACAGTTTCTGAAATTTCAGCAAACACTTAACAAAACAGCACACTGTCTTAACTTTGAAAAATCATAACTCCTAAACCGCTCGCTGGATTTATCCCAAATTTTGATATGTTCTACTATAAAATCTTATCTATAATATATCCAAAATTCAGCAGCAAAGGAGATCAAAAGCCTATTTAAAATCATCTCACAAAACTGCATCACATGCAGTTTTTCTCAACACTCAGCACACTTATAAAAACTGCATGAGGAGTCAACTTTGCAACATCATAACTCTCAAACCGTAACTCCGATTTTTCCCAAATTTTAGTACGATCTACTATGTACTACTAACTACAACATATCCAAAATTCAGCATCAATGGAGGAGTATAACTTACTCAAATCTTGATCCAAAGTTGACTGTTTTTCACTTTCGAAAACTCAGAAAACGCCTCAGCTGTACAAGTAAATCTTCTGGGGCTGTTAGGGATGGCTTGGAAACATAACGGGTGCTCACATCAACATATATATATATATATATATATATATAGAGGGTACGGAAGAGAAGAGGGTGAAGCCTTACCTAACTAGTCGGGCTCAACGTGCTCGCACACATGAGGAAGACAACCGGAACGAGCCCACCGTCACTGGGAAGCGCTCGCGGTCAGAGGGAGGCGCACCAGCGGCTCGGAGGCCACTCGCACCTGCGGACTGGGGACACCGAACCAACAATCCTGTTGCCGCTCCTGCGGCTCGACGTTGCCACCCTCGCGGCCATAAGAGGTCTGGCGTGCCTACTGTTTAATTGCAGCAGTGTAGTCCGTCCTTGTCGATCAACTTCTCTGCTCAAATCGGAATGAAGGAGCCAGTGTGTGCCGGACCCAAGGTGAAGGGATGTGCAGAAGGGCGAACGCTCCTGCTGTCGCTCCTGACTGTTGGTCTTGCCGGCTCCTATGCGCAGAAGGACGCCCAGGTGCTGCTTGTGCACGACGACAGAGGAGATGCGAGGCTCACAAGCGCCGTCCTGCGTGCAAGAGGAAGACGATGTGCCGGTTGTACTCTGTCGATCCAGGGTTGCAGTTACGTGAAGGTGGGAGGGTTGTAGTTACGTGGAAGGGAGGAGCGTCTAGGGCTAGCAGGAGAGGCCGCTGGTGTGTTTGGGCTGGCCGGATCGGGCCTTGTCTAGGTCTCGTCAAGGTTTTGTCTTGGCTCTGTCAATTGGTCTCATGGGCTTGTCATGACTTGTCTTGATGACCCAAAATGATCTACTTGTAAGATTAAAATAAATAAAAAGTGGTAACATATATTTATGTGAATATAAATATCACATAAAATAATAAAAGTTGTGTTCGTTCATGATATCAATTATCATGTAGAAAGATTAAATCGGTCGACATCCGGTTTGACTCGGAATTAAACGAAAATAAAAATTCCGGATATTACATCAGTGCCCCCTTAAAATAAGTTTCGTCCCAAAACTTAGAATAAGGTATTTAATCAGACGACTTCCAAAAACAAACTTGTATATCCTAGTCTCACTAACTTCTAATTTCGTTTTCTAAACTCCTCTAACCCCATCAAAGCGTAACGAAAAATCCGGTCGTTACAATCTAGGTTGGCCCATCCCAAAGTAATAGTGCTTATTTTCAAAAGACTAAGTAATATCTAGAGTCCGGTTTACGATGACAGTTTTTCAAGATGGAGGATTTAGTTCGGAAATTGATACATATCAATATATTACTACTAAAGTAGAGTCCTAACCTGCTGACGTGGCGCTTCTTGGTGCGAGTATTTTGGAATTGAGCTTTTTCAATTAAAGTCATAGGTTCTTTTTTTTATATTACCAAAATAAATTTTTTATAACTACCAAATCACAACCAATATTTTTTAAGAAGATCCCATACAAAATTAAAATAATGATTTTTTAACAATTTTTTTAGAAAGATTTTTATTTCTTTAATTTATTTTAAAGGATTATAAGCTCAATCTATTTAAGTTATATATTTTCAGGGATTTTGCTATCCAACATCGATTATCAAGAAAGGCTTATTGTTTGATAACTTGTATAAATAGAGGGTTTGAAGATTGCACAAATCAAAAATTTCTTGGCCTTCTGTCTAAGTTGAAGTGTAACTTTTATTCATAACGGATTAATATCTGTTTTGTGGGTCGTTGTCCTACTATTTTGTTGGTTGTTGACCTAATGTTTTGTGAGTTACTAAATATTTTCAATCTCAAATCGATTATTAAATATTTTCAATCCCACATCGATTATTAAATAAGGTTGATAGTTTGATGTTGTATTGTATAAATAGAGAGTTTGAAAAATAAACAAATCAAACGCTTATTAGCCTTCTCGGTAAGTTGAAGTATAATTTTTATTCATAGTGAATTGCCTACTACTTTGTGAGCCGTTGACCTAATGTTTTGTGGGTTGCTAAATATTTTCAATACCACATCGATTATCAAAGCAAGGCTGATAGTTTGATAACTTGTATAAATAGAGGGTTTAAAGATTAAATAAATTAAAAAAAATTCTTAGTCACTTATCTAAGTTGAAGTATAATTTTTATTCGTAACGAATTGCCTACTACTTTGTGGGCCATTGACGTAATGTTTTGTGGGTTGCTAAATATTTTCAATCCCACATAAATTATCAAGTAAGACGGGTAGTTTGATAACTTATAAATATAGGTTTTGAAGATTAAACAAATCATAAAGTTTTTGACCTTTTTGCTAAGTTGAGGTATAATTTTTATTATTTTCAATCCCACGTCGATTATTAAGTAAGACTGAAAGTTTAATAACTTCTATAAATAGATGGTTTGAAGATTAAACAAATAATAGATTTATTGGCCATTTGACTAAATTGAAGTATAATTTTTATTTATAATGAATTAATATATGTTTTGTGGGTCGTTGACCTACTGCTTTGTGCGTCATTGACCTAATGTTTTGTGGGTTGCTAAATATTCTCAATCTCACATCGATTATCAAGTAAGTTTGGTAGTTTGATAACTTGTGGGTCGTTGGTCTACTGTTTTGTTGGTGGTTGACCTAATGCTTTGTGGATTGCTAAATATTTCAAATCCCACATCGATTATCAAGTAAGTCTATCAGTTTGATAATTTGTATAAATAGAGGGTTTAAAAATTACATAAATCATACATTTATTGACATTTTGGCTAAGTTGAAGTATAATTTTTATTCATAACGGATTAGTATCTACTTTGTGGGTCGTTGGCCTACTGTTTTTTGCGTCGTTGACCTAATTTTTGTGGATTGCTAAATATTTTTAATCCCACCTTGATTATCAAGTAAGACTGATAGTTTGATAACTTGTATAAATAGAGGGTCTGAAAATTAAATAAATCATACATTTTTTGGTCTTTTGGCTAAATTGAAGTATAATTTTTTATTATTTTTAATCCCACATCTATCAAGTAAGACTGAAAGTTTAATAACTTGTATAAATAGATGATTTAAAGATTAAACAAATCATAGATTTATTGGTTTTTTAATTAAATTGAAGTATAATTTTTATTCATAACGGATTAATATATGTTTTGTGGGTCGTTGACCTGCTGCTTTGTGAGTCGTTGACCTACTGCTTTGTGGGTTGTTGACCTAATGTTTTGTGGGTTGATAAATATTTTCAATCCCACATCGATTATCAAGTAAGACTGATAGTTTGATAACTTGTATAAATAGAGGGTTTCTAGATTAAACAAATCATAGATTTATTGGCTTTTTAACTAAATTGAAGTGTGATTTTTATTCATAACGGATTAATATCTGTTTTATAGGTCATTGACATATTGCTTTGTGGGTCGTTGGCCTATTGCTTTGTGGGTCGTTGACCTAATGCTTTGTGGATTGCTAAATATTTTCAATTCACATCGATTATCAATTAAGACTGATAATTTGATAATTTGTATAAATAAAGGGTTTGAAGATTACACAAATCATACATTTATTGACATTTTGGCTAAGTTGAAGTATAATTTTTATTCATAACGGTTTAATATCTAAGTTGAAGTATAATTTTTATTTATAACGGATTAATATCTACTTTGTGGGTCGTTGACCTACTATTTTGTGGGTAGTTGACCTAAGTTTTGTGGATTGCTAAATATTTTCAATCTCACATCGATTATCAACTAAAACTGATAGTTTGATAATTTGTATAAATAGAAGATTTGAAGATTAAATAAATCATATATTTCTAGTGTTTTGGCTAAGCTGAAGTATAATTTTTAGTTTGATGAAGTAGATTCCGTATCTTTTTCGAAATCAATCCGATTGTAATTTTTGGCAAAATATGCTTTTTATTTTAACTAACGATTTCATTTGTTAACATTGCTGAATGAATTTTGTTTATTTTTAAATTTTAAACTCGGTTATATTCTTTTTTGTTTGTGGATAATTATAAAAAATTTTAATCTTAATTGACGACTATTATTTTTTATGAAAATTAAATTGGTAATTTTTTTTGTTTTTCAAAACCGTATCGATAGAAGATAAGAAAGTAATCAAATTAATTTTTAATCTCCCCAAATCTCTCCGAGCAATTATGGTCCTTGAGTATATAATTGGATATGAGTCAACCACCCAACTATTGTCTTTATATTATACATTCGATAATTATACGGTAATTAATACTCGACGTATATTATTAATATATTCAAAATTAATATATTTTTCAAATACTCATTACACGAAGAAATAATGATGGGTAGTCATTGCATCATTCTCTTCTAACACACTCTCAAGTCTCAAGTTCACAACAACTTTCATCGTTTGACGTGTGACATCGGGTGGAATTCTGACAATACCATGAAAATTGGTGAGTGCACTTACACTCGGATGTAAGCGCAATTCGATTGTGCTCGAATCCTTGGATAAGAATGAATTTCAGTCGACAAACCAATTTTTAGTTTGAGAAATTCGACTCCAGGTTATGTTTAGCTCATATCTTATATATTGAGAACTTTATTCAATAAAAAGGGTATCCGATTGTGACGTAACTTGGGGCTGAACTCAGTCAGAAGGTGAAAAGTCTTCTCTGTGAAGTATGAAATAAAAACAAAACAGACCAGGAATTCATTTATCACGTGATAGTGTGTGTGATGCTGAGGGTATTTTCTTTAGATTCCCCATTTTCCCTGGGCCGCTTTGTTTAGAACCTCACAGTCCAATTCCCACTTGAAACGAATACGAATACGAATACGAAGGACAAGTAAAATTCCCAAACAAGCCAGAACCCACCATAGCTTATTCCTTTCCAACTTCCCAAGATTATTATCATCTTATAAAGTGCCTTCTTTTCAGTTTCTATTCCATTCCATTTCGTATAATCGAATCTACAGTTGTTTCTTCTTCTTGTTCATCTCCTCTCCTGTACTTGTGTGTTTTTAGGTTAATGTATTGGGGGTTTAATTAAGAATTTCTTTTGGTCAAAAGCTTAATTATCATTCTTTATGATATCATTTGTCTACCTTTCACACAGATTTCCATTATTTAACTCAAAACTTGAAAGTGGTTGGGTGTATTTATTCAGAGCTTGCTTCTCTCCATTCTCCTATCTGGTTAGTGGTTACCCATATACAAGGACAAAGTATACCACTTAGGCAGGTGACTCCTTTTTCCCTGACAACACATGGCCAAGCTGCCATTAAAATTCTCAAGAGCCCCTTGACTCTCTGCTCGATTCACCAAAATTATACTCATAATTTGAGAACACATTTAGGGTTCTTCCACCATGAGAACTGTTTTGGTTTTGGTTTTCTTTGTAATGGGAATCTGGGTAGTTAGTGGGGCTCAAAATGATACCTTCTCATCATCTTCAAGGCCGAAAGTAGTCAACATTGGAGCTCTATTCACTTTCAATTCAGTGATTGGAAGAGCTGTGAAACCTGCAATTCAAGCCGCCATTGATGATGTCAACGCCGATTCCACTGTTCTTCCAGGGACCACCTTGAATTTGATTTTTCATGACACAAATTGCAGTGGTTTTTTGGGCACCATGGAAGGTAATTCATGAATTCAACCCTTAAACTTGTTCAATTTTATAGGGTATGGGGCATTTACATTACTTTTATCACGTTCGAGGATGAATTCTGATGCTCTATGAATGGAGCAGGATATCCCGTAGTGCTTTTTCTGCTTGTATGTGGCTACTTTCTGCCATATAGTTCGAGCTGCATCATAGATGTAACTTTTTCAAGAATAAGGGCAGAGTACAACTACATAATCTCTTTTGCTACTAATATTGCAAATGTCAAATTGCTGTCTGACTTATGCATTAGTCTCTCATTTTCTACCTAAATCAACTTTTGGAACTCAGGCCCGTTTGGTATCCATATTTCCGGATATTGAGGTGTTTGATATCTCCAGATATATTGCATCAAGTTAATATACTTGATATCAGTTTCTTAAGGTTTTGACACACCAATATTTTGGGAGGCATCCTTGATATCAACTTGATACCCTTATATGTGCAATATCCCTGGCTTGGTAGTGCTTCTAGACATAGTCACATATTCGTGGCAAACTGGGTAACTGATCCTTGTGTCCTATTTTTCTCTTGATTGCTAATCCTAACAAAATATATCTCATACTCATATCTTGATGGGTGATATTGATATCTGATATCATGATATGATACCAGATAGTGTGTACAATTTTTTATTTTTTTCATATATCTAATTAGTAAACGATTATATGATTTGTGTGGAGTTGTAGCTAACTTCTCTTTTACACTTGTACTCTGCTGAATTTTTAACTTCTTGCACTCTCAATCTGTCTATAACTATGCAATCAGCACTGTCAATGCATATGCTTCGGAATGCAGCCTTCTTGATCAACAGCTGTTTGGGACCACTTATTATCTTATAAGCTTTTTCTATCTTGGCTGGTGATACTTTACTTGTAGCCATAATTATGCCTTTTCTTTCATTTAACACATTGCAGTCAATGATTTTGAAGTGTTGATGGAGGTGTTAATTATCTTGTAGCACTTGAGCTAATGGAGAAAGATGTGGCTATTGCAATTGGCCCACAGTCGTCTGGAATAGCCCATACGATTTCGAATGTTGTCAATGAGCTCCATGTTCCACTTTTGTCATTAGCTACAGATCCCACTCTCTCTTCCCTGCAATACCCGTATTTCCTTCGTACAGCTCAAAATGACTATTTCCAGATGTATGCAATAGCCGATCTGGTGGTACACTATGGATGGAGTGAGGTAATTGCAATATTTGTTGATGATGATTGTGGAAGAAATGGTATCTCTGTCTTAGGTGATGCCTTAGCAAAAAAGCGTGCAAAGATTTCTTACAAGGCTGCCATCCCGCCCGTCGCGTCAAAAAATGATATTACTAACCTGTTAGTACAAGTCAATTTGATGGAGTCACGAGTTTTTGTTGTTCATGTCAATCCAGATTCGGGTGTGTCAATATTCACTTTAGCAAATTCACTTGGTATGATGACCAGTGGTTATGTATGGATTGCCTCAGATTGGCTTCCTTCTGTTCTCGATGGCTTGGGAACTCCGGGGCTTGATATCACTCATCCTTTACAAGGGGTGATCGCTCTTCGCCATCACACTTCGGATTCTGATGCCAAAAAAACTTTTATATCAAGATGGAAGCATTTGAAATATGCAGGAGATTCTGGTGTAAATTCTTATGCTTATTATGCTTATGATTCTGTTTGGCTAGCTGCCCGTTCCCTTGAGACATATTTTAAGCAAGGTGGAAATATTTCTTTTGTCAATGATCCGAGGCTTGGAAGTAATAATGGAAGCTTGCTGAATCTAGCAGCAATGCACATGTTCCAAGGAGGAGACCAGTTACTTCAAGTCTTACTAGCAGCAAACTACACGGGTTTGGCAGGGCCAATTCGATTTGATGCAGAAAAGAACTTAGTGCGCCCTGCTTTTGATGTGCTTAACATTGTTGGTACAGGGTCCCGCAAGATTGGTTATTGGTCAAATTATTCGGGCCTTTCGGTTCTTGCTCCAGAAACCTTATACACAAAACCTGCAAACAAATCTTCAGCAAACCAACAACTTTATGGCGTGATATGGCCAGGTGAATCTACAAAACAGCCTCGAGGTTGGGTCTTTCCTAATAATGGCCAGCCGTTGAGGATTGCAGTACCTTACCGGGTCACTTATAAAGAATTTGTTTCTAAAGACAATGACCCCCCTGGTGTTAAGGGATACTGCATTGATGTATTCGAAGCTGCAGTGAACTTGTTGCCTTACGCTGTACCACATGTCTATGTGTTATATGGTAATGGGCAGAGAAATCCGCAGTATGATGATCTTGTCAATGGTGTTGCTGAAAGTGTAAGTTTCACCTACTAGGCTACAATATATATATATAAGATGTACTTCCCAATTTGTCTTTCCCTTAGCAATAAAGAGCATGTAAATCATTTGTTATCTATCTCAATTTAACCAATTTTACTTCCTTAATTACCTAATGTTTTTTTTTTTTCTATCAGAAATATGATGCAGCTGTTGGGGATATCACAATTATAACAAACAGGACACGGGTAGTGGATTTTACACAGCCATACATGGAATCCGGACTGGTTATAGTTACCCCTGTGAAAGAGGAAAAGTCAAATCCTTGGGCTTTTCTCAAGCCCTTTACCTTTGAAATGTGGCTTGTCACAGCTGCTTTTTTCCTGTTTGTTGGAGCTGTTGTTTGGATTCTTGAGCATCGTATCAATGAGGAGTTCCGTGGTCCGCCAAGTCAGCAGTTCATGACAATTCTTTGGTGTGTGCCATTTCTCCATTTGAATGATGTTTTCATATTGTCAGTAGTTGACAAAAAGAAAAAACGACATCACATAAATTCCTTTTTTTTATGCATATACGTATTTCTGTGGGTTTTTGAATGGGTTTTTGAATGACTTTGCAGGTTTAGTTTCTCCACTATGTTTTTCTCACATCGTAAGAACAATATCCAGCCTTCTTTAGATCTTTCTTCATTAATTACCATAAGAGCCTACCCATGTCTTGTGACATGCTTCAAATATCTTAACTCGTATCTACCTATATGCTATTCACAGGAGAGAATACTGTAAGCACCCTTGGCCGCATGGTGCTCATTATATGGCTCTTTGTTGTACTGATCATCAACTCGAGCTACACAGCCAGCTTGACTTCAATACTCACAGTTCAACAACTATCATCAAAGATTGAAGGGATAGACAGCTTGATTTCCAGCAATGACCCAATCGGGATACAGGACGGTACATTTGCACGTAAGTATCTGCTTTACGAGCTCAATATTGCAGAGTCCAGGCTTGTTAGTCTGAGGAATGCAGAAGAGTACCTTATTGCGCTCCAACGCGGGCCCAATAATGGTGGTGTTGCTGCCATCGTTGATGAGCTTCCTTACATAGAGCTTTTCTTGTCGAGCAACAACTGCAAGTACAAGATCGTGGGGCAGGAGTTCACAAAGAGTGGATGGGGATTCGTAAGTGCCCTATTTTCGTTACTACTCTCTAACAGATAAATCCTTCACGAGTATATATGCTGAACAAGCAACTTCTATATATATATTTATTCCATAAATATTGCACATCATATACAAATTTTTTATAAAGTTCCCAAGTTAGTATAACTTTTTTATACATTGAAGAATTCTTAAAGTACATATGTATATCCATATTAGAAGGTTCCAGTGTGGAGCTCTCTTATTATGAAAGTGAGGAGCATAAAAATATAGTTAGGTGTGCATAAATTGTACTCTAAAAAACATCTAAATATTGCACATCATATACAAATTGTCCAAATTTCAAAATAGTGCATATTTTACTGTACTATACACTTTTTGAATTTGAAAAATGTACAATCCATACACGTAGTTATAAATTCATGCACTTTTTGCTCTTCACTTTGAATGATGGAGTTTCTCACTTGATCCTTTCTCTTAATCTATTTCCCTCAGTGAGTAAACTGTCTATTTAAGCATGCTACATATAGTTTCTGCTTTGATATAAGTTATACATTAGTATACTGATACAAACTCTTGATTTCAGTAGTGAGTATGTGGAAGCTGCAATTCTAGCTTTATTTGAAGCCAAGTATGTTGCAATTAACTTAAAAATTGACTTTCTCAGGCATTTCAGAGGGATTCACCTCTCGCAGTTGACATGTCCACTGCCATCCTCCAGCTCTCAGAGAACGGTAACCTCCAAAGGATACACGACAAATGGTTGTCACGTACCGAATGCTCTTCAGATACCAATCTAGTTGACGAGAATCAGCTCTCTCTCCAAAGCTTCTGGGGCCTGTTTCTGATATGTGGTATTGCATGTTTTACCGCTCTTGGAATCTTCTTTGGCCGAGTTGTGTGTCAGTACCGGAGGTACAGCCCTGACATGGGTGATGAGCACTTGAGAGAAATCGAGGCTGCTGAGGAAGTCAGGCCTAACAGTAATAGGATAACTAGCTTTAGGGACTTGATGGATTTTGTGGACAAGAAAGAGGCTGAGATCAAGGATAAGCTCAGAAGAAAAGGCAATGACAGCAAGAGGCAGCCTAGTCGAAGCCAGAGCTTGGGCGAGGAATCTCAATCATCAACGTCCTATTCCAAACCTGGTTAGTTTTTTCCCCGGATCAGTCATTTTTTGTTACATATTTGCCGATGAAACTGGTACACCTGGGTAAAATTATGTCTAAAGCAAAGAACTTAGTATAAAGGGTTGAAGTACTTGGCTTACTTGTACCATATAATGTATGAATGCAGATACAGTGGAGGGGTTCTAATAGGCTTCCTGGTAAGTCAATTTTATAGAGGTGAGGTGGTGATGGGAGGGTCGAACGTGGAGGTGGCTCGGAAAGTTTACGTGTCACAAGTGATGGTTGCTCGGAAAGCAGCGGTGGCCGGATGTGGTGGTGGATGGTTGTAGGTGGTACATCTTGGGGGTGAATTCTATTGTAGGAGAGATGTCAAGTATACTCAATTTTGGATGTGAAAGTGTAATATGAATAGGGATTGATAAGCACATAGAAGCTCAGATTGAAGTTGCATCTCTCGTGTAGTGAATCGGTGTATTACCCGCACCTTATACGGGATTGTGTTTTAATAAACTGTTAATATAAATGAATGCGTATATATATTTTGGGAGATATAGAGGTTGATATTTAGAACTACATTTATTATTACGGTTTTCAATTAGATTTATAAATAATTTTTGTCTTAAGATAGTATAGTATTAGTTTTGTAGAGGACATGACACGAGCTGTAATACGTTGTAACAAAGTAAAGAATAAAATAAATGAATAAACTTAATCGCTAAAATATAGGATAAAACTAAATATCTAACATTTTGGAAGAAATTTGTCTATGGGAATTTTCTGATGTATTCTTGTGGTTTGGGGTTTTTAAATATCAAAAGGGTTTTTTAGTCTTAATGGTGCCCATAAACCTTACACTATTTTGGATTATGCCCAAATTCGTATAAAGCATCAAATGGTCCTTATCTTTGAACAAAGAAACCCATATCTTCAGATTTGTTCGTTCGACGGTTGTTTCTTCCATCTCCAATGAAGACCGGGTTCTCCATCCTCATAAGACTAGTGGCGGCGTCCTGGTGTTCTCTTTGTCGACTAGCGACGGGGTCTAGAGTTTGGATCTTGGGGCAATCATATCTCCTAGTAGGGAGATCTCACCTGGTCCTCATACGGTAGAGCATGATCCTCATCACTACCAAAATTGTGGTGCTTTCTTCGACTTTATACCGTAATATATATTTTGCGTTGTTTAAGGCAATGACAATGTGTACTCTGTAGGAACTTTTTCTTTTTTTATCACGGAAAGCAGTTCGATTTCATAGACGGCGCGCCGACTATGGATCGAAAGGCCGAAAAGGATCGGCGGACGGACTAACCGTCATGAGGGGAGTACAACAAAAGAGAAAAAGAAAACACAAAAATACATTAAAAAACCCGAAAGCAGGGACGTCTTCAGGTGAAAGCAGAATGATCCAGTTAGCGGAAGCGACGAGCATGAATGTTCATCTTCGAAGGAAGTACACAGGTAGGAAGCCTAGGGAACAACTGTGGACACCTCAGATTTGGACTGCAACGGAGCCGTCAGGAGTCGATCACACATTCACGCCCCCTTCTCAACAAACACTCAAACCACCACCAAGATCGCATCAAAACAGAGAAGACGAGACTGCCGCACACGGGTATCGTGATATAAAAATGTGTACAATTTTGATGGTTTAAAGACTAACGATTTGTAAGGGGAACATTGTTCGAAAAGAGTTGGTTAACAACAATAAATCTTGTTTAAGAAATTAAAAATGAATATTTTGTTGAGATTTATTATTGAAACCTCCTTATTTTTCAAAGGACAAGCTCATAACTCAACCGGTGGTGGTTCATGTGAGCCATTTTCCCCCTCTTCTTTGATTAAGATTCAACAAGAGTTGTTAGCTAGTTATGTTTTTTTTTTAATTGTAATCAAATAATTGTGTAGAATTAATGTAATCCCACAAAATGTATTATGGAGCTCTTGCTCCAAATTTTAAAGGTTAATGAACTTTTGGATGGATGTACTTTAGCTAGAATTGCTTTTAATGGAAATTTTGGTGGTGTGTATGTGGATGTGCATCTGTCTATATTCGTATGGAATCTATTGCTACAGCTACTGCTTATGAATACTTGCAGGACCATGATAAGATGGACCAAGTTGGAAAGAGGAATTAGGAGCAAGTCGTGGATCTACACCACCATGGCTGCAATGCCCGACATCCTTGCCGATTGGATAAGTAATTGTACGGAGATGAATCATCTTAGACAAACAAGGGATCGAAGTAGACTCCAAAAATATATGCTTATATCGCTTGAATCTCAAACGACTAACCTCATATTACCTATTATACTCAATAATATTGCTTTAAATTAGAAATATGGATCTATAGAATTTCTCTTCTACATTTGTTTATGTTTCCTTTGAGTTGTAAGTTAGATTTATGGAAATGAACTATTCTATCTTTGTTGAAAAGGGGGGAAATAGAGAAAAGAGGAAAACAATCAAAAAACAACATGAAATTGTTGTCATTTAGACAAGCAACATTAACAATAAGGAAACGATACCTCACAAACCAGAACAATATAAATTTGTTGTCATTCCAAGAACAATATACTAAATGCTGCTCACGGATTTTTACACCTGACGAGAAGGTTATTCGGGAGTAAAGCACAATGAATATAGTTATTGTAATGTTTTACAGGTTTGCCAAAATAAAAAGAAAAATAAAGAGCAATATTATATACAATTGGATTGTTATTTATTTGAATGTTTGTATAGCCTGGACCAAATTTGTAACAAGACCACTATACTATTCGTCAGTAAGTAATATAGTGACAAAGTCATGAATTATGGTTGGGTAAAGAAACAAAACATGTACATCAGCCACCATACGAGCAAGCGAAAAATGAGTTTTGGACACAACTAACAACACAAATAGTTGCAACGAACAAACCGTTGTAATCATCGGAGATTATAATGGACTATTAGAAAACCCACCAAAAAAGGAGGACCCTCATCTCAAAACAACAAGTTCAATCAACTGCAATGCTTCGTCCACCAACATAAGTATTGGACGCAAAGAGCTAACATAGTTGCAACAAAATGACATTCCCATCAAATAATTTACATGGAAAAAGAGAAAAGACGGTGATGACAACTTGTTGTTTGGGGTCCTCCTTTTATTTATCGGTGGGTTCTAATAGTTCATTATAATCTCCGATGATTACAACGGTTTGTTCAAGCCATGGGCAGGAAACTTCATGGTCTTATCAAACATACAAACCTACTAACGTTGTTTGAACTAAATATTGCTTTAGCTCTTTGCATCCATTACTTATGTTGGTGGACGAAGAATGATAAAATAAATAGACTGAATAGGAAATGAGAATGCCTATTGGATGACCGACATACATATTGGATGTAAAGAGCAAAATTAAATAATTGACAACTGCGTGACAAGAACACTAAATTTCATCATAAGAAAGCAATTGGTAGAAGAAACAAAAAACTAATCACCACAATTACCAAAAACGATGATACAATTGTGTCCCAGCACTACAAAAAAAAAAAACTTTTGCGACGGATGTTTGCGACGGGAAAAAGGCCTTTTGCGACGGCACCAACTTTTTGCGACGGCATAGCGTCGACAAAAACGCCGACGCAAACTCGTCCGTCACAAAGATATTTGCGACGGTAATTTCCCACCGCTAAAGATCTTGCGACGGCATTACTTCGGTGATAGCCGTCGCAAAAAGTTGGTGTCTCAGCGCGTATTTTAATATTTGCGACGGGTTTTGTGACGGTCATCCCCGTTGCAAAAAATGATGACGTGTATTTTCCATCTATTTGCGACGGTGGCTTACCGTCCAGTCGCAAAAACAAATTACAGCTTCTTAATTCTTTCATTGTGACGGTTATTCCCTGTCTCAAAATGTTTAACGGCTACATTATTCAAAATTTGTGACGGCTTGATGTCGACGCAAAAGTTGCTCTTAAATTGGATATTGATAATTGACCTCACAAAACTATTAAAGTTACCATCATCACCCATCGTAATTAATACATCATATAGTTTCTAAACAAAAGTACCTAATTGACACATTTTATAACATATTACATTAGTTTTAAGTCATTGTGAACAATCCCCCAAAAAAGTGCTAGTATCTTTGTGAACAACACAAAATGAAACATATTTAAACGTTTTCACTTGGATTTTCTTCTTGAGCGACTTCTTCAGCGGCGGACTCTCTTTGACCTTCTCCAATAGACTCATTTTGATGAACACTTGTTCCACCCTACAAAACCAAAATTCTCTACATTAACATCAAAATATCATATTCAAGCATTTGTCAACAACAATATTAACAACACTACACATTAATATCATTATCACTAAACCAAGTACCAAGTACCAAGTACCAACTATCCACAAGTGTACGGGAGTTTCTGTGTACGAGAAACACTACTAAGCATTAGGCAAACCACAAAACCCGATTAGACAAATCATGACACCACAAAACCCAATCAACAACACTACGAAAACCAAGCGAATTCAAACCTAAAATTAGTAGCCTCGTTACTATTTTGTACACTAAGACATAAAATTAGTAGCCTCGTGAAGAACTTAGAAATCAAAACATTTAAGCAACTTCTTTTGTGCACGAAAATACTACAACTCAAAAAATAAATTGAACATACCTGAATAAATTGAACATACCTGAATAAGTGAATTTCCAATCTGTCCATTTGAACACCATTTCATCAGACAAAATTACTAGTACTCCTATTTAAACCAAGGAATTAACTATAGTGTTCAGTCATTGGCCCCTGCAGACAAAGATTCCAAATCATTTACGGAATTACCCAAATATACATACCCTATTTCGACCACATGATTAGCATTCAGGGCCTTTAACATTCAGATAGGCTCAACAAATACCTAAATGGGCTGGTGCAGTCAAATTAGAGTTTGAAGCCTTGAAGATGAATAAAACGGGGAATTAACTCAAACTCCTAGGTATTTTCAAGGAAACTGAACCTACAGGTCATAGGGGGTGAGCCTGATAAAATTCCACTACCAAGAAAATTGGGATTTACATTGATACTTTATATAATACTTATCTGAATCAGTGAATTTTGCACATATATTGGCCAAACTTTGATTTCATGGGAAAAAAAAACACATAAAGAGAAGGTATAGCTAGTTCATCACTCAAGGCTTTATGCAGATGTATTCCTGCCAGGTTGCCATGACAGTCTCCAGTTGACTTGTTTTGTTGAGATAAACGCTACACGACTCAAATATTCCTTTATAGCTGCCTATAATTTTGCATTTTGACAATTAGGCTGCAAGATATGGAGATGGACAGACAGTGTTTCAGACATAAGGTTGTTATGAGCAGCTATGTTTTGATTCATAAAGTTCAATGAGTGCGTCAAAGAAGTTAAACCAAAGAAAGTCATATTTAGCTCCCCCTCCACTCCTTCATCTCCTTTTCCACCTTTCTTTTCTCCGCATTTCCTCAATAGACATTTCTTCCCATTTGATGAACAATTCTCCACACTTCCTCGTTCTCCTTATTTTGTAGGTGAGACAGCTAGAAGAGAATATTTATACAGACTATACATGACTTCACATCTTGGTACAAAATATACATGATATAATATATCAATAAGTCAAAAGTTCTTGGTCCAAATCAAGCTAGAAGGGAATCTTACTGAATTTCTTGCTATTGTTAGTGGGGGTGTCCTTTGATTGTACTAATAATTGAGAAGTCGAGGCTTGAATTACACTAAAACTTCTCTTGCCAAGGCTGAAGTTCTCCATTCTCATTGATCCAAATCCAACATTGCATCTTTTGGGGAAAACTTTAAAAACCGCATTTCCATATATGCGATGAGAGCCAAGACTACTATCAGATCCAACAGCTTGAATGGGTTTAACAACCTGGTGGTATACTGAAGCAGCCATTCTGATACAACACAATGCTAAAGTAGTTATTAATAGACAACATATGAATTTTGATAAATATCAGACAGTTGTACGTACAGTTTTGCTATTAAACACTCCAAGAACAACAAGTTGATCGTACCATATCCTGATTCATTTCATCAGTCATCTTAAGAAGTTTCAAAAATAAATTAAACATACCTGAATAAGTGAAATAGCTCTCTTTATTGTGAATCAAAAAATCAAAAAACATGAATTGTGCTTTGCTAGTAGTAAATCAGCCAGTAGATTTCACATTGTTGATGGTTATTCTGAAATTAAAGAGAATAATCTGTCAAAGCGCTTTAAAACAGAAGAAAGCTATCCTGAAATACAAGCCTCATTGGTGCATGGTGGCAATATTGGTTTAGAAGATATTACAGATGGTCTACCTACTTCATCTACAATCAAGTCATGTTCAACTTTGCAATTCACCCTACAATATATATTGAGAAGGCGACATAAAAGGATGCCAAGATTACTTGCAAGCTCCAATAGTAGAACGCCAGTAATTAAGATGTTTAAAACATTAGATGATACACATTCTTTCTTTTTTTATGTAGTTTTTCAACTGATTTTACTCTTCATATTGATAGGTGCTATGTTGCAGCTACAATTGACCTTTTTCAGCAATGTCTGTTTCTTACTCGTACTCGTCCATTTTATGGGCAACCCTATCAATTTATATTAGATTCAGTATCTTTTTAATATATATACTAAATACCAGATTAGATATAACATTAGAGTTCAATATTCATATACATTTACGTATATTAAAAACAAAATATAAATATTTGATGTTTGATACTCAAGATAACGTTTTTATATCCCAATTAGTATGAAACACTAGACACACACTGATTGTTATTGTGGGATAATGCATAGTTTAAAGTCTATTTTGGCAGCCTAAATACTTAATTAAGAAATAGGATGGTGACAAAATAATTTTTCTATTAGATAGCTATGAAGCCTGCATTCCGACCACCCACTTTTTATATATTATTAAAGTCCAATCATATATAAATTCTGCATACTGTGATAATTGTTAAATTATTCTATGAACTAAGTAAAAGAAGGAATAATATTGATGAGTAATGAGAATATACATTTTGATACTTTTTTGAAGCTCAGCACTATTAGTATGTTGACATAGTAATTGTGTTGTGTAACCATTAATGTTGGGTAAAAACAACACAGTGAAAAATAAGTTGGAAGGGTAAAGAGACTTATGTTTCTTTCTGTTGAATGGTAGGTATGAAGATCAAAACCGACACACCAGTGGCCAAAAATGTGATAATGCACTATTAGTATTATGCTTTTCATTTTTTAGTGGAAAAGGGTATGTTGTTCCAGAAGAATAAACAGTGAAAAAGAGAAAAGAATTTCAACTGAGACATAACATTTCCTTATCAATACAAACTAGAAAAAGGTAGACACTCTATTAGTAAGTAAGCTATGTGACATGAGTATCTTTTAATGTGGGTGTTGGCCTCATATGAGTATTATAAAAAATTCTGGAAAGTTCTTGCTCTTTGCAAGAAGGTCCTTTATAATGCATTTAAAGGGATACAAATGATACCCTGTTTTCTAAATTCACTCCCTTCATCCCTTACCTATTAGTATCGTTATAGTGTTCAATCTTCTATGCTCTAACCTCTTCTCTATCCAGTATGACTATGGACTAGTCACTAGTAGTGTTGCTTCCTTTGTCATCACTTGATATATTTTTGTCAACCAATAAGTCACATCTGTTGATTTTGTGTTGTCCAAAAAAGTGTGTTGCAGGTTCTATCATTCACGCTAATAGATCAGTAAATCACTACCAGCTTATTAACTTAAGATATGACTCTATAACAGAAAATATAACTCAAACCTTAAAAATGTTAGTACAATTCAGGCTTCTCAGCTTCTGCAATTGCCCCAAGACGGTAAGATAATAGTAGAACATTTCTTAAGTACAAAATTTATATTTGAATATGATGAAAACTATAACATAAAATGAATCCGACCCTACAAGACAACTCAAAGATCCATAATGTTCTATTTGTTCCAAATATTTACTTTTTTTATCAATCACCTAAATAAGTTCACCTTCCACTATTATTCAATTCTCATTGTTAAAAACTGAAATTTAATCAAATATAATTTCCTAATTCCCACCAATTTCAAAACATAAGACCAAAATCTCATCTGCTCATACTCGTTTACTTTAAAACTAATCCTACTCTATGCACTTTTGGTGAATGCACTGATGGCTATCTATTGTGCAGTATTTGACAAATGATAAATGCATCTTACGTACATTCTCAGTCTAACACGAATATTTATTATCCGAAAAAATCTCTAATAGCATTATATACATATTGTATTGTGAAATCTAATTCTAAATATATGGCATGGATATTGATTACAAAATATACAATTTACATTTACAGACAAAAAACATTAGACAACAGAAAGTGAAAAGGAATGGGTAATGACAGTGAGGCAATGAGTAACAAAAAAAAGTAGTAGTCATTATTGATTGTTGAATAGCAAGAGATGGATTACAGAAAGATCATGTACTTACAGTAGTGGGGTCTTTAAGTTTTTAATTTAAAAAAATCTTAATTTAAGTTTGTTCTTCCCTAGCTAGCTACAAGAAAAGTGCAAATGGTCTTTATATTTGCAAAGCTAAATCAAGTTATGAAAATGTAGCAGGTACTGAATCTGAAGGGGAATCGGAGGAGGACCATGTAGCAGGTACACAAGAAACTATGTCTCAAACTCCTGTTTACTTAATTTGATTACTATTCAACATGGTATCCGAATATTGAAATTTGTCTATTCTATTTGAATGATGAGGGGACTCACCTATATGTACAATTTGGATTAGCACAACCAATGAATGTTTGACTTATAGTTAGATGTTGAGGATCACCCACTTTAATGTTGTGCTGGAATAATAATGCCACATTCAGTTGCTTACCATCTGTGGTTGAGTAGTCTTCTAGACTAGGATGTTGGCAGTACGGATAATCTTAGTACCAAGCCTTTAATCTAAAGGAATTATCATGGATTTTAGACCTGTTTGCATTTGTAGTCTGTGTTATTCAGTTTGGTTTCATTAAATAGTCTGCTAATAGATCAACAATAATTTGTAAGAAACCTTTGGATATTGTCATAATTCATTACAGCAGCACAAATTCAATGTCTACTCAGTAAAGGGATAAATTGTCAATGTAATGTAAGAGAAGAGGACGACATACCTTCAACTGAGGAGCAGCAATGGTGTAAGGGAATGAAAACCGTCAAATTGAGGAGCACCTATAGAAGAATAAATGTTTTAGGGCAAAGAAGGAAGACACGAAGGACTGGACGCGCGGAAACAAGAACAACAAAAATCCCAAACAAGGAAGAGACGAAGAAGAGGCGAACAAGAGTACCTTCGATCTAGGAGCAGCAATGGTGGAAGGAGCAGCAATGGCGGAAGGAGCAGCAATGGCGGAAGCATCGTGGAAGAGACGACGAGTATCTTCGATTAGGCCTAATACCTATTTTTCCACAGTGACATCTAAAAAAAGGGAAAAAAATACATATATTATTTTAGGGCCCGTTTGGAAGCTCTAGGAATCATTCCCGGTAACGGAATGATTCCGAATCAATCAAAAAACACGTTTGGTTAAAGGTCTTTTATCACATGAAAGTAATCCCATCATTTCCATTTCCATTCCTAACCCTTATCCAATTCCATTCCGTTTCCATTCCACCGCTCCAACCAAACGGGCACTTAGTTCTTTTATTTACAAGCCAAAAAAATTTTTTGGCGCTCAACCATGAGCAGCAGTTTAGGCCTTTTGCGATGGTAACAAAAGCCGACGCAAAGGAAGTTTTTTTTTAACGTCGGCCCAAAAATACTGTCGCAAATCAATGTAATATTTGCGACGGGATAATTCCGCCGTCGCAAAATAAACGACAACAGTCAACGCTGTCGCCATGCCGTTGCAAAATTGATCATTGGCGTCGGTAAATCCTTCCCGACGCAAACTCCGTCGCAAAAGTAATTTTTTTTTGTAGTGCAGGAAAATGAAATCAATGATGCATGAAAGACTACAAAATCGATTTCTAGAATCGTAGATAGACCAACATAAACTTCAAAAACAACTGGAGGTCATACTACCAAAAGTATCCGATAATGAGAATCACCGCCTAGAAATGCCTTTCGCCAGAAGGGAAATTAAAAATGCTCTGTTTGACATCAGTTGTGATAAATAACCAAGCCCCGATGGTATGACAAATGTTTTTTTTACCATAAACTACTAGCATATTATTGGGCCCGCCGTCACTAGGGTAGCGAAAAGCTTTTATAGAATCGGAAAAATCCTAAAACAAATTAACCACACATTCTTTGCCCTCCAACCAAAAATTGATAACCCTTCAACGTCTCACTATAGACCAATAAGTGTATGCTCGATTGTCTATAAAATTATTGCTAAAATTATGGCTAAGA
Source organism: Fagopyrum homotropicum (assembly GCA_033239125.1). NCBI lineage: Eukaryota > Viridiplantae > Streptophyta > Magnoliopsida > Caryophyllales > Polygonaceae > Fagopyrum > Fagopyrum homotropicum. The sequence continues at coordinate 48,441,950 of BSWB01000007.1, read as the reverse complement.
AATTAAGCTTAATCTTACCAAATCTAATCCATCCTTTACTAGACTTGGGTCCTAAACCTAAACCGCCGGTTTAGGTTTAGGAACCGCCGGCTTAGGTTTGGCCCAAGGCCAAACCTAAACCTAAACCGGGAAAAACCAAACCGGCGGTTTACCTAAACCGCCGGTTTGGTAGGTGGTTTAGGCGGTTTATAAAAAAAAGGAAACTAGACCAAACCGGCCGGTTTGGTCCAATAAAAAAATGAACCAAACCGGTGGTTAAACCGCCGGTTTAGGTTTGGCTGAAAGTCAAACCTAAACCTAAACCGGTAACCTACGGTTTGGCCAAACCGAAAAACCTAAACCCCCGGTTTGAGCCGGTTTCCAAACCGCTGGTTTGGCGGTTTGGCCCAAACCGGACCCATGTATACCCTTTACAGAGTACTTTCAACAAAAACAAAGCAATTCATGACAATTTCCTCATTGAACATGAAATTTTCTATGGATTTAGAACAAAGAAAGGAAAAGAAGGGCTATAAGCTAGACATGGAAAAAACCTATGATAAAGTAGAATAAGATTTTCTAAAGGCAATCCTTGAAAAATTGGCTTTGGAAGAAAATTTAGGAATTTTATTAACAAATGTGTCTCAACTGTCTCTGACTCCATATCAATAAATGACTTCCCGACAATAATATTTCTCCCACAAAGAGGACCCCGTCAAGGAGACCCCCTAACACCATTTCTCTTTAATTTTGGCGTAGAGATTCTAGCTAGAAGCATACAAAGCGTGTAACAACAATCCAAAGTCTATAGAATTTCCTATTACAAATACGGATCAACAGTACCTTTTGTTGCCTCTACGGATTACATAATAATTTTTACGAAGGCAACAACAAAAGCAAGTAATAAAATGCTTTTGGTCCTAACTAATTATTTTGTTATATCTGTTCAAGTGATTAACTACCATAAATCCTTCTTCCAAACTACATCTAACATTGATCCAAACAACAAAAGAAGGATACAAGCGCACGTTGGCATGGCATCATCCACCAACTTATAAAAATATCTTGTGTGTCCTATTATTAATAAGAAATTGGGTTAAAAATGATTTTTTTATAAGCTTTTGTTTTGTAGACCCCTCTTGTAAGACCCCAGTCTTTCATCTTCACCGCCCCGCGGTCAAGTGTGCCGCCCCTGCGGCAAGCCGCCCCCGCGGCAGGGTCAGCCGCCCTTACGGTTGACTACAGATCGCGCCCGATCTTTCTTTCGTTCATTTTATCTTCTTTCCATAGATAGAAGATCTGATCTTCTATCTTACGGGCTGGCTTTCTTATCTTCTTCCTAACCCTATACTTCCTTTCCATCCAGCTTTCCCGCCTCTTCTATATATTCCCGTCTTTTCTCCTTTTTTCCGTTTCTTGCTTACGCCTTTCTTCCAACCCCGAAGCTTCAGCCGTCTCCCTTGCTTCATGTGATCTTACTGAACGTGTAAGTCTTCTCCTCTGAGTTCTTCATCACATTCATGTAGTTGCCGCATGCCTTTTCCTTATGTTTTGTTTTCTTTTTTCGTTCTTCCTTTTCTTCTTCTTCAAGAATCAAGTTTGAACCTTGATTATTATTTGCATCCCCATTGTTGATGTGTTGATGTTCTTAGGTTCTTTTGGTTGAGTTTTGATGTGGTTGGACCAAAGGTTCAAGCTTTGGATCCTTGCTGAGAGTTCTGTCGAGAAGAAACCCCGACAACGTCTTCTGTTGAGGATCCGCCCCCGCGCCTGCACAGAGCCGCCCCTACGGATTTCCTCCTTGCCGCCCCTACGCCTTTACCGAGCCGCCCCCGCGGTTTCTTCTGCAATAACTTCCGTTCTTGTGAGTTACTTCGTTCCTTGCTTTCCTCGTTCTTTTCCTTGTTCCTTCTGGATGATTCTTGCCCCCAGAGTATACTGTAAGACTAAGGTTGAACCCTTAGCTTGTGGAGATCACTTGGAGATCATTGAGACTAGAAGTTTTAGACTTCTAGCAACCGTTTCGTTTCTGATTCGTGATGCTTGTGCGAACAGGGTTTCCTTGCTCCTTTTCTGAGGGAAACTGAGTTGTTCTCCGAGTTGTTGTTGAGCTGTTAGATTACCTTCGAGTGAGGTAAGTCCCTTGGACTTACTTAGCTTCATTCCGTGTATTGGTTTGAGTGTTTTGGCTTGTTTGTGTTATTTATCATGTTTATAACGGATAAACGGAATAAGATTCACTCTTATATAACCTTAACTAGCTCAAGTGTATGATAACCGGCGGTGACCACTTGTCTAGTTCTTCAAGAGACTAGAATGTGCTCTTACAACCCAGACCCGTAGGTAACGGATAGTACCGATCTATTTATATTGGTAGACGGAAGAAGAGGCGAGTTTCGGGAGATTCTCGTATGACAAAAGAAGTTGAATTAGTAATGAGTAACTTAATGAAAGATAATAACCAGTTGCGTGCGATGATGCTATATGTTTACTGTACCTTATGCGTGTTTGTGCCTTTACGCTCTTTCTGATATCTAGAATGTTAGCTAACGGTTTATACCGATGTTATAGATGTTCCTCATGTTCAGAATGCTGCTGAGTGATCCGGACGGTGTGGTCTGCAAGGGTTACCGTACATTATAGGACGGGATCGGGTTTATGTTTATGTTGTTGCTTTCCCTTTTGTGTTTTAAGCTCGGCTGCAAGTCTTTTATGCTTCCTTTTGTTTAAACCTATTGTTTTATATTGAGTTTTGGTTTTCATTCGTTTGTGCCTTGTTGTAAGATATGTTGTGTTGTTGCTACGCTGAGGGTCGGGACCCATTGTAAGGTCCTAGCCCGTAACGCTTTGAGTTCCCAGAATTTTGGGTGTTTTAATATGGTATCAGAGGCAGGTTAGCAACAATGGCACTCAAAATCTTCTAAAGGTCGGATGGATTAATAAATAGAACCTGCAAGGGGTCTAATGTTTTCAAAAGGGGGTTTTGTTTTTAAACTTTTCGGTTTGGGATAGATGTACGGGCGACCACCACCACCTCAGCGGATCTCAGTAGTGTAGTTGCTTATATGTTGGCGTTTATATATGCTTTTCCTGGATTTCTGCTTTAGATGTAGCGTGACCTTATATCTATCCTTATAGCAGATAGCGTATATCAGAGCTATATTTGTTATAGGGCGAGGAAGGGGTCGACCACCTCTTCCACCTGCCATCCGTGGACGAGGACGTGCAAGAAGACATCCACTAGCTAGAGGTCGGGGCCATGCCCTAGTTGTTGATCCGCCTATCACTGAGGCATTAGCCGAGGAGGTTGCTGAGAGTGTTGTTCTTGAGGCTGTAAACGGGACCGCCTCTAGGTCCGGAGCACAAAGAGTGCCATCGACGGAGTCTGGTCGGGTGTCCATAGGAGCTTCGGCATATCGCGACTACGTGAAGAGAGTTGAGGATGCTATCAAGACTGGAGAACCAACACCAGTTCCCGCGAGATCAGTTGAGATTTTGCAGAGAGTTACACAGGTTGTTGCCCCGTCTGCTAGAGTTGCTGAGGTTGTTAAAGCACCGGCTAAGACGAAGGAGCCGAAGCCCGACAGTTGATTGAAAGCTTTAGATCAATTGAAGGTTCCCACTTTCATGGGAAAGACAGGATTGGAGGTGGAGCTGTGGCTAGGACAGCTGGATTCTCCTATGGAGGCGATCGGTTGCCCAAAGGAACGTCGAGTTAACATAGCACAGAAGCTGCTGAAGGATCAGGCTCATTCCTGGTGGATGACAACTCACAGCAAGGTCACCAATTATGAGCAGATGAAGACGGTGCTCAAAGATCGCTACTGCCCTGCAACAATGAGGAGAGATTGTCCTCAGGATTTCCTCGAGGCTAGATTTGAGGATTTCCCTATTGTTGAGATCATCAGCAAGTTTCAAGATGAGTTGTCTTTGCTGGTCCGTCTGCATCACCTGAAGATCAGCATGTTTACTGATGACATGAATTATGTATCATCATATTCATGCATATTGCAGCACATTATCTCTATTTACCTTGCATTTAGAAGGATTTTTGCATACCTTTTATGTTCTATTCAATCAATTGTCGGAAATAGAGGTCTACACGAGATTTTGATGAATTGTAGGTAAATAGAGTTGAATTAGAAGAAAATGGAGCAAGAAGCATCTAAGGATGTTAAGGAAGCTAAAGGAGCCTTAGAAGGATCACTAAGGGCTAAGGAATTTCAAAGGAGAAGCATAGAAGACGAAGCAAAGGAAGAGCACTTTCTGTTGAAGAAAATCGTGCCAATACATATAAAAATCGGACGATTTTCATACCTTGAAAATCGAACGGTTTTTCACCAAAATCGACTGGGTCGATTTTCTTCACGATTCGGCCAAATAAAAAGACGACATAAAGCCCAATTAATTTGGGCTAGATGAGGGTTTTGCCAAACGGCCCATCTGCAAGAAACTATAGAAGAGAACCCTACGAACGAAGACGAGAAGGTCGCACCAGATAATCTTTACACGTTTTGGAGAAATCAACGATTCTTGGAGAGAGATTGAAGAGCTTTTGCCGGAGAGTCATTCTTGATCTTTGATTGTGAGATTTCCTTATTCCATTGCCTTGTTTGTGGTTTGTGAACACGAAATTGAGTTGTTGAGAGATACATTGAACAGATTTGACGATTGTTTTACAGATTTGAAAGTTATAGACTTTTTTCGTTCAAGATTTGGTTTCTTTACGATATCTTTTTCAATAATTAATTTGATTCGATTTTGAAAATGGTTGGCTAAAAACCTTGTGATTCTGGGGAGAATAGTTGATGATTAAGGCTTAGATGATGATAGACTAAACTCATTCAAACATTAGGACCCTGAGAATTTAGATCTTAGTTTTGCGACAAACAGGAAAATCGGACTGTTCTTGAGAAAAATCGGCCGATTTTTCGTATGAACAGCACGATTTATTCTTCTGACGAACTTTTATTGAATTAATCTTTAATCAAAACTAATCCTTGCCTAAACCCCAATCTTGATTAACCTTCCTACCCTCTAATTGAATGTATGAGAGCACTTCAAACCTGTTTCTACATTTAATAGATTAAGATCGCAAGATTTGGGTAATAAAGAGACTCAACATCCTTTATTAAGATTTTAAATGTACTTTCTATTCTTACTTTGGAGAGTCATATCCTGGAGTTTTAGATAGTTAGTTTGAACATAATTCTTGTCTTTAGATCTTTCTATATTGCAGCCTCAACAACCCTTATAGAGAGAACCTATAGATTAGTCATATAGGTTTCGGAACTTCACCGTACGAATCCTACCTTTGAACATTTAATCTTGGCAATATAAATTCTGTCCTATATCTATAGTAGTGTCTTGAATCGAAAGCCTAAATCGGATACTTGAATCCTTGGAATCATTTCTCTCTTTATTAAATCACAAAAGCTTTTATACTTTCGCTAGATATTTTGAAATCGGAATTATTCTCACCAAATCCCTGAGTTCGACTCTGGAATTCTTACCTTACTACAGCTGATCCGTACACTGCGGGTTCGCTTTGCTTTTGAGTTCTAGATATAAATATTAAGACTTTGACGCACACCCTTTTGAGCGAACAAGTTTTTGGCGCCGTTGCCGGGGATTTGGTCTAGATCAAATCCGGTTTTCGGTTGTCTAGCGTGAGAGCTCTTGCTCTTGTGATTTGATTTGTCTACTTGAGTGATCTTCGCAGGTTCTTTGGGTATATGCGAAAGACTAGATCCACTAAAGATCTAATTCCTTTCGATCCCGAATTAGAAAGAACTTTGAAGAGAAAGTTGAAGGAGAAGAAAATGGTTGAAAACGATGAGAGAAACTACAAGGCTGAACTAAACGAAGCTCAACGCCAACTCCAGCTGAGCGAGAAGGCTCGAAAGGAAGCTGAAATAAGTCATCAATTTCAGATTGATGAACTAAGAGCTATGATGTTGGACATGAAGTTGGAGTTGAACGACTCCAAGAAGAAGAAGAAAGTCAAGACACCAACTAAGTCCATTCGAAATGACTCGTCCGATGATGACGAGATTGATCCGGATATGCCGGAACTTGAAGAGATTGATCCATCACTTCGTCCTAACCGAAACACTCCAACACCTAAGGTCGTCCCTCGCATTACGACTAGGAATGTTAGAGCTGTCAATAACGAAGATAGACCCCGAACTTTGGGGCAACGGATGGATCCAATTCAGCAACCGCGCCGTCTAGGTGTGGATTTCGGAGTTGAAGACATCCAGGAGTTTAGCTTCTCACCACAAGTCATTACTATGGTTCGCCAAAGTCAATATGGCGGAGCAAGTACCGAATCTCCGCATCAACACTTGCAGAATTTTGAGATTCTCATGGAGACTATGAAGCCGAAGAAGGCTACTACAAGCAACTACAAGATCAAGCCGTTCTTCTTCTCTTTGAAGGACAAAGCTCTAGCTTGGTACCAAACACTTCCAGCTGCGAAGTTAGCTACATGGGAGGAATTGTCTTCGGAGTTCCTCACCAAGTTCTTTCCGCCATCCAAAACGGCGGAATTGAGAGGTAAAATAAATGCTTTTTCTATGAAACCTAACGAAAGCTTGTTTCAATCTTGGGAAAGGTTTCAAGACCTCTTGTTGGATTGCCCACACCATGGCATTTCCAAGCTGGAACTATTGGAGATTTACTACAAAGGGTTGGATGTGGAAACACAATTCAACCTCCAATCTCTATCTTGCGGGACATTCATGGATATGAGAGAGGACGATGCTTGGGACTTCATTGAGAAGCAAGCCCAAGTGATTGAGAAGTATTCCCACCGGAAGGTGGAATCAAATAGCCGGAATCAAGGCGATACGGGAGCCAAGTTGAATCAAGCGGCTCAAACACAAATATTCTCCCTCAAAGATGACATCAAAGAATTAAGGGAAGTGCTCAAAACGAGTCTTCAAAAGACTAAAGAGCAAGAAGCCAACTACATGGGGCGAGAGAACAATCAAAGGAATGATAACCGGAATTCCAATTGGAGCAACAACAACAATAACAACCGAAACTCCAATTGGAACAACAACAACAACAACAGGAACTCAAATAACAACAATTGGAGGTCAAATCAGCAAGGTTCAGGTAATCCTTACTCTTATGCTGAAAAGGCTCTAACACCTCCATCTTCTTCTACTCCTTCTACAAGCCAGGAACAATCAAGCGGATCAAACAAACCGGATCCCATGCTAGAAACGATCCTAGGCAAGCCACAAGGATTGGAGAGTTACATAACTTCGGTTGACAAAGCTCACAAAGCTTTAGAAAACCAAGTATTCAACAAGGCCGGAGAAGTTCCAAGAGATCAAGGGAAGCTTCCCGGAAAGACAGAAGATAACCCAAAAGGAAGGGTTATGGCAATAACTACTAGGAGCGGAAAGACGACCGTCGACCCTCAACCTAAAGTAGTTGACACCTCCACAAAAGAAGGAGAGGCAAAAGAGAAGGAAGAAGTCTATGTTCCTCCTCCCGCTTACAAACCACCTCTACCTTTTCCTCAATCTAGAGCGCGTGCATGCCTAGATAAACATTTCGGTAAGTTCGTTGAACTTATGAGTAAGCTCCATATTAACATACCTTTTATGGATGCGATTTTAGGTATGCCGGCTTATGGGAAATTCCTCAAGGAGATCCTCTCCAACAAGAGGAAGTTGGAAGATATAGGAGAAGTCAAGATGAGTATGGAGTCATCCGAACTCATCAAGACTATGACGGAGAATATGCCACCCAAGCTCCGCGATCCAGGATCCTTTTGCATACCCATCACTTTGGGAGAAGCTACCTATGATGCTCTTTGTGACCTTGGAGCGAGTGTGAGTATCATACCTCTCGCTCTATGCAAGGCAGTTGGTCTAGGAGAGCCTTGACCGGTGAAGATCACACTCTACATGGCCGATCGTTCTACCACTAAGCCGGTGGGAATATTGGAAGACATTCCGGTAAAGCTAGGTAAATTTTACATACCTATAGATTTTGTCGCTCTTGACATACCTGCAGATTACCCGGTTCCCATCATCCTCGGGAGACCATTCCTCGCCACATCTGGATGCATGGTAGATTGCAAGAACGGCCAGCTATCCTTCCATATCGGTGAAGAAAAGATAGAATTCATACTATCTTCCTTAATCAAGGAGCCAGCCTTGAAAGATGACGTTTTTGAAATTGTTGAGGAAGAAGAGTCTAGGGGTGGAACATGACTGCAATGAGGATGTGAAAGCATTAAATGATGTGGAGGAAGAACTAGAAGCAAAAATTGAAGAACTAGAGTGGACTCCGGAAACTGTGAAGAAAATCGACCTGCTAGAAATAAATCGTCCGATTTCTGAAGATTACACCCGATTTTTTTCGACAGAAACTAAAATCGACCTGCCAGAAATAAATCGCCCGATTCATGAAGAGGTAGCACGATTTTTTCCGACAGAAACTAAAATCGACCTGACGACAATAAATCGCCCGATTCATGAAGAGGTAGCACGATTTTTTCCAACAGAAAGAAAAATCGTGCAGAAGATCGACCGATTTATTACAGGGGGGGTCGATTCAATGAGTAATTCTATGGATTCTCCGGACTTCACCGCAACCGCTTCCGAATCTATTGGTGAAGTACCCACACCTATAGAGATCTCTCCCACAACATCCGAAAGCCACGATTCATCACCAACCAAGGTACCTCCATCATTAGAATTGAAGCAACTTCCCACGCATTTAAGGTACGCATTTCTTGGCACTAATTCCACATATCCAGTTATAGTCAATGCAAATTTGAATGATGATGAATTAGAGAAACTCATGCATGTTTTGAAGCAACATAGGAGAGCACTAGGTTAGACCATTGATGATTTAGTAGGAATAAAGCCTTCTCTATGTATGCACAAAATATTAATGGAAGAGTATTACAAACCTTCACGCCAACCTCAAAGACGGTTAAACCCGGCAATGAAAGAGGTCGTGAAGAAAGAAATCCTTAAGCTACTTGATGCAGGTATCATCTTCCCTATTTCTGATAGCAAATGGGTGAGTCCGGTACAAGTAGTACCCAAGAAAGGAGGCATTACCGTTGTTGCCAACTAGAACAACGAACTCATCCCTACACGGACAGTTACAGGGTGGCGAATGTGCATCGACTACCGCAAACTGAACGTAGCCACAAGGAAGGACCACTTCCCCCTTCCTTTCATCGATCAAATGTTGGAAAGGTTAGCCCAACATGCCTACTTTTGTTATTTAGATGGATATAGCGGTTTCTTTCAGATACCAATTCATCCGGATGATCAAGAGAAGACAACCTTTACGTGCCCATGGGGTACGTTCGCTTATAGAAGAATGCCATTCGGCTTATGCAACGCTCCAGCCACCTTCCAAAGGTGTATGATGGCAATCTTCTCCGAATATGTAGAGAATATCATGGAAGTCTTCATGGACGACTTTTCGGTATATGGTTCTTCCTTTGATAACTGTCTCTATAACCTTTCACTAGTTCTTAAGAGATGTGAGGACACTAACTTAGTCTTAAACTGGGAAAAGTGTCATTTCATGGTCACCGAAGGAATTGTGCTAGGTCACTTAGTGTCACAAAGGGGAATAGAGGTAGATCGATCAAAGATAGAAACCATTGAGAAGTTACCTCCCCCTTCATCGGTAAAAGGAATTAGAAGCTTCTTAGGACATGCAGGCTTCTATAGGAGATTCATAAAGGATTTTTCTAAGATTTCAAAACCTTTGACTAATCTTTTGATGAAAGATGCGACTTTCGAATTTTCGAAAGATTGCTTAGATGCTTTTTGCAGGATCAAAGAAGCTTTGATTTCGGCACCAATCATTCAACCACCCGATTGGACTCTTCCTTTCGAAGTCATGTGTGACGCAAGCGATGTCGCTATAGGAGCCGTTCTTGGACAGAAGAAAGATGGTCGCACTCATGCCATCTACTACGCTAGCAAAACGCTAGATGAGGCTCAATACAACTACGCAACTACGGAAAAGGAACTTTTAGCCGTAGTATATGCATTTGAGAAATTTCGTTCCTATCTTGTAGGTGCGAAAGTGATAGTCTATACGGACCACTCCGCAATCCGATACTTATTCACGAAGAAGGATGCGAAGCCAAGGCTTCTACGATGGATCTTACTCTTACAAGAGTTTGATTTAGAGATCCGTGATAAGAAAGGATCGGAGAACTCAGTAGCCGATCACCTTAGTCGCCTTCCGCAACTCACCGGCGAGTCGGATGAACTTCCGATAGACGACTCCTTCCCTGACGAACAGCTGCACGAGATTGAAGAGTGTCTTCAACACATATCACAAGGTAATGATCCATGGTTTGCTGACATTGTAAATTACCTTGTTTGTCAGGAGATTCCACCCGGACTTTCATATGCTCAAAAGAAGAAGTTCTTGAGAGACGTCCGGCATTTTTATTGGAACGAACCTCTTCTATTCAAAAGAGGTCCAGATGGCATCTACAGGAGATGTATTCCCGAAGATGAGATAGATAGTGTCATCCGACACTGCCATTCTCTACCATGTGGCGGACATGCTAGTTCCCACAAGACTTGTGCTAAGGTACTTCGCTCCGGCTTCTATTGGCCTACACTTTTCAAAGATGTGCAAAAGTTGGTTGTTTCTTGTGATGCTTGTCAAAGGACAGGTAATATATCCAGGAGGAATGAGATGCCTCTCAACAACATAAAAGAAGTAGAGATCTTTGATGTATGGGGCATCGACTTTATGGGACCTTTCCCATCTTCATGCGGCAACCAGTATATACTTCTTGCCGTAGACTATGTCTCAAGATGGGTTGAGGCAATCGCTTCCCCTACTAATGATGCAATGGTAGTGGTGAAGTTCCTCAATAAAACGATCTTTCCAAGGTTCGGAACTCCCCGAACCATCATTAGTGACGGAGGAACGCATTTCACAGCCCGTCGATTCGAGACTTTATTAGCTAAGTATGGGGTGACCCATAAGATAGCTACACCTTATCATCCGCAAACCAGCGGACAAGTCGAGATATCCAATAGAGAGATTAAAGGGATTTTAGAGAAAACCGTCTCTAAAACGAGGAAAGATTGGTCAATGAAGCTTGACGATGCACTATGGGCATACAGGACAGCCTTCAAGACACCAATAGGTACGACTCCCTATAATCTCATTTATGGTAAATCATGTCATCTTCCTGTAGAGCTAGAGCATAAGGCTTATTGTGCTATCAAGTGGCTCAACTTCGACATGAAAGAAGCCGGAGAGAAGCGACTCCTAGATATCAATGAGCTAGATGAGCTCCGACTAAATGCGTATGAGAACGCAAAGATTTACAAGGAACGGACAAAGCGCTGGCATGACAAACACATCATCCCAAAAGATTTGAAGGAGGGAGATCAAGTCCTCCTATTCAACTCAAGGCTGCGTCTATTTCCAGGTAAGCTCAAATCCGTTAGACAGGACCTTTTGTGATTAAAAGAATTTTCCCTCATGGCGCAGTTGAAGTATGGGGTGAACAAAGCGGAAGTTTTAAGGTTAATGGCCAACGGTTGAAGAAATACACATCGGAAGCTCCAGTCGAGGAGATAGCTCCTATCCTCCTCCATTGAACACAACATCATACACCGTCCAGCTAAAGACGATAAATAAAGCGCTTCTTGGGAGGCAACCCAATGATAGTATAGTTCCCCTTCTTTCCCTCACTTAGTTAGAATAGATTAATTGCTTTGTTTCTTCATTTTTCGTTTTTATATGTTCTTCGATGCACTCTTGGGTTGTCGTGTCATTAATCGCAGGAAACTAGGTCCAAATGTAAGAGATTCACGGAGAATGGAGCACAATTAAGTTGTATCTTCGAGATTCAAGAAAAACAAGGAAGAAAATCGACCTACCATAAGAAGATCGTCCGATTCAGTAACAGAGCACGTCGATTTTTCTCAACAGAAACAAAAATCGACCTGGAGATTGACCTGCCAAAATAAATCGTCCGATTTTTTCAGTCAGAAAGAAAAATCGCCCCGACAAATAAATCGACCAGAAAAATCGGCCGATTTTCTTCAGAAATCGTCGACCCTATATAAGGACTTCACACTCGATCTTCTTCATTCCCACATCTTCAACTCTCGATTCCCCTCTCTCAAGAACGACGAAAAATCGCCACACCCTCAAATCCTCATTCCTTAACCATTTCGAGAGATTCTTGGCTCCAAACTGAAGCATTTTCAACAAGGAACAAGGATCTAACAACAACACGCACGGCAATCGACTGCTCCATAAGGAATTCAGGTGACTCAGAGGAGGAGGAGGATGGAGGGCAAGAGACCATGCTCGAGTTTGAGAGCGATACCCATAGCGGGCATGCTACGGATGCCATGGACACTGACACTCATGGAGCAGGACCGAGCAGGACTAGCAGGCAGGATGAGGAGACGGAGGATGACATGCAGCCACCTCGACACTCTTATGCACATGCTCCAGGCCCTAGACGAGGACACCGAGCTCGACGCCACTTCAGGGAGCTAGTCACTAGCTTTCAGAGCCTCAGCACCGACTACCGTGTCCTCCGCACCGATTATGACACCCTGAACACACAGTTCAGGAACTACAGGGAGGAGACGGACGCTAGGCATTCATCCTATAATGGCCAGATGAGGGACATGTACTACCACTAGTTCGGCCACTTCTACGATCCCTCCGCACCGATGTACCCATATCCACCACCACCACCACCGACAGAGGATTGAGCTTCCACTTCTTTTACATTGTAAGTATTTTTCTCCTTCTTATGCTTGATTTTCACATTGGGGACAATGTGGATGTCAAGTATGGGGTGGAGGTACTTACAATACCTTATGTTTCATTCTAGCACTCTATGTACTCTCCACTACTCTTGACAATTTGGCTTGTAATAACTCTTGCACGGCTTGCTTCCTATTATGACACTCGCATTTGCATGAACTTTTTCAAAACCTATGAATTTTCAAGAATTTTAAGTGCTTCTTATATGGAAATGACCTCTATGATGAGAAATGTGTATGTGGATAGGCAAAAAGATGCTTAGTTGTGTTGAGATTTTAATTATAGCATGAATGAATTTGCTTTTGTTACTTGAACACATGAATAAGTTATATGATTTAGTTGTTTTGATAAGAGAATGAAATAATAGTCGAAGCTATATTGCAAGTTCTTTTACATCATTTAAGGATGACTAAGGCAATTCACTTCTTTTCTTTTCTCATATCTTGATCATGCTAGCTCCTCAATGAAATATGTAACCCTCCTTTTACCATCCGGGAATTAGGATAGGTGATTGAAAAAGGCATGTTTGATGTGGGAGGGCCAAGAAAAATGTATTGAAAAAGTGCAAAATTTCATAAGTTTGGGGACGTTGAACATGAGGATGAGTAACTCGGCACCATTCACATAGCCGGGTGTTTGTGTCTTGCCAAAGTCCGATTGAACGACAAGTCCTAACGGGATATGGTATGTGCATCAAGGGTTTGAGGCATCTCGAAATTGAGAAACGCCGATCTCCTAGGCTTCGGTTTTTGTGCACCGCTGTCCATACTCTCAAAAAGTAAAGTATAATGAAAGCAAAGCTTTCTACATGCGAAGCATGTGCGGTGAAGAAAAATCTTGAAGGTATTATGTGTTCCTCTTTCCCGGATTAACACCACAATGGCCAAAAAGAATTCCTTCCCTTAATACGTTTCTTGAACCTTTCCTTTGATTAGAAGACCTTGAGACTTTTATGCATGTGTTTAAGACTTCATGGCTTAGATTTGTTTGACTTTGATTATCTCTACACCTTTATCATGTTCTTTATTTGTGTTTTCATGAAAGAAAAGGAGATTAGTTCATCTTATGATTACCATTGATACATGCTTTGCCTTTTTATGCCTTGAAATATCACTTTGAGGGTGATCCAATAAGAAGAAGCACTACCAAAAGAAAAGTTTTTGAGTTTTCATACATACATAATCCATGACATCTTGTATTCTAAATTTGAGTCTTGCTTAGGGACAAGCAAGGGGCAAGTATGGGGTATTTTGATGACATGAATTATGTATCATCATATTCATGCATATTGCAGCACATTATCTCTATTTACCTTGCATTTAGAAGGATTTTTGCATACCTTTTATGTTCTATTCAATCAATTGTCGGAAATAGAGGTCTACACGAGATTTTGATGAATTGCAGGTAAATAGAGTTGAATTAGAAGAAAATGGAGCAAGAAGCATCTAAGGATGTTAAGGAAGCTAAAGGAGCCTTAGAAGGATCACTAAGGGCTAAGGAATTTCAAAGGAGAAGCATAGAAGACGAAGCAAAGGAAGAGCACTTTCTGTTGAAGAAAATCGTGCCAATACATATAAAAATCGGACGATTTTCATACCTTGAAAATCGAACGGTTTTTCACCAAAATCGACTGGGTCGATTTTCTTCACGATTCGGCCAAATAAAAAGACGACATAAAGCCCAATTAATTTGGGCTAGATGAGGGTTTTGCCAAACGGCCCATCTGCAAGAAACTATAGAAGAGAACCCTACGAACGAAGACGAGAAGGTCGCACCAGATAATCTTTACACGTTTTGGAGAAATCAACGATTCTTGGAGAGAGATTGAAGAGCTTTTGCCGGAGAGTCATTCTTGATCTTTGATTGTGAGATTTCCTTATTCCATTGCCTTGTTTGTGGTTTGTGAACACGAAATTGAGTTGTTGAGAGATACATTGAACAGATTTGACGATTGTTTTACAGATTTGAAAGTTATAGACTTTTTTCGTTCAAGATTTGGTTTCTTTACGATATCTTTTTCAATAATTAATTTGATTCGATTTTGAAAATGGTTGGCTAAAAACCTTGTGATTCTGGGGAGAATAGTTGATGATTAAGGCTTAGATGATGATAGACTAAACTCATTCAAACATTAGGACCCTGAGAATTTAGATCTTAGTTTTGCGACAAACAGGAAAATCGGACTGTTCTTGAGAAAAATCGGCCGATTTTTCGTATGAACAGCACGATTTATTCTTCTGACGAACTTTTATTGAATTAATCTTTAATCAAAACTAATCCTTGCCTAAACCCCAATCTTGATTAACCTTCCTACCCTCTAATTGAATGTATGAGAGCACTTCAAACCTGTTTCTACATTTAATAGATTAAGATCGCAAGATTTGGGTAATAAAGAGACTCAACATCCTTTATTAAGATTTTAAATGTACTTTCTATTCTTACTTTGGAGAGTCATATCCTGGAGTTTTAGATAGTTAGTTTGAACATAATTCTTGTCTTTAGATCTTTCTATATTGCAGCCTCAACAACCCTTATAGAGAGAACCTATAGATTAGTCATATAGGTTTCGGAACTTCACCGTACGAATCCTACCTTTGAACATTTAATCTTGGCAATATAAATTCTGTCCTATATCTATAGTAGTGTCTTGAATCGAAAGCCTAAATCGGATACTTGAATCCTTGGAATCATTTCTCTCTTTATTAAATCACAAAAGCTTTTATACTTTCGCTAGATATTTTGAAATCGGAATTATTCTCACCAAATCCCTGAGTTCGACTCTGGAATTCTTACCTTACTACAGCTGATCCGTACACTGCGGGTTCGCTTTGCTTTTGAGTTCTAGATATAAATATTAAGACTTTGACGCACACCCTTTTGAGCGAACATTTACCTCTTCTCTCCGAGGTTGAGAGAGTCGACACGCTCTGCTTGCTGGTTTCCGTTGTGATTCTTTAACGGACTATCAGGATAGAGCGTCTACATATGAGAGAGACCGACTGGGTCAAAGGAGAGCTTCTTAGACAGGAGGTCTCGAGAAGAGGCAGAAGACTAGATCAGCCAGTGTTGGAGCTGGAGCAGCTGGGTTTGGGCATAGTCAGGCGCCGGGACGTTTTGGTTTCTAGTAGAGTTTTGACAAAGGACGGTAGTGTCATAACTGCGGAGGTGCAGGACAAATCCGAGCAGATTGCAAGAAGCCCGCAATGATTTTCTTTTCCTGTGGCAAGCAGAGACACAGAGCTGCGTTTTGTCGTCAGGGCAAGGCGCTATCACAACAAGATTCCTCACCTACTAGTGTTACAGGAAGAAGACAGAAGTCTCAGTATCAGCAACAACAGCAACAGAGATTTCTTGGTTCTATTGCTCTTCAAGGTTCCACTCCGGGACATAGGAGAGGTAGAGGATGAGTTAGTGGTTCTGCAGACACCAGCGATGCATCAACCAGAGTATATGAGTTGAGGAGTGCAGTGGAGGTGACAACGCCAACGACCACAGGTAACATTCATATTAATGGTTGTCCTAGTTAGAGTTCTTTTCGATACCGGTGCTACGCATTTTTTTATATTTGATGCATGTGTAGATAGATTGACCTTAGTTACCATAGAAGGTAGACCCTTCTTTATAGGATTACCCGATGGGGGTTAGATTCGAGGTACTCGAGAGGTTCGCGGTTGCCGTATTAGATTGGGAGGTCGCGATTGGCCAGCTGATCATGTACTTAGTACATGAAGAAGTTATCCTTGGCATGAATTGGATGGATCGACATCGAGCAGTTCTAGACATCGGCAAGAGGACAATGACGGTAACTACAGATGCAGGCCATGTTGAGATCTTCAAAGGATGGGATCTCGGGAAAACTGGTACAGTCATTAGTGTTTCGGAGACTTATACAGTGCAAGCTACGAGACTTATCACTCAGGGTCGCGAGGCTTTTTGGTGCTTTGCCATGAAGGATAGTACGAGTCCAGCTTTGGAGGAGATTCCAGTAGCTTGCGAGTTTTCCGACATTTTCGGAGAGCCATCAGGTTTACCCCCACTGAGGAGCGTAGACTTTGGTATTGAGCTAGAGCCCGGTACAAGACCGATCTCTAAGGTTCCTTATCGTATGATACCTATTGAGATGCTTGAGTTGAAGAAGCAGCTCGAGGAGTTAGCAGAGAAGGGCTTCATCCGCCCTAGTGTATCTCCTTGGGGCGCACTAGTACTCTTCGTCAAGAAGAAAGACGGTTCAATGAGGTTATGCATCGACTACCGCGAGCTGAACAAGGTGACGATCAAGAACAAGTAACCATTGCCCCGTATCGAAGAACTTTTGGATCAGCTGCATGGAGCTTCAGTGTTTTCGAGGATCGATCTGAGATCCAGATATCACCAAATGAGGGTGAGAGAGAAAGACATAGCCAAGACGGCATTTCGGACCAGATATGGACACTACGAGTTTGTAGTGATGCCATTCGAGCTTAAGAACGTGCCCGCAGTCTTCATGAAGTTGATGAACACCATCTTCATCGACTTCCTAGACCAGTTTGTAGTTGTCTTCATAGATGACATTCTGGTTTACTCTCGCACCAGAGAGGAGCATGCAGGACAGTTGAGGATCGTTCTTCAAGTCTTATAGGACAGAAAGCTTTATGCCAAGCTCTCTAAGTGTGAGTTTTGGATGTCCGAGGTGGCATTTATTGGTCACATCGTTTCAGCGGAAGATATCAAGGTAGATCCGGCGAAGATCGAGTCAGTAGCATCTTGGCTGCCTCCTAAGAACATCAAGGAGGTACGCAACTTCTTAGGATTGGCGGGCTACTACCGGCGTTTTGTTGAGAGCTTTTTAATTATCGCCCGACCGGTCAATTCCTTCCTTAGGAAGTCTACGAGGTTCATATGGTCCGAGCCGTGCCTGTAGAGCTTTGAGGAGCTGAAGAAGAGGTTGACCTTTGCTCTTATCCTAGCTCAGCTAGAGGGCATTGATGATTTTGTGGTTTACAACGATGCATCCAAGCTGGCCTTGAATGTATTCTAATGTAGAGAGGTAAGGTGATTGCTTATGTGTCTAGAAAACTAAATATGTACGATGAGAATTACCCTACCCATGATCTGGAGTTAGCTGCTGTCGTTCATGCTTTGAAGATTTGGAGGCATTATCTGTACGGAGCTACGCGCCCGATTTTCACCGATCATAAGAGTCTGAAGTATATATTTACTCAGCGGGAGTTGAATAATGCCAGCGGAGATGACTGGAGTTGATCAAGGACTTTGATCTTGAGATCGTATACCACCCGGGGAAGGCGAATGTGGTAGCTTGTGCCCTTAGTAGGAAGACTCCACGGGAGATGGCGATTGCTAGGCTAACAGCTCAGCCGCACTTACAGCGTGACCTTGCATGGCTAGAGATGAATATCCACTTCCTGGATTCCGACAGTCAGTTTTCCACCTTGGAGATAATACCTGATCTGTTGACTGAAATCCGACAGAAGCAAGAGAGTTGCCGAGCTTTAACACAGATCCGAGACCGGATTTCTCGAAGAGAGGCACCACAGTTTGCTGTTGGTACTAATGGGGTTTTGAGATTCCAGGAGCGTATTTGTGTCCCTTCAGACCGAGAGTTGAGACAGAGGATCCTTCAGGAGGCTCACTCTTCACCTTACCCAATGCGCCGCGGTACGAGTAAGATGTATCAGGATATCAAATCCTCTTTCTGGTGGGGAGGTTTGAAGCCGGATGTCACGAGATATGTAGCTCAGTGTGTGACTTGTCAACAGGTCAAGATCGAGCATCATCAACCAAGAGGCGAGCTATATCTACTTTCTGTCCCTCAGTGGAAGTGGCAGGACATCTCTATAGTTTTCGTTACCAGTTTGAGACCGAGTCGAGGCTTTGATGCCATCCGGGTGATAGTAGATCGACTGACGAAGACCGCAAGTTTCATTCCGATCAAGGAAACGTGGCCGGTAATTCGATTAGCAGAGGAGTTCACTAGACATATAGTGAGACTTCACGGAGTATCTAGGACTATAGTCTTTGACAGAGACGGACGGTTCACCTCGAGGTTTTGGCAGAAAGTGCATGCCGCCCTAGGTACGAGTTTACAGTTCACGACTGCCTATCATCCTCTGGAGGACATGTTGAGAGCCTTCATGTTAGACTGGCGACATGTGTGGCCAGATCACCTTCCCTTCGTGGAGTTTTCGTACAACAACAGTTGGCACGCATCGATCAAAATGGCTCCTTATGATGCTTTATACGGACAGAGATTTCGTACACCGCTGTGTTGGGAAGAGTCGAGTAGTACTAGCGGCGTAGCACCTGAGCAGATTTGGGATGACATGGCTTGAGTAGCAGTGATCCGCGAGCGGATGTTAGCAGACAGAGTCGACAGAAGTCTTATGCAGATAAGAGACGCAGACCTCAGGAGTTCAGAGTTGGAGCTCAGGTTTGGTTGAGAGTATCTCCGACACGAGGCGTCAGACGTTTCGGTGTCAAATGGAAGCTGAGTCCCAGATACGTCGGACCGTTCGAGATTCTGGAGCGAATTGGAGAGGCAACATACAGACTTGCTTTGCCACCGAGGCTTGAGAGTGTTCACCCCGTCTTCCATATGTCTCAGTTGCGGGAGTACATACTGGACCCGAACACATCGTTAGTCAAGAGGATCTAATGATCGAGTCAGGCCACACGTTCGTTGAGCACCCGGTAGTTGTCTTAGAGCGTAGTAGGAGACGCTTGCGTTCGAAGGACATACCGATGATGAAGATTCAGTGGTTGATGCTCCTAATGAGGCGACTTAGGATACAAAGGATAGTATCCAGAGAAACTATCCGGAGTTTTACGCTGAGCTTGATGCACCTTTAGCATAGTTGTTATGTTCAGTTTTTCTTTTGTTGAGTGGCGTACGCTTTTGTGACGTTTTGAGTTACATTCCCCGAGTGGAAATATATGAGTTATGTTCAGTGTTTCCATGTTGTTGTTGTGTGTTCTTTCGGGCTATTGCAAGTTTTAGGACGAAACTTCTTTTTAGGGGGATCTAATGTATGACCCTAGTCTTTCATCTTCACCGCCCCCACGGTGAAGTGTGCCTCCCCAGCGGCAAGCCGCACCCGCGACAGGGGCAGCCGCCACTGCGTCTGAATACAGATCGCGCCCGATCTTTCTTTCGTTCATTTTATCTTCTTTCCATAGATAGAAGATCCGATCTTCTCTCTTATGGGCCGGCTTCCTTATCTTCTTCCTAACCGTAGACGTCCTTTCCAACCAGCTTTCCCACCTCTTCTATATATTCCCGTCTTTTCTCCTTTTTCCCGTTTCTTGCTTACACCTTTCTCCCAACCCTGAAGCTGCAGCCGTCTCCCTTGCTTCCTGTGATCTTACTGAACATGTAAGTCTTATCCTCTGAATTCTTCATCCCATTCATGTAGTTGTTGTATGCCTTTTCCTTGTGTTTCGTTTTCTTCTTTCGTTCTTCCTTTTCTTCTTCTCAAAGAATCAAGTTTGAACCTTGATTCTTGTTTGCATCCCCGTTGTTGATGTGTTGCTGTTCTCAGGCTCTTTTGGTTGAGTCTTGACGTGGTTGGACCAAAGGTTCAAGCTTTGGATCACTTGTTGAGAGTTCTGTTGAAAAGAAACCCCGATAACATCTTTTGTTGAGGACCGCCCCCGCGCCTGCACAAAGCCGCCCTTGTGGATTTCCTTCCTCCCACCCCTACGCCTTTACCCAGCCGTCGCCGCGGTTCCTTCTGCAGTAACTCCCGTTATTGTTAGTTGCTTCCTTTCTTTCTTTTCTCGTTCTTTTCCTTGTTCCTTCTGGATCATTCTTGCCCCTGAGTATGTTGTGAGACTAATGTTGAGCCCTTAGCTTGTGGAAATTTCTTAGAGATCATTGAGACTAGAAGTTATAGACTTCTAGCAACCGTTCCGTTCCTAATTCGTGATGCTTGTGCGAACAAGCTTTCCTTGCTCCTTTCCTGAGGGAAACTGAGTTGTTCTTTGAGTTGTTGTTGAGCTTTTAGATTACCTTCGAGTGAGGTAAGTTCCTTGGACTTACGTAGCTTCATTCAATATATTGGTTTGAGTGTTTTGGCTTGTTTGTGTTGTTTATCATGTTTATAACGGACAACCGGAATATGATTTACCCTTATATAACCTTAACTGACCCAAGTGTATGATAACCGGGCGGTGACCACTTGTCTAGTTCTTTAGGAGACTAGAATGTTCTCTTGCAACCCATACCCGTAGGTAATGGATAGTACTGATCTATTCCTATTGGCAGACGGAAGCAGAGGCGAGTTTCGGGAGTTTCTCGTGTGACAAAAGAAGTTGAATTAGGAATGGATTAATTAAGGAAAGATATCTGGAATGTTAGTTAACACTTTACTTTACCTTATGCGTGTTTGTGCCTTTACGCTCTTCTGATATCTGGAATGTTAGCTAACGGTTTATACCGATGTTGTAGATGTTCCTCACGTTCAAGATGCTGCTGAGTGATCCAGACGGTGTGGTCAGACGGGGTTCTTGTACATTATAGGACGAGATCGGGTTTATGTTTATGTTGTTGCTTTCCCTTTTGTGTTTTTAGCTCGGCTGCGAGTCTTTTACGCTTCCTTTTGTTTAAACCTTTGATTTTATATTGAGTTTTAGTTTTCATTCGTTTGTGCCTTGTTGTAAGATCCGTTGTGTTGTTCCTACTCTGAGGGTCGGGACCCATTGTGAGGTCCTAGACGGTAACACTTCGAGTTCCCAGAACTTGGTGTGTTACACCTCTAATTTTATCCTATATAGTTCCCCCTAGATGAAAGAATTGGGTTAAATAGGATATATTTACTAAATGAGTTTCTGCTATGAGTATTCTTAATAGAGTAATAGTGGTAAAAGGCCTAGCTAACTATTTTATTCTATTATTAATGAGAGAGTAAATAAGAATATCTTCAATTCAGTTATTAAAAAATCAAAACAATAACTTACAAAATGGAAGTAACGTCCATTTCATTGGAGAGAAGAACAACATTAATGAAAGAAAATCTTAATGTCAATCCTAGTTACCTTACGCAGGCATTCATGCTTTCTACAAACATTCAAAATGAACTAGATCGGATTAGTAGGAATTTCTTTTGGAATAAGGGATCAAAATTTTCACCCGCTTATCAATTAGATAAGATTTGTAAATCAAGATCTCTAGGAGAAACTGAAATTAGGAAAGTAGAAGATATGAATAAAGCGCTACAAATGAAACTCCTAGGGAAAATCATGGCTTACCCGGACAATAATAGAAGAAAGGTAACTAAAAGGCACATGCATATGTAATTATAAATGTGGTAAAAAAAAAATACATCTTGACAATGGAAGAAACTGATCAAACTAAGAGAAGATTTTGACAAAGGTCTCAGATGGTGCGTGGGAGATGATAAAACTATAAGATTTTGGAAAGAACAATGGATTACTAAAACCTCTTTAGGACTTAGTGAGTAACAAAACATTGATAGATTCTACAAGGTACTTATATCATAGACAAAAAATGGAATAATCAACTCATACAAAAACTAGACACTCTTCTTCCAAACGACATTATCATAAAAATTTAAACTATAATCTTTCTAAAAATGATATAAGGTATAGAGTATATTGGGCAGCTAATGAAGAAGGATGATACTCGACTAAATTTGTTACAAAAATGATCCAAAATTGGAAAGTTGGAGTAACCTCAGAAAAAACTTGGATCTGGGAGTCTACATAATGCCTAAAATCAAAAATTTTCTATGAAAGTTGGCCGATGCAATGCGAATTCTGTAATCATCATACATAAAGTGCTAAATACCTTTTTATGTACGCTTATACATTGTGCAGTACATCGATAATGCTAAAACTATAACAATTTTGCACAATTGTGATATAACATAGAGGAGAATTATTGATATCCTTTCCAAATTTAAAGAAACAATGGTTCAATAGAATTAAGACAATTAGTGGTTATATGGTGGAAAATCTAGCTAGCAAGAGACAACCGGATGCTACATCCATTGAGATTACAAGAGACAACCGAATGCTCATTAATTTGATCAACAAAGTACCGAAACCGCCTTGGGAGACACACATGATCATCTATAACATCTCCCCCATGATCTAGGGTTTTGCATTTCAGCGATCACCATATTTTCAGAAAAATCAACATTGTTGCTGATAGACTCGTGCTGCATGATCACTTCCCAGTTGCAAATGATGAGGTCTTTCCAAAAGATGTTGAAGACCTCATCCGAAAGGATGCCTTGGGACGGCTGAACTACTCTCTATTGAGGCTCCTCATTTGCTCAAATCTTGTAACTCCGCCGCGGACAATCCTCCACCATTACTGTGCATGCTCTCTGAATAGAGTTTGTACCAGCTCCACCCATCGATCCTCTAGGCATCGGATCGACTCCAAAGAAATCTCTACATGTCCCAACCAGTGCTCCATTTATAAGTCTGGCTTCCCGTCAAAGGAAGGTACTCGCATGTGGTTAAAAGTCTTTAACCATGCATCTAGCATTGGGGCCCTTGGCTCATCCCGAGCCCTAACAATCTCAAATACTCTCTCCGGTGCACCTTGCACCGGGGTCACTCTTTGTGACACCTCTACAGACCTTGTAGGCACCGGGGGATCAGGGGCACATCCTCCCCTCCTAGCCACATCATCCACCTGTTGGACGTACTCTCTAAACGGTGTCATCCCCAACGAGACACACCCTGAATAAGCCGATTGTGCTCATTGCTGTCCTGGTCAAGCGACAGTCTCATTCCCGACTTCAGGAGCCTTACTCTCCGTATTTTTCCTCGTTCTTATCATCCGCCACTCATCTAATGGTGGCTCATATATGGGGACTCGACCTGGACCTCTCACTACTAGAAGTCTACCTCAACGGCCACGACCTCTGGTTGTAGGAGTCCTATCACCCCTACCCCGCGGATAAGGGGGGAGAGGTGGACGACCTCGACCTCGACCCATAGTGGGTGTCGCTCTAGTACGTGCCTTCTACACGAAGTATTATAACTATGCATTAAGAAAATATCTAACTAATAAGGGAGTTCAACTCTAACTATATCAAACTAAGCTTCCAAGATCCGCGGAGATAGTGTTAGTGTCACGTAGTTTCTTCCCCGTCCCGACTATGCACATGATTTGAAAACGAATTCATAAGGAAAAATCTGACCCCTTTCGGGTTTTGTTTATTTATTTATTCGGCCCTTTAGAAGATTGCAAGTGTCATTTTTGTCTTCCTGGCTCTAATACCATGTTGTAACACCCCAAATTCTCAAAAGTTGGGACGCTATGGGTTCAGAACTCACAATGGGTCTTGAATCTCTTGGCCTAGCCTGACAACAATTTCACTAGATCTTACAACAAGACACAAATAAAGGAAAACCAAATAGATATAAAAATGCAATAAAGTCATGATCTCAAAGAAAGACTATCAGTCAAGTACTACATAAGGACGGTAATCCCAAAGACAACAAATGCAAAAGAAGAAAACCGAAATATAATAAACCCCAAATCCTGTCCTACAACCTACGGGGAACCCGACTGACCACTCTCGTCCAAATCACTCTACAACTACCCTATCCTGAAATACATCTAACAACATATGATTAAATCGTTACCTAACACACAAAATATCAGGAGTACTAAAGGTGAAGATGAGGAGCAAGAAATAAGACTTTACACCCCTTTTCCTTCATCATTCACGTAAGAACATCCTGATCGAAGAGAAAACACATGAGGGGAATGTTACCTTGGTCCAACGGTTACTGTAGACGGCACAACTCCGGGGCACGTTGTTCTTTTGAGGCGTGATAGAGAGATGAAGATGAAGAGCAGGAAAGAAGGTTTGGACCTGATGTTGCACGAACGACATCAAAGATGAACTAGAATATAAAGACTAAACTCTATACCAAATTTCCCTTTCTCTTTACAAACTAAGTTTGTACCTTACTTCAAGACATCACAAATCTAATTCTAATTGTTGGATCGATCCAAAAATTTGTCATGATGAACTAGAATATAAAGACTATACCCTATCAAAATTTCATGTCCATCATAAATTTCTAACCCATTCAAAATTGGATCCAAAAACAACATCAACAAACAGTTTTCCTACACTTGAATATTTCAGCGTAACCAAGAAAATAGCTTAAGGACTCAACTTGAAAGGACATAACTTCTAAACCACTCGTTGGATTCCTCTCCAATTCTGATATGGTCTACTATAATAACAAAACTATCACATAACAAAATGTTAGCCAAAAGGGAGGAGCCTTTTATACCTAGATATGACTTTGAAGTTGGATACTCGTCACTTTACTAACTCTGACGGAAGTACCCGACCACAGGAAAAAGTTAGGAAACTAGGGGAAGAGAGTTTGCGCGACCATGAGCCGAGAAAATTGGGTTGTTGTCTTCGTGCTGAAGAGGTGAATAACTCTCTCAATCAACATGAAAGTCTGGATCTCCCTGTAGTCTAAAGGTGAAGACTTTACACCCCTTTTTCTTTATCATCCATGTGACAACAACTAGATGAAAGAGAAAACACATGAGGGGAATGCTACCTTGGTCCAGCGGTTATTGCAGGCGGCGGCAAGACTCCGGGCTCATTGTTGTTCTAAGGTGTGATAGAGAGATGAAGATGAAGAGCACGAAAGAAGGTTTAGACCTGATGTTGCGCGAACGACATCGAAGAGGATGAATGAGGAAATGAGAGTGTACGTGACTGAGAGAGGGAATTTGCTAGGGTTTGTATATAAATCCCGGAGAGTGGATGTTACGTGAAACAAAAAAAGGTAAGGTTGTTATCTTGTGGAACAAATCACAACAAGAAAATATTGAGGTTGTTAGGATAGGTATACAGACGTGGAAGGTTGAAATTACGGGTATGGTGACACAGCTGTAAGGCCTCCGCGACTGCGGTGGAAAACATGCGCAGACACGGGAAGCATGCGTGACCGCGTCGGTAGCCCGCGACGGCTTCTTTATGGCCCAGTTGACGTACTTCAGCTCCTTTATGGGCCGGTGTTCTCTCATAGATCAAGAAAGGAGTGAGGTAATATTGAATTGGATCTAGAACCTAGATAGAGTTTACTTTGCACACTCGGTTCAGATCTACGGAATAAAATTTTCCGGTTGTTACATCAGTTCCCCCTCAAACCAAGGTATATCGACTGTTGTCCTTGAAGACATTATCCTTTCTAATTCTACACAAATCAATGTACATAATCTAACATACCAAAACATGAAACAATTAATTATATAACACCCAAGCATGAAAACAAACAAGCAATCAAATGATATTAAACATATACCAATCCGAGAACTAACCCGTTTGTCCTAAGGTTGCAACTAACTCTGCATAAACATCATGATAATTTATCCTAATGCTATCCTCCGTTTCCCATGTAGCCTCACCGGCTCCCCGTCTCGACCACTGAATCCACAATATCGGTATGTCATTAGACCGTAAACATCTAGTACTCCGGTCTAGGATGGCTACCGGAAACTTCACGAAGGTATGATTAGACTCAACTATCAAATCTACATAGCTGATGACATGCCTAGATCGGATCCGGTATATACTCTCTCTACTAAGACACATGAAAGGCTGGGTGGACACCCTCTAGTGTAGGTGAAAGTGCTAGTCGGTATGCAACCTCTCCGACCTGCTCTAAAATCTCAAATGGTCCGACATATCGGGGACTCAACTTCCCCTTAATGCTAAAATGCCAGACGCCTCACGTTGGTGAAACCCTCAACCAAAGAAGGGCACCCACTCTAAACTCTAGAGGTCGGCGCCTCTTGTCGACATATGATTTCTTCCGACTTTGTGTTGCTAACATACGCTCCCGAATCAAAGCTACCCGAGTGATGTCGTCTTGTATTTTCTCTAGGATTACTCCACCTACTCTCCCAGGCTCATCCCAGCAGTGTACGGAATTTCTGCCCGTACGACGCCTAATCAAGAGTCATCCCAATAGATGCATGCCAATTGTTATTGTATGAAACCTCCACTAAGGGAAGATGATTTGGCCACACATGTCCTCAATCCAACACACAAGCCTGTAGCATATCCTCTAACATCTAGATAGTTTTCTCAAACTGACATCCAGTCTGAGGATGATATGATGTAGTAAAATGGAGACTCGTCCCCAATATCGTATGCACCTACTACGAAAATCTCAAGGTAAACCGTCCATCTCTATCTGAGACGATGGTCCCCAGCACCCCATAGAGCCTCATAATCTGTCTAGTGAACTCCTCAACTAAATGACTAATCGGCCACGTCTCCTTGATAAGAATGAAATGTGTAGTCTTTGTTATTCGGTCTACTACCACACATATAGCGTCAAAATTGATGCTAGGTAATAACCCTATAACAAAGTCCATGGAGATGTCCTCCCACTTCCACTACGGCACTAGTAGTGGCTAGAGCTCTCCTCTAGTACTACGATTGTCGATCTTGACCTACTGGCAGGTTGTAGACTGAGCTACATACCTAGCTACATAGGGCTTCAAACCACCCTATCAAAAGAAACGTCTCACGCCCTTATACATCTTGCTAGCACCAGGTATACTGAGTAGGGTGTAGCGTGAGCCTCACCCAATATCCTCTGTCTCAACTCACTGTCAGACATCATCATACATATATGCTCCTGACATCTTATCACTCCATTGGCACCTATAGCATATTGTGGTGCCTCACCTCGAGACATTCTATCTCGGATCCTAGTCAAAGTCGGGCAGCTCTCTTGCTTTTCTCGGATCTCTCCCAACAGTTTATGTAGTAATTCCAAAGTGGACAAGCGACTTTTTGAATCCAAAAACTGGATTTCAACCTCAAATCAGGCTAGATCCCTCTGTAGCTGAGGTTGCGCATTCAAACGAGATATCGCCTTCTCTTAAGGCATCTTCCGGCTAAGAGCATCGGCGACTTCATTCGCCTTCCCTGGGTGATATAGGATGTCAAGCTCAAAGTCCGTGATCAACTTTAACTATCTCCTATGGCGGTTATTCAATTTCCTTAGGGTGAATGAGTATTTTAGACTCTTATGGTCTGTAAAGATCTAACACGTCGCCCCATAAAGATACTGATGCTAGATCATAAGGACATGAACCACTACAGCTAACTCTAGGCCATGAGTCGGGTTAATTCTCCACATACGTCTTCAGTTGTCGAGATGCGTATGCAATGACCTTACCTATGAGAATCGAGACACATCTCAAGCCCAAATTGGATGCATCAATATATACCACAAAATCCTCACTATCCTCTGGCTGAGCTAATATCGAAGCAGAAGTCAATCTCCTCTTTAGCTCTGCTGACACGGCCCATACCAAACGAATCGGGTGGTCTTCCTCAATAGGCAAGTAAGGGGTCGGGTTATCAATGAATACTCTTCCACAAACCAACGGTTATATCCCACTAGCCCTAGAAAGCTACGTACCTCCTTAACATTCTTCGGAGGTTGCCATGAAGATAACGATTTGATCTTGTTGGAGATTTGGGCTAAGTCTTCATTGTAACCATTGAGCTTGTCTTGAGACAAGGTGAAATGAGTTGTTCACATGTGTGCCACTATGTTTCCGGTTGTAGGAGGCAAGGCAAGTGACTGGCACTAAGAGAAACTAGTATTGTAAGGGGAGTCGAATCAAAGCAAGGTGATCCACAACAAGGTCAACTTGTGCTAGATTTTATAAGGCCGATGTTTGGGGCTTTTTAGCCACATTTTCTCGGCACACCTTTGGTTCTTAGGCTGTTCGCTCCAAACGGTGTGTGCAAGCTTTAAATTTATAACCCTAGACGTAAGCTTAAAACAAGGATGCGAACCCGCAGTGTACGGGTCAATCGTAGTAAAAAGCAAGGAATTCCAGGGGTCGATCACAGGGACTTAGTGAAACAAAGTCCAATCACGGTATGCTTATGTAAATACTAACCACAAGAGCAATTAAAACAATCAAAGATGAATAAGAAGTCAATAAAGGAAATATGCGATTCTAGGGATTAAAGCATCTAGTTGTGGTTCCAACTCAAGATCTAAAGATAAGCGGACAAAGCTGAGGTTTTTGCATGGGGAAGGTGTTTCTAAAGTGGAATAGATCACCGGGTAAGTCTCACTACTCACAATCCTAAACCGTAACTCCTATTACCGGGTAAGTCTCAAGGAATTAAGATAAAGAACTATAACCTCAAACTAACACACCATCTAAGGGAATAGAATCAACCTTTACCGGGTAAGTCTCAGGCTAACTCACAAAGATGGGATGGAAGCACACTCAAACCCCAATAAAGGATAAACCTTTATTGCCTACACTTATGATCGTTGGTACACAAACAAAGGAATTACCGGGTAAGTCTCATCCTAAGCTTGCATTGAACTAGGAAAGGTGTAATAAGAATAGGATTTGGCAAACTCTAACACTTAACTCTCAGTTTCGGATCAGATAAGTCACCTCGGTCAGCCAAATTCCACCCCGGCCGAGATGTTCATCGACTGAGCGAGATGCTTAGGGTTAAGGTAAAGACTCGAACTTTCAGGGTCCTACTGTGATTAAGATCATTCTATCATTGTTTTTCCCACAATCTTCAGCCAATCACCCTAGAATCACACAAAGAAATTAGCCACTCATCATCATGAAAGCAATAATCAAATATATGGGAAGAAGGTGAATATTTGAACAAGAAGAATTTAATGAAAAGACTTCAATAACTGAATCAAATATCACAACAAAAGCGTTCCTTGGATATAAATCCAACAAAGCAAGACAACAAGGAAGGGAATCTAAGATAATCTTACTAAAACCCTTCAAAAAGCTATAAAAGCTATAATCTTCCTTCTTCAACCTTCAAAAAGTTCTTCAAATCTGCCAACTGGAGTATGGCTGTTGCGTGCTATCGGTGTAAGCGGGATGTTAGCGGATGTCGGATTTGTGGGAAATCCGACCCTTTTTATAGGAAAAATACCCTCCAAAGATAAGATATCTTAGAAAGATCTCTGATAACACGATTTATGACTTAGATTTAGACACTCATTTAGATAGATTTTCCGCTCATTCATGCATGGTTTAGCATTAGTTCACGGCATTTGCACTCAAATCACGTATTTTGTCGAGATAGACGTCTACTCGGACTTTTGCTTGCTTTGTAGGTATTTTGGGAGATTTAAGAGCCTAATCGATACATCCGAGGATCATTCCTCGAGATGACACGCTTCCGGACTCATTGGAATGCAAATTAAGGGCTAAGGAAGACTCATGGAACCTTGCCAACACAAGCCATGCACCAAATCATGACTTAACGAGCCTAGAAGAAGACTCTGGACCAAACCACGGTCTGGACCAAGACCACGGCCGTGGACTATGCCCGTGGTTCTTGCCAGGACCACATTGACAGCTGGCCACGATCTCTTCCATTGCTATTGCATCTTAGTGGGTATTTAAAGGATTTTGCAGGCTGTAATTGGGGATCCTTCTCCTCTCTTTTGACCTATCTTCTTCCCCAATACACTTCTCCATAGTTGCCTCTCTTCCAAGCACCCATTAGGGGTGTTCTTGGAAGAGATTAGTGTAGTTTCTCGTTTTAGAGTGAGATTAGAGTGGCTTTGAGAGAGGAGTTCATTGTTGACAACTTGGATTAGCTCTTGAAGCCTTGTAAGAATTTGGTAACTTCTTCTCTATGCCTTTAATGTCTTTTCTTGGAATTGTTCTTCATTATTTAACCATGACTTGCAAGCATGCTTTATTGATGAAGTTTGATCTTGAAATGTTCGTTGTTGGCTAGATAGATGCGATTCTAGGGTAAGGAAAGAAGGGTTATGGCTAGGACTATGATAGGATGAACTTAGATTTACCCTTGGATGACTTGATTTCTTGAACGAGGTCTCTGTTGAAGTCCACGGTTTGTTCATGCCATTCCACGGCCGTGGTTGTGGTAGAACAGACCGTGATTCTCCCTAGTTCGATGGATCTAGCTTTAGTTAGTTAGAATGTTGAAATCCTAGTGTTTGTTGAGCTAATTCTATCCTAGGGTGACCTAGTGTTAGCAACTAAGTGATTAGAAGAGACTTACCCGGTGATTCTTACTCTTAGATTTAAAAGATGACTAACCCTAGGTAGTGGTGAGCCTCACAAGCCGCCATTGGACTAAGTGTGCTAGGATAGTTGTTTAGGACTTCCCTTTCTGAGACTTACCCGGTAAGGATAGGTTAGACCCCTAGGTAACAATCCGGTTTGTGTAGAATTCCTATCCTTAGGTTCTTAGAGACTTACCCGGTGATGAGACCTTAGGAATGGACTAGTGGACCATGAGACCTACCCGGTAATTGATCCCAATCTAGAAATGCTTAATCCCAACATATCATAGTTAACCCGAGGAATGAATAGAAAGCTTGAGTCTATGCCATAACCGGACTTCCAATCTCTAGAATCCGCTTTGTTACTTCCATTCTCCTATCTTTTGTGTTAGTGTGTTTGCGTTGCTTGATTGTGTTCATATACTTGTGATCTTTGTTTGATCACCCAAAACCCTCCAAAAATATTGTGTCTTCCGTTTTCTTTATTCCTCATCTTATCTTAGTCTAGATTCACACTATCTTCGATCATTGAATGACTTAGTTTCACCTCAGTCCTTGTGTTCGACCTCAGAATACTTTCCTTTCTACAAAACGACCCGTACACTGCGGGTTTCGCTAGGTAGTTTAGGATTTAGTTCGAGTTATAAATGTAAAGCTTTTTGTGCTACACATCCTAGCGTGAACAAGTTTTTGGCGCCGTTGCCGGGGACTAGGTTAAGATTAAGTCATTTGTTTTTGATTGTTTTTAGTGTTTATCTTTCTTGTTACTTTTGATCTTGTGTGTTTTTGTCTTTGCCTTTTCATGTTTGCCATGGACGGATTGTACCTCCAAGACGACCTTGACAACATGGAGTAGGAGGAGTGGATGGAAGGCCAAGATCTAGGACCTCTCCATGATGAGTTTGAGTATTGGGAGAAGTTCAATGTCTATCATGAGTCCCATGATCAAACTCACATGATTACATTACCTCATGAGGAACCTCACCATCAACTTCATGAAGATCGATTGGAATCAATGCTAGAGAAAATGTTGAGGAAGATGGATGATCTAGAAAGCAACCTTACTTCCATTTCTAGTTCCCACATGGAGCTTGAAGCGGAAGTATATCATCAAGAGGAGGTTCACTATGAAGAGATCCAAGAATTGCCCGATTCAACCATAACCAATAGAAGCCTTAAGGAAGAGTTGAATGAAGCTCGGGAGCAATTGAGGCTAAGAGTTGGCCCTGAAGGAAGAAAGGAGATTGAATACCGAGAGAGAAGAACAAATGAGGGAGATTGAGGAGATTAGGAATGCTCTTATGCTAGGAGATCCTACCATTCTTCAAGGTTCACCTCCATCTCCTTCACCTTTAGAGGAGTGCAATGAAGTATTCTCATCCCCGGACATCCTTGCCATCAACCCCGGAACCATACATGAAGAGCTCACTTGGAACGGATGCAACAGAGTGAACCACGGCCGTGGAGGACAAACCACGCCCGTGGAAGACTACAGGGAGAATCACGGCCGTGGAGTACAAACCACGCCCGTGGAAGGTTCTGTCCTAAACGATCCTAAGCTAATTTCAGCTCCCTCCGACCCTTTCTTGCTTTCTCGGAGTACACACGAAGATTGGAGCCTCTTTCTTAAGGATTCTCCATTATTGAATGATGGAGGCAAGCATGATGGATCCATGATGGTTATGAAGTACTTCAATGAAGGATTCTTTCCAAGAATCGGCTTTCCTCGGATCATAGAGGATGAGGATGACAAGCGCTTCACCGGTGTGACCGCAGAGTACAAATTGCCTAAGTATGGGGTGACACCTATGGTTGCAACTCTATACTATCATCAAGGAAGCGGTGATGAAGAAGTCTACTACTCACCGGTGAAGAGAGAACTTAAAGCTTATTTGGGCATCAAGTGGCCCTTGCTTGTCATCATGAATTCCGGAAAAAGATGGTTGCTTGGACTCCTCAATCAAACCATGGTATTCGAGGTGGATTGACATATCCACGGAGTTTGGTCAAGCTAATGACCTAAAAGAAGCGCTTAATGGGAGGCAACCCATTGGTACAACTCTTTCCCTTTTCTCTTTTGCCTTTGTTTCTGCTTTTGTGTGTTTTTGTGTTTTGTGTTTGTGGTAGATTTTAGGTAATGAGGAAGCCTTGCAAGGCGAGTTGATGACGATGATTCCGTTTTCAAACATGGGTGGAGCGGACGTGAGGCTTGGACGGCTTGAGGTGTCTTTTTAGATGGAAGAGCTCCCATCTCACATATACCTTGGCGCGGGTCTCGACGCCGGAATGATTATGAAGAGCTCTCTACCATGCTTGATCGATCATCCATCACCACCACTCCACACGAGTTCATCCCAAATACCGAAGCAAACCATTTTACACTGTGAGAACCCTCTTTCACTCTATTTACTTGAATACCATATTGGGGACAATGTGTTCCTAAGTATGGGGTGTGGTTTGCATGATCTTTTGCATGACTAGCACCTAGAGTAGTTTCTTTTTAGTCACATGTTTTATTATATCTCGCATTGTACATACATATTTCGAAAATTCCAAAAAATCAGAAAATTTAAAAATTTTTGTGCTTTCTAGGCTTGGATATGACCCTAATGATGAACCTTGTCTTGTGGATTGGCTATGGATGGCCTTGTGTGTTTAATTGATGATGCATATGTGGACTTGAAATACTTATCTTGAATTCCATGAATGACTTGTGATTATGATGCTTGCCTTGATTTAATTGAGGATTGAAAGTCGAAATTGCATGCTAGTTCTTGCACATCAATTAGGAGTGATTAAGGCAATTCATCTTCCTCTACTTCTCATCTTGATCATGTTGCTTGAGCACCTCAATTGAGATAAATTTGACCTCTTTTGACCCATCCGGGAATAGGAGCATGATAGTGTGTTGATGTGTATGAAAAGCAAGTGTGGGGTGAAGATGTTGATGAAAGAATAGCATGCATAAAATGCTGAATTTGTTGTGAAAGTGTAGCCAAAAATATAGGTTTGGGGACGTTGGCTTAAATGACAAGTAACTCGGTACACTTCACATAATCGGGTGTTGGTGCCTTGCCAAAGTCAAATAAACCAATAGTCCTAACGAGCTTTGGTATGTGTGCCCGATGTGGATGCACCTCGAAAAATAAGAAAAAGCCCGAGGATGGCTAATCACCAAGGTTTCGGCTTTTGTACACCAATGCCATTGTCTCAAAAATAAGCGAAAGAAAAAGAAAAGAAAGAAAGAAAATGAAGAAAAATATACACTTGAGGGAAGTTGATAAGAAATGTGAAGTTGTGGTTGTTTAGTTCCTTTCCCGGATTAGCATCACATAGCCTAGAAAATTCCCACCTAATCACAACGTTTCTTGGCCTTCTATTTTACAAGTCCTTTTGACCTACTTGCATGTGTGTAAGACTAAGTGATTTAGATTGGATATACTCATGATCATCTTGGCTTCTTCATCTTTACATTTCATTGCATGCTATCAAGTTAAGTGTAATTGTCTTTCCATGCTTTCATTTATTTGATACATAATTGCTTGTCCATTGCCATGAAACATGACTATGAAGGTGATCCAACATTAGAAGCACAACTCCAAAAAGATTTTTGCCATTTTTCTGCATACATAAATCATGTCATCTCTTAGTCTATAGTTAGGAATTTGCTCGGGGACGAGCAAACCTTAAGTATGGGGTATTTTGATAACACGATTTATGACTTAGATTTAGACACTCATTTAGATAGATTTTCCGCTCATTCATGCATGGTTTAGCATTAGTTCACGGCGTTTGCACTCAAATCACGTATTTTGTCGAGATAGACGTCTACTCGGACTTTTGCTTGCTTTGTAGGTATTTTGGGAGATTTAAGAGCCTAATCGATACATTCGAGGATCATTCCTCGAGATGACACGCTTCCGGACTCATTGGAATGCAAGTTAAGGGCTAAGGAAGACTCATGGAACCTTGCCAACACAAGCCATGCACCAAATCATGACTTAACGAGCCTAGAAGAAGACTCTGGACCAAACCACGGTCTGGACCAAGACCATGGCCGTGGACTATGCCCGTGGTTCTTGCCAGGACCACATTGACAGCTGGCCACGATCTCTTCCATTGCTATTGCATCTTAGTGGGTATTTAAAGGATTTTGCAGGCTGTAATTGGGGATCCTTCTCCTCTCTTTTGACCTATCTTCTTCCCCAATACACTTCTCTATAGTTGCCTCTCTTCCAAGCACCCATTAGGGGTGTTCTTGGAAGAGATTAGTGTAGTTTCTCGTTTTAGAGTGAGATTAGAGTGGCTTTGAGAGAGGAGTTCATTGTTGACAACTTGGATTAGCTCTTGGAGCCTTGTAAGAATTTGGTAACTTCTTCTCTATGCCTTTAATGTCTTTTCTTGGAATTGTTCTTCATTATTTAACCATGACTTGCAAGCATGCTTTATTGATGAAGTTTGATCTTGAAATGTTCGTTGTTGGCTAGATAGATGCGATTCTAGGGTAAGGAAAGAAGGGTTATGGCTAGGACTATGATAGGATGAACTTAGATTTACCCTTGGATGACTTGATTTCTTGAACGAGGTCTCTGTTGAAGTCCACGGTTTGTTCATGCCATTCCACGGCCGTGGTTGTGGTAGAACAGCCCGTGATTCTCCCTAGTTCGATGGATCTAGCTTTAGTTAGTTAGAATGTTGAAATCCTAGTGTTTGTTGAGCTAATTCTATCCTAGGGTGACCTAGTGTTAGCAACTAAGTGGTTAGAAGAGACTTACCCGGTGATTCTTACTCTTAGATTTAAAAGATGACTAACCCTAGGTAGTGGTGAGCCTCACAAGCCGCCATTGGACTAAGTGTGCTAGGATAGTTGTTTAGGACTTCCCTTTCCGAGACTTACCCGGTAAGGATAGGTTAGACCCCTAGGTAACAATCCGGTTTGTGTAGAATTCCTATCCTTAGGTTCTTAGAGACTTACCCGGTGATGAGACCTTAGGAATGGACTAGTGGACCATGAGACCTACCCGGTAATTGATCCCAATCTAGAAACGCTTAATCCCAACATATCATAGTTAACCCGAGGAATGAATAGAAAGCTTGAGTCTATGCCATAACCGGACTTCCAATCTCTAGAATCCGCCTTGTTACTTCCATTCTCCTATCTTTTGTGTTAGTGTGTTTGCGTTGCTTGATTGTGTTCATATACTTGTGATCTTTGTTTGATCACCCAAAACCCTCCAAAAACATTGTGTCTTCCTTTTTCTTTATTCCTCATCTTATCTTAGTCTAGATTCACACTATCGTCGATCATTGAATGATTTAGTTTCACCTCAATCCTTGTGTTCGACCTCAGAATACTTTTCTTTCTACAAAACGACCCGTACACTGCGGGTTTTGCTAGGTAGTTTAGGATTTAGTTCGAGTTATAAATGTAAAGCTTTTTGTGCTACACATCCTAGCGTGAACAAGTTTTTGGCGCCAAAGATAAGATATCCTCCAAAGATAAGATATCTTAGAAAGATCTCTTCCCATAAAAATAGGTAAAATATATGATCTAACATATCTTCTTCCTTCCAGGAGCCAAGCCCAAAAATATAAGATCTCTTTCCAAAGATAAAAGATCTCAGCCAAGAATAAAATATTCTCGCCGCGTCCCAAGTGTCCGCCTCGGTCGAGTCGACTTCTCTGGATCACCTCGGTCGAGGTAAATCTGTGGTCAACCGAGGTGAGTCACAACTGAATGTGAAATCTCTCAAATCTGGTCCAAAGTGAATCTCAAATTCATGGCTATGCTTCCCGGATGGTTCTTTATGTTCCTGGATGTAGCTCTAATGACTCCATAGCTCCTTTTGCTCCTTTTTGATGCAAAACGTGCCATTTTACCTACGATTACAACAAAACTAGGTGTAGACCTCGATTCTCGCAAAGGTAGATGAAATGGTAATATAATCACATATTATACATACAAACATGTAGATTATTGAAGATAAAACGTCCAAACAAACTCCAAAATATAGACTATAATTCATGTTATCAAAATACCCCATACTTAGCCCTTGCTTGTCCCCAAGCAAGTTCCGCATATAGAAGACAAGATAGAATGGATAAGTAGTTAAGAAAATCAATGAAAAGTCTTTCAAAACGTTTTTATGGTGTGCTACATTCATAGATCACTTTAAGAGAATACTTCATGGAATTTAAAATCAAAATATGTTCAAAACATTTTATAAATATAAGAAAGTTGTTCATCTTTGCATAAAATCATAGAATGCATAATAAGTCATAATTATCGAAATTAATCATGCATAATCCAGTTTAAACCACTAAGTCAATCAACAAGCTCAAGGTCTCAAGGGCTTCCCAAAAGAAAGGTCAAGAAACGTGTATGGTAGGGATGTATGTAAGGTAATGTGGTGCTAGAATCCGGGAAAAGGATATACTTCACTTTCACTTTGACTTGCAACATCTTCCACCCATAAGCTTTGCTTATCTCACACTTTTTCTTTTACTTTACTTTTTGGGATGCATGGACAGAGGTGCACAATAACCGAAGCCTAGGAAATCAGCAATCATCAATTTCTTGAGATGCATCAAACCCTTGATGCACATACCATGACCCGTTAGGAATATCGCTCAATCCGACTTTGGCAAGACACAAACACCCGGCTATGTGAATGGTGCCGAGTTACTCATCATCATGATTGACTTCCCCAAACCTATTATTACTTTCTAACACTTTCACTTCCAGCCAACTTCTCAATTTTAACTTCACTTGCTTTCACCACTTCGCTTGCTTTCAAATTCCCAGATAGGTAAAGGGAGGCAAAATGTATATGAGGGGCTAAGCATGATCAAGAAGAAGAAGAGAGAAGAATGAATTGCCTTGGTCTTTCCAGGAAGAAAGTGAGAGAACTTATCTTGCGGTGTCAACCTTCAAATTCAACATAATTTAGACAAAAACAAAGTATTAAACATGCCGATAATTTCAAACAAAGCATTTAGCAACTTAAACATATTATAAAACCTTTCAAACACATAAAGAATTTCAAAACCAGTCAGTAAACAAGATCTTCACTGAGATCATATCCAGATAAGAAGCACAAAAATCGTTTCGAAAACTCTCAGTTAACCACCTCGGTCGAGGTGTTCTTAGGTCAACCGAGGTGAAATACCTCGTTCGGCCAGAACTGCCCCGGTCGAGGTCCAAAATTTTTTTTAAAAGCCAGTTTTCTTTCAGTTTCGACGTTTTTCTCAATCAAATAACCTGTAAGTATGCATGTAGTCCCAGATAAACACATAGATGCAAAAGTGAAGCATAAATATAGATAAATATCCGGTCAAATAAAGTCATACATCACATAAGTGTCAAATACATCAAATAAACACCCCATACTTAGGACACACTGTCCAAGTGGGTCAAAATAAGTCTAAGGTAAAAGTACTCACCGGATAATAAGCTGAACTGCATAAAAAAATAAGAAAGAAAATCCTGCAGCTCTCAGTAGTCACGATCCGGTGGTGGTGGTGGTGGCACGTACGGATACTGGGACGGGTCGAATGGATAGCCCATGACGTTCTCAAACTGAATCTGGGCCATCATGTGCTGGTAATGCTGCCGCTCCTGCATCTCGCGGATATCCAGTGACAAAGCAGCATATGAATCAATAACCTGATCCGTCAGGTCGTCGATCCGATTGTGAGCCTCTGAATCTCTGTGTCGGCGTGTCCTACGCCTAGCAGGTCTCACTGGAGAAGCAGCGGGTGCAGGTTCAGTATCCTCATCATCCAGATCTATAACTGGTGCGCTCGTCCCTACAGTATCTGTCCCTGTATCCATCGGGACTCCACCCTCTCTATCATCAGCCGTCTCCTCATCATTTGCCTCCTCCTCAGCTGGGGCAGCTGCTGCCTCTCTGTAATCCTCCATCAGTGGAGCCCAATCGGTCTGCCAATAATGAGGGTCAAAGACAGTAAACTGGGCAGACCACCTGATCCCCTGTGGTGCAGTCAGCTCCTACGGCATAGCCACGTACGGTGTAGTCAGACCTCGGGGAACCAGAATCCGCCGAGTGATCATCTCCTGCAGCCCAAGCGGCTTGGCAGCCGCCACCATCGTGCAAGCGCTGAGATCCATGTCCTGATAACTGGCTATGTGGGTGACAATCCCTCCGCAGCAGATGTCTCCCTTCGCCTTGGCCTTGATCCTGTGCAGATCCTCTGCCAACATCAAGCCAAAGTTCGGGATACCTCCAGTAACCATGTAGTACAAACTGAAAAGCTCTCCTTGTCGGATCTTCTGGGGCGTCTCAGTACGCGCCAGAAGTGTCTCACTGAAGATCCGGTGGGCTAACCTAAAGGCTAAATGGAAGATGACCTTCTCCCTGGAATCTCCAAGGCGCCATCTGTCTGTGTGCTCCACCACGTGAGCAATCTGTCCCCAAAACTCCCTAGCTACAGATCGGGATGGGAAGTCAACAACGGTGGGCTCAGGAAAACCAAAAATATCTCTCCAGTACTCTAGTGGCACTATGAAGTTCCGGTTCATCAACCGGTACTTCATAGATCTCTCTGTGGGGAGGTAGGTGAAGGAGCTAACGAACTCTAAGGTGGGCTCCAAATAGGCTGGGGCTCGGATCTTAGTAAACTGATCCAGCCCTACTGTAGAAATCATCCTCCTAAGGTCTCCGTCTACCTGGAGGCAATCAAAAGCAGACACGTCCAGGAAGCGTGGTGCAATCACTGGACGGCCAGAAATACGGTCGTAATCGACCTGGTGTCGCTCATGGATCACCGGTCGATATGGTCGGGAAGAAGAGGAAGAAGGGGAAGGTGAGGATCTATCCCTAAGGACAAGGCGTCAGTCAAAACTCATTTTCAATTCAGTCATTGTCAGGTCACCTCGGTCAACTGACAACACTCAAGAATCACCTCGGCCGAGGCACAGCTCGACTGGACCGAGGCGGAAAACTGGGTTCTAATTCCTTCTGAAAATTCAGTTCTTTTCCCCCAAAATCACTACAATTGCTTCCTATGGGGTACTTAAGCCTTTCCTCAGCAAATGCAAGGGCAACCAAAGCCCAAATCGAAGCGAAAAAGCGAGGTAGGGTTTCGGTTCTATTTTTACCTCGTTCGGCCGAATCGGTTTGACTCTCTTGCAAATCGATGTTGCACTGGGATCCTCTGAGTCTCAATCGCAGTTTGGAGATAGAAATCGTCGAAAACGAGCAAGAATCGGAGAAACGAGGTGAAACTGTCGCCGCGGTCGAGGAAGAAGAGTAAAGTGAGGATAGAGAATTCTTCGCCCCTTTTATACTCTTTTCTGGAACTGCTGTCACCTCGGTCGAGATGGTCTCGACTGGACCGAGGTGGTACGGACCGAGGTGGTTCTTCAGAAACCCTAGTCGCCTCGGTTGCTCAAGAATCATCTCGGTCGAGGTGCTCTGAAGGCAACCGAGATACCTCAGTCGAACTTCGTCTTCTTAAATTCTCGAACTTCTGTCCTTCCAGTTATGCTCCCTCCTTAGATATCTCCTGTTATCTGTCTAGAACGCCAAAAACAAAACAAAGCAAAGCAA
The DNA here is from genome assembly GCA_033239125.1 of Fagopyrum homotropicum. Taxonomy (NCBI): domain Eukaryota; kingdom Viridiplantae; phylum Streptophyta; class Magnoliopsida; order Caryophyllales; family Polygonaceae; genus Fagopyrum; species Fagopyrum homotropicum. The sequence continues at coordinate 48,401,508 of BSWB01000007.1, read as the reverse complement.
AAGCAAAAACTATCTAAGCTAGACTAGAAAAAGGAAAAGAAAGCAATACCTTGGGTTGCCTCCCAAGAAGCGCTTGGTTTAAGGTCGTTAGTTGGACCATGATGCTTCTCAAACGTGATGGGAGGTGCCCTCACCCCATACTTCACCTCCATCGTGGGGTGAAGTAAGTAAATCTATCAAACGCTCCAACAAGTGTAAGTGCTCATCGGGGAATGAATCGTCTATGGGCGGGTCGTCCTTCTCACGTGAAGATGCAGGTAGCCGGCTGAGGTGATCCGCAACAGAATTCTCGGATCCCTTCTTATCGCGGATCTCTAGATCAAACTCTTGAAGCAAGAGAATCCATCGAATAAGGCGTGGCTTGGCATCTTTCTTAGCCAACAAGTAACGAATGACTGCATGGTCGGTGTAGACAATGACTTTCGCCCCAACTAAATAGGAACAAAATTTCTCGAAAGCATATACAACCGCCAATAATTCCTTCTCGGTGGTAGCGTAGTTGCGTTGTGCTACATCTAGCGTCTTGCTAGCATAGTAAATGGAGGTGGTCCGTCCATCCCTCTTCTGTCCAAGCACCGCTCCTAGGGCTACATCACTAGCATCGCACATGATCTCAAAGGGCAAGGTCCAATCCGGAGGTTGGATAATGGGAGCGGAGATCAACGCTTCCTTAATCCTGTAAAAAGCATCAAGACACTCCTGCGAAAACTCAAAAACAACATCTTTATTCAAGAGGTTAGTTAGAGGTTTAGAAATCTTAGAGAAGTCCTTGATGAATCTCCTATAGAAACCTGCATGCCCGAGAAAACTCCTCACACCTTTAACAGAACAAGGGGGAGGGAGTTTCTCAATAGTCTCGATCTTAGCGCGATCGACCTCAATGCCTCGATTAGAAACGAGGTGTCCTAGCACAATGCCTTCACTAACCATAAAAATGGCACTTTTCCCAATTCGAAACGAGATTAGTATCTTCACATCTTTTAAGCACTAGCGAAAGGTTAGATAGGCAATCATCAAAAGAGGAACCGTATCCAGAAAAATCATCCATAAATACCTCCATGATCTCCTCTATGTACTCGGAAAAGATAGCCATCATGCATCGCTGGAAGGTAGCGGGCGCATTGCACAATCCAAATAGCATCCTCCTATAAGCAAATGTCCCCCATGGACAAGTGAAAGTGGTCTTCTCCTGATCATCCGGATGGATAGGAATCTAGAAGAATCCACTATAACCGTCTAAGTAGCAAAAGTGTGAATGCTGGGCCAACCGCTCGAGCATTTGATCAATGAAGGGAAGTGGGAAATGGTCCTTCCGTGTGGCCGTGTTCAGCTTCCTATAATCGATGCAAACCCTCCAGCCCGTAACGGTCCTAGTTGGGATCAACTCGTTGTTCTTATTCGTCACAACGGTCATCCCTCCTTTTTTCGGAACTACATGCACCGGGCTAACCCACTTGCTGTCCGAGATAGGGTATATGATACCTGCATCCAACAACTTAAGAATTTCCTTCTTCACAACCTCTTTCATGATCGGATTTAACCGTCTTTGAGGTTCCCGTGAAGTCTTATGATCATCCTCCATTAAAATTCTATGCATGCAGAAAGAGGGCTTAATGCCAATAAGATCATCTATAGTATAACCCAAAGCCTTTTGATACTTTCTCAGGACATGCATTAGTTTAGATAATTCAGTTTCGGAAAGGGAAGCGCTAACAATAACGGGATAAGTGGAATCCGGTCCAAGAAAGACATACCTCAAGTGATTTGGGAGTTGTTTAAGCTCCACAACTGGGGGTGCTTTCTGAGGGGGATCCTTGCTTCCTCCTTCCAGTGGAGCAGATCCAAAAACTGGACTTTCGGAAGTCTCAGTTGAAGTCGTCTCGCCTTCGACCTCGGTCGAGGCGCAGAGGCGTTGACCGAGATGTTCTTCAGTCGCCTCGCTCAGTCCAGAAAGTGCCTCGGTCGAGGTACTGCAACTGGGACCGAAACTGGAGATCTTCGTCTCCTGGATTAGCTTCTCAGTTTTAGCTCCTGGATCCTCTTCCAGTGCTTTTAAGCTACGTATATCTGCATCGCAAGAAGCATCTATACCTTCCTCCATTAAACTGAAGCTAATAACTCTTTTGAGTGGATCGTTAATAAGGATAGAGCTCACCAATTCTCTTGATTCTTCTTCATCGTAGATGTTGAAGATATCATCAGTTAGCTGCTCCCCTTTCATGGCTGCAAGTAATGCGAACTCCACCTCATCACCGCCAATGTTGAATTTCAACTTGGCGTTCTTGCAATCCACGTTGTAACCCGAAGTTGCTAGAAATGGCCTCCCGAGAATAATAGGAACAGGATAATCTGCGGGAATGTCAAGTACAACAAAATCTATAGGTAGATAGAAGTTACCTAACTTGACTGGAACGTCCTCCAAGATGCCCACGGGATGGGTGATGGAGCGATCCGTCATATATAGTCAAATCTTGACCGGCTTGGGCTCTCCAAGTCCGATCTTCACACATAGCTCCAGCGGGATGATGCTCACGCTGGCTCCTAGATCACAAAGGGCTTCACAAGTGACATCCCCAACTTGAATGGGAATGCAAAATGAGCCGGGATCTCTCAATTTAGGTGGCATCTTCTCCTTCATGATTTGAATGAGCTCCAAGGATTTAGATGTTATCCTAACTTCACCAAAGTCTTCCAGTTTCCTCTTCCTTGATAGGATCTTCTTTAAGAACTTCCCATAGGCGGGCATTCCTAGAATAGCGTCAAGGAAAGGAATGTTAATATGCAGCTTATTCATCAAGTCAAGGAACTTACCAAAGTGCTTGTCTAGATGTGCTCTGGCCCTTGACTAGGGGAATGGAAGTGGTGGTTTGTATGCAGGAGGTGGAACATAAACTTCAGTTTTCCCCTCCGCTTTCTGTGGCTCCACCTCGGTTGGCATCTCGATCGAAGTGTTCTTCGACTGCATCTGGACCGAGGTGGTCTTCGTTGGTACTGGCACCGACAGAGGCACTGGATCTGCAGTTTTCAGTCCACTCCTCGTAGTTATGGCCATGATCTGGCCCTTAGGGTTGCTTTCCGTCCTTGCTGGAAGCTTCCCTGGATCTCTTGGCGCTTCATTCGCCCTACTTGCAAGTTGTTGTTCGAAGGCTTTTTGGGCCTTCGAAAATGAAGTCATAGAAGTCTCCATAGCGTTGAGCTTGATCAAGATAGCCTCCAGAACTGTGTCTTTCTTTTCCGGCTGAGACGAACTTGATCCTTGCCCCTGGCTTTTTAGTGGAGTAGAAGAAGAAGAAGGGGAAGAGAGGAAAGGGTTAGAGGAATCGTTAGAGTTGGAGTTTGAATGATTGTTACCAGAATTTTGGTTGTTTGTCCTCCAATTATTGCTATTGGATCTTCTATTGTTGTTGTTGTAAATGTTGTTCCGGGAACCGTTGTTGTTGTTACGGTATCCGTTGTTGTTGTTCCTTTGCCCTTGCTCTTCCTTCTTGGTTTGAGCAACCAAGAGTTCCTTCAATTGCTTCACGTCATTCTTCAAAGACGTGAGTTGATTGTTGTTGGGCTGAGTTTCCTGAAAGTTAACTCTTTTAACTCCACCTTCAGCTCCTTGGTGGGTGTACTTCTCCATATACAAGGCTTGCTTCTCGATGAAGTCCCAAGCCTCGTCAATCGCCATGTCCATGAAGGTACCGGCGGAGAGTAGTTGGAGATTGAACTGGGTGCTTCCGTCCAGTCCCTTGAAGTATATCTCCAATAATTCTAACTTTAGAATCCCATGATGTGGGCAATCCAAAAGAATGTCCTTAAACCGCTCCCATGACTTGGACAAGCTCTCCTTGTCCTTCATAATGAAAGCGTTGATCTTCTCTCTCATTTCAGCGGTCTTTGAAGGGGGAAAGAATTTGGTCAAGAACTCCGTTGTCATCTCCTCCCATGTGCTGATTTTTCCTAGAGGAAGAGATTGATACCAAGTAAGAGCTCTATCTTTTAAAGAAAAGTAAAAAGGTCTTAGCTTGTAGTTGTTGTTTTCAATCCTCGGAGGTCTCAAGGTCTCCATCAAGATCTCATAGTTTTGAAGATGTTGATGTGGTGATTCCTTCTCTAGCCCTCCGAACTGGCATTGGCGAATCATGGATAGAACTTGCGGTCGAAGTTCGTAGTCATGGTCCGCTGGATCTCCTAGGTTAACTCCTGGACGCCTCGGTTGTTGATTAGGATCCATCCTTTGACCTAGGGTTCGTGGGATTCCTGCAAGTAGATCATCTCGGACTGGCATCCGAGGTGGAAGTACCTCGGCCGGGGCGTCAGGTACTGGGACCTTCCTCGGTCGAGGGTCAGCAACTGGGACCTGCCTCGGTCTAGCATCGGGAACTAGGTCTTCCCTCGGTCGAAGTAGAATCTGGTCTCGTATGACGGCCATCTCTGCTTCGATTGCTTTAGTCTTGGTGCGAGTTTCTTCCTTCTCTCGCCTTAGTTCTTCCCTGCTGAGGCGTAGCAGCTCTAACGCCTCTTTCAACTTGGCCTCAAGATCGCGGTTGTCTTGTTGGGCCATCTTCGCTTCTCTTAAGCATCGCTTGTATGTCTTTTCTGGTTCGGGATCGTAAGGAACGATTTCCTTCCCAGTGCGGGTTCTTCGCATATACCTAAGAAAGAACCTGCAAAAGTCACTCAAGTAGAGTGGTTAGTAGACACGGGGGCCAGTGCCCCAAGAGCAAACCGTAACCGGCTCGGTCTAGACCAAGTCCCCGGCAACGGCGCCAAAAACTTGTTCGCTCCAAACGGTGTGTGCAAGCTTTAAATTTATAACCCTAGACGTAAGCTTAAAACAAGGATGCGAACCCGCAGTGTACGGGTCAATCGTAGTAAAAAGCAAGGAATTCCAGGGGTCGATGACAGGGACTTAGTGAAACAAAGTCCAATCACGGTATGCTTATGTAAATACTAACCAAAAGAGCAATTAAAACAATCAAAGATGAATAAGAAGTCAATAAAGGAAATATGCGATTCTAGGGATTAAAACATCTAGTTGTGGTTCCAACTCAAGATCTAAAGATAAGCGGACAAAGCTGAGGTTTTTGCATGGGGAAGGTGTTTCTAAAGTGGAATAGATCACCGGGTAAGTCTCACTACTCACAATCCTAAACCGTAACTCCTATTACCGGGTAAGTCTCAAGGAATTAAGATAAAGAACTATAACCTCAAACTAACACACCATCTAAGGGAATAGAATCAACCTTTACCGGGTAAGTCTCAGGCTAACTCACAAAGATGGGATGGAAGCACACTCAAACCCCAATAAAGGATAAACCTTTATTACCTACACTTATGATCGTTGGTACACAAACAAAGGAATTACCGGGTAAGTCTCATCCTAAGCTTGCATTGAACTAGGAAAGGTGTAATAAGAATAGGATTTGGCAAACTCTAACACTTAACTCTCAGTTTCGGATCAGATAAGTCACCTCGGTCAGCCAAATTCCACCCCGGCCGAGATGTTCATCGATTGAGCGAGATGCTTAGGGTTAAGGTAAAGACTCGAACTTTCAGGGTCCTACTGTGATTAAGATCATTCTATCATTGTTTTTCCCACAACCTTCAGCCAATCACCCTAGAATCACACAAAGAAATTAGCCACTCATCATCATGAAAGCAATAATCAAATATATGGGAAGAAGGTGAATATTTGAACAAGAAGAATTTAATGAAAAGACTTCAATAACTGAATCAAATATCATAACAAAAGCGTTCCTTGGATATAAATCCAACAAAGCAAGACAACAAGGAAGGGAATCTAAGATAATCTTACTAAAACCCTTCAAAAAGCTATAATCTTCCTTCTTCAACCTTCAAAAAGGTTCTTCAAATCTCCCAACTTGAGTATGGCTGCTGCGTGCTATCGGTGTAAGCGGGATGTTAGCGGATGTTAGCGGATGTCGGATTTGTGGGAAATCCGACCCTTTTTATAGGAAAAATACCCTCCAAAGATAAGATATCTTAGAAAGATCTCTTCCCATAAAAATAGGTAAAATATATGATCTAGCATATCTTCTTCCTTCCAGGAGCCAAGCCCAAAATTATAAGATCTCTTTCCAAAGATAAAAGATCTCAGCCAAGAATAAAATATTCTCGCCGCGTCCCAGGTTTCCGCCTCGGTCGAGTCGACTTCTCTGGATCACCTCGGTCGAGGTAAATCTGTGGTCAACCGAGGTGAGTCACAACTGAATGTGAAATCTCTCAAATCTGGTCCAAAGTGAATCTCAAATTCATGGCTATGCTTCCCGGATGGTTCTTTATGTTCCTGGATGTAGCTCTAATGACTCCATAGCTCCTTTTGCTCCTTTTTGATGCAAAGCGTGCCATTTTACCTACGATTAAAACAAAACTAGGTGTAGACCTCGATTCTCGCAAAGGTAGATGAAATGGTAATATAATCACATAGTATACATACAAACATGCAGATTATTGAAGATAAAACGTCCAAACAAACTCCAAAATATAGACTATAATTCATGCTATCATAGGCCTTATATTGGCTAAAGAATATATGGCTAAAAATTGGGAGCAATCCAAGCTCAAATGCTAGTGAATGTCAATGAAGCAACTAGTGAGCTTCTTTAGAAGCTACACTAGCTTGAGCTAAGACTTTGAGTATTTGTAGATCTTGGAACTTACCATAGCTAAATTAAAGTGAATGAAGCTCATTGGAAGTGTTTGGACAAAGAAAATAAGCTAGCTCTAAGCTAGCTCCAGGGAGCGGTTTTGGGCTCCCTATGTGGGACTCTGGCCTCGGGCTTTTCTAGGGCTTCAAGGCCCACCTTCCAAGTAACTTTCACGTAAATTCAATAACCGATTTTAACCGCTTTTTGGTGGTTATAACTCCCCAAAACCGTGCCCACTATGCCTATAAAGGGAGAGCCATTTGCACTTGATTAGACATTCGTTTTTGCAACAATAAAGCTTTTAGTTCCGTTATATTGACATTGGATAGGCTTTCTTAAAAGCTTGATTGTAAAACTCAAAAGACTAGTATAGTTCCTTTGTATTGACAAAGGATAGACATCCATCTTAGTTTGGTTTTGTATTGACAACACCTAGGAATACCCTTTCTACAAAGTAAGACAAGTAAGTCTCTTACTTAGTCTTTGTAAGGTGTAACGTTTTATCCCACTAAGATATTTGGATATTCCCGGTATAGTGGAGAATACACTTATAATCAAAATTCATTTATGAATGACTCATTACATAATCCAACTCAATGGTTTTAACATATAACAATCGGTTAATAAGACTTGCAATTGAACTTAATTTCTATTAGAGTTTTGTCTACTCTTTTTCGGATATTACAAATTCTTGGTTGAGTTATGTCTACTCCATTGGAGAATACAAACTCTTCGTTGGGTTTTGTCTACTCCTTTCGAGACTTAAGAACCGTTAGGTGAATATAAAGGATAAAAGATACTCTAGAAGGGGGGTTGAATAGAGTATGAGAACTTTTCCCAAAAACCTATCTCAAGGCTTTAAAACTGATTTCAAAGGCCTTGATGTCGATATGAGCTCTTTGTGACACACTTTGATTTCAAGGGCTTTGAAACTGATTTCAAGGGCCTTGAATTTGTTAATCGGCAAAACAAAGTTAGTCACAGTAAAACAGATAAAGTGTGGAATGTAAAAGATCGACACGAGGATATGTTTACGAAGTTCGGCTTTGAATAGCCTACTCTCCGTCCTAGGGTATAGCCTTAGGATCTAACTATCTATTATCAACTTCAAAGAGTCCTAGATAAAAACTAGAAGAAATCCCCTTCTTCTCTCATTGTAGCCAATGCTACGATCTAGCTCCAACTCTTCACCTTGCTATAATAGCCTAGTTACTTCGTAGAGTAACACACTCTAGTATAACATTTTTTAGATATACCAATGGAGCTCTCAAGTTTTATCTCTCTCTAGGGGATAGCGCTTTTAAGTAAAAAAGAGAAAGAAAAACTGTTTGATTGAATGAACATGTTTTGGATCGCTTGAAGACTTTAGATGTTTCCGTGTAAGCTTGTTATTTTGTTCTTCAATTGACATCTTCATTTATAGACTCCTATGGAGAGGTCTTCTAGCCGTTGGAAAGATGACCGTTTGAAGATGATTATTCTTCTCCATGAAAGTCGCTTCTTGGTTGAGATGAGGTAGGCGTTGTGGATTTCCTACCATCTTCATCTCCTTGAAACATGTTGATCTCTCTGGTCCATAATCTTCTCGTATCCGTTGTGAAGATATTAAATTCCATTTGAGAGAAGATCTTTGTGCTTTCGGTTGAGGATCGTTACAAGATCCTTTTAGGAATCAAATCTTTCTTGCTCAGTTGAGATCTTCTTTTAAACAAATCTTCTTGTTGAGCAAATATTTCTTAGAAGATCTTCTTTGGCGCTTTGGTAGATAAGTTTATTGAATTTGAATTCCTTTAGCGTGCATTGTTTTGATAGAGTTCAAGAACCTTGGCGTGTCTTGACTTCTGATCCCTTGTAATGGCTTTCCAGGCCTTCGTCTTTCCTTGCATCCAATTTCAACGCCTTTGAAATGCGTTTCAAAACCTGCACACACTCAACACAAACCATCAAACCAAACCAAGCAACTCGATATATAATCAATAAATTGTTAGTGTATAAAACCACTCCATTTGTGTTTAAGTCTTCCATCATCATCACCTATACAAATATATAATCAAGGTGGAGTTTCAATCTCCCCCTTGTTGGAAGACAACACAAATGTCTCGTACCTACATTGTAAAGTTAGCGATGCATATATGAATATCAAACTAGCTTAAAATGCAGAATGCAGAAATTATCTAAATGAAATGTCGGATCATTTATTTCTCTCCCTTTATCTTTCAACAAGGGAGAAAAATAGTTAAAGTAAGGAAGTTTAAAAGTTTACAACCCAGAAAAGTATTTCACAAAACCCACAAAAAACAAGTTTTTTCAAAATAAGCCTTTGATATCAGAATCAAGGGCCTTGAAGTCATGGTCATCCAGAGAACTTCATTCTTGATACAACCTAGAAGAACTCCCCTTCCCGAAATTCTCCCTCATGCACATCTTCCTTCATCGATTTTGAGCTTTCGAGATGTCATGCTCTTTGAGGGAAATGTTTGTTTGTCGCTGTTCAGAATCCTTGGTGTATTTCTTAACAACTCCAAATTCTTCTATATGTAGGACATCTAGATCATCAGACGATGGTTGGCCAATCGGAATGTCTTTAACAATCTTGTAGCATTGTGTCATGACCGTTTCAACATCCTTTGTGGTAGCTTGACCATCTTCCTCAGTCAAAGGCTTGATGTTGTTAGTTGCTATAAGAGAAAGAGAGAGCATTCACATGAAACATCTGGTTAATTTTCCGATTTAAAATTCCTAGTAAATCTTGTGTTTCATCCAGACGATCAGTAGCTGCTGCTCTAAAAAATATGAGATCACTTCTCATTGAGTCTAATCCTCTTTCAGCAGCTTCTAGACGCTGCACTATAGTATAGTTCCATGTTGGTTGCTCTTTCAGAACTCATTCCCTTGTGCCAGTTTTCTTAACTCCCATACTGTCAAAAAATTGCTCATCCAGTTCTCCACAAACATAATGTTGTTCCTCATCTGAATAATCAATAGAAAAGTATCGAAAGATTTTTGGGAGCAAATTTCCATATGGTAAATGGTAATCACTGGGAGAATTGATGGTGTGAAGCATGTGAGACATGATAATTTCTAGGAGATTTACACATAGTCCATTCAGCACATGATACAAGAAAGCAAGCAATTGATTTGTCAGCACATCCCTGTTATTAACTCTTCGTACCACACATCAAACCAGCAGAGTACAAACTATATTGGCTTCAAGGGTTAAACAGGTGGTGGTAGGTTGAGGTAGTGCATTGGGTAGAAGAAAATGTTCTTTGGCCATCTTAATAGTTCTAGATGGGGTAGGGTGGTCAAAAGAGTTGTATCGAGGAGTCCCAAAAATTTCAGCAATAATTTCAGAGGTAAGAGTAATTTTCTTATCTTTAACGACAGATTCTAGGACAAGTTCCCCCCTTTCTCGTCGGGCTGATAAGTTATCGTAGAACAGCTTGGTTAATCTTGGAAATGATGTCTCCCTTGGGTTGAGAATAATCCAGATAGAACTGTCTTGAAGCACTTAGAGCCCTGGTAGAGAGAGGCATGTGAATAAATCTCGATCAACTAATTCACAGATGCATTCATTCCGATTGTTGAACCCATTCAACCAATGTTTGACTGCAATCTAACTTCCAACCCAGTTTGAGGGAAGACCTATCTTGGCAAAGATTTTAGCATCATCCAAATGAAAAGGGGAACTAGAGCTTGAATTTGAGCCGGAGTCTGAGTCTGAGTCTGAGTCTGAGTCAGAAGAGATTTGAACTACTCTCTGGTGTTTGGGGGAAGATGATGCGGCATCATCAATTGAAGATCTCTTGGAAGCCATCGAAAATTTTGAAAGAGAGAAGAAGTAGATTTGTGAAAACTGAAAGAGTAAAGCACGGGAGTTTGCAAAGAGAAGGTGAAGCGGAAGAGATAAAGAAGGAAGAGAAGTGGTATTTAAGAGAAGAAGTCACATATACGTAAGTCCTCTAAGATCTTGAGAGACTCAAAATCTTGGGAGAATCATTTTTATTAGAATTCTTTCCATAAATTTTGTAACCATTTTTCAAAATTCTTTGAATTTGAAAATAAAAAGCCCTTTGAAATCCATTTTAAAGCTCTTTCTAAAAAAAATCAGGAATTAGAATATCTAAAGGATATTAATTCCTAGACAATCCGTGTAAATCAATTTACCCTTGAATCTTGTTTCAAGGCCATTGAAAAAGATAATTGGGTTACATACGAAGGAGAAAATAAAATAATTTACTCCCCCTACGTTAATGCTTCCTTGTTTAACATATCAAGCTCTAATCTAATAAAATTAAATTGATCTTCAGGTAGGGGCTTGGTAAAGATATCTACAAGCTGCAAGTTGGTTGATATAAAAGAGATCGAAACATCACCTTTCTCAACATGATCACGTTTGAAGTGATGCCTTACATCGATATGATTAGTCCTTGAATGTTGCACAGGATTTTTAGTAATTAAAATAGCACTAGTATTATCACATTTTATAGGAATACCTTTCAAATCAAAGCCAAGATCACGAAGTTGTTGAGCTATCCATAGAATTTGTGCACAACAGGCTCCCGCAGCTATATTCAGCTTCGGCCGTGGATAGGGCGACAAAGTTTTGCTTCTTGGAGTGCCAACTGATTAGGGATGACCCTAAGAATTGACAACATCTAAAAGTGCTCGTCCTATCGATCTTATAACCTGCAAAGTTTGCATCTGAATAGCCAACAGGGTGAAACGAGCTTTGACGTGGGTACCATAACCCTAGATCCTTAGTGCCATTGAGATACCGAAAAATTCTTTTCACAACAATCAAGTGTGACTCTTTAGGATCATCTTGAAATCTTGCACAGATGCACACGCTAAACATAATGTCAGGTCGACTAGCAGTTAAATATAACAATGAACCGATCATACCTCGATACTCCTTTTGTACTACACCTTTGCCAACTTTGTCATGGTCAAGCGAAAGTGTCGAACTCATACGAGTCTTTGCGACCATAGATTGATCCATCTTATACTTCTTAAGCAAGTCCTTGGTATACTTGCTTTGATTGAGAAAAATTCCTTTCTTTGCTTGTGTAACTTGAAGTCCAAGAAAGAAATTTAGCTCACCCATTAAGCTCATTTCAAATTCCCTGCACATGATATCTGAAAATTCCTTGCATAGAGAATAATTAGTAGCACCGAATAATATATCATCAACAAAGATTTGTACTACTAAAATATCGTTCCCTCTGGTTTTGATAAATAAAGTTTTATCAATCAAACCTCTTTTGAATTTGTTTTCGAAAAGATACTTGTACAATCTTTCATACCAAGCTCGAGGGGCTTGCTTAAGACCATAAAGAGCCTTGTCTAGTTTATATTACATGATCAGGAAATTCATCATTTTCAAAACCAAGAGGTTGAGCAATGTAAACTTCTTCCTCTAAGAAGCCGTTTAGGAAAGCAAATTTTACATCCATTTGAAATAGTATTATACTCATGAAAGATGCAAATGCAAGTAGCATACGTATGACTTCTAACCTGGTAACCGGAGCAAAAGTCTCCTCATAATCAATACCTTATTCTTGGTTATAGCCTTGTGCTACAAGTCGTGCTTTATTTTGTATGATTTTGCCACTTTCATCCAAGATATTTCGAAAAATCCATTTCGTGCCAATGACGGATTCATGCTTTGGTCTTGTAGAAAGAGTCCAAACCTTGTTTCTCTCAAACTCATTTAGTTCGTATTGTATGGCAATGATCTAGTCGGGTTCTTGAAGAGCTTGAACATAATTCTTTGGCTCAATTAGGGACACGAACGCAGAAAATGCACATAGGTTGTTTACTTTAGATCGAGTTTGAACTCTTGCGTTTGGATCTGAGATCACATTCTCTTGTGGATGGTATGAAGAGTGTTGAAATTTCCTTTGTTTGTAAGATGGAACAGATGCTGAAGGTTGAGGCTCATATGCTTGACTTGATTTAGGTACCGTTAATGTATTGCCCTTGGATCCTATCTCAAGGCCTTAAAGTTGGGTTTCAAGCCCTTGAAACGGAGTTCTGACATCACAGTTTTCTGTTTCAAGGTCTTGAAGATGTGTTTCAAGGTCTTGAGGGTTTTCTCCGGTATCTTGAATCTTTTCTAACATATTCTTTTCTTGATATTTAGGATCTTCATCTTCATCTGAATTGTGATCTTCTCGTTGATTCAGATTAGATATGCAAAACTATCACTCAAAGTACCATCATTGCTTTCATAAAAAATGACATGAGGTAGACATTGTGATCTTCTCGTTAATTCCGAATTTTGATCTTCTCCGTTGGGAAGATGACCGTTTGAAAATGATTCTTCTTCTCAATGAAAGTCTCTTCTTGGTTGAGATGAGGTAGACGTTGTGGATTTTCTACCATCTTCATCTCCTTGAAACATGTTGATCTCTCTGGTCCATAATCTTCTCGTATCCGTTGTGAAGATATTAAATTCCGTTTGAGAGAAGATCTTTGTGCTTTCGGTTGAGGATCGTTGCAAGATCCTTTTAGGAATCAAATCTTTCTTGGTCGGTTGAGATCTTCTTTTACACAAATCTTCTTGTTGAGCAAATCTTTTTTTAGAAGATCTTCTTTGGCGCTTTGGTAGATAAGGTGGAGTTTCAGAGACTAAAAAATCATGGTTGGGTTTTGTCTACTCCTTTGTAGAGATTAAAAACTTTTGGTTGGGTTTTGTCTACTCCTTTTGTGGAAATTACAAACTCGTGGTTGGGTTTTGTCTACTCCTTTATGGAGATTACAAATCCTTGGTAAATAACTTGTTAATACTTCAAGATAATTATATTAATTTGTTTGGCAATTGGGAGAACCGTCTACTCACATAAGTGAGAATACGACCCTTTGGTCTAAAACCGGACACCGAAAATCCAACTGATCTTCTCCGGATGATCCCTTGTAACTACATGACCAAGAAAAGCTGCCTTACACATCCAAAACTTGCACGAGTCGCACTTGGATAGCTTGTCATAAAGCTCCTTATCCTGCAGAACTCGTAACACCGTCCTTAAGTGTCATGTGTGCTTCTCTCGTCTCTTAGAGTACACTAGGATCTCGTCAATAAACACTACCATAAACTTATCTAAAAAGTTGATGAAGATTCCATTCATCAACTCCATAAACACGGCGGACGCATTCGTGAGCTCAAATGGCATCACTACAAATTAGTAGTGGCCATACCGAGTCCGGAAGCTTTTCTTATGTATGTCGTGTTCTTTCACCCTAAACTGGTAGCATTCTAACCTGAAGTCAATCTTGGAGAACATTGTGGCCCCATGCAGCTGATCAAGCAAGTCACCTATATGGGGCAAATGGTACTTGTTCTAGTTGGTACTTGTTCTCTTCACAAACTGAGTTTGTGAAGAGAACAAGTACTTGTTCTCTTATGTATGTCGTGTACTTGTTCTCTTCACAAACTGAGTTTGTACCCTACTTCAAGACATCAAAAATCTAATTCTAACTGTTGGATCGATCCCAAAATCTGTCATGTTGAACTAGAATATAAAGACTCTACCCCATCAAAATTTCACGTCCATCATAAATGTCAACCCATTCAAAATTGGATCCAAAAACAACATCAACAGACAGTTTTTCTACACTTAGAATATTTCAGCGTAACCTAGGAAAATAGCTTAAGGACTAACCTTGAAAGGAAATTACTTCTAAACCACTCGTTGGATTCCTCTCCAATTCTGATATGGTCTACTATAATAACCCAACTATCACATAACAAAATTTCAGCCAAAAGGGAGGAGTCTTTTATACCTAGATATGACTCTGAAGTTGGATGCTCGTCACTTTACAAACTCTGACGGAAATACCCGACCGCGGGAAAAAGGTAGGCACGACTGGGGGGAAGAGAGTTTGCGCAACTACGGGGAGAGAAAGTGCGAGACCGCGGTATACATATGCGGGACCACGGGCAAAGAAAATTGGGTTGTTGTTGTTGTTGTCTTCGTGTTGAAGGTAAGATGAGTGACTCCCTCAAGCAACGTGAAGGTCTGGATCTCCCTGTAGTCCAAAGGTAAAGACTTTACACCCCTTTTCCTTCATCATTCACGTGAGAACACCCAGATCGAAGAGAAAACACATGAGGGGAACATTACCTTGGTCTAGCGGTTACTGCAAGCGGTGGTGATAGGTGATGGAATCACTATCATTCTAGGTAGTTTTTAAAGTCTTTTTAATGTCTTTGAGTCGTATTGTGTTACTAATACCTTGATCCAGATGAAGAAGTCCAAAATGAAGTAAAGAAAGGGTTTAGCAACACTTGGGAGTTGAAGAAGATCAACAAAGACAACTTTCTGGTGCCACACCGCCCCCACGTTGTAATGTCACCGCCCCTGCGGTGACACTACGTCTCCGATGATGCAGTTTGTGCCTCACCAGCGCCCTGACAGAAGGGTGTCACCACCCCCGCGGTGTCACCTGGCTGCCCCTGTGGTGACACCCTTGAAGACCCATGTCCAGTGCCACAACCAGCGCCTTCTCCTGCGCCCAAAAGATGCTTGTCACCGCCCCAGTGACACCCTCTAGCAGCCCCTACGGTGACTCAACCCAAAGAACAAGTGCCAGCGCCCCTGCACCCATGCCTGCACCCTTGCCAGCGGACCTGTGAAGCCGAAGAGATTGTGTCACCGCCCCTGCGGTGACACTAGGCCGCCGCTGCGGATCGACACCGGAAACGTCACAAAGATGGAGAGTCATACGTTCAAGAGCATTAAAGACCCTGCCCCGTGGGCCTGCTAGACTGGGCCCGCGGACAAGATGAAGATGGAACGTGTTGGCTTAAACCGCCCCTACGGTAACCTTGCACGCGACTGAGGTTTAGCGTCAGAGGACTTTACTCCGGCTGTTTGCGCCACCTTTATGGCCTTAATGGTGGTTGTTTACACAACCTCTTTACTCCCTTTGAATGCATTTTTTAGTATAAATAGAGCCCTTGGCTGATTGCTAGAATCATCCACGTTTTCCCTAAAAAGCTCTATATTGTCTAAGTGCCATTTGTAATCTAAGCTTCCTTGCTACATTGGGTTGATCGAAGTTATATTGCAATTTGATTGTAAGTCTTTATATTAGAAGTTCAATTCAATACTCAATTGTGTTATGTTTCCTTTCTCTTTAACTTATGTTTGCATGTCTCTTATCACTTAGTTTGATCACCTTAAGTGTACAATTGCATGCAAAAAGCTAGGATTAATCGATTCCGGGTTCGGGTCCTTAATCTAGTAGCAAACCCCTAAAAGCTAGTTGTAAATATCTAAGGGAAAGGAAAATAACTACAAAGTAAGATTAACGGGTTGTTTATCTTCTTTGTATCTCTTTATCTTTATTTGAATGCTAATTTGTGTCTTTGATCTTGTAGGTTACGGATCAATAAGCTAGTTAAGTTGTGTTAATGCCAGTTGGCTTAACACATATATAAGATCAAGATGAGAACTTTGGCAAATTACTTCTAAAAAGCACCAACCAAGTTGCATGCATGCTAAAATCTAACCTATTTAATCGCTTTTATCTTGTTTTGTTCTACAATCGAACCCCCCCTTGGTTACCAGTTGTTAATTGAATCTAAACAAAACTTTGACTATAAATCTCTTGGGTTTGACCCATAATTACACTATACAATCGTTTAAGTGTAATGTTCGGAATTCTACTTTGATTAAAGCTAAAATACAACGACCTTAGTTTTTAGCCTTGTCAGATCTGGCGCCGTTGCCGGGGAGTTTAAGTTTCAGTTTTGTTTTTGTTTTGATTATTGATTATTGGTTTGGACCATTTTCATTGTTCAAACCCGTGCTACTAACTTAGATTTTGTGTCTTTTGATTCAAAAATCGATAGAACGTACAATCGACAACGAAGGCAACAACGAATTCAAGAAGCAATGGCAACCGAACTCTCCATCAACTTACGCAACCCGATTTGACTCAACATCCACTTGCGATTACCATACCGGAAATTGGAAAAGGAGTCAACTTCGAGCTCAAGCCGGGTTTGATCCACTTGCTTCCATCTTTCCATGGGTTATGTGGGGAAGATCCGATCAAGCATCTACGGAAACAAGTTGAACAAATGGCGGAAGTTATCACAAGGATCGAAGCTCGATCCTCGGGAAACCTACCCTCCCAAACCATTGTTAACCCTAAGGATAATGTTAGTGCTCAAACATTAAGAAGCGGGAGGCAAGTGCAACCAAAACAACCTTTAGAAATGGGAAAACTTGTTTTTGATAGTCCTGCCGCCTCCACAATCGCCCCTGCGTCTCTGGTGGCGTCCCTATATGCACTGTCGCCGCCCCTGCGGCCAGGTGTCATCGTCCCTGCGGTGACAACCCCTGAGCCGCCCCTGTGGCTGCAAGCACCTGCCCCTGCGGAAAAGGCAACAGAGGGTCCGGTTAAAGAGGACTCTTATGTCCGTCCAAATTTTCCACCGCTCTACTCTGAGAAACCACAGGCTCCTTTTCCAGAAGCACTCAAGGAAAGAAGGGTGATAGAGAACAAGGATTTTTTTTAGACCTTCTCCAAATGCGAGGTAAACATCTCCCTTTCAAAACTTGTGATGAGTATTCCTAAGTATGCTCGTTTTTTGAAGGAGTTGTGCACGATCAAGAGGAACCAAAAGCTGAAGGGAAAGCAAAAGGTTCAAGTGAGTGAGCATATCTCAGCGGTGTTCCAACGAGAGATGCCCAAGAAATGTAGTGATCAGGTCATGGTAAGTATTCCTTGTGTCATTGGCGAAACTCGCTTTGACAAAGGAATGCTTGACTTAGGTGCGTCAATTAATGTCCTTCCATACTCCATTTATCATTCTCTTGGCCTTACGCCACTTCTTGAAACTCGAATTGTTGTCTAACTAGCGGATAGATCTAATGTTTATCCTAAGGGAATAATTGAATATGTGATAGTTATAGTTGATAATTTGATTTTTCCGGCTGATTTTTTTGTTTTGGATATGGAACATGATTCACATGCTGCATCTATCTTGTTAGGAAGACCCTTCTTGAAAACGGCTAGAACTAAGGGCTCGTTTGGAAGCGCTAGGAATCATTCCCGGTAACGGAATGATTCCAAATCAATCAAAAAATGCATTTGGTTAGAGGTCTTTTAACACATGAAAGTAATCTCATCATTTCCATTTCCTTTCCTAACCCTCATCCAATTCCATTCCGTTTCCATTCTACCGCTTCAACCAAACGGGCACTAAGATTGACTATGTTAGTGGAAAATTGACAATGGAATTTGACGGTGAAGTAGTAGAATTTAATATTTATGATGCATTGAAACATCCCATCGATGATCATTCTCTTTGTTCTATTGATGTAATTGAACCAATTGTACAAGATGTTTTTGACATTTCTGATATTGATGAGTTAAAAAGCATGTTTGAAAATAACATTTATGTTCATAATTCGGACTATGCCTTGACATCTAACATGCACGAGGTTCTAGCTCAATTGGATGGGCACAAAAGGCTCCTCATCACACCTTTGGCCATTGGGCCCACCTTGCTAACGCCAAGCGAAAATCTTGTTCCCTCTATTGTGCAGGCCCCGGAAATCAAGCTAAAGGAGCTTCTTTAGCATCTCAAGTATGCTTTCCTAGGAGAGAATGACCCTTTGCCAGTGATTATATCTAGAAAATTGTCTTCCCATGAAGAGGAGAAGTTGGTGAACATTATTCAGAAGCAGAGGACGGCTCTTGGATGGACCATTTGCGGATATTAAAGGGATTAGTCCCTCTACTTGAATGCATCGGATCCTCCTTGAGAAAGAGGCAAAGCCATCAAGGCAACCCCAAAGGAGACTAAACCCACCTATGATGGATGTGGTCAAGAAGGAAGTGTTGAAGCTCCTTTAAGCGGATATGATCTTCCCGATCTCGGATAGCAAATGAATTAGTCCAACCCAAGTTGTTCCGAAAAAGGGGGGAATTACCATGGTAGAGAATCGACACAGTGAGATGGTTCCAAGCAAAACCCAAACCGAATGAAGGGTTTGTATCGATTACCGTAAGTTAAACACGGTAACCCGAAAGGAACTTTTTCTTTACCTTTTATTGACCAAATGCTTGAGCGTCTTGCAGGTCACCCCTACTATTGCTTCCTAGATGGATACTCGGGCTATTTTCAAATAGCCATCGCCCCGGACGACAAAGAGAAGACTACCTTTACTTGTCCTTTTTGCACTTTTGCATACCGCATAATGTCATTTGGACTTTGTAATGCTCCCGGCACCTTCCAACGGTGCATGCTAAGTATCTTTTCTGAATATATTGAAAATTTTATTGAAGTTATCAAGGATGATTTTACCGTTCATAGTGATAGTTTTGATGCATGCTTAGGACATTTAAAACTTGCTTTTCAAAAATGCGTAGAAACCAATTTAGTTTTTTATTCAAAAAAGTGTCACTTTATGGTTGAGCAAGGTATTGTGTTAGGTCACGTACTCTCATCAAAAGGAATAGAAGTAGATAAGGAAAAAATTGACGTTATTCAAACCTTTCCTTATCCTACTAACGTGCGTGAAATTCGTTCTTTCTTAGGTCATGCAGGATTCTACCAGCGCTTCATCAAGGATTTCTCCAAGATATCGGCGCCACTGTGTGAGCTCCTGAAGAAAGACGTTGCATTCATGGTAGATGAGAAGTGCAAAAAGGCGTTTGACACCTTGAAGGAGTGCCCCAATCATCCGCTTTCCCAATCGGGAGAAGCCCTTTGAGATCATGTGCGACACCGACGACTATGTTGTAGGTGCCGTCTTGGGACAAAAGGACGGAAGAGCATCTCATGTTATCCACTACACCTCGATGACATTGAATGGCGCTCAAAGAAACTACTCCATCACCGAAATGGAGATGTTAGTGGTAGTGTTTGCCTTGGAGAAATTCAAGCAATATCTTCTTGGTGTAAAGGTTTATACTGGCCATGCAGCACTACGTTACCTCATGAACAAGAAGGAAGCCAAGCCAAGGTTGATCCAATGGGTTCTACTTCTAAGTGAGTTTAACTTAGAACTTCGGGATAAGAAAGGAGCGGAGAACCTAGTGCCTGACCACCTGAGTCGGTTGGTGCAAGAGGAGGAAGATCTAGCAAAGGAGAAGGCCAATCTAGGCAGTTTCCCAGACAACACCTTTTACACAACCCTCTGTTGTGTACCCGCCCCCGCAGCCATAGGAGACCGCCCCTGCGCAACACCACCCTTACGGCTATAAGCCGGCGCCCTTGTGCCTCCCTTGTCGCCGCCCCTGCGGCTTGCTCTGGCCGCCCCCGCGGATAACACTGCAGAGGTATTGTATAAGCTGCATTTCTTCAAACCTTGGTTTGCTGACCTTGTAAATTTATTTGTTAGAGGTGAGTACCCTCCAGACTTCACCAAAGCTCAGAGAGAAAAGGTGAAAGCCGAGGCTAGACACTATGTGTGGGACGATCCATACCTATGAAAACATTGTAGCGATCAGGTAATTTAACGTTGCATTCCGGATAATGAGGTACAATTTGTTTCTCTTTCTGTCATTCAGAAGCATGTGGGGGCACTTTGGGGCTAATAAAACGGCTAGAAAAGTTTTGGATGCGGGTTTCTTTTGGCCACACATCTTTCGAGATGTTTTAGCATTTTGTAAAGTGTGTGATAGGTGTCAAAGAATAGGTAATATCTCTAGAAGAAATGAAATTCCATAATCATCTCTTATTTTCTATTAAATTTTTTATGTTTGGGGGATAGATTATATGGGTCCTTTTCCTACCTCCTTCGGTAATATCTATATCTTGCTTGCAGTGGACTATTTTTCCAAATGGGTGGAAGCAAAGGCCACCAAAACTGACGATTCTAAGGTTGTGGCGGCTTTTCTCAAGGATAACATATTTGCAAGGTTCGGTATCTCTAAAACTTTGATAAGAGAGATCAAGACGATCCTCTAAAAGATGGTTACCCCCGGAAGAAAGGATTGGAACCTAAGGCTCAACGACGCTTTATGGGCGTACCGTACGGCGTATTAGACCCCCATTGGGATGTCACCGTTCCGACTTGTGTTTGACAAGGTGTGCCACCTACTGGTGGAGCTAGAATGCAAGGCTTGGTGTGTGGTGAAGAGATGCAACATGAACATGTATAAAGTTGGTGAATTCCATAAACTCCAATTGCAAGAGTGATAACACGATTTATGACTTAGGTTTAGGCACTTATTTAGATAGTTTTTCCGCTCATTCATGCATGGTTTGCACTACTTCGTGACGATTTGCACTCAATTCATGTATTTTGTCGAGATAGACGTCTACACGGACTTTTGCATGCTTTGTAGGTATTTTAGGAGTTTTAGGAGCTTAATCGATACATTTGAGGATCGTTCCTCGAGATGACACACCTTCGGACTCATTGGGATGCAAGCTAGGGGCTAAGGAGGACACATGGGACCTTGTTGGTGCATGTCATGCACCAAATTGAGGCTTGATGATCCAAAACAAGCTGAGGCACCAAAACCACGGCCATTGGGACTTCCACGGGCGTGGTTTTGGCCGTGGTTTTCCCCAGACAGCTGTGACAGCTGTCCCGCGATCTTCATGGCCGACTCTTGCAAATTTGGAGGATAAAAGGTGGTCCTACAAGGCTGTTAGGGACAGACCCCTCACTCCTATTCTCTCCCACACTCTCAACAACAATATTCTCTCATTTGGAAGATTGGATTGGAGCTACCATCGGAGAAGAAGAAAGGATTCCATTGGAGAAGAAGAAGAAGCACACTAGTTCATAGTTCAATAGTCTTTTTGAGTGATTTTGAGTGAGCTTTGTGAAACGTTTTGCAAGGGTTTGTAAGAAACGATTCGAACCTTCTTTTGAAGGGTTGTAAGTCCTTCTTGAACCTTGATTTAGCTTGTTTTATTTGTTTCATTTGCTTAATCCATCTTTCATTTCATCTTCTTGCCATGGATTCTATGATTTTATGCTTGTTGAGTTTGATTGTTAAGATGCATGTTGTTGGCTAAATAGATGCGATTCTAGGGTAAGGAAAAGATGGTTATGGCTTGGACTATGATAGAATAAACTTAAATGAATACTTGCATGACTCGCTTGATTTAACCTAGTCACTGTTGAAAACCACGGTTTGATCTTGCCTTTCCACGGCCGTGGAAAGGGATGAACACCCTGTAATTTTGATTAACTTGCTTGTATTGATAAATCAAGGTGTTAGGTTGTTAGATTGTTGAAATCCTAGTGTTAGTTGAGCTAATTCTATCCTAGGGTGACCTACTGTTAGCAACGAAGAGTTAGAAGAGACCTACCCGGTGATTCTTGCTTTTAGATACCGAAGATGACGAACTCTAGGTAGTAGTGAGCCTCATAAGCCGCTATTGGACTGAGTGTGCTAGGATTGATGTTTAGGACTTGCCTTCCCGAGACTTACCCGGTAAGGAGAGGTTAGATCCCTAGATGACAATCCGGTTTGTGTAGAATTCCTATCCTTAGGCTCTTTGAGACTTACCCGGTGATGAGACCTTAGGAACGGACTAGTGGACCATGAGACCTACCGGGTGATTGATCCCAATCTAGAAATGCTCACTCCCAACATACTATAGTTGATCCAAGGAATGATTAGATAGCTTGAGTCCTATGCCATAACCGGAATTTCCAACCCCTAGAATCCGCTTTTCTCCCTTTGATTACATACTTCGTGTTTGTTTGATTGTGTTTTAGCTTGATTCCTTAGTTTGTTTTGCCTTATCATATCATTGTGATCCTTGATTGATCACCACAAAACCAACCCAAAAACATTGAGATTTTCATTTATTTGTTTCTTTCATCTTTTCTTAGCCTAGATCAACACTATCCTTAGTCACTAATCGATTCAATCTCACCTCAGTCTTTGTGTTCGACCTCGGAATACTATCCCTACTACAAAACGTCCCGTACACTGCGGGTTCGTTAGGAGTTAGGAAAAATATAACGAGTACAAATTTAAGACTTTTGCGTGCATCCATTCTTAGCGTAACAAGTTTTTGGCGCCGTTGCCGGGGACTAGGTTAAGATTGAGTCATTGTTTGTGATTGTTTATAGTGTAGGTCTTTCTTGTTGCTTTTGATCTCTTTTGGTTTGTGTCTTTGCTTTTCAGGACATCTCTCACTCTTTAGGTGTATGCGAAGATCTCGTGGCAAGGATTTAGCCCCATTCGATCCCGAACCGGAGAAAACCCTTAGATCTAGATCCAAGAGCATTAGAAAGGGAAAAGAGATGGCCGGAAGAGAACTCCAAGCTGAGTTGGATGAAGCTTTAGAGCAAATTAGGCTAAGAGATGAAGCCTTGGAGAATGAAAGGAGACTTGCCAATGAGAGGCAAGAAGCAACTAGGAGGGAGATTGAAGAGATTAGGCAAGCTCTTATGCAAAGAGAGCTTAATCGTCAACAACCTCCACCTCCACCACAACCGCAGCCGGCGATCAACATTCGGGTTGTGCCTATTGCTATTGAAGAACCACAAACGTTAAGGCAACGTATGGATCCGGCACAAAGAGCACACCATCCGGGTATGAACTTAGGAGATCCCGCAGCCCATGATTACGAACTCCGCCCTCAAGTTCTACAAATGATCTGGCATAATCAATTTGGAGGGATGGAAGGAGAGTCTCCTCATCAACACTTGATGAACTATGAGATCTTGATGGAGACTCTAAGGCCGCCTAGATTGGAGAGCAACAACCATAAGCTTAGGGCTTTCTCCTTCTCACTTAAGGATAAAGCCTTGGCTTGGTATCAATCTATTCCACAAGGGCGAGTGAATACTTGGGAGGAGATGACAACCGAGTTTTTGACAAAGTTCTTCCCACCTTTCAAGACTACCGAGTTAAGAGGGAAGATCAATGCCTTTGTAATGAAGGATAGAGAAGGCCTATTCAAGTCTTGGGAGAGGTTCAAGGACCTCCTCCTAGATTGTCCATACCATGGTATACCGAAAATTGAGCTATTAGAGATCTACTTCAAGGGACTTGATGAAGATAGCCAATTCAAGCTTCAATCTCTTTCCGGTGGGACTTTCATGGAAAAGAATGTGGATGAAGCTTGGGAGTTTGTAGAGAAACAAGCTTTGGTGATTGAGAAGTACTCCCATAGGAAGAGTGATGGGAGGAAAGCGGGAGCATATGAGATGAGTGAAGTCACCATGAGTAACTTCAAGCTTGACGCCATCAACAATGAGCTGAAATCTTTGAGGGAGTTGTGTGCTACAACTATGAAGAATCAAGCAAGCCCTCAAGTGCAAGTGCAAGAAAACTTGTCTTCCAAGGAGGAGGATGTGAACTATATGGGAAGGGGCAATTACAACAACTATCAAGGCCCAAGGAACTTCAACAACAACCGGCAATTCAACAATTACCGGCCTAACCATAACCATCCCGGGTTTTCCTATTCTAACCCGGATGGAGCCTTGAACCCTCCCGCTTCCACAAGCGTAACTCCACCGCCTAAAGCTTCACAAGAGCCTCCACCCGGATTCACTCAACCTCCAAAGGATAGAAACGAGATGATGTTTGAGCAATTGCTTGGAAGGTTGAGTGGTCTTGAGAGCACGGTGAATTCCATTTCTAAAGCTCAAAAGGTGTTGGAAGCACAAGTGTTCCAAAAGGCGGGTGAAGCTCATAGAGATCCGGGAAAGCTTCCCGGAAGAACCGAAGACAACCCAAGAGGCTAAGTGTTGGCCATCATAACAAGGAGCGGGTTGAGCATGAAGGATCCCTTGCCTAAGGGAAATGATAAAGGAAAGCAAGTGATGATAGAGGAAGATACATTGCAAGAAGATGGAGGCAAGAGCAAGGATGATGAGCCAACATATGTGGCACCACCTCCATACAAGCCACCACTACCGTTCCCACAATCACGAGCAAGAGCACGCTTGGACAAATACTTTGGTAAATTCCTTGAACTTATGTCTAAATTGCATATTAACATTCCGTTCATGGATGCTATTCTAGGAATGCCGGCATATGGCAAGTTCTTGAAGGAAATACTCTCCAACAAAAGGAAGTTGGAGGAGTATGGGGAAGTGAGGATGACAAAGAGGTCCTCAGAATTGATTCAAACTATAAAGGAGGAGATGCCTCCTAAGCTAAGAGATCCGGGATCTTTTTGTGTGCCAATTGGAGTGGGAGAAGTGAAGTATGAAGCCCTATGTGATGTTGGGGCAAGTGTAAGCATCATACCGCTTGCACTTTGCAACAAGGTTGGGCTAGGAGAGCCAAAGCCGGTCAAGATGACCCTTTACATGGCGGACCGTTCAATCACTCACCCCGTAGGGATCTTGGAGGACATACCGGTGCAACTCGGGAAGTTTTATGTGCCAATAGACTTTGTTGTTTTGGACATCTCGGCGGACTATCCGGTTCCCATCATCTTAGGAAGACCTTTCTTGGCTACATCCGGATGCTTGGTAGATTGTAAGAATGGAATTCTCTCCTTCAACATTGGAGAAGAGAATATCAAGTTCAAGCTGTCCACAATGATGAAAGGGTCAACCCTTGGTGAAGACGTGTTCAACATTGTCGAGCAAGAGGAGTCTAGAGAAGTTGTGAGCTCGATCTTGATCAAGGACCCCTTGGAGAAGGTTCTTAGCTTAAGTTTGATGGAGGAAGGAGTTGAGGAGGCTTGCAATGAAGAAATCAAGGCTTTGGAAGCATTGGAAAAGGAGACAAGAGCTGAATTTGAAGCACACGAAGGTGTGCTGAATTTCTGCAAGAACCACGGCAGGGACCAAGAACCACGCCCGTGGAAAGTCCCGTGGAACTCTCTGGAATGCTCCAAAAGTCTAGCTTTTCAAGTTCTACGGCCGTGGTTGTGCTAGAGCCCGTAATTTTGCCCGTGGTTTCTCCAGAAACTGCATTGGTTGTTGATCAAGCTTCAAGGAGTCTTGAGGAGTCTTCCATGGCTTTGGATTCATCTCAACCAACATTGTATGGAGCGTCTCCAACCGATAAAGGTCCTTCTAAACTTAAACTCAAACCCCTCCCCTCTCATTTGAAGTATGCTTTTCTTGGTGATGATTCTACATATCCGGTTATTGTGAATGCATGCTTGAATGATGATGAACTTGCTAGATTGTTGCATGAGTTGAGATTGCATAGGAAAGCCATTGGCTATACCATTGATGATTTAGTTGGCATTAAACCTTCTTTGTGCATGCATAAGATCTTGATGGAAGATAATCATAAACCTTCAATTGAACCTCAAAGAAGACTAAACCCCATCATGAAAGAAGTAGTAAAGAAAGAGATTCTTAAATTGCTAGATGCGGGAATCATTTTCCCGATTTCGGATAGTAAGTGGGTTATTCCCGTGCATGTGGTTCCTAAGAAGGGTGGGATGACCGTAGTGACTAATAAGAATAATGAATTAATCCCAATTAGAACGGTAACGGGATGGAGGATGTGTATAGACTATAAGAAACTAAATGTGGCCTCTAGGAAAGATCACTTCCCTCTTCCCTTTATTGACCAAATGCTAGAGAGATTAGCTCAACATTCCCATTTTTGTTACTTAGATGGCTATAGTGGATTCTTCCAAATCCCTATCCACCCCGATGATCAAGAAAAAACCACATTCACATGTCCTTGGGGTACATTTGCATATAGGAGAATGCCATTTGGGTTGTGTAATGCACCCGCCACCTTTCAAAGGTGTATGATGGCTATCTTTTCTGAGTATATTGAAAACATCATGGAAGTGTTTATGGATGATTTTTCTGTTTATGGATCTTCCTTTGATGATTGTTTAGCTAACTTGTCTATAGTGCTAAAAAGATGTGAGGAGACAAATCTTGTCTTGAATTGGGAAAAATGCCACTTCATGGTAAGTGAAGGCATTGTGTTGGGACACTTGGTGTCCAACCAAGGCATTGAAGTTGATAGGGCTAAGAATGAAACCATAGAGAAGTTGCCACCACCTACCTCGGTGAAGGGGGTAAGGAGTTTTCTAGGGCATGCCGGTTTTTACCGGAGATTTATTAAAGATTTCTCTAAGATTTCTAAGCCTCTTACTAACCTACTAATGAAAGATGTTGAGTTTGTTTTCTCCAAGGATTGCCTTGAGGCTTTTTGTAGGTTGAAGAATGCTTTGATCTCCGCACCCATCATGCAACCTCCGGATTGGAGTTTACCGTTTGAGATCATGTGCGACGCGAGTGATGTAGCCGTTGGGGCTGTTTTGGGACAAAGGAAAGATGGGCTTACACATGCCATCTATTATGCTAGCAAGATGCTAGATGAAGCCCAACTCAATTGTGCTACCACCGAGAAGGAGTTGCTAGCGGTGGTGTATGCATTTGAGAAGTTCCGCTCATATCTTGTTGGAGCGAAGGTCATTGTTTATACGGATCATGCTGCGATCCATTATCTCCTTACTAAGAAGGATGCCAAACCTCGGTTGATTCGGTGGATCCTTCTTCTTCAAGAGTTTGACTTGGAAATCCGGGATAAGAAAGGGTCCAAAAATTCTGTGGCGGAACACCTTAGTAGACTCCCACCATTGGAGCTTGAGAGAGATGACATCCGGATTGATGACTCATTCCGGGATGAGCAATTGCAAATGGTGGAGGAGTGCTTGTTTCTAGTGTCAAGGGATAATGAGCCATGGTATGCCGATATTGTGAACTACCTTGTGTGTGAGGAGGTGCCACCCGGTTTATCCTATGCCCAAAGGAAGAAATTCTTCAAGGATGTGAGGCATTACTATTGGAGTAAACCGCTTTTGTACAAGAGAGGGCCAGATGGAGTATGTAGGAGATGCATACCGGAGGATGAGGTGGAGAGTGTGATCCGCCATTGTCATTCCTTGCCATGTGGAGGGCATGCTAGCTCACACAAGACATGTGCGAAGGTGTTGCAATCGGGTTTCTTTTGGCCAAGTTTGTTCAAGGATGTGCAGAATTTTGTGGTAGCATGTGATGCTTGCCAAAGGCGGGCAACATCTCAAGGAGGAATGAGATGCCCTTGAACAACATACAAGAAGTGGAGATATTTGATGTGTGGGGTGTGGACTTCATGGGACCATTCCCCTCTTCTTGTGGCAACCTCTACATCCTATTGGCGGTGGACTATGTTTCGAGATGGGTGGAGGCAATTGCTTCTCCCACAAATGATGCCAAGGTTGTGGTGCGGTTCTTCAACCGAGTGATCTTCCCTAGGTTTGGAACCCCAAGGGTGATCATAAGTGATGGAGGGAAGCACTTCACCAATAGGAACTTCGGGACACTTTTGGCTAAGTATGGGGTGACTCATAAGGTGGCAACACCTTACCACCCCCAAACTAGTGGCCAAGTGGAGATCTCCAACCGGGAGATAAAGGGAATTCTTGAGAAGACGGTTTCAAGGACGAGAAAGGATTGGGCTATGAAGCTCGATGATGCATTGTGGGCTTATAGAACCGCTTTCAAGACACCAATTGGCACCACTCCCTACAAGCTAGTCTATGGCAAGTCTTGCCACCTTCCGGTGGAGATGGAGCATAGGGCGTATTGGGCTATAAGGTGGCTGAATTTTGACCTCAAGGAGGCCGGAGAGAAGAGATTGCTTGATATGAACGCTCTTGAGGAGATCCGGTTGGATGCCTATGAAAACGCCCGGATCTACAAAGAAAGGACCAAACGTTGGCATGACAAGCTGATAACACGATTTATTGCGTGATTTAGGGCGTCATTTAGATAGATTTCTCACTCATTCATGCATGGTTTAGCATTAGTTCACGGCGTTTGCACTCAAATCACGTATTTTGTCGCGATAGACGTCTACTCGGAATTTTGCTTGCTTTGTAGGTATTTTGGGAGATTTAAGAACCTAACCGATACATCCGAGGATCATTCCTCGAGATGACACACTTCCGGACTCATTGGAATGCAAGCTAAGGGCTAAGGAGGACTCATGGAACCTTGCCAACACAAACCATGCACCAAATCATGGCTTAACGAGCCTAGGAGAAGCTTCTGTCAGAAACCACGGTCTAGGCCCTTTCCACGGCCGTGGTTATGCCCGTAATTCTTGCTAGGACCACGTTGACAGCTAGCCACGATTCTCTTCCATTGCTCTTGCATCATAGTGGGTATTTAAAGGATTTTTGCAGCTGTAATTGGGATCTCTCTCCTCTCTTTTGACCTACCTTTCTTCCCCAAAACACTTCTCCATTGTTGCCTCTCTTCCAAGCACCCATTAGGGGTGTTCTTGGAAGGGATTAGTGTAGATTCTCGTTTTAGAGCGAGATTAGATTGGATTCGAGTGAAGCTTCGATTGTTGTCAAGTTGGATTAGCTCTTGGAGCCTTGTAAGGATTTGGTAATTTCTATTCTATGCTTTTAATGTCTTTTCTTTGGATTGTTCTTCATCATTTGACCATGACTTGCAAGCATGTTTTGATTGTGAAGTTTGATCTTGAAATGAATGTTATTGGCTAGATAGATGTGGTTCTAGAGTGAAGGAATAATGTTTGTGATTTGGACTATGATTGTATTGCTTCCATGTTAGCTTAGGATCGATTTGTGTTCGAAATCCCAACTCGGAACCAAACCACGGCTTGTTCTTCATGCTTCCACGGCCGTGGTTTAGCATGATCCACCCGTGTTTTTATTCTGTTGTTCTTATATTGTTGAATCTTGATGTTTGGATGTAGATGTGTTGAAATCCTAGTGTTTGTTGAGCTCAATCTAACTTAGGGCAACCTATTGTTAGCAAACTAATTGAGGAATGAGACTTACCCGGTAATTTCCCCTCTTAGATACCTAAGATGATGAACTCTAGGTAGTAGTGAGCCAAAAAAGCCGCTATTGGATTGAGTGTGCTAGGATCGTTACCTAAGACTTACCTTTTCCGAGACTTACCCGGTAAGGAGGGGTTTGACCCTTAGGTAGTGGCCGGTTTGTGTGGAATTCCATCCTTTAGGCTCTTTGAGACTTACCCGGTGATGAGACCTTAGGATTGGATTAGTGGATGCATGAGACTTACCCGGTAATTGCTCCCATTAGAGAAACACCCAACTCCGAACAACCACAACCTTCCTTAGACCTTTAGAAACATGAGTCCATAGTCATATTCGGAATTCCGAACCTCTAGAATCCATTTCCTTACCTCTTATCTCTCATCTTTTTTTTGTGTTTTGTGTTGCTTGATTTTGTTGATATATTTGTGATCTTTGTTTGATCACCCAAAACCCTCCAAAAACATTGTGTTTTCCATTTTCTTTATTTCTCATCTCATTCTTAGTCTAGATTCACACTATCTTCGGTCATTGAATGACTTAGTTTCACCTCAGTCCTTGAGTTCGACCTCGGAATACTTTCCTTTCTACAAAACGACCCGTACACTGCGGGTTTCGCTAGGTAGTTTAGGATTTAGTTCGAGTTATAAATTTAAAGCTTTTTGTGCTATTTCCTAGCGTGACAAGTTTTTGGCGCCGTTGCCGGGGACTAGGTTAAGATTAAGTCATTTGCCTTTGATTGTTTTTAGTGTTTATCTTTCTTGTTACTTTTGATCTTGTGTTGTTTTTGTCTTTGCCTTTTCATGTTTGCCATGGACGGATTGTACCTCCAAGACGACCTTGACAACATGGAGTATGAGGAATGGATGGAAGGCCAAGATCTAGGACCTCTCCATGATGAGTTTGAGTATTGGGAGGAGTTCAATGCCTATCATGAGTCCCATGATCAAGCTCACATGACTACTTTACCTCATGAGGAACCTCACCATCAACCTCACAATGACCGAGTGGAATCAATGCTAGAAGAAATGTTGAGGAAGATGGATGATCTAGAGAGCAACCTTGCTTCCATTTCTAGTTCCCACATGGAGCTTGAAACGGAAGTTTGTCATCAAGAGGAGGTTCACTATGAAGAGATCCAAGAATTGCCCGATTCAACCATAACCAATAGAAGCCTTGAGGAAGAGTTGAATGAAGCTCGAGAGCAATTGTGGTTAAGGGATTTGGCCCTGAAGGAAGAAAGGAGATTGAATACCGAGAGAGAGGAACGAATGAGGAGGGAGATTGAGGAGATTAGGAATGCTCTTATGCTAGGAGATCCTACCATTCTCCAAGGTTCACCTCCACCTCCTTCACCTTTGGAGGAGTGCAATGAAGAACTCTCATCCCCGGACATCCTTGCCATCAATCCCGGAACCACACTCGAAGAGCACATGAGGAATGAAGCCAACAAAGAGAACCACGCCCGTGGAGTACAAATCACGGCCGTGGAAGCTAACAGAGAGAACTACGGCCGTGGAGTACAAACCACGCCCGTGGAAGCTGCTTTCCTAGGTGATCCTAAGCCACTTTCAGCTCCCTCCGACCCTTTCTTGCTTGCTCGGAGTACACACGAAGATTGGAGCCCCTTTCCTAAGGATTCTCCATTATTGAATGATGGAGACAAGCATGATGGATCCATGATGGCTATGAAGTACTTCAATGAAGGATTCTTTCCAAGAATCGGCTTTCTTCGGATCATAGAGGATGAGGATGACAAGCGTTTCACCGGTGTGACCGCGGAGTATAAATTGCCTAAGTATGGGGTGGCATCTATGGTTGCAACTCCATACTATCATCAAGGAAGCGGTGATGAAGGAGTCTACTACTCACCGGTGAAGAGAGAACTTAAAGTTTATTTGGGCATCAAGTGGCCTTTGCTTGTCATCATGGATTCCGGCAAAAGATGGTTGCTTGGACTCCTCAAGCAAACCATGGTATTCGAGGTGGATTGAAATATCCACGGAATTTGGTCAAGCTAATGACCTAAAAGAAGCGCTTAATGGGAGGCAACCCATTGGTACAACTCTTTCCCTTTTCTTTTTCATTTTTGCTTTTGTTTTTGCTTTTTTTGTGTTTTTGTGTTTTTGTGTTTTGTGTTTGTGTGGAAGATCGTAGGTAATAAAGAAGCCTTGCAAAAGAAGTCGATGATGATGATTCCGTTTTCAAACATGGGTGGAGCGGACGTGAGGCTTGGACGGCTTGAGGTGTCTTGTTAGATGGAAGAGCTCCCATCTCACATATACCTTGGCGCGGGTCTCGATACCGGAATGATTATGAAGAGCTCTCTACCATGCTTGATCGATCATCCATCACCACTATTCCACACGAGTTCATCCCAAATACCGAAAGCAAACCATTTTACATTGTGAGAACCTTCTTACACTCTTCTTTACTTGAATACCACATTGGGGACAATGTGCTTCTAAGTATGGGGTGGGGTTTGCATGATCCTTTGCATGACTAGCATCTAGGATAGTTTCGTTTTAATTGTCACATGTTTCTTTTCATGTTTGCATTGTACATATATTATCTCAAAATCCAAAAAAAAAAAAAAAAAAAAAAAAAAAAATCAGAAAATTTAAAAAAATTTTGTGCTTTCTAGGCTTGGATATGACCCTAATGATGAACTTTGTCTTGTGGATTGGCTATGGATGGCCTTGTGTGTTTAATTGATGATGCATATGTGGACTTGAAATACTTATCTTGAATTCCATGAATGACTTGTGATTATGATGTTTGCCTTGATTTGATTGAGATTTGAAAGTCGAAATTGCATGCTAGTTCTTGCACATCAATTAGGAGTGATTAAGGCAATTCATCTTCCTCTACTTCTCATCTTGATCATGTTGCTTGAGCACCTCAAATGAATATAAATTTGACCTCTTTTGACCCATCCGGGAATAGGAGCATGTTAGTGTGTTGATGTGTGTGAAAAGCAAGTGTGGGGTGAAGTTGTTGATGAAAAGAATGTCATGAATGAAGTGCTGAAATTGTTGTGAAAGTGTAGCCAAAAATATAGGTTTGGGGACGTCGGTTTAAATGACAAGTAACTCGGTACACTTCACATGATCGGGTGTTGGCGCCTTGCCAAAGTCAAATAAACCGATAGTCCTAACGAGCTTTGGTATGTGTGCCCGGTGTGGATGCACCTCGAAAAATAAAAGAGTCCGAGGAAGGCTAATCACCAAGGTTTCGGCTTTTGTACACCAATGCCATTGTCTCAAAAATAAAAGAAAAGAAAGAAAAGAAAATGAAGAAGAATATACACTTGAGGGAAGTTGATAAGAAATATGAAGTTGTGGTTGTTTAGTTCCTTTCCCGGATTAGCATCACATAGCCTAGAAAATTCCCACCTAATCACAACGTTTCTTGGCCTTCTATTTTTCAAGTCCTTTTGACCTACTTGCATGTGTGTAAGGCTAAGTAATTTAGATTGGATATGCTCATGATTATCTTGACTTCTTCATCCTTACATTTCATTGCATGCTATCAAGTTAAGTGTAATTGTCTTTCCATGCTTTCATTTATTTGATACATGAATGCTTATCCATGACCATGAAACATGACTATGAAGGTGATCCAATAGTAGAAGCACAAACCAAAAAGATTTTGCCATTTTTCTGCATACATAAATCATGTTATCTCTTAGTCTATAGTTGGGAATTTGCTCGGGGACGAGCAAACCTTAAGTATGGGGTATTCTGATAACACGATTTATTGCGTGATTTAGGGCGTCATTTAGATAGATTTCTCACTCATTCATGCATGGTTTAGCATTAGTTCACGGCGTTTGCACTCAAATCACGTATTTTGTCGCGATAGACGTCTACTCGGAATTTTGCTTGCTTTGTAGGTATTTTGGGAGATTTAAGAACCTAACCGATACATCCGAGGATCATTCCTCGAGATGACACACTTCCGGACTCATTGGAATGCAAGCTAAGGGCTAAGGAGGACTCATGGAACCTTGCCAACACAAACCATGCACCAAATCATGTCTTAACGAGCCTAGGAGAAGCTTCTGTCAGAAACCACGGTCTAGGCCCTTTCCACGGCCGTGGTTATGCCCGTAATTCTTGCCAGGACCACGTTGACAGCTGGCCACGATTCTCTTCCATTGCTCTTGCATCATAGTGGGTATTTAAAGGATTTTTGCAGCTGTAATTGGGATCTCTCTCCTCTCTTTTGACCTACCTTTCTTCCCCAAAACACTTCTCCATTGTTGCCTCTCTTCCAAGCACCCATTAGGGGTGTTCTTGGAAGGGATTAGTGTAGATTCTCGTTTTAGAGCGAGATTAGATTGGATTCGAGTGAAGCTTCGATTGTTGTCAAGTTGGATTAGCTCTTGGAGCCTTGTAAGGATTTGGTAATTTCTATTCTATGCTTTTAATGTCTTTTCTTTGGATTGTTCTTCATCATTTGACCATGACTTGCAAGCATGTTTTGATTGTGAAGTTTGATCTTGAAATGAATGTTATTGGCTAGATAGATGTGGTTCTAGAGTGAAGGAATAATGTTTGTGATTTGGACTATGATTGTATTGCTTCCATGTTAGCTTAGGATCGATTTGTGTTCGAAATCCCAACTCGGAACCAAACCACGGCTTGTTCTTCATGCTTCCACGGCCGTGGTTTAGCATGATCCACCCGTGTTTTTATTCTGTTGTTCTTATATTGTTGAATCTTGATGTTTGGATGTAGATGTGTTGAAATCCTAGTGTTTGTTGAGCTCAATCTAACTTAGGGCAACCTATTGTTAGCAAACTAATTGAGGAATGAGACTTACCCGGTAATTTCCCCTCTTAGATACCTAAGATGATGAACTCTAGGTAGTAGTGAGCCAAAAAAGCCGCTATTGGATTGAGTGTGCTAGGATCGTTACCTAAGACTTACCTTTTCCGAGACTTACCCGGTAAGGAGGGGTTTGACCCTTAGGTAGTGGCCGGTTTGTGTGGAATTCCATCCTTTAGGCTCTTTGAGACTTACCCGGTGATGAGACCTTAGGATTGGATTAGTGGATGCATGAGACTTACCCGGTAATTGCTCCCATTAGAGAAACACCCAACTCCGAACAACCACAACCTTCCTTAGACCTTTAGAAACATGAGTCCATAGTCATATTCGGAATTCCGAACCTCTAGAATCCATTTCCTTACCTCTTATCTCTCATCTTTTTTTTGTGTTTTGTGTTGCTTGATTTTGTTGATATATTTGTGATCTTTGTTTGATCACCCAAAACCCTCCAAAAACATTGTGTTTTCCATTTTCTTTATTTCTCATCTCATTCTTAGTCTAGATTCACACTATCTTCGGTCATTGAATGACTTAGTTTCACCTCAGTCCTTGAGTTCGACCTCGGAATACTTTCCTTTCTACAAAACGACCCGTACACTGCGGGTTTCGCTAGGTAGTTTAGGATTTAGTTCGAGTTATAAATTTAAAGCTTTTTGTGCTATTTCCTAGCGTGACAA
Source organism: Fagopyrum homotropicum (assembly GCA_033239125.1). NCBI lineage: Eukaryota > Viridiplantae > Streptophyta > Magnoliopsida > Caryophyllales > Polygonaceae > Fagopyrum > Fagopyrum homotropicum. Next base: position 48,366,609 of record BSWB01000007.1, on the reverse strand, counting down.
GTTTTTGGCGCCGTTGCCGGGGACTAGGTTAAGATTAAGTCATTTGCCTTTGATTGTTTTTAGTGTTTATCTTTCTTGTTACTTTTGATCTTGTGTTGTTTTTGTCTTTGCCTTTTCATGTTTGCCATGGACGGATTGTACCTCCAAGACGACCTTGACAACATGGAGTATGAGGAATGGATGGAAGGCCAAGATCTAGGACCTCTCCATGATGAGTTTGAGTATTGGGAGGAGTTCAATGCCTATCATGAGTCCCATGATCAAGCTCACATGACTACTTTACCTCATGAGGAACCTCACCATCAACCTCACAATGACCGAGTGGAATCAATGCTAGAAGAAATGTTGAGGAAGATGGATGATCTAGAGAGCAACCTTGCTTCCATTTCTAGTTCCCACATGGAGCTTGAAACGGAAGTTTGTCATCAAGAGGAGGTTCACTATGAAGAGATCCAAGAATTGCCCGATTCAACCATAACCAATAGAAGCCTTGAGGAAGAGTTGAATGAAGCTCGAGAGCAATTGTGGTTAAGGGATTTGGCCCTGAAGGAAGAAAGGAGATTGAATACCGAGAGAGAGGAACGAATGAGGAGGGAGATTGAGGAGATTAGGAATGCTCTTATGCTAGGAGATCCTACCATTCTCCAAGGTTCACCTCCACCTCCTTCACCTTTGGAGGAGTGCAATGAAGAACTCTCATCCCCGGACATCCTTGCCATCAATCCCGGAACCACACTCGAAGAGCACATGAGGAATGAAGCCAACAAAGAGAACCACGCCCGTGGAGTACAAATCACGGCCGTGGAAGCTAACAGAGAGAACTACGGCCGTGGAGTACAAACCACGCCCGTGGAAGCTGCTTTCCTAGGTGATCCTAAGCCACTTTCAGCTCCCTCCGACCCTTTCTTGCTTGCTCGGAGTACACACGAAGATTGGAGCCCCTTTCCTAAGGATTCTCCATTATTGAATGATGGAGACAAGCATGATGGATCCATGATGGCTATGAAGTACTTCAATGAAGGATTCTTTCCAAGAATCGGCTTTCTTCGGATCATAGAGGATGAGGATGACAAGCGTTTCACCGGTGTGACCGCGGAGTATAAATTGCCTAAGTATGGGGTGGCATCTATGGTTGCAACTCCATACTATCATCAAGGAAGCGGTGATGAAGGAGTCTACTACTCACCGGTGAAGAGAGAACTTAAAGTTTATTTGGGCATCAAGTGGCCTTTGCTTGTCATCATGGATTCCGGCAAAAGATGGTTGCTTGGACTCCTCAAGCAAACCATGGTATTCGAGGTGGATTGAAATATCCACGGAATTTGGTCAAGCTAATGACCTAAAAGAAGCGCTTAATGGGAGGCAACCCATTGGTACAACTCTTTCCCTTTTCTTTTTCATTTTTGCTTTTGTTTTTGCTTTTTTTGTGTTTTTGTGTTTTTGTGTTTTGTGTTTGTGTGGAAGATCGTAGGTAATAAAGAAGCCTTGCAAAAGAAGTCGATGATGATGATTCCGTTTTCAAACATGGGTGGAGCGGACGTGAGGCTTGGACGGCTTGAGGTGTCTTGTTAGATGGAAGAGCTCCCATCTCACATATACCTTGGCGCGGGTCTCGATACCGGAATGATTATGAAGAGCTCTCTACCATGCTTGATCGATCATCCATCACCACTATTCCACACGAGTTCATCCCAAATACCGAAAGCAAACCATTTTACATTGTGAGAACCTTCTTACACTCTTCTTTACTTGAATACCACATTGGGGACAATGTGCTTCTAAGTATGGGGTGGGGTTTGCATGATCCTTTGCATGACTAGCATCTAGGATAGTTTCGTTTTAATTGTCACATGTTTCTTTTCATGTTTGCATTGTACATATATTATCTCAAAATCCAAAAAAAAAAAAAAAAAAAAAAAAAAAATCAGAAAATTTAAAAAAATTTTGTGCTTTCTAGGCTTGGATATGACCCTAATGATGAACTTTGTCTTGTGGATTGGCTATGGATGGCCTTGTGTGTTTAATTGATGATGCATATGTGGACTTGAAATACTTATCTTGAATTCCATGAATGACTTGTGATTATGATGTTTGCCTTGATTTGATTGAGATTTGAAAGTCGAAATTGCATGCTAGTTCTTGCACATCAATTAGGAGTGATTAAGGCAATTCATCTTCCTCTACTTCTCATCTTGATCATGTTGCTTGAGCACCTCAAATGAATATAAATTTGACCTCTTTTGACCCATCCGGGAATAGGAGCATGTTAGTGTGTTGATGTGTGTGAAAAGCAAGTGTGGGGTGAAGTTGTTGATGAAAAGAATGTCATGAATGAAGTGCTGAAATTGTTGTGAAAGTGTAGCCAAAAATATAGGTTTGGGGACGTCGGTTTAAATGACAAGTAACTCGGTACACTTCACATGATCGGGTGTTGGCGCCTTGCCAAAGTCAAATAAACCGATAGTCCTAACGAGCTTTGGTATGTGTGCCCGGTGTGGATGCACCTCGAAAAATAAAAGAGTCCGAGGAAGGCTAATCACCAAGGTTTCGGCTTTTGTACACCAATGCCATTGTCTCAAAAATAAAAGAAAAGAAAGAAAAGAAAATGAAGAAGAATATACACTTGAGGGAAGTTGATAAGAAATATGAAGTTGTGGTTGTTTAGTTCCTTTCCCGGATTAGCATCACATAGCCTAGAAAATTCCCACCTAATCACAACGTTTCTTGGCCTTCTATTTTTCAAGTCCTTTTGACCTACTTGCATGTGTGTAAGGCTAAGTAATTTAGATTGGATATGCTCATGATTATCTTGACTTCTTCATCCTTACATTTCATTGCATGCTATCAAGTTAAGTGTAATTGTCTTTCCATGCTTTCATTTATTTGATACATGAATGCTTATCCATGACCATGAAACATGACTATGAAGGTGATCCAATAGTAGAAGCACAAACCAAAAAGATTTTGCCATTTTTCTGCATACATAAATCATGTTATCTCTTAGTCTATAGTTGGGAATTTGCTCGGGGACGAGCAAACCTTAAGTATGGGGTATTCTGATAACACGATTTATTGCGTGATTTAGGGCGTCATTTAGATAGATTTCTCACTCATTCATGCATGGTTTAGCATTAGTTCACGGCGTTTGCACTCAAATCACGTATTTTGTCGCGATAGACGTCTACTCGGAATTTTGCTTGCTTTGTAGGTATTTTGGGAGATTTAAGAACCTAACCGATACATCCGAGGATCATTCCTCGAGATGACACACTTCCGGACTCATTGGAATGCAAGCTAAGGGCTAAGGAGGACTCATGGAACCTTGCCAACACAAACCATGCACCAAATCATGTCTTAACGAGCCTAGGAGAAGCTTCTGTCAGAAACCACGGTCTAGGCCCTTTCCACGGCCGTGGTTATGCCCGTAATTCTTGCCAGGACCACGTTGACAGCTGGCCACGATTCTCTTCCATTGCTCTTGCATCATAGTGGGTATTTAAAGGATTTTTGCAGCTGTAATTGGGATCTCTCTCCTCTCTTTTGACCTACCTTTCTTCCCCAAAACACTTCTCCATTGTTGCCTCTCTTCCAAGCACCCATTAGGGGTGTTCTTGGAAGGGATTAGTGTAGATTCTCGTTTTAGAGCGAGATTAGATTGGATTCGAGTGAAGCTTCGATTGTTGTCAAGTTGGATTAGCTCTTGGAGCCTTGTAAGGATTTGGTAATTTCTATTCTATGCTTTTAATGTCTTTTCTTTGGATTGTTCTTCATCATTTGACCATGACTTGCAAGCATGTTTTGATTGTGAAGTTTGATCTTGAAATGAATGTTATTGGCTAGATAGATGTGGTTCTAGAGTGAAGGAATAATGTTTGTGATTTGGACTATGATTGTATTGCTTCCATGTTAGCTTAGGATCGATTTGTGTTCGAAATCCCAACTCGGAACCAAACCACGGCTTGTTCTTCATGCTTCCACGGCCGTGGTTTAGCATGATCCACCCGTGTTTTTATTCTGTTGTTCTTATATTGTTGAATCTTGATGTTTGGATGTAGATGTGTTGAAATCCTAGTGTTTGTTGAGCTCAATCTAACTTAGGGCAACCTATTGTTAGCAAACTAATTGAGGAATGAGACTTACCCGGTAATTTCCCCTCTTAGATACCTAAGATGATGAACTCTAGGTAGTAGTGAGCCAAAAAAGCCGCTATTGGATTGAGTGTGCTAGGATCGTTACCTAAGACTTACCTTTTCCGAGACTTACCCGGTAAGGAGGGGTTTGACCCTTAGGTAGTGGCCGGTTTGTGTGGAATTCCATCCTTTAGGCTCTTTGAGACTTACCCGGTGATGAGACCTTAGGATTGGATTAGTGGATGCATGAGACTTACCCGGTAATTGCTCCCATTAGAGAAACACCCAACTCCGAACAACCACAACCTTCCTTAGACCTTTAGAAACATGAGTCCATAGTCATATTCGGAATTCCGAACCTCTAGAATCCATTTCCTTACCTCTTATCTCTCATCTTTTGTTTGTGTTTTGTGTTGCTTGATTTTGTTGATATATTTGTGATCTTTGTTTGATCACCCAAAACCCTCCAAAAACATTGTGTTTTCCATTTTCTTTATTTCTCATCTCATTCTTAGTCTAGATTCACACTATCTTCGGTCATTGAATGACTTAGTTTCACCTCAGTCCTTGAGTTCGACCTCGGAATACTTTCCTTTCTACAAAACGACCCGTACACTGCGGGTTTCGCTAGGTAGTTTAGGATTTAGTTCGAGTTATAAATTTAAAGCTTTTTGTGCTATTTCCTAGCGTGACACAAGCATCTCATCCCGAAAGAGTTGAGTGAAGGCGACCTTGTCCTTCTCTTCAACTCAAGGTTGCGGCTCTTCCCCGGAAAGCTAAAGTCAAGATGGACGGGTCCTTATGTGGTGAAGAAGATCTTTCCCCACGGAGCGGTTGAGATAGGAGGGGAGCATTGTGGAGACTTTAAGGTGAATGGGCACCGGTTGAAGAAGTATATCCCGGGAGCTCCGGTGGACATGATTGCCCCACTTCACCTTGAGTGAGACGCCCCCGAGTTTGGTCAAGCTAATGACCTTAAAGAAGCACTTGGTGGGAGGCAACCCATTGGTAGACATCTTTCCCTTTTCGTTTTTGTTTTGATTTTTTCTGTTTTTGTGTGTTTGGTGTGCCTTGTGTGTGTGCTAGAGTCTTGGTAGCATGGAAGCCTTGCATGGCATGTGGATGATGATGAGTCCCTCATCAATTATGGGTGGAGCGGACGCGGGACTTGGAAGGCTAGAGGCGCCTAGCGCGGATCCCGACGCCATAACGAACATTTTGAGCTCTCTATCATCGTTGATAGGATCATCCGACATCACTCCACTTGAGTAATCCCAAATACCAAAGCAAACCATTTTTACATTGTGAGAACCCTCTTTCACTCTTCTTTACTTGGAAACCACATTGGGGACAATGTGTTTCTAAGTATGGGGTGGGGTTTGCATGATCTTTTGCATGATTAGCATCTAGGGTAGTTTCTTTTAGTCGCATGCTTCATTATGCCTTGCATTGTACATACACATTTCGAAAAATCCAAAAAAATCAGAAAATTTTAAAAACATTTTAGTGCTTCTAAGCTTGGGAATGACCCTTATGATGAGATTGTTGTGTGGATTGGCTATGGATGGCCTTATGTGTTGAATTGATGAATGCATATGTGGACTTGAAGTACTTATTTTGAATCCCATGAATGATTTGTGATTATGATGCTTGTCTTGATTGGATTGAGTATTGAAAGTCGAAATTACATGCTAGTTCTTGCACATCATCTAGGAATGATTAAGGCAATTCATCTTTCTCTACTTCTCATCTTGATCATGTTGTTTGAGCACCTCAATTGATATAAATTTGACCTCTTTTGACCCATCCGGGAATAGGAGCATGTTAGTATGTTGAGTGTGTAAGGAGCAATTGTGGGGTGAAGTTGTTGATGGATGAATGTTATGAATGAAGTGCTGAATTTATTGTGAAAGTGTAGACAAAAATATAGGTTTGGGGACGTTGGTTTAAATGACGAGTAACTCGGCACCATTCACATAATCGGGTGTTTGTGCCTTGCCAAAGTCAAATAAACCGATAGTCCTAACGAGCTTTGGTATGTGTGCTCGGTGTGGATGCACCTCGAAAAATAAAAAAGCCCGAGGACGGCTAATCACCAAGGTTTCGGCTTCTGTACACCAATGCCATTGTCTCAAAAATAAGTGAAAGAAAAAGAAAATAAAAGAAAGAAAAGATGGAGAAAATATACACTTGTGGAAAGTTGATAAAAATGTGAAGTTGTGAAGTTAGTTCCATTCCCGGATTAGCATCACATAGCCTAGAAAAATTCCCACCTAATCACAACGTTTCTTGGCCTTTTATTTCACAAGCCCTTGTGACCTATTTGCATGTGTGTAAGACTTAGTGATCTAGATTGAATATGCTCATGATCATCTTGACTTCTTCATTTTTACATTTCATGCATGCCTTCGAGTTAAGTATAATTGTATTTCCATGCCTTCACTTATTTGACACATGATTGCTTGTCCATTGCCATGAAACATGACTATGAAGGTGATCCAATATTAGAAGCACAACTCCAAAAATATTTTCGGTTTTTCATGCATGCATAAATTATGTCATCTCTTAGTCTATAGTTGGGGACTTGCTCGGGGACGAGCAAACCTTAAGTATGGGGTATTTTTGATAACACGATTTATGACTTAGGTTTAGGCACTCATTTAGATAGTTTTTCCGCTCATTCATGCATGGTTTGCACTAGTTCGTGACGATTTGCACTCAATTCATGTATTTTGTCGAGATAGACGTCTACATGGACTTTTGCATGCTTTGTAGGTATTTTAGGAGTTTTAGGAGCTTAATCGATACATTTGAGGATTGTTCCTCGAGATGACACACCTTCGGACTCATTGGGATGCAAGCTAGGGGCTAAGGAGGACACATGGGACCTTGTTGGTGCATGCCATGCACCAAATTGAGGCTTGATGATCCAAAACAAGCTGAGGCACCAAAACCACGGCCACTGGGACTTCCACGGGCGTGGTTTTGGCCGTGGTTTTCCACGATGGGTCAGAAAACGTGAGGAATCACGGCCAGTCGTGCTATTCCACGGCCGTGGTTCCCACCAACATGACCGTAATTAGCTATTCAGAGGACTCCAGTAAGTTACACGGCCAAAACCACGGCCGTGGAACTATCAGAGGTGCCGTAATTTTGGGAAAATCTGAGGACAATTACGTTCGTTCTACCACTTCTCTTGAGTCTTCTCCAACAACTTCTATACCCTTAGAGACTTCTAAGGAAGCATTGGACACTCCTCAAGAGCCATTGGAGAGTCCAATAGTGATGGAATTGAAGCCACTTCCCACACATCTAAGGTACGCATTTCTAGGATCTAATTCTACCTTTCCGGTAATTGTTAGTTCCGATCTAAGTGAAGATGAACATAGTAAGCTTATGGTTGTTCTAAAGAAACATAGGAAAGCCTTAGGTTACACTGTAGAGGATCTAGTAGGAATTAAGCCTTTATTATGTATGCATAAGATCCTAATGGAAGAAGACTTTAGGACTTCATGACAACCTCAAAGGCGGTTAAATCCGACCATGAAGGAGGTTGTCAAGAAGGAAATTCTTAAACTACTTGATGCAGGTATCATCTACCCTATCTGCGATAGCAAGTGGGTGAGTCCCGTACAGGTTGTTCCAAAGAAGGGGGGAATGACGGTCATCACCAATAAGTACAATGATCTCATTCCTACAAGAACCGTGACGGGATGGAGGATGTGCATAGACTACCGCAAGCTAAACAACGCAAGGAGGAAGGACCACTTCCCATTACCATTCATCGATCAAATGCTTGAAAGGTTAGCACAACACTCACATTTCTATTATCTTGACGGTTATAGTGGTTTCTTTCAGATCCCGATACATCCGGACGATCAAGAGAAGACCACGTTCACGTGCCCATGGGGTACATTTGCTTATAGGAGAATGTCGTTCGGGCTTTGCAACGCCCCAGCCACCTTCCAAAGGTGCATGATGGCTATCTTCTCAGAGTACATAGAGGAGATTATGGAGGTTTTCATGGATGACTTTTCTGTTTATGGTTCCTCTTTCGATAATTGTCTTTCTAACTGATAACACGATTTATGACTAGGTTTAGGTAATCATTTAGATAGATTTCTCGCTCATTCATGCATGGTTTAGCACTAGTTAGCGACGTTTGCACTCAATTCACGTATTATGTCGAGATAGACGTCTACACGGACTTGTGCATTGCTTTGTAGGTATATTGAGAGATTTAGGAGCTAAAACGATACGTTTGAGGATCGTTCATCAAGATGACACACCCTCGGACCCATTAGGATGCAAGCTAAAGGCTAGGGAGGACTCATGGAACCTTGCCAACACAAACCATGCACCAAATCGAAGCTTAATGATCAAAAGCAAGCTAAAGCACAAAAATCACGGTTTACTGACAGATCACGGCCGTGATTCTTCCCGTGGTTTTTGCCAGGTTTTTCGTGACAGCTGTGCCACGATCTCTTGGCCAGCTCTTGCAAGGTTGTAGTATAAAAGTGGTCCTGCATTGGCTGAGAAAAGCATCTTGGAGCAGCCCTCCATTATCCACTATCATCCAATCAAAATATTCTCTCAACAAGAAGATTCTTGGAAGAAGGAGGTAGAAGGAAGCTACCATTGGAGGAAGAGCTTGATTGGAGAAGAAGAAGAGCACACCATTGATAGATTTGGATAGCCTTGTAGTGAAGAATTTCGGAATCGATTTCTAGAGTTGTATGAACCATTTGAACCTTCTTTAAGAAGGGTTGTGAGTCACTCTAATTTCATTTTCAGCTTGGTTTTGATTACTTAACTTGTTCATCTCTTTCTTTTCATTATCTTGCAAATGGAAGCCATGATTTTATTTTTGATGATTTTGATAGCTATGATGCATGTTGTAGGCTAAATAGATGTGATTCTAGGGTAAGGAAGGAACGGTTATGGCTAGGACTATGATAGGATGGACTTAGATCAACCCTTGGATAACTTGTGTGCTTAAACGTAGCTTCTGTTAGGATCCACGGTTTGTTCTTGCCAAACCACGGCCGTGGACTTGGTAGAACAACCCGTGATCTTCCTTGGTTCGATGGATCTAGTTTTAGATTGTCAGAATGTTGAAATCCTAAGTGTTTGTTAAGTTAAAACTACCCTAGGGGAACCTAGTGTTAGGAGAGACTTACTCGGTAATCCTTGCTCTTAGATTCCAAAGATTACAAACCCTAGGTAGTGGTGAGCCTCATAAGCCGCCATTGGACTAAGTGTGCTAGGATGGTTGCTTAGAACTAACCCTTTCGAGACTTACCCGGTAAGGATAGGTTAGATCTCTAGGCGACAATCCGGTTCGTGTAGAATTCCTACCCTTAGGTTCTTAGAGACTTACCCGGTAATAAGACCTTAGGCTTTATGTTTGATGATTTTGATAGCTATGATGCATGTTGTAGGCTAAATAGATGTGATTCTAGGGTAAGGAAGGAACGGTTATGGCTAGGACTATGATAGGATGGACTTAGATCAACCCTTGGATGACTTGTGTGCTTAAACGTAGCCTCTGTTAGGATCCACGGTTTGTTCTTGCCAAACCACGGCCGTGAACTTGGTAGAACAACCCGTGATCTTCCTTGGTTCGATGGATCTAGTTTTAGATTGTCAGAATGTTGAAATCCTAAGTGTTTGTTAAGTTAAAACTACCCTAGGGGAACCTAGTGTTAGGAGAGACTTACTCGGTAATCCTTGCTCTTAGATTCCAAAGATTACAAACCCTAGGTAGTGGTGAGCCTCATAAGCCGCCATTGGACTAAGTGTGCTAGGATGGTTGCTTAGAACTAACCCTTTCGAGACTTTCCCGGTAAGGATAGGTTAGATCTCTAGGCGACAATCCGGTTCGTGTAGAATTCCTACCCTTAGGTTCTTAGAGACTTACCCGGTAATAAGACCTTAGGCTTTATGTTTGATGATTTTGATAGCTATGATGCATGTTGTAGGCTAAATAGATGTGATTCTAGGGTAAGGAAGGAACGGTTTTGGCTAGGACTATGATAGGATGGACTTAGATCAACCCTTGGATGACTTGTGTGCTTAAACGTAGCCTCTGTTAGGATCCACGGTTTGTTCTTGCCAAACCACAGCCGTGGACTTGGTAGAACAACCCGTGATCTTCCTTGGTTCGATGGATCTAGTTTTAGATTGTCAAAATGTTGAAATCCTAAGTGTTTGTTAAGTTAAAACTACCCTAGGGGAACCTAGTGTTAGCAACTAAGTGTTAGGAGAGACTTACTCGGTAATCCTTGCTCTTAGATTCCAAAGATTACAAACCCTAGGTAGTGGTGAGCCTCATAAGCCGCCATTGGACTAAGTGTGCTAGGATGGTTGCTTAGAACTAACCCTTTCGAGACTTACCCGGTAAGGATAGGTTAGATCTCTAGGCGACAATCCGGTTCGTGTAGAATTCCTACCCTTAGGTTCTTAGAGACTTACCCGTTAATAATACCTTAGGCTTTATGTTTAATGATTTTGATAGCTATGATGCATGTTGTAGGCTAAATAGATGTGATTCTAGGGTAAGGAAGGAACGGTTATGGCTAGGACTATGATAGGATGGACTTAGATCAACCCTTGGATGACTTGTGTGCTTAAACGTAGCCTCTGTTAGGATCCACGGTTTGTTCTTGCCAAACCACGGACGTGGACTTGGTAGAACAACCCGTGATCTTCCTTGGTTCGATGGATCTAGTTTTAGATTGTCAGAATGTTGAAATCCTAAGTGTTTGTTAAGTTAAAACTACCCTAGGGGAACCTAGTGTTAGGAGAGACTTACTCGGTAATCCTTGCTCTTAGATTCCAAAGATTACAAACCCTAGGTAGTGGTGAGCCTCATAAGCCGCCATTGGACTAAGTGTGCTAGGATGGTTGCTTAGAACTAACCCTTTCGAGACTTACCCGGTAAGGATAGGTTAGATCTCTAGGCGACAATCCGGTTCGTGTAGAATTCCTACCCTTAGGTTCTTAGAGACTTACCCGGTAATAATACCTTAGGCTTTATGTTTGATGATTTTGATAGCTATGATGCATGTTGTAGGCTAAATAGATGTGATTCTAGGGTAAGGAAGGAACGGTTATGGCTAGGACTATGATAGGATGGACTTAGATCAACCCTTGGATGACTTGTGTGCTTAAACGTAGCCTCTGTTAGGATCCACGGTTTGTTCTTGCCAAACCACGGCCGTGGACTTGGTAGAACAACCCGTGATCTTCCTTGGTTCGATGGATCTAGTTTTAGATTGTCAGAATGTTGAAATCCTAAGTGTTTGTTAAGTTAAAACTACCCTAGGGGAACCTAGTGTTAGGAGAGACTTACTCGGTAATCCTTGCTCTTAGATTCCAAAGATTACAAACCCTAGGTAGTGGTGAGCCTCATAAGCCGCCATTGGACTAAGTGTGCTAGGATGGTTGCTTAGAACTAACCCTTTCGAGACTTACCCGGTAAGGATAGGTTAGATCTCTAGGCGACAATCCGGTTCGTGTGGAATTCCTACCCTTAGGTTCTTAGAGACTTACCCGGTAATAAGACCTTAGGCTTTATGTTTGATGATTTTGATAGCTATGATGCATGTTGTAGGCTAAATAGATGTGATTCTAGGGTAAGGAAGGAACGGTTATGGCTAGGACTATGATAGGATGGACTTAGATCAACCCTTGGATGACTTGTGTGCTTAAACGTAGCCTATGTTAGGATCCACGGTTTGTTCTTGCCAAACCACGGCCGTGGACTTGGTAGAACAACCCGTGATCTTCCTTGGTTCGATGGATCTAGTTTTAGATTGTCAGAATGTTGAAATCCTAAGTGTTTGTTAAGTTAAAACTACCCTAGGGGAACCTAGTGTTAGCAACTAAGTGTTAGGAGAGACTTACTCGGTAATCCTTGCTCTTAGATTCCAAAGATTACAAACCCTAGGTAGTGGTGAGCCTCATAAGCCGCCATTGGACTAAGTGTGCTAGGATGGTTGCTTAGAACTAACCCTTTCGAGACTTACCCGGTAAGGATAGGTTAGATCTCTAGGCGACAATCCGGTTCGTGTAGAATTCCTACCCTTAGGTTCTTAGAGACTTACCCGGTAATAAGACCTTAGGAATGGACTAGTGGACCATGAGACCTACCCGGTAATTGATCCCAATCTAGAAATACTTACTCCCAACATATAATAGTTAATCCAAGGAATGAATAGATAGCTTGAGTCTTATGCCATAATCGGACTTTCCAACCCCTAGAATCCTCTTTTCTCTATTTGATCCATATCTTGTGTTTATCTTGTTTGCTTGCGTTGATTTGTTAGCATAGTTGATTGTTTATTCCGCATGATTTGTGATCCTTGATTGATCACCTAAAAACCCCCCAAAAACATTGAGATTTTCATTTCTTTATTTCCTTCTTTTCTCTCGAACTGGATCCTCACTAGACTTGATCATAAATCGAATCAATCTCACCTTAGTCTTTGTGTTCGGCCTCGGAATACTATCCCTACTACAAATGTCCCGTACACTGCGGGTTTCACTAGGAGTTAGGATAAATATAACGAGTATAAATTTAAAGCTTATTGCGATTCACACACACATCCTGAGCGTGACAAGTTTTTGGCGCCGTTGTCGGGGACTAGGTCTAGATTGAGTCTATTTTGTGATTATTTCTAGTGTAGATCTTTCTTGTTGCTTTTGATCTCTCTTTGGTTTGTGTCTTTGCTTTTCAGGACATCTCTTACTCTTTAGGTGTATGCGAAGATCTCGAGGCAAGGATTTAGCTCCATTCGATCCCAAACCGGAGAAAACCCTTAGATCTAGATCCAAGAGCATTCGAAAAGAGAAGGAGATGGCCGGTAGAAACCTCCAAGCTGAGTTGGATGAAGCCTTAGAGCAAATAAGGCTACGAGATGAGCTCATGGAAGAGGAAAGGAGACTTGCCAATGAGAGGCAAGAAGCGACTAGGAGGGAGATTGATGAGATTAGGCAAGCCCTTGTACAAGGAGAGCTTAATCGCCAACAACCTCCACCTCCTCCACCGGTAATACAACCGCAGCCGGCGGCTAATGTTAGGGTTGTGCCCATTGCCATTGAAGAGCCACAAACCCTAGGGAGACGTATGGATCCGGCGCAAAGAGCACACCGCCCGGGTGTGAACTTAGGAGATCCCGCTACCCACAATTATGAACTCCGCCCTCAAGTTCTGCAAATGATCCGGCATAATCAATTTGGAGGGATGGAAGGAGAGTCTCCTCATCAACACTTGATGAACTATGAGATTTTGATGGAGACTCTTAGACCGCCAAGATTGGAGAGCAACAACCATAAGCTTAGGGCTTTTTCCTTCTCTCTTAAGGATAAAGCCTTGGCTTGGTATCAATCTATTCCACAAGGGCGAGTTGGAACTTGGGAGGAGATGACAACCGAGTTTTTGACTAAGTTCTTCCCACCTTCCAAGACTACCGAGTTAAGAGGGAAGATCAATGCCTTCATGATGAATGATAGAGAGAGTTTATTCAAGTCTTGGGAGAGATTCAAAGACCTTCTCCTAGATTGTCCACACCATGGCATACCGAAAATTGAGCTATTGGAAATCTACTTCAAAGGACTTGATGAAGATAGCCAATTCAAGCTTCAATCTCTTTCCGGTGGAACTTTCATGGAGAAGCATGTAGATGAAGCTTGGGAGTTTGTGGAGAAGCAAGCTCTAGTGATTGAGAAATACTCCCATAGGAAGAGTGAAGGGAGAAAGGCGAGAGCATATGAGGTGAGTGAAGTCACCATGAGCAATTTCAAGCTTGACGCCATCAACAACGAGCTAAAGTCCTTGAGGGAGTTGTGTGCTACAACTTTGAAGAACCAAGCAACTCCTCAAGTGCTTCCACAAGCTAACTTATCTTCCAAGGAGGAGGATGTGAATTACATGGGAAGGGGCAATTACACCAATTATCAAGGCCCAAGGAACTTCAACAACAACCGGCAATTCAACAATTACCGGCCCAACCACAAACATCCCGGATTTTCCTACTCTAACCCGGATGGAGCCTTGAACCCTCCCGCTTCCACAAGCACAACTCCACCACCAAAAGCTTCACAAGAACCTCCACCCGGATTTACTCAACCTCCAAAGGATAGAACCGAAATGATGTTTGAGCAATTGCTTGGAAGGTTGAGTGGTCTTGAGAGCACCGTGACTTCCATTTCTAAGGCTCAAAAGGTGTTGTAAGCACAAGTGTTCCAAAAGGCGGGTGAAGCCCATAGAGATCCGGGAAAGCTTCTCGGAAGGACCGAAGACAACCCAAGAGGCCAAGTGTTGGCTATCACTACAAGGAGTGGGTTGAGCATGAAAGATCCTTTGCCCAAGGAGAATGCTAAGGGGAAACAAGTGGAGATAGAAAGAGACTTTGCAAAGAGATGGAGGCAAGAGCAAGGATGTAGAGCCAACTTATGTGGCACCACCTCCATACAAACCACCACTACCGTTCCCTCAATCACGAGTAAGAGCTCGCTTGGACAATCACTTTGGTAAGTTCCTTGAACTAATGTCTAAATTGCATATTAACATTCCGTTCATGGATGCTATTTTAGGAATGCCGGCATATGGCAAGTTCTTGAAGGAGATACTCTCCAACAAAAGGAAGTTGGAGGAGTATGGGGAGATAAGAATGACCAAGAGATCCTCGGAATTGATCCAAACGATGAAGGAGGAAATGCCTCCCAAGCTAAGAGATCCGGGTTCCTTTTGTGTCCCAATTGGAGTGGGAGATGTGAAGTATGAGGCCCTTTGTGATCTTGGGGCAAGTGTAAGCATCATACCGCTTGCACTTTGCAACAAGGTTGGGCTAGGAGAGCCGAAACCGGTCAAGATGACCCTCTATATGGCGGACCGATCTATCACTCACCCGGTTGGGATCTTAGAAGACATTCCGGTGCAGCTAGGAGGATTCTATGTGCCAATTGATTTTGTTGTCTTGGATATTCCGGCGGACTATCCGGTTCCCATCATTTTAGGAAGACCTTTCCTAGCCACTTCCGGGTGCCTAGTGGATTGCAAGAATGGGACTCTCTCATTCAACATTGGAGAAGAGAACATCAAGTTCAAGTTATCCACAATGATGAAAGGGCCAACCCTTGATGAAGATGCCTTTAACATAGTCGAGCAAGAGGAATCTCGAGAAGTTGTGAGCTCGATCTTGATCAAGGACCCCTTGGAGAAGGTTCTTACCTTAAGTATGATGGAGGAAGGTGTTGAGGAGGCTTGCAATGAAGAGATCAAGGCCTTGGAAGCACTAGAAGAGGAGGCAAGAGTTGAAGATGAAGACCACGAAGAGGAGCTAAACATCTGCAAGTTCCACGGGCGTGGAAGTGGTTCCACGGCCGTAGAACTCTCTGCAGAGCCACAACAAGGGAGCCAGGCAAGGTCCACGGCCGTGGAAGTAGAGCCAACCGTGGTTCCAGCCGTGGTTTCCCCTGAATCAGACCTTATTGATGATCAAGCCTCAAGGAGCCTTGAAGGGTCTTCATTTGCTTTGGATTCATCTCATCCAACCTTGTTTGGATCGTCTCCGCTCGACAAAGGTCCTCCTAAACTTGAACTCAAACCCCTCCCCTCTCATTTAAAGTATGCTTTTCTTGGTGATAATTCAACATATCCGGTGATTGTTAATGCATGCTTGAGTGATGATGAACTTGCTAAGTTATTGCATGAGCTAAGATTGCATAGGAAAGCCATTGGCTATACTATTGATGATTTGGTCGGCATTAAACCTTCTTTGTGCATGCATAAGATAATGATGGAAGATAATCATAAACCCTCTATTGAACATCAAAGGAGATTGAATCCCATAATGAAAGAGGTAGTCAAAAAGGAAATCATTAAGTTGCTAGATGCGGGAATTATCTACCCTATCTCGGATAGTAAGTGGGTTAGTCCCGTTCATGTAGTTCCTAAGAAGGGTGGGATGACCGTAGTAACTAATGAGAACAATGAACTAATTCCAACTAGGACGGTTACGGGGTGGAGAATGTGCATTGACTATAGGAAGTTGAACATGGCTTCTAGGAAAGATCACTTCCCTCTTCCCTTCATTGACCAAATGCTAGAGAGGTTAGCTCAACATTCCCATTTTTGCTATCTAGATGGCTATAGTGGATTCTTCCAAATCCCTATCCACCCCGATGACCAAGAGAAAACAACATTTACATGTCCATGGGGAACTTTTTCATATAGGAGAATGCCATTTGGGTTGTGTAATGCACCCGCCACCTTCCAAAGGTGTATGATGGCCATCTTTTCGGAATACATTGAAAATATCATGGAAGTGTTCATGGATGATTTCTCTGTTTATGGTTCTTCCTTTGATAATTGCTTGGCTAACTTGTCATTAGTATTGCAAAGATGTGAGGAGACAAATCTTGTCTTGAATTGGGAAAAATGCCACTTCATGGTAAGTGAAGGCATTGTGTTGGGACACTTGGTGTCTAACCGTGGCATTGAGGTTGATAGAGCCAAGATTGAAACGATAGAGAAGTTGCCACCACCTACCTCGGTGAAAGGGGTAAGGAGTTTCTTAGGGCATGCCGGTTTTTACCGGAGGTTTATTCAAGACTTCTCTAAAATTTCTAAGCCTCTTACTAACCTACTAATGAAGGATGTTGATTTTGTCTTTTCCAAAGATTGCCTTGAGGCTTTTTGTAGGTTGAAGAACGCCTTGATCTCCGCACCTATCATGCAACCTCCGGATTGGAATCTACCGTTTGAGATCATGTGTGATGCGAGCGATGTGGCCGTTGGGGCTGTTTTGGGGCAAAGGAAAGATGGGCGCACTCATGCCATTTATTATGCTAGCAAGACGCTAGACGATGCCCAAATCAATTATGCTACCACCGAGAAGGAGTTGCTAGCGGTGGTGTATGCTTTTGAGAAGTTCCGCTCATATCTTGTTGGAGCAAAGGTCATAGTCTATACGGATCATGCTGCGATCCGTTATCTCCTTACAAAGAAGGATGCCAAGCCTAGGTTGATTCGGTGGATCCTTCTTCTTCAAGAGTTTGATTTGGAAATCCGGGACAAGAAGGGGTCCGAGAACTCAGTGGCGGATCACCTTAGTAGACTCCCACCATTGGAGCTTGAAAGAGATGACATCCCGATTGATGATTCATTCCGGGATGAGCAATTGCAAATGGTGGAGGAGTGCTTGTTCCAAGTGTCTAGAGGAAGTGAGTCATGGTTTGCCGACATTGTGAACTACTTAGTGTGTGAGGAAGTGCCTCCCGGTTTGACATATGCCCAAAGGAAGAAGTTCTTCAAGGATGTGAGGCACTACTATTGGAGTGAGACGCTTTTGTTCAAGAGAGGGCCGGATGGAATGTTTAGAAAATGCATACCGGAGGATGAGGTGGAGAGTGTGATCCGCCATTGTCATTCCTTGCCATGTGGAGGGCATGCTAGCTCCCACAAGACATGTGCGAAAGTGTTGCAATCGGGCTTCTTTTGGCCAAGTTTGTTCAAGGATGTGCAAGGCTTTGTGGTAGCTTGTGATGCTTGCCAAAGGACGGGCAATATCTCAAGGAGAAATGAGATGCCCTTGAACAACATTCAAGAAGTGGAAATATTTGATGTGTGGGGTGTGGACTTCATGGGACCATTCCCTTCTTCATGTGGCAACCTCTACATCCTATTGGCGGTTGATTATGTATCAAGATGGGTGAAGGCAATTGCCTCTCCTACAAATGACGCCAAGGTTGTGGTGCGCTTATTCAACCGAGTGATCTTTCCTAGGTTTGGAACACCAAGGGTGATCATAAGTGATGGAGGGAAGCACTTCACCAATAGGAACTTTGGTGCACTTTTGGCTAAGTATGGGGTGACTCATAAGGTGGCAACACCTTACCATCCCCAAACTAGTTGCCAAGTGGAGATCTCCAACCGGGAGATAAAGGCCATTCTCGAGAAGACGGTATCTAGAACTAGAAAGGATTGGGCTATGAAGCTCAATGATGCCTTGTGGGCAAATAGGACCTCTTTCAAGACACCGATTGGCACTACTCCTTACAAGTTGGTCTATGGCAAGTCTTGCCACCTTCCGGTAGAAATAGAGCATAGAGCGTATTGAGACATTAAGTGGCTAAATTTTGACCTCAAGGAGGCGGGAGAGAAGAGATTGCTTGATATGAACGCACTTGAAGAGATCCGGTTGGATGCATACGAGAATGCCCGGATCTACAAAGAAAGGACCAAGCGGTGGCATGACAAGAGGATCATCCCCAAGGAGTTGAGTGAAGGCGACCTTGTCCTTCTCTTCAATTCGAGGCTGCGGCTCTTTCCCGGAAAGCTCAAATCAAGATGGACCGGGCCATATGTGGTGAAGAAGATCTTTCCCCATGGAGCTATTGAGATAGGAGGGGAGCATTGTGAAAACTTTAAGGTGAATGGGCACCGGTTGAAGAAGTATATCCCGGGAGCTCCGGTGGATATGATTGCCCCACTTTACCTTGAGTAGACGCCCCGAGTTTGGTCAAGCTAATGACCTTAAAGAAGCGCTTGGTGGGAGGCAACCCATTGGTAACATTTTCCCTTTCTTGTTTTGTTTTTGTTTAGATTTTTCTGTTTTTGGTTGTGTTTTGTGCACTTTGTGTGTGCTAGAGCTTTAGTAGCATTGGAAGCCTTGCTTGGCAAGTGAATGATGATGATGAACCCCTCATCAATTATGGGTAGAGCGGACGCGGAACTTGGACGGCTAGCGGTGCCTAGCGCGGGTCCCGATGCCTTGAGGAACACTTAGAGCTCTCTACCATGGTTGATAGGATCATCCAACATCAATTCCACTTGAGAATCCCAAATACCATAGCAAACCATTTTTACATTGTGGGAACCTTCTTTCACTCTTCTTTACTTCATTTACACATTGGGGACAATGTGTTTCTAAGTATGGGGTGGGGTTTGCATGATCCTTTGCATGATGAGCATCTAGGGTAGTTTAATATTTGCACAAGTCTTGCATTGTACATATTCATTTCGAAAATCCCATAAAAATCAGAAAATTTAAAAATTTTTGTGCTTTCTAGGCTTGGATATGACCCTAATGATGAATCTTGTCTTGTGGATTGGCTATGGATGGCCTTATGTGTTAAATTGATGAATGCATATGTGGACTTGAAATACTTCTCTTGAATCCCATGAATGATTTGTAATCATGATGTTTGCCTAGAATGGATTGAGTATTGAAGTCGAAATTATAGATAGTTCTTGCACACCATCTAGGAATGAATGAGGCAATTCGTCTTCCTCTAATTCTCATCTTGATCATGATTGTTTGAGCACCTCAATGGATATAATTTGACCTCTTTTGACCCATCCGGGAATAGGAGCATGATAGTGTGTTGATGTGTATGAAAAGCAAGTGTGGAGTGAAGATGTTGATGAAAGAATATCATGCATAAAATGCTGAATTTGTTGTGAAAAGTGTAGACAAAAACATATGTTTTGGGACGTTGGTTTAAATGACAAGTAACTCGGTACACTTCACATAATCGGGTGTTGGTGCCTTGCCAAAGTCAAATAAACCAATAGTCCTAACGAGCTTTGGTATGTGTGCCCGGTGTGGATGCACCTCGAAAAAATAGAAAAAGCCCGAGGACGGCTAATCACCAAGGTTTCGGCTTTTGTACACCAATGTCATTGTCTCAAAAATAAGTCAAAGAAAAAAAAAAGAAAAGAAAGAAAAGATAGAGAGAAATATACACTTGAGGGAAGTTGATCGAGGACAAGATTGTGGAGTTAGTTCCATTCCCGGATTAGCACCACATACCCTAGAAAAATCCCACCTAATCACACCGTTTCTTGGCCTTCTATTTCACAAGACCTTGTGACCTATTTGCATGTTTGTAAGACTTAGTAATCTAGATTGGATATGCTCTTGATCTTCTTAGCTTCTTCATTTTTACATTTCATGCATGCTTTTGAGTTAAGTACAATTGTCTTTCCATGCTTTCACTTATTTGATGCATGATTGCTTATCCGGAACCATGAAACATGACTATGAAGGTGATCCAATAATAGAAGCACAAACCCAAAAAGATTTTGCCATTTTTATGCATACATAAATCATGTCATCTCTTAGTCTATAGTTGGGAATTTGCTCGGGGACGAGCAAACCTTAAGTATGGGGTATTTTTGATTACACGATTTATGACTAGGTTTAGGTAATCATTTAGATAGATTTCTCGCTCATTCATGCATGGTTTAGCACTAGTTAGCGACGTCTGCACTCAATTCACGTATTATGTCGAGATAGACGTCTACACGGACTTGTGCATTGCTTTGTAGGTATATTGAGAGATTTAGGAGCTAAAACGATACGTTTGAGGATCGTTCATCAAGATGACACACCCTCGGACCCATTAGGATGCAAGCTAAAGGCTAGGGAGGACTCATGGAACCTTGCCAACACAAACCATGCACCAAATCGAAGCTTAATGATCAAAAGCAAGCTGAAGCACAAAAATCACGGTTCACTGACAGATCACGGCCGTGATTCTGCCCGTGGTTTTTGCCAGGTTTATCGTGACAGCTGTGCCACGATCTCTTGGCCAGCTCTTGCAAGGTTGTAGTATAAAAGTGGTCCTACATTGGCTGAGAAAAGCATCTTGGAGCAGCCCTCCATTATCCACTATCATCCAATCAAAATATTCTCTCAACAAGAAGATTCTTGGAAGAAGGAGGTAGAAGGAAGCTACCATTGGAGGAAGAGCTTGATTGGAGAAGAAGAAGAGCACACCATTGATAGATTTGGATAGCCTTGTAGTGAAGAATTTCGAAATCGATTTCTAGAGTTGTATGAACCATTTGAACCTTCTTTAAGAAGGGTTGTGAGTCACTCTAATTTCATTTTCAGCTTGGTTTTGATTACTTAACTTGTTCATCTCTTTCTTTTCATTATCTTGCAAATGGAAGCCATGATTTTATGTTTGATGATTTTGATAGCTATGATGCATGTTGTAGGCTAAATAGATGTGATTCTAGGGTAAGGAAGGAACGGTTATGGCTAGGACTATGATAGGATGGACTTAGATCAACCCTTGGATGACTTGTGTGCTTAAACGTAGCCTCTGTTAGGATCCACGGTTTGTTCTTGCCAAACCACGGCCGTGGACTTGGTAGAACAACCCGTAATCTTCCTTGGTTCGATGGATCTAGTTTTAGATTGTCAGAATGTTGAAATCCTAAGTGTTTGTTAAGTTAAAACTACCCTAGGGGAACCTAGTGTTAGCAACTAAGTGTTAGGAGAGATTTACTCGGTAATCCTTGCTCTTAGATTCCAAAGATTACAAACCCTAGGTAGTGGTGAGCCTCATAAGCCGCCATTGGACTAAGTGTGCTAGGATGGTTGCTTAGAACTAACCCTTTTGAGACTTACCCGGTAAGGATAGGTTAGATCTCTAGGCGACAATCCGGTTCGTGTAGAATTCCTACCCTTAGGTTCTTAGAGACTTACCCGGTAATAAGACCTTAGGAATGGACTAGTGGACCATGAGACCTACCCGGTAATTGATCCCAATCTAGAAATACTTACTCCCAACATATCATAGTTAATCCAAGGAATGAATAGATAGCTTGAGTCTTATGCTATAATCGGACTTTCCAACCCCTAGAATCCTTTTTTCTCTATTTGATCCATATCTTGTGTTTATCTTGTTTGCTTGCGTTGATTTGTTAGCATAGTTGATTGTTTATTCCGCATGATTTGTGATCCTTGATTAATCACCTAAAAACCCCCCAAAAACATTGAGATTTTCATTTCTTTATTTCCTTCTTTTCTCTCGAATTGGATCCTCACTAGACTTGATCATAAATCGAATCAATCTCACCTTAGTCTTTGTGTTCGACCTCGGAATACTATCCCTACTACAAACGTCCCGTACACTGCGGGTTTCGCTAGGAGTTAGGATAAATATAACGAGTATAAATTTAAAGCTTATTGCGATTCACACACACATCCTGAGCGTGACACTAACCTTTCTCTTGTGCTACAAAGGTGTGAAGACACTAACCTAGTTCTTAATTGGGAGAAGTGTCAATTTATGGTGAAGGAAGGCATTGTACTCGGACATTTGATCTCTAGTAGAGGGATCGAAGTAGATAAGGCTAAGATAGAAACTATAGAAAAGCTCCCTCTTCCATCTTCGGTGAAGGGAATAAGAAGCTTTCTAAGACATGCTGGATTTTATAGACGTTTTATAAAAGATTTTTCAAAGATATCAAAACCGCTTACTAATCTATTGACGAAGGATGCAGTTTTTTATTTTTCGCAGGAGTGCTTAGATGCGTTTCATAAGATCCGGGAAGCTCTAATCTCAGCCCCGATCATCCAACCCCCGGATTGGAATCTTCCATTCGAGGTCATGTGTGATGCAAGTGACGTAGCTATAGGAGTTGTGCTTGGGCAAAAGAAGGAAGGACAAACTCATGCTATTTACTACGCTAGCAAGACGCCAGATGAAGCGTAGCTTAACTATGCCACTACTGAAAAGGAATTTCTAGCTATTATTTATGCATTTGAAAAGTTTTGTTCTTATCTTGTAGGTGCAAAGGTGATTGTATACACGGTTCATGCTGCGATCCGGTATCTACTTGCAAAGAAGGATGCGAAACCAAGGCTGATTATATGGATTCTTCTCCTACAAGAATTCGATCTAGAGATCCGTGACAAGAAGGGTTCGGAAAATTCTGTTGTGGATCATTTGAGTCGTCTACCACATCTAGAGGACGACAATCTACCTATAGATGACTCCTTTCCGGACGAGCATTTTCACATCATAGAGGAGTGCATCGACAAGATTACTAAAGGTAACGAACCATGGTTTGCTGATTTTGTTAACTATTTAGTTTGCCAAGAAATACCACCCGGATTATCCTATGCACAAAGGAAGAAGTTCTTTAAGGATGTCCGGGAATACTTTTGGAATGAACCTCTCCTCTTCAAGAGAGGTCCTGATGGCATCATTCGACGATGTGTGCTGGAAGACGAGATGCAAAGTGTCATCCGTCATTGTCATTCACTACCTTGTGGAGGACACGCTAGCTCGAACAAGACTAGCGCTAAGGTATTGCAATCTGGATTCTTTTGGCATACTTTATTTAAAGATGTGCAAACCTTTGTTTCCTGCTGCGATGCTTGTCAAAGAAGAGGGAACATATCTAGGAGAAACGAAATGCCTCTTAACAACATTCAGGAGGTAGAGATCTTTGATGTTTGGGGAGTAGACTTCATGGGACCTTTCCCATCATCTTGTGGAAACCAATACATACTTCTACCTGTAGATTATGTTTCGAGATGGGTTGAAGCAATTGCCTCTCCCACTAATGATGCCATGGTTGTGGTTAAGTTCTTTAACAAGACTATTTTCCCAAGGTTTGGGACACCACGGACTATCATTAGTGATGGAGGCTCTCACTTCATTGCCCGACGATTCGAAGCTCTACTAGCTAAGTATGGGGTGACTCACAAGATCGCCACCCCTTACCATCCACAAACGAGTGGACAAGTGGAGATTTCGAACCGGGAGATTAAAGGAATCCTAGAGAAAATAGTTTCAAAGACAAGGAAAGATTAGTCTTTGAAGCTAGATGACGCATTGTGGGCATACCGGACTGCATACAAGACTCCCATAGGAACGACACCATATAACCTTGTGTATGGGAAGTCTTGTCACTTACCGGAGCTGGAACATAAGGCGTATTGGGCGGTAAAGTGGTTAAACTTCAGCATAAAGGAAGTGGGCGAAAAGCGCTTCTTGGACCTTAATGAGCTTGAAGAACATCGCTTAAACGCCTACGAGAATGCCAAGATCTACAAGGAGAGAGCAAAGCGTTGGCATGATAAGCATATCATTCCAAAGGACCTCAAGGAAGGAGATCAAGTTCTCCTCTTCAATTCGAGACTTTGGCTCTTTCCAGGTAAGCTTAAATCTCGTTGGACTGGACCTTATCTAATAAAACATGTTTTTCCCCATGGTGCAGTTGAAGTATGGGGTGAAAAGGGCGGAAGCTTTAAGGTGAACGGTCAACGACTCAAGAAGTATTCACCGGAACTCCAAGCTACGGAGTTCGCACCTACCACACTCGAATAGGTGCAAGTACGGTCTAGCTACGGACCTTAAACAAGCGCTTCTTAGGAGGCAACCCAAGGTATTGCACTTATGCTTTTGTTTGCATTCGTAGATTAGATTAGTCTAGACGTTTTTGTTTTGTTTTGCCCTCGATACCTTCCGGTATGTTGTGTTTTTGGATGTAGGAGCAATGGAATAGGCAATGGGAAAGGAAAAACTTGGAAGAAATTGACGAAACTCGGATTTTGGCACATTACAGAGAGTTTCACGCCCTAAACAACGGTCGTGGAGGCTACAATGACCATAATTTTTCAAAATCTGAGAAAAATCACCAAAAACCACGGGTCCGTACAAAACCACGGCCGTGGAAACCCCTGAGTGACCGTGATTTTCAAAAAATTTTACGGCCACTATATAAACCACCTTCCTTCACAACAACACCCCCATTCTCAAATCCACACCCCTCTTCCACGCCCTAAACTCCGAAAATCTCCACATCTCGCAAATCCTCATTTGGTAATCGTTTCGAACGATTCTTGGTGCTAAAGTGGAGAATTTTCATTCCTCTACAAGATTCAATTGACAAAACAAGTGAACAATCCCTCCAGAAGGCAGAATTTGGATTCAAAGATCCAAAACCCTAGGTTTTTACTCTTCTTCTCTTCTTTGTCAATTCGGGCTAAATTTTCGCAAGAATTTAGAGAAATTGCATAGGATTGAGATTGGAATTAGTCTAGGACAGGTTCTGCTGAGTTTTTTGTTGATTTTGTTGAGATTTGAGCGAATCAGAGACGAATCACGGTCTCTGGAACTTCCACGGCCGTGGAATAGGAAGAACATACCGTGGTTTTTTCTGGAATTGAGAAAATGTTCACGAGAAGTGCAGGAAAGAAAAAGAAGAGAAAGGGTGATAGTTCCTCTTCTTCCCAAGCCCCTCCTAGTGAACCACCATCACCTCCACACCCTAGAATCCCAACCATTCACCCAAACTATCTAGAGGCTTTAGAAAAGATCGAGGAGAGAGCGGTCATAGGACCTAGATACCTCTTGCTTGAGGAGTTGGAGCCACTTAATATGGTGAATGACTTGACATGGCTCTTGGATAGGGCCGGACTGATTGTTTTCTCCGCTATTCGAGCGGATGCATATGAGGAGATTACGAGGGAGTTTGTTATTTCCTTCGAGCACAGCCACGTCGAGAGGATGGTATCTTTTAGATTGATGGAGACGGATTATGAGTTCTCTATCCAGCAGTTTGGAGCCTTCTTTGGGTTCCATGAGACCTTTAACGATCGTTTCCCTAGCGGTGTATACGCTAAGGACTTCTGGGAAGATATAGCTATGATTTATGTCAGTGAGGACCGCTGGCAGCCAGCTGACACCAAGGCTAAGCTCATCTACCACTTAGCCTTGAAGATAGCTCACAGGGTCCTTTCCGAGTGCCTATTCCCTAGGACCGAGACCCCCCAAAAGTTAAAGACCGATGAGCTATTCCTACTCTATTGCATGCTCCACGGTAGACCCGCTGATTGTTCCACCCTCCTAGCCTCCACCATGAGCAAGCTTAAGAACAAGAGGGTTGGGAACATTGGGTATGGTGAGATGGTTACCCACATTGCTACGCAGCTCGGGATTGATTGCTCCGCATGCACTAGGATAGCGGCGAGACCTTTGGGTCTCAATAGCCTTATGACTAGGGGTATGATCTTTCCTAGACACCGAGGTCCACCTACTGTTGCTATGCCATGGGAGGATAGAGGAGGTAGAGGCATTCCGTGGCTTCCTGAGTATTCCATTATGGCTGGATGCCCTAATTGGAAGGAGACATTCGCTACTATGCATGCGAATAGATTAGCACCGCCTCCATACGTTCCGGATGAGCCTTCAGCTGAGGATATGGGAGGAGGTGATTACCTTGAGGGAGGAGGTGATGAGAAGACATTTGGCACATTTCCGGATCAGCCGGACACCTTCCCAGACCTACCTAGACAATCTCCCCGCCCTTCTAGACCCTCCGGTGCTTCTTCCTCTCGCCGTGCTAGTGTGAGCGAGAGACCGACATTGATGGATACTCCTCCCGCTTGGTATGGAGCACAGCCAGAGTGGATGGGAGCTCCGCCACCATGGTATGCACAGCCACCAGTAGCACCGGCTCCACAGGATGCACCAACATGGTACGGCCAGGCACCGGCATGGTATGAGCAGCTAGAGGAGTGGGCTACAGATCTTTCCAGGAGGGTAGGAGACTTGGAGATTCATAGGGATACTCATGATGCACGGGCTGATGAGCATGACTAGATGATGAGGGATATCTACCGCCAACAGTTTGGGCGGAACTTCAGCTCCGATTTCCACCCGTTTCCACCACCGCCTCCACCGCAGTGACGAGACTCCATGACAGCCAGTTTCAGCCGCC
Source organism: Fagopyrum homotropicum (assembly GCA_033239125.1). Taxonomy (NCBI): domain Eukaryota; kingdom Viridiplantae; phylum Streptophyta; class Magnoliopsida; order Caryophyllales; family Polygonaceae; genus Fagopyrum; species Fagopyrum homotropicum. Next base: position 48,339,942 of record BSWB01000007.1, on the reverse strand, counting down.
CCACCGCCGTCTAGTGAGTTCATTTTTCTTTTCTTTCTTTTCTTTATTTCTTTTTGAACATTGAGGAAAATGTTTGTCTTAAGTATGGGGTGGGGTGTGACTATGTGTTGTAATAACTCTACTACATTTGCTTGCCTTGATCGATGACACTTTGCATGTTTCGTTTCATAGTCACACGTTTCATTATTGCATTGCATGAAAAAGTTTTTGAAAAACCCATAAAAATGTGAAAAATTTTGAAAATTCTAAAAAGGTTTTGTGCTTCTAAGATTTGAGATGATTTCTATGATAGTTCCTACTTGCGGATTGAGCTTTTGATAACAATTATATGCTTAAACGAATAATGAATTGAAAAGGAATTGAATGTGTTGATTATCCTTTCTTGCAAGTTTCATAATGTGAAGAGTTTTATCTAAATCATATTGAGAAATCGAGGTTGAAATCACATGATGAGTTCTTATACTTCCTTATGAAATGATTAAGACAATTCGATTTTTCTTTCTCCTTTCTTTGTTCATTTAGCCCCTCAATGAAATAATTGTCTCCCTTACCTATCCGGGAATTTGGAAGAGTTGATATTTGGCATGTTTGATGTGGGAGGGCCATGAAAGCAAATTTTTGCATTCAAAGAATAGAATTAATAGGTTTGGGGAAGTCAATCATGACGATGAGTAACTCGGCACCATTCACATAGCCGGGTGTTTGTGTCTTGCCAAAGTTGGATTGAACAATATTCCTAGCGGATTATGGTATGTGCATCAAGGGTTTGAGGCATCTCGAAATTGAGAAACGCCAATCTCCTAGGCTTCGGTTTTTGTGCACCGTTGTCCATAACTCCAAAAGTAAAGTCGAAAAATAATGTGAAAAAGAAGAGAGCAAAGCTCAAAGTTGATGGTTTTGCAATTCAAAATAAAAAGAAAAAGAGTTAGGTTATCCATTTTCCCGGATTCATGCATCACATCCTTTATAAATTTCCCTCCCTTCCGCATTCTAGACCTTACTTGGAAGTCCTTAAGATCAAAAGAATGTTATTTGACTTGGTGATCTAAATTGAAGTTTCTTATGCTTGATTTTGATAATGCTTGAAGGTTATGATGTTTGCCTTAAAGTTTAACCAATTCATGAGATTTCTTTACTTTACATTCTTTGGTTTATGTATATAAGCGTTTCAAGGGTGAATGAAGCAAGGTTTGAGAATGATCTATTGACTAGAAGCACACATACCTAAAAGATGTTTTGTTTTTGAGTTTGCATGCATATTTCATCCTAACTTGTGTTCTAAGCTTTCAAAGACCTTGCTTGGGGACAAGCAAGTGACAAGTATGGGGTATTTTGTTAGCATGAAATATTGCGATATTCTAGGCACTTATTCTAGTTATTTTTCATTCATTATTGTGTTCATAGATGAGGTATTGAAGCATTTGTTAGCTTGTTCACCTATATTTTCGACATGGAGGTCTACATTAGTTTTTTATTGATTATAGGTGAATAAGAGCTGAAACCGGACCATTTGAGAGAGAAAAGAGAGGATTCAATCATACCCAAGGATTAGGAACACATCAAGGAAGCTAAAGAAGGAGCTAAGATGGATAATGTCACGACACAAAGGAAACCACAAGCAATCTACACTTCCACGCCCTAAATTACGGCCGTAGAAGAGTCCACGCTCTAAACCACGGCCGTGGATCTTGGCATCATGAGCGTGGAGTATTCCAGTAAGTTACACAGCCTAAAGTACGGTCGTGGAAGATGAGAGACACCATAATCCAATTCCACGCCCTAAACCACGGTCGTGGAACATCAAGAGACCGTGATTTAGGCGATCCTTTGACGAATCATTTATTGCCACATCATCTACGTATTTGGGCTGGAAGATATCTCTTACTCTACGTATAAAAAGGCGGGAGGAGGGAGTTTTCAGCAAGCTCGCTTTGGGGGAGAGTTAGCCTTAGGGTTTTCGCGAGGAACTTTGTGGAAGCGCAGGCAGTTTGGATTCCCGAAGATTGTGTGTGGCGGAAGTTGCGCCCTTTTCTTAGGTTTTGATATTGAAGACGGATTGACATCCCGTTCTTCGTGTTTTCCTAAGATCATTGTGAGGTTTTGTGTTATATTCTGAATCCATTTAGTATTCCATTTGGTGTTTGGATTTGAGATTGACTTTGAGTTATATTTGAATTTTCAAGGGTTTTCATCTTTCATTCTTCTTAAATTGGATTTTGATATCATGAAAATGGTTATTGGCTAAAACCCTTTAGCAATTCTAAGGTGAAGGGTTGATAGTTGTGGCTTAGATGATGATTGATCGATCGTAAATTGATTGGACCCTGAGAGTTAGAGAGATCTCGTCGACGAACCAAGATCATGGCCTGTTCTTGAAGTTCCACGGGCGTGGTTCTCAAGATTTGACCGTGATTTACCCTAGTTTACGAACTTTGCTTTTACTTTGATCCAAGATTAAAGATTAGCTTTAATCTAGTCTTGGTTTATCCTTTTCTAGGAAGTAGTGAGACTCATCACCCTCTATTTCGATTTCGAGTGTCACAACCTTAATCGTTTTAGTTAGTTTTGATCCTTGGGTTACAAGTTTGGGTATTTGAGATTAATTCTTATCCATAGATCTTTTCTATACTGAAGCCTCAACAACCTTTATAGAGAGTGTCCTTAGATAAGTCATATAAAGTTCTGGAACTTCACCGTACATTGCTTTACTTTAGCATACCTTTGCAACTCTTAACTCTGTCCTTAGTTCTTTAGTATATCTTGAATCGATTGCCACAATTAGATACTTGGATCTTTAGGATTTCTGTTTTCCCAATATTTGCAAAGCTTATTACATTTACTTGCTTGACGATTTGCGAACTGAATTTGTTCCCCCCAAATCCCTGAGTTCGATACTCTGGAATTCTTGCTTTACTACGTCGATCCGTACACTGCGGGTTCGCTTGCTTTGATTCTAGTTTTATAAATTTAAATCTTATTTGCACGCACGCTTAGTGGCGAACACTCAACAGACCCACCTCGATGACATCTACCAGCGGCAGGAGCACTTCTTCGGCCACTTTCCATATCCACCGGAGGACGGTCCGGATGGTCCAGCCGGACAATCCCACTAGTGAACATCCTCTTTCCCTTCTCCACATTTTATTTTGCCTTCATTTTCGCACTTTGAGGGCAAAGTGTTCTTCAAATATGGGGGAGCATATCTATCATTGCTTGTACAGTCTTTGTGTGTTTGAGTTTGTTTGAGAAATTCCGTTTGTAATTCAGCATTATTGTTCGCTCCAAAAGATGTGTGCAAGCTTTAATACTTATACCAAGAATAATTGCAATAAAGCGAACCCGCAGTGTACGGATCGATTGTAATAAAAGCAATAATTCCAAGGTCGAACACAAGGACTATGGTGAAACAAAGATCGGTAATTAAGGTTATCAAACAAAAACAAGCAACAAAGCAAAGATATCAAAGATGATGTAATCAGATAAAGGGAATACGGCTTCTAGGGATTAAAGCATCCAGTTGTAGTTCCGACTCAAGATTTCAAAAGATAACGTGGACAAAGATGAGGTTTGCGAAGGGAAAGTGTTTCTAAGGTGGGAATAGATCACCGGGTAAGTCTCACTACTCACTATCCCAGACCAAAGATCCTCTCACCGGGTAAGTCTCAAGGTACTAAGGAAAAGAACTATAATCTCAAACCAACACACCACCCAAGGGGATAGAATCAACCTTTACCGAGTAAGTCTCAGGCTAACTCTCAAAGATGGGATGAAGGCACACTCAAACCCTAATAAAGGATAAACCTTTATTACCTAACACTCATAATCTTGGCAAACTGAAACCTCAACTCAAATAAGGATCCGGAAAGGTCTTGCCTCGTTCAGTTAGTATCACATCTCGGTCGAGTTGTTCTACGACTGATTGAGGTGTTCATCGGTTAAGGTAAAGGCTCGAGCTTTCAGGGTCCACTGGGATAAAGGCTCATTTGTCCATAGTCTTCCCCATAACTTTCAGCCAATCACCCTAGAATCGCATAAAAAACTTAGCCAACAATCATCACCATAACAATAATCAAATATATATAAGAAAGGAATCAATATTCAAATAAGAAAACCTTAACACAAAGGTCTCAATAACTCAATCAAACAATCAATCGAACAAACAAAATTGCGTTCCTCAATCACAACTAGAAAAGACTACAAATCAAAACAAACTAAGAAAATCTTGCAACTTCCTTCAACCTTCCTTCAAAGCTAATTTAAACTTCCTTCAACCTACCAAAACTTCCTTCCAAACTCTGGAGAACTTTGCTCCTCGATCTTCCTGAATCTGAGAGAATGCTTCATGGCAAATAAAATCTGTTGTGCGCTCCATTCATAGATCACCCTAAGTGAATGCTTCGTGGCAAATAAAATCAAGACATGATCAAAACTCTTTATAAATATAAGAAAGTTGTTCATCTTTGTATAAAATCATAGAATGCATAATAAATCATATTCATCGAAATCAATCATGTATAATCCAGTTTAAACCACCAAGTCAATCAATATACTCGAGGTCTCAAGGGCTTTCAAAAGAGGTCAAGAAACGTGTCAGGGTGGGATGTATATATGGTAATGTGGTGCTAGAATCCGGGAATAGGATCTTTTCTTTACTTTTTTTGAATCACAACATCTTCCACCAATAAGCTTTGCTTACTTTCACTTTTTTTTACTTTACTTTTTGGGAGCATGGATAGAGGTCCACAATAACCGAAGCCTAGGAGATCAGCAATCATCAATTTCTCGAGATACCTCAAACCCTTGACGCACATACCATGACCGTTAGGACTATCGATCAATCCGACTTTGGCAAGACACAAACACCCGGCTATGTGAATGGTTTCGAGTTACTCATCATCAAGATCAACGTCCCCAAACCTAGTTTGTTTCTTTCTAACACTTTCAGCCAAGATCTCAACTTCACTTCACACGCTTTTCATCAAATGCATCCAAATTCCCGGATAGGTAAAGGGAGGCAAATATGTATATGAGGGGCTAAAGCATGATCAAGAAGAAGAAGAAGAAGAAGAAGATTATGAAGTGCCTTAATCATCCCAGGAAGAATGTGAAAGAACTCATAATGTGGCGTCAACCTTCAAATCCAACATAATTTTGATAAAAACAAAGTATTAAACATGCTAGAATTTCAAACAAAGCATTTACCAACTTAAACATATTATAAAATCTTTCGAGCATATAAAGATTTCAAAGCCAATCTGCAAACAAATATCACCATCGAGGTCATATCTCGAATAGAAGCACAAAATCTTTTCGAAAATCTTTCAGTTAAAAACTCATCTCGGTCGAGGTGTTTTGACGTCATCGGAGGTGTTCAACCTCGTTCGGTCAAGAATGTCTCGGTCGAGCCAAAAAAAAATTTCAAACGAGTTTTTTTGACGTTTTTCTCAAACGGAAACATGTATGCATGCATGTAATGACAGGTAAGCACATAGAGCAAAATAAGATCAAAATCAAAGATAAAAAAAGTCATACAAGTCATGCAAATACCCCATACTTGGGACACATTGTCCCAATGGGTCAAATATAAGTCATAAGAAATAAGTACTCAACAGGACATAGCTGAACTGCATACAGAAATAAGAAACAGCTCCCATATAAGACCATCCCGGTTGGCGAAGAACATCTCGGTGAAGGCGTTTTGACAACACCCGAGATGTATCTCAGTCAAGCTCCATTTTCTCAACTTTTCGAACATCAATCCTTCCATGTAGCTCCTGAGTTGTAATTTTTTCTTAGAGAGTACCTGATTCTTGTCTAGGAGGACGCACAAAACACGAAGCAAACTATCTAAACTAAACCAGAAAAAGGGGAAAGAAAGCAATACCTTGGGTTGCCTCCCAAGAAGTGCTTGGTTTAAGGTCGCTAGCCGGACCGTACTTCATCCTCAAACAAGGTATAGTGGTGCAATCTCTTCAGCCGGGACTTCCGGTCATACTTTTTTAGCCTATGACCGTTGACTTTAAAGCTTCCGCTAGTTTTGCCCCATATTTCAACTGCACCATAGGGGAAAATGGTTTTCACAACGTAAGGTCCTGTCCATGTAGATTTTTACTTACCTGGAAAGAGGCGGAGGCGGGAGTTGAAGAGTAGAACGAGATCTTTTTCTTTGAGCTCCTTAGGAACGATATGTTTATCATGCCATCTCTTTGTCCTTTCTTTTTAGATTTTGGCATTCTCATAGGCGTTTAAGTGCAACTCCTCCAGCTCATTAATGTCTAAAAGTCTTTTTTCTCCGGCTTCCTTGATGTTGAAATTCAACCACTTGATTGCCCAATATATCTTGTGCTCCAGCTCAACGGGTAGATGACAAGACTTCCCATATACCAAATTGTAAGGGGTGGTACCAATGGGAGTCTTAAATGCGGTCCTATACACCCAAAGAGCATCGTCCAGCTTCATGGACGAATCCTTTCTTGTCCTTGAGACGGTCTTCTCTAAAATTGCCTTGATTTCTCTATTCGAGATCTCTACATGCCCACTAGTTTGAGGGTGATAAGGGATTTCTACCTTGTGGGTTACCCCATATTTCGCTAAAAGTGCCTTGAACTTCCGGTTGATGAAATGTGTCCCTCCATCGCTGATGATGATACACGGTGTCTCGAAGCGTGGAAAGATAGTTCTATTGAAGAACTTCACAACCACCATGGCGTCATTAGTGGGAGAAGCGATGGCTTCCACCCACCTAGAAATGTAATCAACAGCTAAGAGGATGTAGAGGTTTCCTGCGGATGATGTGAAAGGTACCATGAAATCAACTCCCCACACATCAAAGATCTCAACTTCCTGAATATTGTTGAGTGGCATATCATTTCTTCTAGACAAGTTCCTTGTTCCTTGGCATGCATCACAAGAGACAACAAAAGCTTGTACATCCTTGAATAGTGTAGGCCAAAATAAACCGGAAAGTAATACCTTCGTGCATGTTTTGTGAGCGCTAGCATGTCCTCCGCAAGGAAGTGAGCGGAAATGTCGTATGACACTAGCAGCTTCATCTTCCGAAATGCATCGTCCAAGCATCCCATTCGGACCCCTCTTGAAGAGTAGAGGCTCATTCCAGTAGTAGTGGCGTACATCTTTGAAGAACTTCTTACTTTGAGCGTATGTCAATCCGGGGGGTACTTCCTGACAAACAAGATAGTTGACAATATCCTCTTTACCATATGAAATTTGGCGAAGCCAATACTCCACCAACTGTGAGTGATCATCAGAGAATGAATCATCAACAGAAAAACCGTCCTCCTCAGTCGATTTCATCTCTCTTGCTATCTCGGTCGTGGTCTGAGATGGGTGATCGAGGTGTTCTTAAGATAAGATCAGCTCGTTTGCTCAAGAAACTGTCTCGGTCGAGATACTGGAACTGGGACCGAAACTTAATGTGCTTTTCTTCTCTTGAATCAGTTTATCAAATCTAGCTCCTGGATTTGCTTCCAATGTTTCCAAGATTCGCACATCTGCATCACATAAAACATCTATACCTTCCTCCATCATACTAAAACTCAAAACTTTCTCAAGAGGATCTTTAATAAGGATAGACCTTACCGATTCTCGAGAATCTTCTTCATCATAGATGTTAAAGATGTCATCTTCCAAAGGTTCTCCCTTCATTGCAACCAATAGTGCAAACTCCACATGATCGCCACCAATGGTGAACTTCAATTTGGCGTTCATACAATCAATTTTGCAACCCGATGTTGCTAGAAATGGCCTCCCGAAAATGATAGGGAGGAGATAAACTGCAGGAATATCCAACACAACAAAGTCTATAGGTATGTAGAAATTACCTAACTTGATGGGAACATCCTCCCAGATACCAACGGGACAGGTAATGGAGCGATCCTCCATGTATAACGTCATCTTAACGGGCTTGGGCTCTCTAAGGCCGACCTTCTCACAAAGTTCTAGAGGGATGATGCTCACACTAGCTCCTAGATCACATAATGCATCATAAGTCACATCCCCAACTTGGATGGGAATGCAAAATGAACTAGGATCTCTCAACTTAGGTGGCATCTTCTCCTTCATGATTTGAATGAGCTCCGAAGATCTAGAGGCCATCCTTACTTCACCAAAGTCCTCCAGCTTCCTCTTCCTTGATAAGATTCCTTTCAAAAACTTCTCATAGGCGGGCATCCCTAGGATAGCATCAATGAAAGGGATGTTAATATGTAGCTTATTCATAAGGTCAAGAAACTTACCAAAGTGCTTGTCTATATGTGCCCGCGCCCTTGACTGAGGGAACGGGAGTGGAGGTTTATAAGAAGGAGGTGGGACATAAACTTCAGATGTTCCTGTCGCTTTCTGGGGCTCCATCTCGATTGGCACCTCGACCGAGGTGTTCCTTGTCTGATCGTGGTCCGACCAAGGTACTGGATATGCAGTCTTCAATCTACTGCATATTATGATAGCCATGATTTTCCCTTTTCGGTTGTTCTCTGTCCTTCCTGGAAGATTTCCAGGATCTCTTGGCACTTCATTCGCCTTATTGAAAAAATTGTTGTTCTAAGGCTTTTTGTGCCTTCTAAAATGAATTCATGGATGTCTCCATAGTGTTGAGCTTGATCAATATAGCCTCCAACACAGCATCCGGTTTCTTGGGTGGTTAGGATGAGCTTGATGCAGGCTCCTGGCTTCTCAATGAAGAAGAAGAAGAAGAAGAAGAAGAAGAAGAAGAAGAAGAAGAAGAAGAAGAAGAAGAAGAAGAAGAAGAAGAAGAAGGGGTGTTAAGAGCATTTTCAGCATGAGAATAAGGGTTACTGGAATTTTGTTGATTCGATCTCCAATTGTTATTGGAATTCATGTTGTTGTAGTTGTTGTTGTTCCGCGGCCCTTGATAATTGCCTCTTCCTTGGTATCCAGTATCTTGCTCCTTCTTGGTTTGAGCTACTAAAAGCTCCTTCAATGCCTTGACTTTATTGTTGAGCGAGGTGAGTTGAGCTACATTTGATGTTTTGTCTTGAAACCTAACTCTCCTTGCTCCATCTTCAACCCTTTGATGGGAATACTTCTCCATGTGTAAAGCTTGCTTTTCTATGAAATCCCAAGCTTCATCTATCGGCATATCCATGAAAGTGCCGGAGGAAAGTAATTGGAGCTTGAATTGAGTGTCTCCATCCAAACCCTTGAAGTATATCTCCAGTAACTCGATCTTTGGAATCCCATGATGAGGGCAATCCAACAAAAGGTCCTTGAACCTTTCCCATGACTTGGACAAACTTTCTTTGTCTTTCATTATTAAAGCATTGATCTTGCCCCTCAATTCATCGGTCTTTCATGGAAGAAAGAATTTAGTAAGAAAATCCGTAGTCATCTCTTCCCATGTGTTGATTTTTCCAGCTGGGAAAGATTGATGCCAAGCAAGCGCCTTGTCTTTCAATGAGAAGTAGAAAGGCCTTAACTTGTAATTGTTGTTCTCCACTCTTGGTGGTCTCAAAGTCTCCATCAGAATCTCATAGTTTTGTAAATGTTGATGTGGAGATTCTCTTTCAAAACCTCCAAACTGACATTGTCGAATCATGGTTATAACTTGAGGTCAAAATTCATAATCATGCTCAGCTAGATCTCCTAGGTTGACTCCTGGACGCCCCACTTGCTGATTCGGGTCCATCCTCTAACCTAGGGTTTGTGGAACTCCAGCAAAAAGGTTACCTCAGTCTACCATGGTTGGCATCCGAGGTGGTGGGTGTATCTCGACTGGTGCAACTACGGCTAGCTCCTGCCTCGGTCGAGCATTTGGGATCGGTCGAGGTAAGAACTGAGCTCGTAGAGCGGCCATATCAGCTTCAATTCCTTCAGTTCTTGCACGAGTCTCGTCTCTCTCTCACTACAATTCTTCTTTACTAAGGCGTAGTTGTTCCAATGCCTCCTTCAATTTGGCTTCAAGATCTCGATTATCTTGATCAGACATCTTAGCTTCTTTCAATCTTCGTTTGTATGTCTTTTCTGGTTCAGGATCGTAAGGAACGATTTCCTTTCCAGCACGAGTTCTTTGCATAAACCTAAGGAAAGATCCTGTGAAATCACTCAAGTAAAGCAATCAATAGCAACAAGGGCAGCAGCACCAAAAGACAACCGAAACCGAACTTGGTTGATAGCATGAATTATAGTCTATATTTTGAGGTTTGTTTGGACGTTTTATCTTCAATAATCTGCATGTTAGCATGTATAATATGTGATTATATTACCATTTCATCTACCTTTGCGGGAATCGAGGTCTACACCTAGTTTTGCTGTAATTGCAGGTAAAATGGTACGTTTTGCATCAAAAAGGAGCAAAAGGAATCATAAGTCATTTGGAGCTACATTGAGGAGCATAAGGAACCATCCAGGAAGCATAGCCATGGATTAAAGATTCACTTTGGACCAGTTTTGAGAGATTTCACATTCAGTTATGACTCACCTCGGTTGACCAGAGATTCATCTCGACCGAGGTGATCCAGAGACGCCGACTCGACCGAGGCGAACACCTAGGACGCGGCGAGAATATTTTATTCTTGGCTGAGATCTTTTAAATTTGGAAGGTGATCTTATATTTTTGGGCTTGGCTCCTGGAAGGAAGAAGATCTTATATTTTACCTATTTTTATGGGAAGAGATCTTTCTAAGATATTTTATCTTTGGAGGGTTATTTTCCTATAAAAAGGGTTGGATTTCCCACAAATCCGGCATCCTGCATACATCCCGCTCAGCACGTTATACGCCATTGAAGGCTGCAAGATCCAGCATACATCGCTGCAGCCATACTCCAATTGGGGAGTTTTGAAGAACCTTTTTGAAGGTTGAAGGAAGATTGAAGATCGTAGCTTTTATAGCTTTTTGGAGGGTTTTGTAAGATTGTCTTCAATTCCCCTTCCTTGTTGTCTTGTCTTGTTGGATTGTTATCCAAGGAACGCTTTGTTGTGATATTTGATTCAGTTATTGAAGTCTTTTTCGTTAAATTCTTCTTGTTCAAATATTCACCTTCTTCCCATATATTTAATACTTTCATAATGATGATGAGTGGCTAATTTCCTTGTGTGATTCTAGGGTGATTGGCTGAAGGTTGTGGGAAAAACAATGATAGAATAATCTTAGATTCCAGTAGGACCCTGAAAGTTCGAGTCTTTAACCTTAACCCTAAGCATCTCGCTCAGTCGATGAACATCTCGGCCGGGGTGGAATCTGGCTGACCGATGTGACTTATCTGATCCTAAACTGAGAGTTAAGTGTTAGAGTTTGCCAAATCCTATTCTTATTATACCTTTCCTGGTTCAAAGCAAGCTTAGGATGAGACTTACCCGGTAATTCCTTAGTTTGTGTACCAACGATCATAAGTGTAGGTAATAAAGGTTTATCCTTTATTGGGGTTTGAGTGTGCTTGCATCCCATCTTTGTGAGTTAGCCTGAGACTTACCCGGTAAAGGTTGATTCTATTCCCTTAGATGGTGTGTTAGTTCGAGGTAATAGTTCTTTATCTTAATTCCTTGAGACTTACCCGGTAATAGGAGTTACGGTTTTGGATTAGTGAGTAGTGAGACTTACCCGGTGATCTACTCCACTTTAGTAACACCTCCCCCTTGCAAAAATCTCAGCTTTGTCCGCTTATCTTTAGATCTTGAGTTGGAACCACAACTAGATGCTTTAATCCCTAGAATTGCATGCTTGCTTATTTGAATTCTTATTCATCTTTGATTGTGTTAATTGCTCTTTGTGGTTAGTCTTCACGAAGCTTACCGTTATTGACTTTGTTTCACCGAATCCCTGTGATCGACCTCTGGAATTTCTTGCTTTTTACTACGATTGACCCGTACACTGCGGGTTCGCATCCTTGTTTTAAGCTTAAGTCTAGGGTTATAAATTTAAAGCTTGCACACACCGTTTGGAGCGAACAAGTTTTTGGCGCCGTTGCCGGGGATTTGGTCTAGACCGAGCCGGTACGGTTTGCTCTTGGGGCGCTTGCCCCCGTGTCATCTAACCACTCTACTTGAGTGACTTTTGCAGGTTCTTTCTTAGGTATATGCGAAGAACCCGCACTGGGAAGGAAATCGTTCCTTACGATCCCGAACCAGAAAAGACATACAAGCGACGCTTAAGAGAAGCGAAGATGGCCCAACAAGACGACCGCGATCTTGCGGCCGAATTTTAAGAGACGCTAGAGCTGCTACGTCTCAGCAAAGAAGAACTAAGGCAAGAGAAAGAAGAAAATCGCACCAGGACTGTAGCAATCGAAGCGGAGATAGCAGTCATACGGGACCAGATTCTACTTCGACCGAGGGAAGATCCTCCTGTTGATCCTCGACCGATGCAGGATCCCGTAGCTGACCCTCGACCGAGGCAGGCTCCAGTACCTGACGCCCCGGCCGATGTACTTCCACCTCGGAGGCCAGTCCGAGATGTTCTTCTTGCAGGAATCCCACAAACCCTAGGTCAAAGGATGGACCCTAATCAGCAACTGAGGCGTCCAGGAGTGAACCTAGGAGATCCAGCGGATCATGACTACGAACTTCGACCGCAAGTTCTATCCATGATTCGCCAATGCCAATTCGGAGGGCTAGAGAAGGAGTCGCCACATCAACATCTTCAAAACTACGAGATCTTGATGGAAACCTTGCGACCTTCCAAAATTGAAAATAACAACTACAAGCTAAGACCTTTTTACTTTTCTTTAAAAGATAGAGCTCTTACTTGGTATCAATCTCTTCCTCCAGGAAAAATTAGCACATGGGAGGAGATGACTACGGAATTCTTGACCAAATTCTTTCCCCCCTCAAAGACCGCCGAAATGAGAGGGAAGATCAATGCTTTCATTATGAAGGACAAGGAGAGCTTGTCCAAGTCATGGGAGCGGTTCAAGGATATCCTTTTGGATTGCCCACATCATGGGATTCCAAAGATCGAGTTGTTGGAGATCTACTTCAAAGGACTGGACGGAAGCACCCAGTTCAATCTCCAACTACTCTCCGCCGGTACCTTTATGGACATGGCGATTGATGAGGCTTGGGACTTCATTGAGAAGCAAGCCTTGCACATGGAGACATATACCCACCAAGGAGCTGAAGGTGGAGTTAAAAGAGTCAACTTTCAAGAGACTCAATCCAACAACAATCAACTCACGTCTTTGAAGAATGACGTGAAGCAATTGAAGGAACTCTTGATGGCTCAAACTAAGAAGGAAGAGCAAGGGCAAAGGAACAACAACAACAACGGGTACTGTAACAACAACAACGGTCCCCGACACAACAACTACAACAATAACAATAGAGGATCCAATAGCAACAACTGGAGGGCGAATAACCAAAATCACGGTAACAAACATTCAAACTCCAACTCTAACGATTCCTCTAACCCTTTCCTCTCTTCTCCTTCTTCTTCTTCTTCTTCTACTCCATTAAAGAGCCAAGGGCAAGGATCAAGTTCATCTCAGCCAGAAAAGAAAGACGCAGTTCTGGAGGCTATCTTGATCAAGCTTAGTGCTATGGAGAATTCTATGACTTCATTTTCGAGGGCCCAAAAGTCCTTCGAACAACAACTTGCTAGTAGGGCGAATGAAGCGCCAAGAGATCCAGGGAAGCTTCCAGCAAAGACGGAAAGCAACCCTAAGGGCCAGTGCATGGCCATAACGACGAGGAGTGGACTTAAAACTGCAGATCCAGTACCTCGTTCGACGCAGACCACCTCGGTCCAGATCTAGTCGAAGAACACCTCGACCGAGATGCCAACCGAGGTGGAGCAACAGAAAGCAGGAGGGACGACTGAAACTTATATTCCACCTCCTGCATACAAACCACCACTTCCATTCCCTCAGTCCAGAGCCAGAGCACATCTAGACAAGCACTTTGGTAAGTTTCTTGACTTGATGAATAAGCTACATATTAATATTCATTTCCTTGATGCTATTTTAGGTATGCCCGCCTATGGGAAGTTCTTAAAAGAAATCTTATCAAGGAAGAGGAAGCTGGAGGATGTTGGTGAAGTAAGGATGACATCTAAATCTTCGGAGCTCATACAAATCATGAAAGAGAAGATGCCTCCTAAGTTGAGAGATCCCGGCTCGTTTTGCATTCCCATTCAAGTTGGGGATGTCACTTGTGAAGCCCTTTGTGATCTAGGAGCCAGCGTGAGCATCATTCCGCTGGAGCTATGTACGAAGATTGGACTTGGAGAGCCCAAGCCGGTCAAGATTCGACTTTATATGGCGGATCGCTCCATCACCCATCCGTGGGCATCTTGGAGGACGTTCTGGTCAAGTTAGGTAACTTCTATCTACCTATAGATTTTGTCGTACTTGACATTCCCGCAGATTATCTTGTTCCTATTATTCTCGGGAGGCCATTTCTAGCAACTTCGGGTTGCAACGTGGATTGCAAGAACGCCAAGTTGAAATTCAACGTTGGTGGCGATGAGGTGGAGTTCGCACTACTTGCAGCCATGAAAGGGGAGCAACTAACTGATGATATCTTCAACATCTACGATGAAGAAGAATCAAGAGAATTGGTGAGCTCTATCCTTATTAACGATCCACTCGAAAGAGTTATAAGCTTCAGTTTAATGGAGGAAGGTATAGATGCTTCTTGTGATGCAGATATACGGAGCTTAAAAGCACTGGAAGAGGATCCAGGAGCTAAATTAATGCATGTCCTGAGAAAGCATCGAAAGGCTATAGGTTACACCACGGACGATCTTATTGGCATTAAGCCTTCTTTCTGCATGCATAGAATTCTAATGGAAGATAATCATAAGACTTCACGGGAACCTCAAAGACGGTTAAATCCGATCATGAAAGAGGTTGTGAAGAAGGAAGTTCTTAAGTTGTTGGATGCAGGTATTATTTATCCTATCTCGGACAGCAAGTGGGTTAGCCCGGTACATGTCGTTCCGAAGAAAGGAGGGATGACCGTTGTGACGAATAAGAACAACGAGTTGATCCCAACTAGGACCGTTACGGGCTGGAGGGTTTGCATCGATTACAGGAAGCTGAACACGGCCACACGGAAGGACCATTTTCCACTTCCCTTCATCGATCAAATGCTCGAGCGGTTGGCCCAGCATTCACACTTTTGTTACTTGGACGGCTATAGTGGATTCTTCCAGATTCCTATCCACCCCGATGATCAGGAGAAGACCACTTTCACTTGTCCATGGGGGACATTTGCCTATAGGAGGATGCCATTTGGATTGTGCAATGCACCCGCTACCTTCCAGCGATGCATGATGGCTATCTTTTCCGAGTACATAGAGGAGATCATGGAGGTATTCATGGATGATTTTTCTGTGTATGGTTCCTCTTTTGATGAATGCCTATCTAACCTTTCTCTAGTGCTTAAAAGATGTGAAGACACTAACCTTGTTCTGAATTGGGAAAAGTGTCATTTTATGGTTAATGAAGGCATTGTACTAGGACATCTCGTTTCTAATCGAGGTATTGAGGTCGATCGAGCTAAGATCGAGACTATTGAGAAGCTCCCTCCTCCTTGTTCTGTTAAAGGTGTGAGGAGTTTTCTCGGGCATGCAGGTTTCTACAGGAGATTCATCAAAGACTTCTCTAAGATTTCTAAACCTTTAACTAACCTCTTGAATAAAGATGTTGTTTTTGAGTTTTCGCAGGAGTGTCTTGATGCTTTTTACAGGATTAAGGAGGCGTTGATCTCCGCTCCCATTATCCAACCTCCTGACTGGACCTTGCCCTTTGAGGTCATGTGTGACGCTAGTGATGTAGCCGTAGGAGCGGTGCTTGGACAGAAAAAGGATGGACGGACCACCGCCATTTATTATGCTAGCAAGACGCTAGATGAAGCACAACGCAACTACGCTACCACCGAGAAGGAGTTATTGGCGGTCGTATATGCTTTCGAGAAGTTTCGTTCCTATCTAGTGGGGGCGAAAGTCATTGTCTACACCGACCATGCAGCCATTCGTTACTTGTTGGCTAAGAAAGATGCCAAGCCGCGCCTTATTCGATGGATTCTCTTGCTTCAAGAGTTTGACCTAGAGATCCGCGATAAGAAGGGATCCGAGAACTCAGTTGCGGACCACCTCAGCCGGCTACCGGAATCTTCCCGCGAGACGGATGACCCACCCATAGACAATTCATTCCCCGATGAGCACTTACACTTGTTGGAGCGTTTGATGGATTTACTTACTTCACCCCACGATGGAGGTGAAGTATGGGGTGAGGGCACCTCCCATCTCATTTGAGACGCATCATGGTCTAGCTAGCGACCTTAAACCAAGCGCTTCTTGGGAGGCAACCCAAGGTATTGCTTTCTTTTCCCGTTTTCTAGTCTAGTTTAGTCTAGTTTTCGTTTTTGCTTTGCTTTGCTTTGTTTTGGCGTCCTAGACAGATAACAGGAGATATCTAAGAAAGGAGCATGACTGGAAGGACAGAAGTTCGAGATTCTGAGAAGACAGAAGCACCTCGGTTACTGTCAGAGCACCTCGACCGAGTTGATGCTTGAGCAACCGAGGCGACTAGGGTTTCTGCAGAACCGCCTCGGTCCATACCACCTCGGTCCAGTCGAGACCATCTCGACCGAGGTGACAGCAGATCCAGGAACAGTATAAAAGGGGGAAAAATTTATTTTTCACTTTTTACCTTACTCAACTCGACCGCGGCGCCCTTCATCACCTCGCTTCCTCAGTTTTTGCTCGTTTTCGAAGATTTCCGCTTCCAAACTGCGATTGAAGGGTAGAGGAGCCTATTTCAACAACAGATCTGCGAAGAAATCGAACGAATCGACCGAACGAGGTAAAAAACAGTCGAAACCCTAACTCGTTCATTCGTTTCGATTTGAGCTTTGGTTGCCCCTGATTCTGCTGAGAAAAGGCTTAAGTACCCCTTAGGAAGCAATTGTAGTGATTTTTGGGGGAAAAGAACTGATTTTCTGAGAATTGGAATCGCAAACTGCTGCGCCTCGGTCCAGTCGAACTGCATCTCGACCGAGGTGATTTCTGAGTATTGTCAGTGACCGAGGTGTTCTGACAGTGTTTGAGAGAAAATGAGTTCCGATCGTCGCCTAGCCCTCAGAGATAGATCCTCACCTTCCCCTCCTTCTTCTTCTTCTTCCCGACCTTACCGCCCGGTGATCCACGAGAGATGTCGGGTAGATTATGAGCGCATAGCTAGCCGTCCAGTTATCGCACCACGTTTTCTGGACGTGTCAGCTTTCGATTGCCTAGGGTTAGATGGTGACCTTAGGAGGATGATTGCCACTGTTGGGCTGGATCAGTTTACTGAGATCCGAGCCCCAGCCTATTTGGAGCCGACCTTAGAGTTTGTTAGCTCTTTCTCCTACCTCCCCACAGACCAGTCTGTGAAGTACCGGTTGATGAACCGGAACTTCATAGTTCCTTTAGAGGTTTGGAGAGAGATTTTCGGCTTTTTTGAGCCCACCGCCACCGACTTCCCCTCCCGATCTGTAGCTAGGGAGTTTTGGGGGCAGATTGCCCATATTACTGAGCATGCAGACAGATGGCGCCCTGGAGATTCCAGGGAGAAGGTCATCTTCCACCCAGCCTTCAGATTAGCCCATAGGATATTCAGCGAGACACTTCTGGCGCGTACTGAGACGCCCCAGAAGATCCGACAGGGCGAGCTTTTCAGCCTTTACTGTATGGTTACGGGGGGTTTCCCAGACTTTGGCTTGATCTTGGCAGAGGACCTACACAGGATCAAGGCCAAGGCGAAGGGAGATATCTGTTGCGGAGGTCTAGTCACCCATATAGCTGCTTATCACGGGATGGACCTTAGTGTATGTACGATGGTGGCGGCTCCGAAGCCGCTTGGATTACAGGAGATGATCACACGGAGGATTCTAGTTCCCCGTGGTCTGACCACTCCATATGTTGCTATGCCGTGGGAGCGGACTGCGCCACTGGGGATCCGCTGGTCTGCTCAGTTCACAGTTTTCGATCCATATTACTGGCAGACAGCTTGGGCTCCGCTGATGGAGGATCATAGGGAGGCAGCAGCTGCCCCGGCTGAGGAGGAGGAGGACGACGATGACGAGGAGACGGTAGATGAGAGAGATGGTGGAGTCCCGATGGATACAGGGACGGATACTGCAGGTACGAGCGCACCGCCGATCATTGACTTGGATGATGAGGAGGAGACTGAGCCTGCACCAGCTGAGACTTTTCCAGTCAGACCTGCTAGACGCAGGAGGCGCGGAGTGAGAGATCGAGCTGCCCACAGACGGATCGATGACCTGACGGATCAGGTTATTGACTCGTATGCTGCATTATCGCTGGATATCCGCGAGATGCAGGAGCGGCAGCACTATCAGCACGTCATGGCCCAGCTTCAGTTCGAGCGTGTCATGGGTTATATGTTCGACCCGACACAGTATCCGTATGTGCCACCACCACCACCACCGGATCGAGACTATTGAGGAGGTGCAGGATTTTCTTTATTCTATTTTTATGCAGTTCAGCTTTTTATCCGGTGAGTACTCTTGTCTCTAGACTTTTATTGACCCACTAGGACAGTGTGTCCCAAGTATGGGGTGTTTGTACTTATTTGACTACTTGATGTATTTATTTGACTACTTTTGATGTATGACATTCTATCTTATCGGATGTTTTATTTATGCTTCACTTCTGCATTTATATGATTATCTTATATTACATGCATACTTACAGGTTATTTGATTGAGAAAAACGTCGAAACTGAAAAAAAAATGGTTTTAAAAAAAAAAAAAACTTTTTGACCTCAACCGAGTCAGTTCTGGCCAAACGAGGCGTTTCACCTCGGTTGAACCAAGAACATCTTGACCGAGGTGGGTTAACTGAGAGTTTTCGAAAACAATTTTGTGTTACTTATCTGGATATGACCTCAGTGAAGATCTTGTTTACTGACTGGTTTTAAATTCTTTATGTGTTTGAAAGGTTTTATAATATGTTTAAGTTGCTAAATGCTTTGTTTGAAATTATTGGCATGTTTAATACTTTGTTTTTATCCAAATTATGTTGAATTTGAAGGTTGACACTACAAGATAAGTTCTCTCACTTTCTTCTTGGAAAGACCAAGGCAATTCATTCTCTTCTCTCTTCTTCTTCTTGATCATGCTTAGCCCCTCACATACATTTTGCCTCCCTTTACCTATCCGGGAATTTGGAAGCAAGCAAAGTGGTGAAAGCAAGTGGAGTTAAAGTTGGGAAGTGGCTGGAAGTGAAAGTGTTAGAAAGCAATAATAGGTTTGGGGAAGTCAATCATGAAGATGAGTAACTCGGCACCATTCACATAGTCGGGTGTTTGTGTCTTGCCAAAGTCGGATTGAGCGATATTCCTAACGGGTCATGGTATGTGCATCAAGGGTTTGATGCATCTCAAGAAATTGATGATTGCTGATTTCCTAGGCTTCGGTTATTGTGCACCTCTGTCCATGCATCCCAAAAAGTAAAGTAAAAAGAAAAAAAGTGGAATAAGCAAAGCTTATTGGTGGAAGATGTTGCAAGTCAAAGTGAAAGTGAAGTTCATCCTTTTCCCGGATTCTAGCACCACATTACCTTACATACATCCCCACCCTACACGTTTCTTGACCTTTTCTTTTGGGAAGCCCTTGAGACCTTGAGCTTGTTGATTGACTTAGTGGTTTAAACTGGATTATACATGATTAATTTTGATAATTATGATTTATTATGCATTCTATGGTTTTACACAAAGATGAACAACTTTCCTATATTTATAAAATGTTTTGAGCATATTGAGTTTTTAATTCCATGAAGTATTCTCTTAGAGTGATCTATGATAGTTGCACACCATAAAAATGTTTTTGAAAGACTTTTCATTGATTTTCTTGACTTATAATCCATTCTATCTTGTCTTCTATATGCGGAACTTGCTTGGGGACAAGCAAGGGCTAAGTATGGGGTATTTTGATAGCATGAATTATAGTCTATATTTTGAGGTTTGTTTGGACGTTTTATCTTCAATAATCTGCATGTTAGCATGTATAATATGTGATTATATTACCATTTCATCTACCTTTGCGGGAATCGAGGTCTACACCTAGTTTTGTTGTAATTGCAGGTAAAATGGTACGTTTTGCATCAAAAAGGAGCAAAAGGAATCATAAGTCATTTGGAGCTACATTGAGGAGCATAAGGAACCATCCAGGAAGCATAGCCATGGATTAAAGATTCACTTTGGACCAGTTTTGAGAGATTTCACATTCAGTTATGACTCACCTCGGTTGACCAGAGATTCATCTCGACCGAAGTGATGCAGAGACGCCGACTCGACCGAGGCGAACACCTAGGACGCGGCGAGAATATTTTATTCTTGGCTGAGATCTTTTAAATTTGGAAGGTGATCTTATATTTTTGGGCTTGGCTCCTGGAAGGAAGAAGATCTTATATTTTACCTATTTTTATGGGAAGAGATCTTTCTAAGATATTTTATCTTTGGAGGGTTATTTTCCTATAAAAAGGGTTGGATTTCCCACAAATCCGGCATCCTGCATACATCCCTCTTAGCACGTTATACGCCATTGAAGGCTGCAAGATCCAGCATACATCGCTGCAGCCATACTCCAATTGGAGAGTTTTGAAGAACCTTTTTGAAGGTTGAAGGAAGATTGAAGATCGTAGCTTTTATAGCTTTTTGGAGGGTTTTGTAAGATTGTCTTCAATTCCCCTTCCTTGTTGTCTTGTCTTGTTGGAATGTTATCCAAGGAACGCTTTGTTGTGATATTTGATTCAGTTATTGAAGTCTTTTTCGTTAAATTCTTCTTGTTCAAATATTCACCTTCTTCCCATATATTTAATACTTTCATAATGATGATGAGTGGCTAATTTCCTTGTGTGATTCTAGGGTGATTGGCTGAAGGTTGTGGGAAAAACAATGATAGAATAATCTTAGATTCCAGTAGGACCCTGAAAGTTCGAGTCTTTAACCTTAACCCTAAGCATCTCGCTCAGTCGATGAACATCTCGGCCGGGGTGGAATCTGGCTGACCGAGGTGACTTATCTGATCCTAAACTGAGAGTTAAGTGTTAGAGTTTGCCAAATCCTATTCTTATTATACCTTTCCTGGTTCAAAGCAAGCTTAGGATGAGACTTACCCGGTAATTCCTTAGTTTGTGTACCAACGATCATAAGTGTAGGTAATAAAGGTTTATCCTTTATTGGGGTTTGAGTGTGCTTGCATCCCATCTTTGTGAGTTAGCCTGAGACTTACCCGGTAAAGGTTGATTCTATTCCCTTAGATTGTGTGTTAGTTCGAGGTAATAGTTCTTTATCTTAATTCCTTGAGACTTACCCGGTAATAGGAGTTACGGTTTTGGATTAGTGAGTAGTGAGACTTACCCGGTGATCTACTCCACTTTAGTAACACCTCCCCCTTGCAAAAATCTCAGCTTTGTCCGCTTATCTTTAGATCTTGAGTTGGAACCACAACTAGATGCTTTAATCCCTAGAATTGCATGCTTGCTTATTTGACTTCTTATTCATCTTTGATTGTGTTAATTGCTCTTTGTGGTTAGTCTTCACGAAGCTTACCGTTATTGACTTTGTTTCACCGAATCCCTGTGATCGACCCCTGGAATTTCTTGCTTTTTACTACGATTGACCCGTACACTGCGGGTTCGCATCCTTGTTTTAAGCTTAAGTCTAGGGTTATAAATTTAAAGCTTGCACACACCGTTTGGAGCGAACATTGGTCTTGACCAAGTCCTTGGCAACGGCACCAAAAACTTGTTCGCTCCAAAAGGTGTGTGCAAGCTTTAATATTTATACCAAGAGCAATTGCAATAAAGCGAACCCTCAGTGTACGGATCGATTGTAATAAAAGAAAGAATTTTAAGGTCAAACACAAAGACTATGGTGAAACAAACATCGGTAATTCAGGTTGTCAAACAAAAACAAGCAACAACGCAAAGATATCAACGATGATTTAATCAGATAAAGGGAATACGGATTCTAGGGATTAAAGCATCCAGATGTGGTTCCGACTAAAGATCTCAAAAGATAACGTGGGCAAAGTTGAGGTTTCAAAAGGGAAGATGTTTCTAAGGTGGGAATAGATCACCGGGTAACTCTCACTATTCACTATCCCAGACCAAAGATCCTCTCACCGGGTAAGTTTCAAGGTACTAAGGAAAGGAACTATAACCTCAAACCAACACACCATCCAAGGGGATAGAATCAACCTTTACCGGGTAAGTCTCAAGCTAACTCTCAAAGATGGAATGAAGGCACACTCAAACCCCAATAAAGGATAAACCTTTATTACCTATCACTCATAATCTTGGGTATACAAACAAAAGAATCACCGAGTAAGTCTCATCCTAGGCTTGCGTTGAACCAGGAAAGGTATAACAAGGATAGGATTTGGCAAACTGGAACCTCAACTCACATAAGGATCAGGAAATGGCTCACCTCGCTCAGTTCATGTACCATCTCGGTCGAGATGTTCCACGACTGACCGAGGTATTTTTCGGTTAAGGTAAAGGCTCAATCTTTCAGGGTCCACTAGGGTAAAGGCTCATTCCTTCATCGTCTTCCCCACAACCTTCAGCCAATCACCCTAGAATCGCATAAAGAACTTAGTCAACAATCATCATGATAACAATAATCAAGTATATAAGAAAGGAATCAATATTTGAATAAGAAAACCTTAACACAAAGGTCTCAATAACTCAATCAAACAATCAATCAAACAAACAAAATTGCGTTCCTCAATCACAACCAGAAAAGACAACAAATCAAAACAAACTAAGAAAATCTTACAACTTCCTTCAACCTTCTTTCAAAGCTAACTTCAACCTACCAAAACTTCCTTCCAAACTTTGGAGAACTCTGCTCCTCGATCTTCCTGAATTTGAGATTCGGAGATTCTCAATTTCCAGAAAATCCATTTCTTTATATAGGAGAATTACCTTCCTAAGATAAAATATCTTTAAAGGCAATTGCCTTCTTTAAAATATCTTTCAATCTTCCAAATAAATCAGCCAAAAATATATGCTTCCATCCAGAAAATCTGTTGCCAAAAATAGGAAATCTCAGCCAAAAACAAAGATCATATGGCCGTTAGATTATTCGCCTCGGTCCAGCCTATCCTGAAGATCACCTCGGTCGAGCCAATCTGAAGATCATCTCGCTCGAGTCAAACCACGAAGATCACCTCGGTCGAGGTGATACTGTAGCTAACCGAGATGAGTGTCAGTTGCGTGTCAATCTCTCTAATTTGGTCCAAAATCGATTTTCCATCTCATTTCCATGGTTCCTGAGCCTTTCTTGTAGCTCCTCAATAATCCATAATGTAGCTCCAATGACTCCTTAGCTTTCTTAGCTCCATTTTGTTCCAAAACGTTCTATTTTCCCTACAATCACAACGAAACTAGGTGTAGACCTCGATTCTCGCAAAGGTAAACAAAATAACATAATGATCAAAGAATATACATTTATACATGCAGATTTATGAAGATAAAACGTCCACACCAATCCCAAAATATAGACTATAATACACGCTATCACTTATATTCAGTCAAAAAAAAAGAAAGAAAAAGCCAAAGAATTGAGAAAAAGGAAAGAAAATCCTTAGATAAACCAAAAATCCGAAAGGGCAGTTTAGGCAAAAAGATGGTAGTCCGACCAACACTAGGTTGGTGCAAAAATGAACTTGAGGGATGTGAGATTTTGGTGAGATTATCATGAAAATAAGAAGAGTGGCAAGGTGAAAATCCGAAAGGGCTCCTTGGCAAAATGAGGGATTCCGAGTGCAGGTTCTCCTTTCGACGTTGTCGACATAAGAAGGGGAGTCATAAAGAGGAGTCCGGGTAGGTCACTCTTGGAGCAATAAGGATGGAAATTTCTCTCTTTTTCTCTCTTTTCTCACTTTTCTCTTTTTTCACTTCTTTTGGTAATTTTTCTCTTGTTTTCTTCACCTTTCTACTACACCCTAATTCTTGAGGCTTGCTGTGGTGATATGGTTTGATGTGTAGTTTACTCAGGACGAGTAAAGAGTCTAAGTATGGGGGAGTTTGATAGGTGATGGAATCACTATCATTCTAGGTATATTTTAGATTTTTTTTAATGTCTTTGAGTCGTATTGTGTTACTAATACCTTTCCAGATGAAGAAGTCCAATATGAAGTAAAGAAAGGGTTTAGCAACACTTGGGAGTTGAAGAAGATCAACGAAGACAACTTTCTAGTGCCACACCGCCCCTACGTCGTAATGTTTCCGCCCCTACGGTGACACTACGTCTCCGCCGACAGAGCCTGCGCCTCACCAGCACCCCGAGAGCAGGGTGTCACCGCCCTCGCGGCGTCACTTGGCCGTCCCTACGGTGACACCCTTGAAAAACCATGTCTAGTGTCATAGTCAGCGCCTTCGCTTGCGCCCAAAAGATGCTTGTCACCGCCCCAATGGCACCCTCTAGCCGTTCCTGCGGTAACTCAGCCCGAAGAACAAGTGTCAGCGCCCCTGCACCCTTGCCAGCGGACTTGTGAAGCCAAAGAGACTGTGTCACCGCCCCTTCGGTGACACTAGGCCGCCCCTGCGGATCGACACTAGAAACGTCACAAAGATGGAGAGTCAAATGTTTAAGAGCATTAAAGACCCCGCCCCCGTGGGCCTGCCAGACCGGCCCCGCGGCCAAGATGAAGATGGAACGTTTTGGCCTAAACCGTCCCTACGGCACCCTTGCACGCGCCTACGGTTTAGCTCCAGAGGACTTTACTCCGACTGTTTGCGCCAACTTTATGGCCTTAATAGTGGTTGTTTACACAGCCTCTTTACTCCCTTTGAATGCATTCTGTAGTATAAATAGATCCCTTTGCTGATTGCTAGAATCGTCCACATTTTCCCTAAAAAGCTCTATATTGTCTAAGTGTCACTTGTAATCTAAGCTTCCTTGCTACATTGGGTTGATCGAAGTTGTATTTCAATTTGGTACTAAGTCTTTATATTAGAAGTTCAATTCAGTACTCAAATGTGTTATGTTTCCTTGCTCTTTAGCTTATGTTTGCATGTCTTTTCTCACTTAGTTTGATCACCTTAAGTGTATAATTGCATGCAAAAAGCTAGGATTATTCAATTCCGGGTTCGGGTCCTTAATCTAGTAGCAAAACCCTAGGTAAAAGCTAGTTGTAATTATCTAAGGGAAAGGAACATAACTACAAAGTAAGATTTAACGGGTTGTTTATCTTCTTTGTATCCCTTTATCTTTATTTGAATGCTAATTTGTGTCTTTGATCTTGTAGGTTTACGGATCAATAAGCTAGTTAAGTTGTGTTAATGCCGGTTGCCTTAACATATATATAAGATCAAGATGAGAATTTTGGCGAATTACTTTTAAAAAGAACCAACCAAGTTGTATGCATGCTAAAATCTAACCTAGTGTAGTTTTCCAAATCATCCATATTATCATCTTCTTTTCTTGCTATTTATTCGTTTTTATCTTGTTATGTTCTGCAATCCAAAAACCCCCCTTGGTTACTAATTGTTAATTGAATCTAAACAAAACTTTGACTATAACTCTCTTGGGTTCGACCCTTACTTACACTATACAATTGGTTAAGTGTAATGTTCGGAATTCTACTTTGATTAAAGCTAAAATACAACGACCTTAGTTTTTAGCCTTCTCAGGCGGCAAGACTCTGGGCTTGTTGTTCTTTTGAGGTGTGATAGAGAGATGAAGATGAAGAGCAAGAAATAAGGTTTGGACCTGATGTTGCGCGAACGACGTCGAAGAGGATGAATGAGGAAATGAGAGTGTACGTGACTGAGATAGGGAATTTGCTAGGGTTTGTATATAAGTCCCGGAGAGCGGATGTTACGTGAAACAAATAAGGGAAGGTTATTATCTTATGGAGTAAATCAGAACAAGAAAATATTAAGGTTCTTAGGATAGGTACACAGACGTGGAAGGTTGAAAGCGCGCGTATGTTGAGACAGTTGTAAGGCCTCCGCGACCGCGGTGAAAATTTAGTGCGACTGTAGGCAGCCTGCGCGGTGTAGGGCCTCCGCGCCCGCGGTGGAAAACATGTGTTGCCGCAAGAAGCATGCGCGACCGCGTCGTCAACCCGCATCGGCTTCTTCATGGCTCAGTTGGTGTGCTTTAGCTCCTTCATGGGCCGGTGTTCTCTCATAGATCAAGAAAGGAGTGAGGTAAGATTGAATTGGATCTAGAACCTAGATAGAGATCTAATACTTTGCAAACTTGGGTCGGATCTCCGGAACAAAAATTTTCCGTTGTTACACGTTCTCTGCAGACTTTGATTGGAGCAGGTGAAACTTGTAATGGTGTCAATTGGCTCAACTGACTCACTTCTTTCTCTAGTGTTTTTACGGTTCATACTTCAAAATTTTCCGATTTTGCTTCTTTATGGCATCTTCGTCCTGGACATCTTTCCTCTCGTGTTATTTCATCTTTTTCATATATTTCCCTTATTGAATTAAATAATTTTAAAGCTTTACCTTGCAATCTTTGTTACGAGGAAAAACAACCTCGTTCTTCTTTTTCTATAACTACCTCTATTGCTTCATTTATTTCAATGTTGTCCATTGTAATATTTTGGGTCCGTATCGCAAACCATCTTCGTGTGAGGCATCTTATTTTCTTACCCTCGTCGATGATTTCTCTCGCATTACTTGGGTTTCTTACTTAAAAATAAATCAAAAGTTAAAAATATTATTCATAATTTCTTTCGGATGAGTAAAACCCAATTCAATAAACATATTAAAAAATTTAGAATCGATAATGGGTCCGAATTTGTATCTTTAAAAACTTTTTTTTTTATCATAATGGGATCCTATTTGAAACTTCTTGTACTTACACTCCACAACAAAACGGATGTGTAGAACAAAAACATAGACATATTTTGAACGTTCCTCGGGAATTACGCTTTCAAGCTTCTCTACCTATTACTTTTGGGGACAAGTGTGTTTTAACGACGTGTTATTTGATAAACCGTACTCCTACCTCTATTCATTGTTCAGGTTTATCCAATTGATCAAGGTTCTTGCAAGTCTATCTTGGTTCTTATCTTCCTATATTTCCATCAAATTCATTCCATATTCATCTTCTTAAATCTCGCCATCAACGTTCCATATCTCGTCATTCTTTTTCTTTGTTTTGTTATCGATCTCGCCCTTTCAGGTTACTGATCTCGTCTGAGATTAGTGTCGAGATTATCCAAAGGTTTAAGCTTTGAGGACTTCAATCTAAATCCGTTAATTGCGGCCTACCCCGCATAAGGTAAACTAATCACAAAAATGTCTTATTCTACCTACATGTAAGATTATGGTTTTTTTTTTAATAAATGTTATCTCAATTAATGTATGTAATCAAGCACATTCTTTTTCTATCAAATATGTATTTTAAATTAATAATATTTTGAATTAAAACTTATATCCAATATTAAAATTCATGTAATCAGTTAATGTAATCTAACCACACCCATTCATATCAAATATGAATTTTGAACCAATATTATAATTAAAATTTAACATACATACAAGATTAGAATCTTGTAATAAAATTTATTTTTATTTATGTAATCTACCAAAATGCATCCACTTCTTAGCAAATATGTAATTGAACCTGATATGTATAATTTAATTTTATTAAGATTTTAATTATCAATTTAGAATCTTTCGATCTAAATGTATCAAATTATTCCTAAGTATTTTATAATTTTTACATATAAATATATTAGAATCTTAATCATTTAATGAAAATAAAGTCTAATTAACAGTTGATTTTTGCTAAAAACAATTTATAAAAATATATATGTAATAGGATTTATCAAATGGAAATAATTATTAAGTTACTTTTAAAATACCCGTACGTAACACGGGTCGATACTCCTAGTATATAAGGATAATATATAACCTAATTCTCTTAGGTTTTGAGGTTAATCCTAAAATCCCTATCTCTAAAGAATAAAAAATTAAAAAGCTAATCTTATCTTCCAACTATCATTATCTGTAATAGAAGATAGGATAAGTGCATAGATCGTCCCACATGGATACGGTTGGTGGGACCAGTCAGACGAATTCATAGGGACTTGTTCCCCGACTTGTCGCAAAACGCATTGTTCTAGAATATATTGTCAAATGCTCGGGAATATTGACTGATCGGCCGATTGATATATTATGGTCGGTCAATCAATGTCTTTGCCTCGAGTGGTTCTTTACTCTCGAATCTACACAAATACATTCTTGACCTCGAATTAGAACATGAGTGCTGGAGACATTCTTCTACTAATGATTCCATTTTTAGCTCCTAGAAGGCCTAAAATACCTACAATATCATGAACGCACAATTAGATCTTCGAAACACATAAGGGAAGAAAATCTACCCTAATACGATAAACAAAACTAAACTATATGCTCATTGGATAAATAAGAACTAGGGTAGAAAAAGACGCTAAAATGGATGTTATCACGGCCCGACAAGGTATGTAGATCGGCCCGATTGAGGTTAAAAGTTTCTTAGTTCCCGGATTTCTTGCACCACATGTGATAAAGTAATATACATTCCCTTGAGTGAACATGAAACTTATGAGAATTGACTTGTGATGTGATCAAATTTGCTACAAACGCGAGGACCGGTGATACAAGTTGTCTCTCGGATTGCAACGGAAAAATCAAGCTCTTTTTAAATTTTTGGAGTTGGATATGAAGAGAAAATTCTCTCGACCTCTCACTTTTGGAATCTCTCAACTCGAACAAAATACCCTCGACATCTCACTTTGGGGTTCGAACGTTTGTTCCCGACCTTGTAAAACCCCTTTAAAATAGGGAGTGTCACATCGTAGTAGCTCATAGATGTGAACAAGTAGAGCTACCAAAGACTTTGAGATAATATCATAAAAACTAATTTAAATAAATAACTCTTTATTGATATAAGAAAAGAGTTTCGTGATTTACAAACACAACGTAAGACTTGATGAGTAAAATAATATATTTTGTACACGATTATAGGCTTTATAACAAAATCCTATACATGAGTGTAGAAAACTAAAATTCATTGTGAAACTCTTTATTAGTTCAGATAATCTATTGTTATTTCATCTTCAATGCTTAAACTCTTGAGAAAGTGGTAGTTGATGTTTTGAATCGAAGAAGTGACACCATACAACCAAGTAATAGGTTGGTTAGTATAATGCATAAACTAGAAATTGATTAAAAAGTATAGGGTCGACGATTTAACTCAGTGACAATAACAAGGTATGAGTGTCATCCACTAACTCATATCAAAAAGATAACTTGTAAAAGAAAAGATAACTGACGGAAATGTGTTTAATGAAAAATTAATTTGAGATCATTCACATAAAACTAAAATGTTGGATAAACTACCTTTTAGGTTTTGACCGATCAACCTCACCATATGGTTTAGGCCACACGAATCCAGATTAGAAAGACGTCTAGGCCCGAGGTAGTAGGATGAGATCTCAAAGAATTCCTTCATCCTTGATTTGAACTAGGTATACAAATAATGTACTTTACTAGTGAATACACTATTAGAAATTTTAGTTATTCATATGAGTTAATTATAATAATATTTATACGTTAATGAGATAAACAAAATGTGTCTACTTGGATCACATCTTTTGCACCTAATTGTTTTGATACCCCTTGAGATAGAATATCATGGTGAACACTTCATAGAATGGGTACAAGATGCTTATTCCCCCACCATGGTTTAATTTAAATAATTTTTGTAACATCCATAACTTAATATGTAATAGAATTTAGCCCAATAATTTAATTCTGCAAACCTTGATAAGAGATAAGTGTCAAAGTCTGATACAAACGGACCGGTAGAGTGGGGGTCGTGTGCATACGAGTGCACATGCGCATTAGCCTCAAGCCCAACACATAAACCCGATGAGGTTCCATCCTAAAACCAATTGGAAATAGGAGGAGTAGCCCACCGACCTTATATACTAGGCTCGAAGTGTCCCCATCTTTCGATGTGGGAACTTATTATCTCCAACACGCCCCTGCAAGTGCAACTAGAGTATATAGACCAAGTTGCACTTGTCCACATGTTAGGACCGCAAGTTGAATTGAGGCTAACCGCTCTGATACCATGTCAAAGTCCGATACAGATAGATCGGTAGGTGGTCGTGTGCATACGAGCGCACATGTGCATTAGGCCCAAGCCCAGCACATAAACCCGATGAGGTTCTATCCTAAAACAAATTGGCAATAGGAGGAGTAGCCCACCGACCTTATATACTAGGCTCGGAGTGTCCCCATCTTTCGATGTGGGAACTTATTATCTCCAACTTGGAAGATACATATCGTAGTATCTTCCTATTATATAAATAATGATATTATTCCATTATATTAGGTTGGTTTATATTTGATTCTATTATTTCAATATTTATTATTCTCTTCTTATTCTATTGTAATTCCTATATAAAGGGTCATAGCTGCATCAATATATTTGTGGTTCTACCTGTACCATTTGTGTGATCTTCTCCACCAAAAACTATCATGGTATCAGAGCATATTCGATTCAGAACCTCAACCTACCAATCTCTAAATCTACCTTTGCCACCGATTTACTAGTAGTCCTATCAATCTAATATTATCACCGATCTACTAGTGGTTATGTCGATCTACATACGGTATTACTGCTCTATTGGTATACTCGTTGTTGATTAAGATGCCTTCTTTGCTTGTTGTCAATGAGATGTTTCAGTCTTTTGCCTACTCACGCTTTGATTGCAGGGGCGTATTGGAAGATACATATCACAATATCTCCCTATTAAATAAATAATGATAGTATTTCATTATAATAGGTTAGTTTATATTTGATTATATTATTGCAATATTTATTATTCTCTTCTTATTCTATTGTAATCCCTATATAAAAGGTCATAGTTGCATCAATATATTTGTGGTTCTACCTGCACCATTTGTGTGGTCTTCTCCACCAAAATCTATCAATAAATTATAACATTAAATGGATCAAAGTGTATTATAACAGACCCTTTATTGTCAAAATGTACCAAAAGCACTAATTTAATTTGAAATAATTAATTGATGATAAAGATAATTTTTCAATGATCTCATCAACCTAACTAGGTTCAAGGACAAGCCTGGTTTTAAATTCCGACTATTCTCTAAAGTCCTAGTTCATAATTAAATACGGATACAAATAACGAATTAAAAATACTTATGAAGTAAGAAGGATATAAGATGAACCAAAATCACTTGCCATAGAACTAATTAACAGCGGATCAAAGAAAGATGTGCTTGATTGGTAAGGGTAACCAACACTTCACCGGTTACCTAAATGATTATCAAAATGTGATTATGCATACTTATATTACTTTTTCACAACTTTGTGCATCTCTAGTTATATTGTCGATTCATGAAAATAATTTATAATCATTTTTATAAATTATTTTGTTCATAGAATAGCATGAATATGTTTACAAGATGATTCATATTTGTTAATTTTTGTTAGATTAACAATAATAATCTAGGACTTGTACATTGCTTGTTTACATTAAACTTGTACATTGCTTGTATAGTTCCTTCCTTTTTTTTCATCGATACATGGCAAGAGAAGTAATCCACACTGTCGTCATCGCCGACTGCACCGCCGCCGGTAAGCAACCTCGCTGATATGTCCTGCCTTACGATTCATTCTAGGAAAGGAGTATAGGTTATTCCAAGAGAGCCTCTGCAATGACTTGGTTTCTGCCAATTTCTTGAACATTATCGCTTGGTATGATAAGCAACCGCAAGAGGAGGAGTTGTATGAAATTCGGCCAGAGAGATGATATAATAATCAAAGTGGGGTTCTTCTGTGTTGTGAGTTGAGAGTGCTCTGTGGAATTACCGATTCATTCTTCTGCAAACCGTCTTGTTTGACCCTAATTATTGAGGTAGTTTTTCTGGATTTTGGAATTTGATAACATGCCCACCAAGTGTTTGTTGTTATGTCCCAAAGAAAATTTTCTTTGTTGATCTGAATTTTTCTATGATGTCGGAGGGTAATGGTTTCCTTCATTGTCCACTTAGATCATTTTATGGGTGTGGTGATGATAGGGATGGAAGTAGATGACTTTTTTTTCTTCTTTTGATGATGAGGTGTCGGTTGTGGAGGTATCGGTTGCTCTCAGGATGTGGTTGTGTGGCCGGTGTATGAGTCTTCATGCTCTAAGTCGTGAATGTCATCACCTAGATGACTCTGTTTCTTCTTTTGGTGATGAGGGTGGATACATTGTGGGCATCTCGAGGCCGGTTGTGGGTATTTCGAGGCTGGTTGCTGGAGATCAAGTTGGGGTGGATGATGCGAGTATGGTTTTTTGATGCAGATCTATTGGAGAGGGTTATGTGAGTTCCTATTTCTACTGTGAAAAGAATCCCTCATAGTTGTCGTCATAGGTTCTCTCAAGCGTTGTTGAGTGCTCTCTTAAAGTTGGTAGCTGAGCCCGGGTGTGTAGTTGCTTGGGTTATGTTGTTTTTACTTCCTCGATGCACTTTGCAAGTGTTCAGGCCTATGAGCAGGCGAGACAGAAGATCGGGAAGTAGAAAGTCGATACAACCTCAGCGGATTTTGCAGGCTTTGTCTATTTGGGGAGAGGCTGAGGGTGTTTCAAGTCTAGTGGAGGCCTTGTTAGACCCTTCAGAGTATAGGCCTTTTGTGATAGTTGATGGTGGATCAGGCGATAGAGATGGTTTAGAGAGAAATCCTAATATCAAGAAATGTCTCCGCGAGATTTTGGATGGGCATTTTACGGCTGTTGTTAAGGTTTTGTGTTCTTCTGGTGTTGCTTCTTACAGTGAGGAGACTTTGACGGTGTTAGAGACTAAACATTCCCACAAACCTCCACCTTCTAATTCTTGCACTACCTTTCATGAGTCACCCCTCGTTGTTGATATCGATTTGGTATTTAAATGCATCAAGTCCTTTCCCAAAGGTACTTCTTACGGTAGAGATGGCTTGAGGGCACAACACATCTTAGACGCTATGTGTGGTGAGAGTTCTTCTGTTGCCACGGGTCTTTTGAGAGCGATCACCTCAGTGGTTAATTTGTGGTTGGGTGGTAGGTGTCCCCTGAGTTTGGCCGAGTTTGTGGCTTTGGCTTCTCTTATGTCGCTGCTGAAGCCTGACAATGGGATTCGACCCATTGCAGTTGGTACTATATGGAGACGATTGGTGTCTAAAGTTGCTATGAAGGGTGTGTGTAAGGATATGGGAGGATATTTGAGAAATCTCCATTTTGGAGTTGGTGTTTCAGATGGTGCAGAGGCTATTCTACGTAGTGTTAATAGTATTTTGAGTGATCGTTATGCCGATGGTTCTCTAGCTATGTTGACAGTGGATTTTTCCAATGCCTTCAATTTGGTTGACAAGACTATTTTGCTTAGGGAGGATAGAGAGAGATGTCCATCTATCTCCTTATGGGTTGATTTCTTGTATGGTCAGGCCGCCCGGTTGTACATTGGAGATAGATTTATCTGGTCGGCTATTGGTGTGCAACAAAGGGACCCTTTGGGGCCCCTCCTCTTCTCTCTTCTCTTGCATCCGCTTTTGCACAGGATCAGAGACAATTGCAAACCTATTCTACATGCTTGGTATCTTGACGATGGCACCATTATTGGTCGGTCTGAGGAGGTGACTAGAGCTCTTGATATCATTTGTGAGTTTGGTACGGTTTAGGCCTCAGGTTGAATGTTCGCAAAACTGAGCTCCTTTGGCCTTCATGTGATGGGTCCAAACTTAGAGATGGATTATTTCCACATGACATTGCAAGGCCGACATTGGGTGTTAAGTTGTTAGGAGGTGCAGTGAGTAGAGATGAGGAGTTTGTTAGAGAGCTTGTCATGAAGAGAGTTATTAAGGAAGTTGAGTTGATGCATCTTCTTCCACAGTTGAGGGACCTGCAGAGTGAGCTTCTCTTGCTTCGTTCTTGTATGGATGTTGCTAAGATGTATTTTGGCCTGAGGACTAGTCATTCGGAGCATTGGAGAGTGCAACAGCTTATTTTGATGTTGGGCTTCGTAGATCAGTCGAGGATATTGTGGTTTGTGTGGGCCCGTTTTTTGGAGATCTTCAGTGGCGACTTACTTCTTTGCCTATTCGATATGGGGCCTTGGTCTATACTCTGCTATGGAGACGTCTTTCTTTGCTTTTGTTGCCTCTAGGGCCCAATCTTGGGAGCTTCATGACCACATTTTGCGGGACAATGGAGTTGTAGAAATGGGCTCTGAGTTTTATGGAGCTTTGGGCAATCTTCAGACTTCTATTCATGATTTCGATATTTCTGTCTTTATTGTCAAGAACACCGTCCCCCCTAAAGCCCAACACGCTTTGGCGAGTGCTCTTTTTGGTAAGACCGTGCAAGAGATGGAAGTTACTTTTGATTTGACCCTTAGATAAAAGCGGTTTTCAAGTGTCTTCAATCCACACATAGCCAAGATTTTCTTCTCGCCATACCCATTGATGGACTTGGGCAATGTATGTCCCCAATTGAGTATCGTTCGGTTCTTTTAAGTATTGCCTTATGATTCCTTTATGCCCGGCTGAAGAGATTTGTCCTATGCCCAATTGTCGAAGAATTCTAGATTCTTTTGGGGAGCATGCGGTTCATTGTAAAGAGCTTCCAAGATTCAAATATAGGCATGATTTGGTCCATGATGTGTTGTGTGATGTGTTTAGGAGGGCGGGGTATCGGTTAAGAAGGAAGCGCATGTGTCCTTCTTGACTGACCCACGTGAGGGGAGGTCCACTTGAGGCCGGCGGATGTCTTAGTGTTTAGATGGGCGGATGGAAAACATGCTTGTATCGATTTGACTGGAGTTTCCCCACTTGTTTGTTTGGGTAGTAGGCCTTTTGCGGTGGGTAAGCCGGCGATTAATGTGGTTTCTGCTAAGGTGGCCAAAAATGAGAGAGCTTGTATTGAAAATCAACATGTGTTTCTTCATTTTGCTTTCGACACCTTTGGTTTCCTTGCGCCCGATGCTTTGAAATTCTCAAGATGGTGCAACGGGTCTTGCATGGCAATGTTATGTCTCATAGGTCTTCTAATGTTGTTTTTAGGAGGGCCGGATTCGCTATCCAAAAAGGATTGGCGGCACAACTTGTTATCCGTCTTGCTTCGAGCTCAATGTAAATATAAGTTTTAATAGTAAGAGCGATATTCCATCATTAAAAAATAAATAAATAAAATTTATGACTAAAACAATCAGATATGAAGAAAAAATAAAGACTTTAACTTACATATTTTTTATTGGACTTGAACTTTGACTTCATGGTTAAGTTCAATTTTATCGAGAAGTTAACTTTGTTGTTTATGAGTTGGTCAA
This sequence comes from Fagopyrum homotropicum, assembly GCA_033239125.1. Lineage (NCBI taxonomy): Eukaryota > Viridiplantae > Streptophyta > Magnoliopsida > Caryophyllales > Polygonaceae > Fagopyrum > Fagopyrum homotropicum. Next base: position 48,304,627 of record BSWB01000007.1, on the reverse strand, counting down.
CTATGCTTTTTGTGTTAAAATTAGGTTTATATGTTTGTTAAAGAGGGAATTGGATTAAATGTACCCAAATATAAATTTTATATACTAGATAATATAGGCCTCTAACTTATTAGATAAATGACAGATTTGCCCTTATTTAATATATCAACTTTCCTTAATATGTTATACGATTTTGTATTTAATCTTGTATAAGAATTTCAGGTACAAGAAATAATCAAATAATTTGTGTACATAAAAACTAATCTAATAATATTTTTGATATTTTGAGTTACTTGTATATGATATAATAATCGTGTACACGAAAATAAGTTACAATAATTCTTGTACAAGAAAATTAATGCATAAGAGAAATTTTAAGTATCATAATAAACGTATATTTATAATTTTCAAATGAAGAATAAATCGTGGGATCCAACTTGTCTGGTTGGTATTAAGGTGGGACTATCAACCAGAGATCAATTCTCCATGATTATTCGTTTATTAATTTTTCATATTTTCCTGTAAGAATTATAAAATTACAAGAAAATAAGTGTCTCATTTACAAAAATAAGTTGCATGATATACGTCTCATTTACAAGAATAAGATATAAATAGTTTGTATCCAAAAAAAGTATTCTAGTTTCTGATTTTTTTGATTGAAAATTTATTACGTTAATTCAAATTATTAACCATTAAAATTTCAAATAATGTCAAATTCTAATATAATTAGTGATGTGGACATGTACTAATCAATATTAATGACTATTGATGTATAGTAAATTCTTTCTTTATTTAAACCTCACATTAAGATATATGGTTGTTTAGTTGATGTAGTTGGATTTCTAGCACGTTTGTTGCCATTTTTAGGTTAAATTTAGGTTTACATGTTGTTGAACCCCTTGGAGAAATATTGCTATATGGATCGAGCTATTCGAGTTTGACTTAGATTCGGCTCAAACTGAACTGAACTTCATTTGTTGGATTAAACAACCCGAATATAAACACAATATCAAACTCAATTAGCATTTAAATTCAGCTCATTTATGAACAACTTGAACATAAACAATTTATATCAAAACTAAACTTTAATATTAATATACTCACGATGTTTGCCTACCGTTTGTAAATTATTGAGATTTTGCCCTTTTTCGATAACTTTTATTATCATATTTCTCTCTTAATTGAGTTAAAAAAAAAAAAAAAACAATTATCTTAAGGGTAGATGAACCCATATATTTTATTTATAAAATTATTCAATTTCGCACTTCAGGTGCGGAATCAACTAAGTCATTTAGAAAAGCATGTATATCGGTTTTGGACCTAAAGTACGGAATTAAATAAACTCAATTTCTCTTTCGCACCCCAAATACGAAATTAATCAAACATAGTTCCACACTTCATGTGTGGAATTAAGTAGATTATTAAAACAAACTTTTAAGATCGAGGTTATCTAACTAGATTAGTGGGAAGTGTAAAACAACTAAACTTAATTTCGCTTTCGTACTCAAATGTAAAATTAGTTAAACACTAATTTAAGATTAAAGGTAGATAACCACTGATTTCGCACTTCGGGTGTGGAACTAAGGAGATTAAAGATAGCTTTTAAGATTGACGGTATCTAAATAGATTAGTGGAAATTACAAAACCAAACTAAATTAATAAAGGTAGACAACCACTGATTCCAATTTTCTCTATATTTTTTATTTTATAATTATTATTTTGGGGAAAAAATACTTATGTTTAGATTTGTTTTATATTCTTTCTTAACAAAGTTAGATTTTATAGTTTAAGAAAAAGCTAATATTGTATCAAAGTATAAGGTTGTCATTTGAGTTTATTTAAGTAAAAAATAATCCACTATAATCAAAAAAAAAAAACAAACCCTAAATAAGTCGATGTTTTGAGTTTGGGTATTCTTAGACACCCTACTTAAACACGTACTATTATACAAGACTAGTGAGCAAATAATTCGGGACAAGGCTCAAGAGAACCATCGGATCTTTTTATTGCTTCTACTCGTACTAAATAAGCACCAATGCTGCATCATCAAGAACAGATACATATTTTCCTGGGATAATTCCAAGACGGGCATTCCAGGATATCAACAATGTAGAAACAACCCACGGTAAGGCCAATAAAAAAAACCACAGAGTGACTCTTCATCCTTTGTAAGGGTTGGACTGCAAGCTGCCATGGTATCTAAATTTGATCCATAACAAATAGCAAATGGGAGGCTAAAAATAAGCTAAGCTGTGATTCTTGCACGCCCTTTCGCTATTCTTCGAGCAATGACCCTCCTCCCGCCCTTGGTTGCCTTGCTGCTCATTATTTAGAAGAAGATAATGTCTCAGTCACCAAAATTGCCAACTATATAGGTCTATGTAACAACCCTTCATAAGGAAATTTTGTAATTTACTCCTTAATATCTACATTTTATTGATTACTAGCACGTATGCTCATTACAACGAAGCAAAATGTTAAGAAATAACTTCAAGTGTCAAAAACTAGCCTTTATTAATGATATTTTAGACATGCCATGCTTATTCATAACATTTCTATCAAGTATATTAAAAGGTTGATACAGAATCATAACAAATGGTATCTTGGTAGGATCGTTCATATGTAACTTACTTCTCTGATTCTCAGCTTTCTTGGAGTCGTAGCATTTCGTATAACATTTGCTACTTTTGACGTTACTATTTACATTTTGTATACAATCTTCATTCTTCATACTTAAGCCAGCAAGCAATTGATAATCTTCCAAAATTGGTGGTCCAGTGATGCAATATTAAGTTAGTTGAAGTTTAATACAGAGTAAGTTATTTGTTTTAGACCACACAAATTTAAGCAAGTATAAAACAAGAAAGGATTGCAGAATCTTTTTAAAAAAAACGCGGCAAAAAGACTAAATATGGATTAGTGTCAAAAAGGCGTACCGGGCAAAGAAGCCATGTGTTCTTTTACGACGAATGGTACTCGGTTGGAAGGTTCTCTTTGGAAATAAGATCATCTCCTCATTTGAGGAGTCATTTCCTGTCAACAACGAAGATTATGTGTCACTGATAAACAAATTAAATCTAATGAGTGACAACCTCAAAGAAACAACAAAATTTACACAAACCAGAGCATGTGCTTCCAAACATATAAGAAACTCAAGGGAATTACTAGTTTTCTCAACATTCATGTTGAATTACAAACAAAGAATGCCAAGACTACATCAGCATAAATAAATTGAAAATGGTAGCAATTAAAACCTCGTCATCATAGATCAACAGGATTACTCCAATACAAGCAATCAATTCAGAGATTTTTACCAAATACTATAACTGCAATAGCAAAAACAGGCAGCATCATAAACTTATATCTTCTGCATTGACTGTCAAAACTAAATTTATAAAAAAAGTAAAATCCTCTTTGATCAAGCAAAAGCCTTCATTCTAGCAAGCACATAAATTACAATCATAAAAGCTAGAACCAGTATAAAACAACCTAAATACTAGAAACAAGAAATTCATTCATTTGATGAGTTCAAGCATACCGTGTTCTTAGATCCCTGTTATACTGTCTATGCATCAAAACTGTAGTTATGCTTGGATTCCTATTTAATAAAGTTTTCTGTCAAGATCATTCCTATTTCATAATCAATAGGAAATGTATATTTAGTTAGTGAACAATAAGGGACATGGCATGCCACTTAGTTTGTCCAGAGTGCAAAACAATAGGCAGACAAACTAACCATGAAGCAAAACAGGCTAACAGCTTAATATCACATTTTCGTCATTTAATTTGGTAGTGAGTATCAATTTCAAGCTTTACAAAAATCCAATAAAAGAGAGAATTAAATTGCTTTCACAAAAACCAATTCCAACTTTCCAATAAAACTGAATATGAACCAAAATTGTTTATAGAGAAGGACAACAAAACAGTATAACAGATCAAAACCCATGAAGGAGAAAAGAGGATTACCATCTGGTAAGAAGAATTCAAGAGAAGGTTGCCCACAAGCATTAATAAATACTTGATTTGAAGCTGGAACTCTTTCCAAAACTTCATCTTCCAAATCCTTTCCACCATTCCCGGTCACTGTTTCAACAAGCAAACCACAACTACGAATCAATAAAGGGTATTTTAATGAAACAAAAACATAAATAACGAGCAAAATATATTTACCATTAGGCAAGAAGAATCTGAGAGAAGGGATCCCACAAGGATAGCGGATGAAGATTTCATCAGAGGTCAAACTGGTGGCCAAGACGGTGTCATTTTGATGGAGACCTAGATTGCTCGACAACAAAAGTTGGGCATTTGTAATGGATGATTTGGGGGTTAGACCTGGGACAACAGCACGAGAGAGAAGTGTTGCTCCTGTACGAATTAGGGTTTTAGACGCCATTTTTCTGTTCGAGTTGAGCTGGAGAGAGAGATTGAGAATGAAGGTTGCGCAACTGAGAGATATGAAAATGGGCCTCAACAATCTTTAATGGGCGTTGTACACTTTCTTAGGCACATCATACAATTAGCCCAGAAAAATCAATTTTCAGCGTCCATATCTTCAGTAAATCATTTCAATAAATATTATAATTTTAATGTGCTGGTATGGAGTGCTTCTTCCAAGAGGTTTTGTTAAAGACCATAACTTTTGTTTCGTAGTCATTGTGAAACCAACTTACGTTGGTAATAACCCTTATTTAGTATGTCACTGTTATAAGTTTGGAAAATTTGTGTTGGTACCCTATGGTATGGGGTATTTCGGATTTTGTCCATGACTTTTTCAGAGTTCGGTTGGTACCCTTAGTTTTTCCATTTGTTCGAAATTTGCCCACCTCGTTAAAAACCCGATTAAACTTAACGTTTTCTATTAAAAAATAAAGGGAAAAGAAATTAAAAAAATTGAAACAAAAGGAAATTGAAAAGGAAAAAAAAAAACAAAAGGAACCGATCTCCCCCAAAAGTTTGTCGTCGAACTCTCTGTGCCTCTCTCGAACAAACGTTGAAGACTATCCCCACTCATATCTCCTCTCTCAAACGAACAAGGTGACTAACGAAGACGATTCCTCTTCTCCATATCCAGGTTTGAACCCCGATTATCTCTTTCTTCGAATTTTTCTTTGTATTTGCGATTAGGGTTTATACTTTGCTGCTTGTTTATAGTTTGTTGTCCAGTTTTCTATCTGTTTGTATGAATTAGGGTTTATAGTTTGTTGTATGTTTGTATGAATTAGTCAATTGATTAGGGTTTATAGTTTTCTGTTTGTTTGTATGAATTAGTTTGCTCTCTAGTTTGTTGTTTGTTTATAGTTTGTTGTTGTTTATAGTTTGAATTAGTTAACTGATTGGGGTTTATAGTTTGTTGTTTGTTGTCTGTTTATAGTCTTCTGTCTAATTTGTTGTCTAGTTTGTTGTGTGTTTATAGTTTGTTGTCTAGTTTGAATTAGTCAATTGATTAGGGTTTATAAGTTGTTGTCTGATGTCTATTTATAGTTTGTTGTTTGTTGTCTGTGGAACGTGATTTGATACTCAAATATTCATGTTATCATTTTCAGGATGGTAGATAAAAAAAAAAAAGTGTTGTGTTTACGTCGCAATTTGGATGAGGTGATTCAAATAGAGGTGGATGATACCGATTTGTGCAATGTGTTGGATATGTATATTCAGTTGTTAGAAGGAGTTGTGAAAAAGGGATTAAATCTTTCCAAAAATCCAAGTTTGTGGTACGTGTACAACTCTAGAAGCCATAAAATTGTTGGAGTTATTTTTGTTATTTCATGATAAATTATTGATCAAAATTTATATTGGTTCTGCTGACACCCCATGCGAGAATCTACAGTTGGTGATGAGTTTGCTTGAGTCAAGAATGTCATCAGGTGATACCGTTCGTCCATCATCCCAACAGACGATCCCATCCACGGGTTATATGGACGAAACCAATCATACTCCAAAGCCACCAACAAATCAGCCAGCTGATGCAACAAACCTAAATGTATCAAGTGAAAATGTTTTGCAACTGAACAATGTGCCTTTAAGCTTGCAAACAAGAAAGATCCCCAAAACAAGTGCAAAAAGAAAAGGTATTTATTTTCCTGCTCAAAAGATAAATGCATCTGATACTCAGCCACCTTCTGGTAGCTTGAGTAGAACACAAAAAGCTTTGACAATCACGAACGACAATATTGTGGGTGATATTGACAATGTTGATAGTGACGATGAAGAGTATCGGCCGTCTGATAGTTCTGAAGAGGATCTAGTTGTTCAGGAAGATGGATTATTTGATGAATATGATCCTCCTTTGGCCTTTGTAGTTGATGGATAAAATCCTGAATAATCCAACGAATGGGAGACAAATAAAGGTGCATACTTGGACAGATTGTATGAGAATGGTGAGTTCCATACTGATAATCTTTTCGGTTTGATCAAGATTAAGTTGTGGATGATTTTTTTTGACAAGGAACATTTGTATCGTGTGTTGAGAGATTTTTGTATCCAACAAGGGGTTGCCATAGTCACTCAAAAATCTGATTCTACAAGATTGACAACTGCTTGTATTGACCCAAGGTGTGAATGGAGACTACATGCTTCTAAACTCTCAGATGGTTATACTTGGGTCATCAAAAAGTTAACCGAAGAGCATACTTGCACCCAATTATCTTAGTTCAATCTCATAGCAACCATGCATTGGGCGGCTGACAAGATAATGGATGATGTAAAGGCGAATTCGGATATATTAGGGAAGGCGATAAATGACCTTCTTATGTTAATATATGGTGTTCGACTAAAGAAAATAAAGGTATATGAAACAAGGAAATTTTGTTTAGAGTAGCTCCAAGGAAATCATGACACTTCGTATGAAAAGCTACCGACTTATTGTGATGTTTTAAAAAGTACAAATCCCGAATCTAAGGCTTAGTGTGTTTGGAAAGTTGTTGATGAACTTCCGGAAAAACCACTTCAATTCAAGAGCATTTGAATATCCTTGAAGCCTATGATTGAGGGTTTTAGATGATGTAGAAGTTTGATCGGGGTTGATAGTTGTCATTTAAATGGAAAGTTTGGTGGAGTTGTTTTATCTGCAATAGCTGGAGATGAAAATGCTCAGATTTTCCCGTTGGCATATGGTGTATACGAAGATGAAAGTAAGAGCATTTGGTCACAATTATTTTAGCATCTGAAGGATAGTTTGAAGGACATTATAAGGGAAGACTTGACTATTATATCATACCGACAAAAGGTATTAATGTCTATTCTTTTGACATCTAATTTCATTTTGATCATTTGAACTTTAATTATGTAGGACATTGAACCGGTACTAGATGATATTTGGCCCGGTGTATCTAGGCGCCTTTGTTGTAGACACTTGTGTGCCAATTTCAAAAAACAATATCCTGAACGTCAGATGCATTACTTATTTTGGGCATGTTGTGAAGCATATTCTGAGTTAAGCTACAAAAAGGTAGTTGATATGATGAAGAAGGAAAATGGATTTGGTGTTGTAAAGTGGTTACATGAGGTGGCAGAAAAAGAACAATAGGCTAGACACAAATTTAATCCATCATTGTGTAATGAGGAAAAAACGAGCAGCTTTGTTGAGAGTTTCAATTCTACTATTGGAGTTGATAGACTAAACCCGGTCTTGTCTTTACTCGAAGGTTTAGTTTTAGTTTTTGTGTTTGATTTAATGTATATTCTTTATTCTTACATAAATATGCTTACATACTAAATGGCGTGTATACTATAGGGATTCGAAGAACAAATATGGTTAGATATGTGAAACATCAAGAAGAGGCAAAGACTTGGACTTTGAATGGGACAACGCCAAAGATCGCGAAAAAATTACATAAGAACCTTCTAGCATCTCATGAGCTTCAAGTATGATCACACTGTGTTGATTTTTATAATGTTGTGGACTATACGGTACTAATTCTTAAAATCGTTTTTTATTTTTTTTATAGGTTTTTCAAACATCAAGTACAAAGTGTGAAGTCAAGCAATGTCGGTCTTGTTTTCTTGTGAACCTCAGTAGTCGGAATTGTACTTGTGGAGAATGGAAAATTAGTGGGATCCCTTACAAACATGCGGTTAGAGCAATTAAAGAGATAAGAACGGGCGTCCCTTTAGAATCTTATGTATCAAGTTGGTTCTCTGTGAAAATATATCGTATGACATATTTAGTAAACTTCCATCATATACCTGACAAAGAACAATGGTCAGCTAATGATCTTCCAAACATAAGTCCCCCAACGATGAAGAGAGGAGTAGGTAGGCCACCAAGAAACAGAAGACGCGAAGACGGTGAAAAACAAAAGGGAAAGAGGTCAAATATTGTTTATTGTAGTAAGTGTCAGGTATGTAATACCATTTCTTGACATATTTTATATATTTTAACTACTTTGATTTAATATTTATATGTTGTCTTATTCATTTATTGTATGATAGAAGGCATTTGGACATCACGCTAAGACATGTAAAGGTGGGTTGATTGCGTGGGAGCTTCGAGAGCAAAAAGTTCAAGGGAAACAAGGAGTCCGAGTTGAACAAAGGAAGAGAACCTATCGTAAAAGGAAAGCACAACCACCCGACGAAGCCACATCCGACGTGTTGGGATCAGCTCCATGGAACGTTGGAAGTCAACAAGACCCTTAAAGGCTTTTGAAAACTGTCGGTTTATCAACTTGATTATGTTGTATGTCTAGGCTTTTGGAATCCGTCTGTTATGCTTCGAGATTTTTGTATCAATTTACGGAATCAATATTGAATGTATGTTACTGTAACAGAAAACTGTTTTAGGCTTTTGGAATCTGTTTGTTATTGCACATGGTAGCTGAGGGCTGACTCGATGTTTGTGTGCTTGTTCATGGTTTTTCCTTGATCTATAATTGCTAGATATTGTGTTTTCTTCCATTATGGTGTCTGGATATTGTAGTTTGCTTGACTTGGCATGGCTCTGGATTTTTTAGACTTGTATATTCTGCTTTTTTTTATATATATATGTTCTACGTATATGATGATTTGTGTAGATCCAATTATATATGAAAATCTCTGAATTTAAGAGAATAATCTGATTTGGTACTTTAGAGATTTATGAAGATAAGTTTACCTGACCATGGACTGTCATTATCGGTTCATCAAAGATTGCCTAAAAACAATTTGGTAGTTTACAGATTGTGTGAATTAGGTTTTTTCTCTGAGACAATAATGTTGGATCATAAATTTTAAAAGGACATACTTTGGAGCTTTTTCGTGTTATACATGCAGGGAATCAGACTTTACAATAACTCAAAGGCATTTACTATGAGGGAAAAAAGAGAGAGAGAGAGAGAGATTGACAGCCAATCAATAAGCAAGAAAATAAGAGCCTTTCAGTGTCATCCCCAACACATCCCTCGCAAACAGAGAACTACATTGCTAGGTGTATAAGTTGGATAAAGGAGGCGAAGTGTTTGCTTCATATGTTATGGATTACTAGGTGTATAAGTTGGATAAAGAGGCATTCACTTGAAGTATATTCACTAGAAAAGGTTTACTTCTTTTTGTGGATCTTTCACAAGAAAAGAAGGGTTCGAACTTTTATAGAATTTTAATTCAAAGAATTTTCCTAAAAGAGAAAACAATACAAGTTGCAATAATGTCATGAACGATGTAATGAGAGGCTATAATATAATGGAATCATCATATATACATCAAATATCCTTTTGGAATCTGTCAAGATTTATCAACAATTGCTAGCTCTTGTTGGATCCAGTGTAGATAAAGCATCAGAATATATGGCGATTGGGATATCGACAGGTAGAAACTATTGACAATCAGCTATAATATAATGGAATCAGATCTCTAAAATTGAGAAGAAACTGCATCTTCAAGCTATAGCTTGGGCGAGACGTGTTGCACGCAGAAGATTTATGTGTGGAACTTAGTTAGCAGAAGATAGCATTACTGCTTCTGGTAGTAGCTCTTTACTTTACTTCAAGAAGATGTTTTCACTGATATTGGTTGTTTGGAGGACTATAAGCAAAGTTTTTGGATTTCTACTAAACATTTTCTTTCAGAAAAAAAATATCAAATCTCATCTCTAGAGGACAACTGCCGCGAAAATCTAATTCCAAATTATGCTTTCTCAGGAAGATGTACTAGTTTACATTTAAAATTTAAAAACTCTATAAAAGGATAACTCTATCTATGACAGATGAAAATCTACTTCCAAATTATGCTTTCTCAGTTTACACTTTTGTGAGTTATGACCTAGGAGGAACAAAGGAAATGATAGATTAAATGCATAAGTTAACCAAACTATATGAGCGAAAAGACACATCAGCTAATATAGAATCCAACATAATTGTGCAAGAACAAGAAGACTCATATTGTCGTAAAATAAAAGCAAAATAGAAGGCAATTATCTCACAGTTAACTCTCACCTTACTACATTTTACTAATTTAGTTGGTTGTTGTCTTTAGTAAATTATTCAACTGATCTTATTATGTTATGCAATATAAATGTTGTAACTTCAAATCGTGCAACACAGAGTCCATTACAATTGGCAAAACCTGTGTCTCGGTATTTGGAAACTTCAACAGTAGCAGCAATTGGCAAAACCCATGTCCTAAATTCAATCACAAGGTGCAGTAGAGACTTTTGAAGAAAGAGAGGAGAACTGACAACTATGTTTGTAGTTGTTAGACTCATTGGGGTTGGACATGCAGAGCTTATAAGGGCTCCTTTGAATCTACATTGTTGATGATGTCAAGATTAAAGAAAAACTTATGCACAAAATATTAACAGTAGCAGCAATTTAGAAATTCTTTGTTTTAGGCTTTTAGAAACTGAAGGTTTTACATGATATAATACATAAACCATCTTGTTTAGAAATAAAAACTAATACATTTTGACGTGCTACTCGGTTTTTTAGCACAATCACTAATATACTCATGTACAAAATAAGAGTTATTTAACTACGCATTGAAAATATTCCTTCATATCCATCACTTCTTTCTTCAAGTTTTGAAGGTCATTTTTGGGCGTTGTCGGTGAATCATAACCTACATCATTTGTTTCTTTATGCTCGCCTTGAACATTACTCATCTTCGATGCATCCGCCCATTGAAAAAATTACAAGCATCACATTTGTAATACGGTCGATTCGGATTTTTGTCAGATCCAGAAATCCTAATGTGAGTTCTTTTTGGAGGTTGACACCTACAATATGAGTTCGTCAATCTCAATGTTGAAGTAGAAGATGTAGTTGAATCCACTAAATCTCGAGAAACCTAACCAAAAAAAACATCAAAAAAAACATTATTATTGAGGTTCAACATCCTCATCAACTGACAATATTATTCATAGACAATTATGACCAAGAAAACATACATCCTCATCAAAAAACAATAATATTCATAAAATCAAAAAATTTATGAACTTATTATCTTTTTGATACAATTTAGGGTGAAGTTATAATCTTATCATGAACATATAACTTTTAGGCTTCACTTATTTATGATATTACTGATGCAATATGTAGACTATGGCTACATGCTCAATAAGCTAAATGCTGAGCAATCTAACTTCCATACTCAATCAAGTAATTTATGAACTTATTATCTTTTTGATACAATTTAGGGTGAAGTTACTGATGCAATATAACTTTCAAACTCAATCAATTAACTATTTAAGAAAAATAACATGTGATCTAACTAAATGTAGTCTTTCGAAGTCTAAGAGGAAGCTAAGAATATGGCATCGATAACCAAGTAAACAAGACCCAAAATTGTATTGAGCGTTTAGTGCTGACATTAACACCATCTCCAATATTTGCTCATCTTTTTTGCTGTCTGATACTAACACCATCTCCAATATTTGCTCATCTATGTCAAAATTTACGTCCTTCCCAAAATTGTATTGAGCGTTTAGTGTTGTTTCAGTCCCTCTACAACTAGGAAAACCCAAGTCACCAAGTAAACAAGACCCAAACCCCATTGAATGATAAAATCAAAATCAAAGGTCAACAACAACATTCATGACGAGAGTAATTCCTTCAAGATATAAATCTGAGTAAAAGTAGAATGAAAGGCTTGTTTTACACTCAATCAACTAACTGTTCAACTAAACTCAATCAATTGACTAATTCCGACAAACAGACAGAAAACTATAAACCCTAATCGCAAATACAAAGAAAATATTCAAAGAAAGAGATAATCGGGGTTCAAACCTGGATATGGAGAAGAGGATTCGTCTTCGTTAGTCACCTTGTTCGTTCGAGAGAGGAGATCTGAGTGGGGATAGTCATCAACGTTCGTTCGAGAGAGGCACAAAGAGTTCGACGACAGACTTTGGGGGAGACCTGTTCCTTTTGTTTTATTTTCTTTTTAATTTCCTTTTGTTTTAATTTTTTAATTTCTTTTCAATTTCTTTTCCATTTATTTTTTATAGTAAGCGTTAAGTTTAACTGGTTTTTTAACGGGGTGGGCAAATTTCGGACAAATGTAAAAACCGAGGGGTACCAACTGAACTCTGAAAAAGTCATGAGCAAAATCCGGAATACCCCATACCATAAGGGTACCAACCGAAATTTTTCTATAAGTTTCTTTAAATGAACATCAATCGTTCTATGGAGTCTTGTCGAAAAAGATGTTTATATTATGCAACATATCCGGAGATGATGCAAGAAGCTATTTTCATAAAGAGAAACACTAGTCTAAAAAAACAGTTGCCAGTAAACAACTCAAGAACACACTAAGCTCCTATTTGATGTAACTCTAGAAACGAAAACGGAATGAAAATGAATATAGTTTATATGTATAATTGTATAACTTGTTCATAAATTTTTTTGAAACCATTCATTGTGATTTTATGGAAAATGCATTAGAATTCCCCATTTTGTTTCTCTATAGGGTATCAAAACTAATTAAGTACTACTCAATTAGTTTAAACCACAAAGAATGATTCCAAATAGTTTCAGGAACAATGGTATACATATGGACTAGATTAGTTTACATTCTGCTTCCGTTTCCGGAGTTAAAACAAAACGGGCCCTAAATCGTAATAATCATTTATGTACTTCACTTTACACCTAAACCACATTATTAAACGCTCGCAGAATAAGAATTTCTATTATCCAAAAGGAATTGTTCCGTTTAATCGACTAAACGAAAAAAATACAAAACTACAATTACATATTCAAAATATACAAACGCAACACGTAATATATTTTACAATTTTCATAGCATAATATTCCAATCGATGGAAAAGTCCAAAAATTATTGAATATAAAAATTGGAGGGAGAGAGAAAGGTGGAACTAAATAATACCAAAATACTAGTAGGAGTGAACGTTGTAGAGATTGTTGCTCTCCTTGTTAAATTTGGCCTTAGCGTTTTAGTTAGCGAACTGCTTGATAAGGAATGAGTTATTCTTCTTCACTATCACCCGGATGAAAGCTCCTAGAATTGTCGTCATCTCGAACGGACGATGAACAAAGATCACCAAAAATCATAGTAGCGCTGAGGTGTGAAGGCTAGCAATGGGGAAGAAGATGAGAGTTGAACAAAAAACATATCTTAACGAGACGAGAACCAATATAATTGGACATGTATTGTAGGGTTTGTAATAAAAATCTAAGGTGACTGGGAAACTATAGACCATACGTGATAGCATGAATTATAGTCTATATTTTTGGACCTGTTTAGACATTTTATCTTCAATAATCTGCATGTTTGGATGTATATTATGTGATTATATTGTCGTTTCATCTACCTTTGCGGGAATCGAGGTCTACACCAAGTTTCGTTGTAATCGTAGGTAAAATGGCACATTTTGCATCAAAATGGAGCTAAAGGAGCTAAGGAGTCATTGGAGCTACATTCAGGAGCTTAAGGAAGAATCCAGGAAGCATGGAAATGGATTAAAGATTTACTTTGGACCAGATTTGAGAGATTTCACATTCAGTTTAGAGCCACCTCGGTCAGCTACATACCATCTCGACTGAGGTGATCCAGAGGAGCGGCTCGACCGAGGCGAACACCTTGGACGTGGCGAGATATATTTTATTCTTGGCTGAGATCTTTTAAGTTTGGAAAGAGGATCTTATATTTTTAGGCTGGATTCCTAGAAGGAAGATCATATATTTTGGGGATTTATTTATGAGAGATAGATATATTTTATTAGGAAAATATCTTTTCAAGATATTTTATCTTTGGAGGGTAGTTTTCCTATATAAAGGGTTGAATTTTCCACACATCAGAGTCGGCGCATCTCCAGAATATACATGCTTAGAGCATACAACAGTTAGGAAGGACTTTTGGAAGGTTGAAGGAAGATTGAAGGAAGGAAGTTGATAGCTTTTATAGCTTTTGTGAAGGGTTTTGTAAGATTCTCTTAGATTCCCTTCTTGTTGATTGTCTTGTTGGATTGTGATCCAATGAACGCTTGTTTGTTTGATAATTGATTCAGTTATTGAAGCCTTGTTCTTAAGGTTTTTGTGTTCAATTATTCACCTTCTTCCCTTATATTTGATTATTGCTTTTATGATGATGATTGGCTAATTTCTTTGTGTGATTCTAGGGTGATTGGCTGAAGGTTGTGGGAAAAACAATGATAGAATAATCTTAAATTCCAGTAGGACCCTGAAAGCTCGAGTCTTTATCCTTAACCCTAGAGTATCTCGCTCAGTCGATGAACATCTCGGCCGGGGTGGAATTCGTTTGACCGAGGTGACCTTATCTGATCCGAAACTGAGAGTTAAGTGTTAGAGTTTGCCAAATCCTATTCTTATTACACCTTTCCTGGTTCAATGCAAGCTTAGGATGAGACTTACCCGGTAATTACTTTGTTTGTTTCCCCAATATCATAAGTTTAGGTAATAAAGGATTATCCTTTATTGGAGTTTGAGTGTGCCTTCATCCCATCTTTGTGAGTGAGCCTGAGACTTACCCGGTAAAGGTTGATTCTATTCCCTTAGGTGGTGTGTTGGTTTGAGGTTATAGTTCTTTTCCTTAATTCCTTGAGACTTACCCGGTAATAGGAGTTACGGTTTGGGATTAGTGAGTAGTGAGACTTACCCGGTGATCTATTCCACTTTAGTAACACCTTCCCTTTGCAAAATCTCAGCTTTGTCCGCTTATCTTGAGATCTTGAGTTGGAACCACAACTAGATGCTTTAATCCCTAGAATTGCATATTTCCTTAATTGACTTTTTATCATCTTTGATTGCTTTGATCGCTTTTGTGGTTAGTAAGTACATAGACTACCTATACTTGCTTTGTTTCACTAAGTCCTTGAGATCGACACCCCGACATTTCTTGCTTTTTACTACGATTGACCCGTACACTACGGGTTCGCATCCTTGTTTTAAGCTTACGTCTTGGGTTATAAATTTAAAGCTTGCACACACCGTTTGGAACGAACAAGTTTTTGGCGCCGTTGCCGAGGACTTGGTCTAGACCGAGCCGGTTGCGGTGATCTTTCGGGGCGCTTGCCCCTGTTTCTACTAACCACTATACTTGAGTGACTTTCACAGGTTTTTTTTCTTAGGTTTATGCGAGAACCCGCGCTGGGAAGGAAATTGTTCCTTACGATCCCGAACCAGAAAAGACATACAAAAGACGCTTGAAAGAAGCGAAGATGGCCAATCAGGATAATCGCGATCTTGAGGCCGAATTAAAGGAGGCATTGGAACAACTACGCCTCAGTAAAGAAGAATTACGATTGGAAAAGGAAGAAACTTGCGTAAGGACGGAAGCGATCGAAGCAGATATGGCAGCTTTACGGGACCAATATCTACCTCGACCAGTTCCAGTTCCTCGACCGAGGCAAGACCCAATTCCAGATCCTCGACCGAGGCAAAATCCAGTACCTGCTGCCCCGGCCGAGATACTCCCACCTCGGATGCCAGTCCGAGATGCTCTTTTTGCAGGTATTCCACAGACCCTAGGGCAAAGGATGGACCCTAATCAGCAACTGAGGCGTCCAGGAGTCAACCTAGGTGATCCAGCGGACCATGATTATGAGCTTCGACCGTAAGTTCTTTCCATGATTCGCCAATGCCAGTTTGGAGGGCTAGAGAGGGAATCTCCGCATCAACATCTACAAAACTATGAGATCTTGATGGAGACCTTGAGACCTTCAAGGCTGAAAAACAACAATTACAAGCTAAGGCCTTTCTATTTCTCATTAAAAGATAGAGCGCTTACTTGGTATCAATCTCTTCCTCCAGGAAAAATCAATACTTGAGAGGAGATGACTACGGAGTTCTTGACTAAATTCTTTCCCCCCTCTAAAACTGCTGAAATGAAAGGGAAGATCAATGCATTCATAATGAAGGACAAGGAGAGTTTGTCCAAGTCATGGGAGAGATTTAAAGACATTCTTTTGGATTGCCCACATCATGGGATTCCAAAGATAGAGTTGTTGGAGATATACTTCAAAGGACTGGACGGAAACACCCAGTTCAACCTTCAACTACTATCCGCCGGCACATTCATGGACATGCCGATTGACGAAGCTTGGGAGTTCATAGAGAAGCAAGCTTTGCACATGGAGAATTACTCCCACCAAGGAGCTGATGATGGAGTTAAAAGAGTCAACTTTCAAGATGCTCCACCAAACAATGATCAACTCACCTCTTTGAAGAATGATGTGAAACAATTCAAGGAACTCTTAATTGCTCAAACCAAGAAGGAAGATCAAGGATCAAGGAACAACAATAGTTACCGGAACAACAACAACGGTTCACAGAACAACAACTACAATAACAATAGAGGATCCAACAACAATAATTGGAGGGCAAACAACCAAAATTCGGGTAACCCTTACTCTAACTCCAATTCGAATGACTCCTCTAATCCTTTCCTCTCTTCTTCTTTTTCTACTCCATTGAAGAGCCAAGAGCAAGGATCGAGTTCGTCCCAGCCGGAAAAGAAAGACGCGGTTCTGGAGGCCATCTTGATCAAGCTCAACTCTATGGAGACATCCATGACTTAATTTTCAAAGGCACAAAAAGCCTTAGAACAACAATTCTTTAACAAGGCAAATGAAGCGCCAAGAGATCCAGGGAAGCTTCCAGCATGGACGGAAAGCAACCCTAAGGGACAGATCATGGCAATAACGACGAGAAGTGGACTGAAGACTATAGATCTAGTGCCTCGGTCGATGCCAGTACAGACGAAGACCACCTCGGTCCAGGTACAGTTGAAGAACACTTCGGCCGAGGTGCCAACCGAGGTGGAGCCACAGAAAGCGGAGGAGAAATCCGAAGTTTATGTTCCACCTCCTGCATATAAACCACCACTTCCATTCCCCCAGTCAAGGACCAAAGCACATCTAGACAAACACTTTGGTAAGTTCCTTGACTTAATGAATAAACTACACATTAATATCCCTTTCCTTGATGCTATCCTAGGGGTGCCCGCCTATGGGAAGTTCTTGAAAGAAATGTTATCAAGGAAGAGGAAGTTGGAAGACTTTGGTGAAGTAAGGATGACATCTAAATCCTCGGAGCTTATTCAAATCATGAAGGAGAAGATGCTACCCAAGTTGAGAGATCCCGGCTCATTTTGCATTCCCATTCAAGTTGGAGATGTCACTTGTGAAGCCTTATGTGATCTAGGAGCCAGCGTGAGCATCATCCCGCTGGAGCTATGTGTGAAGATCGGACTTGGAGAGCCCAAGCCGGTGAAGATACGGTTATACATGGCGGACCGCTCCATTACCCATCCCGTGGGCATTTTGGAAGATGTTCTGGTTAAGTTAGGTAACTTCTATTTACCTATAGACTTTGTTGTACTAGACATTCCTGCAGATTATCCCGTTCCTATCGTTCTCGGGAGACCATTTCTAGCAACTTCGGGTTGCAATGTGGATTGTAAGAACGCCAAGTTAATATTCAACATTGGCGGAGATGAAGTGGAGTTTGCATTACTTGCGACAATGAAGGGAGAGCAGCTAGAAGATGATATCTTCAACATCTATGATGAAGAAGAATCAAGAGAATTGATGAGCCCTATCCTTATTAAAGATCCACTTGAAAAAGTTATTAGCTTTAGCTTAATGGAGGAAGGTATATATGCTTCTTGTGATGCAGATATACGGAGCTTAAAGGCGTTGGAAGAAGATCCAGGAGCTATAACTGAAAGACTAATCCAAGAGAAGAAAATCTCCAGTTTCGGTTCCAGTTGCAGTAACTCGACCGAGGTACCTTTTGGACCAAGCGAGGTGTTCTTGACTGAAGAACATCTCGGTCACCCTCTCTGGACCTCGACCGAGATCGAAAGCGAGATGATGTCAACTGAGACTTTTGAAAGTCCAGTTCTTCGATCTACTCCACTGGAAGGAGGAAGCAAACATTCACCTCAGAAAGCACCCCAGTTGTGGAGCTTAAATAACTCCCAAGTCACTTGAGGTATGCTTTTCTTGGACCGGATTCTACTTATCCCGTCATTGTAAGTGCTTCCCTCTCCGAATCTTAATTATCTAAACTAATGCATGTCATGAGGAAGCATCAAAAGGCTTTAGGTTATACTATTGATGATCTTATTGACATTAAGCCTTCTGTCTGCATGCATAGAATACTATTGGAGGACGATCATAAGACTTCACGGGAACCTCAAAGACGGTTAAATCCGATCATGAAAGAGGTTGTGAAGAAAGAAATTCTTAAGTTGTTGGATGCAGGTATCATATTTCCTATCTCGGATAGCAAGTGGATGAGCCCAGTACATGTAGTTCCGAAGAAAGGAGGGATGACCGTTGTGATGAATAAGAACAACGAGTTAATCCCAACTAGGACCGTCACGGGCTGGAGGGTGTGCATCGATTATAGGAAGCTGAACGTGGCCACTCGGAAGGATCATTTTCCACTTCCCTTCATCGATCAAATGCTCGAACGTTTAGCCCAACATTCACACTTTTTCTATTTAGATGGCTCTAGTGGTTTCTTCCAGATTCCTATCCATCCAGATGATCAAGAGAAGACCACTTTCACTTGTCCATGGGGGACATTCGTATATAGGAGGATGCCATTTGGATTATGTAATGCACCCGCTACCTTCCAGCGATGCATGATGGCTATCTTTTCAGAGTATATAGAGGAGATCGTGGAGGTATTTATGGATGATTTTTCAGTATATGGTTCTTCTTCTGATGATTGTCTATCTAACCTTTCTCTAGTGCTACAAAGATGTAAAGACACTAATCTTGTTTTGAATTGGGAGAAGTGTCACTTTATGGTTAATGAAGGCATTGTGCTAGGACACCTCGTTTCTAATCGAGGTATTGAGGTCGATCGCGCTAAGATCGAGACTATTGAGAAACTCCCTCCCCCTTGTTCTGTTAAGGGTGTGAGGAGTTTTCTCGGGCATGCAGGTTTCTATAGGAGATTCATCAAGGACTTCTCGAAGATTTCTAAACCACTAACTAACCTCTTGAATAAAGATGTTGTTTTTGAGTTTTCGCAGGAGTATCTTGATGCATTTTATAGGATTAAGGAAGCGTTGATCTCCGCTCCCATTATCCAGCCTCCGGATTGGACCTTGCCCTTTGAGATCATGTGCGATGCGAGTGATGTGGCAGTAGGAGCGGTGCTTGGACAAAAGAAGTATGGGCGGACCACCGCCATTTACTACGCTAGCAAGACGCTAGATGAAGCCCAGCGTAACTACGCCACCACCGAAAAGGAGCTATTGGCGGTTGTATATGCTTTCGAGAAGTTTCGTTCTACTTGGTAGGGGCGAAAGTTGTTGTCTACACCGACCATGCAGCTATTCGTTACTTACTTGCTAAGAAGGATGCCAGGCCACGCCTTATTCGATGGATTCTCTTGCTTCAAGAGTTTGACCTAGAGATCCGCGATAAGAAGGGATCCGAAAATTCCATTACGGATCACCTCAGCCGGCTACCTCCCTCTTCACGCGAGAAGGACGAACCACCCATAGACGATTCATTCCCCGATGAGCACTTACACTTGTTGGAGTGTTTGATAGACTTTCTTATCTCACCCCATGATGAAGGTGAAGTATGGGGTGAGGACACCTCCCAGCATATTTAGGGATGCCGTACGGTCCAGCTAGCGACCTTAAATCAAGCGCTTCTTGGGAGGCAACCCAAGGTATTGCTTTCTTTTCCCTTTTTCTAGTCTAGCTTAGATAGTTTGTTTTTGCTTTGCTTTGTTTTGTTTTTGGTGTCCTAGACAGACAACAGGTGACATCTAAGGAAGGAATACAACCCAGGAGCAACATTGGAAGGACAGAAGTTCAAGAATTTGAGAAGATAGAGTTTGACTGAGACACATCTCGGTTGCTGACACAGCACCTCGACCGAGATGATTCTTGAGCAACCGAAGCGACTAGGGTTACTGAAGATCCACCTCGGTCCGTACCACCTCGGTCCAGTCGAGACCATCTCGACCGAGGTGACAGCAGTTCCAGAAAAGGGTATGAAAGAGAGATTGATTTCTCTCTCTTCCCTCTATCCCCTTCTCGACCGCGGCGCACATCTCGCCTCGCTTCTTCGTTTTTCGCTCGTTTTCGACGATTCTCGCTTCCAAACTGCAAGGAAAGGGTAGAGGATCGATTTGCAAGCAACAATCTACAGAGAAAACGCACCGAATCGACCAAATCTGGGGTAAATTCGAAAAAACCCTAACTCCCTCTTCTTCCACTGATTCCATTCGATTTGGGCTTTGGTTGCCCCTGCATTGTGCTGGAAAAGGATTAAGTACCCCATAGGAACAATTGGTAGTGATATTGGGGGGAAAAGAACTGGATTTTTGAGAGAATCGATCGCACAGCACTTCGCCTCGGTCCAGTCGGCCTGTGCCTCGGCCGAGGTGTTCTTGAGATTTGTCAGGGCAACCGAGGTGATCTGACAGTGACAGAAAGAGATGAGTTCTGACAGGTAGCTTGTTTTGAGAGACAGATCCTCCCCTTCAACTTCTTCTTCTTCACGCCGCTTTATACCGGTGATCCATGAGCGTCACCAGGTAGACTATGACCGCATAGCGGCACGACCAGTGGTTACACCACGGTTTCTGGAGATTTTCGCATTTGACTGCCTCCATGTGGATGAGGATCTGAGGCGGATGATATCTATGGTGGGGCTGGAGCATGATAACACGATTTATTGCTTAGTTTTAGGTAATCATTTAGATAGATTTCTCACTCATTCATGCATAGTTTAGCACTAGTTCACGACGTTTGCACTCAATTCATGTATTTTGTCGAGATAGACGTCTACACGGACTTGTGCGTGTTTTATAGGTATTTTGGGAGATTTAGGAGCTTAATTGATGCATTCGAGAATCAATCCTCAAAATGACACACCTCCGGGCTCATTAGGATGCAAACTAGAGGCTAAGGAAGACTCATGGAGCCTTGCCAACACAAGCCATGCACCAAATCACAGCTTAATGATCCAAAGCGAAGTTTCTGGAGCAAATCACGGTTTACTGGCACATTCCACGGCCGTGATTTTACCCGTGGATTTTGCCAAATTCTTGTGACAGCTGTGCCACGACTCTTATGTCCAGCTCATGCAAAGTTTGTTATAAAAGTGGTCCTTCATTGGCTGAGAAGGGCATCTTGGAGCAGCTCTCCATTATCCATTTATCCTCTAACAAAAATATTCTCTCAACAAGAAGTCTTTCTAGGAAGGAAAGTGTCAAAGAGGAAGAAGAAGAGCTCCATTGAAGAGGAGAAGAAGAACACACACCATTACCACACTTGATAGTTTTGTATTGAAGAATTCCGAATTCTATTTCTAGAGTTGTATGAATCATTTGAACCTTCTTTTGGAAGGATTGTGAGTTACTCTAATTTTATTTTCAGCTTGGTTTTGTTTTAGTTCACTTGTTCATCTCTCTTCCTTCATCATCTTGCAAATGGATGTCATGATTTTATGTTTGTTTGTTTCGATTTCTATTATGAACGTTGTAGGCTAAATAGATGTGGTTCTAGGGTAAGGAAAGGATGGTTATGGCTAGGGCTATGATAGGACGGACTTAGATTTATCTTTGGATGACTTGTGTGCATGAACGTAGCTGCTGTTAGAAATCACGGGTAGTTCTTGCCTAACCACGGCCGTGGTTTAGGTAGAACAAACCGTGATTTTCCCTGGTTCGATGGATCTTGTCCTAGATTGTTAGAATGTTGAAATCCTAAGTGTTTGTTGAGTTAAATCTATCCTAGGGTGACCTAGTGTTAGCAACTAAGTGTTACGAGAGACTTACCCGGTAATCCTTACTCTTAGATTCCAAAGATAACAAACCTTAGGTAGTGGTGAGCCTAATAAGCCGCCATTGGATTAAGTGTGCTAGGATAGTTGTTTAGGACTTCCCTTTCCAAGACCTACCCGGTAAGGATAGGTTAAGATCTCTAGGTAACAATCCGGTTTGTGTAGAATTCCGTCCCTTAAGGTTCTTAGAGACTTACCCGGTGATGAGACCTAGGGAATGGACTAGTGGATCATGAGACCTACCCGGTGATTGATCCCAATCTAGAAACACTTAACCCCAACATAGTTAATCCAAGGAATGAATAGATAGCTTGAGTCATATGCCATAACCGGAACTTCCAACCCCTAGAATCCGTCTTTTCTTTCTTTGATCTATATCTTGTTTAGCTTGTTTATTTGTGTTGATTCATAGTTTAGTTGATTGTTTACCTTGCATGAATTGTGATCTTTGATTGATCACTAAAAACCAACCAAAAACAATTGAGATTTTCATTTCTTTCTTTCTTTCTTTTCTTTCAACCTAGGTCTTTACTAAACTCAATCACAAATCGAATCAATTTCACCTTAGTCTTTGTGTTCGACCTCGGAATACTATCCCTACTACAAACGTCCCGTACACTGCGGGTTTCGCTAGGTAGTTTAGGATTTAGTTCGAGTTATAAATTTAAAACCCATTTGCGCATCACGATCTTAGCATAACAGAGCAGTTCACTGAGATTAGAGCTCCAACCTATCTTGAGCCGACACTGGAGTTTGTTAGCTCCATCACTTACTTGCCCACCGAGCGCGCCATCAAGTACCGGTTGATGAACCGGAACTATCTAGTTCCTATGGACCACTGGCGGGATATCTTTGGCTTCCCGACCCCCACTGTTGCTGATTTTCCTTCTCGAGTTGTAGCTCGAGAGTTTTGGGGCCAGATAGCTCACGTAGTTGAGCACGCTGACAGGTGGAGACCTTGAGATTCCAGGGAGCGTATTATCTTCCACTTGGCATTTAGACTTGCTCACCGTATTTTCAGTGAGACTCTTCTGGCGCGTACTGAGACGCCCCAAAAGACTAGACAGGGTGAGCTGCTGAGTCTGTACTGCATGGTGACCGGAGGAGTTCCGAACTTTGGAGTTATGCTAGCGGAGGATCTCCACAGGATAAAGGCGAAGGCAAAGGGAGATATCTGTTGCGGGGGGATAGTGACTCACATTGCGAGTTACATGGACTTGGACTTGAGTGCATGCACTATGGTGGCCGCTGCCAAGCCGCTCGGGCTTCAGGATATGATCATTCGGAGGATACTGGTTCCTCGCGGACTTACTACGCCGTATGTGGCGATGCCCTGGGAGCAGACTGCGCCTCAGGGTATTAGGTGGTCACCTCAGTTCTCTGTTTATGACCCGCACTACTGGCAGACCGCATGGATTCCGCTTATGGAGGATGCTAGAGATGCAGCAGCTCCGAGACAAGATGAGGAGGATGATGAGGCTGAGGAGCAGGAGGATGAGGATGAGGATGGCGGTGTTGCCATGGATAAGGGCATAGATACAGCTGGGACTAGTGCGCCGACCATCGATTTAGACGACGACGAGATAGAGGAGGAGCCAGCTGCAGCACCAGTACGTCCAGCCAGGCGTAGGGTACGCAGGCAAAGGGATCTAGTTGCTCACCGCTGGATCGATGATCTGACGGATCAGGTGATAGATACTTACGCTGCCTTGTCCTTGGACATTAGAGAGATGTAGGAGAGACTACACTACCAACACACGATGGCTGAGATTCAGTTTCAATATGTCATGGGCTATCCTTTCGACCCATCTTAGTACCCGTACGTGCCACCACCGCCACCAGCGGATCAGAATTATTGAGAGCTTGTAGGATTTTCTTTATTTATTTATTATGCAGCTCAGCTTTATCCGGTGAGTACTCTGTTTTCTTAGACTTATATTACCCATTGGGATAATGTGTCCCAAGTATGGGGTATTTGGATGTATTTATATGATGTGGATGTATGACTTGACTCTTGATGGATATCTATTGTTTTATTTTGCTCTATGTGTTTATCTGAGATTACATGCCTGCATACAGGTTATTTGATTGAAAAAAACGTCAAAAACTGGTTTGAAAATTTTTTTTTATGACCTCGACCGATGTGACTCTGACCAATCGAGGTACAGTACCTCGCTTGACTTAGAACATCTCGACCAAGGTGGTTTGATTGGAACAGTTTTCGAAACGATTTTTGTGCTTCTTATTTGGATATGACCTCAGTGATGATTTTGTTTGCTGTCTGGTTTTGAAATCTTTATATGTTTGAAAGGTTTTATGATATGTTTAAGTTGCTAAATGCTTTGTTTGAAATTTTGGCATGTTAATACTTTGTTTTTATCCAAATTATGTTGAATTTGAAGGTTGACACAACATGATGAGTTCTCTCACTTTCTTCCTGGAAAGACCAAGACAATTCATTCTTTTCTCTTCTTCTTCTTGATCATGCTTTAGCCCTTCATATACATATTTGCCTCCCTTTACCTATCCGGGAATTTGGAAGCAAGCAAAAGTGAAAAGCAAGTGAAAGAAAAGTTGAGATGTTAGTTGAAAGTTAGAAAGAAACAAATAGGTTTGGGAAAGTCAAACATGATGATGAGTAACTCGGCACCATTCACATAGCCGGGTGTTTGTGTCTTACCAAAGTCGGATTGAGCGATATTCCTAACGGGTCATGGTATGTGCATCAAGGGTTTGAGGCATCTCGAGAAATTGATGATTGCTGATCTCCTAGGCTTCGGTTATTGTGCACCTCTGTCCATGTATCCCAAAAAGTAAAGTAAAAAGTAAATAAGCAAAGCTTATTGGTGGAAGATGTTGAAGTTCAAAGGAAGTGAAGTAAAATATCCCTTTTTCCGGATTCTAGCACCACATTCCCTATAAACATCCCACCCTCACACGTTTCTTGACCTTCTCTTTGGAAAGCCCTTGAGACCTCGAGCTTGTTGATTGACTTAGTGGTTTAAACTGGATTATACATGATTAATTTCGATAATTATGATTTATTATGCATTCTATGATTTTATGCAAAGATGAACAACTTTCTTATATTTATAAAATGTTTTGATCATATTTTGATTTTAAATTCCATGAAGCATTCTCTTAGAGTGATCTATGATTGTAGCACACCACCAAAAATGTTTTGAAATACTTTTCATCGATCTTTATGACTTATAATCCATTCTATCTTGTACTCAAGATTTGGAACTTGCTTGGGGACAAGCAAGGGCTAAGTATGGGGTATTTTGATAGCATGAATTATAGTCTATATTTTGGGACCTGTTTAGACGTTTTATCTTCAATAATCTGCATGTTTGGATGTATATTATGTGATTATATTGTCGTTTCATCTACCTTTGCGGGAATCGAGGTCTACACTAAGTTTCGTTGTAATCGTAGGTAAAATGGCACATTTTGCATCAAAATGGAGCTAAAGGAGCTAAGGAGTCATTGGACCTACATTCAGGAGCTTAAGGAAGAATTCAGGAAGCATGGAAATGGATTAAAGATTTACTTTGGACCAAATTTGAGAGATTTCACATTCAGTTTAGAGCCACCTCGGTAGCTACATACCATCTCGACCGAGGTGATCTAGAGGAGCGGCTTGACCGAGGCAAACACCTTGGACGCGGCGAGATATATTTTATTCTTGGCTGAGATCTTTTAAGTTTGGAAAGAGGATCTTATATTTTTAGGCTGGATTCCTGGAAGGAAGATCATATATTTTGGGGATTTATTTATGAGAGATAGATATATTTTATTAGGAAAATATCTTTTCAAGATATTTTATCTTTGGAGGGTAGTTTTCCTATATAAAGGGTTGGATTTTCCACAAATCAGAACCGGCACATCTCCGGAAAATACATGCTTAGAGCATACAGCAGTTAGGAAGGACTTTTGGAAGGTTGAAGGAAGATTGAAGGAAGGAAGTTGATAGCTTTTATAGCTTTTGTGAAGGGTTTTGTAAGATTCTCTTAGATTCCCTTCTTGTTGATTGTCTTGTTGGATTGTGATCCAAGGAACGCTTGTTTGTTTGATAATTGATTCAGTTATTGAAGCCTTGTTCTTAAGGTTTTTGTGTTCAATTATTCACCTTCTTCCCTTATATTTGATTATTGCTTTTTTGATGATGATTGACTAATTTCTTTGTGTGATTCTAGGGTGATTGGCTGAAGGTTGTGGAAAAAACAATGATAGAATAATCTTAAATTCCAGTAGGACCCTGAAAGCTCGAGTCTTTATCCTTAACCCTAGAGTATCTCGCTCAGTTGATGAACATCTCGGCCGGGGTGGAATTCGTCTGACCAAGGTGACCTTATCTGATCCGAAACTGAGAGTTAAGTGTTAGGGTTTGCCAAATCCTATTCTTATTACACCTTTCCTGGTTCAATGCAAGCTTAGGATGAGACTTACCCGGTAATTCCTTTGTTTGTTTACCCAAGATCATAAGTTTAGGTGATAAAGGTTTATCCTTTATTGGAGTTTGAGTGTGCCTTCATCCCATCTTTGTGAGTGAGCCTGAGACTTACCCGGTAAAGGTTGATTCTATTCCCTTAGGTGGTGTGTTGGTTTGAGGTTATAGTTCTTTTCCTTAATTCCTTGAGACTTACCCGGTAATAAGAGTTACGGTTTGGGATTAGTGACTAGTGAGACTAACCTGGTGATCTATTCCACTTTAGTAACACCTTCCCTTTGCAAAATATCAGCTTTGTCCGCTTATCTTGAGATCTTGAGTTGGAACCACAACTAGATGCTTTAATCCCTAGAATTGCATATTTCCTTAATTGACTTTTAATCATCTTTGATTGCTTTGATCGCTTTTGTGGTTAGTAATTACATAGACTACCTATACTTGCTTTGTTTCACTAAGTCCCTGAGATCGACACCCGGGAATTTCTTGCTTTTTACTACGATTGACCCGTACACTGCGGATTTGCATCCTTGTTTTAAGCTTACGTCTTGGGTTATAAATTTAAAGCTTGCACACACCATTTGGAGCGAACAATACAAAACTTAAAATTTGGGATATGGTCAAATTATTTGTATAGTATATTCTCTTTAAACAATAGACTTATTATTGGGGCGGACAAACATCTGACATAGGCGGAGTCCGCCCCAAGGCACCATTGTGCGCCTCATGAGGCGCACAGGTGGGGCGCATGTGGAGTGTACATGCGCCCCATGGTAGCCGTTATACATTCGAAAAACAGCCGTTAGATAGCCGTTGTAATGTAGCCGTTAGAATATATCCATTGAAAACTAGCCGTTATTCATTTAAGAGTTTATATATACATGTCAAATCATATCACTATTCGCATCCGAAATCATTAGTCAATAAACAAATTTGTAAAAGCTCGTACAAATATCGACGTTTTCCGAAGAAGCCGATGTAGAGTCCGATGGTGAAAGCTCAAATATGTCGCTCGATGTTGATAAATATAGTGATTTGGAATAACTTCTCGCACAACTTGAAGTGTACAATTTATACTTTATTTAATTACTTTTAGACATGTTTGGAATATTAATCCGAAATTATTGAATTAGTCGGATTAGTTTTAGATGTGTTTGAATAGATAACCGGAATAGTTGAATTAGTCAGATTAGGTTTAGACGTGTTAGAATAGTGAACCAAAATTGTTGAATAAGTAGGATTAGTTCTAGACATGTTAGTATATAGAAACTCAATTGTTGAATTTATACCTTATTTTAATAGTTTTACTCATTTAAGAATACAATGACTGAATTTTAGAAATAATACTTTATCTTATTTTATTTAGAATCTTAGAGAATATTCTCGTGCAACCGGTGCCGATTTTTCGTCCAAATTTGAGCTCCATGGATATTTTTCGGATAGAAAAAACATTAGGTTGGGCTCGGTATGTGGCAAGCTCAATGAATATGTTGTTGGTCATAAAAAATCACGGTTGGATAGACGGGGGTTTCGTATATTACAATTTGCATGTGATAGACACGGAGGACCTAGAAAGGAGAAAAATGTTGATCCCGATTATGTTCTAAGTTCTAGCCGGAAAAAGAATTCAAAGAAGTGTATGTGCATGTTTCAACATGAGGGAGCACAACTTGAAGAAGAAAAATGGACATTGAGGGTTGTATGTGAAATCCACAACCATGTAATTTCCTCGGTGCTAAGGGGTCATGCATATGCAAGACGCTTGACTCCCATATAGGCCCGAAAGGTGGAGCGTGAATTGGGTTCCGGGTTAAAAATAGACATATTTTAAAATCCGTGCAATTTACAACACTGGTTTGAAGATTAGAATGGAGCAAGCCGAAGAAAGAGAATCATTAAACAAGCACTTCATACATTGATGGAACATGTTGATTTCTTTATCTCATAGGAGATCTCCAGATTCCGATGAGGTGGTTGATTTCTATATCTCACATCCCGATTCGAGGCATTTTCTCAACATGTTTCACTCTATTATTGCGGACTCGACATTTAAGATCAATAAGTAAGTATCAAGACTTGTTTTTTACTCATAAACTCAAACATCTTCTCGTACACAATTTAAACTTAATCCTTTGTTTGTATTATTTGCAGATACAATATGTCATTGTTGCAGATCCTAGGCATCACAGGCACAAAGAAGACATTCGCAATAGTTTTTGTATTCATGGAACATGAGAACAGAGATCACTACGAGTGGGCTTTGAGGAGGGTCCATTATTTGTGCTACGGAAAAATCCCAATGGTGTTTGCCACCGATCGTGAGCTAGGTCTTATAAGCGCCCTGAGTGTAGTATTTCCAGAGGTGGAACATATCATGTGCTCGTTCCATATAAAGTGCAACATTGTAAATAAAGCGGCCGTCATATTGCGCTATAAGGAAGTAGAAGTTGTCTTCATATCCCAATGACATGCCTTGTTTGAGTCGAGATCCAATGAAAGATACCAACGGCGTTTGATGGAAATGAGAAACTAATGGCATCCATATCCGAGGTGAATGAACTGCATCGAGACGACATGTCTCACCCCGTACAAGGAGGCAATCATTCAAGCTTGGTGTGACTTATATTATCATTTTGGCACAAGGACGAGAAATGTGTAAGGAAGTTTATTATGTCCCTTTGCTTCTAAATTGTTAAAAGTTTGTTCGTTTTGTAATTAATTTATTACTTTTTTAGGTGTGAGTCTGCGCACAAGTTGCTAAAACAGACACTAGCTTCGAAAGTTGGAGGATTTCAGTTGGTGTGTGACAAAATACATTTGATGGTCACGGATCAAGTCCAGAAGTTACAAGCTTCTTTATAGATGTCACGGAAGAGGATCCACGGGAGGTGTGTATACCGATATTTGACTTACTTTGGGACTACGTAACAAACGAGTGTTTCACGCTCTTGTGGAATAACTACACCAAGACTAGAAAGATAGGGATGATGATGTTTGTCAAGATAGTTGTTGGAGGGAGGTTCATGGAGTGTCATGTATGCATGACTTTATGATAGCAATCCAGACTCGTAGACCTGTCACTTTGAAGCATACACACCCATTTTGGAAGCAAGTTCACTGTTCCAATTTATTTTTCTGATGGTGATATTGATGATGATGATGATGATGACAATGATTCCATGAACCCGAACCTAGTGTCGCTGAATAGGTTCAGACAAAGAATGGACTCAAACACGCTCACCCCGGATCAGATGGGGAAGATGACCTCTTGCTTCGAGGACATCAAGAACCCAAGGAGTACGACGATGAAGGAGTCAACACAAAACGTCAAGACAAAGGGAAGACCACCGACCCCGAGATCAACAAGAAAAGAGCCCAGTTCATTTGAGCATTTGGCTACACATGGTCTTGGGCGCCCCGAGGGTTAAAGGGAAAAAAAGCAAAAGATGTAAAATCTACACCGGAGGAGTTGACTTCATCTAGTAGGGTACGTCGTAAAAGAAAAGAACCAGTGGATTCATATGTTATACCCGATGATGGAGAATTCGTTGGAGAGATGGGGAATTCCCAAAGTTTAGGAATTTGCGGGATTCGTATCTAGCCCTACTCAAAACTGAAGAAGCGTTTCGATTTAATCCAGTTCATTTTTTAAGGTGTTCGGTCGAACATCCCTACAAGGTCGTCCAACTAGTCCCACACCTACAAGTTCTAGAAAACTAATTTCTCCTTTTTATATTAAGGCTATCTTGTTCACGACGTTTTTATCTTTTAGTTAGTGATAGAATTTGATAAAATTAAATCACAAACCCTAAAATGACGATGCTAGAAATCCTCCAATAAATAGGGTGTTTTCGTTGGTGATTTATTTATCCAAATTTTATTTGAAAGTTTCAGAGATGGATTCATTTTACAATAGTGATCGGTCGACCATTTCCATCGATCGACAGGCAAAATTTCAAAATATAGGGTCAGGTTCCTTTCCACTTTAAACCCTAAATCCTCTTGCTATATGATCACAATCTTATAAGTACTAGTTGACCCCGCACGCGAAGCGTGCGGGTGCAACGAAAAATTGGAATAGTGAGGAAAAATAATTTATTAAATTGACTAAATAACAAGCATATTAAACTAACCCAACATTCTTATAAAACCAATATAAATAAAATAAAAAAATATTAAACAAAACACTAATGATCTAAATTTAACATCTAATAAAATAAAATTGGTTTATTAAATTGACTAAATAACAAGAGTAAACAAGAAGTATAACCACGATTTTTTTTGGGTGGGAAGTATAACCATGATTTAGCTATAAATCAATGACTAATTGGTGATTTTGCTCTATATTTAAGTTGTCTAATAGTTCAATTTTCCAATTTGAACCAACAATTGTAATTTGATTGACAGTAGTTATGTATTAATAAAAATGGATGAATATAAATATTATAGAAAGATCAAGCTTTCTTGCACCTTTTATATTGTACCCTAACCAACTTAGTTTGTGCTAATTTAAGCACAGTCGAGGAAGGAATGACAGGGAAATCAATAAGTATGAACAATAGGCAAATCTTGTCAAAACAAGCATCAAAGACAAAAATGATGGTTTATAAATAAAAACTCATTTGAGATAGCAAAAAGACAAAAAGCAAGCATCAATTAAGCAAGTCGAAAGCTTGAGAACAAATAGAAAAGTGTCCTATACGTTTCTTTTCAAAGCACCCTCTCAAAGTCCCACAATTGAATCATACAAACTCATATAATAGCAAACTTACTGGCTCATACACGAATGGCTATAATGTATAACACATTCAACACTAATATGTGATGCCCCAACTTCGTCCACACAACAACTACCATACAAGGTATCAACCATAACATACAAAACCACTGTCTTCCCCTCTAGATCACCACTGTCACTTTTAGAACTCCCCCAAAAGCTCTTGAAGCTTATCACGCAAAGCTCTTACAACTTTGGTTGAATCTCTTAGCAAGTTAGCAGCTCATTTGGGAACTCAAAATAATAATAATAATAATAATAATAATAATAATAATAATAATAATAATAATAATAATAATAATAATAATAATAATAATAATAATAATAATAATAATAAGACCTTGGTTCACCTACATTAGCAGCCGTTGTAAACTATTTACTGTACGCCATAAATCGAAGGGAGTTTTCCTCTTTTAAGCAGATAGCTCTAGAATTAGGTTGTGGTTCTTAAAGTTGCACACCTTCTCGATGCCTTGGTACTGGCCGGTTAGCCCAAAAGTTTTGGAGCTGTTCTTGGAGATAATGTTGCTGGTAGGCAAGTAGGTTCTGAGCGACATCGTTTCCTGATGGCGCAGCTGAAGGGTGGAGCCCACTCACCTGGTTTGGTGGGTAATATGCAGCTAATCACCTACATTCCCTTGCTGCTCCATTTTGTGTTGATTCATCTCAGGGCATATGTTAGGTTGTAGTGAAAATTGATTATCTTGCAGCAGACAGACAGACAAACAAAGCAAACAAGGTGTCTTATCAACATCTCAATTACGAAACCTTGGTCATTGGCTTCTTGTCAACATGTATGAATGTTTACATACAATTTCGGTTGTAATTGTTGATCTGAGCATTATCTTTAAGATAACTTCCTACTATAAAGACTATAATAAGATCAAATGTATGTTCTGAATGGATACAATCATATAACCACTCTATCATGTATCTTTCTTTGCTTTACTGATGAAGTGATGAAATATACATGTACACAAGGTTAAATTAGAAGGGGGGTTTTCAATTCAATCCCAATTATCTCAAGATTAATCAACACCGCTAATCACAACTAATCAACAACTTATTATTCCAAAGTGATGTTTTTAAACCAATCAGACGCAAGAGGTAGCCGTTTCATAGTGGCAGTGCAAATAAAAACATGAGTAAGCCGTTTCACAGTGACGGTGCAAACAAAAAACATAAGTTAATGGAATATTCTCCTAGGTAACACCAGCTGAACAAGCAAACTAAGGACCATGAAAATGAAAGTTGTGATCAAAGAAAACAATAAAATGTGTATACAGTTTGCACAATATAAAACAAATTGATTTCTCTTATGTTTCACAACATGAGTGCTCCACGCAAGGATGCAAATCCGATATTACTTTAATGGAAGTAAATTGTCACAAAAATAATTTATCTTATCACATAAAGACTAACTTTGACCACAAACACTGCAATGTTTTTCCATAAGTAATTACTGAAGAAAAAAAAAGAAAAGGCAATAACAAGTAATGTTCGCAAGTGAAATCAATCAATGATTAGTAGGTACAACTGATGTTAAAAATCTATTTAGCATTAAGATATAATACTGCTGGTTCTAATAGAAAAAAAAGAAAGGAATTGAGAACAAAATAAGATTAGTAGATTACTCATTAAAATGTGAGGTTGATCAATTGGTTGACCATATTCATATCATCATTGCCCAAAACCTCCAAAGCTTCCAGTAATTCAACTCTCTACATCAAAGAATAACATTATCACAATGTCTTATTGAAAGAGCACGTGTAAGATAGTACACAGATGCCGGATCTACAACTTTATCAATTATAGGAAGGTCCAAACTTCAGACATTTGGAAGAAATTCAAACACTTCATAAGAACAAATCTGTGATGTGCATGTCTGATATGGATAGCATGCAACTTAAATGTCGGCCAAAAGAACTACTGCAAGGAACTACTTACTATGAAGCCAATTACAAAACTAACACAGATAGTGGAAAGTAGATGATACCGCATCAAGATCCATTTGAGAAGGAAGTAGTCTAGAGTGATATTGCATGATGGTTCTCAACCTTGCAAGTCTAGATGTGGCGGGTTGCAGTGGAGCAACTCTACGATAGCGATTCTGGAAAAGTTGGGAGCGACTTTGGTTAAACAAAAGAAAGCACTTACATTAGGAGGAGGTAAACATTATAGATATGGAGAATAAAGCACTTTGGCATGATCGTGCAAGAACTTTATGTACCCCATCGTCGCATGCAACACCGAAGTTGTATCCGTCTTTTCAATTTTTTACCAATTTGCATTTCTTAGTCAAAATGAAAAGGAAAAGTTACATTATAGAGAAGTTTGAGAATGAAAACCGAAGAAAAAATGAAACCTTTCCAGATTTGCACTAATTTTAACTCATTCTTCTCTAACCCTTTTCCCCAATTTCCAACAGAAGCCTAGAAACCTCCGACCACTACTCTTCTTCCTCCATACGAACATGAGATTTGCGATAATGAATTGCCAATGGAATATAGATGATTTGTGACAATGAATTGATGATAAAAGAGAGAAAACATACCAAATTAGAACTAAAACCCAAATCATCTCTAACCTAAAATCAAAATTGATTAAATCGGCAAGTCCAACTTTAGTCCTTGATCCGTTTTTTGTTCTCTTGCTTCTAGGTTATGAGTTGTTCTCTCTCGTCACCAAATAAGAACATGAATGAAGGGAGAGATGGAAGAATTCGGGTTGTGTACCCGAAGCCACTTAATAAAAGAGACAAGGAAATTGCAATTAGGGTAACAATTTCTAAAGAAGCAAGAGCGATTGAGAATGAATGGTATACCTTTTTTTGATTTTAGGGTTTTGTTATTTGAAAATGGGCATGGAGATGAAGATGAAAGAAGAGGGTGTGAGAGGTTACGAAGAAGACAGAAGGTAGGAGTCCAAGAAATAAACACGTATCACAAACGTAAGTGAAAACAAAACATGTGTAAAAGCACAAATAAAAGAAATATGGTAAATGTGTGATTACCATTAAAAATAAGGGTAGAAGTGACAAAATATATAAAGTAAGGGCAAAATGGGAAATGCTCTGTTCATTGGGACAACTCCCACATTTAGTATAGTAAGAATATATATATATATATATATATATATATATATATATATATATATATATATATATAGAGAGAGAGAGAGAGAGAGAGAGAGAGAGAGGTTATTGTTCAGGTACGGTTCATTTATTAGGGTACGGCGGTGAGGCTGAACGTAGAGCCGACACGTGTTCCGAAATTTTTTTTTTCTTTTTCTTTCAGATGCGAATGATTTTATTTTCCCCAAAAACAAATGAAATTTTTTTTGAACTACCAAGTTATAATTTATGCACTATTCTCTTATAAACTTTGAACTATTCCCATATAAGTCACGAACTATTACTTTTTAATATATTATATCAAATTATTTATAAAATTAATCGTTAATATGTTATGAATTATTCAATTGTAATTCATGAACTATCATTTTATAAGTTATGCACTATCCTTTATAAATTTTGCACTCTGAACTATTTTATTATAATTCATGAACTATCCTTTTATAAGTTATGAACTATCCCTTAATATGTTTTGAACTATTACTTTCACTCCTTTATAAATTTTGCACTATGAACTATTTTATTATAATTCATGAACTATCCTTTTATAAGTTATGAACTATTCCTTAATAAGTTTTGAACTATTACTTTCACTCGTTTCTGAGAAAAAAAAATTCCGGGACAAGTGTCGCCTCTACGTTCAGCCGCACGGCCCTACCGGAATAATGTCTCTTACCTGAACAGTACCATATATATATAGGGTGTGACTCCCATGAGAACACCCATAACGTGTATACATGAGAACAATCGTACACCGTTGGATGATGAGTATTAAGGGTTGAGATTTAGAGTAGATATCATAGTTAATAATAACTACGAATAATAATAATTAGGAATCCAACAATAACTACGAATAGTACATTAAACGATATGACACTTTCTTAACAAAACTAATAATAATTATGAATCTGTTCTCATGTATACACGTTAGGGGTGTTCTCATAGGATCTATACTCTTTCTCTCTCTCTCTATATATATATATATATAGGGTTAGGATCAAGTAAAAACGGTTGTTACGGTAAGAAATGAGAACGTTTCTAAACCACACGATTTAAATAATTCAACGGATATGATGAGAATTATATTTAGGACATTATTAATGAAATATTACGTATTACCATATTAAAAATCTAAATAACTTTTTTTCCTTAACGAGCAAACCATCCAATCATTACTCAATCCGTGTGAGTGTATGATAATACGATCTACATATTCACTCAATCCGTGCATCTGAGCCGTGTCAGGCGCTCCTCTAAAAAATCGTTGTGTGCATGTGCTTATGAATCGTATCGTGTATGTGCATATAAATTGTATCGTGCTTGTGTGTTTGAAAATTGAGTCGTGCTTGTGCATATGAGTCGTATCGTGCTTGAGCTTGAACCGTGTCGTGCTTATGCAACATTGTCGCTCGTATTACATATGTACCAACTTATGCTAGATGAATCGTGCCAAATTATATACTATAAAGGAATCGTGTTGTGCTTTTCTTTAAAGTGTAGTTAAGTGTTGAAACTATTATTATCACCTAAGACCCAATATTATGGATTTGTGTCAGTAACTTCATTTTATTTCCCAATCTTTTGAAAGCTAAGGGAGAATAGGAGAGAGTTTGAATTTCATATAAAAGCCAATAATGATAATGGATGAATCGTGCATGTCGATCTATCATGTATTTATGTGTTTAACTTATGTGTTTAATTAATACTCGTGTAGTACGAATGCATATAGTCATGCATGTTAAGGTTCAGTTAAAGATAAATACCCGTGTAGTATCAATGCACATAGTCGTGCTTACTCGTGCACATGTGCACGTAAAGTTTAGTCATGTTCAATTGAAATCGTTTTTGTATTGTGTTGGTTTAACATTCTATAACATTAACGAGATTTTGCCCAAAACCGGATAATTAAGTGATAATGAATGTTATTAACTTTCCATATAAACAAGATATTAACCGATATTGTAATAAATATAGTGCACAATTTCCATAATTACACTTTAAATCATGTCCATTGATGATTTAATCCGACGATTCATATGCGTTCTTATTTCTTACCGTAACACAGGTTCTTACTTGATCCTAACCCTATATATATATATATATATATATATATATATATATATATATATATATATATATATAGGGTTAGGTTCCGGTAAGAACGTGTGTTACAGTAAGAAATAAGAACACTTAAGAATCGTAGGATTAAAATCCGGATGGTTGAGATTGATCGGCTATTAAAGGAAATTGTTCATCTACAATTTATTACGGTATTTGTACTTATGGTAACATTTTATATAAGCGGATACAATATTGTATATTGAAAACTTATGTGCACTTGTACGTTTAACTTTGTTACTACTTCGAATAGCTCGAATCAACTTTCCCGTGCACTTTAATTGTGTTTATATATTATAATTTTTTTCCTCTCGTGCAAGCCTGTGCATGTCCTATATCACTATTAATTTAGTGGTGCAACTTTAGTTCCACTTAGATTTGGTCATGCAACTATTGTATAGAATTGGTCGTGCAACTCTATTGCACTAACATGCAAAAATGGCGCTCTACTGGATTGTATTAATTCGTTTTAATTTGAGTCATGCATATATGTTTCGCCGTGTGTATTATGCACGCATTGAATAACCTAGTCGTGCATGAATATAGAATAACTTAGTCGTGCATGGGTATATAGTTTTAGTAAGTCTTGTATGCACATTTGCAACGAGTCGTGCACGAGATATTCATTGTCGTGCATATATTATGAACATTTAAAATAACCTAGTCGTGCAATACCCTGGGAGAGTCCGTGAATAAACAACTACCGGTGATTAATATAACATTTTGGTAATAATTGACGATATCTAAAATAAGAAATTAAGTATATACCACAATTCATATGGAAACATGTAATGTAGCATTAAATATAGTTTAAATATAGATCACATCATATCCGTCGAATGAATTAGATCGTACGATATAAACCCGTTCTCATTTCTTACCGTAATACACATTCTCACTCGATCATTTTCCTATATATATATATATATATAGGGAAGTGTTCAAGTAAGACCCATTATTCCGGTACGGCCGTGCGGCCGTCTGTACGGCCGTGCGGCCGTCTGTACGGCCGACACGTGTCCCGGAATTTTTTTTTTTTTCTGAACGAGTTTTTTTTTTTTTTAAAACGAGTAAAAGTAATAGTTCAAAACTTATTATGGAATAGTTCATAACTTATAAAAGGATAGTTCATGAATTATAATAGAATAGTTCATAGTGTAAAATTTATAAAGGAATGAAAGTAATAGTTCAAAACTTATTAAGTAAATAGTTAATAACTTCTAAAAGGATAGTTCATGAATTATAATAGAATAGTTCATAGTGCAAAATTTATAAAGGAGTGAAAGTAATAGTTCAAAACTTATTATGGATAGTTCATGAATTATAATAGAATAGTTCATGAATTATAATAGAATAATTTAAAGTGCAAAAATTTATAAAGGAGTGAAAGTAATAGTTCAAAACTTATTATGGGATAGTTCATGAATTATAATAGAATAGTTCATGGATTATATTAAAAAGTAATAGTTCATGGATTATATGGGAATAGTTCAAAGTTTATAGGAGAATAGTGCATAAATTATAACATGGTAGTTCAAATAAATTTTCATTAGTTTCCGGAAAAAAAAATCGTTTCAGAAAAGAGAAAAAAAAAAAAAAAGTTTTTTTTTTTCGGGACACGTGTCGCCCGTACGGTCGGCCGTACGACCGTACCGCAATATAAGGGCCGTACCTGAACATTTACCTATATATATATATATATATATATATATATATATATATATATATATAATTGTAGAATTAAATTTGATAACAAGGGTATTATTCAAGTAAGGCCCATTATTGCGGTACGGCCGTGCGGCCGTACCGCAGGGCGACACGTGTCCCGAAAAAAAAAAAAAATTTTTTTTTTTTTTTAAAAAAAAAAAAAAAAACGAGTAAAAGTAATAGTTCAAAACTTATTATGGAATAGTTCATAACTTATAAAAGGATAGTTCATGAATTATAATAGAATAGTTCATAGTGTAAAATTTATAAAGGATTGAAAGTAATAGTTCAAAACTTATTAAGTAATAGTTCATAACTTCTAAAAGGATAGTTCATGAATTATAATAGAATAGTTCATAGTGCAAAATTTATAAAGGAGTGAAAGTAATAGTTCAAAACTTATTATGGGATAGTTCATGAATTATAATAGAATAGTTCATGAATTATAATAGAATAGTTTAAAGTGCAAAAATTTATAAAGGAGTGAAAGTAATAGTTCAAAACTTATTATGGGATAGTTCATGAATTATAGTAGAATAGTTCATGGATTATATTAAAAAGTAATAGTTCATGGATTATATAGGAATAGTTCAAAGTTTATAGGATAATAGTGCATAAATTATAACATGGTAGTTCAAATAAATTTTCATTAGTTTCCGTAAAAAAAAAAAAAAAAAAAAAAAAAAAAAAAAATTGTTTCAGAAAAGAGAAAAAAAAAAAATTTTTAAAAAAATTTTTTTAAAAAAAAAAATTAAAAAAAAAATTATTTTTTTTTTTTTTCGGGACACGTGTCGCCCTGCGGTACGGCCGTACGGCCGTACCGCAATAAAAGGGCCGTACCTGAACATTTACCTTGATAACAATAACTTAAAAACTTAAATATGCGTATAATAAAGAGTAGTCGAAAAATATAAACGTAAATAAAAAGATAAATGACAAAAAATAAAATTGTAAATAAAAAAAAGAATAGAATTAAATTATAAGTAAAAAAAAGATTATGAATAACAATAACAGATTTAACCCAAACCGGATTTTAAAAATAAAGATTGATAACCGAATAAGATAGTAAAAAATCAAATCAAAATACGTATGAAAAACATAAAACTAAATTGAAAAAAATATTTGAATTATTAGATTATAGATCCAACAAAATTATCAAACAAAAAATCTTAAAGTTAAATAAAATAAAACATAGATTTACATGGATTGTTTTATAAGCAATAACTAATTTTTTGATTTTAGGAGATTTGAGAAAAAAGGAATTTGTGGCTAAATTAAGTAATTTAAAATTTTGTGACAATAATTGTGAGGTTGTGACATCAACGTTAACATAGACTATTTTAGTAATTATAAATATAGACAAATATAAAAATACATTTTTCCCGAACGAAAGTCGTTGCCTCCTGCATCCCGTAAACCCTAATTGGAACTAGCAATAATTGGGTCTAATTACATAAAAGCTCCAGCCTTTTATTTTTGTTAATGATCCAAAATTGTAGAACTTGCCTATATAACCAAACAAGATAATTTGGGTAACTATAATCGGATAACCGAAACTTTTTTACTACCAAAACCTAATTTTTAATTTAACCCTTATATCATCTACTAGCATTCCCAAATACGTACGTGCATGGTTATTTAAACTTATTGAGTTGATCTACATGACACATGTGAAGGCATCTATTTGAACCACGACATTGGACAGGTGCAATCGATGTTGGAAGCTTAAGCCGAATAGTAGAGCTTCAATTTCAGGCTCTCTTCGATAAGGTAGACGTTTTACCGCAACGACTACAATAAAGCCATATGAATCTCAAATGACGGCTCCCAATCAAGTTCTCCCTTTATCAACATTGCATGTGTATTCCCAACATAGCCCTCCCCAAGCTTAGCCCTACTAACGCTGATGCTCTTTCCATGCAGGTTACACATGAGGAAATCAAAGCTACACTCTTTAGTATTGGTGATTACAAAGCACCCGACCTTGACGGCTTCAATGCACATTTCTACAAGGCTGCTTGGAGTGTTGTCCAAGGTGACTTCTATGATGTTGTTGCGGACTTCTTTACTACTGGAAAGATGTTAAAACAGATTAACCATGCGTCGATATCCCTCATTGCTAAATGTGACAACCCTGTGAGTCCATCAGATTACCGGCCCATCTCTTGCTGTAATGTCACCTATAAAACAATTGCCAAGGTCCTTGCTTCTCGCCTTAATGCAGCTCTCCACACTGTAATTGGACCTTACCAAAGTGCATTCGTGAGCAACAGATCCATTAAACACAATGTCCTCATTTGTCAAGAGCTTTTCCACAAATATAGCCAAAAACACATTTCTCCTCGTGATGCTATTAAGGTGGATATTACCAAAGCTTTCGACACTATCGACCATGAATTCATCCTCCACTGCCTAAATTTGATGGGATTCCCTCTTCCCGTCATTGGTTTGATTAGGGAGTGCATTACTACGACCTCTTACT
Organism: Fagopyrum homotropicum; assembly: GCA_033239125.1. Taxonomy (NCBI): domain Eukaryota; kingdom Viridiplantae; phylum Streptophyta; class Magnoliopsida; order Caryophyllales; family Polygonaceae; genus Fagopyrum; species Fagopyrum homotropicum. The sequence goes on along the minus strand of BSWB01000007.1, from coordinate 48,263,774 downwards.
CCGTCAACATCAAGGGATCTATCAAAGGCCACTTTAAGGGTTCTAGAGGCTTGAGACAAGGATGCCCCCTATCCCCACCCCTCTTCACTATAGCCATGGAATACCTATCGCATATGATCAACCTTAATTCCTCGAATACCAACTTCAAACTCCACCCAAGTGTCGCAGCCCACGCATCACTCACCTATGCTTCGCTGACGACCTAATGCTCTTCTGTCGTGGTGACTTGCAGTCCATCTCCATCCTCAAGGCTACTCTGGACTCATTTGGTTTGCTCTCTGGCCTTAAAGTTAATACCTCCAAGTCTGCTATCTTCATGGGGGGCATTTCTGCTGCTGATCAGGATCAATTCACCCAGGCTACGGGTTTCACCAAGGGCTCCCTTCCTTTCCACTACCTGGGTGTACCTATTGGTAGTAGAAGGCTAGCTACCATAGACTATTTTCTCTCATCCACAAGATCACTAAGAGGATTCAATCGTGAAGTGCAAAACTTCTATCCTACGCAGGCCGCATCCAACTTATCTCCTCCATATTAATGGCCCTTTATCATTACTGGAGCTCTATCATTCTCCTGCCGACTGCCATCATCAACAAAATTCAATCAATGATCAGATCATTCCTCTGGTCTGGCAAAGAGACCAGTAAATGAGCCCTTGTTGCTTGGAATAATGTATGTACCCCTAAGAAGGACGGAGGACTTGGCTTCTCCGACATCCAAGAGCGCAACAAAGTCTGTCTTGCTCGACTCATTTTTGACATCGACCGCTGCCCGGACAACCTTTGGGTCTCTTGGATCTCCACCAACCTGCTGAAGAGTGACTCCATTTGGGAATGCCAAGCTAAGCCTCATCACAGTCACTACTGGAAGACATTGTTGTCCATTTGCGATGAGCTTCCCTTGCCCTCTGATGGGTCTAATAAGATCTCTACTATCTCTAGTACCAATGGATCTTTTGACCCTAAGAAGGCATATACTATCTTCCAATCGTCCAACCTCCCCCCTCCCATTGCTACCAACCAAATCATCTGGTCCAAGTTCATCATCCCCAAATGTAGCTACATTGCTTGGATCGCAAGCCTCAGGAGGCTCCCTAACCTCACCAAACTTCACCAATGGAACTTAGTTGAGAACACCACCTGCTTGCTTTGCTCATGTTGGCCTGAAGATGATGACCACCTTTGGTCTGGATGCAGCTACACCTCTCTTGTCCTAGATATCATATCTAGATGGGGAAGATTCTCCTACCCAGCCCCATACATCCATAACTTATGGTCTTGGCTTCACCAGCACCCAAACCCAAAAAATAACCTCCTTGAGTCCGCTCGTGTTGCTGTAATTGTTGTTGCTATCTATTTTGTTTGGAAAGCCCGAAACAACCTTGCGTACAATAAGGTCTACACTAGAGCCTTGGATTGTGCTAGTGAAGCTATAAGAGCCACCAAGCTCCATCTCTCCCACCATTGAAAAGACCGATCTTCTCAAACTCTTGCAACTGCTAGAAAGCTAGAGATGTCTCTTGACTAAGTTGTAATCTCGCTCTACTCCTCCTCTCGCGTTTGTTGTTTGATTAATCCCACTCTCCTTATGTAAATCCCTCACTCTTTTTTTTTTGGTAAATCCCTCACTCTTAATACAAGTAATTTTTCAAAAAAAACAAAAAAAACATTGCATGTGTATTTGCCTTCATCACGCCATGAGTTGGTGGCCTCCAACTGCCTCCCTAAGTGATGAAGCAACAACAATGGAATGAATGTTCTTTGTACTAGGTTATGCATTCCCTGTCGGATTTGAGTTCAAACTCTCGCTTGCTTTTCGGGTTTCGGGTTTCAATAAAACTCTCAACAGTCTCGCTTCATTTAGATTGGGCCGAGTAGATGGATGGAGACTTGAATGGCTCGTGATTCACAATCTGGTCTGGAACCTTAAAAAAAACACAACATATTCCTATGATTCGCTTTTATGACTTGGACACCTGTTGTAGGTTGTTGCCGCTTTGCATAACATAACCCGACGCGCTACTTTATTCCTAATCTTCTTTTTAAAGTAAAATTATTGCTAATAAGAATTAGGAACACGTTCCTGTTGCTTTTGCATATTATAAACAATCCAGACTAATCATTAACATTAAATTAGCATCTCCATTAAAACATGATAAAGCAATTCAAACTGCTTTATCTAAAGTTCATCCATGTTAGCCTGCTTAGTCTTTTTCATTATGAGTATTCTCACTCGAATCTAATCTAATGCAATGCAATGCAATGCATGTTATATAACCCCCATATACTTGGCTCTTAAAACACCAGAAAACCAACAAAAGAAAATGGGTTCAAGGGATTATGCAAGAATTGCCGTATGCTTAGCTCTCGTGGCATTCATAGGCTCGGTAGAAGCCAATCTAAAACAGGGCTTCTATGCAAATAGCTGTCCAAGAGCAGAACAAATAGTAAGAGGGTTTGTCGACAAACACATCCCAAATGCTCCTACATTGGCAGCTCAGCTTCTTAGGATGCACTTTCATGATTGCTTCGTCCGGGTTAATTTCCCGCCCTTTCATCAATACATTCATCTCTCACATTCCGATCAAATCTTAACCCGATTTGTTTCTGGCAGGGATGCGACGGATCAGTGCTGATCAACTCCACGTCAAGCAACCAGGCGGAGAGGGCAGCAACGCCCAACCTGAGCCTCAGAGGGTTCGACTTCATCGACCGGGTGAAGACCGCAGTTGAAGCGGAGTGCCCTGACATCGTTTCATGTGCTGATATCGTCGCTTTGGTTGCTAGAGATGCTGTGGTGGCCATTGTAAGTACTACGTAGTGAATATGTTTTATGAATGTTTGGTCATGGTAGTATAATCTAATTCATCTAGGGAGGGCCGTCATGGAGCGTGCCAACGGGGAGGAGGGACGGAAACATTTCAAAGGCGTCGGAGGCGTTGACGGACATCCCAGCTCCAACTAGCAACCTCACATCCCTCATACAAAACTTTGCTAACAAAAGCTTGGACCTCAAGGATTTAGTCCTCTTGTCCGGTAATGTCTACCAACCTCAGCTATCCTTTACAAACTTACTATCATAACTTGGAGCCAACTGAACTTGCCCCATACACCCTTGTGTGCAGGTGCACACACAATCGGGGTATCACACTGCTCGTCGTTCTCCAAGAGGCTCTACAACTTTACCGGAAAAGGCGACGAGGACCCTTCTCTCGACAGCGAGTACGCAACTAACCTCAAGTCAAGAAAGTGCAAGTCCCAGAATGACACCGTCTCTATAGCTGAGATGGATCCCGGCAGCTACAAGACGTTCGACCTTGGATACTACAAGCTCCTCCTCAAGCGTCGTGGCCTCCTCCAGTCAGATGCTGCCCTCATCACCGGCTCCACCAGCAAGGCGTTCATCACCCAACTCGTAAACGGGCCACCTGCTCAGTTCTTCGAGGAGTTCGGAAAGTCCATGGTTAAAATGGGTCAGGTGGGTGTACTCACTGGATCTTCTGGTGAGATAAGGAAGAAATGTGCTATAATAAATAGCTAAGAACCTCAAATTCTGCTCCTAATTCTCTCCTTTAAAGTCATGATTGTGTTTGATGGGTTTGTTTGTTAAGGTTGATTTTTGTACCGTTGTCTAGTTTGCTCTACCGTTTCGAATAAATAAATGAAGTAGATCCTTGTTAAGGATCTACCTGCTCTTTTGTGAACGTACAAAAACTAGCATGGAAACACGAGAAATTCCTTTGTTTAATGGGACCTGACTTGTAAGTGCATTTCTATAACCCGACCCGCTAATTTTAATGTAAGACTAAAAGACCCATGAAGCCATAAATATCCCAAACTTCACCTTCCAGGTTTGTAGCTCTACATCAATGGCTTTTGTACTCTCCATGATGCTGCAAACCCAAAAACATATATATAAAAAAAAAGGCATATCGGATAAATTTCTTAATTGACTTCCAATAGTTGATGATAAAATCTCAAAATCCCCCCCCGGAAAGTAATTAACAAGTTTTAAACTAACAAGGGATCCCTTTCTTTTCCACAGGAAGATACTTTGTAGGAAAATCACAATTGTAAGGAATCAGGTTTTCTGTTTAATTCCAAACTTACAAAAAAGAGAAAATCTAAAAGAATCAATAGTCTGATACAGAGTTCGCACCTGTAAAATGACTTCTTCAACATCATCACACGATGCCAAAGAATTGTTCCAAGGATGGAGCACTAAAGACATTAGGCGCAGCTCGTTCAGCTCTTGTTGGAGAAATGTGAAGCTCATATTTGATAAACCTCTGCAAACATCAGATAAATTAATTATGATATTTGTCAATGGATAATCTATTCTTATATGACAATGTGATGAGAGCATTGGGTAATTACGGCCAGTTGAGATACAATTTCAGGGTTTGTATCGATATGCCAGTCTGGCTCCAACTGCCTGACGAAAGAGGTCCGTCCATTCTCAGTACTGCAAAACAATACCTGCACGGACAGAAATGAAATTTAGTTAGACCTGATAACATGTTTGAGGAAACTGAATGCGATTATTGCATATATCATTGACATATATTTTGGGTGGGTACTGGGAGTGGTTGTATGGGGATCCACAAGATCAAGCATAAACGAGAACTGGCTTCACATTATTCAAGAAAAATTGAAATGGTGTAGAATATAAGTACACGTGCAGATTAAATTACCTTGTCTTTGGTCAAGCCTCCTGAAGTGAAAATGCCAGCTTCTTGCAAGGCTGTAAGGACCCTTTTCTGTTTCCAAAACAAAGAAACCCAGATGAAAATTGTGATCCTTAGTCCACTGCTCCCACACAATACACTTGTAAACACAAAGTGGACAAAGAAGTGACAACTGCCAAAGTATGAAATCTGTAGAATTTTCAATCTGGAGAGCTACTACTGGAAAAATGGTAGAAAAGAGGATTTCAAATCACAACAATGTGGGCCATGTGGCATTGCCTATACAGATTACTCATGCATTTAGTTGATGCCCAAAAACCAAGCATTTATTTTTTGAATCATCGTGGGTATGTGGGTTCGCTTTTACAGGCTAGACTGGTTCCACAGGGCTCATCTAAGTACCAACTGTGGTTGTTTTTATCTGAAGCATCCACTAATGGGAGTTTATTTCTGGATTATAGGCATTGGGCATTATTTGTTCCCAAAAGTAGGAAGAAAAAACTGATCTTTGCATGATGGCATCAGTGCCCTTTCATACTGAACCAACCGTGAATATTCAGTGCCTCTTAACCTCTTTAATAAACAACAAATTTACAGATACAACTTCCTGGAAACAGCTCCACATAAGACAACATAATATTCCCATAATTTTATGAAGTTATGTCAATAATCATAGTGGATGAGACAATTTTCTTGTAAATTTTCCCATCTCAGCTCTGTATTATCTGTAATGGAGAAACCGTTGAAGTTCAGCAACCTTAACCAAAAGCAGGAAGTTTTAGCACTCAATAAATATAATGTCACACCTTCAAAATATAATGAAAGTAAAGGCCGTTAAATGAAAGCTATATAGCCAACAGATTTTACCCAAAGAAAAAGTTCACTGACCTAGGTGTTTCGTGTGCCTTCCCTTGGAAGAGGATAGCCATTGCTGACCAAGTTAATTCCCAAGTTCTAAATATTTAAAGGATTCTTGAATTATATACTAAGACTAATGAGAAACTTTGACATATGCTGATCACAGGTAGACTTATGTATTATCGGAATTGGAGAATGAGAAGTTAATGGTCCGAACAATCCTCTGTCCTGTATCCGTGTTTAATTTTGGTTAAACATAGGATTCCAAAATGCCAGCAATCTCATACTACGTTTAATGGTCAATTGGATACGAAGGGATTGCATAAGATATTAGAGAAGTGATTTTTATACAATGCAACCTTTTTTTTATTATTCTCTTGAATTTCGGCCTTGAAGAGATGAATAAATAACTAATTTCGATTCAACATTGTAACCAAATATTATTATTCAAAAGGCCTGTCTTTTGTCTCACTATTCACATTCTAGCTAGTAGCTGCCCCACAAAAATCTCAGAAAGCCAACTAATACATGTATAAATATAGCATTCATATTTCATAAGTAACTATCAAATAAGCATGTCTGCCTCTTGTCTGTGAGAAGAAACATAAGCATGATATAAACAATTGGGGAAAATGCTGAAACTTACTTCGCTTTCATCATCTATAACTCTTTCCATGAGATATAAATCACAGAATTTAGTGACCTCCAACAACACTTCCTGAACAGAAGTTTTGACAGTCGCTTGCTTCTGTGCACAATTTCAAGTATAATTTACAGAAGATAAAAGTTGAATCCGGTAAATTGACAAATTAAAGGAAAATGAGATGCATAACACCTGAAGTTCCTCTGGATTGCTCTCCTCTAGGATAACACCCATTAAACTGCATGTTACCTGCGTAAATAGAACAGTCGGGATTAATAAACATGAATTCCTTCAAGATTAATTTGTCTGGCAGTACCCACCTCTTAATCTAATCTTGGGAACATTATACATGGTTTTATATCTATAGTACAGGTAGTGACAAGCTTTTCCGATAATCTAATGAAAATAGAATCCACTTAATAGATAGAAGGTTATTTTCAAAAACTGCCACGTCTGCTCGACATTTACATCTATGCCTCCCACTTCCCACAGACTCACCCCCACAAATTACTCAAAGATAAAAATAAAGGACACTATACAAATATAAAAGCCACAGACTCTGGAATCAAAACGGGAAGTTGTCATGACATCTGTCTTACGTAGATATGGACTAGGTGTTCCAAACTGTAATCCCTCAAGGTGGCGTTGATTTAAAATTTATGAGTTTGAAAAGATGAATCAGATTTTAGAAGTATTCGGTTGGAGCTTGATATAAGATCATGAAAGTATGAGTGTTTGCTTAGATTTAGGAAAGAAGAAGGGAGCCTGCATGCATGGGCCAAAGAGAGTAGGAGCTTGGGCATGGAAACCCAATGTAGTCATACACCAGGAAATACCTTATGCCCCTTAACCAAACATCACCCAAGATATTTGCATAATCTCAATTTTCAGTCGTCATTCTACATGTAACCCAGGCCAATGGAAGTTGGATGCAAGAGTGGTAGCCATTATTTATGTAAGAAAATTTTGGACTGTCACCCAGCCAGAATCCAATTACCAATTGGGCCAGCTAAGTACAGTGTACACCTATATAGCTTATTTGTGACAACTCAACCAGTCCTCCATGTACGACCACATAAATAACAAAGAGAGAAACTAAAAATGTAATACTAATATCAAATGCAATCTCACTCTTAGCTTTTACAAGCAATCTACCTCTAGATCTGCAAAAAAAAATGAAGTCGTAAAACTTGACCTTAACAATAATCAATATTGAAAACTTACAAAGCATTCAGGAGTCATATAACACAGTTAAGCTATCATCTGTTGTAAGAAATATGTCAATTTTCCAATGGAACCGTAGTAGTGACCACCCTCATTCGGCTCCGTCTTATTCTGGAATGGCATCTCCAAGGGGATTAGGGAGGTGGTTTGCCATGAATTTAGGAGTAAGGTGGGGGAAACTAAACTACGCAGCAAATGAAAAACTCTACCTTTCTACCTTCATATAATTTCTGGCGTACAATTTAAATGCAGACTACTTAGCTAGTATTGCTTTCAATTATCCTATTGGACTAGGTAAATTGGTTGACCCTCTGGAGGGTGTAGTTGATCTTTTAAGTTGTGATTTAATGGGTCGGGCTATACCAAATTATACTACTTAGCCTCTTTTTTTCTATCCATATATAAAAGCGTCACTAGATGCGTGGAGGGTACTGGACCTCCTTGTAACAAAAAAAAGCTGATAGTATAAGTAATAACAATGTCAATGTTTGAACTAAACAACGCAGCAAATGAAAAACTCTACCTTTCTACCTTCATATAATTTCTGGCGTACAATTTGTCTTAGAGTTGGCTGAAAAGGAAAAATTACATCAATAGTGTCAGAGATAAAAATAAGAATTTAAATGTTGAAAGGTTTCCGTGTACCTTCACTGGCTGGAAAAAGTTATCAACAACATCTTGTGTTCTTGAATCCTCTAAAGAAGAGGAAGCCCCAGATGGCATTACAGATGTATTTGATTGAGAATCTATCTGCGGGGTACTAGCCCCAGTTACTGGCCTCTTTGGCTGCCTTCTTTGTGGAGTACTAGGTGACCTAAGAAGTCTCCATGATAATAATATTGCTATAGCAAGCCCCGCAATAGCACTAACAGAACGAGAATCCTAAAAAAATATATATAATCATCATCATTAACCCTAAGATTCACCGAAATGTCCCTTTTAATAACCAGACCATAGAAGATGAACATTTTAAAGTCCAGTAGAATAAATGGTACCAATAGAATCTGACTTCCATGTGTTACAAGAGAATCTGAAAGTGAGAAAGAACCACAGCATAGCTTTTATCCAATGGAGACATAATCCTCCTAATGTTATAAATCAATACCATGTCAAATAATAACTACTGGGGAAGTGAAGATGGAAAAACGTGTACTTCAATAAGGAACCTCTTTTTATAAGTTAACTTAAAAGGACAAAATTAAGGGAAGACAAAAGACATCCAGTGCAGAGTACACCAAATCAACCAATGTTTAGATCTTTTATTTCCAGTGTAACCAATTTTTTTCTTAAATTATTGAATCATATAGATATTGCCATGGTGAAAGTCATCCTTTCAGATTATATTCATTTAACCAAAAACAAAGTGTACCCATGACCCATCTCAGACACATCCAAGAAAAATAAATCCATTTTATGAGTCCAAAAATCACAAAAAATCATATACGTTCCACAATGACAAGGGCTAGAATATTTTAATAGCTGGATCATAATCAAATAATCAGTACATGCTACATTTTTTCTTTATGATTCATGAACATCACACTGACTAGGAATCACCGAATGGTGCAAGTGTGCACCAAAAAACAAATGAATCAAACATATATTTGACTCCCGTTACCAATCAAATTCAGTAATGTAATTACATCTTATCCTAACTATAAGTCGCAGTCAGAACAAGATACATTCAAAATATGAAACAACTAAAACGTTACGCCAAGTTTACTAAGGCACTTCTAGAGCAAAATATCACAGCCAAAATTTTAGCATAATGAAGTTTCCTAGTATAAATTATCCTACAAAGCTAATCAACACTCTTAAATCATGCTACTGAATAGCGAAAAGGGATAAGGGTTTGTTGTAGTATAAAACCAATCATAAAGACTATAAAATATGTCACAAAGAATCAATCAATAACTCAATATCCGTGATACAATCTATAAACTTGTATCAGTAGCATGAATCCGGATCCTCTCCATATATTCTCCTCCTAATATTTTCCTAACGAAGGAATATCACCCATTAGATTAGATTAATGGCTAGGATTCATTTTGTTAACATTAATAATTCAACAATTCAAGCTTTGTTATTGAAGTTGCTGTAAATTGAAAAAATGGCACCATAGCTGAAAGATTTTTGGTAAGGAAAAAGATGATGAGCAAGTGTGTTAAATTAATGTTAATAAAATAAATCTCAACCATTGATCTAATCTAAGGGCTAATATCCATTTATTAGGAAAATATTAGGAGGAGGATATATGGAGAGGATCCAGATTCGATTTCACGTCGATTATTTCTTCCTCGAACAGGTAATTTCATTCGAGATTGTAGAGGGACAATAATTGATGTTTTTTTGTTGCTTCCCCCCCTCCCCCCTCCCCTTTTTATTGATCTGAGGAATATATGTTGTAATAGTAGGATTGATTTGTAATGGGCAATTGATGATCCATGGATGCCAAATGATTGAATTTTGACCATGTTACTTATAAGCGGTGAAAACGGTAGTAGCTGGGACACCATGTATCTCTAGATTTCATCTAGAAGATTACACCTTGAGATCGGGTTTGGCACTGGTACATTTAGGTCAAGATCAACGATATATGCGAGGTGAATTAACAGTATAAAATAGACGGATTGTGGTCCGACTTGGCAAGTGTTGCGGATTCCCTTTGAATCTAAAGAACTGGAGGGACGGTATGAATTAGAAGTGTTACTGTGTGACAGTGTACAGAATCAACCTCTTACATGATGTACTGCATCATAAATTCACAATGGCAAAATCGTACAATTCATATAGTGGTTTTCGAGTGTCTTTGCGCTCTTGTCAGTTTCTCCTTCTACAGTTTGTCTTTACTGCTTAGTGAAAATAGTACCTTGCTAGTTTGCTGAGATAGTTGTGCATGTTCTGGAAAATGATCTCTTTCTTGTGTTTTTCCATAGGGTCTAAGCATGTGCTAGTTGCTTGCTCCTTCCTCTGGCTATATTCATCTATGTTTGCGAGTCATGTGAATGCTACCAACAGTCCACATCTGCGGAAGTCTGCAAGTAGAGCCATTTTTCCTTGTATAGTTGGAAGTTATATTTTTCTATTTGTTCAAACATTCCGGCATTTGTGTATTTGTTAGCATCTAATAAGGTTGAAAACTCTAATTTGTGATGAGCATCAGGAGATCCTGGAATTAGTAGTCAAGGTCTTCTGCATTCAGCAGAGAATAATGAGATAATGAAGGGTTTTAGTACCCAATTTAGTGGTGCTGCTACCATGCCTTCGCCTGCTTTCATGTGGAGGTTCAAGGTTATTGTTTCTTTTTTAATATTGTGATATTCTAGAACTCATGAACCTCTGAATTTGAAACTCAAATTTAGATGTGATCCATGTGAAAAATTTTGCTGGTCAAACTTGGATTTCTTGTTGTTCAGCATGTTCCACTTTGTATACGCAATTACACTTCACGTGGTTGTACTTCTTGTCCCAATGTTTGTTTCTTCTAGTTCATGACATTAGGATGTCAAAGATGTGCTTGTTACTTGTTAGTCACTTGTTGACTAGAAAAGTAGCATCTTTTCACCTTTCTGGATCTATAGAAATATCTTGAAAATTTGAAACTATCTTAAAAACAAAAGCAAAATGTGCCATTCAGTTTATTAACTAATATACCCTAAAAGATCTACAAAGGCCGTTGCTTGTTCCAAATTTTTGGCAATCAAGTGTGCTACTATTTTTGAAAATTGCAAGTCTAGTTGTTCATTGTGTGATACATGATCCAATTCATGTTTGGTAGATGGTAGCGCCTCATTGGCATTAGGTTGTTCCAAATCCTATCTAGGATTACCCGGATATCAGCTTGAATATTATGGATCAGCTTTGGTTGGATTTTTTCTAGCCGAATTGCTGGGTTGTCAGACAGGATTGTAGGGTTGATGGGTCTGAAGGTCAGATAATATGTGATACTTGAACTGAATTGACCAATGACCTTCCGTTTGGTTACATCCCCGGAAATGAAAACGGAATGAAAATGAATCTAATCCATATATACTATTGTTCATGGAAAATTTTGTTCCTTGTGGTTTAAAGTAGTTGGAACAAAATTTGATTAAATTTGTTATCCTATAGGGAAGCGAAATGGGGAAAGGAAACACATTTTGCATTGATTATGAGAAAGCATTCACCCTAAAAAATTATTTCTATGAATGAACAATGACATTTTAAGTGGATTATATTTTTTTCCATTCCGTTTTCATTTCCAGACTCGAAACCAAACGGCCTCTGAATGAGTTTTAATCTCTCATGTTACTCGAGAATCTTTTTTTCTTTAGTCTTTAATTAGTTTATTTGTTTACGTTGTCTTCTTGTATCTTCTCACCTCAAATCCCAACAACTTTTTATATACCAATTAAAATAAATATCTCAGACGATTCAAATTTGTTTGTGTACATAGTGTCAACTTTGGGTACACAATTGATTTCTAATTAAATTTTGTTTGGTGCTATGTCCTTCTACAATATGTGATATTTCCTTATCAAGACCTTATAATGTATAAGGACATTGCACCATTAAACAAAAGAAGGTTTTTTATGGCTTTTATGCACCAAGTATTTTTGGACTTGTTCATTACTAATTTAATCTTTAAACTTCTGTCTGTATTCATATCAGTCCATAAGAAAACTTAAAAGCATGCAAATAAAGATTCATATAGGCTCAGCCCCATATATAACAGTCATTAGACAATTCTTATGGAGTGATTGTTTAAAATTTTCTTCTATCATTTTCCTTATGTGCTTTGTTGTTGACTCACAACTATTTTGTAACTTAGTCTTGTTTAATCCTTTGCAATAATTTACAGGTGCTACTTTTTTTCCTCTGGGCCTTTTGTTGTTGCAAGGTAGTCCAAGAATTATCTTATTTTGAGGGTCTTCTATTATTTTCCCTCAAAACCTACATAATTGATGTTTAATTGGAGAGCCGATTGTTGCTATATGTTTTCTCTATCTGTTTTGTGGAACTAACAGATTGGATGGGATTCTGTAATGAGGATGAGTATAGATTTGCGAGATCTATTTTTGTATGAGGCATTTTTATACTACAATCCTCTTCTCCTTATGGTCAGTATGGACATACTCTTTTTTTTAATCCTTTGCGACTGTTCATAATTCCCTGTTTACTGCTGTAGACTCTTATGGTTTGGCTGTGGGGAGCAAATCTATGGGTATTTTCACTGTCTACTGTCAACCATGCAAAGATATTTGACCTTGAGCAAAATCATCTTACTCATAGCGAAATATGGAAGGTATTTATGCTTCAGTGTTCTCTTTGAATCTATGTGGTGTGAGAGAAAGGGCATTGGTGGTGGTGGAAAATTGATTTGTTATTTGTGTATGGATTTGAGTGATATGATAATATTCTAAATAGCTTTTTAATTATTGTTGCGTGTACATAAATATCAGTTGCTATCTTCTTCAGGGGATGGAGAAACATGACATTAGAAGTTGTAATTGATTATCCTTGACCTACAGTTCTTAAACTAACCTAGATAGTGAAAGTATGCTATTATTCATATTCTTCAAAAGAGCTCATCTAGTTTAAAGTAAGAAACAATTGAAATAGTTATTACATCCTTTGGGTGACTTATTTTGGAGTTTGGAATCTTCTGGTATTTTGATAAGATGCTTGCATGACCACTGATGGAAATCAAGCACAACCTCATCGAATAGGCAACTAGATCCCATGTAGTACAGTAGGCTTGCATAAAGTGACCAAAAATGTGCAAATACGCTCAATTGAAACGGGTGGGTGATGTTCATGAGTAAGATTCTTTTGTGACCATCAAATTTCTCCAGTAACTTTCCTGAAAAGAAGTGTTGGTCCACTCAAACTCTTCAATTCAGAACTTCTATCAAGTCCTATATTCCTCTATAGTCTAAGAAAAGCATTGAATATAGTCACTTATAAATTTAATCCCATGTATAACACATCTTCAGTTTAACTTCCTGTTCTTAAAAATTGTCTATCTTAGCTAGAAAGTAATATGGGAAAACCCTGAATTGATCTTATCAAATGAAGTTACTTCCACTTAAATATGTTTATTGGCCACCCAATCATATTTAAACAGCGAAAATAGCATCCAGTATGAGATAAGTAACGAAAAGATGGAGTGAATGGCAAAATAGCAGTGTGGATGTCAATAGACTTCAGTAGTCACTATGGAGGTTGAATTTTCTCTACATTCCTTACTGTATTTCTTGTCTAGGGCATAATTTCAACAAATACAGAATATAATCTATATAGGCTTGAAATGGGTAGGATTAGAAATGACATATTTTAAAGTTGGGAAAATGGGGTTGCATAGGAAATATGAAGCAGGGCTGCGGTTTATTGGTTTGATTATTTTTGTTAAGGCGGTTAGGATTAGTTGTAAGAAAAATAGGCGTAGTCGGGTTATGGAGAGTATTTTGATATAATTGCTGAAGTTTATCAAATTTATGAAGCTATTTAAACCTACACTCTAAGCTAGTTCTGCATTTTGTTAGTTCTTTGTGAGATTGATGGGACTGGAAGGGGATTACCGGTATATTTTTGGCCACTTTCCTCGGAGGATAATATTTCTTCGTCACTTTATACATTAATATTTACGGTACAAACGTTTTTATAGTTTAAACATATAAGTAAATCATAGTTTGTTCATATTGCAGTGTGCCACATGGATGATCATAGTTGTCCCCACCAGCATGACAGCATATCTATATCTATATTCACATGGAGAAGTTTCATTGGCAGCATCACAACCAGTGTAATAGATGCCTCTTTTCTTTGTCACATTTCTTGCATTGATGAGGGACTTGTTTTTTGTTATGTTTTTATGCTTCTATCTGTTTCAAATATCTGCTTGACTTGATCTCTTCAAGGTTACATTTACAACAATACATGGTGAATTTTTTCCTTATGCAAAGCTGTTTTTCTTCTGACAAGAAGCTGCTTCTCTTTTTTTTTTCCTGTATTTTCTTTGGTATATGACGAGGTTTCCTTATGAAAAATTCTATTGTAGATCAATGATAGGAGCCACAAATAAGAATAAATCTGAAATTAAGAATCTCACAATCAGCCAAGATTTTTTTTTGAGGAATCCTTTTTGTATTCAATTCACTTCTTCACATCTGAATCAATACATTATTGATGTGCCTCTTTTTATGATAAGAAATAAATAACCTATTCCTAATATCAAGCAACTAAGCAAATAACCTACTCCTACAATCAAGAAACTAAATAAAACAAATAAACACTAAGTGCCCGTTTGGTTGGAGCGGTGGAATAGAAACGGAATGGAATTAGATAAGGGTTAGGAATGGAAATGGAAATGATGGGATTACTTTCATGTGAGAAAAGACCTTTAACCAAACGTATTTTTTGATTGATTCGGAATCATTCCGTTACCGGGAATGATTCTAAGAGCTTCCAAACGGGCCCTAAAAAGGCATGTGAGCTACAGTTAGGAATGAGGTAAATAAACTAAAACCTATTAATGATTAAAAACTAAATCCTAAAACTGGAAAAAAGAATACAGAAACGTATCAATGCATCCTCCCTGAAAGGATTGCCTTGACCTCAAGTCAACATCTATGTGATAGGACTGTAGCCACTACCTATAGTTTCACACAAGCCTTGTCTTGGATCTTATGTGATTTCAAACAAAGTGAACTGAGAGGGTTTTGCATTGATGCCCGGGACCAAATGTATCACCAACAATAAAACAAACCTTTCTCCCATCTGCGCTGGCGTTCAGTGTCCACGGAACCGGAGCGCTTTGGCACACCATGCTGTTGTTGAGAGTTGTTGGTCTAGGAGCTGCTTTTTTGTGAGTTCTTGTCCTGGTGTCCAACAATGGTGAGTTGTGCGGGTACTGGTACTGAACTTCAAGCAAAGATACTTGTCGGGATTTTGGAATTCCAGGGGTCTGTGGTGCTCTTGGAAAGCCTTTACTAGAGCCTCCCAATTGAGAACTTCACGTTCCCGTTAATCCATGCATATAAATCGAGCGCATCCCCCTCTAGATGCATGGAAGCAACTTCAACCTTGAGTGTTCGGGATTTGATAGTACCGGAAATATTTTTCGGACTTCAAAACCCATCCACATGGATCTCCACCTTCAAATTCGGGGAATTGGAATTTTGCTTGTGGTCGCTGTGCAATTTTGTAGTCCGTGGTTGTTGTCATCATCCTCGTCTTGTTCATCCCACCAACGAGAGAGACCTTGTCCAAATATTGTTTCACGAGGGCACCGGGGGTAAGTCCAATTGGGGGCCATAGGACTTCCATCGGCGGCTGTATTGTGGCTAGATTGGGCCTTGAGGGCTGCCGCTTTAGCAGACAGGGTATTGACGGCGGTAGCTAGTTGAGCGAGTATATCATGGCTAAAATTGTGTTTGGATTGTTTTCAAGCGTTGGTTCAGCGGAAGGGTGGTTTGATGGTGAGGGATCTGGTTGGTTTTGTGGATTTGTACTAGAACGGGTATTTTTCACCATCTCGTATCGAAACGGCTGCTCTGATACCAACTTATAGGAACCGGAAATAAGAATAAATCTGAGAGTAAGAATCTCACAATCAAGCAACTAAATATAACAGATAAACACTAACAGGGCTTGTGGGCTGCAGTTAGGAATTAGGAAAATAAACAAAAACCAATGATTAAAAACTAAATCCTAAAACTGGAAAAAGAATGCAGGAACGTATCAATCAAATTTTGTTTATTATCATATCATAAATATTGTTTTCTTGAGATTATTAGTTAATTTCATGATCTATATATGTGGAACTCACTTATTAATATAATATCACTTGCATTGATCGGGTACGTGGTAGTGCAAAAGCAAAGTTAACCTGTAATTATTCTGCCATATAAGCTTGCAGTAAAGTAAACAGCAGATGTACTCCAATTAAAATAACAACATGTTGTAATTAGTCATTTCCCCTCACATTTTTTATCGCACTTTTGACTACAGGTGCTCCTGTATATCGCCGCTGCTCTGATTTTGATATTTCCTTTTGATATTTTCTATTTACCAACAAGATTCTTCTTGTTGAAAACACTCTGGAGAATAGTTTTTCCAATACAGGTAAGTTGTTTATTACATGAATATTGTTCTGTATTTGTAAATGTTCTTGCATGTACATATTATCTGGTGCACTGGATAGTAATAATTCTTTCCTTCCTGCTATATTATTTTAAAATGAAAAAACATGTTGGAGGAATACTTACGAAGTTCCAAGTTGAGTAGGAAATTACTGATGTAGCTCCGCTGTCGAGTAGGTTGTGTGCTTTCTTTACTTGCTGATGGACTTATATGTATAGCTGAAGTTACTTTTCATTTGAAAGTGAATATCAGCTCTTTGACATCTTCAGTGTTTTCACTTTAAGGTTGAGAACCTGTAAGCTTGAAGCACATATTGGCTTGTAGTTGGCATAGATAAAGAATGATACACTAACGTGATTATCTATTTTCTCTTCGGTTCATATGTAGTAACAACTAAATGTATAGTATCAAATTGTTCCTCTTCTCTATCATGTTGCTTAAGAATTTTATTTTTAAAACATGTCGTATTGTAGTTCTCAGTTACAGAATTCGGCTTAGTTCTGTACAAACGTTATATTAAGAGATCTAGTGTGAACTTTACCTATTCTTTTCTTTCACTAGTACGGACCAGAGTGATTGCAATATCCACTTTAAAAGTTATGATCACAAGTGAATCTATGGAACTGTTTTTTTTTGTTTTTTTTTATCATTTTGTAAATATTCAGTGACATGGGTATTATCGGTGCATTTTGCTTTCTATGAATTTACCTCTGCCTTGTTCTTTCCATATGTTGCTAGGCTTTCCAAGCCTTAACTACCTTAAGGACCTTTTAATTAGCCCACTATTGGCCTTCTTATTAATTTTTGTGATTTGTTTTTTCTCCTCTCCATTATGCTAAATTTTGTAATTCTTAAGGAGTTTGCTCTTGGTATAGGCAGTTTCCTTTGCAGACTTCTTTTTGGCCGATATCCTAACATCCATGGCTAAGGTATGTTGATTCTTTAGATTGGACCTTTCATCAGGCTTAAGTATTTACTCATGTAGGTTGTTTTATTGTTCTTTTTTCTTGTCACTATTATCATATATACACTACCAAGTAGGGCATAACCAATAAGCATCCTTGATATAAATATATAATTTTGGCATGTTTCATTCTACTTAAGTAAAAAATTTTGATTTTGTGTTCAAATCTCCGGGATTTGGCAATTTGGAGACTTCTCATTTACTCTTCTTATGTTCTTGTCTATCAAAATTTTCTTCTATTAAAACTTATTGTTGCCAGAAAGAACACAAAAATGTAGTAAATCAGTCAATATCCGAATGTCAAATTGCAAAAGTGATGGATAATCAAAGTGGATTGCTTGCTTTGTTTTACACTTTTACTTACCAGAATACAAAATGTGCAGGAATAAGAACTGAAAAATAGGCCTGCCAAAATATTAGGGAGTATTGTGTATCTTTTTCTTGATTATGATAGAAAGCATGGTATAGAAGGTATGGGGAACGGAAAAATATTTGATTACTTCATCGAAATTGATGCTACATGCAACAAGCTTGATTATTTTCCTTTCTCTCCAAATATGCCTGGAAAACTAAGATGATATAATTGTCGGCAATCTAGTAGTCTCTTGATAGTTGGAACACCTATATTATAATCCAAATATTCCAATGTCTCATGTGTTATTTTTTAAGCATTTTGGATGACGCTCCATGATGGGTCCCCACTTGCTTCTAACAATAATAGCCCTGGGGTAAATGACACAATGACAAAGGATAAGATTTGTAGATAATAGTTTGGTGTTGTTGCTGTGTATCCCGTGACAACAGTTTTGTAAGGTAAATAAGAAATGTGAAGGGTTACTAAATTGTTATTTATTCTTTTTCAAATGTATGCAGGTTCTCTCGGATTTGGAGCGTTCAGCATGCCGTATGATCCATCGGCAGGTTGTTGCCCCTATATTATTTTTTTTAAATATCTTTTATTTTACAATGTTATCAACGAAACGACCTTATGGAACCCAATGCCTTATAATAATTGAATGGGAATCATTTGCTTTCTCTATAATTCTTAATCTATGTTAAAATAGGCCCATTCTACTGCTAGGTTTGATATGTTTTACTTGGTTCTAGTTGTTAAAATTTTATGCGTCTCATTAACTTATCTACTCAAATTTGCACGTATAAAGGTCATCCTTCCATCAGAATATAATCAATAACCTTCTCTGACAAACTTTTTGAAATGTGAAATTTGAATTTTTCATTTTGGAAGTTGTTATACTCAAATCTCAGGGATTTTGGCAATTTGAGTGCTTTGTGGTTGCTAAACTGATGTTGATATAATTACTAATAAGGTATCAAGATGATATTATATGTGTTAGAGTTACTTGTAGTTGTTATCAGAAGCAATATAAGAAGATGGTAAAAGTAGTGTTTTTTTCTGTAGTAATCAAATGTCAGGCTGCAAAATAGTTATTCTATAGCGATAAGTGGATCTTTTCTAGCAATGCTTGTGAGGATCCTATTGCATTGATTTTGCCAGTGTGTGTTTTAGTCTGGTTTGTCACTGTTTTATCCCTTAACAAGAACTAAGAAGATAATGATGGTTAACTTTCTGTTAATGAATCAACTTCTTTATCATTTTGTCGTTGTTCGCGATGTTGCTTTACCGCAATGGGCTGAAATAAGAAAATCAGCGTGATATCACTAACACTCGCGAATGTTGCTCAATATCATTATTTTTCTTGGTTTCTTGTTTATTGGTGACAGAAACATTATTGGTTCATATTAAGTTACCTTTTCGGTGTTACATATAACTGGTGAATGATATCGGGAGTGTAATAGGTGACTGCATAGCACAGTTTATTGCTGCGTTCCATTCTTGTGTCGTAGTGGAGTTGGATTTTTTTTTCTTTGTACATAAGTACATTATGGATCCACGATATCTTTCGTACCTGCTTCTCACTTGGTCTCATAAAGCATACTTTCTGATAATTTACGAAGTTCATGCTGCTTTCCTGCACACTTCTATATCTTACAATGGAGAGCGTTACAATTCCAGGTTGCAACTATAGCTTGGTTCGAAGCTGATTCTGTTTGTGGGAGTCATGCTGTGGCCATTCCAATTGTGTTGGGTTTGCCTTACCTCTTTCGTCTTTTCCAATGTCTTCGAGCATATAAGGATACTCATGAAAAAACGTGCCTTTTAAATGGTAAAATGAGATTATTCCTTTTCTTTCTCAATTTAAAGCGCTCTTTCCATCATCTAACCTCAGTTTCCAGCTCTACATTTATGAAGATAATGCACAATGTGTTACTTTTAAGCCAAAAAATGTGATAGTGGTTTTAGGAAGGTCAAGATCCAGCTTTCCAGTTGCACTTGCCCATGCTTCATTATTCTAAAGAAGAAATGTGATGATTGTCCTGAGTTTTCCCTCCTTGTGGGCAAATTGTATGTGTGTTTGGGTGAATGTTGTGCATAACATGTAATGCAGCTCTTTTTCCCCTTTAAAAGATTACACTCTACTCTTTAATGGAGTAAAGAATCATAGGTACTATTATTATGTACCAAATCACAAGTTTCTGTTTTCGGACAAGAAATTATTTGCTTTGATTGATGGCTAGAATTTTTTATTCTACTTTTGCAATAGAGGTTGAAAATTAAGTACCTTATGGCTGTATAATGTTATGAAATATGACCTTTTTTGGTTTTTATATTTCAGCTTTAAAATATTCTACGGCAGTGCCTGTGATATTCCTTTCAGCCCTCAAATACCATGTCTTCACTGATAGGTGGAATACTGTTTATCGTCCATTGTGGCTATTTTCAAGTGTGGTGAACTCAACGTATTCATTTTATTGGGATGTGGCCCGAGATTGGGACTTGAGGTATGTATCGATTCTATTTCGCCATGTCATTCTGAGCTACCTTAAGTTGATATAATTGCCTAAAATAACTCAGATCTTGTAATGGTTTGGATTTAGATAACGAATACACTTATTTCCGCTAACTAACTATCTAGGATCCAACACTTATCTACTTCATTGGGTTGTCTTCTTCTCTTTTACAGCTGCTTCACTCGAATATTCAAGTTCTCAAAACCTCATCCCTTCACTTACATTTTTTATGGACGGAATTGGGTATGATCTGTTTGCTCAGGTCTCGATGTTGTCTGTGGATTTACCTTCTGAAGCAAACAGGAGAACCAGACAATGAATTGTATTAAAATGCAGGTTTACTTGTGGGTCATAGGAAGCAATTTGATTCTGCGATGCACTTGGACTTACAAGCTTTCCGCGCATCTCCGACACAACTACCTAACCGTTTTCACAATTACGGCCTTGGAGATATTCCGACGCTTCCAGTGGGTTTTTTTCCGTGTGGAGAATGAATGGAACAAGATGAATTCGAAGTCAGGTATTTCGCCCACGGCTGTCGAGAACCCGGGCGAAAGAGACAAAATGCTTGAGCCTGGAATCTATAGTGTGTAGTTGCATTATTAAAGGCAAAAATGCTCACTATATTGGTATATCTCTATCACTCACCTTGAAGAGAAACCCTATCCTACCTTGGTGTAAATTCATTTGATTTCTTATTTCATTATATCATCAATGAAGAATTCAATTCCTTCTATCTTGCGAGTTTGTCATTAGGGTACTTCTGAAACAGGAAGATTTGAGTCCTCGTATCATACATCATGCTGCCGAAAAGGATGGTCTAGGGCATCTCACTAGATCTCAGCGAGGTGTCCTAATACTCTCTAGCCTTGTCCACACAAAGTATCTATATATATTTCGAAAAAGCTAAATACATTTCCATTGGTTTACTAACGTAAAAATAAACTTGCACGTATAAAAAAACTCGCAATCCGCCGGTATCTAAATTGCCGGTATCTAAATTGGAGTTTTTTTTAATGTATAAATAGATTCAATTAATCTATTAAAAATAATTATTTATTAAACTTTCTTAATAAGCTTTATTAAAAATAATTTATCTCAATACGATTGAATTTGTTTTCTTTTTTATAAATCTTATCCCCAACCATCCTCTTCAACCCCATGAAATCCCCTATATGAACAAGCCAAAAATCCCTTGTATTACTTTGTACGGAAAAAGATAAATCTATAAATTGATGGAGTCAGTATACAACAGCAACATCAGTAGCACAACGCAAGAACAATTGGTTTCTTCCTTAATATCTCTTTTTTTGAGCTTCTTTTCCAGTGTTGATAATGAGGGAAAGCTGAATACATATTTATACTTGCAATGGAGCAAGAATGCAAAACTACTTTATTGATAGACACATAACAGGTCTTAAAAGGAGACAGATGGTTCATTCCCAAACAAAAACAAGTAAAGGCTGATTGAAGGGTGACTTGTTGTTCGTTGCTCAGTATGTTCCGATCCGATGATTGGGTTGGCAGCACAGCCTTGGATTATTTAGCCTCTTCATTCGTACCACACATAACTAGGTACAATCCTGAGATAAGTAGCACTGATCCAATGATCCTGCATATGTGAAATCTATTTTAAAATAGACATTATGTATAAGCTATAGAAACATGTTTATAGTATAGACTCAAACAACTCAATAATTGATTTTTGAAGCATGTAAGGATAGGATGGTTTGAGCCATTGGATGATGTATTATTATGTTACCTAATACTACTGACTGATATATCTTTCCATTTGGGTAAATACAACCCAAGGTCCAATTCTTTCCATTTGCATTGCCTAGTGAGAGGAATGTGAACTTAGGGAATGTGTATTTTGGACCTTAATGGCGCCTTGCAACACAAACTAATGTACCTAATACTTTCAATATCCTGTCTTATCCAGTGAAATAAACCAAGCAGTAGTGAAATCTTCGGCTATAATGGTGACAACAAATTACTGTAATACAAGAGTCTCATTCTCAAAAAGTCATGTGTAGGAACATTGTAATAAGTCAATTAAACTGCATGCACATCAGGATACAACGAGAGGAGAAGAAGTGATGGTGTGGTGAGAATGAGAGCAGGAGAGCTCTATTTATAGGAGCTAAGGTCAGCTTGTTACGGAATTGGAGCACAAAATCCGGGCCCAATTGGCTGGCCTAGTACATGCCCAAGTCTTGGACCTGTTGACTGAACCTTTCATCTGATCCGTTGTTAGAATCCAGGAGCTTACTGACCTAGTCTTGCCCTGATCCGTTGGACTGCAGATGGGCCTGTACTGGAGGCAAGATCCGTTGCACTGCAGATGAGTTTGACCTAACACCTTCCTCATCTTGAATGGATTGTTGGGTTGGGTCGGTCCAAAAATAATATAGGTGGCCAACCCAGAGTATATAGCCGTCTCGTCGCGGCACGAGCTCAGCTCGGCGGACGTGGTGATTTGCCTATGCCGTTCCATATTTGCCCATTGAAAATGGGTAGTGACCAAGGCCACGAGTCTTAATGCATTTTTACCTTATATATCCTATTGAATTTCCCTCTCATTGATATACTACGTGTAGCTCGTGGAGACAAAACCAAAACTCCACTTTCCGGTGTTGACAATGACCGGAGACCATAAAAAATGTGCCCAAAATATAATGTGTTAAAACATGTTTTATTAATTTAGTTCCTAACAATATGATACAAAATAAGTAGATGGAAATGGATGAACAACTAGAACACAATTTCATTCTCAAAAACCCCTCAATTCGTTATCAGTTTCTTTCTAAATCAAGTTTAAGAATATACACATCTGGAATTGAGAAACAAACCCAAGCAATAGTGAAATCTATGGTTGTTGAAATCAAAGAAAATAAAAAAAAAGTATCTCTGTTGAGAATCCAGTAGAAGAATAGAAGAGAAGAAGATTACTGGAGTGATAAATAATGAAAATAGATTTCTTCGTCTCCTTAATGTCTCCTCATCTTCTCCTTCAATCCCTTCAAAGCATTAATGTTACGGAGCCATAGTTCAAAGAAAACGTAACGGGATTGGAAGAGCCAAATGAATTGCATGCCGAGCTCGATGATGGAGGCGAAAGTGAGATGTTGCCAAGCCGCCAATTTTTCGCGCGCTTTTTTTCCGAATCTTCAGACACGTGGCTATCTTTAAGAGATTAAACGGTGTAGAATTGCAGACGGCAGTGCAGGACATCAGGAGGGTGTAATTCTCATCCATTTACCACTGCACAAACCCTAAATTAATTAGTGTTGACGACGCTTCTCTCTTCGCGTCTCCATCAACTTCTCCCCCCTCCAATGGCTGGCAAACGCCCCTACCACAAGGTCGTTCACCCTGCCGCTTCATCTTCCGAAGAATTAGAGGTTCAGGACGAAGAGGTCGATCTCCATAACGAGCTTGAATCGGAGACGATGATGCATTTGCAAATGAAGAAGAGGAGGTCGATCCCTAATTTGCATGAAGACGAGGACGAGTCGGATCCCGAGTCTGACTCGGATTCGAAATCCCCTAGTATATCTGGTTTCAAAATCAAACCACGCACTTCCGCTTCCAAATCTGCTGCTAAACCTAAAAAACCAAATGCAAACCCCCTCAATGAGACGAAGAAGGCCAGAACCGTGGCTGCTGGCTCCCGGTTGTTTAGTGAGGATGACGAGATGACCATATTGAAAGGTATGATTGAGTTTCGTGATGAGAAAGGAGTTTTTCCTAACTCTGATTCGGAGGCTTTTTATGAGTTCTTGAAGATGGATTTATCTGTTCGTGTTACCAAGCCTCAGTTAATGGATAAGGTGAGTAAATTGAAGAATAAATACAGGAGCAATGCTGATAAGTGCGGGGTGCTTTACTCTAAGCCCCATGACCTTAAACTCTTCAGGCTGTGGAAGAAAATCTGGGGTGGTAATGACAATGGTAGAGCGGAGGCTCCTCCAAAGACTGAAACTGTTGGTGATCTTGTTAAGGGTAAGAACAAAGTTGAAGCTGCACCTTCCATTAAAGGCACGCAGGAGGAAGATGGCAAGGTTGTTGAAGGAAGGAAGTTCTCTGATTTGTATCCATTTATGAACCTTTCAATGAAGACGAACAACAACTTGTCTGCTTCTCTAATCTCCAAGGATACAGCTGAGGCCATGGGGAATTATTTGATGTTGGTTGAGAAATCGAAATTGGAGGAGTTGGAGAAGGAATGGAAGAAGCAGGTTTTGGACGAAGCTGAATTGCAACTGAGAAGGTCTGCTTTGCTGCACAAACAAGGTAAGCTGGTATGTGATTTGTTGTCAAGGAAGGGTTAGGTTTGCGTTCTTGCTATGCTATTTTGTATTACTTTTTGATGATCCCCTGTGTTGGTGTGTGTTGGCCTTGGGGAAACTTTGGTGTTGCGTTAACTCTTCCCCAGTACTTATTTTGGAAAGATGATATATGCCTGCAATTGGATCCTGGGCAATCTTATGGGGTGATTTCTGTAAAATGCTGAATATTTAGTTGAAATTTGTCAGAGTTTGTGTTAACCATTGAAAGCAAATTGCATGGATTATAGGTTCAGAACCACATGCCCAAGGCAAACTCATACTGTCAATGACCCCCCAAGCTCCTCCTCCCTGGGAACTTGATGATGTCCGCTAAAAAACATAGTTCATAGTTGTCAGCACGTTCAAAGGACGTCAAGTTAAAAAATATAAGAAAAAATTGCCCTTTTAGCTGTTTTTTATCTTTTAGACTGTCTAAAGATTAGCAATTAGAGTTCCCACCAAAAAAGATAAGGAAAACATATCTGTGTTGAATATAGCTATAAAATTGTCCACCTACTTTAGGCAAAATAAATTGTCCACCTACATTAGATATTTAACACTGATGGGGTACTTAAAGTTTAGTCAGTCTAAAAGATATGGTACAGTTTAGGCAATTTTTTCAAAATATAATTATAGCTGAACGTTTGAGGGTTTTTAACCCTAATAATATGAATAGGGATTCAATGAATAGGGATTTTTTTTGAACAAAATCCGTTCCTTTTAATGAAGATGTCTGAATGTGAAGACATAGTTTTGTTTTCGTTCCATTATTCGAAATACAGTTTTTTGATGAATTTGTCTTTTATATTTAAGCAAGTTTGCAATATATTTTAAACGCTAGTTGGTTCATGAGCGATTGTTTTATAAACAATATGTTATCATTAAAATGGTATTTTATGAATGATTAGTTGTTATTAGAAGAATTAAATCTTTTATCCATAACGTTATCATTAGAGTTTTAAGTAGAATGTGAACATATGCATTTATTATTGTAGAAATTAATGTTAGTTAATTTGTTTGCAATTAGGGTCTTATGGATTTTTTTGAGTGATTTTGGTACGGAGTATTCAACTATGTTTCAACTTCACGGCATTTTGACGATAGAGAGAATTTGGTGAATTGAATACGGTTTGTGGGAAGTTCAAATAATATGGTGTCTGTCAATAACACATCATGGTTAAACAAAAATGAGTTATGTACATTTTTGTTAACATTTGAACGTTTTGGTAAACCTAAGAAGGGGGTCTTGATATAGAGTCATCAACCAACCGAGTCAATAGGTTGAGAAAAGCTTGACCCAACTGAACCGGAGGGTTTCACAGAATGATCAAGAGAACTGAACATTGAGGGTGATTTGTGTTGACAACCACGACCTTCTTAATCACTTTCCCGGGTATACATTTGCTAGTCGGTTGATATCTACACAATATCAAAATGTGCATTGAGAACTTCGGTCCTTTGACACATGTACAATATCGAGGTGGGTCGTTTGACGTATGCACCTTATGAACATGCATCATCATGCCTCTCCTCTCCCCGATACGGGTGCTCGAACTATTCCGAATTTATTAAAAAGTTATGCAGACCACAAGGCTGGCGAAATTTGGATCAACAAGGTATTATTTCACAATTTGTAAATTTTTTTTTTTTATAATATTGGTTTTTAATTCGGTTATTTAACATGAATATCTTTGACATCTTACAAAAGATGAAACACACTTTTGTCTAAACATGACTTATTTATTTGTGATTAACGTCATATTTATTGTTCAAGCTATTGAATGAGCTCAAGCCATTATATTTTTATGGTCGTGAACATATATGTAGAGTTCAATCGTAACAAAATAATTTATACGGACATGTACGGAAATTCTAAAATACCATAATGCTAGTATATTACTTGTGCGGGTCGTACTTTATATTTTATATTATAATAAATATTATAATAGGTTAGATAGAATATATATTTAAATTGTATTAAGGATTCAATTACATGAATGGACTATTTTCTTAAATTTTCAATTAGAAAATCTTTATGCAAATTACTAAATAGAAGGTTAAAAAAATAACGAATTTTAAAAATTAACACCCCAAAAATAATAAAACGCACCTTTTAAGGGATATTGTAGTGTATTAGTGTCGCCGTGGAATAAAAACAAGAATTTTCCAAATCGGAGAGCCAGATATGCTGGAGGTTCGCCGGGCAGCCTGAATGCGGCGTGGCTTCCTCCGACGGCGGCAGATCTATAGCAAGCATTATTAGCATAGTGGTAGGCTGGTCGCCTTAAACGGGGAGGAAACTACAGAGACCAAAGAGAGCCGTAATATATATAATTTGTCATACGAAAACTACTTGTTCTTTGTCATACGAAAACACTTGTTCTTCTCGATGATTCTTAGTCAAAACCTCTGCTTTCCCACAAAATTATCATTCGTTCTATCTTACCTGTCTTCATTTCCAATTGCCATCTCAAAGTTTGGTTTCCCCACCTTAGATTTGTCCCGTCATCCCAGCTTATACTCCACATGTAGTAGTGCTGTTCACAGTTTTACCGGCTATGATTACAGTACTTTCTATTCTTCCATCATTGACAACTCCAGAAATACTTCGCATTTGTATCAGATCCATGCTCAGTTACTGGTTTCTGGGCTGCAATCAAGTCGGTTCCTTATGGCTAAACTGATCCATGCCTATTCAAATGTCGGGGATACTGATCATGCCCGGAAAGTGTTCGACGAATTTCCTGAACGAGACGTATTTATGTGGAATGCTATCCTTAGGGGCTATTCGAAGTGCAATATTGTTAGTGAGGTTGCTGAGATGTATAAGAGGATGTTGTGGGCAGGGCTTCGTCCTGATTGCTTTACCTTTCCTTATGCGATTAAGGTCTGCACCGATATGATGTTGTTGAAAATGGGAAGAGCTGTTCATGGACAGGTTCTTAGGTATGGGCTTCATTCCGACTCTTTTTTGCAGAATGGCCTCATATTGTTGTATGCTAAATGTGGTAAAATTGATTATGCTAAGGCTGTTTTTGATGATTCATCCAAGAAATCGGTGATCTTTTGGACTTCAATTATTTCTGCTTGTGCACAAAATGGTCAAGCAATGGAAGCTTTGAGAATCTTCGGGGAAATGAGGAAGATGAATGTCACACCTGATTGGATTTCCCTTGTGAGTGTTTTGAGGGCTCATACGGATTTGGAGGACTTGGAGCAAGGGAAATGTGTTCATGGTTGTATAATTAAAATGGGCTTTGAGTTGGAACAAGACTTGCTTATATCTTTGACTGCTATGTATGCCAAATGTGGGCAAGTGTTCATTGCAAGATCTTTATTTGACAGGATGCCGATTTCAAATGTTATTATGTGGAATGCCATGATTTCCGGATATGCGAAGAATGGCTATGCAGAAGAGGCTGTGGCCCTCTTCAAGGAGATGGTAAGAAAGAACATAAAACTGGACTCTATTACTATTAGGGATTCTATTTCAGCTTTTGGTCAACTAGGTTTCCTGGATTCAGCAAAATGGATGGATGATTTTGTTTCGTCAAGTGACTATAAAAACGATTTGTTCGTTAGGACTGCCCTTATTGACATGTATGCAAAATGTGGAAGTATGGACATGGCTAGGAGAGTTTTTGACGCGACACTCAATAAGGATGTCGTCATGTGGAGCACAATGATTACAGGATACGGCTTACATGGCCGTGGCGAGGAAGCTATTGATCTCTTTCATGGAATGACGCTTGCCGGAATCTGTCCAAACTACGTTACTTTCATAGGACTCCTTACGGCTTGTAAAAATTCCGGTCTTGTCAAGCAAGGATGGAATGTTTTCCATAACATGAGAAATTACGGAATTGAGCCACGCCATCAACATTATGCTTGTGTTGTTGATCTTCTCGGTCGAGCTGGACATCTACACATAGCTTACAAGTTCATAACAAACATGCCTATTCAAGCAGGAAGCAGTGTTTGGGGAGCCTTGTTGACTGCTTGCAAGATTCATCGGTATGTGGAAATGGGAGAGTATGCTGCAAAACAACTATTTTCGATTGACCCATCTAGTACAGGTCATTATGTTCAGCTCTCCAACCTTTATGCTTCAGCTCGTATGTGGGATCACGTAACGGAAGTACGTGACATCATGATGGAGAAAGGCCTAAGCAAGGATTTAGGGTATAGTTTGATTGATATTGAAGGTAAATGTCAAGTGTTCCGTGTAGGAGACAAGTCGCATCCTCGATTCAAGGAGATTATAGATGAACTCTGCGATCTTGAGAAGCGGCTGAAAGAGGCTGGGTTTGTACCGGACAGTGAATCTGTTTTACATGATGTAAATCCTGAAGATGTTGAGGAAAGTCTTTGTAATCATAGTGAAAGGTTAGCCATTGCTTATGGTCTGATTAGTACACCGCCTAGAACTACACTTCGGATCATTAAGAATCTTAGAGCATGTGTCAATTGTCATGCAGCAACGAAGCTTATATCGAAGCTTGAGAACAGAGAAATAGTTGTTAGGGATGCTAATAGATTTCATCATTTTAAGGACGGTGTTTGTTCTTGCGGAGACTATTGGTGATATATACTGAAGTATTTGGTTGTGTTATTGTTACCGTTTCTAATTACTCATGGCGAAAATGGAAGGTATTGATGCTTCTGTGTTCTCTTTAAATCTCTGTGGCGTGAGAGAAAGGGCATTGTGATAGTTGATATAATTCGATGATCTCTTTAGGATTGTATATTCCATCTTATAGGATTTACAAAGAGTGAAGTTATCCGGCGCCGGCCCTTCACCGGCGCCGGTGCCTTGCGAGTGCACAAGGGCCTTGCGCACTCGCAAGGCGCATGCGCGCAGGCGCCTTCCGACTGCGCGCAAGGCCTCGCGCATTGGGCCTGCGCGAGACCCATGCTCGGATGCCCAACCCGCGAGAGTTTTGGTCGAGCTTAACGTCGCCGAAGAGATCACGAGGGAGTTCGAGGTTGCATTTGAGGATGGGGATGTTAGAGTTTGTAAGGTGCTGTACGAGAACGAGCCTTCATATTGCTCAGGTTGCCTCTCACTTGGACACACGCAGGTTGGTTGTACATTCAATAACAGAGGCAATGTGAAGTTTAAGAAGGACCACCCTCAGGTTATGCTTGATAAAGTGGAGGTGGTCACTACTGGGGATGTGGAAGTAATTGTGAGTATCTGATAAATTCCCCTTAGGGTTTCCATTTACCGATAGGTCATATAAATAACCAACGTATTTACAATAATTACAAAGGCAACTCTCAATTATATTCTATTTACATATAATTGCTATCATACCCCTGCAGTCGAAACTGGAGGAGGCAGTGCAGTAAGACTGAATCTAAAATCTAAAAACAATTGTCGTGGAGGCCTTTTGTAAAGATGTCTGCATACTGGAAAGCCGATGGGACGTGGAGAACTCGAACGTCGCCGCGGGCAACCTTATCACGAACGAAATGAATGTCAATCTCGATGTGTTTGGTTCGTTGATGTTGAACCGGGTTGCTGGCAAGGTACGTTGTTGAGATGTTATCAGTGTAAACCACATAAGCTTTTGTAAGGGGGCAATGAAGTTCAAGCAGTAAATTGCGCAACCAGGAGCATTCTGATACTACATTGGCAACCCCTCTGTATTCTGCCTCGGCGCTAGATCGTGACACCACAGATTGACGTTTAGCAGCCCAAAAGATTAAAGTGTCGTTGAAGAAAACACAATAACCAGAAGTTGATCGGCGAGTATAGGACAACCAGCCTAGTCGGCATCTGTATATGCAATAAGATCTGACTTTGGAGATGGAGAAATAGTAATACCTAATGAGGATGCGCCAAAGATGTAGCGGATGATGCGCTTGAGGGCAGCAAAATGAGCTTCTCTGGGATCATGCATGAAAAGGCAAACTTGTTGAACTGCATAACTTATGTCAGGTCGTGTGAAAGTTAGATACTGAAGTGCTCCAGCTAAACTTCGGTAAAGAGTGGGATCATTGACTGGTGGACCAGATGAGGCACTTAGTTTCACAGAAGGCTCAACAGGTGTTGCAGATGATTTACAGGTGGTCATTTTGGCATGGGCAACAATTTCCCTAGCGTATTTATCCTGTGATAAGAATAAACCAGAGGAGCTCCGACGAACTGAAATGCCCAAGAAGTATGATAAAATGTCTAGATCCTTAAGAGCAAACTCCTTGCCTAGAAGAGTGATCAGATGGCGACGCAGTTCATCAGAAGATGCAGTAATGATGATGTCATCAACATAAAGGAGTAGATAAGCAATGTTGGTTCCATGACGATAAATGAAAAGGGAGGAGTCACTTTTGCTGCCAATGAATCCGATTTGAAGCAAGAAACCTGCAAAACGTTGAAACCAGGCTCTGGGCGCTTGCTTAAGACCATATAAGGATTTCTGCAGTAAACATACATGATTAGGTCTAGAGGAATCACGAAAGCCAGGAGGTTGGAACATATACACCGTTTCATTCAAATGCCCATGCAGGAAGGCATTTTGAACGTCAAGTTGATGAATGGACCATGACCGGGAAACTGCAATACTGAGGACCGTCTTGATAGTGGCTGGTTTCACAACAGGACTGAAGGTTTCATCGCAATCAATGCCAACTTGCTGGGAACATCCGTTGGCAACTAGACGAGCTTTGTATCGTTCAAGAGAACCATCAGACCTGTACTTATGACGAAAAATCCACATACATCTCACAATATTAGCCTGAATGGGGCGAGGAACCAGAACCCAAGTCTTATTTCGCATAAGGGCTTGATATTCGTCGACCATGGCAGCGTTCCACTACGGGTCTTGGAGGGCTACATTATGGGATTTTGGAATGGGTGATATTGTGGTGGAAATTGAAAGATCAAATATAGGTTTAGGTTTGACAATACCGGACTGGCTGCGAGTGTGGGGTCGGGTTTGGACCGAATCCATATTTGAAGGGGGATGTTGTGGAAATTGGGAGGTAGCTGTTTGATGTGGGATAGGCGCAGGTGGGCTGTCAGCATGAAGCGGCCCGGAAAGGTGAAGGGGAGGAGAGGGCGCTGGGTTGGGCTGGCGTAGAAGTGGGCCAGGCGAGGAGGGAGGCGGCAAGGGAAGCAGAGGTGGGCCATGCTCTGGGCTTGCAGCAGGGACAAGGCGGGCAGAAGGTGGGCCATCAGAAGGTGGGCCAATAGAAAATGGCCCTGGGCTGGAATTGCGCACAGGAGAATGCAGGGGCGAATTTGAGGAGTCAGCTGGGACTGGTTCACGTGGACCGGCAGCTCGAGATGCCAATTCGGTGTGATATGGGGATAAATCCGTGTCATCCGGAAAAAGCGGGAAAGAAGACGCGTGTGATGGGGAAGCAAACGGAAAAATAGATTCGTCGAAAGTAACATGACGAGAAAGAATGATTTTATTTGTGGCTATTTCTAAGCATTTATACCCCCGATGGTGAGATGGGTACCCTAAGAAAACACAAGGAGATGATCGATGTTGAAGTTTGTGTGAGATTGTGGCGGTTTTGTTTGGATAACAAAGACAACCAAATACTCGAAGATGATGGTAAGAAGGAGTTGTGAGATACAACGCTTGGGTGGGTGACCGATTTTGAATTGTGGTGGTGGGTAAGATGTTGAGAAGATAGCATGATGTTTCCAAGGCATGAGGCCAATAGAAAACCGGAAGAGATGCATGGAAAAGAAGAGAACGCATCATATTTGTGATTGTACGGATGATACGTTCCGCTTTACCATTTTGAGGGGAGGTGTATGGACAAGAAAACTGAAAATTGATGCCGTGGGTATTGAAAAAATTGTGAAAATTTGAGTTGTTGAACTCCCTACCCATGTCGCATTGAAAATTTTTAATAGTCCGATGAAATTGAGTTCGAACCAATTGATGAAATTGCACAAAGAACTCATAAACTTGAGATTTGAATTTGATG
Source organism: Fagopyrum homotropicum (assembly GCA_033239125.1). NCBI lineage: Eukaryota > Viridiplantae > Streptophyta > Magnoliopsida > Caryophyllales > Polygonaceae > Fagopyrum > Fagopyrum homotropicum. The sequence continues at coordinate 48,231,123 of BSWB01000007.1, read as the reverse complement.
GGAAAACCCATAAAAAATGTGTATAATCATCAAGAAAAAGGAGATAATATTTGAAACCTTCCTTGCTCTCAACCGGTGACGTCCAAAGGTCACTATGGATGAGATCAAATGGTGCAAATGTAGAGGTAAAGACCGTTCAAACGGAAGCTTGTGATGTTTGCCCAATTGACAAGCATGACATATAGAGGAGAGTTTCTCTTTATTACAACGAAAAAAGGAAGAATTCTTAAGAAAATCTAGAACAGGCGCTTCAGGATGACCTAAACGAGCATGCCAAAGACTGGGTGACTCAATGGAAAGAGCATGGACTTGGGATGACTTGGTGACAGGATAGAGTTCCCCCGAACTATTGCATCTCAGGCGTATGGTCCCCGTTTGCAGATCCTTCACAGAAAAACCAGATGGATCAAATTCGACACTAGCACGGTTATCAGTAGTGAAACGTCGTACGGAAACAAGGTTCTTAACAATTTGTGGTGCTACAAGGACATTAGATAAGCGTAAGAGATTTTTGGTGGTTGGAAAAGTTGTTTCTCCAATACCTGTAGAAGGAATACGCATACCATTGCCAACAATTATCGAATTTGAAGGACCATTATACGAAATAGACGAGAGTGTACCTGGAGTGTGAGTCATGTGAGATGTTGCGCCGGTGTCCATGTACCAATTATTGTCCGTCGGGTTTAACGTCATAGTAGCAAAAGAGGAGTCCAATGCAGTAGGCTGAAAATTATAAGCCAGATGGGCCTGATTGTGTTGCGTCAGTGGGCCAGGCCCAAGAATGCTGGGTTGCTGAAGTGGGTAAGAGGGGAAAGGCTGTTGTGGGCCAGACGGAGTGTGGGCTGGAGTCCAGGAATGCGGAGGTGGGCCTGGAGGTAACTGGGCCGCATGCTGCTGCTGCAGAGGCAGCCATCCGCGTGTGGCATTCCACACAAACCGCTGAGTAGGGTTGCCGCTGCCGGACCGCTGCTTCCCCTTGCGGCCTCGACCACGACGTTGGTTGGACTGGTCCGTCGGAGTCGAAGAGGTGCCGGACTGGGGCGGTGCTGGGGCGCCAGAAGACGGAGGCGAGCTGGAGCCGGTGGATGCGGAGTTCCGAGTAGCGGCAGTAAGAGCACTGGGGGAACCGGATTGAGACGCCATTCGCGTTTCTTCCAACTGAAGTTGAGACCGAGCTTTGGTGAACGAGGGAAGCGGGTCGGATTGTTGAATAAAACTCGCCGCAACATTATACTCAGCGGGTAAACCCGAAATAAGTTGAAGAACAAGTCGAGTATCGGGAACCGGTGAGCCAACTCCTTTGAGTTGATCTGCCAAAGACTTAAGTTGAAGGCAATAAGCGTTAATAGAGGCGAATCCAGATAACTTACAGTTTGAGAACTCGTGTTCGAGATAAACAACACGAGTATTTTTGTTATCTTGGAAAATGTCTTTGACTCGATTCCAGGCTTGAAGCGCCGTATCATCGGAGTCAAGAATTTGCAACAGTATATCCCGGGAGACTGTACTGTATATCCATTGAAGGACCGCTGCGTCAACCTGAAGCCATAAAGAGTCGTCAATGTCCGTAGGTTTGGGAACTTTCGCGTCGATGTGATCAAGGACGTTGTGAGCTTTTGCTGTAACTCGAAAGAGAGTAACCCAGGAAGCATACGGAGTGTCATGATCAAGGACGAGAGCGATGTTGTTCTTGATGTTGGATATTTCGAGTGCGGAATGAAAAGACGGTTTTCGATCGGTTGCCATTGAAGAAGAACGAAAAAGAAAGGGAGAGACGGCGGTGACGGCGGCCGTAGGTTTAGAAAGAGTGGAAGAGGGTTAGAGGAACGATAACCTCTGATACCATATGAGATTCTGATAAATTCCCCTTAGGGTTTCCATTTACTGATAGGTCATATAAATAACCAACGTATTTACAATAATTACAAAGGCAACCCTCAATTATATTCTATTTACATATAATTGCTATCAGTAATGACCCCTGCTGACCAGTCGAAGCCGGATGAACTCATGAAGGAGGATGGAAAAGAGACAGAGAAACATGATCATATAAGCCAGAGGGAGTCGACTGGAAAGGGCGATGAACAGCCGGATGTGGGAGGTGAGAACGCATCCACGGACGGTACACAAACAGAGGTGGTTGACACTGCCCAGGTGGAACAGCCAACTACTTCTCATGATGTGGACGTGGAGACTACGCAGGATATGGAGAGGTATAATAACGGTCCTGAAGAGCAAGCAAAGGTAGACACGATCACTGCTACTTGTGAGGCATGCACTGAAGTGCAAGCACACGGTGAGGGTGATGTGCTAGGTGCCATTAGTTCATGCATGTCGCATGTGCTGGAAGTATGCCATGATGAGGCCGGTGAGGGCCATACAACTACACCGACTGTGGAGGAAGTGGAGGCCACGCATGCAAAGAGAGGTAAAGATTACTCCTGCATTGACAAGTCAAAAGAAGAGGCTACATGTCATGTTACAGAAGATAATGGGATCACGATAGGTTGCATGAATTGGACGTCAACATGCCCATGCGTGGAAAAGTCAAAAATGGCGGCTTCACCTCATGCGATTGAAACAAAACAAGACGTATAACGCTAAGAGAGACGCGGAGGCGGAGTGCGCCTCTGCGCCAGTCTCGCGCATGCCCAATCCGAGGCATGCGGACTGGCGCGGAGGCGTACTCCGCCTCCGCTCCCTCTTGGCACGGGCGGACTCCGCTTCTATGAAGGCGCGAGTCCGCCCGAATAGTAAGCCTGTTTACAAATGAGATCTCTACAATTAGAGTAAATTACACAAAACCACCCCTTATATATCCCTATTTTCACTTAACCGCCTCTTATAATTTTCTTTTCAATTAACCACCTTTATATTACATCCGTTAACAAGTAGCCACCAAAAACATTATCAGTCATCTATTCTGTCAATGAGACCTACACAAAATATTATAAAATTATATTTTATTGATTAAAATATAATATAATTAAAGAAATAAATATTAGGATTGTCAAACAAGATGGTACAAAATCTTCTTCCTCTTTCACGTCTTCAAATCGATTTTCTCTACTCATCTATTACCCATTCAAATAACGTGCAAAATCCATGTACGTTCTCAAGAGTGAAAAATCTTCTTCCTATTTCCATAACCATAAGAAGGTCAATGGGCGGAGGGATTTTATCCTTTCGCTTAACCTGACTAATGGCTCGACCACGACCTCCTTGGAAGGGGGTGGACGAGCAACTTGTTTGTTTCTTTTAGAGTTTGTTTGGAGCGGGAGCAACAGATGGAGGAGGCACCAAGTGAGTAGTTTGTTGTGGGACCGCTTATTGTTGATGAGGATCAGCGGGGACTCATTGGACCTGTGCCCAATGAGGAGATCAAGTATGCTTTATGGTCCATTGGAGATTTGAAGTCCCCGAGTCCAAACGGGTTTTCATCCAATTTCTTTAAGAAGACTTGAGAGACGACATAGAGTGAGGTATGCACAGATATCCGGAGTTTATCATCAACGGGAAGTTACTACGGCAAGTGAACCATGCCACGGTTTCACTTTGCCAACGTTGAGGCTCTTTCCCATGTGGATTAGTTCAAACCCATCTCTTATTGCAGTGTTATCTATAAGATCATCACTAAACTGATCGCAAACAGGTTGGGCCCGTGTCTTAAGTATCTTATTGACCTGGCCCAACTGCTTTTGTTCCAGGGAAGTTGATGTTGGACAACGTTTTTCTTGTCCATGAGCTACTACATAGATACGATGTACGGAGGGATACTAGACATTGCATCATGAAGATTGATCTCGCTAAGGCTTCTGATATGATCTCCTAGAAGTTCCTACGATTTGCCATGATAGAGTTTAGTTTTCCGACCAGGTTCATTGACTAGGTGATGGAGTGCGTCACTACGGCGTCGTACTTAATTTGGGTTAACAAGAATACGCACGGGTTCTTCCAAGGTCATTGTGGGTTAAGGCAGGGTTGTTCAATGTCGCCGATGTTGTTTGTTATTTTCATGGAGTTTCTATTTAGGATGATTTGTGTGGAGACTGCGAGACCAGGGTTCCGGTTCCACCAACATTGTGAAGAGCTTAGGATCTCGCACATGATATTTTTGGATGATGTGGTCTTCTTCTATAGAGGTGATAGAGAGTTTGTTGATATCTTACAAAGTGCTTACGCCGTTTTGAGAGGATTTTGGGTCTAGCGGTCAACCTTCCCAAATCCTCTATCTTTCTAGCATCAATTCCAGATGCTGAGTTAGTTGAGTAGATACAACGTCAGGTTTTGTAGTTGGTGAGTTCCCATTCCGGTATCCGGGGGTCCCGATTGCACCTCATGTTCTACGTGTTGCAAATTACCCCCCCCTTCTTGACAAGATCAGGAAGCATGTTTGTGTGTGAAACAAAAGGCATCTCTCCTTTTTAGGGCAGTTAGAGGGGATCAAGTTAGTGTTGCAGAGTACATAGAGCTTTTGGTCATCACTTTTTCTTATACATGCTCTAGTTTTGGATAAATTGACTGGGTTATGCAGACAATATCTGTGGAGGTTGGTCCCGTGTCGCATGGTCGCAGGTTTGCATGCCAAAGAGAGGGGGTTTGGGCCTTCTTGACCTTAGGTCTTGGAACTCGGCATTTATGTGCAACTACTACTGGCACATTCATGGTAAGAGGGACAACCTTTGGGTGAAGTGGATCCATCACAAATACTTACTGAAAACTCCACCTTGATTGAAATGGTTTACAAGTGTTGATGATGGAAGAATTCACACAAATATAGCAGTTGGATATACTAACAATGTATTGATTATATTTCTAGATATTTTGTTGGTTTGAATTCAGTGCAGGTTTTATATCAAGGGCCTTGAAGTTGGATTCAAAGACAAAGGAATATAACAAGCTCAAAAGGACGAAATCAAGGGCCTTGGAATCTAAGGTGCACGGAATAAGGATTCAAAATAAATTGAAGATCTTCTTTGAAGATTCTGTAACAAGAAGATCTCATCAACCGAATGAAGATGTCAACCGAAGATCTCAACCGAAGAATAGAGAATCTTTTCCAGAAGATTTTTTAAACAACAAAATGGCAAAAATATCTTCTCTCTTGATTCAACAAAAGACGAGAAGATCAAGGAGTCAACGTGTTCGTAGGGGCTGAAGACTTGCAACGTCTACCTTACGATCTTCATGGAAAAGAAGATTTATCTTCAAATGGTCATCTCTACAACGGCTAGAAGACCTTTCCATAGAAGAGTATAAATGAAGATGATGGTCGAAGAAGAAAGATACACAAGCTTACACAGGAAAACATCTTTGCATCCTCAAGCAACCTTATCATCTTCATTCGTTGTTTTTCTTTCTCTCATTCATGCAATAACTTTATCCCCTTAGAGAGAGAAAACACTAGAGCTCCATTGGAAGATCTAAATAGTGTTATACGAGAGTGTGTAACTCTGCGAAGTAACTAGGCTATTATAGCTAGGTTGATAGCATGAATTATTGTCTATATTTTGGGGCCTGTTTAGACGTTTTATCTTCAATAATCTGCATGTTTGGATGTATATTATGTGATTATATTGTCGTTTCATCTACCTTTGCGGGAATCGAGGTCTACACCAAGTTTCGTTGTAATCGTAGGTAAAATGACACGTTTTGCATCAAAATGGAGCAAAAGGAGCTAAGGAGTCATTGGAGCTACATTCAGGAGCTTAAGGAAGAATCCAGGAATCATGAAAATGGATTGAAGATTCACTTTGGACCAGATTTAAGAGATTTCACATTCAGTTGTGATTCACCTCGGTCAGCTACAGTACCATCTCGACCGAGGTGATCCAGAGGAGCTGCTCGACCGAGGCGAACACCTTGGACGCGGCGAGAGATATATTTTATTTGGCTGAGATCTTTTATTTTTGGAAAGAGGATCTTATATTTTTAGGCTGGATTCCTGGAAGGAAGAAGATAATTTAGCCCATATATTTTACCTATTTTTATGGGAAAAGATCTTTCTAAGATATTTTATCTTTGGAGGGGAATTTTCCTATAAAAAGGGTCAAATTTTCCACAAATCCGACATCCGCTAACGGCTGGAAAACACCCACTACCGCTGGGAGATTTGAAGAACCTTTTTGAAGGTTGAAGGAAGAATGAAGGAAGGAAGTTGATAGCTTTTATAGCTTTTGTGAAAGGTTTTGTAAGACTTTCTTAGATTCCCTTCTTTGTTGATTGTCTTGTTGGATTGTGATCCAAGGAACGCTTGTTGTTTGATAATTGATTCAGTTATTGAAGCCTTTCTCTTAAGGTTTTCTTGTTCAATTATTCACTTTCTTCCCTTATATTTGATTATTGCTTTCATGATGATGATTGACTAATTTCTTTGTGTGATTCTAGGGTGATTGGCTGAAGGTTGTGGGAAAAACAATGATAGAATAATCTTAATCACAGTAGGACCCTGAAAGCTCGAGTCTTTATCCTTAACCCTAGAACATCTCGCTCAGTCGATGAACATCTCGGCCGGGGTGAAATTCTTCTGACCGATGTGACCTTTCTGATCCGAAACTGAGAGTTAAGTGTTAGAGTTTGCCAAATCCTATTCTTATTACACCTTTCCTGGTTCAATGCAAGCCTAGGATGAGACTTACCCGGTAATTCCTTTGTTTGTTTACCTAAGATCATAAGCGATAGGTAATAAAGGTTTATCCTTTATTGGGGTTTGAGTGTGCTTTCATTCCATCTTTGTGAGTTAGCCTGAGACTTACCCGGTAAAGGTTGATTCTTTTCCCTTAGTTGGAGTGTTAGTTTGAGGTTATAGTTCTTTTTCTTAATTCCTTGAGACTTACCCGGTAATAGGAGTTACGGTTTGGGATTAGTGAGTAGTGAGACTTACCCGGTGATCTATTCCACTTTAGTAACACCTTCCCTTGCAAAAATCTCAGCTTTGTCCGCTTATCTTTAGATCTTGAGTTGGAACCACAACTAGACGCTTTAATCCCTAGAATTGCATATTTTCTTAATTGACTTTTTATCATCTTTGATTGTTTTAATCGCTTTTGTGGTTAGTAGTTGCATTGACAACCTATACTTACTTTGTTTCACTAAGTCCTTGTGATCGACCCCTGGAATTTCTTGCTTTTTACTACGATTGACCCGTACACTGCGGGTTCGCATCCTTGTTTTAAGCTTACATCTAGAGTTATAAATTTAAAGCTTGCACACACCGTTTGGAGCGAACATAGGTTAAGAGTTGGAGCTAGATCGTAGCATTGGCTACATTGAGAGAAGAAGGGGATTTCTTCTAGTTTGTATCTAGGACTCTTTGAAGCTGATAATAGATAGTTAGATCCTACGGATATACCCTGAGACGGAGAATAGGCTATTTAGAGCCGAACTTCGTAAACATATCCTCGTGTCAATCTTTTCAATTTCGCATCCTATATATTTTATTGTGACTAACTTTGTTTTGCAGGAGCAAGAAGTCAAGACCCTTGAAAAGAGTTTCAAAGCCTTGAAATCAAAGTTTCACGAGAAGCACAGATTGACATCAAGACCCTTGAAAGAAGTTTTAAGGCCTTGAGATTTGGTTTGCGAAAAATTCTCATACTCTATTCAACCCCTCTTCTAGAGTATCATTTATATTATTTATATCAGCTACCAGTTCTTCAATTGGTATCAGAGCTAGACTCACGTTTATTGTTTTAACCATCAGTGAGACTAATCATGAATTCTGTAGGTGATGGTGGATTTGCTCAAGGAAGATCCTCATCCCAACCACCACTCTTCTGTGGCAACAACTTCGTTCATTGGAGATCACTCATGCGTATGTTCATTATTGACCAGGATATGGAGCTTTGGAGCATTACTCAAAATGGACCTAAAGTTCCAATGACAATGGTTGAAGGCGTCCAAGTTCCTTAGAAGGAATCAGACTTCACACAGGCTGATTTGGACAGTGTGTCAAAGAATTACAAAGCAATGAATCTACTCTACTGTAGATTAGATGCAAATGAATTCAACTGTATCTCATCGTGCAAGAGTGCTAAAGAAATATGGGATAAGCTTGTTACTTACGAAGAAACAAGTGAAGTCAAGGAAACCAAGATTAGCATCTTTCTCAGACAATATGAGCTATTCAAGATGAATCCAAATGAAACAGTCAAACAAATATTCACCAGATTTACTGAGTTCGTGAACAATCTGGACTCACTAGGAAAGATCTTCACAAATGAAGAGAAAGTGAAGAAGGTTCTAAGGAGCTTACCTAAAGCCAAGTGGGGACCAAAGATGACTGTAATTGAAGAAGCTCAAAATCTCACTACTCTTTCTCTGGATGATCTACTTGGAAAACTCATCACACATGAAATGGTTCTTGGCGAAGAAGATGGAGAACTCCCATCCAACCCCATGAATTTGGCATTAAAATCCAGAAGAGATGAGTTACCATATGATGAAGAAGATAGTGATGGTGATGATGAAGAAGATGCACTTGCAATGATCTCAAAGGGTCTCGCAAGAATTCTCAAGTTAAAGAAACAATCCGCAAACAGAGAATTTCCAAGAGCATCAAAACCCCGAGGTAAGTTTTATAACTCTAATAAGAAAACGAGACTACTGACTTGTTTTGAATGTGGTGAAACAGATCATTTGGTGAAGGATTGTCCACAAAAGAAGAGGACCAACTTCAAGAAAAATGATCGAAAGAAGAAAGCTATGGTTGTTTCATGGAGTGATTTAGAATCAACAAATGAATTAGAAGATGAAAAAGAACAAGCAAACTTGTGTCTTATGGTCGATCTTGAAGATAACTCAAATCTATACATCGACAATATGGTAAGTACCATTTTGTCTCAACCTGAGATTGACCTTAAACAATTCTTTAAAGATATTATCTTAAGTGATAAGAAACATAGAATAAGGATAAATTCTTTAAAAGAAAAGCTTCATGAACAAAATAAACAATTGAGTGAAATGTCTTTGGAGATTGAAAATCTTAACACTGAAAAGGAAGATCTTGATGACAATATCAAGGCCTTGGAATCAGAAAACCTGATTCTCAAGGACAACCTCTCTTCTCTTCATCGAAACTATATTGATTTAGAGAAAGAGAAAGTTGATATGACTTTAACGTGTCAAGACCATAAGGCATCACTCATTAAGTTTACTCTTTCATAAGGATGTCCACGGGTCACGGGTGACCCGTGACCCGGCGGATCACCGACCCGGCGGGTACGGGTTCCCCCAGGTCACGGGTACGGGTAAGGGTCATGAGATCCTTACCCGTCGACCCGCCGGGTCGACCCGGTAACGGTCACATTTTAAAAAAAATTAAAAAACAATAAACTATTATAAATCTAACTCAAAAAACATTTCTATAAATACCCCAAATCCAATTCATTTCATCTCACACCAATTCTCATTCAATCATCTATTCAATCTCTCAATCTCTCCATAATTTCCAACTCTTACATTCAATTACTCTCCTAATCTCATATTCTTATTCTCTTATTTTTCATTTTACTACTCTTACTACTACATTTTATTATTCAAAAAAAAAATGTCTAGCCGAGGAAGACGTTCCGTTAGCGGTGCCGGTCCTTCATCCGGCGAAGGTGTTAACCGAGGACGTCATTTCGTTAGCGGTCCTTCAACCGGTTTGGATTTAAGGCGGAGCTTATTAAGTGGAGATCACGAGATCTTCGAGGAGGAGGATATCAACATGGAATCACCTCCTTTCCCCAACACCCAAGAATCCGAGACCCAATTCCCGGAGGAGCCGGAAGAGCCGCCGTTGAACAACACTCAACTAACGGCGGCGGTCTTCCGATTTTGGTTCACAAAAGGTGCTCCCGATGCCAACGGTGTTTACTATGCCAAATGCAGTTTTTGTTCGGCACAATACAAGCACAAAAAGGGAGAAGGCTACGGGAACTACAAGAAGCATATCCGGAACAAGCATCCCGAAAAAATGGGATTAGCACGAGGGCAAACACAACTTACCGGGTACGCATCTACCTCTAACCAACCTCCTTTATTTACATATGATCATGCTTCTTTTATGGATGCATTTTCGTAAATGTTAGCCGTAGATTCTTTGGCATTTAGTTTTGCACAAAATGTTGGTTTTAATGATTGGATGCAAAATTATGCTCAACCCGCATATAAACCGATTTCTCGTCAAACCGCTAAAAGAAAAATGATGTATAAATATAAAATTCGTAAAGCAGAATTGATAAAATATTTTATAGAAAATAGTGATATTCAAGTTTCTGTTTGTAGTATTATTTGGACCGACGGTTTTCAAAAAAATTCATATATGGGTATTACTTGTCATTTTGTTGATAAATTTTGGATTTTAAACAAAAGAGTTTTAGCATTACGAGTTTTCAACAAACAACACACCGCCCAAAACATTGCCCGTTTGATTGCAAATGTTTTAAAAGAATATAAATTACTTTCACGAGTTTTTTCAATCGGTTTTGACAACACCTCCGCTAACACGGCTTCCATTAGAGATTTAACCAACTATTGTAAGCCGACGGTTGGAGGTAAATATTTTCACATTAGGTGTGCCGCTCATATTTTAAACTTGTGTGTTCAAGATGGTTTAGCATACGTTGGGGATTTAGTACAACCTATTCGAAATATTCTTAATGAACTTTGGTTTAAAAAAAGTGTACGTACTAAATGGTATGCATATTGTAAATAAAATGACGTTTATCATAAAAAATTTCCAAAAGATGTTTGTACAAGATGGAACTCTACTTACAAAATGATTTACGAATCATATGAATATCGAGAACTTTTAAGTGGTTTTACCGCACAACATATTGACGGTAATTTTGTTTTCGGTGAATCTTGGGTTTTAGCAAAAGATGTAATGGAGGTTTTTAAATATTTTTATGATGCTACTAACACTTTTAGTTATGTTTATACACCAACTTCAAATATATTTTGTTATGTAGCAATTAATATTGCATTTACAATTCAACAAGGTCTTTTAATTGATAATATTTCACAAGCTATTTATTCAATGCGAAGTAAATGGTTAGATTATTATACAACTATTCCCGATGTTTTTCTTGTTGCATTTGTGTTAGACCCTAGACGTAAAATGGATGGTTTAAAACAATTTTTAGAAAGTTATTATGAATTTTTAGGTTTAGAACAACATCCCGATTGCCATGTTTCTACCATAATTGCTAAAGTTAGAAAATTATTTGATGAATTATTGGTTCAAATTGTTCAATATCGTGTTTCCGATCAAGGTCAATCTTGTCAACCCCCTCCTCGTCCTTCATCTTCAACTTCATCTAAATTTAAATCAATTGCTAGAGATTTGTTTGGCCCGAAAAGGGCAAAAACCATGTCGAGTTCCCGTTCGGAACTCGACGAATATCTAACAATTTCTTTTGAGTTTGCCAATGATAAAGAAGAAGAGGATTTCAACATATTAGAATGGTGGAGTCGACCGGACAGAATGAGGTTTCCTACCCTCTCAAGGATCGCGGCACAAATTTTTGCCGTTCCCACCTCAACGGTAGCGGTTGAGCAAACCTTTAGCCGGAGTGGAAAGGTGCTCGATCCGACGAGATCAAACATGTTGCCCGAGACGTTGGAGGCACAAATCCTCCTAGACGATTGGAGGAAAGCGGAATGTGACCACAAAAAAACAACCTCTCGGCGGAGGAAGGCGACGAAGATGACGACGAGCAACAACAAACGCCATCGGATGTATCGGCGGGAGAGTCTGACGACTAAGGTAAGGGCCAATCGGGTATATAAACAAAGGTAAGAGAACTACGTGGGCTTTGATTCCTCCTCCCCGAGAGGATACGTAGGCAACCGGGATTCCGGTTCAAGCCCAATTCTTCCCTTTTTTTTTTTTTAAGTTTAAGTCCAATTTTTTTAAGTTTAAGTCCTCTCTTTATTTTCTTCTTTTTAAGTTTAAGTCCAATTTTTCTCCTCTCTTTATTTTCTTCTTTTTTATGTTTATTTCCTTTTTTTTTAAGATGAGGTGGCCAACCCGCCGACCCACCGGGTCTGACCCATGACCCGGCGGGTCGGCCAATTCTACGGGTCCGGCTCACCCTTCCCGGACCCTTGACCTGGCGGGTCGGACCCGTCGACCCGGCGGGTCCGACCCGTGGACATGCTTACTCGTTCAAAAGCTAATCTGGAAAGAATGATGGGTGAACAACAATCCCTTAACAAAAATGGTATAGGGTATCATAGGAGCTTTCCTAGAAAACCTACCACCACTTTTGTTATGGCCAAAGGAAACATTCATATGCCTACCTACTTCTATTGCTGTAAAAAGGGTCATGTTAAATCTACATGTCCTTATAGAAGAGATAATCCTTATATAATTAAAACCACCTATCCTTTATTTTTAAGGAAACAAGTCAAACAAATCTGGATTCCTAAAGGTACTAGACCACCAAACATGATCGAACCTGAGTATGAACCAAAATATGCCATTTGGTCGACCCGGAAAGGTTGATGTTTGCTGTTTTGCAAGATATCACCAAGGTAAAGGAGCACAAATGGATATTAGATAGTGGTTGCTCAAGACACATGAGTGGAAAGAGTTCTTTATTCTCAGATTTAAAGAAGCAATCATCTGGAACCATTACTCTTGGTGATAAAGGAAAGTGTGACATAATTGGCATTGGTAAAATTTTCTATAATTCATCCAACTTTATTGACGATGTTTATTTAGTTGATGGCTTGAAATATAATCTGCTAAGTATTTCTCAAATTTGTGATAAAAGCAATAAAGTCATGTTTGATTTAGAAAAATGTGAAGTTCAAGACATAAAGACGGGAGAAGTGTTGCAAACTGCTCCTAGATGTAATAATGTTTATTCCTTGAGTACTAACCAAGTTGCAGGAACTAAGCTAAAATGTCTAAAGGCCTTAACTGATGATTCAAGGCTTTGGCATAGAAGACTTGGTCATATAAGCATGCATACCATGCAGAAGTTACTTACAAAAGATTTGGTACGTGGTTTGCCAAACCTAAACTTCAAGGTTAATGACCTATGTAAGGCGTGTACACAAGGTAAACAAACAAGAGGTTCATTCAAACCTAAGAAAGCTGTAAGTTCTTCTCGACCTATTGAACTTTTACATATGGATCTTTGTGGACATATGCGTGTCAAATCTTCCGGAGGAAAACAATACATCCTTGTTATAGTGGATGATTTCTCTCGCTTTACATGGATATCTTTTCTACGAGAAAAATCTGAATCTTTCTTTGAATTTTCAAAATTGTGTAAGGAGTTACAAAGCTTGAAAAACCTACCAACTGTTTCTATAAGAAGTGATCATGGTAGAGAATTTGATCAACTAAAGTTTGATTTGTTTTGTGCAAAATACGGTATTTCTCATAATTTTTCAGCTCCTAGAACTCCTCAACAAAATGGAGTTGTGGAACGTAAGAACCGCACTCTTGAGGATATGTCTAGGACAATGCTTTTAGAAAACAACTTGCAAAAAAGTTTTTGGGCTGAAGTAGTAAATACTGCAAATTATATTTTAAATAGATGTTTAATTCGCCCTATTTTAAAAAAGACTCCTTATGAACTCTTTAAAGGAAGAAAGCCAAATATTTTATATTTTAAACCCTTTGGATGTACTTGTTTTGTTCACAACAATGGGAAGGACAATCTTGGGAAATTTGATGCACGTAGTGATGAAGCTATATTCATTGGATATGCTTCAAATAGCAAAGTTTATCGAGTATATAACAAACGTACCAAAGTTGTTGAGGAAAGCATTCATATTATCTTTGATGAAAGCAATGATGGTACTTTGAGTGAGAGTTTTGCATATTTAAATCTGAATCAAAGAGAAGATCACATTTCAGATGAAGAGGAAGATCCAAAAGATCAAGACAAGAATATGCAGGAAAAGATCCAAGATACCAAAGAAAACCCTCAAGACCTTGAAACACACCTTCAAGACCTTGAAACTGAAAACTATGATAACAGAACTCCACTTCAAAGGCTTGAAACCCAACTTCAAGGCCTTGAGATTGGAACAACAGGTAATACACAAACGGTACCTGAATCTAGTCAAACATATACAACTCAACCTTTTAGATCTACTTCATTTGTCAAAAGAAGAAAAGTTCAACACTCCTTGTATCATCAACAAGAGAATGTGATCTCAGATCCAAATATTGAGGTTCAAACTAGATCTAAAGTGAATAATCTTTGTGCCTTCTCCGCTTTTGTATCACTTGTCGAGCCAAAGAACTACATTCAAGCTCTTCAAGAACCAGACTGGATCATTGCTATGCAAAATGAATTAAATGAATTTGAGAGAAACAAGGTATGAACTCTTACTTCAAGACCAAAGCATCAATCAGTTATTGGCACGAAATGGGTCTTTCGAAACAAATTGGATAAAAGCGGCAAAGTCATACGAAACATAGCACGACTTGTAGCACAAGGTTATAACCAAGAAGAAGGTATTGATTATGAGGAGACTTTTGCTCCAGTTGCCAGGTTAGAAGCCACTACCACTACCACTACCACTACCACTACCACTACCACTACCACTACCACTACCACTACCACTACCACTCGTAGTAGTAGTGGGTCTCTTCCCGGCTATGCCATTGTCGGTGATAGCCAAACCTATCATTCTCAGGACATTGAGGGAGATCGTTTGGTTGATTACGGTACTGGGTCTCTTCCCGGGCGGGACGGTTGGTACGTTGGGCACTAGATGAAGGAGGGGAAGTATCATACCTACGTCGACGGTGCTCATAACGCTTGTGTCGATTCTCCGTTTCAACATAGAGCAAATCATTCGGAGAAGGATCAAGGTTCATGTCGCCCTCATTGTGGGACTCATAGCCATCATCTTGTAAGGGATGTTGATTTTCAATGACGGATGAAAACCGTCGACCGTTAGACGGTTCGACTCCCAAAAATATCTTTGTCTTTACGGCGTCCGTTAGATGTGGAAGCATCGACCAAGTTTCCATTTGGATTTGGTGGGGTGGGACGTGGAGCGGTCGTAAGGGCAAGCATTTGTGCCCTCAAAGCTTCAAGTTCTTGCCTAAGAGCGTCATTTTCTTCGGATAAGGTATTGAGCTCTTGCCTTTCACGAGAATCCTGAGAATTTTCCATTTTGACGTTAATCATAACTCTAAATTAACACACACAATTGCGAGCAATCAAATGAGCAAGGTGACAACTTAAGTCAACGTTACCCAAGTTCAAGTGCGTTAGGGTTCTACCTTTGGGAAGGTCGTGTGACGGTTAGGCAAGGAAGGCAAATCCAACAAATTTGAACCAAAATGCACACAAAATTAAGAGAGAATTTGCAACGTGTAAGAAAATAGAGGGATAGAAAATGGATGGATTGTTTAAAGGCAAGTACTACTTGCTTTTGTCTTTTGACCTTTTTGAAAAATCCAATTTTTCGGATGGATCGGTTTCCCGGCCGCCTTTTAAACTTTATTTTTGTGGAGTTGTTTCTTTTTGATACTTTTGAATGCAAGAGATGAATCCACTTTTTCTTTTTGAAACAAATCCGTTTTTTTAAAGAGTTTTTGTTTGTTTTTGTTTTTTTGGAATATTAAAGATGCGATATCCATTTTTGTCAACAAAACCCCCCAAGAAATTGGTGAAATTGATAAACAAAGTTGTCAAATTGGGTGAGGAAAAACGTTTTTGATTAATGGTTTGATGGCAAAAACCAAAATCTCCTAAGTTTTCTTTTAAAAATAGATCGAGAATTTTTTTTTTTAAGAAACTTGATTGAGATACAAAGAACGGTGAAGAACGTGATGAAGATGATGATGAACAAAAGGCAAAAAGGATGAATGTGATTGATAGCATGAATTATAGTCTATATTTTGGGGTTTGTTTGGACGTTTTATCTTTCATAATCTGCATGTTTGTATGTATATTATGTGATTATATTACCATTTCATCTACCTTTGTGAGAATCTAGATCTACACCTAGTTTTGTTGTAGGTAAAATGGCACGTTTTGCATAAAAAAGGAGCAAAAGGAGCTATGGAGTCATTGGAGCTACATTCAGGAACATAAGGAACCATCCAGGAAGCATGGCCATGGATTTGAGATTCACTTTGGACCAGATTTGAGAGATTTCACATTCAGTTGTGACTCACCTCGGTTGACCACAGATTCACCTCGACCGAGGTGATCCAGAGAAGTCGACTCGACCGAGGCGAACACCTGGGACGTGGCGAGAATATTTTATTCTTGGCTGAGATCTTTTATCTTTGGAAAGAGATCTTATATTTTTGGGCTTGGCTCCTGGAAGGAAGAAGATATGCTAGATCATATATTTTACCTATTTTTATGGGAAGAGATCTTTCTAAGATATCTTATCTTTGGAGAGTAATTTTCCTATAAAAAGGGTCGGATTTCCCACAAATCCGACATCCGCATACAGTTGGAGATCCCACTTACACCGAAAGACATCCGCTATCAGCGCAAGATCAGGGTTTATACACCACAGCAGCCATACTCCAGTTGGGAGATTCGAAGAACCTTTTTGAAGGTTGAAGGAAGATTATAGCTTTTATAGCTTTCGAAGGGTTTTGTAAGATTGTCTTAGATTCCCTTCCTTGTTGTCTTACCTTATTGGATTTCTATCCAAGGAACGCTTTTGTTGTGATATTTGATTCAGTTATTGAAGTCTTTTCACTAAATTCTTCTTGTTCAAATATTCACCTTCTTCCCACACATTTGATTATTGCTTTCATGATGATGAGTGGCTAATTTCCTTGTGTGATTCTAGGGTGATTGTCTGAAGGTTGTGGGAAAAACAATGATAGAATAATCTTAGATTCCAGTAGGACCCTGAAAGTTCGAGTCTTTAACCTTAACCCTAAGCATCTCGCTCAGTCAATGAACATCTCGGCCGGGGTGGAATTTGGCTGACCGAGGTGACTTATCTGATCATAAACTGAGAGTTAAGTGTTAGAGTTTGCCAAATCCTATTCTTATTACACCTTTCCTGGTTCAATGCAAGCCTAGGATGAGACTTACCCGGTAATTCCTTTGTTTGTGTACCAACGATCATAAGTGTAGGTAATAAAGGTTTATCCTTTATTGGGGTTTGAGTGTGCTTTCATCCCATCTTTGTGAGTTAGCCTGAGACTTACCCGGTAAAGGTTGATTTTATTCCCTTAGATGGAGTGTTAGTTTGAGGTTATAGTTCTTTATCTTAATTCCTTGAGACTTACCCGGTAATAGGAGTTACGGTTTAGGATTAGTGAGTAGTGAGACTTACCCGGTGATCTATTCTACTTTAGTAACACCTTCCCTATGCAAAAATCTCAGCTTTGTCCGCTTATCTTTAGATCTTGAGTTGGAACCACAACTAGATGCTTTAATCCCTAGAATTGCATGTTTGCTTTATTGACTTCTTATTCATCTTTGATTGTTTTAATTGCTCTTGTGGTTAGTATTTACATAAGCATACCGTGATTGGACTTTGTTTCACTAAGTCCCTGTGATCGACCCCTGGAATTCTTTGCTTTTTACTACGATTGACCCGTACACTGCGGGTTCGCATCCTTGTTTTAAGCTTACGTCTAGGGTTATAAATTTAAAGCTTGCACACACCGTTTGGAGCGAACAAGTTTTTGGCGCCGTTGCCGGGGACTTGGTCTAGACCGAGCCGGTTACGGTTTGCTCTTGGGGCACTTGCCCCCGTGTCTTCTAACCACTCTACTTGAGTGACTTTTGCAGGTTCTTTCTTAGGTATATGCGAAGAACCCACACTGGGAAGGAAATCGTTCCTTACGATCCCGAACCAGAAAAGACATACAAGCGACGCTTGAGAGAAGCGAAGATGGCCCAACAAGACAACCGCGATCTTGAGGCCGAATTGAAAGAGGCGCTAGAGCTGCTACGCCTCAGCAGGGAAGAACTAAGACAAGAGAAGGAAGAAACTCGCACCAAGACTGAAGCAATCGAAGCAGAGATGGCAGTCATACGAGACCAGATTCTACTTCGACCGAGGGAAGAGCCAGTTGCTGATCCTCGACCGATGCAGGTCCCAGTTGCTGACCCTCGACCGAGGCAGGTCCCAGTACCTGATGCCCCGGCCGATGTACTTCCACCTCGGATGCCAGTCCGAAACGTTCTTCTTGCAGGAATCCCACAAACCCTAGGTCAAAGGATGAACCCCAATCAACAACTGAGGCATCCAGGAGTTAACCTAGGAGATCCAGCGGACCATGACTATGAACTTCGACCGCAAGTTCTATCCATGATTCGCCAATTCCAGTTCGGAGGGCTAGAGAAGGAATCACCGCATCAACATCTTCAAAACTATGAGATCTTGATGGAGACCTTGAGACCTCCGAGGATTGAAAATAACAACTACAAGCTAAGACCTTTTTACTTTTCTTTAAAAGATAGAGCTCTTACTTGGTATCAATCTCTTCCTCCAGTAAAAATTAGCACGTGGGAGGAGATGACGACGGAATTCTTGACCAAATTCTTTCCCCCTTCAAAGATAGTTGAAATGAGAGGGAAGATCAACGCTTTCATTATGAAGGACAAGGAGAGCTTGTCTAAGTCATGGGAGCGGTTCAAGGACATTCTTTTGGATTGCCCACATCATGGGATCCCAAAGTTAGAATTGTTGGAGATATACTTCAAAGGACTGGACGGAAGCACCCAGTTCAATCTCCAACTACTCTCCGCCGGTACCTTCATGGACATGGAGATTGACGAGGCTTGGGACTTCATCGAGAAGCAAGCTTTGCATATGGAGAAGTACACCCACCAAGGAGCTGAAGGTGGAGTTAAAAGAGTTAACTTCCAAGAAATTCAACCCAACAACAATCAACTCACGTCTTTGAAGAATGACGTGAAGCAATTGAAGGAACTCTTGGTTGCTCAAACCAAGAAGGAAGAGCAAGGGCAAAGGAACAACAACAACGGATACCGTAACAACAACAACGGTTCCCGGAACAACAACTACAACAACAACAATAGAGGATCCAATAGCAACAATTGGAGGGCGAACAACCAAAATTCTGGTAACAATCATTCCAACTCCAACTCTAACGATTCCTCTAACCCTTTCCTCTTTTCCCCTTCTTCTTCTTCTTCTACTCCATTAAAAAGCCAGGGGCAAGGATCAAGTTCGTCTCAGCCGGAAAAGAAAGACGCAGTTCTGGAGGCTATCTTGATCAAGCTCAACGCTATGGAGACTTCTATGACTTCATTTTCGAAGGCCCAAAAAGCCTTTGAACAACAACTTGCAAGTAGGGCGAATGAAGCGCCAAGAGATCCAGGGAAGCTTCCAGCAAGGACGGAGAGCAACCCTAAGGGCCAGATCATGGCCATAACTATGAAGAGTGGACTGAAAACTGCAGATCCAGTGCCTCGGTCGGTGCCAGTACCGACGAAGATCACCTCGGTTTAGATGCAGTCGAAGAACACCTCGACCGAGATGCCAACCGAGGTGGAGCCACAGAAAGCGGAGGGGAAAACTGAAGTTTATGTTCCACCTCCTGCATACAAACCACCACTTCCATTCCCCCAGTCAAGGGCTAGAGCACATCTAGACAAGCACTTTGGTAAGTTCCTTGACTTGATGAACAAACTGCATATTAACATTCCTTTCCTTGATGCTATTCTAGGAATGCCCGCCTATGGGAAGTTCTTGAAGGAGATCCTATCAAGGAAGAGGAAACTGGAAGATTTTGGTGAAGTTAGGATGACATCTAAATCCTCGGAGCTCATACAAATCATGAAGGAGAAGATGCCACCTAAGTTGAGAGATCCCGGCTCATTTTGCATTCCCTTTCAAGTCGGGGATGTCACTTGTGAAGCCCTTTGTGATCTAGGAGCCAGCGTGAGCATCATCCCGCTGGAGCTATGTGTGAAGATCGGACTTGGAGAGCCCAAGCCGGTTAAGATTCGACTTTATATGGCGGATCGCTCCATCACCCATCCCGTGGGCATCTTGGAGGACGTTCCGGTCAAGTTAGGTAACTTCTATTTACCAATAGATTTTGTTGTACTTGACATTCCCGCAAATTATCCTGTTCCTATTATTTTCGGGAGGCCATTTCTAGCAACTTTGGGTTGCAACGTGGATTGCAAGAACGCCAAGCTGAAATTCAACATTGGTGGCGATGAGGTGGAGTTCGTATTACTTGCAGCCATGAAAGGGGAGCAACTAACTGATGATATCTTCAACATCTACGATGAAGAAGAATCAAGAGAATTGGTGAGCTCTATCCTTACTAACGATCCACTCGAAAGAGTTATTAGCTTCAGTTTAATGGAGGAAGGTATAGATGCTTCTTGCGATGCAAATATACGGAGCTTAAAAGCACTGGAAGAGGATCCAAGAGCTAAAACTGAGAAGCTAATCCAGGAGACGAAGATCTCCAGTTTCGGTCCCAGTTGCAGTACCTTGACCGAGGCACTTTCTGGACTAAGCGAGGCGACTGAAGAACATCTCGGTCAACGCCTCTACGCCTCGACCGAGGTCGATGGCGAGACGACTTCAACTGAGACTTCCGAAAGTCCAGTTTCTGGATCTACTCCACTGGAAGGAGGAAGCAAGGATCCCCCTCAGAAAGCACCCCCAGTTGTGGAGCTTAAACAACTTCCAAATCACTTGAGGTATGTCTTTCTTGGACCGGATTCCACTTACCCCGTTATTGTTAGTGCTTCCCTTTCCGAAACTGAATTATCTAAACTCATGCATGTCCTGAGAAAGCATCAAAAGGCTTTGGGTTACACTATTGATGATCTTATTGGCATTAAGCCTTCTTTCTGCATGCATAGAATTCTAATGGAGGGTGATCATAAGACTTCATGGGAACCTCAAAGACGGTTAAATCCGATCATGAAAGAGGTTGTGAAGAAGGAAATTCTTAAGTTGTTGGATGCAGGTATTATTTATCCTATCTCGGACAACAAGTGGGTTAGCCCGGTACATGTAGTTCCGAAGAAAGAAGGGATGACCGTTGTGACGAACAAGAACAACGAGTTGATCCCAACTAGGACCGTTACGGGCTGGAGGGTTTGCATCGATTATAGGAAGCTGAATACGGCCACACGGAAGGACCATTTTCCACTTCCCTTCATTGATCAAATGCTCGAGCGGTTGGCCCAGCATTCACACTTTTGCTACTTAGACGGTTATAGTGGATTCTTCCAGATTCCTATCCATCCGCATGATCAGGAGAAGACCACATTCACTTGTCCATGGGGGACATTTGCTTATAGGAGGATGCCGTTTGGATTGTGCAATGCACCCGCTACCTTCCAGTGATGCATGATGGCTATCTTTTCCGAGTATATAGAGGAGATCATGGAGGTATTTATGGATGATTTTTCTGTATATGGTTCCTCTTTTGATGATTGCCTATCTAACCTTTCTCTAGTGCTTAAACGATGTGAAGACACTAATCTTGTTTTGAATTGGGAGAAGTGTCATTTTATGGTTAATGAAGGCATTGTGCTAGGACACTCGTTTCTAATCGAGTCATTGAGGTCGATCGCGCTAAGATCGAAACTATTGAGAAACTCCCTCCCCCTTGTTCTGTTAAAGGTGTGAGGAGTTTTTTCGGGCATGCAGGTTTCTACAAGAGATTCATCAAGGACTTCTCTAAGATTTCTAAACCTCTAACTAACCTCTTGAATAAAGATGTTGTTTTTGAGTTTTCGCAGGAGTGTCTTGATGCTTTTTACAGGATTAAGGAAGCGTTGATCTCCGCTCCCATTATCCAACCTCAGGATTGGACCTTGCCCTTTGAGATCATGTGCGATGCTAGTGATGTAGCCGTAGGAGCGGTGTTTGGACAAAAGAAGGATGGCCGGACCACCGCCATTTATTATGCTAGCAAGACGCTAGACGTGGCACAACGCAACTACGCTACCACCGAGAAGGAGTTATTGGCGGTTGTATACGCTTTCGAAAAGTTTCGTTCCTATTTAGTTGGGGCGAAAGTGATTGTCTATACCGACCATGCAGCCATTCGTTACTTGTTGGCTAAGAAAGATGCCAAGCCACGCCTTATTCGATGGATTCTCTTGCTTCAAGAGTTTGATCTAGAAATCCGTGATAAGAAAGGATCCGAAAATTCTGTCGCGGATCACCTCAGCCGGCTACCTGCATCTTCACGCAAGAAGGACGACCCACCCATAGACGATTCATTCCCCGATGAGCATTTACACTTGTTGAAGCGTTTGATAGACTTACTTACTTCACCCCACGATGGAGGTGAAGTATGGGGTGAGGGCACCTCCCATTACATTTGAGAGACGCATTATGGTCCAGCTAGCGACCTTAAACCAAGCGCTTCTTGGGAGGCAACCCAAGATATTGCTTTCTTTTCTCTCTTTCTAGTCTAGCTTAGATAGTTTTTGCTTTTGTTTTGCTTTGTTTTGTTTTTGGCGTTCTAGACAGTTAACATGAGACAACTAAGGAAGGAGCATAACTGGAAGGACAGAAGATCGAAATTTTGAGAAGACGAAGTTCGACTGAGGCATCTCGGTTGCTTTCAGAGCACCTCGACCGAGATGAATCTTGAGCAACCGAGGCGACTAGGGTTTTCTGAAGAACCACCTCGGTTCGTACCACCTCGGTCCAGTCGAGACCATCTCGACCGAGGTGACAGCAGTTCCAGAAAAGGGTATAAAAGGGGGCGAAGATTTCTCTCTCTTCCATCTCACCCTTCCTCGACCGCGGCGACAGTTTCACCTCGCTTCCTTTGATTCTTGCTCGTTTTCGAAGATTTTCGCTTCCAAACTGCAATTAAGGCTTCGAGGATCCCAGTGCATCATCGATCTGCAAGAAAATCGAACCGATTCGGCCGAACGAGGTAAAACAAAACCGAAACCCTACCTCTCCGATTTCGCTTCGATTTGGGCTTTGGTTGCCCTTGCATTTGCTGAGAAAAGGCTTAAGTACCCCATAGGAAGCAGTTGTAGTGAATTTGGGGGAAAAGAACTGAATTTTCAGAAGGAATTAGAAACCCAGTTTTTCGCCTCGGTCCAGTCGAGCTGTGCCTCGGCCGAGGTGATTCTTGAGTGTTGTCAGTTGACCGAGGTGACCTGACAGTGACTGAATTGAAAATGAGTTCTGACCGACGTATTGCCCTCAGAGATAGATCCTCACCTTCCCCTTCTTCCTCTTCTTCCCGACCTTACCGCCCGGTGATCCATGAGCGACACCGGGTAGATTATGACCGTATTTCCGGCCGTCCAGTGATTGCACCACGCTTCCTGGACATATCTGCTTTTGATTGCCTCCACGTAGACGGAGACCTTAGGAGGATGATTTCTACAGTAGGGCTGGATCAGTTTACTGAGATCCGAGCCCCAGCCTATTTGGAGCCCACCTTAGAGTTCGTTAGCTCCTTCACCTACCTCCCCACAGAGAGATCTGTGAAGTACCGGTTGATGAACCGGAACTTCTTAGTGTCACTAGAGTACTAGAGAGAGATTTTTGGCTTTCCTGAGCCCACTGTTGTTGATTTCCCTTCCCGATATGTAGCTAGGGAGTTTTGGGGACAGATTGCCCACATTACTGAGCACGCAGACAGATGGCGCCCTGAAGATTCCAGGGAGAAGGTCATCTTCCATTTAGCCTTTAGGTTAGCCCACCGGATATTCAACGAGACACTTCTGGCGCGTACTGAGACGCCCCAGAAGATACGATAGGGAGAGCTTTTCAGTTTATACTGCATGATTACTGGGGGTATCCCGGACTTTGGCTTGATGTTGGCAGAGGATCTGCACAGGATCAAGGCCAAAGCGAAGGGAGACATCTGCTGCGGAGGGCTTGTCACCCACATAGCCAGTTATCAGGACATGGATCTCAGCGCTTGCACGATGGTGGCGGCTGCCAAGCCACTTCGGCTGTAGGAGATGATCACTCGGCAGATTCTGGTTCCCCGAGGTTTGACTACACCGTACGTGGCTATGCCGTGGGAGCTGACTGCACCACAGGGGATCAGGTGGTCTGCCCAGTTTACTGTTTTTGACCCATATTATTGGCAGACCGCTTGGGCTCCACTGATGGAGGATTACAGAGAGGCAGCAGCTGCCCCAACTGAGAAGGAGGCAGATGATGAGGAGACGGTTGATGAGAGAGAGGGTGGAGTCCCGATGGATACAGGGACGGATACTGCAGGGACGAGCGCGCCAATTATAGATCTGGATGATGAGGACACTGAGCCTGCACCTGCTGCATCACCTGCGAGATCTTCTAGGCGTAGGACACGCCGTCATAGAGATCCAAAGGCTCATCGTTGGATCGATGATCTGACGGACCAGATGATAGACTCTTATGCTGCCCTTACTGTGGACATGCATGAGAGATTTGCTGCCTAGCGCCGACAGATTGACAGCTGGACTCATCAGATGCTCGAGGGACAGCACTATCAGCGCAGGATGATGGAGATCCAGTTCCAGCAGGCTATGGGTTATCCATTTGACCCGTCTCAGTATCCGTACGTGCCACCACCACCACCACCACCGGATCAGGATTCTTGAGAGCTGCAGGATTTTCTTTCTTATTTTTATGCAGTTCAACTATTTATCCGGTGAGTACTTTATTTCTTAGACTTATTTTGACCCACTGGGACAGTGTGTCCTAAGTATGGGGTGTTTATTTGATGTATTTGACACTTATGTGATGTATGACTTTGATTGACCGGATATTTATCTATATTTATGCTTCACTTTTGCATCTATGTGTTTATCTGAGACTACATGCATACATACAGG
Organism: Fagopyrum homotropicum; assembly: GCA_033239125.1. Classification (NCBI taxonomy): domain Eukaryota; kingdom Viridiplantae; phylum Streptophyta; class Magnoliopsida; order Caryophyllales; family Polygonaceae; genus Fagopyrum; species Fagopyrum homotropicum. Next base: position 48,206,371 of record BSWB01000007.1, on the reverse strand, counting down.
TTATTTGATTGAGAAAAACGTCGAAACTGAAAGAAAACTGGTTTTAAAAAAAAAATTGTGGACCTCGACCGGGGCAGTTCTGGCCGAACGAGGTGTTTCACCTCGGTTGACCTAAGAACACCTCGACCGAGGTGGGTTAACTGAGAGTTTTCGAAAACGATTTTTGTGCTACTTATCTGGATATGGCCTCAGTGAAGATCTTGTTTACTGACTGGTTTTAAATTCTTTATGTGTTTGAAAGGTTTTATAATATGTTTAAGTTGCTAAATGCTTTGTGTGAAATTATTGGCATGTTTAATACTTTGTTTTTATCCAAATTATGTTGAATTTGAAGGTTGACACCACATTATGAGTTCTTTCACTTTCTTCTTGGAAAGACCAAGGCAATTCATTCTTCTCTCTTCTTCTTCTTGATCATGCTTAGCCCCTCATATACATTTTGCCTCCCTTTACCTATCCGGGAATTTGGAAGCAAGCGAAGTGGTGAAAGCAAGTGAAGTTAAAGTTGAGAAGTTGGCTGGAAGTGAAAGTGTTAGAAAGTAATCTTAGGTATGGGGAAGTCAATCATGATGATGAGTAACTCGGCACCATTCACATAGCCGGGTGTTTGTGTCTTGCCAAAGTCGGATTGAGCGATATTCCTAACGGGTCATGGTATGTGCATCAAGGGTTTGATGCATCTCAAGAAATTGATGATTGCTAATTTTCTAGGCTTCGGTTATTGTGCACCTCTGTCCATGCATCCCAAAAAGTAAAGTAAAAGAAAAAGTGTGAAATAAGCAAAGCTTATTAGTGGAAGATGTTGCAAATCAAAGTGAAAGTGAAGTTTATCCTTTTCCCGGATTCTAGCACCACATTACCTTACATACATCCCTACCCTACACGTTTCTTGACCTTTCTTTTTGGAAGCCCTTGAGACCTTGAGCTTGTTGATTGACTTAGTGGTTTAAACTGGATTATATATGATTAATTTTGATAATTATGACTTATTATGCATTCTATGATTTTATGCAAAGATGAACAACTTTCTTATATTTATAAAATGTTTTGATCATATTTTGATTTTAAATTCCATGAAGTATTCTCTTAGAGTGATCTATGATTGTTGCACACCATAAAACTGTTTTTGAAAGACTTTTCATTGATTTTCATGACTTATAATCCATTCTATCTTGTCTTTTATATGCGGAACTTGCTTGGGGACAAGCAAGGGCTAAGTATGGGGTATTTTGATAGCATGAATTATAGTCTATATTTTGGGGTTTGTTTGGACGTTTTATCTTTCATAATTTGCATGTTTGTATGTATATTATGTGATTATATTACCATTCATCTACCTTTGCGAGAATCGAGGTCTACACCTAGTTTTGTTGTAATCGTAGGTAAAATGGCACGTTTTGCATCAAAAAGGAGCAAAAGGAGCTATGGAGTCATTGGAGCTACATTCAGGAACATAAGGAACCATCCAAGAAGCATGGCCATGGATTTGAGATTCACTTTGGACCAGATTTGAGAGATTTCACATTCAGTTGTGACTCACCTCGGTTGACCACAGATTCACCTCGACCGAGGTGATCCAGAGAAGTCGACTCGACCGAGGCGAACACCTGGGACGCGGCGAGAATATTTTATTCTTGGCTGAGATCTTTTATCTTTGGAAAGAGATCTTATATTTTTGGGCTTGGCTCCTGGAAGGAAGAAGATAAGCTAGATCATATATTTTACCTATTTTTATGGGAAGAGATCTTTCTAAGATATCTTATCTTTGGAGAGTAATTTTCCTATAAAAAGGGTCGGATTTCCCACAAATCCGACATCCACATACAGTTGGAGATCCCACTTACACCGAAAGACATCCGCTATCAGCGCAAGATCAGGGTTTATACACCACAGCAGCCATACTCCAGTTGGGAGATTCGAAGAACCTTTTTGAAGGTTGAAGGAAGATTATAGCTTTTATAGCTTTACAAGGGTTTTGTAAGATTGTCTTAGATTCCCTTCCTTGTTGTCTTACCTTATTGGATTTCTATCCAAGGAACACTTTTGTTGTGATATTTGATTCAGTTATTGAAGTCTTTTCACTAAATTCTTCTTGTTCAAATATTCACCTTCTTCCCATACATTTGATTATTGCTTTCATGATGATGAGTGGCTAATTTCCTTGTGTGATTCTAGGGTGATTGGCTGAAGGTTGTGGGAAAAACAATGATAGAATAATCTTAGATTCCAGTAGGACCCTGAAAGTTCGAGTCTTTAACCTTAACCCTAAGCATCTCGCTCAGTCGATGAACATCTCGGCCGGGGTGGAATTTGGCTGACCGAGGTGACTTATCTGATCCTAAACTGAGAGTTAAGTGTTAGAGTTTGCCAAATCCTATTCTTATTACACCTTTCCTGGTTCAATGCAAGCCTAGGATGAGACTTACCCGGTAATTCCTTTGTTTGTGTACCAACGATCATACGTGTAGGTAATAAAGTTTTATCCTTTATTGGGGTTTGAGTGTGCTTTCATCCCATGTTTGTGAGTTAGCCTGAGACTTACCCGGTAAAGGTTGATTCTATTCCCTTAGATGGAGTGTTAGTTTGAGGTTATAGTTCTTTATCTTAATTCCTTGAGACTTACCCGGTAATAGGAGTTACGGTTTAGGATTAGTGAGTAGTGAGACTTACCCGGTGATCTATTCTACTTTAGTAACACCTTCCCTATGCAAAAATCTCAGCTTTGTCCGCTTATCTTTAGATCTTGAGTTGGAACCACAACTAGATGCTTTAATCCCTAGAATTGCATGTTTGCTTTATTGACTTCTTATTCATCTTTGATTGTTTTAATTGCTCTTGTGGTTAGTATTTACATAAGCATACCGTGATTGGACTTTGTTTCACTAAGTCCCTGTGATCGACCCCTGGAATTCTTTGCTTTTTACTACGATTGACCCGTACACTGCGGGTTCGCATCCTTGTTTTAAGCTTACGTCTAGGGTTATAAATTTAAAGCTTGCACACACCGTTTGGAGCGAACAGTGATAATGCACAAAAACAAGAGTAAAGATAAGTTAGCTTCGATCCCTTTGCTGTGATGCCAATTTGATGGGTCCTTGGATACATCAAGGAATATTTTCGGATCTAGATCAAGCTGAAGCGTCAACTACTCCTCAGTTGAAGTGCGGATGCTTTCAAAGGTTTGAGTACGGGTTGCAGAAGCATAGAGATGGAGGTGGAAGTTGAGGGATTGATCCGATCAAGATTAATCGATCAAGCCTTGAAGTGGATCGGTTGAGTTGATTCCTGATGAACCCTCGAATGTGGATGAGTTTGGATCGAAGATCCAAAAGAAGAACTTTGAGAGGATGGAAGAGGGATTGATGCTCAAGTAAGTAGGAGGAAAATACTTTTCAAATACTTAATCAAATTGAACATGTTTTACAAATGAGTCAAGCATCCCCTTATATAGTGGATGTAGTCATACAAAGAGTCGGAAATTCAATGACGGAAATTAAAGCCGGAATTAAAGTTCCGAAAATGAAAAGCCTAAAAATGTGAAAAGTTTAGAATTTAAGTTCGGAATTATTTTTCCGAATTAAATTCCAAAACCAAAAGTCGAATCTTAAATTCGAAAATTTTAAGTTCCGGAAATAAAGTCCCAAAATTAATATTATAGAAAATGTGTTGGACCATTAAAGTTCCGAAAATGAAAAGCCTAAAAATGTGAAAGGTTTGGAATTTAAGTTCGGAATTATTTTTCCGAACTAAATTCCGAAACCAAACTTGAATCTTAAATTTGGAAATTAAGTTTCGGAAATAAAGTCCCAGAATTAATATTACGAAAATAAAACGACTTATTATTACAAAAACGCTAAATAAGGAAAATGCGCCGGAACATTACCGAATTGGCATGACTCATGTCATGGTGGAGTAGAGACACGGTATGCTACTAATGGTCCCGTGACAAACAAAGGTATGGGCAATGATGAAGCCGGTAGCTTGGGCGATGACCTTAGCACGGGAACGGGTGAACGGTCCATCGGAGCAAACCCGTAGTGCCTTGTCTTCCTCATCTTGGGCAATGGTGGTCAAGGGCGCATCACTACTACTCATGGACCTATCATTAGATCAAGAGCAAGAGTAATGAAGGAGGAGTATCAACCATTACCATCACCTACTATGGAAGGAACTATTACTAGATCCAAAACAAGAACCATTCAAGAGGAGGTTTCTAGCTTGTTGACATCCTTAGCTTCTAAGGAGATCATTGGTGATCTCTTTGTGTCTAAGTCTTCCTTGGTCACATTGAATTCCATTGTGAAAGAGCTATGCACGTCCAAGGAAGACAAGAGTGAAGCAAGTCGAGCTTCTAGTCGAGATTTTACTTAGTTATTTTATTTTAATACCTTTAAAACTCTAAACATTGTAAATATATCTTTTATCTTTATATTTTATAGGATTATTTTATCCTTTTATTTTTCTAGGCTTTTCGGCTATTTAAGTAACCCCAGGGTCGAGATAGTCGACTAGTAGATTTGATTTTGATATTTCGTCCACAATAATGTGAGATACTCGTTACTTCGTTTATGAAGTTTTCGTTTTATTCCTTCCTATTCAATAAAAAAAAGCCTTTGATTGAATCATTGTGAGGACTTGTCAAGCTGTGCTTGTGTGTGTTAATGTTCTTAAAGATTGGTGCTCCTAGTCGATTCTAATACCTCTTTGTGCTTGTCTCGATTTGAAGACTTGTGTAAGGTTGAAGAAGAAATGATTAAGGTAATTCATTGTGCGGGTTTTAATCTAATTGATCAAGGTTCTTGCAAGTCTATCTTGGTTCTTATCTTCCTATATTTCGTTCCATATTCATCTTCTTAATTCTCGCCATATATCATCCATACTTCACCATTCTTGTTCTATATTTTTGTGTTCATCTCGGCCTTTCCAATATTGATATTGCCCGAGATCTAACACCAAGATTGTCAAAGGTCGAAGCTTTGAGGACTTCAATCTAGACTCGTCAATTTCGGCCTCAACCCTGCATCAACTTACCACAAGGAGGTCAACTACCCACATATACCAGGTAAACAACTCACATACCACATAATATTCCGATATGAGTAAGTATAAAAGAATATGGCCAAATATGCCCTTTTTTATTTTCTTTTGTTTTTAGGGTGTTGTTCAGGTAAGACACATTATTCCGGTATGGCTGTGCGGCCGCCCATACGGCCGGCACGTGTCCCGAATTTATTTTATATTTTTTTTTCCAAAAACGAGTGAAAGTAATAGTTCAAAATTTATTAAGGAATAGTTCATAACTTATAAAAGGATAGTTCATGAATTATAATAGAATAGTTCATGAATTATAATAGAATAGTTCAAAGTGCAAAATTTATAAAGGAGTGAAAGTAATAGTTCAAAACTTATTATGGGATAGTTCATGAATTATAATAGAATAGTTCATGAATTATAATAAAATAGTTCAAAGTGCAAAATTTATAAAGGAGTGAAAGTAATAGTTCAAAACTTATTATGGGATAATTCATGAATTATAATAGAATAGTTCATGAATTATAATAGAATAGTTCAAAGTGCAAAATTTATAAAGGAGTGAAAGTAATAGTTCAAAACTTATTATGGGATAGTTCATGAATTATAATAGAATAGTTCATGAATTATAATAGAATAGTTCAAAGTGAAAATTTATAAAGGAGTGAAAGTAATAGTTCAAAACTATTATGGGATATTTCATGAATTATAATAGAATAGTTCATGAAGTATAATAGAATAGTTCAAAGTGCAAAATTTATAAAGGATAGTGCATAACTTATAAAATGATAGTTCATGAATTACAATTGAATAGTTCATAACATATAAACGATTAATTTATGAATAATTTGATAAAATATATTAAAAAGTAATAGTTCATGGATTATATGGGAATAGTTCAAAGTTTATAGGAGAATAGTGCATAAATTATAACATGGTAGTTCAAACAAATTTCCATTCGATCCTGGAAAAAAAAAAATTTCGGGTCACGTGTCGGCCGTACGGGTGGTCGCACGGCCGTAGCGCATTAATTGAACCGTACCTGAACAAAAGCCTTGTTTTTTATACCCATTAATTTTTACCACTTTAGTTAATGGTAGGTAAAAGTAATTAACCCCTCTATTTTAACGAAAAAGAAACAACAAAATTTGTTGTTTGTTTGTTTGTTACGTAAAATGTGACTTCTTCTTTCTTTTTTTCTTTTGGCCTTTATTTATTTATTTATTTATTTTCTGTTATGAATTTCATACCGAAAAATCATACCATATTTTTTTTCCCTTTTTTTATTTTCTGGTATGAATTTCATACCAGAAATTTTCATACCAGAATTTTCGTGCCATAATTTTCGTACCAAAAGTTTCATACTAGAAGTTTCATACCAGAAGTTTTATCAAAATTTTCATACCAGAAGTTTCATATCAGAAGTTTCATACCAAAATTTTCATACCAGAAGTATATAAATAGGGAAATCCTAATAATCTGTGTTCGGAATAAAATCCTAACAAATCATAATGAACATATTTGATGAAACTGAAAAAAAGAAGAGAAAAATGAACTACCTAGGAAAATGTTCATGACACAATTGAATTGAAGATTGAAGTAAAGCTTTAAACATTGACATCAACGGGTTGCGGACATAATGCTTGACCCTCAAAATGAGTCTCGCCTCGAATCGTAACCTTGAAGCTCTTCCTTTCACCGGCATGTTTAAACTTCAATGTTTTTGGTTCAACTGAAATCGAGCCCCTTTCGGGTTCGTAACCGAGACATTGTAGATGGAGGTCGGGGGCCCAACGTTGGTGGCATACCTCTTCGAGGATGGAAATCCGACCGAAATCTAGTGGAATGGGTGCCGGAGAGAAGTTGTTCTCAATCAGCGGCGGCAATTGCGAGTTCCACTCTAGCGTTTGCAATTGGTGGCGGCGATTCTAAGTTCCACTCTAGCGGTTGCAACGAATGGAGGCACGACGAGGCTGGCAAAGTGTAGGCAAGTACTTCTGGGTTCGCTAGCTTGATGTCGCAACCACAAACTCGACGAAAAGGGATTACTCAGTTCCTGGCTCAAGAGACGAAGGGAGGTTGGTGTGGGTTCCTAGTGTAGGTGGCGGCAATCAAGTTTGTTCTGAATCTCAAATTGGGGTAGAAGCTTTAGGAGTGGAGCTAGGGTTTTGGGAAAAGACGAGTGTTCTTGATTGGAACAGATGGGTTTGTGAACAGTAAAAAAAAGGGTACATTTACATAAATGAGAAAATGGAACGGGCCTAGTTAATAGACCATAAACTGAAAAATGCCTACTTAGTAAATTTGGTCAATAAGTATTATACTTGAACTTACCCAAAAGTCAAGAAATGTATTATTTGTTTAATCTAAAAAACTACTAGTTATACAACTCCTCAAAATGTCAATCTTACTTGATAATCGATGTGGAATAATTTAGATTTACATATCAATAGGTCAACGACCCACATACTAGCAAATCAACGACCCACATACTAGATATTAACCCAATATAAATAAATATTATATTTGATCTTACCCACATACCAGCTATTAATCAAATATGAATATACATGAAAATAAGTTCTCAAAATTTCAGTATTACTCGATAATCGATGTAGGATAATTTAGATCCACCTACAAAAAATTTAATCCGATATGATTAAGTATTTCATACTTTATCTTTGTCAAAATGTCAGAAAATGTATGATTTTTTTAATTCTACAAATTTTGTATTAATACAAGTTCTTAAAACGTTAGTTTTACATGATAAATGATGTGACATAATTTAGACACACGTACCAACATGTCAATGTTGCATAACATAGACTTACGTACCAACAAGTCAACGACCCACATATAAGATATTAATCCCATATGTATAAAATTGTACTTGATCTTACTCACATACCAAATATTAATTCAATGTGAATAAATACTTATACAAGTTCTTAAAATGTCAGGCTTACTTGATAATCGATGTGGACCATATGGTTAGTCCCATATGAATAAGTATTATACTTGATATTAACAAAAAAAAGCTCAAAATTGTATGATTTATTTAATGTGCAAACCCTTACTTATACAAGTTCTAAAAAAGTTAGTCTTACTTAATGATGGATGTGCATAATGTAGACCCCACATACCAGCATGTCGATGTGGCATAACTTAGACCCACTTACCAGCAGGTCACTGACCCACATACAAGATATCCGATATAAATAAATATTATACTTGATCTTACCCACATATCAAATATTAATCCAATATGAATAAATAATTATACAAGTTCTCAAAATGTCAGTCTTACTTGACAATCGATGTTGAATAATTTAGAACCACATAATACGTTAATCTCATATGAATAAGTACTATACTTGATATTGTAATACCTCGATTTCTCGGGACTCGGAGCGCTATGGGCTAGGACCTCACAATGGGTCTCAACCCTTATCCTAACAACAATTTAACCAGATCTTGCAACAAGGCACAAATAAAAGGCAAAACGAAATAGTTTTAATGCAACAAAAGTCATGATCTGAAATACCAAAAGGAAGACTCACAAACGAGTTCTTACAATTACAACAACGAAGTACATACAACAATAATATAAAACCCAATCCCGTCTTATAATGTAAGGGAACCCCGGCTGCCCACTCCAACCGGATCACTCGGCAGCATCCCTAACCTGTAGGGCATCTAAAACGACGGTTTAAAACCGTTAGCTCACATTCTATACATTAGAAAAACAGCAAAGACACAAACACAATTAAGCAATATAGACACATAGCATGCTTTCACTTAAGCCGGTTATTATCTTTCACTAAGTTATCATCTTTAATAATTCAACTTAAGTTGTGACCCAAGAATCCCCGAGACTCACCTCTGTCCCCGTATACCAGCAAGGAATGGTTTGATGCATCTTACCGTCTACCTGTCTGGTCTAGTCGCAGAGAACCTCCTAGCTCTCGCAAGAGCTAAGCAGTGATGTCACCACCCGGTTATCATATACTTGGGTCAATTTATATACAAGGTCATCCTAGTCCGGTTTATTGTTATAACAATAATTAAAATACACACACTACCATCACGATCGAACTAATACATAGAAGCCAACAAAATAAGTCCAAGGGACTTACCTCACTCAAATATAACTTGATAACAACCGCTCTCAGCTTCCCGCAGGAAGATGCTCAACGCCTGATCAAACAAGGCAGAAGATCAACATCGGTCTCTCTCATACGTTGAGGCTCGATCCTCTGCCTCTTATCTGGCCTTCCCATCCGAGCATCAAAAAACAGAATCTCACGGGCATTTTTGGACAAAACGACTACCCTTGTGTTGACCGCTTCTTTTTTAGGAAGCTGTTGGGAGAACTCACTTTAAATGGAAGACCCCTATTCCTCCAGAATCCGACACCTCTTTGATAAGTTGGAAAATCGAGAGCGTTAGAAAAAATGATTTCTTTAGGATAGAACTTTAAATGGCCGGAGCCCTGTTTTAGCAATGGAGCAGGGGAAAGAAAGTGGGTGGTGGGCTCTTCCGAACATGTCATTTTTTCAAGTTGTTCGGGTGAAAATAAAAATATTCCGCCGAAAGGCGGGAGGGTTGTCGAGATCCAAGGCTACAAGCTCTCCTATGGCCACATCGGTCTCTCTCATACATTGAGGCTCGATCCTAATAGTCTGCCAAAATATCACAGCAAAAACCCGCAAGATATGCGCGGGTAGTCTCCCTCAGTCTCCGTGAAAACAAATAAACATGGTGGTCATCTGGAGGTGCAGCAGGATCCAACAATGCCAACTCCTCCCTAAACCTCCTTATCGTCTCCGACACAGGAATGTCCTTGAATCCTACCTCTAAGAAATCCTGCAATCTCTCTCTCCTCAATGATGTAGGGCAGTAACTCTCTTGAATGAAGCACTTCATTTGCTCAAATCCTGCAATCTCTCTCCCTCAGTCTCCGTGAAAACAAATACACATGTTGGTCCTTTGGAGGTGCAGCGGGATCCAACGGTGACTCTACCACAGACTGTCCTCCACTAGTATTGTGCATGATCCCGGAATAAAGTTTGTACTAACTCCACTTATCGATCTTCTAGGCAATGGATCGACTCTAATGCGGACTCCATGTGACCTATCCAATGCTACACCTGTAGCCCCACTTTCCCGTCGAAAGAGGGTACACGCAGCTGGTTGAAAGTCTTCAACCAAGAGTCCGGTCTCGGTGACCTCGGCTCGTCTCGCACCCTATCGACCTCGGAAACTATTGCCGGTGCAGCTCTCGCCGGTGCAACTATAACCTGTGTCACTCCATGCGAAACCTCAGTTGATCCCGCAGGTACTGGCCGTGTTGGGGAAGGTCCCCTAGTCCTAATGGTTTCCTCAACTTTTGGGACGTACTCTCTATACTCAGACTTGATGCTCAAGTAATGCTCTCAACAATGCTCTCAACAACCTCAATTTACCAAGTAGTGGTCTCATCCCTAGCCTCGGGAATAATGCTCTCAACAACCTCCTCAACAGGTATCTCCGGATTCACAGTGGGCGGATCCGCAATGGGGATAAGTCCCCGGCTTCTCACTACCGGAGGTCTACCTACTCGTCCGCATCCGCGGACTACAGGAGGAAGAGGTGGTCGACCCCTTACTCGTCCTACAACCGACGTAACTCTAGCGCGTGCCATTTGTGATAAAGATTTACTACGTATAAGACTATGCTATCACTACTATACTAGTGTGCCATATATATAACCATATATAAGACCTATGTCCACTTTACTACAGCATATCAAGTCCAGAAAAAGAAACTATACTAATACAAAGTCCAAAAAACATAACTATAATCCACATCCAAACTAGGATGCCGAGATCCGCGGAAGTTGTGGTGGTTCCCGTACATTCTATCCCAGGCCGACTATGCTCGTGATTTGAAAACGAAATTCAATTTTAAAAGCTCAGACCCCTTGTGGGTTTTGTTTGTTTAGCAATTCGGCCTTTTTAGAAAATTGCGAGTGCTATTGTTGTCAACCTAGGTCTTCGTTTTACGAGCGTTTCCTTGTCACCGACGACTTTATGGAGGAGGGAACTCCCCCGGAAACTCGTTCGATGGTAGCAGTGGAAGTGTTGAGTTCAAATCAGGGGGATGTGGTTATGAATGACCGTGTTTCGGTACAAGAAACTACATAGATAGCAACCAAAACTGATGAAGTACAATAGAAAGAAGAGGGAAACTATCCTTCGACTGCTGTTCAACAAAATTCTGCCGCAGTCTCAGGAGTTGTAGCCATGGGTGAATCAACGGTTGTAGCCAATACTAACCCTAATAGTACAACTACCAACACGCAAGGCAATGTCAATATCACAACCAAACTTCCAACAAGAACCTAGAGTGAGGTCTTGGGAGGAACCTAGTGTAGTCCTACTAGTAGTGATAGGGTTAACAAAGAGTCCCTCCATTGAAAAGTTACTGTATCATATCCTTTTGGAGTAGAAGGAGACCTAGTTATCGAGATTGATAAAGAAGTGTCCAAAGATCTCAAAGCACGTTGGATGAATTCTATCGTCTTCAAAGTGTTGGGCTTCCCGATTGACTTACCGGTCATGGAAAGAATGATTCGAGAGCTATGGATATGCTGTGGAAACATTCAACTCATTGACTTAGACAATAATTACTTTCTAGCAAGATTCAACAATGAGAATGAGTTGATGATGATCCTAACTAGAGGCCCTTGGGTTGTTTTCGGACGCTGCCTTATTATGAAGAAATGGACCCCGAAGTTCATCACTTCCAGTCCGATCACGTCTGCACCTACATGGATAAGGATCATGGGAGTACCGGTCCAATGGTACCACAAAGCGATCATCTGGAGTAATGCAGAGAGTGTGGGTCTGCCCATAACTATTGACCCGAAGACACTTCATTTCAACAGAGGTAGGTTTATCCGGGTATGTGTGGAGATAGATTTGTACAAACCTTTGAAAAAAACTATCACTATCAACGGAACAAGGTGCCCCATAGAATACGAGGGACTTGACATAATCTGCTTCAAGTGTGGTCGTTATGGTCACTACGCGTCTCACTACAAGTTTGATCCTTCGTCTAAAACTGACCCCAAAGATCAAGCTACTCCTGTGGCCACATCTAGGGAGGATTCCAGAAACGCCTCTACGATTCAAGATGTGACACATTCAGAACAATCTCCGGCCACTTCGGCGGCCGACCCCGGCTACGGACCTTGGATGCTAGTGGCAAAAAGAGGAAAGTTTGAAAAAGGCAAGAAATCAGTGGAGAAGATAGCAGGATATAATACTTCTGTGAATAAAAACCAACAATCTCTAAATAAGGGGAAGAATAATTCATCTAAGGGAAAGAGCACTGATCATGGATCCAAAGGGAAACCAGATGCGGCTGGGCCTAGTACAATGGGCCAGTCCACGTTAGGCCAACGGCCTATGAGCACTGGAGCGTCCACTAGCAAGCCCATTACAATAGGAAGCACGGATAACCCCGTTCATAAGCATATCTCTCAGAATTCTAATACTACAGAGGGTCCACAGATACGTGGCATTGAAGACAGAAATACAAACACAACAACAGGTACCCCTATATTCACAGCGACTGCAGAAAGCAAAGACGGAAAAAAGAGTAACGATAATAGAAAGAGAGTTGTGAATAGGGTGAAAAATGTAGCTAGAAGAGCAGCGTGAAGAGATAAAAAAATGGAAGATCATCAACCTACACTAGGACCTCTTAAACGTCAACGACATGATGCCGATGACCAGCCCCCACATGCCGGAAGCGAGACCATCCCGTCGGGCAAAATCAGTCTCAATCCAGTGGTGGTTAATTGTAATGTCTCTACTGATATGGTAATAAATAAACCAGAGACTTACGTTCTTCACAGCTCCTCCCTGCCGGGTACCACAACGGAAGGCACTACCCAGGATAGGCAAGAGGGTGTGGATGTTATAGATCCTTCTAGACGTGAGATCACTGAAGTGGTGTCGAGTATAGGTGACGAAGTGATAAGGGAGAGCTTAAAGGCGACGCCAAACCCGGCTATAGGACAGAATGGTATGTAAACCTGCTATCATCCTAATTGTTTCCCTTTCTTTATGGCTTATGATGAATTGCTTAATGTGGAACATTTTCGGAGCCGGCAAGAGCGGGTTTTGATGTGCTATTAAATATTTGTGTAAGACGCATAAAGTTGATGTGCTAGCCATTTTCGAGCCAAGGCTGTCAGGAGTTAGAGCTCAGACCATTTGTGATCGTTTGAATTTTTCGGGTTGCTTCCATGTCGAGGCGGAAGGATTCATAGGGGGTGTTTGACTTTTGTGGAATAAGGAAAAGTTTAAGATCAATATCATCAGCATCAATAAGTGCTTCATCCACACTAAGTTCTCGGAAGGGGATAAAACTTATAGGTTGATTGTCACATATGCCTTCCCTGACCACATGAGACGCATGACCTTCTGGAGAGGTTTTGATGTTGAACTTTCGGGTGTTAAGGATCCGTTAATTCTTGGTGGTGACTTTAACTGTATTAGATTTCTTCATGAGAGACAGGGTGGCTCTGGTAAGCTTCATGTCGACACAGTCATGTTCAATGATCTTGTGATCAATCACGGTTTGATTGATATGGGTTATACGAGAGTTGACTTCACTTGGGATGATGGCAAAACAACGAAAAGAAACATCTTTAAGAGACTTGACAGAGTCTTGATGAATCAGGAAGACCGGTTAAAATGGCCCAATGCTCACGTCAGACATCTTGCCACGTTCTCTCCTTATCACTATCCTTTGCTCCTTTCTTTAGATCATAATATGGTTTGCAGGAAAGAACGACGTCCTTTTAGGTTCGAAGTTGCTTGGGTGACCCACCATGACTTTAAACTAATGGTTGAAACATATTGGGCCAACAATCCTAAAGTAAGTATGACTCTCCCTAATCTTAAGAATTCTCTTATTACTTGGAATATGTTTGTGTTTGGTAACGTGTTTCATAGAAAACAAGAATCCATGGATGAACTTGTTAAGATCCAAACCAGACTTTCCCATGGACCCTTTGATTGGCTTCTAGAAGAGGAAAGAAGACTGAAAAAGGAGATTGATTTGATTCTTGAGCAAGAAGAGACTATCTAGTTCCAGATGTCTCGGGAACAGTGGCTTGAAAAAGGGGATCGGAATACTAAGTTTTTCCACACTTCCACCATCATCGGAAGAAACCGCAATAGAGTTACGGGCCTTCAATTGGAGGATGGTGCTTGGGTAGAGGATCAGGATATTTTAGAGAAACATACAGTGGATTTCTTTCGTAAACTCTATAGCTTGGATGACAACTCTCGACTTCATAGTTTTCACCTTGAGACTCTAGAGTTCCCTATGATTGATCCCGGGGATTGGATGTTGATTCAGCAACCGGTTGATATGTCAGAGGTTTGGACTCCAACCAAGAGTATGGGCGCCTATAAATCTCCCGGGATTGATGGGTTTCAGCCGGTGCTCTACCACAAGTGCTAGAATATTATTGGTCACTTTGTTGTCAAAGAGGTTTCCTGTTTCTTTACTACTCAGAAGTTGTATCCAAGGAACAATGACACTCTCGTCTCTCTGATAGCGAAGATTGGGAAACTGGATTTCATTAGTCAGTTCAGGCCTATTGCCCTCTATAATGTCAGCTATAAGATTATCACGAAAGTCTTGGTGAGACGTCTGCAGAGTATTATAGAGAAACTTATCGGGCCTACACAAGGAAGCTTTATCCCGGGTTGGCTGATTCAAGATAATATTGTCCTCGTGTAGGAAGTTGTTCACTCGATGAGAAAGAAGAAGACCGGAAAATAATGGATGCTCTTAAAGTTAGATTTTGAGAAGGCCTATGATAGACTCATATGGGATTTTATAGAATTATCGAGGTTGACTTTCCTTTGGTTTGGGTTAATATGATCAAAGAGTGTATCAGTACTTCTAGGATGCATGTGATATGGAATGGTGAAGTTACGGAGCAATTTACCTCGGAGAGAGGTATTAGACAAGGAGATCCTATCTCCCCTTATTTGTTTGTATTGTGCATTTAAAGGCTCAGTCATCTCATTCTATAGTCGGTTGATATTGGAGATTGGAAGCCCATCTCTCTTTCTCGAGGAGGCCCTCCTCTTTTTGCAGATAACATTACACTATTTGCGGAGGCTTCTATTGCTCAAATGAGAGTCATTATGAGATGTGTTGATCTTTTTTGCAAAGCGTCGGGTCAGAAGGTGAGCATTCAGAAGTCAAGGATTTTTGTCTCTCCCAACGTCTCTAGGGATCTCTATAATATCCTGGAGAGTGTAAGTAGAGTGGAGGTTACTAGATACCTCGGTAACTATCTCGGGATCCCCATGCTTCAAGGTAGATTCAACAATGCGACGTTATCTTTGTTTCTCAATAAAATTAACAATAAGTTTAATTGGGTGGAGATGTAAGACCTTAAGCTTTGTCGGTCGTGCTACTTTGACTACAATAGTTCTTACGTCTATTCCTATTTACTCCATGGCCACTCTTAAGTTTCCCGTTAGCGTGTGTGACAACACTGATAAACTGTGTCGGAACTTTATTTGGAGCCACTCTGATAGGAGTAGGAAGTTGCATACGGTGAAATGGAGAGAGTTTTTTCTTCCAAAAGACAAAGGAGGATTGGGTATCAGAAGCATGTTTACTACCAACCTTGCCTTACTTGGTAAACTGGGGTGGAGATACCTTAATAGTGTTGACAACTTATAGGTGAATGTTCTGAAGAGTAAGTATCAGCATAACCCCCTTTCTATTATCAGATCTGCTTCCCCGGTTTGGGTCAGCGTTACCACTGGGCTGCTACAGGTGGTCCCGTTAGGTGCAAGGTGGCTTTAGGAGATGGTTGTAATATTGGGTTTTAGATAGATCCTTGGGTAGATATCATACCCCTTTGCTCGCTCATGCAACAACCCATTGAGCCTGCTGAGTTACACAAAAAGGTTAGGGAGTACTGGATTAATGATACAGGCTGGGACTGGCAGTTTCTAGTAGGTAAACTACTCATGCAAACTCTCCTGAAACTTGCGTCTATCAACCCAACAATCCAGGAAGACGCCTCACCTAACTATTCCGCTGAGCAAGGTAACCTCTACTCCGACGTGATGAGCTGGAGCCTCACTCGTGATGACAACTTCTCCACCTCCTCTGCGTATAGAGCGTTGTCGGGTGCGGACAATTTGCACACTGTCGACGCCAACTTATACTTCTCCATTTGGAAGCTTCGTGTGCATGAGAGGGTTAAAATGTTCACATGGAAGATGATTAAAGGAGGTGTCCTCTGTAGCTCGGAATGGAAACGGCGCCATATATGTATTGAAGATGGGTGTGCTGCTTATAGTAGAGCCCCTGAAACGATGTCTCACCTCTTCCGGGACTGCTCAAGGACGAAACACATGTGGCAAGGGCTACGGGCTGCGAGTTTTAACGACAACTTCTTCCATTCCCAGTTTTCTTCTTGGCTACGAGGTAATCTACTCTCTAAAGTCAATTCTAATCATATTGGTTTATGGAGTGAATGTTTTGCAGTCGGGATTTGGAGGATTTGGAAGTGGCGGAACAAGAAGATTTTCAATAATGTGATCCACAATGGAGAGAGGAGCATCTTCATCCAAGATAGAACCAAGGAATACATAGAGGTTTGGACTAGAAGAGGCATCTCACACAACAGCTTGATGAGAAGTGTCATTCACGTAGCATGGGAACCCCCTCCAAATGGCTTCATCAAAGTTAACACGGATGGCTCAAGAAAGCAAAGTGGGCACGCTTCGGCTGCAGGAGTGGTAAGAAACAGTGCGGGAGAGTGGTTAAGTGGGTTTGGTATTAATCTTGGAATGTGCTCCATACCCATGGCGGAATTGTGGGGCATGGTTCATGGTTTTAGAATTGCTTGGAAGTTGGGCTTTCGTTCGGTTATCTTGGAAACCGATTCTCTTTTGAGTGTCCAACTTCCCAAGAAATACATCGCTCCTCAACACCCGCTCACTAGTCTAGTACGAACGTGCCAAGACTTTCTGAAAAGGGACTGGAATATCCAGTTCCGACATGCCTTTTGTGAGGCTAATAGAGTTTATGATTACGTTGATGATTTAGCTTTGAACTTTCCGATTGGATTGAGTGTATTGCGTGACCCGTCGGAGGGTATAGTTGATCTTTTACTTGATGATGTAAGGGGTCGAGCTATCCTCCGTGTGATGATTACTTAGCTCTCTTTTCTATGAATAAAAGCGCGTCTAGATGCGCTGGAGACCACTGAATCTCATTCCCACTAAAAAAAACCATGTTGTAACACCCCGAATCCTCAGGACTCGGAGCGCTACGAGCTAGGACCTTACAATGGGTCCCGGCTTAGCCTGAAAACAATTTCACTGGATCTTGCAACAATGAACAAATAAAAAGCAAAACGAAATAGTTTTAATGCAACAAAAATCATGACCTACAATACCAAAAGGAAGACTCACATCCGAGTTCTTACAATAACAATAACGAAGTACATACAACAATAATATAAAACTCAATCCCATCTTATAATGTACGGGAACCCCGACTCCCACTCCAACTGGATCACTCGACACCATCCCTAACCTATAGGGCATCTACAACGATTTTTCTAAAACAGTTAGCTCACTTTCTATACATTAGCACAACAGTAAAGATACAAACACAATTAAGGAATATAGACAAATAGCATGCTTTCACTCAAGCCGGTTATTATCTTTCATTAAGTTATCATCTTTACTAATTCAACTTAAGTTGTGACACGAGAATCCCCGAGACTCGCCTCTGTCCCCGTATATCAGCAAGGAATGGTTTGATGCATCTTACCGTCTAACTGCATGAGCTAGTCGCAGAGAACCTCCTAGCTCTCGCAAGAGCTAAGTAGTAATGTCACTGCCCGGTTATCATACACTTGGGCCAATTTATATACAAGGTCGTCCTAGTCCGGTTTATTGTTATAACAATAATTAAAATACACACACTACCATCACGATCGAACTAATACATAGAAGCCAACAAAATACGTCCGGGAGACTTGCCTCACTCAAATATAACTTGATAACAACCACTCTCACCTTCCCTCAGGAAGATGCTCAACGCCTGATCAAACAAGGCAGACGATCAATATCGGTCTCTCTCATACGTTGAGGCTCGATCCACTGCCTCTTATCTGGCCTTCCCATCCGAGCAGCTCTCCTTAGGCCACATCGGTCTCTCTCATACGTTGAGGCTCGATCCTAGTAGTCTGCCAAAAATTCACAGCAAAAACCCGCAATATATGCGCGGGTAGTCTCATAGACGATCAACACTAAGCAACATACTAGAAGTCCTCGGACTTCTAGTCCCCAAGATCTCTACAATATCATAACCAACATAAGCTAGGATACGAACTCCTAGTCTCACTGACTTACTAGATATCATAAACATCGCATGCTAGGGTAGTCCATCTTCTAGACTCACGGTTCTCACAAGGTCATAACACTACATCCTAATTCTCAAGGCAACAACCAACCATCCAAACTCTCCTAAGGTCCACAACTACTAAGTGGAATTCACACTAAGTTATACTAGGTCCAACCTACATGATACTACTATGAAACATCACTATGAGAAAGGAAGGATCAAGAGCTCAAGAGTCAGGGTACTCATTGGAGGAAAGGTGCGACCACGGAACTAGAAGTCTCGATTGCGGAAAGGAGGGAAACGACGCGACCACAACCAGGAAGCCGCACATGCGGCGCTTTGAGCCACCCCCGCGGTTTTGGTGAAGTAGGCGCACCCGCGGCTAGGTTAGGGCGCGAACACGGGCGCGGTCGAACTCTAGAAACGAACGAATCATTGACTCTTCGATGTGCAACACCTATTGCCTCCTTGATGGCTTGCTCGGCCCTAAACGTCCACCACAAGATCACCACTCTACTCCACGACCTTGGTAGATAAACGCACATACAACACATGAAAGGAACTACCTTAAGTGAATCTTTCTCCAAAGCTCACACACAAGGGTGGAGGAAGGAGGAGGAGAAGAAGAAGAAGAAGAAGAAGAAGAAGAAGAAGAAGAAGAAGAAGAAGAAGAAGAAGAAGAAATATGGCTTATTGTGAGCTCTAGTAGATGCTAAGGATCCTCAAACTCCAAACACGGGATGAACAAGCTCACACTTGTAAGAGAAAACACCAAGAGAGCTCAAGGAAGGAGATGGAGGAAAAAGGAGGAAGAAAGAGAAGAACATGAATATGGATGGAAAATGAGGGAAAGACACTCAACTGAGAGGTAAGCAAGAAGTCAGGTCACAAAGGGGTCGGATTCTAAGGTCAGAGTCACCGAGGGGTCGAATTCTAAAAAGAATGGAATGAGAGGTCGGAAAGCAAACGGGACTAACATCCCGCTCTGACTGATCACTACACATGCGGAACGACTTAGCCGCAATCGCGGGTCTCCTAGGCCACATGGGCGGTGACTACCACTAACGACTACTAACATTGCTCTTCTACCGGAACTAAAATTCCGAGCATTACAGATATTAGCAAAACGGCTAAGATTTGTGAGATTTATTTAATGTGCAAACCCTTACCTATACAAGTTCCAACATACCAATAGATCAACGACCCACAAACATTGCTTATAATCAATGTGAGATAATTTAGACCACATACTAGTAGGTCAATGACCCACATAACAAATATTAATATGATAATATTATACTCGATATTAGTCAAAAGGCCAAGAAACGTATGATTTGTTTAATTTGCAAACATTTTATTTATACAAGTTCTCAAAATGTGAGTTTGATAATCAATATGAGATAGTTTAGATGAATAAATATTATACTTGATCTTAGCCAAAAAGCCAAGATATGTATGATTTGTTTAAAATACAAACCTTCTATTTATACAAGTTCTTAAAATATGAGTCTTACTTGATAATCGATGTGAAATAGTTTAGACCCACATATCAGTAAGTCAATGACACACATAATATGAATTAATTCGATATGAATAAATATATACTTGATCATAACCAAAAAACCCAAAAATGTATAATTGTTTAATCTACAAACCTATTATTTATACAAGTTCTCAAAATACCAATTTTACTCGATAATCGATGGGGGAGTACTGACGTATGTCAACGATACATATAACATATATGAATATATATTATACTTGATCTAATTTGAGTTTAACTTGATAATGGATGTGTATAGTTTCGACCCACGTACCAATAGGTTAACGGCTCATTTAACAAATATTAATTCAATATTAATATATATTATACCAGATCTTAGCCAAAATAACAAGAAATACATCAACGGTCATCTGATATGAATAAATATTATACTTTTCCAAAAATTATATCAACGACCGTCCAATAGTCATAAACATTATAAATATTATACTTGATCTTTGTCAAAAGGGCAAATGTACGATGAGTTTAATAATCTTCTATTTCTATTATACAGAAACCGTAAGTCTTACTTGATAAGATATATGTGATAGCAAAATCCATAAAAATATGACTGAATTAAAAAAAATCGTGAATAACAAATAATTTTTAAAATATTTATGAAAATTTTTTATTATGTTTTAGTAAAAAGGAAAAAAATCACGTACATTTTTCTTTTTACTAGAATCAAATATTAAATTTTTATGTTTTAGTGATTTATGTGGACCCAAACGATTGTTATGAAGAGGTGAAAGCCGAGGGCGGTTCCTGGGCGGCTGGTTGTATTTGCTTAAAACCTGTGGCTACTAATAAAAGGCTCTGCTTGTCGTTTCATATGTCGTCACGAAGATGCTATTTATTAATTGGGGCTCTAAATTCATTTTTCTTTTGGGTATTCCTATTAGGTTTTCTTCTTCTATTTTGTTGACCCTTAACTCGCCTCCCTATTCTTCATCTTCGCTCTTGGCCATATCTCCTTCTCTGTTTCAATTCGCCTGAGCTCAGGTTAGGTATGCCATTCCTTTTCAATTTAAGTATTTCCTCTTTTGACTGCTTTATGCGCTTAATCTGCTCTCTTTTTTGTTTTTTAAATCCTTCATCCTGTTTTTTTAGTTTCAATATCTGATATTTTAATCTTTTCAATCATCGATGGCTGTTACGTTGTTTCATTATATGCAATTGGATCCTAAACGCTCCCCTTATCTGGACTAGACCTGGAGAAATTTGGTTTTAAATAGAATTTACTGATTTGCCGTTTCATTGGATTTGAGATGATGATTTCATGTTTCCGCTATGCAGATTTTCAATCATATATTGATACAAGTATAGCAGCTCTTAGTTGAGATGTATATAATCTTTCGTTATAATTTGCAGCTTTTTTGGTTTCTTGATGATTTGTAAAGGGGTGGCTTCACGGTTCTTGGAAATTGCGATTGGATGTATCGATTCAAGTGTCGTCAGTTAAAAATCTTTCTATATGCATAATATATAAAAGGGAAAATAGGCGTAAGATAATGAGGGAGATGCTTCTTGCTGTTGATGGTTTAGCTTCACAATGTGAGGAGAATACAGGCAGTAGAGAAATGACCTGTTTGTTGTGCATCAGAAATGTGCAAGTTTTTATTGGGAATAGTTGATCTTGTGGCGGTAGGGTTATTAAGATCAATTCATGGAATGCACAATTTTAGTATTATAGCAACGGTTTTTCAATATGCTAGGAGGAGTATCACTGTTTGAAGTTGATGATATGCTAAGAACTAGCACTATCTGAGCCTAATAGTATGGAAAGGATATAATAGACATGAAAAGACTTGCAGCTTGACTGAACCTGATGGGTAATTGATATGGAAGTGAGGTAGACGATGAAAGGGCAAAGTAGAGCAAACTTATTTGATTTCAAGTTTATAGTCTTTAGACACAAAACTACTTTTTTCTTGCAATTTATTTTATGACATTTATACAGGAATTTTGAGATAAATAAAGGGGCATCTATGGCTTGCCAAAAGTTTGCTCAGTGAGGATTTTAGCTTATTTGGTGGATGTTAGATAGGAGTGCGTTTTAAATAGTCCTATCTAGTGGTTGTACTTGAGCCATCTTCTTGGAGAAATATTTACCTCTATAATTGTTCTCCAAAATTTCAGGCAACAGTTTCGTATCTTCAGTTTTATTGAGCTCCCCTATTGGCAAAGATTGACATCACTCTGGCCGCTGCAATACCGTTGAAGCCTTTTCGCACCTCTAAGTGGGTGTGGGGTAATAATGACTGGGTAATCTTACTTTGTGTGTTAAGAAGGTCAAGATCCTCACATGTGTGGAGACGTTGCCGTGTTTCAGTGGGTTTGTCGCTTGATTATGGCTAAGGTTAACATCTGAAAACAATGTAGCTGAGTTTGACTTTGGTTTGATGTTAAAAGTTTTATGCAAGTGTTTAATTTACGGTCATCAGCTCTAAAGGTAAAAAAGAAAAGTTGATTAGGTTATTTGAATGAAGAGTCAATTGGTATTCTCTGTCTGTTGGAATGGTGCGTTTCTCATGCTTCCACTCCCATATTCCTTCTCAGAAAACAAAAGTAAGTCGATCTCAAGGTTTTCTTGTCTACAAAAAGTTTGGTATTTGGTACATTCTGGGCTTATTCTAATCCCTTATTCTGCTTACAGAAACAGGCTCAACCTCCATCTGAAACAATGGTCAACAATCAGTTTTCGAGCTTCAACGATCTTGGAAGTTCACAACAATCTCCTTCATGGGAAAAGAGGGATTGTGACTCAAAAAATAACGTGCAGAGTTCTCAGCACCCTTTCTTGGTTGGAGGAGGCTCAAAATTAGGAGAAATGAACACTGATACGAAAAACACTAGGGTCTCTCCAGTCCGACAATACAGAAGGAGTTTATCTTTGGGATGCAACCTTAACGAGGAGGGAAGGATATATGAGGAGAATAACTCTGATGACCATACTGGTCTAGCATTTTCACGTGATGGATCTCATTATCAGCTGAATCATGGTACAACACTGGACCCTAAGAGTCCACCCGCCACCATTGATCATGAGTATGCAAGTGTTGAACCTCTTAATCTTAGTTATAACGAGTTAAACAATGAATCAATTTTCTCTGTCGGAGATCAACAATACCAGGAAAAGGAAGGCGCTGACAATTACAATAACCAGGTGGATGCCGAGGTTGCTATTGATTCTGGCATCCAGACACCTAGGAGCCTGTCCATGATTTCAAAATTTCATTCGCTTCCCAACCTACCATCAATGTTGTCCAGATCTGCAATATGCTCTCCCTTTACCTTTTCAGCTTACCGTAGCAGATCCACTGAGGACTTCAATGTGCTGAGTATGATGAGGAAAGAAATACGTGTCCATAATGTGAGTGTTCGGCACTCTCCAGGTTGTAATGAAGATTACTGCTTGTTCAAGTCTGATAAAAATGCTGGGAAGAATGGAGTTCCTGATGGTTGTGATGATTCTTACAGTTGTGCCGCTTCAAACAAAGACTGGATAGTACCAATATTAGATGAGGAAATGTATGGGGTACAAAATTTTCATGGTGAATCTTCATCCCACCAGCTGGATCAACTGCCTAACAAGGATTTCAAGTTTAAGCGGATAGAAGATTGGGTCATTGATCTTCAAGAATGTAGACCGGTAGAAGAGAATCAAGAGATGGACGAGATGAATGAAATACATGGTCCACTTGATCAGGGGATTGCAGTTTCAGCTGCAAAAGTGGAGGCAAACTTGAATCCTAGCATCCAAGCTGCAAAAAAATACATCTCTGCTCTAAGTGCAAGCGCCACTGCTGCTCAACTCACAAATCATGGTTTAGTAGTTGTCCCATTTCTCAGTGCCTTTGTTACCTTGAAGGTTGTTAACCTATCTGGGAATTCCATAGGTACGTCCAATTGACAACTATGCTATGCTTTTTATAGTTTGTTTTTATTTTATAGTATTGGTCATGACTTGGACCCTGCTAACTTAATCATGAACTTTAATGTAGTGAGGATAACCGCTGGTGCTCTTCCACGGGGACTTCACATGTTGAATTTGTCAAAGAACAAAATTTGTACAATTGAGGGTTTACGTGAGCTTACACGACTCCGCATTTTGGACCTCAGCTACAATAGAATTACAAGAATTGGACATGGTGAGTGCATACACCAATTTTTCTTTCTACTGATCCCGTAATTCCATGCCTAGATAAGTGCTTTAGAGTCTATTTGATGTCATGCATTATAATTTATAACGCAATTATGTGGTATTGGACTTTAAAAATAAGCTATGTTGCATTCAGTGTGAAATGTAGTATAATAGTACATGTATTGCTTTCCTTCGTCAATATTACATTATAATGGGATTCATCCATACAACACTTCCACTGGAATGTATTATATACGGCATAAAACATGTGGTATAGAACTTGTATTCTCATCTAAGCAAGCCCTTACATTTCCTCAAATAGAGGATGATGATGGTTTTTTATATTGTTTGTGTTTACTTGGAAAGGTCTTGCATCCTGCTCATCCTTAAAGGAATTGTACATAGCTGGGAACAAAATCAGTGAAGTGGAAGGCCTTCACCGACTCCTAAAGCTATCCGTCCTAGACCTACGCTTCAACAAAATATCAACATCCAAAGGCTTTGGACAACTAGCTGCTAACTACAACTCATTGCAAGCCATAAGCATTGAAGGTAACCCAGCCCAGAAGAATGTAGGAGACGAACAGCTGAAGAAACACCTACAAGGCTTACTCCCCCACCTGGCTTACTACAACCGTCAGGGCATTAAAAGCAACTCGTTGAAGGACTCATCCGAAAGATCAGTTCGGTTGGGCATGGCCGCTCATCAGTTTGATCGCGGGCACAAATCTGATCACAAGTCTATTAGGCGGCTAACCCACGGTTCCACAACTCTGAGGCAGCCCTCTGTTAAGGGTCAAGGGGTGGAGACGCCAAAGCGGTCAAGAAGCAAGCAGGTCCCTCCGGGTGGACCTAGAACACCCCACCACCGTCATCACCACCAGGTGCCATTGGAGCTTAACATGAAACCGCTGGTAGTACCAGACTTTGCCATGAAGAAAAGTTACAGCATGGGAGCTTTGAATGCACATTGAAGAGAGCTATTTGTGTCTCAATATCAAGTTGGTGAGTGTTTTCAAGTCATTTGAGATTTCCTATTTGCATTATCTGCAGAATAATTTGTAATGCTAGAAGCATTGCGATCAGTGACTTCTTTGTCGGAGGATGTATGCGTCCTACTTCTAAAATCTTTTTTAATAAGGTTTGGCAAACTGGAGGTTTTAAGTATTTCACAGGATTGGAGTATTGGTAGAGTGCACAATGTTTGGTTAATTTATAAGTGTGGAAGATTTGTATCGAGTTAAGATTTTGATGGAAAGAATGTTTGGTTTATTTATAAGTGTGGAAGATTTGTATCGAGTTAAGATTTTGATAGAAAAGATGGAAAATGTTAAACTTATACCCAAATCTTTGGATTTGGGGTTATTACATACATGCCAAAATTCGGATATGCGGCAATTTTAGTAACTAGGCCTTTTTTGAAAAACTATAGTAGTTAAGCGGCAATTTTTGACCTTTTTGAAAAACTATAGTAGTAACTAGACTTTTTAATGTTTCAATTAAGTAATTTAATGTTTCAATTAAATAAATATACCCAAACCTTTTGTATTTATTCTCAAATTTTACCGGGTACATTTACTAAATACAAAACTTGAAAAAGCCTAGTAAATCAAATTGTTTCTTGAATTTATTGCCTATTTCGAAAAGGCTAGTAAATCAATTTGTTTCTTGAATTTATTGCCTATTTCGAAAAACGAATATTCTCGTGTGAAATATCATTTAAGCAGCAACATAGCCACATAGGCATAGAGATGAGCAGGGGGAAGTGAAACCATATCTTGAAGATAATAACCCTATGGGGAGTATACAGATTCCATACATAGTCCTTGAACATTCAGACGCATTATTGACATACATTTTACTTGATACCGACCTTATTCACTTCACGGCCTCACAACTAGGACGTGCATTAAAAAAACAGATGGCAGAGGTTGAAACTAAGAAATGTTCACTCTCACCAGGCTCTTTATGATTTGATATTCCTTATGCACTCGTCAATCTGCATACATCAGCATAATAAAATGAAATTCGGGTTCTAAACAATGCACGCACTTGTGCATCAAAGATTTACAACATCACATGAACAGAATCATGCAACACAAGCAAAACTAAAAAACAGCTAAAACTTAGCATCAACTTCCATTTTGACATCCTATGAAATTTCAAGGTTCATCACATTTCTATCAACACACTGACTTCCAAATGCTGGATCTCGCAATAGAGCTCATATATCCGAATCAATCAATCCAGTGATCAACATTGATTTTCTTCAGACCCAAGCACATTGAATTAATAGGAGGGAAACAATGTACAACCAAGAATTGTGAACTCAGTCAGAACAGTCCAGGTCAACATCACTCTCCAGCAATCCACATCCTTTAGCTATATACCAATACCCTTAATATACTTATCCAGTTCTTATTGAACTATCCAGTCAAGTGATCACATGAACACGCAACCAAAACATGGTTCAACTAATAACAACAAGTCGCCACGACAATCATCTAGAACTATATCTCCAAGGCAGTTGAATTCTAATGTCAATAACAAAAACAATGACCATAAGCTAATTCATCAGTCTCAGAAGCATTCTAAAAGTGAAATTTCAATGTATAACACATGTTTCTATACAAAACAAGTTTAAACAACATATTGGAGGAAGTTTAAAGCTCTACAAACCTTTATGGTCATGCTCCTCAGCAGCATCATGATACTCCTGATCCTCTTCCAGAACAGGATGCAACGATCCACCAGCGGAATCATCTTGAGCGTCACCATCGCCTCCGTCTCTCTCAAACGAATACCGAACAACCACCACCGGACACACACAATGACGAACACAGTAATCGGAAACACTCCCAAGCCTGGCCTTAGACCTACTTCTAGAAGCACCAAATCCTCTACTCCCCATGATCACAGTGCTCAAGCCTAGCCTCTCAATCTCCAAGCAGAGCCTCTCCTTCATATCATGATCCTTCACTATATGCACCTTGAACGGAATCCTAGCATCAACAAGAGGCTGAGCCAATTCAGCGATCTTAGCAGCGGTGAACTTGTCGAAGTCGTCCTGGATCTTCTTCTTCGATTCCTCGGATGCTACATCAGACTCGACGGAGAAGTGAGTAGAACCCCAATCAGCGCCGTAGAGGATGCTGGTGGGGCGGATGTGGAGAATCGTGACAGCGTCTCCTGGCCGGAGGTAGTTCTGGACCGCCCATTGGATGGCGAATGCGCTCTCGTCACTGAGATCGACGGCGATGGCAATTCTCCGGTTGGATCCGGCGGATTGAGCGGTGTCGGAGGATTTTGGTGGGAGAGGGTAGCGTGGAGAAGACGTCTTGACTTGGACGGTGACCGCACGGTCCGGATCGGGCCTGGGCTTGAACTGCGGGTCTTTCGGGTTCATTCTAAACGCGTCGTTTGTGAGGAGGATTGATTAGATAAAGAAGAATATGATGAAGATGGAGGGATTTATGTTCGGACAAAGGATTGATTCTCTCTGCTCACCAACTTTATTTAAGTGTTTATTCGCTATCCGATATCGTTATCAAGTGGGTTGAAGAATAAAGTGAAGCATATACTGTTTCATTTTCGTAGCACTAGAAATTGACGTGAAATAAAAAATTTGATATAATATCCCATCTAATTTATCTTATTGTAAAACTGATACCTAATTTTTCAATTTTTTTACAAACTAACACTACAAAGTTTTTTTTCCTTCTAATTCTCTCTCTCTCTACCGTAAAAATATTTGTGTGATGTGTTGAATTTGTTTCGAATTCAATCATCAAATTGATCGAATAGCTCATACTAAGTTTTGCTTCCAAAACTCGATTTAGTTTATGCATATTTTTGTTTTGCTTATTGTTTTTGATGAATTTGATATAATTTTTCAAGCTTTACTTGCTCTGTTTTGTGTTTTGGATAGATCGAATCTATCGTATCAAATTTTTGTTCTTATATTTGATTAGCTTGTTTACGTATTTCTTTGTGTTTTTTCCTCTATTGAATTGTTTAATTTTATACTCTCCATTGTTCATAGTGTTATGCATTATCGGCCTTATCATGTTAAGCATCAAACAATTGTGTTTTTGATGTTGTCAACCATATTTTCATTAAGGAAGCTTATGTTTTTCTTGTCTAACAATAACAAATCCTTGCTTCTAACATTTGACTATTTGTAACACTTTGTTCTATACACTGGAAAAAAAAACACAAACAATAAAACATACAAACAATAAGTGTAATATTTAGAGTCAATAGTTCATGAAAATCAAAGTTTGTTTCCTTTGAACATTTGATGCACGTCTCCTTGAAGACACTTTTCAATCTTAACAAATACTTGATGGCAAATCTTTAGAACGAATAAAATTGCAGAATTTACGAAGTTAATACCACTCTTGTTAAGCGAAGATTGGTGTTCACCCGTCATTCTTTCGAGATTAGCTTTCGAACGAGTGAATTGAATAAGTGCAGTCTTCTGGTCTCTACACGTCAAAGTTAGATCAATCTTCTATTTCTCTAGATTAGTATAATCTTGATGTAGAGAAGAGAGATTTTCCTTAAGAATCGCATTTTCCGATTCCAAGGTCTTGATATTATCATCAAAGTCTAACTTTTCAGTGTTGAGATTTTCAACTTTCAAAGACAATTCACTTACTCGTTTATCTTGTTTGATTAGCTTTTCTTTAAGATACTTATCTTGACTCTTATGTTCTTTATCACATATGATAATATCTTTAAGGAATTTGACAAATTCTAGATTAGATTTAGACATTATGGTACTTACCACTCCATCAACGTAGAGTTTTGGGTCCTCTTCTTGATCAACCATTAAGAATAAGTTTGCTTGATCATTTTCGTCATCTGAGTCACTCCATGATGCTACCATAGCCTTCTTCTTTTGATCATTGTTCCTAAAATTGTGCATCTTCTTTTATGGACAAGATGATCTATTTAACCACATTTAAAGCAAGTCAATACTTTAGTTTTCTTATAAGGGTTAGAAAACTTACCTTTGGGTCTTGATGATCGTGGATATTCTTTGTTTGCAAATTGCTTCTTCATTTGAAGAATCTTGCAAACCTCTTGAGATCAAGACGAATGGATCTTCCTCCTCCTCATCACTCTCTTCATCATCCGATGGAATGTTATCCTTCTTGGATCTTAAAGCAAAGTTGTTCACGTTTGACGATGGCTCTCCATCTTCTTCACCAAGAACCATTTCATGAGTAATTATTTTTCTAAGTAGTTCATCAAGAGTTAATGTTGTGAGATTCTGAGCTTCTTGAACGACGGTCACTTTTGGTCCCCACTTAGCTTTAGGCAAGTTGCTTAGGACTTTCCTTACTTTTTCTTCATTTGTGAAGACCTTTCCAAGTGAATTGAGATTGTTCACAATCTCAGTGAATCTTGTGAACATTTCTTTGACCGTCTTATTTTTAGTCATCTTGAATAGTTCATATTGCCCGAGGAAGATGCTATCTTTGTCTTCTTAACTTGACTTGTTCTTTCATATGTAACTATTAACTTGTCCCATATTTCCTTTGCACTCTTGCATGATGAGGCACAATTGAATTCATTAGCATCCAATCCATAATAGAGCAAGTTCATGGCCTTGTAGTTCTTTGACACGCTATCCAAGTCCGTTTGAGTGAAGTCAGTTTCCTTCTTTTCAACTTGGACTCCTTCAACCGTGGTTGTTGCGATTTTTGAAAAATCCAGTTTGAATAACGCTCCATAGTCCTGATGAATAACAATGGGCAAAGTTGTTACCGCAAAAGGGGGGTGGTCGACATGTGGATCTTCCTTGAGCGAATCCAGCCTCCATCACCTACAAAGTTGATGATTAGTCCCACTGATGGTTAAATCAATATATCAGAGTCTAGCTCTGATACCAATTGAAGAACCGAGTAGGGGATTAATAAGAATATAAATACTCTAGAAGGGAGGTTGAATAGAGTATGATAACTTTTCGCAATATCGTATATCAAGACTTTGAACTAATCTTAAGGCCTTGAAGTCGATCTCTGCGTTTGGTGACAAAACAGTTTCTCAAGGCTTTGAAGTTGATCTCAAAGCCTTGACTTTGAAACCTGCAGAAAGTTGTTACTCACAATAAAACACGATGATAAGTGCGGAATGTAAAAGATCGACACGACGATATGTTAACGAAGTTCGGCCCTAACAACCTACTCTCCGCCTAGGTTTTCCGACCCTAGGATCTAACTATCTATTATGTGCTTGTTGTGAGTCCTAGATACAACCTAGAAGAACTTCCCTTCTTCTCTCAATGTAGCCTCAATAATACGATCTAGTCAACTCTATTTTAGCAATAATAGCCTAGTTACTTCGTAGAGTAACATACTCGAGTATAACACTATCAAGGTATGTCAATGGAGCTCTTGTGTTTATCTTACTATAACTGAATCAACTAAAGTAAACTCAAGAGGAAGATAAACTTTTGGATCGATCAAGATGTTCTAGTATGACCACTTCGAAGGCTTGGTTACGTTCACTTGTAAGCTCTATCTTCATCTTCAATCGATGTCTTCATTTATAGTCTTCTATGGATATCTTCTTCTAGTCGTTTTCTTGTAGCCATTGTAACGTCTTCTTTCCTCCATAGAATCCGATTTTTGGTTGAATGAGATCTTCTCATGTTGTTTGAGAAGTAGCCATTTGCAAATAAGATCTTTGTAGCTGAGATCTTCTCTTCATTGTCCATTACTTGAAAGCTGTTGAAGATCTTCAGGTCCGAGATCCTCTCTTAAACGTTTACTTGAAAGATGTTGGAAGTCTTTAAGACCGAGATCTTCTTCTTCACAATTTGTTGGATATCTTCAAGTCCGAGATCTTCTCTTCTGAACAAACTTTTCTCTCTCCCAGATTCTCTTCAAATCTTCATTCAGGATCTTATGGGTTGGTTAGTTTGTTGGCTGTTCAAGATCTTATCATAGATCTTCTTCTTTGGTTGTAGACGTCCGTGTTTTGTAATAAATCTCTTTACCCGAGATATTCCCTTGTAATGCTATCTAAGACCTACACACATTTTGACAAACAAACCAAGACAAGCAATCTAGAAATATAATCGATATTTGTTAGTTTATAAAACCGCATTTATGTTAAGTCTTCTATCATTTAAATAAAACAATTCATATCAAAGGTGGAGTTATGAATTGCTAGTGTTGAAATGGATACCAAATTGCAACTTCCTACATTTTATCACCCTAGGCCCTATAAACTAATATGGATGAATGATTATGGTACTTTAAATATCAACAAGCAAGTTAAGGTGACTACCATTATACTGATGAAATTTTGTGTGATGTGGTACCTATGCAGGCTTGTCATATTTTGCTAGGTCGCCCATGGCAATATGATCGGAAAGTGGAGCATGATGGTCATACTAACAAGTACATGTTCACATTCAATGGCAAAAAGATAAAATTAAAGCCCATGACTCCTTTACAGATCATAGAGACCTATGAGAAGAAGAAATAAGAAGGAAAGGATCGAGCATTGGACAAAGAAGTGATCGAAGGACATTCTAGTGAAGAATCTCGACATGTTCTTGAAGAAAATCGGCCAAGATTCCTGTAATTCACTCGAGTTTTTCCGAAAACCGACCCACTGCAGCTACCAATGCATCACCTTCAAGAGTCCTTTTGGTTGGCGAAGAACCACCACAAATTGAGCAAAATCCCCTGAATTTTAAGGTTATATCATTCATGTCTTTGAGTTAATTCATTGAACGATGTGTGCTTAAGAAAGATAGGATTTATCATTCTTATCTATCTTTCTATTGCAATGACTATGCAGTTAAGTTATTCTCCTTAACTTCTTTTGATCTTATACCGTTGTCTTTCGGGAAGCGAGCAAGTTTTATTGCATGAAAGTTAATGGCAGATAAGGAAGATCAAATGAACATGACATTGCTGCTTGATCCCGGAGATATTAATGAATCACCACCAGGAGAGGATGGAATTACAACCTAACCTACTCTCAGCTAGCATCACCAACATCAGCGTACGAATACTTATTTCGGCCATTCCTGAAGCAAAATCTCGCCCGAGATTTTTGTGTGATGACCGTGATTCATTACTGTTGAGTGTTGCACGACTCGTATATGTTCGCCCCTAGAGGTGTGTGCAAATAAGTTTTAAATTTATAAAACTAGAATCAAGCAAGCGAACCCGCAGTGTACGGATCGACGTAGTTAAGCAAGAATTCCAGAGTATCGAACACAGGGATTTGGGTGGAGCGAACTCGATTGCAGATTATCAAGCAAATAAATATGGGAGTTTTGCAGATATTGGGAAAACAACAATCCTAAAGTTTCAGGTATCCAGTTGCGGCAATAGATTCAAGATATACTAATGATGTAAAGACAGAGTGGAGATATGCAAAGGTATACTAATGTAAGGTAATCGTACGGTTGAGGTTCCAAAAACCTTATGTAACTCACCTACAAAGCACTCTCTATACAGGTTGTTGAGGCTCAATATAGAAAGATTCTAGAGATGAGAATTAGTGTCAAATACCCAAACTTATAATCTAAAGATCAAGACTAACTTAACCGATTGAGGTTGTTGAGGCTCACAATCGAGGTAGAGGTTGTTGAGGCTTCACTACCACCTAGAAAAGACAAGTCTAAACTAAGCTAAAGCAAATCTTTAACTTTGGATTAAAGTAAAAGCAAGTTCGTAAACTAAAGGGAAATCACGGTTAGTTCTTGAGGTTCCACGGCCGTGGACTCAAGAACAGACCGTAATTTAGGGTTGTCGGCGATTCTCTCTAACTCTCAGGGTCTAATCTGTTTGCGATTGATCTATCATCACCTATGCCACAACTATCAACCCTTCACCTTAGAATTGTTAAGGGTTTTTAGCCAATAACAGTCATATTGATATCAATTCAAAAATTAAAGGATAAAAGATGGGAACTTTCAAGAACTATCAATAATCTTCAAACAAATCTCAAGATCACAATCAAGAACAAGTGTTTATCAAAAGATTCAAAACGGAGTAAACAATCACAACCTTAGGAAAGAAGAGAAACGGGATGTCAATCCGTTTCCGAATCAAACCTAAACAAGAAGAGAGATCTTCTTGCAAAATCTTCCAAGAACTTCGATCTTCCACAAATCTGAAGATCACAACAGCAACTCTCCACTACGAACTTTGATCTTCAATGAGATCTCCCAAATACCTCTAAGATGAGGGTTTGTGTGTTGCTAAGCGTTGCTCCTAAGCGGGATCCTAAGCAGGCATGACGGAATCTCCTTTCTTCCGTCTTTTTATAATGCAGGGCAAAGTGTCGGCCCAGCCCAATCTTCAAAAGATCGTGGCTTCGAAGTGTGGCGAGAAGATTCGCCAAGATCACGGTCGTGGAAGATTCCACGACCGTAATTCTAGGGCGTGGAAACAATTACGGTTAGTTCCACGGCCGTAGAATTCCCTGGAATGAACATCGAATTCTGACTCTGAATCCACGGCCGTAATTCTGAACGTGGTTTGTGATACGGCCGTATTTTAGGGCGTAATTTAGGGTAAGAACGTGATTCTTCCCTAAACTCGTGCATTCCTCAATCTAAGACTCCAAATTGCTTCCAAAAAGTGTCCTTGATCTATGGATATATCAACTCAACTCTCCTTTGCTCGATTCCGTTCGGAAATAGCTCCAAATCACCTATAATCAACATAGAACTAGTGTAGACATCCATATCGAAAATATAGATAATACTAGCTCACATATGCACAAAGATCAATCAAAGACTATCAATATGAATCAAATACATTTAGAAAACGTGCCTAAAATATCACAATATTTCATGCTAACAAATAACCCCATACTTAGCACTTGCTTGTCCCTAAGCAAGGTCTTTTAAAAAGCTTTAAACAAGAGTTAGGATGAAATATGTGTACCTTCTTTTGGATGAATGTGACTTCTAAGGAATAGATCATTCTCAAACCTTGCTTCAATCGTTTTTCAAACTTTCACACACTTAATCAAAGAGTAAAAGGCAAGGAAAATTCATGAATCAATTTAACTTCAAAACAAGCATTATAACCTTCAAACATTATCAAAATCAATCATAAGAAGCTTCAATTTAGATCACCAAGTCATATAACATTCTTTTGATCTTAAGGACTTTCAAAGAAAAGGTCTAGAGTATGGAAGGGAAGGGAAAACTTTAAGGGAAAGTGGTGCATAAATCCGGGAAAGTGGACAACTACCTTCTTCTTCTTATGCGGTTCCCGCAACACTTCAACTTAGAGCTTCGCTCTCTTCTTTTCATTTTTCGACTTTACTTTTGGAGTTATGGATAGAGGTGCACAAAAACCGAAGCCTAGGAGATTGGCGTTTCTCAAAATTGCAAGAGATGCCTCAAACCCTTAGCGCACATACCATAATCCGCTAGGAATATCGCTCAATCCGACTTTGGCAAGACACAAACACCCGGCTATGTGAATGGTGCCGAGTTACTCATCGTCATGATTGACTTCCCCAAACCTATAATTTCTTTCTATTTAATTGATTGCAAATAATTGCTCTCATGGCCCTCCCACATCAAACATGCCTTTTTCTCATTCACTTTTCCAAGTTCCCGGATAGGTAAAGGAGGCTAATATTTCAATGAGGAGTTAGATGATCAAAGAAAGAGGAAAGAAAGTATCGAATTGCCTTAATCATTTCAACAAGAAGTATAGGAACTTATAATGTGATTTCAACTTCAATTTCTCAACATGATTTAGGTAATGTTTTCACATTATAAAACTTGCAAAAGAGGTAGAATTCATTTATTCAATTTCTTTTCGATTTACAATCCTTTTAAGCATGCAATTGTCATCAAACTCAATTCGCAAGTAGTGATTATCATGGAAATCATATCAATTCATTAGAGGCACAAAATTTTCAAAATTTTTCAATTTTTATGGGTGTTTAAAGTTCTTTTTCATGCAATGCAAGAATGAAACGTGTAACACATAATGAATATGCAATGATAGTCTTGAAATGAAAGCAACATAGAGAGTAGAGTTATTACAAACTTTTTAGTACATCCCACCCCATACTTAGGACGAACATTGTCCCTAATGTTCACAAGAAAGAACAAAAGAAAGAAAAGAAAAAGAAACTCACAAGTGGTGGTGGGAATGTCTAAAACGAACGGTCATGCATCGATCACTGCGGCGCCGGTGGAGGTGGGAATGGAGAGAAACTCGGATCATAGAACCGCCCAAACTGCTGGCGGTAGACGTCCCTCATCATGTGGTCAAGGTCGTCTAGGCGTCCGTCTCTAGCATCCGCCCGGATCTCTAGCGCTCCGACTCTCTCCGAAAGTCCGGTAGCCCAATCCGGCATCCTCTCATACCATCCCGGGGCGTGATCATACCATGCGGGGGCATCGGCTAGTGCTGGTGCTGGTGGTGGCGGTGGTGCTGCTGGCTGCGTCGTGGACCAAGGAGGGGGTGTGTCGTACCAAGTGGGAGGTGTAGTCATCCACGTGGGCCTCTCACTCACGCTAGCGCGGCGAAATGACGAGCCTGAAGCTCTAGCTGGGCGTGGAGAGCGCCTAGGTACATCCGGGGCCGCCTCCGGCTGATCCGGAAACGTGCCGAACTCCTGCTCCGCTCCTCCACCACTCTCGTACTGCTCTCCCATCTCCTCCTCATCCACAACTGGTGGTGGAACGTAAGGGGGAGCTATAAGCCTGTTCGCATGCATCGCAGCGAACGTCTCCTTCCAATTGTGGCGTCCCGCCACAATGGAATACTCTGGCAGCCACTCAATACCCCTGCCTGTCCTACTCTCCCAAGGCATGCCCGCATAAGGCGGACCTCTATGTGTGGGGAAGATGAGTCCCCTAACCATGAATGCATGTAATCCTAGAGGTACGGCGGGTATGCGGGTGCAAGCTGAAAAATCCACACCAAATGTCCTAGCCATGTGGGTCACTATCCCACCATAACCAATGTTCCCCTTCTTCTTGTTCTTCAGTTTACTCATCGTAGCCGCCAAAAGAGTAGCACAATCTGCGCGGCGACCGTAGAGCATACAGTAGAGCAGGAATAGCTCATCCGTCTTGATCTTTTGGGGCGTCTCCGTCCTAGGAAAGAGACACTCCGAGAGAACACGGTGAGCTATCTTCAAGGCTAGATGGTACATCAATCTAGCCTTGGTATCGGCGGGTTGCCAACGGTCCTCGTCGGCGTAAATCATGGCTACTTCCTCCCAAAAATCCTTGGGGTAAACTCCGCTCGGAAATCGACCATTGTAGGTCTCATGGAACCCGAAAATGGTCCCAAACTCAACTATACTCAACTGATAGTCTCGATTCATGAGACGGAAGGAGACGGTCCTATCAACATGGCTGTGCTCGAAAGACGTCACAACCTCTCGGGTGATCTCCTCATAGGCGTCTTCACGAATGTTCGTGAAGACAACCAATCCGGCTCTATCCAAGAGCCATGTAAGGTCATCAACTATGTTGAGAGGATGTAGATCCTCCAACAACAAATACCTAGGACCTATCACTGTCCTCTTCTCTATCTTCTCAAATGCAGCTAGGTAGTTTTCGTGTATGGTCGGGATGCTAGGGTGAGGAGGTGAAGATGGAGGTGAAGGTGAGGATGGTAGTGAGGGAGATGAGGGTGGTGGTGCCCTAGAGGTTGAGGGGTTGCCCTTTCTTTTCTTATTTTGCTCCCCTTTCTTCTCCTTTATCCTTCCCGACATTCTCCTCACAAAGTCCATTTTCAGCAAAAATCACGGTCTGTTCTTGGGGAATTACGGCCGTGGTTTACCCAGCGACCGTGATTCGTCTCAAAAATTCGTGAATCTCAGCAAATTCACCAACAATCACCACAGCAAGCAGTCCTAATCTAATTCCTTCCGGTCTTTATCAGTTCTTCCTAAAAAACTATAGCAAAAACGAACTAAATCCGCTAAAATCGAGAAGAAAGAAATAACCTCTTTTTTTCGGATTGAAAAATCCAAAATGCGTGTTTGTTGATCGATTTCCACTCGATTTGTTGCTTGGATCCTGTTCGTGGTTGGATTTGCTGCAGTTTAGGGCGAAGAATCGTTGGAAACGATTAGAGAATGAAGAATTGGGAGAGGCTGCGGGTTTTTGGTTTCTAGGTTGTGGAATTGGGGAAATTTTGGTTAAGTGTGTGAAGAATGTGGGTTTTATAGCGGCCGGCAAAATTTCCAAAAATTACGGTCTGTCGAGGCATTCCACGGCCGTGGAAGTGTACGGACCCGTGGTTTTTGTGATTTTTCAAAGGCTTTTGAAAATTACGGCCACTGTAGCTATGACGACCGTAATTTAGACCGTGGAACCTTCTGTAAAGCTTCAAAGTCCAAATTTCGTCACTTTTCTTCGACATTATCCTTCCTTTCTCCTTTTCTATCGATCCTACATCCAAAAACACGAACATACCGGAAGAAATCGAGGCAAAATAAAGCAAAAACGTCTATTCTAAACTAGTCTATGAATCGAAAACAAAAACAAAAATGCAATACCTTGGGTTGCCTCCCAAGAAGCGCTTTGTTTAAGGTCCGTAGCTAGACCACTCTTGCACTTATTCGAGTGCGGTAGGTGCAAACTCCTCAGCTTGGAGTTCCGGCGAGTACTTCTTGAGTCGTTGGCCGTTCACCTTAAAACTTCCGCTAGCTTCACCCCATACTTCAACTGCACCATGGGGGAAAATACGCTTAATTAGAAAAGGTCCAGTCCAACGGGATTTAAGCTTACCTGGAAAGAGGCGAAGCCTTGAGTTGAAGAGGAGAACTTGATCTCCTTCTTTGAAGTCCTTTGGAATGATATGCTTATCATGCCAACGCTTTGCTCTTTCCTTGTAGATTTTGGCGTTTTCATAGGCATTCAAGCGAAGCTCATCCAGCTTGTTGATGTCTAGGAGACGCTTCTCTCCTGCTTCCTTCATGCCGAAATTCAGCCACTTGATAGCCCAAAACACTTTGTGCTCCAGCTCTACCGGCAAATGACAAGACTTCCCATACACAAGGTTGTATGGTGTGGTTCCTATGGGAGTCTTGTACGCACTCCGGTACGCCCATAATGCATCATCTAGGTTCAAGGACCAATCCTTCCTAGTCCTTGAAACTGTTTTCTCTAGAATTCCTTTGATCTCCCTATTTGAGATCTCAACTTGTCCACTCGTTTGTGGATGGTAAGGGGTAGCGATCTTGTGAGTAACCCCATACTTAGCTAGAAGAGCTTCAAAGCGACGGGCTATGAAGTGAGAACCTCCATCACTAATGATCGTCCTTGGTGTTCCAAATCTCGGAAAGATGGTCTTGTTGAAGAACTTAACCACCACCATGGCATCATTCGTGGGAGAGGCAATTGCTTCCACCCATCTAGAAACATAATCTACCGCCAATAGTATGTATTGGTTTCCACAAGAAGATGGGAATGGTCCCATGAAATCAACTCCCCAAACGTCGAAAATCTCTACCTCTTGGATGTTGTTGAGGGGCATCTCGTTCCTTCTAGAAATATTGCCTGTTCTTTGACAAGCATCGCAGCAAGAAACAAAGGATTGCACATCTCTAAATAAAGTAGGCCAATAGAATCCAGATTGCAATACCTTTGCGCTAGTTTTGTTCGAACTAGCGTGTCCTCCACAAGGTAGTGAGTGACAATGGCGGATGACACTTTGCATCTCATCTTCCGGCACACATCGCCGGATGATGCCATCCGGACCTCTCTTAAAGAGGAGAGGCTCGTTCCAATAGTATTCCCGGACGTCCTTGAAGAACTTCTTCCTTTGTGCGTATGACAGTCCGGGTGGTATCTCCTGGCAAACCAAATAGTTAACGAAATCAGCAAACCATGGTTCGTTACCTTTGGAGACTACCTTGATGCACTCCTCTATGATATGTAGGTGTTCGTCCGGAAATGAGTCATCAATGGGTGAATGGTCGTCCTCTAGATGTGTTAGACGACTCAAATGATCCGCAACAGAATTTTCCGAGCCTTTCTTGTCGCGGATCTCAAGATCGAATTCTTGTAGGAGAAGAATCCATCTAATCAGCCTTGGCTTCGCATCTTTCTTCGCGAGGAGGTACCGGATCGCAGCATGATCCGTGTAGACAATCACCTTTGCACCTACAAGATAAGAGCGAAACTTGTCAATAGCGTAGACAATGGCTAGAAACTCTTTTTCCGTAGTGGCGTAGTTGAGCTGAGCTTCGTCTAGCGTCTTGCTAGCGTAGTATATGGCGTGGGTTCGTTCTTCTTTTCGTTGTCCAAGAACAGCTCCAATGGCTACGTCACTAGCGTCGCACATAATCTCGAAGGGGAGAGTCCAATCCGGAGGTTGGATAATAGGTGCTGTAATTAGAGCTTGCCGAATGGTGTTAAACGCATCCAAACATTCCTGCGAAAACTCAAAAACCGCATCCTTCATCAATAGATTAGTGAGAGGTTTTGATATCTTAGAAAAGTCCTTAATGAAACGTCTATAGAATCCAGCATGTCCTAGGAAACTTCTTATCCCTTTCACCGAAATTGGGAGAGGAAGTTTCTCTATGGTCTCTATCTTAGCTCTGTCTACCTCTATCCCTCTACTAGAGACTAAGTGACCTAACACGATTCCTTCCTTAACCATAAACTGACACTTCTCCCAATTAAGAACTAGGTTAGTGTCTTCACATCTTTGCAAAACAAGAGAAAGGTTAGAAAGACAATCGTTAAAAGAGGAACCGTAAACGGAGAAGTCGTCCATGAAGACTTCCATGATTTCCTCTACGTATTCGGAGAAGATAGCCATCATGCACCGTTGAAAGGTGGCTGGGGCGTTGCAAAGCCCGAACGGCATTCTCCTATAGGCGAACGTACCCCAAGGGCACGTGAATATGGTCTTCTCTTGATCATCCGGATGTATCGGAATCTGAAAGAAGCCACTATAACCGTCAAGGTAGCAAAAGTATGAATGTTGTGCTAACCTTTCAAGCATCTGATCGATGAATGGCAATGGAAAGTGATCCTTTCGCGTTGCGTTGTTGAGCTTGCGGTAGTCTATACACATTCGCCATCCAGTCACGGTTCGGGTAGGAATGAGTTCGTTATTCTTATTGGTGATGACCGTCATTCCTCCCTTCTTCGGAACCACTTGAACTGGGCTCACCCACTTGCTATCGGAGATAGGATAGATGATACCTGCATCAAGAAGTTTAAGAATTTCCTTCTTGACAACCTCCTTCATGGTCGGATTCAACCGCCTTTGAGGTTGTCTTGAAGTTCTAAAATCCTCCTCCATTAGT
Source organism: Fagopyrum homotropicum (assembly GCA_033239125.1). Classification (NCBI taxonomy): domain Eukaryota; kingdom Viridiplantae; phylum Streptophyta; class Magnoliopsida; order Caryophyllales; family Polygonaceae; genus Fagopyrum; species Fagopyrum homotropicum. The sequence continues at coordinate 48,165,911 of BSWB01000007.1, read as the reverse complement.
ATCTTATGCATGCATAGGGAGGGTTTAATTCCTACTAAGTCCTCAATAGTATAGCCTATGGCTTTTCTATGTTTCCTAAGGACAATCATGAGCTGTTCATGTTCATCTATGCTTAATTCGGAACTAACGATAACCGGGAAGGTAGAATTAGATCCAAGAAAAGCGTACCTTAGATGAGTAGGAAGGGGTTTGAGTTCCATTGCTTTCGGAGCTTCCAATGATCCTTGAGGAGCTTCCGATGTTTCCTTAGAAGTTTCTAAGGATGTTGAATGGGTTGGAGAAGAATTAGAAGAAGTTGAAGAAGTATGCCGGTCACCTTCTTCCACGGTCAGAATTACGGTCTCCTCTTGTGTTCCACGGCCGTAATATCCTCTGGAATGGAAGTCGATTTTGGTCGTGGAATCCACGGTCGTGGAATACAGGGTATGACCGTGGATTCTAATATTCTCAGCCTCATCGTGGAGTTTCTCAAACTTCACTTCATGCATCTCTTCTTGTGCTTCCAAGGCTTCAATTTCCTCTTTACACTCTTCTTCTTCTCCTACATTGGTTAGACTCATAGTAATAACCTTTTGTAAAGGATCGTTAAAGAGAATCGCACTTACCTCCTCCCTAGACAAACCTTCTTCGTCTTGGATATTGTAAATATCCTCATCAAAGATTGGCTCCTTCACTAGAGTGGAAAGAACGAACTCTACTTTCTCTTCCCCAATATCAAAAGCGAGTCTCCCATTCTTGCAATCGACCATGCAGCCGGAAGTTGCAAGAAACGGTCTTCCGAGTATGATCGGGACCGGACTATCTGCAGGAATGTCAAGCACGACAAAATCAATGGGAACAAAGAACTTGCCTAGCTTGACCGGGACGTCTTCTACAATGCCGACGGGACGAGTAATGGATCGATCCGCCATGTATAACGTCATCTTCACCGGTTTAGGGTCGCCTAAACCGATCTTCCTGCACAACGCAAGTGGTATGATGCTCACACTTGCTCCTAAGTCACATAAAGCGTCATATGTGACCTCTCCCACTCCAATGGGAATGCAAAATGACCCCGGATCTTTCAGCTTTGGGGGCATTTTCTCCTTCATCGTCTTGATGAGATCCGAAGAATCCGAACTCATCTTGACCTCTCCAAAATCTTCTAGCTTCCTCTTGTTTGAGAGGAGCTCCTTCAAGAACTTGCCATAAGCCGGCATACCTACAATAGCATCAATGAAAGGTATATTAATATGCAGCTTGCTCATGAGTTCTATAAACTTACCGAATTGCTTGTCTAGGCGCGCTCGCGCTCTAGATTGAGGGAACGGTAGGGGAGGTTTGAAAGCTGGAGGAGGAACATAGACATCTTCCTTCTCCTTCCCCTTTTCTTTGTCCTTCTCTACGGGGACTTCAACGAACGTAGGCTGCGGATCGGTGGTAGTCACTCCGCTCCTAGTTGTAATCGCCATTACCCTTCCCTTAGGGTTGTCCTCCGTCTTTCCTGGAAGTTTCCCTTGATTTCTAGGGACTTCCTCCGCGTGGTTGAACAATTGGTTTTCCAAAACTTTTTGAGCTTTGTCAACCTTAGAAATTTGATCATCAACCTTGATGATGCGGTTCTCCAACCCTTGAAGCTTTCCCAAGATAGTTTCCAACATGGGATCGGGTTTCTCTTTTCCCGTATTGTTGCCTCCATTAGATGATTGCCCCTGGCTTTTCAAAGGAGTAGAGGAAGAGGAGGGTGGAGTTAGTGAATTGGAATTTGAAGGATAGGAGTTACCGGAATTTTGTTGATTGGAGCGCCAATTGTTGTTGTTTGAACCCCGATTGTTGTTCCAATTGTTGTTGTTCCGGTTGTTGTTGTTTCCATTCCAATTGTTATTCCGGTTATTGTTCCGGTTATTGTTGTTGCGGTTGGTGTTATCACCGCCGTTGTTGTTGCCCAAATAGCCAACATCCTTCTCTTGTTGCTTTGGGAAGTTGGTCTTGATAGCCTCCTTCAACTCTTTGATCTCATTGTTGAGGGAGAAAATCTGATTTTGAGCTTCATGTGTGAGCTTTGCTCCTTGCTCCACACGATTTCCCTCCACCTTCCGGTGGGAATACTTCTCTATGACTCTTGCTTGCTTCTCAATGAAGTCCCAAGCGTCATCTTCTCTCATGTCCATGAACGTTCCACATGAGAGGGATTGGAGGTTGAATTGCGTTCCCGCATCCAGCCCCTTGTAGTAAATCTCCAGCAAGGCAAGCTTGGATATGCCATGATGAGGGCAATCCAATAGCAAATCCTGAAACCTTTCCCAAGATTGAAACAAACTTTCGTTAGGTCTCATAGAAAAAGCATTAATCTTACCTCTAAGTTCCGCCGTTTTGGAAGGCGGAAAGAATTTGGTGAGAAACTCTGCGGAAAGGTCTTCCCACGTGTCTAGTTTCCCATTAGGAAGAGCTTGGTACCAAGATAACGCTTTCCCTTTCAAGGAGAAAAAGAAAGGTTTGAGCTTATAGTTGTTGGTAGTGGCGTTCTTCGGTCTCATCGTCTCCATCATACACTCAAAGTTTTGCAAGTGTTGGTGTGGAGATTCAGCGCTTGTACCGCCAAATTGGCTTTGGCGAACAAGAGTGATAACTTGAGGGTTAAAGCTAAACCCTTGCACATCTTCAGCATCAAAATTCACACCCAAGCGGCGTGGTTGTTGTGTTGGATCCATCCGCTGGCCAAGAGTTCTTGGCTCATTATCCACACGTTCGACTCTCGCATTCCTTGGTGGGATGCGGCGATTAGCAGCTCCTTGTGGATTGAAGGGATTTATATTGATCGTGGGATCAATCTCTTCTAACGGTGGCATGGAAGAATCACTATCATCAGCGGATGAGTGGCTTTTTCTTCTAGACCTTGATCTCCTTCTCGAGGACTTCTTGCCTACCTTATCTTCAAGGTCGCTCATCTTTATCCTCATTTGGAAGAGCATGTCTTGTAGACCGTTAACTTGAGATTGATGACGATCCATCTCATCCTGGCGGAGAGTCTCATTCCATCGGAGTTGAGCTTCCTTCTCCGCCAACTCCTTTTGAAGATCGCGTTCGTTCTCTTCAGCCATTTTCTTTTCCTTGCGCTTTTGTCTCAAGGTTTTCTCTAGCTCTTGATCAAGAGGTAAGAGATCTTCGGTGTTCCTAGACCTGCGCATGCACTCAAAGAAAAATCAAATAACGAGAGCAAGCTCCCAAGCTTGACAACCGGCTACCGGATTCGGACGAAACCAAGTCCCCGGCAACGGCGCCAAAAACTTGTTCGCCCCTAGAGGTGTGTGCAAATAAGTTTTAAATTTATAAAACTAGAATCAAGCAAGCGAACCCGCAGTGTACGGATCGACGTAGTTAAGCAAGAATTCCAGAGTATCGAACACAGGGATTTGGGTGGAGCGAACTCGATTGCAGATTATCAAGCAAATAAATATGGGAGTTTTGCAGATATTGGGAAAACAACAATCCTAAAGTTTCAGGTATCCAGTTGCGGCAATAGATTCAAGATATACTAATGATGTAAAGACAGAGTGGAGATATGCAAAGGTATACTAATGTAAGGTAATCGTACGGTTGAGGTTCCAAAAACCTTATGTAACTCACCTACAAAGCACTCTCTATACAGGTTGTTGAGGCTCAATATAGAAAGATTCTAGAGATGAGAATTAGTGTCAAATACCCAAACTTATAATCTAAAGATCAAGACTAACTTAACCGATTGAGGTTGTTGAGGCTCACAATCGAGGTAGAGGTTGTTGAGGCTTCACTACCACCTAGAAAAGACAAGTCTAAACTAAGCTAAAGCAAATCTTTAACTTTGGATTAAAGTAAAAGCAAGTTCGTAAACTAAAGGGAAATCACGGTTAGTTCTTGAGGTTCCACGGCCGTGGACTCAAGAACAGACCGTAATTTAGGGTTGTCGGCGATTCTCTCTAACTCTCAGGGTCTAATCTGTTTGCGATTGATCTATCATCACCTATGCCATAACTATCAACCCTTCACCTTAGAATTGTTAAGGGTTTTTAGTCAATAACAGTCATATTGATATCAATTCAAAAATTAAAGGATAAAAGATGGGAACTTTCAAGAACTATCAATAATCTTCAAACAAATCTCAAGATCACAATCAAGAACAAGTGTTTATCAAAAGATTCAAAACGGAGTAAACAATCACAACCTTAGGAAAGAAGAGAAACGGGATGTCAATCCGTTTTCGAATCAAACCTAAACAAGAAGAGAGATCTTCTTGCAAAATCTTCCAAGAACTTCGATCTTCCACAAATCTGAAGATCACAACAGCAACTCTCCACTACGAACTTTGATCTTCAATGAGATCTCCCAAATACCTCTAAGATGAGGGTTTGTGTGTTGCTAAGCGTTGCTCCTAAGCGGGATCCTAAGCAGGCATGACGGAATCTCCTTTCTTCCGTCTTTTTATAATGCAGGGCAAAGTGTCGGCCCGGCCCAATCTTCAAAAGATCGTGGCTTCGAAGTGTGGCGAGAAGATTCGCCAAGATCACGGTCGTGGAAGATTCCACGACCGTAATTCTAGGGCGTGGAAACAATTACGGTTAGTTCCACGGCCGTAGAATTCCCTGGAATGAACATCGAATTCTGACTCTGAATCCACGGCCGTAATTCTGAACGTGGTTTGTGATACGGCCGTATTTTAGGGCGTAATTTAGGGTAAGAACATGATTCTTCCCTAAACTCGTGCATTCCTCAATCTAAGACTCCAAATTGCTTCCAAAAAGTGTCCTCGATCTATGGATATATCAACTCAACTCTCCTTTGCTCGATTCCGTTCGGAAATAGCTCCAAATCACCTATAATCAACATAGAACTAGTGTAGACATCCATATCGAAAATATAGGTAATACTAGCTCACATATGCACAAAGATCAATCAAAGACTATCAATATGAATCAAATACATTTAGAAAACGTGCCTAAAATATCACAATATTTCATGCTAACAGTATACAAGGCACGAGTTCTACAGACCTCTAGGGATCCTCCAGGAGAGGGGATACTACAGTCCTTACCACTGCAACACTTGAGTTCCGATGTGACTAGTGATTATCAAGATGGAGATTCGAGGACGAATCCTTTTCATGAAGGAGAGTATGATGTTGGACCATCCTCGACACCAATTATACAAGGACCAGTCACTAGATCAAGGGCTAAAAGGATCCGAGAGGAGACATTATCAAGGAAGATCTAGGAGAGTTGGAGATGAAGAATCTTGGCCAACAATCAGGAATCTCGGCCGAGATTTCCCACCGAGTTTTCATCTCTGACACGCGTTGAAGATCCGGCCAAAGATCTTTGACATTTGGCACCTATCTTTTATATTTTTATTTCCTTAAAGTCTCAAACAATCTTAAGGAAGTTGTTAGTTTTTGATCCTATCTTTGGAGATTATTTCTTTTTCCTACAATATCTGTTAGAAGATATCTTATCCTAGTTTACATAGAGGATCTCCCTTATAAATAGCCTTAGAGGGGGAGATTGTTAGATAACTTAGTTGTGATTATTGAATTCCATATTATTGTGAGATACTTGTGACTTCGTTCACGAGGTTTGCATTTTATCATTTCTATTCAATCAGAAGAAGAGTTTTTGATTGAAAAGTTGTGAATCTTTTCTTGGTTGTTCTTGAATGTGTTAATCTTTTTGAAGGTTGGTGCTACAAGTTAGACTAGTCCTCCTTGTGCTTGTATTATCTAGAAGGCTTGTGTATGGTTAAGAAGGAAGATGTTAGCATGAAATATTGTGATATTTTAGGCACGTTTTCTAAGTGTATTTCATCCATATTGGTGATCATTGATAAAACATTGAAGCATTTGTGAGTTAGTTTATCTATTTTGTCGATATAGAGGTCTACATAAGCTTTGTGTTGATTGTAGGCGAATAAGAGTTAAAACCAAACGGATTGAAGGAGAATGGAGATGGATTGAGCATTTCCAAGGATTGAGGATATCACTAGGAGCTAAGGAAGATGCTAAGTTGAAGAATGACACAAGACAAAGGAGAATTACGAGCTATTTGTGTTCCACGCCCTGAAATACGGCCGTATTAGAGTCCACGCTCTAAACCACGGCCGTGGAACTTTGGCAAGACAAGCGTGGAGCATTCTAGAGGGTTACACGGTCGTGGAAGTTGTGACAAACCGTGATGAGTTTCCACGCTCTAAACCACGGGCGTGGAATCTTAGGAAACCGTGATTCTGGCGATCTTTTAACGTACAATTTGAAGCCATGATCTTTTACACAATGGGATGGACTCATATTTTATCTTGCCCTATAAAAGGAGGGGAAGAGAGAGATTCCGTCACCTCCGCATAGATAGCTTTGCTTAGACTTTCGCTTACGCCGATTGCACGTGCCTAGGGTTTCAAGTTGGACGTGTGAGATTGCTATTCCGCAGCGGAGATTTGCGAAGAGTTGAAGATTTGGAAGCTACGCTTTGTCCTTAGGTTTGATTAGAAGACGGATTGACATCCCGTTCTTCGTTCTTATCAAGGATTGTGATTGTTTGTGTTATTCTGAATCTACTCACATCATTGTTCTTGTTTGTGGATTTGAGATTGAATTGAGATTTATTCAAGGTTTTCGAAGGTTTTCATCTTTCATTCTTTTAAATCTTGAATTTGATATCATAATGACTGTTGTTGACTAAAACCCTTTAGCAATTCTAAGGTGAAGGGTTGATAGTTGTGGCTTAGATGATGATAGATCGATCGTGAACAGATTGGACCCTGAGAGTTGGAGAGAATCGTCGACGTACCTAAATCACGGTGTGTTCTTGAGTTCCACGGCCGTGGAATCTCAAGATCCTCCCGTAATTTTCCTCAGTTTACGAACCTTGCTTTTACTTTAATCCAAAGTTAAAGATTTGCTTTAACTTAGTCTTGGCTTGTGTTCGCCCCTAAAGGTGTGTGCAAATAAGCTTTAAATTTATAAAACTAGAATCAAGCAGCGAACCCGCAGTGTACGGATCGATGTAGCTAAGCAAGAATTCCAGAGTATCGAACACAGGGATTTGGGTGGGAACAAATTCGATTGCAGATTATCTAGCGAGTAAATATGAGAGTTTTGCAAATATTGGGAAAACAACAATCCTAAAGATCCAAGTATCCAGCTGTGGCAATCGATTCAAGATATACTTAATGATATAAAGATAGAGTTGAGATATGCAAAGGTATACTAATGTAAGGTAATCGTACGGTGAAGTTCCAAAAACCTTATGTAACTCACCTACAAGACACTCTCTATACAGGTTGTTGAGGCTCAATATAGAAAGATTCTAAAGATGAGAATTTATGTCAAATACCCAAACTTATAACCCAAAAATCAAGACTAACTTAACCGATTGAGGTTGTGACACTCACAATCGAGGTAGAGGTTGTTGAGGCTTCACTACCACCTAGAAAAGACAAGTCTAAACTAAGTTAAAGCAAATCTTTAACTTTGGATTAAAGTAAAAGCAAGCTCGTAGATTTAGGAGAAATTACGGTTAGTTCTTGGTGTTCCACGGTCGTGGACTCAAGAACAGGCTGTAATTTATGGTTTGTCGACGATTTTCTCTAACTCTCAGGGTCTAATCTGTTTGCGATCGATCTATCATCATCTAAGCCACAACTATCAACCCTTCACCTTAGAATTGTTAAGGGTTTTTAGCCAATAACAGTCATGTTGATATCAATTCAAGAATTAAAAGATAAAAAGATGAAAACTTTCAAGAACTTTCAATAATCTTCAAACCAATCTCAAAGTCACAATCAAGAACGAGTGTTGTCAAAGGAGTCAAAATAAAGTAAACAATCACAACCTTAGGAAAGAAGGGAAAACGGGGTGTCAATCCGTTTTCCAAATCAAACCTAAACAAGAAGAGAGATCTTCTTGCAAAATCTTCCAAAAGCTTCGATCTTCCGCCAATCCGGAGATCTCAACAGCAATCTCCACCAAAAGTGCGAGATTAGGGCAATTCCCCGATGCGAAATTCGATCTCCAATGAGATGATCAATGCTTCCAAGCGACGGTGTAAAATGAGGTAGCGGGCGTAAACGATCCTAAGCGTCGATGACAAAATCTCCTTTCGTCCGTCTTTTTATAGGGCAAGATAAAATATCGGCCCGGCCCAACCTTCAAAAGATCGTGGCTTCAAAGTGTGGCGAAAAGATTCGCCAAGATCACGGTCGTGGAAGTTTCCACGACCGTAATTTAGGGCGTGGATTAGGTCACGGTTTGCATCATATATTCCACGACCGTAATAGTTACTGGAATGCATCACGCTTCTCTTGCAAGGTTCCACGGCCGTGGAACTGAGCGTGGTTTGTAGTACGACCGTATTTTAGAGCGTGGTTTAGGGCAAGAATGTGATTATTCCCTAGCCTCGTGCATTCCTCAAGCTAAAACTCCAATTTGCTCCTAAGAATGCCCTTAATCCATGGACATATCAAATCAACTCTTCTTTGCTCGATTCCGTTCGGAAATAGCTCCAAATCACCTATAATCAACATAGAACTAGTGTAGACATCCATATCGACAATATAGGTAATACTAGCTCACATATGCACAAAGTTCAATCAAAGACTATCAATATGAATCAAATACGTTTAGAAAACGTGCCTAAAATATCACAATATTTCATGCTAACAGCTTGCCTTTTCTAGGTGGTAGTGAAGCCTCAACAACCTCTACCTCGATTCCGAGTGTCACAACCTTAATCGGTTTAGTTGGTCTTGATTCTTGGGTTACAAGTTTGGGTATTTGATATTAATTCTTACCTTTAGATCCTTTCTATACTGAAGCCTCAACAACCTTTATAGAGAGTGTCTTTAGTTGAGTCATATAAAGCCTTGGAACTTCACCGTACATTGCTTTACATTCGTATACCTTTGCAAACCTCAACTCTGTTCTTATATCTTTAGTATATCTTGAATCGATTGCCACAACTAGATTCCTGGATCTTTAGGATTGTTGTTTTCTCAATAATTTACAAAACTCATACATTTACTTGCTTGACGATTTATAACTGGATTTAACCCCCCAAATCCGTGTGTTCGATACTCTGGAATTCTTGCTTAACTACGTCGATCCGCACACTGCGGGTTCGCTTGCTTGATTTCTAGTTTTATAAATTTAAGACTTATTTGCATGCACGCTAAGTGGCGAACAAGTTTTTGGCGCCGTTGCCGGGGATTTGGTCTAGGCCGAATTCGGTTATCGGTTGTCAAGCTTGGGAGCTTTTCCCTTGTTATTTGATATCTCTTCGAGTGTATGCGCAGGTCTAGGAACAACGAAGACCTCTTACCTCTTGATCAAGAGTTTGAGAGGACTTTGAGGAGAAAGCTTAAGGAAAGAAAAATGGCTGAAGAAAGAGAACGTGACTACCAAACGGAGTTAGCGGAGAAAGAAGCTCAACTTCAATGGAGTGAGAAGACTCGTAGGGAAGAGATGGATCGTCATCAAACAAAGGTTGATGATCTATCGGACATGATGTTCCAAATGAGGTTGGAAATAAACAACCTCAAGGAGAAAAAGAGAAGAAGAAGACCGGGAAGATCGGTTAGAGCCAACTCATCCAATGAGGATAGCGACTCCTCCATGCCACCACTAGAGGAAATTGATCCAACGATCAATGTGAATCCATTCTTTCCACGGCCAGCTGCAAATCGCCGTGTTCCACCTAGAGGTGCAAGAGTCGAACGTGTGGATGAGGAGCCAAGAACTCTTGGCCAAAGGATGGATCCAACGCAGCAACGACGCCGTTTAGGTGTGAACTTTGATGCTGACGATGCACAAGGCTTTAGCTTCAACCCTCAAGTTATTACCATTTTCCGCCAAAACCAATTTGGGGGAACAAGCGCTGAATCTCCACACCAACATCTACAAAATTTTGAGATCATGATGGAGACAATGAAGCCAAAGAATGCAACTACCAATAGCTACAAACTCAAGCCTTTCTTCTTCTGCTTGAAGGGGAAAGCATTGTCTTGGTATCAAGCTCTTCCAAGTGGGAAGCTTGAAACATGGGAGGATCTTTCTTCGGAATTCCTCACTAAGTTCTTTCCGCCATCCAAAACGGCGGATTTAAGAGGTAAGATTAATGCATTTTCTATGAGATCTAACGAAAGTTTGTTTCAATCTTCGGAAAGATTTTAGGATTTGCTATTGGATTGCCCTCATCATGGCATATCCAAGCTTGCACTATTGGAGATATACTATAAGGGGCTGGATGTGGAGACACAATTCAAGCTCCAATCCCTTTCATGTGGTACATTCATGGACATGAGGGAAGATGACGCTTGGGACTTCATTGAGAAGCAAGCGCGAGTTATAGAGAAGTATTCTCATCGGAAAGTGGAGGCGAATCATGTGGATCAAGGAGCAAAGCTATCACAAGCAGCTCAAACTCAAATCTTTTCTCTCAACACGGAGATCAAAGAATTGAAGGAAGCCATCAAAACCAACTTTCCGGAGCAAAAGGAGCAAGATGTGGGTTATTTAGGCAACAACAATAACCACAACGGTAATGAGAATACAAACCGCAACAACCGGAACAATTGGAACAACAACAACAACCGGAACAACAATTGGAACAACAATAGGGGTTCAAACAATAACAATTGGCGTCCCAATCAACAAAACTCCGGTAATTCTTATTCCAATTCAGGAAATTCAAATTCACTAACTCCACCTTCCTCTTCTTCCACTCCTTTGAAAAGTCAGGGGCAAACATCTAATGGTGGAAGTATTTCGGGGAAAGAGAAGCCCGATCCCATGTTGGAAACAATTTTGGGCAAGCTTCAAGGGTTGGAGACTCGCATCATCAATGTTGATGATCACATTACTAAGGTTGATAAAGCCCAAAAGGTTTTAGAAAACCAAATGTTCAGCCATACGGAGGAAGTTCCTAGGAATCAAGGGAAACTTCCAGGAAAGACGAAGGACAACCCAAAAGGAAGGGTGATGGCAATCACAACTAGGAGCGGAGTAACAACTACCGACCCGCAGCCTATGTTTGTAGAAGTCCCCGTTGAGAAGGAGAAAGAAAAGGGGAAGGAGAAGGAAGATGTCTATGTTCCTCCTCCAGCTTACAAACCTCCCCTACCATTCCCGCAATCTAGAGCAAGAGCGCATCTAGACAAGCAATTCGGTAAGTTTATTGAACTCATGAGCAAGCTGCATATTAATATACCTTTCATTGATGCTATTGTAGGTATGCCGGCTTATGGTAAGTTCCTAAAGGAGATCCTCTCTAACAAGAGAAAGCTAGAGGATTTTGGAGAGGTTAAGATGAGTTCGGATTATTCGGATCTCATCAAAACCATGAAAGAGAAGATGCCCCCAAAGCTAAAGGATCCGGGGTCATTTTGTATTCCTATAGGAGTGGGGGATGTCACATATGATGCATTATGTGACTTAGGAGCAAGTGTGAGCATCATCCCACTTGCCTTATGCAGAAAGATCGGTTTAGGCGAGTCTTAACCGGTAAAGATGACGTTGTACATGGCGGACCGATCCATAACTCGTCCCGTTGGTATAGTTGAAGATGTTCCGGTCAAGCTAGGTAAATTCTATGTTCCTATAGATTTTGTTGTGCTTGACATTCCTGCAGATAGTCCGGTCCCGATCATTCTTGGAAGACCGTTTCTTGCAACATCCGGCTGCATAGTCGATTGCAAGAATGCTAGACTCGCCTTCGACATAGTAGAAGAGAAGGTAGAGTTCGTTCTTTCCACCTTGGTGAAGGAACCAACCTTTGATGAGGATATATTCAATATCCAAGATGAAGAAGGGCTATCTAGAGAGGAGGTAAGTGCTATTATCTTCAAAGATCCTTTGCAAAAAGTTATTTCTATGAGCTTAATGGATATAGGGGAAGAAGAGGAGTGCAATGAGGCAATTGAAGCCTTAGAAGCACAAGAAGAAGTGTGTGAAGAAGAGTTTGAAAAACTCCACGATGAGGCAGAAAACGTACGGATCCACGGTCAAACGGCCTATTCCACGGCCGTGGATTTCACCAACAAAAGCGTGGAGCACTCTAGAGACTTACACGGCCGTGGAGGAAACAGAGCCACCGTATTTACTTTCCACGCCCAAAATCACGGCCGATGAGAAGTCAGAGATGCCATAATTTTGGGTGAAGTCGAAGGCAATTGTGTTTCTTCCACAACTTCTCTTGATTCTTCTCCAACACCTTCTACATCTTTAGACACTTCTAAGGAAGCATCGGATGCTCCTCAAGAGCCGTTGGAAACTCCGACAGTTATGAAATTGAAACCACTTCCTACACATCTAAGGTACGCATTTCTTGGACCTAATTCTACCTTTCCGGTAATTGTTAGTTCCGATTTAAGCATAGATGAACATAGTAAAATTATGGTTGTCCTTAAGAAACATAGGAAAGCCTTAGGATATACTATAGAGGACTTAGTTGGAATCAAACCTTCCCTATGCATGCATAAGATCTTAATGGAAGAGGACTTTAGGACTTCGCGACAACCTCAAAGGTGGTTGAATCCGACCATGAAGGAGGTTGTCAAGAAGGAAATTCTTAAGCTACTTGATGCAGGTATCATCTACCCTATCTCCGATAGCAAGTGGGTGAGTCTCGTACAAGTGGTTCCGAAGAAGGGAGGAATGACGGTCATCACCAACAAAAACAACGAACTCATTCCTACACGAACAGTAACAGGATGGCGGATGTGCATAGACTACCGCAAGCTAAATAACGCGACGAGGAAGGATCACTTCCCACTACCCTTCATCGATCAAATGCTTGAAAGGTTAGCACAACATTCACACTTTTGCTATCTTGACGGTTATAGTGGTTTCTTTCAGATTCCAATACACCCGGATGATCAAGAGAAGACCACATTCACGTGCCCATGGGGTACGTTTGCCTATAGGAGGATGCCGTTCGGGCTTTGCAACGCCCCAGACACCTTTCAAAGGTGCATGATGGCCATCTTCTTGGAATATATAGAGGAAATCATGGAGGTTTTTATGGATGACTTCTCCGTTTATGGTTCCTCTTTTGACAATTGTCTTTCTAACCTTGCTCTTGTGTTACAAAGGTGTGAAGACACTAACCTAGTTCTTAATTGGGAGAAGTGTCAATTCATGGTGAAAGAAGGCATTGTATTAGGACACTTAATCTCTAGTAGAGGGATTGAGGTGGATAAAGCTAAAATAGAGACAATAGAAAAGCTTTCTCCCCCAACTTCGGTGAAAGGGATAAGGAGTTTTCTAGGACATGCTGGATTTTATAGGCGTTTCATAAAGGATTTCTCTAAGATATCAAAGCCGCTAACTAATCTATTGATGAAGGATGCAGTTTTTGATTTTTCGTAGGAATGCTTAGATGCGTTTAATATGATTCGGGAAGCTCTAATTTCAGCCCCGATTATCCAACCTCCGGATTGGAATCTTCCCTTTGAGGTTATGTGTGACGCAAGTGACGTAGCTATAGGAGCTGTCCTTGGACAAAGAAAGGAAGGGAGAACCCACGCCATCTACTATGCTAGCAAGACGCTAGATGAGGCGCAACTCAACTACGCCACTACCGAAAAAGAATTCTTAGCTATTGTATATGCAATTGACAAATTTCGCTCTGATCTTGTAGGTGCAAAGGTGATTGTATACACGGATCATGCTGCGATCGATATCTCCTTGCAAAGAAGGATGCGAAGCCAAGGCTAATTAGATGGATTCTTCTCCTACAAGAATTCGATCTAGAGATCCGCGACAAGAAGGGTTCGGAAAATTCTGTTGCGGATCATTTGAGTCGTCTAACACATCTAGAAGACGACCATCTACCTATAGATGACTCCTTTCCGGACGAGCATTTACATATCATAGAGGAGTGCATCGATGTGATCGCCAAAGGTAACGAACCATGGTTTGCTGATTTTGCTAACTATTTGGTTTGTCAGGAATTACCGCCCGGATTATCCTACGCACAAAGAAAGAAGTTCTTTAAGGATGTTCGGGAATACTTTTGGAATGAACCTCTCATCTTTAAGAGAGGTCCGGATGGCATTATTCGGCGATGTGTGCCGGAAGATGAGATGCAAAGTGTCATCCGCCATTGTCATTCACTACCATGTGGAGGACACGCTAGTTCGAACAAGACTAGCGCTAAGGTATTGCAATCTGGATTCTTTTGGCCTACTTTATTTAAAGATGTGCAAACCTTTGTTTCCTGCTGCGATTCTTGTCAAAGAACAGGAAATATATCTAGGAGGAATGAGATGCCTCTCAACAACATCCAAGAGGTAGAGATCTTTGACGTTTGGGGAGTAGACTTCATGGGACCTTTCCCATCATCTTGTGGTAACCAATACATACTTTTAGCGGTTGATTATGTTTCAAGATGGGTTGAAGCGAATGCCTCTCCCACCAATGATGCCATGGTAGTGGTTAAGTTCTTTAACAAGACCATCTTCCCGCGATTTGGGACACCACGGACCATCATTAGTGATGGAGGCTCTCACTTCATTGCCCGGCGTTTTGAAGCTCTTCTAGCTAAGTATGAGGTGACTCACAAGATCGCCACCCCTTATCATCCACAAACTAGTGGACAAGTGGAGATCTCAAACCGGGAGAACAAAGGAATCCTAGAGAAGACGGTTTCAAGGACTAGTAAGGATTGGTCTTTGAAGCTAGATGACGCATTGTGGGCGTACCGAACTGCATATAAGACTCCCATCGGAACTACACCATACAACCTTGTGTATGAGAAGTCTTGCCATTTACCGGTAGAGTTGGAGCACAAAGCGTTTTGGGCAATCAAGTGGTTGAACTTCAGCATGAAGGAAGCGGGAGAGAAGCATCTCTTGGACCTAAATGAACTTGAAGAACTTCGCTTGAACGCTTACGAAAACGCCAAGATCTACAAAGAAAGAGCGAAGCGTTGGCATGATAAGCATATCATTCCAAAGGACCTCAAAGAAGGAGATCAAGTTCTCCTCTTCAATTCAAGGCTTCGCCTCTTTCCAGGTAAACTTAAATCTCGTTGGACTGGACCTTTTCTAATCAAACGTATTTTTCCCCATGGTGCAGTTGAAGTATGGGGTGAAACGGGCGGAAGCTTTAAGGTGAACGGTCAACGACTCAAGAAGTACACACCGGAACTCTAAGCTGAAGAGTTCGCGCCCACTGCACTCGAATAAGTGCGAATATGGTCTAGCTACGGACCTTAAACAAAGCGCTTCTTGGGAGGCAACCCAAGGTATTGCATTTACGTTTTTGTCTTTGATTCATAGATTAGTTTAGTATAGACGTTTTGCTTTGTTTTGCCTTCGATACCTTCCGGTATGTTTGTGTTTTTGGATGTAGGAACAGTGGAAAAGAAAGGGGAGAGGAAAAAGTTGAAGAAATTTGACGAAACTTGGACTTTGAGACATTACAGAGAATTCCACGGCCAAAACCACGGCCGTGGCAGCTACAGTGACCGTAATTTTCCAAAAGCCTGAGAAAAATCACCAAAACCACGGTTCCGTACATTTCCACGGCCGTGGAACCCCCCGACAGACCGTGATTTTCAAAAATTTTTACGGCCACTATATAAACCACGTTTCTTCACAAAACACACCACAAAACCCAAAACCACGCCCTAATCGCCGAATCCACTCCCCATCTCTCAAATCCTCATTCGTTAATCGTTTTTGACGATTCTTTGGCCAAAACTGAAGTAAATGCAATCACCAACAAGATCCAAGCAACAATTCGAG
Organism: Fagopyrum homotropicum; assembly: GCA_033239125.1. Lineage (NCBI taxonomy): Eukaryota > Viridiplantae > Streptophyta > Magnoliopsida > Caryophyllales > Polygonaceae > Fagopyrum > Fagopyrum homotropicum. The sequence goes on along the minus strand of BSWB01000007.1, from coordinate 48,150,164 downwards.
CGGCAAATCACCGGAGAAGGCAGAATTCGGATTCCAAAATCCGAAAACCTAGGTTTTTGGTTCTCTCTCTCTCTTTGTCGATTTAGCTTCGTTTTTGTTAGAATTTTTAGGAAGAACTGATTGGAATTGGACGGAAATTAGTCTAGGACTATTTGCTTCTGAGTTTGGTGTGATTCTGTTGAGATTTGCGAAATTACGTGCCGAACCACGGTTCTTGGAGAAACCACGGCCGTGGAACCCTTAGAACAGACCGTGGTTTTTGTCAGAAATGGATTTTGTGAGAAGAGTGTCCGGTAGAAATAAGAACAAGAAGAGGAAAGGCAACGATGCTTCCTCTTCTAGAGCACCACCCACTAAGCCTCCATCACCTCCATCATCACCATCACCACCTCCCCCTAGGATTCCTACTATCCATGACGATCATCTCGATGCCTTAGAAAGGATCCATAAGAGAGCGGTCATAGGACCTAGGTATTTACTGCTTGAGGAGTAAGAGCCTCTACATGTGATATGAGACCTCACTTGGCTTTTAGATAGAGCCGGTTTAGTCATCTTCTCCGCTATTCGGGAAGATGCTTATGAGGAGATTACTCGGGAGTTCGTGGTTTCCTTTCAGCATAGCCACGTTGATAGGACTGTTTCTTTCCGGCTGATGGAGAGAAACTATGAGTTTTCCATTAGAGAGTTTGGAGCCTTCTTTGGGTTTCAGGAGACCTTCAATGGTCGATTCCCCAGTGGCGTGTACGCCAAGGATTTCTGGGAGGAGATTGCGATGATTTACGCCAGCGAGGACCGCTGGCAACCTGCTGATACCAAGGCTAGATTGATTTATCATCTAGCCTTGAAGATTTCCCACAGAGTACTTTCTGAGTGTCTCTTCCCTAGGACGGAGACACCTCAGAAGATTAAGACAGATGAGTTGTTTCTGCTTTACAACATGTTATATGGCAGGCCTGCTGACTGCGCCACCCTCTTAGCTGCTACTATGAGCAAGCTAAAGAACAAGAGGCCTGGTAATATTGGATACGGTGGGATGGTGACCCACCTTGCTAGGACGTTAGGGGTAGACTTCTTAGCATGCACACGCATTGCAGCTAGAACCCTTGGACTACAGAGCCTCATAACTAGAGGCATCATTTTTCCCACACATAGAGGTCCACCATATGCTGCTATGCCTTGGGAGAGTAGGACTGGGAGAGGCATTGAGTGGCTCCCTCAGTATTCCATTATGGCTGGACGCCATAACTGGAAGGCGACGTTCGCTGCCATGCATGCGAACAGATTAGTAGCCCCTCCCTATGTTCCACCACCACCAGTTGTAGAGGAGGAGATGAGAGGGGATGACGAGTTTGAGGGAGGAGGAGCTGATCATGACTTTGGTACATTCCTGGATCAGCCGGATGTAGTTCCTGACCTTCCTAGACACTCTCCCCGGCCTACTAGAGCTTCAGGTTCTTCCTCTCGCCGTGCTAGTGTGAGCGAGAGGCCTACTTGGATGGCGGATCCTCCTTCATGGTACAGTACACAGCCAGATTGGATGGGAGCTCCACCGCCTTGGCACGCACAACCGCCACCTGCACCCGCACCTTCAGATGCACCGGCGTGGTACAGCCAGCCGCCTGGTTGGTACGAGCAGCTGCTAGAGTGGGCTACTGACCTTTTCGATAGGGTTGGAGCATTGGAGATTCATGCTGATGCTAGAGATGCACGAGCCACCGATCTTGACCACATGATGAGAGATGTTTACCGCCAGTAGTTCGGGCGGCATTATGATCCCAACTTCTCACCGTTTCCACCACCGCCTCCACCTCAGTGATGACGTTTGATGATCGACCGTTTTAGCCGCTCCACAACCATTTTGTGAGTTCTTTTTCTTTCTTTCTTTTCTTCTTTTTCTTTTTGAACATTAGGGAAAATGTTTGTTCCAAGTATGGGGTGGGGTGTGACTAATAGTTGTAATAACTCTTACTCACTTTTGTATGCTTTTATCGAGACTACCTTGCATGTTCATTCTATTGTTACACGTTTCATTATTGCATTGCATGAAAAAGCTTTTGAAAATCCCATAAAAATTGAAAAATTTTGAAAATTTTGTACTTCTAAGGATAGAGATGATTTCTATGATAATCACTACTTGTGAATTGAGTTTTGATGACAATCGCATGCTTATACAAATAGTGAATTGAAAAGAAATTGAATGAGTTGATTATTCCTCTTTTGCAAGTTTCATAATGTGATGAATGTTACTTAAATCATATTGAGAAATCAAGGTTGAAATCACATGATAAGTTCTTATACTTCTTTTTTAGATGATTAAGGCAATTCGATTTTCTTTCTTCTTTCTTTGATCATTTAGCCCCTCATTGAAATAATGACCTCCTTTACCTATCTGGGAATTTGGAGGAGTTGATATTTGGCATGTTTGATGTGGGAGGGCCATGAAAACAATATTTTGCATTCAAAAGAATAGAAAGAAATTATAGGTTTGGGGAAGTCAATCATGACGATGAGTAACTCGGCACCATTCACATAGCCGGGTGTTTGTGTCTTGCCAAAGTCGGATTGAGCGATATTCCTAGCGGATTATGGTATGTACATCAAGGGTTTGAGGCTTCTCGCAAAAATAAGAAACGCCAATCTCCTAGACTTCGGTTTTTGTGCACCTCTATCCATAACTCCAAAAGTAAAGTCGAAAAATGAATTGAAAAGAAGAGAGCGAAGCTCTAAGTTGAAAGTGCTGCGGAAACCGCAAGAGAAAAAGAAAAGAGTAGTTATCCACTTTCCCGGATTCATGCACCACATTCCTTAAAGTTTTCCTTCCCTTTCCGCATTCTAGACCTTGTTTGAAAGTCCTTAAGATCAAAAGAATGATATATGACTTGGTGATCTAAATTGAAGTTTCTTATGATTGATTTTGATAATGTTTGAAGGTTATGATGTTTACATGGAAGTTTGATCAATTCATGAGCTTTCTTTACTCTTTACTCTTTGATTATGTGTATGAAAGTCTTATAAACGAATGAAGCAAGATTTGAGAATGATCTATTGATTAGAAAGCACATTCATCTAAAAGAAGTTTTGTTATTGAGAGTATATCCATATTTCATCCTAACTTGAGTTTTAAAGCTTTTGAAAGGCCTTGCTTAGGGACAAGCAAGTGGCAAGTATGGGGTTATTTGTTAGCATGAAATATTGTGATATTTTAGGCACGTTTTCTAAGTGTATTTCATCCATATTGGTGATCATTGATAAAGCATTGAAGCATTTGCGAGTTAGTTTATCTATTTTGTCGATATAGAGGTCTACATAAGCTTTGTGTTGATTGTAGGCGAATAAGAGCTAAAACCGAATGGATTGAAGGAGAACGGAGATGGATTGAGCATGTCCAAGGATTGAGGACATCACTAGGAGCTAAGGAAGATGCTAAGTTGAAGAATGACACAAGACAAAGGAGAACTACGAGCTATTTGTGTTCCACGCCCTGAAAGACGGCCATATTAGAGTCCACGCTCTAAACCACGGCCGTGGAACTTTGGCAAGACAAGTGTGGAGCATTACAGAGGGTTACACGATCGTGGAAGTTGTGACAAACCGTGATGAGTTTCCACGCTCTAAACCACGTTCTAAACCACGGGCGTGGAATCTTAGGAAACCGTGATTCTGGCGATCTTTTAACGTACAATTTGAAGCCATGATCTTTTACACAATGGGCTGGACTCATATTTGATCTTTCCCTATAAAAGGAGGGGAAGAGAGAGATTCCGTCACCTCCGCATAGAGAGCTTTGCTTAGACTTTCGCTTACGCCGATTGCACGTGCCTAGGGTTTAAAGTTGGACGTGTGAGATTGCTATTCCACAACGGAGATTTGCAAAGAGTTGAAGATTTGGAAGCTACGCTTTGTCCTTAGGTTTGATTAGAAGACGGATTGATATCCCGTTCTTCGTTCTTATCAAGGATTGTGATTGTTTGTGTTATTCTGAATCTACTCACATCATTGTTCTTGCTTGTGGATTTGAGATTGAATTGAGATTTATTCAAGGTTTTCGAAGGTTTTCATCTTTCATTCTTTTAAATCTTGAATTTGATATCATAATGACTGTTGTTGGCTAAAACCCTTTAGCAATTCTAAGGTGAAGGGTTGATAGTTGTGGCTTAGATGATGATAGATCGATCGTGAACAGATTGGACCCTGAGAGTTAGAGAGAATCGTCGACGTACCTAAATCACGGTGTGTTCTTGAGTTCTTCGGCCGTGGAATCTCAAGATCCACCCGTAATTTCCCTCAGTTTACGAACCTTGCTTTTACTTTATTCCAAAGTTAAAGATTTGCTTTAACTTAGTCTTGGCTTGCCTTTTCTAGGTGGTAGTGAAGCCTCAACAACCTCTACCTCGATTCCGAGTGTCACAACCTTAATCGGTTTAGTTGGTCTTGATCCTTGGGTTACAAGTTTGGGTATTTGATATTAATTCTTACCTTTAGATCCTTTCTATACTGAAGCCTCAACAACCTTTATAGAGATTGTCTTTAGTTGAGTCATATAAAGCCTTGGAACTTCACCGTACATTGCTTTACATTCGTATACCTTTGCAAACCTCAACTCTGTTCTTATATCTTTAGTATATCTTGAATCGATTTCCACAACTGGATTCCTGGATCTTTAGGATTGTTGTTTTCCCAATAATTTACAAAACTCATACATTTACTTGCTTGACGATTTATAACTGGATTTAATCCCCCAAATCCCTGTGTTCGATACTCTGAAATTCTTGCTTAACTACGTCGATCCGTACACTGCGGGTTCGCTTGCTTGATTTCTAGTTTTATAAATTTAAGACTTATTTGCACGCACGCTAAGTGGCGAACAGAAGGGTCAAAGGTAAATCTTTGTATCCGGTTTTGATCCAATTTAGGTCAAGGTTCTTTGCAAGTATTAACATATTCCTATCTTCCTATATTTATCATTTATCATTCCATATTATCATCTTATCTTTCCATATCACTCATTATTCCGCATTCTGAATTTTGATAAATTTCGGTCTGTTCTTCATTAGATCTCGCCCGAGATTTCACTGATTCATACGAGATTTGCTTTCTGTTGACGATTAGAGGACTTTGAATCTGGATCGGAAAATTGCGGCTTTCACCCCGCATCACTTACTGTTTCCACAAGGAAGGATCAAATCCATCTTGGATGAACGATTTGAGAAGTTCCTTGAATTAATGAATAAACTTATGTGGATGTTCCTCTCACCGATGTAGTTAGGTAGGGATGCCAATGTCTGCCAAGTTTATAAAGGATATCTGGTAAAAAAAAAGACTTTTCAAATGCAAAGGAGTAAACCCTTACCAAAGAATGCAGTGTTTTACTTATGGACAAGATGGATATCGAAAGAGAAGATCCTGGAAGTTTATGTGTCCCTCTCGACATTGAAGGACAACCTCAAAATTATATATGTGATATCGGAGCTAGCGCAAGTATAATTCCTCTAGAATTATGTAAGAAACTGAATCTTAAAGACATTCAACCCGTCAAGATCACTCCTATAATGGTAAACAAAGCTACAATTAGACCTTTAGGAATGATAACAAAAGTTCAAGTAAGACTTAACAGATTTGATATTCCTACTGATTTTGTTGTTTTTGATGTCAATGCTACCTCCATTCCTGTGATCCTAGGTAGACCTTTCTTTGGCATTGTTGGTGCTCTTATTGATGTACGAGGCAGGATAATGATATTCGGTAAGGGAGATCAAACAGTGGAGTATAATCTCTTAATTGTTCTTAAGCAACCTTCGATTGAATATGACATAAATTTCATTGAAAATATAGAACTTTTTATTAAAGGTAAATTCATAGATAAGTGTAATAACATACCGGAGCTCACTAAGACCTTAAGTGAACAAAGTATATGTACATGTCTACGACTTGTGGTCAATTGCCCAATCAAACTCATAAGCACAAAGTAATCCAGATAGGCAGACAATCCTCTTGAACATACCTACTACTCTGAAAATGATAAAACTGAGAGAACATCCAAAACCGTTACAATTCATGGGCTCGCCCACCTTCGACAAAGCCATCATCAAACATAGACACTCATAAGACATACAAGTGCCCAGACCTTGGGACAATGGCCAGTCAACCTTCGGAAAAACCATATACAAACTAAGACTAAACCCGATACACATATAGATAAAAATACATCAAAGTATGTAGCAAAATACAACTCTAGTAAAAACCAACTACTAAGATGTAATCTTCTCTCTATCTCTAGTTGGGAATGCATCATGCAACAAACTATAGACGTGGGTCTTAATGAGTCCCACGAGAATATCTTCTAGAATTATGTATTGGTCAAACACCAACAAATTCCTTAAATATCAAAGGTAGTAGACCGTAGCAGAACACACATATATCCTGGATTTGCTCGTCCAACTACTACCATGTACAATGCCTGTCGGCTAATCCAATGCCTTTAGTCCGGTGGTGCTATCTCCCGGAATCCAAAATCCGCTTCAACTTGCCTCTAAACCTCACATGTAGGGTTGTGCAAGAATGACCCGGACTGGACCGATTTTTTACTGTCCGGTCCATCATTTTGTGGAATTCTACTCCCTTTCCGGTTCCGGTTTGGTCCCGGTCTGGACCAGAAAAGACCGGGTTGGACAAAAATATTTTTTTTGGTTTTTTCATAGATTTAAATTTATATATTTAAAAAATCGTATATCTTGGGTACATATTTAACAAAATATTTCTTTTTAATTATTTTTTTAATTTGTTTTTTTTTCAATTATATATATAATTATTTTTTATTTTATTCCGGTCCAAACCGGTCCGAATCCGGTCTGATCCCCTGTCAGATTTTTGAAAATTCTGGTCCACCGGTCCGGACCAGAACTGGAAATTCCAGTTCGGGTCCGGTTCGGTCCGGTCGTGACCGGATGCACAACAACCCTACTCACAAGCATTTGTGCAGCCATTTATCAAGTTGTCATGAGATTCACTCTCACTCGTGCACCTGTAGCCTATATCGGATAGATAACCGGCCAATGATCGTCATCCATATGATAAAGTAGGTCAGCGTTCGACAACTTAAAAACTTGGACCTTGGCAAGGTGTTCCCGTCTTCTTGCAATTCTTGGTCTTCTTGCGAACAACGCTCCATAACTAAAGCATTATGCTTCTCCTTGAAGACCGGTTTTTGAGCGCTTGAACTTGGTACCATCGTCTTCATATCTAGAGGACCGGCGTTTCTACCACGCCCCCAACCAAAGGCTTAGTCGGAGAACGTTTCTTCTGGGGCATGGTGTAGGTTCTTTAAACCCTAGTTCTTGGCATGATGAAAGATCACAAGAACTCTTAAATTTTGTTCGACTTAGCCTAGAGCCATACAAAGGATGCAATCGAGTAGTTTCCAACATGAATCACGATGATTCACACAACAAAGATTGGATCTTGGGATGAAGAGAAGGCCGCATCCCCTCATGAGGCGCATGAAGGTATTAGGCCCATTGGTGAGGCCTAAGGGCATGACCAACCATTCATATAATCTAAATTTGGTCTTTCATTCGTCTCCTTTCCTCATTTTAATTTGATGATCCAACTTTTGAGATCCATTTTGGAGAAGATGGAGGCCCCATGTAGTTCATCTATCATGTCGTCTAATCGGGGAATGGGGTGTCTATATTTGACAATGATATTGTTGATAACTCGACAATCGACACACATTCTCCATCTGCCATTTTTTGTTGAACTAGGAGGACATGTATTGTGCAAGGGATTAGGCTTTCTGGAACATAACATTTGTCTAGCAATTCCTACAATTGGGTTTGAACCTCATATGTTTCTTTTGGGTTCATTTTGTAGGAGGGACGGTTGGGTATGGTAGCACCTAGAATGAGATCAATCTGGTGTTCGATGCCCCGGATAGATGTTAGGCCGGTTGATGAGCCCTTGACCACCATGTCCCACGATGAGGAAGACGAGGCACTGCGGGTTCACTCCAATGGACCACTCACCCGTTCCATCCTACGGTCGTCACCCAAGCTACCGGCTCTATCATTATCCGCACCGTTGCTTGCCATCCATTAGTAGTATATTGTTTCTCTACTCCACCATGACATGAGTCATGCCAAGTCGGCAACGTTCCGGCGCATTTTCTGTATTTAGCGTTTTTGTATTAATAAGTCTTTTTATCTTCAGAATATTAATTTCGGGACTTTATTTCCGGATCATAATTTTCCTAATTTAATTTTGACTTTTGGTTTCGGAATTTAATTCGTAAACTTTATTCCGAACATAAATTTTAAAGCTTTCACATTTTTAGGCTTTTTATTTTCGGAACTTTAATTCCAACTTTATTTCCGTCATTTACTTTTCCGACTCTTGGTTTGACCACATCCACTGTATATAAGGGATGTTTGACTCATTTGTAAAGCATGTTCAATTTGATTAAGTAGTTGACAAGTATTTCCTCCTACTTACTTGAGCATCAACCCCTCTTCTATCCTCTCAAAGTTCGTCTTTTAGATCTTCGATCCAAACTCATCTACATTCGAGGATTCTTCAAGAATCAACTCAACCGATCGACTTCAAGGCTTGGTCGACTAAGGAGTAGTTGATGCTTCACACGCATACACACTTCAACTAAGTTATCTTTACTCTTGTTTTTCAGTGTTATCACATTTAGTCTTCAAACGCATCCGCACTTCAACTAAGGAGTAGTTGACGCTTCGGCTTGATCAAAATCCGGAAATATTCCTTGACGAGTCCAAGGCACATCAACGTGGTATAAGAGGAAATGGATCGAAGCTAAGTTATCTTTACTCATGTTTTTCCGCGTTATCACATTCATCCTTTTTGCCTTTGTTCATCATAATCTTCATCACGTTCTTCGTATCTTCATCCAAGTTTCTTGATTTTTTTTTCTCGATCTATATTGCAAAGAAAACTTAGGAGATTTTTTAGTTTTCTATCATACCATTAATCAAAAACTTTTTTCCTCACCCAATCCGACAACTTTGTTAATCGATTTTACCAATTTCTTGGGGCTTTTTAATGACAAAAACGGATATCGCATCTTTGATATTCTAAAAAAAAACAAAAACAAACAAAAACTCTTCAAAAAACGGATTTGTTTCAGAAAGAAAAAGTGGATTCATCTCTTGCATTTAAAAGTTACATTCAAAAGTTTCAAAAAGAAACAATTCCATAAAAACGAAGTTTAAAAGACATCCGGCAAACCGGTCCATTAAAAAAATCGGATTTTTGAAAAGGTCAAAATATCAAAGCAAGTAGTACTTGCCGTTAAACAATCCGTCCATTTCTTATCTCTCCATTTTCTTACACGTTGCAAATTATCTCTTGATTTTGTGTGTTTTTTATTTCAAAATTGTTGGATTTACCTTCCTTGCCTAACCGCCACACGACCTTCCTGAATGTAGAACCCAAACGCACTTGAACTTGGGTAACGTTGACTTAAGTTGTCACCTTGCTCATTTGATTGCTTGCAATTGTGTGTGTTAATTAGGAGTTATGACTAACGTCGAAATGGAAAATTCTCTAGATTCTCGTGAAAGGTAAGAGCTCAATACCTTTTCTGAAGAAAATGCCTCTCTTAGGCAAGAGCTTGTCGCTTTGAGGGCACAAGTGCTTGCCCTTACGACCGTCCCATGTCTCGCCCCACCAAATACAAATGGAACCTTGGTCGATGCTTCCACATCCGATGGATGTCATAAAGGCAAAGGAAATTTGGGATCCGAACCATCTAACGGTCGACGTCTTGCCTCCGTCATTGAAAATCAATGCCCCTTACAAGATGACGGCTCCTACAATGAGGGACATGAACGTTGATCCTTCTCCGAATGATTTGCTCTATGTTGAAACGGAGAATCGGCACAAGCGTTATGAGTATCACGACGTAGGTATGACACTACTCATCCTCATCTAGTTCCCAATGTACCAACTTTCCCACCCAAGAAGAGCCCCTTTACCGTAATCAAACAAACGATCTCCCTCACCGTCTCGAGAATGATTGGTCCGGACAACGCCGCCAACGGCATACCCGGCAGCCGATATATCATGATTAAGATGAGTATGACAAGAAAGATGATTTTGCTGAGTTCTCCGGCGATGATTCGGACTTGGACTAGGTGACATATGTCCGCCCATGGAACCCGCCTGTCCGAGAGCCATTTGAGAACCAATATCGAGGAGAAGAATGGTTGCCTCCTCCTAACCCACCAAGGCATGCACAACCCAGTCATGGGCGCCAACGGTATAATGATGGCCACCGGCAAGCCCATCACGAAGATGCCTACATGACACTTCCCCGACCGGATCCCTACAAAGCTCGTAGGGAAGGTAAGGTTAAGTTTCCCATATTTTATGGTGAATATGACCCTTGTGCATTTAGTTTGAAGGTGATGAAAAATCTTGGTGGAATCGGTACGAGACCAACTATGAGAACTGAGGATGGGCACATGTTGCGACATTTGATCAATTGATTTATGCCATGACTAAGAAATACGTGCCCGAAGACTTCAAAAACGACATGCGGTTGCACTAAATTAAAACAAGAAAGTCTTACTCCGGTGGCTTACTTAGCCAAGGTTGAGGACATGCATATGAAGGCCGGCATCTCGGCCTACGCCGCTGTCCTTCGAACCAAATTCATGAGTGGGCTTAATCCATCAATTTGGCACCCGCTTGAGATAGTTCCGTAGAAATCCTTGGGAGCATTATGTCATGCGGCCATGAAGCTTCACAAACAACTCAAAACTCCTCGGTATTCAAGGTATAATTCTTCCTCTAGTTAATATGCTTATACCACTTATTTCCTTTCTTGAAATGTTTCTAGTTCTCAAGATTCCGTCGCCACTAAAGGATCCCCACGGATGAGGCAACCCACCTGGCAAGCGGTTACCAAAAAACCATATTGTGGCCCCGTTGCCCCAACACAAGCACCTCCGGGCTGATCCCATCAAGGATCTAAAACGGTGGTTCGCCCAAGAGAACACATGTGACACAAATGTAGCGGGTTTGGTCATGTATAACGTGATTATCCGAACACCAAGCGGGTGATGTTTTCCAATCCGTCGTATGAGGATGACAAAGATGAAGATAACGGCAATATCATCATGGAATATGACCAAGACTCCGATCCCTACTATGGCATGGAGCCTTGCGTCGACCAACTTGCTTGCGGTCCGGCAGAACCAGGTAAGTTTTCCCTTGTATCTCGTCGTATTTTGGCTATAAAAGAGCATCTCCCTATTGACTAACGTGAGAATCCCTTCCACTCTCATTGCTTGGTCAATAATACTAGTCTCTCTCTTATCATAGATGGGGGTTCTTGTTGTAATATTATCAACAAAAAAGTGTTGAAACACTTTATGTTGCCTACAACCCCCACCCAAAATCTTATGGACTCCAATGCATTTTCGATAAGGCGTGTGACATAATCACACAACAACCTTATGGACCCCATGTATTGTTAGGACAACCATGACAACTCTATCGTCGATCATTTCACGATGGTTATCTTAACCGGTACATGTTTCAATTTAATTAAAAACGGATCACACTTTTGCCTATGACTCCGCACGAAAATTTAGTTGACTATGCTGAATGGAAGAGGCAACAAGTTATGATAAGACCACTAAAGCTCTAGCAACGTCGGAGCCTCCTCGGATCTCTCCCGATGTTGTGTGTGCTCATACTTACGGGTCCCGTAAATCCGCCCCTAATGTCCATACTACCAAGTCGAGAGGTAGTAAAAGTTGCATCTTTCCTACGCATGCAACTTTGCCACCCTCGGTTCCTACCATTCAGGACGGTGTGAGCCTCAAATCCTTTAGCCCGACGACAAGACTTGACACCGGTGATGGAAGGCAAGTTCCCTTGTTTCTTTTTTGTTTCTTTTTTGTTTCTTTTTTCTTATCTATTTCTCATGACCTGAATAACGTGCCACATGAGATGTTCTTGTTGTTGTCCGAATTTCAGGATATCTTGACCGATGAACTACCACCCGGCTTACCACCAATCCGAGGAATTGAGCACCAAATCGACTTGGTGCCCAACACGTCTTTTCACAACCGTGCCACTTACCATGCAAGTCCGAAAGAGACCAAGGAGCTACAACGCCAAGTCCAAGAGGTCCTAGACCGGGGACATGTCCTTGAGTCCTTATCAACATGTGCCATACCGGTCATACTAGTGCCCAAGAAGTAGGGATCTTGGCGAATGTGCATAGATTGCCGAGCCATCAACCAAATAACCGTCAAGTACCGTCATCCGATTCCCCGCCTCGATGATATATTGGATGAGCTCCATGGCATCACCATCTTCTCAAAGATCAACCTCCGGAGCGGGTACCATAAAATCCGCATGGCCGAAGGTGACGAATAGAAGACGGCTTTCAAGACGAAGCATGGCTTCTACGAGTGGCTTGTCATGCCATTTGGCCTCTTCAACGCCCCGTCCACGTTCATGTGTCTCATGAACCATGTCTTGCGTCGATTTTTGGGTATTTTTATAGTTGTTTGTTTCGATGATATCCTTGTTTTTAGCAAGTCTTTGAATGAACACGTCGGGCACCTTTTCCAAGTGCTCGAGTGCCGTAGACAAGTGCAATTGTATGTTAATTTGATAAGTGTGTCTTTTGCTCGTACACTACCATTTTTCTTGGCTATGTCGTGTCTAAGGACGGACTACGAGTGGACGAATCAAAAGCTTGCGTCATTCGGTAGAGGCCTACTCCTACTACGGCCACCATGGTTCGAGCCTTTCTCGGCTTAGAGGGATTCTATCGACGCTTTGTCAAGGAATTTAGTCCGATAGCGGCACCGTTACATGAGCTTACTAATAAAGGTGTCACATTTGAGTGGCGTGACACCCATGCTCGAGCGTTTGATTCGCTCAAAGACGGTCTTTGTAATGCGCCCCTACTCCAACTCCCAAATTTTTCAAAAACCTTCGACGTGGAGTGTGACGCATCTAATGTGGGCATTTGGGGGGGGGGGGGGTTCTCATACAAGAGAACCGGCCATTGCTTACTTTTGCGAAAAACTTTCCGGTCCTTCACTCAACTATCCAACTTATGACAAAGAACTATATGCTTTAGTTCGTTGTCTAAAAACATGGCAACATTACTTTTGACCGAAGGAGTTCGTGATTCATTCGGATCATGCGGCTCTTTCGTATCTCAAGGTTCAAACTACTTTAAGTCGGCGCCACGCAAGTTGGGTAGAATTTCTTGAGACCTTTCCTTATGTCCAGAGAATGTGGTAGCCGATGCCTCTTTCTCGACGATATATCCTTCTTGTGTATATGGATGCCAAGATCCATGGCTTTGCTTTTATCAAAGATTTATATGCCACGGATCTTGACTTCAAGGATATATTCGCTCAATGCCTTGACCTCCGAGAGGATGAGTCTTTCTTTATTAACGATGGCTACTTATTCCGTGCGGGCAAGCTTTGTATCCTGCGCTTGTCTATACTCTATTTGTTGATAAAATAGACCTATGAGGGTCGTGGTCACTTCGGTACTACCAAGACTCTCGCCGCTCTACAAGAGCACTTCTTTTGGCCCCGAATGCGCAAGAATGTGACACGGTTTTGCACAACTTGCATCACGTGTCACCTTGCAAAATCGTGCCAAGGTCCGGATGGATTGTATTCTCCTTTGCCTATACCAATGGGACCTTGGTAGGATATTTTTATGGACTTTGTGGTTGGCCTACCCATGTCTAAACGAGGCAAAGACTCAAAATTCGTGGTAGTCGACCATTTTTCGAAAATGGCACATTTTATTGCATGTAAGAGCACACAAAATACTAGAAAAGTCGCGACACTTTTCTTTGACATTTTTGTGCGCTTACATGGGATATCGCGCTCCATCCTTAGTGAATGAGACGTGAAGTTTGTGAGTCATTTTTGGAGAACGTTATGGGGGAAACTTGGAACCAACTTGTTGTTTTCAAGTAGCTATCATCTTCAAACCGATGGTCAAACGGAGGTGACCAATCGGACTCTCGGCGCTCTACTTAGAGCGACCCTTAGGAACAACCCATGTAGGTGGAAGGACTTACTTTCTATCGTGAAGTTTTCTTATAAAAGGTCTAAGCACTCGGCAACAAAGCTCTCACCTTTTGAAGTTGTCTTTGGCCTTAATCCACACACGCTGACGGACCTCACTCCGCGCCCACTCAAATACAGAGAACACATCACCGCCGCAAATCTTGCCGCTCACATCATCGGGCTTCATGAGCGGACTAGGACACAACTCCAACGGCGTGTCGATCAACTTGCTTCACAATGCAACAAAAGCCGTCGTGACATCTCATTCGAGGCCGGTGATCTTGTGTGGCTCCACTTAAGGAGGGAGCATTTTCCATCTCGTTGCAAAGGAAAACTTTTGGACCGTAGTGATGAACCGTTCCGTATCTTATCCCGCCATGGCCCGAATGCATACAAGTTGGAGCTTCTGGACACCTATGGCGTGCACTCAACGTACAATGTCAAGGACTTTGCACCTTATGTTGAGCCCCTATTTCACGAAGGTGAAACGGGGACGTTTCACATCCAAGATGGGGGGGGGGGGAGGATTGATGCGCCCTTGACCACCATGTCCCATGATGAGAAAGACGAGGCACTACGGGTTTGCTCCGATGGACCGCTCACCCGTTCCCGTTCTAAGGCCGTCACTTAAGCTACCGACTCCAACATTGCCCGCATCGTTGCTTGTCACAAGCCCATTAGTAGCATACCGTATCTCTACGCCACCATGGCATGAGTCATGTCAAGTCGGCAACGTTTCGGCGCATTTTACATATATAGTTTTTTTGTAATAATAAGTCTATTTATTTTTGAAATATTAATTTCGGGACTTTATTTTCCGAACTTAATTTTCTGAATTTAAGATTCGACTTTTGGTTTCCGGAAACTTAATTCCTAACTTAAATTCCAAACCATTCACATTTTTAGGATTTTTATTTTCGGAACTTTAATTCTGACTTTATTTCCATCATTTACTTTTCCGACTCTTGGTTTGGTCATATTTGCTATATAAGGGATGCTTGGCTCATTTGTAAAGCATGTTCAATTTGATTAATTATTTAAGAAGCATTTTCCTCCTACTTACTTGAGCATCAATCCCTCTTCCATCTTCTCAAAGTTGTTTTTTTGGATCTTCGATCCAAACTCTTCCACATTCGAGGATTCTTCAAGAATCAACTCAATCGACCCACTTCAAGGCTTGATCGATCAATCTAGATTGACTCAACCCATCAACTTCCGCCTTCATCTCTATGCTTCCGCAACCCACATTCAAACCTTCAAATGCATCCGCACTTCAACTAAGGAGTAGTTGACGCTTTGGATTGATCTAGATCAAGAAATATTCCTTGACCTGTCCAAGGATGCATCACTGGTTGGTGGCTCTTTTGGAAAAACGTCTTGGAATTCCATCATTACTTGTTGGAGTTTTCTGGTAAGTTTGACTGATTGTCGACTTGGGTTTTCCCGGGTTCTTTGATTAGGAGCATTAGTGTTGTATCCGAGTCAAGGAAGTCATCACGGAATTCTGCTTGAGTGAGTTTAGCATTTTCCTTGGGCACTTTTTGTTGGTTAGTCTTGGGGTGCTTCTGGTCTTGTTATTCCTTTTTGGTGGATGCAATCTCGTCAAGGCTTATGGGTTTGAGAGTGGTCTTCTTTCCTAGGAATTCAAACACGTACATGTTAGTTCTTCATTTATGGGTTACGTCCCTATACGTCATACTACCATGGACGGCCCATTAACTAACACACTTGAATAGGGGCAACATGACATAAGACAATTTATGTATATTTCCCTATAAATAATGTTATCTCGACTTGTTTTTCGATATGTGTTGCCCCAGTTTCATGCATCCTGGATAGTTTATACGGTTTCGGATGATCTAGCTGAGTTAGTTGTAGATTATCCACCATCTCAATACTAGAGATGTTGCATCAACTTCCTCCATCAATTATAATATTGCAAACCTTGTTTGAAACAATGCATCAGGTTCCGAAAAAAATTTCTCGTTGTTCCATATCTAGGAGGGTCGTTTTTAAGGGACTTTTATCGATCAATGTCTATTTTGAGTCGTGAGTCATTTTATGGGGCCGTTTGATATCATGTTCAGAATAGGGATTAGAAATACTCCCTAGACGTTCCATGGGCTTGGGTGGTTTCATTTTCTATATAGTCATGATATCCTGTTGGGGAATCTACATCTCTATCTTCGGTTGCCTTCAAGAAGGTAGTTAAAAATAACAAACATGTTAGGTTAGTAAAATTAAAACTACCCAATAACGGATTTTCTCTTTTACACTTCATTGTAAGCGTGGCCTTCAAGCTTTTCTTAGCCGGTTTGCGAGATTCTCTTGTAATTTCAAGTGAACCTTTAAAACAAAACACAAGTAAGTGTGCTTTGGAGCAACAATCAATAATAGGAGTTTGACCGTGATCTTAAAGGTGTAACACCTCAAGTTCTGGGAACTCGAAGCGCTACGGGATAGGACCACACAATGGGTCCCGACCCTCAGAGTAGCAACAACAAAAGAATCTTACAACAAGACACAAATGAATGAAAACCAAAACTTAAAAGAAAACAAAGGTTCAAACAAAGGAAAACGTAAAAGACTCGCATCCGAGTTCAAAACAAAAGGGAAATAACAAAAGAAACATAAACTCGATCTCGTCCTATAATGTACGGGAACCCCGGCTGACCTCACCATCCGGATCACTCGGCGGCATCCTGAACCTGCGGAACATCTACAACGACAGTATAAACCGTTAGCTAACATTCTAGATACTAGCAAGAGCATAAAGGCACAAACACACATAAGGTAAAGAAAACACATAGCATGCTTGCACACAACCAGTTATTATCTTTTATTAAGATTATCCGTTACTAATTCAACTTCTTTTGTCACACGAGAATCTCCCGAAACTCGCCTCCGCTTCCGTCTACCAATAGGAATAGATCAGTACTATCCGTTACCTACGGGTATGGGTTGCAAGAGCACATTCTAGTCTCCTGTAAAACTAGACAAGTGGTCACCGCCCGGTTATAATACACTTGGGCCAGTTAAGGGTAATAAAGGGTGAATCCAATTCCGGTTATCCATTACAATAATAATAAACAACACAAACAAGTCAATACAACCCAACTAATACGCGGAATGAAGCTAAGTAAGTCCAAGGGACTTACCTCTCTCGAAGGTAACTCAAAGATCAACGAACAACTCAGAGAACACTCAGTTTCCCTCAGGAAAGGAGCAAGGAAAGCCTATTCACACAAGTATCACGAATCAGAAATGAAACGGTTGCTAGAAGTCTATAACTTCTAGTCTCAATTATCTCTAAGAGATCTCAACAAGCTAAGGGCTCAACCCTAGTCTTACAGCATACTCAAGAAACAAGGAACATCCAAAAGATGTAAGGAAAGGGACGAGGAAAGCAAGGAAGGAAGCAACTCACAAGAACGGGAGTTACAGCAGAGGAAACCGCAGGGGCGGATGGACAAGGCGCAGGGGCGGATGGCCGCGGGGGCGGCACGACAGAGGCGCGGGGGCGGTTTACAATGCAGAAGCATTGTCGACTCCTTCGACAGCAAGGAACACAGTAAAGGCCAAAGCTTGCTCTTCTCAATGTACAACCACGTCACAACTCAACCAAGGGAGCCTATGAACATCAAAGGATCAATAACGGAACGCTCCACAAGAATCAAGGATCAAACTTGATTCTTGGAGAAGAAGAAAAGGAAAGAACGAAGAAGAAAATGAAATAGAATGAGAAGGCATGCAGCAACTATAAGAACGTGATGAAGAAACCAGAAGAGATGAACTTACACGTTCAGCAAGGTCGCAGAAAGAAAGGGAACGGTTGCAACTCTTAGGGTTGAAGAAGACGCAAGCAAGAAACGTGGAAAAGAGGAAAGACGGGAATATATAGGAGACGGGCTGGAAAGATAGACGGAAAGGGCATCTAGGGTTTAGAAAGAAGATAAGAAAACCAGCCCATAAGATAGAATATCGGATATTCTGTCTATGGAAGGAAGATAAAACGAACGAAAGATAGATCGGGCGCGATCTGTCATCAGCCGCAGGGGCGGCTGACCTAGTCGCAGGTACGGCCTGCAGCAGGGGCGGCACTCTTCACCGCGGGGGCGGTGAAGGGAAAAGACTAGGGTCTTACAAAAGGGAAGAAGCTTTTTGAGTAATGCTAACAAGAGTAAGTAAAACTATACTCGTGTACTTTCTCAATAAAAAATAAGAACTTACAAATGATAATTTTATCCAAAAATAAGATCATGTAAATGGTGGAGGGGTTGGTAAGA
This sequence comes from Fagopyrum homotropicum, assembly GCA_033239125.1. Lineage (NCBI taxonomy): Eukaryota > Viridiplantae > Streptophyta > Magnoliopsida > Caryophyllales > Polygonaceae > Fagopyrum > Fagopyrum homotropicum. The sequence goes on along the minus strand of BSWB01000007.1, from coordinate 48,131,794 downwards.
TGAAGTTTCAAGTTTAAGATAGTCCGGGAGTAGCTCGCAATCTTCAACCTTTTTGTCTTCAAATCTGTAAACCAAAACAAATAAACCTTCTCTCTTCTTTTGACTTATTCGAAATTCTCTTCATATTTTTTTAATTCGAATCTATCTTTTAATCAAAAAAGAGCTAAAAGAGTTTAAAAATTACACAGAACTGGTGGGTTTGTTCTTTTCAAACCGGGGTTGCTCCATTGGACTAGACCAACATGAAAAGGCGAACCGAGGTATTAAACCAGGTTTGGGAGTAGGGGGTTATTGTGGGTTTGGATTCGACAAAAACCGGGTTTAGGGTGTACTATTATTTCAGGTTCTAATCGGAACCGGGTTGGGGTTTTGGATTTAAAGTGTCCGGTTTAGACAGGATAAGGCGTCGGGTTTGGGTAGGTTTGACTTTGGGTTAGGGTTTGAATTTAGGGGGATGGTTTTCACGTAAGAGCATTTAGGGTTTTAGGCCATGGTTTTCCGGTGGGGTAGAGGTTTCCGAGAAAGTGGGGCGGATAGTGGTGATTGAGGTGGTTGGGTGGTTGTTGGGGTGATTAGGAGTGGTCAAGGGTGGTGATGGTGGTTCCGGTGGCGGGGATGGTAGCGGTGGAAGGAATGTTACAGGGTTCTGACGGTGGGTGAGAACCGATAAAGGTTTCCGGTAGCGGAAGACTCTCGATGGGTGGCTGGTGGTTCTGGATAGCTCCGGTGAGGGTTAGTGGTGGTGATGGTGAAGTGGTGATGGGGAGATAGTGGTGGTGGCGTGGCATAGGTACTCCACTAGCGAAATAAGGGTCAGGGAGGCCTCGGTTTAAGGCAGCCAGAGGTAAAGGCCGCGTTTGTGGTACCGGGTGGAGTAGCGCCGCCGGAAGGAGCTGATGAACTTGTCGGCGGAAACATTGTTGGTGGTAAAGATCTCCTCTGGTGATAGGGCACAAGATCTGGGTTTCTTAAACCATTTGTTTCCGAGTCTTGTTATGGGCCCGGTTTTGTTCTCTTCTGATACTCCGATGCAGGTGGTGGTGAAAATTTTTACTTTATTTTATTATAGGCTACAAAAAATCAATTATAATAAATTGCAATTGAAAGTAGAAAATAAACAAGAGTAATAGAAAACAAACCAAAGGTGAATTGATGCGGGGTTGAGGCCGCGGTTGAAGGATCTAGATTGAAGTCCTCAAAGCTTCGACCTTTGGATATATTGGTGTCAAATCTTGGGCGAGATCAATACTTGTAAAGCCGAGATGAATCCGAAAACAAAGGAAAATAATGGTGAAGTATGGATTATATAAGGCGAGATTTAAGAAGATAATTATGGAATGAATTTGATGGAAAATATAGGAATATAAGAACCAAGATATACTTACAAGAACCTTGAACAACTAGATCAAAACCCAAACAAAAAATTACTTTAACCCTTCCTTCTTCAACCTTACACAAGTCTTCAAACCGATCCAAGCACAAGGAGGGACTAGTTCGATTAGGAGCAAAAATTTTAAGAAGATTAACGCACACAAACACAACCTAGCAAGGACTCACATCGATTCAATCAAAGACTCTCTTTTTTATCGAATAGGAATGCATAAAACGAAAACTTCATAAACAGAGTAATGAGTACTTCACAATATTTAGGACGAAATATCAAAATTAAATCTACCTACGACTAAGTCGATCCCTAGGTAAATAAGTAGCTAAAAATCCTAAGAAAATAAAGGATTAAAATAATCCTACAAAATATAAAAGATAAGATACCTTTAGAATGTCTACAACTTTAAAGATATTAAAATAAAATAACTAAGTAGAAGCTTCTAAAAATTCAAGTTGTGGCTCCTCTTCGTCCTTCGAGTCTATTAATGTGACTAAGGAAGACTTAGACACAAAAAGATCATCAATGGCTTCCTTAGAAGTTAATGATCCCAACAAGCTAGCAACTTCTTCCTTAATGGTTCTTGCTTTGATTCTAGTGATTGCTTCTTCCATGACAGGACTTGTAGATGGTGTGGACTCCTTCTCCTTCAATGCTCTTGCGCTTGACCTAGTGATGAGTCCATGTATAGTAGGAGGTGTTGGGGATGGTCCCTCATCATGATGCTCCGGGTGACTCTTTTTGTTGGAACTTGATGAAAGCTCTGACGTTTTTTTATAGTTTGATGTCAATGAACTCTAGCTTTGATACCACTTTGATACGGGGTTAGCTGTGTTGGGAGTCGTGATCTTTCGACACCAATTGAATCTTTCGATACTAATTACAAGGAACAGACAAACGAGAGATAGATATGAATATGGGTAAGGGGGGGTTCTGTAAACCCTACATAGGGTGGGTATATGATCTAATGGAGGAGGTGGATCACTAGATGGATAGATCAGGTCAAACCCTAATCAACGATTTTGACCACGCTAGGTTGCCTATATCCCTAACACACATACCCAACAAAATATCGTAGAACCCTTCCACTACAAACAACGTCATTGGAATGTCTACCAATGACAGTTGAAGGAGGATTTTCAATCAAGAGAGAAGATATCAACTTGTAGTCACAAGCCGAGCAACTCAAACAAGCACAAGTAGAACAACTTTCATGCATCTAGAATATTTTATAGGGTTTCGGATGGTCTAGATGAGCTAGTTGTAATTTATCCAACATCTCACTACTAGAAATATTGCAACATCTTCATTTGTCAATTATCATATGCAAACCTTTTTTGAAATAATGCATCAAGTTCAGAAAATATTTTCTCGTTGTTCCATATTTAGGAGGGTCTTTTTTAAGGGACATTGATCGGGGTCTGTTTTGGGTAGTGGGTCATTTTATGGGGCCGTTTCATACCATGTTTCAAATAGGGATTAGAAATACTCCCTAGAGGTCCTCCGGGCTTGGGTGATTTCATTCTTCATTTAGTCATGATATTTTTAGGGATCCTGCATCTCTATATTCGATCTCCTTCATGAGATTAGGTAATAATAACAAACATGTTAGGTTAGTAAAATTGAAATTACCCACTAATGGATTTTCCCTTCATTGTATGTGTTGCTTTCAGGCTTATCTTAGCTAGTTTGTCAAACCCTCCTGCAATTTCAAGGGAAACTTTCAAAAAAAACACAAGTCTATATTTGGGAATCAATAATAGGAGTCTAACCGTGATCTAAAAGAGAAGATGCCTTTTGAGTAATGCTAACAACGGCAAGCAAATCTATACTCGTCTACTTTCTCAATAAAAAAAATAAGAACTTATAAAAGACAATTATATCCTAAAATAAGATCAAGTAAATGGTGGAGGGGTGGGTAGAATGAGAATGATGTTTCAACTTCAAGCTAGTCCCGGAGTAGCTCACAATCTTCAACTTTAGGTCTTCAAGTCTTCAAACCAACACATATAAACACTAGAATCTCTTTCTCTTTTTTGACATATATAAATCTTTCTTCTTTTTTTTTTATTCGAAAGTGTTTTTTTAACCAAAAAAGAGCTAAAAGAATTTAAAGTTACACAATTGAATTTGTGGGTTCGTTCTTCTTCGAACCAGGTGGCTCCACTAGACTGGACCAACTTGTTGGGGTGAACCGTGGTGTTAAACCTGGTTCGGTAGTAGGGGGTTATCGTGGGTTCGGGTTCGACCGAAACTGGGTTTGGGGGTACTATTATTTCAGGTTTAAATCAAAATCGAGTTGGGTTTTTGGGTTTAAGGTGTCGGGTTTAGGCGGGATGGGGCGTCAGGTTTGTTTCAGATTTGGATCGGGTTTGGGCGGATTTTATTTCGGGTTAGGGTTTGACTTTAGGGTGAGGGTTTTCGGGTATGAGGGTTTAGGGTGGCGATGACTGGTGGTGACTGGGCGGTTGGTGGTTGCTAGGGTCACCGGCGGCGGTCATTGGTGGTGATGGTGGTTCCAGTGGCGGGGATGGTAGTAGTGGACGATAGTTTTAAGGGTTCTGACAACGGGTGAGCCGATAAAGGTTTCCAGAGGTGAAAAGCTTTTGGTGGGTGGGTGGTGGTTCTGGATAGCGCCAGTGAGGTTTGTTGGTGGCGGTGAAGTGGTGGTGGGGCGATAGACCTGGTCGGGGTGGTGTAGGTACTTCCCTAGCGGAGTAAGGGTCCAAGAGACCTCAATTTACAGAAATCGGAGGTGAATACGGCGTTGGGAGGAGCCGATGAGGTTGTTGGCAACAATGTTGTTGGTGGTGAAGATCTCCTCTGGAGATAGGGCACAAGATCCGGTTATCTTGAACTGTTTATTTCCCGTTCTTGTTGTGGACCCGATTTTGTTCTCCTGTGGTACTCCGATGTAAGTAGGGGTGAAAAGTTTTATTTTACATTAAAAAAGGCTACAAAACAATCATATAAAAGAAACTGCAATTGAAAACAATAAATAAACGAGAGTAGTAGAAAACAAACCAAAAGGTTGAATGCTCTAGGTGACTCTTTTTGTTGGAACTTAATGAAAGTTCATACTTTGTTTTATAGTTTGTTGTCAATGAACTCTAGCTTTGTTACCACTTTGATACGGGGTTATCCGTGTGCCGAGTCCCGATCTTTTGACACCAATTGACTCTTCCGATCCTTATTACAAGTAACAGACAAATGAGGGATAGATCTGAATATGGGTGAGGGAGGTTCGGTAAATCCTGCGTGGGGTGGGTGTATGATCCGATGGAGGAGGTGGATTGGTCAGGTCAAACGCTAAGAAACAACTTAGAGCACATTAGGTTGCTTATATCCCTAACACACAACCAATGTACGATCGCAAACTCTTCCACTACAATCAACGTTATTGGAATGTCTACCAATAACAATGAAAAGAGGCTTGTCAATCTAGAGAGAAGATAACAACGTGTAGTCACAATCAGAACAACTCAAACAATTCCAAGTTATAGGGCGAGTGAGATGTCATTCGCTTTTTACCCAATGTCGAAAGCAAGAAGGATTGCACAAGCAAATACCAAAAATTTTTGTTTTATTCTGAATTGGATGATTTACAAGAGGCTTGAGTATCCTATATATATAAGAGAGGCCCGAGTGATCCACATGCTGTAAAATCCGGAATTTTTATTCCGTCTTTGTACGTTATAAAATAGATCTCGATCTATTAATTCATATCCGTCTACTTAGTTAGACATATTAGGATAAAAATTATCATTTTATGTAGACCTCCTTCACATAAAATGATGGAACTTTTTATAAGTTTATCATTTTATGTGACTTACCTTCACATAAAATGATAGAACTCGTAACTAAACCTAAACTGTAAAATATTCCGTATCCGGTTATTCCGTACATTAATTTCGGATTCTCGATTCCGAACTACAATTAGTACCGGGCTACGTCTACCTTCGTCCAACAGCTCAGTCCGGGAGCTGCTTGCCCAGCAGCCCAGTCGCCCAGCAGCCTTGCCGTCCCAGCCAGCAGCCCAGTCCAACCTTCCGCCTGCTTCAGCCCAGCGCTACTCCAGCCCACTGTTGTGCCAGCCCGTGAGCAGCTCCAGAGTTGCCAGCCCAGCGTCGCCTCAGCCTATGCGCAGCCCAGCACTCCAGTCCAGTCAAGAACACGCCAGCCTGCAGATACACACCTCCCTTGCTGAGCGTTGCTAGACGTAACAGCCAAGATCCGGCAGTTTCCTTCCACATAACTGCTGCATTAATAGGGGAAGGAGAATCCGTAACTGCCTAATTAAACCACGCCAGTTGCACCTTCTGATCTCTTGCCTTATACGCTGCCCACGTCCATTCTGCGTCCCTTCCTTCTACACGCACGCTCCAACCTTTGCCCCTTCTGCGTCCTTGCCTACTGCACACGATTTGGCTGAGCAGGTGAGTTACGTGATTCTCCCTATTCTCCATCTGTTTCTGGTTTCTATCACCCTATCAACCTCCTTTGTGGCCGACAATCAGATGAGATTAAGCTTGTACCATTTGCAACAGAGTGAAGACTGTATATCGACAATCCTCTCTTACCACTTCATTCACGCGAGCTGCTGCCCCGGAATCTCACAAGCCTCAACTAATTCTGTCCATCCGGTAAGAGCCTATCTACCTTCCTATATTCATCTCCTTCTTGTACCCACCATAAGGACTCACGTAACTCTTCTTCTGTGCCCGGACAACGCCCATCTCGGCCACTCCATGACAGCAGTGAGGTTGGAAAGATTCGTCCCATCACTGCAGCGGTAGAGCCGAGCCAAGCCCTGACTTTCCTCCTTCTGGACCGTCACACAAAGGAGCCAGAAGGGCATCCGGAACTGTACTAAAGACGCCTCAGCCAGTAGAGGTGAGTCATCGTTTCTGCATTCCAAATCCTTGCCCCTAGAAGTTAGTATATAACCTTATGTATGTACACTATTTACGTAATGCTAGAATGACGAACTGCTGTAGTCGGGCTTGAACTTGGGTTAGGTTGACCTTGTGTAGCTGCTGAGCATATAGACCTAAGGAGAAGAATAATGGACTGCTGTATTTTATGAACAATGGAAAAATAATGGCTGCTGTAAATTCGTTTTACATCCTTCAGCTTCTAGGTTACCAACAACCCATCTTGTCGATCAATTATAAAACGTTTGGATAAAGATCCACCGTTGAATTTTTGATATGTTGTAGACAGATATATGTAGTTTAGCATATTAAAATTTGGGGAGAAATGAACGGTCGGATTGAAAGTTACGAGCTCCCGAAGTTAGGTAGTTGAGCAGTTTTGGTAAACTTAAAATTTGGCTAAGTATAGGAAAGTAGAGTGAAGAACCGACTTTGGGAATTATTATAAAAATATCGACTGAACAGTTGGGAGAAATTCTTTCTTCTAAGGATAGATAGAACCTCATAGATGATCTAGAGATTTAATTCGGAAATTTTATAAGCTGTTAAGAATTTTATTTTTAGAGCCGAAGTTAAACCTTTTTTTCGATTCTTCCGGAAAATAGAAACATAGGAAAAATGTCAGTTTCGAACCAAATAAAATTCTAAGAGTTAGGATATAATTTTAGAACTTCAAATAGGAGTTGGAAATGAATTTTAGGGTTTTCGAGAAAATCGGAACCAAGGGTAAAATGGTCATTTTACCCTAAAACTAATACTGTAACTAGTACGTCTTAATACTTATTTGATCTCAGAAGTTTTAGACTTCTATCTACGTGAAAGTGTGCTAATACACTTATCGCCTTTGACAGGCAACTGTGTGGGTACAGTTTACAGAGCGAGTGGTTATTAAAGAGTCGAGCGTTATAACAGGTAAGTCCTTTGGGCTTACTTAGCTGACTACTAAATATGAGTATAAATGATGATGGTGGTGTGTGATTGACATGTTAGAGAGATAGGTTGTGATATATAAATACCGACCTGTATTTTTGGCCTAAGAGTAACGGGCGGTGGCATTCCGCTCAGTAGCTCGCGGGGCGCTGGGGGTTTCTTTCGGGACTAGTCCACACATGGTTTGTAGTGATGCTACCAAAGGAAGTCAGCTAGACCTACACCAGTTGGATAAGGAACGGAGGCGAGAACTAATAATAGTTCTCGTGCCACAACTTAAATTGAATAATGTGAATCACTTAAATAATAGATAATAATTGGTTGAGTGCCAGCATGATGTTTGTTTAATTTTTATTTCTGCTTGTGTTTGTGCTGTTATCATTTTGCTTATATTTGGTTAGTTAGCTACCTGTTGATATGTTGTTTAGATCTGACACAGGTTAGAGCAGATGCCGAGTGATCCAGATGGTAGTGGTCAGCCGGGGTGTCGTACTTTAGGACGTTTTGCAGTTTTTGCATTTGTGGGTTTTGCAGTTGAACATTGTTTCCTTTTGTACTTTGATATATTACTTTTCCGGCTGTAGTTAATCTGGTCACATTCATGCATTGTTAAAAATTATTTTATGATTTCTGGTTTTTCTTTATCCGTGCCTTGTTGTAAGATCATGTTAAGTTGTTGTCAAACTAAGGTCGGGACCCACTGTGCGGTCCTAACCAGTAACTCCCTAAGTTGTAAAATTTGGGGTGTTACACATGCAAAGGAACTGCGTAAAATTTATCTTATTTAGGATAAGATACGATCTTCTACTTTAAGATTAGAACAATCTTCTAGTGAGATATGATCTTCTAAGATCAATCAAGTAATATCTTGTAAAAGATATGATTCTCTCAATCTATCTTTAAGCTTCCCATTAGAAGACTTAAATTATTTGCAAAATTATTAAAAGAAAAAATGAGTAAAAAATAACGACTAAAAGCCCAAATTCAACACATAATTAGAGAAGTCTTTATGAATGAAAATAATAATATCTTGGAACCAAAATAGCCACTTGGTTCGATTTTCCCATCACCTTCGTGCACGGATCGGTTTGTCCTTCTTCTTACTTGGTTCTCCTCCTTGTTGGTTTGCTGAGTTCTCCGGCGATGAATCGGACTTGGACCAGGTGACATATGTCCGCCCATGGCACCCGCCCGTCCGAGAGCCATTTGAAAACCAAGATCGAGGAGAAGAATGATTGCCTCCTTCTAACCCACAAGGCATGCACAACCCAGTCATGGGCGCCAACGACATAACGATTTCCACCGGCGAGCCCATCACAAAGATGCCTACGTGGCACTGCCCCGACCGGATCCCTACAAAGCTCGTAGGGAAGGTAAGGTTAAGTTTTCCATATTTTATGGTGAATATGACCCTTGTGCATTTAGTTTGAAGGTGATGCCAAATCTTGGTGGAACCGGTACGAGACCAACCGTGAGAACCGAGGATGTCAAATCTCTTGTAACCGATACGATTTATGATATTGAAAATTATAAAATATGTTTTGTCAATCAGGCCTTCATGACGCAATTAGACTAAAAATCAAAAAGATTGTAATTGAGGGGATAACCTTTCTGTTATTAAGGCACTCCAAGGTTGTTGGAGTTGTCCTTAGGAGATCGCAATGATTATTTCCGACTCCATTCTGGACCTTCGTTTTTTTGACGAAGTTCAAATTAGGCATGTCTTCAGAGAAGTAAACTGTGTTGCTGACAGATTAACCCATTTGGGAATTTTGACACCCAACACCTCCTTTTCGGATGATCCCAAACTTTGTGTTCTCATCCGTAAGGATGCTTTAGGGTGGACTACCTCTAAAAGATAGTCCAACCTAACCGCTTTCCGTCATAAAAAAAAAATGTTTTGTCAAAATTACATTTTTAAAATGTTTTTCTTTTCCTGAAAAATCTCTTTTATAACTCAAAGTTCTTATTATATGACCTTTGAACAAAAAAATAGAAATATTATAATAGTAATAGTATAAATAAAAATAAGTCGAATGAAGTTACGAACAAATGTTATTACATCAAATAAGATACATGTATATTCATATATACTAATTAGCCATAGCATTAGCTACTAGGAAATGTGGCGTAAACATTAATTAATCTGGTGCATTATTTTATGCAACTGTGAAAGTATACGTCATGTAGAAATACTATAAACTAATGAATTAATTATATTAACCTTCGAGAAACTCCTCCATGTTCAACAAGTCCAAAAGATCGTCGTCGTAATTTACATATGGAGACAACGCTGCTTCTTCACTGTTGTTAACGAATATATTCCTCCAAAAATCATCATCTTGAAGCTCATCATTATCCATGAACTCATTTCCTAAAGGACTGAGAGATGTTGAAAGCTCGGAAAATAACTCAGTTGAGTTGATGATCTCTTCCAAGCCTCCGTCGTCGTCAAACGCAGTGGTTGAGATTTCATATGATGAGAGTGTGGAGGTTGACGATGAAGCCATTTCAGGGGAAAGTATGGGGCAACTCTCTAGGATTTGTATATCATGATCACTTATTGAATCTTTCAATTGATTATTCATGCTTTTGTTCGTATGTCTCGGTTCGGGTTGGGTCTTGTATGGGGATGTTTCGGGTTTTACCCGCTTCTTTAAGTGGGTGTGCCAGTAGTTCTTGATTTCGTTATCCGTTCTACCTGGTAATTTCGAAGCAAGTATAGCCCACCTGCACCCAAGTAAAGCAAACGTTAGTTATTCATAAATAATTTATTTGTATAACCGACGTGAGATATCAAAATCTATACTTGTTTCCGTGTTTTAGGTGCATTTCAATTATAAGATTCTCCTCTTCTTTGGTGTAGTTTCCATGCTTGAGATTCGGCCTCAGGTAGTTCATCCATCTCAACCTACAACTCTTTCCGCATCTCTTCAAACCTATACGAGATTAATGATTAGCGTAAGCGAGGAATGCATATTTATACTAATCATATATATAGAGAGAGATATTACCAGCGAACTTGGGGAGCTCTCTCCAGTTCCAATGGCCATAACGGGTGATATAATCTCGTAGTAACTGATCCTCTTCGAGACTCCACGCACCTTTCTTGATCCCGTTCTTGTCAAATGTGGGCGTTCGGACCATCTTCTTCTCGGGCGAGCTAGATGTTGTGGGTTGTGAGTTGTAGCTGAGTTTTTACAAAGGAGAAGAGTATTTATAGCTAGTTGGTCTGGACTCTGGGCATGCATTATAATATCGTTATACGTTAGTTGTGAGACACAAGGGAGTATTTTTACTAGGAAAAATCATACGTGACTTACGTTGAATAGCGCGTGGGACCTCTTTAAGATTGAAGTCAAAAGTTAACTCAGTAAAATTGATGGAATTCAAAGTCAATATTAAGGAAAAACAAAGAGTTAGCCTGCATGAAGCACGATTGGTTGGTCCATAGAGTAGAATAGGAAAAGACCAACTGATTTCCTAGAAACTCATCTATGTTCTCGTCTTCATCCGTTTACTTTACGTATATATATTGAAAATTAGGGTTGTTAACTGCAAACTGCTTCATAATATTATAAACTTGGCTCTACTTGTGACTAATCCACATCTAACTTATGTCATCACTTGTTATGGAACAATTTTAAATATCAATTTAGCTAATTTAATATATTTCACCCCTTAGGTCTCCTTATTTTGATATGATCATCGTACCACGTAGCTCAATTCCGATTATTACATTACTTAGAATATATTATTCTATTATACGTACTAAAAGAGTGTATATATTGGGATGTCGTGGCGCACTGTAGAAGCAGTAATCAAATGGAAGCTTCCACAATTTTTTTGGCCAATAAATTTTTATTTTTTAAGGTGAGAATCTTTTTTTACTAAACTAACACCCTGTTATTAAAAAATTGTAGGTAACTTTTTTTTTTTTTCAACCCACCTATTTTTTGATATAAAAATCTTTATTTTTTAAACTATTTTTTTAAGTTAGGGAATCTTTTGTCATCAACATCATCTATTTACGTTAAATTTTTTTGAAGGATTTTGTTATGTCACATCGATTAGCTACTAAAGTTGATGGTTTTAGAACTTGTATAAATAGGGAGTCTTTAGAGTATATAAATAATACATTTCTTAGCATTTTGGTTAAGTTCAACTATAACTATTATTCATATCGGAATAATATTTTATTTTTCGGATTGTTAACCTGTAACACCCCAGTTTTGCCTTCACCGCCCCCGCGGTGAAGAAGGCTGTCCCTGCGGCTTAGGCGATCCGCCCCTGCGGCTGACGACAGATCGCGCCCGATCGTTCTTTCGTTCGTTTTATCTTCCTTCCATAGATAGAATATCCGATATTCTATCTTGTGGGCCGGTTTTCTGATCTTCTTTCTAACCCTATACGCCCTTTCCGTCTATCGTAACACCCGTCTCCTATATAAACCTGTCTTCTCTTCTTTTTCCCGTTTCTTGCTTTCAACTTCAACCTCGAGAACTACAACCTTTCCTTGCTTCCTTGTGATCTTGCTGAACGTGTAAGTTCTTCTTTCTTTGTACTTCCTCACGTTATTACGGTTGTTGCATGCCTTCTCCTTCTGTTTCGGTTTTTTCTTTTTGTTTTTCCTTTTCTTCTTCTCTAAGAATCAAGTTTGAACCTTGATTCTTGTTAGCATCCTCTTTGTTGATGTATCGTTGTTCCCAGGCTCTCTGGAGTTGAGTCTTGACGTGTTGGAATCAAAGGTTCGAGCTTTGGTTGCCCTTGTTGGTGAGTTCGGTCGAAGAGGAACCCCGACATAGCCTTCTGTCAGTGCACCGCCCCATGGCTGCACACCCCACTCCCGCGGCAAGCCGCCCCTGCGCCTTGCTCCACTGCCCATGTGGTTTTCTCTACAGTAACTCCCGTCTTTAGTGAGTTGCTTCCTTCCTAGCTTTCCTCGTTCCTTTCCTTGATCCTTTTGGTTGTTCCTTGTTCCCTGAGTTGTTGTTAGACTAAGGTTGAGCCCTTAGCTTGTGTGGATCTCTTAGAGATCTTTGAGACTAGAAGTTATAGACTTCTAGCAACCATTTCGTTCATGATTCGTGATGCTTGTGTGAACAGGCTTTCCTTGCTCCTTTCTTGAGGGAAACTGAGTGTTCTCTGAGTTGTTCGTTGATCTTTAAGTTACCTTCGAGTGAGATAAGTCCCTTGGACTTACTTAGCTTCATTCCGCGTATTGGTTGGATTGTTTGTGCTTGTTTGTGTTGTTATCATGTTTATAACGGATAAGCGGAATAGGATTCACCCTTTGCTACCCTTAATTGGTCCAAGTGTATTATAACCGGGCAGGAGACTAGAATGTGCTCTTGCAACCCAGACCTGTAGGTAACGGATAGTACTGATCTATTCCTATTGGTAGACGGAAGCGGAGGCGATTTTCGGGAGATTCTCGTGTGACAAAAGAAGTTGAATTAGTAATGGATAACCTTAATGGAAGATAATAACCGGTTGTGTGCAAGCGTGCTATGTATTTTATCTTATGTGTGTTTGTGCCTTTACGCTCTTGCTAGTATCTAAAATGTTAGCTAACGGTTTATACCGTCGTTGTAGATGTCCCGCAGGTTCAGGATGCTACTGAGTGATCCGGATGGTGTGGTCAGTCGGGGTTCCCGTACATTATAGTATGGGATTGGGTTTTTGTTCTTTTGTTGTTTTCCTTTTGTTTTGAATTCGGCTGCGAGTCTTTTACGCTTTCTTTTGTTTAAACCTTTTGTTTTATTTTGAGTTTTGATTTTCATTCGTGTGTGCTTTGTTGTAAGATCCGTTTGTTGTTGCTACTTTGAGGGTCGGGACCTATTGTGCGGTCCTAGCCCGTAGCGCTTCGAGTTCCCAGAACTTGGGTTGTTACATAACCTACAATTATGTGGGTCATAATGTTCTTCTTTAAAATAATTGTACCCCTAAAGTTCCCCCAACGTTTTATTTTTAGGGAAGAGTAACCGTATCCCTAAAGTTTTATTTTTTAGGAAGTTTTTATTTTGGAACATTAACCAACAATTATGTGAGTCATAATGTTCTTCCCTAAAGTAATCCCCACATAATGTTCTTCCCTAAAGTAATCCCACATAATGTTCTTCCCTAAAGTAATGAAAGTAATCTTGGTTTTGGTTATTACGTTAAATATTTTCACGTTAGTTTTATATATATATGTAACCGTTTTTATTTTTAGGGAAGATTTTTTTTTCTTTTTTTCAAATGAATACCAAAATGATCTATTTAGTTCCACATAATCTTTTTTTTACTAAACTAACGTCCTGTTATTGAAAAATTGCACGTAACTTTTTTTGTTCCAACCAACCTATTTTTTGGACAAAAAATCTTTTGGTTGGAACTTGTATAAATAGGGAGTCTTAAGAGTATCATCTATTGTAATAAGCATCATCTATTTACGTTAAATTTTTTGAAGGATTTTGTTATCCCACATCGATTAGCTGCTAAAGTTGATGGTTTTAGAACTTGTATAAATAGAGAGTATTAAGAGTATACAAATAATACATTTCTTAACGTTTTGGTTGAGTTCAACTATAATTATTATTCATATCGAAATAATATTTATTTTTGAAATCGTTAACCTACAATTATGTGGGTCATAATGTTCTTCCCTAAAGTAATCGTACACCTAAAGTTTTATTTTTATGGAAGAGTAATCGTACCCCTACAGTTTTATTTTTAGGGAAGATTTTATTTTTGGAAACATTAACCTACAATTATGTAGGTCATGATGTTCTTCCCTAAAGTAATCCCATGTAACACCCCAAATTTTACAACTTAGGGAGTTACTGGTTAGGACCGCACAGTGGGTCCCGACCTTAGTTTGACAACAACTTAACATGATCTTACAACAAGGCACCGATAAGGAAAAACTAAAAATCATAAAATAGTTTTTATCAATGCATGAATGTGACCAGATCAACTACAGCCGGAAAAGTAATATATCAAAGTACGGAAGGAAACGATGTTCAACTGAAAAACCCACAAATGCAAAAACTGCAAAACGTCCTAAAGTACGACACCCCGGCTGACCACTACCATCTGGATCACTCGGCATCTGTTCTAACCTGTGTCAAATCTAAACAACATATCAACCGTTAGCTAACTAACCAAATATAAGCAAAATGATAACAGCACAAACACAAGCAGAAACAAAAATAAACAAACAACATGCTGGCACTCAACAAATTATTATCTGTTATTTAAGTGATTCACATTATTCAATTTAAGTTGTGGCACGAGAACTATTATTAGTTCTCGCCTCCGTTCCTTATCCAACTGGTGTAGGTATAGCCGACTTCCTTTGGTAGCATCACTACAAACCATGTGTGGACTAGTCCCGAAAGAAACCCCCAGCGCCCTGCGAGCTACTGAGCGGAATGCCACCGCCCGTTACTCTTAGGCCAAAATACAGGTCGGTATTTATATATCACAACCTATCTCTCTAACATGTCAATCACACACCACCATCATCATTTATACTCATATTTAGCAGTCAGCTAAGTAAGCCCAAAGGACTTACCTGTTATAACGCTCGACTCTTTAGTAGTCACTTGCTCTGTAACTGTACCCACTCAGTTGCCTGTTAAAGGCGATAAGTGTATTAGCACACTTTCACGTAGATAGAAGTCTACAACTTCTGAGATTAATTAAGTATCAAGACGTACTAGCTACATTATTAGTTTTAGAGTAAAATGACCATTTTACCCTTCGTTCCGATTTTCTCGAAGACCCTAAAATTCATGTCCAAACTCCTATTTGAAGTTCTAAAATATATCCTAACTCTTAGAATTTTATTAGGTGCGAAATAGACATTTTTCCTATGTTTCTATTTTCCGGAAGAACCGAAAAAGGCTTAACTTCGGCTCTAAATATAAAATTCTTAACGGCTTATAAAATTTCCGAATTTAATATCTAGATCATCTATGAGGTTCTATCTAGCCTTAGAAGAAAGAATTTCCCCAAACTGTTCAGCCGATATTTTTATAATAATTCCCAAAGTCGGTTCCTCACTCTACTTTCTTATACTTAGTCATATTTATAAGTTCAATAAAACTGCTCAACTACCTAACTTCGGGAGCTCGTAACTTTCAATCCGACCGTTCATTTCTCACCAAATTTTAATATGATAAACTACATATATCCGTCTACAACATATCCAAAATTCAACGGTGGATCTTTATCCAAACATTTTATAATTGATCGACAAGATGGGCTGTTCGAAACCTAAAAGCTGAAGAACCTAAATTAAATTTACAGCAGCCCTTCCTTCCATTTTATGAACATACTCAGCAGCTCATTACTGTTATGTTATTTATGCTTAGGCTCAACAACAGCAGTTCACAAACACATGGATGACAGTGAAGTTGAAGAGAGGAGGAGCAAGCTTACGGAATCTGCAGTCCGGCGTTAAGGGTTTAGCGTTTCCGGCGGCGATGGATCCGGCTGCGCAAGAAGACGATTATTGATCCCGGAATCGCAACAGCAGCGGAAGTACGGATGGACAGAGGAGGGAGACTTACCGGAACTGCGGTCCAGCGGCTGAGTCCAGGCGTGCACTGGCGTCCGGCGGCTGCAGCGATCGGCGGTGGTGAGCTCCGGAGGTCTGGCTGCGCAAGACTCAGCGGTTACTCTTCTGAAACGAACCAGAAAGCGGACGCAAGGGAGACGAGAGAAGGGAGAGTCGGGATCTTACCGGCCGGCTGGGGCGTGCAGGACTGGGCGGCTGCGGATCCGGCGGGGAGCGGCGCAAGGTGGGCGGCGGAGGACGCAGGCTGGCACTCCGGTTGAAGGTAGGTGCTGCGCTTCTTCTGTAGCAACGTAAGGGATGCAGAATCACGAATTCAGAAGAAAGGTAAGCGGCAGGAGGGATTAGCGATGGTTTAGGGTTAGAGTTAATAGGGTAATTAGGATAATTTAATTAAAATGGGCTGGCTGAATATATTATCGGGCTTGCTAGTGGGCCATTCGGCCTACTCTCCCATTAGAACGGAAAAACAAACTCGTTAAATAATACGGAATTATTATTATTTTTAGGACGGAAAAAGGAACTCGTTAAAGTGCGGGAATTTATATAATACGGAATTAGTTTCCGTATTTATAAATTATAATTGATTTTATTTTAAAAGCGTAAATTATTTCCGGGAATTTAATTTATCATTTTATGTGAATCTAGGTCACATAAAATGATAAAACTAAACTCGTTTTATTTTACTGATTTATTTATTTACCATGGTCTCATCGGACTTTGTTTAATTTCACTTTACCGGAACTTAAAATTTTTGGTTATTACATCCCACATAATGATAATGTTCTTCCCTAAAGTAATCCTCACATAATGTTCTTCTCTAAAGTATTAAATATTTTTACGTTACTTTTATATAAGTAATCGTACCCCTAAAGTTTTATTTTTAGGTAAGATTTTTTCTTTTTTTCAAATGAATATCAAAATGATTTGTTTAGTTAAATTTTTTTGAGGAATTTTTTTGTCCCACATCGATTAGCTACTAAGTTTGATGGTTTTGGAACTTGTATAAATAGGGAGGTTTTGGAACTTGTATAAATAGGGAGTCTATATACTCGCTGATGTGGCGCTGTGCAGGCAGTATTTCTAAAATAGAGCTCCCACAATTAACGCCATTAAATCTTTTCTTTTTAAGTCCAAAAAAATTTTTTCGTTACCGATTTGTTTCGAAAATATCTTTTCTCCTAAAAAAAACTTGTAAGCCAAAGAATATTTATTTTGTAAACTATTTTTGTAAGTTAGAAAATCTTTATTTATTAAACTAACAATCTATTATTAGAAAATTTCACGTAACTTTTTTTTTCCAACCAACATATTTTTTTGGAAAAAAAATCTTTAATTTAAACAATTTTTTTAAGCTAACAAATCTTTTGCTATCAGTTACGTTAAATTTTTTTGAAGGATTTTGTTATCCACATCGATTAGCTACTGAAGTTGATGGTTTTAGAACTTGTATAAATAGGGAGTCTAAGAGTATACAAATAATACATTTCTTAGCTTTTTGGTTAAGTTCAACTATAATTATTATTCATATCAAAATAATATTTTATTTTTTGGATCGTTAACCACATAATGTTCTTCCTTAAAATAATCGTACCCCTAAAGTTCCCCGAAGAGTAATCGTACCCCTAAAGTTTTATTTTTAGGGAAGTTTTTATTTTTGGGAATATTAACCTACAATTATGTGGGTCAAAATGTTCTTTCCTAAAGTAATCTTGGCCTTTGGTTATTACGTAAAATATTTTTACGTTACTTTTATATAAGTAACTTTACCCCTAAAGTTTTATTTTTTTAAAATTTTTTTTTCAAAATGTTCTTTCCTAAAGTAATCTTGGCCTTTGGTTATTACGTTAATTATTTTCACGTTACTTTTATATAAGTAACTTTACCCCTAAAGTTTTATTTTTTAAGAAATTTTTTTTCTTTTTTTGAAATGAATGATAAAATGATCTATTTATTTAAATTTTTGTAAGGGTTTTGTTGTCCCACATCGATTAACTACTAACCTTGATGATTTTAAAAATTGTATAAATAGGGAGTTTATATACTCGCTGACGTGACGCGATATGGAGGCAGTATTTCTAAAATAGAGCTTCCACAATTAATGCCATTAAATCTATTTTTAATTTCAATTTTTTTTAAACCGATTTGTTTCAAAAATATCTTACTCCTAAAAAAACTTTTAAGGTAGTGAATATTTATTTTGTAAACTATTTTTTTAAGGTATAAAATCTTTATTTATTAAACTAAGACTCTGTCATTAGAAAATTTCACGAAACTTTTTTGTTCCAACCAACCTAATTTTTGGGACAAAAAAATCTTTAATTTTAAACTATTTTTTAAGCTAAGAAATCTTTTGTTATCAGTTACTTTAAATTTTTTAAAGGATTTTGTTATCCCATTGATTAACTACTAAAGTTGATGGTTTTAGAACTTGTATAAATAGGGAGTCTAAAGAGTGTACAAATAATACATTTTCCTAGCCTTTTGGTTAAGTTCAACTATAATCATTATTCATATCGGAATAATATTTTATTTTTGGGATCGTTAACCTACAATTATGTGTACCTAAAGTTTTATTTTTAGGGAAGATTTTATTTTTGGGAACATTAACCTACAATTATGTGGGTCATAATGTTCTTACCTAAAGTAATCTTGGCATTTGGTTATTACGTTAAATATTTTCACGTTATTTTAATAAGTAACTGTATCCCTAAAGTTTTAATTTAGGGAATATTTTTTTTTTCAAATGAATATCAAAGTGATTTATTTAGTTAAATTTTTTGAGGGTTTCTGTTGTCCCACATTGATTAGATTCTAAGCTTCCTGGTTTTAAAATTTATATAAATAGGGAGTCTATATACTCGCTGATGTGGCGCGTTGGAGATAGTATTTCTAAAATAGATCTCCCACAATTAACACCATTAAATCTTTTTTAAGTTCAAAAAAAAAATTTGTAACCGATTTGTTTCGAAAATATCTCTACTCTTAAAAAAACTTTTATGCTAGAGAATATTTATTTTGTAAACTATTTTTTTAAGCGAGATAATCTATATCTATTAAACTAACAATCTATTATTATAAAACTTCACGTAACTTTTTTTTTGTTCCAACCAACATATTTTTTTAGACAAAAAATCTCTAATTTTAAACTATTTTTTTTTAAGCTAAGGAGTCTTTTGTCATCAACATCATCCATTTTACATTTAATTTTTTGAAAGATTTTGTTATCCCACGTCGATTAGCTACTAAAGTTAATAGTTTTAGAACTTGTATAATTAGGGATTCTAAGGAGTATACAAATAATACATTTATTAGCCTTTTGGTTAAGTTCAACTATAATTATTATTCTTATCGGAATAATATTTTATTTTTGGATCGTTAACCTACAATTATGTGGGTCATAATGTTCTTCCCCAAAGTAATCGTACTCCTAAAGTTTTATTTTTATGGAATACTAATCGTACCCCTAAAGTTTTATTTTTAAAGAAGATTTTATTTTTGAGAACGTTAACCTACAATTATGTGGGTCATAATGTTCTTCCCTAAAGTAATCTTGGTCTTTGCTTATTACGTTAAATATTTTCACGTTACTTTTATATAAGTAACCGTATCTCTAAAGTTTTATTTTTAGGGAAGATTTTTTTTTCTTCTCTTTTTCAAATGAATATCAAAATAATTTATTTAGTTAAATTTTTTGATGGTTTTGTTGTCCCACATCGATTAGCTGCTAAGCTTCATGGTTTTATAACTTGTATAAATAGGGAGTCAAAAGAGTATACAAATAATACATTTTTTGGCGTTTGAATAATGTTTTATTCTTTGGATCGTTAACCTACAATTATGTGGGTCGTAATTGTGCCCCTCGAGTTTTTTTACGCAGCCTTATCTATTTACGTTAAATATTTTCAAGATTTTGACTATACAAATAATATATTTTGTCCAATAAATTTTATTTTTTAAACTATTTTTTAAGTCATAGAATTTTTTTGTTAACAAATTAACAATATGTTAGTGGAATTATTTCAGGTTAATTTTTATTGTTGTAACCAATCTATTTTTGAGATAATTTTTAAATAAAAATAAATGTACTCCAATTTTTTCTGTTAATTTTCGATTTTCTATTTATGTTAAATATTTTCACGTTATTATTGAGATAATTTTTTGGTTAAATAATCGTACCCCTAAAGTTTATATTTTAGAGAATATTTTTTTTTCAAATGATTATTAGGGTCATCTATTTATGTTAAACTTTTTTAGGAACATTGTTATCCCACATCGATTAGCTACTAAAATTGATGATTTTAGAGCTTGTATAAATAGGGAGTCTAAGGTGTAATACCCGAAAATTTTAAACTTTGTTTAATACCGGATCAAACCGGATTCCGATCCGCCAACCTTAATTCTTTTAAATAAAAGAACACGATATTAAATTCTATCATTTTATGTGACTTTGATTCACATAAAATGATAACTTGTAACCCGTAAATAATCCCGTAAATAATCTCGTACTTTTAACGGTTCCAGGCGATTATCGAATAATTCTTTTAGCTGAGTTGTTTATTGGAGGGCAGGCCCAAATCTGGCCCAAAAGCTCTCAGCCGGCCCAAATTCACACCATTACCCTAATCTCCTCATTAATTAAAGTTTAACCTAATCTAATCTTAAAACCTAATCAGCGTAATTGGAATCTACGGCTGCCGCTGCACATAACCTCCATTCCGGAACCACCACCAGCTCTCCCACACTCGACTGCAACCCTCCTAGCCGATCTCTACCGACGCCGGGACCTGCACATCACCGTCAACCATACGCACACAACAAGGCGGTTCTCCCAGATCAGTCGGCGTCTGAGTACTTCGGCGAGCCAGTGACATTGTCGAGCAAAGAGGGTGGGCGACTGGAGGCAGTACTTCCTAACCAACCGCCACCTTCTGCACGCACACGCCGGAGACATCACCAAGACCGATACTCACTCTCAACTACAGTCATCGGTCTTCTTCCTATCAAACAACAACACTACTCGCTGCCACCAGTTGCAACCGTAACCATAAGAACTACGTGCAGCCTAGGGTCTTCATCGCAACAGTGGGTCGACCTATGCATCGAGATCTACCCTGTTAGAACTCTTCTGCACACGCATCTCGCCTGGTGTTTTCTGAATTCTGCACGCAGGATCTTCAACATAGGTAAGCCGCAAATGTTGTCTCCTCTTGCTCCCTTCCCTACCTTGATTTCTCTCTTTCTAATCAGTTGAACAGTTGCGTAAGAATCGATTTGTGTTGGGCCAAACAATTCAGTGGACATCATCTCCCATCCCCGCTGTGTCGATGGTATCGTGCACCATCTCGTACCCTACCTAGGCCAGCGAGTCCTAACAGATCGAGAGATCTTCCTCACTGTCTCAGGATGTACACCTAAGCTGCAACCAAGAACCCTTAGTCAAGGTAACTCGATCCCTACTCTCCCTCCCTTGTCCGTATGGTTTCTGTAAGTAGAATGATGAGTCACCCCTCCCCTTGTGCTCCAGTACTAACGATGGGTAAAGAAAATGTAGTGGGACAGCCTAGGGGATCGGACATTGGCGCCGGACTGCAGTACTCTACACCTTGCTTTGAAATCCTAGGTAAGCAAGCTCTTCCCTTGGCCTTTTGATCCATCATTTTATAGGGTTGAGTTCTTGATGGGAGAGTAGGTTAGAATGAATTGTTAAGTTGTTGGTGAGCTTAGGTACTTGGACCAGTAGGTAGGTTTGGGTAGGAGACTGTTGTCCAGAAGAATCGAAGTGGAGACTTATAATAAATCTAATTCTTGCAAAATTCATGGTGTGAAACTGCTGACTTTGAGCCTCTATTTCCATACCTTAGAAACATAATTCTTTGATATTTATAGGAGCCCCAAGTAGGTTGACCGTGCAGTTTTTGAAAGAACCCAGAATTTGGCTAAGTATAGAATTCTTTGATATTTTAACCAAGTTTAAGAATTTATGTAAGAGTTGTGGCTGGATAGTTTTGAGAGATCTTTACTCCTATGAGTAGCGTGTATATCATAGATGACCTGGAGATTTATTTCGGTTTTTTATATTTTTGTTCAAGCCTCGTATCTTAACCCAAAATCAGACCTTAACGACTTTTTGTGAAAATCTAGAATTTTGTGTAACTATTATAAATCTTTACCAAACTTTTCCATAAGAACTAGATTATGGAAATGAGTTCCAAAGGAGAGTTTGAAACTAAGTTATAGACAAATCTGGGAGTTTCGGAACCGGGGGGTAAAATAGTCATTTTACCTTAAGAGGGCATTTTAGTAAATTTTTCTTGATGAGTTTGTGCATCTTAGAAGTTATAGACTTCTAAGATTATGGGATGTATTTTGATCCACGTGCCTTGTATGACAGGCGTTTGAGTTTATACGGTTGCAGACCGAGTTGAGATTGTGAGAGTTGTGGTTTGATTTAGGTAAGTCCTTGCGACTTACTTAGCTGGTTTCCGGATATTAGTTGAGTGATAATAGTGGTGTGTGTACCATGTGTGTTATAATAACAACTTGTTAGGACGACCACC
This sequence comes from Fagopyrum homotropicum, assembly GCA_033239125.1. NCBI lineage: Eukaryota > Viridiplantae > Streptophyta > Magnoliopsida > Caryophyllales > Polygonaceae > Fagopyrum > Fagopyrum homotropicum. The sequence continues at coordinate 48,109,423 of BSWB01000007.1, read as the reverse complement.
GTTATTATGTGTTAAGGCCCAAGTGTATGTATAACGGGCCGTGACATCACTGCCCAGCTCTGCCAGGAGACTGGGAGGTTCTCTATACCCAGACCATACAGGTACACGGTGAGATGCATCGGATCCACTCCTGATGGGTACATGGGGGCGGAGGCGAGGTTTGGGAATCCCTCGTGTCACAAAATAAGTATCATTAGAGTGAATGACTTAAAAGAAGATAATAAACGGATTGTTTGAAAGCATGATGAGTGTTTATTATTTTATGTGTGTGTGTGCTATTATTATTATTCTCCTAATGTTTAGATAACTAGCTAATAGTTGTTTTGTTGTGTTTTAGTTTTATCGCAGGTTAGAACAGCAGCTGAGTGATCCGGAAGTAGTGGTCAGTCGGGTCTCCGTACTCTTTAGAGTGGGGTTTTGGGTTGTTGCTTTGTTGTCTTTCCCTTTTGTTAAGACGGTTAGTCTTTTCTGTTGTTTAAGTACATTAGGATGTTAGACCGTGTTGCATTCATCCTTTTACAAATACACTTTTATGAATTTCGGTTTTTCTTATTTGTGTCTTGTTGCAAGATCCTAGTAATATTGTTGTCAAACTGAGGTCGGGACCCATTGTGAGGTCCTAACCAGTAATGTCCCGAGTTCTGAGAATTCGGGGTGTTTACAACATGGTATCAGAGCTCTAGGTTGGAAACAATGGCACTTGAAATCTTCTGAAAGACCGAATAAGTACTTGAGCAGAACCCGAAAAGGGATCTGAGTTTTAAAAAGGACTTTTGGTTTTCAAATGCATGGATAGTCTGGTTGGGGATAGAAAAGTACGGCTGACCACCACTACTACCGCGGATCTCAGTATGCTTAGTAAGGACTTTAGGTTTTACTTTAGTTGGACTTTTTACTTTAGTTGGACTTTTTAGCTTGATTATAAAGGTATATGATATAGCTGAGTACATGTCGAACATTAGTAGAAACTATAGTTATGTTATGTCCTTAACGGAGGTAACATAATGGGTTTCTCACCCTTGGACACATCTAAGTAGATTTTGAAGGGTGACAACGTGCGGATTAGTATGCACATCTTATGTGCATTAGGGTAGACGAATGGCGGACAACTCCTTCGAACTTGTTAAGGAACGTTGAGACGGAAAAGTGAAGACTGAAAAGACAACACCAACGAAGATGACAAGAAGGGAACCCCGAACCAACTAAATAGGACCAAATGAAGAAAATACATGAGAGTAGTTCCGGAAAAGCGTTAGATGACCGGAAAATATACAAATTGGAAGAGACAACCCATAGGTTCTTTCAAGTGTGGTGTAAAGCAATGTTACAAACAAAGCGGATACCTTGAGAAACATACATGAGTATGAAAGTCAAGGTGAAATATAGTAGTGATCCAGACAAGAGGTATTGAATATAAGCTTAGTGACGGACCAGAAGGAGAGGCTAGAAGCAGGAGGAATATGATCAATCCTAACCAGCTACTTGACACCACAATCAAGATGGGAAACCGAAATAATCATAAGCGTAGAAGTCAAGATGAGATACATTGTTCATCCAAATACGAAGAATAAAAGAGCCGCAAAAGGGAAGCTTACAGGTTGCTAGAAAGTGGAAGGCATATTTCACCAACATGGAAGTGGTGTAACCTCCTAGAACACACAAGAATTACAACAAGGATCGGGATACAACAAAGACCGGATTTCTACAAAGGCGAAAGTACAAGCAGCACCCCAAGGGAGGAGAGTGTAAGAGAATGGTCTTGGTGAAAAAGAGGGCCTCTCATAATTTACCACTCACAAAGGGATTTAAGCTAATAACACTAGCGGGTCATAACAGAGAACCACCAGTGGACAATAACTCGGATACAAAGAATCATGGAGAAATGCCTACAAATTATCGTAGAAGAATTTATAAGTCCATTGACGGGAGACGAAGATACAACTAGACTCGTAACAGTATAGTACTCTTATAGGAGTGTAATATGTAGAAGGAGCTAAAGGAAAATAAATGGAAGAGATATATTTTCACCTTGTGTATCACACCTCAAAAGAGATAGAAGTAAAGTAAGTCTACGATCTTATAGCAGGTCAATTACAGACTAATTGGTAACAATAGAGGATTTACATGTGCTGGCTAACTAGTGATGGTTGATTGACAGATAAGAAGAATAACCACAAGGTTATAAAGGAAATACCGACATCTGGTGAATATCTTCCAGAGATCAACGACGACAATGGTGAAGTTAAATCAATACAAGTACTAGTAGCCTTGATGGTAACATTGAATGAGTCCAATATGATAACTCTAATAAAGAAATTAAAGAGAAGCTCTTGACGGTCGGCAATGACCATTCATGATAGTAATGGTGTAAAGGGAATTGTTGTGAGTAGTTGCTTACTACTGACTAAGGATAAATACATATCAAAGTTAGTATGAAGGAATCCATGTAAGAAGAACTAGAAGAGTAAGAAGAAATAGATGATTGTGAACATGTTCTATGTCTTAGCATTCCACACAAGTAGGACTGAGAGTGCTCCTCCGAGAAAAGGTGGGGTCAAACTGTCGAGATTGACAGGGGGAAACCCTTGTGATTTAAGAAGTGATATATAATAATTGGAATTACAGAGGAGGCACAAACATAGGGAGTATGATTTAAAGCCTTGGTGAAACGTGTGGTCGAGTTGTGAGGTGATTGCAGATGGAATCTACATGTTGGCTAGAACAGACATGAGAAGGAGTAAAGTTAAATGACTAAAGGTTGTTATATGGATTCGGTATTTCCCCAATTAGATGATTACCGAAAAGTGTATGTATATAAGTTTAATGAGAAATGGAGGTACTCCAATGAGAATTCAAGCTGGACTGATAACATAAGAATTGATGAAAGTAATAAGACCAACCAACGCAGTTTGTAAATGCGAGTCAAGAACTTTGATTTTTGAAAAAATCATATACAACTGAGGTTCTCATGCAAATGGTGCCGATAGGTGTTTAATAAAAGTCATACACATCGGACCGATAACGCTAGGATGGCTAAAGTGTAAACCAGAAGAATAACTTAACCAGTAAGAAGGAAAGTCATGTATCAAAAGGCGGGTCTTGCTAAATTGGAATAAAGTGTTGGGATGAGGATGCTTTTGTAGAATCTATGCAAGAGTACAACGTAACTGAGGTTCCAACATGAAATGGGCAGTAATGATCAACTGAAAGTTTAGACCGATTCAGGGGAGGAAATTGTTACAAGACGAGTCATCTAGTAGAAGAGTTCACTTGACAAGCTTGAGAGACCAAAAGAGATAAAATGTCGACCCGGATGTCGGGGTCTTAGGTACATGGAAGGGGTACCTACAATGGAATATAGAAGTAAAATGTAGACTTTACAAGAGTAGAGAGGTTTTGACCTCCTCAAAGATATAGGAATTTGAAGGAATCACAATGCAGGTATGAAAGGGTTGAAGCCTTGTAGCGGAAACAACGGAGTTTCATGAAGGCAATATTGCCGGTAACACCAGCGAAAGAATGTATATAAGAGAACGGCCTTGGTAGACTCGAAAGTCCAAGGTAACCCCAATTACCACGGAACCTAAGTCTTCAACACCGACGGTCCATGCAAGGGGAACTGCAAGGGATGATAACTAAAGTCATCAGAACTACAAAGACACTTACCAGCTATCATTGAAGACTTGGAATGACTATTTAGGTCAAGATGAATGACCCAGTTGGGCTCTAGAAGTAGAGTTAGCATAAGGAAACAGAACTGTGGAAGATAAAACGAATTAGCGAAGTATGAAAGGATTAATCGAGCAGATGATGCTCACCAAGAATTTAATGCCAGTATAGGTATGAGAAGAGTAAGTCCGAGATATTGAGATAAGTCAATTATAGACTAACCGGCGTCAACTGAGGACGTGTAAGTGTTGGTTGGTATTGACGAATAGATACCGTTAAGAAGAGACATTAGTGACTGTGGATTTAAGAGGTAACCTTACCGATGTCTTGGAGGATTCCCCCAAATAGGCAACAACCACGTTCTGGGATGATCTAAGGATATGGAAAGAATCGGGTTAGAATTTGCTTACTGGTTGGTTAAGAACAGACTACGGGGAGTGAGAGAGTAAGGGTCTGTTTGAAGAGAATCTTGCTAGTATTAGAAGGGAAGTACAAGCGGGAGTTGGTAACTCATGTTAACCCTCAGAAAGACGCCATTGTGACTAATGGGTGTCACAACAGAAGCGTGGTGGGCCCATAACCCACAGATGAAGAAAATCAATGGTAGGTAACTATGTTTTCAAGTTAAGGAATTAGAGACCGATATGAAAAGGTCCACTTGGGTGTGTGATTTGTTTTGAGCTAGATAAATTTGAAAGCTTGACAAGAAGTAGGTGAAAACCCATTAATTAAGGAACGATCCGATTAGGTCACATTGAGGAAACCGGGCCAAGCGGTTTGTATTACAAAAGAGCATTAGACACTTAGCAAAGTGCCAACAGAAGTTTAAGATCTTTATGGTTTGATAGAGTCATCGAAAGAGGTGGAATAAGTTTAGAAAACCAAACCGTTGAGAGAGTACCTACCGAATCCGAGACATGTCATCAGCTATGAAGGTCAGAAAATTTAGCCGGTTCATGCTTTTGTAGAGTTCCAGTGGTCTAGACGAGGAATCGATGAGGTTACTTAGGGAACAGAGGAGAGCATTAGAAATGGTTACCCTGAGTACCATGCAGAGTTAGCCGCTACGTCTGTACCGATGAGTTAGTACTCGGATGCTGTTTGTTTGACTTTTCATGTGATACTTTGGAGTGAGTAATTATGTTTTATGTGATGTGTGCCTGAGTATGATAATTGAGTAGTTGCATGTTAGAAAACGGGACTTAATGAAACCAAGTTATACAATGACAGTTGTTTGAGTAGATACATTATTCTAAGTTTCGGGACGAAACTTATTTTAAGGGAGCACTGATGTAATACCCGAAAAATTTAAACTTTGTTTAATACCGGATCAAACCGGATTCCGATCCGCCAACCTTAATTCATTTAAATAAAAGAACACGATGTTAAATTCTATCATTTTATGTGACTTTGATTCACATAAAATGATAACTTGTAACCCGTAAATAATCTCGTACTTTTAACGGTTCTGGGCGATTATCGAATAATTCTTTTAGCTGAGTTGTTTATTGGAGGGCAGGCCCAAATCTGGCCCAAAAGCTCTCAGCCGGCCCAAATTCACATCATTACCCTAATCTCCTCATTAATTAAAGTTTAACCTAATCTAATCTGAAAACCTAATCAGCGTAATTGGAATCTACGGCTGCCGCTGCACATAACCTCCATTCCGGAACCACCACCAGCTCTCCCACACTCGACTGCAACCCTCCTAGTCGATCTCTACCGACGCCGGGACCTGCACATCACCGTCAACCATACGCACACAGCAAGGCGGTTCTCCCAGATCAGTCGGCGTCTGAGTACTTCGGCGAGCCAGTGACATTGTCGAGCAAAGAGAGTGGGCGACTGGAGGCAGTACTTCCCAACCAACCGCCACCTTCTGCACGCACACGCCGGAGACATCACCAAGACCGATACTCACTCTCAACTACAGTCATCGGTCTTCTTCCTATCAAACAACAACACTACTCGCTGCCACCAGTTGCAACCGTAACCATAAGAACTACGTGCAACCTAGGGTCTTCATCGCAATAGTGGGTCGACCTATGCATCGAGATCTACCCTGTTGGAACTCTTCTGCACACGCATCTCGCCTGGTGTTTTCTGAATTCTGCACGCAGGATCTTCAACATAGGTAAGCCGCAAATGTTGTCTCCTCTTGCTCCCTTCCCTACCTTGATTTCTCTCTTTCTGATCAGTTGAACAATTGCGTAAGACTCGATTTGTGTTGGGCCAAACAATTCAGTGGACATCATCTCCCATCCCCACTGTGTCGATGGTATCGTGCACCATCTCGTACCCTACCCAGGTCAGCGAGTCCTAACAGATCGAGAGATCTTCCTCACTGTCTCAGGATGTACACCTAAGCTGCAACCAAGAACCCTTAGTCAAGGTAACTCGATCCCTACTCTCCCTCCCTTGTCCGTATGGTTTCTGTAAGTAGAAAGATGAGTCACCCTCCCCTTGTGCTCCAGTACCAACGATGGGCAAAGAAAATGTAGTGGGACAGCCTAGGGGATCGGACATTGGCGCCGGACTGCAGTACTCTACACCTTGCTTTGAAATCCTAGGTAAGCAAGCTCTTCCCTTGGCCTTTTGATCCATCATTTTATAGGGTTGAGTTCTTGATGGGAGAGTAGGTTAGAATGAATTGTTAAGTTGTTGGTGAGCTTAGGTACTTGGACCAATAGGTAGGTTTGGGTAGCAGACTGTTGTCCAGAAGAATCGAAGTGGAGACTTATAATAAATCTAATTCTTGCAAAATTCATGGTGTGAAACTGCTGACTTTGAGCCTCTATTTCCATACCTTAGAAACATAATTCACCGTTCAATTTTTAGTATGGTATAGATGGATATGCATAGTATAATGTTTTAAAATATCGGAATGATCCAACGGTCGGATCTGGATTTATAGGATCCCCAAGTAGGCTGACCGTGCTGTTTTTGAAAGAACCCAGAATTTGGCTAAGTATAGAATTCTTTGATATTTTAACCAAGTTTAAGAATTTATGTAAGAGTTGTGGCTGGATAGTTTTGAGAGATCTTTACTCCTATGAGTAGCGTGTATACCATAGATGACCTGGAGATTTATTTCGGTTTTTTATATTTTTGTTCAAGCCTCGTATCTTAACCCAAAATCGGACCTTAACGACTTTTTGTGAAAATCTAGAATTTTGTGTAACTATTATAAATCTTTACCAAACTTTTCCGTAAGAACTAGATTATGGAATTGAGTTCCAAAGGAGAGTTTGAAACTAAGTTATAGACAAATCTGGGAGTGTCGGAACCGGGGGTAAAATAGTCATTTTACCTTAAGAGGGCATTTTAGTAAATTTTTCTTGATGAGTTTGTGCATCTTAGAAGTTATAGACTTCTAAGATTATGGGATGTATTTTGATCCACGTGCCTTGTATGACAGGCGTTTGAGTTTATAGGGTTGCAGACCGAGTTGAGATTGTGAGAGTTGTGGTTTGATTCAGGTAAGTCCTTGCGACCTACTTAGCTGGTTTCTGGATATTAGTTGAGTGATAATAGTGGTGTGTGTACCATGTGTGTTATAATAACAACTTGTTAGGACAACCGTCGTTATTATGTGTTAAGGCCCAAGTGTATGTATAACGGGTCGTGACATCACTGCCCAGCTCTGCCAGGAGACTAGGAGGTTCTCTATACCCAGACCATACAGGTACACGGTGAGATGCATCGGATCCACTCCTGATGGGTACACGGGGGCGGAGGCGAGGTTTGGGAATCCCTCGTGTCACAAAATAAGTATCATTAGAGTGAATGACTTAAAAGAAGATAATAAACGGATTGTTTGAAAGCATGATGAGTGTTTATTATTTTATGTGTGTGTGTGCTATTATTATTCTCCTAATGTTTAGATAACTAGCTAATGGTTGTTTTGTTGTGTTTTAGTTTTACCGCAGGTTAGAACAGCAGCTGAGTGATCCGGAAGTAGTGGTCAGCCGGGTCTCCGTACTCTTTAGAGTGGGGTTTTGGGTTGTTGCTTTGTTGTCTTTCCCTTTTGTTAAGACGGTTAGTCTTTTCCGTTGTTTAAGTACGTTAGGCTGTTAGACCGTGTTGCATTCATCCTTTTACAAATACACTTTTATGAATTTCGGTTTTTCTTATTTGTGTCTTGTTGCAAGATCCTAGTAATATTGTTGTCAAACTGAGGTCGGGACCCATTGTGAGGTCCTAACCAGTAATGTCTCGAGTTTTGAGAATTCGGGGTGTTACATAAGGATTATACAAATAATACATATCTTGACCTTTTGGTCAAGTTCAAGTATAATTATTATTCCTATCGGAATAATATTTTATAATAAGATTGTTAACTTACATTTATGTGGGCATTGTAAGACCCCAATTTAGCCTCCACCGCCCCCGCAGTGAAGAAGGTCGCCCCTACGGCCGAGGTGATCCGCCCCTGCGGATGATGACATATCGTGCCCGATCTTTCTTCCGTTCTTTTTATCTTCCTTCCATAGATAGAATATCCGAAATTCTATTATATGGGCCGGTTTCCTGATGTTCTTTCTAAACCCTAGATGTCTTTCCGTCTATCTTTCCAGTCCGTCCCTATATATTCCCGTCTTTTCCTCTTTTCTCATTTCTTGCTTACGTCTTCTTCAACCCTAGAGTGCTGCAGCCTTGCCCTTGTGTTCTTGCTGAACGTGTAACTTCTTCCTCCCTTGGTCTTCATCACGTTCATGTGTTGTTGCACCTTGCTTCTCTTATGTTCGTTTTCTCTTTCCTTCTTTTCGAAGGATCAAGCTTGAGCCTTGATTCTTGTGGAGTGTTCCGTTGTTGATCCTTTGTTGTTCTTAGGCTCTCTGGAGTTGAGTCTTGACGTGTTGGAGTCAAAGGTTTGAGCTTTGGTGTCCCTTGCTGTGAGTTCTATCAAAGAGAATCCCGACAGTAGCTTTAGTCGAAGATCCGCCCCCGCGCCTGCACAGAGCCGCCCATGCGCCTCTGTCACGTGTCGTCCCTGTGCCTCTGTCCAACCGCCCCTGCGGTTTTCTCTGCAGTAACTCCCGTCTTTGGTGAGTTGCTTCCTTCCTTGCTTTCCTCGTTCCTTTCCTTGATCTTTGTGGTTGTTCCTTGTCCCCTGGGTTGTTGTAAGACTAAGGTTGAGCCCTTATCTTGTGGAGATCTATTAGAGATCGTTGAGACTAGAAGTTATAGACTTCTAGCAACCGTTTCGTTCCTAATCTGTGTTGCTTGTTCGTATAGGTGTTACGTCTAGGAATAGATGTGATGTGCACGCAATAAGTCTTAAATTTATACTCGTTATAATTATCCTAACTCCTAGCGAACCCGCAGTGTACGGGACGTTTGTAGAAAGGTAAGTATTCCGAGGTCGAACACAAAGACTAAGGTGAAATCGAGTCAAGCAATGATCAAAGATAGTGTGAATCTAGACTAAGATAAGATGAGGAATAAAGAAAATGGAAAACACAATGTTTTTGTTGGTTTTTGTGGTGATCAAACAAAGATCACAAGTCAAGCAAGATGATAAAACAACTAACAAAGTAAGCTAGCAAACGAGTAAGTAACACAAAGCACAAGTATATAATCAAGAGAGAAAAGTAGATTCTAGAGGTCAAGATTTCCGGTTATGGCATTGGACTCAAGGTTCTAAGGATTCTAAGGACAAGCTGCGGTGTTTGGGAAAGAACGTTTCGCTAATGGAAGCAATTACCGGGTAGGTCTCTCACTTCACTAATCCCGCATCAAACTCCTATTACCGGGTAAGTCTTTAGGGGTTAGAGTAAGGAATTCCACACAAACTAGATACTACTTAAGGGTAACCCTCTCCTTACCGGGTAAGTCTCGGAATAGGGAAATCTCAAGCAATAATCCTAGCACACTCAATCCAATAGCGGCTTATGAGGCTCACTACTACCTAGCATTCATCATCTTAGGTATCTAAGATCGGAAATCATCGGGTAGATCTCTTCCCTCACTTAGGTTGGTAGCATTAGGTGATTCTAAGCTAAATTAGGCTTAATAAACACTAGGATTTAAACAACCAAGGACCCCAACATGCAGATTCATCAATTAAAAAGCAACAGAGAAGAAAATCGGGTGGATCATACAAAAAATCGGACGATCTAGATGAAGAACAGGTCGATTTTTGTCTCTGAAATGGGTTTCGTGCATACAAATCATCCTAAACTAACATATAAGTCCATCCTATCATCACCCAAGCCATAACCATCAATCCATCACTCTAAAATCACAAGAAATTAGCCAATAATATGCATATCAAGATCCGAAATCATCAAACAAGCATACATGGTGTTCATAGATGAGTAATGAAAGATGAGTAAGCAAAATCAATAAATCTCAGCCAAATCCAAGTTGTAGCAAGACTTACAAACTCTAAAATGAAGATGCAAAACGTTCTTAACAATCCTTGCAATTAGTTCTTCAATCCAAGTCTACAAAATCACTCAAAATCACCCTTAGAATGGTCTTCTTCTTCTTCCTTCAATCCTTGGGAGCTTTTCTTCTTCTCCAATCTTCCTACCAAATTGATGAGCTGTGAATGAGAGTGTGGGAGAGGAGAGATGCCCAGCAACCACCTGAGGGACCACTTATATTCTCTACCAAGAGCAAGGACGGGCAAGAGATCGTGGGACACGTGGCTTTAGGCTGTCAAAGGCCTAAAAATCGACCCAGAGCAATAAATCGGCCGATTTAGCTGCTTGCTGGTCCGATTTTCTTCAGCAGAAACTTGCTATGCTCGTTTAGCCATGAGTTGATCCATTGCTTGCACCAATGGTGGTCTTTGTGTCCTTTGTTGATCCAATTATGCTCCTCAAAGGCTTTGGATGTGAACCATCATGAGGCTTGGCCCTCAAATGTATCGATTAACGTCCAATAGATCCCCGAATTACCTACAAAACCGATAAAAGGTAGTGTAGACGTCTTTTCTAGAAATGTGCGTGAATTGAGCGAAGACGTCATGAATAAATGTCAAAACTCGCACGAATGAATGAGAAATCTATCTAAGTGACTACCTAATCCTAAGTCATAAATCTTGTTATCAAAAATACCCCATACTTAAGGTTTGCTCGTCCCCGAGCAAATTCCCAACTATAGACTAAGAGATGACATGATTTATGTATGCAGAAAAATTTGTCAAAATCTTTTGGAGTTGTGCTTCTAATATTGGATCACCTTCATAGTCATGTTTCATGGAAATGGACAAGCAATTATGCATCAAATAAATGAAAGCATGGAAAGACAATTACACTTAACTTGATAGCATGCAATGAAATGTAAAGATGAAGAAGTCAAGATGATCATTAGCATATCCAATCTAAATCACTTAGTCTTACACACATGCAAGTAGGTCATAAGGACTTGTGAAATAGAAGGTCAAGAAACGTTGTGATTAGGCGGGAGTTTTCTAGGCTTTGTGATGCTAATCCGGGAAAGGAACTAAACAACCACAACTTCAAATTTTCTTATCAACTTCCCTCAAGTGTATGTTTTTCTTCATTTTCTTTTCTTTCTTTTATTTTTGAGACAATGGCATTGGTGTGCAAAAGCCGAAACCTTGGTGATTAGCCATTCTCGGGCTTTTTCTATTTTTTCGAGATGCATCCACACCGGGCACACATACCAAAGCTCGGTAGAACTATCGGTTTATTTGACTTTGGCAAGGCACCAACACCCGATTATGTGAAGTGTACCGAGTTACTTATCATTTAAACCAACGTCCCCAAACCTATATTTTTGTCTACACTTTCACAACAAATTCAGCATTCTATTCATGGCATTCTTTCATCAACACCTTCACCCCACACTTGCTTTTCACACACATCAACACACTAGCATGCTCCTATTCCCGGATGGGTCAAAAGAGGTGAATTTATATCAATTGAGGTGCTCAAACAACATGATCAAGATGAGAAGTAGAGGAAAATGAATTGCCTTAATCACTCCTAATTGATGCGCAAGAACTAGCATGCAATTTCGACTTTCAATACTCAATTCAATCAAGGCAAACATTCATGATCACAAATCATTCATGGTTTCAAGAGAAGTACTTCAAGTCTACATATACATTCATCAATTTAACACATAAGGCCATCCATAGCCAATCCACAAGACAAGGTTCATCATTAGGGTCATATCCAAGTCTTAGAAGCACTAAAATTTTTAAAATTTTCTGAATTTTTTGGATTTTTCGAAATATGTATGTTCAATGCAAGACATAATGAAACATGTGACAAAATTAAACTATCCTAGATGCTAATCATGCAAGTGATCATGAAAACCCCACCCCATACTTAGAAACACATTGTCCCCAATGTGGAAACTAAATAAAGAAGTGAAAGAGAGTCCTCACAATGTAAAATTGGTGATGCTTTGGTATTTCGGTTCACTTTGAATGATGATGGTGGATGATCAATCAAGGATGGTAGAGAGCTCTTGATGTTTGTTATGATGTCGGAACCCGCGCTTGGCATCGCAAGCCGTCCAAGTTCCACGTCCGCTCCACCCATGCTTGATTGGAGATCATCACTCTCCTTTACAGAGGAAAAATCGGACCAGCTACCCAGGAAAATCGGCCGATTTATTGATGAACAGGCCGATTTTTCTGGGTGCTTTTCTCCTCGTCCATGTGCTTGGATCTTGTTCCTTCAACTAGTCCATGAGGCTTTCACATGACCTCCAACATCCCATAACTCATGACAATCAACAAGATCTAGCACCCAAAAACACAAAAGAAAAACAAAGCACACCAAGAGTGAGATTAAACAAAAGCAAGAAAAACACAAGGAAAAATATATACCAATGGGTTGCCTCCCATTAAGCGCTTCTTTAAGGTCATTAGCTTGACCAAATTCAGGAGCGTTTCAATCAAGGTGAAGCGGGGCAATCACTTCCACCGGGGCTTCCGGGATGTACTTCTTCAATCGATGCCCATTCACCTTGAAGTTACCACAATGATCTCCTCCTATCTCCACCCCTCCATGAGGAAAGACCTTCTTCACCACATATGGCCCGGTCCATCTTGATTTGAGCTTTCCGGGGAAGAGCCGCAGCCTCGAGTTGAAGAGAAGGACAAGGTCGCCTTCACTCAACTCCTTCGGGATGAGGCGCTTGTCATGCCACCGTTTAGTCCTCTCCTTGTAGATCCGGGCATTCTCATAAGCATCCAACCGGATCTCTTCAAGAGCGTTTACGTCAAGCAACCTCTTCTCTCCCGCCTCCTTGAGATCAAAATTTAGCCACTTAATGGCCCAATAAGCTCTATGCTCCATCTCCACCGGAAGGTGGCACGACTTTCCATAGACCAACTTGTAAGGAGTGGTGCCAATTGGTGTTTTGAAGGCGGTCCTATATGCCCACAAGGCATCATCGAGCTTCATAGCCCAATCTTTTCTCGTCCTTGATACCGTCTTCTCAAGAATGGCCTTGATCTCCCGGTTGGAGATCTCCACTTGGCCACTAGTTTGGGGATGGTAAGGTGTTGCCACCTTATGAGTCACCCCATACTTGGCCAAAAGTGTTCCAAAATTCCTATTGGTGAAGTGCTTCCCTCCATCGCTTATGATCACCCTAGGTGTTCCAAACCTAGGAAAGATCACTCGGTTGAAGAACCGCACCACTACCTTGGCGTCATTTGTAGGAGAGGCGATTGCCTCCACCCATCTCGAAACATAGTCAACCGCCAATAGGATGTAGAGGTTGCCACATGAAGAAGGGAATGGCCCCATGAAGTCCACACCCCACACATCAAATATCTCTACCTCTTGGATGTTGTTCAAGGGCATCTCATTTCTCCTTGAGATGTTGCCCGTCCTTTGGCAAGCATCACAAGCTACCACAAAGCCTTGCACGTCCTTGAACAAACTTGGCCAAAAGAAGCCCGATTGTAGCACTTTCGCACATGTCTTGTGTGCACTAGCATGCCCTCCACATGGAAAGGAATGACAATGACGGATCACACTCTCCACCTCATCCTCCGGTATGCATCTTCTAAGCATCCCATCCGGCCCTCTTTTGAACAAAAGTGGCTCGCTCCAATAGTAATGCCTCACATCTTTGAAGAACTTCTTCCTTTGGGCATATGTCAAACCGGGAGGCACTTCCTCACACACTAGGTAGTTCACGATGTCGGCAAACCATGGCTCGCTTCCTCTAGACACTTGGAATAAGCATTCCTCCACCATTTGCAATTGCTCATCCCGGAATGAGTCATCAATCGGGATGTCCTCTCTTTCAAGCTCCAATGGTGGGAGTCTACTAAGGTGATCCGCCACGGAGTTCTCGGATCCCTTCTTGTCCCGGATTTCCAAGTCAAACTCTTGAAGAAGAAGGATCCACCGAATCAACCTAGGCTTGGCATCCTTCTTGGTAAGTAGATAACGGATCGCAGCATGATCCGTATAAACTATGACCTTCGCTCCAACAAGGTATGACCGAAACTTCTCAAAGGCATACACTACCGCTAGCAACTCTTTCTCGGTTGTGGCATAGTTAAGTTGGGCATCATCTAGCGTCTTGCTAGCATAATAAATAGCATGAGTTTTCCCATCTTTCCTTTGCCCCAAAACAGCCCCAACGGCTACATCGCTTGCATCACACATGATCTCAAACGGTAAACTCCAATCCGGAGGTTGCATGATAGGTGCGGAGATCAAGGCGTTCTTCAACCTACAAAAAGCTTCAAAGCAATCTTTGGAGAAGACAAAATCAACATCCTTCATTAGTAGGTTAGTGAGAGGCTTAGAAATTTTAGAGAAATCTTGAATGAACCTCCGGTAAAAACCGGCATGCCCTAAGAAACTCCTTACCCCTTTCACCGAGGTAGGTGGTGGCAACTTCTCTATTGTTTCAATTTTCGCTCTATCAACCTCAATGCCACGGTTAGACACCAAGTGTCCTAACACAATACCTTCACTTACCATGAAGTGGCATTTTTCCCAATTTAAGACAAGATTTGTCTCCTCACATCTTTGTAATACTAAGGACAAGTTAGCCAAGCAATCATCGAAAGAAGAACCATAAACAGAGAAATCATCCATAAACACTTCCATGATATTTTCTATGTATTCCGAAAAGATAGCCATCATGCACCTTTGGAAGGTGGCGGGTGCATTACACAACCCAAATGGCATTCTCCTATATGCAAAAGTACCCCATGGACATGTAAAGGTTGTTTTCTCTTGATCATCGGGGTGGATAGGGATTTGGAAGAATCCACTATAGCCATCTAGGTAGCAAAAATGAGAATGTTGAGCTAACCTCTCTAGCATTTGGTCAATGAAGGGGAGAGGGAAGTGATCTTTCCTAGAGGCCATGTTCAACTTCCTATAATCAATGCACATTCTCCATCCCGTAACCGTTCTAGTGGGAATTAGTTCATTGTTCTCATTGGTTACTACGGTCATCCCACCCTTCTTAGGTACTACATGAACGGAACTAACCCACTTACTATCCGAGATAGGGTAGATAATTCCCGCATCTAGCAACTTAATGATTTCCTTCTTAACTACCTCTTTCATTATAGGATTTAACCTTCTTTGATGTTCAATAGAGGGTTTATGATTATCTTCCATCATTATCCTATGCATGCACAAAGATGGCTTGATGCCAACAAGATCATCAATGGTGTATCCTATTGCCTTTCTATGCAGTTTCAATTCATTCAACAATCTATCAAGCTCATCATCATTCAAAGATGCATTCACAATCACCGGATAAGTAGAATTTGAACCAAGGAAAGCATACTTTAAATGAGAAGGAAGAGGTTTAAGATCAAGTTGAGGAGGACCTTTTTCGGTTGGAGACGATCCACACAATGTAGGTTGAGATGATTGCACAGCCATGGAAGCCTCCTTGAAGTCCCTTGATGATTGCTCATACTCAAGTGGTTGATGCTGAAAAGACTCAGGAAAATCGACCCAGGAAGAAAAATCGGTCGATTTTTCTGAAGGGGGGTCGATCTGAGTTTCTGTTTTGGCAAAACTGGCTGAAATTTCAGCATAAGTACAAAAATCGGCCGATTTTTTGCCCCCAGTCCGATTTTTCTGGCAGTTTTCCTCTTCTTCTAGCACTTCAAACCCAACACTTGGTAGCTCGTCCAATGCATTCAAGGCTTTGATCACTTCATTGCTACTCTCCTCAACTCCTTCCTCCATCAAGCTTGCGCTAAGAACTCTCTCAAGTGGATCCTTGAGCAAGATTGAGCTCACAACCTCCCTAGACTCCTCTTCTTCTACTATGTTGAATACATCTTCATCAAGAGTTGGTCCTTTCATCATTGTGGACAGCTTGAACTTGATGTTTTCTTCTCCAATGTTGAAGGAGAGGGTTCCATTCTTGCAATCCACTAGACACCCGGAAGTAGCTAGGAATGGTCTCCCCAAAATGATAGGAACCGGATAGTCGGCCGGGATGTCTAAAACAACGAAGTCTATGGGCACATAGAACTTCCCTAATTGCACCGGGATGTCTTCCAAGATCCCAACCGGATGAGTGATTGAGCGGTCCGCCATGTAAAGAGTCATCTTGACCGGCTTTGGCTCTCCTAGCCCAACCTTGTTGCAAAGTGCAAGCGGGATGATACTTACACTTGCCCCAAGATCACATAGGGCATCATACTTCACTTCTCCTACTCCGATTGGCACACAAAAGGATCCCGGATCCCTTAGCTTGGGAGGCATCTCCTCCTTCATCGTTTGAATTAACTCCGAGGATCTCTTCGTCATTCTTATCTCCCCATACTCCTCCAACTTCCTCTTGTTGGAGAGTATTTCTTTTAAGAACTTGCCATATGCCGGCATACCTAAGATAGCATCCATGAACGGAATGTTAATATGCAATTTAGACATAAGTTCAAGGAATTTACCAAAGTGATTGTCCAAGCGAGCTCTTGCTCGTGATTGAGGGAACGGTAGTGGTGGCTTGTATGGAGGCGGTGCCACACATCTTGGCTCTACATCCTTGCTCTTGCCTCCATCTCCTTGTGAAGTTTCTTCTTCATTCACCACTTGCTTCCCTTTAGCATTCTCTTTAGGCAAAGGATCCTTCATGCTTAACCCACTTCTTGTTGTAATGGCCAACACTTGGCCCTTTGGGTTTTCTTCGGTCCTTCCGGGAAGCTTCCCCGGATCTCTATGTGCTTCACCCGCCTTTTGGAACACTTGTGCTTCCAACACTTTTTGAGCTTTGGAAATGGAAGTCACCGTGCTCTCAAGACCGCTCAACCTTCCTAGCAATTGCTCAAACATCATTTCGGTTCTATCCTTTGGAGGTTGAGTGAATCCGGGTGGAGGTTCTTGTGAAGCTCTTGGTGGTGGAGTTGTGCTTGTAGAAGCGGGAGGGTTCAAGGCTCCATCCGGGTTAGAGTAAGAAAACCCGGGATGGTTATGGTTGGGCCGGTAATTGTTGAATTGCCGGTTGTTGTTGAAGTTCCTTGGGCCTTGGTAGTTGTTGTAGTTGCCCCTTCCCATATAGTTCACATCCTCCTCTTTGGAAGATAGGTTGGCTTGTGGAAGCACTTGAGGGGTTGCTTGGTTCTTCAAAGTTGTAGCACACAACTCCCTCAAGGACTTTAGCTCGTTGTTGATGGCGTCGAGCTTGAAGTTGCTCATGGTGACCTCACTCACCTCATATGCTCCCGCCTTTCTCCCTTCACTCTTCCTATGGGAGTACTTCTCAATCACTAGAGCTTGCTTCTCCACAAACTCCCAAGCATCATCTACATGCTTCTCCATGAAAGTCCCACCGGAAAGGGATTGAAGCTTGAATTGGCTATCTTCATCAAGTCCCTTGAAGTAGATCTCCAATAGCTCAATTTTCGGTATGCCATGGTGTGGACAATCTAGGAGAAGGTCTTTGAATCTCTCCCAAGACTTGAACAAACTCTCTCTATCCTTCATCACGAAGGCATTGATCTTCCCTCTTAATTCGGTAGTCTTGGAAGGTGGGAAGAACTTAGTCAAAAACTCGGTTGTCATCTCCTCCCAAGTACCAACTCGCCCTTGCGGAATAGATTGATACCAAGCTAAGGCCTTGTCCTTAAGAGAGAAGGAGAAAGCCCTTAGCTTATGGTTGTTGCTCTCCAATCTCGGCGGTCTAAGAGTCTCCATCAAAATCTCGTAGTTCATCAAATGTTGGTGAGGAGACTCTCCTTCCATCCCTCCAAATTGGTTATGCCGGATCATTTGTAGAACTTGAGGGCGGAGCTCGTAATCATGGGCTGCGGGATCTCCTAAGTTCACACCCTGGCGGTGTGCTCTTTGTGCCGGATCCATACGTTGCCCCAACGTTTGTGGCTCATCCATAGCAATGGGCACAACCCTAACGTTCACCGCCGGCTGCGGTTGTGGTGGAGGTGGAGGAGGTTGTTGACGGTTAAGCTCCCTTTGCACAAGTGCTTGCCTAATCTCCTCAATCTCCCTCCTAGTTGCCTCTTGCCTCTCATTGGCAAGTCTCCTTTCTTCCTCCAAGAGCTCATCTCTTAGCCTAATTTGCTCTAAGGCTTCATCCAACTCAGCTTGGAGGTTCCTACCGGCCATCTCTTTCTCTTTTCGAATGCTCTTGGATCTAGATCTAAGGGTTTTCTCCGGTTCGGGATCGAATGGAGCTAAATCCTTGCCACGAGATCTTCGCATACACCTAAAGAGTAAGAGATGTCCTGAAAAGCAAAGACACACACCAAAGAGAGATCAAAAGCAACAAGAAAGATCTACACTATAAACAATCACGAAATGACTCAATCTAGACCTAGTCCCCGGCAACGGCGCCAAAAACTTGTTACGTCTAGGAATAGATGTGATGTGCACGCAATAAGTCTTAAATTTATACTCGTTATAATTATCCTAACTCCTAGCGAACCCGCAGTGTACGGGACGTTTGTAGAAAGGTAAGTATTCCGAGGTCGAACACAAAGACTAAGGTGAAATCGAGTCAAGCAATGATCAAAGATAGTGTGAATCTAGACTAAGATAAGATGAGGAATAAAGAAAATGGAAAACACAATGTTTTTGTTGGTTTTTGTGGTGATCAAACAAAGATCACAAGTCAAGCAAGATGATAAAACAACTAACAAAGTAAGCTAGCAAACGAGTAAGTAACACAAAGCACAAGTATATAATCAAGAGAGAAAAGTAGATTCTAGAGGTCAAGATTTCCGGTTATGGCATTGGACTCAAGGTTCTAAGGATTCTAAGGACAAGCTGCGGTGTTTGGGAAAGAACGTTTCGCTAATGGAAGCAATTACCGGGTAGGTCTCTCACTTCACTAATCCCGCATCAAACTCCTATTACCGGGTAAGTCTTTAGGGGTTAGAGTAAGGAATTCCACACAAACTAGATACTACTTAAGGGTAACCCTCTCCTTACCGGGTAAGTCTCGGAATAGGGAAATCTCAAGCAATAATCCTAGCACACTCAATCCAATAGCGGCTTATGAGGCTCACTACTACCTAGCATTCATCATCTTAGGTATCTAAGATCGGAAATCATCGGGTAGATCTCTTCCCTCACTTAGGTTGGTAGCATTAGGTGATTCTAAGCTAAATTAGGCTTAATAAACACTAGGATTTAAACAACCAAGGACCCCAACATGCAGATTCATCAATTAAAAAGCAACAGAGAAGAAAATCGGGTGGATCATACAAAAAATCGGACGATCTAGATGAAGAACAGGTCGATTTTTGTCTCTGAAATGGGTTTCGTGCATACAAATCATCCTAAACTAACATATAAGTCCATCCTATCATCACCCAAGCCATAACCATCAATCCATCACTCTAAAATCACAAGAAATTAGCCAATAATATGCATATCAAGATCCGAAATCATCAAACAAGCATACATGGTGTTCATAGATGAGTAATGAAAGATGAGTAAGCAAAATCAATAAATCTCAGCCAAATCCAAGTTGTAGCAAGACTTACAAACTCTAAAATGAAGATGCAAAACGTTCTTAACAATCCTTGCAATTAGTTCTTCAATCCAAGTCTACAAAATCACTCAAAATCACCCTTAGAATGGTCTTCTTCTTCTTCCTTCAATCCTTGGGAGCTTTTCTTCTTCTCCAATCTTCCTACCAAATTGATGAGCTGTGAATGAGAGTGTGGGAGAGGAGAGATGCCCAGCAACCACCTGAGGGACCACTTATATTCTCTACCAAGAGCAAGGACGGGCAAGAGATCGTGGGACACGTGGCTTTAGGCTGTCAAAGGCCTAAAAATCGACCCAGAGCAATAAATCGGCCGATTTAGCTGCTTGCTGGTCCGATTTTCTTCAGCAGAAACTTGCTATGCTCGTTTAGCCATGAGTTGATCCATTGCTTGCACCAATGGTGGTCTTTGTGTCCTTTGTTGATCCAATTATGCTCCTCAAAGGCTTTGGATGTGAACCATCATGAGGCTTGGCCCTCAAATGTATCGATTAACGTCCAATAGATCCCCGAATTACCTACAAAACCGATAAAAGGTAGTGTAGACGTCTTTTCTAGAAATGTGCGTGAATTGAGGGAAGACGTCATGAATAAATGTCAAAACTCGCACGAATGAATGAGAAATCTATCTAAGTGACTACCTAATCCTAAGTCATAAATCTTGTTATCAATAGGCTTTCCTTGCTCCTTTCCTGAGGGAAACTAAGCTTTCTTGAGTGTTCTCTGTGTTGTTGATGAGCCTTTGTGTTATCTTCGAGTGAGGTAAGTCCCTTGGACATACTTAGCTTCATTCCACGTATTAGTTGGATTGTATTGGTTTGTGTTGTTTATTCATGTTATAATAGATAACCAGAATTGGATTCACCCTTTATTACCCTTAACTGGCCCAAATGTATTATAACCGGGCGGTGACCACTTGTTTAGTTCTATAGGAGACTAGAATGTGCTCTTGCAACCCAGGCCCGTAGGTAACGGATAGTATTGATCTATTCCTATTGGTAGACGGAAGCGGAGGCGAGTTTCGGGAGATTCTCGTGTGACAAAATAAGTTGAATTAGTAATGGATAACCTTAATGAAAGATAATAACCGGTTGTGTGCAAGCATGCTATGTATTTTCTTTACCTTATTTGTGTTTGTGCCTTTACGTTCTTGCTAGTATCTAGAATGTTAGCTAACGGTTTATACCGTCGTTGTAGATGTTCCGCAGGTTCAGGATGCTGCTGAGTGATCCGGATGGTGTGATTAGCCGGGATTCCCGTACATTATAGGACGGGATCGGGTTTTTGTTTCTTTTGTTGTTTCCCTTTTGTTTTAAACTCGGCTGCGGAGCTTTTGTGTTTTCTTTCATTTAAACCTTTGGTTTTATTTTGAGTTTTGGTTTTCTTTCTTCTGTGCCTTGTTGTAAGATCCGTTTGTTGTTGCTACTCTGAGAGTCAGGACCCATTGTGCGATCCTAGCCTGTAGCGCTTCGAGTTCTTAGAACTTGGGATGTTAAAATATTGTATCAGAGCTCTAGTTTGGCAACAATGGCACTCGAAATCTTCTAATTGTCAACCCGCAAGGGGTCTGACGTTTTGTAAAGGGGGTTTTGTTTTAAACTTGTCGGTCTGGGATAGATGTACGAGCGACCACCACTACCTCCGCGGATCTCAGCAGTGTAGTTTCATTTGTGTTGGCCTTTATGTGTGCTTTTCTGGTTTTGCTTTAGTTGTAGTGTTGCCTTATATATAGTTTCTTATATATCTATCTTATAAAAGATGGCGCGTACTAGAGCTACATCTTCTATGGGGCGAGGAAGGGGTCGACCACCACTTCCACCTACCGTCCGTGGACGAGGACGTGCAAGAAGACCTCCACTAGCTAGAGGTCGGGGCCAAGCCCCAGCTGTTGATCCGCCTATCGCTGAGGCGTTTGCTGAGGAAGTTGCTGAGAGTGTTGTTCTTGAGGCTGGGAACGGGACCACTGCTAGGTTTGGAGCACAAAGAGCGCCATCAATGGAGTCCGCACGAGTGTCCATCGGAGCTTCTGTATATTGCGAATATGTGCAGAGAGTTGAGAAGGCTATCAGGACTGGAGGACCAGCACCAGTGCCGCCAGTTCCTGTGAGATCAACCGAGGTTTCGCAAAGAGTTTCACAGGTTGTTGCCTTGCCTACTGGAGTTGCTGAGGTTGTTAGAGCGCCGGATGAGGCAAAGGAGCCGAAGCCCGACAGTTGGTTGAAGGATTTCGATCAGCTGAAGGTTCCCACTTTCATGGGAAAGACTAGATTGGAGGTGGAGCAGTTGCTAGGACAGCTGGATACTGCTATGGAGACTATCAGTTGCCCAAAGGGAGGTCGAGTCAACATAACACTGACGCTGCTGAAGGATCAAACTCATTCTTGGTGGAGGACCGTTCGCAATAAGGTCACCAGTTATGAGCAGATGAAGACGGTAATCAGAGATCGCTACTGTCCTGCAGCTTTGAGGAGAGACCGTCTTCAGGATTTCCTTGAGGCTGGATTCGAGGATTTGCCTATTGTTGAGATCATCAGCAAGTTTCAGGATGAGTTGTCGTTGCTGGGTCCGTATACACCACCTGAGTATCAGCATGTTTACCTTTTGTGTCGGAGGTTGAGAGAATCAACACGCTCTTATCTTGCTGGTTTCCGTTGTGATTCTTTGACGGACTATCAAGATAGAGCTTTTGCTTATGAGAGAGACCAACGGGGTCAGAGGAGAGCTTCTCAAACTAGAGGTCTTTAGAAGAGACAAAAGACTGGATTAGCCAGTGCTGGAGCTGCAGCAGCTGGTTTTGGGCGTAGTCAGACGCCTGGACGTTTTGGTTTCCAACAGAGTTTTGAAAGAGGACGGCAGTGTCATAACTACGGAGTAGCTGGACACATCCGAGCTGATTGTAAGAAGCCAATAGTGACTTGCTTTTCTTTTGGCAAGCCCGGACATAGAGCTGTGTTTTTCCGTCAAGGCAAGGCGATATCACAACATGGTTCTTCACTTGCCAGTGTTGTTGGAGAAGGACAGAGATCTAAGTTCCAGCAGCAGCAATAGAGAGTTTCTGGTTTTACCGCTCCTTAGGGTTCCACTCGGGGACAGGGGAGAGGCAGAGGACGTGTTGGTGGATACGCTGACACCAGAGATGCATCAGCTAGAGTGTATGAGTCGAGGAGTGTTGTAGAGCCGACAACACCAGCAGCCACGGGTACCATTCATATTAATGGTTTTCTTGAAAGAGTTCTTTTCGATACTGCCGCTACGCATTCTTTTATATCTGATGCATGTGTAGATAGATTGGCCTTAGTTACTGTAGAAGGTAGACCCTTCTTTATAGGATTACCCGATGGGGGTAAGATTCGAGGTACACGAGATGTTCGCGATTGCCCTATTAGATTGGGAGGTCGCGATTGGCCAGCTGACTTCTTCCTCATGTACTTAGTACATGAAGAAGTTATTTTTGGCATGGATTGGATGGATCAACATCGAGCAGTTCTGGACATCGGCAAGAGGACAGTGACAGTAACTACAGATGCAGGCCATGTTGAGATCTTCCGAGGATGGGATCTCGGGAAGACTGGTACAATTATCAGTGCAGTTCGAGCTGCAAGACTTATCAGTCAAAGATGCGAGGCTTTGTGGTGCTATGCCATGAAGGATAGTACTAGTCCGGCTTTGGAAGAGATTCCAGTAGCTTGCGAGTTTGCTAATGTCTTTGGAGAGCCATCAGGTTTACCTCCACAAAGGAGTGTAGATTTTGGCATTGAGCTAGAGCCCGGAATGAGACCGATCTCTAAGGCTCCTTATCGTATGGCGCCTATCGAGATGCTTGAGTTGAAGAAGCAGCTCGAGGAGTTAGCAGAGAAGGGCTTCATCCGCCCTAGTATATCTCCTTGGGGCGCACCAGTTCTCTTCGTCAGGAAGAAAGACGGGTCAATGAGGTTATGTATCGACTACCGAGAGCTGAACAAGGTGATGATCAAGAACAAGTACACATTGCCCCGTATCGATGGTCTTTTGGATCAGCTGCATAGAGCTTTAGTGTTTTCGAGGATCGATTTGAGATTTGGGTATCACCAGTTGAGGGTGAGAGAGCAGGACGTAGCCAAGACGGCATTTCGAACCTGATATGGACACTACGAGTTTGTAGTGATGCCATTCGGGCTCACGAATGCACCAACAGTCTTTATGGAGTTGATGAACATCATCTTCATCGACTTTCTAAACCAGTTTGTACTTGTCTTCATCGATGACATTCTGGTTTACCCTCTCAGTAGAGAGGAGCATGCAAGACACTTGAGGATCGTTCTTCAGGTCTTACAGGATTGAGAGCTCTACGCTAAGCTCTCTAAGTGCGAGTTTTGGATGGATAAGATAGCATTCCTTGGTCTCATTGTTTCGCTGAAGGGATCAAGGTAGATCCAGCAAAGATCGAGTCAGTAGCATCTTGGCCGCCTCCTAAGAACGTCAAGGAGGTACGTAGCTTCTTAGGATTGGCGGGCTACTATAGGCGTTTTATTGAGGGCTTTTCAGATATCGCCCGACCACTCACTTCCTTGTTGCGGAAGTCTATGAGGTTCGTATGGTCGGAGCCGTGCCTACAAAGCTTTGAGGATTTGAAGAATAGGTTGACCTCTGCTCCTATCCTAGCTCAGCCAGAGGGCATTGGGTATTTTGTAGTTTACAGCGACGCATCCAAGCTGGGCTTGGGATGTGTTTTGATGTAGAGGGGTAAGGTGATTGCTTACACGTCTAGACAACTGAATACGTACGAGGAGAATTACCCTACTCATGACCTTGAGTTGGCTGCTGTGGTTCATACTTTGAAGATTTGGAGACATTATCAGTACGGAGCTACTTGTCAGATATTCACAAACCATAAGAGTCTGAAGTACATATTCACTTAGTGGGAGTTGAATAACCGCCAGCGTAGATGGTTGGAGTTGATCAAGGACTTTGATCTTGAGATCTTATACCACCCGGGGAAGGCTAACGTGGTAGCAGATGTCCTCAGTAGGAAGACTCCCCGAGAGATGGTGATCGCTAGACTAACAGCTCAGCCACAGTTACAGCGAGATTTGGCATGGCTAGAGATGGATATCTACTTCCCGGATTTCGACAGTTAGTTTTCCACCTTGGAGGTAGTAGCTGATCTATTGGCCGAAATCCGACAGAAGCATGAGAGTTGTCCAGCTTTGACGCAGATCCGAGACCGGATGTCTCGAGGAGAGGCACCGCAGTTTACAGTTAGTGCTGATGGAGTTTTGAGACGTCAAGAGCATGTTTGTGTGCCTTCAGATCGAGAGTTGAGACAGAGGATCCTTCAGGAGGCTCGCTCTTCACCATACTCAGTACATCCCGGTATCAGTAAGATGTACCAGGATATCAGACGCTCTTTCTGGTGGGGAGGTCTAAAGCTAGATGTCACGAAATATGTAGCTCACTCTGTGACCTGTCAAACGGTCAAGATTGAGCATCATAGACTAGGAGGCGAGCTACACCCACTTCGTGTCCCTCAGTGGAAGTGGGAAGACATCTCTATGGATTTTGTGACCGGTTTGAGACCGAGTCGTGGTTTTGATGCTATCTGGGTCATAGTAGATCGACTGACGAAGACCGCACATTTCATTCCGATCAAGGAAACGTGGCCGCTAAGTCGAATGGAGGAGGAGTTCACGAGACAGATAGTGAGACTTCATGGAGTACCTAGGACTATAGTCTCGGACAGAGACGGACGGTTCACTTCGAGGTTTTGGCAGCAGGTTCATGCCGCCCTAGGTACGAGTCTGCAGTTCATGACAGCTTATCATCCTAAGACCGATGGTCAGTCGGAGCGGACCATCCAGACTTTGGAGGACATGTTACGAGCCTGTGTGTTAGACTGGGGACAGGTGTGGCCAGATCACCTTCCCTTAGTGGAGTTTTCGTATAACAACAGTTGGCACGCATCAATCAAGATGGCTCCTTATGAGGCTTTATATGGACAAAGATGCCGTAAACCGTTGTGTTGGGACGAGCCTAGTAGTGCTAGCGAAGTAGCACCTGAGCAGATTCTGGATGACATGGCTCGAGTAGCAGTGATCCGAGAGGGGATGTTAGAAGCACAGAGTCGACAGAAGTCTTATGCTGATGAGAAGCGCAGACCTCCGGAGTTCAGAGTTGGAGCTCGGTTTGGTTGAGAGCATCCCCAACACGAGGCGTTAGACGTTTCGGTGTCAAGGGGAAGTTGAGCCACATATACGTTGGACCGTTCGAGATTCTTGGGTGAGTTAGGGAGGCAGCATATAGACTTGCGTTGCCACCGAGACTCGAGGGTGTTCACCCGGTCTTCCATGTGTCTCAGCTACAGGAGTACATACGTGACACGAGACACATTGTTAGTCATGAGGATCTAGTGATCGAGCCAGACCACACGTTTGTAGAGCACCCGATGGCTGTCTTAGAGCGTAGTACGAGACGCTTGTGTTCGAAGGACATACCGATGATGAAGATTCAGTGATCGATACGAGGAGCTGATGAGGCGACTTGGGAGACAGAGGATAGTATCCAAAGGAACTATCCGAAGTTTTACGCTGAGTTGGTACACCTTTAGCATAGTCGTTTGTTTTAGTTTTTCCTTTGTTGCGTTGCGTACACTTTTTGTGACGTTTTGAGTTTTACGCTGAGTTGGTCCACCTTTAGGGGGATCTGATGTAAGACCCCAATTTTGCCTTCACCGCCCCGCGGTGAAGAAGGCTGCCCCTACGGATGACGACAGATCGTGCCCGATCTTTCTTTCGTTCTTTTTATCTTCCTTCCATAGATAGAATATCCGAAATTCTATTCTATGGGCCGGTTTCCTGATATTCTTTCTAAACCCTAGACGTCTTTCCATCTATCTTTCCAGTCCGTCCCTATATATTTCCGTCTTTTCCTCTTTTCCCGTTTCTTACTTACGTCTTCTTCAACCCTAGAGTGCTGCAGCCTTGCCCTTGTGTCCTTGCTGAACGTGTAAGTTCTTCCTCCCTTGGTCTTCATCACGTTCATGTGTTGTTGCACCTTTCTTCTCTTCTGTTCGTTTTCCTCTTCGTTTTCTCTTTCCTTATTAT
Organism: Fagopyrum homotropicum; assembly: GCA_033239125.1. Lineage (NCBI taxonomy): Eukaryota > Viridiplantae > Streptophyta > Magnoliopsida > Caryophyllales > Polygonaceae > Fagopyrum > Fagopyrum homotropicum. The sequence continues at coordinate 48,082,736 of BSWB01000007.1, read as the reverse complement.
CCAAGGATCATGCTTGAGCCTTGATTCTTGTGGAGCGTTCCGTTGTTGATCCTTTGTTGTTCTCAGGCTCTCTGAAGTTGAGTCTTGACTTGTTGGGGTCAAAGGTTCGAGATTTGGTGTCCCTTGCTGTGAGTTCTATCAAAGAGAAGCCTGACAGTAGCTTCAGTCGAAGATCTGCCCCCACGCCTGCACAGAGCCGCCCCTGCGCCTTGTTCAACCGCCCCTGCGGTTTTCTCTACAATAACTCCCGTCTTTGGTGAGTTGCTTCCTTCCTTGCTTTCCTCGTTCCTTCCTTGATCCTTGTGGTTGTTCCTTGTCCCTTGAGTTGCTGTAAGACTAAGGTTGAGGCCTTAGCTTGTGGAGATCTCTCAGAGATCGTTGTAACTAGAAGTTATAGACTTTTAGCAACCGTTTTGTTCCTGATCTGTGTTGCTTGTTCATACAGGCTTTCCTTACTCCTTTCCTGAGAGAAACTGAGCTTTCTTGAGTGTTCTTTGAGTTGTTGTTGAGCCTTTGTGTTATCTTCGAGTGAGGTAAGTCCCTTGGACTTACTTAGCTTCATTCCGTGTATTAGTTGGATTGTATTGGTTTGTGTTGTTTATTCATGTTATAACGGATAACCAGAATAGGATTCACCCTTTATTAGCCTTAACTGGCCCAAATGTATTATAACCGGTCGGTGACCACTTGTCTAGTTCTACAGGAGACTAGAATGTGCTCTTGCAACTCAGGCCCGTAGGTAATGGATAATACTGGTCTATTCCTATTGGTAGACGGAAGCGGAGGCGAGTTTTGGGAGATTCTCGTGTGACAAAAGAAGTTGAATTAGTAATGGATAACCTTAATGAAAGATAATAACCGGTTGTGTGCAAGCATGCTATGTGTTTTCTTTACCTTATGTGTGTTTGTGCCTTTACGTTCTTGCTAGTGTCTAGAATGTTAGCTAACGGTTTATACCGTCGTGGTAGATGTTCCGCAGGTTCAAGATGTTGCTGAGTGATTCGGATGTGTGATCTGATGGGGTTCCCGTACATTATAGGACGGGATCGGGTTTATATTTCTTTCGTTGTTTCACTTTTGTTTTGAACTCGGCTGCGGAGCTTTTGTGTTTTCTTTCGTTTAAACCATTGGTTATATTTTGAGTTTTGGTTTTCTTTTGATTGTGCCTTATTTTAAGACCCGTTTGTTGTAACTACTCTAAGGGTCAGGACCAATTGTGCGGTCCTAGCCTGTAGCGCTTCAAGTTCCTAAAACTTGGGGTGTTACAGACATAACGTTCTTTTCTAAAGTAATCGTACCCCTAAAGTTTTATTTTTAGTGAAGATTTTATTTTTGGGATCGTTAGACTACAATTATGATGGTCATAATGTACTTCCCTAAAGTAATCTTGTCTTTTACCTTAAGTTCGATTTCTATTTACGTTAAATATTTTCACGTTACTTTTATATAAGTAACCGTATGCCTAAAGTTTTATCTTCAGGGAAGATTTTTTTTTTTCAAATGAATATTAAAATGATCTATTTAGTTAAATTTTTTGAGCGTTTTTGTTGTCCCACATCGATTAGCTACTAAGCTTGATGGTTTTAGAACTTGTATAAGTAGAGAGTCTAAAGAGTGTACAAATAATACATTTCTTGGCGTTTGAATAATGTTTTATTTTTTGGATCGTTAACCTATAATTATATGGGTCGTAATTGTGCCCCTCGAGTTTGTTTAGGTAACCTTATCTATTAACGTTTAATATTTTCAAGATTTTGACTATACAAATAATACATTTTTTGCCAATAAATCTTTATTTTTTAAACTATTGTTAACAAATTAACAAAATCTTAGTAGACTATTTAACGTTACTTTTTATTGTTGCAACCAATCTATTTTTGGGATAATTTTTTAATTAAAAATAAATGTACTCCGATTTTTTTCTGTTAGTTTTCGATTTCTATTTACGTTAAATATTTTCATGTTATTTTGGTTAAATAATTGTACACCTAAAGTTTTTTTCTTAGGGAAGATTTTTTCTTTTTTTTTTTCAAATGATTATTAGGCTGATCTATTTACGTGAAAATTTTTGAGGGATTTTGTTGTCCTACATCGATTAGCTACTAAAATTGATGGTTTTAGACCTTGTATAAATAGAGATTCGAAGGATTATACGAATAATACATTTTTTGGCCTTTTGGTTAAGTTCAAGTATAATTATTATTCATATCGGAATAATATTTTATTTTTGGGATCGTTAACTTACAATTATGTGGGCTTAACGTTCTTTTCTAAAGTAATCGTACCCCTCAAGTTTTATTTTTAGGGAAGATTTTATTTTTAGGATTGTTAAACTACAATTATGTTGGTCATAATGTTCTTCTCTAAAGTAATCTTGGCTTTTTGGTTAAGTTCGAATTCTATTTACGTTAAATATTTTCACGTTACTTTTATATAACTAACCGTACTCCAAAAGTTTTATTTTTAGGGAAGATTTTTTTTGTTTTCAAATGAATATCAAAATGGTCTATTTAGTTAAATTTTTTTAGGGTTTTTGTTGTCCCACATCTATTAGCTACTAAACTTGATTGTTTTAAAACTTGTATAAATAGAGAGTCTAAAAAGTATACAAATAACAAATTTATTGGCTTTTTGGTTAAGTTCAAGTATAATTACTATTTATATATGAATTATGTTGACGTGGTGCCTCAACGGGTTTTTTTCCGAATTAAATCTTTTATCAAATTACAAATTAAGCCAATAAATCTTTTTTTATTAAACCATAATTATTTTGTAAAATATGGAATTTGCTATCTCACATCGATTATCAAGAAAACATGACCCTTTAAGAAGTTGTATAAATAGATGCAAAAAGTTTTAAGATTAATGTTATCTTTTGAGTTTACAATTATTTTGTTTTCTATCAATAATATCAATCAATCATAACTTTTGAGTTTACACTTATATCAAGTTTATCTTCTTCTTTTCCAAAATTTGACTGTCACGCATGTTTTCGAGGTTTCACGACAAATGCTATCTTCTGGATTTGTATTATATTATATTTGCACAATTTTATTTTATTTTGAATATATTTTTGCATTGATGTTGTTTATTATTTGACATTTATTAATATTGTGGTTTTTATAATATAGATATAGTGAACACTTTTGGTTTGGTATACTCTCAGATGTAGTCATATTTATATGACGAACTAGGTTAATAATTATGTTGTTGTTATTTAATAAGCGTATACTTTAATACATAAACATTCAAAATCAAATCAACAAAATATAATAAGAAAATGACATCTATAAAAAATTATTCACACAAAATAAATAACAAAAAAATACATTTTTAAATACCCGTGTAATGCACGGGCACTAAACTAGTACTATTTAAAAATAAAAGACCTCAAACATGGTCACACAAGGTGCATTATATGTATTGCATTTTCATGATAAATATTATGATTATATATAAAAACGTGTGTAAGAAGTTCTCTTTTTTCAAAAAAAATTATCTTTTTGTTAAAATAAATAATACTATTTTCTAATATTATTTGTATTTTTTAAATTCATGCAGAGATTGGTACAAAGCTTAGCACATGTTGGGTACAAAGTAATGTACATATTAAATATAAAAAAGTATTACATACTAGAATAAAAAAATGCACTTGTTATACAAAATAATGCACATATGAAATTAAAACTTGAAAAAACAACGAGACTTTAAAAAAGTATTGTTGTGTGTACAGTGTACTCAACTATAAAATTGTACAAATATTGAATAATGGGTGCAATCTAGTGTAGGTAATAATAGTCTAGTTCGATGCGTGAGGGTAGCACATGTCTGTTTTTAAAAATTTTTAACTATTTTTTATATATTTATTTTTAATTATTCATTTTTTTAAAAAATAACAAATATATTTTCCCAAAATTTATTTAATTTTAATATTGTATGTGATAGGTGCACCCATTAGCATATAGCATGTGCAATGTAGTTGATACATGAGTGTAATATGGTTTAAGTGATAAAGTGCACTAACTTTTGTTGAAATATGCACTTATTAATATAGTTCATGTGTAGTGTGGATGATATGCATGTGCACTGATTTAAGTGAACATGTGAAATGTAGTGTATGTAACGTGCACACTTATCGTTAAAGATCACGTATAGTGTAGTGTATATGATATGTACACTAACATATAATGAACATGTGTAGTATAATGTAGGTGACACGTGCACCTATTATTAAAGATCATGTGTAGTGTAAGTGATATGTGCACAATATGTGCAGTGTAGTGTAGGTGATATGTGCATTCATTAATATAGATAATGTGCAATTTAATGTAAGTGATATGTGCACTAACTTGTATTGAATATATGTAGTGTAGATCAATGGTATAGATCATATGGAGTGTAGTTCCATACATGAGCATAGGGCAGGTTGGGTAGTGCATGTGATATGTGCACTCATTAGTATATAGCATGTAAAGTCTAGTTTGATACATGGGTGAAATGTAATGTAAGTGATATCAAATAAAAAGGTATGCGCATATTGGTACAAAGTATTGCCCATATTGATAAAAAAAAATGAAGTAATATACCTATGAAACATAAAAAAAATGTAAAAGAATATCCGGAGAAAAAAAAACTCGGGAAAAAAGCTTCAGAATTAAATAAACTATCTTGCTTGGTAGGGAATTAAGGTCAGATTTACTAACTAGACCTTTACTATATTTAAACTATTAAGATTACTCATACCATAAAAACATTTTGTAAATATATTCCTAAATTGTTTTACTATTCAAAGCTCTTCTCTCTCACTTTCAACCCCGATTCTCTCTCTTCTTTTGCTAACATCCACCACCATGTGATATTGGGAAAAACCCTTGGCCTTCCTTGCTTTGTCTGATATTGGGGTTTTCCATTCTTGTATCACTGAGAGCTCTCTCACCAATCCCTCCTCTATCGTGGGCTTCGGTTTAACAAAATGGTTGTTGAGACACCTTGACTACACGTGCCCCATTGCAAAGACGGGACTCATAGGTAATGGTGTCTTTGTTGCCCTGAGTTGTAGCCTGTTCTGGCTCATCTGTCTCGTGTTGTCCGACAACGCACGGGAGGACTACTTTGAAGATATCGAAGAGGCTCATAAAAGAGAGAGGACCAAAGTTATCAATGTCGATGCAACGCTCTTAGTCAAGTGAAGGTGTAAGAAAAAAACTTGGGTCGAATGCAATAAGTGGCAGGTGCTTTTGCAGAAGAAGAAGGAGGAGGAGGAGGAGGAGGAGGAGGAGGTGAAGTTGTACATACTATCTACTTTTTACGACACTCAACATGCACATTGAACACATTCTTATGGCTATCACTTCTTTGCTCTTAGGTCGCACACTTTAAACTTATCATGGTTTACTTTCTAATTTGCTTCACTCTTTTTATGCCTTGGATACTATTTTGGCTATGAGTTGCAGTGACGTTGGATGTCATTGCTAGGGAAATTGTCACTTTGAATACATTTTTATGGCTATCATAGCCATACCATATAGTTTAAAAAACTAAGAAATTTTATCCAACCATGATCAAACATACGCAGATAGCACAGAAAAATGTGCATCTCTGTTCTTCAATTAGAAAAACTACAACTCAATACAATTCCAAACTTTGTACACCTCATGATTGATCTAAGTGGACATAATTTACAGTCAGAAAAAGTCCAAGCATCACAAATCGATACATTAATATTTTGTAGTGTTTAATGTAATGCTTGTAATTTTTAATTCCGATTATTGAGTGATAGCTGCCTTCTCACGGGCACGGCTCAGTCTTTCCGCATGCACGATGGGTTGAGTGACGGGATTTTACCCCGATTTTCGTTCCGACCCTTCGTTTCCCAGCTTCTTGCTTGTGACCCCTCGTTCTCCCACAGATGAGATGACACCCCTTTTGTTTCCCTCTCTCTCTCTCACTCTCTCACTCACACTCTTTTCACGTTACTCTCTCTTCCTTTCTTCTTCCTTCTCTTCCTCCAACTCCTCTGATAGCATGTATTATAGTCTATATTTTGGGACTAGTTTAGACGTTTTATCTTCATAAATCTGCATGCATGTATGTATATTCTGCGATTATATTGTTGTTTTGTCTACCTTTGCGGGAATCGAGTTCTACACCTAGTTTCGTTGTAATTGTAGGTAAAATGACACGTTTTGCATTAAAATGGAGCTAAGGAGCTAAGGAGTCATTGGAGCTACATTCTGGAGCTTAAGGAAGACCTCAGGAAGCATGAAAATGATTAAGAAAATTTACTTTGGACCAGATTCGAGAGATTTCACATTCAGTTGAGATTCACCTCGGTCAGCTACAGTGCCACCTCGACCGAGGTGATCTTGAGGAAGTGTCCCGACCGAGGCGAACACCCTATCGCCAACGAGATCTATATTTTTGGCTAATATCTTTTATTTTTGGAAAGAAGATATCTTATATTTTTTGCTGGATTTCTAGAAGGAAGATAATATATCTGGATGATTTATTTTTGAGAGAGAGATATATTTATAGAAAATTATCTTTTTAAGATATTTTATCTTTGGAAGATAATTCTCTTACATAAAGGGTAGGATTTTCCACAAGTTCAAGCATGCTTGGAGCATCCAACAATTGAGGGATTTTCTGGAGGGTTTGAAGGAAGAGTTGAAGGAAGTATTGAAAATTGAAGTTCAAGGAAGGAAGGAATCATAGTTGGAGATAGCTTTTGAAAGAGTTTGTAAGACTTTCTTAGATTGTCTTTTTGGTTTATTGTCTTTACTGACTTGTGACTTGAGGAATGCAGTTTGTTTGTTATTTGATTCAGTTATTGAGGCCTTTTTCTTAAGGTTTTCTTGTTCGAATATTGATTTCTTTTCCATAAATTTGGTTATTTTTATCATGATGATTGTTGGCTAAGTTTCTTATGCGATTTTAGGGTGATTGGCTGAAAGTTGTGGGAAAGACGATGATAGAATGATCTTAATCCCAGCAGGACCCTGAAAGCTTGAGTCTTTAACCTTAAACCTAGAACACCTCGCTCAGTCATTGAACATCTCGGCCGGGGTGGAATTTGACTGAACGAGGTGACCTTTCCTGAATCTTATCTGAAGTTAAGTGTTTATGTTTGCCAAATCCTATCCTTATTATACTTTTCTTGGTTCAATGCAAACCTAGGATGAGACTTACCCGGTGATTCCTTTGTTTGTTTACCTAAGATCATGAGTTTAGGTAATAAAGGTTTATCCTTTATTGGGGTTTGAGTGTGCCTTCATCTCATCTTTGTGAGTTAGCTTGAGACTTACCCGGTAAAGGTTGATTCTATTCCCTTGGGTGGTGTGTTGATTTGAGACTATAGTTCCTTTCCTTAGTCCCTTGAGACTTACCCGGTAATAGGAGCTTTGGTTTGGGATAGTGAGTAGTAAGACATACCCGGTGATATATTCACACCTTAGAAACACCTTCCCTTTGCAAAATCTCAGCTTTGTCCACGTTATCCTTTGAGATCTTGAGTCGGAACCACAACTAGATGCTTTAATCCCTAGAATCCACATTTCCCCTTACTTGACTTTTACATTATTTTTTATTGCTTTAATTGCTTTTAGTTAATTGCAATATTTGACAACCTGATTCTGAGCTTTGTTTCACCTAAATCCCTGTGATCGACCCCTGGAATTCTTGCTTTTGATACAATTGATCTGTACACTGCGGGTTCGCATATTTGTTCAAGCTTACTTCTTGGGTTATAAATATTAAAGCTTGCACACACCGTTTGGAGCGAACATCATCCTCCCGTGTTGATTCTTCTTCCTCTTGTGTGTGATGTCCAACAAGTGAGGTACTATAGATCCAGATTGTTGGGTAAGTTCAATTCCCCTCCTTCTCCCTCTCTTCTTCTTCTTCTTCTTCTTCCTTCTTCTATCTTTGAGCCCTTGGAGGATGGAAGCCATGGAATCTTAAATTTCTTCCTCTTTTGTATATCATGGGTATGGATCTAGTCTAGATTGTGGGTTATGTTGATGGTTATGTGTTGAACATCAATGGTGGAGCAAGCAAGCTAGGAGACCCTCCACACTTCAAAGAATCATTCGAAGAAGAGCTCGGGATCACCATTTTGGAGTTCGACCGCACCCGTGGCTGGACAATGCCGCGGGGGCGGCCACTGCACAGTACCGCAAGGGCGGTCAACCTAAGCTGCGGGGGCGGCTCCTTAGGGACACAGGCGCGGCCATTGGCTCAGCCAGCCATCCGGTGCGACCTTCTGCTCCTCTCCGCAGCTGCGGTTCCTTCTTCTGCTCCCGCGTCTTTGCCCTAGTGAGTACCCTCCCTCGAGCTTGTGTTCATAGCTTATCCTAGAGAGTATATATGATAGAAGCATGCTAGGTTGGATCTAGCATAACCTTGTGGAATGCCAAGTAGTGGCTTGAACCTTATGTGAGTGTTTGAGGATCTTGGAATGTTCTAAGGCTTGTTGTGCGTTGGACTTTGAGATGGTTATTGTGTTGTGAGTGTATGGTTGTTTTTGTGAGTCTTGTAAGGTTGGAGATTGTGAGTATATGATGTTGAGGTTGTGGACTATGATGTGAGTATCCTAGCATAGCATTGCTATTGATGAGGTCATCGCGACTAGGCACGTTTACCCTAGCTTATGTTGTTATGGATTATGATCTTGCAAGATCATCGGGTCTAGAATTCTAAGGACTTCTAGCTTATGAGAGTGTTGTCGATTCGTGCCTTGTTGTGATCAGGCGTTGAGAATCTTCCTACGGGAAGCGAGAGCGGTATTGGTCGGTTTAGCTTTGAGACGAGGTAAGTCTCCTGACTTACTTAGCTAGTTTCCTTGTATTAGCATCGATGTGTAATTGGTTGTGTGTGTGTTTAGTTATGTTTTATAATAAAGAAACCAGAACTATGACGATCTTTATATATAGATATTTGGCCCAAGTGTATGATAACGGGCGGTGACAACACTACCTAGATCTTGCGAGAGCTAGGAGGTTCTCTGCGACTAGCCTATGCATATAGACTATCGGATGCATCAGTATCATTCCTGCTAGTAAGTAGGGAAAGAGGTGAGTTTCGGGGATTCTCGTGTCACAAACCTAAGTTGAATTAGTAATGGAATGACGTAAATGAAAAGATAATAATCCGGTTTGTGTGTGTTTGAGCATGATGTGTGTTTATGTTAACTTATATGTGTGTGTTCCACTACCATGATTCTTATGTTGAGAATGTTAGCTAACGGTTTTATACCGATGTTGTAGTTGCCCTGCAGGTTAGGAATGCGTCCGAGTAATCCTAAAAAGTGGGCAGTTAGGGTTCCGTACATTTTAGGATGGGTTTTGTTTGAGTCTTAATTGTATTTTGTATTTTGTGTATATGACGTTTGGTCTTTGAAGTTGAGAACTCGGCTAGAGTCTTTCATTTGTTTGTCTTTGGGGATCATAACATTGCATCAAATGTATTTCGGTTTTCGCCTTTATTTGTGTCTTGTTGGAAGATCCGGTGAAATTGTTGTCAGGCTAAGGGTTAGGACCCATTGTGAGGTCTCCGCCCGTAGCATCCCGAGTCCCGCGGGTTCGGGTATTACAATATGGTAACAAAGTCCTAGGTTGACAACAATGACACTCGCAATCTTCTAAAGGCCGGATAGAAGTAAACAAAACCCTTAAGGGTTCTGAATCTAAAAAATAATTTCGTTTTCAAAATCACGAGCATAGTCTGTCTAGGATAGAATGTGCGGACCACCACTCCTTTCGCGGATCTCGGTAACTTAGTTTATTGGATTATGATGAATATGTGGATTGTAGTTATGCATGATGGACTTACATGTTATAGTAGAATTAATATAGTAACTTTATGTATAGTTATATATGTGGAGTATAGTACGTTTCTGGACCTTGTATTATTAAAGGGGACTTCCTGGATTTGATATGTTGGTAGTAATGTGAACATAAGACTTGTTTAGTCTTATACGTATACCTATGATATGTAGTAATATATGGAAATATGAGACCTTATAGTTAAGATGATATAAAGATATCATCGCCCTTGGACGATGTCGTTTGGCTTAGGATAGTGTACTTACGAGGATGAGTACACTCAAGTACCGAGTTGAGCATCACGTTCTGAAGAACACCTTGGAGTTTCATCGGATTCCTTTTGAGGATGTCAAAGCAACCATGGGAAGGGTAATTAGGACATTAACCACAAGGACAAACAAGTAGAAGGAAAACTCGAGACAACTTAAGAGAAATTGAGATGGAAGCAATACAAGCAACAAAGCAGCATGAAGATGTGGAGTGGTTCTGAAGAAGCGATGATTGAGCGACAATGAAGCAAACTAGAGGTAACAAACTCGAGGAGCATTCCAAGTGTCGTGCCGATAAATGGAAGACGTGGATTAAGTGGATAGGATTACAAAAGTGACGATCCAATTAAGGCAAATTTTCCCTAGAAACTCCTAAGCACGGAAGTCGAGATGAGAAGTATGACCAAAAAATTACAAAAGATTTAAGAGACTTGTGGATTAAGTGGATAGAATTTCAAAAGTGACGATCCAATTAAGGCAAGTTTTTCCTAGGAACTCCTAAGCACGGAAGTCGAGATGAGAAGTGAAATCAAGAAATTACGAAAGGTTTAAGAGATCCGTAAGCTAAGCTTATGGAGGTACCAGAAGACGAAGTGTCAAGTTTCCAAGGATATGAGCGGGTTGACTTCTTCGGACTTACGAGAGTTATGAGAAGAATGGTGTGGTGGGGATTCACATGGTATAATTTCCTTAGTGGAGTTGACCGATTTCCGTTATAATGATAAGGCTAAGAAATGCCAAGAAGAAAGAAGAGTGAGTAGATGAGGTCCCGAGAGGATGAGAAACGCAACAAGCCGCATTTATTTATGAAAAGACTTAAGACATCAACCAAGAGAAACACGAGTGGATACTGACTAACGTTAGAGATGTTGAGATGACACATTTACAAGACGTCGGGAGAGCGGTTAAACCTATGCAAGTAGGTGTATGAAACGACAAGGCCAAGAAGATATTGTTATCTTATAAAGAAAATGAAACATTAAATGAAAAGGGAACAAACAGAGTTTAAGTAGAGTACCCCGAGGAGTAGCCTTCATGAGAATGGTAATATGAAAAGTGTAGTAGAACGGTAAGTCGTTGACTTCTAAGAAGGTCAATTAAAGTTGATCGGTGGCAACGGAGAACGCACAGGTGCGGGTTGTCTATTGGTGAGTGTAGATGGAATGAGTAAACAAGACTATGGGAATATCGTGGGTCGGAAACAAGATCTTGGAGTATCCGCGATGGATCAATGTCAAAAGTATGGAAGTACATCAAAAGAAGCGCAATTGTCTTAAATCAAATAATGTCGAAAGAGTGCAAGCAAGTACTTATAACAAGACCTCCAAGGAGGAGTTTGTAACAACCCTTTTTTCCACCCTTCTTAGTTCTTGGGATTGGCATATGGAGGAACGGCGGGGATTGAAACCTTTAAGGTTTGAGCATGATAAATGGATCTAGTGGATCAAAAGGAAGGTGAGGCATCCCTAGTTGCTTTACACAAATGGGAAAATATGTAAAGAGAATGCATGATATTTTGTTCTTATGAAACAGATGATATGTTGTGGTGAACAAGTGATGAGTCAAAGTTTTTAGACTCACCCGAAGAAGCCATAGTGGCTATGGTGTGAAACGGAGGACCGAGATTATAGTAATGTTGTAAGCTTTAATCTTAAGATGGTGGTACTTGAGAATTTATGAGTTTGAAGTTTCCGTGGTTTTGAATGGAGAATTTCTTCTGGTTTTCCCCACAGGGCATTCTGGTACAGATTTTGAGGAAAAGTACGGGTCGGAAAAGTTATACTTTGATTATCGAGAAATGAGTAAGGTTACCAATAAGGATAAGTATTTTTCACCCCGTAGTGGGCGACTCGCTAGAACAGTTGCATGTGGTTACAATGTTTTATAAGATCGACTTAAACGTCGAGATGTCACCAAAATTGGGTGGAGAAAAATAAGGACCTTCGTAAGGCGGCATTTAGGGCCGACATGGTCACTACAAGTTTAGTGAAGCCATTTGGTCTCACGAGTGCAATTGATGAGTTGGAGCTTATATAGATGAGTATCCATCGGATTTCTAAATCGGGTTGCGATGAAGTCGCACAATATGTGGTGTTTCAGGTGGTTCCAAGGTGGACCCTAACCTAAGGATTGTAATGACAGCTATTGATGCATGAGTTGTACGAATAATTCATTATCTTCTTACGTTTGACGATATCTCGTTGTACTCACGGAGTTGAGAGGAACAAGTTTGGCACATGACGATAATGATACAGGTTATGCAGGATAAGAGGATAAGCAGAGTTATTTAAGCGAGTTAGGATGTATGAGGTGACTTCCTAGGACACATAGTGATATTGATAGTTACCAAGTTGATCCCACGAAAACCAAGGTGATATTTTTAGTACAACCTCCAAGGTTTGTGGGGGAGGTATGCAACTTATAGGTTGGTGGGCTATAACCTCCGAGTTGTGGAATGGTTTTTGACACTCTCTTCCTTGTGAGGAAGTTTGTTAAGATCGTGGGGTCCGAGCCGTGTCCGTGGAGATTTTGAGGAGAAGAGGTGAGTGACCTCTATTCCGTTTTTCTTGGGCACAAACAAAGAGCCATGGGGACTTTATGACGATATGGATACATCCAAGCGGGGCTCGGGATACGTATGGGGTAAAAAGAGTGGTTTCGCGTGTGTGTTAGACAATTATGGGCATATAAGAAGAATGACCAATGAAGAGTCAAGAGTTAGACGCTTTAATGCACGCACTTAAGATGATGTCGGTATTTGTGTTATGAAGTGACATGCTAGTCTTGTACGGAAGATAAGACTATAATATATTTATATATTCGCTCAGCAAGGGATACGTATGAGGTAACAAGAGTGGTTTCGCGTGTGTGTTAGACAATTGTGGGCATATAAGAAGAATGACCGATGAAGGTTCGAGAGTTAGACGCTTTAATGCACGCACTTAAGATGATGTTGGTACTTGTGTTATGAAGTGACATGCTAGTCTTGTACGGAAGATAAGAGTATAATATATTTATATATTCGCTCAGCAAGGGTTGAATACCCACCAGATGTGATGGTTAGAGTTGGTTAAGGACTCCGGTCTTATGATTTTGGGATCATTCAAGGGAAGGTGATTGTGGTCACCAACACCCTTAGTAAGTGGCTACTTCGAGAGGAAGAAACGACTTAACTGACGGTTCTGCCTCAATTTATTAACTCAGATGATTTGTGAAGAGACCGGACAGAAGCGTGGGATTTGTATGGCTTTGAGGAAGATCCACGATAAATGGTCCCGAGGAGAGACATCATAGTTACCTTTATGGGTTGACGGTTTGTTGAGACGCCAGGAGCGTCTTTGTGTAGTTATTGTGGAGAGCTGAGATAGAGCCTCGGAGAGGCTTACACTACCCTTACTAGTTCACCTTGGTGCTGGTAAGAGGTATCCGGATTTGGTGAAAATTACATTGGGGGCGGGCTTAAGGCCGATGTGGCTAAGTGCATAGCTAGTATACGACCTGTCAACAGGTCAAGCTTGAGCACCATAAGACGGGAAGAGGGCCTCAACCACTACTAGTTGTGTAGTGGGGGTGAGGGAATACCTCCATAAAGGTTATTACTAGTTTTAGACCAAGTAACAATTGTGACGCGATTAAGTCATTGTGGACCGACCAACAAAGACAACACGTTTTACACCTTACTGGGAAACAGGGCCGAAGAGTCGGCTAGTTGTGGAATCTACTAAGTAATAGTGAGATTACCTGAAAAAACAGAGTACCATCTTCTCGGATAGAGGTGGGTGATTCACCTCGGAATTTTGGGCAGCTATATCATGCCGCTTTGATTACTAGTTGCATTTCATGTCAATTTTGCATCCTCAGACATATGGTCAATTAGAGAGGTCTTTTCAAGCCTTAAAGGATGTATTGGGAGCCTTGGTGCTAGAGTGAGAACAAGTGTGATCCGAACACTTTCTGTAATTGAGTTCATGTATTATATTAGTTGGCATGTGTAGATTTGTGATGGCCTATTTATGAGGCATCAGATGGGCAGAAGGGTCATACACCATTGTGTTGGGATTGGAGTAGTACATGTGAGGATAGCCCTGAGCAGATAAGGGACGACCTCGCTCGACTGGCGGTGGTCCAAGAGCAAATGCTAGCCGATTTGAATCACTAGAAGGCGTATATAGATGAGAGGCCCAGACCTCTAGAGTTTAGATATGGAGTAGGTCTGGTAAAGGGTTGCACAGGTGTGAGGCATCAAATGTTTCGTATTAAATGAGAAGTTGAGTTTTTGATGTATCGGACCTTTCTAGAGGTCTTAGTGCGGGTTGAGAAGCGGTTTACCTGTTGGCGTGGCCACTGAGAGTAGAGGATGCTCACTAGATTTCATGTGTATCAATTGAGGGAGTACATGTATGACTCGAGGTACGATGTCAATTATGACGATCTAGTGGCATAGAAGAGGAGCCAGTGAGGTTAACTGGAAAACGGAGGATGGTGTCCTTGGTTGGGTGTTACGATGAGCTAGATGCATCGATAGGGCCGTTGGGTTGGATCTTATGTGCATGCGTGAGGTTATGTGTATTTTGTGCCCCGTGCGGAAATGTGTTATATGATCGGTTAGATCTTGATGTGGTGTGTGATATGCGTTTCATGTGAGTATGTGTGTATGCCTTGCGAGGCCTTGACGTGGTTATATGAGTAGGCTTTGGATTAGAGGGTCGTTAGTTGGCAAGTTTATGTTTTCTAAGCGGTTATCGAGACGTGTTAGACAGAGAGTTTTCCGTTTAGCAAGTTTCGAAATGAAACTTGTTTTCAGGGGATCTAATGTAACTCCCGGAATTTGTAATTCCGATTAGTGAGTGGTAACGGCCTTCCCGCAGGCGCGGCTCAGTCTTTCCGTAGGCATGATGTGCTGAGTGATGGGATTTTACCCCGATTTCCGTTCCGACCCTTTGTTTCCCCTCTTTTTGCTTGTGACCCTTCGTTCTCTTAGTTGACCCCTCGTCCTCCCACAGCTGAGATGACACCTCTTTTGTCTCTCTCGCTCTCCAGTACTAACACTCTTTTCACGTTACTCTCTCTTCTTTTCTTCTTCCTCTCTTCTCTTCCTCCAACTCCTCCCATGGTGATTCTTCTTCCTCTTGTGTGTGATGTCAAGCAAGTGAGGTACAGCAAATCCGGATTATTGGGTAAGTTCCCCTCCTTCATCTCCCTATCTTCTTCTTTCTTCTTCCATCTTTGAGCCCTAGGAGGATGGACGCCATGAAAACTTAAATTTCTCCATCTTTTGTGTTGCATGTGTATGGATCTAGTCTAGATCGTGTGTTATGTTGATGGTTGTGTGTTGAACATCAATGGTGGAGCAAGCAAGCAAGGAGACCCTCCACACTTCAAAGAACCAATCGAAGAAGAACTCGAGATCACCATTGTGGAGTTCAACCGCACCTACGGCTGGACAGCGCCGCTGGGGCGTCCACTGCACAGTGCCGCAGGGCCGGCCAGCCTGAGCCGTAGGGGTGGCTCCCCAAGGGCGCAGGGGTTGCCATTGGCTTAGCCAACCAGCCGGTGCGGCCTTCTTCTCCTCTCCGCGGCTGCGTTTCCTTCTTCCGCGCCCGTGTTTTTTGCCCAGTGAGTACCCGCCCTCGAGCTTTTGTCATCGCTTATCCTAGAGAGTATGTATGATATAAGCACGCTAGGTTGGATCTAGCATATCCTTGTGGAATGTCAAGTAGTGGCTTGAACCTTAGGTGAGTGTTTGAGGATCTTGGAATGTTCTAAGGCTTGTTGTGTGTTGGACTTTGAGATGGTTATTGTGTTGTGAGTGTATGGTTGTTTTTGTGAGACTTGTAAGGTTGGAGGTTGTAAGTATATGATGTTGAGGTTGTGGACTAGGATGTGAGTATCCTAGCATAGCGTTGCTATTGTTGAGGTCATCGAGACTAGGCACGTTTACCCTAGCTTATGTTGCTATGGATTATGATCTTGCGAGATCATTGGGTCTAAAAGTCTAAGGACTTCTAGCTTATGAGAGTATTGTTGATTCGTGCCTTGTTGTGATCAAGCGTTGAGTATCTTCCTATGGGAAGCGAGAGCGGTATTGGTCAGGTAAGTCTCCTAAGTTACTAGCTAGCTTTCTTGTATTAGCATCGATGTGTAATTGGTTTTGTGTGTGTTTAGTTATGTTTTATAATAACGAAACCGGAACTAGGACGACCTTTATAGATTGATATTTGGCCCAAGTGTATGATAACGGGAGGTGACAACACTGCCTAGATCTTGCGAGAGCTAGGAGGTTCTCTGGAACTAGCCCAGGGAGGTAGACTGTCGGATGCATCAGTATCATTCCTTGCTAGTATGTAGGGACATAGGCGAGTTTGGGGGATTCTCGTGCTTCAAACCTAAGTTGAATTAGTGATGGAATGACGTAAATGAAAAGATAATAAACCGGTTTGTGTGTGTTTGAGCATGATGTGTGTTTATATTAACTTATGTGTGTATGTGTCATTACCATGATTCTTATGTTGAGAATGTTAGCTAACGGTTTTATACCGATGTTGTAGTTGCCCTGCATGTTTGGAATGCAGTCGAGTGATCTTGAAGAGTGGGTAGCCGGGGTTCCGTACATTTTAGGATGAGTTTGATTTGAGTCTTGTATTTTGTATATTGTGTATATGGCGTTTGGTCTTTGGAGTTGAGAACTCGATTGGAGTCTTTCGTTTGTTTGTCTTTGGGGATCATAACATTACATTAAATGTATTTCGGTTTTTGCCTTTATTTGTGTCTTGTTGTAAGATCTGGTGAAATTGTTGTCAGGCTAAGGGTCGGGACCCATTGTGAAGTCTCCGCCCATAGCATCCCGAGTCCCGCTGATTCGGGGTGTTACATTTAATTTTACAGAAACTCATACAAAAAACTCAACTGAAAACCATATCATACACTCAACCAAAAACTCATATTAGAAACTTAACCAGAAACTCAACCAAAAACCATACCAAAAACTCAACCAGAAACCATATTTGTCAATTTCTTTTTTTTTCAAAAGAGGGGGTTAAAAATGGACCAATTACTTTTACCTAACATTATTGAAAGTGGTACAAAAATAGAGGGTATACAAAATAAAAACTTATAAAAAAAAGTCTATTCCACCCAATTTTTTCGGGGATAAATGGGGGTATTTTTTAGATTCAAATTGGGGATTAATTTTGTGTATGTGCTTGGTTGAAGATGGAGATTATAGAAGAGGTTAAATGGTTTCAAATGAGTAAAATATAACCTTATACCACCAAGATTAATGTAGGTTAATCTCCTCTCTAAATTTTGCATACCTTCATTCCTCTGTTTCCTACCCTTCATCATCTACACTCTTTCTTTCTACACTGAAGATTCATTCCTCTCTAAATTTTGCATACCAATGATGTCTGATTCCCATTGAAAAAATGGGTAGTGACTCAAAGGTCACGTACTTTAGGCGTTTTTTCTCCTTATATACTATAATGATCCTACTCCTTTTAGTCGATCTAGGGTAGCCACATTTTTGTTCATTTTCCCAAGTTTAGTATTTCGTACACGTAACTTTGGGCATCATTATCTCATTCACTCAGAATCCAGTTTTAGCAAATAATTATTCCATGATTCAATGCTCTCAGAAACAAAGTCGATGCTTCCATTTTCCGGTGTTGACGATGACCGGATCCCACCGGAAATTTGCCTGAAAAAATCCGGCACTACTTATGTAAAATATTGGTTCCAACACGAACACCTTTGGACAACAGCGTTTTCCATTTCAGAAACTCGGAAACGGCCGGAAGCATCTCGGACCAGTCAAGTCAGAGCGGAGACGGTCAAGACATAGTCTAGACATCAGACACATCGGACACGGTCAAGAAACATTTCCTATGGTGAAACAAATTGATAGTAAATTTACACGATTAGAGGAGAGATAGAAGTGAATCAATCGAAGAAGGTGATCGGAGGAGACGTACGAATAATCTAAATGAAAGATGATGAGTTCAAACAAAAAATACATATTTTTTTTTTGAAATGTTAATTTGTATTGAGAGTGAATGTACAAGATGGAGGTTGGACTCTTGTCCAGGTTACAAGGGCAAGTTCAAAAAAACGTGTACATGATCGTAGATCAAAGAGCAGTGGGAACAAAGACCAAAATGGTCCTAATCAAATCTAAGACTCAGCATTCCAGCAACTTGAAGAGAGCTTGGGGATCTGTCCTTCCAATTGGCTTCGAAATGGCTTTTAATTGAGTTGATGATATTAGCGGCACACTCAATTGCTCTTATGAACTGGTTGTTGTAAATCATCTTGTTTCTAGAGATCCAAACGTGGTATATGAATGAGATGATGGAAGCAACCCTTATACTATCAATCAGATTCAACTTATGTGTGTTGCAGGAGCTAAGCCAGTGCCACATGTTACCAAGATAGGGGGCAAGATAGGGGGTTCTTGTCCATCTTGATACTATATCCAGGACAAGGGATCCGTAGCTACAATGGACCCAGAGGTGGTCATCATCTTCAACGGCACTCTTACAAAGCCAGTAGGTATCATTATCAATCATATTCCAAGATTTGATCCTGGCCAAAGTGGGGAGTCTCCTGAGAGCAGCTAACCATGCTATATAGCTGCATTTGGGGATGTTGGATCAGTTCCAGATTGCTCTGAAAGGGTGGGAAGTACCAATGGAAGGGTTGTGAGAGAATAAGGAGTAGATTTTTTTATGGGAGAAAGAGCCATTGAGGTTTGCAAGTGTGCTACCATTCCCTCCCAAAGCAAGTATATCATCACGGATATGGAGCAAGCTCTTCCAGAAGGCGCTGTGATGTGTTTTTGGCCGACAGTTCCAAATATTGCAACTCCTTTTGAAGATGTGTTTTGCAAGCCATTGGGTCCAAATGTTGTTGTCATCTCGATCAATGTCAAATATCAGTCTGGAGAGAGCAACTTTGTTTCGTGTATGTAGGTCAGGGAACCCAAGTCCACCACATGCTTTAGGAGAGCAGATTTTCCATGCTACCAGTGCACGTTTTCTATTCTCAATTCCCGCCCAAAAATAAGATCGAATGATCCCATTGATCATGTTGAGGATCTTAGTTGGTAGCATGAACATGGTACTCCAGTAGTAGTTGATGGAGAAGAGAATAGATTTCACCAGCTGGGCTCGACCTCCATAGGAAAGGGTCCTAGCGTTCCATGATTGCACCCGTTTAGTAACCTTGTGGATCAAGGGGAGATAGTCATGGATGAGTAGTCTACTACTTCCAATCGGAACTCCCAGGTAAAGGAAGGGAAAGGAGCCAAGCTCCATTCCAGTAATGCTGATAGCTCGATTGACATCCACATCTTTCATACCTCCAGTGAAGAGACGAGATTTAGATAGGTTGATCATGAGACCCGAAGCTTTCCCGAAGTCATCCAGTGCATCTTTCAGGATCTTAATGGAACACAGATCACCTCTACAAAGCAGCAGGAGGTCGTCTGCAAAAGCAAGATGGGTAATGGCTGAAGAGCTGCACTTAGGGTGATGGTTAAACTCCGAGTTAGAGGTTTTGGACTGAATCAGCTTGGTGAGGTTTTCCATTGCAATCACAAAGAGTGGTGGAGAAAGTGGGCAGCCCTGCCTTAGCCCACGACCACCAGGAAAGTGTCCACGAAGTGATCCATTCAAGTTAACTGAGTATGTGGCAGTTGTGATGCATTCTTTTATCAGCCCAATGAAATGATCAGGAAAGTTCAACTTGCGTAGGCAATGGATGATGAATTCATGGCTAATTGAGTCAAATGCTTTGGATATGTCCACCTTCATAGCTGCCCTTGGTGAGATGTGTTTTCTGCCATATTTGTTGAGTAATTCTTGGCATACCAGCACATTGTGTTTAATAGATCTTTTGGCAACAAATGCACTCTGGTTGAAGCTGGTGATTCTAGGCAGCAGTGCATTGATCCTCGCAGAGAGAATCTTGGCAATTGTTTTATATATTGTGTTGCAGCAGGAAATTGGCCTGAAGTCCGATGGAGTTATAGCACTATCATGCTTAGCAATTAGAGAAATAGCAGCATGATTAACCTGTTTCAGCATTCGTCCATGAGTGAAGAAGTCCTGCACAACATTCAAAACATCAGAGTTAACAATATCCCAAGCAGCTTTGAAAAATTTGGAGCTGTAGCCATCAGGTCCTGGTGACTTGTTATCACCAATACTGAAAAGAGCCTTTTTAATTTCCTCATCAGAGACCCTCAAATTTAATGAGGCTGTCTCCACAGGGGTGAGGGTAGGGAGGCAAACGTCAGGATAGTTGTCATGGTTCGGGGATCCTCTCTTGCTGAGTATTTGCTTGAAGTGACTAACAAAAGTAAGGTCGATGGTTTCTTGATCATGAGTGATTGTCCCATCCGGAAGTTGTGCTGATTTTATGCTATTTGAGCACCTGCGAGTTTTAATACTCCTGAAGAAGTATGCTGAGCATTGGTCTCCATGTGCTATCCATTTGGCCTTGGCAAGCTGGGCTAATGTTGTATGAAGTTCTTTATAGCTTCCCTTAAGAGCATCCGTATGAATTCTCTCAACATTATGTAGTGCAGTATCATGAGGTGTTGATTGGAGGCGCGTCTGCATTTCAGTGAGTTTCTTGTGATTGTCCTGGATACGGGAATGCAGCTCTTCAAGTTTGACATTAGGAAACCTTTTGAGGAAAGGCTTAAGCTGCTTTAGTTTCCTCATTAGCTTGAACATTGGGTTGCCATCTACTTCCACAGCCCAAGGATCCCGAACAGTGTCAAGAAAATTTTCATGATCAATCCAAGCATTGCTAAACCAGAATGGAGCATTTCTAGTGGACTTGTCCTCATCGGTGAAGAGTAGAGCCGGGGAGTGGTCAGATATATGGGCGAGATCAAAGTGAGCTTTCGAGTCTGGAAAGGAGATGTGCCATGCATCGTTAGTGATGATGCGATCCAGCTTACACCAGATCCTTGTTCCAATCTGTTTGTTATTCCATGTGAACTTGCAACCGGAGTAATGATGATCATTGAGGGAGTTATGCTCAAAGCATGTAGCAAGTTCCGTCGAGGATTGTGAGATTGTTGGGAGGTCATTAGTGATCTTTTCATAAGGAGTAAGTGTAACATTGAAGTCGCCCATGACAGCCCAAGGGATGGAGTGGTTGAGCAGTTTAATGGTATCAATTGCAGTCCATAAGTCCACACGATCCTCAGGCAAATTGTGTGCATAAACAAAGGAGAACTCAGCAACTATTGATTGATTGGGATTTGATAGAGGGTTGGAAACTTGGCAATGGATAATTTGATCAGTAGTGATGATGGGGGTGAGATGAATCCTTGCAGGATTCCACCAAACCCAGATCCTGCAGTTGTGAGCAATGGATCCATTAGAGATATGACTCCAGAAAGGGAAGAGAGATTTTGAGATACGCTTCTCGTTGTTGGCACGAAGCCTGGTTTCAAGAATGGCTAGGAGGTCAAGCTTATGCGTCTTAGCAAGGTTTTGTATGGCTTTTTGTTTCACAGGGTCATTAAGCCCTCTGATGTTCCATGTGCAGGATCTAATTAACATGGAGACCTGTGATGATGCCCTTGGTTGCACTTGCAATCAAGGTTAGGTTAGGGAGGGTATTATTGGGATTAGAGTGTTGAGGTTGGGGGATTTAAGATGGTTCGACTCCAGGGATAGGAGGGGTCTCTTTAGCAGTGCCTGGGCCATTGTGATTGGTTGGTGATGGAGTAGTACTACACTCCTCAGTCAGAATGGAGGGATCATTGGGATCGCCTTGGATGGTATTATGTTTTGTGGGATGAAAAAAAAAAAATTATAACATCACACTTTAAATATCATTTTTGATTGTATGGAAAGTACACAAATGACATAGTTTAGATGTAAAAAAATAATTTCATTTTTATATGTTTATAGGATAAATCACACAAAATAACTCTAAATGAACATGTAAATTATAACATCACACCTTAAATATCATTTTTTATTTTATCATATATAATAATTGTTTCCTATAATTTTTAGTATTATTACTTTTCGGTTTGTTTTCTCCATTTTCCGTGTCGTTTCCATGTCTTTGCATTGTAGTTTTCATGGATATGAGTTCAAACAAAAAATTGATGCATTTTGTCAAAGTCCGATATAGACGGACCGTAGAGCGAGGATTGTATGCATTTGAGCGCACATATGCATCAGATCAAATTCCAACAGATAAACCCGGTGAGGTTCCATCCTAAAACCAATTAATAATAGGAGGAATAGCCCACCGACCTTATATACTAGACTCGAAGTGTACACAATTTTCGATATGCGAACTTATTACCTCCAACACAATTTACTATCATTACTCAATTATGATACATATTAGCAAGAGACAAGCATCAAATTAAATTAAATATGACTGGGCCTTAATTATTGCTACTAATTTATCATTAGTGGAGAATTATAAATACGTATGTACGTAGAGATGAAACCATTGGACGAAAAATATTATAAAAACAAACGTACATGAGTTATTCTATGAATATACAAAGAAGCTAGTGAGAATAGAAAATGTTTTCTTTTGTCGAGCATGACCGAACGGCTCTTCGCTACACTTTACAAGTTACGATCATTGATTGTCGAGTACGTAATAATAAAATATTATTGCATGCATGCAACTGCGAACACAATTTCTTACGATTTTTCGTGGACTGCGTACACTAATCTTATTTCAAGTCAATCAAAAAGTAAAACTTCTCCTCAATCAAAGAAAAATCAGCATTCTACGTACATAATATTCTATCTTACCCTGCTTTAATTAGCTTAAAACCTTCTAGTGTATACATATAATATATTAAATAAATAAATATTACTAAGTCAATTTTTTATTAAATTATTCAAGTCGTTCAAAACCTTTTGACGCACTGCAAATCGAGAACCACTAGTCGTCAACAAATTTGATTTTCTTTATAAAGTAAAAATCTTAATACTTTCAAGATTAAGTTATTCTACATTCATAAATATATTTCATTTTTTTATTAAAAATTGAAAAGTCTATAAGTCATTTTCTTATTAAAAATCCCAAGAATATTCCGACTAGAAACAGTCCGATCCGGATTACAGACCGTAGTATTTTTACACGATAGCGTTGTATGGATCGTAGTGTTACAATCCTCTATGAACTGCATTGATCCGATTTAAACTTTAATCTTTTAGATAATTATACGGATGAAGTATGGTATGGTCTAGACCAAACCCGGAGAAAACCGTAACTATTGGAAGATAAATAGAAGAATATTTCGAAATATCTTGTTGGATAAATAAGATTATTATCTAGATTTATCTTATACTTTTGCTTAGTTTACTTTTAATATATATTATCGGGTTGTAACCTTTATTAAAATCTGTAGTAACACTATCAATAGGGTGTTGATAAACTTTATACAATTGTGATCCTCTCCACCAAAATTTATTCTGATATCAAAACAAATGATCAAAAATGGGCAAATTTGGTTAGTAGGCTATTTTCAGATTTTGGTTAGTAAGTAGACTTTTTATATTTTATGGTTTAGTAAATATACCCCATTTTCGTTTTTACTGTTCTTTCAAACCCTACATCCCTTCTTCCCGTACTACTTCCTTCTCTTTGAGTGTTACGATACTCTCTGCCATGGTTGCTCTTCTCCTTCCTTCTCTTCTCCCCATACTCCTCCTCCGCCATCGCACTAGCCACCTTCCCTCGTCTTCCTCATCCTCGACTCCCTCACTAAACCTCTATCGATCTATCTAGATTTGTGGATCTAGATCTAGATCCAGATTTGTGGATCTAGATCTAGATCTAGATCTGTGATCTAAATATGTGCATCTAGATCTGTACCTCCTTCCTTCATGCTCCACCGCGACGACCTCTACTCACCACTGCCGTCGCCTGGGAGAAATTTTTGCCTCGCCTCGCCGCCGGAGTTTGAATAGGTCAACGTTGAAGAATATCAAAAAGATTAAAATGCAGAGTCACATTTCAAGCTCTTCAGTTTAGTCAGGAAGCTTGCAGCCTAGGTCAGTGTTGATCCTTATGGTTGTGCGAAGCTGTTCTAGATGACTATATGTAAAATATATGATTGCAAATCTTTTAAATTTAGTTACATTATTCTGGAAGTGGTAACTTATTTGATAAATATAGTTTCTGTATGAAGGATGAACATCATGGATGATTAAATATGGGTTCGTCAAGGAAAAGCTTTTTGTGAATTCATCACAAAAGTGGCTGAATGGGTTGTGCCCTCTTAGACTCTTGCAAAGGAGAGGTAAGAAATGCATCTCCAAATCTGAAATTCAATGTTGACATGTTTTGATTCCACATCAGTAAGCAAAATCCCTTTTGTTTATTTTTTTAAATAAAAGTTATAACAGATGCTTTGTCACTTTGAGGCCTAACTTAAAAGAAGCTTCAGTAGTGTATTGTTTGGGCTTAAAGTTGAATGTTACCCATTTGTCTATACTTTGTCATATTACTAATTTGAAATAATGCATATGTTGAATGTTCATTGTTTATGAATGAACGCAGATGAAGCTGGCATTCGGTAAAACTGGCAATGAACTACACTTGGTCATATTACTAATTTTTGGTATGTAATTTTTTGATATAATATGTAATTATGGTATCAAGTTCTGGTATGAAGTTCTGGTATGTAGTTCGGGTATGTAAAATTCAAACCAGAATTTCTCATACCAGAATTTCCGAATTTTTTTCATACCAGAAGTACATACCAGAAGTACATACTAGAAGTTCATACTCATACCAGAAGTTTATAATCATACCAAAAGTTCATAATCATACCAGAAGTTCATGATCTTACTAGAAGTTCATACTCATATTTTTCTTACCGGAAATTTTTCATACCAGAATTTTCTGGTATGAATTTCATAGTAAAAACTCATACCATAATTTTTTGGTATGAAATTCACCAACGAAAAGTGCAACCAAGAGAAGGGCAAATTTACCAACAAAAAAGATCAAACAAATGCAAGGAATTTCAAAGGAATATATTACAAACAGCAAACTGATTTTCCACATTCAACACCAGCGAATCGAAAACCATTTGATCCAAAGAATAGGAATCACACAAAAAAGAACAAATACTTTAGATCTTGAGAAAATTATGACCTAACTCAACCTTTTTGTGATTGCACAAACTTAAAACCAACGCTCTGCATGCTTTATCATCCGGCTCCAATTTCTTTTGGATCATAGTATGCCAGTTTCAAACAACATGATGAATACGCACTACTTTACACAAACCACAATAAGGATAGTATATGTTACGACACCAGGCTCCCTTCCATTATGAATCATGCTCTTTAACAATGACAGAGCCATATCCACTTCATTCTCTTGGCACAATAGATTCATATAGATCTTATACGCCCACATATCAGCCACGGAACCAAGCTTCTCCATGTCACCCATTAGCCTCTCAATCCAACCAAAAGCCATTAGCGAATCCAGCCCTAAAAACTAAACAAAGATCAAAGATAAAATGAGATCATCATATTGACGAAGATACCTACTGATACCAATTGTATACTTACAGTAGTGTACATATATTCACACATCTAGATCTACATCTAGATACACATCTAGATCTACATCTAGATCTAAATCAAGATCTACATCTAGATCTAGATCCATGGTTACCGGAATGAGAAAAGAGGAAGGGTATGAGAAAAGAGGAAGGGACGGCGACCGGCGGCAGCAACAGTCTTCTCCGGCAATTGGAGACTTATTGGAGCGAGTCTAGACTCAAGCGCAGGATGAAGGCCAACATTAGATCTTGATTGCGACCCCCCTACTGTTGCAACAACCCCCCCGGCGACGATTGCGACCCCCCCCCTACTATTGCAATCGACTGAACAAAGGAAAATCAAGGAGGGAGGTCCGGCGGCTGCTCAGGCGGAGGAGAGGAGGGGGAGGCCGGTATGCAGACGGCGACTCCTGCGGCGGTCGGAGGCAACCCTGGCTCCGGTGGCTGCGTGTGAGAGAAGTGAGATGCGGGAGAGAGAGTTTAGCGTGAGAGGCAGCCACAAGGAAGCGACCGGAAGAGAAGGGAGGGAGGATTGTGCTTTTTAGGTTTGTGAACGGTAAAAATATTAGTGGGGGTACATTTACTAATTAGAAAACTGAAAAAAGCCTAATTAGTATCCAATTAAAAA
Organism: Fagopyrum homotropicum; assembly: GCA_033239125.1. Lineage (NCBI taxonomy): Eukaryota > Viridiplantae > Streptophyta > Magnoliopsida > Caryophyllales > Polygonaceae > Fagopyrum > Fagopyrum homotropicum. The sequence goes on along the minus strand of BSWB01000007.1, from coordinate 48,056,441 downwards.
AAACAGCCTAGTTACCTAATTAGCCCAAAATTTATTATTCTTTTTTTTTTGAAATAGAAGAGTTAATTATTTTTACCTACCATTAAATGAAAGTGGTAAAAAATTATGGGGTACATTTACTAAATCATATTTTCAAAAAGGCCTAGTATGTCAAATTCTCCCAACTATATTTCCGCCAATGTATCGACATCTAAATTTATTGTGTATTATCGCTAACCTACTAGTGTTATATTGGTGTCACCGTTTCACATGTGTCCTTCAAATTCCACCTTTGTTCATTGTCGATGAAGTTCCACTCTTTATTATTATCTACCATCGCTTCAACCACGGAAGTGTATTGGAAGATGAATATGAGAATAACGGGAGATACTGTTGCTACATAAACAAGGTTATTATCTAGATATCATCTTATACTTTCGGTTAATATATCTTTAATATTATCATTTTTTAATCTTTATGATTCTCTCGTACCCTAAAATAAGTTGCTAATAAACTCGATACGATCATAATCTTCTCCACCAAAATTTATCAATAACTTAGGTCTATTTTTAAAATATATTATGTAAAAATTCGAAAAAATGATTCAATACTGAACTTAATATTACGGTTCAAAACCGGTTGAAAGTTAATTTTTACGGTTCAGAGCGTACAAGATCGGACCATAATTTTTCAATTCGGTCCGAGTTTTCGGTTAGGTCTAAAACTGCACACCTCTAATCCCAACATTATATCAAACCCCTTGCAATAGGCATCGAACTATAACATTCTTAATTTCATAATGATTCTTGATTTATTTTACACAAATTAACAATCCTATAGGGTTTGTAACATTGTTTGTATGTGTTTTTTTATTTTGTTCACATGATCACCAGCTTCTGTATAATAAATAATTCTCTTTTAGTTTAATATATATATTTTTTAATTTCTTAATGCACATGTGAATATGTGATATATTATTTATATATTGAATTTCTTTCCTTCTTTAAATTGTAAGTTTTTGTCTATTCCGGTTTCAAGTTTGAACTTTGCAGTTGCAGAACTTTATTTCAATCTTAGATTTGATTTATTAAAAATAAAACTGGCCGGTCTTCATCCAAGGTGTGGATTAAGAATTATAATTTCAAACTATGGACCTAAACTAAAAATATTGTTACCATAAATTTATTATCAAAATTCACTAAATAGAATTTAAACAATCATGTCCTAAACAATGTATACCATGTATTATAAATACTAATATATTTATCTTACTTTATATAACAGTAAAATTAATGTACATAAAGTAATAAATTATAGTATTCTTTATAGGCTAGAAGAATCCTCAAGTGTTTTGACTTGAAGATTAAAGTTCAAATCTTCTTATTAGCATGCATGAAAAGGGAGTTGTTCAGGTACGGTCTATTATTTAGGTACGGCTATATAGTTGGCTAATATGCTGACACGTGTCAAAAATAAAATTTATTTGAAGAAAATATATTCTGGATACTTTTAACTATAATGAACTACCATGTTATAAGTTCTGCATTATTCTCTTATAAATTTTAAACTATTCTCGTATAATTCATGAACTATTACTTTTTAATATATTATATCAAATTATTTATAAATTAATCGTTTATATGTTATGAACTATTCTATTATAATTATGAACTATTACTTTTAAATATATTATATCAAATTATTTATAAACTAATCGTTTATATGTTATGAACTATTCTATTATAATTCATGAACTATCCTTTTATAAGTTATGCACTATCCCTCTATAAGTTTTGCATTATGAACTATTCTATTATAATTCACGAACTATACTTTTATGAGTTATGAACTATCCTTTTATAAGTTTTGCACCATCATTTCCATTCGTATAAAAAAATAAAAATAAAAATAAATTTGGGGGATAAGTGTCAGCCGCGCAGCCTTAGCAGAAATTTAAGGGCCTTACCTGAACAGTTGCCTCCATGAAAAAAATAATAAATAATAAACTTTTTATTTTAGGGAAAAAGTAAATGTAATTGTAAATCTTACTAAGATAACATTTTTGTTATAATCTATGAAACTATTTAAAAATTACTTCTTTAGAGAAAAAATTGTAAACTATATTATGCTCTATGATTATGGTTTTTATAATAATTTATGAGAAATCATATCCATATGCATAGGCTCGATCATAAAACACAATTATTTTATGTGTATCGACTCCTAAATCACACTTCTTATTATGTTTATGTACAATGGCGGCCGCAGGATTTTTAGGGGGGGGCAAAAATAAATTTTGAGGCAGTTGTGTGAGGTCGGGGCCAGGAGGAAAGACGGCGGAGTGGTTCGCTGGAGTCGTTGGTGGCTCGCTTGAGTCGCTGGTGTAGACTGGGCAGTGGAAAGAGGGCGGACATTGCATTGCGAAAGTGTGAAGCCTACAAGAGTGCGAGTGACTGCGGGCTTGCGTGGAAAGAGGGAGGAGATCGCTGATCAGCGAAGCTGCGAGGCCCGCGAAGGTGTCGTCGACGAGAACTCGAGAAGGAGGGTCGGACTTCGGAGCGAGATGGGATACGGCGACTGCATATCACGCTCTTTGTGGAGATGGGAACCAGACAACCAACAAACATCTTAACGTGCATTTGTAATATACGGAATTTTTATTCCGTTTATTCCGTAGCAAACCGGATTTCGATCGTTGATCTTTCTCTGTCTACCTAGTCATACACACTATCTCAAAATTTTATCATTTTATGTAACCTCACTTCACATAAAATGATAGAATTTTATATCAAACCATAATCTATCAAACCCTAGTTTATATCATGACATGTCCTTGACAAAGTCACGACGTCCTTTTGACGAGACCAAGACGAGACCATGACGAGATCATGACAAGGCCATGCATGGGCTTGACAAAGCCATGACACGTTTTGACAAGGCTGTGACAAAGCCTTGACAACATCAGGCCACTCTTATTCTTACCTTGTTTTAGCCCACCTCTTCTTGCCTTGCTCCAACCCACACCGGACCTACTGTTGCCTTCAGCAGCCCATGCTTTCAGCCGCCTAGTGTTGCTTTGGTGCAGCCCAGAAATGCTCTTGTCCCTAGCCCAAAACTCCACCAGACGCTGGCAGCCCAGGGAGAAGACGGGCTTGTTACTACTCACCTCGCAGCCCATGAAGCTGATAAGAAGAACCGGCCTTCCCTCTCCCTCCTTGTCATACGTAACAATTATATTGCTTAGTGAATGAAGACCTTCTGTAACTGCTCTTGGATTTGCGCAGAAAAAGGAGCCAGTTCAACCGTGAACCACATTTCCCCTCTTCTCTCCACTTTCAGCGTTGCACTCTCCCCATCTTGCCTTCTGCAAAAGAGCCTCTCTCTCTTGATCAATCTCTACACACTGCGCCAGCCCTAGCCGTCTCTAGTATCATCAACACAGCACGCCCATCCTCGTCTCTCTTTCTTGTTGTGTAAAGCAGTACCGTGCACCACACCCACCACACGAGTAGTCATGCCTGAAGGGATGTCACACACAGCAACAAGGTGAGCCCTTGCTTTCCTTTCTCTTCATTCTCTGTTGCTCTGTCGGACCTGTAGTCACACCTTGCAACCACATAGGTCTTGGAGGGCATAAAAGACATCTCGACCCTCAGCGGCCTAAGCTCCTGCAGCTCTCGGACACCCCTTCTATCGACTAGAACGCCAGCAAACAACCTACACACATCCATACCGCTACCCTACAGTAAGAGCCTTGTCTTTCCCTTTCCCCTCATAGTTGCATATCTTCCGTAATCTTCTTATCTTCTGAGAATGACGACAGGAAGTGATAACTAGTGAGTTGTACCCATCCATCCTTGAGACACTGACGTCAAGCCAGAATAGAGTGGAGTGAGGTTGGTGAGTCTCAAAGCCTTGACCCTTTTACTGTCAACTTAGATTCTGCAGAATTGTGTTAAGCAGTCATGTTCAGGCCTATTTTTCGATCACTTAGAAGCATAATCCACCATTCAATTTTTTATATGTTTTAGAATGATATGCATACTGCAATGTATTAAAATTTGCGACTTTTCCAACGGTTAGATCTGGAGTTATAGAGGCTCAAAGTTGACTGGTTATGCAGTTAGAAAACATACTCAGATTTGGCTAAGTATAGAATGTGCGTTGGGAACCAAGTTTGGAGATTTTTGTAGAGATGGTTGTTGGGAATTTTGGAGAGATCTTTGCTCCTTTGATTAGTATGCATATCATAGATGACCTAGAAAATTATTTCGGAATTTTTACATTTTTATTCGGGCTTCATATCTGGAGTCAAAGTTGGACCCTAGTGACCTTTTTAGAAGGTTACAAAAAACATGAAATGTTCTAGTCTTGACCTAAACTCAACTTTAAGAGTTAGAATATGATATTTAGTCCCAAGTAAGGATTTAAATACATATTACGAGATTTTTAGAAGATTCCGGACCAAGGGTAAAATGGTCATTTTACCTTAGACATGTTTTTTTTAGTATTTTCCTCTTCTGATAGGATCTTACATCTTAGAAGTCTTAGACTTCTAAGTATATGTGAAATGTGTTGATCCACTTGCCTCCTTTGACAGGCAACCGAGTTTCTTCATTTACAGATTGACTTGTGATTAATAGAGTCGAAGTCTGATTCAGGTAAGTCTTTTGGGCTTACTTAGCTAGCTTCTAGATATGAGTGTGGATAATGACAGTGGTGTGTGAATGATATGTTTATAGTTGTACTTAGTAGTAATTATCTACCGGCCTATACATTGGCCTAAGAGTAACGGGCGGTGGCATTCTGCTCAGTTAGCCTGAGGGTGTTGGGGGTTTCTTTAGGGACTAGTCCATACTCGGTTTGTAGTGATGCTACCGGCGGAGGTAAGCTAGACCTACACCCAGTTGGATAAGGAACGAAGGCGAGAACTCTTAAGAGTTTTCGTGCCACAACTGTAAAATGGAATAAGGTGAATCGTTAAATTATCAGATAATAACCGGTTGTATGCCAGCATGATGAGTGTTTATTTTATCTTGGTGTGCTTGTGCTATTCTTATTCTGCTCATATCTGGTTAGTTAGCTAACTATTGTATTTTGTTGTTTAGACGTACCACAAGTTAGAGCAGATGCCGAGTGATCCGAACGGTAGTGGTCAGTTGGGGTGTCGTACTTCATAGGACGGGTTGTGGTCCTTTCTTTATGTTGGTCTTTCGATTATGACTTTTTCATATTCTCAGATTATGAGACTTTGTTATTTCTGGTTGTTAGTATTTCTGGTTACATTCATGACTTTGTTAAACATACTTTATGATTTTTGTTTTTTTTTTCTTATATATGCCTTGTTGTAAGATCTAGTTAAATTATTGTCAAACTAAGGTCGGGACCTACTGTGAGGTCCTAACCAATAGCTCCCCGAGTTCTGAAAACTTGAGGTGTTACAACATTTATAAATAATAAGATAAACTCTAAAAGAAAATATATTACGATGGACTATGGGATATCATTTATAACAGGATATTTCTACAAAGTATAATTTTTTTTCAAAAAAGTTAAAGGCACGAGGTTTGTTTTACTAACGTAAAAACCAAACGCATTCCGATGACACTCAACTAGTAAAAAAAAAGATTTGGGCGACAACGCTTTCCGACGGCGCTCAAATCTCCAAAAAAAAAAAGTGGGCAAAAGTAAGAAAAAGTAGGGTTTTGGATGCTAGCGTCATACGCCGGCACCCAAAAACATAGTTTTCTCTATTTTTGCCTACTTTTTTTTTATTTTAAGATTTGAGCGCCGTCGCAAAACGTTCATATTCGATACCAAGTAAATTTAAAATTGTGTATATAATATTATCCGATTATATATGTTAATATGTAGTACACAATTCATAGTGCATAGGTACCTTGTTTATTAAATATTAAAATATAGTCCTACCAAAAAAATTTAAAATTTAAAATATGAAAGAGCAGTACGTGGGAGTGGAAATTGGGAGGGAAGGGAAGATCGTAGGCTTTATGTGGGGCCCTCATGTTAAAATATAATCTCACCATGCATATTACTTTTAACGTGCTAAAACATACGGCATAAAACAACCGTTAAGTTTTGTAATTTTTTTTTTTTGGAGGGAGGGGCAGCTGCCCCCTAAGGGACGCCTTTGTTTATGTATAGACCACCCATGAAATCCCCACACCACAAACTCTTTTCTAAATGGATCATAAATAAGTTGGGAAAAATTCCTGTTCCCAACTCACTGAGAGTAGGTATAAGCGGATATTTTGTTACGCACTCAAACATTCAACCTTAATTTGTCTATATAAGTCTTTTGATGGAAACACTCGCTCTCTTTTTACATTCACATGTACAAAAACTAACAATAACCCTATTTATACTAGCTAATGTCAGCCTATTTCGTGAGCAAATGAACCGACATTCACAATTCCTTAAATGCATAATTCTAAATTAATATATGCTAATCCTTAATTAGCATTCTATAAAAATCTAAGATATTTATACGGATGTTGCTTTCTCCAGCTTAATATAGATCTTTCCTCTTAGAATATACAGCGGACCAAAAGGTGAGATTTGGACTTCTTTCCACAAATTTATATATTGACCATTATTCTTGGAAATAGAAAATTTTAACTTAACATTTCCTCTCTTAATTTTCTATTTTTAAATATCTCCATCGTATCCGAAAATCTCACATTTATATGTTTCTTACCTCAGGCACCACCACCTCTTTTTTGCATCACTCTTTTGTCTAAGAAACAAATATTTATCTCATCCTTGCGGCCTTTCATAGCCAAGCGTCTCCCCTTGAACAACTTGCACCATCTCCTTGTGCCGACGAACTTCTACCCCTCCATCGTCATTGCACCCAATGAGATGACATTAATGTTCGTTGATGACACATACATCACATTGTGCAGAGTGTGGTTTGTACAGTTGTGAGGCCTCATCATCACGCTTTTGGTACCTTCGACCTTCACTTCTCACCACCAATTGAGTTGAAGTAACCAAACTCTCTACAAGTCTCCAAGGTATCAAACCTTTTTGGTCCCGACATACATGCATTGAGGCAACACTATCCATCCCCCACTATTTCTTTGTCTTGGCAACCTCCTCTCCCATTACCAAGTAAACATCTTCGTAATCAACTTCACTCTCAACATCACCGACCACATTGGTGTGGGAGTCTCCTCTCTTTTACCCCGGTAACATCTCTCTCTACAGGTCTCCAAGGTATCAAACATTTTTTGGTCCCGACATACATGCATTGAGGCAACACTATCCATCCCCCACTATTTCTTTGTCTTGGCAACCTCCTCTCCCATTACCATGTAAACATCTTCGTAATCAACTTCACTCTCAACATCACCGACCACATTGGTGTGGGAGTCTCCTCTCTTTTACCCCGGTGACATCTCTCTCAACCTTTTCAGGTTCTCCCTCATTTGAGAACACCGGACTTGCATGTGACCCATCTCCCCATAGTAGAAGCACTCAACTTCACTCAAATCTCGTTACGGTCGTCAGCCTGATCCCCATCTCGGTTCATCATGCCTCCTCGATTGACTCCTCCCTCGTTCTCTCTCCCCTACAGCTAGTATGTGATTCTATCCTTTGTTGATAATATCATTCTTCATCATGCTCTCAGTGTCCCGCAAAGCAGCGGTCACCTCATCTATAGTGAGAGACTTCTTCCCTACAAGTAACTTGTTCTCCACTTAGCATGCGTGCAAATAAGCTTTAATTATAAAACTAGAAATCAAGCAAGCGAACCCGCAGTGTACGGATCGATATAGTTAAGCAAGAATTCCAGAGTATCGAACACAGGGATTTGAAGGGAACAAATTCAATTATAGGTTATCAAGCGAGTAAATGTAAGAAGCTTTTCAAATATTGGGGAAACAACAATCTTAAAGATCCAGATATCCAGCTGTGGCAATCGATTCAAGATATACTAAAGGTATATGGACAAAGTTGAGGGTTGCAAAGGTATGCTAATGTAAGGTAATCGTACGGTGAAGTTCCAAAAACCTTATATGACCCACCTAAAAGACACTCTCTATAAAGGTTGTTGAGGCTTCAGTATAGGAAGGTTCTAAAGGTGAGAATTAACGTTAAATACCCAAACTTATAATCCAAAGATCAAGACTAACTAAACCGATTAAGGTTGTGACACTCACAATCGAGGTAGAGGTTGTTGAGGCTTCACTACCACCTAGAAAAAGCAAGCCAAGACTAAGTTAAAGCAAATCTTTAACTTTGGATTAAAGTAAAAGCAAGTTCGTAAACTGACACAAAATTACGGGTAGTTCTTGAGTTCCACGGCCGTGGAAGCTCAAGAACAGACCGTGGATTAGGTTCGTCGGCGATTCTCTCTAACTCTCAGGGTCCAATCTGTTTACGATCGATCTATCATCATCTAAGCCACAACTATCAACCCTTCACCTTAGAATTGCTAAAGGGTTTTAGCCAACAACAGTCATATTGATATCAAATTCAAGGTTTAAAAGGATGAAAGATGAACACTTCCGAAAACCTTCAATAACTTTCAAATCAATCTCAAATCCACAAATCAAGAACAATAATCGTCAATAGATTCGAAATAACACAAACAATCACAAATCTTAGATAAGAAGGAAGAACGGGATGTCAATCCGTCTTCTAAATCAAACCTAAGCAAGAAGCGAAATCTTCTTACGAACAATCTTCCGAATCTTCAATCTTCCGTCAATCTGGAAATCTCACTAGCAACGCGCAAATCTCTCAATCACAATCTCCGCCAAAATGCGAAATTAGGGCAATTCCAAGTGTAAGCGGAAGTGCCTCTAAGCGTAAGCGAAGGTGACGGAATCTCTCTTCGTCCGTCCTTTTATAGTGTAAGATAAAATATTGGCCCGGCCCAATTGCGTAGGAGATCGTGGCTTAAAGTGTGGCGAAAAAGATCGCCAAGATCACGGTCGTGGAAGGGTTCCACGACCGTAATTTAGAGCGTGGAAATTGTCACGGTTTGTCTCAATCTTTCCACGGCCGTAGAAGTTGCTGGAATGAACCACGCTTCCCTTGCCAAGGTTCCACGGCCGTGGACTTGAACGTGGAATGTAGTACGGCCGTATTTTAGAGCGTGGTTTAGGGGTAAACCGTAATTCTTCCTTTCCTCGTGCTATTCTTCAAGTTAGCACCTTCCTTAGCTCCTAGAGATGTCCTCAATCCTTGGACATACTCAATCAAACTCCATTTTCGCACAATCCGTTCGGAAATAGCTCTTAATTGCCTACAATCAACATAAAGCTTGTGTAGATCTCTATATCGACATTATAGACAAACTAGCTCACAAATGCATCAATGCTTAATCAATGACTATTAATATGGATGAAATACTTTGAAAACGTGCCTAAAATATCACAATATTTCATGCTAACAAATAACCCCATACTTGCCACTTGCTTGTCCCTAAGCAAGGTCTTTCAAAAGCTTTAAAACACAAGTTAGGATGAAATATGTGTACCTTCTCAAAGCAAAACTTCTTTTGGATGAATGTGCCTTCTAATCAATAGATCATTCTCAAATCTTGCTTCATTCGTTTATAAGACTTTCATATACTTAATCAAAGAGTAAAGAGTAAAGAAAGCTCATGAATTAATCAAACTTCCATGTAAAAATCATAACCTTCAAACATTATCAAAATCAATCATAAGAAACTTCAATTTAGATCACCAAGTCATATAACATTCTTTTGATCTTAAGGACTTTCAAACAAGGTCTAGAATGTGGAAAGGGAAGGAAACTTTAAGGAATGTGGTGCATGAATCCGGGAAAGTGGATAACTACTCGCTCTCTTCTTTTCATTTTTCGACTTTACTTTTGGAGTTATGGATAGAGGTGCACAAAAACCGAAGCCTAGGAGATTGGCGTTTCTCAATTTTTATGAGATGCCTCAAACCCTTAGCGCACATACCATAATCCGCTAGGAATATCGCTCAATCCGACTTTGGCAAGACACAAACACCCGGCTATGTGAATGGTGCCGAGTTACTCATCATCATGATTGACTTCCCCAAACCTATAATTTCTTTCTATTCCTTTGAATGCAAAGTATTGCTTTCATGGCCCTCCCACATCAAACATGCCTTTTTCATTCAACTCCTCCAAATTCTCGGATAGGTAAAGGAGGTCAATATTTCAATGAGGGGCTAAATGATCAAAGAAAGAAGAAAGAAAATTCGAATTGCCTTAATCATCTCAACAAGAAGTATAAGAACTTATAGTGTGATTTCAACCTTAATCTCTCAACATGATTTAAGTAACATTCATCACAATATGAAATTTGCAAAAGAGGTATAATCAACTCATTCAATTTCTTTTCAATTCACTATTCGTTTAAGCATGCAATTGTCATCAAACTCAATTCACAAGTAGTGATTATCATAGAAGTCATCTCTATCCTTAGAAGCACAAAATTTTTAAAATTTATCAATTTTTATGGGTTTTTCAAACTCTTTTTCGTGCAATGCAATAATGAAACGTGTAACAATATAATGAAACATGCAAGATAGTCTCAATATAAGCAATCAAAGTGAGTAAGAGTTATTACAGACGATTAGTCACACCCAACCCCATACTTGGAACAAACATTGTCCCTAATGTTCAAATAAAAGAAAAAGAAGAAAAGAAAGAAAGAAAAAGAAACTCACAAAATGGCGGTGGAGCGGCTAAAGTTGTCGGTCATCAAGGTCGTCACTGCGGTGGAGGCGGGAATGGATAGAAGCTAGGGTCATAGTACCGCCCGAACTGCTGGCGGTAGACGTCTCTCATCATATGGTCAAGGTCATCCATACGTCCATCTCTAGCGTCAACTCGGATCTCCAAAGCTCCCACCCTATCAGAAAGGCTGGTAGCCCACTCTGGCATCTGCTCATACCAACCAGGCGGCTGGCTGTACCACCCCGGTGGATCTGAAGGTGTTGGTGCTGGTGGCGGCGGTGCCTGTGTAGACCATGGAGGTGGAGCTCCGTACCATGCAGGAGGGGTCTCCATTCAAGTGGGTCTCTCGCTCACGCTGGCGCGGCGAGAAGATGATCCTGAAGCTCTGGCGGGACGTGGAGAACATCTAGGCATGTCAGGAGCTATGTCCGGCTGATCCGGAAATGTGCCAAAATCCTGCTCAGCTCCTCCTCCTCCTCCCTCATACTGGTCTCTCATCTCCTCCTCCTCAACTAAAGGTGGTGGTGGGACATATGGAGGGGCTGCAATCCTGTTCGCATGCATAGCAGCGAACGTATCCTTCCAGTTATGGCGTCCAGCCATAATGGAATACTCTGGGAGCCACTCAATGCCCCTCCCCGTCCTGCTCTCCCATGGCATAGCTGCGTAAGGTGGACCTCTATGGGTGGGGAAGATGAGACCTCTAGTCATAAAGGCCTGGAGCCCTAGGGGTACAGCTGGAATGCGTGTGCAGGCGGAGAAATCTACCCCTAATGTCCTAGCAAGGTGGGTGACTATCCCACCATATCCAATGTTGTCAGCCCTCTTGTTCTTTAGCTTGCTCATGGTAGCAGCTAAGAGGGTGGCGCAGTCAGCAGGTCGTCCATATAGCATGGAGTAGAGAAGAAAGAGCTCATCCGTCTTGATCTTCTGAGGTGTCTCCGTCCTAGGGAAGAGACACTCAGAAAGTACCCGGTGAGAAATCTTCAAGGCTAAGTGATACATCAACTTAGCCTTGGTATCAGCTGGTTGCCAGCGGTCCTCGCTGACATAGATCATGGCTACCTCCTCCCAGAAATCCTTGGCGTAAACGCCGCTGGGGAAACGACCATTGAAGGTCTCTTGGAACCCAAAGAAGGTTCCAAACTCCCGGATGGAGAAATCATAGTTTCTTTCCATCAGACGGAAAGAAACTGTCCTATCAACACGGCTGTGCTCAAAAGACGTCACAACCTCTCTCGTGATCTCCTCGTAAGCATCTTCTCGGATAGCCGAAAAGATGATAAGACTGGCTCTATCTAAGAGCCAAGTAAGGTCATCTATCACATGTAGAGGAGCTAAATCCTCCAACAGTAGGTACCTAGGTCCTATAACATCCCTCTTATGGATCCTCTCTAAGGCGTCGAGATGATCCTCGTGAATGGTGGGGACCCTAGGGCTAGGAGGTGATGGTGATGAAGGTGATGATGGAGGTGAAGGGGATGAAGGTGGTGGTGCTCTAGAGGATGAAGAGGAAGAGGGGTTGCCCTTCCTCTTTTTATTCTTATCCTTCTCTTTGTTCTTGTCCTTATTTCTCCCGGACACTCTCCTCACAAAATTCATTGTCTGTTGAAAACCACGGTTTGTTCTTCAATTTCCACGGCCGTGGAACGTCCAAGAACCGTGGTTTCTCTCAAAGTTTCGCAAATCGCAACAATCAATCACCAAATTCCACAGCAGCAGTCCTATACTAATTCTCTTCCAATTCCAATCAGTTATTCCTAAAAATTCTAGCAAATGTAGATCCGAATCGACAAAGATAGAGAAGAGTGAAAAAAACCTAGGTTTCGGATTTTAAAATCCGAATTCTGCTTTCCTTGGTGAAGTGCCGCTCGAATTGTTGCTTGGATCTCGTTGGTGGTTGGATTTGCTTCAGTTTGGGTCGAAGAATCGTTGAAAACGATTAACGAACGAAGAATTGAGGTGAGGGGCGTGATTTCGGCAAAATAGGGCGTGGAATTGGGTTTGTAAGATGTGTTTTGTGAAGAACGTGGTTTATATAGTGGCTGGCAAAATTTTTGAAAACCACGGTCTATCGGGGGGTTCCACGGCCGTGGAAATGTACGGAACCGTGGTTTGGTGATTTTTCAAAGGCTTTTGGAAATTACGGTCACTGTAGCTGTCACGGCCGTGGTTTAGGTCGTGGAACTCTCTGTAATGCTCCAAAGTCCAAGTTTCGTCACTTTTCTTCAAACTTTCTCTTCTCCTTTCCTTTTCCACTGTTCCTACATCCAAAAACACGAACATACCGGAAGGAATCGAAGGCAAAACAAAGCAAAAACGTTTGAACTAAGCTAATCTATGAATCGAAAACAAAAAACGTAAATGCAATACCTTGGGTTGCCTCCCAAGAAGCGCTTTGTTTAAGGTCCGTAGCTAGACCAAATTCGCACTTATTCGAGTGCGGTGGGCGTGAACTCTTCAGCTTGGAGTTCCGGCGTATACTTCTTGAGTCGTTGACCGTTCACCTTAAAGCTTCCGCCCGCTTCACCCCATACTTCAACTGCACCATGGGGGAAAATACGTTTGATTATAAAAGGTCCGGTCAAACGAGATTTAAGCTTACTTGGAAAGAGACGAAGCCTTGAATTGAAGAGGAGAACTTGATCTCCTTCTTTGAAGTCCTTTGGAATGATATGCTTATCATGCCAACGCTTTACTCTCTCCTTGTAAATCTTAGCGTTTTCATAAGCGTTCAAGCAAAGTTCTTCAAGCTCATTAAGGTCCAAGAGACGCTTCTCTCCCGCTTCCTTCATGCTGAAATTCAACCACTTGATAGCCCAAAACGCCTTGTGCTCTAACTCTACCGGTAAGTGACAAGACTTCCCATACACAAGGTTGTATGGTGTGGTTCCTATGGGAGTCTTGTACGCAGTCCGGTACGCCCACAATGCATCATCAAGCTTCAAGGACCAATCCTTCCTAGTCCTTGAAACCGTCTTTTCTAGGATTCCTTTGATCTCCCGGTTCGAGATCTCAACTTGTCCACTAGTTTGTGGATGATAAGGGGTGGCGATCTTGTGAGTAACCCCATACTTAGCTAGAAGAGCTTCAAAGCGCCGGGCGATGAAGTGAGAACCTCCATCACTAATGATAGTCCTTGGTGTCCCAAATCGTGGGAAGATGGTCTTGTTAAAGAACTTAACTACCACCATGGCATCATTGGTGGGAGAGGCAATTGCTTCCACCCATCTAGAAACGTAATCCACCGCCAAGAGTATGTATTGGTTTCCACAAGATGATGGGAACGGTCCCATAAAGTCAACTCCCCAAACATCGAAAATCTCCACCTCTTGGATGTTATTGAGAGGCATCTCATTCCTCCTAGAGATATTTCCTGTTCTTTGACAAGCATCGCAGCAGGAAACAAAGGTTTGCACATCTCTAAATAAAGTAGGCCAAAAGAATCCAGATTGCAATACCTTAGCGCTAGTCTTGTTCGAACTAGCGTGTCCTCCACATGGTAGTGAATGACAATGGCGGATGACACTTTGCATCTCATCTTCCGGCACACATCGCCGAATGATGCCACCCGGACCTCTCTTAAAGAGGAGAGGTTCATTCCAAAAGTATTCCTGAACATCCTTAAAGAACTTCTTTCTTTGTGCGTAGGATAATCCGGGCGGTATCTCCTGGCAAACCAAATAGTTAACAAAATCAGCAAACCATGGTTCGTTACCTTTGGAGATCACATCGATGCACTCCTATATAATGTGTAAATGCTCGTCCGGGAAGGAGTCATCTATAGGTAAGTGGTCGTCCTCTAGATGTGTTAGGCGACTCAAATGATCCGCAACAGAATTTTCCGAACCTTTCTTGTCGCGGATCTCTAGATCGAATTCTTGTAGGAGAAGAATCCATCTAATTAGCCTTGGCTTCGCATCCTTCTTGGCAAGGAGATACCGGATCGCAGCATGATCCGTGTATATAATCACCTTTGCACCTACAAGATAAGAGCGAAATTTGTCAATAGCATATACAATGGCTAAAAATTCCTTTTCCGTAGTGACGTAGTTGAGCTGCGCTTCGTCTAGCGTCTTGCTAGCGTAGTAGATAGCGTGGGTTCGCCCTTCCTTTATTTGTCCAAGAACAGCTCCTATGGCTACGTCACTAGCATCGCACATAACCTCAAAGGGAAGGATCCAATCCGGAGGTTGGATAATAGGTGCTGAAATTAGAGCTTCCCGGATCATGTTAAACGCATCCAAGCATTCCTGCGAAAACTCAAAAACTGCATCCTTCATCAATAGATTAGTGAGCGGTTTTGATATTTTAGAGAAGTCTTTTATGAAGCGTCTATAGAATCCAGCATGTCCTAGGAAACTTCTTATCCCTTTCACCGAAGTTGGGGGAGGAAGCTTCTCTATAGTCTCTATTTTCGCCTTATGCACCTCAATCCCTCTACTAGAGATTAAGTGTCCTAAAACAATGCCTTCCTTAACCATGAATTGACACTTCTCCCAATTTAGAACTAGGTTAGTGTCTTCACACCTTTGTAATACAAGAGCAAGGTTAGAAAGACAATTGTCAAAAGAGGAACCATAAACGGAGAAGTCATCCATAAAAACCTCCATTATTTTCTCTATGTATTCGGAGAAGATGGCCATTCATGCACCTTTGAAAGGTGGCTGGGGCGTTGCAAAGCCCGAACGGCATCCTCCTTTCAAGCATTTGATCGATGAATGGCAATGGGAAGTGATCCTTCCTCGTCGCATTGTTAAGCTTGCGGTAGTCTATGCACATCCGCCATCCCGTTACTGTTCGAGTAGGAATGAGTTCGTTATTCTTGTTGGTGATGACCGTCATTCCTCCCTTCTTCGGAACTACTTGAACCGGACTCACCCACTTGCTATCGGAGATAGGGTAGATGATACCTGCATCAAGAAGTTTAAGAATTTCCTTCTTGACAACCTCTTTCATGGTCGGATTCAACCGCCTTTGAGGTTGTCTTGAAGTCCTAAAGTCCTCTTCCATTAATATTTTATGCATGCATAGGGAAGGTTTGATTCCTACTAAGTCCTCAATAGTATATCCTAAAGCTTTTCTATGTTTCCTAAGGACAACCATGAGCTTACTATGTTCATCTATGCTTAGATCGGAACTAACAATAACCGGAAAGGTAGAATTAGATCCAAGAAATGCGTACCTTAGATGAGTAGGAAGTGGCTTTAGTTCCATCGCTTTCGGAACTTCCAATGGTTCTTGAGGAGCATCCGATGCTTCGTTAGAAGTGTCTAAGGAAGTAGAAGGTGTAGGAGAAGAATCAAGAGGAGTTGAAGAAGAGGCACGATCGCCTTCTTCCACGGCTAGAATCACGGTTTCTCTGCATCCTCCACGGCCGTGGTTTTGGGCGTGGAAAGGGAATACGGTTGCTCTGTTTCCTCCACGACCGTGTAACCCTCTGGAGTGAGTCACGCTTTGGGTGGTGAAATCCACGGCCGTGGAATATAGTGTATGGCCGTGGATTCTCACGTTTTCTGCTTCGTCGTGGAGTTTCTCAAACTCCTCTTCACATACTTCTTTTTGTGCTTCTAAGGCTTCAATTGCCTCATTGCACTCCTCTTCTTCCCCTACATCCATTAGACTCATAGTAATAACCTTTTGCAAAGGATCTTTGAAGAGAATAGCACTTACCTCCTCTCTAGACAACCCTTCTTCATCTTGGATATTGAATATATCCTCATCAAAGATTGGTTCCTTCACTAGAGTGGAAAGAACGAACTCTACCTTCTCCTCTCCTATGTGAAAGGCGAGTCTAGCATTCTTGCAATCGACTATGCAGCCGGAAGTTGCAAGAAACGGTCTTCCGAGTATGATCGGGACCGGACTATCTGCAGGAATGTCAAGCACAACAAAATCAATGGGAACAAAGAATTTACCTAGCTTGACCGGGACGTCTTCTACAATACCGACGGGACGAGTGATGGATCGATCCGCCATGTACAACGTCATCTTCACCGGTTTAGGGTCGCCTAAACCGATCTTCCTACATAATGCAAGTGGTATGATGCTCACACTTGCTCCCAAGTCACATAATGCATCATATGTGACATCTCCCACTCCTATGGGAATACAAAATGACCCCGGATCCTTTAGCTTTGGGGGCATCTTCTCCTTCATGGTCTTGATGAGATCCGAAGAATCCGAACTCATCTTAACCTCTCCAAAATTCTCTAACTTTCTCTTGTTAGAGAGGATCTCCTTTAAGAACTTGCCATAAGCCGGTATACCTACAATAGCATCAATGAAAGGTATATTAATATGCCGCTTGCTCATGAGTTCTATAAACTTACCGAATTGTTTATCTAGACGCGCTCTTGCTCTAGATTGAGGGAATAGTAGGGGAGGTTTGTAAGCTGGAGGAGGAACGTAGACATCTTCCTTCTCCTTCCCCTTTTCTTTCTCTTTCTCAACGGGGACTTCTACAAACTTAGGCTGCGGATCGGTAGTTGTCACCCCGCTCCTAGTTGTGATTGCCATCACCCTTCCCTTTGGGTTGTCCTCCGTTTTTCCTGGAAGTTTCCCTTGATTCCTAGGAACTTCCTCCGCATGTGTAAACATTTGGTTTTCTAAACCCTTTTGGGCTTTATCAACCTTAGTTATGTGATCATCAACCTTGATGATGCGAGTCTCTAACCCTTGAAGCTTTCCCAAAATTGTCTCCAACATGGGATCGGGCTTCTCCTTCCCCGAAGTGCTTCCTCCATTAGATGTTTGCCCCTGGCTTTTCAAAGGAGTAGAGGAAGAGGAAGGTGGAGTTAGTGAATTTGAATTGGAAGGATAAGAGTTACCGGAGTTTTGTTGATTGGAGCGCCAATTGTTGTTGTTTGAACCGCTATTGTTGTTCCAATTATTGTTCCGGTTGTTGTTGTTGTTGCCGTTCCAATTATTCCGGTTTTTGTTGTTGTTGCGGTTTGTATTCTCAACATTGTTGTTGTTGTTGCCCAAGTAGCCAACATCTTTTCCTTGTTGCTTTGGAAAGTTGGTCTTGATAGCTTCCTTCAACTCTTTAATCTCATTGTTGAGGGAGAAAATTTGATTTTGAGCTTCATGTGTGAGCTTTGCTCCTTGCTCCACACGATTTCCCTCCACTTTCCGGTGAGAATACTTCTTTATGACCCTTGCTTACTTCTCAATAAAGTCTCAAGCGTCATCTTCCCTCATGTCCATGAATGTACCACATGAGAGGGATTGGAGCTTGAATCGTGTCTCCACATCCAGCCCCTTATAGTATATCTCCAAAAGTGCAAGCTTGGATATGCCATGATGAGGGCAATCCAAGAGCAAATCCTGAAACCTTTCCCAAGATTGAAACAAAATTTCGTTAGATCTCATGGAAAAGGCTTAATCTTACCTCTTAGCTCCGCCGTTTTGGATGGCGGAAAGAACTTAGTGAGTAACTCCGCGGAAAGATCTTCCCACGTGTCTAGTTTCCCACTAGGAAGAGCTTGGTACCAAGACAATGCTTTCCCCTTCAAGGAGAAGAAGAAAGGCTTGAGCTTATAGTTGTTTGTAGTCGCGTTCTTCGGCCTCATTGTCTCCATCATACACTCAAAGTTTTGTAAGTGTTGGTGTGGAGATTCAGCGCTTGTTCCGCCAAATTGGTTTTGGCGAACAAGAGTAATAACCTGCGGGTTGAAGCTAAACCCTTGTACATC
This sequence comes from Fagopyrum homotropicum, assembly GCA_033239125.1. Classification (NCBI taxonomy): domain Eukaryota; kingdom Viridiplantae; phylum Streptophyta; class Magnoliopsida; order Caryophyllales; family Polygonaceae; genus Fagopyrum; species Fagopyrum homotropicum. The sequence continues at coordinate 48,038,058 of BSWB01000007.1, read as the reverse complement.
GTCAACATCGAAGTTCACACCTAAACGGCGTGGTTGCTGCGTTGGATCCATCCTTTGGCCAAGAGTCCTTGGCTCCTCATCCACACGTTCGATCCTAGCATTCCTAGGTGGAACACGGCGATTTGCAGCTGCCCATGGATGGAATGGATTCACATTGATCGTTGGATCAATTTCCTCTAGCGGTGGCATGGAGGAGTCGTTATCCTCATTAGATGAGTTGGCTCTAACCGATCTTCCCGGTCTCCTCCTTTTCTTTTTCTCCTTAAGGTTGTTTAATTCCAACCTCATTTGGAACATCATGTCCGTTAGATCATCAACCTTCATTTGGTGACGATCCGTCTCTTCTCTACGTGTCTTCTCACTCCATTGGAGTTGAGCTTCCTTTTCTGCAAGCTCCGATTGGAGATCACGTTCTCTTTCTTCAGCCATTTTCTTTTCCTTACGCTTTTACCTTAAAGTCCTCTCAAGCTCTTGATCAAGAGGTAAGAGGTCTTCGGTGTTCCTAGACCTGCGCATGCACTTGAAGAAATATCAAATAACAAGGGAAGAGCTCCCAAGCTTGACAACCGATAACCGAATTCGGCCTAGACCAAATCCCCGGCAACGGCGCCAAAAACTTGTTCGCCACTTAGCGTGCGTGCAAATAAGCTTTAATTATAAAACTAGAAATCAAGCAAGCGAACCCGTAGTGTACGGATCGATATAGTTAAGCAAGAATTCCAGAGTATCGAACACAGGGATTTGGGGGGAACAAATTCAATTATAGGTTATCAAGTGAGTAAATGTAAGAAACTTTTCAAATATTAGGAAAACAACAATCCTAAAGATCCAGATATCCAGCTGTGGCAATCGATTCAAGATATACTAAAGGTATAAGGACAGAGTTGAGGGTTGCAAAGGTATGCTAATGTAAGGTAATCGTACGGTGAAGTTCCAAAAACCTTATATGACCCACCTAAAAGACACTCTCTATAAAGGTTGTTGAGGCTTCAGTATAGGAAGGTTCTAAAGGTGAGAATTAACGGTAAATACCCAAACTTATAATCCAAAGATCAAGACTAACTAAACTGATAGCATGAATTATAGTCTATATTTTTGGGTTTGTTTGGACGTTTTATCTTTAATAATCTGCATGATTGCATGTATATTATGTGATTATATTACCATTTCATCTACCTTTGCGGGAATCGAGGTCTATACCTAGTTTTACTGTAATTGTAGGTAAAATGGAACGTTTTGCATCAAAAAGGAACAAATGGAGCTATGGAGTCATTGGAGCTACATTGAGGAGCATAAGGAACCATCCAGGAAGCATAGCCATGGATTAAGATTCACTTTGGACCAGTTTTGAGAGATTTCACATTCAGTTGTGACTCACCTCGGTTGACCAGAGATTCATCTCGACCGAGGTGATCCAGAGACGCCGACTCGACCGAGGCGAACACCTAGGACGCGGCGAGAATATTTTATTCTTGGGTGAGATCTTTTATCTTTGTAAGGTGATCTTATATTTTTGGGATTGGCTCCTGGAAGGAAGAAGATCTTATATTTTACCTATTTTTATGGGAAGAGATCTTTCTAAGATATATTATCTTTGGAGGGTTATTTTCCTATAAAAAGGGTTGGATTTCCACAAATCCAACATCATGCTATACCATCGATCAGGGTTTATAGCACGCAGTAGCCATACTCCAGTTGGGGAGATTTGAAGAACCTTTTTGAAGGTTGAAGAAAGATTGAAGATTATAGCTTTTATAGCTTTTTGAAGGGTTTTTGTAAGATTATCTTAGATTCTCTTCCTTGTTGTCTTGTCTTGTTGGATTGCTATCCAAGGAACGCTTTTGTTGTGATATTTGATTCAGTTATTGAAGTCTTTTCATTGAATTCTTCTTGTTCAAATATTCACCTTCTTCCCATATATTTGATTAATACTTTCATGATGATGAGTGGCTAATTTCCTTGTGTGATTCTAGGGTGATTGGCTGAAGGTTGTGGGAAAAACAATGATAGAATAATCTTAGATTTCAGTAGGACCCTGAAAGTTCGAGTCTTTAACCTTAACCCTAAGCATCTCGCTCAGTCGATGAACATCTCGGCCGGGGTGGAATTTGGCTGACCGAGGTGACTTATCTGATCCTAAACTGAGAGTTAAGTGTTAGAGTTTGCCAAATCCTATTCTTATTACACCTTTCCTGGTTTAATGCAAGCTTAGGATGAGACTTACCCGGTAATTCCTTAGTTTGTGTACCAACGATCATAAGTGTAGGTAATAAAGGTTTATCCTTTATTGGGGTTCGAGTGTGCTTCCATCCCATCTTTGTGAGTTAGCCTGAGACTTACCCGGTAAAGGTTGATTCTATTCCCTTAGATGGTGTGTTAGTTTGAGATTATAGTTCTTTATCTTAATTCCTTGAGACTTACCCGGTAATAGGAGTTACGGTTTTGGATTAGTGAGTAGTGAGACTTACCCGGTGATCTATTCCACTTTAGTAACACCTTCCCTTGCAAAAATCTCAACTTTGTCCGCTTATCTTTAGATCTTGAGTTGGAACCACAACTAGACGCTTTAATCCCTAGAATTGCATGTTTGCTTTATTGACTTCTTATTCATCTTTGATTGTGTTAATTGCTCTTGTGGTTAGTATTCACGAAGCTTACCGTTATTGACTTTGTTTCACCGAGTCCCTGTGATCGACTCCTGGAATTTCTTGCTTTTTACTACGATTGACCCGTACACTGCGGGTTCGCATCCTTGTTTTAAGCTTAAGTCTAGGGTTATAAATTTAAAGCTTGCACACACCGTTTGGAGCGAACAAGTTTTTGGCGCCGTTGCCGGGGACTTGGTCTAGACCGAGCCGGTACGGTTTGCTCTTGGGGCACTTGCCCCCGTGTCTTCTAACCACTCTACTTGAGTGACTTTTGCAGGTTCTTTCTTAGGTTTATGCGAAGAACCCGCACTGGGAAGGAAATCGTTCCTTACGATCCCGAACAAGCGACGTTTAAGAGAAGCAAAGATGGCCCAACAAGACAACCGCGATCTTGAGGCTGAATTGAAAGAGGCGTTAGAGCTGCTACGCCTCAGCAGGGAAGAACTAAGGCGAGAGAAGGAAGAAACTCGCACCAAAACTGAAGCAATCGAAGCAGAAATGGCCGTCATACGAGACCAGATTCTACTTCGACCGAGGGACGACCCAGTTCCCGATGCTGGACCGAGGCAGGTTCCAGTTGCTGACCCTCAACCGAGGCAGGTCCCAGTACCGGACGCCCCGGCCGAGATACATCCACCTCGGATGCCAGTCCGAGATGTTCTTCTTGCAGGAATTCCACAAACCCTAGGTCAAAGGATGGACCCCAATCAACAACTGAGGCGTCCAGGAGTCAACCTAGGAGATCCAGCGGACCATGACTACGAACTTCGACCGCAAGTTCTATCCATGATTTGCCAATGCCAATTCGGAGGGATGGAGAAGGAATCACCACATCAACATCTTCAAAACTACGAGATCTTGATGGAAACCTTACGACCTTCCAGAATTGAAAATAACAACTACAAGCTAAGACCTTTTTACTTTTCTTTAAAAGATAGAGCTCTTACTTGGTATCAATCTCTTCCTCCAGGTAAAATTAGCACGTGGGAGGAAATGTCTACGGAGTTCTTAACCAAATTCTTTCTCCCCTCAAAGACAGCTGAAATGAGAGGGAAGATAAATGCTTTCATTATGAAGGACAAGGAGAGCTTGTCCAAGTCATGGGAGCGGTTCAAGGACATTCTTTTGGATTGCCCACATCATGGGATTCCAAAGTTAGAGTTATTGGAGATTTACTTCAAAGGACTGGACGGAAGCACCCAGTTCAATCTCCAACTACTCTCCGCCGGTACCTTCATGGACATGGCGATTGACGAGGCTTGGGACTTCATCGAGAAGCAAGCCTTGTATATGGAGAAGTACACCCACCAAGGAGCTGAAGGTGGAGTTAAAAGAGTCAACTTTCAAGAGACTCAATCCAACAACAATCAACTCACGTCCTTGAAGAATGACGTGAAGCAATTGAAGGAACTCTTGGTTGCTCAAACCAAGAAGGAAGAGCAAGGACAAAGGAACAACAACAATGGATACCGTAACAACAACAACGGTTCCCGGAACAACAATTACAACAACAACAACAATAGAGGGTCCAATAGCAATAATTGGAGGGCGAACAACCAAAATACCGGTAACAATCATTCAAACTCCAACTCTAACGATTCCTCTAACCCTTTCCTCTCTTCCCCCTCTTCTTCTTCTACTCCATTAAAAAGTCAGGGGCAAGGGTCAAGTTCGTCTCAGCCAGAAAAGAAAGACGCAGTTCTGGAGGCTATCTTGATCAAGCTTAGTGCTATGGAGACTTCTATGACTTCATTTTCGAGGGCCCAAAAGTCCTTCGAACAACAACTTGCAAGTAGGGCGAATGAAGCGCCAAGAGATCCAAGGAAGCTTCCAGCAAAGACGGAAAGCAACCCTAAGGGCCAGTGCATGGCCATAACGACGAGGAGTGGACTCAAAACTGCAGATCCAGTACCTCGTTCGACGCAGACCACCTCGGTCCAGATCCAGTCGAAGAACACCTCGACCGAGATGCCAACCGAGGCGGAGCAATAGAAAGCGGAGGGGAAAACTGAAGTTTATGTTCCACCTCCTGCATACAAACCACCACTTCCATTCCCCCAGTCAAGGGCCAGAGCACATCTAGACAAGCACTTTGGTAAGTTCCTTGACTTGATGAATAAGCTGCATATTAACATTCCATTCCTTGATGCCATTCTAGGAATGCCCGCCTATGGGAAGTTCTTAAAGGAGATCCTATCAAGGAAAAGGAAATTGGAAGACTTTGGTGAAGTTAGGATGACATCTAAATCTTCGGAGCTTATTAAGATCATGAAGGAGAAGATGCCACCTAAGTTGAGAGATCCCGGCTCATTTAGCATTCCCATTCAAGTTGGGGATGTCACTTGTGAAGCCCTTTGTGATCTAGGAGCCAGCGTGAGCATCATACCGCTGGAGCTATGTATGAAGATCGGACTTGGAGAACCCAAGCCGGTCAAGATTCGACTTTATATGGCGGATCGCTCCATCACCCATCCCGTGGGCATCTTGGAGGACGTTCCGGTCAAGTTAGGTAACTTCTATCTACCTATAGACTTTGTCGTACTTGATATTCCCGCAGATTATCCTGTTCCTATTATTCTCGGGAGGCCATTTCTAGCAACTTCGGGTTGCAATGTGGATTGCAAGAACGCCAAGTTGAAATTCAACATTGGTGGCGATGAGGTGGAGTTCGCACTACTTGCAGCCATGAAAGGGGAGCAGCTAACCGATGATATCTTCAACATCTACGATGAAGAAGAATCAAGAGAATTGGTGAGCTCTATCCTTATTAACGATCCACTCGAAAGAGTTATAAGTTTTAGTTTAATAGAGGAAGGTATATATACTTCTTGTGATGCAGATATACGGAGCTTAAAGGCACTGGAAGAAGATCCAGGAGCTAAAACTGAGAAGCTAATCCAGGAGACGAAGATCTCCAGTTTCGGTTCCAGTTGCAGTACCTCGACCGAGGCACTTTCTGGACTGAGCGAGGCGACTGAAGAACATCTCGGTTAACGCCTCTGCGCCTCGACCGAGGTCGATGGCGAGACAACTTCAACTGAGACTTCCGAAAGTCCGGTTTCTGAACCCACTCCACTGGAAGGAGGAAGCAAGGATCCCCCTCAGAAAGCACCCTCAGTCGTGGAGCTTAAACAACTCCCTAGTCACTTGAGGTATGTCTTTCTTGGACCGGATTCTACTTATCCCGTAATTGTTAGTGCTTCCCTTTCCGAATCTGAATTGTCTAAGTTAATGCATGTCTTGAGAAAGCATCAAAAGGCTATAGGTTATACCACGGATGATCTTATTGGCATTAAACCTTCTTTCTGCATGCATAGAATCCTAATGGAGGACAATCATAAGACTTCACGGGAACCTCAGAGACGGTTAAATCCGATCATGAAGGAGGTTGTGAAGAAAGAAATTCTTAAGTTGTTGGATGCAGGTATTATTTATCCTATCTCGGACAGCAAGTGGGTTAGCCCGGTGCATGTCGTTCCGAAGAAAGGAGGGATGACCGTTGTGACGAATAAGAACAACGAGTTGATCCCAACCAGGACCGTTACGGGCTGGAGGGTTGCATCGATTATAGGAAGCTGAACACGGTCACACGGAAGGACCATTTTCCACTTCCCTTCATCGATCAGATGCTCGAGCGGTTGGCCCAGCATTCACACTTTTGCTACTTGGACGGCTATAGTGGATTCTTCCAGATTCCTATCCATCCGGATGATTAGGAGAAGACCACTTTTACTTGTCCATGGGGGACATTTGCCTATTGGAGGATGCCATTTGGATTGTGCAATGCACCCGCTACCTTCCAGCGATGCATGATGGCTATCTTTTCCGAGTACATAGAGAATATCATGGAGGTATTTATGGATGATTTTTCCGTATACGGATCCTCTTTTGATGATTGCCTATCTAACCTTTCGCTAGTGCTTAAAAGATGTGAAGACACTAATCTCGTCTTGAATTGGGAGAAGTGTCATTTTATGGTTAATGAAGGCATTGTGCTAGGACACCTCGTTTCTAATCGAGGCATTGAGGTCGATCGCGCTAAGATCGAGACTATTGAGAAACTCCCTCCCCCTTGTTCTGTTAAAGGTGTGAGGAGTTTTCTCGGGCATGCAGGTTTCTACAGGAGATTCATCAAGGACTTCTCTAAGATTTCTAAACCTTTAACTAACCTCTTGAATAAAGATGTTGTTTTTGAGTTTTCGCAGGAGTGTCTTGATGCTTTTTACAGGATTAAGGAAGCGTTGATCTCCGCTCCTATTATCCAGCCTCCAGATTGGACCTTGCCCTTTAAGATCATGTGCGATGCTAGTGATGTAGCCGTAGGAGCGGTGCTTGGGCAAAAGAAGGATGGACGGACCACCGCCATCTATTATGCTAGCAAGACGCTAGATGTAGCACAACGCAACTACGCTACCACCGAGAAGGAGTTATTGGCGGTTGTATACGCTTTCGAGAAGTTTCGTTCCTACTTAGTTGGAGCGAAAGTCATTGTCTACACCGACCATGCAACCATTCGTTACTTGTTGGCTAAGAAAGATGTCAAGCCACGCCTTATTCGATGGATTCTCTTGCTTCAAGAGTTTGACCTAGAGATCCGCGATAAGAAGGGATCCGAGAATTCTGTTGCGGATCACCTCAGCCGGCTACCTGCATCTTCACGTGAGAAGGATGACCCGCCCATAGACGATTCATTCCCCGATGAGCACTTACACTTTTCGGAGCGTTTGATAGATTTACTTACTTCACCCCACAATGGAGGTGAAGTATGGGGTGAGGGCACCTCACATTACATTTGATGACGCATTATGGTCCAGCTAGCGACCTTAAACCAAGCGCTTCTTGGGAGGCAACCCAAGGTATTGCATTCTTTTCCCGTTTTCTAGTCTAGCTTAGATAGTTTGCTTTTGCCTTGTTTTGTTTGTTTTTGGCGTCCTAGACAGATAACAGGAGACATCTAAGGAAGGAGCATAACTGGAAGTACAGAAGTTCGAGAATTCGAGAAGACGAAGTTTGACTGAGACACCTCGGTCCAGTCGAGGCCACCTCGACCGAGTTGATTCCTGAGCAACCGAGGCGACTAGGGTTTCAGCAGAACCACCTCGGTCCGTACCACCTCGGTCCAGTCGAGACCATCTCGACCGAGGTGACAGCAGTTCCAGGAACAGTATAAAAAGGGGAAAAAATTATTTTTCACTTTTTTTTTACCCACTTCAACTCGACCGCGGCGCCTCCTCACCTCGCTTCCCCGAATTTTGCTCGTTTTCGAAGATTTCCGCTTCCAAACTGCGATTGAAGGGTAGAGGATCCCATTGCAAGCACAGATCTGCGAAGAAATCGAACGAATAGACCGAAACGAGGTAAAAACAGTCGAAACCCTAACTCGTTCATTCGTTTCGATTTGGGCTTTGGTTGCCCTTGAATCTGCTGAGAAAAGGCTTAAGTACCCCATAGGAAGCTATTGTAGTGATTTTTGGGGGAAAAGAACTGGATTTCTGAGAGTTGAATCACGAACTGTTTACGCCTCGGTCCAGTCGAACTGCACCTCGGCCGAGGTGATTCCTGAGAGTTGTCAGTGACCGAGGTGATCTGACAGTAGCTGAGAGAAAATGAGTTCCGAACGTCGCCTTGCCCTCAGAGATAGATCCTCACCTTCCCCTCCTTCCTCTTCTTCCCGACCTTACCGCCCGGTGATCCACGAGAGATGCCGGGTAGATTATGAGCGTATTTCGGGACGTCCAGTGATTGCACCACGTTTCCTGGACGTGTCCGCTTTTGATTGCCTAGGGGTAGATGGAGACCTTAGGAGGATGATTACCACAGTTGGGCTGGATCAGTTTACTGAGATCCGAGCCCCAGCCTACTTGGAGCCGACCTTAGAGTTCGTTAGCTCCTTCACCTACCTTCCCACAGAGCAGTCTGTGAAGTACCGGTTGATGAACCGGAACTTCATAGTACCGCTCGAGGTTTGGAGAGACATCTTCGGCTTTCCTGAGCCCACCGCCACTGACTTCCCTTCCTGATCTGTAGCTAGGGAGTTCTGGGGGCAGATAGCCCATATTGTTGAGCATGCAGACAGATGGCGCCCTGGAGATTCCAGGGAGAAAGTCATCTTCCACCTGGCCTTTAGGTTAGCCCATAGGATATTCAGCGAGACACTTCTGGCGCGTACTGAGACGCCCCAGAAGATCCGACAGGGCGAGCTTTTCAGTCTATACTGTATGGTTACGGGGGGTTTCCCAGACTTTGGCTTGATCTTGGCAGAGGACCTGCACAAGATCAAGGCCAAAGCGAAGGGAGACATCTGCTGCGGAGGGCTTGTCACCCACATAGCTGCTTTTCATGACATGGACCTCAGTGCCTGTACGATGGTGGCGGCTTCGAAGCCGCTTGGATTGCAGGAGATGATCACTCGGAGGATTCTAGTTCCCCGAGGTCTGACCACTCCATATGTGGCTATGCCGTGGGAGCTGACTGCGCCATAGGGGATCCGATGGTCTGCCCAGTTCACCGTTTATGACCCGCATTATTGGCAGACAGCTTGGGCTCCACTGATGGAGGATTATAGGGAGGCAGCAGCTGCCCCAGCTGAGGAGGAGGAGGAGGAGGCTGATGACGAGGATACAGTGGATGAGAGAGATGGTGGAGTCCCGATGGATACAGGGACATATACTGCAGGGACGAACGCGCCGCCGATCATAGATCTGGATGATGATGATGAGACTGAGCCTGCACCAGCTGAGACTTCTCCAGTTAGGCCTGCTAGACGCAGGAGACGCGGAGTGAGAGATCCAGATGCTCACAGACGGATCGATGACCTGACTGATCAGGTTATTGATTCGTATGCTACTTTGTCGCTGGATATTCGTGAGATGCAGGAGCGGCAACATTATCAGCATATCATGGCCCAGCTTCAATTCGAGCACATCATGGGTCATCCATTCGACCCGACTCAGTATCCGTACGTGCCACCACCACCACCACCGGATCGCGACTATTGATGAGCTGCAGGATTTTCTTTATTATATTTTTATGCAGTTCAGCTATTTATCCGGTGAGTACTCTTATTTTTAGACTTATATTGACCCACTGGGACAGTGTGTCCCAAGTATGGGGTATTTGTTGTACTTATCTGATGACAACTTGATGTACTTATTTGATGTACCTTGATGTATGATTACTTTATCGGATATTTCATGTTTATGCTTCACTTCTGCATTTATATGTTTATCTGAGATTGCATGCATATTTACAGGTTATTCGATTGAGAAAAACGTCGAAACTAAAGAAAAAAATGGTTTTAAAAAAAATTTTTTGACCTCGACCGAGTCAGTCTTGGCCAAACGAGGCGTTTCACCTCGGTTGAACCAAGAACACCTCGACCGAGGTGGGTTAACTGAGAGTTTTCGAAAATTATTTTTGTGTTACTTATCTGGATATGATCTCAGTGAAGATCTTGCTTACTGACTGGTTTTAAATTCTTTATGTGTTTGAAAGGTTTTATAATATGTTTAAGTTGCTAAATGCTTTGTTTGAAATTATTGGCATGTTTAATACCTTGTTTTATCTAAATTATATTGAATTTGAAGGTTGACACCACATCATGAGTTCTCTCACTTTCTTCTTGGAAAGACCAAGGCAATTCATTCTTCTCTCTTCTTCTTCTTGATCATGCTTAGCCCCTCATATACATTTTGCCTCCCTTTACCTATCCGGGAATTTGGAAGCAAGCGAAGTGGTGAAAGCAAGTGAAGTTAAAGTTGAGAAGTTGGCTGGAAGTGAAAGTGTTAGAAAGTAATAATAGGTTTGGGGAAGTCAATCATGAAGATGAGTAACTCGGCAGCATTCACATAGCCGGGTGTTTGTGTCTTGCCAAAGTCGGATTGAGCGATATTCCTAACGGGTCATGGTATGTGCATCAAGGGTTTGATGCATCTCAAGAAATTGATGATTGCGACTTTCCTAGGCTTCGGTTATTGTGCACCTCTTTCCATGCATCCCAAAAAGTAAAGTAAAAAGAAAAAAAAAAGTGGAATAAGCAAAGCTTATTGGTGGAAGATGTTGCAAGTCAAAGTGGAAGTGAAGTTCATCCTTTTCCCGGATTCTAGCACCACATTACCTTACATACATCCCTACCCTACACGTTTCTTGACCTTTTCTTTTGGGAAGCCCTTGAGACCTTGAGCTTGTTGATTGACTTAGTGGTTTAAACTGGATTATACATGATTAATTTTGATAATTATGACTTATTATGCATTCCATGGTTTTATGCAAAGATGAACAACTTTCCTATATTTATAAAATGTTTTGATCATGTTTTGATTTTAAATTCCATGAAGTATTCTCTTAGAGTGATCTATGATTGTAGCACACCATAAAAATATTTTTGAAAGACTTTTCATTGATTTTCATGACTTATAATCCATTCTATCTTGTCTTCTATATGCGGAACTTGCTTGGGGACAAGCAAGGGCTAAGTATGGGGTATTTTGATAGCATGAATTATAGTCTATATTTTTGGGTTTGTTTGGACGTTTTATCTTTAATAATCTGCATGATTGCATGTATATTAAGTGATTATATTACCATTTCATCTACCTTTGCGGGAATCGAGGTCTACACCTAGTTTTACTGTAATTGTAGGTAAAATGGCACGTTTTGCATCAAAAAGGAACAAATGGAGCTATGGAGTCATTGGAGCTACATTGAGGAGCATAAGGAACCATCCAGGAAGCATAGCCATGGATTAAGATTCACTTTGGACCAGTTTTGAGAGATTTCACATTCAGTTGTGACTCACCTCGGTTGACCAGAGATTCATCTCGACCGAGGTGATCCAGAGACGCCGACTCGACCGAGGCGAACACCTAGGACGCGGCGAGAATATTTTATTCTTGGCTGAGATCTTTTATCTTTGTAAGGTGATCTTATATTTTTGGGCTTGGCTCCTGGAAGGAAGAAGATCTTATATTTTACCTATTTTTATGGGAAGAGATCTTTCTAAGATATATTATCTTTGGAGGGTTATTTTCCTATAAAAAGGGTTGGATTTCCACAAATCCAACATCATGCTATACCATCGATCAGGGTTTATAGCACGCAGCAGCCATACTCCAGTTGGAGAGATTTGAAGAACCTTTTTGAAGGTTGAAGAAAGATTGAAGATTATAGCTTTTATAGCTTTTTGAAGGGTTTTTGTAAGATTATCTTAGATTCTCTTCCTTGTTGTCTTGTCTTGTTGGATTGCTATCCAAGGAACGCTTTTGTTGTGATATTTGATTCAGTTATTGAAGTCTTTTCATTGAATTCTTCTTGTTCAAATATTCACCTTCTTCCCATATATTTGATTAATACTTTCATGATGATGAGTGGCTAATTTCCTTGTGTGATTCTAGGGTGATTGGCTGAAGGTTATGGGAAAAACAATGATAGAATAATCTTAGATTCCAGTAGGACCCTGAAAGTTCGAGTCTTTAACCTTAACCCTAAGCATCTCGCTCAGTCGATGAACATCTCGGCCGGGGTGGAATTTGGCTGACCGAGGTGACTTATCTGATCCTAAACTGAGAGTTAAGTGTTAGAGTTTGCCAAATCCTATTCTTATTACACCTTTCCTGGTTTAATGCAAGCTTAGGATGAGACTTACCCGGTAATTCCTTAGTTTGTGTACCAACGATCATAAGTGTAGGTAATAAAGGTTTATCCTTTATTGGGGTTCGAGTGTGCTTCCATCCCATCTTTGTGAGTTAGCCTGAGACTTACCCGGTAAAGGTTGATTCTATTCCCTTAGATGGTGTGTTAGTTTGAGATTATAGTTCTTTATCTTAATTCCTTGAGACTTACCCGGTAATAGGAGTTACGGTTTTGGATTAGTGAGTAGTGAGACTTACCCGGTGATCTATTCCACTTTAGTAACACCTTCCCTTGCAAAAATCTCAGCTTTGTCCGCTTATCTTTAGATCTTGAGTTGGAACCACAACTAGACGCTTTAATCCCTAGAATTGCATGTTTGCTTTATTGACTTCTTACTCATCTTTGATTGTGTTAATTGCTCTTGTGGTTAGTATTCACGAAGCTTATCGTTATTGACTTTGTTTCACCGAGTCCCTGTGATCGACCCCTGGAATTTCTTGCTTTTTACTACGATTGACTCGTACACTGCGGGTTCGCATCCTTGTTTTAAGCTTAAGTCTAGGGTTATAAATTTAAAGCTTGCACACACCGTTTGGAGCGAACATAAACCGATTAAGGTTGTGACACTCACAATCGAGGTAGAGGTTGTTGAGACTTCACTACCACCTAGAAAAGGCAAGCCAAGACTAAGTTAAAGCAAATCTTTAACTTTGGATTAAAGTAAAAGCAAGTTAAACTGACACAAAATTACGGGTAGTTCTTGAGTTCCACGGCCGTGGAAGCTCAAGAACAGACCGTGGATTAAGTTCGTCGGCGATTCTCTCTAACTCTCAGGGTCCAATCTGTTTACGATCGATCTATCATCATCTAAGCCACAACTATCAACCCTTCACCTTAGAATTGCTAAAGGGTTTTAGCCAACAACAGTCATATTGATATCAAATTCAAGGTTTAAAAGGATGAAAGATGAACACTTCCGAAAACCTTCAATAACTTTCAAATCAATCTCAAATCCACAAATCAAGAACAATAATCGTCAATAGATTCGAAATAACACAAATAATCACAAATCTTAGATAAGAAGGAAGAACGGGATGTCAATCCGTCTTCTAAATCAAACCTAAGCAAGAAGCGAAATCTTCTTACGAACAATCTTCCGAATCTTCAATCTTCCGTCAATCTGGAAATCTCACTAGCAACGCGCAAATCTCTCAATCACAATCTCCGCCAAAATGCGAAATTAGGGCAATTCCAAGTGTAAGCGGAAGTGCCTCTAAGCGTAAGCGAAGGTGACGGAATCTCTCTTCGTCCGTCCTTTTATAGTGTAAGATAAAATATTGGCCCGGCCCAATTGCGTAGGAGATCGTGGCTTAAAGTGTGGCGAAAAAGATCTCCAAGATCACGGTCGTGGAAGGGTTCCACGACCGTAATTTAGAGCGTGGAAATTGTCACGGTTTGTCTCAATCTTTCCACGGCCGTAGAAGTTGCTGGAATGAACCACGCTTCCCTTGCCAAGGTTCCACGGCCGTGGACTTGAACGTGGAATGTAGTACGGCCGTATTTTAGAGCGTGGTTTAGGGGTAAACCGTAATTCTTCCTTTCCTCGTGCTATTCTTCAAGTTAACACCTTCCTTAGCTCCTAGAGATGTCCTCAATCCTTGGACATACTCAATCAAACTCCATTTTCGCACAATCCGTTCGGAAATAGCTCTTAATTGCCTACAATCAACATAAAGCTTGTATAGATCTCTATATCGACATTATAGACAAACTAGCTCACAAATGCATCAATGCTTAATCAATGACTATCAATATGGATGAAATACACTTTGAAAACGTGCCTAAAATATCACAATATTTCATGCTAACATAACGTCTACACCAAAGACTTATAGGACTCCAGCAATGATGCTAGCAATAATAATGCATGCTCCTCTTCTCCCATCTTGTCATTTTCATTTAATGATTGACATACTTGTTGGTTCAACGCGTAAAAATGGTCATGAAGATTACCTTCCTCCATCTTGAGCAAGTAAAGCTCCATCTTCAAGCACAATTAGTTAGTCAGTGACTTTGACGCGTAGATGATCTTGAGCTTATCCAACAACGCCTTCGGTGTGGTCTTCAGCCTTCAACACACTGTACTTAATCTTGGTGAAGAACCTTTAGGTGAATATAAAGGATAAAAATACTCTAGAAGGGGGGTTGAATAGAGTCTGAGAACTTTTCACAAAAACCTATCTCAAGGCTTTGATGTCGATCTGAGCTCTTTGTGACACACTTTGATTTCAAGGGCTTTGAAACTGATTTCAAGGGCCTTGACTTTGTAAACCTGCAAAACAAAGTTAGTCACAATAAAGCATATATAGTGCGGAATTGAAAAGATCGACACAAGGATGTGTTTACGAAGTTCTCTAAATAGCCTACTCTTTGTCCCAAGGTATATCCGTAGGATCTAACTATCTATTATCAGCTTCAAAGAGTCCTAGATACAAACTAGAAGAAATACCCTTCTTCTCTCACTGTAGTCAATGATACGATCTAGCTCCAACTCTTGAACATTCTATAATAGCCTAGTTACTTCGCAGAGTAACACACACTCTAGTATAACACTCTTTAGATATGCCAATGAAGCTCTAAGTGTTTTCTTCACTCTAGAATGTAGACGTTGTGAGTATAAGAAGAGGAAAACTTTGTGGAAAGAATGAAGATGGTGATAGCTTGAAGACGTATATGTTTCCTTGATCTCTTTTATTTTGTGTCTTGTGTCTTCAAACTTCATCTCCATTTATAGGCTTCTATGAGGAGTCTTGTAGCCATTGAAAAGGTTGTTGCAACGTTCTAATTCCTGCATAGAAAACGTGAGTTGTTGAAGGTGAAGTAGTCGTTGTTGTATTCATCGTTCTTCTCTTGCTTCCCTTCATTGCCGCTTGTTGTAGATTCTCCAAGATCTTCTCTCTTTTTGTTCTTCTTCTTCTTCTTCTTTTTGACGCTCGTTGAATATCTTCATCACCGTAATCTTTTCTTTGGAAATTAGCCGTTGAAGATATTCTCTTAAGATCCGAGATCTTCTTGTTGTAGATCCGTTGGAGATCTTGTGCCGAGATCTTCTTGTTATCTTCGGTTGTTAAGATCTTTATGAGATCTTGTTGTTGAAGAACTTGTTTGTTGAAGATCTTGTTTGTTGAAGATCTTGTTTGTTGAAATCCTAGATCTTCTCCTTAGGATATGCCGTTGAAGATCTTTGTTGGTTGAAGCCGTAGATCCTATCATTCTTGATTTCCGTTTTTGAAGATCTTTATTGTTGGCGATCTTCTATCTTGTTTGTTGAGATCTACATCTTCACTCTCTCTTGTAACCGCTTGAAGAAGATCTTTTGGTTGAAAGAAGATCTTGTTTGTTGAGTCTCTAGATCTTCTCTCTCTCACTTGAATAATCGTTGGAAATTTCCTTCTTGATGTTGAGATTTTCTAGCTTGAAAATACTTATCCTCTTGTGCGTCGCCTTCATGTTGGCCGAGATCTTCTCCTTGCATCGATGAATCTTCTTCTCCTTGCATCGATGAATCTTCTTCTCCTTGCATCGTTGAAGACTTCTTCTTGTTGGATAAGATCTTGTGCCTTTTGAGGATCTTCATTGTCGAGCCAAAATCTTCTTTGACGTTGTTCATCTTTACTTGGCCGAGATCCTTTGTGTAGAAGTATTGTTGAGATCTTCTTCATCGTGAGCCATTCAATCCATTCAATCGTTCTTGTTGTTGTTGGCCCAAATCTTCTTGTTGAATCTTGAAAATCTTCTTGTAATCCATGGTAGTAAAGCTTGACTTGGTTTGAATCTTCGTTGGTTGAAGAGTCTTTGTCGTTGAAAAATGCTCCAGCCGAATCTGCCCTTGTATCGTGTTTCAAGGCCCTTGAAATCCATTTCAAAATTTGCTTGTCCCTTGATATCCATTCCAAGGCCCCTTGAAACGCTTTTCAAAACCCTTGGAACTCTGTTCAAATTCTTTGCATGTTGAAATGTCTTCAGCCGAGCTTGCTCTTGTATCCCTTTTCAAAGTCCTTGAAACTCCGTTCAAAATCCTTTACACGTTGAAGCAACTTCAACCGAATTCTCCTTGTATTGCTTTTCAAGGCTGCAACTCAGTCCTTTACTTGTCTCTTGTAATCCACTTCAAGGCCCCTTAAAGTTCTTTCCAAAGTCTGCACGCATTTAGCAAACACAAACCAAACAATCTAGAAATATGATCGAAATTTGTTAGTTCATAAAACCACTAGATACATGTTTAAGTCTTCCATCATAAATATAACCAACTCATAATCAAGGTGGAGTTATCACTTGGGAGCCAACCGAATTGTGCTTACCGCCTTCATCTGGATGCTTCTACACTTCTCTTCGCTCATCGATCCAAGTTTGTCCTCCTCCGGAGCTTAGTCAAGACCCTGCTGCACTACTAGGTCTTGAATCGTACTCTGTCACAAAGTGAAGTTGATATTTCCATTGAAGAGTGGAATCTCGAACGCCTTCATCGCCTCGACCGCCATCACGCCAATCGCGAGATTCAATAAGAAAAAATCTTTACCCGATCACCACCACCCATAATAAAACGGTGATGATCGATGTAATTTGTTATGATCTATGACTTGGTAGAATGGGAATATGAGACTAACTTAGTCAATGACTTAATTCATACAAATTAACTTGTATTTATGCAAAAAAGCAATTCTACAAGGTTTTGTGGGCACTCTCACAACTTATGATTAGCTTTGCTTGAACTCAAATTTTGTGGATGGTGTAGATGTACAACTTCTCCGCCTATTTATAGTAGGAAGAGATCACCGCCCTACACAATAATCTATGAAGATATTTGAGAAGAAAATTTTAGAATTTCACAAATTTGTAGAAGATATATTAGAGGAGAATTTTAATTAGTTGTAGACTACTCTTCTCTAGATATTTCTCATCTTTTCTTTTCTTCTCTAGATATGTCTCCATAATAGATTCCTCCTTTTGAATCTTAACTCATTGGACTTATATCTAATTTGTTGGATAACCCATTTATTAAAGAAAGAATTTGGCCTACTAGGCTCTTTTTGGGTTTTGTTAAAGAAACTATACCCCATTTTTTTTACCACTTTCATTTAATGGTAGGTAAAACTAATTAATTCTTCTATTTAAAAAAAATGTTTGTTATTTGTTATTTGATATTTAAGTGTAAGTTTTAATTTTAAAAAACTAAATTTGTTTTTTTATTTTCTTTTATTAATTTGTTTTGTCTTTTTAATTTTCTTTATTTTTTAATTTTCTGGAATGAAGAATTTTTCACATACCGGAATTTTCACATACCGGAATTTCACTTACCGAAATTTCACATACCGGAATTTCACATACCGGGTTATTTTATTTATTATTATTATTTTATTTTTATGGAATGAATTTATCATACCAGAATTTATCATCATACCAGAAATTATTACATACCAGAAATTACTACATACCAGAAATTTACATACCGAAAATTTACATACCGAAAATAAAACTCATACCAGAAATTTACGTACCAAAAATAAAACTCATACCAGGAATTTTAGTAACTGTGCTAATCCACTCCTTGTGAGTTTCCTGGTTTACACTCTCAAAGTCACATGAATATGGATCAACCCAGCAAATCACATTACCTTTTCAGTCACTTCTCTTCTTGAGTTTGTAGATTAACACAAAGTTGAAAGGTTATTTATTTTGCACCTGTGGAGACTTGAGACTAATATGGTGCTTCATCTCCTTAACCCAGGGTAACAATCTTCGAGGTAAGGACTTTAACTTGACAATGCATTGGCATGTGATGCCAAAGACTGGAAAGATGATTGTTAACAAGATTGTATTGTCTAGCTACCGTTTGTCAGATGAATACAAATAAATCAGGGCATTCACGTTTAGCTTTCAACCTATTGAACCTTTTAGGCTTCGTATGTAATGGTGAGAGGGATACACGAGGAATCTAGTTTGAGACTAGAGGCAAGGAAACGGGAACTCATGGCAACCTTACTTAAATTATTTTTGCAAAACTTTACATTTCTTCAACTTCAGATGACATATCTTGTACTATTATTAGGTGAAATCCCATTTTACATATGATTGCTACTACATATCAGAATTTATTACATACCAGAAATTTATATACCGGAAATTTACATACCCAAAATTTACATACCGGAAATAAAACTCATACCAGAAATTTACATGCCATAAATAAAACTCATACCATAAATTTAAATATAGAACATTCAACTCAACCAAAAGGAACATGTAAATGCATTTTGATATTTACGTGTGATACATTATTATATTACCTCTAATGTTAGTATGTTTAGTGGAACCTTGGGATTTCATAATAATGAATAAATCTGGGACCTTCTGGGTGTATAAGTTTCAAATACTTTACGCTTATTCGTATCTAGTTACCATACGTAAGAATTTTTTTAAAGTTTTATCAACAAAATAATCAATAATATAATTTTGAACATGTTTTTTGAATGACATATTTTCCCAATTTATGTAGGTTAAACCTTAGCATTAGATATGTAAATTTCGTCTTACTATCTGATTTTGTAAAAATAATAAATACCAAAATATTACTGAATCAATAAAAAAAAAAAATTAAATTTGTCTAACGAGTAAAACTGAATATTAAAGGTCTTTTAACACTTTAAACTTGACATAACGTAACAATTTTCATTTCATTTCCTTCATCTTAAACGTTTTCATTCCGTTTCCATTTTACCAGCTAACTAGGATTAACATATATGTCAACCTTACTTTTAGTTCGAAATTGACACCTGAAATAAACTACTTCATCGTTAATATTTATAGTAGATTAAACACGAATATTTCCTTTCAAAAATAAAAATTAAATACAAATGTTTAGAATATGTAGTTGAAATAAATATATGGCTGTCCTTTTGGCCTTTGTGCCCAAAACATTAATATGAAAAATATTGTAATGTATTGGTATGCTGTGGTTGAGATGCTTTTTTAATAAAATTTTATACGATTAATAATTCAAAGTCACATCTCACATATCAAAATTGACACATGCATAAGGTTTTAAATTAATTTCCATTCCGATCCTTATTGTTTCGAATCGAATTAATTGAATTACTATTGTCATGGTATTATTCACTATTAGTTTAATAATTCAAAGTAATTTATACCAGGAATAAAATCAAACACAAATGTTGAAAATATGCTAGCGTACTTTGAATTTCAATTCACCTTATTTGTCCTCCTTTCGCCATGATAGTCCGTCGAATTCCAT
Organism: Fagopyrum homotropicum; assembly: GCA_033239125.1. Classification (NCBI taxonomy): domain Eukaryota; kingdom Viridiplantae; phylum Streptophyta; class Magnoliopsida; order Caryophyllales; family Polygonaceae; genus Fagopyrum; species Fagopyrum homotropicum. The sequence goes on along the minus strand of BSWB01000007.1, from coordinate 48,018,468 downwards.
CCGATTCCTCTCTGCAACCATGTCACAACCATGTCTTGTTTTGAACACTAACTTTCCCGACCAATTTCATAACATTGTGACACAGGGGTTGACATAAATTTTAGTTAATCTCGTCCCGTTCCATCCCGTTTCGTCCCTATCTCGTCGAGATTTAAAAAATAATGTGTCTCCCGTCCCGTGAAAAGTTTGTGGGACGGGACGCGAGACGGAAACTTCTCATCCTGGTTAATCTCGTCTTGTCTCGCATATATATAAATAATATTTTTATACCTTTTAAAAATACTATATAGAGAAATAATATATATAAATTATAATTTTATATTAATAAGAATTATAAACATAATAAAATACTGCAAGATAACATTCTTTCACAATATGTAAAAGAATATTATCTTTGGTAAACTATCATTAGTGTACTGCAATGCTAGGTTTTCTAATGTGAATCGGTACGACACATTTTGATGTAACTTGTATTCATTTTGAATGTACAAAATACTGATGTAGGCCTCTTGAATCAGTAATTCGGTATCAAGTTTTTTTTTATCAGTTGTGTCTTTAAACATTTGAGAAAACATGTACAAATGTTGAATATAATCGGTTCATAATTTTGCAAGATTAGGCCCGTCTCATCTTGTCCAGTTCCACGTGAGACAAGGCCCGCGGTAGACATGGGTCCGGTTTGGGCTAAACTGCCGAACCGGCGGTTCCCAAACCGGTCCAAACCGGCGGTTCCCAAACCGACGGTCAACGGTTTAGGTTTATGTTTGGTTTTGGTTAAATTTTGAATTTTTTTTTAATATTTAAAGACCATCGGTTTGATCCGGTTTCCTTTTTCTTACAAACCGCCCAAACCGCCAGTTTGGTTTTTCCCGGTTTAGGGTCAAACCTAAACGGCGGTTCCTAAACCTAAACCGCCAGTTTAGGTTTAGGACCCAAATCTATTCCTCGGGACGAAGAAAAAAGTTTTAAATCCAATCTCGTCCCATCCCGTCTCGCTAATAATTTGTAGGACGGAACATGGGACGGCCTCAATCCCGTTTCGTCCCGTCCCATGCTCACACACCCTTGCCCTAGGCCTTGGCACCATGAATTTCAAAATCCCCATCTCAATGTTCTCAGTAAAAGATGTGGATAACACTAATAATGAATTAAATATCAAATATTATCGTCAAGATATAATTCACACGTACATAATGTTATAAATTACTTTCGGAATAAAACTTGATAAAACTAGTGTAATCTATGCCGTGTTAAACACGACTTTTCTTGAATTATTTCTATGTATAGTAATATCTGATAAATATAATAATTTTTTTATTAAAATTATTAAATTTACCTCTGGTTGAATTTAAAAAATAAATAATTAAATATTCACTCATATTAATATGATCCCGCAATAATGTCAATCTACAAAACACTTGTTATGAGGACGTATTTTTTTATTTAATATGATTATATAAGTTAATATAAAAATTTGATTCAGACAAATATATGAATTTTTAGATAGAGTTTAGCCAAAACATTGAAGCTGCAATCCGGCTAAATAGTCAAGGCAACTCATTTAAGCACCCTCAATCGATTTCCAACTTTAAAGACACCCAGGTTCTGTAAATAAGTTATATCTTCGATCTCAGACATATTTCCCTACTTTAAAGACACCTAGGTTCCATAAATAAGTCATATCTCTGATCCCATGCATATTTCCCTACTTTAAATACACCCAGGTTCCGTAAATAAGTCATATCTCCGATCCCAGGCATATTTCCCTACTTTAAATACACCATGTTCCCTAAATAAGTCATACCTCCGATCCCAGGCAGCATATGTAATTTTGTAAGAAAGTGTTTTTTAAAGACTTCTTCTGAAAATTGTAAGAAAATTAAAATTAAGGGAAAAAAAACTCGTAGAATTACAATAACATTGGTGTGCAAAATCAAAATAGAAGATCTCTGTCCTTAATTATGAAAATGCTCCGGATTATGTCAGTTTGAAAAGAGTTCCGAATCCCAAGATAAAACGACACTAGATCCAAGAGCAGTAATGGCTTTAGAATCTAGCAAACCGATTCTGCATTGCACTCTCGAGTTTTGAAGAGAAAGAAAGAGCGGAGAAAGACATTTTTTTCTTCTTTTTTTTGCTTTTGGTGTTTTGGAATTAAAAGACGAGACCCCTTTTATAGGCGAGCTCATTTAACAAAGGAGATCAACACATTAAATCCGAGATTTCAAATCAACATTCAATTAATCAGTACTTTCATATTTAAATTCAAATATAAATTCTTGATTTTCCCATTTATATAGCTTGATGCTTGATTTGACCAAGCTTTCGGCTCATCTATTTAAACTCTGCACCTCACAACGAGATTGGGCCCACACGTTTTCACTCTGTAGCTCATAAAGAGACTGCGCCAAAATGATACTTTGAGTGGCCAACCTTACACCATCAGTCTTGTCCGTTCTCGTCATGGCCTTGATAGCCTAAGTCTGAGCATGCGGTTGTGGCTCGGCGCATGTGCGCGTGTGGTCGGTTGGCTATGACCGCTCTCACCATTGAAAATGGGTAGTGACCCAAAGGCCACGGTCTTTAAGCGTTTTTCCTCCTTATATACTATAGAATTCTACTCCTTTTAGTCGATGTGGGATAGCCACATTTTTTTTCCTTTTCCCGAGTTTTGTGTTTTGTACACGTAACTTCGGACATCATTATCTTATTCACTTGAAATCCAATTTTAGCAAATAAGTATACCACGATTCAGTGTTCGCAGAGACGAAGTCAATGCTTTTGTTTTCCGGTGTCGACGATGGCTAGAGCCCACCGAAAATTTTCCCGGAAAAACCCGGCGCACTACTTATTTAAAATATTGATTCTAGCAATCCCCACATGAATAGAAAAGGATTCTTCTAGACACATGTTTTTGAAAAAAAATCTTGTTTTGAGAGTACAGTAAAAAATCACTACATATGGGAAGGTAACGTTTTTCAGCCTTGAATCACCCGTAGTGAGTAGCTATCGGATTTACTTGTCCAGAAGGTGACCATGATGTCTTGAACCACCCAAACTTTGAGGTAAACCAAGACAATAACTATCACACAGTTTCATCTTCTCACATAACCAAGTTATCTGTTTGTGTTCATTTTGCCCTTGAACATGCCTGGTTAATCATGAGTGAACTTGGAGAATTTAGCCTCCTCATTATCCTAGACACGGTCCTATGCCACACTCACAAGGTGATTTGACCATATCAAGTATCTTGAAATACTCCCATGGAATCATTAGAAGCAAATGCTTAAACTCAACTCATATAGCTCACACTATGTATCATCCTAGGAACTGGGAAGAGAAATGAGTATCACAATGCTCCATTCGACTCAATTTGGTTAAGTTGTCCCTTTGAGCCTACATTGTGGGATCTCTAGCCACGTAGGTGGTATTGCTCTTCAAGCATCCTCTTTTGTCATAGGCTTTAAGCCCATTCCTCTTGATGATTTAACCACTTGTTCTATATATTGACAAGTCTTTAGTAATGGATTTATGTCGTCATCTTATGTGACGTGATTTTCCATTATACAAAATGCTTAGTGCCTAGGTTATAACCGGTTGGCTATCACAGTGTACACTTATTGTCGGCACTAGGTTCTCCCACATTGGAATATCTTCCTAATTTTTTTTAAGAACTCGGCTTCTTCAGTTGTTTTCTCCAAAACAATGAACTCAGATTCCATCATGGAATTGGCCAATAGCATTTGTTTGGACAATTTCCATGACACTTCTGTACCACCAAGTGTAAATACATATCCACTCATGAATTTCGAGTTTCCAGAATCAGCTATCCAATTACCGACATTGTATCCTTCCAGAATTGATGGGTATTTGCCATAGTCCAACCCATAACTTTTAGTATAAAGTATGTAGTTTTATACTCTAGTTATGTCTATCTAGTGTTTAAAGTCTGGATTACTTGTGTAGCGACTTAGTACATTGATCAAGTGCGCCAAGTCTGTACGTGTGAAATTGGTCAAGTACATAAGACTTCCAATAACCTGTGAATATTATAGTTGTGACACTGTCTCCCCCACAATTCTAGTTAAGTGGAGATTAGGATCCACGAGAGTGGTTCCGGTCCCCGTTGAGTAGTTTTTGAATCTCTCAATGACCTTTTCAACATAATGAGACGAGGACACGAAAATATTTTTGGAGTGTCTATAATCTTTATTCCTAGAATAACATCCCCTAATCTCATATCTTTCATGCCAAATTTTCCACTAAGCATGTTCTTAGTGCGATTGATCATGTCTTTGCTGCTACCAATGATGAGCATTTCATCGACGTACATACACAACAAGACGTATCCATTAGGAGTAGTCTTGAAGTATATGAATTTGTCGCTTTCATTATTTTTGACACCATTTGACATCATTACATTGTCAAACTTGTCGTGTCACTGCTTTAGAGCTTGTTTCAGCCCGTATAGGGACTTTACAAGTTCGCACAATTTGTGCTCTTATCCAAGAACAAGATACACATCGGGTTGTTTCACACACACACACACACACACACATATATATATATATATATGTATATATATATATATCCTCTTCTAACTCTCCATCTAGAAAGGCACTATTGACATCCATTTGGTGGATTTCTAGGTTTCTTAATGTCGCTATTGCTATTGGCATTTTTTAGAAGTTATTCTTGTTCCCAAGGAGTATATGTCAAAGAAATTTAAGCCTTCTTTTTGGTGGAATTCTTGCACCACAAGCCTAGCCTTGTACTTCTCTACTGAGCCATCGGTTTTCAACTTTCTTTTGAAATCCATTTGCACCCTAGTGCTTTGGTACCTTGAGAAAAGTCTACTAACTCTCATATGTGATTCTAGATAATGGAATATATCTCACTTTTTACCGCTTCCTTCTAGGAAGATGTGTCAAATGTAGACATATGACTTCATTATAAGTTCTAGGTTCTTTCTCCAAAAGAAAGGCCGTTATGAACTCATCACCAAAGAATTTATCTTTTCGAGCTCTTTTGCTCCTTCAAAGTCCTTCCTCTTCAACTTCGTTTTGTACGGAAGTAGAGGTGCCCTCGTCTCGTTGTTCACGAGTTCGTTTTGGATACTCTTTATCTCTACAAGGAAAGACTTTTTCAAAGAAAGACGCACTCCTTGGTTCCATTATCGTATTAACATGGATATCTGGTATATCCGATTTATGCACCAGAAACCGATAAGCACTACTATTGTGTGCATAACCGATGAAAATACAGTCAACGGTTTTAGGTTCAATGACAACCTTTTTAGGAAGTGGTATTGCTAATTTAGCGAGGCACACCCACACTTTTAGGTATTTATACAAAAGTACGCTACCACTCCACAACTCGTATGGTGTTTTTCCAGTTACTTTATGCGGTATTTTGTTGAGAATGTAGTTTGTGGTAAGCAACGTTTCCCCGCACATGTTCTAAGGTAATCCAAATTCCTAAAACATTGTATTAATCATCTCTTTCAGAGTTCGATTTTACGTTGCGCAACTCCGTTAGATTGTGGAGAATAAGGAGCGGTTGTTTGATGAACAATCCCGTATTCTCTATAGAATAAGTTGAACGGTTCATCATATTTGCCTCCTACATCACATCGGATAATATTTATGGTTTTACCAAGTTGGTTTTCCACTTCCAACTTGTGTTCCTTGCATTTTTTCTAAGGTCTCATATTTACTTCTTAGCAAATATACATGATATTATTTTGTGCAATCGTCGATAAAGGTCACAAAATACTTTTTACCGCTCTAGTTTGTACAAATTTTAAATCACACAAATATGTATGAATTAAGCCTAGTGGTTCGGTTGTTCTCTCCACATGTGAAAACGGGATTTTGTGAGTTTTGCATGTACGCAGACTTCACATTTTTCTTTACTTAATTTTCATTTTGGAATTAGGTTCAAATTATGTAGTCTTTGAATAGACTTATTCACATGTCCTAATCTTTCATGCCAAATATTAAAAAATTCAACAACTTAAGCAATCAAAGTTTTATTCATTGAACTTTTAGTGACATTTTTTGGGATGATTGTCAAAACATTCATCTTGATCAGTCCATCATATACATAACCTTTTCCTACGTAGATCCCTTTCATAGTGAGAGTCATTTTGTAAGAACTGATGTTGATGTTAAACACGTTCTTGTTTAACAAGGTTTCGGAGATCAGGTACTTCCGGATGTCGGGGACCTGCATGATGTTGGTGAGGGTTAACTCTTTCTCGGACGTCATCCTCAATACTATCTTTCTGCGGCCTCTGACCTTGGAGGTGGATGAATTTCCCATAAACAGAAGTTCATTGCTTTTGTTCTTGACATAAGTAGTGAACACACTCTTGTCAATATAGTTGAGGCATGTAGCACCAGTTTTGTACTACCACTCTATCTGGTTGCTTCCGATCATGTTGACTTCATACGTCACAACACACATGTCATGTTCCGTTAGGCAGCCTTCAGTCATGTGGACTTGAGTCATGCCCTTGTCTTTGTTCTTGCATCGATCACCCTTGCTACGACACTCTTCAATTTGTGACCCATCTTGCCACATTTGTTACATTTCCCACTAAATTTCTTGGCTTGTGCTTTATATGAATTGTTGTCATGGGGTTGAAATATGCATTTTGGGTCATTGGTCTTATGCTCACCGAAGTTGGCTTTTATAGGTGGATCTCTATCAACCTTGCGGTTACTTGACTCAACCCGCGTCTTGACCATGAAGTCTTCAACGACCATCTTCTTAGTCTTGTGCATAAGGTAGTTTTTGAAGTCTTTTCAAGATGGAGGGAGATTTTCAATGAAGGCCGCAACTTGGAACGCCTTGTAGATTGCATCCCTTCTCCCAATATCTCGTGAGCTAAGAGTTGCATCTCTTTAGCTTGTTTTATGATTAGCCTTGAGTCTACCATTCGACAGTTCATGAACGTATCGACGGTGTACTTCTTGGTGTCTGTATTCTCAAACTTGTATTTTTTTCTCGAGGGTATCCTAGAGTTTCTTAGCAGTACCGACTTTCCCGTACACATGATATAGAGAGTCAATTGGGTTGCTCATAATTTAGCCTTTACAAATGTAGCCTCCTTGCACCCAAGCCTCAAATGTGGCTTTGGTCCATGTCCTTATGGGGGAGAGTATGAGTTTATCCTCCTTCAGGTACTTGTCGAGCTTCATTGAGGCTAGGAAGAACAACATCTTATGTTCTCATATTTTAAAGCCCGTACCATCGAACTTCTCAAACTTGAGTTATGTGCTCAACCAACCAAGCATCGTTATTGTCTATGGTGCTGGAGTGGGGTTTTTTATTTCCCCCGAGACCCGAGTTTTCTAGGTTAGCCGGTGGGTGACCCCTCCCCAACTAAATTTGAAGCGTTGACTTACGTTAATTACCATCACTCGTATCCGTGCTGTTTTGAGCTTCACGAGGGCATTGCGTCTTGCACTCAATTCAGCCTTGTTCAAATTTTTATTGCACAAAAATTTTAGCGCAAGAATTAGTGGGTCGTTTCTTGTAGTTTCTTTAAATCGGATAAAATTACAAATAAAAACCGATTATTAGTAGTTTAAACACCCGTACAAAACCGGTTGTTTTCGATTTAAAAATTCGAATGTCGTGGAAAAAATTTAAAAAACGATTATAGTTTTTAAAAGGAATTGTTATTTATTTAAAACGAAATGAGCAAAAAAAAACAAAAAATTTGTCGGATGCAACGGTTTCTGCACGGAAATAGTTAGTTTTCCACGAAAAAATCCGACAATAATTCCTCCGAATTATGAATATGCAAAACTCAAAGAAATGTTAGTGCACATCAATTTTAGGAAAGAAAGTTTTGTTTTTCTGAATTAAGATTGTAGGAACGTCTTTTGAAGACTTCTTCCGAAAACTGTAAGAAAATCAAAATTAAGGAAAAAAATCCGAGGATTACAATACCGTTGGTGTGTAGAGTTGAAATAGAGGATGCTCGCCCTTAATTCTAAAAACGCCCGGATTACATCGGTTTGAACAACGTGCCGAATCCCAGGATAAAACTACACTAGATCCAAGACCCGTAATGACTTTGAAATCTGACAAACCGTTTTTCCTGTTGGACTCTCGAGTTTTGAAGAGAAAGGAGGAGGGGAGAAAGACATTTGTCTTTTGTGTTTTTGTAGCTCATTAAGAGATTGGGCCAAAATAATAGCTTTGAGTGGCCATCTCAACACCATCAATCCGGTCCGTTCTCGTCGTGACCTAGATAGCCTTAGACTAAGCCTAAGCCTAAAATGTGGCTTTGGTCCATGTCCTTATGGGGGAGAATATGAGTTTATCCTCCTTCATGTACTTGTCCAGCTTCATTGAGGCTAGGAAGAACAACATCTTATGTTCTCATATTTTGAAGCCCGTACTATCGAACTTCTCAAACTTGAGTTATGTGCTCAACCAACCAAGCATCGTCATTGTCTGTGGTGCTGGAGCGGGATTTTTTATTTCCCCCGAGACCCGAGTTTTTTAGGTTATCCGGTGGGTGACCCCTCTCCAATTAAATTTGAAGCGTTGACCCTTACGTTAGTTACCATCACTCGTATCCGTGCCGTTTTGAGTTTCACGAGAGCATTGCGTCTTGCACTCAATTCAGCCATGTTCAAATTTTTGTTGCACAAAAATTTTAGCGCAAGAATTAGTGGGTCGTTTCTTGTAGTTTCTTTAAATCGGATAAAATTACAAATAAAAACCGATTATTAGTAGTTTAAACACCCGTACAAAAACGGGTTGTTTTCGATTTAAAAATTTAAATGTCGTGGAAAAAATTTTAAAAACGATTATAGTTTTTAAAAGGAATTGTTATTTATTTAAAACGAAATGAGCAAAAAAAACAAAAAAATTTGTCGGATGCAACGGTTTCGGAACGGAAATAGTTAGTTTTCCAGGAAAAAACCCGGCAATAATTCCTCCGAATTATGAATATGTAAAACTCAAAGAAATGTTAGTGCACATCAATTTTAGGAAAGAAAGTTTTGTTTTTTTGAATTAAGATTGTAGTAACGTCTTTTGAAGACTTCTTCGGAAAACTGTAAGAAAATCAAAATTAAGGGAAAAAAATCTGTAGGATTACAATACCGTTAGTGTGTAGAGTCGAAATAGAGGATGTTCGTCCTTAATTCTGAAAACGCCCGGATTACGTCGGTTTGAACAACGTGCCGAATCCCAAGATAAAACTACACTAGATCCAAGACCCGTAATGACTTTGAAATCTAACAAACCGTATTTCCTGTTGCACGCTCGAGTTTTGAAGAGAAAGGAGGAGGGGAGAAAGACATTTTGTCTTTTGTGTTTTTGTAGCTCATTAAGAGATTGGGCCAAAATAATAGCTTTGAGTGGCCATCTCAACACCATCAATCCGGTCCGTTCTCGTCGTGACCTAGATAGCCTTACAATAAGCCTAAGCCTCAAATGTGGCTTTGGTCCATGTCCTTATGGGGGAGAGTATGAGTTTATCCTCCTTCAGGTACTTGTCGAGCTTCATTGAGGTTAGGAAGAACAACATCTTGTGTTCTCATATTTTGAAGCCCGTACCATCGAACTTCTCAAACTTGAGTTATGTGCTCAACCAACCAAGCATCGTTATTGTCTATGGTGCTGGAGCGGGGTTTTTTATTTCCACCGAGACCCGAGTTTTCTAGGTTAGCCGGTGGGTGACCCCTCCCCAACTAAATTTGAAGCGTTGACTTACGTTAGTTACCATCACTCGTATCCGTGCCGTTTTGAGCTTCACGAGGGCATTGCGTCTTGCACTCAATACAACCATGTTCAAATTTTTGTTGCACAAAAATTTTAGCGCAAGAATTAGTGGGTCGTTTCTTGTAGTGTCTTTAAATCGGATAAAATTACAAATAAAAACCGATTATTAGTAGTTTAAACACCCGTACAAAAACGGGTTGTTTTCAATTTAAAAATTCGAATGTCGGGGAAAAAAATTAAAAAACGATTATAGTTTTTAAAAGGAATTGTTATTTATTTAAAACGAAATGAGCAATAAAACAAAAAATTTGTCGGATGCAACGATTCTTGCACGGAAATAGTTAGTTTTCCAGGAAAAAATCCGGCAATAATTCCTCCGAATTATGAATATGCAAAACTCAAAGAAATGTTAGTGCACCTCAATTTTAGGAAAGAAAGTTTTGTTTTTCTGAATTAAGATTGTAGGAACGTCTTTTGAAGACTTCTTCTGAAAACTGTAAGAAAATAAAAATTAAGGAAAAAAAATCCGTAGGATTGAAAACCCCCGGATTACGTCGGTTTGAACAACGTGCCGAATCCCAGGATAAAACTACATTAGATCCAAGACCCGTAATGACTTTGAAATCTGACAAACCGTATTTCCTGTTGCACTCTCGAGTTTTGAAGAGAAAGGAGGAGGGGAGAAAGACATTTTGTCTTTTGTGTTTTGTAGCTCATTAAGAGATTGGGCCAAAATAATAGCTTTGAGTGGCCATCTCAACACCATCAATCCGGTCCGTTCTCGTCGTGACCTAGATAGCCTTAGACTAAGCCTAAGCCTCAAATGTGGCTTTGGTCCATGGCCTTATGGGGGAGAATATGAGTTTATCCTCCTTCATGTACTTGTCCAGCTTCATTGAGGCTAGGAAGAACAACATCTTATGTTCTCATATTTTGAAGCCCGTACCATCGAACTTCTCAAACTTGAGTTATGTGCTCAACCAACCAAGCATCGTCATTGTCTGTGGTGCTGGAGCGGGGTTTTTGTATTTCCCCCGAGACCCGAGTTTTCTAGGTTAGCCGGTGGGTGACCCCTCTCCAATTAAATTTGAAGCGTTGACCCTTACGTTAGTTACCATCACTCGTATCCGTGCCGTTTTGAGCTGCACGAGAGCATTGCGTCTTGCACTCAATTCAGCCATGTTCAAATTTTTGTTGCACAAAAATTTGAGCGCAAGAATTAGTGGGTCGTTTCTTGTAGTTTCTTTAAATCGGATAAAATTACAAATAAAAACCGATTATTAGTAGTTTAAACACCCGTACAAAAACGGGTTGTTTTCGATTTAAAATTTTAAATGTCGTGGACAAATTTTAAAAACGATTATAGTTTTTAAAAGGAATTGTTATTTATTTAAAACGAAATGAGCAAAAAAAACAAAAAAAATTTGTCGGATGCAACGGTTCCTGAACGGAAATAGTTAGTTTTCGAGGAAAAAATCCGGCAATAATTCCTCCGAATTATGAATATGCAAAACTCAAAGAAATGTTAGTGCACATCAATTTTAGGAAAGAAAGTTTTGTTTTTTTGAATTAAGATTGTAGGAACGTCTTTTGAAGACTTCTTCCGAAAACTGTAAGAAAATCAAAATTAAGGGAAAAAAATCTGTAGGATTACAATACCGTTAGTGTGTAGAGTCGAAATAGAGGATGTTTGTCCTTAATTCTGAAAACGCCCGGATTACGTCGGTTTGAACAACGTGCCGAATCTCAAGATAAAACTACACTAGATCCAAGACCCGTAATGACTTTGAAATCTAACAAACCGTATTTCCTGTTGCACGCTCGAGTTTTGAAGAGAAAGGAGGAGGGGAGAAAGACATTTTGTCTTTTGTGTTTTTGTAGCTCATTAAGAGATTGGGCCAAAATAATAGCTTTGAGCGGCCATCTCAACACCATCAATCCGGTCCGTTCTCGTCGTGACCTAGATAGCCTTAGACTAAGCCTAAGCCTCAAATGTGGCTTTGGTCCATGTCCTTATGGGGAGAGTATGAGTTTATCCTCCTTCAGGTACTTGTCGAGCTTCATTGAGGCTAGGAAAAACAACATCTTATGTTCTCATATTTTGATGCCCGTACCATCGAACTTCTCAAACTTGAGTTATGTGCTCAACCAACCAAGCATCGTTGTTGTCTATGGTGCTGGAGCGGGGTTTTTTATTTCCCCCGAGACCCGAGTTTTCTAGGTTAGCCGGTGGGTGACCCCTCCCCAACTAAATTTGAAGCGTTGACTTACGTTAGTTACCATCACTCGTATCCGTGTCGTTTTGAGCTTCACGAGGGCATTGCGTCTTGCACTCAATTCAGCCATGTTGAAATTTTTGTTGCACAAAAATTTTAGCGCAAGAATTAGTGGGTCGTTTCTTGTAGTGTCTTTAAATCGGATAAAATTACAAATAAAAACCGATTATTAGTAGTTTAAACACCCGTACAAAAACGGGTTGTTTTCAATTTAAAAATTCGAATGTCGGGCAAAAAATTTAAAAAACGATTATAGTTTTTAAAAGGAATTGTTATTTATTTAAAACGAAATGAGCAATAAAACAAAAAATTTGTCGGATGCAACGATTCCTGCACGGAAATAGTTAGTTTTCCAGGAAAAAATCCGGCAATAATTCCTCCGAATTATGAATATGCAAAACTCAAAGAAATGTTAGTGCACCTCAATTTTAGGAAAGAAAGTTTTGTTTTTCTGAATTAAGATTGTAGGAAAGTCTTTTGAAGACTTCTTCTGAAAACTGTAAGAAAATAAAAATTAAGGAAAAAAAATCCGTAGGATTGAAAACCCCCGGATTACGTCGGTTTGAACAACGTGCCGAATCCCAAGATAAAACTACACTAGATCCAAGACCCGTAATGACTTTGAAATCTGACAAACCGTATTTCCTGTTGCACTCTCGAGTTTTGAAGAGAAAGGAGGAGGGGAGAAAGACATTTTGTCTTTTGTGTTTTGTAGCTCATTAAGAGATTGAGCCAAAATAATCGCTTTGAGTGGCCATCTCAACACCATCAATCCGGTCTGTTCTCGTCGTGACCTAGATAGCCTTAGACTAAGCCTAAGCCTCAAATGTGGCTTTGGTCCATGGCCTTATGGGGGAGAATATGAGTTTATCCTCCTTCATGTACTTGTCCAGCTTCATTGAGGCTAGGAAGAACAACATCTTATGTTCTCATATTTTGAAGCCCGTACCATCGAACTTCTCAAACTTGAGTTATGTGCTCAACCAACCAAGCATCGTCATTGTCTGTGGTGCTGGAGCGGGGTTTTTTATTTCCCCCGAGACCCGAGTTTTCTAGGTTAGCCGGTGGGTGACCCCTCTCCAATTAAATTTGAAGCGTTGACCCTTACGTTAGTTACCATCACTCGTATCCGTACCGTTTTGAGCTTCACGAGAGCATTGCGTCTTGCACTCAATTCAGCCATGTTCAAATTTTTGTTGCACAAATATTTTAGCGCAAGAATTAGTTGGTCGTTTCTTGTAGTTTCTTTAAATCGGATAAAATTACAAATAAAAATCGATTATTAGTAGTTTAAACACCCGTACAAAAACGGGTTGTTTTCGATTTAAAAATTTAAATGTCGTGGAAAAAATTTTAAAAACGATTATAGTTTTTAAAAGGAATTGTTATTTATTTAAAACGAAATGAGCAAAAAAAACAAAAAAATTTGTCGGATGCAACGGTTCCTGAACGGAAATAGTTAGTTTTCCAGGAAAAAATCCGGCAATAATTCCTCCGAATTATGAATATGCAAAACTCAAAGAAATGTTAGTGCACATCAATTTTAGGAAAAAAAGTTTTGTTTTTTTGTATTAAGATTGTAGGAACGTCTTTTGAAGACTTCTTCCGAAAACTGTAAGAAAATCAAAATTAAGGGAAAAAAATCTGTAGGATTACAATACCGTTAGTGTGTAGAGTCGAAATAGAGGATGTTCGTCCTTAATTTTGAAAACGCCCGGATTACGTCGGTTTGAACAACGTGCCGAATCCCAAGATAAAACTACACTAGATCCAAGACCCGTAATGACTTTGAAATCTAACAAACCGTATTTCCTGTTGCACGCTCGAGTTTTGAAGAGAAAGGATGAGGGGAGAAAGACATTTTGTCTTTTGTATTTTGTAGCTCATTAAGAGATTAGGCCAAAATAATAGCTTTGAGTGGCCATCTCAACACCATCAATCCGGTCCGTTCTCGTCGTGACCTAGATAGCCTTAGACTAAGCCTAAGTTCAGGGTTGCGGCTCAGCTCGGCGCGCATGTGGTCGGTTAGCTATGCCCGCTCCCCACTGAAAATGGGTAATGACCCAAAGGCCACGGCCTTTAAGTGTTTTTCCTCCTTATATACTATAAAGATTCTACTCCTTTTACTCGAGTTCCCTATGGTCATGCTATTGAGATAGAGCTTGATCAGACCTATGTCGAGTTCCCTATGGTCATGCTAAACAGAAAGAAGAAGAAGTTAAGGAATAAAGAAATTCCATTAGTGAAGATCCAGTGGTCCCGAAGGGGAATGGAAGAGGCTACATGGGAAATAGTTGAACACATGGAGATAAATTATTCAGAGGTGTTTAGCTCTTTGATCAATGATTGGGACAAAAGCAAAGAGTAGTACCTAACTTTTCCACTAACTAATGTGCTTATATGGTTCTATGTTTATGTGATTTATGTGTGTGTGAATTGATTTGTGTTTGCTAACATAGGAAGTGATAGACTTCGCTAGTGTGAGCTTGATGACCCCTGCTAACGTGGTAATAACTCATGCTTGCATGAAATGCAAAGATAGGTTAATTATGTGATTGACGGATTCAGTCTACTGATGAGTTGTGTACTAAAGTTTCGGGACGAAACTTTTTCTTAAGGGGTGTGTGATGTAAAAGCTAGGATTTTCGAATCCTAATAAAGGATGATTAAGGGTGATTAAGTTAATCATCGACATCAATTGACCCATAAATCGCGAATAGTGTGTAGATGACGAGTATGAATTCCACCATTATGATTTTGGCGTAAATTTGGACGTATGGGGGAAATTTTACTTTTTCCTCCGGGAAATAATTTTTACCCTCTGGTATTATTTGGAGCATTTGGGAGCTTCAATTAATAAAATTGCAGTTGAGAGAAATGATCAGGACATCGGATATGTTCTAGATATGAAATAACATGGAAAGGCAAAATGGCCAAAAGAGTCGTTATTTCGTTTCTTAGCGGCTAAGAAAGACGACTTAGGAATACGCGTTTTCCGAGAAAGTTGCGGAATAATTATCCAAACAATATGTCAGATTTATTATTCCAATTTCGAGAAGTTTGGAGAAGGGGCTCAAACCGCCTTCGGATCGATAAACGGATAATTATCGACTTTGCTAAAGGATAATTATCGTCTTCGCTATAAATAGCGGAAATTCATTTATTAATTCATTTCCTTTCACAATTCCTCGTAAAAGCTCTGATTTCTCTCAACCTTCAAACTCAGATCTACTCTCCGTTTCTAATCCGATTTCAAATCCGTTTGAGTTTTCGGATTCCTCTCTTCGTCCTCTTCATTTTGGTACCGAGTTTCTGCGTTTCCGTTGAAGTTAAGTTCAGGTCGAGCCTCCCCCTTATATGTCCGGTCCCGTCGCTCGGATTCTGGTGAATCTGATGGTGTCCGAGCGTAGCCTGCGTCGTTGTGATTCCGAATCTTCTTTCGGATCGCCAATCGGGTTAGTAACGAATAATTTATGAATTTATTCGTTTTCAGTATTGCGATTTGGCCTAAATTGACCTTAGGCTTGTCAAAATGGATAATTGGAAATTCCATTATGCTCGTTACTTTATTATGGTGATTTTGGGATATTTGTTTGATGAGATCTGATGACAAGTGGGTTCAGAAACTGCCTGCGGGCAAAACGTTATTTTGGTGAAATTTAATTAATAAATTAAAGATTAATTAATTAAATTAGGAATCTAGAAAACGCTATAAGCTAATTAAATTCAAAGGAATGAATTTAGTTGATGTTTGAGGCAAGAAGTTTAATACGAGGAATATGATTTTCTCGACAGGTGGTGTTGAAGACGGTAGACTAACTATAGCTTAGTTGCTCAGTGAGCGCATCCAGGTAAGTCTTCGGACTTACTTAGCTTCGATCTGCAGAAACCGTGCCTGAGAGATTTATATCTCACTGTGTTGATATGTGTTGTTGTTTTGAAATGCCTTGTTGTGCTGAAATGTGAATGTTGATATGCATTGAGATGTGTTATGTGTGAAGCATGCTTGATGTGTTTATGATGAAAATGACGTTATGATGTGTAAAGCATGCTTAATGTTGTTGTGATTATTATCATGTCATAATTATGAGAAATGGTTAAATGAACATGTGTTAGCCTATTGAGGCGTGCTATTGAATGACATGATAAGCTTGCTGAAACATGATAATGTATGAGATGATAAGCCTTTTGAGGCATGTGATATGATGATGACTTGTAAAGGTCAAGAGTATGTAAAGTGAGTATTTTGCAGTGAATACCGGAGCTCGGCCAAGCCCGGATCACTTGCGTTTGTATAAGAATGACACCGAGTCTGATGGACTTCAGGCTCGGGTCGCACACCTAATGAAAATGGAAAATGTTTACATTAACATGAATGGCAAAATATTGCATGTGGTTAGGGGTTAAGACCATAACCCACCATGAGAAAGCCTGGCCCGTAGACTTGATCAGTCTGGCTACGACCTAAGAGCAAATGTCTGAATTAACCTAATCTGTGCAATGGTGAGCTCACACCAAAGCCAGAACCGTATAAGCAATGGTTCCGGATTTGGTCCGGGATCGCAAATTGTAAATTTCATACTGCATTCACGTGCATCATTCATAAAAGCATGATATCATCTCATGAGCACGGTATATGGTATTTGAATATATTTGTTGTCTTGTGATGTGATGATATAATCTCTCGTGGATAGATTATGATCAGTAGCTAACGGTTTTAAACCGAATCTTTTTAGGTAATACCGAACATAGGAACGCTTCAAGGATGTCAGCTGCAGGATGTGGACAGCCGGGGCAGTGTTAACCCAAGGGTTGGTTGAACTACTTTTGAAACTAATCGCTTGCAAGCGAGTCTTTTGTTGGTTGTGTGCAACTGTGTACACATGTTGATTTCAGGCTGAAGTTTTAAGACACCTGTTCAGGTGTCATGTTTTAAAGTGTCGTTTTGGGAGATACATACTAACTGCATGCATGGTTGTTATGTAAATGTTTCTAAATGACAGGTTGAATGTTTTCATTATTTTTTCGTGCTTCTTGTTGCAAGTTCCTATTTGTGAAGTTGTTGTCAGGTGTTCGCCCCTAAAGGTGTGTGCAAATAAGCTTTAAATTTATAAAACTAGAATCAAGCAAGCGAACCCGCAGTGTACGGATCGGCGTAGATTAGCAAGTATTCCAGAGTATCGAACACAGGGATTTGGGTGGGAACAAATTCGATTATAGATTATCAAGCAGGTAAATATAAGAGTTTTGCAAATATTGGGAAAACAACAATCCTAAAGATCCAAGTATCCAGCTGTGGCAATCGATTCAAGATATACTAATGATATAAAGACAAAGTTGAGATATGCAAAGGTATGCTAATGTAAGGTAATCGTACGGTGAAGTTCCAAAAACCTTATATGACTCACCTACAAGATACTCCCTATACAGGTTGTTGAGGCTCAATATAGGAAAGGTTCTAAAGGCAAGAATTAATGTCAAATACCCAAACTTATAGTCCAAAGATCAAGACTAACTTAGCCGATTACGGTTATGACACTCACAATCGAGGTAGAGGTTCTTGAGGCTTCACTACCATCTAGAAAAGACAAGTCTAAACTAAATTAAATCAAATCTTTAACTTTGGATTAAAGTAAAAGCAGGTTCGTAAACTTAAGGGAAATTACGGTTAGATCTTGAGACTCCACGGCCGTGGAATTCAAGAACAGCCCGTAATTTAGGGTTCGTCGACGATTCTCTCTAACTCTCAGGGTCTAATCTGTTTACAATCGATCTATCATCATCTAAGCCACAACTATCAACCCTTCACCTTAGAATTGTTAAGAGTTTTTAGCCAATAACCGTCATGTTGATATCAATTCAAGGATTAAAAGATAGAAAGATGAAAACTTTCTAGAACTTTCAATAATCTCCAAACCAATCTCAAAGTCAAAATCAAGAACAAATATCGTCACAAGATTCGTAATAAAACAAACAAACACAATCTTAGGAAAGAAAGAAGAACGGGATGTCAATCCGTCTTCTAAATCAAACCTAAACAAGAAGAGAAGTCTTCTTGCAAGAAACCTTCCGAATCTTCCGTCAATCCGGGAAAGATGGAAATCCCAACGATAATCTCCACCAAGTACGAGATTAGGGAAAATCTAAGTACGAACTTTGATCCCCAACAAGATCTCCCAATTGCCTCTAAAATGTAAGCGTAGATGCGAAACGAGGTGTAAGCCGGCCTAAGCGTCGATGTAAGCGCTAAGCGAGGATGACGGAATCTTGCTTCGTCCGTCTTTTTATAGGGCAAGATAAAATATCGGCCCGGCCCAATCTTCAAAAGATCGTGGCTTCAAAATGTGGCGAAAAGATTCGCCAAGATCACGGTCGTGGAAGATTCCACGACCGTAATTTAGAGCGTGGATTATGTCACGGTTTGAACCATATGTTCCACGGCCGTAGTAGTTACTGGAATGCATCACGCCTCTCTTTGCAGTGTTCCACGGCCGTGGAACCAAACGTGGTTTGTAGCCGTATTTTAGAGCGTGGTTTAGGGCAAGAACGTGATTCTTCCCTAGCCTCGTGCATTCCTCAAGTTGAACTCCAATTTGCTCCTAATAATGCCCTCAATCCATGGACATATTCAATCAACTCTTCTTTGCTCGATTCCGCTCGGAAATGACTCTTAATCACCTATAATCAACATAAAGCTAGTGTAGACATCCATATCGACAATATAGGTAATACTAGCTCACATATGCAACGATGCTCAATCAAAGACTATCAATATGAATCAAATACGTTTAGAAAACGTGCCTAAAATATCACAATATTTCATGCTAACAAATAACCCCATACTTAACACTTGCTTGTCCCTAAGCAAGGTCTTGCAAAAAGCTTTAAACAAGAGTTAGGATGAAATATGTGTACCTTCTTTTAGATGAATATGCCTTCTAAAGAATAAATCATTCTCAAACCTTGCTTCAATTGTTTATCAAACTTTCACACACTCAATCAAAGGGTAAAAAGCAAAGAAAATTCATGAATCAATTCAACTTCTAAACAAGCATCATAACCTTTAAACATTATCAAAATCAATCATAAGAAACTTCAATTTAGATCACCAAGTCATATAACATTCTTTTGATCTTAAGGACTTCCAAAGAAAAGGTCTAGAATATGGAAGGGAAGGGGAAACTTTAAGGAAATGTGGTGCATGAATCCGGGAAAGTGGATATCTACCTTCTTCTACTTTTGCGGTTTCCGCAACACTTCAACTTAGAGCTTCGCTCTCTTCTTTTCATTTTTCGACTTTACTTTTGGAGTCATGGACAGAGGTGCACAAAAACCGAAGCCTAGGAGATTGGCGTTTCTCATTTTTGCGAGATGCCTCAAACCCTTAGCGCACATACCATAATCCGCTAGGAATATCGCTCAATCCGACTTTGGCAAGACACAAACACCCGGCTATGTGAATGGTGCCGAGTTACTCATCGTCATGATTGACTTCCCCAAACCTATAATTTCTTTCTATTCATTTGATTGCAAATAATTGCTCTCATGGCCCTCCCACATCAAACATGCCTTTTTCTCATTCACTTCTCCAAATTCCCGGATAGGTAAAGGAGGCTAATATTTCAATGAGGAGCTAGATGATCAAAGAAAGAAGAAAGAAAGTATCGAATTGCCTTAATCATTTCAACAAGAAGTATAGGAACTTATAACGTGATTTCAACTTCAATTTCCTAGCATGATTTAGGTAACATAATCACATTATAAAACTTGCAAAAGAGGTATAATTCATTCATTCAAATTCTTTTCAATTCACAATCCTTTTAAGCATGCAATTGTCATCAAACTCAATTCACAAGTAGTGATTATCATGGAAATCATCTCAATTCATTAGAAGCACATAATTTTTCAAAAAAATTTTCAATTTTTATGGGTTTTTCAAGTCATTTTTCATGCAATGCGATAAGGAAACGTGCAACACATAATGAACATGCAACGATAGTCTCAAATGAAAGCGAACATAGTAAGTAGAGTTATTACAAACTTTTTAGTACATCCCACCCCATACTTAGGACGAACATTGTCCCTAATGTTCAAAAGAAAGAGAGAAAAGAAAGAAAAGAAAAAGAAACTCACAAAGTGGTGGCGGGAATGTCTAAAACGAACGATCATGCATCAAATCACTGCGGTACTGGCGGCGGTGGGAATGGAGAGAAGCTCGGATCATAGAACCACCCAAACTGCTAGCGGTAGACGTCCCTCATCATGTGGTCAAGGTCGTCTAAACGTCCGTCTCTAGCATCCGCCCGGATCTCCAACGCTCCAACTCTCTCTGAAAGTCCGGTAGCCCAATCCGGCATCTGCTCGTACCATCCCGGGGCCTGACTGTACCATGCTGGGGCGTCGGATGGTGCTGGTGCTGGTGGAGGTGCTGCTGGCTGCTCGGTGGACCAAGGAGGGGGAACGCCATACCATGTGGGAGGTGTGGTCATCCACGTGGGCCTCTCACTCACGCTAGCGCGGCGAGATGACGAGCCTGAGGCTCTAGCTGGACGTGGAGAGCGTCTAGGTACATCTGGGGCTGTCTCCGGTTGGTCCGGAAACGTGCCAAACTCCTGCTCAGCTCCTCCTCCACTCTCAAACTGATCTCCCATATCCTCCTCCTCGACAACCGGTGGTGGGACATAAGGGGGAGCTACTATCCTGTTCGCATGCGTCGCAGCGAACGTCTCCTTCCAATTATGGCGTCCCGCCATAATGGAGTACTGTGGCAGCCACTCTATACCCCTGCCCGTCCTAGTCTCCCAAGGCATGCCCGCATAAGGCGGACCTCTATGTGTGGGGAAGATGAGACCTCTAACCATGAAAGCATGCAGCCCTAAAGGCACGGCCGGTATGCGGGTGCAAGCAGAAAAGTCGACACCAAAACTCCTAGCAATGTGGGTAACTATCCCACCATATCCATTGTTCCCCTTCTTCTTGTTCTTGAGCTTGCTCATCGTAGCAGCCAAGAGAGTAGCACAATCTGCACGGCGTCCATAAAGCATACAATAGAGCAAGAATAGTTCATCCGTCTTGATCTTTTGGGGCGTCTCCGTCCTAGGAAAGAGACACTCCGAAAGAACACGGTGAGCTATCTTCAAGGCTAGATGGTACATCAATCTAGCCTTGGTATCAGCGGGTTGCCAACGGTCCTCGTCGGCGTAGATCATTGCAACCTCCTCCCAAAAGTCCTTGGGGTAAACACCACTCGGAAATCGACCATTGAAGGTCTCATGGAACCCGAAAATCGTACCAAACTCACGGATACTCAACTGATAGTCTCTCTCCATAAGGCGGAAAGAGACGGTCCTATCTACGTGGCTGTGCTCAAAGGACGTCACAACCTCCCGTGTGATCTCCTCATATGCGTCTTCTCGGATAGCCGAGAAGACAACTAATCCGGCTCTATCCAAGAGCCAAGTGAGGTCATCAACAATGTTGAGAGGAGTTAGATCCTCCAACAACAAATACCTAGGGCCAATCACTGGCCTCTCCTTGATCCTATCAAGTGCAGCAAGATGGTCATCGTGTATGGTCGGGACTCCATGGTGAGGGGGTGAAGATGGAGGTGAAGGTGAGGATGGAGGTGAAGGTGAAGAGGGTGGTGGTGCCCTAGAGGATGAGGAGGAGGAGGGATTACCCTTCCTCTTCTTATTCTGGTTATTCTTCTTCTCCTTTATCCTCCCCGAGACTCTCCTCACAAAGTCCATTCTGTCAGAAATTACGATCTGTTCGTCCAAAACCACGGCCGTAATTCACCCAGTGACCGTGGTTCGTCTCAGAATTTCACAAATCTCAGCAAATTCACAAGCAATCACCACAACAAGCAGACCTAGTCTAATTCCTTCCAGTCTTTATCAGTTCTTCTTAAAAATCTATAGCAAAAACGAACCAAATTGGCGAGAATCAAGAAAGGAAGGGAAACCTCTTTTTCGGATTGAAAAATCCGAAATACGCGTTTTTTGGTGAATTTCCGTTCGATTCGTCGCTTGGATCTTGTTTGTGGTTGAATTTGCTGCAGTTTGGGAAGAAGAATCGTTAGAAACGATTAAGAAACGAAGAATTGAGAGGGGGTCGTGGTGTTTCGGCACTTAGGTCGTGGAAAGAGGGATTTTTGGGATAAATTTGTGAAGAATGTGGCTTATATAGTTGCATGCAAAGTTTTGAAAATCACGGTCTGTCGGGGTGTTCCACGGCCGTGGAAGTGTACAGAACCGTGGTTTTGGTGATTTTTCAAAGGCTTTTGGAAATTACGGCCACTGTAGCTATGACGACCGTAATTTAGACCGTGGAACCCTCTGTAAAGCTCCAAAGTCCAAATTTCGTCACTTTTCTTCAACATCATCCTCCTCTTTTCCTTTTCCATTGGTCCTACATCCAAAAACACGAACATACCGGAAGAAATCGAGGCAAAAACAAAGCAAAAACGTCTACACTAAACTAATCTATGAATCGAAAGCAAAAGCAAAAATGCAATACCTTGGGTTGCCTCCCAAGAAGCGCTTTGTTTAAGGTCCGTAGCTAGACCAATCTCGCACTTATTCGAGTGCGGTAGGCGCAAACTCCTCAGTTTGGAGTTCCGGTGTGTACTTCTTGAGTCGTTGGCCGTTCACCTTAAAACTTCCGCTCGCTTCACCCCATACTTCAACTGCACCATGGGGGAAAATACGCTTAATTAGAAAAGGTCCGGTCCAACGGGATTTAAGCTTACCTGGAAAGAGGCGAAGTCTTGAATTGAAGAGGAGAACTTGATCTCCTTCTTTGAAGTCCTTTGGAATGATATGCTTATCATGCCAACGCTTTGCTCTTTCCTTGTAGATCTTAGCGTTTTCATAAGCATTCAAGCAGAGTTCATCCAGCTCATTGATGTCGAGGAGGCGCTTCTCTCCCGCTTCCTTCATACCGAAATTCAGCCACTTGATAGCCCAAAACGCTTTGTGTTCTAACTCCACCGGCAAGTGACAAGACTTCCCATACACAAGGTTGTATGGTGTGGTTCCTATGGGAGTCTTGTACGCAGTCCGGTATGCCCATAATGCATCATCAAGCTTCAAGGACCAATCCTTCCTAGTCCTTGAAACCGTCTTCTCTAAGATTCCTTTGATCTCCCTATTTGAGATCTCAACTTGTCCACTTGTTTGTGGATGGTAAGGGGTAGCGATCTTGTGAGTAACCCCATACTTAGCTAGAAGAGCTTCAAAGCGACGGGCTATGAAGTGAGAACCTCCATCACTAATGATCGTCCTTGGCATCCCAAATCGCGGGAAAATAGTCTTGTTGAAGAACTTAACCACAACCATGGCATCATTTGTGGGAGAGGCGATTGCTTCCACCCATCTAGAAACGTAGTCTACCGCCAATAGTATGTATTGGTTTCCACAAGAAGATGGGAATGGTCCCATGAAATCGACTCCCCAAACGTCGAAAATCTCCACCTCTTGGATGTTGTTGAGGGGCATCTCGTTCCTTCTAGAAATATTGCCTGTTCTTTGACAAGCATCGTAGCAAGAAACAAAGGATTGCACATCTCTAAACACAGTAGGCCAAAAGAATCCAGATTGCAATACCTTTGCGCTAGTCTTGTTCGAAATAGCGTGTCCTCCACAAGGTAGTGAATGACAATGACGGATGACACTTTGCATCTCATCTTCCGGCACACATCGCCGAATGATGCCATCCGGACCTCTCTTAAAGAGGAGAGGCTCGTTCCAATAGTATTCCCGGACGTCCTTGAAGAACTTCTTCCTTTGTGCGTAGGATAGTCCGGGTGGTATCTCCTGGCAAACCAAATAGTTAACAAAATCAGCAAACCATGGTTCGTTACCTTTGGAGATCACGTCGATGCACTCCTCTATGATATGTAGGTGTTCGTCCGGAAAGGAGTCATCAATGGGTAGATGGTCGTCCTCTAGATGTGTTAGACGACTCAAATGATCCGCAACAGAATTTTCTGAACCTTTCTTGTCGCGGATCTCAAGATCGAATTCTTGTAGGAGAAGAATCCATCTAATCAGCCTTGGTTTCGCATCTTTCTTCGCAAGGAGGTACCGGATCGCAGCATGATCCGTGTAGACAATCACCTTTGCACCTACAAGATAAGAGCAAAACTTGTCAATAGCATAGACAATGGCTAAAAACTCTTTCTCGGTAGTGGCGTAGTTAAGCTGCGCTTCATCTAGCGTCTTGCTAGCATAGTATATGGCATGGGTTCGCCCTTCCTTTCGTTGTCCAAGAACAGCTCCAATAGCTACGTCACTAGCGTCGCACATAATCTCAAAGGGTAGAGCCCAATCTGGAGGTTGGATAATAGGTGCTGAGATTAGAGCTTGCCGAATGGTGTTGAACGCATCTAAACATTCCTGCGAAAACTCAAAAACCGCATCCTTCATCAATAGATTAGTGAGAGGTTTTGATATCTTAGAAAAGTCCTTGATGAAACGTCTATAAAATCCAGCATGTCCTAGAAAACTTCTTATCCCTTTCACCGAAATTGGGGGAGGAAGTTTCTCTATGGTCTCTATCTTAGCTTTGTCTACTTCTATCCCTCTATTAGAGACTAAGTGACCTAATACGATTCCTTCCTTAACCATGAATTGACACTTCTCCCAATTAAGAACTAGATTAGTGTCTTCACACCTTTGCAAAACAAGAGAAAGGTTAGAAAGGCAATCGTTAAAAGAGGAACCGTATACGGAGAAGTCGTCCATGAAGACTTCCATGATTTCCTCTACGTATTCGGAGAAGATGGCCATCATGCACCGTTGGAAGGTGGCTGGGGCGTTGCAAAGCCCGAATGGCATTCTCCTATAAGCAAACGTACCCCACGGGCACGTGAATGTGGTCTTCTCCTGATCGTCCGGATGTATCGGAATCTGAAAGAAACCACTATAGCCGTCAAGGTAGCAAAAATGTGAATGTTGCGCTAACCTTTCAAGCATTTGATCAATGAATGGCAATGGAAAATGATCCTTCCGCGTTGCGTTGTTAAGCTTGCGGTAGTCTATGCACATCCGCCATCCAGTCACGGTTCGGGTAGGAATGAGTTTGTTGTTCTTGTTGGTGATGACCGTCATTCCTCCCTTCTTCGGAACTACTTGAACTGGACTCACCCACTTACTATCGGAGATAGGATAGATGATACCTGCATCAAGAAGTTTAAGAATTTATTTCTTGACAACCTCCTTCATGGTCGGATTCAACCGCCTCTGAGGTTGTCTCGAAGTTCTAAAGTCTTCCTCCATTAGTATCTTATGCATGCATAGGGAGGGTTTAATTCCTACTAAGTCCTCGATAGTATAGCCTATAGCCTTCCTATGTTTCCTAAGGACAATCATGAGCTGTTCATGTTCATCTATGCTTAGATCGGAACTAACAATAACCGGGAAGGTAGAATTAGATCCTAGAAAAGCGTACCTTAGATGAGTAGGAAGTGGTTTGAGTTCCATTGCTTTCGAAGCTTCCAACGATCCTTGAGAAGCATCCGATGTTTCCTTAGAATTTTCTAAGGGTGATGAGTGTGTCGGAGAAGAATCGGAAGAAGTCGAAGAGATGTCTCGATCACTCTCTTCCACGGCCAGAATTACGGGTGGATCTTGTCCTCCACGGCCGTGGTTTAGGGCGTGGAAGGGAAATACGGTTGTCACATCTTCTCCACGGCCATGTAGTCCCCTGGAATGAAGTACGATTTTGGTTGTGGAATCCACGGTCGTGGAATACAGAGTATGACCGTGGATTCTGACATTCTCAGCCTCATCGTGGAGTTTCTCAAACTCTTCTTCATGCGTCTCTTCTTGTGCTTCTAAGGCTTCAATTGCCTCATTGCACTCTTCATCTTCCCCTACATTGGTTAGACTCATAGTGATAACTTTTGTAAAGGATCGTTAAAGAGAATCGCACTTACCTCCTCTCTAGACAAACCTTCTTCATCTTGGACATCGTAAATATCCTCGTCGAAGATCGGCTCCTTCACTAGAGTGGAAAGAACGAACTCTACTTTCTCTTCTCCTATGTCAAAAGCGAGTCTACCAATCTTGCAATCGACTATGCAGCCGGAAGTTGCAAGAAACGGTCTTCCGAGTATGATCGGGACCGGACTATCTGCAGGAATGTCAAGCACGACGAAATCAATGGGAACAAAGAATTTGCCTAGCTTGACCGGGACGTCTTCTACAATACCGACGGGGCGAGTGATGGATCGATCCGCCATGTATAACGTCATCTTTACCGGTTTAGGGTCCCCTAAACCGATCTTCCTACACAATGCAAGTGGTATGATGCTCACACTTGCTCCTAAGTCACATAAAGCGTCATATGTGACATCTCCCACTCCAATGGGAATGCAAAATGACCCCGGATCTTTCAGCTTTGGGGGCATTTTCTCCTTCATGGTCTTGATGAGGTCCGAAGAATCCGAACTCATCTTGACCTCACCGAAGTCTTCTAGCTTCCTCTTGTTAGAGAGGAGTTCCTTCAAGAACTTGCCATAAGCCGGCATACCTACAATAGCATCAATGAATGGTATGTTAATATGCAGCTTACTCATAAGTTCTATAAACTTACCGAATTGTTTGTCTAGGCGCGCTCGCGCTCTAGATTGAGGGAATGGAAGGGGAGGTTTGTAAGCTGGAGGAGGAACGTAGACGTCTTCCTTCTCCTTCCCCTTCTCTACGGGGACTTCAACGAACGTAGGCTGCGGATCGGTGGTTGTCACTCCGCTCCTAGTTGTAATCGCCATCACCCTTCCCTTAGGGTTGTCCTCCGTCTTTCCTGGAAGTTTCCCTTGATTTCTAGGAACTTCCTCCGCATGGTTGAACATTTGGTTTTCTAAAACCTTTTGAGCTTTGTCAACCTTAGAAACTTGATCATCAACCTTGATGAGGCGGTTCTCCAACCCTTGAAGCTTTCCCAAAATCGTTTCCAATATGGGATCGGGCTTCTCCTTCCCCAAAGTGTTTCCTCCATTAGATGATTGCCCCTGGCTTTTCAAAGGAGTAGAGGAAGAGGAAGGTGAAGTTAGTGAATTTGAGTTGGAAGGATAAGAGTTACCGGAATTTTGTTGATTGGAGCGCCAATTGTTGTTGTTTGAACTCCTATTGTTATTCCAATCGTTGTTCCGGTTGTTGTTGTTTCCATTCCAATTGTTATTCCGGTTATTGTTCCGGTTATTGTTGTTGCCGCCATTGTTGTTGCCCAAATAACCAACATCCTTCCCTTGTTGCTTTGGGAAGTTGGTCTTGATAGCCTCCTTCAACTCTTTGATCTCATTGTTGAGGGAGAAAATCTGATTTTGAGCTTCGTGTGTGAGCTTTGCTCCTTGCTCCACACGATTTCCCTCCACTTTCCGGTGGGAATACTTCTCTATGACTCTTGCTTGCTTCTCAATGAAGTCCCAAGCGTCATCTTCTCTCATGTCCATGAACGTTCCACATGAGAGGGATTGGAGGTTGAATTGCGTTCCCGCATCCAGCCCCTTGTAGTAAATCTCCAACAAGGCAAGTTTGGATATGCCATGATGAGGACAATCCAAGAGCAAATCCTGAAACCTTTCCCAAGATTGAAATAAACTTTCGTTAGGTCTCATGGAAAAAGCATTAATCTTACCTCTAAGTTCCGCCGTTTTGGATGGCGGAAAGAATTTGGTGAGGAACTCCGCGGAAAGGTCTTCCCACGTATCTAGTTTCCCACTAGGAAGAGCTTGATACCAAGATAACGCTTTCCCCTTCAAGGAGAAGAAGAAAGGCTTGAGCTTATAGCTGTTGGTAGTAGCGCTCTTTGGTCTCATTGTCTCCATCATACACTCAAAGTTCTGCAAGTGTTGGTGTGGAGATTCAGCGCTTGTCCCGCCAAATTGGTTTTGGCGAACAAGAGTAATGACTTGAGGGTTGAAGCTAAACCCTTGCACATCTTCAGCATCGAAGTTCACGCCCAAGCGGCGTGGTTGTTGTGTGGGATCCATCCGCTGGCCAAGAGTTCTTGGCTCTTCATCTACACGTTCGATCCCCGCATTCCTAGGTGGAACACGACGATTGGCAGCTCCTCGTGGATGGAAAGGATTCAAATTGATCGTGGGGTCAATCTCCTCTAACGGTGGCATGGAAGAATCACTATCATCAGCAGATAAGTGACCTTTTCTTCTAGACCTTGATGCTTTCCTTGAGGATTTCTTGCTTCCCTTATTCTTAAGGTCGCTCATCTCTACCCTCATTTGGAAGATCATGTCTTGTAGATTGTTAACTTGAGATTGATGACGATCCATCTCATCTTGGCGGAGAGTCTCATTCCATTGGAGTTGAGCTTCCTTCTCCGCCAACTCCGCCTGAAAATCACGTTCGTGTCCTTCAGCCATCTTCTTTTCCTTGCGCTTTTGCCTTAAAGTTTTCTCTAGCTCTTGATCAAGAGGCAAGAGATCTTCGGTGTTCCTAGATCTGCGCATGCACTCAAAGTGATATCAAATAACGAGAGCAAGCTCCCAAGCTTGACAACCGGTTACCGAATTCGGCCGAAACCAAATCCCCGGCAACGGCGCCAAAAACTTGTTCGCCCCTAAAGGTGTGTGCAAATAAGCTTTAAATTTATAAAACTAGAATCAAGCAAGCGAACCCGCAGTGTACGGATCGGCGTAGATTAGCAAGTATTCCAGAGTATCGAACACAGGGATTTGGGTGGGAACAAATTCGATTATAGATTATCAAGCAGGTAAATATAAGAGTTTTGCAAATATTGGGAAAACAACAATCCTAAAGATCCAAGTATCCAGCTGTGGCAATCGATTCAAGATATACTAATGATATAAAGACAGAGTTGAGATATGCAAAGGTATGCTAATGTAAGGTAATCGTACGGTGAAGTTCCAAAAACCTTATATGACTCACCTACAAGATACTCCCTATACAGGTTGTTGAGGCTCAATATAGGAAAGGTTCTAAAGGCAAGCATTAATGTCAAATACCCAAACTTATAGTCCAAAGATAAAGACTAACTTAGCCGATTACGGTTATGACACTCACAATCGAGGTAGAGGTTGTTGAGGCTTCACTACCATCTAGAAAAGACAAGTCTAAACTAAATTAAATCAAATCTTTAACTTTGGATTAAAGTAAAAGCAGGTTCGTAAACTTAAGGGAAATTACGGTTAGATCTTGAGACTCCACGGCCATGGAACTCAAGAACAGCCCGTAATTTAGGGTTCGTCGACGATTCTCTCTAACTCTCAGGGTCTAATCTGTTTACGATCGATCTATCATCATCTAAGCCACAACTATCAACCCTTCACCTTAGAATTGTTAAGGGTTTTTAGCCAATAACCGTCATGTTGATATCAATTCAAGGATTAAAAGATAGAAAGATGAAAACTTTCTAGAACTTTCAATAATCTCCAAACCAATCTCAAAGTCAAAATCAAGAACAAATATCGTCACAAGATTCGTAATAAAACAAACAAACACAATCTTAGGAAAGAAAGAAGAACGGGATGTCAATCCGTCTTCTAAATCAAACCTAAACAAGAAGAGAAGTCTTCTTGCAAGAAACCTTCCGAATCTTCCGTCAATCCGGGAAATATGGAAATCCCAACGATAATCTCCACCAAGTACGAGATTAGGGAAAATCTAAGTACGAACTTTGATCCCCAACAAGATCTCCCAATTGCCTCTAAAATGTAAGCGTAGATGCGAAACGAGGTGTAAGCCGGCCTAAGCGTCGATGTAAGCGCTAAGCGAGGATGACGGAATCTTGCTTCGTCCGTCTTTTTATAGGGCAAGATAAAATATCGGCCCGGCCCAATCTTCAAAAGATCGTGGCTTCAAAATGTGGCGAAAAGATTCGCCAAGATCACGGTCGTGGAAGATTCCACGACCGTAATTTAGAGCGTGGATTATGTCACGGTTTGAACCATATGTTCCACGGCCGTAGTAGTTACTGGAATGCATCACGCCTCTCTTTGCAGTGTTCCACGGCCGTGGAACCAAACGTGGTTTGTAGCCGTATTTTAGAGCGTGGTTTAGGGCAAGAACGTGATTCTTCCCTAGCCTCGTGCATTCCTCAAGTTGAACTCCAATTTGCTCCTAATAATGCCCTCAATCCATGGACATATTCAATCAACTCTTCTTTGCTCGATTCCGCTCGGAAATGACTCTTAATCACCTATAATCAACATAAAGCTAGTGTAGACATCCATATCGACAATATAGGTAATACTAGCTCACATATGCAATGATGCTCAATCAAAGACTATCAATATGAATCAAATACGTTTAGAAAACGTGCCTAAAATATCACAATATTTCATGCTAACATCAGGCTAACTGATGGGACCCACTGTGTGCTCCTTAGCCTAGTGACGTCTTGGGTTACTTAAAACTCGGGTCGTTACAGATTGGTATCAAAGCTTAGGTTGACAACAAGGGCACATGTGACTTGAGATGAGACATGATAGTTCAACCTAACTACAACCCAGTTAGGGTTGGTTTTGAAAGGAAATTTAAGTTTTCAAAGGATTTTGGAAAATTACTAACATATGGTTTTAATGGATTTAAAATCATATGCATAGTCGGGATTATGGGTAAAGACACTGCCTTCCACTCCTCAGCGTGACTCCTTGTAAGTGATAGTTCTCTCTCTAACTCTTAAGATTCATAGTATTCTTATTAGTGTCACTACTACTATAGGTAGTAGACATGTCTGAGGAGAGAACAAATTCGAATGTTCCGGTTCATCACAGTGAATCTGTAAGTGTGCCAGTTGGGGCATCACGTGGTAGAAGAGCGCGAGAGGATAATGCTGATAGTATGAGGTCGAGGTCAAGTGCCTCAACCAGCCATGTTATACGTGATGAGCACATGCAAGAGATGATTGATGCTGCCATGAGAAGAGTAATACCCGATATAGTGCAAGAGGCAGTTGCTGCAGCACTGGGTAACACATTGCAAGAAGGGGTGAAGCCACGAGAGACTCCAACTGTTGTACCCCCAACACAAATGAATCATCATGCCGAACATGAGGGTCATGAATTGAGTTCAGAAAAGTGGTTGAAAGCGGTACATAGAAGGGAAGTTCCTAACTTCAAAGGAAGTTATGGCATTGAAGTAGATGGGTGGCTGAGCCACATGGAAGTGGTCTTTGATGAGGTAAAAGTACCCGAGGAATACAAAGTGAGCTTGGCAGTGACATTTATGCAAGAGGCAGCTATGAGTTGGTGGATTAGGAATCGCAATAACATCACTGACTTTGTCGCATTCAAACATTGGGTTAAAGCACACCTCTGCCCAGCAGCAGCTCGGGCTGGCTTGTTGAGCACCTTTCTAGAAGCTACTGAAGAAGATGCTCCGATAATAAAGATAATCGATAAATTCCACGGAGAATGCACGTTGTTGGGAGACAGAGCTCCACCAGAAGATCAGTTGGTTCACTTATTTGCAAATCGGTTGAAGGGGCATCATCGTCATATGCTTGCACCTTTTGAGGATCTGCCACTCCTAGAATATCAAGAAAAGGCTCTGAGGCTTGAAGCTAGACAACCTCATAAAAGGGAAGCGGACTCCAGATCTAGTGGTAGTTATAACAAGAAACAAAAACTTGTGGCAGGATTCTACAGAGCTGAGGGGTCAGCACCACAAAGTAGTCAGAATTGTTCTGGAGGGAATTTTCAGGCAAATCGTTCAATTGGAAATCCTAACTTCCTAGGATGTTTCAATTGTGGAAATATGAACCATAACAAGAGGCAATGTCAGAAGGATCCCACTACATGTTTTAAATGTAGTCAACGTGGACATATGGCTAAGTTTTGTGGGGTTAGAGGAACAATGTCATCTCAAGGATCCTCCCCAAACATGAGAAGTGAGGGAAGTCAGAGCGTACAAGGCAACTACGGACGTGGGCAACATCAGTTTCCAACTAGTCAACATCAATCTGGTCAACAAGGATCTCAGAATAGGCCACAAGGGCAAGGAAGCGGTGGAGGTCGTGGGGCCGGAAATGAGAAGAGTCAACTCCGAGCGATCGAGCTGAACAGAAGTAATGCCCAAGATACACAGATGGTTGGAGGTATGATTCAAATTGGGTCCCAACCTGTTAAGATTTTGTTTGACATGGGTGCTACCCATTCCTTCATATTTGATAAATGTGTAGCTAGACTCGGATTAGATACCGTTGAAGGTATACCGTACTCGGTAAAGTTACCTAACGGTAATAGGGAACCGGGATCTAAGGAAATCCATCAATACCCTCTTAGGTTAGGCCATGTGGATTGGCCAACAGATTTCCTTATAACCGGATTGGATAGTGATGATATAATCTTGGGTATGGATTGGATGATTAACTATAAGGTGAAGATAGATGCGGAATTGCTAACAGTAGTGATGTTAGCTAAGGATGGAACTTGTCATGTATTCAAAGGAGGTGATTTACAAGGACCATTGGTAATAATCTCTGCGATGAAAGCAAGTAAGCTGGTAAGGAAAGGATGTGAAGCATATTTATGCTATG
The DNA here is from genome assembly GCA_033239125.1 of Fagopyrum homotropicum. NCBI lineage: Eukaryota > Viridiplantae > Streptophyta > Magnoliopsida > Caryophyllales > Polygonaceae > Fagopyrum > Fagopyrum homotropicum. The sequence goes on along the minus strand of BSWB01000007.1, from coordinate 47,985,922 downwards.
CTCTGGAGAAAGAAGGGAAGATTCACTTGAAAGACATTCCAATTGCACGTGAGTTTAAGGATGTTTTTCAAGATGAATTACCTGGATTGCCACCTACTAGGCAAGTTGACTTTAGAATTGATCTAGAGCCTGGAACTAGACCAATTTCTAAAGCTCCGTACAGAATGGCACCTGTGGAAATGCTTGAGTTGAAGAAGCAGTTGGAAGAATTGGCAAATAAAGGATTTATTCGGCCAAGTGTATCGCCATGGGGAGTGCCAGTGTTGTTCGTGAAGAAAAAAGATGGTACAATGAGGCTATGTATCGACTATAGAGAACTGAATAAGATGACGATTAAGAACAAGTATACACTGCCACGAATTGATGATTTGTTAGATCAGTTACAAGGAGCAAAGGTGTTCTCCAAGATAGACCTACGGTCAGGCTATCACCAGTTGAAGATTCAAGAAAATGACATCCATAAGACAGCATTCAGGACTCGGTATGGACACTACGAGTTCGTGGTTATGCCATTTGGATTAACCAACGCACCTGCTGCGTTTATGGAATTGATGAATCGGATCTTTATTGGATACTTGGATAGGTTTGTTGTGGTCTTTATAGATGATATATTGGTTTATTCACGAAGTAGTGAAGAGCATGCAGAGCATTTGAAAGCAGTTCTTCAAGTATTGAGGAAAGAAAAGCTTTATGCTAAGTTGTCCAAGTGTGACTTCTGGATGAAAGAAGTAACATTCTTGGGACACATGATTACTGCAGATGGAGTCAAAGTTTACCCATCCAAGATCGAAACCGTGCTAGCATGGGAACCACCCAAGAACGTCAAAGAGATACGTAGTTTCCTAGGATTAGCAGGATACTATAGACGTTTTGTAAAAGGGTTTTCCATCATAGTAAGACCTATGACCAACTTACTTCAGAAGAAGGCAAAGTTTATATGGACTGACAAGTGTCAAGCAAGCTTTGAAGAGATAAAGAAGAGGTTGACTACTGCACCTGTGTTACCTCAGCCGTATGGAACGCTAGGGTTCATTGTTTACAGTGATGCATCTAAAATGGGCTTGGGATGCGTCTTGATGCAAAATGAAAGAGTCATCGCCTATGCATCAAGACAACTGAGACAATATGAGCAGAACTACCCTACACATGACTTGGAGTTAGCAGCAGTAGTTCACGCACTTAAGATTTGGCGGCATTACCTATTTGGGACGACGTGTAAAATCATGACAGATCATAAGAGCCTGAAGTACATTTTCACTCAAAAAGAGTTGAATATGAGACAAAGAAGGTGGTTGGAGTTGATAAAGGATTATGACTTAGAGATACTATATTATCTTGGTAAAGCTAATGTGGTGGCTGATGCTTTGAGTAGGAAGTCAGCTCAAGAAAAAGCGATTGCTCGATTAACTGTACAAGTTGAAATACAAAAAGATCTGATTTGTAGTGGCATTGAAATATGGGTTCAGAAAGAACAAGGGTATCTATGTACCTTGGAGATAGTGCCCAATTGGTTGAAAGAAATTCAACAAAAACAACTAAGTTGTCCTAATTTAATCAAAATAAGGTCAGTGATCAGAAATGGTGAATCTTCAGATTTCCATATCGATACTGACAATATAATGAGATATCAGGGAAGAGTATGTGTTCCTCAAGATGAAGAGATTAGAAAAAGGATTCTTGTTGAAGCCAATGCAACACCATATTCCATACATCCAGGATCGAACAAGATGTATCGGGATATTAAACCTTACTTTTGGTGGCAAGGTATGAAGAAAGATATTGCTGAGTTTGTGTCACGGTGTCAAACATGTCAACAAGTTAAAATTGAACACCAAAGGCCAGGAGGAGAACTCCAATCATTGGAGATAACAGAGTGGAAATGGGAACACATCACCATGGATTTTGTAACTAGTCTACGTAGTAGCAAAGGTTATGACTCCATATGGGTGGTGGTTGATCGATTAAACAAGACTGCAAGATTTATTCCTATCAAGGAAACTTGGATTGTGAACAAGTTAGCAGAGGAATTCGTGAATCAGATAGTCAGATTACATGGAGTTCCTAAGACCATAGTTTCAGACAGAGATGGACGATTTACTTCCCGATTCTGGAGCCAGGTACAGACAGTAATGGGAACCAAGCTGAATTTTACAACAGCGTTTCATCCACAGTCAGATGGTCAGTCCGAAACGACTATTCAGACTTTAGAAGACTTGTTGAGGTCATGTGTGCTTGATTGGGAGATAGTATGGCCACATCATTTACCATGAGTAGAGTTCATTTACAACAAAATTTGGCATGCATCCATTGGGATGACACCTTATAAAGCACTAAATGGAAGGAAATGTTGAACCCCACTGTGTTGGGATGAGCCTATTGATGTCGTCGATACGGATCCAGATAAAGTTAAAAAGTGATATTGAAAAAGTTGCTTTGATTCGAGAAAAGATGTTGGGTTTCATAGAGTAAACAAAAATCGTATGTTGATAAGCTCCAACGTCCACTAGAGTTTGACACAAGGACACAGTTGGTAAAGGGGCTTATCGTTTAGCATTACCGTAAAAAAAATGGATGGTGTACATTCATGTATCACAACTAAGGCAATATCAACCAGATCCGATCCAATAACTCCGCTATGATGCTATTAAGATAGAGCTTGATCAGACCTATGTCGAGTTCCCTATGGTCATGCTAAACAGAAAGAAGAAGAAGTTAAGGAATAAAGAAATTCCATTAGTGAAGATCCAGTGGTCCCGAAGGGGAATGGAAGAGGCTACATGGGAAATAGTTGAACACATGGAGAGAAATTATTCAGAGGTGTTTAGCTCTTTGATCAATGATTGGGACAAAAGCAAAGAGTAGTACCTAACTTTTCCACTAACTAATGTGCTTATATGGTTCTATGTTTATGTGATTTATGTGTGTGTGAATTGATTTGTGTTTGCTAACATAGGAAATGATAGACTTCGCTAGTGTGAGCTTGATGACCCCTGCTAACGTGGTAATAACTCATGCTTGCATGAAATGCAAAGATAGGTTAATTATGTGATTGACGGATTCAGTCTTCTGATGAGTTGTGTACTAAAGTTTCGGGACGAAACTTTTTCTTAAGGGGTGTGTGATGTAAAAGCTAGGATTTTCGAATCCTAATAAAGGATGATTAAGGGTGATTAAGTTAATCATCGACATCAATTGACCCATAAATCGCGAATAGTGTGTAGATGACGAGTATGAATTCCACCATTATGATTTTGGCGTAAATTTGGACGTATGGGGGAAATTTTACTTTTTCCTCCGGGGAATAATTTTTACCCTCTGGTATTATTTGGAACATTTGGGAGCTTCAATTAATAAAATTGCAGTTGAGAGAAATGATCAGGACATCGGATATGTTCTAGATATGAAATAACATGGAAAGGCAAAATGGCCAAAAGAGTCACTATTTCGTTTTTTAGCGGCTAAGAAAGACGAGTTAGGAATACGCGTTTTTCGAGAAAGTTGCGGAATAATTATCCAAACAGTATGTCAGATTTATTATTCCAATTTCGAGAAGTTTGGAGAAGGGGCTCAAACCGCCTTCGGATCGATAAACGGATAATTATCGACTTTGCTAAAGGATAATTATCGTCTTCGCTATAAATAGCGGAAATTCATTTATTAATTCATTTCCTTTCACAATTCCTCGTAAAAGCTCTGATTTCTCTCAACCTTCAAACTCAGATCTACTCTCCGTTTCTAATCCGATTTCAAATCCGTTTGAGTTTTCGGATTCCTCTCTTCGTCCTCTTCATTTTGGTACCGAGTTTCTGCGTTTCCGTTGAAGTTAAGTTCAGGTCGAGCCTCCCCTTTATATGGCCGGTCCCGTCGCTCGGATTCCGGTGAATTTGATGGTGTCCGAGCGTATCCTGCGTCGTTGTGATTCCGAATCTTCTTTCGGATCGTCAATCGGGTTAGTAACGAATAATTTATAAATTTATTCGTTTTCAGTATTGCGATTTGGCCTAAATTGACCTTAGGTTTGTCAAAATGGATAATTGGAAATTCCATTATGCTCGTTACTTTATTATGGTGATTATGGGATATTTGTTTGATGAGATCTGATGACAAGTGGGTTCAGAAACTGCCTGCGGGCAAAACGTTATTCTGGTGAAATTTAATTAATTAATTAAAGATTAATTAATTAAATTAGGAATCTAGAAAACGCTATAAGCTAATTAAATTCAAAGGAATGAATTTAGTTGATGTTTGAGGCAAGAAGTTTAATACGAGGAATATGATTTTCTCGACAGGTGGTGTTGAAGACGGTAGACTAACTATAGCTTAGTTGTTCAGTGAGCGCATCCAGGTAAGTCTTCGGACTTACTTAGCTTCGATCTGCAGAAACCGTGCCTGAGAGATTTATATCTCACTGTGTTGATGTGTTGTTGTTTTGAAATGCCTTGTTGTGCTGAAATGTGAATGTTGATATGCATTGAGATGTGTTATGTGTGAAGCATGCTTGATGTGTTTATGATGAAAATGACGTTATGATGTGTAAAGCATGCTTAATGTTGTTGTGATTATTATCATGTCATAATTATGAGAAATGGTTAAATGAACATGTGTTAGCCTATTGAGGCGTGCTATTGAATGACATGATAAGCTTGCTGAAACATGATAATGTATGAGATGATAAGCCTTTTGAGGCATGTGATATGATGATGACTTGTAAAGGTCAAGAGTATGTAAAGTGAGTATTTTGCAGTGAATACCGATGCTCGGCCAAGCCCGGATCACTTGCGTTTGTATAAGAATGACACCGAGTCTGATGGACTTCAGGCTCGGGTCGCACACCTAATGAAAATGGAAATTGTTTGCATTAACATGAATGGCAAAATGTTGCATGTGGTTAGGGGTTAAGACCATAACCCACCACGAGAAAGCCTGGCCCGTAGACTTGATCAGTCTGGCTACGACCTAAGAGCAAATGTCTGAATTAACCTAATCTGTGCAATGGTGAGCTCACACCAAAGCCAGAACCGTATAAGCAATGGTTCCGGATTTGGTCCGGGATCGCAAATTGTAAATTTCATACTGCATTCACGTGCATCATTCATAAAAGCATGATATCATCTCATGAGCACGGTATATGATATTTGAATATATTTGTTGTCTTGTGATGTGATGATATAATCTCTCGTGGATAGATTATGATTAGTAGCTAACGGTTTTAAACCGAATCTTTTTAGGTAATACCGAACATAGGAACGCTTCAAGGATGTCAGCTGCAGGATGTGGACAGCCGGGGCAGTGTTAACCCAATGGTTGGTTGAACTACTTTTGAAACTAATCGCTTGCAAGCGAGTCTTTTGTTGGTTGTGTGCAACTGTGTACACATGTTGATTTCAGGCTGAAGTTTTAAGACACCTGTTCAGGTGTCATGTTTTAAAGTGTCGTTTTGGGAGATACATACTAACTGCATGCATGGTTGTTATGTAAATGTTTCTAAATGACAGGTTGAATATTTTCATTATTTTTTCGTGCTTCTTGTTGCAAGGTCCTATTTGTGAAGTTGTTGTCAAGCTAACTGATGGGACCCACTGTGTGCTCCTTAGCCTAGTGACGTCTTGGGTTACTTAAAACTCGGGTCGTTACACCCGAGACCCGAGTTTTCTAGGTTAGCCGGTGGGTGACCCCTCCCCAACTAAATTTGAAGCGTTGACTTACGTTAGTTACCATCACTCGTATCCGTGCCGTTTTGAGCTTCACGAGGGCATTGGGTCTTGCACTCAATTCAGCCATGTTCAAATTTTTGTTGCACAAAAATTTTAGCGCAAGAATTAGTGGGTCGTTTCTTGTAGTGTCTTTAAATCGGATAAAATTACAAATAAAAACCGATTATTAGTAGTTTAAACACCCGTACAAAAACGGGTTGTTTTCAATTTAAAAATTCGAATGTCGGGGAAAAAATTTAAAAAAAGATTATAGTTTTTAAAAGAAATTGTTATTTATTTAAAACGAAATGAGCAATAAAACAAAAAATTTGTCGGATGCAACGGTTCCTGCACGGAAATAGTTAGTTTTCCAGGAAAAAATCCGGCAATAATTCCTCCGAATTATGAATTTGCAAAACTCAAAGAAATGTTAGTGCACCTCAATTTTAGGAAAGAAAGTTCTGTTTTTCTGAATTAAGATTGTAGGAACGTCTTTTGAAGACTTCTTCCGAAAACTGTAAGAAAATCAAAATTAAGGAAAAAAAATCCGTAGGATTGAAAACGCCCGGATTACGTCGGTTTGAACAACGTGCCGAATCCCAGGATAAAACTACACTAGATCCAAGACCCGTAATGACTTTGAAATCTGACAAACCGTATTTCCTGTTGCACTCTCGAGTTTTGAAGAGAAAGGAGGAGGGGAGAAAGACATTTTGTCTTTTGTATTTTGTAGCTCATTAAGAGATTGGGCCAAAATAATAGCTTTGAGTGGCCATCTCAACACCATCAATCCGGTCCGTTCTCGTCGTGACCTAGATAGCCTTAGACTAAGCCTAAGTTCAGGGTTGCGGCTCAGCTCGGCGCGCATGTGGTCGGTTAGCTATGCCCGCTCCCCACTGAAAATGGGTAATGACCCAAAGGCCACGGCCTTTAAGTGTTTTTCCTCCTTATATACTATAAAGATTCTACTCCTTTTACTCGAAGTGGGATAGCTACATTTTTTTCGTTTTCTGAGTTTTGTGTTTCCTACACGTAACTTCGGGCCTCATTATCTCATTTACTAGGAATCCAATTTCAGCAAATAATTATACCGCAATTCAGTGCTCGCGGAGAAGAAGTCAATGCTTTCGTTTTCCGGTGTTGACGATGGCCGGAACTCACCGGAAATTTGCCCAAAAAACCCGGCGCACTTTTTATTTAAAATACTGGTTCCATCATATGCTTCAACTATCCACAACGGTCAATTTCTAAACATTTGAGATTGATCAGCTTTCTAACCCAGAATATTCAACCCATCTCCTCCATTGATAGATTTGATTATTCAAATTCCTACCAAGATATTCAAGTCCCAAATTCAAAGGATGTTGCTTGTGCCCAGGTTGACGGAGGTGACTGTAAGAGGTTGGATATCGACAATAACGGCTATGTCAGAGCTCGACTAGAGGACGAGGAGACTGAGATGGCTCAGTCGCTTGCGTTGGAGCTCGACTGGAGGGAGAATTAGGATTAGTACATGGCCGTTGACCTTGGAGGAGACACTTTTTAAAAGAAAAAACACTAAATTGATCCCCCAAATATGTCTCTGCCTCCTGATTTCCCTCAATTCGATATTTCATGTGGTGGAGGCAGCAACGCCCTCTAACAATCTTGATCGATATAGGTGGCTGATAGATTATATAAATACAAATATTTACAAAGGGATCCCTAATATTTACTTAATCTATCAGTGACATCAAATGATCCAGTGCCCATTCCATAGAGGTAAGGAATGAAGTTAGAGGAGGACTGCAGGTGAGGTTTCCGGCGTTGATTTAGATTTGGATGATGGATTTGTTGTAAAGATGATGCCGGTTCATAGCACCGTCAGAAAAATCGGAAAACAATTAAAAACCCTAATTCACCCCACAACAGTGAAATTTCTAGCAGAAAACAAGCAGTCGAGGAAGAATTGAAAAGCCATAATTGGGGCAAAAATTGATGAGATTATCGGAAATATTTTGAGAAGAATTGAGAGCTAGTTTGAAGAGTAGAGATCCGACTCAATCCAAGGAGGCAAGAACAATGGGGGAAGATCTTATTCAATGGAGGTAGCAAAGAGAGATGAGAAGAGCCAACCAATTTGGGTTTTTGGAACGAAGGACAAGACACTAAGGGCCCGTTTGGTTTGAACTCCGGAATCGGAAATGGAATGGAAATGAATTCAGTCCATATGTATACCCTTGTTCATGAAAGTTGTTGGAATCATTCCTTGTGATTTGAAGTAATTGAAGTTGAATTTGATTACTTTTGATACCCTATAGGGTAACAAAATATGGGAAGACAAGTGCATTTTGCATGTAAACACAACGAATGATTCCATAGAATTTCATGAATATGGATATACATATAGACTAAATTCGTTTCCATTCCATTTCCGTTTCCGGAGTTGGAACCAAACGGGCCCTAAACTCCTTAACAAAGAAGAAGAACCGGTGGGTTTTAGAGTAGGTTCAAATTTTTTTTTATCCCTGTTTAGTTCAGTTTTATATTCCATTTAATTAACCGAAATTGATTTAGGAAATATTAAAATATTATAAAGTGAGACCCTTAACGAAGTTTTAGACAAAATAGTAGGAGAGGTGTTATTTTGGTAACCGATGGGTTATAATCGGTGGTTTCCAGTTACTTGAAATTGAACGGATGATTAGTTGCAAATAACCATATATAACGGATGCTTTTTTAACTACTATGTCTAGTTACTTTGAACTGCTATGTCTAGATACAGCTGACACATTAGTAAGAAGGATAGTAGCAAAGGGTAACTTCTTTCTCAACAAACTCAACTAAACTGAGGATGCACAACTAATCAAGTAATTAGTGAATGATAGAAACGCAAAGCAGCTTATACATTTCGAGTTCGATCAGATCGCAACGTTAACTTCATCAAACTAAACGAGGATGAAAACATCTACACAATACTATAATACAATTGAACAAATAAAAAGAGTTCATGTACAAGATAAAGGCCAACTGCCAGATTTGCATCAACTAACCTTCAATAAACACATAAATGGACTGCTCCAAATCCTTTGCCATCAAGGTATGATGTCCCAAGGGTAATACTCTTTTCCCATTCTTATTCGCAAAGCTAAGATGTTTACACGGATCGACCGCAATACGCACCTCCGCTGAAGCATAGGCCTTCACATGTACTCTGCTGAACCCAACCAGCTGCTTCAGAGGCGCACCTTCAATTTCAAGGGTTTTGGGTGTTTTTGAGAACAGAAGAACAACATCACTTCCATCTCTATTCCCGCCATTCCTCACTGATATATCAATGTTGAATTTCAGTGAATCACAAGATGACAACTCATCAACCTCAACAAAATCTAAATTATAAATGTGATCCAACTCCATTTTTCTGCTGCTATGACCCTTTGTCTGTATACTTAATATTCTTTCTGGATCTGAAAGGAGCTTGTAATGGTACAGGGTATAGCTCAATCCATGCCCAAATTCATATACACTATTTCCCGTGTAAAATCGATATGTTCGTCCAGGATATCCACGGGATGGATCAGGCCGCATGTTCATGTCGTTCATGGGCGTCTTGGTGAAGGCATTGGGATACCAAGTCATGGGCAGTTTCCCACCTGTTTGAAAGAGGTTCAAATATCAGCAAGTTTTCTAACAATCTAAGTAATAAGAGTCAGTTGTTTCTAGCGAATTAAGTAGTGACCAATTTTGTAACCTGGGTTGTGTTCCCCAAAGATGATGTCTGCAAGGGCTTTCCCACCGGCTTCACCAGGGTACCCAACCCAGAGAATGCTTGCTATTCTAGGATCTTCTTTAGCAAACGAGATGTCAAGAGGGCCACCACCCGTAACAATCAGAACTAAAGGATGTTTACAGACAGCAGCAACTGAGGTTACAAGATCCATCTGTTTACCGGGTAGAAGAAGACTGACTCGATCCCTATCTTCCGTTTCCTGGGATAAGTCTATCCCAACAATCAATATCACACGGTCTACTTCTTTCGCAGCAGCAACAGCTTTATCAAATCCAGAAGCAGAAGCACAGGTTACATTTTGGCAACCAGCCACATAAATTGTCTTTTGAGCATACATTTGTATTCCCGCAAAGTAGCTTATAGGGTCGCATGGAACTCCTGCACAGATTGAAGATCCAATGCTTAGTTGTTGCCCTTGTGGTTGAAAATGAAGTGCTAGTAAAAAGAAAAAGTTGGTAAGGCAAATGATCTAGACCAATTTTCAACTTAGATCAAAATGGTCAGATTATTCCATCCACTTTTGTTCTACAGAGATGAGTTTATGCATATTAAGAAGAGGTGCTAGAACCATAGGACGTGTGAATAAGGGAAATTTAACACATCATAACAGGACTGCAATCGAAGAAACCTGAATAAGTGCCCCCCAGTTGGCTTGAACCATTTGCTCCGGGGCCAATTACCGCAACAGAAGAAAAATCATCCTTGTTGAATGGCAAGAAGTTCTTGTCATTTTTAAGAAGCACAATGCCCTGCCTTGCAGCTTCAAGGGCCAGTCTCTTGTGCTCTTCAGTGCAAACATCATGAGCACCTAACTTCCCAAATTTCCCTTCCAAGGGGTTCCCGTCAAAAAGCCCTAGACGCATCAGAACAGGGAAGAGATTCAAAAGAGCTCGGTTAACATCTTCTTCTTTCACCTTTCCTTGGTCTATAGCAGCCGCAGTATGGCGAAGCAAGTAGGTACCACAGTTTATATCCACCCCTGCCGATAATAATTCAAAATTATAACGGATGCCACATGAGCGAGCTTCTTAAGCAGCCATAAGAGTCAAATAGCTTGATCTTTAATTAACACTAGAAAGAATAGAACTTTAAAAACCTGCTTTCAGGGCTAAAGCAACAGCATCTTCTGGGCTGTGTGTGTAGTTATGATATTCAAAAATTGTTGCAACTGCATCACAGTCTGATGTAACATACCTGTTCAGGACAAGAGAGCAAATATATCAAATGAACCTACAGAGAGACTACTATTTTACTAAGGCATGATGGAAACTCCTACCCATTAAAACCCCAATCATCCCGAGCTTTCTTCAAGAAATCCCTGCTTGCACATGCAGGTATCCCATTGACACTGTTGTATGAACACATCAAACAGCTGGCTTTACCTTCTTGGATACAGCTCTTGAATGGTGGTTCATACGTGTCCTCCAAATCCTGTTTGGTAACCTGCCAATATAACAGAAAAATGAGTTCATAAAGAACGAAAATTCTTTTTTGGACTTGGGGCACAACAGCGAAAAACTAAGGGAACGTCAGATAATTACTATGATCCACATAATTCAATATATTTGATAAAACAGCACAAATAATTCGAAGGGGACGACTTGTTTTGATTACATGGGAATTTTTACTTTTCACCGTACGCACAAGACACAAGAGCGAAAAGCACACATCTGCTTCCATCACCTTCCTGCAATCGCTGTTTCTATTTTGCAGCTTAAAATTCAAATAAGTCTTCCTTATGGTTTTGCTTTCTGCTGATTCGAATTCATTAATTTCTTGCTTCTCGCTGCTGTATTCAGCTTGTCCATTTTCATCATTCTTCTTGTGTCCTGGTGGTTCAAATTTTGTGCTATTTATGTTTTTTATTTGTCCTTTCCCTCGATGTACCATCCGTTTTTCCCTATCTTCTAATTTTGGTTCAACTTTGAACTACAGTGAAGGCTGTGTTGGTGATTTGATGTGTATGGGAACTCATTTCTAAGATCTAACCATGCACCAAACTGATTTCAAAATAATACCTCATTCCAAACCAAACTGTACAAAACAGGAACATTCATGTTTGGCAATAGTTTCAGTCATCTCCCAACAGTCATACATTCCTTTATAGTGTGTATCATAACTCAAATGGCACAATCAGTGAAAAAACGAATTAATCGACCATATTGATAAGGAGCATGGGAGAGTATAAACTCACTACCCTTGCAATTGTTAAGCAACAGACGAGCAAGTATCTACAGATAAAGCTAAAAAAAGAATGATTAAAATCTGACCTTAGCATCAAAAGAGTATCTGCTAAAATCACCCCAAAGCTCCAAATCATAGGCGATGAAATGCTTGCAACAAGCAGACAGCATCAACTCACTACCATGGCCGCTCGAATTCTCTTCCAATGCTCTTCTATGTCCAATTTTCCTTCCCTGAATCCCAAACTGAAACCCTAATACATACTCAGAGCCGAAGATGGAAACCAGGACGGGGTCCTCGCCAGGAGTCTCCTGACCTCTCCCCCATCTGGGATCCCTAAAAACATTGATAACAGGAGCCCAGAAAGTCAACCCAGCTTGACCGGAATTATACATGGCCCGACCTTCGATGGCAATGGATGAGGCGATTTGGGACCAGAGAGTAAGATTGAAGGAAGCGGAAGTGAGGATAACTTGAGGGAACATTGTGGCAGATTGGATAGGGCCAGTAAAGGAGACAGCGGGACCGTTGGTGGCAATGCCATGGAGGGCTTCGGACCACCAATCGTAAGGGGGGATTCCGAGGGAGGGGAAGCCCGAGAAGTTAGTGGAAAGGGCGGAGATTTTGTCAGTGAGGGTGAGAAGAGAGAGGAGGGCTTTTGATCGGACGTATGGGGAGAGGGAGGTGTTGCAGAAGGTGTACACGTTGTGCTGGGGTGGCGCACATGGGAATTGAGGGTTTGTTGCTAAAATTAGGGGGAAGAAGCACAGTAAGAGAATGAATGAGGGTTGGGATTTGTAGGGGTGATGGTACCAACAAGACATTTCAGTTTCCGATTGAGCAGAAGCCTGGACCAAGGGTAAGCTAATACATTGAACACGAAGAGAAGCTTTTGGAGCTGAACAGTATAGATTAAAAACGCAACAGACGAAACCGCGGAGGACGAACCTCGGTGAGGCCGGTGGTTGAAGGACGTTTGTCGCCGGCGAGGCGGGTGGCTGTTTCGAGGTGGTGGCCGACGGGGTCGTCTTTTTGGAAATCAACGTATCATTACCAGTATAAGTAGGTGGAGTAATATGTGCTGAAGCGGATCCTTAGGTTAGGTAGCATCAGTAGTTTGTCCTAACGGTCTAGTCTCGGTGAATTGATACAAAAATCTAGAGGAATATGTCAATAGAATTCACATACGCACTACGAACCTCGAAGAGTTATGTTATTTTCGTCTCTTAATGGTTAAAATTAATTTGAATGTGGTATTAATGAAAGCTAGTAATTAACACAATCAACAATAATATGGGCAATGATAACGGCATGATGGCATCGTAATAAGGGCAATGATTGTGGAGAATTAAATAGGGAAGAGGGTAAGAAGCTCGATTACATCAAATTAATTGGTGTATCGTCGTATCGAGAGGCCGACAACCGGCAAATGGACAAACCGTCATGTAAAAGAGAAAACCAAGAGGGAAACAATACAACCACCACAAGTACAAACTGGAAATGTGAGAAAGATCCAAAAAGTTGGAACAACTAAACCTTGGGAGAAGACGCGAAACACTCGAGGTTGACATAACATGGAGAGAGCACGGGATAGATGAACTAGCGCGTTGTCTCGTCGCCGGGAAGCAGGATGGTAGAAACCTTTTTAGGGGATGTCATACCTCCGAGGAAATGTGGATCCCACGATGTTGGCCCGCCTAGATGGAGGATCTTCGGAGACATCGAACACAACCACGATCAACATGATCAACGTGATCAACAGGGGCATGTGACTACGGCATCTTCCAAGATAATCGTTTAGGTGACACTCGAGAAACATCTTCAAAAAGAAAAGTCATCCCAGAAATTCTAGAAGGATGAAATCAAGATATTGTCGATTCGATTTGCTCTTGTTTCCCCGTCTTGTTTGTTTGTTTGTTTTTGAGATGTAGGATCGCAAGTTTCTTAGCAAGGTCCAACCATGCCGAGGGAAGCAAACCATTTTCTTTTTGACAGAGCGAATCGATCTACGGCTCCCGGTATATCGGGGTTGGTCCAGTTTTGCAGATAAATTGCATATACTCCAAGAATTACCAAAGCACCGTATACCATCTGCCTTATAGACAACAATCTGCTGCTGATTTTCTCAAACGCAGCCAACTATAGCACCAGTAAGTGGAGAATTTGTTCAAAATCTAAAAAGATCGATCTTGTTCCTTCAATTTTTGTAATAGTTTGCAAAAACATCATCACATTAATATTTCTGCATACAAAAAGGAGAGAGTACATGATATTGGTGTTCAACACCCAATTGTTCATATAAGACTTAGGTCTTGTTATTTTGTCTTCGGTCAATCCTCCGGTTTTAGTCATTGCGGATATTATGTTTTCCTTTGTTATCTTCCTGGAATTACGATAATTCCCATACAGCTTCTCCCTTATCTCCATAATCGTCACATCTTCCACAAATGAGTTGTTCCTTAATCGAGGATCTGACCTATTTCTTAAGGATTTCTGAATTGAGCTTGGTTCGATTATTGTACTGCAAGTTCTTTTTTCTTTGACAATTAGTAGCATGAAGGTCCCTATTTTTTCTTTTGAGTACAAGAACCACCATTTTTCTTGTGTTCTTCAGCCTGAAAAGTTTCGAGAAAGAAAACAAAAGACACCAAATGCGTATAAATCTGCATACATCAGTGTTCAACCTATCCATGTTCTCAATCATATCGTAGCAAAGTAAGATGTTGTTTGTTCTAGAAAACTATATAAGGATTATTCTGGAGTTAATCAAAATTGGTCGGTGGTGGAAGATCACACAAGGTTTATCATCACAGTAGTTATGGCAATGGATCAATTTACTAGTAATCTTTAGAGCTTTAATATAGGTAGGTTTGTTCTTTCTTTCTCTGGACATACAACAAATCAAAATCATCATGAAACGATCTTTAATACCATAAACTAGTTCAATATGGTCCAGAATAGAGCAATGAGTTATGATTCGGAAAAGCGTGTTTTTTCTATGGGTGTTAAGATTTTCATGGTTTTCAAAGAACATATTCTCTCTTATGGTTCAAGTAGTCCTCAACAGAACACAAAAGATATATTCTAAAACTAAGCATTTGCAGATGCAATACATTATAGAAACATTAATCATGGACATCCATTGGAGGTTAAAAATGTATGTCTTCTCTGATTTCCACAGACCTTGAACTTCTTCTTTTTTTTATTCAGGTGGTTGGTTGCTGCACTTTGTTTACGAGTCTATCTATTAGAATGAAATAAAGTTCCATAGATAGGTTTGTTACCTTCTTCTGATGCAGGTGGATTGATTTAGACTCCATGAGTCGCCTCACTTCCAACTTGTAAACCGAGGCCTCGGATTTGTTCAAGCAAAAGGGCCGAGATCCCCTTGGGGTCTTCAAGGAATACTGTGTTTTGACGGACAAGAGGGAGGGGAGAACTCTTAAGCACAAGAACCATAGAGCTTGTGAGGACACGCCGGAAAGAAAAATCGGTCTCCAAATAAGGATTCGGTCCCGTTGGAATCGTGCTTTTCTTCGTCGCCGCTGAAGTGATGATGTTGCCCCCAAAGTCGAAGGCGAGGCATACTTCTCTTCCTTTGACATCGAAGAATCTGTTGAGGAGGAGAGTAAGATCAAACCATAATCGCTATCAGTTGGAGGTGCCATAGTCGAATCGAATATAGGGTCAAGAAACAGACTAGACTTTGTTGATTTTGATTGGGATTCAAGATGAGCATCGGCGGAAATTTGGATCTAGTTTTTATGGTTTTCTTAGCGGCTACAGAGGGTGAAGACTAGCGCGTAATGGGGAAGAGATTATTTGTGCTCTTATATATATATATGTATATATATATATATATATATAGAGTATAGATCCTATGAGAACACCCCCTAACGTGAGAACATGAGAACAAATTCGTAATTATTATCAATTTTGTTACGAATGTGCCATATCGTTTAATGTATTATTCGTAGTTATTATTGGTTGAGTGGATTATTCGTAGTTATTGTTGAATTCCTAATTGTTATTATTCGTAGTTATTATTATTTTTTTATATCTACTCTAAATCTCAACCCTTAATACTCACATCCAACAGTGTACGATTGTTCTCATGTTCTCACGTTAAGGGTGTTCTCATGGGAACCACACCCTATATATATATATATATATATATATATATATATATATATATATATATATATATATATATATATATATATATGAGAACAACCCTTATCATGTATACATGAGAATAAATCGTAACCATTCAACTTTTAAAATCCAATAGACTAGATTAATGATTGACAATGATAAATAAAAAATCAATTAATGAATAATACTTACTCACTCTCATTAAAGGATCTCTATTAATTGTTTTTTAAAAATATTCATGGAGTATTGTATTATAGGAAACCATTTGTTAAAGAAGATTCACTAGATATCTCCTTCCTCCTCTCTATTATTCGTTCAACTCCGTTAACAAATCTTTTGTAACACCCCAAGTTCTGGGAACTTGAAGCGCTACGGGCTAGGACCGCACAATGGGTCCCAACCCTCATAGTAGCAACATCAAACGGATCTTACAATAAGGCACAAACGAATGAAAACTAAAATTTAATATAAAACCAAAGGTTCAAACAAAAGAAAACACAAAAGCTCCATAGCCGGGTCAAAACAAAAGGGAAACAACGAGCGAAACAAAAAACTCAATCCCGTCCTATAATGTACGGGAACCCCGACTGACGACACCATCCGGATCACTCAGCAGCATCCTGAACCTGCGGAACATCTACAACGACGGTATAAACCGTTAGCTAACATTCTAGGTATACGCAAGAGTGTAAAGGCACAAACACACATAAGGTAAAGAAACACATAGCATGCTCACACATCAACCGGTTATTATCTTTCATTAAGGTTATCCATTACTAATTCAACTTCTTTTGTCACACGAGAATCTCCCGAAATTCGCCTCCGCTTCCGTCTACCAATAGGAATAGATCAGTACTATCCGTTACCTACGGGTCTGGGTTGCAAGAGCACATTCTAGTCTCCTGTAGAACTAGACAAGTGGTCACCGCCCGGTTATAATCCACTTGGGCCAGTTAGGGTTATCAAAGGGTGAATCCTATTCCCAATTATCCGTTATAAATATGATAGCAACACAAACAAGCCAAAACAATCCAACTAATACGCGGAATGAAGCTAAGTAAGTCCAAGGGACTTACCTCACACAAAGGTAATACAAGAGATCAGCGAAAAACTCAGAAACATACAAGGAAGCTCAGTTTCCCTCAGGAAAGGAGCAAGGAAAGCCTGTACGAACAAGCAACATGAATCAGGAACGGAACGGTTGCTAGAAGTCTATGACTTCTAGTCTCAAAGATCTCTAAGAGATCAACACATGCTAAGGGCTCAACCTTAGTCTTACAACAACTCAGGGGAACAAGGAACAACCATAAGTAACCCAGGAAGGAACGAGGAAAGGAAAGAAGGAAGCAACTCACCAAAGACGGGAGTTACTACAAAGAAACTGTAGGGGCGGTTAGACAGATGCGCAGGGGCGGCTGAATAGAGGCGCAGGGGCGGCTCTGTGCAGGCGCAAGGGCCGCTGTGACAGAGGTGCAGGGGTGGATCTTCGTTAGAAGCTACTATCGGGCTTCTCTTCGACAAATCTCACAGTAGGGCAACCAAAGCTCGAACCTTTGGTTCCAACACGTCAAGACTCAACTCCAGAGAGCCTGAGAACAACGAAAGGTCAACAACGGAACACTCCACAAAAATCAAGGCTCAAGATTGATCCTTGGAGAAGAAGAAAAGAGAAGAACACAAGGAAGAAAGCAAACAGAAGAAGAAGAAGGCATGCAACACTGCAAGAACGTGAGGAAGAACCAGGAAGGAATGAACTTACACGTTCAGCGAAGTCGCAGGAAGCAAGGGACGGCTGTAACTCTCTAGGGTTTGAAGACGATAGCAAGGAATGGGAAAAAGGAGAGAAGGAAGAGAATATATAGGGAGGGCTGGAACGCTAGACGGAAAGGGCGTCTAGGGTTAGAAAGAAACAAGGAAACCGCCCCATAAGATAGAATATTGGGTATTCTATCTATGGAAGAAAGATAAAACGATGAAAACAAATCGACGCGATCTGTCGCAAAATCCGCAGGGGTGGATCTCATCAGCCACAGGGGCGGCTGGCCGCGGGGGCGGCCCTCTTCACCGCAGGGGCGGTGAAGGCAAAAATCTAGGATCTTACATCAGATCCCCCTAAAAAGAAGTTTTGTCCCGAAACTTGCAAAAGCCAAACAATCACAACAATACACAGAAACAGAACTAAGCTCATATATTCCCACTCGGGGCACGTAACACAAAACATAAAAGCATTTACAACGCAACAAAGGAAAACCAAACAACATACTAAGCTAACGGTGCAACAAGCTCAGCGTAAAATGTAATACCCGAAATATTTTTATTTCAGAATTTCCTTACCAAATTCTTTTATCGGAATTAAGCGAACAGTTTCGAGATCCAACCCATCTTCCCTTTCTTTCCTTACCAGTCTATTGGGATTAATCTTGTTCCTGTTGGGCTTAATCTTGTTTTTGTCCAAATAATTGATGAGGCGGGCCCATACCCATTCATCTCTTTGTCCATACTCAGCCTGATGGGCTGGATCCTTATTTTGGTTTCAACATAACCTAGTCCGGCATACATTCTTCCTTCTTTACGTGATATGGCCGCAGGATTTTTATTCCGCACGATCTACCAACGATCGAAACTAACCCGCACTCCTTGCAAACCTCTGTAAGCGAATCCACACCTCCCTCCCACGCGATCGGTTGCAACTGAGTCCGCTATCACCGTCACGCCGCGCCTATCGCAGGGAACAAACCGCCGGCGAGACAACTCCTTGCCTGCGCACATCCGACGACAAATATCGACCGGCCTCGCTTTCCGACTCCCTTGGATTCTGAGGGTGGCGATAACGCCGAGAAGTTTCATAACTAGTGGACATCACTACATCCAGTCAACCTTCTTGACTGCTCGACGACGCTGTTGTGGTGCCGATCAACAAATAGACGTAGCGGTAAGCCTTCCGGACCCTTACCTTCACTGCGTCACTTTTGGGTTTGGTATCGTGAGTTAGTTGTCTGGACATGATAGGTTTAGCGAGAGTCAATAGGTTTGGTAGCAGGGCAAGATGTCCTGGTTGTTAGAGTTAGGTTAGGGCGGGCTCGAGTGCATGCGTCACTTGGGTTGATTATGATTAATTCAGATGATGAATGTTTATTTGTGTGAGTGGATTGTACAGTGGGTAGGCTTTTGATGAAATAGGTGAGAAGAGTGTCGTTCCTGTTTGTTGTTATAGTGTAGATTTAGTAAGTTTGTTCACTGGTTATGAGAATTATATCATGTGGTTGTATATAGATATATATATATATAAATATAGATTTTAATTGTGGGTATTTAGTTTAATTTCTTTTAAGGCTTTTGTTCTTGTTAGGCTCGAAGTTGCTATGTAAACTTTTCCGTGTCTCTAGACGTGTGTAAGTCAGCACATTGGAGTGTAATTTCTAGAATATGCTATTGTTCTCTCACCAAAGAGAAATCCAAAGAATTAGGTAAGCTTTCGGGAGATTAGTTGAATCGTCTTGATATTAGAGATGGTATGGTTAAGTTAGTTTGAGAGGAAGTTTGTAGCGGGAAATCTTTCTATCTTCTTTGCTCTTCCGTTGTAGGTTAGACGTCGCGTCTTGTACTCTAGTAGTCCTTCGGATTTTAAGTTCTTTCCATAAATGATCTTATTACTTTAGAAATTAGGAAACTTTTAAGAGAATGGACATGATATTGATCAAGGTTTCATTATCATAAACAGGTGGTTGAGATTTTATTATTGCGGAATCGAGTAGTAACATTACAGGGACTTTGACAGTTTGACTTGATTCAGGTAAGTCCACGGACTTACTTAGCTGACTTCTTGTATGAGTGTAATGTGTATGAGTGGTGTTTGTTAGTTATGATAAAGAACGAATCCGGATTAGGCCAACTTTATTATATTATGTAATTGACCCAAGTGTATGATAACGGGTCGTGACATCATCTGCCTAGCTCTTGCGAGAGTCTAGGAGGTTCCATGCGACCAGCCCAGTCCGGCAGACGGTCAAATGCATTAGTACCATTCCGCGTTGGTAAACGGGGACATGGGCGAGGTTTGGGAATCCCTCGTGTTACAAAATAAGTATCATTAGTAATAACATATCACCTAATTAAAGATAATAAAAGGATTGAGTGTTGCATGTTGATTGTGTATGTTGTGTGTTTGTGCTTTTTACCTTAATACTTATGCATAGAATGTTAGCTAACGGTTTTATACCGCTTGTAGATGCCTTGCAGGTTAAGACATTTGTAGAGAGATCCGGAGGAAATGGTCAGCCGGGTCCACGTACTTATTTAGTTGGGGACGGGGATGTCTTTTGTTCTTCTTATGTGTCATTTTGGTACCTTTGCTTTGTAAGGCTGATACATATTCTTCATGTATATATTGTTTAAAGTTTTCAAATGTTTTAAATACTTTCGTGCCTTGTTGTAAGATCCTAGTGAAATTGTTGTCAAACTATGGTCGGGACCCATTGTGAGGTCCTAACCAGTGGCTCCCCGAGTTCTCAGAATTTGGGGTGTTACAATATGGTATCAAAGCTCTAGGTTGGCAACAATGACACTTGAAATCTTCTGAAAGACCGAATGTATAAAATAACTAGAACCCAAAAGGGGTCTAAATTTTCAAAACGGATTTATGTTTTTACACGCACGCATAGTCGGGTTGTTGGGTTAGTAGTACGTCGGACCACCATCGCTCTCCGTGGATCTCTACAACTTAGAATGATAGGTGTGTTAGTTAGCATATAGACTTATATCGATATGTTTTGATGTATGATTATATATATGTATATGTATAGCATGTTAGTATCCTAAAGGATATTTTGTATCCTTTAGTTGTGATATAATGAAGCAATTATTGCCTCATTATAAATCGGTAGCGGACTTGAAGAGTTTTCAACACGAGACAATGAACTCAAATCTTGGATTGAGTATTATACTTTGGTGGGCGTACTGGTGACCCTATAAATCATCCGAAGAATGGGTGGCAAAGAAGTAAAGATGTTGAGATCATTTTTTTACCACAAGTACAACCCGATGAGAAGGAAATTCCCGAGTCAACTCAGATGGGAGGAATAGAAAGTCATGCAAGGGACTTGGTCGTATGAAGCCAAGAGATGAATTAGAAGAATCACACAAGAGACAACAAGAGATTGGAGTAGAGATAACAATAAGGGAACAAGGATGATATAGAACGTAGTACAACCAAGTTTTGTGGAATAAAGGACGTTACAATCGAGGCGGACGCTGCCATATGCAAGCATGGGCATGAGAATACCAAGGAGATAGTGTGTTGAGCCAGTTGTGAGAGATTAAAGGGTACAAAGATAGAGAGTGATTTTAATGACGAGTAATAAATTTCTATAAAGGTAGCATGATCAAAACAACACCAATTAAGGGGAAGAATGTGGAAGAGTGATTTTGGTGGACTAGAGAGTCCACAATTACTTCCCATTAACATAAAGATTGAAGTTACCAACATTAACGGTCATGTCAGAGAACCGCAAACAGACGATGGACAACGCAAGAAGAACCGTGAATACTTGATAAACTCATTGATGAAAGATGAATGCTATGACTGGACTCAGAAGAGTATAGTGATCTCATAAGAGAACATGAGAAGTGCAGACTGGGGAAGGAGCTAAAGGAGTATTAACAAAGAAACTAGAGGAGATAGATTTTCACCAAGTGTATCCAACTTCAAAAGAGATAGAAGAACAATAAGTCCGTGATCTTATAGAGGGTCAAATACAGACTAGTTTGTAATAACTGAGACATAAAACGTTCGGGCCAACTAGCGGTAATTGGCTGGCACATAAGGAGAATTACCATAGACCTATGAAAGAATATTATAGATGTCTGGAGGACCCTTCATGAGATCAATGGCGACAAATGTGAAGCTAAATCGATACACGTGCTAGTACCCTTAATAGTAACATTGAGTGAGTTCGAGCCAGTAACTTTAATTAAGAACTTAAGAAAAAGGACTACACGGCCAGGAATAAACCCCTGAAGTCATTTGAGATCAAGGGATTTGTGTGAGTGATTTGTGTGAGTGATTTAGTACCGATGGATTGTAAAAGAAGAACTAGAGGACTCATAAGTATACACTTTTGATAAGGTTTTATGTTAGTCAAGACAGAGTGTGCGTAGCATTCCATACAAGGAAGAATGATGATTCTCTTCCGATATTTACGTAAGAAACCCTTACGACTTAGAGGTGCAAGGAATGAAGACCTACAATTGAGTGTAAGAGCGAAGATAGACCCCACAAGTGTAGAGAAGTTTGGACCTTGTCAAAGATATAAGAAGTTCAAAGGAATCATGACGCCAGTATCAAAAAGAGTAAGAGGCCGGTAGCAGAGTCAATGGAGTTCAACATAACGATATTATAAACAACGCTAATGAAGGAGCATGTGAGAATGACCTAGGGGACTCGAGAAAGAGAGTTGGCCCTAAGGAAACGGAAGTGGGGAAGAGAGAACGAACTAACAAAGGGGAAAAGGATGTAACACCCCGAATCCACGGGATTCGGAGCGCTACGGGTTAGGACCTCACAATGGGTCCCGACCCTTAGCCTGACAACAATTTCACCGGATCTTACAACAAGACACAAATAAAGGCAAAACCGAAATTCATTTTAATGCAATGATATGAACCCCAAAAGAAAACAACGCAAGACTCCAGCCGAGATACAACTCCAAAGGCAAACGCCATACACGCGACATACATAATACCCTAAACAATACATAAAAACAACCCCCAAAACCCATCCTAAAATGTACGGACCCCGGCTGCCCACTCTTCCGGATCTCTCGGCCGCGTCCTTAACCTGCAAGACAACTACAACAATATCGGTATAAAACCGTTAGCTAGCATTCAAGGCATTAGAATCATGGTATTGGCACACACACACATAAGGCATCATAAACACACAACATATTCCAAAGCACACAATCCGGTTTATTATCTTTTTATTATTAGGTCATATCCCGTTCTAATTCAACTTCTTTTGTGACACGAGAATCTTAAAGATCTCGCCCTTGTCCCCTTTCACCATACGGGTTTGTACTTGATGCGGATCAGCATCACCCGATGGGCTGGTCGCAAGGCACCTCCCAGTCATCCCCATTTTGGACTGGACAAGCGGTCACCGCCCGTTATCATACACTTGGGCCAAATATAAACATATAAAGTCGGTGGTCCTATTACCGGTTTAGATGTTATAACATAAGCAATAAACACACACATAAACACTAAACACACACCACCAAACACGCATTGAAACTAATACAGAGAATACGAGCTAAGTAAGTCCGAAGACTTACCTCGTCCCAAAGATAATCCCGCTATATCCCACTCTTAGCTTCCCGCAGGAAGACACTCAACGCCTGTAAAAAGGCACACGATCAGCATCTCTCTCACATGCTAGAAGTCCTTAGACTTCTAGTCCCAATGATCTCGCAAGATCATAATCCATAACCATGCTAGGATAACAACTCTTATTCCTCACGATCTCACAAGGTCATAACCATCACAAAACATGCTAGGATAAGCCAAACCTAAACACCAAAATCCCACAAGATCATACAACCCCAACCTCGAGCCTCAAAACGCTCACAAGATCAACCATATAACTTAAAGCCTTATAACAACCTCACAAGATAACCAAACACCTCAAGTCTTAGCAGAATCATAAATCCTCAAAACTCACCTAAGGTTCAAGGCCACTACTTGACATTCACTCTAAGTTATGCTAGATCCAGCCTAGCATGATACTAATACTAAACATAACTAAATCGAGTAAGAGAATACTCACACGACGTCAAAAGACAGATGTCGAACTTGGACTCGTTAGACCTTTATCGGGGCGCTTCCGGACCTAAAACCAAAGCTACACAAATTTAGCTAATACGCTAAATTTGATTGGAATATTTAATATACATAAAACTAAGGATACTCGATTTCAAAATCCCACGTTAAAATCCGTAATAACCCTTCCGGGGCAAAATATGAAATTCTAGAAACTTGATCATAAAATCGCAATTTACAACTTTTAGCCATAAACCCAAATTAATCCGACAAGGGCCTAAAATATAGTGTATGTAAATATAAGAATATAACTCGAAGTAAAACTCAAGTTTAAAAACCGTAAACATATTTTCCGGGCAAATTATATCATTTTAGAAATATGGGTAATAATCCATAATTAATTTCTTTGGGCCATAATATGTAAATAAATTCTGCAGGGGTATAAATGAAACTTCTAAAAATTAGGGTCATTACTGCAAATTCAAAGCAGTGGGCACAATCTGTAATTATACCAAAATCAAGGGGGCCGGTTGTAATTAAATCCAAGGGTTTTTTTTAAACCAGTTCAAGGCTCACTGGGGAAGGGGAAAAGGCAACGGCGGCAGCAAGCACACGACGGGATCCCTTGGCGGCGCGCTGCAGGGCTCCAGAAGACGGAGGCGGAGTCTGCTGGTGTTCCGGCAGGCTAGGGCGGCAACACAGGGCATATCTTCCAACGATTGTTGCTCCAACCTAGTGGCTGCAGAGAAGAGATGAAAGGAAGGAGGAGCAGGGCCGGCGCAAGTTCAGCAAGGCGGCGGTGGGGAGTTCTCTCCGCCCGGCGGAGCTCGAAGGCCGACGAGGGTGGCGAGGGCCATACTCCGAAGGCAACGGCCGGTGCAAGCGAAGGAGGGCCCTCCGGCGTGGCGCTCTGACGCGACAGAAGATGGGAGAAGGAGGAAAGGCAGTTGCAGCTCTTCTTCTCCAATGACTCGACGACGGCGGCTTCGATCTCTAACGAAGAATGGTAGCAGGAGGTCGGGATGGAGGTGAACAAGGATGAGGTTTGAAGATCGACACCGAGAACAGAGAAGGAGAGTTAGGGAGGTTGGAGGTTGGAGGGCCGATTGTTGAGGTGCGAGAGGCGGGCTGGGGCTTCGACCACCAAAGCCCCTCCAGCAAGCTTCCAAGCGGCGGCGACGATGCAGCAGCGAGGAGATTGCATCTGCTTCCGGCGACTGCTGCACTAACAAAGGGAAGGGTGTGTGGTGATGGGAGCTGGCAAGAGAGGAGGAGCAAAACAGAGGTAGAGTGTGAGGGGAGTTGTGAGGAGAGGCTTGTGAAAATGGTTGATCAGCAGGGGACGAGGGGTCGGGTAGCATGCTAGGACGGGACAAGGCATGCTGTTTTCAGCAGGGAAAGGTTGAAAAGAAATAAAGAAAAGAAACAAACTCGATCGAACATGATCGGCACGGAAGTTCTAGGTCGGATAATTTCCGAAATTTTCCGTAAGAAAAATAAAATACCGAATATATATAAATATAAGTTATATAAACTCTAAAATTTTAATTTACTACGTGCAAAACTCGCAAAATAATATTTAGGCTATAAAAATATAGATAAATATACGGAGAAATAAATATCGAAAACGCGCCTAAAAATTTGGGGCGTTACATTAGATCCCCCTAAAAATAAGTTTCGTCCCGAAACTTGCTATACGCCGAACTTCTCGATCCCTAAGGCCGAGGTATAACATTCAAACTAAGAAAGATTAGACTTTCTAATCTATGTACACAAACTGCTCCAACCACCATCGCAATATATATAAGGTTAGAAAGCACATTCTCGCACACAACACAAACTACACATAACATCACACATGCACATAACTCAACTCAGGGAAGAACTAGGTCTAACCCGTCGATTCTATCGATGCTACTAGCTCAACGTAAAACTCAACCTCCTACTCGGGTCTTTCTCATTACAACCTTTCCATTATGTTTCTTATTTGCTTGTCTCTAACAAAGAAGGTCGAACATCCAATCTACACTATTGGCTCTAGTTCTTGTCACATCAACTTTGAGGTTACATTTCCTCAGTTCTTGTTGCAAGTTCTAAGTAATGAAAAAAATACTTTACTTCATACTGCTACTACTAACAAGACGTGGATGATATCATATTTACCTCGTTCCTCAAAACTCAATCAAGACCATGGCTCGGAGAATCACTTGTAAACTTCCAACCTATCATACCTCGAGGCAAATTCGAAACAGTTGCACCAATGAATCTTCTCCTAATTCTTAACACTCCAATGTCCTTTTCGTTCCACTTAAACTTCTTTATCTTCCGAAGTAGGTTGGCGGGTGGATGGTTTTACTTTGGAGAATATCTCCACAAATCCGGAAGTGACCGGCATGACCAAGAAACTTGTAACTTCTTTCACATCCTTCGGGGTTGCCATCCCGAGGCAACTTGTCATACAACTTCTCTCTTCTTCGAGAGTATACCAAAATTGTCTTATTTAGGGCGTTAATAAGCCCTTATGGAATCACTACAACTCGTAGTGAACATGGTTTGACCGGATTGCCGTATTTGCAATATCCCAGTCCCGAACTCTCAAACAGTGACAATTAGGTCTTAACTTAATCTTAGAAGAGACTACCAACCCTTGCAGCTGATCGAGTAGATCTCCCATTCGTTGTAAGGGATACTTGTCCTTCATTGACATCTTGCTCAACTTATAGTAATCGATTTACAAACGGAGATAAATGTATCTCTCTTCGCAAACTGGTGTACTCTATAACAACTTCAACTCAAGAATTCAAGATATATCCCATCATGAACTTCAAATCAAGAGTTCAAGATATATTCTAACGTGAACTTCAAATCAAGAGTTCAAGATACACTTCCAACATGAACTTCAAATCAACTTAATGGTGAAATCCACCTTCCGATGTATTGTAATCCTTTCTATCTCGGGTCACATCTTTTCTCTACCCATCTCGTATCGTAATGACCGACACAACCTGGTTCTAACGCTTGACAAGCGGTCCACCCCGATCTTATTGGGCGACTTCCATCAATATGCATAATATTCCATCCGTAGCTACCATGTCGACCGTCTTTCTTTTACAAATCAATCATTTCCTGAACTTGTGGAACTTGCTCGAGTCTTCCGACTCTTGGGGCCTTGGTTAAGCATTATTTCAGTTTAATCCCCCTTTTCCTCCACTTTGAAGGAATGATGAAATAATCTTTCCTGACCTCGCACATATGTTCAATCACGAAGGTCCTAACTACAAGACTTAATCATGCCTTACAACAAATCGATCTTATCTTCTTTGCTTTCCCTAACATCCCAACATATGGGGGAGTTCTTCGTATTCTACTTAAGCTTGCATCATTCCTTCGAGTAGGTGTTACACTTACTTCATTTCCTTATGTAACTTCAAACCGACCGTAGAGGCTCTAACCTCAATCTTTTCATGTATAAGATACATCTCATATCGACAACAAACTTCAAAACTTCAGTCTACTCTTACTCTTATTGGTCACCTTAAGCATCTCTTGGTCTTCCATGAACAATCTTCACAACCGTAAGAGTATGTCCCATGGAGAACGCTAGGCAAAATTTTCCCAATTACAATCACTGAAAGATCCACTCATTAATTCACCAGACACTTGACCATAAACTCTAAGCTTGCAACACTGCCCTTCCGCCTCTATCTCATCTTTTGCTCGCGAAAACATACCCTCCATTTCATTACCACAAACATATCATGCATCCTATTTATGTATTTCCATTTACGTACATCCACTATAGAAAAACCTCACTTCCTCTTGCTCCTCTATCCTCTTAACTCTTATCAAACCTTAACAGTTCTTATCCGTGTCGTTTCTATACATAACAATCCCCATGACCTAAGAAGGTCGTACCAGATCGTTACAATCCCTCCGCAACATACTTTATCATCACTTGATAGAATCGATAAGATGTTACTTGATTAAAACGTTTATGCTTCCGTTAATGCACCTCCTATTACTGACATTCAACCACCACGAATGTTCCACTTCTTATTCCCTTTCTTCATGATCTCACATCCTCGGTTACTCTTCCCTTCTACAGTCACCAGTATACAACCCGCACAGGTGCGTTCTTGTTTGTCACCGAGTAGCTTATAGCTGGCCTTCTCCAAGTTCAATGGCTCACCATTCTTCCTACCCTCCATGTTATCATACTCTTAAAGGCTACCCTCTAGGGGTACTCTACCTTAAACTTCATTTGCTCATATCACTCTTCACACCCTTTCTTAACTCTTTCTACGTTCCACTCTTCGATCCAATTCTCTAAGATAACTATACCTTTTTTGCCTTGTTGTTTCATATAACTCCCTTTCATAGACTTAACCATTCTTTATTGATGTCCTTCAAGTGCGCCCTCCCAAATATTATAGCACTAGCTAGAATCCACTCGCATTCCTCTTGGTTGGTATCTTAAATTTTTTTTGATCAAAGCTCCTTGTTTCGTCTTTCATATTCTTGAGATCATCACCTATACACACTTCCTCCTTCTTGGTGTTACTTAGTCCCACCAACATGACGGAAAACGGTTGACTCCATTCTACTATGTGAACTTTCACCATGTTATCCTCCTCGTAACTTTCATATGTCTGAAGAAGTCACCCACTTGGGATCTCGTAAAATCGATACTTCACTTTCTGGTACCTCCGTAAGCTTAACTTACGGGTCTCTTAAATATTTTGTGATTGATTCATCCACACCTCTCATCCCGGCCCCCATGTCTAGGAGTGCCTAAGGAAAATTTTTACGTCTTAATGAAATATCACTTCTACCCTTGCTAGAAGGTACTTCTCTTCTTCTCGATACGTTTATTTGGTTTAACGGCACGTCACTTGGAAGAATTTTAAGTTCGGTGTCTCAAATTAGCTTCATTGTTGCCCATCATTGCTTCATCGGAACCACTCTCATAACTTCATGTCATTTCCTTTTCATGTACAACTTCCATCTCGGTTTTGTTGAAGTTGTCTCGAAGTTCCTTCTACTTGTTTGTCCTTGCCGTTAACGTCCTCTTTAGTCTTCATAGGATTGCTTGGACATCCTCTAAAGGAGCCCAATGATTCGCCAAGGTGTTTGCCATAACGTGATAATTCGGTAACTTGACATGCTCATCTTCGTATGTACACTATCCTATGTCAAACGTCGTCGTCCAAGGGCGATGATATCATACTAGCATCTTAACTAAAAGGTCTCATATATCCATATGCTACTATATATAATAAGTATACGTATATAAGACTATATAAGTACTCTGTCCACATTGCTACTAATATATCACATCCGGAAATCCATTACAACAATACAAGGTCCAAAAGCTAATAAGATCATATCATGCCACATATATAAGCATATATCAATATAAGGTCCCATAACACATAACCGTCCACATATATAACTATACGCATATATTCAACTCATCATGCAACTTACAATCACAAAGATACACATCAATTCAATCATGCATAACTATAAATAACATATAATAATAGTCTAAAAACATCCTAGGCCCACGATAAATATCTACATAACTACACATATCTAGAAATATATACTAAAAAATCCAATAAACTATGCTGCCGAGATCCACGGGAAGAGTGGTGGTCCGTACATTCTACCCCGACTTATGCATGTGATTTTGAAAACGAAAAATCATTTTAAACTTAGAACCCTTGAGGGTTCTATTTCCCTCTATTCGGCCTTTAGAAGATTGCGAGTGCCATTGTTGTCAACCTAGGGCTCTGATACCACTTTTGTAACACCCCGAATCCACGGGATTCGGAGCGCTACGGGTTAGGACCTCACAATGGGTCCCGACCCTTAGCCTGACAACAATTTCACCGGATCTTACAACAAGACACAAATAAAGGCAAAACCGAAATTCATTTTAATGCAATGATATGAACCCCAAAAGAAAACAACGCAAGACTCCAGCCGAGATACAACTCCAAAGGCAAACGCCATACACGCGACATACATAATACCCTAAACAATACATAAAAACAACCCCCAAAACCCATCCTAAAATGTACGGACCCCGGCTGCCCACTCTTCCGGATCTCTCGGCCGCGTCCTTAACCTGCAAGACAACTACAGCAATATCGGTATAAAACCGTTAGCTAGCATTCAAGGCATTAGAATCATGGTATTGGCACACACACACATAAGGCATCATAAACACACAACATATTCCAAAACACACAATCCGGTTTATTATCTTTTTATTATTAGGTCATATCCCGTTCTAATTCAACTTCTTTTGTGACACGAGAATCTTAAAGATCTCGCCCTTGTCCCCTTTCACCATACGGGTTTGTACTTGATGCGGATCAGCATCACCCGATGGGCTGGTCGCAAGGCACCTCCCAGTCATCCCCATTTTGGACTGGACAAGCGGTCACCGCCCGTTATCATACACTTGGGCCAAATATAAACATATAAAGTCGGTGGTCCTATTACCGGTTTAGATGTTATAACATAAGCAATAAACACACACATAAACACTAAACACACACCACCAAACACGCATTGAAACTAATACAGAGAATACGAGCTAAGTAAGTCCGAAGACTTACCTCGTCCCAAAGATAATCCCGCTATATCCCACTCTTAGCTTCCCGCAGGAAGACACTCAACGCCTGTAAAAAGGCACACGATCAGCATCTCTCTCACATGCTAGAAGTCCTTAGACTTCTAGTCCCAATGATCTCGCAAGATCATAATCCATAACCATGCTAGGATAACAACTCTTATTCCTCACGATCTCACAAGGTCATAACCATCACAAAACATGCTAGGATAAGCCAAACCTAAACACCAAAATCCCACAAGATCATACAACCCCAACCTCGAGCCTCAAAACGCTCACAAGATCAACCATATAACTTAAAGCCTTATAACAACCTCACAAGATAACCAAACACCTCAAGTCTTAGCAGAATCATAAATCCTCAAAACTCACCTAAGGTTCAAGGCCACTACTTGACATTCACTCTAAGTTATGCTAGATCCAGCCTAGCATGATACTAATACTAAACATAACTAAATCGAGTAAGAGAATACTCACACGACGTCAAAAGACAGATGTCGAACTTGGACTCGTTAGACCTTTATCGGGGCGCTTCCGGACCTAAAACCAAAGCTACACAAATTTAGCTAATACGCTAAATTTGATTGGAATATTTAATATACATAAAACTAAGGATACTCGATTTCAAAATCCCACGTTAAAATCCGTAATAACCCTTCCGGGGCAAAATATGAAATTCTAGAAACTTGATCATAAAATCGCAATTTACAACTTTTAGCCATAAACCCAAATTAATCCGACAAGGGCCTAAAATATAGTGTATGTAAATATAAGAATATAACTCGAAGTAAAACTCAAGTTTAAAAACCGTAAACATATTTTCCGGGCAAATTATATCATTTTAGAAATATGGGTAATAATCCATAATTAATTTCTTTGGGCCATAATATGTAAATAAATTCTGCAGGGGTATAAATGAAACTTCTAAAAATTAGGGTCCTTACTGCAAATTCAAAGCAGTGGGCACAATCTGTAATTATACCAAAATCAAGGGGGCCGGTTGTAATTAAATCCAAGGGTTTTTTTTAAACCAGTTCAAGGCTCACTGGGGAAGGGGAAAAGGCAACGGCGGCAGCAAGCACACGACGGGATCCCTTGGCGGCGTGCTGCAGGGCTCCAGAAGACGGAGGCGGAGTCTGCTGGTGTTCCGGCAGGCTAGGGCGGCAACACAGGGCATATCTTCCAACGATTGTTGCTCCAACCTAGTGGCTGCAGAGAAGAGATGAAAGGAAGGAGGAGCAGGGCCGGCGCAAGTTCAGCAAGGCGGCGGTGGGGAGTTCTCTCCGCCCGGCGGAGCTCGAAGGCCGACGAGGGTGGCGAGGGCCATACTCCGAAGGCAACGGCCGGTGCAAGCGAAGGAGGGCCCTCCGGCGTGGCGCTCTGACGCGACAGAAGATGGGAGAAGGAGGAAAGGCAGTTGCGGCTCTTCTTCTCCAATGACTCGACGACGGCGGCTTCGATCTCTAACGAAGAATGGTAGCAGGAGGTCGGGATGGAGGTGAACAAGGATGAGGTTTGAAGATCGACACCGAGAACAGAGAAGGAGAGTTAGGGAGGTTGGAGGTTGGAGGGCCGATTGTTGAGGTGCGAGAGGCGGGCTGGGGCTTCGACCACCAAAGCCCCTCCAGCAAGCTTCCAAGCGGCGGCGACGATGCAGCAGCGAGGAGATTGCATCTGCTTCCGGCGACTGCTGCACTAACAAAGGGAAGGGTGTGTGGTGATGGGAGCTGGCAAGAGAGGAGGAGCAAAACAGAGGTAGAGTGTGAGGGGAGTTGTGAGGAGAGGCTTGTGAAAATGGTTGATCAGCAGGGGACGAGGGGTCGGGTAGCATGCTAGGACGGGACAAGGCATGCTGTTTTCAGCAGGGAAAGGTTGAAAAGAAATAAAGAAAAGAAACAAACTCGATCGAACATGATCGGCACGGAAGTTCTGGGTCGGATAATTTCCGAAATTTTCCGTAAGAAAAATAAAATACCGAACATATATAAATATAAGTTATATAAACTCTAAAATTTTAATTTACTACGTGCAAAACTCGCAAAATAATATTTAGGCTATAAAAATATCGATAAATATACGGAGAAATAAATATCGAAAACGCGCCTAAAAATTTGGGGCGTTACATTAGATCCCCCTAAAAATAAGTTTCGTCCCGAAACTTGCTATACGCCGAACTTCTCGATCCCTAAGGCCGAGGTATAACATTCAAACTAAGAAAGATTAGACTTTCTAATCTATGTACACAAACTGCTCCAACCACCATCGCAATATATATAAGGTTAGAAAGCACATTCTCGCACACAACACAAACTACACATAACATCACACATGCACATAACTCAACTCAGGGAAGAACTAGGTCTAACCCGTCGATTCTATCGATGCTACTAGCTCAACGTAAAACTCAACCTCCTACTCGGGTCTTTCTCATTACAACCTTTCCATTATGTTTCTTATTTGCTTGTCTCTAACAAAGAAGGTCGAACATCCAATCTACACTATTGGCTCTAGTTCTTGTCACATCAACTTTGAGGTTACATTTCCTCAGTTCTTGTTGCAAGTTCTAAGTAATGAAGAAAATACTTTACTTCATACTGCTACTACTAACAAGACGTGGATGATATCATATTTACCTCGTTCCTCAAAACTCAATCAAGACCATGGCTCGGAGAATCACTTGTACACTTCCAACCTATCATACCTCGAGGCAAATTCGAAACAGTTGCACCAATGAATCTTCTCCTAATTCTTAACACTCCAATGTCCTTTTCGTTCCACTTAAACTTCTTTATCTTCCGAAGTAGGTTGGCGGGTGGAT
Source organism: Fagopyrum homotropicum (assembly GCA_033239125.1). NCBI lineage: Eukaryota > Viridiplantae > Streptophyta > Magnoliopsida > Caryophyllales > Polygonaceae > Fagopyrum > Fagopyrum homotropicum. Next base: position 47,952,845 of record BSWB01000007.1, on the reverse strand, counting down.
GGTTTTACTTTGGAGAATATCTCCACAAATCCGGAAGTGACCGGCATGACCAAGAAACTTGTAACTTCTTTCACATCCTTCGGGGTTGCCATCCCGAGGCAACTTGTCATACAACTTCTCTCTTCTTCGAGAGTATACCAAAATTGTCTTATTTAGGGCGTTAATAAGCCCTTATGGAATCACTACAACTCGTAGTGAACATGGTTTGACCGGATTGCCGTATTTGCAATATCCCAGTCCCGAACTCTCAAACAGTGACAATTAGGTCTTAACTTAATCTTAGAAGAGACTACCAACCCTTGCAGCTGATCGAGTAGATCTCCCATTCGTTGTAAGGGATACTTGTCCTTCATTGACATCTTGCTCAACTTATAGTAATCGATTTACAAACGGAGATAAATGTATCTCTCTTCGCAAACTGGTGTACTCTATAACAACTTCAACTCAAGAATTCAAGATATATCCCATCATGAACTTCAAATCAAGAGTTCAAGATATATTCTAACGTGAACTTCAAATCAAGAGTTCAAGATAAACTTCCAACATGAACTTCAAATCAACTTAATGGTGAAATCCACCTTCCGATGTATTGTAATCCTTTCTATCTCGGGTCACATCTTTTCTCTACCCATCTCGTATCGTAATGACCGACACAACCTGGTTCTAACGCTTGACAAGCGGTCCACCCCGATCTTATTGGGCGACTTCCATCAATATGCATAATATTCCATCCGTAGCTACCATGTCGACCGTCTTTCTTTTACAAATCAATCATTTCCTGAACTTGTGGAACTTGCTCGAGTCTTCCGACTCTTGGGGCCTTGGTTAAGCATTATTTCAGTTTAATCCCCCTTTTCCTCCACTTTGAAGGAATGATGAAATAATCTTTCCTGACCTCGCACATATGTTCAATCACGAAGGTCCTAACTACAAGACTTAATCATGCCTTACAACAAATCGATCTTATCTTCTTTGCTTTCCCTAACATCCCAACATATGGGGGAGTTCTTCGTATTCTACTTAAGCTTGCATCATTCCTTCGAGTAGGTGTTACACTTACTTCATTTCCTTATGTAACTTCAAACCGACCGTAGAGGCTCTAACCTCAATCTTTTCATGTATAAGATACATCTCATATCGACAACAAACTTCAAAACTTCAGTCTACTCTTACTCTTATTGGTCACCTTAAGCATCTCTTGGTCTTCCATGAACAATCTTCACAACCGTAAGAGTATGTCCCATGGAGAACGCTAGGCAAAATTTTCCCAATTACAATCACTGAAAGATCCACTCATTAATTCACCAGACACTTGACCATAAACTCTAAGCTTGCAACACTGCCCTTCCGCCTCTATCTCATCTTTTGCTCGCGAAAACATACCCTCCATTTCATTACCACAAACATATCATGCATCCTATTTATGTATTTCCATTTACGTACATCCACTATAGAAAAACCTCACTTCCTCTTGCTCCTCTATCCTCTTAACTCTTATCAAACCTTAACAGTTCTTATCCCTGTCGTTTCTATACATAACAATCCCCATGACCTAAGAAGGTCGTACCAGATCGTTATAATCCCTCCGCAACATACTTTATCATCACTTGATAGAATCGATAAGATGTTACTTGATTAAAACGTTTATGCTTCCGTTAATGCACCTCCTATTACTGACATTCAACCACCACGAATGTTCCACTTCTTATTCCCTTTCTTCATGATCTCACATCCTCGGTTACTCTTCCCTTCTACAGTCACCAGTATACAACCCGCACAGGTGCGTTCTTGTTTGTCACCGAGTAGCTTTTGGCTGGCCTTCTCCAAGTTCAATGGCTCACCATTCTTCCTACCCTCCATGTTATCATACTCTTAAAGGCTACCCTCTAGGGGTACTCTACCTTAAACTTCATTTGCTCATATCACTCTTCACACCCTTTCTTAACTCTTTCTACGTTCCACTCTTCCTTCCAATTCTCTAAGATAACTATACCTTTTTTGCCTTGTTGTTTCATATAACTCCCTTTCATAGACTTAACCATTCTTTATTGATGTCCTTCAAGTGCGCCCTCCCAAATATTATAGCACTAGCTAGAATCCACTCGCATTCCTCTTGGTTGGTATCTTAAATTTTTTTTGATCAAAGCTCCTTGTTTCGTCTTTCATATTCTTGAGATTATCACCTATACACACTTCCTCCTTCTTGGTGTTACTTAGTCCCACCAACATGACGGAAAACGGTTGACTCCATTCTACTATGTGAACTTTCACCATGTTATCCTCCTCGTAACTTTCATATGTCTGAAGAAGTCACCCACTTGGGATCTCGTAAAATCGATACTTCACTTTCTGGTACCTCCGTAAGCTTAACTTACGGGTCTCTTAAATATTTTGTGATTGATTCATCCACACCTCTCATCCCGGCCCCCATGTCTAGGAGTGCCTAAGGAAAATTTTTACGTCTTAATGAAATATCACTTCTACCCTTGCTAGAAGGTACTTCTCTTCTTCTCGATACGTTTATTTGGTTTAACGGCACGTCACTTGGAAGAATTTTAAGTTCGGTGTCTCAAATTAGCTTCATTGTTGCCCATCATTGCTTCATCGGAACCACTCTCATAACTTCATGTCATTTCCTTTTCATGTACAACTTCCATCTCGGTTTTGTTGAAGTTGTCTCGAAGTTCCTTCTACTTGTTTGTCCTTGCCGTTAACGTCCTCTTTAGTCTTCATAGGATTGCTTGGACATCCTCTAAAGGAGCCCAATGATTCGCCAAGGTGTTTGCCATAACGTGATAATTCGGTAACTTGACATGCTCATCTTCGTATGTACACTATCCTATGTCAAACGTCGTCGTCCAAGGGCGATGATATCATACTAGCATCTTAACTAAAAGGTCTCATATATCCATATGCTACTATATATAATAAGTATACGTATATAAGACTATATAAGTACTCTGTCCACATTGCTACTAATATATCACATCCGGAAATCCATTACAACAATACAAGGTCCAAAAGCTAATAAGATCATATCATGCCACATATATAAGCATATATCAATATAAGGTCCCATAACACATAACCGTCCACATATATAACTATACGCATATATTCAACTCATCATGCAACTTACAATCACAAAGATACACATCAATTCAATCATGCATAACTATAAATAACATATAATAATAGTCTAAAAACATCCTAGGCCCACGATAAATATCTACATAACTACACATATCTAGAAATATATACTAAAAAATCCAATAAACTATGCTGCCGAGATCCACGGGAAGAGTGGTGGTCCGTACATTCTACCCCGACTTATGCATGTGATTTTGAAAACGAAAAATCATTTTAAACTTAGAACCCTTGAGGGTTCTATTTCCCTCTATTCGGCCTTTAGAAGATTGCGAGTGCCATTGTTGTCAACCTAGGGCTCTGATACCACTTTTGTAACACCCCGAATCCACGGGATTCGGAGCGCTACGGGTTAGGACCTCACAATGGGTCCCGACCCTTAGCCTGACAACAATTTCACCGGATCTTACAACAAGACACAAATAAAGGCAAAACCGAAATTCATTTTAATGCAATGATATGAACCCCAAAAGAAAACAACGCAAGACTCCAGCCGAGATACAACTCCAAAGGCAAACGCCATACACGCGACATACATAATACCCTAAACAATACATAAAAACAACCCCCAAAACCCATCCTAAAATGTACGGACCCCGGCTGCCCACTCTTCCGGATCTCTCGGCCGCGTCCTTAACCTGCAAGACAACTACAACAATATCGGTATAAAACCTTTAGCTAGCATTCAAGGCATTAGAATCATGGTATTGGCACACACACACATAAGGCATCATAAACACACAACATATTCCAAAACACACAATCCGGTTTATTATCTTTTTATTATTAGGTCATATCCCGTTCTAATTCAACTTCTTTTGTGACACGAGAATCTTAAAGATCTCGCCCTTGTCCCCTTTCACCATACGGGTTTGTACTTGATGCGGATCAGCATCACCCGATGGGCTGGTCGCAAGGCACCTCCCAGTCATCCCCATTTTGGACTGGACAAGCGGTCACCGCCCGTTATCATACACTTGGGCCAAATATAAACATATAAAGTCGGTGGTCCTATTACCGGTTTAGATGTTATAACATAAGCAATAAACACACACATAAACACTAAACACACACCACCAAACACGCATTGAAACTAATACAGAGAATACGAGCTAAGTAAGTCCGAAGACTTACCTCGTCCCAAAGATAATCCCGCTATATCCCACTCTTAGCTTCCCGCAGGAAGACACTCAACGCCTGTAAAAAGGCACACGATCAGCATCTCTCTCACATGCTAGAAGTCCTTAGACTTCTAGTAGAGCTGTCAAACGGGGCTAACAGGTCGGGTTCGGGTCGGGTTATAACAAGCTCGGGTTGGAATTGGGTCGGGTAAAAAGTAGGCTTGGTTTTTAAACGGGTTGTTTCGGGTCGGGTCGGTTTGGGTCGGGTACCAAATGTTCGGGTTAAAACGGGTTATCGGGTAGCATCGGTTCTTTTTGTGATGTCAAACGGGGTTGGCGGGTCAATTTCGGGTTGGGTCAAACGGGTCCACGGGTCGAGTTCGGGTCGGGTCAAACGGGGTCGGGTTGAAATCGAGTCGGGTATAAATAGGTTTGTTTTTGTTAGCGGGTTGTTTCGGATCGGGTCAATTTGGGTCGGGTACTAGTTATTCGGGTTGGAACGGGTTATCGGGTAGACTTGGTTCTTGGGCCATAACAAATCGGTTTAGTTGGTTCTCGGGTCACTTCGGGCCGGATTATTTTTTATTTCTAATGTTTCGAGAGGTGCCAATTAAGGCGGGTCAAGTTCGGTTTGCTCAAAGATGATATGATGGATCGGATAATTATTAGCCAATATGATTAGTATGGGCGGCAAAACCAATTTTATCCGCCAATCCGGTCTGAAAATTCCGTTGGCTCGATCCGAAAACCCCGATATTTTAGTATCCGTTTTGATCCGGTTAGAATCCGATATGGGAGATCTTCCTGGATCAACGGATCGGATACGGATTAAGGTTTTAGGCATCCGAATATCCACGGATATCCGAATAATCATGGATATTTGAATAATCATGGATATCCGCCTATCCGGATACTCATGGATCAGTGGCTCACCGGATATCCATGGATAATCGAATATCCAAATATCCATGGATCATCGGATTCATCGCCTCACCAGATCATCTTAGGCATCCGAGTACCCGTTTTGTTTTATGAAGGATAAATCAACATTGTATGTACTAATATTTATATTTAAAAAAATATATGTATTTATGGGAAAATATTTGAGTTAGCCAAAACAATGAATTAATAATGTTAATTTGTTACAACTTAATAACTTATGCACACTTGGTTACTTTATAAGTTCATAATAATCTTTTACTATAAGTGGTCTCCTTTAAATGAACGAATGTCTATAATAATCTTTAATTATAAGTTGGTCTCGTACTCTCATTTTCAGATATAGTTATAAAATGTAAAAATATAGATATCTATTGTTTTAAAACCTTAATTTTATTTTCTTATTATAACGTACTTTAATATTTTATTTTTTTTTATCATCTGTATACTTATCATTTTTACTTTGATTTGTTTTGTGCCTTTTAATTGTTTTTCATTACATTTTGTGATAAACAAAGTAGCAAATATATATCCGGATCAAACGGATATTCAGATCAATCGGATATCGGATCCGGCTAAATCATTTTTGCATATTCAGATCAAGAGGATATCCGGATCAATCGGGTCAAACAAAAGTCATTCGGATCATCCGGATATCCGTGGATAATAATCCGATCCGATCCAACCAAATCATTTTGCATACTATATTTTGGATTCCAGATCAACCGGACATCCGGATAATTATCCGATCCGATCATGGGAAAAATGCCGGATATCCAACCAAATACGAATCAAATGGATATCCGAATTCAAAACCGGGAGATATTTAACACGAGTGATCATTAGAATTATCTCGATAATTATTGCTAGTGAAGAAAGATAATTTATGAAAATATAAGAAATTTACCGGTACTAAAAAGGAAAGAGAATATTGAAAAACAAAACACATTTATTAGTATTTTGATATAAGCCGTTTATCTTCTTCCTTTGTTAATCACTAACATTTATAGATGCTTTTATATTGATATTTTTTAATTAATCTAATTTAATATTCATTAAAATGTCTTTATTATTATTATTATAATGACATTCAAAATTATCTTCTACTTCATTTAGCTAATTGTCGAGCAAGGGTTAATATTAACAAAAAATATTTCATTACATTATTTTTATCTTAAGAAATTAAAGTAATCTATGTTTAGTCAATTAATCAAAGTAATCTAATAAAACAAAATATAATATTAGGGTGTGAGAACAAATGTAACTAATATTGAATGGATTAAAAAGTAATAAAATTATCTTTCTTATTCTCTAACCTTAATTTACCTGGAGATCTCAATATTTACAATTATATTTCTTATTATATAACCTTAATTTGCAATTTGCTGAAAGATCTTGACATTTAAATTTTATGAATATAAAAAGGTAATGCTATTAAATAGGAAATACAATAATAAACACATTTATTTAGTATTTTTAAATCCATTCAATATTGGTTACAATTGTTCTCTGTTTTACTTTTTTATATTATTTTGATAAAATAAACATAAATTACTTTGATTTATTAAGATAAAAATAATGTATTGAATATATTCTTTGTTAATATTAACCTTTTATCGACAAATATCTAAATGAAGTAAAATGATATTTTAAATATCATTAAAATAATAATACAAAAAGTTTAATTATTACACAATTAGATTAAATAAAAATATCGGTACAAAACATCCATAAATGTTAGTGACTAGCAAAGGAGGAGACAATACTTATATGAAAATATTAGATTTTTATTTTATCAATATTTGCTTTCCTTTTAGTACTATTAAATTTCTTAAATTTTTATAAATTATCTTTCTTAATCACTAGCCATAATTATCAAGATGATCTCAATTATTACTGGCCATAATTATCTACATGATCTCAACATTCAAATTATCAATTTAACTCAAAACTCAAATTCTGTTAATTCAAATTGAATAATTTTATATATTGTAAGAGAAAAATAAAAGATGAAAACTTAACATATTCTATACATATCATGAACTTATGATACATGTAAGAGTAATGAACTTATGATACATGTAAGAGTATTATTGTTTTAAAATTTTAGGTTTAAATGTGTAATTTTATTTTTTGTTATCAATTTACTCCGAATTAACATGTCATATGGGCTTGGACTACTTCATAGTTTATAGTTCATACTATCACATCATTTTACTTCACATTATCAAGGTTATCTAGGGTCGAGTTATTTTGGGCTAGCGGTTCATTTCAAGTCGGGTTACTTAGGGCTAACAGGTCATTTCGGGTTGGGTCACTTCAGGCTATCGAGTCGTTTCGGTCGGGTTACTTCGGGCAATCGGGTCATTTCGGGTCGGGTTACTTCGGGCTATCGGGTCATTTTGGGTCGGGTTACTTCGGGCTATCGGGTCATTTCGGGTCGGGTTACTTCGGGTTGTCGAGTCGTTATCGGGTTATTCTACTCGGGTTTTATTGGGTCCGGGTCATTTTCGGGTTCGACCGTTCGGGTTATTTATTATTTCGGGTTAAATCAATATCAAGCGGGTCGATTCCGGGTATTTTCTTTTTTTCAAAATTTTCGGGGCCAGGTCGGGTTCGGGCTCGGGTTTGTCGGGTCGGTTTCACGGGTCGGGTCAACTTTTGACAGCTCTAACTTCTAGTCCCAATGATCTCGCAAGATCATAATCCATAACCATGCTAGGATAACAACTCTTATTCCTCACGATCTCACAAGGTCATAACCATCACAAAACATGCTAGGATAAGCCAAACCTAAACACCAAAATCCCACAAGATCATACAACCCCAACCTCGAGCCTCAAAACGCTCACAAGATCAACCATATAACTTAAAGCCTTATAATAACCTCACAAGATAACCAAACACCTCAAGTCTTAGCAGAATCATAAATCCTCAAAACTCACCTAAGGTTCAAGGCCACTACTTGACATTCACTCTAAGTTATGCTAGATCCAGCCTAGCATGATACTAATACTAAACATAACTAAATCGAGTAAGAGAATACTCACACGACGTCAAAAGACAGATGTCGAACTTGGACTCGTTAGACCTTTATCGGGGCGCTTCCGGACCTAAAACCAAAGCTACACAAATTTAGCTAATACGCTAAATTTGATTGGAATATTTAATATACATAAAACTAAGGATACTCGATTTCAAAATCCCACGTTAAAATCCGTAATAACCCTTCCGGGGCAAAATATGAAATTCTAGAAACTTGATCATAAAATCGCAATTTACAACTTTTAGCCATAAACCCAAATTAATCCGACAAGGGCCTAAAATATAGTGTATGTAAATATAAGAATATAACTCGAAGTAAAACTCAAGTTTAAAAACCGTAAACATATTTTCCGGGCAAATTATATCATTTTAGAAATATGGGTAATAATCCATAATTAATTTCTTTGGGCCATAATATGTAAATAAATTCTGCAGGGGTATAAATGAAACTTCTAAAAATTAGGGTCATTACTGCAAATTCAAAGCAGTGGGCACAATCTGTAATTATACCAAAATCAAGGGGGCCGGTTGTAATTAAATCCAAGGGTTTTTTTTAAACCAGTTCAAGGCTCACTGGGGAAGGGGAAAAGGCAACGGCGGCAGCAAGCACACGACGGGATCCCTTGACGGCGCGCTGCAGGGCTCCAGAAGACGGAGGCGGAGTCTGCTGGTGTTCCGGCAGGCTAGGGCGGCAACACAGGGCATATCTTCCAACGATTGTTGCTCCAACCTAGTGGCTGCAGAGAAGAGATGAAAGGAAGGAGGAGCAGGGCCGGCGCAAGTTCAGCAAGGCGGCGGTGGGGAGTTCTCTCCGCCCGGCGGAGCTCGAAGGCCGACGAGGGTGGCGAGGGCCATACTCCGAAGGCAACGGCCGGTGCAAGCGAAGGAGGGCCCTCCGGCGTGGCGCTCTGACGCGACAGAAGATGGGAGAAGGAGGAAAGGCAGTTGCGGCTCTTCTTCTCCAATGACTCGACGACGGCGGTTTCGATCTCTAACGAAGAATGGTAGCAGGAGGTCGGGATGGAGGTGAACAAGGATGAGGTTTGAAGATCGACACCGAGAACAGAGAAGGAGAGTTAGGGAGGTTGGAGGTTGGAGGGCCGATTGTTGAGGTGCGAGAGGCGGGCTGGGGCTTCGACCACCAAAGCCCCTCCAGCAAGCTTCCAAGCGGCGGCGACGATGCAGCAGCGAGGAGATTGCATCTACTTCCGGCGACTGCTGCACTAACAAAGGGAAGGGTGTGTGGTGATGGGAGCTGGCAAGAGAGGAGGAGCAAAACAGAGGTAGAGTGTGAGGGGAGTTGTGAGGAGAGGCGTGTGAAAATGGTTGATCAGCAGGGGACGAGGGGTCGGGTAGCATGCTAGGACGGGACAAGGCATGCTGTTTTCAGCAGGGAAAGGTTGAAAAGAAATAAAGAAAAGAAACAAACTCGATCGAACATGATCGGCACGGAAGTTCTGGGTCGGATAATTTCCGAAATTTTCCGTAAGAAAAATAAAATACCGAATAAATATAAATATAAGTTATATAAACTCTAAAATTTTAATTTACTACGTGCAAAACTCGCAAAATAATATTTAGGCTATAAAAATATCGATAAATATACGGAGAAATAAATATCGAAAACGCGCCTAAAAATTTGGGGTGTTACAAAGGATTAACCGAGTAGTTGAGGTTTACAAGGAATTTTATGCCAGTAGAGGTATGAGAAGAGTGAGTACGAGATATTGAAGTAAGTCAACTATAGAATAACCAATGTCAACGGAGGACGTGCAAGTGTTGCTGGTATTGATGAGTTATGTGCCGTTATGAAGAGATAATTGTGAATGTGGATTTACGAGGTAACTTTACCGATGCCTTGGAGGATTTCCTCCAATAGGCAACAACAACCTTCTTGAATGAAATAAAGGTATAAGAGAACCATGTTAGAGATTTCGTAATGGCTAGTTCTGATCAAGCTCCGGTCGATTCAAAGAGTTTGGATCCGTGTTAGAAGAATTTAAAAAGTGAACGGGAGAGGTTGTCTTCTAACCGTTATCTTATCTCCTTAAGGCTAGTAAGTAAAGTACTTGGTACTTCATCCGGTTAGGACTTATGGTGTAATTGGAAGAAAGAGTTTTGGGGTCAATCACTTGGGACTCACATAAAATGTTCTCATGATTAATGGATGACAAGATAATACTCAGAGTAGCACAACGGAAGTGTGGTGGGTCCTAAACCACAGAGTAGGAAGCTCAATAGTACAGAAAAGCGACGTGTCACTCTTAAGGAAATGATAGTTGAAGAAATGCATTTTGTTGGGAACAAACATGAGATAGACTACGTAGAGTTACTATAAATATGGTATACAAAGTGACTGTATCACCCAACAAAGTAGACAAGAAAGTATGTACATATAGAGGTTATACAAAGAGAGTGATACCCTTTTATTGATTCTAGTGAAGCATGATGACTTCGTCACATCTCGACATACAAATAAATTTTGGAAATTAATACCGAATAGAGGACTCTAGAGCCGTTTTCCGATGGATTGGGAAAAGAATTCGCGACATAATAAAGTATTGTGTAGGGTCTGTACTGGAAAGCTCAAAGTGAGTAACTATCATATTGAGTCGAAAGACGTATAAGAAAAAGAAGCTAAGGGAGTATACTTACGACTCAGTAATCATGCACAGAGAAAGCTGAATATCGAAGTAGAGGTTATGTGTAATGTTACATCGGAACGGCGCCGAGTTGCGTTTCGAGACAAAGAGATATTATCGGTCTAATAAATGTGGTGGATAAGAGAATGAAATGTTTATGGTGAGTTAACGCTTAGTGATTATTTATGATCAGATGACGGTGATGTGAGATCACCTTACCGTCATTCCGGACACATCCGATGTCATTTAAGATCTTGGAAACTGGGTTTGAAGCTTCAATTAAGTTAATGATAAATTAGAGATCTATAAAGCAATATGATGACGCCAAGTGAATGTGAGGAATGAACCCCATATATTTGATTTATTGAGTTATATCAAGCTTAAGACCCGAAAAAAAACAGGAGAGTTAGCCGACATTAACCGGATCCGAGACAGGATGTCTCGAGGTGAGGCACATCAGTTTGCGATAGGTGCAAAAGGAGTGATGAGACGGCAGGAGCGTATTTGTGTGTCATCTAACGACGAGTAGAGACAGAGGATACTTGGTGAGGCTCACGCTACCCCTTACTCAGTACACTCTGGTGCTAATAGGATGTATAAAGACGTGAGATCTTCGGCGTTTCGGCATTAAGGGGAAGTTGATTCCCCGATATGTCAGATCTTTTGAGATCTTGGAGCGAGTCGGGGAGTTAGCATACCGACTAGCCTTACCACCAGCACTATAGGGTGTTCACCCCATTTTCCACGTGTCTCATTTGAGAGAGTATATCCCAGACCCGAGACATATTATCAGCCATGAGGATTTGATAGTAGATCCGAATCACACATTCGTAGAGCACCAAATAGTTGTGTTAGAGAGGAGTATTAGACGCTTATGGTCTAAGGACATACCCATGCTACGGAACTAGTGGTCTAGACGGGGAGCCGACGAGGCTACATGGGAGATGGAGGATAGCATCAAGAGGACCTATCCTGAGTTTTATGCCGAGCTAGTTGTAGCTATAGGACCGGCGGGTTAGTACATGGACCCACACTTGTGTGACTTTTGATTTTGTGTTTACTATCATAGTGAAGTGATTTGTCTTTGATGTGTTACATGCTTGAGTGGTTAGTCTGCTATGCGTACTTTGTCATGGCCTTTAAGTGATACTTTTATGATTAGAAGATTATAGCTAAGTTTCTCAAAGAAAGAAACTCGATATTCCGGTGATATTTAGAAGGCTACCTTGATGACCTTCCTTATCTTAAGTTTCGGGACGAAACTTATTTTTAAGAGGGAAGTGATGTAATACCCAAAATATTTTTATTTCGGAATTTCCGTACCAAATTCTTTTATCGGAATTAAGCGAACAATTCCGAGATCCAACCCATCTTCCCTTTCTTTCCTTACCAGCCTATTGGGCTTAATCTTGTTCCTGTTGGGCTTAATCTTGTTTTTGTCCAATTAATTGATGAGGCGGGCCCATACCCATTCATCTCTTTGTCCATACTCAGCCTGATGGGCTGGATCCTTATTTTGGTTTCAACATAACCTAGTCCGGCATACATTCTTCCTTCTTTACGTGATATGGGCGCATGATTTTTATTCCGCACGATCTACCAACGATCGAAACTAACCCGCACTCCTTGCGAACCTCTGCAAGCGAATCCACACCTTCCTCCCACGCGATCGGTTGCAACTGAGTCCGCTATCGCCGTCACGCCGCGCCTATCACAGGGAACAAACCGCCGGCGAGATAACTCCTTGCCTGCACACATCCAACGACAGATATCGACCGGCCTTGCTTTCTGACTCCCTTGGATTCCGAGGGTGGCGATAACGCCGAGAAGTTTCATCACTAGTGGACATCACTACATCCAGTCAACCTTCTTGACTGCTCGACGATGCTGTTGTGGTACCGACCAACAAATAGACGTAGCGGTAAGCCTCCCGGACCCTTACCTTCACTGCGTCACTTTTGGGTTTGGTATCGTGAGTTAGTTGTCTGGACATGATAGGTTTGGCGAGAGTCAATAGGTTTGGTAGCGGGGCAAGATGTCCTGGTTGTTAGAGTTAGGTTAGGGCGGGCTCGAGTGCATGCGTCACTTGGGTTGATTATGATTAATTCAGATGATGAATGTTTATTTGTGTGAGTGGATTGTACAGTGGGTAGGCTTTTGATGAAATAGGTGAGAAGAGTGTCGTTCCTGTTTGTTGTTATAGTGTAGATTTAGTAAGTTTGTTCACTGGTTATGAGAATTATATCATGTGGTTGTATATAGATATATATATAGATTTTAATTGTGGGTATTTAGTTTAATTTCTTTTAAGGCTTTTGTTCTTGTTAGGCTCGAAGTAGGTATGTAAACTTTTCCGTGTCTCTAGACGTGTGTAAGTTAGCACATTGGAGTGTAATTTCTAGAATATGCTATTGTTCTCTCACCAAAGAGATATCCAAAGAATTAGGTAAGCTTTCGGGAGATTAGTTGAATCGTCTTAATATTAGACATGGTATGGTATAAGTTAGTTTGAGAGGAAGTTTGTAGCGGGAAATCTTTCTATCTTCTTTGCTCTTCCGTTGTAGGTTAGACGTCGCGTCTTGTACTCTAGTAGTCCTTCAACTTTTAAGTTCCTTCCATAAATGATCTTATTACTTGAAATTAGGAAACATTTAAGAGAATGGACATGATATTGATCAAGGTTTCATTATCATAAGCAGGTGGTTGAGATTTTATTATTGTGGAATCGAGTAGTAACATTACAGGGACTTTGACAGTTTGACTTGATTCAGGTAAGTCCACAGATTTACTTAGCTGACTTCTTGTATGAGTGTAATGTGTATGAGTGGTGTTTGTTAGTTATGATAAAGAACGAAACCGGATTAGGCCGACTTTATTATATTATGTAATTGACCCAAGTGTATGATAACGGGTTGTGACATCATCTGCCTAGCTCTTGCGAGAGTCTAGGAGGTTCCCTGCGACCAGCCCAGTCCGGCAGACGGTCAAATGCATTAGTACCATTCCGCTTTGGTAAACGGGGACATGGGAGAGGTTTGGGAATCCCTCGTGTCACAAAATAAGTATCATTAGTAATAACCTATCACCTAATTAAAGATAATAAAAGGATTGAGTGTTGCATGTTGATTGTGTATGTTGTGTGTTTGTGCTTTTTACCTTAATAGTTATGCATAGAATGTTAGCTAACAGTTTTATACCGCTTGTAGATGCCTTGCAGGTTAAGACAGTTGTAGAGAGATCCGGAGGAAATGGTCAGCCGGGTCCACGTACTTATTTAGTTGGGGACGGGGATGTCTTTTGTTCTTCTTATGTGTCGTTTTGGTACCTTTGCTTTGTAAGGCTGATACATATTCTTCATGTATATATTGTTTAAAGTTTTCAAATGTTTTAAATACTTTCGTGCCTTGTTGTAAGATCCTAGTGAAATTGTTGTCAAACTATGGTCGGGACCCATTGTGAGGTCCTAATTAGTAGCTCCCCGAGTTCTCAGAATTTGGGGTGTTACATAAAACTCCAGATAGTTCCTCTGGACACTATCCTCTGTCTCCCAAGTCGCCTCATCGGCTCCTCGCCTTGACCACTGTATCTTCATCATCGGTATATCCTTCGAACGCAAGCGTCTCATACTACGCTCTAAGACAGCCACCGGGTGCTCTACTAACGTGTGGTCTGGCTCGATCACTAGATCCTCATGACTGACGATGTGTCTCGGGTCAGGTATGTACTCCCGTAGCTGAGACACATGGAAAACTGGGTGAACACCCTCGAGTCTCGGTGGCAACGCAAGTCTGTAAGCTGCCTCTCCAACTCGCTCAAGAATCTCGAACGTGTAATAGCTAGGATTTCCGAATTCTAATTAATGTTGATTAACTTAATCGTTTATAGTAATTGACATATAACTCGCGAAGATTTTGCAAGTGATGAGTATGAGTCCCACCGTTATGTTCCTAGCGTAATTTTGGACGTTTGGTGATATTTTTACTTTTCCCCCCGGATAATTATTTTTACCCTCCGGTGTTATTTGGAGCATTTGGGAGCTCCAATTAATAAAAATGCAGTTGAGAGAAATGATCAGGACATCGGATATGTCCTAGATATGAAATAACATGGAGAGACAAAACGGCCAAAAGAGTCACTATTTCGTTTCTTAACGGCTAAGAAAGACGGCTTAGGAATACACATTTTTCGAGACAGTTGTGGAATAATTATCCCTACAATACTCCAGATTTAATATTCCAATCTCGAGAAGTTTGGAAAAGGAGGTTCGACCCGCCTTTGGATCGGTTAAAGGATAATTGTCGACTTTGTTAAAGGATAATTATCGTCTTCACTATAAATAGCGGAAAATCCTTTATTAATTCATTTCCTTTCACGTTTCCTCGTAAAAGCTCTGATTTCTCTCAACCTTCAAACTCAGATCTACTCTCCGTTTCTAATCCGATTTCAATTCCGTTTGAGTTTCTGGATTCCTCTCTTCATTCTCTTCATATCGGTACCGAGTTTCTACATTTCCCAATAGATGAAGGGTTGGTCGAGCATATATGTCACCAGACAGGTTCCATCGCTCAGATTCTGGTGAATTTGATGTTGTTCATGCGTAGCCTGCGTCGCCGTGATTCTGAATCTTCTTTCAGATCGTCAATCGGGTTAGTAACGAATAAGTTATGAATTTATTCGTTTTCCGTACTGCGATTTAGCCTAAATTGACTTTAGGCTTGTCAAAATGGATAATTAGAAATTCTTTTATGGTCGTTATATTATTCTGGTGATTATGGGTTGTTTGTTTGATGAAATCTGATTACAGGGGGTTTAGAAATTGCCTGTGGGCAAAACGTTATTCTGGCGAAATCTAATTAATTAATTAAAGGTTAATTAGGATTGGAATTGAGATTGAGGAATGTTGATTAGATACTACCTTGAGATTTGAGGAATTGTGAGTTATGTTGAGATATTGAGGTTTAGTTGGTTGTGAGGCTTATAGATTGAGTATGATCTTCATGGATCCCTATGGGTCTAGGTGTGACCCCTTTGATGAATAGAGTTTGTTATATCTTTATGCCTTGTTATTAGGCAGTGCCCTCTCTCAGGATTGAAGGTTGTTGTGGTTGAGCTGAGTACGAGGTTGAGGTAAGTCCGTAGGACTTACTTAGCTACCATCCCTATATTGGGTGTTTGCATGAGTAGTGTGTGCTTTATATGTTTGTTATGATAGCATGAATTGTCGTTTTTATCGACCTATGTTCTATTGACTGCCCCACTGTGTGGCTGTGATAACATTTCCCTTTCATCCCGCCGTGGAGTCTGGGAGGTTCTCTGATGTCGGGCCAGACTGGTTTACAGGAACGGCCCAATCCACTCCCATAGGGTACACGGATTGTGTGACCAATACTCGTACAGCTGGACATTGCACTTAGAGGCGGGGATGTATCGGTCGTCGTGTCACATACTTTCATCTATCTATATATATACGATTTGAGTGGATGACTATTATATAAAGATGATAAAATCGGTAAATGTGTGATAGCATGCTGATGTGTTTATCTTTCATGATTGTGCTTGTGCTTATGCATTACCTTATATATGTGTGGTTAGCTAACGGTTTCATACCGTGTTGTAGATGTTTGCAGGATAGACGCTGCTAGGTGATCTGACAGGGTGACAGGCCGAGGACTCTCGTACATTAGGTGGTTGGTTTTAAGTTTGTTTATGTTTTCCCTCCTGCGTGAGGATGATGTCTTGTTTTCCCTCCTATGTGAGGATGTCGTTTCATACTCGGCTATGTTGTTGTTTACCTTTGGTTATACAGTTTATACGGTTTTATGTATTTGTTTTTATATCTGTCAGTGCCATGTTGTAAGGTCCAGTGAACTTGTTGTCAGGCTAGGGTCATGAACCATTGTGAGATCCTAGCCTAATGTGACATCCCGAGTCCCGCGGAATCGAGGTGTTACAGAACGGTCCAACATATTTGGGACTCAACTTTCCTTTGACACCGAAACGTCTGACGCCTCGTGTCGGGGATACTCTCAACCAAACATGAGCTCCAACTCTGAACTCTAGAGGTCTGCGCGTCTTATCATAATAAGACTTCTGTCGGCTCTGTGCTGCTAACATCTGCTCTCGGATCACTACTACTCGAGCCATGTCATCCTGAATCTGCTCGGGTGCTACTCCGCTGGCACTACTAGGCTCGTCCTAACACAGCGGTGTACGACATCTCTATCCATATAAAGCCTCATAAGGAGCCATTTTGATCGATGCGTGCCAACTGTTGTTGTACGAAAAATCCACTAAGGGAAAGTGACCTGGCCACACTTGTCCTCAATCTAACACAGGCTCACAATATGTCCTCCAAAGTCTGGATGGTCCGCTCAGACTGACCATCGGTCTGAGGATGATAAGTAGTAGTGAATTGTAGACTCGTACCTAGGGCGGCATGAACTTGCTGCCAGAACCTCGAAGTGAACCGTCCGTCTCTGTCAGAGACTATGGTCCTAGGTACACCATGAAGTCTCACTATCTGTCTCATGAACTCCTCTGCCAATCGACTTACCGGCCACGTTTCCTTGATCGGAATGAAACGTGCGGTCTTCGTCACTCGATCTACTACGACCCAGATAGCATCAAAACCACGACTCGGTCTCAAACCGGTCACAAAATCCATAGAGATGTCTTCCCACTTCCACTGAGGGACGGGAAGTGGGTGTAGCTCGCCTCCTGTCTATGATGCTCGATCTTGACTTGCTAACAGGTCGCACACTGAGTGACGTATCTCGTCACATCTGGCTTCAGACCTCCCCACCAGAAAGAGCATCTGATATCTTGATACATCTTACTCGCACCAGGGTGTAATGAGTAAGGTAAAGAGTGAGCCTCCTGAAGGATCCTTTGTCTCAACTCTCGATCTGACGGCACACAAACACGCTCCTGGCGTCTCAAAACTCCGTCAGCACCAATTGTAAACTGTGGTGCCTCTCCTCGAGACATCCGGTCTCGGATCTGTGTCAAAATTTGGAAGCATTGATCATCTCATTGGAGATTGAAGTTCGCATCTGGGAATTGCCCTAATCTCGCACTTTTGGTGGAGATTGCTGTTGAGATCTTCGGATTGGCGGAAGATCGAAGCTTTTGGAAGATTTTGCAAGAAGACCTCTCTTCTTGTTTAGGTTTGATTTGGAAAACGGATTGACATCCCGTTTTCTCTTCTTTCCTAAGGTTGTGATTGTTTACTTTATTTTGAATCCCTTGACAACACTCGTTCTTGATTGTGACTTTGAGATTGGTTTGAAGATTATTGAAAGTTCTTGAAAGTTTTCATCTTTTTATCTTTTAATTCTTGAATTGATATCAACATGACTGTTATTGGCTAAAAACCCTTAACAATTCTAAGGTGAAGAGTTGATAGTTGTGGCTTAGATGATGATAGATCGATCGCAAACAGATTAGACCCTGAGAGTTAGAGAGAATCGCCGACAACCTTAAATTACGGCCTGTTCTTGAGTCCACGGCCGTGGAACCTCAAGAACTAACCGTGATTTCCCTTAAGTCTACGAACTTGCTTTTACTTTAATCCAAAGTTAAAGATTTGCTTTAACTTAGTTTAGGCTTGCCTTTTCTAGGTGGTAGTGAAGCCTCAACAACCTCTACCTCGATTATGAGTGTCACAACCTCAATCGATTTAGTTAGTCTTGATCCTTGGGTTACAAGTTTGGGTATTTGACATAAATTCTCATCTTTAGAATCTTTCTATATTGAAGCCTCAACAACCTGTATAGAGAGTGTCTTGTAGGTGAGTCATATAAGGTTTTTGGAACTTCACCGTACGATTACCTTACATTAGTATACCTTTGCATATCTCAACTCTGTCTTTATATCATTAGTATATCTTGAATCGATTGCCACAATTGGATACTTGGATCTTTAGGATTGTTGTTTTCCCAATATTTGCAAAGACTCTCATATTTACTCGCTTGATAATCTGCAATTGAATTTGTTCCCACCCAAATCCCTGTGTTCGATACTCTGGAATTCTTGCTTAGCTACGTCGATCCGTACACTGCGGGTTCGCTGCTTAATTCTAGTTTTATAAATTTAAAGCTTATTTGCACACACCTTTAGGGGCGAACAAAGTTTTTGGCGCCGTTGCCGGGGATTTAGTTTCGGCCGAATTCGGTAGCCGGTTGTCAAGCTTGGGAGCTTGCTCTCGTTATTTGATATTACTTTGAGTGCATGCGCAGGTCTAGGAACACCGAAGATCTCTTACCTCTTGATCAAGAGCTAGAGAAAACCTTGAGGCAAAAGCGCAAGGAAAAGAAGATGGCCGAAGAACACGAACGTGATCTTCAAACGGAGTTGGCGGAGAAGGAAACTCAAGTCCAATGGAACGAGAACCTCCGCTGGGATAAAATGGATCGTCATCAATCTGAAGTTAGCAAACTGCAGGATGCGATGTTCCAAATGAGGATGGAGTTAAGCGACCTTAAGAATAAAGGAAGCAAGAAATCCTCAAGGAGGGGATCAAGAACTAGAAGAAGGAGCCACTCGTCCGCTGATGATAGTGACTCTTCCATGCCACCGTTAGAGGAGATTGATCCCACGATCAATATGAATCCTTTCCATCCACAAGGAGCTGCTAATCTCCGCATTCCACCTAGGAATGTGAGGGTCGAACGTGTGGATAATGAGCCAAGAACTCTTGGCCAGCGGATGGATCCAACACAACAACCACGCCGCTTGGGCGTGAATTTTGATGCTGAAGATGTGCAAGGGTTTAGCTTTAACCCTCAAGTTATTACTCTTGTTCGCCAAAACCAATTTGGCGGCACAAGCGCTGAATCTCCACACCAACACTTGCAAAACTTTGAGTGTATGATGGAGACGATGAGACCAAAGAGCGCTACTACCAACAGCTATAAGCTCAAGCCTTTCTTCTTCTCCTTGAAGGGGAAAGAGTTATCTTGGTATCAAGCTCTTCCTAGTGGGAAACTAGATACATGGGAAGACCTTTCCGCGGAGTTCCTCACCAAATTCTTTCCGCCATCCAAAACGGTGGAACTTAGAGGTAAGATTAATGCTTTTTCCATGAGACCTAACGAAAGTTTGTTTCAATCTTGGGAAAGGTTTCAGGATTTGCTATTGGATTGCCCTCATCATGGCATATCCAAACTTGCCTTGTTGGAGATTTACTACAAGGGGCTGGATGCGGGAACGCAATTCAACCTCCAATCCCTCTCATGTGGAACGTTCATGGACATGAGAGAAGATGACGCTTGGGACTTCATTGAGAAGCAAGCAAGAGTCATTGAGAAGTATTCCCACCGGAAAGTGGAGGGAAATCGTGTGGAGCAAGGAGCAAAGCTCACACACGAAGCTCAAAATCAGATTTTCTCCCTCAACAATGAGATCAAAGAGTTGAAGGAGGCTATCAAGACCAACTTCCCAAAGCAACAAGGGAAGGATGTTGGTTATTTGTGCAACAACAATGGCGGCAACAACAATAACCGGAATAACAATTGGAATGAAAACAACAACAACCGGAACAACGATTGGAATAACAATAGGAGTTCAAACAACAACAATTGGTGCTCCAATCAACAAAATTCCGGTAACTCTTATCCTTCCAACTCAAATTCACTAACTCCACCTTCCTCTTCCTCTACTCCTTTGAAAAGCCAGGGGCAATCATCTAATGGAGGAAACACTTCGGGGAAGGAGAAGCCCGATCCCATATTGGAAACGATTTTGGGAAAGCTTCAAGGGTTGGAGAACCGCCTCATCAAGGTTGATGATCAAGTTTCTAAGGTTGACAAAGCTCAAAAGGTTTTAGAAAACCAAATGTTCAACCATGCGGAGGAAGTTCCTAGAAATCAAGGGAAACTTCCAGGAAAGACGGAGGACAACCCTAAGGGAAGGGTGATGGCGATTACAACTAGGAGCGGAGTGACAACCACCGATCCGCAGCCTACGTTCGTTGAAGTCCCCGTAGAGAAGGGGAAGGAGAAGGAAGACATCTACGTTCCTCCTCCAGCTTACAAACCTCCCCTTCCATTCCCTCAATCTAGAGCGCGAGCGCGCCTAGACAAACAATTCGGTAAGTTCATAGAACTCATGAGTAAGCTGCATATTAATATACTCTTCATTGATGCTATTGTAGGTATGCCGGCTTATGGAAAGTTCTTGAAGGAGCTCCTCTCCAACAAGAGGAAGCTAGAAGATTTTGGTGAGGTCAAGATGAGTTCGGATTCCTCGGATCTCATCAAGACCATGAAGGAGAAAATGCCCCCAAAGTTGAAGGATCCGGGGTCATTTTGCATTCCCATTAGAGTGGGAGATGTCACATATGACGCTTTATGTGACTTAGGAGCAAGTGTGAGCATCATACCACTTGCATTGTGTAGGAAGATCGGTTTAGGCGACCCTAAACCGGTGAAGATGACGTTATACATGGCGGATCGATCCATCACTCGCCCCGTCGGTATTGTAGAAGACGTCCCGGTCAAGCTAGGTAAATTCTTTGTTCCCATTGATTTTGTCGTGCTTGACATTCCTGCAGATAGTCCGGTCCCGATCATACTCGGAAGACCGTTTCTTGCAACTTCCGGCTGCATGGTCGATTGCAAGAATGG
This sequence comes from Fagopyrum homotropicum, assembly GCA_033239125.1. Classification (NCBI taxonomy): domain Eukaryota; kingdom Viridiplantae; phylum Streptophyta; class Magnoliopsida; order Caryophyllales; family Polygonaceae; genus Fagopyrum; species Fagopyrum homotropicum. The sequence goes on along the minus strand of BSWB01000007.1, from coordinate 47,931,326 downwards.
AAGACTCGCTTTTGATATTGGAGAAGAGAAAGTAGAGTTCGTTCTTTCCACTCTAGTGAAGGAACCGATCTTCGACGAGGATATTTACGATGTCCAAGATGAAGAAGGTTTATCTAGGGAAGAGGTAAGTGCGATTCTCTTTAACAATCCTTTACAAAAAGTCATTACCATGAGTCTAACAGATGTAGGGGAAGAAGGAGAGTGCAAAGAGGAAATTGAAGCCTTAGAAGCACAAGAAGAGATGCATGAAGTGGAGTTTGAGAAACTCCACGATGAGGCTGAGAATTTTAGAATCCACGGTCATACCCTGTATTCCACGACCGTGGATTTCACAACCAAAATCGACCTCCATTCCAGGGGATTACACGGCCGTGGAACATATGGAGAGCCCGTAATTCTGACCGTGGAAGAGGGTGATCGGCATACTTCTTCAACTTCTTTTGATTCTTCTCCAACTCACTCAACACCCTTAGAAACTTCTAAGGAAACGTCGGATGCTCCTCAAGGATCATTGGAAGCTCCGAAAGTGATGGAATTCAAACCGCTTCCTACTCATCTAAGGTACGCTTTTCTAGGATCTAATTCTACCTTTCCGGTTATTGTTAGCTCCGAACTAAGCATAGATGAACATGAGCAGCTCATGATTGTCCTTAGGAAACATAGAAAAGCCATAGGCTATACTATTGAGGACTTAGTAGGAATTAAACCCTCCCTATGTATGCATAAGATACTAATGGAGGAGGACTTTAGAACTTCAAGACAACCTCAAAGGCGGTTGAATCCGACCATGAAGGAGGTTGTCAAGAAGGAAATTCTTAAACTTCTTGATGCAGGTATCATCTATCCTATCTCCGATAGCAAGTGGGTGAGTCCAGTTCAAGTAGTTTCGAAGAAGGGAGGAATGACGGTCATCACCAACAAGAACAACGAACTCATTCCTACCCGAACCGTGACTGGATGGCGAATGTGCATAGACTACCGCAAGCTCAACAACGCAACGCGGAAGGATCACTTTCCATTGCCATTCATCGATCAAATGCTTGAAAGGTTAGCGCAACATTCACATTTTTGCTACCTTGACGGCTATAGTGGTTTCTTTCAGATTCCGATACATCCGGACGATCAGGAGAAGACCACATTCACGTGCCCGTGGGGTACGTTTGCTTATAGGAGAATGCCATTCGGGCTTTGCAACGCCCCAGCCACCTTCCAACGGTGCATGATGGCCATCTTCTCCGAATACGTAGAGGAAATCATGGAAGTCTTCATGGACGACTTCTCCGTATACGGTTCCTCTTTTAACGATTGCCTTTCTAACCTTTCTCTTGTTTTGCAAAGGTGTGAAGACACTAATCTAGTTCTTAATTGGGAGAAGTGTCAATTCATGGTTAAGGAAGGAATCGTATTAGGTCACTTAGTCTCTAATAGAGGGATAGAAGTAGACAAAGCTAAGATAGAGACCATAGAGAAACTTCCTCCCCCAATTTCGGTGAAAGGGATAAGAAGTTTCCTAGGACATGCTGGATTTTATAGACGTTTCATCAAGGACTTTTCTAAGATATCAAAACCTCTCACTAATCTATTGATGAAGGATGCGGTTTTTGAGTTTTCGCAGGAATATTTAGATGCGTTCAACACCATTCGGCAAGCTCTAATCTCAGCACCTATTATCCAACCTCCAGATTGGGCTCTACCCTTTGAGATTATGTGCGACGCTAGTGACGTAGCTATTGGAGCTGTTCTTGGACAACGAAAGGAAGGGCGAACCCATGCCATATACTATGCTAGCAAGACGCTAGATGAAGCGCAGCTCAACTACGCCACTACCGAGAAAGAGTTTTTAGCCATTGTCTATGCTATTGACAAGTTTCGCTCTTATCTTGTAGGTGCAAAGGTGATTGTCTACACGGATCATGCTGCGATCCGGTACCTCCTTGCGAAGAAAGATGCGAAACCAAGGCTGATTAGATGGATTCTTCTCCTACAAGAATTCGATCTTGAGATCCGCGACAAGAAAGGTTCAGAAAATTCTGTTGCGGATCATTTGAGTCGTCTAACATATCTAGAGGACGACCATCTACCCATTGATGACTCCTTTCCGGACGAACACCTACATATCATAGAGGAGTGCATCGACGTGATCTCCAAAGGTAACGAACCATGGTTTGCTGATTTTGTTAACTATTTGGTTTGCGAGGAGATACCACCCGGACTATCCTACGCACAAAGGAAGAAGTTCTTCAAGGACGTCCGGGAATACTATTGGAACGAGCCTCTCCTCTTTAAGAGAGGTCCGGATGGCATCATTCGGCGATGTGTGCCGGAAGATGAGATGCAAAGTGTCATCCGTCATTGTCATTCACTACCTTGTGGAGGACACGCTAGTTCGAACAAGACTAGCGCAAAGGTATTGCAATCTGGATTCTTTTGGCCTACTTTGTTTAGAGATGTGCAATCCTTTGTTTCTTGCTGCGATGCTTGTCAAAGAACAGGCAATATTTCTAGAAGGAACGAGATGCCCCTCAACAACATCCAAGAGGTGGAGATTTTCGACGTTTGGGGAGTCGATTTCATGGGACCATTCCCATCTTCTTGTGGAAACCAATACATACTATTGGCGGTAGACTACGTTTCTAGATGGGTGGAAGCAATCGCCTCTCCCACAAATGATGCCATGGTGGTGGTTAAGTTCTTCAACAAGACCATTTTCCCGCGATTTGGGACGCCAAGGACGATCATTAGTGATGGAGGTTCTCACTTCATAGCCCGTCGCTTTGAAGCTCTTCTAGCTAAGTATGGGGTTACTCACAAGATCGCTACCCCTTACCATCTACAAACAAGTGGACAAGTTGAGATCTCAAATAGGGAGATCAAAGGAATCTTAGAGAAGACGGTTTCAAGGACTAGGAAGGATTGGTCCTTGAAGCTTGATGATGCATTATGGGCATACCGGACTGCGTACAAGACTCCCATAGGAACCACACCATACAACCTTGTGTATGGGAAGTCTTGTCACTTGCCGGTGGAGTTAGAACACAAAGTGTTTTGGGCTATCAAGTGGATGAATTTCGGCATGAAGGAAGCGGGAGAGAAGCGCCTCCTCGACATCAATGAGCTGGATGAACTCCGCTTGAACGCCTATGAAAACGCCAAGATCTACAAGGAAAGAGCAAAGCGTTGGCATGATAAGCATATCATCCCAAAGGACTTCAAAGAAGGAGATCAAGTTCTCCTCTTCAATTCAAGACTTCGCCTCTTTCCAGGTAAGCTTAAATCCCGTTGGACCGGACCTTTTCTAATTAAGCGTATTTTCCCCCATGGTGTAGTTGAAGTATGGGGTGAAGCGAGCGGAAGTTTTAAGGTGAACGGCCAATGACTCAAGAAGTACACACCGGAACTCCAAACTGAGGAGTTTGCGTCTACCGCACTCGAATAAGTGCGAGATTGGTCTAGCTACGGACCTTAAACAAAGCGCTTCTTGGGAGGCATCCCAAGGTATTGCATTTTTGTTTTTGTTTTCGATTCATAGATTAGTTTAGTGTAGACGTTTTTGCTTTGTTTTTTCCTCGATTTCTTCCGGTATGTTCGTGTTTTTGGATGTAGGACCAATGGAAAAGGAAAAGAGGAGGATGATGTTGAAGAAAAGTGACGAAATTTGGACTTTGGAGCTTTACAGAGGGTTCCACGGTCTAAATTACGGTCGTCATAGCTACAGTGCCCGTAATTTCCAAAAGCCTTTGAAAAATCACCAAAACCACGGTTCCGTACACTTCCACGGCCGTGGAACACCCCGACAGACCGTGATTTTCAAAACTTTGCCTGCAACTATATAGGCCACATTCTTCACAAATTTATCCCGAAAATCCCACTTTCCACGACCTAAGTGCCGAAACACCACGACCCCCTCTCAATTCTTCGTTTCTTAATCGTTTCTAACGATTCTTCTTCCCAAACTGCAGCAAATTCAACCACAAACAAGATCCAAGCGACGAATCGAACGGAAATTCACCAACAAACGCGCATTTCGGATTTTTCAATCCGAAAAAGAGGTTTCCCTTCCTTTCTTGATTCTCGCCAATTTGGTTCGTTTTTGCTATAGATTTTTAAGAAGAACTGATAAAGACTGGAAGGAATTAGACTAGGTCTGCTTGTTGTGGTGATTGCTTGTTAATTTGCTGAGATTTGTGAAATTCTGAGACGAACCACGGTCACTGGGTGAATTACGGCCGTGGTTTTGGACGAACAGACCGTAATTTCTGACATAATGGACTTTGTGAGGAGAGTCTCGGGGAGGATAAAGGAGAAGAAGAATAACCAGAATAAGAAGAGGAAGGGTAATCCCTCCTCCTCCTCATCCTCTAGGGCACCACCACCCTCTTCACCTTCACCTCCATCCTCACCTTCACCTCCATCTTCACCCCCTCACCCTGGAGTCCCGACCATACACGATGACCATCTTGCTGCACTTGATAGGATTAAGGAGAGGCCAGTGATTGGCCCTAGGTATTTGTTGTTGGACGATCTAACTCCTCTCAACATTGTTGATGACCTCACTTGGCTCTTGGATAGAGCCGGATTAGTTGTCTTCTCGGCTATCCGAGAAGACGCATATGAGGAGATCACACGGGAGGTTGTGATGTCCTTTGAGCACAGCCACGTAGATAGGACCGTCTCTTTCCGCCTTATGGAGAGAGACTATCAGTTGAGTATCCGTGAGTTTGGGACGATTTTCGGGTTCCATGAGACCTTCAATCGTCGATTTCCGAGTGGTGTTTACCCCAAGGACTTTTGGGAGGAGGTTGCAATGATCTACGCCGACGAGGACCGTTGGCAACCCGCTGATACCAAGGCTAGATTGATGTACCATCTAGCCTTGAAGATAGCTCACCGTGTTCTTTCGGAGTGTCTCTTTCCTAGGACGGAGACGCCCCAAAAGATCAAGACGGATGAACTATTCTTGCTCTATTGTATGCTTTATGGACGCCGTGCAGATTGTGCTACTTTCTTGGCTGCTACGATGAGCAAGCTCAAGAACAAGAAGAAGGGGAACATTGGATATGGTGGGATAGTTACCCACATTGCTAGGAGTTTTGGTGTCGACTTTTCTGCTTGCACCCGCATACCGGCCGTGCCTTTAGGGCTGCATGCTTTCATGGTTAGGGGTCTCATCTTCCCCACACATAGAGGTCCGCCTTATGCGGGCATGCCTTGGGAGACTAGGACGGGCAGGGGTATAGAATGGCTGCCAGAGTACTCCATTATGGCGGGACGCCATAATTGGAAGGAGACGTTCGCTGCGATGCATGCGAACAGGATAGTAGCTCCCCCTTATGTCCCACCACCGGTTGTCGAGGAGGAGGATATGGGAGATCAGTTTGAGAGTGGAGGAGGAGCTGAGCAGGAGTTTGGCACGTTTCCGGACTAGCCGGAGACAGCCCCAGATGTACCTAGACGCTCTCCACGTCCAGCTAGAGCCTCAGGCTCGTCATCTCGCCGCGCTAGCGTGAGTGAGAGGCCCACGTGGATGACCACACCTCCCACATGGTATGGCGTTCCCCCTCCTTGGTCCACCGAGCAGCCAGCAACACCTCCATCAGCACCAGCACCATCCGACGCCCCAGCATGGTACAGTCAGGCCCCGGGATGGTACGAGCAGATGCCGGATTGGGCTACCGGACTTTTAGAGAGAGTTGGAGCGTTGGAGATCCGGGCGGATGCTAGAGACGGACGTTTAGACGACCTTGACCACATGATGAGGGACGTCTACCGCCAGCAGTTTGGGCGGTTCTACGATCCGAGCTTCTCTCCATTCCCACCGCCGCCAGCACCGCAGTGATTTGATGCATGATCGTTCGTTTTAGACATTCCCGCCATCACTTTGTGAGTTTCTTTTTCTTTTCTTTCTTTTCTCTCTTTCTTTTGAACATTAGGGACAATGTTCGTCCTAAGTATGGGTTGGGATGTACTAAAAGTTTGTAATAACTCTACTTACTATGCTTGCTTTCATTCGAGACTATCATTGCATGTTCATTATGTGTTGCACGTTTCCTTATCGCATTGCATGAAAAATGACTTGAAAAACCCATAAAAATTGAAAAATTTTTTGAAAAATTATGTGCTTCTAATGAATTGAGATGATTTCTATGATAATCACCACTTGTGAATTGAGTTTGATGACAATTGCATGCTTAAAAGGATTGTGAATTGAAAAGAATTTGAATGAATGAATTATACCTCTTTTGCAAGTTTCATAATGTGATTATGTTACCTAAATCATGCTAGGAAATTGAAGTTGAAATCACGTTATAAGTTCCTATACTTCTTGTTGAAATGATTAAGGCAATTCGATACTTTCTTTCTTCTTTCTTTGATCATCTAGCTCCTCATTGAAATATTAGCCTCCTTTACCTATCCGGGAATTTGGAGAAGTGAATGAGAAAAAGGCATGTTTGATGTAGGAGGGCCATGAGAGCAATTATTTGCAATCAAATGAATAGAAAGAAATTATAGGTTTGGGGAAGTCAATCATGACGATGAGTAACTCGGCACCATTCACATAGCCGGGTGTTTGTGTCTTGCCAAAGTCGGATTGAGCGATATTCCTAGCGGATTATGGTATGTGCGCTAAGGGTTTGAGGCATCTCTTGCAAAAATGAGAAACGCCAATCTCCTAGGCTTCGGTTTTTGTGCACCTCTGTCCATGACTCCAAAAGTAAAGTCGAAAAATGAAAAGAAGAGAGCGAAGCTCTAAGTGAAGTGTTGCGGAAACCGCATAAGAAGAAGAAGGTAGTTGTCCACTTTCCCGGATTCATGCACCACTTTCCCTTAAAGTTCTCCCTTCCCTTCCACATTCTAGACCATTTCTTTGAAAGTCCTTAAGATCAAAAGAATGTTATATGACTTGGTGATCCAAATTGAAGTTTCTTGTGATTGATTTTGATAACGTTTGAAGGTTATAATGCTTGTTTAGAAGTTGAATTGATTCATGAATTTTCTTTGCTTTTTACCCTTTGATTGAGTGTGTGAAAGTTTGATAAACAATTGAAGCAAGGTTTGAGAATGATTTATTCTTTAGAAGGCATATTCAACTAAAAGAAGGTACACATATTTCATCCTAACTCTTGTTTAAAGCTTTTTGAAAGACCTTGCTTAAGGACAAGCAAGTGTTAAGTATGGGGTTATTTGTTAGCATGAAATATTGTGATATTTCAGGCACGTTTTCTAAACGTATTTGATTCATATTGATAGTCTTTGATTGAACTTTGTGCATATGTGAGCTAGTATTACCTATATTGTCGATATGGATGTCTACACTAGTTCTATGTTGATTATAGGTGATTTGGAGCTATTTCCGAACAGAATCGAGCAAAGAAGAGTTGATTGAATATGTCCATGGATTGAAGGCATTATTAGGAGCAAATTGAAGTTTAGCTTGAGGAATGCACGAGGCTAGGGAAGAATCACGTTCTTGCCCTAAACCACGCTCTAAAATACGGTTGTACTACAAACCACGTTTAGTTCCACGGCCGTGGAACCTTGCAAGAGAAGCGTGATGCATTCCAGTAACTATTACGGCCGTGGAATATATGATGCAAACCGTGACCTAATCCACGCCCTAAATTACGGTCGTGGAAACTTCCACGACCGTGATCTTGGCGAATCTTTTCGCCACACTTTGAAGCCACGATCTTTTGAAGATTGGGCCGGGCCGATATTTTATCTTGCCCTATAAAAAGACGGACGAAGCAAGATTCTGTCACTTTGGCTTAGAGGGAATTTTGGCAATCCACGCTTCATCTTCGCTTAGAGAATTTCAACGCCGTTTGGCCTTCGCTTGGAAGCATTGATCATCTCATTGGAGGTTGAAGTTCGCATCTGGGAATTGCCCTAATCTCGCACTTTTGGTGGAGATTGCTGTTGAGATCTTCGGATTGGCGGAAGATCGAAGCTTTTGGAAGATTTTGCAAGAAGACCTCTCTTCTTGTTTAGGTTTGATTTGGAAAACGGATTGACATCCCGTTTTCTCTTCTTTCCTAAGGTTGTGATTGTTTACTTTATTTTGAATCCCTTGACAACACTCGTTCTTGATTGTGACTTTGAGATTGGTTTGAAGATTATTGAAAGTTCTTGAAAGTTTTCATCTTTTTATCTTTTAATTCTTGAATTGATATCAACATGACTGTTATTGGCTAAAAACCCTTAACAATTCTAAGGTGAAGGGTTGATAGTTGTGGCTTAGATGATGATAGATCGATCGCAAACAGATTAGACCCTGAGAGTTAGAGAGAATCGCCGACAACCTTAAATTACGGCCTGTTCTTGAGTCCACGGCCGTGGAACCTCAAGAACTAACCGTGATTTCCCTTAAGTCTACGAACTTGCTTTTACTTTAATCCAAAGTTAAAGATTTGCTTTAACTTAGTTTAGGCTTGCCTTTTCTAGGTGGTAGTGAAGCCTCAACAACCTCTACCTCGATTGTGAGTGTCACAACCTCAATCGATTTAGTTAGTCTTGATCCTTGGGTTACAAGTTTGGGTATTTGACATAAATTCTCATCTTTAGAATCTTTCTATATTGAAGCCTCAACAACCTGTATAGAGAGTGTCTTGTAGGTGAGTCATATAAGGTTTTTGGAACTTCACCGTACGATTACCTTACATTAGTATACCTTTGCATATCTCAACTCTGTCTTTATATCATTAGTATATCTTGAATCGATTGCCACAATTGGATACTTGGATCTTTAGGATTGTTGTTTTCCCAATATTTGCAAAGACTCTCATATTTACTCGCTTGATAATCTGCAATTGAATTTGTTCCCACCCAAATCCCTGTGTTCGATACTCTGGAATTCTTGCTTAGCTACGTCGATCCGTACACTGCGGGTTCGCTGCTTAATTCTAGTTTTATAAATTTAAAGCTTATTTGCACACACCTTTAGGGGCGAACAAAGTTTTTGGCGCCGTTGCCGGGGATTTGGTTTCGGCCGAATTCGGTAGCCGGTTGTCAAGCTTGGGAGCTTGCTCTCGTTATTTGATATTACTTTGAGTGCATGCACAGGTCTAGGAACACCGAAGATCTCTTACCTCTTGATCAAGAGCTAGAGAAAACCTTGAGGCAAAAGCGCAAGGAAAAGAAGATGGCCGAAGAACACGAACGTGATCTTCAAACGGAGTTGGCGGAGAAGGAAACTCAAGTCCAATGGAACGAGAACCTCCGCCGGGATAAAATGGATCGTCATCAATCTGAAGTTAGCAAACTGCAGGATGCGATGTTCCAAATGAGGATGGAGTTAAGCGACCTTAAGAATAAAGGAAGCAAGAAATCCTCAAGGAGGGGATCAAGAACTAGAAGAAGGAGCCACTCGTCCGCTGATGATAGTGACTCTTCCATGCCACCGTTAGAGGAGATTGATCCCACGATCAATATGAATCCTTTCCATCCACAAGGAGCTGCTAATCGCCGCATTCCACCTAGGAATGTGAGGGTCGAACGTGTGGATAATGAGCCAAGAACTCTTGGCCAGCGGATGGATCCAACACAACAACCACGCCGCTTGGGCGTGAATTTTGATGCTGAAGATGTGCAAGGGTTTAGCTTTAACCCTCAAGTTATTACTCTTGTTCGCCAAAACCAATTTGGCGGCACAAGCGCTGAATCTCCACACCAACACTTGCAAAACTTTGAGTGTATGATGGAGACGATGAGACCAAAGAGCGCTACTACCAACAGCTATAAGCTCAAGCCTTTCTTCTTCTCCTTGAAGGGGAAAGCGTTATCTTGGTATCAAGCTCTTCCTAGTGGGAAACTAGATACATGGGAAGACCTTTCCGCGGAGTTCCTCACCAAATTCTTTCCGCCATCCAAAACGGCGGAACTTAGAGGTAAGATTAATGCTTTTTCCATGAGACCTAACGAAAGTTTGTTTCAATCTTAGGAAAGGTTTCAGGATTTGCTCTTGGATTGCCCTCATCATGGCATATCCAAACTTGCCTTGTTGGAGATTTACTACAAGGGGCTGGATGCGGGAACGCAATTCAACCTCCAATCCCTCTCATGTGGAACGTTCATGGACATGAGAGAAGATGACGCTTGGGACTTCATTGAGAAGCAAGCAAGAGTCATTGAGAAGTATTCCCACCGGAAAGTGGAGGGAAATCGTGTGGAGCAAGGAGCAAAGCTCACACACGAAGCTCAAAATCAGATTTTCTCCCTCAACAATGAGATCAAAGAGTTGAAGGAGGCTATCAAGACCAACTTCCCAAAGCAACAAGGGAAGGATGTTGGTTATTTGTGCAACAACAATGGCGGCAACAACAATAACCGGAACAATAACCGGAATAACAATTGGAATGAAAACAACAACAACCGGAACAACGATTGGAATAACAATAGGAGTTCAAACAACAACAATTGGCGCTCCAATCAACAAAATTCCGGTAACTCTTATCCTTCCAACTCAAATTCACTAACTCCACCTTCCTCTTCCTCTACTCCTTTGAAAAGCCAGGGGCAATCATCTAATGGAGGAAACACTTCGGGGAAGGAGAAGCCCGATCCCATATTGGAAACGATTTTGGGAAAGCTTCAAGGGTTGGAGAACCGCCTCATCAAGGTTGATGATCAAGTTTCTAAGGTTGACAAAGCTCAAAAGGTTTTAGAAAACCAAATGTTCAACCATACGGAGGAAGTTCCTAGAAATCAAGGGAAACTTCCAGGAAAGACGGAGGACAACCCTAAGGGAAGGGTGATGGCGATTACAACTAGGAGCGGAGTGACAACCACCGATCCGCAGCCTACGTTCGTTGAAGTCCCCGTAGAGAAGGGGAAGGAGAAGGAAGACGTCTACGTTCCTCCTCCAGCTTACAAACCTCCCCATCCATTCCCTCAATCTAGAGCGCGAGCGCGCCTAGACAAACAATTCGGTAAGTTCATAGAACTCATGAGTAAGCTGCATATTAATATACCCTTCATTGATGCTATTGTAGGTATGCCGGCTTATGGCAAGTTCTTGAAGGAGCTCCTCTCCAACAAGAGGAAGCTAGAAGATTTTGGTGAGGTCAAGATGAGTTCGGATTCCTCGGATCTCATCAAGACCATGAAGGAGAAAATGCCCTCAAAGTTGAAGGATCCGGGGTCATTTTGCATTCCCATTGGAGTGGGAGATGTCACATATGACGCTTTATGTGACTTAGGAGCAAGTGTGAGCATCATACCACTTGCATTGTGTAGGAAGATCGGTTTAGGCGACCCTAAACCGGTGAAGATGACGTTATATATGGCGGATCGATCCATCACTCGCCCCGTCGGTATTGTAGAAGACGTCCCGGTCAAGCTAGGTAAATTCTTTGTTCCCATTGATTTTGTCGTGCTTGACATTCCTGCAGATAGTCCGGTCCCGATCATACTCGGAAGACCGTTTCTTGCAACTTCCGGCTGCATGGTCGATTGCAAGAATGGAAGACTCGCTTTTGATATTGGAGAAGAGAAAGTAGAGTTCGTTCTTTCCACTCTAGTGAAGGAACCGATCTTCGACGAGGATATTTACGATGTCCAAGATGAAGAAGGTTTATCTAGGGAAGAGGTAAGTGCGATTCTCTTTAACGATCCTTTACAAAAAGTCATTACCATGAGTCTAACAGATGTAGGGGAAGAAGGAGAGTGCAAAGAGGAAATTGAAGCCTTAGAAGCACAAGAAGAGATGCATGAAGTGGAGTTTGAGAAACTCCACGATGAGGCTGAGAATGTTAGAATCCACGGTCATACCCTGTTTTCCACGACCGTGGATTTCACAACCAAAATCGACCTCCATTCCAGGGGATTACACGGCCGTGGAACATATGGAGAGCCCGTAATTCTGACCGTGGAAGAGGGTGATCGGCATACTTCTTCAACTTCTTTTGATTCTTCTCCAACTCACTCAACACCCTTAGAAACTTCTAAGGAAACGTCGGATGCTCCTCAAGGATCATTGGAAGCTCCGAAAGTGATGGAATTCAAACCGCTTCCTACTCATCTAAGGTACGCTTTTCTAGGATCTAATTCTACCTTTCCGGTTATTGTTAGCTCCGAACTAAGCATAGATGAACATGAGCAGCTCATGATTGTCCTTAGGAAACATAGAAAAGCCATAGGCTATACTATTGAGGACTTAGTAGGAATTAAACCCTCCCTATGTATGCATAAGATACTAATGGAGGAGGACTTTAGAACTTCAAGACAACCTCAAAGGCGGTTGAATCCGACCATGAAGGAGGTTGTCAAGAAGGAAATTCTTAAACTTCTTGATGCAGGTATCATCTATCCTATCTCCGATAGCAAGTGGGTGAGTCCAGTTCAAGTAGTTTCGAAGAAGGGAGGAATGACGGTCATCACCAACAAGAACAACGAACTCATTCCTACCCGAACCGTGACTGGATGGCGAATGTGCATAGACTACCGCAAGCTCAACAACGCAACGCGGAAGGATCACTTTCCATTGCCATTCATCGATCAAATGCTTGAAAGGTTAGCGCAACATTCACATTTTTGCTACCTTGACGGCTATAGTGGTTTCTTTCAGATTCCGATACATCCGGACGATCAGGAGAAGACCACATTCACGTGCCCGTGGGGTACGTTTGCTTATAGGAGAATGCCATTCGGGCTTTGCAACGCCCCAGCCACCTTCCAACGGTGCATGATGGCCATCTTCTCCGAATACGTAGAGGAAATCATGGAAGTCTTCATGGACGACTTCTCCGTATACGGTTCCTCTTTTAACGATTGCCTTTCTAACCTTTCTCTTGTTTTGCAAAGGTGTGAAGACACTAATCTAGTTCTTAATTGGGAGAAGTGTCAATTCATGGTTAAGGAAGGAATCGTATTAGGTCACTTAGTCTCTAATAGAGGGATAGAAGTAGACAAAGCTAAGATAGAGACCATAGAGAAACTTCCTCCCCCAATTTCGGTGAAAGGGATAAGAAGTTTCCTAGGACATGCTGGATTTTATAGACGTTTCATCAAGGACTTTTCTAAGATATCAAAACCTCTCACTAATCTATTGATGAAGGATGCGGTTTTTGAGTTTTCGCAGGAATATTTAGATGCGTTCAACACCATTCGGCAAGCTCTAATCTCAGCACCTATTATCCAACCTCCAGATTGGGCTCTACCCTTTGAGATTATGTGCGACGCTAGTGACGTAGCTATTGGAGCTGTTCTTGGACAACGAAAGGAAGGGCGAACCCATGCCATATACTATGCTAGCAAGACGCTAGATGAAGCGCAGCTCAACTACGCCACTACCGAGAAAGAGTTTTTAGCCATTGTCTATGCTATTGACAAGTTTCGCTCTTATCTTGTAGGTGCAAAGGTGATTGTCTACACGGATCATGCTGCGATCCGGTACCTCCTTGCGAAGAAAGATGCGAAACCAAGGCTGATTAGATGGATTCTTCTCCTACAAGAATTCGATCTTGAGATCCGCGACAAGAAAGGTTCAGAAAATTCTGTTGCGGATCATTTGAGTCGTCTAACATATCTAGAGGACGACCATCTACCCATTGATGACTCCTTTCCGGACGAACACCTACATATCATAGAGGAGTGCATCGACGTGATCTCCAAAGGTAACGAACCATGGTTTGCTGATTTTGTTAACTATTTGGTTTGCGAGGAGATACCACCCGGACTATCCTACGCACAAAGGAAGAAGTTCTTCAAGGACGTCCGGGAATACTATTGGAACGAGCCTCTCCTCTTTAAGAGAGGTCCGGATGGCATCATTCGGCGATGTGTGCCGGAAGATGAGATGCAAAGTGTCATCCGTCATTGTCATTCACTACCTTGTGGAGGACACGCTAGTTCGAACAAGACTAGCGCAAAGGTATTGCAATATGGATTCTTTTGGCCTACTTTGTTTAGAGATGTGCAATCCTTTGTTTCTTGCTGCGATGCTTGTCAAAGAACAGGCAATATTTCTAGAAGGAACGAGATGCCCCTCAACAACATCCAAGAGGTGGAGATTTTCGACGTTTGGGGAGTCGATTTCATGGGACCATTCCCATCTTCTTGTGGAAACCAATACATACTATTGGCGGTAGACTACGTTTCTAGATGGGTGGAAGCAATCGCCTCTCCCACAAATGATGCCATGGTGGTGGTTAAGTTCTTCAACAAGACCATTTTCCCGCGATTTGGGACGCCAAGGACGATCATTAGTGATGGAGGTTCTCACTTCATAGCCCGTCGCTTTGAAGCTCTTCTAGCTAAGTATGGGGTTACTCACAAGATCGCTACCCCTTACCATCTACAAACAAGTGGACAAGTTGAGATCTCAAATAGGGAGATCAAAGGAATCTTAGAGAAGACGGTTTCAAGGACTAGGAAGGATTGGTCCTTGAAGCTTGATGATGCATTATGGGCATACCGGACTGCGTACAAGACTCCCATAGGAACCACACCATACAACCTTGTGTATGGGAAGTCTTGTCACTTGCCGGTGGAGTTAGAACACAAAGTGTTTTGGGCTATCAAGTGGATGAATTTCGGCATGAAGGAAGCGGGAGAGAAGCGCCTCCTCGACATCAATGAGCTGGATGAACTCCGCTTGAACGCCTATGAAAACGCCAAGATCTACAAGGAAAGAGCAAAGCGTTGGCATGATAAGCATATCATCCCAAAGGACTTCAAAGAAGGAGATCAAGTTCTCCTCTTCAATTCAAGACTTCGCCTCTTTCCAGGTAAGCTTAAATCCCGTTGGACCGGACCTTTTCTAATTAAGCGTATTTTCCCCCATGGTGTAGTTGAAGTATGGGGTGAAGCGAGCGGAAGTTTTAAGGTGAACGGCCAATGACTCAAGAAGTACACACCGGAACTCCAAACTGAGGAGTTTGCGTCTACCGCACTCGAATAAGTGCGAGATTGGTCTAGCTACGGACCTTAAACAAAGCGCTTCTTGGGAGGCATCCCAAGGTATTGCATTTTTGTTTTTGTTTTCGATTCATAGATTAGTTTAGTGTAGACGTTTTTGCTTTGTTTTTTCCTCGATTTCTTCCGGTATGTTCGTGTTTTTGGATGTAGGACCAATGGAAAAGGAAAAGAGGAGGATGATGTTGAAGAAAAGTGACGAAATTTGGACTTTGGAGCTTTACAGAGGGTTCCACGGTCTAAATTACGGTCGTCATAGCTACAGTGCCCGTAATTTCCAAAAGCCTTTGAAAAATCACCAAAACCACGGTTCCGTACACTTCCACGGCCGTGGAACACCCCGACAGACCGTGATTTTCAAAACTTTGCCTGCAACTATATAGGCCACATTCTTCACAAATTTATCCCGAAAATCCCACTTTCCACGACCTAAGTGCCGAAACACCACGACCCCCTCTCAATTCTTCGTTTCTTAATCGTTTCTAACGATTCTTCTTCCCAAACTGCAGCAAATTCAACCACAAACAAGATCCAAGCGACGAATCGAACGGAAATTCACCAACAAACGCGCATTTCGGATTTTTCAATCCGAAAAAGAGGTTTCCCTTCCTTTCTTGATTCTCGCCAATTTGGTTCGTTTTTGCTATAGATTTTTAAGAAGAACTGATAAAGACTGGAAGGAATTAGACTAGGTCTGCTTGTTGTGGTGATTGCTTGTTAATTTGCTGAGATTTGTGAAATTCTGAGACGAACCACGGTCACTGGGTGAATTACGGCCGTGGTTTTGGACGAACAGACCGTAATTTCTGACATAATGGACTTTGTGAGGAGAGTCTCGGGGAGGATAAAGGAGAAGAAGAATAACCAGAATAAGAAGAGGAAGGGTAATCCCTCCTCCTCCTCATCCTCTAGGGCACCACCACCCTCTTCACCTTCACCTCCATCCTCACCTTCACCTCCATCTTCACCCCCTCACCCTGGAGTCCCGACCATACACGATGACCATCTTGCTGCACTTGATAGGATTAAGGAGAGGCCAGTGATTGGCCCTAGGTATTTGTTGTTGGACGATCTAACTCCTCTCAACATTGTTTATGACCTCACTTGGCTCTTGGATAGAGCCGGATTAGTTGTCTTCTCGGCTATCCGAGAAGACGCATATGAGGAGATCACACGGGAGGTTGTGATGTCCTTTGAGCACAGCCACGTAGATAGGACCGTCTCTTTCCGCCTTATGGAGAGAGACTATCAGTTGAGTATCCGTGAGTTTGGGACGATTTTCGGGTTCCATGAGACCTTCAATCGTCGATTTCCGAGTGGTGTTTACCCCAAGGACTTTTGGGAGGAGGTTGCAATGATCTACGCCGACGAGGACCGTTGGCAACCCGCTGATACCAAGGCTAGATTGATGTACCATCTAGCCTTGAAGATAGCTCACCGTGTTCTTTCGGAGTGTCTCTTTCCTAGGACGGAGACGCCCCAAAAGATCAAGACGGATGAACTATTCTTGCTCTATTGTATGCTTTATGGACGCCGTGCAGATTGTGCTACTTTCTTGGCTGCTACGATGAGCAAGCTCAAGAACAAGAAGAAGGGGAACATTGGATATGGTGGGATAGTTACCCACATTGCTAGGAGTTTTGGTGTCGACTTTTCTGCTTGCACCCGCATACCGGCCGTGCCTTTAGGGCTGCATGCTTTCATGGTTAGGGGTCTCATCTTCCCCACACATAGAGGTCCGCCTTATGCGGGCATGCCTTGGGAGACTAGGACGGGCAGGGGTATAGAATGGCTGCCAGAGTACTCCATTATGGCGGGACGCCATAATTGGAAGGAGACGTTCGCTGCGATGCATGCGAACAGGATAGTAGCTCCCCCTTATGTCCCACCACCGGTTGTCGAGGAGGAGGATATGGGAGATCAGTTTGAGAGTGGAGGAGGAGCTGAGCAGGAGTTTGGCACGTTTCCGGACTAGCCGGAGACAGCCCCAGATGTACCTAGACGCTCTCCACGTCCAGCTAGAGCCTCAGGCTCGTCATCTCGCCGCGCTAGCGTGAGTGAGAGGCCCACGTGGATGACCACACCTCCCACATGGTATGGCGTTCCCCCTCCTTGGTCCACCGAGCAGCCAGCAACACCTCCATCAGCACCAGCACCATCCGACGCCCCAGCATGGTACAGTCAGGCCCCGGGATGGTACGAGCAGATGCCGGATTGGGCTACCGGACTTTTAGAGAGAGTTGGAGCGTTGGAGATCCGGGCGGATGCTAGAGACGGACGTTTAGACGACCTTGACCACATGATGAGGGACGTCTACCGCCAGCAGTTTCGGCGGTTCTACGATCCGAGCTTCTCTCCATTCCCACCGCCGCCAGCACCGCAGTGATTTGATGCATGATCGTTCGTTTTAGACATTCCCGCCATCACTTTGTGAGTTTCTTTTTCTTTTCTTTCTTTTCTCTCTTTCTTTTGAACATTAGGGACAATGTTCGTCCTAAGTATGGGTTGGGATGTACTAAAAGTTTGTAATAACTCTACTTACTATGCTTGCTTTCATTCGAGACTATCATTGCATGTTCATTATGTGTTGCACGTTTCCTTATCGCATTGCATGAAAAATGACTTGAAAAACCCATAAAAATTGAAAAAATTTTTGAAAAATTATGTGCTTCTAATGAATTGAGATGATTTCTATGATAATCACCACTTGTGAATTGAGTTTGATGACAATTGCATGCTTAAAAGGATTGTGAATTGAAAAGAATTTGAATGAATGAATTATACCTCTTTTGCAAGTTTCATAATGTGATTATGTTACCTAAATCATGCTAGGAAATTGAAGTTGAAATCACGTTATAAGTTCCTATACTTCTTGTTGAAATGATTAAGGCAATTCGATACTTTCTTTCTTCTTTCTTTGATCATCTAGCTCCTCATTGAAATATTAGCCTCCTTTACCTATCCGGGAATTTGGAGAAGTGAATGAGAAAAAGGCATGTTTGATGTAGGAGGGCCATGAGAGCAATTATTTGCAATCAAATGAATAGAAAGAAATTATAGGTTTGGGGAAGTCAATCATGACGATGAGTAACTCGGCACCATTCACATAGCCGGGTGTTTGTGTCTTGCCAAAGTCGGATTGAGCGATATTCCTAGCGGATTATGGTATGTGCGCTAAGGGTTTGAGGCATCTCTTGCAAAAATGAGAAACGCCAATCTCCTAGGCTTCGGTTTTTATGCACCTCTGTCCATGACTCCAAAAGTAAAGTCGAAAAATGAAAAGAAGAGAGCGAAGCTCTAAGTGAAGTGTTGCGGAAACCGCATAAGAAGAAGAAGGTAGTTGTCCACTTTCCCGGATTCATGCACCACTTTCCCTTAAAGTTCTCCCTTCCTTTCCACATTCTAGACCATTTCTTTGAAAGTCCTTAAGATCAAAAGAATGTTATATGACTTGGTGATCCAAATTGAAGTTTCTTGTGATTGATTTTGATAACGTTTGAAGGTTATAATGCTTGTTTAGAAGTTGAATTGATTCATGAATTTTCTTTGCTTTTTACCCTTTGATTGAGTGTGTGAAAGTTTGATAAACAATTGAAGCAAGGTTTGAGAATGATTTTTTCTTTAGAAGGCATATTCATCTAAAAGAAGGTACACATATTTCATCCTAACTCTTGTTTAAAGCTTTATGAAAGACCTTGCTTAGGGACAAGCAAGTGTTAAGTATGGGGTTATTTGTTAGCATGAAATATTGTGATATTTCAGGAACGTTTTCTAAACGTATTTGATTCATATTGATAGTCTTTGATTGAACTTTGTGCATATGTGAGCTAGTATTACCTATATTGTCGATATGGATGTCTACACTAGTTCTATGTTGATTATAGGTGATTTGGAGCTATTTCCGAACGGAATCGAGCAAAGAAGAGTTGATTGAATATGTCCATGGATTGAGGGCATTATTAGGAGCAAATTGAAGTTTAGCTTGAGGAATGCACGAGGCTAGGGAAGAATCACGTTCTTGCCCTAAACCACGCTCTAAAATACGGCTGTACTACAAACCACGTTTAGTTCCACGGCCGTGGAACCTTGCAAGAGAAGCGTGATGCATTCCAGTAACTATTACGGCCGTGGAATATATGATGCAAACCGTGACCTAATCCACGCCCTAAATTACGGTCGTGGAAACTTCCACGACCGTGATCTTGGCGAATCTTTTCGCCACACTTTGAAGCCACGATCTTTTGAAGATTGGGCCGGGCCGATATTTTATCTTGCCCTATAAAAAGACTGACGAAGCAAGATTCCGTCACTTTGGCTTAGAGGGAATTTTGGCAATCCACGCTTCATCTTCGCTTAGAGAATTTCAACGCCGTTTGGCCTTCGCTTGGAAGCATTGATCATCTCATTGGAGGTTGAAGTTCGCATCTGGGAATTGCCCTAATCTCGCACTTTTGGTAGAGATTGCTGTTGAGATCTTCGGATTGGCGGAAGATCGAAGCTTTTGGAAGATTTTGCAAGAAGACCTCTCTTCTTGTTTAGGTTTGATTTGGAAAACGGATTGACATCCCGTTTTCTCTTCTTTCCTAAGGTTGTGATTGTTTACTTTATTTTGAATCCCTTGACAACACTCGTTCTTGATTGTGACTTTGAGATTGGTTTGAAGATTATTGAAAGTTCTTGAAAGTTTTCATCTTTTTATCTTTTAATTCTTGAATTGATATCAACATGACTGTTATTGGCTAAAAACCCTTAACAATTCTAAGGTGAAGGGTTGATAGTTGTGGCTTAGATGATGATAGATCGATCGCAAACAGATTAGACCCTGAGAGTTAGAGAGAATCGCCGACAACCTTAAATTACGGCCTGTTCTTGAGTCCACGGCCGTGGAACCTCAAGAACTAACCGTGATTTCCGTTAAGTCTACGAACTTGCTTTTACTTTAATCTAAAGTTAAAGATTTGCTTTAACTTAGTTTAGGCTTGCCTTTTCTAGGTGGTAGTGAAGCCTCAACAACCTCTACCTCGATTGTGAGTGTCACAACCTCAATCGATTTAGTTAGTCTTGATCCTTGGGTTACAAGTTTGGGTATTTGACATAAATTCTCATCTTTAGAATCTTTCTATATTGAAGCCTCAACAACCTGTATAGAGAGTGTCTTGTAGGTGAGTCATATAAGGTTTTTGGAACTTCACCGTACGATTACCTTACATTAGTATACCTTTGCATATCTCAACTTTGTCTTTATATCATTAGTATATCTTGAATCGATTGCCACAATTGGATACTTGGATCTTTAGGATTGTTGTTTTCCCAATATTTGCAAAGACTCTCATATTTACTCGCTTGATAATCTGCAATTGAATTTGTTCCCACCCAAATCCCTGTGTTCGATACTCTGGAATTCTTGCTTAGCTACGTCGATCCGTACACTGCGGGTTCGCTGCTTAATTCTAGTTTTATAAATTTAAAGCTTATTTGCACACACCTTTAGGGGCGAACAGTGGACAACTGACTGTCGGAATCTTGGAAGTAGATATCCATCTCTAGCCATGTCAAATCTCGCTGTAATTGTGACTGAGTTGTCAGCCTAGCAATCGCCAGTTCCCGGGGAGTCTTCCTACTGAGGGCATCTGCTACCATATTAGCCTTTCCCGGGTGGTATAAGATCTCAAGATCAAAGTCTTTGATCAACTCTAACCATCTGCGTTGGCGGTTATTCAACTCCCGTTGAGTGAATATGTACTTCAGACTCTTATGGTCTGTGAAAATCTGACACGTGGCTCCGTACAGATAATGTCTCCAAATCTTCAAGGAATGAACAACAATAGCTAACTCAAGATCGTGAGTAGGGTAATTCTCCTCGTACGTCTTCAATTGTCGAGACGCATAAGCAATCACCTTTCCCCTCTGCATCCGAACACATTCCAAGCCCAGCTTGGATGCGTTGTTGTAAACCACAAAATCCTCAATGCCCTCTGGCTAAGCTAGGATAGGAGCAGAGGTCAATCTCTTCTTCAGCTCCTCGAAGCTCTGTAGGCACGACTCGGACCATACAAACCTCGTAGACTTCCGCAGCAAGGAAGTGAGTGGTCGGGCAATAACTGAAAAGCCCTCAACAAAACGCCTGTAGTAGCCTGCCAATCCTAAGAAGCTGCGAACCTCGTTAACGTTCTTAGGTGGCGGCCAAGAAGCTACTGACTCAATCTTTGCCGGATCTACCTTGATCCCTTCAACTGAAACTATGTGACCAAGGAATGCTACCTCGGACATCCAAAACTCGCACTTAGAGAGCTTGGCGTAGAGCTCTCTATCTTGTAAGACCTGAAGAACGACCCTCAAGTGTCCAGCATGCTCCTCTCTACTGCGGGAGTAAACCAGAATGTCGTCAATGAAGACAACCACAAACTGGTCTAGAAAGTCGATGAAGATGTTGTTCATCAACTCCATGAAGACTGCGGACGCATTCGTGAGCCCAAATGGCATCACTACAAACTCGTAGTGTCCATATCTAGTCCGAAATGCCGTCTTGGCTATGTCCTGCTCTCTCACCCTCAGCTGGTGATATTCTGATCTCAGATCGATCCTCGAAAACACTGAAGCTCCATGCAGCTGATCCAAAAGATCATCGATACGGGGCAATGGGTACTTGTTCTTGATCGTCACCTTGCTCAGCTCTCGGTAGTCGATACATAACTTCATTGACCCATCTTTCTTCCCGACGAAGAGAACTGGTGCACCCCAAGGAGATACACTAGGGCGAATGAAGCCCTTCTCTGCTAACTCCTCAAGCTGCTTCTTTAACTCAAGCATCTCGATAGGCGCCATACGATAAGGAGCCTTAGAGATCGGTCTCGTACCGGGCTCTAGATCAATACCGAAATCTACACTCCTTTGTGGAGGTAAATCTGATGGCTCTGCAAAGACATCAGCAAACTCGCAAGCTACTAGAATCACCTCCAAAGCTGGACTAGTACTATCCTTCATGACATAGAACCAAAAAGCCTCGCATCCCTGACTGATAAGTCTCGTAGCTCGTACTGCACTGATGACTGTAACAATCTTCCCGAGATCCCATCATCGGAAGATCTCAACATGGCCTACATCTGTAGTTACTGTCACTGTCCTCTTGCCGATGTCCAGAACTGCTCGATGTTGATCCATCCAATCCATGCCCAAAATAACTTCTTCATCTACTAAGTACATGACGAAGAAGTTAGCTGGTCAATCGCGACCTCCCAATCTAATAGGGCAATCGCGAACCTCTCGCGTACCTCGTATCTTACCCCCATCGGGTAATCCTATAAAGAAGGGTCTACCCTCTACAGTAACTAAGGCCAATCTATCTGCACATGCATCAGATATAAAAGAATGCGTAGCACTAGTATCGAAAAGAACTCTGACAGGAAAACCATTAATGTGAATGGTACCTGTAGCAGCTGGCGCTATTGGCTCTACAACACTCCTCAACTCATTAACTCTGCTGGTGCATCTTTGGTGTCTGCAGATCCACCAACACGTCCTCTACCTCTCCCTATCCCGGAGTGGAACCCTGAGGAGCGGCAGAACTTGAAACTCTCTGCTGTTGCTGCTGGTATTGGGATCTCTGTCCTCCTCCAACAACACTAGCAAGTGAAGAACCCTGTTGAGATAGCGCCTTGCCCTGACGGCAAAACGCAGCTCTATGTCCGGGCTTGCCACAAGAAAAGCAAGTCATTGCTGGCTTCTTACAGTCAGCTCGGATGTGTCCAGCTACTCCGCAGTTATGACACTGTCGTCCTCTATCAGAACTTTGCTGGAAACTAGAACGTCTAGGCGTCTGATTACGCCCAAAACCAGCTGCTCCAGCTCCAGCACTAGCTGATCCAGTCTTTTGTCTCTTCTTAAGACCTCCTGTCAGAGAATCTCTCCTCTGACCCGGTCGGTCTCTCTCATAAGCAAAAGCTCTATCTTCGTTGTCCGTCAAATAATCACAACGGAAACCTGTAAGATAAGAGCGTGTCGATTCTCTCAACCTTCGAGAGAAAAGGTAAACATGCTGATCCTCCGGTGGTGCGGACGGACCTAGCAACGCCAACTCGTCCTGAAACTTGAGGATTATCTCCGCAATAGGAAAATCCTCGAATTCAGCCTTAAGGAAATCCTGAAGACGGTCTCTCCTCATGGCTGTAGGGCAATAGCGATCCCTGATCACTGTCTTCATCTAATCATAACTGGTGACCTTGCTGCGAATTGTCCTCCACCAAGAATGAGCCTGATCCTTCTGCAGCGTCTGTGCTATGTTGACTCGACGTTCCTCAGGGCAGTCGATAGCCTCCATAGCAGAATCCACCTCTCCTAGCCACTACTCCACCTCTAAGCCTGTCCTTCCAACGAAGACGGGAACCTTCAGCTGGTCGAAAGCCTTCAACCAACTGTCAGGCTTTGGCTCTTTTGCCTCAGCCGGTGCTCTAACAACCTCAGCAACTCCAGCAGGCAGGGCAACAACTTGTGTAACTCTCTGCGAAACCTCAGCTGATCTCACAGGAACTGGCGGCACTGGTGCAGGTCCTCCAGTCCTGATATCCTCCTCAACCCTCTACACATAGTCGCGAAATGCAGAAGCTCCAATAGACACTCGTGCGGACTTTGTGGATGGCGCTCTCTGTGCTCCAAACCTAGCAGCGGTCCCATTTCCAGCCTCAGGAACAATGCTCTCAACAACCTCTTCAACAAACGTCTCGGCGATAGGCGGATCAGCGACTGGGGCTTGGCCCCGACCTCTAGCTAGTGGAGGTCTTCCTGCACGTCCTCGTCGACGGATGGCAGGTGGAAGTGGTGGTCGACCCCTTCCTCGCCCCATAGCAGATGTAGCTCTAGTACGCGTCATCTGCTATAAGGATAAATATATAAGACTGTATATATAAGGTCACGCTACAGCTAAAGCAAAACTCCATAAAAAGCACACATAAAGGCCAACACAAAAGAAACTACACTGCTGAGATCCGTGGAGGTAGTGGTGGTCACCCGTACATCTATCCAGAACCGAAAGGTTAAAACAAAGCCCCGTTTTGAAAATGTTAGACCCCTTACGGTTTGTATTTATTTATCCATCCGACTTGTAGAAGATTTCGAGTGCATTGTTGCCAACCTCCCTCTGATACCATATTGTAACACCCCAAGTTCTGGGAACTTGAAGCGCTACGGGCTAGGACCACACAATGGGTCCCGACCCTCTGAGTAGCAACAGCAAACGGATCTTACAACAAGGCACACATGAATGAAAACCAAAATTTAATATAAAACCAAAGGTTCAAACAGAAGAAAACACAAAAGCTCCACAGCCGGGTCAAAACAAAAGGGAACAACGAGCGAAACAAAAACCCAATCCCGTCCTATAATATACGGGAACCCCGACTGACCACATCATCCGGATCACTCAGCAGCATCCTGAACCTGCGGAACATCTACAACGACGGTATAAACCGTTAGCTAACATTCTAGGTATAAGCAAGAGTGTAAAGGCACAAACACACATAAGGTAAAGAAACACATATCATGCTCACATATCAACCGGTTATTATCTTTCATTAAGGTTATCCATTACTAATTCAACTTCATTTGTCACACGAGAATCTCCCGAAACTCGCCTCCGCTTCCGTCTACCAATAGGAATAGATCAGTATTATCCGTTACCTACGGGTTTGGGTTGTAAGAGCACATTCTAGTCTCCTGTAGAACTAGACAAGTGGTCACCGCCCAGTTATAATACACTTGGGTCAGTTAGGGTTATCAAAGGGTGAATCTTATTCCTAATTATCTGTTATAAACATGATAGCAACATAAACAAGCCAAAATAATCAAACTAATATGCGGAATGAAGCTAAGTAAGTCCAAGGGACTTACCTCACACGAAGGTAACACAAGAGATCAGCGAACAACTTAGAAACACACAAGGAAGCTCAGTTTCCCTCAGGAAAGGAGCAAGGAAAACCTGTACGAACAAGCAACACGAATCAGTAACGGAACGGTTGCTAGAAGTCTATGACTTCTAGTCTCAAAGATCTCTAAGAGATCAACACATGCTAAGGGCTCAACCTTAGTCTTACAACAACTCAGGGGAACAAGGAACAACCATAAGAAATGATAGCATGAATTATAGTCTATATTTAGGGGTTTGTTTGGACGTTTTATCTTTCATAATCTGCATGTTTGTATGTATAATATGTGATTATATTACCATTTCATCTACCTTTGCGGGAATCGAGGTCTACACCTAGTTTTGTTGTAATCGTAGGTAAAATGGCACGTTTTGCATCGAAAAGGAGCAAAAGGAGCTATGGAGTCATTAGAGCTACATCCAGGAACATAAGGAACCATCCAGGAAGCATAGCCATGGATTAAAGATTCACTTTGGACCATATTTGAGAGATTTCACATTCAGTTGTGACTCACCTCGGTTGACCACAGATTCACCTCGACCGAGGTGATCTAGAGAAGTCGACTCGACTGAGGCGAACACCTGGGACGCGGCGAGAATATTTTATTCTTGGCTGAGATCTTTTATCTTTGGAAAGAGATCTTATATTTTTGGGCTTGGCTCCTGGAAGGAAGAAGATTTGCTACATCATATATTTTACCTATTTTTAAGGGAAGAGATCTTTCTAAGATATCTTATCTTTGGAGAGTAATTTTCCTATAAAAAGGGTCGGATTTCCCACAAATCCACATCATGCTATACCATCGATCAGGGTTTATACACCACAGCAGCCATACTCCAGTTGGGAGATTTGAAGAACCTTTTTGAAGGTTGAAGGAAGATTGAAGTCTATAGCTTTTATAGCTTTTGAAGGGTTTTTGTAAGATTATCTTAGATTCCCTTCCTTGTTGTCTTGCTTTGTTGGATTTATATCCAAGGAACGCTTTTGTTGTGATATTTGATTCAGTTATTGAAGTCTTTTCATTAAATTCTTCTTGTTCAAATATTCACCTTCTTCCCATATATTTGATTAATACTTTCATGATGATGAGTGGCTAATTTCCTTGTGTGATTCTAGGGTGATTGGCTGAAGGTTGTGGGAAAAACAATGATAGAATGATCTTAATCACAGTAGGACCCTGAAAGTTCGAGTCTTTACCTTAACCCTAAGTATCTCGCTCAGTCGATGAACATCTCGGCCGGGGTGGAATTTGGCTGACCGAGGTGACTTATCTGATCCGAAACTGAGAGTTAAGTGTTAGAGTTTGCCAAATCCTATTCTTATTACACCTTTCCTGGTTCAATGCAAGCTTAGGATGAGACTTACCCGGTAATTCCTTAGTTTGTTTACCTAAGATCATAAGTGTAGGTAATAAAGGTTTATCCTTTATTGGGGTTTGAGTGTGCTTTCATCCCATCTTTGTGAGTTAGCCTGAGACTTACCCGGTAAAGGTTGATTTTATTCCCTTAGATGGTGTGTTAGTTTGAGGTTATAGTTCTTTATCTTAATTCCTTGAGACTTACCCGGTAATAGGAGTTACGGTATAGGATTAGTGAGTAGTGAGACTTACCCGGTGATCTATTCCACTTTAGTAACACCTTCCCTTTGCAAAACCTCGGCTTTGTCAGCTTATCTTTAGATCTTGAGTTGGAACCACAACTAGATGCTTTAATCCCTAGAATTGCATATTTCCTTTATTGACTTTTATCATCTTTGATTGTTTTAATTACTTGTGGTTAGTAATTGCTTAAGCTTACCGTAATTGGACTTTATTTCACTAAGTCCCTGTGATCGACCCCTGAAATTTCTTGCTTTTTACTACGATTGACCCGTACACTGCGGGTTCGCATCCTTGTTTTAAGCTTACATCTAGGGTTATAAATTTAAAGCTTGCACACACCGATTGGAGCGAACAAGTTTTTGGCGCCGTTGCCGGGGACTTGGTTTAGACCGAGCCGGTTACGGTTTGCTTTTGGGGCACTTGCCCCCGTGTCTTCTAACCACTCTACTTGAGTGACTTTTGCAGGTTCTTCTTAGGTTTATGCGAAGAACCCGCACTGGGAAGGAAATCATTCCTTACGATCCCGAACCAGAAAAGACATACAAGCGACCCTTAAGAGAAGCGAAGATGGCCCAACAAGACAACCGCGATCTTGAGGCCGAATTGAAAGAGGCGCTAGAGCTGCTACGCCTCAGCAGGGAAGAGCTAAGGCAGGAAAGAGAAGAAACTCGCACCAGGACTGAAGCGATCAAAGCTAATATGGCAGCTTTACGAGACCAGTTTCTACCTCGACCGAGGGAAGATCCTGTTCCAAATCCTCGACCGATGCAGGTCCCAGTCGCTGACCCTCGACCGAGGCAGGTTCCAGTACCTGACGCCCCGGCCGAGGTTCTTCCACCTCGGATGCCAGTCCGAGACGCTTTTCCTGCAGGAATCCCACAAACCCTAGGTCAAAGGATGGACCCCAATCAACAACTGAGGCGTCCAGGAGTTAACCTAGGAGATCTAGCGGACCATGACTATGAACTTCGACCGCAAGTTCTATCCATGATTCGCCAATGCCAATTCGGAGGGATGGAGAAGGAATCACCGCATCAACATCTTCAAAACTATGAGATCTTGATGGAGACCTTGAGACCCTCAAGGATTGAAAATAACAACTACAAGCTAAGACCTTTTTACTTTTCTTTAAAAGATAGAGCTCTTACTTGGTATCAATCTCTTCCTCCAGGAAAAATCAGCACATGGGAGGAGATGACAACGGAATTCTTGACCAAATTATTTCCCCCTTCAAAGACAGCTGAAATGAGAGGGAAGATCAACGCTTTCATTATGAAGGACAAGGAGAGCTTGTCCAAATCATGGGAGCGGTTCAAGGACATTCTTTTGGATTGCCCACATCATGGGATTCCAAAGTTAGAATTATTGGAGATTTACTTCAAAGGACTGGACGGAAACACCCAGTTCAACCTCCAACTACTCTCCGCCGGTACCTTCATGGACATGGCAATTGACGAAGCTTGGGACTTCATCGAGAAGCAAGCTTTGTATATGGAGAAGTACACCCACCAAGGAGCTGAAGGTGGAGTTAAAAGAGTTAACTTCCAAGAAACTCAGCCCAACAACAATCAACTCACGTCTTTGAAGAATGACCTGAAGCAATTGAAAGAACTCTTGGTTGCTCAAACCAAGAAGGAAGAGCAAGGACAAAGGAACAACAACAATGGATACCGTAACAACAACAACGGTTCCAGGAATAACAATAACAATAGAGGATCCAATAGCAACAACTGGAGGGCGAACAACCAAAATTCTGGTAACAATCATTCAAACTCCAACTCTAACGATTCCTCTAACCCTTTCCTCTCTTCCCTTTCTTCTTCTTCTACTCCATTAAAGAGCCAGGGGCAAGGATCAAGTTCGTCTCAGCCAGAAAAGAAAGACGCAGTTCTGGAGGCTATCTTGATCAAGCTCAACGCTATGGAGACTTCTATGACTTCGTTTTCGAAGGCCCAAAAGGCCTTTGAACAACAACTTGCAAGTAGGGCGAATGAAGCGCCAAGAGATCCAGGGAAGCTTCCAGCAAGGACGGAAAGCAACCCTAAGGGCCAAATCATGGCCATAACTACGAGGAGTGGACTGAAAACTGCAGATCCAGTGCCTCGGTCGGTGCCAGTACCGACGAGCACCACCTCGGTCCAGATGCAGTCGAAGAACACCTCGACCGAGATGCCAACCGAGGTGGAGCCACAGAAAGCGGAGGGGAAAACTGAAGTTTATGTTCCACCTCCTGCATACAAACCACCACTTCCATTCCCCCAGTCAAGGGCCAGAGCACATCTAGACAAGCACTTTGGTAAGTTCCTTGACTTGATGAATAAACTGCATATTAACATTCCTTTCCTTGATGCTATTCTAGGAATGCCCGCCTACGGGAAGTTCTTGAAGGAGATCCTATCAAGGAAAAGGAAACTGGAAGATTTTGGTGAAGTTAGGATGACATCTAAATCTTCGGAGTTCATACAAATCATGAAGGAGAAGATGCCACCTAAATTGAGAGATCCCGGCTCATTTTGCATTCCTATTCAAGTTGAGGATGTCACTTGTGAAGCCCTTTGTGATCTAGGAGCCAGCGTGAGCATCATCCCGTTGGAGCTATGTGTGAAGATCGGACTTGGAGAGCCCAAGCCGGTCAAGATTCGACTTTATATGGAGGATCGCTCCATCACCCATCCCGTGGGCATCTTGGAGGACGTTCCGGTCAAGTTAGGTAACTTCTATTTACCTATAGATTTTGTTGTACTTGACATTCCCGCAGATTATCCTGTTCCTATTATTCTCGGGAGGCCATTTCTAGCAACTTCGGGTTGCAACGTGGATTGCAAGAACGCCAAGCTGAAATTCAATATTGGCGGCGATGAGGTGGAGTTCGCATTACTTGCAGCCATGAAAGGGGAGCAGCTAACTGATAATATCTTCAACATCTACGATGAAGAAGGATCAAGAGAATTGGTGAGCTCTATCCTTACTAATGATCCACTCGAAAGAGTTATTAGCTTCAGTTTAATGGAGGAAGGTATAGATGCTTCTTGTGATGCAGATATACGGAGCTTAAAAGCACTGGAAGAGGATCTAGGAGCTAAAACTGAGAAGCTAATCCAGGAAACGAAGATCTCCAGTTTCGGTTTCAGTTGTAGTACCTCGACCGAGGCACCCCCTGGACTGAGCGAGGCGACTAAAGAACATCTCGGTCAACGCCTTTGCGCCTCGACCGAGGTCGATGGCGAGACGACTTCAACTGAGACTTCCAAAAGTCCAGTTTCTAGATCTACTCCACTGGAAGGAGGAAGCAAGGATCCCCCTCAGAAAGCACCCCCAGTTGTGGAGCTTAAACAACTCCCAAATCACTTGAGGTATGTCTTTCTTGGACCGGATTCCACTTATCCCGTTATTGTTAGTGCTTCCCTTTCCGAAACTGAATTATCTAAACTAATGCATGTCCTGAGAAAGCATCAAAAGGCTTTGGGTTATACTATAGATGATCTTATTGGCATTAAGCCCTCTTTCTTCATGCATAGAATTTTAATGGAGGATGATCATAAGACTTCACGGGAACCTCAAAGACGGTTGAATCTGATCATGAAAGAGGTTGTGAAGAAAGAAATTCTTAAGTTGTTGGATGCAGGTATCATATATCCTATCTCGGACAGCAAGTGGGTTAGCCCGGTGCATGTGGTTCCGAAGAAAAGAGGGATGACCGTTGTGACAAATAAGAACAACGAGTTAATCCTAACCCGGACCGTTATGGGCTGGAGGGTTTGCATCGATTATCGGAAGCTGAATACGGCCACACGGAAGGACCATTTTTCACTTCCCTTCATTGATCAAATGCTCGAGCGGTTGGCCCAGCATTCACACTTTTGCTACTTAGACGGGTATAGTGGATTCTTCCAGATTCCTATCCACCCGGATGATCAGGAGAAGACCACTTTCACTTGTCCATGGGGGACATTTTCTTATAGGAGAATTCCATTTGGGTTGTGCAATGCACCCGCTACCTTCCAGCGATGTATGATGGCTATCTTTTCCGAGTACATAAAGGAGATCATGAAGGTATTCATGGATGATTTTTCTGTATATGGTTCCTCTTTTGATGATTGCCTATCTAACCTTTCTCTAGTGCTTAAAAGATGTGAAGACACTAATCTTGTTTTGAATTGGGAGAAGTGTCATTTTATGGTTAATGAAGGCATCGTGCTAGAACACCTCGTTTCTAATCGAGACATTGAGGTCCATCGCGCTAAGATCGAGACTATTGAGAAACTCCCTCCCCCTTGTTCTGTTAAGGGTGTGAGGAGTTTTCTCGGGCATGCAGGTTTCTACAGGAGATTCATCAAGGACTTCTCTAAGATTTCTAAACCTCTAACTAACCTCTTGAATAAAGATGTTGTTTTTGAGTTTTCGCAGGAGTGTCTTGATGCTTTTTACAGGATTAAGGAAGCGTTGATCTCCGCTCCCATTATCCAGCCTCCGGATTGGACCTTGCCCTTTGAGATCATGTGCGACGCTAGTGATGTAGCCGTAGGAGCGGTGCTTGGACAGAAAAAGGATGGACGGACCACTGCCATCTATTATGCTAGCAAGACGCTAGATGTAGCACAACGCAACTACGCTACCACCGAGAAAGAATTATTGGCGGTTGTATATGCTTTCGAGAAGTTTCATTCCTATTTAGTAGGGGTAAAAGTCATTGTCTACACCGACCATGCAGCCATCCGTTACTTGTTGGCTAAGAAAGATGCCAAGCCACGCCTTATTCGATGGATTCTCTTGCTTCAAGAATTTGATCTAGAGATCCGCGATAAGAAGGGATCCGAAAATTCTGTTGCGGATCACCTCAGCCAACTACCTGCATCTTCACGCGAGAAAGACGACCCGCCCATAGACGATTCATTCCCCGATGAGCATTTACACTTCTTGGAGCGTTTGATAGACTTGCTTACTTCACCCCACAATGGAGGTGAAGTATGGGGTGAGGGCACCTCCCATCACGTATGAGAGGGGCATCACGGTCCAGCTAGCGACCTTAAACCAAGCGCTTCTTGGGAGGCAACCCAAGGTATTGCTTTCTTTTCCCTTTTTCTAGTCTAGCTTAGATAGTTTGCTTTTGCTTTGTTTTGTTTTTGGCGTTCTAGACAGATAAAAAGAGACATCTAAAGAAGGAGCATAACTGGAAGGACAGAAGATCCAGAATTTGAGAAGACGAAGTTCGACTGAGGCATCTCGGTTGCCTTCAGAGCACCTCGACCGAGATGATTCTTGAGCAACCGAGGCGACTAGGGTTTCTGAAGAACCACCTCGGTCCGTACCACCTCGGTCCAGTCGAGACCATCTCGACCGAGGTGACAGCAGTTCCAGAAAGGGTATAAAAGGGGGATTTATTTTCTCTCTCTTCACTTTCACTCTTCCTCGACCGCGGCGACAGTTTCACCTCGCCTCCTTCGATTCTTGCTCGTTTTCAAAGATTTTCGCTTCCAAACTGCGATTAAGGCATAGAGGATTCCAGTGCATCATCGATTTGCAAGAAAATCGAACCGATTCGTCCGAACGAGGTAAAATAAAACCGAAACCCTACCTCGTTGTTTTTGATTTGGGCTTTGGTTGCCCTTGCATTTGCTGAGAAAAGGCTTAAGTACCCCATAGGAAGCAGTTGTAGTGATTTTGGGGGAAAAGAACTGAATTTTCAAAAGGAATTAGAATCCAGTTTTCCGCCTCAGTCTAGTCGTTCTGTGCCTCGGCCGAGGTGATTCTTGAGAGTTGTCAGTTGACCGAGGTGACCTGACAGTGTGATTTTCTAAAAATGAGTTCCGACCGACGCCTTGCCCTTAGGGATAGATCCTCACCTTCCCCTTCTTCCTCTTCTTCCCGACCCTATTGACCGGTGATCCATGAGCGACACCAGGTCGATTATGACCGTATTTCCGGCCGTCCAGTGATTGCACCTCGCTTTCTGGACGTGTCTGCTTTTGATTGCCTCCAGGTAGACGGAGACCTTAGGAGGATAATTTCTACAGTAGGGCTGGATCAGTTTACTGAGATCCGAGCCCCAGCCTATTTGGAGCCCACCTTAGAGTTTGTTAGATCCTTCACCTACCTCCTCACAGAGAGATCTGTGAAGTACCGGTTGATGAACCGGAACTTCATAGTGCCACTAGAGTACTGGAGAGATATTTTTGGTTTTCCTAAGCCCACCGCTGTTGACTTCCCGTCCCGATCTGTAGCTAGGGAGTTTTGGGGACAAATTGCTCACGTAGTTGAGCACACAGACAGATGGCGCCCTGGAGATTCCAGAGAGAAGGTCATCTTCCACTTAGCCTTTAGGTTAGCCCACCGGATCTTTAGTGAGACACTTCTGGCGCGTACTGAGACGCCCCAGAAGGTCCGTCAGGGGGAGCTGTTCAGCCTATACTGCATGGTTACTGGAGGTATCCCGGACTTTGGCTTGATGCTGGCAGAGGATCTGCACAGGATCAAAGCCAAGGCGAAGGGAGACATCTGCTGCGGAGGGATTGTCACCCACATAGCCAGTTATCAGGACATGGATCTCAGCGCTTGCACGATGGTGGTGGCTGCCAAGCCGCTTGGGCTGTAGGAGATGATCACTCGGCGGATTCTAGTTCCCCGAGGTTTGACTACACCGTACGTGGCTATGCCGTGGGAGCTGACTACACCACAGGGGATCAGGTGGTCTGTCCAGTTTACTGTCTTTGACCCTCATTATTGGCAGACCGTTTGGGCTCCACTGATGGAGGATTACAGAGAGGCAGCAGCTGCCTCAGCTGAGGAAGAGGCAGATGATGAGGAGACGGCTGATGACAGAAAGGGTGGAGTCCCGATGGATACAGGGACAGATACTGCAGGGACGAGCGCACCAGTTATAGATTTGGATGATGAGGATACTGAGCCTGCACCTGCTACTTCTCCAGTGAGACCTGCTAGGCGTAGGACACGCCGACACAGAGATTCAGAGGCTCACAGTCGGATCGACGACCTGACAGATCAGGTTATTGATTCATATGCTGCTTTGTCACTGGATATCCGCAAGATGCAGGAGCGGCAGCATTACCAGCACATGATGGCCCAGATTCAGTTTGAGCACGTCATGGGCTATTCATTCGACCCGTCCCAGTATCCGTATGTGCCACCACCACCACCACCGGATCGTGACTACTGAGAGCTGCAGGATTTTCTTTCTTATTTTTATGCAGTTCAGCTTATTATCCGGTGAGTACTTTTTTCTTAGACTTATTTTGACCCACTGGGACAGTGTGTTCCAAGTATGGGGTGTTTATTTGATGTATTTGACAGTTATTTGATGTAGAGCTGTCAAAAGTTGACCCGACCCGTGAAACCGACCCGACAAACCCGAGTCTGAACCCGACCTGGCCCCGAAAATTTTGAAAAAAAGAAAATACCCGGAACCGACCCGCTTGATATTGATTTAACCCGAAATAATAAATAACCCGAACGGTCGAACCCGAAAATGACCTGGACCCGATGAAACCCGAGTAGAATAACCCGATAACGACCCGACAACCCGAAGTAACCCGACCCGAAATGACCCGATAACCCGAAGTAACCCGACCCAAAATGACCCGATAGCCCGAAGTAACCCGACCCGAAATGACCCGATTGCCCGAAGTAACCCGACCGAAATGACTCGATAGCCTGAAGTGACCCAACCCGAAATGACCTATTAGCCCAAAGTAACCCGACTTGAAATGAGCCGCTAGCCCAAAATAACCCGACCCTAGATAACCTTGATAATGTGAAGTAAAATGATGTGATAGTATGAACTATAAACTATGAAGTAGTCCAAGCCCATATGACATGTTAATTCGGAGAAAATTGATAACAAAAAATAAAATTACACATTTAAACCTAAAATTTTAAAACAATAATACTCTTACATGTATCATAAGTTCATGATATGTATAGAATATGTTAAGTTTTCATCTTTTATTGTTCTCTTACAATATATAAAATTATTCAATTTGAATTAATAGAATTTGAGTTTTGAGTTAAATTGATAATTTGAAGGTTGAGATCATGTAGATAATTATGACCAGTAATAATTGAGATCATCTTTATAATTATGGCTAGTGATTAAGAAAGATAATTTATAAAAATTTAAGAAATTTAATAGTACTAAAAGGAAAGCAAATATTGATAAAATAAAAATATAATATTTCCATATAAGTATTGTCTCCTCCTTTGCTAGTCACTAACATTTATGGATGTTTTATACCGATATTTTTATTTAATTTAATTGTGTAATAATTAAACTTTTTGTATTATTATTTTAATGACATTTAAAATATCATTTTACTTCATTTAGATAATTGTCGATCAAAGGTTAATATTAACAAAGAATATATTCAATACATTATTTTTATCTTAATAAATCAAAATAATTTTTGTTTATTTTATCAAAATAATATAAAAAAGTAAAACACAGAACAATTGTAACCAATATTATGAACTTATAAAGTAACCAACTGTGCATAAGTTATTAAGTTGTAACAAATTAACATTATGAATTCATTGTTTTGGCTAACTCAAATAATTTCCCATTAAATACATATATTTTTTTAAATATAAATATTAGTACATACAATGTTGATTTATCCTTAATAAAACAAAACGGGTACTCGGATGCCTAAGACGATCTGGTGAGGCGATGAATCCGATGATCCACGGATATTTGGATATTCGATTATCCATGGATATCCGGTGAGCCACTGATCCATGAGTGTATGGATAGGGGGATATACATGATTATTCAAATATCCATGATTATTCGGATATCCGTGGATATTCGGATGCCTAAAACCTTGATTCGTATTCGATCCGTTGATCCAGGAAGATCTCCCGTATCGGATTCTAACCGGATCAAAACGGATACTAAAATATCGGGGTTTTTCGGATCGAGTCAACGAAATTTTCAGACCGGATTGGCGGATAAAATTGGTTTTACCGCCCATACTAATCATATTGGCTAATAATTATCCGATCCAACTAAAATTATTTGCGGATTCCATATTTTATTAGACCAAAATATTCACATAACTAGGTAAATTTTGATTTAACTCGAAAATTGCACCATCCAAAACCGATCTGAATAAAGATGTTAGAAATCATATCATCTTTGAGCAAACCGAACTTGACCCGCCTTAATTGGCACCTCTCGAAACATTAAAAATAAAAAATAATCCAGCCCGAAGTGACCCGAGAACCAACTAAACCGATTTGTTATGGCCCAAGAACCAAGTCTACCCGATAACCCGTTCCAACCCGAATAACTAGTACCCGACCCAAATTGACCCGATCCGAAACAACCCGCTAACAAAAACAAACCTATTTATACCCGACTCGATTTCAATCCGATCCCGTTTGACCCGACCCGAACTCGACCCGCGGACCCGTTTGACCCAACCCGAAATCGACCCGCCAACCCCGTTTGGCACCACGAAAAGAACCGATGCTACCCGATAACCCGTTTTAACCCGAACATTTGGTACCCGACCCAAACCGACCCGACCCGAAACAACCCGTTTAAAAACCAAGCTTACTTTTTACCCGACCCAATTACAACCCGAGCTTGTTATAACCCGACCCGAACCCGACCTGTTAGCCCCGTTTGACAGCTCTAATTTGATGTATGACTCTATTTGACCGGATATTTATCTATATTTATGCTTCACTTTTGCATTTATGTGTTTATCTGGGACTACATGCATACTTACAGGTTATTTGATTGAGAAAAACGTCGAAACTGAAAGAAAACTGGTTTTTAAAAAAAAATTTTTGGACCTCGACCGGGGCAGTTTTGGCCGAACGAGGCGTTTCACCTCGGTTGACCTAAGAACACCTCGACTGAGGTGGGTTAACTGAGAGTTTTCGAAAAACGATTTTTGTGCTTCTTATTTGGATATGATCAGTGAAGATCTTGCTTACTGACTGGTTTTGAAATTCTTTATGTGTTTGAAAGGTTTTATAATATGTTTAAGTTGCTAAATGCTTTGTTTGAAATTTGTGGTATGTTTAATACTTTGTTTTTATCCAAATTATGTTGAATTCGAAGGTTGACACCGCAAGATAAGTTCTCTCACTTTCTCCTTGGAAAGACCAAGGCAATTCATTCCTCTCTCTTCTTCTTCTTGATTATGCTTAGCCCCTCATATACATTTTGCCTCCCTTTACCTATCTGGGAATTTGGAAGCAAGCGAAGTGGCGAAAGCAAGTGAAGTTAAAGTTGAGAAGTTGGCTGGAAGTGAAAGTGTTAGAAAGTAATAATAGGTTTGGGGAAGTCAATCATGATGATGAGTAACTCGGCACCATTCACATAGCCGGGTGTTTGTGTCTTGCCAAAGTCGGATTGAGCGATATTCCTAACGGGTCATGGTATGTGCATCAAGGGTTTGATGCATCTCAAGAAATTGATGATTGCTGATTTCCTAGGCTTCGG
Source organism: Fagopyrum homotropicum (assembly GCA_033239125.1). Lineage (NCBI taxonomy): Eukaryota > Viridiplantae > Streptophyta > Magnoliopsida > Caryophyllales > Polygonaceae > Fagopyrum > Fagopyrum homotropicum. The sequence goes on along the minus strand of BSWB01000007.1, from coordinate 47,894,431 downwards.
TTATTGTGCACCTCTGTCCATGCATCCCAAAAAGTAAAGTAAAAGAAAAAGTGTGAGATAAGCAAAGCTTATGGGTGGAAGATGTTGCAAGTCAAAGTGAAAGTGAAGTTCATCCTTTTCCCGGATTCTAGCACCACATTACCTTACATACATCCCTACCCTACACGTTTCTTGACCTTTCTTTTGGGAAGCCCTTGAGACCTTGAGCTTGTTGATTGACTTAGTGGTTTAAACTAGATTATGCATGATTAATTTCGATAATTATGACTTATTATACATTCTATGATTTTATGCAAAGATGAACAACTTTCTTATATTTATAAAATGTTTTGATCATATTTTGATTTTTTAAATTCCATGAAGTATTCTCTTAGAGTGATCTATGATTGTTGCACACCATAAAAATGTTTTTGAAAGACTTTTCATTAATTTTCTTCACTATTAATCCATTTTATCTTGTCTTTTATATGCGGAACTTGCTTGGGGACAAGCAAGGGCTAAGTATGGGGTATTTTGATAGCATGAATTATAGTCTATATTTAGGGGTTTGTTTGGACGTTTTATCTTTCATAATCTGCATGTTTGTATGTATAATATGTGATTATATTACCATTTCATCTACCTTTGCGGGAATCGAGGTCTACACCTAGTTTTGTTGTAATCGTAGGTAAAATGGCACGTTTTGCATCGAAAAGGAGCAAAAGGAGCTATGGAGTCATTAGAGCTACATCCAGGAACATAAGGAACCATCCAAGAAGCATAGCCATGGATTAAAGATTCACTTTGGACCAGATTTGAGAGATTTCACATTCAGTTGTGACTCACCTCGGTTGACCACAGATTCACCTCGACCGAGGTGATCCAGAGAAGTCGACTCGACCGAGGCAAACACCTGGGACGCGGCGAGAATATTTTATTCTTGGCTGAGATCTTTTATCTTTGGAAAGAGATCTTATATTTTTGGGCTTGGCTCCTGGAAGGAAGAAGATTTGCTACATCATATATTTTACCTATTTTTATGGGAAGAGATCTTTCTAAGATATCTTATCTTTGGAGAGTAATTTTCCTATAAAAAGGGTCGGATTTCCCAAAAATCCACATCATGCTATACCATCGATCAGGGTTTATACACCACAGCAGCCATACTCCAGTTGGGAGATTCGAAGAACCTTTTTGAAGGTTGAAGGAAGATTGAAGTCTATAGCTTTTATAGCTTTTGAAGGGTTTTTGTAAGATTATCTTAGATTCCCTTCCTTGTTGTCTTGCTTTGTTGGATTTATATCCAAGGAACGCTTTTGTTGTGATATTTGATTCAGTTATTGAAGTCTTTTCATTAAATTCTTCTTGTTCAAATATTCACCTTCTTTCCATATATTTGATTAATACTTTCATGATGATGAGTGGCTAATTTCCTTGTGTGATTCTAGGGTGATTGGCTGAAGGTTGTGGGAAAAACAATGATAGAATGATCTTAATCACAGTAGGACCCTGAAAGTTCGAGTCTTTACCTTAACCCTAAGCATCTCGCTCAGTCGATGAACATCTCGGCCGGGGTGGAATTTGGCTGACCGAGGTGACTTATCTGATCCGAAATTGAGAGTTAAGTGTTAGAGTTTGCCAAATCCTATTCTTATTACACCTTTCCTGGTTCAATGCAAGCTTAGGATGAGACTTACCCGGTAATTCCTTAGTTTGTTTACCTAAGATCATAAGTGTAGGTAAAAAAGGTTTATCCTTTATTGGGGTTTGAGTGTGCTTTCATCCCATCTTTGTGAGTTAGCCTGAAACTTACCCGGTAAAGGTTGATTCTATTCCCTTAGATGGTGTGTTAGTTTGAGGTTATAGTTCTTTATCTTAATTCCTTGAGACTTACCCGGTAATAGGAGTTACGGTATAGGATTAGTGAGTAGTGAGACTTACCCGGTGATCTATTCCACTTTAGTAACACTTTCCCTTTGCAAAACCTCGGCTTTGTCCGCTTATCTTTAGATCTTGAGTTGGAACCACAAATAGATGCTTTAATCCCTAGAATTGCATATTTCCTTTATTGACTTTTATCATCTTTGATTGTTTTAATTACTTGTGGTTAGTAATTGCTTAAGCTTACCGTAATTGGACTTTGTTTCACTAAGTCCCTGTGATCGACCCCTGGAATTTCTTGCTTTTTACTACGATTGACCCGTACACTGCGGGTTCGCATCCTTGTTTTAAGCTTACATCTAGGGTTATAAATTTAAAGCTTGCACACACCGTTCGGAGCGAACAAGAAACCCAGGAAGGAACGAGGAAAGGAAAGAAGGAAGCAACTCACCAAAGACGGGAGTTACTACAAAGAAACCGTAAGGGCGATTAGACAGATGCGCAGGGACGGCTGAATAGAGGCGCAGGGGCGGCTTTGTGCAGGCACAAGGGCGGCTGTGACAGAGGCGCAGGGGGATCTTCGTCTGAAGCTACTGTCGGGCTTCTCTTCGACAGATCTCACAGCAGGGCAACCAAAGCTCGAACATTTGGTTCCAACACGTCAAGACTCAACTCCAGAGAGCCTGAGAATAACGAAAGGTCAACAACGGAACACTCCACAAGAATCAAGGCTCAAGCTTGATCCTTGGAGAAGAAGAAAAGAGAAGAACGCAAGGAAGAAAACAAACAGAAGGAGAAGGCATGTAGCACTGCAAGAACGTGAGGAAAAACCAGGAAGGAATGAACTTACACGTTCAGCGAAGTCGCAGGAAGCAAGGGACGGCTGCAACTCTCTAGGGTTTGAAGACGATAGCAAGGAACGGGATATAGGAGAGAAGGAACAGAATATATAGGGAGCGCTGGAACGCTAGACGGAAAGGGCGGCTAGGTTTAGAAAGAAACAAGGAAACCGACTCATAAGATAGAATATTGGGTATTCTATCTATGGAAGAAAGATAAAACGACGAAAACAGATCGGCGCGATCTGTCGCAAAATCCGCAGGGGCGGATCTCATCAACCGCAGGGGCGGCTGGCCGCGGGGGCGGCCCTCTTCACCGTAGGGGCGGTGAAGGCAAAAACCTAGGATCTTACATCTTCCCCATTCGATCCAATGATAAACGAAACAAGGGAAAAATCAGATTGATTGTCCATTTGCAAATTTATTCAATTCGTTCTCTCTACAACATTTGTTCAAGTCGACTACAACTGAATTCAACAAGCTTTCATATTTCGTCAAGAAAATCAGTTTTATTGTCCATCTGCAAATCTGAGCAAGGGTATGTATTCAAATGTACTCTTTGTTTTTAAATTGTTTTGGCATAACTCGTGTGAAGAACCGATAGAATGGTAGTGTTGCATTGTTGTAACTTGTATGTAGAACCGATAGAATCAAAAAATGCGATGATGATAATAAATAAAATAAACATATTAACTACGATTAACAAATTTGTATCATTTTAGTTTATGTTGAAAAGATCATTATAATTACGAATAAAATACATTGACGCCTAATAGTGTATTGGTTTTTTCAAGCAGAACCAAACAATGGGGGGTTTATAAGTCTAATGAGGTTTAAGAAGCCGAAGATATGAATTTCATTTTTCAAAATTTAGAATGTGATGATGATATACCGGTTGTTTTTTCCAAGACAAAAACGCCAGATGGATCAGTGTATTGGATACCAACGTGCGATGAAATGTTGACACCGACAATCGAAAAGAGGTTCAAAAAAATTGAGGATGGAGAAGCTTTTTATAAGAGCTATGCGTCTACAGTCGGGTTTGAAGTAAGAAGGGGAGCTTCTCGTGAGGATACGGATGGAACAATGAAGCATAGACGTTTGATGTGTAGTAGATAAGGATTTGTTGATAGCTCGTCAAGTCAATCTAAGCGACTACATGTTTCAAACCATTGTGGGTGCGATGCAAGAGTCTATATCAAGTTCATCGGCAACGCCGTATATGAGATTACAAAGTTTGAGGAACGACATAACCACACACTCCTTCAAGATAAATCAAAACAGTTTCTGAAATCAAGCAGAAAAATGAATGATGGACAACAACAGTTCATGATTAACTGCATGAAGGCAAATATTGGCACATCCATGACACATCGCCTTCTGAAAGAAATTATGGGTGGATATGAAAACGTTGGACCATTGCTTACGGACTTCAAGAATTTCAAAAGGGATCTTATGACATTCATTTGTGGTGCTGATGCACAAATGATAATAGACAGGTTTATGCGCAAGAAAGAGACATGTTCTGGGTTTTACTTTGCATATGACATTGATGAAAATCAACGTCTTACCAAAATATTTTGGTGTGACCCAATTGCAAGGGCAAACTACGCAGCGCTTGGTGAAGTTGTCTCATTTGATTCAACATATCGTTCAAACAAGTAAGTTGAAATAAACAATTGTGCAGTATCGTTTTTATTCGTAAATAATATTATTTTTTGTCATACGTTTAGCATGTAAAGTATAAATATTATTCATTTTTATTAAGACATTTTTTATTCAAAATAGCTAAGGAGTACAAGCTTCATGGGAATCCATAGAAGGTGAAACCTAGAGCCCTCAATATCAACCTTCCTCCTCTGAATTTATAACCGATTATTTGTGAAACGACTCCAATGGCGAGAAAGGGCGATTCAACGATGAATAGGGTTATTGTCGTTCATCCAATGAAGGCACCACCGTTGTCTCCAAACAGATTTGGCCTCGCGCCGGTTTTCTTCGCAGATCCGGACTTGACCTCGCCATGGCTCTCCCTCGAATGACTCATGTGCCCTTCCAACATTCCTTCAGTCGTGCATCACGACTCAACCGTCTATGAGACCAACTTCGTCTCGCTCACCATCAATTTCGCTTTTCCTTCATCCACGTAGTCTTGTGTCGATATTACATCATTACCATCAACAATCTTGTTGTACGACTCCAAATTGGTCATCATTGCAGACCAACCGTAATCCATGGTTGTCCCCATCCTCAACAGTACAAGATAAGCATATGCTATTGGATTTGTATTCATTGTCTATCGAGTTTTTATTCGTTGATGTATGTTAATGTATTTTGCAAAATGAGAAGGACATTGATTTTGCTTAGATTAAGATTCAATATGTTTTTGTGGTGCTTGAAACCTTCTTTGATCTGATGAACAAAATTTGTTATTCCATTGTCATATACATGAATTATAGTACTTCAGTTTTTATTCGATACTAAATGTTGTAAATATTCGGTGATTATATGTCTTTTATCCGGCGATTTGTGGTGGTTTGTCCGTGTATGTGCGACAAGTTATTGGAAACAATTGAATAACTAAATTTTGCAACGAATATATTATATCATATGTACGAATATATTCAGTAACACTAACGATTATTTAATAGTACACTAACGAATATTTAAAGTAACATTGACAAATATCTTCGTATACGTGCATGTTCGCGAATTGTCCGAAGATTGAAACATTGGTCTCTTCAGATTATGAGATAATATTTGTCACTATATAAATAAATAATTTATGTACCACTAACTATTAATTTCAGTTATCAATAATCGACTAAAATTTGTTGGACATGAACGAAAAATATCGGTATCATAGATGAATTCTTAATAGTATATTGACGAATATTTTCATGAACATAGACGAATACTTTTCTACAATATTAACTAGAAGAATGGAGATGATAATTGAATTGATTTAAAAATGTTGTTGATATCAATTATGGTGAATGATGAATTGAGAAATGAAAAAATGAGCAATATGAATTCACGTTGAAAACCAGATTTGGATGTAAATGTGGAGATTAAGATAATAACAATTAGGGAGATAATCTCTAACTGCCATATTTGACTATAATTACTATGGAGAGTGTAATGCACCCTCTTTAATTGGAAAGTGGAGTAAAATATTCCCTAAAATTTGGTTTAATTAAGACAATTAGATCAAAGCAATCCTTTGGTTAATGTGTGTTTTCATTGAACACTATAAGGGTTATTTACATGTGAGTCAAACTCTCTCTCTCTCTATATATAGGGTGTGGTTCCCATGAGAACAAGTGTAGACCGTCGGATGGTTAGTATTAAGGGTCGAGATTTAGGGTATATATCGTAATTATAGTGAAATTTGTTACTCCTTCACGCGTTTCCCATTACTCCAATACTCGTAACTCTCTTTTCATTTAACACCATAACTGTTCACATTCCGAAAGAGGGGCGATTTTTGTGGCAGCGATTTTGGAAAATCGGATTCGCGCAACTAGAAGGAAGGGCTCCGGCGTTGGCGGCGCTAGGTTTACAGTGCGCTCCAGTCTCGATTCCTCCGTTGCCGGCGCAAGGACGACGGCGCGCACCAGCCCAGGTTCCTTCGTAGGCATCGCAAGGCCGACGGCGCTCACAGTCACCTTCCTTCGTATTGGGCGCAAAGTCGACGGCGGGAACCAGACTGGCTTTCTTCGTGTGCTGCCCAACCCAACCTGGTTCGAAAGTGTGAAATTGGTGCGGATCCGGGAATCCGGCCTGAAATTGAAGGGGGTGCGGATCAACCGATAAGAAATTGAAGCCCTAATCTGTTTGCCTAAAGCGGGTCGCATTCCCAATTTGAAGCCCTAATCTGTTTGCCTAATTTCCACAATATTTACGACCCTGAAGCGGCTTGCAGGAATCCAGTCGACATCAGGTACGGTTCATCTTAAACCCTAATTTTTTGGTTAATGATTTGGACGATTCTTGCCCTACTCTTTTGATTGTTGCCGGCAATTGTTAGCCACCGTCTAGTGTTGTATTAGATTTATGAACATATAACTGCAATTGGTCGACTTTAGGTATGTTTGTTGAACTTATACGAAACAATATTATTGTCATTATTCATAATTAATTAGTGACTTTAGGTATGATTGTTGCCGGCAATTGACGATCCATTAATTAGTCCAGTTTAGGTTGAGTTTATTTCCTCATAAGAAACAAGGTAAAATTAGTCTGAAGATGGTTTTATTCTTACAAGTCTAGTGCATGCATGTTCAAGTGTCGTTTGGATATTATATTGTACTTACTTAATTCAATAAACAGTATTTGTCCCTGTTTTCTCATTTATACATGACAAGTCAAGTATACAGAAGTTTGAGTGTGTGTGTGTATGTACAGGGTTTGTTCAGTTGTAGTTGGTTGCGTGATAGCAGTCATCTTTTGTGAAATTTTCTTGATTGAAAGAGGACAGTATAGGGAGTAATGGCATAATCTTATGTAGGTATGTATTGATTGATTGTTTTGGTTGAATATTGGTGGTTGCTTTTTTATTAGTGTGGTGAAATCTATCCCCTTGTTGTTATGTTCTCCCCAACATAGTTGTAGAAAGGTTTGTGGGAATAAATGAATACGATGTTATGGTTTGATATAGTATGTCATGTTTAGCATCTTGCAATTTGTGGTTGCTTTGCCCTTGTTCCAGATACAGTTTTTGCTTTAATAATTATGAATAAAAAGTGTAACCTTAAACTAATGTTGTTGGTACTTGTTGAGAAAGTATATTTTATAATTATGAATAATGTTGATGTTGCGATTGTTTTCAATTTGGTTCGGATAACAATATTTGATGACGATAAATATGAATAATGTGTATATATGGTGCATATTATCTTTGAAATTTCGGAACTAACTATGAATAATTATGGAATTTACTAATCATGTATGTTAATACAATATGTATATAAATGACATTTGATTTTAGGTATTTATGTTGTTACTTGTTGTGTTAGATAATGAAAACTATCTTGTGTGTTATTGTTTTGATAGGGAAAAGGGTTGTTGACGAACAACTTGACAAAGATGCCAGATCCAAAAGGAAGCGTACTCCGATTGCTGGAACAATTCGTAAAAAAGAAACCGGGACGAAAGAAATAAATTCTAAAGGGGGAACATTTCGTGTGTGATGATGGAAGCTCTGAAGATTTTGAAGACGTTTCTAGTAGCAATCTGAAATCTTCAAATTTAGCTGTGTTTATGGTTTTTTAGGAATATTGTTGGATTTATTTTTTTTATGTCTATTTTGATTTGACTGGATATTAGTCGATGTGTCGTGGATGTTTGATGAATGCTTATTCGTAGTTAATATTAGTTTTGTTATAAAGTTGTCATATCTATTAATATATTAATCGTAGTTATTAAAAGTGATTGTAATTTGGTCAATGCTATGTATGATTTGTATAATTTTCACTATGCAGTTTCAAAACTAAAATGCCAATAATATATTATTTATTTACTTGTGTTCGACATAATAGCGATTATTCGTAATTACAAACGTTTTTTAAGTGAGATATAACATTGTAGATAAGCATAAATTTCGTAATTACAAACGTTTTTTAAGTGAAATATAACATTGTTGATAAGCATTAATTTTAAAGATAAAACAACAGTTATTAGTCAAAATTCTTAACTTTTAAATGGACTGAAAGGTTTGAATAATTACTAATTCAAATAATGTCAGATAGCACTAACTATATTCTACATAACTTCCTTGCAGTTCCGTTTGTCATGATCTATAAGCTTTTTACACCGAGCACACTTCCTTAACGATTTTACAACCTTGCTTGTTGTATTCCCCAGGGAACCCTTCATACGAGTACCTTTGTTCTTGGCTTTGACAAGATCTTAAACTTCAACTTCAACAAGAGGCTTAACACCCACATATTTATCTAATAACGACTCTTTACATGAAGATTGTGTGGTGTCGTCAAGGCCTTCGCTGATATGTTTTTGTTTCACGTAATTCAGCACATTAATCAAATTCCTTATCCGATCGGTATCATTCTCTACTACCGCAACCGTTGAGTAAATCGTGTTCCATAACTTGCTGAGCATTCCTTTCCTCCCTTCGATGACAATGCATTGCTTTAGGACTTCTTGATCAATCATTGAAGATGCAAAGATCCTAGCGTTCTTCCTCCACCGTGTCATTACCATACCTTGGGGGATCTCCTCTATGTTCATGTACTTATATGTTGAGAAAATTTGTTGGCACTGAATGTCAACCCGGTTGTACATGTTACACAAACACTCTGATTTCCCACTTTTGTTCTCGTGTGTTACGCAGAAACATCCGATGTTAATCTCTTGGACTTGATGTATCTTATCCAAATCGTTCAGAGTCTCGCTTGTAACTTGACATGACCACGATCCCTCGTAAATTTCATTTTGCACCTTCTCAAACGCCCTTAATGTAAGAATGTCTACTGCATACTTCTCAACTTGAAGAGCGTCTTGAACTTTGGTATCATGGTTTCGGATTCCATGTCAAGTTTTGCTTGAGTGTGCCGTTGCACATTCATAGCGTTATCGAATTGAGTCATCAATTGTGTCAGAGTGAAATGACGGCTTGATAATCTTCCAAAAAAACTATTTGCTGATTCAGAAATGAAGGTCGTCCTCATTAACCCCCCAAGGGGGACGTCACGGAAATAAGCAGGTATCCAGTATTCTCTTAACGAGTACATTAGTGTCAGCCAATCGTTGTCTTGTAACTCCAATTGCACTATCATCTTGTTCTATTCACTCTCAAATTGTTTGATTGTCAACTCGTAACTCCAAACTGCATGGTTTAATTTGCGCCTAAATTTCATGTCTACACATATTTTGTGGTCAACCTACACACGAAGAAAAGCCATGTTAGTTTGTATAATCAACTTAACACGATGGAGTATAACAATCTAATAATTATGAATAATAAGTATTAACAAGCATAGTACTATTAACGATTCATAATAAATACCCATTTTGGAACTTTCATCATAATATGCCACATGCAAAATCGATGACATGTGTTTGGGAATACGTTAGGGACCGCAATTCTTAGAGACGGATCTTGATCGGTCACAAACACGTTTGGATCTTTGTACATGGTTTCCTTAAAATGTTCGAGTAACCAAGTATATGAGACAACATCCTCTGTCAATAGGAGGCCACCCCCAAATGTGACAGATTTTCTATGATTGTCCATTTCAATAAATGACGCAAAAACCATGTTGTACCTTTTATATAAATGTACAAATCGTAAGTAAAGTGTACTCTTGAGCTATTTTGAATAAAAAATGTCTTAATAAAAATGAATAATATTTATACTTTACATGCTAAACGTATGACAAAAAATAATATTATTTACGAATAAAAACGATATTGCACAATTGTTTGTTTCAACTTACTTGTTTGAACGATATGTTGAATCAAATGAGACAACTTCACCAAATGCTGCGTAGTTTTTCCTTGCAATTGGGTCACACCAAAATAGTTTGGTAAGACGTTGATTTTCATCAATGTTATATGCAAAGTAAAACACAGAACATGTCTCTTTCTTGCGCATAAACCTGTCTATTATCATCTGTGCATCAGCACCACAAATGAATGCCATAAGATCCCTTTCGAAATTCTTGAAGTCTGTAAGCAATGGTCCGACGTTTTCATATTCACCCATAATTTCTTTCAGAAGGCGATGTGTCATGGATGTGCCAATATTTGCCTTCATGCAGTTAATCATGAACTGTTGTTGTCCATCATTCATCTTTCTGCTTGATCTCAGAAACTGTTTTGATTCATCTTGAAGGAGTGTGTGGTTATGCCGCTCCTCAAACTTTGTAATCTCATATACGGCGTTGCCGATGAACTTGATATAGACTCCTGCATCGCACCCACAATGGTTTGAAACACGTAGTCACTTAGATTGACTTGACGAGCTATCAACAAATCCTTATCTACTACACATCAAACGTCTATGCTTCATTGTTCCATCCGTATCCTCACGAGAAGCTCCCCTTCTTACATCAAACCCAACTGTAGACGCATAGCTCTTATCAAAAGCTTCTCCATCCTCAATTTTTTTGAACCTCTTTCCGATTGTCGGTGTCAATATTTCATCGCACGTTGGTATCCAATACACTGATCCATCTGGCATTTTTGTCTTGGCAAAACCAACCGGTATATCCTCTTCACATTCTAAATTTTGAAAAAATGAAATTCATATCTTCGGCTTCTTAAACCTCATTAGACTTATAAACCTTCCATTGTTTGGTTGTGCCTGAAAAACCAATACACTATTAGGCGTCAATGTATTTTATTCGTAATTATAATGATCTTTTCAACATAAACTAAAATGATACAAATTTGTTATTCGTAGTTAATATGTTTATTTCATTTATTATCAACATCGAATTTTTTGATTCTATCGGTTCTTCATACGAGTTACAACAATACAACACTACCATTCTATTGGTTCTTCAAACGAGTTATGCCAAAACAATTTCAAAAATAAAGAGTACATTTGAATACATACCCTTGCTCAGATTTTCAGATAGACAATCAAACTGATTTTCTTGACGGAATATGAAAGCTTGTTGAATTCAGTTGTAGTCGACTTGAACAAATGTTGTAGAGAGAACGAATTGAATAAATTTGCAAATGGACAATCAATCTGATTTTTCCCTTGTTTCGTTTTTCATTGGATCGAATGGGGAAGATCTGTTAATGGAGTTGAACGAATAATAGAGAGGAGGAAGGAGATATCTGGTGAATCTTCTTTAACAAATGGTTTCCTATAATACAATACTCCATGAATATTTTTAAAAAATAATTAATAGAGAGTGTGTGCACTCTCCTTTGATGAGAGTGAGTAAGTATTATTCATTAATTGATTTTTTATTTATCATTTTCAATCATTAATCTAGTCCATTGGATTTTAAAAGTTGAATGGTTACGATTTGTTCTCATGTATACATGATAAGGGTTGTTCTCATATGATCTATGATCTCTCTCTCTCTCTCTCTCTCTCTCTCTCTATATATATATATATATATATATATATATATATATAACTTTGAAGTTAATGTTATATTTAGTATTATGGAACAAAAACATTATATATTAATTTTTTTTTAATTTTTTCAATAAAAATTTTGTAAAATCATTAACGGTTGTTCGTTTGGCCGAAAATAAAAAGATCAAACAATCTAAAAGGAGAAATGAGGCGTATAGAATATGTATAAACTTAAATAATATTCGCCTTAAAAATTGGAAATTACATCACAACTAGGAAATACGAAATAACATGAACAAATAAAAATCAAAAACCGCCTCTTTGTTTTACTCCGAACTGAACCCGATTCTCCTACTTCTTTATCGGGCCTTTTTAATCCTAATGCAACTCCATGTTAACTAACGATTTAAGACGTCGTTGCTTATAGAAAAGGATAAGCACATTATAGCTTCTACCAAGGAACTTCTCGTTGTTTTCATGGCATTGGATTTAGCGACGGACATTGTGTTCTGGAATAGAAGGTAAGAGACGATGAATAGGAATATCGAATTCGCCTTTTTTCTAACTCCAATCTGTAAGAAGACATAAAATTAGATTCCAAAATGAGAACAAGTCTCGTAAAATTGAGTCATTTCACCCAAAAGTCGTATAAAGTTAAGGATAAAATTTTATCACCATCGAGTTGTAAACTGCAGGCAAGCAAACACTGTATTTCTTTGCATAGGCCCCGAATGCCATCTATGTTGTTGTTTATGATAAGAAAGAGTCCATGATTGTGTGACTGGGGGTGCAGGTGCACGAGAATGAAACATGTTAAACAATTCTTGAACTTCATCCATTCTAGGTGGATATCCCCGGCTTTGGAATTGTGTCACCTTGCCTCCAATTTGCATGTGTCGTTGAACACGACTTGTGACGAAAGAATTCGTTTGTAGATCTGGAAGAATCCAAGACGACTTGATGACATACGGGTGACAGTTGGTTATGTACCAAAGCATGTATCCTTCTTCATCTTTTCATGGAACTACCACAAATAATGCATCACACAATTGTTCGGATATTGCCTCCAATCGAAAGTTCCACTTGTGTTATACAGGATCAAATTCCAAGTTATAATGTCGCGAGTTTTGGCTTCTCTCCAAACGCAACGGGCAAATGGGTTCCACGGGAATCTGCTAACTCGACTAAATTGACGGGCGACCCTGTCTGGATGATATGGCTCGATGAATGAACCTAACTGGATTGTTCCCTTGTACATAGATGAAACACCCCGATTCCGCGGGACTCGGGGCCTACGGGTTCGGACCTCACAGTGGGTCCCGACCCTTAGCCTGACAGCAATTTCACCGGATCTTTCCAACATCGCACAAATAAAGGCAAAATCGAAATCGTTTTAATGCAATGCAACAAATTCGAAAGGAAAGGTACAACTTGGAAACTCGGCCGAGTCCTCAAAACAACACAACTCCAAAACGATAATTCGAAACTTACAACTTAACCCGAAAACTAACAAAAGACATAACCCCAAAAACGTCCCCGTCCTATAATGTACGGAGACCCTAGTTGTCCACTCCTCCACCTCACTCGGCGGCATATCCCTAACCTGCAAGGCATCTACACAATCGATTTAAAACCGTTAGCTAATATTCAGGGCATTAGAAATAAGGTGATGGCACAAACACACATAAATTAACAAAACACACAACATGATCAACAAACATAAGTCCGGTTCTTTATCTTTTCATTTATTAAGTCATATCCTATTACTAATTAAAATTTTGATTGTGACACGAGAATCACCGCATGAGTTCACCTCGGTCCCTAATCACCGTCAAGGAATGGCACTGATGCATCTGGCCATCTACCTGCCCGGGCTAGTCGCCGAGAACCCCCAACTTTCCACAAGAGCTAGGTAGTGTTGTCACCGCCCGTTCTCATACACTTGTGACAATAATATAATATAAGGTCGTCCTATTTCCGGTTTCATGGTTGTTATAATATAAGCAGTAAACACACCCCACCAACACACATCGCAACTAATACGAAGAATACAAGCTAAGTAAGTCCGGAGACTTACCTCGTCTTCACTCTCAACTCACAACACTCTCGCTTCCCTTGGGAAGAAGCCCACGACCTGCTCACAAGAGGATATATAGATCAATAACTCGGTCAACTCAAAATTCTAAGGCATCTCACACAAACGATCTACGCAAGATCGTTTGACTCTTATTCTAGGACCAGATCCTAGAATCTATAACACTCACATCTCACTCAACGCGTGAGGAGATCGCTCAACATCCTACTACTCTCATACTCATGAAAACAACTCAAACAACTTACATCCTCATATGAACATAACCTCAGCCTAGAAAGGGCAACCTAGCCTAGAAGGTGCAACATGCTCAACCAACCCAAAGCCATCAACTACATCGAGCCATAAGGGCTCCTAGGTTTTCAACCACTAGGTGGCATTCTCAAGCTACTCTAGGCCATCCTAGGCATGATACTAACATGATACAACTACAAAGCTAAGGAAGGCACGAAAAAGAAGGGAGAGGGAAACCTACTGTTGAAGAAAACGCAACCGCGGAACAAGCTGGCGCCCCCTGCGTGGCCCCTGTCACCGCCCCTGCGGAACCCTGGCACCGCCCCTACGGCTTCCTGCATCCTGGAGCCTCCCCCAGGGGGTCACTGAGTCACCCCTGCGGTGGCCTGGATCCGCCCCCGCGGTTGTGAAGATCCACCCCCGTGGTTTAAGCAGCAGAACGTCGTCTTCTTCGTCTTCGACTATGGATCCTTGACTCCAATGTCCTCCTCTTCTTGTTGGGTCTTCTCCAAACACTATCCTCTGATCTTAGACTCCTCTCCACGACCTAATAGATCTAAGAATATGGACATGCAAAGGATCTAAGAAAGAGCTTCTCAAAAGCATCATCCATGGCTATGGATGGAAAGGGGAAGAAGAAGGCAAACCACCAAGGATACAGAAGGAATGAAGGGGAAGAAGCTTACCACACATATCTGATCTTCTTCTTCTGCAGTCCACACATGCAAGAGCTCCAAGATGGAAGAAGAGAAAGAGAGAGAAGAGAGGAAATGGGAGGAGTGGATGAGCGTGAAATGAAAAGTGAAGGAGAGAGAGAGAGGGATAATCTTTTGGCTGAAAAGGTGGGAGGGAAACAAGGGACCAGCTAATCACTTGTCCCCTAGGCACAAGTAACGAGGGGCCCAAGCAAAAGAGGGAGACCAAGCTGTCGGAACGGAATAAAAGCTCGTCACTCAGCATCCCGCGCCTGCGGGAAAAACTGAGTCGCGTCTGCGGAAAGGTCGAAACCTGCTATCCATCCGGAATTAAATTTCCGAATGTTACAAATAACCCCCTAAAAACAAGTTTCATCCCGAAACTTGCTAACGTAAGACTCTCGGTCAAAACACGCCTCGTAACTACGTGGAACTCGTAATACTTTGACTATCGGTCCTAATCCAAGTCTACATATGAAACACATCACATCAAGACCTAGCAAGGTACACACACCCTCATACGAACTAACATAACATGTCATGACCTAGAGCATACAAGCACAAACAAGGGTAGATCTCGGGATCGTCTCATACTTCGCTCGAAACTCATTACCAATGGAAAGGCTGTCTTGTAATTCATTTCCCTTAAAATTCTCTAGGATCTCAAAAGGGTCCGATATATCGAAACTCAACTTCCTTCTCACACTCCGGGGGTTTCCATCCTGAAACAACTTGTCACTTAGCTTCTTCTCCTTTCGCAACTGGTGTCCCTCCTGACACTTCAAACAAGGGTTTAAGATAACGTGTGGCGTTCCTTTTTCTTTTGTGCACTGGTTCATGTGGACCTTTATCCACAAGGTCTTGTGGTAGGTTCCCATCAAAGCCTCCACAACTCAAGGTTCTTCTCCGGTCGTCGTTCATGGCACTCTGAATGTCCGAGTTAATTTCAGCTCGCCGTTAATGGCAATATACCCAATCCAACGTTGTAGGCTCTACGATATCACGGTTACTGCCTTTTCTCTTCTCGTACGTTACGTAATCACCTGACACAATCTTATCTTAACACTTCCCGGATGGTCAAATACTAAAGATCTACCCCAATTTGTTGGGGGAGATGTCTCTCAACACACATATTTCTCGGTCTTCTGGTACCAGGTTGACCGTACTTCATCTTCGGAGCTCGAGAGGCTTGTTCGAGTCTTTTGGATCTTGGGCTTTGGTTAAGTCATACTAAAGCTTGACCCTTCGCATCCCAACAAACTAGGGAAGTTCTACTCCTTCTTCATTATCGTTCATCATTCCTTCGAGCAGGTAACGCCCATCCGTTCGTAAGGATTCCAAATCTTAATCTTCCATATTCTCCCCTGGTGCCTCAAGTCGATATCCACTTCCCGCTTTGGTCTTTTTCTTCCTCTTGTTGGCCATCTCATGCATCTCTTGCTCGTTTCTGTTCAAGTTAAGGCCCCCGTTTAATGTCATTGCTAGCATAGCTCCTCCGTATACATCCGAAAAGCGCAATACTCCATGCATTAGTGCCATCTTATCGTACATCTTCTTTTTGATCATGATAGAAGTTCCACTTCTTCTTGCCCCGCTTTGAAAAAGGACACTTTGTCTCGTCTCTGTGGTGGTCATCACGACCTTCGGACTGATGCCCCAGAAGTTCAATGGAGGTCTATCCCGTCCGTCTTTGTGATGTCTTCCCAAGGTACTTGGAGTGCATGATACACGGAATTCGGCTCCCCAATAACGGTTTTCCAAACGATTGAGACAGCCGGGTACCTCGCGGGTACAACCAAACTTACTCTTAGTCGGGTAACCCTATAATGAGGGTCTCCCCTCTAACGTAACTAAGGTCAATCCTAGCTACACAAATAGCGGCAAGAGAAGGGTGCATCGCACTCGTATAATAAAGCAATACTTCGACCGTGAAGTCGTGAATCTAAAAAGTACCTGTGTCCACCGGCACCACTGGATCTATGGCGCTCCTAAACTCGAAAACCCTGGTCTGAGCACCTCTAGCCTCTGTGGTGCCTCCACCATGTCCCCTACCTAGGCCTTGAACCTGGGCCAATCCTTGCGAACGAGCCTGACCCTGGAACCTCTACTGGTGGCTCGACGCATGGTGTTGAGGCGGCCTCTACCCCCCTCCCGCCACACTAGCAGGTGAAGAACCCTGTTGTGATTGCCCCTTGCCCTGACGGCAAAAACCAGCTCGGTGGCCCACCTGACCACAAGTGAAACAAGCCACAGGTGGCTTCCTACATGCAATCCTAATGTGTCCATACCCTCCACAATTGAAACACTGACGCCCCCGATCGGGTATCGGGGCGGTATTCTGATGACTAGGACGGATCTGCACCTACCTCCGCTCACATCCTGAGGCTCTTACTCCTGAACTAGTGGGCTTTGTCCTCCGTCTCTTGTCCGGCCCCTCGGACTGAACAACTCTCTTAGGACCCAAGTAGTCACTCTCGTATGCCGCAGCTCGATCCTGGTACTCCACCAAGGAGTCACAGCGGAATCCCGCAAGGTAAGATCGAATGGACTCCCTCAATCTCCGTGAAAAGAGATAGACATGCTGGTCCGTTGGAGGTGCGGCGGGAACCAACAAGGCTAACTCCGCCCTAAATCTCCTAATAGCCTCGATGACCGGGACATCCTCAAAACCCGCCTCCAAGAAGTCTTGGACTCTGTCTCTCCTCAGTGAATCTGGGCAAAAGGTCTCCCTAACAAGGCTCAACAGCAGGTCCATCTTGGTCACACCTCCTCTAATTGTCCTCCACCAGTACTGGATCGCCTCTAAGGCGGACTCTACATGCCCCTCCTCCGGGCAACGGATCGCCTCTAAGACGGACTCTACATGCCCAATCCAATGCTCCACCTCTAGTCCTACTCCCCCGTCGAAGTAGGGTACATGTTGTTGGTTGAAAGCCTTCAACCATGAATCAGGTCTAGGAGACCTCAGCTCGTCTCTAGTCCTAACAATCTCGACATCCGGCTCGGGTGCAACTACCGCTGGTGCCACGACCTTTGATGCGGCCCTAATTTGAGTAACCCCTACGAGACCTCAACTGATCTCGCAGGTGCAGGTGCAATTACCGGTGGTGCGGGAGGTGGTGCTCCCGTCCTAAATGCCTCCTCAACCTGCCTAACATACTCTCTAAACACTGAAATCTCTATCGATGCTCCATCGGTCTTGACGGATGGAGGACCCTGTGCCCTGGACCTTGCAACGGTCCTATACCTAGCCTCGGGGATGATGCTTTCTGCCACGTCCTCAACGGGATCCTCAGCTGCTGGCAGATCCACAACTGGTGGGTCCGCAATGGGGATACGTCCGCGACCTCTCGCGCCTGGAGGTCTTCCTACTCGTCCTTGTCTTGAGACGGTAGGAGGAAGAGGGGGTCTACCCCTGGCGGATCCTACGTAAGCGGTAGCTCTCGTGCGTGCCATCTAAAATCGTATAACGTATTCGTATAAACATATGGGCGTATATCTCATACGGTATTTGAAATGCGAAAATAATAAGCATGCCCACAAAACACATCCAAGGCATACAAGCCCACAACATCCTAAGGTCACATACATAACTAGATACATACAAGTCCAAAAACAAGCCTAAGGCCATATACATATATACAGATAACTATGTAATAGTATATGCATATCATAATCCAGAAATCTACATCGCCGAGGTCCATGGAAGGAGTGGTGGTCCCGTACATTCTAACCCATCCCGACTCATGCATATGATTTTAAAAACAAAAAGTCAGAACCCGTAAGGTTCTGTTTATTCCTCATTCGGACTTTAGAAGATTGCGAGTGCAATTGTTGTCAACCTAGGGCTCCGATACCACTCTATAACACCCCAATTCTGCAAGACTCGGGGCGCTCTGGGTTAGGACCTCACAATGGGTCTCGACCCTTAGCCTAACAACAATTTCACCGGATCTTTCCAACATGGCACAAATAAAGGCAAAATCGAAATCGTTTTAATGCAATGCAACCAATTCGAAGGAAAGGTACAACTTGAAAACTCGGCCGAGTCCTTAAAACAACACAACATGATAACACGATTTATGACTTAGTTTTAGGTAACAATTTAGATAGATTTCTCACTCATTCATGCATGGTTTAGCACTAGTTCACGACGTTTTGCACTCAATTCATGTATTTTGCCGAGATAGACGTCTACACGGACTTGTGCGCGTTTTATAGGTATTTCGGGAGATTTAGGAGCAAAACGATACGTTTGAGGATCGTTCATCTAGATGACACACCCTCGGACTCATTAGGACACAAGTTAAAGGCTAAAGAGGGCTCATGGAGCCTTGCCAACACTTGCCATGCACCAAACCACAGCTTAATGATCCAAGGCGAAGTTTCTGCACAAAATCACGGTTCTCTGACACTCCACGGCCGTGGAATCAACCGTGGATTTTGCCAGATTCTTGTGACATCTGTGCCACGACTCTCATGGCCAGCTCATGCAAGTTTGTTATAAAAGTGGTCCTTCATGGGCTGTGAGAGGCAGCTGGGAGTTTGGGAGGTAGCTCATCCATTATCCATTTCTCTCTAACAAGAAATATTCTCTCAACAAGAAGTTTTTCTAGGGAGGAAAGTGTCAAAGAGGAGAAGAAGAGCTCTATTGAAGAGGAGAAGAAGAATACACACCATCAACACACTTGATAGTTTTGTAGTGAAGGATTCCGGATTTTATTTCTAAGAGTTGTATGAATCATTGAACCTTCCTTTGGAAGGATTGTAAGTTGTTCTAATTCTATTTTCAGCTTGGTTTTGTTTTAGTTCACTTGTCCATCTCTTTTCCTCCATTATCTTGCAATGGATGTTATGATTTTATGTTTGTTTGTTTCGATTTCTATTATGAACGTTGTAGGCTAAATTGATGTGGTTGTAGGGTAAGGAAGGGATGGTTATGGCTAGGGCTATGATAGGACGGACTTAGATTTACCCTTGGATGAATTGTGTTTATGAACGTAGCTGCTGTTAGAAATCACGGGTAGTTCTTGTCTGACCACGGCCGTGGTTTAGGTAGAACAAACCGTGATTTTCCCTGGTTCGAAGGATCTTGTCTTAGATCTATAGAATGTTGAAATCCTAAGTGTTTGTTGAGTTTAACCTACCCTAGGGTAACCTAGTGTAGTAACTAAGTGTTAGGAGAGACTTACCCGGTAATCCTTGCTCTTAGATTCTAAAGATAACAAACCTTAGGTAGTGGTGAGCCTAATAAGCCGCCATTGGATTAGATGTGCTAGGATAGTTGTTTAGGACTTTCCTTTCCAAGACCTACCCGGTAAGGATAGGTTAAATCCCTAATTAACAACCCGGTTTGTGTAGAATTCCTATCCTTAGGTTCTTAGAGACTTACCCGGTAATGAGACCTTAAGAGTGGACTAGTTGGACCATGAGACCTACCCGGTAATTGATCCCAATTTAGAAACACTTAATCCCAACATATCATAGTTAATCCGAGGAATGAATAGATAACTTGAGTCCTATGCCATAACCGGAACTTCCAACCCCTAGAATCCGTCTTTTCTTTCTTTGATCATTATCTTGTTTAGCTTGTTTATTCGTGTTGATTCTTAGCTTAGTTTGATTGTTTACTTTGCATGAATTGTGATCTTTGATCGATCACCAAGAACCAACCAAAAACATTTTAGATTTTCTTTTCTTTATTTCCTTCTTTTCTTTCAACCTAGATCTTTACTAAATTCAATCACAATTCGAATCAATTTCACCTTAGTCTTTGTGTTCGACCTCGGAATATTACCCCTTCTACAAACGTCCCGTACACTGCGGGTTTCGCTAGGTAGTTAGGAATTAGTTCGAGTTATAAATTTAAAACCCATTTGCGCATCACGATCTTAGCGTAACAAGTTTTTGGCGCCGTTGCCGGGGACTAGGTCTAGATTGAGTCTATTTTGTGATTGTTTCTAGTGTAGATCTTTCTTGTTGCTTTTGATCTCTTTTTGGTTTGTGTCTTTGCTTTTCAGGACATCTATTACTCTTTAGGTGTATGCGAAGATCTCGTGGCAAGGATTTAGCTCCATTCGATCCCGAACCGGAGAAAACCCTTCGATCTAGATCCAAGAACATCCGAAAAGAGAAAGAGATGGCCGGAAGGAACCTCCAAGCTGAGTTGGATGAAGCCTTAGAGCAAATAAGGCTAAGAGATGAGCTCTTGGAGGAAGAAAGGAGACTTGCCAATGAGAGGCAAGAGGAAACTAGGAGGGAGATTGAGGAGATTAGGCAAGCTCTTGTTCAAGGAGAGCTTAATCGCCGACAACCTCCACCTCCTCCAACACAACCGCAGCCGGCGGCTAATGTTAGGGTTGTGCCCATTGCCATTGAAGAGCCACAAACCCTAGGGAGACGTATGGATCCGGCACAAAGAGCACACCGTCCCGGTGTGAACTTAGGAGATCCCGCAGCCCACAACTATGAGCTCCGCCCTCAAGTTCTACAAATGATCCGGCATAATCAATTTGGAGGGATGGAAGGAGAGTCTCCCCATCAACATTTGATGAATTATGAGATCTTGATGGAGACTCTTAGACCGCCAAGATTGGAGAGCAACAACCATAAGCTAAGGGCTTTCTCCTTCTCTCTTAAGGATAAGGCTTTAGCTTGGTATCAATCTATTCCACAAGGGCGAGTTGGTACTTGGGAGGAGATGACAACCGAGTTTTTGACTAAGTTCTTCCCACCTTCCAAGACTACCGAATTAAGAGGGAAGATCAATGCCTTCGTGATGAAGGATAGAGAAAGTTTATTCAAGTCTTGGGAGAGGTTCAAGGATCTTCTCCTTGATTGTCCACACCATGGCATACCGAAAATTGAGCTATTGGAGATCTACTTCAAAGGACTTGATGAAGATAGCCAATTCAAGCTCCAATCTCTTTCCGGTGGGACATTTATGGAGAAGCATGTAGATGAAGCTTGGGAGTTTGTGGAGAAGCAAGCTCTAGTGATTGAGAAATACTCCCATAGGAAGAGTGAAGGAAGAAAGGCGGGAGCATATGAGGTGAGTGAAGTCACCATGAGCAATTTCAAGCTTGACGCCATCAACAACGAGTTGAAGTCCTTGAGGGAGTTGTGTACTACAACTTTGAAGAACCAAGCAACTCCTCAAGTGCTTCCACAAGCCAACTTGTCTTCCAAGGAGGAAGATGTGAATTATATGGGAAGGGGCAACTTCAACAATTATCAAGGCCCAAGGAGTTTTAACAACAACCGGCAATTCAACAATTACCGGCCAAACCACAACCATCCCGGATTTTCTTACTCTAACCCGGATGGAGCCTTGAACCTTTCCTCCTCCACAAGCACAACACCACCATCAAGAGCTTCACAAGAACCTCCACCCGGATTTACTCAACCTCTAAAGGATAGAACCGAAATAATGTTTGAGCAATTGCTTGGAAGGTTGAGTGGTCTTGAGAGCACGGTGACTTCAATCTCTAAAGCTCAAAAGGTTTTGGAAGCACAAGTGTTCCAAAAAGCGGGTGAAGCCCATAGAGACCCGGGAAAGCTTCCCGGAAGAACCGAAGACAACCCAAGAGGCCAAGTGTTGGCTATTACAACAAGGAGTGGGTTGAGTATGAGAGATCCTTTGCCCAAGGATGATGCTAAGGGAAAGCAAGTAGTGGTAGAAGAGGGAAAGTTGCAAGAAGATGGAGGCAAGAGCAAGGATGTAGAGCCAACCTATGTGGCACCGCCTCCATACAAGCCGCCACTACCATTCCCACAATCAAGAGCAAGAGCTCGTTTGGACAATCACTTTGGTAAGTTCCTTGAACTAATGTCCAAATTACATATTAACATTCCGTTCATGGATGCCATTTTAGGAATGCCGGCATATGGCAAGTTTTTGAAAGAGATACTCTCCAACAAAAGGAAGTTGGAGGAGTATGGGGAGATAAGAATGACCAAGCGATCCTCGGAATTGATCCAAACAATGAAGGAGGAGATGCCTCCCAAGCTAAGAGATCCCGGATCTTTATGATCTTGGAGCGAGTGTAAGCATCATACCGCTTGCACTTTGCAACAAGGTTGGGCTAGGAGAGCCAAAACCAGTCAAGATGACCCTCTATATGGCGGATCGATCTATCACTCATCCGGTTGGGATCCTAGAAGACATCCCGGTGCAACTAGGAGGATTCTATGTGCCAATAGATTTTGTGGTCTTGGACATTCCGGCGGATTATCCGGTTCCCATCATCTTAGGAAGGCCCTTCCTAGCCACCTCCGGATGCCTAGTGGATTGCAAGAATGGAACTCTCTCCTTCAACATTGGAGAAGAGAACATCAAGTTCAAGTTGTCCACAATGACGAAAGGGCCAGCCCTTGATGAGGATCTCTTCAACATAGTCAAGCAAGAGGAATCTAGGGAAATTGTGAGCTCGATCTTGATCAATGATCCCTTGGAGAAGGTTCTTACCTTAAGTATGATGGAAGAAGGTGTTGAGGAGGCCTGCAATGAAGAGATCAAGGCCTTGGAAGCATTGGAAGAGGAGCCAAGAGTTGGATTTGAAAGCCACGAAGAGGTGTTGAACAGCTGCAAGTTCCACGGTCGAGATTTAAGTTCCACGGCCGTCAAACTTTCTGGACAACTCTGGGAAGCAAGCTTAGCAAGAACCACGGCCTTGGAAGTTGAGCAATCCGTGATTCCAGCCGTGGTTTTCCCTGGACCAGTCCTTGATGATGGTCAAGCTTTTAGGAGCCATGAGGAGTCTTCATTTGCTTTGGATTCATCTCATCCAACTTTATTTGGATCATCTTCAACCGATAAAGGTCCTCCTCAACTTGAACTCAAACCCCTCCCCTCTCATTTAAAGTATGCATTTCTTGGTGAAAACTCTACATATCATGTGATTGTTAATGCATGCTTGAGTGATGATGAACTTGCTAAATTGTTGCATGAACTGAGATTGCATAGGAAAGCCATTGGCTATACTATTGATGATTTGGTTGGCATTAAGCCTTCTTTGTGCATGCATAAGATAATGATGGAAGATAACCATAAACCCTCTATTGAACATCAAAGGAGATTGAATCCTATAATGAAAGAGGTAGTCAAAAAGGAAATCATTAAGTTGCTAGATGCGGGAATTATCTACCCTATCTCGGATAGTAAGTGGGTTAGTCCCGTTCATGTAGTTCCTAAGAAGGGTGGGATGACCGTAGTAACTAATGAGAACAATGAACTAATTCCGACTAGGACGGTTATAGGGTGGAGAATGTGCATCGATTATAGGAAGTTGAACATGGCCTCTAGGAAAGATCACTTCCCTCTCCCCTTCATTGACCAAATGCTAGAAAGGTTAGCTCAACACTCTCACTTTTGCTATCTAGATGGCTATAGTGGATTCTTCCAAATCCCTATCCACCCCGATGACCAAGAGAAAACGACCTTTACATGTCCATGGGGTACTTTTGCATATAGGAGAATGCCATTTGGGTTGTGTAATGCACCCGCCACCTTCCAAAGGTGTATGATGGCTATCTTTTCGGAATACATAGAAAATATCATGGAAGTGTTTATGGATGATTTCTCTATTTATGGTTCTTCCTTTGATAATTGCTTGGCTAACTTGTCATTGGTATTGCAAAGATGTGAGGAGACAAATCTTGTCTTGAATTGGGAAAAATGCCACTTCATGGTAAGTGAAGGCATTGTGTTAGGACACTTGGTGTCTAACCGTGGCATTGAGGTTGATAGGGCCAAAATTGAAACGATAGAGAAGTTGCCACCACCTACCTCGGTGAATGGGGTAAGGAGTTTCTTAGGGCATGCCGGTTTTTACCGGAGGTTTATCCAAGATTTCTCTAAAATTTCTAAGCCTCTCACTAACCTACTAATGAAGGATGTTGATTTTGTCTTTTCCAAGGATTGTCTTGAGGCTTTTTGTAGGTTGAAGAACGCCTTGATCTCCGCACCTATCATGTAACCTCCGGATTGGAGTCTACCATTTGAGATCATGTGTGATGCAAGCGATGTAGCCGTTGGGGCTGTTTTGGGGCAAAGGAAAGATGGGCGCACTCATGCTATTTATTATGCTAGCAAGACGCTAGATGATGCCCAACTCAATTATGCTACCACCGAGAAGGAGTTGTTGGCGGTGGTGTATGCATTTGAGAAATTCCGCTCATACCTTGTTGGAGCGAAGGTCATAGTTTATACGGATCATGCTGCGATCCGTTATCTACTTACAAAGAAGGATGCCAAACCAAGGTTGATTCGGTGGATCCTTCTTCTTCAAGAGTTTGATTTGGAAATACGAGATAAGAAGGGATCCGAAAACTCCGTGGCGGATCACCTTAGTAGATTGCCTCCATTAGAGCTTGGAAGAGATGACATTCCAATTAATGACTCATTCCGAGATGAGCAATTGCAAATGGTGGAGGAATGCTTGTTTCAAGTGTCTAGAGGAAATGAGCCATGGTATGCCGACATTGTGAACTACTTAGTGTGTGAGGAAGTGCCTCCCGGATTGACATATGCACAAAGAAAGAAGTTCTTCAACGATGTGAGGCATTACTATTGGAGTGAGCCACTCTTGTTCAAGAAAGGCCCGGATGGAATGTTTAGAAGATGCATACCGGAAGATGAAGTAGAGAGTATGATCTGGCATTGTCACTCCTTACCATGTGGAGGCCATGCTAGCTCACACAAGACGTGTGCAAAGGTATTGCAATCCGGTTTTTATTGGCCTAACTTGTTTAAAGATGTGCAAGGTTTTGTAGCGGCATGTGATGCTTGCCAAAGGACGGGCAACATCTCAAGAAGGAATGAGATGCCCTTGAACAACATCCAAGAGGTCGAAATATTTGATGTGTGGGGTGTAGACTTCATGGGACCATTCCCTTCTTCATGTGACAATCTCTTCATCCTATTGGCGGTGGACTATGTGTCAAGATGGGTGGAGGCAATCGCCTCTCCTACAAATGATGCCAAGGTGGTGGTGCGGTTCTTCAACCGGGTGATCTTCCCTAGGTTTGGAACACCAAGGGTGATCATTAGTGATGGAGGAAAGCATTTCACCAATAGGAATTTTGGGGCGCTTTTGGCCAAGTATGGGGTGACTCACAAAGTGGCAACACCTTACCATCCCCAAACTAGTGGTCAAGTGGAGATTTCCAACCGAGAGATCAAGGCCATCCTTGAGAAGACAGTATCTAGGACTAGAAAGGATTGGGCTATGAGGCTCAATGATGCCTTATGGGCATATAGAACCGCCTTCAAGACACCGATTGGCACCACTCCCTACAAGTTGGTCTATGGCAAGTCTTGCCATCTTCCGGTAGAGATGGAGCATAGAGCTTATTGGGCCATTAAGTGGCTAAATTTTGATCTCAAGGCGGCGGGAGAAAAGAGATTGCTTGAATTGAATGCCCTCGAGGAGATCCGGTTGGACGCTTATGAGAATGCCCGGATTTACAAAGAGAGAACCAAAAGATGGCATGACAAGAGGATCATCCCCAAGGAGTTGAGTGAAGGAGATCTTGTCCTTCTCTTCAACTCAAGGCTAAGGCTCTTTCCCGGAAAGCTCAAATCAAGATGGACCGGGCCATATGTAGTAAAGAAGATCTTTTCCCATGGATCCATTGAGATAGGAGGGGAACATTGTGGGAACTTTAAGGTGAATGGGCACCGGTTGAAGAAGTATATTCCAGGAGCTCCGGTGGAGATAATTGCCCCGCTTCACCTTGAGTAGACGCCCCGAGTTTGGTCAAGCTAATGACCTTAAAGAAGCGCTTGGTGGGAGGCAACCCATTGGTAACATTTTTCTTTTCTTAATTTGCTTTTGTTTCTAGATTTTTCTATCTTTGTGTGTGTTTTGTCTACTTTGTGTGTGTGCTAGAACATTAGTGGCATTGGAGGCCTTGCTTGACATAGGAATGATGATGATGAAACCCTCATCAATTATGGGTGGAGCGGACGCGGAACTTGGACGGCTAGCGGTGCCTAGCGCGGGTCCCGAAGCTTTTATGGATGCTTAGAGCTCTCTACCATGGTTGATAGGATCATCAAACGTAAATTCACTATTGAGCAATCTCAAATACCATAACAAACCATTTTTACATTGTGAGAACCTTCTTTCACTCTCTTTACTTGTATACCACATTGGGGACAATGTGTTTCTAAGTATGGGGTGGGGTTTGCATGATCCTTTGCATGATGAGCATCTAGGATAGTTTAAAATCTTCACATGTCTTGCATTGTACATACTTAAAACGAAAATCCCATAAAAATTCAGAAAATTTAAAAATTTTTGTGCTTTCTAGGCTTGGATATGATCCTAATGATGAATCTTGTCTTGTGAATTGGCTATGGATGGCCTCATGTGTTAGGATTAATGAACGCATATGTGGACTTGAACTACTTCTCTTGAAATTCTATGAATGATTTGTGACCATGATGTTTGCCTAGAAAGGATTGAGTAGTGAAGATCGAAATTACATGATAGTTCTTGCATACCATCTAGGAATGAATGAGACAATTCAATCTTTCTCTACTTCTCATCTTAATCATGATTGCTTGAGCACCTCAATTGAGATAAAATTGACCTCTTTTAACCCATCCGGGAATAGGAGCATGCTAGTGTGTTGATGTGCGTGAAAAGCAAATGTGAGGTGAAGTTGTTGATGAAAAGAACACCATGCATAAAACGCTGAATTTGTTGTGAAAAGTGTAGCCAATAATATAGGTTTGGGGACATTGGTTTAAATGACAAGTAACTCGGTACACTTCACATAATCGGGTGTTGGTGCCTTGCCAAAGTCAAATGAACCAATAGTCCTAACGAGCTTTGGTATGTGTGCCCGGTGTGGATGCACCTCGAAAACTAAGAAAAAGCCCGAGGACGGCTAATCACCAAGGTTTCGGCTTTTGTACACCAATGCCATTGTCTCAAAAACAAGTCAAAGAAAAAGAAAAGAGAGAAAAGATAGAGGAAAATATACACTTGAGGGAAGTTGATCGAGGACAAGGATGTGGAGTTAGTTCCATTCCCGGATTAGCATCACATTCTAGAAATCCCCACCCAATCACTACATTTCTTGGCCCTTTTATCTCACAAGACCTTATGACCTATTTGCATGTTTGTAAGACTTAGTGATTTAGATTGGATGTACTCTTGACCTTCTTGACTTCTTCATCTTTACATTTCATGCATACTTTTGAGTTAAGTACAATTGTCTTTCCATGCTTTCATTTATTTGATGCATGATTGCTTGTCCTAAGCCATGAAACATGACTTTGAAGGTGATCCAAAAATAGAAGCACAAACCCAAAAAGATTTTGCCATTTTTCTGCATACATAAATCATGTCATCTCTTGGTCTATAGTTGGGAATTTGCTCGGGGACGAGCAAACCTTAAGAATGGGGTATTTTGATAACACGATTTATGACTTAGTTTTAGGTAACAATTTAGATAGATTTCTCACTCATTCATGCATGGTTTAGCACTAGTTCATGACGTTTTGCACTCAATTCATGTATTTTGCCGAGATAGACGTCTACACGGACTTGTGCGCGTTTTATAGGTATTTCGGGAGATTTAGGAGCAAAACGATACGTTTGAGGATCGTTCATCTAGATGACACACCCTCGGACTCATTAGGACACAAGTTAAAGGCTAAGGAGGGCTCATGGAGCCTTGCCAACACTTGCCATGCACCAAACCACAGCTTAATGATCCAAGGCGAAGTTTCTGCACAAAATCACGGTTCTCTGACACTCCACGGCCGTGGAATCAACCGTGGCTTTTGCCAGATTCTTGTGACAGCTGTGCCACGACTCTCATGGCCAGCTCATGCAAGTTTGTTATAAAAGTGGTCCTTCATGGGCTGTGAGAGGCAGCTGGGAGTTTGGGAGGTAGCTCATCCATTATCCATTTCTCTCTAACAAGAAATATTCTCTCAACAAGAAGTTTTTCTAGGGAGGAAAGTGTCAAAGAGGAGAAGAAGAGCTCCATTGAAGAGGAGAAGAAGAATACACACCATCAACACACTTGATAGTTTTGTAGTGAAGGATTCCGGATTTTATTTCTAAGAGTTGTATGAATCATTGAACCTTCCTTTGGAAGGATTGTAAGTTGTTCTAATTCTATTTCAGCTTGGTTTTGTTTTAGTTCACTTGTCCATCTTTTTTCCTCCATTATCTTGCAATGGATGTTATGATTTTATGTTTATTTGTTTCGATTTCTATTATGAACGTTGTAGGCTAAATTGATGTGGTTCTAGGGTAAGGAAGGGATGGTTATGGCTAGGGCTATGATAGGACGGACTTAGATTTACCCTTGGATGAATTGTGTTTATGAACGTAGCTGCTGTTAGAAATCACGGGTAGTTCTTGTCTGACCACGGCCGTGGTTTAGGTAGAACAAACCGTGATTTTCCCTGGTTCGAAGGATCTTGTCTTAGATCTATAGAATGTTGAAATCCTAAGTGTTTGTTTAGTTTAACCTACCCTAGGGTAACCTAGTGTAGTAACTAAGTGTTAGGAGAGACTTACCCGGTAATCCTTGCTCTTAGATTCTAAAGATAACAAACCTTAGGTAGTGGTGAGCCTAATAAGCCGCCATTGGATTAGATGTGCTAGGATAGTTGTTTAGGACTTTCCTTTCCAAGACCTACCCGGTAAGGATAGGTTAAATCCCTAATTAACAACCCGGTTTGTGTAGAATTCCTATCCTTAGGTTCTTAGAGACTTACCCGGTAATGAGACCTTAGGAGTGGACTAGTTGGACCATGAGACCTACCCGGTAATTGATCCCAATTTAGAAACACTTAATCCCAACATATCATAGTTAATCCGAGGAATGAATAGATAACTTGAGTCCTATGCCATAACCGGAACTTCCAACCCCTAGAATCCGTCTTTTCTTTCTTTGATCATTATCTTGTTTAGCTTGTTTATTCGTGTTGATTCTTAGCTTAGTTTGATTGTTTACTTTGCATGAATTGTGATCTTTGATCGATCACCAAAAACCAACCAAAAACATTTTAGATTTTCTTTTCTTTATTTCCTTCTTTTCTTTCAACCTAGATCTTTACTAAATTCAATCACAATTCGAATCAATTTCACCTTAGTCTTTGTGTTCGACCTCGGAATACTACCCCTTCTACAAACGTCCCGTACACTGCGGGTTTCGCTAGGTAGTTAGGAATTAGTTCGAGTTATAAATTTGAAACCCATTTGCGCATCACGATCTTAGCGTAACACAACACCAAAACGATAATTTGAAATGTACAACTTAACCCGAAAACTAACAAAAGACATAAACCCCAAAAACGTCCCCGTCCTATAATGTACGGAGACCCCGGTTGTCCAGTCCATCTCACTCGGCGGCATTCCTAACCTGCAAGACATCTACACACTCGGTTTAAAAATGTTAGCTAATATTCAGGGCATTAGAAACAAGGTGATGGCACAAACACACGTAAATAAACAAAACACACAACATGATCAACACACATAAGTGTTGTTCTTTATATTTTCATTTATTAAGTCATATCCCATTACTAATTCAACTTTTGATTGTGACATGAGAATCACCGCATGATCTCGCCTCGGTCCCTACTCACCTTCAAGGAATGGCACTGATGCATCTCGCCGTCTACCTGCCCGGGCTAGTCGCCGAGAACCCCCAGCTCTCCGCAAGAGCTAGGCATTGTTGTAACCGCCCGTTATCATACACTTGAGCCAATAATATAATATAAGGTCGTCTTATTTTCGGTTTCATGGTTGTTATAATATAAACAGTAAACACACGCCACCAACACACATCACAACTAATGCGAAGAATACAAGCTAAGTAAGTCCGAAGACTTACCTCGTCTTCACTCTCAACTCACAACACTCTCGCTTCCCTTGGGAAGAAGCCCACAACCTGCTCACAAGAGGATATATAGATCAACAACTCGCTCAACTCAAAAGTCTAAGGCATCTCACACAAACGATCTATGCAAGATCGTTTGACTCTTATTCTAGGACCGCATCCTAGAATCTGTAACACTCACATCTCACTCAACGGGTGAGGAGATCGCTCAACAACCTACTACTCTCATACTCACAAAAACATCTCAAACAACTTACATCCTCATATGAACATAACCTCAGCCTAGAAAGGGCAACCTAGCCTAGAAGGTACAACATGCTCAACCAACCCAAAGCCATCAACTACATCGAGCCATAAGGGCTCCTAGGTTCTCAACCACTAGGTGGCATTCTCAAGCTACTCTAGGCCATCCTAGGCATGATACTAACAAGATAAAACTATAAAGCTAAGGAAGGAACGAAGAGGAAGGGAGAGGGAAACCTACTGTTGAAGAAAACGTAGCCGCGGAACAAGCTGGCGCCCCCTACGTGGCCCCTGTCACCGCCCCAGCGGAACTTTGGCACCGCCCCTGCGGCTTCCTGCATCCTAGAGCCTCCCCCAGTGGGTCACTAAGCCGCCCCTGCGGTGGCCTGGATCCACCCCCGCGGCTGTGAAGATCCACCCCCGCGGTTTAAGCAGCAGAACGTCGTCTTCTTCGTCTTCGACTATGGATCCTTGGCTCCAATGTCCTCCTCTTCTTGTTGGGTCTTCTCCAAACACTATCCTGTTATCTTAGGGCCCTCTCCACGACCTAATAGATCTAAGAACATGGACATGAAAAGGATCTAAGGAAGAGCTTCTCAAAAGCTTCATCCATGGTTATGGATGGAAAGGGGAAGAAGAAGGCAAACCACCAAGGATACAAAAGGAAGGGGAAGAAGCTTACCACACAGATTTGATCTTCTTCTTCTGCTGTCCACACAAGCAAGAGCTCCAAGATGGAAGTGTAACACCCCAAATTCTGAGAACTCGGGGAGTTACTAGTTAGGACCTCACAATGGGTCCCGACCTTAGTTTGACAACAATTTAACTTGGATCTTACAACAAGGCACAAAAGTATTTAAAACATTTGAAAACTTTAAACAATATATACATGAAGAATATGTATCAGCCTTACAAAGCATAGGTACCAAAATGACACATAAGAAGAACAGAAGACATCCCGTCCCCAACTAAATAAGTATGTGGACCCGGCTGACCATTCCCTCCGGATCTCTCTACAACTGTTTTAACCTGCAAGACATCTACAAGCGGTATAAAACCGTTAGCTAACATTCTATGCATAAGTATAAAGGTAAAAGCACAAACACACAACATACACAATCAACATGCAACACTCAATCCTTTTATTATCTTTAATTAGGTGATAGGTTATTACTAATGATACTTATTTTGTGACACGAGGGATTCCCAAACCTCGTCCCTGTCCCCGTTTACCAACGCGGAATAGTACTAATGCATCTGACCGTCTACCGGACTGGGCTGGTCGCAGGGAACCTCCTAGACTCTCGCAAGAGCTAGGCAGATGATGTCACGACCCGTTATCATACACTTGGGTCAATTACGTAAATAATAAAGTCGGCCTAATCCGGTTTCGTTGTTTATCATAACTAGCAAACACCACTAATACACATTACACTCATACAAGAAAGCCAGCTAAGTAAGTTCGTGGACTTACCAGAATTCAATCTCGTCTCTCTTAACAACACTCAATCAGTAACGGCAGGAACTCAGTTGCCTGTCAAAGGAGGCACGTGGGTCAACACATTATCCCAGTGTACTTAGAAGTATAAAACTCCTAAGATGTACAATTCCATGTGCAGAAGTTATTACAGTGTTTATTTAAGGTAAAATGACTATTTTACCCTTAGTCCCGAAACTTCCAAAAACTCAGAGTATGTACTTAAATTATAATTTGAGGCTAACTAACCATATTCTACTCCCTAGGATGATTTTAGGTAACAACTAGAAAAACTACCTATTTTCTATTTCCCGAAAAGTCACTAAAGTCCAACTACAGCTTCAAATATAAAATTCGAATAATCTTATAAAAATTCTGAAAAAATTTCCTAGATCATCTATGATATCTCATCTACTCCTAGGAGCAAGAATTTCTTAAAACTGTTTAACCATCACTTCTACAAAAATTTCCAAAGTTGGTCACAACACTTAACAAACAACACATTGTCTTAACTTTGAAAAATCATAACTCCTAAACTACTAGCTGGATTTATCCCAAATTATGATATGTTCTAATATAAAATCTTATCTATAATATATCCAAAATTCAGCTGCAAAGGAGATCACAATCCTATTTAAAACTATCTCACAAAACCGAATTTCAGCACAACCGAAAAACTGCTTACGACTCAATCTTTGAAAAATCATACATCTCAAACCACTCGCTGGATTCCTCTCAAATTTTAATATGTTCTATAACAATATGTAAACTATATCATATCCAAAAATTCAAGCCCAACGGAGATCAAGAGCTTATTCAAAACCATCTCACAAAACAGCATCACTTGTTGTTTTCCCCAACACTCAGCACATATATAAAAACGTCAACTTTGAAACACAATAACTCTCAAACCGTAACTCCGATTCTTCCCAAATTTTAGTATGTTATACTATGTACTACTGTATATGACATATCCGAAAACCAGCCAAAAAGAATGAGTTTAGCATACCTAAATCGGAGTCCAAAGTTGGCTGTTCGTCACAGTTGGAAAATTGGAAGATGTAACAGCCCCTCTGCAGCTGTTCCTTTGGCTGGAATATATGAATTCCTAGAGGGTTTTGTACCAGTTATAAGCACATATATGGCTGAAGTAAAGCAAGGAAGAAGGAGTGAGGTCTTACTCATCTACAAGGCTCACACGATGAGGCCTGCGTGAGCTCCTGAGTGCAACCATGAGAGCGGCGAGGACCATCCATTAGCCTTGGCGTGGCTGCTACTGTTTGAAGACGAAGGGGAAGACTGGTTCTGACTCAAGGCGGCTGGAAGGCGACTAGAGAGGAGGGTCCGTCTGCACTGCTGGCTCGACAGAAACGAGGAGAGGGTGATGCTGCGTGCTGGCTCGACAGAAGCGAGGAGAGGGACACAGATTGAGACCTTATGGACGCTACTGTTCTGAAGGAAGACTCAGCCGTGATGGTGCTTCATTCGGAAACGGCGGCACTGTCTCTTTGCTCCCCGGCCCTAGCGTGAGAAAGGCGGAAGTGCAGAAGATTCTGGCATTGCTTCTCGGTCCTGGCGTGAGAGAGGCGGAGTGCAGAAGGTTAGCAGCGAGATGTTTGCTCCTGGTATGTAGGCGGCCATGCTTGTCGAAGGAGGAAGGAGAGATAGACAACGAGAGTGAAGGCCGCTGCTCCTTGGCGTGCAGAAAGTCACAAGGAAGCTAGGGCAAAACGTCTCTCACAGTTGGGCCGAGTAGCAGCAGATACGTGGGCTGGCGCTGGAGCTGAGCAGGGATGGGCTGGCGCTGGAGCTGAAGCAGGAATGGGCATGAGTTCGGGCTGCTTCTGGCTGCAGCAGAGGAAGAGTGGGCTGCGAACTGGGCTGAAATTAAGGTAAGAGAGATGGGCTGTTTTTCTTGTCAAAAATCTGTCAAAACTCGTCATGGCCTTGTCAGGCCCATGAATGAGTTCGTCACAGATTTGTCGGGCTTTGTCATGGCCTTGTCTCAGCTTAGTCATGGTCTCGTCACAGCTTGTCAAAACTCGTCTAAAGTCATCGGTAAGAATGAATTATAATAACTAGGGTTTGATATAAATCTATCATTTTATGTGAATAAAATTCTACATAAAATAATAGATAATTATAAGGATTAAAGCTTGATATAATTTTATCATTTTATGTGAATTGAATTCTACATAAAATAATGAATTATAATAACTAGGGTTTAGTATAAATCTATCATTTTATGTGAATAAAATTCTACATAAAATAATAGATAATTATAAGGATTAGATCTTGATATAATTTTATCATTTTATGTGAATTAAATTCTACATAAAATAATGAAATTTGTGAAGGAAGAGATACTAGATAGAAAGGGGAAACCGTCAACGGCGGAATTAGACGGAATAAAAATTCCGCATATTACATCAGTACCCCCTTAGAATAAGTTTCGTCCCGAAACTTAGGACAAGGTACTTAATTAAACGAATTCCATAACTAAACTGGTCTGTCCTAGTCTCACTAAATTTTTATTCGTTTTCTAAACTTATCTAACTCTATCAAAGCGTAATGAAAAAAAACTGGTCGTTACATCAGATCCCCCTCAAAATAAGTTTCGTCCCGAAACTTAAGGTAAGAAAATCCTGATCGGCCTTTAAGGCACCAAAAGGGTGTGTTTGGTCACTACACAAAAGTCTTGTCGTTTCCACATCTAAGTATCCCGCACATAAAGGTTACCAAAAGAACACATCACTGACTAAACACTCAATCATGAAATAAACAAGCAGTCAAACAATATCACACATACAAGGTCAAGTCCTAACTCGTTACTCCCGAGGTTACAACTATCGTTACATAAGTCTTTGAAATGTTACGTCTCTTACTATCCCCAATATCTTAGGTAGCCTTATCGGATTTTCATAAATCCACTAAATCTTAAATCTTTTCAGGTATTTAGATCATAAGCGTATGTTACCACGTTCTAGAGTGGTTACCGGATATCTCACCGGTATCATCCGGCTCAACTGTCTAATCTTCTAATCTGATGACCTAACTCGTGTCTGGTAGGTATCTCTCCAACTGAAATTCTCAAACTCAGTTCCCAAACTTAGTCTCCGTGGAAAACCAAAGTTACACTCTCCAATAGGGTGAGGAAAACTAGTCCATCGGTCACTTTTAAACCGCTTTAAAACTTCCAATGGTTTTCCTTACACAAATCACTTCTAGATCCTTTGATGACCTTACTGCGGCAATTTATTCCAATTCCTTTCCTTTTGGTCTCAAAAAAAATGTCAAGTATCCGATCTAGGATATCCCCCTTATACATCTCCCGACACTTTACTAAGTGTTTAAGGCTAGTTGTATCACAACTCACTTGGTCTTGTCTCCTAATATGACTCAGTCATAGGGTTCCTCCATTAAAGGATCATCACCTGCTCATGTTTGGTCTTAAACTTGATATAACTTAACAATCAAAATCCGGTGGTCAATATTTGTGTTCTATCGACATCATCATATTATTTTATAGATCTCTACCTCACCTCAAACTTCTTACGCATTATCCAGGATCTTACGTGACATAGAGTGTGCCCGCAATGACCACAATAGACACAAGGTGATCTCACATCACCATCGCTTGCTCATAACTACTCAATAACTACTAACAGACCATCAGCATTGCCCTCTTATATCCCCATGTTAACTAGACAGAGAATATTCCTCTAACGGCAACTCAACTCGGCTCAGTTCCGATACAAAATTCCACGTACTCCACTCCGACATTATGCTTCCTTTAAGTACGGTTACTGGGTTGCAAATATACTCTTGCCGCTTCTCTTTCTTATGTGTCTTTCGACTCAGAATGGTGGTTACGCAATTTGAGCTTTCTAGTGCAGACCATGCACAATACTTTTATTACATCGTTAATTCTTCTCTCAATCGATCAAGAAAGCTCACTCTAACGTACTCCGTTAGGTATAAAATTCCAAAACTACTTGTCTGGCAAAATGTAACGAAGCCTTCACTCTTTCCTCGGATCCATAATTGGCTACCAGTCTCCTTCTATTACGTCTACATGCACATAAGTTCCCGTACAATATTTTCCATCACTCTCCGAAACCTATCTCACGTTCCTTCCAAGCGAAATGCGTTTCACCAACTATCATCATCTTAAACTTCAGCTTTGTGGGTTAGGACCCACCACACTTTCGTTGTGCTACTCTGATAATTTTGTTGTCACTCATAAATCATAAGGACATTTTCTATGAGTCCCAAGTGCTTAACCTCAAACTCTTTCTTCCAATTATACCCTAAGTCCTAACCGGATGAAGTACCAGATACCTTCCTTAATTGCCTTAAGAAAATAAAACAACGATTGAAAAAAAAACAACTTCTTCCGCTTACTTTCTTAATTCTTCTACCACGGATCCAAACTCCCTGACTTGACCGGAGTTTGATCTTAACTAGCCAAGAAGTAACCCTTAAAATGTTTCTCTTTATACCTTTAATTCATCCAAGAAGGTTGTCGTTGCCTACTTGAGGAAATCCTTTAAGGCGCCGGTAAAGCTACTCCATAGATCCACAGTCACAAATATCTCTTCTTAACGGTATATAACTCGTCAATACCAAACAACACTTACACATCCTCAGCTGACATCGGTCAGTCTATAGTTGACTCATCTTAGTATCCCGAATTTACTCTTCTCATACCCCTTCTGGTATTAAAATTCTTTGGTAAGCATCACCTACTCAATTAATCCTTTTATACTTCTTTAGTTCGTCTTATCTTTCACTTTTCTGCTTCCTTTGGGACAACTCTCTTTCTCAACTCTCACTGTGCCATTCACCTGACGTCAAAAGTTGTTCCTAACACTCCACGATAGATGGTAAGCGTCTTGTAGTTCCGATGACTTTTAATTACCTCCCAATTGTAGTCCCTTTACAGGGACCGTCTGTGTTGATGGCTTAGGTCCCATGATTATTCGGGTTACACTGGACTCTCGAGTCTAGTAAGGCCGTTCTCCCATACATATTTCTTCACTGATGTTGGTGGTAATATCGCCTTCATGAAACTCCGTTGCCCCTGCTAAAAGCTTCCATTCTTTGGGTATTGGCGTCTCGATTTCTTTCAAACTTCTTATATCTCTGAGGAGGTAAAAACCTCCCCACTTGTGGGGTTTGCCTTTCCGTTTTTACACTCAATTGTAGGTCTTCATTCCGTGCACCTTAGATTCTCATACCCGGATTGACACTTTGTCTCTTCTGGTTTCTCATGCCCCTAATGGTCTATGGGGCATCCGCCTCGATTATAATGTCCTTGATTCCGTAATCTTGGTTGTACTCAATTCTACTTGTCCTGTTCCAATATTGTTATCTCTACTCCACGCTCTTGTAGTCTCTTGCATGGTTCTTCTAGTTCCGTCTTTCGGCCTCGTATGCCTGAGTTCCTTGTACGACTTTCTATTCCTTCTATCTGAGTTGACTCGGGAATTCTTCTTTATTTGATTGTACTTATGGTCAAAATTAACTCCACATCTTTACTTCTTCGCCTATTAGTTCTTTGAATGGTTAACAAGGGTTACTAGGACGCTCATCCGAGTATAGTATTTGATACAAGGTCCGAGTCCTTTGTCTCGTGTTGAAAACTCTTCAATTCTGCTACCGATTTATCATGAGGCGATAATCGTCTCAAGATATCACAACTAAAGGATATAATATATCCTTTAAGATACTAACATATTACACATACACATATATATAACATACATTAATACTCATCATAATAAATCCATATGCTAACTTATATTGATCCAAGTTGTAGAGATCCACGGAGAGCGATGGTAGTCCAACGTACTACTAACCCACAACCCGACTATGCTCGTGTAAAAACATAAATCCGTTTTGAAAATTTTAGACCCCTTTTGGTTTCTAGTTATTTTATACAATCGGTCTTTCTGAAGATTTCAAGTGCCATTGTTGTCAACCCAGAGCTCTGATATCATATTGTAACACCCCAAATTCTGAGAACTCGGGGAGTTACTGGTTAGGACCTCACAATGGGTCCCGACCTTAGTTTGACAACAATTTAACTTGGATCTTACAACAAGGCACAAAAGTATTTTAAAACATTTGAAAACTTTAAACAATATATACATGAAGAATATGTATCAGCCTTACAAAGCATAGGTACCAAAACGACACATAAGAAGAACAGAAGACATCCCGTCCCCAACTAAATAAGTACGTGGACCCGGCTGACCATTCCCTCCGGATCTCTCTACAACTGTTTTAACCTACAAGACATCTACAAGCGGTATAAAACCGTTAGCTAACATTCTATGCATAAGTATAAAGGTAAAAGCACAAACACAAAACATACACAATCAACATGCAACACTCAATCCTTTTATTATCTTTAATTAGGTGATAGGTTATTACTAATGATACTTATTTTGTGACACGAGAGATTCCCAAACCTCGCCCCTGTCCCCGTTTACCAACGCGGAATGGTACTAATGCATCTGACCGTCTACCGGACTGGGCTGGTCGCAGGAAACCTCCTAGATTCTCGCAAGAGCTAGGAAGATGATGTCACGACCCGTTATCATACACTTGGGTCAATTACGTAAATAATAAAGTCGGCCTAATCCGGTTTCGTTGTTTATCATAACTAGCAAACACCACTCATACACATTACACTCATACAAGAAAGCCAGCTAAGTAAGTCCGTGGACTTACCAGAATTCAATCTCGTCTCTCTTAACAACACTCAATCAGTAAAAGCAGGAACTCAGTTGCCTGTCAAAGGAGGCACGTGGGTCAACACATTATCCCAGTGTACTTAGAAGTATAAAACTCCTAAGATGTACAATTCCATGTGCAGAAGTTATTACAGTGTTTATTTAAGGTAAAATGACTATTTTACCCTTAGTCCCGGAACTTCCAAAAACTCAGAGTATGTACTTAAATTATAATTTGAGGCTAACTAACCATATTCTACTCCCTAGGATGATTTTAGGTAACAACTAGAAAAACTACCTATTTTCTATTTCCCGAAAAGTCACTAAAGTCCAACTACAGCTTCAAATATAAAATTCGAATAATCTTATAAAAATTCCGAAATAATTCCCTAGATCATCTATGATATCTCATCTACTCCTAGGAGCAAGAATTTCTTAAAACTGTTCAACCATCACTTCTACAAAAATTTCCAAAGTTGGTCACAACACTTAACAAACAGCACATTGTCTTAACTTTGAAAAATCATAACTCCTAAACTACTAGCTGGATTTATCCCAAATTTTGATATGTTCTAATATAAAATCTTACCTATAATATATCCAAAATTTAGCTGCAAAGGAGATCACAATCCTATTTAAAACTATCTCACAAAACCGAATTTCAGCACAACCGAAAAACTGCTTACGACTCAATCTTTGAAAAATCATACATCTCAAACCACTAGCTGGATTCCTCTCAAATTTTAATATGTTCTACAACAATATGTAAACTATATCATATCCAAAATTCAAGCCCAACGGAGATCAAGAGCTTATTCAAAACCATCTCACAAAACAGCATCACTTGCTGTTTTCCCCAACACTCAGCACATATATAAAAACGTCAACTTTGAAACACAATAACTCTCAAACCGTAACTCCGATTCTTCCCAAATTTTAGTATGTTATACTATGTACTACTGTATATGACATATCCGAAAACCAGCCAAAAAGAATGAGTTTAGCATACCTAAATCGGAGTCCAAAGTTGGTTGTTCGTCACAGTTGGAAAATTGGAAGATGTAACAGCCCCTCTGCAGCTGTTCCTTTGGCTGGAATATATGAATTCCTAGAGGGTTTTGTACCAGTTATAAGCACATATATGGCTGAAGTAAAGCAAGGAAGAAGGAGTGAGGTCTTACTCATCTACAAGGCTCACACGATGAGGCCTGCGTGAGCTCCTGAGTGCAACCATGAGAGCGGCGAGGACCATCCATTAGCCTTGGCGTGGCTGCTACTGTTTGAAGACGAAGGGGAAGACTGGTTCTGACTCAAGGCGGCTGGAAGGCGACTAGAAAGGAGGGTCCGTCTGCACTGCTGGCTCGACAGAAACGAGGAGAGGGTGATGTTGCGTGCTGGCTCGACAGAAGCGAGGAGAGGGACATAGATTGAGACCTTATGGACGCTACTGTTCTGAAGGAAGACTCAGCCGTGATGGTGCTTCATTCGGAAACGGCGGCACTGTCTCTTTGCTCCCCGGCCCTAGCGTGAGAAAGGCGGAAGTGCAGAAGATTCTGGCATTGCTTCTCGGTCCTGGCGTGAGAGAGGCGGAGTGCAGAAGGTTAGCAGCAAGATGTTCGCTCCTGGTATGTAGGCGGCCATGCTTGTCGAAGGAGGAAGGAGAGATAGACAACGAGAGTGAAGGCCGCTGCTCCTTGGCGTGCAGAAAGTCACAAGGAAGCTAGGGCAAAACGTCTCTCACAGTTGGGCCGAGTAGCAGCAGATACGTGGGCTGGCGCTGGAGCTGAGCAGGGATGGGCTGGCGCTGGAGCTGAAGCAGGAATGGGCATGAGTTCGGGCTGCTTCTGGCTGCAGCAGAGGAAGAGTGGGCTGCGAACTGGGCTGAAATTAAGGTAAGAGAGATGGGCTGTTTTTCTTGTCAAAAATCTGTCAAAACTCGTCATGGCCTTGTCAGGCCCATGAATGAGTTCGTCACAGATTTGTCGGGCTTTGTCATGGCCTTGTCTCAGCTTAGTCATGGTCTCGTCACAGCTTGTCAAAACTCGTCTAAAGTCATCGGTAAGAATGAATTATAATAACTAGGGTTTGATATAAATCTATCATTTTATGTGAATAAAATTCTACATAAAATAATAGATAATTATAAGGATTAAAGCTTGATATAATTTTATCATTTTATGTGAATTGAATTCTACATAAAATAATGAATTATAATAACTAGGGTTTAGTATAAATCTATCATTTTATGTGAATAAAATTCTACATAAAATAATAGATAATTATAAGGATTAGATCTTGATATAATTTTATCATTTTATATGAATTAAATTCTACATAAAATAATGAAATTTGTGAAGGAAGAGATACTAGATAGAAAGGGGAAACCGTCAACGGCGGAATTAGACGGAATAAAAATTCCGGATATTACAGGAAGAAGAGAAAGAGAGAGAAGAGAGGAAATGGGAGGAGTGGATGAGCGTGAAATGAAAAGTGAAGGAGAGAGAGAGGGATAATCTTTTGGCTGAAAAGGTGGGAGGGAAACAAGGGGTCAGGTGACCTCTTTTCCCCTAGGCACAAGTAACGAGGGGCCCAAGCAAAAGAGGGAGACCAAGGGGTCCGAAAGGAATAAAAGCTCGTTACTCAGCATCCCGTACCTGGGGGAAAACTGAGTCGCGTCTGGGGAAAGGTCGAAACCTGCTAACCATCCGGAATAAAATTTTCCGAATGTTACAATAGATATCGAGTCCAATGCTTCTCATACGACCTCAGTCGCATCTAAACCCTCAATTTGCGCCCTATAACGACGCAAAAGGTCATTTGACACCCGCAATGTCATGTCCGCCTCGAAGTGAGCTCCAATGGGTATGTCTTGAGCTAAAGGCACTCCATGGACTCTTGTTTGGAAACACGGAAAATGCAAAGAAATCCAATGCTGCATATGAATATTTAACATTGTATGTGATAAACATGATTGAAATATTAGTGTTAATTATAGTCAAATTATAAATAAATATTTTAATTACCCCAAGAAGGACGGTAAACCCAAAAGTTGCAATAGCCATACAGAAGCAACTGTTGCGGAGTTACCATTGTTATTCATCAAAAACTCCATCCGTGCTTTGAGTCCCGCCGTCACAAACCCGCCCTTCCGATGTATCAGATGTCAAGCGTCGTCATCCCAAAATCCAAATAAGTTTGTCGCTCGTTGTTGGTATCGAACTCCGAAGGAATGACGGGCATGTCGTTACCCTCAATTGATAAACTAGTGATTTGATAAACGTCTTGAATTGTTATCTTCATTTCACCGAAGAGGAGGTGGTATGTATTTGTATCCGGTTGCCATCGCTTTACAAACGCGTTCATGTGCGTGTGATCAACATTTGTAAGATGAACTGATAACATCCTTTGTAACACGGATGCGTCCACTAAACGGCGCCATGGTGTTTGTGGATGCGTGTTATTGTAAATTCCCAAAAGGTCACGCACACACGTATCATGTCGACGTACTCTACATACTACGGCATGTTTTGGGCAAATAGAAAATAGTTTGTAATTTATTTTTAAAAAAGTTGAATAAAAATGTAGAAATGAACTAATTAATCGTACCCAATCAGAGTTTTGTCATATCTTAACTACCTTATGACCACTGTACGTTACAAGGACATTGCCGGTCAATGGTCGTCCGGTTTCTCTATCAACGATTTGGTCTGAAAACCCGTTATCGTCATTGTTTTGAATGAGAGTTTCTTCTTGTTGTTGAACCGGTTCGGCCCTGGAATCTTGGTAATAATTACCCTCATACGACTATGGATTGACGGTTAATAGTGTTGTGAAACCATTAATTCAAATATAACATGTGGAAAACCGAGTGCAATTCTTAAGAACTTACCTGATGGTATGGATTGCTAGGGCCCACAAGGTTTCTGTAATCATTTACATTGTTGGGGCCGGCGTCGTTTGGGTTATATTGAAACTGCTTGTTTTGGCTTGATTCATCGGCGTAATTGTGAGAGGTTGACCGGTTACTCGGTGCTTCAATCCCACTTGGATATGGATCGCAGTAAACAACATCTATGTTGATGTACGGTGGAATTGAAAAAAATGTTGGTCGTGATAGAATCCTAATAAGAGGAAAATTTTATTTGTATGTTAATAAAATAATATGATAAGGGCATAATAAAAAAATCTAGATTTATATTCTTTAAAATTTTTCATTTCTTACATGATCCTTACTCAATGTTAGTGTTCTGATTGCTTCCACCCATGTAAGTTAATGGGGGTTGTGAACCTCCGTATTGATATACATCTTGTGAGGGTTGTGGAAAGAGGTTTAGAAAATAGAGCGTTGTGGAGCTCGTTCTTCATTTCTATAATTTTGAAAGTTCTGAATTAAAAATAAATAAATTAGATTTCAGAAATATTAAATATAACGAAAAAATAAAATTAGAGAGTAAAGATTATTACCCAATTATCTTCATTGTTATTTTGACGATCCATTCTCGATGTAATAGATTTCGTTAAAAAAATATTCTAGAAATAGAGGAATAAGATTTAATGTTTGTGTGTTGAAGTATGAGGTTGGGGGGTATTGATAGGTAAAATGGGTGAGTAAGTCGGATGAAATGGGGGAGTAAGGCCTATGAGGTTGGCTTTAGTTGGCCGGATGAAGGTTGGGGCAAAATTGGAAATTTGCCCCCACCCGACAATCTACACGCACAGCAGGTGGGTCAGCCATGCTGAGAAACCAGACGAACAACAGATGTGTCTGACACCTCGGTTGTCGCGCTACTTTCTCTGCCATCCACGTGGCTTAATGGGGGAGATTCGGACTCGATGCTACACCTTTTGCTTCTTAGACGTCCGATTCGAATTTTTTGTCGGAATTTATCAAACACGAATAATCT
This sequence comes from Fagopyrum homotropicum, assembly GCA_033239125.1. Taxonomy (NCBI): domain Eukaryota; kingdom Viridiplantae; phylum Streptophyta; class Magnoliopsida; order Caryophyllales; family Polygonaceae; genus Fagopyrum; species Fagopyrum homotropicum. The sequence continues at coordinate 47,850,413 of BSWB01000007.1, read as the reverse complement.
CTACGAGCTCTTCATTAGTATAAATTGTTACTTCCTTGCCAACAACTTTGCTCGTATATTTAAAATATTCTTCATACATTCACAACGTTAATTTATAAAATTTGATTCGTTTGTCCAATCTTTAAAAATTTTAAGTAATATTATGTTGTGGTTACGATCAATGTTTGGAAGTAGGCGACGAGGGCCTCAGAATCAAAGAATAGACCTTAACGCACCTCCAATCGCGGTAGTTCTTAACCCGTTTGAAATTTTATTTTACTTTGTTTAACTTGTTTAACCCGTTTATTTTGTTTAACCCGTTTATTTAAATTTTGTTATTTGCTTAACTCGTTTAACCCATGTGTTTAACTTGTTAAATTTGTTTAACTTGATAAATTTGCTTAATTTGTTATATTTGCTTATTTATTGTTTAACTAACTTATTATTAACTTAACTTAACTTGTTACTAACTTAACTAATTATTAACTTAATTTTATTATATTTGCTTATTATTGTACAACTAACTTGTTACTAACTTAACTTGTTATTAACTTAACTAATTATTACCTTAATTTGTTATATTTGCTTATTATTGTACAACTAACTTGTTATTAACTTAACTTAACTTAACTTGTTATTAACATAACTAATTATTAACTTAATTTATTATATTTTTTTATTATTGTACAACTAACTTGTTATTAACTTAACTAATTATTATACTTGTTTATTTTGTTTCACATTGCTATAGGAATATGAACCACACATTGTGGGGTTAGTGGACCCGATGTCACTAAACAAGAACATGACTACACCGAATATTTTACAACAAACGAATGGTGGCCTGATAGAGAATCTTGTATTGCTTGGGCTCGTGGTCACGTTCAACGTAAAGGCATGGTATTGACGATTGCAAAATCATGGAAGTCCACACAGAAGATAAAGTATGGGATGGTGCACCTCGCATGCGAACAGTATGGTTCCAAACGAGACTATGAGGGGAGACTTGTTGACGATAACAATCAACCCATAAAGAAACGAGATTGTTCGTCAACGAAGTGTGATTGCCCATTGATGTTGCATTGTTACGAGGCTGAAAAGAATGTATGGCGGTTGAAACTTAACAACGGGGTCCACACACACAAGCTGAACAAGTATTTTGAAGGACATGCATACGCAGGACGGTTGTCAACCTCACAATACAACGAGGTAGTGACTTGACTTTGGCAGGTTGCGGCCCAAAATCTACAATAGAAATCCTAAGGGGCCGATACGAGGATAATGCACCTTCGAGGCAACATATATACAATGAACGCGCAAACTTTCAACAGTCAAAGTTGAAGGGAGTTATGACCCCTATGCAACTACTATAGAAGATGTTGATCCTAGGGAGATACGTCTATAGTTGGCGACACACGAGCGAGGGACGACTACAAGACATATTATTTGCAAGCCCCACGTCTCTTTGACTATGGGAGAAATTTAATCGTGTGATGATAATGAATATAACCTACAACACAAACACGTAAGTGGTCATTTTATGTTCTTAATATATGTTCTCGCCTTCAATACTAATTACATTTATAATCTTCTAGGTATGGGATGCCCCTTTTAGAGATTGTAGAGGAAATACCGACGAAAAAGAACTTGCACTTTGGGTTCGCTTTCCTTGCAAGAGAAACGGAGGAGACATATCGTTGGGTTTCGCAACAAGTCCGAGCTTGGTGCGGTCACCAATTGTCAAATGTCATAATCATGAACACGGAACTTTCTCTCCTATAAAGCCCTTCCGCATACATTTCCACAGGCATATCACATGTTGTTGATATGGCACATTGAGTGCAACACAGAAGACTATGCTTACCACAAGAGTCAAAGTGTGAGTGTTCGTAATGAATTCTTGGCTCAATGCTACACCTTGTTTAGAACAGAATCAAGGGAGTCGTACGAGGAATGACTCCAAACAATGCACGATCTTTGGGGGATTGTTGGGGGTTGATGGAGTATTTGACAAGAACTTGGTTGTGTCATGCCGAGAAAATTGTAACCTTCATGACGGATCAAAACATGCACCTTGGAAATAGAGCATCTAGCAGGTAAACCCTAAACACATATTTATTTAACTAACTTGCGCCCATAATTACGTTTGACTTCTACAAACATATTTACAGGGTTGAATCCGCTCATGCGGTGTTCAAAAGTGAGATGGACTCCAAAAACAATCGTCTCGACACGTGTTTGGAGCATATCCCTAGGATGTTGAGGGACCAACTCCGCCAACTTATGGCTTCCTTAGAGACATCGCGCCTCAAAGTCCAAAATAAATAGCCAAATTTGCCAATGTTTGGATTTATAGTGCACAATGTGTCTCATGACTGCCTATCCATGCTTTATAACATGTTCGAGCCGTATGCAAAGGAAGTTATGACCCCGATTGTACATATTGATACATTAGGAGTACATATGGGATACCGTGCATTCATGAAGTGGAAATGATGGTTTAGGAAGGCCGTCCATTTGTGGAAACTGATGTCGATATCTTTTGGCGTCAGGTTCACTAGTTCGATGATGAGGATAGTGAATCAGGTGACCTTGGGCACGTGGGCGTGAGTGATCTCGAAGCATCTCGTCACTTAACAAATGAAGAGATTATGCAAATTGGGACCATATGGCGGACGCTTAGAGATCCGGAAATAATAGAAACCTTGATGGAAGATCGGGAAATAATAGAAACGTTGATGCTAGAACCTCCGGAAATGATCCAGTACCCGAAAATTTCGAAAATTTCATGGCGTGAGTGACCTCGAAGCATCTCGTCACTTAACAAATGAAGCACCAATTTTCACTTACCCCCGGTTGTCATAGGAGAGTATGACTTCCTCGAACAATTTCGAAAATTTCATGGTTCTCTACGTTGAGATGCTAGTAAATGTTCAAGGCGACGGGAATTGAAAATTCCGAGCTCTTTGCGTACTGTTGGGTCAAGACAAGGATAAATGGCCTATTATGCGCAAAATCATGATGATAGAGTTCAGAAAATACCCAGAATGATACGATGTTTTCTTCGATCATGATGGGGTTGATCATAAAGAGATGTTGGAGAGACTCAATTGGCTAAAACCAGATGTTGTGGAACCATCCAATTATTGGATGGAAATGCCGTTATGCGGGGCATTGTTTGCCACGATCTTTCAATGCACTCTTGTGTATTTGGATTAGAATGCGGCTAATATAAGCCTCCCGTTAACCATACAAACTCCCCCCGTTGGTGGCCCGACTCCGGGATCGATTGGATTCATCGCTTTTCACAATCCGCGTAACCATTTTGTTGCGGTAAGTAATATATTTTTTCATCAAGTTAAATCATTGATTGCAATTATCATAAATAAAAAAAATTTCTCTTGATATGTCTACATGTTCAAATTTTTACAGCTACGATGTAAACCAAATTGCCCACTCCCACCCGTTCTCCAATATTAGTATCCGTCGCGATGAAACAGTGGAGGAATTAGACAAGATGTACGAGCCCAAATTAAGATGTTTAAGACTCTTCGTCGACAATACGCTCGACCTACACCTTAGACAACCCTTATTTATGTATGTTTATTGGTTCTATAAAAATTATTTTTTTTATTAATTTTAATTAACAATACTAACAACTATCATCATTACTAAATGCTAACCTAACAACTAATAATCTTATATCTATCAAAATAAATTTTGGTTTTGGAATTTTTTTTTAAATCGATAATTTCGATCTTACTCCAAACTTTATTTATAAAATCTCTTTTGGAAATTCAAAAATAACCTTTTAAATATTTTTATAAAAATTTAAATAAATAAAAAAATCTTCAAATCATTGAACCAAAACCAAATTTTTTTTAACAGAATTATACTAATAGTAGTACCTTCCAATCGGAAATTTAGAAACAATACAAAATATATCTCCCTTCAAAATATATATTTTTTGTACTTCAATATTTATAATTTCGTTAATGAGAAAAAATAATACAAATATTGTTCTATAATAATAATTTGTTCTTTTCGAAGAATTTAAGTGTTTATGGTACTCATAATTTCACATTATATTATTTTTGTGAAGTGATTTTAAACAAAAAAAAACATAAGGTACCTATTTTTTAATAAATAAAGATATGTAAACATATATTGGTTTTTTCATTAGTTCATAAAATTGTTAAATTTTATCAGTTTATTACTTTATTTTGCAAAACGTATTCTACCGATTTAAATTTTCATAGTATATTGTTTACCCACTACTAAAAAACTTTTATTGAAAAAAATAATCAAAATATTAAAACATTTATTTTCTAAATAATGTTTTTAACTTTATGTAAACTTACAGAATAATATATTCTTATTATGATTTTTTTCCAGCTTTTTTAAGATTTAAAATCTTATGTACACCTAAACAAGACTATAAACCAATCCATAACCTTTGTCAATATTCTTAATAGAATAAAAAAAAATTCATGAATAATAGTTTACAATTTTAAAATGTGATTTTAACTTTTTTTTTTAATTATTAGTTTGTGGTTATACCTTTGAAACAATACTACTAAATGTCCAAGTTATATGATGAAATTTGAATTCTTATAAGTTTCTAAAAATTAATTTATTGTGAAATAAAAAATACTAATTCGACTCAAGCATTCGGTGAAAATTTTCGATTATATATTTATAGTACAAATTAAAACCCAAAATGTTTAAAATATTTATAGTTATTGTTAATAATATGATTAAATATAAGTTGTATACAATAATAATTTAAAAAATCTTATAATAATAGCATTTGACCCCTAACATTTTAAATATAAGACACACAAAATGGTAACCTAACTCTAACACACAAAATGCTAAACTAACTTAACAAAATGCTAAACTAACTTGAAAATTGTAAAAGCAAAAAAAGGCTTTTAGATGCACAAGTGGTGCGTCACAAAAAAAAAGCTGCTAGATGCATTGGTGGTGCGTCGGGGAGCTTGACAACTGACAAGATCTGGCTCGCATCTGTTGTGCGTCGGGGAGCCGCCTTTAATTTGGGGCGCAAATAAGATGCTCCATCTGGATACTATCACCACCACGGTTACACCTTACGTGATAATTGTTCATGGATCCAGAATCCATAACATTGACAGTTACAGACCCGGATCTGTGATGATTTTGACCGTTGTAATTCGAACGTTGTGTAACGGTAATAAATTTTAAATATGATCGTTGTAATTCGAAAGTTTTGTATGTTCAGCTATATATATTGAGAGTCAAAGAAGAAGTGATCAACGCTTGCAAACTCTCTAAAAAAAGGTACCGAAAATGACAACACAAGACGATGATAAGATGTTGATTCCGTTCGATGATACAAAATTTAGTTAGTCATACGAGTTTCTTCGACATTTTGAGGTAAGTATATTACTTATTATAGGTTATCATTAAACTGAAAAACAAGAATTCTTATTTCTATTCATTCTGAACTAGAATCTACCGAATTATTCGCATGATGAAGGAACGATTATATGAACATGTTTGAAATTTGGGGTTTTTTCCACGATTGCGAGACAATGGTGGATAGGGCTCAATTCATGGGAGGAAATATGAACATGGTGTTAGTCACAAGTAGGTCATGGAACCCCTCGGAATAAGTAAGACGTTGATCCTGATACCGATCCATTGTCTAGCCGAGCAAACAAATTGAAAAAAGACAAGTGTTCATTTGAGCTTGAGGGCATACAAAGAGAAGTTGATTTTTTTTTTTTTGGCTGGGTCAAAGCGAAGTTGATAAATGGATATCGCATGTTATACATGTGCACAACAATACACTTCTTGAGCAGTTAAAGTGAAGTTGATAAAGGGACCTCGAGCCAATAAACGATTCATGGATATAAGTGTTGTTCATGTTTTATCACTAAGTAGTGTTGTTTTATAACTAATTTTTGTCTTATGACTAAGTGTTGTCCTTGGTGTATGACTAAGTGTTGTTCTTGTTTTATAAGTAATAGATCACTGTGTCATTATCTTGTCAAGTGTTCTTGTTTTGTAATTAATGCACAATGTAACATAGAGTGACTGAAACCAAAATACATAAAACAAACCGATATAAAAAGTGAAACCAATACACAACGTAACACCAAGAAGAAGAGTCAAAACAAAACAAAATATCAAACCAAAATACATAGCGTCCGAGTCAATCACGTCTGGTCTACGATGCACTAGTATGAAACGGCGTTATATGAACATGGTGTACAACCGACTCGTCATAAATCGCCTGTAGTTCCTCTATAGTCGGCTCACCGCGGGCGATAAGATTACGGATTCGGGTCTGAATGATGTGCAACCGTTGTAATGAAAAATATATTTGTTAGTAATTATTTCGATATTTAATTTTCATAATAGACAAAAAATAGTAGACATGTACCCGGGTATTTAAAACAAGAACACGAGGAGGACGATCCGGAATAATGCATTGTGAACAGTGGCACCTCGGATCCGGAACCTGTGACCATGGTGTCATTATTCATCTTCTTCACAAAACTGCCTTCAGTGGCGGATTCCACAACAACTTTTCTTCAATTTCGTCGATTTCTTCCTCAAATATAACCTAATCCACTCTAATCTAACCTAAACAAACATCATTCCAACAAACAAACAACACACAAAATCATCGAGATTTACGATTTCGAAACCGAAAACTCGTAAAAGCTTACCTTAGTAAGGGCATGTTTCCGCTTTTGGGATGGTCATCCTTCATTGCCACCTTGATCCATTTAATTTCGAGTGTGAAAGTGAACGTTTTGCCTGCTTCGTCGTCTTCATCGTCTCGCCTGCTTCTTCTTTTGATTTTCGGAAATGAAGATAGTGACGGCCACGGGTTACGGTCTTGTGAAGTAGGATTCGGAAACTTCATGGATCCGGAACCCGTAACTGTCACGGTTACGGGTTCCGGATCCATGAAGTTTTACGGTTATAGTCACGGTTACGATTTCTGGATCCGTGAAGTTTTACGGTTACGGTTATGGGTTCACAAATATGGTATAAACATAGTCAATATGGGTGTCAATGTATAGTAAACAATTTATAATGATTAATTAAAAAAATTTACAAATTATATATATATATATATATATATATATATATATATATATATATATATATAGATTTTAGTTCAAGTGAGGAGAGAGCTTGTAGATAGGAAATAGGAGGGTTGTAAGCCATTGGATGGATTTAAATTAAGGGTTCTCACACGCTCATCATTAATGGCATTTTTGTAAATTGACTAAAAATCTGAAAAAATACCCTTACGTTCAAAATAGTCATCGGTGTTCATACTTTTATATGTCATTGTTCATGTTTTTATACATCGGTGTTCATAGTATTTTTATTCATCAAAGTGTCATGTCCATTTATTTTTGGGCAATTTTGGTAACTAGGCCTTTTTGAAAAACTATAGTAGTAACTAGGCTTTTTAATGTTTCAATCAAGTAAATATACCTCAACCTTTTGTATTTATTTTCAAACTCTACACACTCTTCTCTCAAGGGGTACATTTACTAGTAAACCAAATTGTTTCTTTATTTTTTTGTGTTCATTTTATAATGCATAGATGTTCATTTATAGTATATAACCACAAAAAATAAAAAAAAACTCATCACAAAATGTTAAAAGATTATCATAATATGTTATGTATGTGTCAAAGTTATAGATAAGTAATTGGTGTTCATATTTTTATACGTCATTGTTCATGTTTTTATTCGTCAGTGTTCATACTTTTTATATCATTGTTCCTGTGAATATTATAAACTATTTTTCTATAAGGCATTTTACCGAACAGTTTGCGTGCACACTAAAAGGAGCATATAGATTATTCAATTTGAGCTATTAGACCAACTCAACATATGTATATACATGTATTTTCTCAATCAAACTTATCAAACACAAAATGATTCAAACAAATTTGATTTCGAACACAAACATCAATCATAATGAAACCTAAACATTAAGAATGAAAATCTAAACAGTGAGAGTATAAATTCGAAGAAACAAAACCTGAATCGTCTTGTATTCTCTTTGATTTCACAATTTTTTATGTAATCGATCTTTGAATATTATAAACACGATTTTTTAGAAAAGTATAATTTTCAAAAAAAATGAATACATACTTGTAAAAAAATGACCATCATATTTTATTAACACAATTTGAAAGAATAGTATAATTTTTTTTAAAAAATCCAAAAAAAATGTTTTACAAAAATACAAAAATGAACAATTAATGTTAAAAAACGAATAGTTAGTGTTAGGAAAAAATGAACATTTATTGATAAAAATATGAACAATGACTCTTTTAAAAATGAACACATACTCATAAAAATATGAACACCAATTTTTATTTACAAAAAGAAAAGCTGGAAAAAAAAAGGTGACGTGGCATGCCACATGTCACCACCCTGGCTCTCCTCATTCCTATCTGCAAGGGTCCTCCTCACCGGAACTGTACCCTATATATATATATATATATATATATATATATATATATAATCCAGATTTTTTCAATCAAAAAAGTAACTAACCTTTCAATCGGAGGATGTGTTGTATACTTGTATATGAGAATTTCTGGAAATAAATTAGAAAGGAAGAGTAAATGCCTTTTTTTTTTTTGAAAATGGAAAGCGGTTCGAAACAACTAGGCGGCGCGCCGTCTAGTGGATCGAAAGGCCGAAAAAATCAGCAGACAGTCTAACCGTCATGACACAAACAAGGGAGAAAAGAACTACACAAAAATACATCAAAATAAAACCGAAAGCAAAAAAGTCTTCAAGTGAAAAGCAGGATGATCCAGCCGACAAGAGGCAACGAGCATAAAAGTTCATCTTCGAAGGGTGTACACAGGGGAAGCCTGGGGAACAACTGTGGACACCTCAGATTTGGGCTGCAACAGAGCCATCAGGAGTCGAACACGCATCCACGCATCCTTTTCGATAAACGCACGAAACCGCCAGCAAATGACTGCATCAAACCTCAGAAGACGAGATTGCAGAGCACGGGAATCTTGATGGATAAAGGTGTAGAACTTGATGGATAAAAGAAGTTGATTTGTAGGGAGAAGATTGTTCAAAATGGGTTGATTTGTAGACATGAGTCTTAAATTAACCGCCCATAATTTTAACTTATTCATTTCATTTTTGAATCATTTATATTGGGTGTATTTGGTACCGTGAGGCCGATAATGGGTAAGAGTATTGTGATAAATTAACAAAAGGCTTTGCTAGGCTTTGTGGCCTCTAATAAGAGCTTTTCAGCATTGAGTTTAAACGATGTGAAATCAGCTTATACATTTGGTAATCCATTCTTTGTTAGACATGAAACTAAATGGTCAAAAACAAAGCAAAAGTTACATTTTTTGGTGTTACGCTTTTTTGAGTTTAATGGATATTTGTTACTTATGTTGTTGTTGTTATCGTTTTTTTTTTTAACTTACGTTTTTTGGGGTTGCGTTTTTTTTGGTGTTAGTGGAGTATTTAGGACGACAACGGAACCATTAGGTTGCGAGATCAGAGTCGGTAGGTCCAAATTGTTAACTTTAATTGTCAAATTTTTTTTAGTAGCCGGTTGGCCAAGAGACACGGCCGGTAGGCCAAGAGACACGGCCGGTAGGCCGGTCGAGACAACTAGTAGACCGAGATCTGGACTTTGAGAAAGGGAGTGCGTTAGCAGCCGGTGGGCCGAAAGAGACGGCCGGTAGGCCGGTCGAGACAGCCAGAAGATCGAGATCTAGGCTTTGAGAGAGTAGAAGGGATGTTAAAAGTCAGATCCAGTGAAGTCGGAGGTGATGGTGGTGGGTAGGTTATACCAGACAAACCAAACAAACATAAACAGCATACTAAAACACAAGAACCAACAACACAGTTCATAATCCACAAGAAATCCAACATAAGAGACGACAGAGGAGAGCGAGCCCATGGTGGAGAAGAGCTCCGGGTCGAAGAAACCCGGATCCGGACCGGCTGGCGGTGGAAGAAGAGCAAAGGGATCCGGAGAAGGAAGTGGTGGACCCATCGCAGGCCCGGGGCGGAGGAGGCGCGAAGAGGCACCCACGCCTAAGGAAAACGTTGGCGGTGGGCTACATAACTTGTGGGGGTGAAGGTGGTGCCCGGTTAGGCGGCAGCGCAAGGCATGCCTTGCTCGAATGGAGATTGTTGGTGGAGGAGGGAGGAGGCAACCACGTCAGAGACGGAGGCGGTGGCGGTGGTGTGTCTGAAGGCCAACGAAGCCTTGTGGCCGAGTTGTTGGCGGATTTGAACCGGCGGCTAGGGTTTCCATGGTAGTGGAAGATAGTGTTTTCTCAAAGAGAGGGTTTCTCTCAATTCGATTTTGGTGTTGTAGTAAGAGTAAATGCCTAATTTATGAGAACAAGTTAAATGTTGAAGTTGAATATATATTTTTTCATCAATCGGATGATGTGGTGTACAAGTGTGTGTTTGCTAAGTACAAAATGTCATGTTTAACATTTTATTGTTGTTGGATGGGCATATGAAACATTAGTGTTTCACGTTTTTGAGAGTGTTTTTAAAACCATAGATTGAACGAGAGTTTTAGATTTTTGGGTAGTGCTTTTGAAAACAAAAATACAGATTTGTCTCTACTATTAATCATAATTACTATGAACCATGTATATCTACCCCACTATCTCTCCTCTTCTTCTTTCCATTCCCCCACTCTCTCCTCTTCTTCGGCCATTGAAGAATGTTGCTTCCCTTTTTGGAAAGTGTTTACTTTTTTAGCTACCATTTTCATGGTCAAACTCCTTCATCTCCTCTTCCTCTCCTTTTTAGCTCTAGTGTCTCTTCATCGTGAGTAATCAAATCAAAACACAACAATAAACACTTTCCATAAAATATATCCTCAAACAAAGCAAATAGATACACAAAGAACTACATTCATTCTGTAAATTAAACGAGGTTGGCCCAAATGCTTCCTCACCGGCAACCACCGGATCACAGCCATAACAACCACCAAGCTCCTCCGTCGCGGGAGGTTTTTCCATTCCAAACTCCACCCACTCGTCAACCCACCCCCTCTCCATCGTTTCAGTCGTTCTACTCCCCGTCGACTACTCCGTACACCGGCAAGCGAGTACTAGAAGCCTCACCGGTGATCATCATCTGGGACACACACCACCGGACTTCGCCGGCAGTATGGTGTGGGGTCGTTGTCCGCCTGATCTTCAGCGTCCTCCTTATCCTATTTGGAATGTCAACGGTAATCGTGTTCGCCGTAATTAAGCTGAGATACCCAACATTCGATGAAAAGTAAGGAATTTGGATGAAAAGTAAGGACATTTTAGCATTTATGTACAAAAAACACTCTGGAAAAATAACACTAGCCATACCAAACACGTGAGTGTTTTTAAATACTAAAACACTACCAAAAAACAAAAACACTAAAAAACACATACACTAATGTTTTATTTTTTTGTGTCAAACACACACTAATTGTATAGGGCAAATTAGGTTAATAGGCCTTTTTGAGAAACTATGATGGTAAATAGGTTTTTTTGTTTTTTTGTTAAGTAAATATACCCCAATTATATTTTTACAGTTCAACCTAAACCCTAATGCCGCAAATCGCTCTCCTTCTCTCTTCGCATCTCTCTCCTTCGCTCTTCTCTTCCTATCGCCGCTCCTTTGCTCTTCTCCCCTAACGCCGCCAGAGTGCCTCCCCTACTACCGTCGATGAATCGCCGCCAGTGTTTCTCGCTTCACTGCTCTTTTGTATGGTTGTAATGTAATGGTGGAATCGATTGATTCAGGCACTTTTCACTCGAGAGAAATCGATATCTGTACGTTCGTTTGTTTCCGGAGCTATCTCGAGTGTCGAAAGAGTAGCCTCCGATTGCTCGCTTCATTGTGCGAGTTAGTTTGGCTGGTGCAAATCGTAGACCTCATATTACTCCCGGTACCATACCTTCATTCACGCTGTCTGTTTTTCTAATTCTATGCTTAATTGCTGAATAAACTGTTATATTTTTCATTTTCTTTTATTTTTATTCAAAGGCCTGATTTTTTCTCTTAGGCTTGGGCTCTGTTTGGTTTGGTATAGCTGTTCGTTTCAGAAACAAACCAAATTTGACCAAAAACAAAGATTCAAACTTACTGTAATAATAATAGATTTGAGATTAGTGGTACAATATATTGAACCTGATTTGGTAAATTTAAATATATGATTATTTCAAAAGGTGTAAGTTACGGTTTTCATATTTATGTATTTAACATTTGGTTTCTGAGTGGAGTGCTTGTTTGATTACAGGTTTTAGGTGATGATGTTGGAATAATATGCAAATTGGTAAAAGTTGGAATAAGGTGCAAATTGGTAAAAGGAAGCCATTACACAGGTTTTGAAGATGATGTTGTCAAAATTATAAAGATGGATGATGAACGGTAGTACTTTTCTGCTACTTTAGCATTAGTCTAATTTTGTTCACCTTCACTTTGTCTTCAGGATGAAGCAGCAGAGGACATTTATCGGATTTGACTTGTTTCTAAACAAATTGAACTAGTTTGATATTTGCAATTTGAATAGATCTTTGTTTTGGTATGTAAGTTTCTGGTACGTAGAATTGGTACATAGAAATTTTGGTATGTAGAATTTCTGGTATGTAGAATGTCTTGTATGTAGAATATCTGATATGTAGAAATTCTGGTATGTATATGTAGAAATTTTGGTATGTAGAAATTCTGGTATGTTGAAATTCTAGTATGTTGAAATTCTGGTACGTAGAAATTATGGTATGTTCATTATAGGAAAAAAAAGGCAAAAAATAATAAAATAAAATAAAAAACCAAATTCGGAAATGAATTTCTGGTATGTTGAATTTCTGGTATGTAGAAATTCTGGTATTATGAAAAATTCTGGTATTATGAAAAATTCTGGTATTATGAAAAATTCTAGTATTATGAAATTCTGGTATTATAAATTTTTGGTATTATAAAATTCTGGTATGATAAAATTCTGGTATGGGAAATTCTAGTATGTAAAATTCTGATATGTAATTCTGGTATATAAAATTCTGGTATTTAAAATTCTGGTATGAAAAATTCTGGTATGAAAAATTTCTGGTCTGAAAAATTCATACCAAAAATTTATTCCAGAAAATAAAAAAAATAAAAAAGAAATAAATAAATAAATAAATAAATCCAGTAATAGTAATTACAACTTAACACTAACTAATGTCTATTATTCTTTTTTTATTAAAATAAAGGGGTTAATTATTTTTAACAACCATTAAATGAAAGTGGTAAAAAATTATGGGGTACATTTATTAAATTATATTCTCAAAAAGGCCTAGTATTTCAAATTCTCCCAATTGTATATGAGAATTTTTGGAAACAAATTAAAAAGAAAGATTAAATGTGTAATTTATGAGAACAAGTTAAATGTTGAACTTATACGAACATATTTTTTTTTAATCATCTTCCTAATTTTTTACCCGGAGTGCGGAATTAATGTTTAATCAATTCCGCATTAGGGATACGAATTCGAAACTAAGTTCAATTGATTTCGCACTTGGACCCTAAAAATGAAATTGAGTTTAATTGATTCCACACTTGGACCCAAAACCAAAATTGGGTTTATTCAATTCTACACTTGGGCCCCAAAACCTAAATTTAAAAATTAAAAAATTGAATGACCGATTTGATTTCACACTTCGGGTGCAGAATTAAATTGATATTTATAAATAAAATATATGGATATGTCTAAATAGCCCGAGAATAATAAATGCACCAACCCGTTACAACTTATTATTGACAATGTTAAAGTGTCAGGATTGGTACGAGACATGTGTTATTTTACTTATTTTCTTTCTCTTTTACAAAAAGTGACACATTAAATAATTTATATTAAAATTTAAATATATTGTTAGCCATAATAATATTTATAAATATTTTGTTATCCATAATAATATTAACAAAGATGCTCTAATTTCATGAGTGTACATCATTTAATGATTATACTAGTGGTGGGTCGCAAACCTAAACCGCCGGTTTAGGTTTGCGAACCGCCTAAGCCTAAATCGGCAATGATCAAACCGCCGGTTTAGATTTAACCTAAACCGACGGTTTGGCACATGAAATTAAAATAATAATAATAATAATTATTATATAAGTATATTATATTTTAATTAAAAAATTATGCATTTGTTAATCTTTGTACATTTTAAATTTTTACTAAAGTTTTGTAGATTGAAACTTTACACAACTATGTTTTTATAATTTATATTTTATACATTGAATTTTTTTTTACAATAGCATTTAAATAGAATTACTAAGTAAATAAAAGAAAGCAACTAAAATAAAATTAGTAACTAAAAAACAACAAAGCAAACTTAATTTATTATACATTCAATTTTTTTCATTACATTTGCAATTAGCTTTTGAATAAAATAATTACATAGTAAAAGAAATTACTAACTACAATAAAAGAAAGAAAGCAACTAAAATAAAATTACTAACTAAAATACAACAAAGCAAACTCAATTTTTTATAAATTCAATTTTTTTTTCATTACATTAGCTTTTGAATAAAAGAATTACATAGTAAAAGAAATTACTAACTTCAATAAAAGAAAACAACTAAAATAAAATTACTAACTAAAATACAACAAAGCAAACTAAATTTTTTATACATTCAATTTTTTTTCATTACATTAGTATTTGAAATTTTGAATAGAACTAAATGAAAAAAAAAAAAAAGGAGAGGGCTTGAACCGGTTTCCCGGTTGCCTACGTATCCTCTTGGGATTTAAGAGGTATCAAAGCCTACGTTGTTCTCTTACCTTTGCTTACCTTTTTCCGGACTTCCAAGTTGTTTTTGTAACCCCCTTACCTTTGCGCCTCGGACTCGGAAGTAGTGGCCGGATCATCGGAGTTGGAATCCGATTTTGTGTCATAAACGGGTGCATTCCGTTATTTCCTCTTCTCCGCCCTTATCCAATCTTGAACACATACTTGAGCCTCCAATTTATCGGGCTTCAATTGACTCCTCTTGTAGCTTAGCATGTTTCCTCCTTGACTAAAAGCTTGCTCCACGGCCACCGTTGATGCAGGGACGGCCATAATTTGTTGCACAATCTTGGACAATGTTGGATACTTTGGGGTCATCTTCTTCCAATATTGTAAAACTTCAAAACTATCAATGTCACCATCAAAACTAAAAGGAGTAGTTAGATAATCTTCAAATTCTACACTTGCGGATGAATGTCTAGGTGTTTTTGTTCTTTTAGATAAAATTTGTCTAGCTTTAGAAGAAGAAGAAGAAGAAGAAGAAGAAGAAGAAGAAGAAGAGGAAGAGAGTGGAGGAGTTGTTTGGATAGAAGCACTAGCACTAGTTTCAAATAAAGGAAGTAATTACCAATTTCAACACGAACACTACTAGTAATAGAATTCATGTTCTTAATAGAAGTTAAACCTAAACATTCATCATAAGCATTTAAAAATTCCGTAACACCATCAATTTTTAGTCTAGGATCGAAAACGGTGGCAACAAGATAAACTAGGGGAACGTCATCATAATATTTTAGCCATTTTGTTTTCATTTCGGTTGTAGCATATTTAAGGGATTCTAAACCTAAACCAGTTTGTAAAGCTTCGGCAACATTTACGGCTATTTCTAAAAAACTACAAGAAGTTGGAATGTAAACATAACTCAACATATTAGTAGAATCACTAAAAACTTTTAAAACACTACAAATATCAAAACAAGTTTGCCAAATACTTTCATCATCTAAAATAGACCAAGAAATAAATTGTGAGGAAAATTCTTGTAAAACATCTTTATAACGAATAGCTTGAGTAAGTAGTTTATAGGTTGAGTTCCAACGAGTTTCAATATCTTTTGAAAAAGCAATCGGAGGAACATTTTCTTCTATACAAGTTGATCTCCATTTTCTTCTTAAGTCGGTTGAATGCCAAATATGTTCAATTACTTCGGTTATAGGTTCTAACATTTCATGTAAAAATTTTAGGCCATCTTGAACACATAAATTTAAAATATGACAAGCACATCTTTGGTGAGTAAAAGAAGTTTTTATAAGTTGACCCGCATTCCTCACCAAATGGTTAACGGCCCGGGTGTTAGCGGAAGCATTATCAAATGAGTATGAAAAAACACGATTTTGTAAATTGAATTCTTGTAAAACCGTTCTTATTAAATTAGCAATGTTGGCGGCACTATGTCTTTCATTAAAATGTCGAAATGCAATAACAAATTTATGCAAGTACATATCATTATCGATAAAATGTAAAGTGATGCCCATGTAAAAATATTTTTGTGATAAAGTACTCCAAATATCACTACAAATTGAAACTTGATGCGAAAAAGATTGTAAAACCGTAAGAATTTTTTGTTTCTTTTGTTCATAAAATTGAGAAATTAATTTTGAAATTTGTTTACGAGAAGTTGGTTTATAAGCCGGTTGAAGATAAGTAGTGTTATATTCTCTTACATTAATAGATTCCGCATAAGAAAATGGAAAAGCTTCGGATGCAATTAAGTTGGCTAATCCTAAAGATTCATCAACATGATTATAAGTAAATAAAGAAGATTGAGAGGAAGAGGATGCAAACCCGTGAGACAATTGAGTTTGTCCCCGTGTTATTTCGAGCTTCTCTGGATGAGTCTTTTGCATGTGGGTTTGCAAAGTCCCGTATCCGCCCTTCGCCTTCCACTTGTACACCTTCGGACAATAATTGCACGAAACTTGGCAATAATCGTCCATCACCTGACCCTTCTTGTAATGCTTGGTGAATATGTCGGAGGTGAGCATTTTCGGTGGAGGGGCTTGTCGGATTGGCCCTTCACCTTGTGGAACTTGTGGCATTTCCGAATCCGGCATTTGAGTCTCGCTTCCTTGTGTGCTAGGAAAGAAAGCGGGACTCGGATTGAAGTCGTGGTCGCTTTGGTGATCCGGGTTTGCCATTTTGAAAGATCGAGAATACGAGAAAGAGAATACGAGATGGAGATTGAGAGTAGTAGTAGAGACTAGATAGATGAGAATGTTGGTGTGAGATAAATGGAAGAATTGTATGATATTTATAGGAATTGTGGGTAGTTATTTTTTTTTAATTACACTAATATTACAAAAAAAAAAAATTAAATTACTCATCCAACGACTCTAAGAGCCGTTGGGATGTGGGGCCCACCGGCTAATAGCCGTTGTGGGCCAAAGAACCGTTGGCAAATGCCAACGGCTCTTTTTTTTGCCAAACTGTAAAAATTAAAAAAATAAAATAAAAAATGGGTTAAACCGCCGGTTTGAACCGCTGGTTTAGGTTTGGTCTAGAACCAAACCTAAACCGAAACCGTAAACCCCCGGTTCAACCAAACTGGCGAACCTAAACCGCCGGTTTGGTCAAACCGGCAGTTTACGCCGGTTCACAAACCGCCGGTTCGGCGGTTTGGTTTGAACCGGACCCACCTCTAGATTATACTAACTCGTATTTCTCATTCATATGCACATCATTTAATGATTATACTAACTTGTAGTATTTTAATATGCAAAGCCATATATTAGATTAGGTAAAGAGATGCTTGATACTAATCTATTCCAACGATGGAAATGAACTATTTCCTGTGTGTAAGTCTTGGATTTTGCTATTAGATTAGGTAAAGTGAACCAAGTTTTCCCCCTCAATTATTCTTTTTCCTAAGTCGGAACTTGGCTCGTGTAAAGCAAGACTTTCATACAATTTGTCGAAGTTTATAGGCTTTCTGAATTCATCCAATACCAAACATTTACAAACATCAAAATCTTATTCCTCGACTGTGACCCTTTTCACACTTAGAATAATTAGAATACTACACTGGTTCAAAACTTGGGACATTATTACTTTCCTTTCATAGAGTAACTATAACTCAAGAGGCTAACTTTTCAACTGCAACAGAACATATCATTCGCAATCTAAACAGAACTAAAGTTTATCACAAAATGAAGCCGCAGCCGTTCAATTAGGCACCAACATTGTAAAAGACCTTTGTCAATCCTTTCTTTGTTCGGATCTGCGATACCTGGGAATCCATGCATTATTTTATTCAGCAAGCAACTAAGTTGTTACTTTCATCTGTCATTGTGTGCAATTCGTACCTTGATGCATCTGATTTCTGAAATTTCGCGAACATGGGTACCGCCACATGGGCATCCAGGATTATCACCAAGCTTCACAATTCGAGGCGTGCTACCCTGCAAGTATGTCAAGCATGGACATCATCAAAATGCATGAATTTTTTATTCTTCCACCTATTTTTTCTCATCTGAACCATTTTAGGATTTGAGGCACATGTAAAAAATTGCAGCTAATATGTTATTAGACTCTTCAGTCTTGACCTTTGGTATATAATCGGGAAGATGGCCATCGCACAGCTTAGCAGCTTCATCATAAGGTAAAGTAGCAACATAAACCTGCATTAATAGGTAGTGTTCACATCGAATATCTAAAAATTGTCCAGGATTTTGAGGGAAAGATACGAAAAAATCAACAGAATAAACAAATTACCTTTCCACCTTTAGAGATTAGTGCATTGGCCTCATGCTCTAACTGTTCTTGTTTGCATTGCTGTTCACTTTGAGATACAGTACCTTTATATTCAACAAATGGCCTGCATAATTAAAGAAACATATATGCCACGTATAAGAAACTTATTTTCAGTAATCATTTCAAACGAAATAAGCAAAATCAATTTCAGTTCCCAAGAAAATGTATGCCCTTCTATAGATTAAGATAAGGAACAGCAAATGAAAGTAAGCAAGGGCGGATACAAGGGGGGACTGTGCCCCTGCTTTCAGCGAGATAATTTCTCCTTAGGTGGATATGATTCACACTGCTCTGCCTGAAGTGAAGGGTTCGAGTTCCGGGAGCAGAGAAAAAGTCCTTTTTAATGGATTTTGTTTTAAGCAAATACAATATATATAGATGGAGAGATTAAGTGAAATTTATTATTGCATTAACTCTTGATTAATACAATCAACAAAATATACTTTTTAACATACTAGCTTATCCACCATCAATTAGTTTTATTGGACAATTTATTTATAAAACACAACTTTAAAATTAATATACAAAACAAACCTTCTTATTGTATATTTTCATTTTAAGAAAGTATATATATATGTTTAGACAAAGATTAAGTAAATTTTATTAATTACTTCACCTTTAGTTAATCTAATCTAATGTAATCAATACAATATAATTTCAAATACAATAATTCATCAACCACTACCTAATGTGTTTGATAATTTATTTATAAAACAAACTAAATATATAAATTAATTTAACTATCCTCTAAATGAAAAACATATAACAAAAGCTCTAATTTATAGTAAGCAAACTTTAGTATATTCTTTAATTTAATTTATAGAATTAAGTGTTTAATTTTAACTTATAATGCGAAATGTTTTATACAAATATTTTTTGCCCCCCTAAAAATTTGTGTGGCTCCGCCACTGAAAGTAAGGATCATACCCATCAGGGAAGTGATAACCTTTCCCAGGCTCAAGATGTCCTAGTCCTACATTTCCCATGCACGCATCCAATAAGTGTCCAGCTGAGTGCAGCCTGTTCTAAACAAGATACATTAGTAAATGCAAAGAGAGAAAGAAAAAAACTCACCAAACAATGTCAAACAAAAAACAAAGAGAAGAGAAAGCTGGTCAAAAGTATCCTTTGGCTATTGATCAACAAATAAATTTATCTTCCATGAATGGTTCGTTCACCACAAATTCTGTTGATACCAATACCCTTGAACCCGAGGCTGGTGCCAAACCACAAGGCACTAACTAGAGGCAGAAGGATGTCAACTAACATGATTGGTTTCTAACATTGCTTGCACTCTTCAACCAAATCCCCTAGAATTGATTTGCAATTACACTCATAGTAGATAACAAAGTATAGTTGAACTGTATCTCCAATATCAATAATAATGATTCAGTATCTCTAAGGCAATCCAAGAAAGCATGGTACTTGCTTTGTTACTACTGTTCCACATTAATCAGTAAAGGTAGGGCATACACATACCTAGAATTTAGACTCCTACGTGATCCATCAACCTGCAAATCCACCTTCATTCCCTTTTCAAATTCGATTCCCAAATCTTCATTATCCACACCCTCAAATTCCCCGTAGTGGAAAACCTAAGCACGAAGCAAATTTCCAAAGTCGTCATATAGCATAATGGAAATCCCTGTCCGATTCCAAAATTAACTTACAAGACCATCTTTGGAGCGAACGTCGTTGACGATGAATTTGAGCTGTGAATCTCGAAACACTATGAAGCCTGCATCTGAGGGCTGACCACCGCCCTGTGGATGGAAAATAGTGGATTCTAAAATCAAAACCCGTCTGCCATCCTCGCTCTTCATAAACAGACCACACCAGAGTTAGATTGAAGGAAGGAAAATTCGAAAAACCAAGAGAATCCAAATCACAAGAAGCAAAGTAAAGATCGGAGGATTAGGAAGAACCTGGAAGTAAGAGAAGAAGGTAGACTCGGACTCCAGTTTCCACATGTTGTCATAGTATTCCAGCTTGGTGGATTGTGGAACTTCCATTTTTGGCCCTTTGGGTTTGTCGGGGAAGAAATGCAAGGCTCCAGTGAAATGGAAATTGTTGGTTCCATATTATATAAGGAGGTGGCGGCGCAGACCATTCATAATTTCATATCCAAATCTTATTTTGCTGCTTTCGACCATTCAAAAGGATTGATGATGTAGGAAGAAATAGAATGAAGTCGTCAAGTGTTGGCTACTTTCATTATAGGATACGAAGGAGAAACAGGCAAGGGCAAGAAGAAAGAAGGCAAAGGGTAGGCATGAAAATGGGTGCATAA
Source organism: Fagopyrum homotropicum (assembly GCA_033239125.1). NCBI lineage: Eukaryota > Viridiplantae > Streptophyta > Magnoliopsida > Caryophyllales > Polygonaceae > Fagopyrum > Fagopyrum homotropicum. The sequence continues at coordinate 47,829,549 of BSWB01000007.1, read as the reverse complement.
TCTCAATTCAATTGGTCAATTAAACTGAATATACGGGTGAAAATTGGAATAAATTTAGGGTGGTGCAGTGTTAGTGGGTGAAATTGATGGGTGTGGGCGAGTATATGTGCACATAGAACCACTCATCCCCCGAACCGTCATTCATCCGTTTGTTCCACCCGTTTAAATTAATAAAAAAAAAATCACTTAAATCATAAAGTCATAATAGTTTTAACAATTGTCCTTAGCACAAAAGTGTAGCGCGCCGCATGACCCCACGTCCTGATACGGGATAAACCATTAAGAAGTTCAGATCTTTCGGCACCAACAATGGAAGACTCGGTATCGATTCTTATTAGAGGAATCGATCTAATGTGCACGGTAGGCGGCGACATGGGTGAAATGGATGTATGATTCAGTGAACGATATGGATCGGTAGATGAATAGATCAACAATGAACCCTATGAACAACTTAGAGTACTCTAAGAAAACTAAGGCCCTATAACATAATTGAGAATGATCGTAGAACCATTCCACTACAATCTCACACAAAAAGGAAAGTGATGATCTCTAGAGCACGAGAAGATGTGCTTGTGAAAGCGATGAAATGTATCAACTTGTAGACACAAGTGATCAATACAAAACAGTTCAAGCTAAAAGGTCGAACGGGACGTCACTCACTCACCCTCCACCTTGAAAAAAAGAAACAACACACAAAGGTGTAGAAGTTTGAACAAATTCAAGGTGCCGAAAATAAAATGTTCTACATGTCTTTTAACGTGTAACATGAGGCTGGAAAATCAAGCTAGATCCCTCTCTAATCGGGCTAATAAGCTCCAAAAACACAATTAAAACTTGTGCTAAATCTAACTTAAAAAGGCTCAAATACTCTAAGTAACTTATAATAAAAGAAGTGTAGTTATGAGCTGAAAATAATATTCGACTAAATCCAACAGAAGCATAACTTTACGACATGTATATGTCATACACGCACAGTCGCATACACATCCTACTCCGATTGAATGTGCATCACTATCTTCATGCTTCCTTTAAATGTTTTCACCTTGAATAAGCAATTCTTTAACTTATGCATAGCTCCTCCAAGTTGTTCTCCTATCTTCTTAGCTCGAGTTCGTGTTCTCCTCTCTTCTTAGGCCGAGTTCTTGTTATTGGTCCTCTTGGTGATGGTTGGGTTGGTCCCTCATCACATCCCCTTCCTCATTTTTTTAAATCTCTTAACCAAACATTCGAGTCTTCAACACCTCAATCCGGCGAGCCTCCAACCACATTTAGCCGTTAATGCAAACACATCACTCCTTTTTCCACTCACTCTCTTCTCACTCGCTCACTTCTAATTTATGTTATTGCATCGTTTTGTATTCATTGAAATTTATTTTGACAGTTGTTTGTAATGTTGAATAATATTTTATTAATTTATAGATATGGATTCATGCTAATTTAAATATTAATTTATTTTAACTTATTTGAATTTCTAAAAATGAAAGAAATTCTACACACCTAGTTATTTTCCGTGAATAATCCAAACACCCGATGAGTGATGGATGGGTAACGGGTGAAATGTTAGGCGGTGGTGGGAGAGGTGGGTTAGAGTTTAAGTATGTTGGGAGGTTGGTGAAATGGTATATGTTCGCCCCTAGAGGTGTGTGCAAATAAGTTTTAAATTTATAAAACTAGAATCAAGCAAGCGAACCCGCAGTGTACGGATCGAGGTAGATTAGCAAGAATTTCAGAGTATCGAACACAGGGATTTGGGTGGGAACAAATTCAATAACAGATTATCAAACGAGTAAATGTGAAAGCTTTGCAAATTATTGGGAAAACAACAATCCTAAAGATCCAAGTATCCAGCTGTAGCAATCGATTCAAAATATACTAATGATATAAAGACAGAGTTAAGATATGCAAAGGTATGCTAATGTAAGGTAATCGTACGGTGAAGTTCCGAAAACCTTATATGACTCACCTACAGAAAACTACCTATAATGGTTGTTGAGGCTCAATATAGAAAGGTTCTAAAGGTAAGAATTAATGTCAAATACACAAACTTATAATCCAAGGATCAAGACTAACTTATCCGATTATGGTTATAACACTCACAATCGAGGTAGAGGTTGTTGAGGCTTCACTACCACCTAGAAAAGACAAGTCTAAACTAAATTAAAGCAAATCTTTAACTTTGGATTAAAGTAAAAGCAAGTTCGTAAACTTAAGGGAAATTACGGTTAGATCTTGAGGTTCCACGGCCGTGGACTCAAGAACAGGCCGTAATTTAGGGTTCGTCGGCGATTCTCTCTAACTCTCAGGGTCTAATCCGTTTGCAATCGATCTATCATCATCTAAGCCACAACTATCAACCCTTCACCTTAGAATTGTTAAGGATTTTTAGCCAATAACAGTCATGTTGATATCAATTCAAGAATTAAAAGATAAAAAGATGAAAACTTTCAAGAACTTTCAATAATCCTCAAACCAATCTCAAAGTCACAATGAGAACAAGTATTTTCAAAGGATTCAAAATAAAGTAAACAATCACAACCTTAGGAAAGAAGAGAAAACGGGATGTCAATCCGTTTTCCAAATCAAACCTAAACAAGAAGAGAGATCTTCTTGCAAAATCCTCCAAAAACTTCGATCTTCTGCCAATCCGAAGATCTCAACAGCAATCTCCACCAAAAGTGCGAGATTAGGGCAATTCCCCAATGCGAAATTTAATCTCCAATGAGATGATCAATGCTTCCAAGCGAAGGCCAACGGCATTGAAATTCTCTAAGCAGAGATGATCGATCCTAAGCGTCGATGTAAGCGCTAAGCGCTGATTCTCCGTTGTAAGCGATGATGACGGAATCTCCCTTTGTCCGTCTTTTTATAGGGCAAGATAAAATATCGGCCCGGCCCAATCTTCAAAAGATCGTGGCTTCAAAGTGTGGCGAAAAGATTCGCCAAGATCACGGTCGTGGAAGATTCCACGACCGTTATTTAGAGTGTGGATTATGTCACGGTTTGGACCATGTGTTCCACGGCCGTAATAGTTACTGGAATGCATCACGCCTCTCTTTGCAATGTTCCACGGCCGTGGAACCAAACGTGGTTTGTAGTACGGCCGTATTTTAGAGTGTGGTTTAGGGCAAGAACGTGATTCTTCCCTAGCCTCGTGCATTCCTCAAGTTGAACTCCAATTTGCTCCTAACAATGCCCTCAATCTATGGACACACTCAATCAACTCCTCTTTTGCTCGATTCCGTTCGGAAATAGCTCCAAATCACCTATAATCAACATAGAACTAGTGTAGACATCCATATCGATAATATAGGTAATACTAGCTCACATATGCACAAAGTTCAATCAAAGACTATCAATATGAATCAAATACGTTTAGAAAACGTGCCTAAAATATCACAATATTTCATGCTAACAAATAACCCCATACTTAACACTTGCTTGTCCCTAAGCAAGGTCTTGCAAAAAGCTTTAAACAAGAGTTAGGATGAAATATGTGTACCTTCTTTTAGATGAATATGCCTTCTAAAGAATAGATCATTCTCAAATCTTGCTTCAATTGTTTATCAAACTTTCACACACTCAATCAAAGGGTAAAAAGTAAAGAAAATTCATGAATCAATGCAACTTCTAAACAAGCATCATAACCTTTAAACATTATCAAAATCAATCATAAGAAACTTCAATTTAGATCACCAAGTCATATAACATTCTTTTGATCTTAAGGACTTCCAAAGAAAAGGTCTAGAATATGGAAGGGAAAGGGAAACTTTAAGGAAATGTGGTGCATGAATCCGGGAAAGTGGATATCTACCTTCTTCTACTTTTGCAGTTTCCGCAACACTTCAACTTAGAGCTTCGCTCTCTTCTTTTCATTTTTCGACTTTACTTTTGGAGTTATGGATAGAGGTGCACAAAAACCGAAGCCTAGGAGATTGGCGTTTCTCATTTTTGCGAGATGCCTCAAACCCTTAGCGCACATACCATAATCCGCTAGGAATATCGCCCAATCCGACTTTGGCAAGACACAAACACCCGGCTATGTGAATGGTGCCGAGTTACTCATCATCATGATTGACTTCCCCAAACCTATAATTTCTTTCTATTCATTTGAATGCAAAGTATTGCTTTCATGGCCCTCCCACATCAAACATGCCAAATATCAACTCCTCCAAATTCCCGGATAGGTAAAGGAGGCTAATATTTCAATGAGAAGCTAGATGATCAAAGAAAGAAGAAAGAAAGTATCGAATTGCCTTAATCATTTCAACAAGAAGTATAGGGACTTATAACGTGATTTCAACTTCAATTTCCTAGCATGATTTAGGTAACATTCATCACATTATGAAACTTGCAAAAGAGGTATAATTCATTCATTCAAATTCTTTTCAATTCACAATTCTTTTAAGCATGCAATTGTCATCAAACTCAATTCACAAGTAGTGATTATCATAGAAATCATCTCAATTCATTAGAAGCATAAAATTTTTCGAAAATTTTCAATTTTTATGGTTTTTCAAGTTCTTTTTCATGCAATGTGATAAGGAAACGTGCAACACATAATGAACATGCAACGATAGGCTCAAGTGAAAGCGAACATAGTGAGTAGTGTTATTACAAACTTTTAGTACATCCCACCCCATACTTAGGACGAACATTGTCCCTAATGTTCAAAAAGAAAGAAAGAAAAGAAGAAAAGAAAAAGAAACTCACAAAGTGGTGGCGGGAATGTCTAAAACGAGCGGTCGTGCATCACATCACTGCGGTGGTGGTGGAGGCGGGAATGGAGAGAAACTCGGATCATAGAACCGCCCAAACTGCTGGCGGTAGACGTCCCTCATCATGTGGTCAAGGTCGTCTAAACGTCCGTCTCTAGCATCCGCCCGGATCTCTAACGCTCCAACTCTCTCTGAAAGTCTGGTAGCCCAATCCGGCATCTGCTCGTACCATCCCGGGGCCTGACTGTACCATGCTGGGGCGTCGGATGGTGCTGGTGCTGGTGGTGGTGCTGCTGGCTGCTCCGTGGACCAAGGAGGGGGAATGCCATACCATGTGGGAGGTGTGGTCATCCACGTGGGTCTCTCACTCACGCTAGCGCGGCGAGATGACGAGCCTGAAGCTCTAGCTGGACGTGGTGAACGTCTAGGTACATCTGGGGCCGCCTCCGGCTGATCCGGAAACGTGCCAAACTCCTCCTCAGCTACTCCTCCACTCTCAAACTGGTCTCCCATCTCCTCCTCAACAACCGGCGGTGGGACATAGGGGGGAGCTGCTATCCTGTTCGCATGCATGGCAGCGAACGTCTCCTTCCAATTATGGCGTCCCGCCATAATGGAATACTCCGGCAGCCACTCTATACCCCTACCTGTCCTACTCTCCCAAGGCATGCCCGCATAAGGCAGACCTCTATGTGTAGGGAAGATAAGACCCCTAACCATGAAAGCATGTAGCCCTAAAGGTACGACCGGTATACGGGTGCAAGCAGAAAAGTCGACACCAAAACTCCTAGCAATGTTGGTAACTATCCCACCATACCCGATGTTCCCCTTCTTCTTGTTCTTGAGCTTGCTCATCGTAGCAGCCAACAGAGTAGCACAATCTGCACGGCGTCCATAAAGCATACAATAGAGCAAGAATAGCTCATCCGTCTTGATCTTTTGGGGCGTCTCCGTCCTAGGAAAGAGACACTCCAAAAGAACACGGTGAGCTATCTTCAAGGCTAGATGGTACATCAATCTAGCCTTGGTGTCAACGGGCTGCCAGCGGTCCTCGCTAGCATAAACCATAGCCACTTCCTCCCAAAAGTCCTTGGGGTAAACTCCACTCGGAAATCGACCAATAAAGGTCTCATGGAACCCAAAAATGGTCCCAAACTCAACGATACTCAACTGATAATCTCTCTCCATGAGGCGGAAAGAGACGGTCCTGTCTACGTGGCTGTGCTCAAAGGAGGTCACAACCTCCCGTGTAATCTCCTCATATGCGTCTTCACGAATGTTCGTGAAGACAAGAAATCCGGCTCTATCCAAGAGCCATGTAAGATCGTCCACAATGTTGAGAGGAACTAGATCCTCCAACAACAAGTATCTAGGGCCAATCACTGCCCTCTCAGTAATCCTCTCAAATGCATCAAGATGGTCGTCATGTATGGTCGGGACTCTAGGGTGAGGGGGTGAAGATGGAGGTGAAGGTGAGGATGGAGGTGAAGGTGAAGATGGTGGTGGTGCCCTAGAGGATGAGGAGGAGAAAGGATTGCCTTTCCTTTTCTTATTCTGCTCACCCTTCTTCTCTTTTATCCTTCCCGACACTCTCCTTACAAAATCCATTCTGCACAAAAATTACGGTCTGTTCTTCAAGAATTACGGCCGTGGTTTACCCAGAGACCGTGGTTCGTCTCAGAATTTTACAAATCTCAGCAAATTCACAAGCAATCACCACAACAAGCAGACTTAATCTAATTCCTTCCAGTCTCTATCAGTTCTTCCTAAAAATCTATAGCAAAAACGAACCAAATTGACGAGAATCAAGAAGAAAGAATAAACCTCTTTTTCGGATTGAGAAATCCAAAATGCGAGTTTGTTGATGAATTTCCGTTCGATTCGTCGCTTGGATCTCGTTTGTGGTTGAATTTGCTGCAGTTTGGGAAGAAGAATCGTTGAAAACGATTAGAAAACGAAGATTTGAGAGGGGGTCGTGGATTTTCGGCAATTAGGTCGTGGAAAGAGGGATTTTGGGGATGAGTTTGTGAAGAACGTGGCTTATATAGTTGCAGGCAAAATTTTGAAAATCACGGTCTGTCGGGGTGTTCCACGGCCGTGGAAGTGTACGGAACCGTGGTTTTGGTGATTTTTCAAAGGCTTTTGGGAATTACGGCCACTGTAGCTATGACGACCGTAATTTAGACCGTGGAACCTTCTGTAAAGCTTCAAAGTCCAAATTTCGTCACTCCTCTTCAACATCATCTTCCTCCTTTCCTTTTCCATTGATCCTACAACCAAAAACACGAGCATACCGGAGGAAATCGAGGCAAAAACAAAGCAAAAACGTCTATTCTAAGCTAAACTATGAATTGAAAACAAAAACGAAAATGCAATACCTTGGGTTGCCTCCCAAGAAGCGCTTTGTTTAAGGTCCGTAGCTAGACCAATCTCGCACTTATTCGAGTGCGGTAGGTGCAAACTCCTCAGCTTGGAGTTCCGGCGTATACTTCTTGAGTCGTTGGCCGTTCACCTTAAAACTTCCGCTCGCTTCACCCCATACTTCAACTGCACCATGGGGGAAAATACGCTTAATTAGAAAAGGTCCGGTCCAACGGGATTTAAGCTTACCTGGAAAGAGGCGAAGTCTTGAATTGAAGAGGAGAACTTGATCTCCTTCTTTGAAGTCCTTTGGAATGATATGCTTATCATGCCAACGCTTTGCTCTTTCCTTGTAGATCTTAGCGTTTTCATAGGCGTTCAAGCGGAGTTCATCCAGCTCATTGATGTCGAGGAGGCGCTTCTCTCCCGCTTCCTTCATGCCGAAATTCAGCCACTTGATAGCCCAAAACGCTTTGTGTTCTAACTCAACCGGCAAGTGACAAGACTTCCCATACACAAGGTTGTATGGTGTGGTTTCTATGGGAGTCTTGTACGCAGTCCGGTATGCCCATAATGCATCATCAAGCTTCAAGGACCAATCCTTCCTAGTCCTTGAAACCGTCTTCTCTAAGATTCCTTTGATCTCTCTATTTGAGATCTCAACTTGTCCACTTGTTTGTGGATGGTAAGGGGTAGCGATCTTGTGAGTAACCCCATACTTAGCTAGAAGAGCTTCAAAGCGACGGGCTATGAAGTGAGAACCTCCGTCACTAATGATCGTCCTTGGCGTCCCAAATCGCGGGAAAATGGTCTTGTTGAAGAACTCAACCACCACCATGGCATCATTTGTGGGAGAGGCGATTGCTTCCACCCATCTAGAAACGTAGTCTACCGCCAATAGTATGTATTGGTTTCCACAAGAAGATGGGAATGGTCCCATGAAATCGACTCCCCAAACGTCGAAAATCTCCACCTCTTGGATGTTGTTGAGGGGCATCTCGTTCCTTCTAGAAATATTGCCTGTTCTTTGACAAGCATCGCAGCAAGAAGCAAAGGATTGCACATCTCTAAACAAAGTAGGCCAAAAGAATCCAGATTGCAATACCTTTGCGCTAGTCTTGTTCGAACTAACGTGTCCTCCACAAGGTAGTGAATGACAATGACGGATGACACTTTGCATCTCATCTTCCGGCACACATCACCGAATGACGCCATCCGGACCTCTCTTAAAGAGGAGAGGCTCGTTCCAATAGTATTCCCGGACGTCCTTGAAGAACTTCTTTTTTTGTGCGTAGGATAGTCCGGGTGGTATCTCCTGGCAAACCAAATAGTTAACAAAATCAGCAAACCATGGTTCGTTACCTTTGGAGATCACATCGATGCACTCCTCTATGATATGTAGGTGTTCGTCCGGAAAGGAGTCATCAATGGGTAGATGGTCGTCCTCTAGATGTGTTAGACGACTCAAATGATCCGCAACAGAATTTTCTGAACCTTTCTTGTCGCGGATCTCAAGATCGAATTCTTGTAGGAGAAGAATCCATCTAATTAGCCTTGGCTTCGCGTCTTTCTTTGCAAGGAGGTACCGGATCGCCGCATGATCTGTGTAGACAATCACCTTTGCACCTACAAGATAAGAGCGAAACTTGTCAATAGCATAGACAATGGCTAAAAACGCTTTCTCGGTAGTGGCGTAGTTGAGCTGCGCTTCATCTAGCGTCTTGCTAGCATAGTATATGGCATGGGTTCGCCCTTCCTTTCGTTGTCCCAGAACAGCTCCAATAGCTACGTCACTAGCGTCGCACATAATTTCAAAGGGTAGAGTCCAATCTGGAGGTTGGATAATAGGTGCTGAGATTAGAGCTTGCCGAATGGTGTTGAACGCATCTAAACATTCCTGCGAGAACTCAAAAACTGCATCCTTCATCAATAGATTAGTGAGAGGTTTTGATATCTTAGAAAAGTCTTTAATGAAACGTCTATAAAATCCAGCATGTCCTAGGAAACTTCTTATCCCTTTCACCGAAATCGGGGGAGGGAGCTTCTCTATGGTCTCTATCTTAGCTTTGTCTACTTCTATCCCTCTACTAGAGACTAAGTGACCTAATACGATTCCTTCCTTAACCATGAATTGACACTTCTCCCAATTAAGAACTAGATTAGTGTCTTCACACCTTTGCAAAACAAGAGAAAGGTTAGAAAGGCAATCGTTAAAAGAGGAACCGTATACGGAGAAGTCGTCCATGAAGACTTCCATGATTTCCTCTACGTATTCGGAGAAGATGGCCATCATGCACCGTTGGAAGGTGGCTGGGGCGTTGCAAAGCCCGAACGGCATTCTCCTATAGGCGAACGTACCCCATGGGCACGTGAATGTGGTCTTCTCCTGATCGTCTGGATGTATCGGGATCTGAAAGAAACCACTATAGCCGTCAAGGTAGCAAAAATGTGAATGTTGCGCTAACCTTTCAAGCATTTGATCGATGAATGGCAATGGAAAGTGATCCTTCCGTGTTGCGTTGTTGAGCTTGCGGTAGTCTATGCACATTCGCCATCCAGTCACGGTTCGGGTAGGAATGAGTTCGTTGTTCTTGTTAGTGATGACCGTCATTCCTCCCTTCTTTGGAACTACCTGAACTGGACTCACCCACTTACTATCAGAGATAGGATAGATGATACCTACATCAAGAAGCTTAAGAATTTCCTTCTTGACAACCTCCTTCATGGTCGGATTCAACCGCCTTTGAGGTTGTCTCGAAGTTCTAAAGTCCTCCTCCATTAGTATCTTATGCATGCATAGGGAGGGTTTAATTCCTACTAAGTCCTCGATAGTATAGCCTATGGCTTTTCTATGTTTCTTAAGGATAATCATGAGCTGTTCATGTTCAACTATGCTTAGTTCGGAGCTAACAATAACCGGAAAGGTAGAGTTAGATCCAAGAAAAGCGTACCTTAGATGAGTAGGAAGCGGTTTGAGTTTCATTACTTTCGGAGCTTCCAATGATCCTTGAGGAGCATCCGACGTTTCCTTAGAAGTTTCTAAGGTTGTTGAGTGAGTTGGAGAAGAATCAAAAGAAGTTGAAGAAGTGCTTCGATCACTCTCTTCCACGGCCAGAATTACGGGTGGATCTTGTCCTCCACGGCCGTGGTTTAGGGCGTGGAAGGGAAATACGGTTGTCACATCTTCTCCACGGCCGTGTAGTCCCCTGGAATGAAGAGCGATTTTGGTTATGGAATCCACGGTCGTGGAATACAGGGTATGACCGTGGATTCTGATATTCTCAGCCTCATCGTGGAGTTTCTCAAACTCCTCTTCATGCATCTCTTCTTGTGCATCTAAGGCTTCAATTGCCTCATTGCACTCTTCATCTTCCCCTACATTGGTTAGACTCATAGTGATAACTTTTTGTAAAGGATCGTTAAAGAGAATCGCACTTACCTCCTCTCTAGACAACCCTACTTCATCTTGGATATCGTAAATATTCTCATCAAAGATTGGCTCCTTCACTAGAGTGGAAAGAACGAACTCTACTTTCTCTTCTCCAATATCAAAAGCGAGTCTTCCATTCTTGCAATCGACCATGCAGCCGGAAGTTGCAAGAAACGGTCTTCCGAGTATGATCGGGACCGGACTATCTGCAGGAATGTCAAGCACGACAAAATCAATGGGAACAAAGAATTTACCTAGCTTGACGGGGACGTCTTCTACAATACCGACGGGGCGAGTGATGGATCGATCCGCCATGTATAACGTCATCTTCACCGGTTTAGGGTCACCTAAACCGATCTTCCTGCACAATGCAAGTGGTATGATGCTCACACTTGCTCCTAAGTCGCATAAAGCGTCATATGTGATATCTCCCACTCCAATGGGAATGCAAAATGACCCCGGATCTTTCAACTTTGGGGGCATTTTCTCCTTCATGGTCTTGATGAGATCCGAAGAATCCGAACTCATCTTGACCTCACCGAAGTCTTCTAGCTTCCTCTTGTTGGAGAGGAGCTCCTTCAAGAACTTGCCATAAGCTGACATACCTACAATAGCATCAATAAATGGTATGTTAATATGCAGCTTGCTCATGAGTTCTATGAACTTACCGAATTGTTTGTCTAGGCGCGCTCGCGCTCTAGATTGAGGGAATGGTAGGGGAGGTTTGTAAGCTGGAGGAGGAACATAGACATCTTCCTTCTCCTTCCCCTTTTCCTTGTCCTTTTCTACGGGGACTTCAACGAACGTAGGCTGCGGATCGGTGGTTGTCACTCCGCTCCTGGTTGTAATCGCCATCACCCTTCCCTTAGGGTTGTCCTCCGTCTTTCCTGGAAGCTTCCCTTGATTCCTAGGAACTTCCTCCGCGTGGTTGAACATTTGATTTTCCAAAACTTTTTGAGCTTTGTCAACTTTGGAAATTTGATCATCAACCTTATTGAAGCGGTTCTCCAATCCTTGAAGCTTTCCCAAAATCGTCTCCAACATGGGATCGGGCTTCTCCTTTCCCGAAGTATTTCCTCCATTTGATGCTTGCCCCTGGCTTTTCAAAGGAGTAGAGGAAGAGGAAGGTGGAGTTAGTGAATTAGAATTGGAAGGATAAGGGTTACCGAAGTTTTGTTGATTGGAGCGTCAATTGTTGTTGTTTGAACCCCTATTGTTGTTCCAATTGTTCCGGTTGTTGTTGTTGTTTCCATTCCAATTGTTTCCATTCCGGTTGTTATTCCGGTTGTTGTTGTTGTTGCGGTTTGTATTATCACCGCCATTGTTGTTGCCCAAATAGTCAACATCCTTCTCTTGTTGCTTTGGAAAGTTGGTCTTGATAGCCTCCTTCAACTCCTTGATTTCATTGTTGGGGGAAAAAATCTGATTTTGAGCTTCATGTGTGAGCTTTGCTCCTTGCTCCACACGATTTCCCTCCACTTTCCGGTGGGAATACTTCTCTATGACTCTTGCTTGCTTCTCAATGAAGTCCCAAGCGTCATCTTCTCTCATGTCCATGAACGTTCCACATGAGAGGGATTGGAGGTTGAATTGCGTTCCCGCATCCAGCCCCTTGTAATAGATTTCCAGCAAGGCAAGCTTGGATATGCCATGATGAGGGCAATCCAAGAGCAAATCCTGAAACCTTTCCCAAGATTGAAACAAACTTTCGTTAGGTCTCATGGAAAAAGCATTAATCTTACCTCTAAGTTCCGCCGTTTTGGATGGCAGAAAGAATTTGGTGAGAAACTCCGCGGAAAGGTCTTCCCACGTGTCTAGTTTCCCATTAGGAAGAGCTTGATACCAAGATAGCGCTTTCCCCTTCAAGGAGAAGAAGAAAGGTTTGAGATTATAGCTGTTGGTAGTAGCGCTCTTCGGTCTCATTGTCTCCATCATACATTCAAAGTTTTGCAAGTGTTGGTGTGGAGATTCAGCGCTTGTCCCGCCAAATTAGTTTTGGCGAACAAGAGTAATGACTTGAGGGTTGAAGCTAAACCCTTGCACATCTTCAGCATCGAAATTCACGCCCAAACGGCGTGGTTGTTGTGTTGGATCCATCCGCTGGCCAAGAGTTCTTGGCTCATTATCCACGCGTTCGATCCTCGCATTCCTAGGTGGAACACGACGATTGGCAGCTCCTCGTGGATGGAAAGGATTCACATTGATCGTGGGATCAACCTCCTCTAGCGGCGGTATGGAAGAATCACTATCATCGGCGGATGAGTGACTTCTTCTTCTAGACCTTGATCCTTTCTTTGAGGATTTCTTGCTTCCTTTATTTTTAAGGTCGCTCATCTCTACCCTCATTTGGAAGATCATGTCTTGTAGATTGTTAACTTGATATTGATGACGATCCATCTCATCTTGGCGGAGAGTTTCATTCCATTGGAGTTGAGCTTCCTTCTCCGCCAACTCCGCTTGAAGGTCACGTTCGTGTCCTTCAGCCATCTTCTTTTCCTTGCGCTTTTGCCTTAGAGTTTTCTCTAGCTCTTGATCAAGAAGCAAGAGATCTTGGGTGTTCCTAGACCTGCGCATGCACTCAAAGTAATATCAAATAACGAGAGCAAGCTCCCAAGCTTGACAACCAGCTACCGAATTGGCCGAAACCAAATCCCCGGCAACGGCACCAAAAACTTGTTCGCCCCTAGAGGTGTGTGCAAATAAGTTTTAAATTTATAAAACTAGAATCAAGCAAGCGAACCCGCAGTGTACGGATCGACGTAGATTAGCAAGAATTCCAGAGTATCGAACACAGGGATTTGGGTGGGAACAAATTCAATAACAGATTATCAAACGAGTAAATGTGAAAGCTTTGCAAATTATTGGGAAAACAACAATCCTAAAGATCCAAGTATCCAGCTGTGGCAATCGATTCAAAATATACTAATGATATAAAGACAGAGTTAAGATATGCAAAGGTATGCTAATGTAAGGTAATCGTACGGTGAAGTTCCGAAAACCTTATATGACTCACCTACAGAAAACTCCATATACTGGTTGTTGAGGCTCAATATAGAAAGGTTTTAAAGGTAAGAATTAATGTCAAATACCCAAACTTATAATCCAAGGATCAAGACTAACTTATCCGATTATGGTTATAACACTCACAATCGAGGTAGAGGTTGTTGAGGCTTCACTACCACCTAGAAAAGACAAGTCTAAACTAAATTAAAGCAAATCTTTAACTTTGGATTAAAGTAAAAGCAAGTTCGTAAACTTAAGGGAAATTACGGTTAGATCTTGAGGTTCCACAGCCGTGGACTCAAGAACAGGCCGTAATTTAGGGTTCGTCGGCGATTCTCTCTAACTCTCAGGGTCTAATCCGTTTGCGATCGATCTATCATCATCTAAGCCACAACTATCAACCCTTCACCTTAGAATTGTTAAGGGTTTTTAGCCAATAACAGTCATGTTGATATCAATTCAAGAATTAAAAGATAAAAAGATGAAAACTTTCAAGAACTTTCAATAATCCTCAAACCAATCTCAAAGTCACAATGAGAACAAGTATTTTCAAAGGATTCAAAATAAAGTAAACAATCACAACCTTAGGAAAGAACAGAAAACGGGATGTCAATCCGTTTTCCAAATCAAACCTAAACAAGAAGAGAGATCTTCTTGCAAAATCCTCCAAAAACTTCGATCTTCTGCCAATCCGAAGATCTCAACAGCAATCTCCACCAAAAGTGCGAGATTAGGGCAATTCCCCAATGCGAAATTCAATCTCCAATGAGATGATCAATGCTTCCAAGCGAAGGCCAACGACGTTGAAATTCTCTAAGCGGAGATGATCGATCCTAAGCGTCGATGTAAGCGCTAAGCGCTGATTCTCCGTTGTAAGCGATGATGACGGAATCTCCCTTTGTCCGTCTTTTTATAGGGCAAGATAAAATATCGGCCCGGCCCAATCTTCAAAAGATCGTGGCTTCAAAGTGTGGCGAAAAGATTCGCCAAGATCACGGTCGTGGAAGATTCCACGACCGTAATTTAGAACGTGGATTATGTCACGGTTTGGACCATGTGTTCCACGGCCGTAATAGTTACTGGAATGCATCACGCCTCTCTTTGCAATGTTCCACGGCCGTGGAACCAAACGTGGTTTGTAGTACGGCCGTATTTTAGAGCGTGTTTAGGGCAAGAACGTGATTCTTCCCTAGCCTCGTGCATTCCTCAAGTTGAACTCCAATTTGCTCCTAACAATGCCCTTAATCTATGGACACACTCAATCAACTCCTCTTTTGCTCGATTCCGTTCGGAAATAGCTCCAAATCACCTATAATCAACATAGAACTAGTGTAGACATCCATATCGACAATATAGGTAATACTAGCTCACATATGCACAAAGTTCAATCAAAGACTATCAATATGAATCAAATACGTTTAGAAAACGTGCCTAAAATATCACAATATTTCATGCTAACAATATACCCACCTATCAACCGACTAATCGTCATTCCTACTATAGGGTACTTTGACCGTTTCTTTAGACCGAAGAAACAAACACTAAGAGGGGCCTTGTGAGTAGATTTGTTAATAGGGTTGATTTTCGGGAGGTTTCAATCACCCTAATCGGTCATAAACTTGTTTGGATACCTTTTAATTAACTATTAATATATTTTTTATCTTATTTTTTAAATATATAAATAGTTAATATTTTTTATCACTTTGTTATTAATTTTATAAATAAAAATCGTAAATAACAAAAACTTAACTTTTATTATATATTAAAATATTTTAATAAGATGAGAATCATTTTTACGGTAATAATAAGAACATCCATAGTAAGAGACTTGGTCTTTTGCTGCTGAGCCGCCCCCAACACCCATGTGAGCCGCCCTTGCGCCTCATAGGACTCACCCCTGCGCATCACAGGATCCGCCCTTACGGTTTTCTGCGGCTGCAACCGTCTTTGTTGACTCTTGACCCATGTTTTTGCTCCTGGCTTTCTTTATAAGCCTCCCTTGCTTCAGATGAAGGGTTTCTTCATCTTCTCCATCTTCATCCCCTTCCTCCCGTTCTTCTTCTCTTTCTTTCTTCCTTTAATCTTCTTCTTGGATCATATTTGATCTTGTTGAGAGTTTGGAGTGCTTTGATGTTGATAATGATGAGGAGTATTGATGTTGTGTTGTGAGAGCCAGTTGAGCTGTGTTGAGGATCTCTCCCTTTGTTGGTTGCAATTATGGTAAGTTCTTCTTCTTCTTCTTCTTCTTACTTTCCTTCTTCTTTAGCTTAAGAATCCACAAGCTAGGCTTGTGTTGGATATTCTTGGACATGTATTGATGTATATATGTGTATATATGTATATGTCTGGTTGCTGGATGGTGAAGAAGTGAAGGATCGAAGAGAAGTTAAAAATCACCTTCTGCACAGGCAGCCACCCTTGCGCCACCTACGAACTGCCCCTGCGCCACCTGTGAGCCACCCCTGCGTGAAAGAGCCGCCGCCCCTGCGCCTTCTAATGCTTCGCCCTTGCGTCTTCTTGTCACGCAAGTGCGTCTTGTGCAGGACCTACCTAGGGTGGTATAAATCCTTTCCTTTCCTAGTATGAGTGGGTTTATGAGGATAGGATGATGATGATCATGATATCGGTATATGTCAGTTATGGCTTTGAGGTTTAGTAGGTTGTGAGGCTTATATGTTGATTATGATCCTTATGAATCCCTTGGGTCTAGGTGTGACCCCTTTGATTGATAAGAGATTTGATATCTCTTTATGCCTTATTATTAGGTTGTGCTATCCTCCAGATTGGAGTGGATCGTGGTTGAGGTTATTTTTTGGTTGAGGTATGTCCGTAGGACTTACTTAGCTGCATTCTTATATTGGATGTATGCATGAGTGGTGTTTGTTATATGCTTGATAGCATGCGATGTTGATTATTACCGACCTATGGTTTATTGGATAGCCCCCTTGTAGTGGCAATGATAACCTTTTCCTTTCATATTGTAAGGAGTCTGAGAGGTTCTTTGTGGGCAGGCCAGTACTGGTATACGGGATGGGCACTTCACCACTCCCTTAGGGTACACGGGAAGTGTGCCGATACTACTCCAAATAGATATGATACCCAGAGGTGAGGATGATATATTCCTCGTGTCACATATTTTCATATATATATATATATATATATATATATATATATATACCCCTTGAGTGTATGACGTTATAAAGATAATTAAACGGGTAAATGTGTGACAACATGATTATGTGTTTATGATTTCATGACCCGTGTTTGTTCTTATACATTATCTTATATATGAATGATTAGCTAACGGTTTCATATCGTGTTGTAAATGCTTTGCACGATAGGAGTATTGCAGAGTGAGCCATATGGGTGATCAGTTGAGGACTTCTGTACACTAGGATTGTGTGAGGGTTATTGGATGTTTTTTATATGTATGGATATGGTTTTGTTGTTCTGTACTCAGCGGTGCTTTTGTAAACCTTCTGTACACTAGGACTTCTGTACACTAGGATTGTGTGATGATATATTCCTCGTCTCACATACTTGTTGTCAAGGTAGGGTCAAGATCCATTGTGAGAACCTAGCCAAGTGACACCCGATTCCCGCAGATTTGGGGTGTTACACCTACGAATCATCATATACTATATTGGACGCCCCAAATTGAACCTGAAATGATAGGTTAATTAGTCAACTTTGAAATAATATATTCTATATAATAATATTGAAACATAAGCCCTTAATGCACATGTCAATTTTTTCTTCGTTTTACCACGTATCATTTTTTTTTACCTACTATCCTTTTTAGAATTTTTTTTAATAAAAAAATTATGTAAACTAACTATCTATTTTTAGATTATATTTCTATATATATTTCAACGAATCCTTTTACTATGTTTTATTTTGCCTCATTATATTGTCTTCTAACAAACTTTGTATAGAGAATATTTAAATATTTTTATTTTATAATAAGATACATAATAGTAAGTAATTATTAAACCATTAATTATTCTATAAAATGTTATATTATATTTTGCGTATCATATATAACATTTTAAGATTATTTTATATATATATATATATAGAAATTAATATTTTAATTAAATCACATTCGTTTTGAGTACGGATATTACACTAGTAACAACATTAATTAGGAAGTAAATAATGTATGTATACGATAGACAATATATGGTTCTATAAGGAAATAATACAAATCACTCATGCAATTAATATGAGGGGTATTACGGACACGACGGTGGATTTTGTAAACACAGGACGGTTACAGAATCGGTGACCGCCACGGTCACGAGTTTTGTAACCGTAAAAAAAAATTCCCTGACATCATGATTACGAAACCCATAACCGTGATGGTATCAGATTTTTTTTGGTTAGAATTCACATAGAAAACTATCACGGATCCGGAACCCGTAACCGTCACGGTTACGGGTTCCGGATCCGTGATAATTTTATTCACTTTTTAATTTTTTTTGGTTAGAATTCACAAAGAAAATCATCACGGTTACGGGTTCCGTATCCGTAAAAAATATGTCACAAATTCTGAATCCGTAACCGTCACGGTTACGGCATCCGTAACCGCCGTGCATTTGTAAATTCCATCGCCGTGCGTTTACGACTTCCGATAAACAATGCACGAATGTATAACAATCGTCACTTGTGCACTGTTATTTGTATCGTTTTTTTTCGAATAGATTACGTATATTGCGATGAGAATTTATATAAGTGCTCACTATGACCCAACGTATAACCAAAACAAAGCGAAGGCGGGAAACAAGCTAGAACATCCTACACAAGATGAATAACAAGCAAGCTAGCCCACATGATGGAGTCGACTAATTGATCTTTCCAACAATGAGAGGCAAAGTTCTTGACAACAATGATGGTGTGGTCAACACAAGTAGTGGGGAGAGAGGAGTGTTGTTGTAGATAAGGTCGTTTCTAACTTTCCAGGTGAAGTAGATGTAGGCCGTGATCGAGGAGAGACGAATATTTGAGATCAAATCATGCTTATGGGGTTTAGAGTTCACGAGTCAGGCCCAAATGTCACTGGAATAAGGGTAGGAGGTGAATCTTAGTCCAGCGGGAGATGATGTCCAAAACGAGGCTAGTGAAGCTGAAGGATTTCCAGAGATGGGAGATGATTTCGGGATGGTTACCACAAAGTTTGCACAAATCATCGGGGATGAGGTTCTAGTGCAAGGGTTTGCTAAGGGTAGAGAGCTTTTGGTGGAAGGCAATCCAGGAGATGAAGCTGCACTTAGAGATATTAAGCCATTTCCATATGTGCTTGAGGTTGATGGGGTTAGGCGGGAGGGATTGGTTCCTGAAGAAGAGGTAGGCAGTAGACAAGTTGAATGATCCATTGAGGAGGGTGATGGGGTTAAGGGGACCAAAGTTGAGCCTAGGGAGGATCTCATCCTTGACCTTGAGTACCACACTCCAAGTTTGCTTGTGGTAGTTCTTATGCTCGCTGTTCCAAATGGTAGAGCTCTTGAGGATGTTCTTATAGACCCAGTTGCTCCAACAGTTGTCGTGCCTACTATCCAACTCGAATATGAGCTTGTACATACAGGCTTTGTTTCAGGATAGAAGCTTCTTGAAATCGAGACCACCTTGGTCGATTGGAGAGCAAACGGTGTTCCGGGCGATAGAAGCATTGTTGCTGGAGCAGGTACCGGACCAAAGGAAAGATCTTAGCAGGCTTTGGATGGTGTAGAGGATTTTTGTGGGGATGAGGAAGACATTGCACCAGTAGTGGTGCATAGCCAGGAGAATGGAAGAGATGACTTGCTTTCTACCGGCATAAGAGAGGTTTTTAGCGTGCCAAGAGTTAATTTTTGTGGTGAATTTATAAATGAGAGGTTGATACTCAGGGATACTAAGGCGCTTGCTACCGATTGGGACACCAAGGTAGTGGAATAGGAGGTTTCCAAGAGCAATGCCGGTCCCGTCGGTGAAAATGTGATGATCATGAGGAGGAACTCCGCCAAGGAAGATGGAGGACTTATCGATGTTTATCCTAAGTCCGGAGCAGTCGCCAAAGGAGTCGAGTGAACTCTTAAGAAAGGAGATGGAGGTGATATCAGCCCTGCAAAAAAGTAAGATCGTCAGCAAAACAAAGGTGGGTTAGGTGGGGGACTCTTGCACTTTGGCTGAGGGTTGCAGTCTGGGTTGAGGGTGTTGGCATTAATCATACAGGAAAGTATTTCCATGGCTATGACGAAGAGGGGAGGGGAGAGAGGGCAACCCTAACGGAGACCTCTAGAGCCTTTGAAGTATCCCCGAAGGGAACCATTCACATTGATAGAGTAAGAAGTTTGAGTGATACAAGCTTTAATCAAATGGATAAAGGTGGGAGGGAACTGATAACATGTATTATAGTCTATATTTTGGGATTGGTTTGGACGTTTTATCTTCATAAATCTGCATGTATGGATGTATATTCTTTGATTATATTGTTGTTTTATATACCTTTGCGGGAATCGAGGTCTACACCTTGTTTCGTTGTAATTGTAGGTGAAATGGCACTTTTGGTCCGAAATGGAGCTAAGGAAGCTAAGGAGTCATTAGAGCTACATTCTGAAGCATTGAGAAGTTATAAGAAGATCTCCAGAAGCATGAAAATGATTTAGCGGATTGATTTTGGACCAGATTAGAGAGTTTCATTCTCAGCTGAGACTCACCTCGGTCAGCTACAGTATCACCTCGACCGAGGTGATCTTCAGGAGCGTCTGAACCGAGGAGAAGTGATGACCGGACGCGAGATCTTTATTTTTGGCTGAGATCTTCTATTTTTGGAAAGTGAATATCACATATTTTTGGTTGGATTCTGGAAGGAAGATATTTTTTTGGCTGATATATTTTGGAAGATATGGAGATATATTTTAAGGAAATTATCTTTTTAAGATATTTTGTCTTTGGAAGATAATTCTCCTATATAAAGGGTTGGATTTTCTACAATTCAACCATCATTGGATAATCTTCGGATCACCAATTTTCTGAAGGAATTTTGAAGGAAGTTTGAAGGTAGTTTGAAGGTTAAAGATCAAGGAAGGAAGGAATCAAGTTTGAAGTTGGCTTTGAAGGAGTTTTGTAAGATTTTCTTAGATGATTTGGTTTTTTTGTCTTTTTTGATTTGAGATTGAGGAACACTGATTGTTGTTTGTTTGATTCATTCAGTTATTGAGACCTTTGTGTTAAGGTTTTCTTGTTTGAATATTGATTCCTTTCCCATAAATTTGATTATTGTTATCATGATGATTGTTGGCTAAGTTCTTTATGCGATTCTAGGGTGATTGGCTGAAAGTTGTGGGAAAGACAATGATAGAATGAGCCTTTACCCCAGTGGACCCTGAAAGCTTGAGCCTTTACCTTAACCGACGAACACCTCGGTCAGTCATAGAACATCTCGGCCGGGATGGAATATAACTGAACGAGGTGAGACCTTTTCTGATCCTTATCTGAGTTGAGGTTTCCATTTGCCAAGTCCTAGGATGAGACTTAGGATGAGACTTAATCGGTGATTCCTTTGTTTGTTTATCCAAGATCATGAGTGTAGGTAATAAAGGAAACTTTTATTGGGGTTTGAGTGTGTCTTCATCCCATCTTTGAGAGTTAGCTTGAGACTTACCTAGTAAAGGTTGATTCTATCCCCTTGGGTAGCGTGTTGGTTTGAGATTATAGTTCATTTCCTTAGTACCTTGAGACTTACCCGGTGAGAGGATCTTTGGTTTGGGATAATGAGTAGTAAGACTTACCCGGTGATCTATTCCCATCTTAAAAAAACCTTCCCTTTGCAAACCTCAGCTTTGTCCACGTTATTCGTTGAGATCTTTAGTCGGAACCACAACTGGATGCTTTAATCCCTAGAATCCGCATTCCTTTACCTGGTTATTACACCATCTTTGATAGCTTTACTTTGTTTCTTGTGTTTTATTGACAACCTGAATTACCGTTCTTTGTTTCACCATAGTCCCTGTGTTCAACCCTGGAATTCTTGCTTTTATTACAATCGATCCGTACACTACGGGTTCGCTATTTGCAATTATTCTTGGTATAAATAATAAAGCTTATACACACCTCTTGGAGCGAACAAGTTTTTGGCGCCGTTGTCGGGGACTTGGTCAAGACCAAGTTTGGTTTCGGTTGTCTTTCGGGGCTATTACCCTTGTTGCTATTAACTACTTTACTTGAGTGTTTTCGCATGATCTTTCCTTAGGTTTATGCGAAGAACTCGTGCTGGAAAAGAAATCGTTCCTTACGATCCCGAACCAGAAAAGACCTACAAGAGAAGATTGAAAGAAGCTAAGATGGCCGATCAAGACAATCGCGATCTTGAAGCCGAATTGAAGGAGGCATTGGAACAACTGCGCCTCAGTAAAGAAGAACTGCAGCGAGAGAGAGACGAGACTCGCGTAAGAACTGAAGGAATTGAAGTTGATATGGCCGCTCTAAGGGCTCAGTTTCTACCTCGACTGATCCTAGATGCTCGACCGAGGCAAGACCCAGTCCTAGTTGCCCCGGCCGAGATGCACCCACCACCTCGGATGCCAGTCCGAGATGTTCTTTTTGCTGGAGTTCCACGAACCCTAGGACAGAGGATGGACCCCAATCAGCAAGTCAGGCATCCAAGAGTCAACCTAGGTGATCCAGCTGAGCATGATTATGAACTTAGACTTCAAGTTCTAACCATGATTCCACAATGTCAATTTGGAGGTTTGGAGAGAGAGTCTCCGCATCAGCATTTGCAAAACTATGAGATTCTGATGGAGACTTTGAGACCATCAAGAGTGGAGAATAACAACTACAAGTTGAGGCCTTTCTACTTCTCTTTGAAAGACAAGGCGCTTGCTTGATATCAATCTCTTCCGGCTAAAAAATCAACACTTGGGAAGAGATGACTACGAAGTTTCTTACTAAGTTCTTTCCCCCTTCTAAGACCGCTGAATTGAGGGGCAAGATCAATGTTTTTATTATGAAGGACAAAGAGAGTTTGTCCAAGTCATGGGAGAGATTCAAGGATCTTTTGTTGGATTGTCCATCTCATGGGATTCCAAAGATCGAGTTGGTGGAAATATACTTCAAGGGTTTGGATGGAGATACTCAATTCAAGCTTCAATTACTTTCCGCCGGCACTTTCATGGACATGCCGATAGATGAAGCTTGAGATTTCATTGAAAAGCAAGCTTTACACATGGAGAAATACTCCCCTCAACGAGTTAAAGATGGAGCAAGGAGAGTTAGCTTCCAAGACACATCATCAAATGGAGCTCAACTCACCTCGCTTAGCAATGAAGTGAAAGCATTGAAGGAGCTTTTAGTAGCTACAACGAAGAAGGAGCAAGATGGTGGATACCAAGGAAGAAACAACTATCAAGGACCGCGGAACAACAATTACAACAACAACAACAACAACTCCAACAACAACAATTGAAGATCAAATCAACAAAATTCCGGTAACCCTTATTCTCATGCTGAAAATGCTCTTAATGCCTCCTCTTCTTCTTCTACTCCATTGAGAAGCCAAGAGCCTGCATCAAGCTCGTCCCAGCCACCAACACTATGGAAAAGCCTTAGAGCAACAATTTTTCAACAAGGCAATTTTGATCAAGCTCAACACTATGGAAACATCGATGAATTCATTTTCGAAGGCACAAAAAGCCTTAGAGCAACAATTTTTCAACAAGGCGAATGAAGCGCCAAGAGATCCAGGGAAGCTCCCAGCAAGGACAAAGAGTAACCCTAAAGGACAGATCGTGACTATTACAACACGCATTGGATTGAAGACTGCAGATCTAGTACCTCGGTCGAGCCCCGACCAGATGAGGAACACCTCGGACCAAGATCAGACGAGGAACACCTCGGTCAAGATGCCAACCGAAATGGAGCCCCAGAAAGCGAAAGAAAAATCTGAAGTTTATGTTCCACCTCCTGCTTATAAACCACCACTCCCATTCCCTCAGTAAAGGGTGAGGGCACATCTAGACAAGCACTTCGGTAAGTTTCTAGACCTTATGAATAAGCTACATATTAACATCCCTTTCATTGATGTCATCCTACGGATGCCCGCCTATGGGAAGTTTCTGAAAGAGATCCTATCAAGGAAGAGGAAGCTGGAGGATTTTAGTGAAGTAAGGATGACATCTAGATCTTCCGAGCTCATTCAAATCATGAAGGAGAAGATGCCACCTAAATTGAGAGATCCCGGTTCATTTTGCATTCTCATTTAAGTTGAGGATGTAACTTATGATGCATTATGTGATCTAGGAGCCAGCGTGATCATCATCCCGCTGGAGTTATGTGAGAGAGTCAGACTTGGAGAGCCCAAGCCCGTGAAGCTGACGTTATACATGGCGGATCGCTCCATTACCCGTCCCGTTGGCATTTTGGAGGACGTTCCCATCAAGTTAGGTAATTTCTACATACCTATAGACTTTGTTGTGCTTGACATTCCCGCAGATTATCCCATCTCTATCATTCTCGGGAGACCTTTTCTAGCAACTTCGGGTTGCAACGTTGATTGTAAGAACGCCAAGTTGAAATTCAACATTGGTGGCGATCATGTGGAGTTTGCATTGCTTTCTGCAATGAAGGGAGAGCCGTTGGAGGATGACATCTTCAACATCTATGATAAAGAAGAATCTAGAGAATTGGTGAGCTCTATCCTTATTAAAGATCCTCTTGAAAAAGTTCTAAGTTTTAGTTTAATGGAGGAAGGTATAAATGTCTCTTGTGATGCAGATGTGCGAAGCTTGAAGGCATTGGAAGCAGATCCAGGAGCTATATTTGATAAACTGATTCAGGGGAAGAAAATCAAGTTAGGTTTCTGTTCCAGTTTTAGTACCTCGACCGAGGCACTTTTTGGACCAAGCGAGATGTTCTTATCTGAAGAACATTTCGGTTACCCACCTCAGGCCCGACCGAGACAATAGGCGAGATGTTGTCAACTGAGGACGACAAACTTTCTTACTCATTCTCTGAGGGTCACTTGAAGTTGGTGGAGCACTGGTTTCGCCAAGTTTCTGATGGTAAAGAGCCTTGGTATGTTGATATTGTCAATTACCTTGTTTGTCAAGAAATACCGCCCGGATTGGTGTACGCTCAAAGGAAGAAGTTCTTTAAGGATGTACGTCATTACTATTGAAATGAACCTCTATTGTTCAAGAGAGGTCCGGATGAGATGCTTCGACGATGCATTCCGGAGGATGAAGCTTTTAGTGTCATACGGCATTGCCACTTGCTTCCTTGTGGAGGACATGCTAGTTCTCAAAAAACGTGCACTAAGGTATTACGTTCTAGTTTCTTTTGACCTACATTATTTAAGGATGTGCAAGCGTTTGTTGTCTCTTGTGATGCATGCCAAAGACAGGAAACTTGTCAAGAAGGAACGAGATGCCACTCAAAAATATTTAGGAAGTTGAGATTTTTTATGTATGGGGAGTTGATTTCATGGGAATTTTCCCATCATCCGCGGGGAACCTCTACATTCTCTTAGTTGTTGATTACGTCTCTAGATGGGTGGAGGTCATTGCTTCTCCCACTAATGACGCTATGGTGGTTGTGAAGTTCTTCAATAGGACTATCTTTCCACGTTTCGGGACACTGCACATCATCATCAGCGATGGAGGGACACATTTCATCAACCGGAAGTTCAAGGCACTTTTGTCGAAGTATGGGGTAACCCATAAGGTAGCAACCCCTTATCACTCTCAAACTAGTGGGTAGGTTGAGATCTCGAATAGAGAAATCAAGGCAATCCTGGAGAAGACCGTTTCAAGGACGAGGAAGGATTGGTCCATGAAGTTGGACGATGCTCTTTGGGCTTATAGGACCGCATTCAAGACTCCCATTGGTACCACCCCTTACAATTTAGTATATGGGAAGTCTCGTCATCTACCCGTTGAGCTAGAACACAAGACATATTGGGCAATCAAGTGGTTGAATTTTGAAATCAAGGAAGCCGGAGAGAAGAGACTTTTAGACATTAATGAGCTGGAGGAGTTGGGCTTAAACGCCTATGAGAATGCTAAGATCTACAAAGAAAGAACTAAGAGATGGCATGATAAACACATCATTCCTAAGGAGCTCAAAGAAGGAGATCTTGTTCTACTCTTCAACTCCCGCCTCCGCCTCTTTCCAGGTAAGTTGAAATCTAGATGGACAGGACCTTACGTTGTGAAAACTGTTTTTCCCTATGGTGCAGTTGAAATATGGGGCAAAACTAGCGGAAGTTTTAAGGTCAACGATCATAGGTTGAAGAAGTATCGACCGAAAGTCCCGGCTGAGGAGATTGCACCATTATACCTTGTTTGATGATGGAGTACGGTCCAGCTAGCGACCTTAAACCAAGCGCTTCTTGGGAGGCAACCCAAGGTATTGCTTTCTTTTCCCTTTTCTAGCTTATTTAGATAGTTTGCTTCATTTTGTTTTTGCGTCCTCTAGACAGGAACCAGGTACTTTCTAAGGAAGGATTACACTCAAGAGCTACACTGGAAGGACATAATTTCGAGAAATTGAGAAGACGGAGCTTGAATGAGACACATCTCGGGTGCAGTCACAGGACCTCGACCGAGATGTTCTTGGTCAACCGAGGGGACTAGGTCTGATATCCACTTTGACACCTCGGTCCACTCAGGAACATCTCGAACGAGGTGTAATCAAATTCAGCGAGGGGTATAAAAGGTGAGACGGTTTCTCACTCCTCCACTTTTTCCCTCTCTATCCCGACCTCGACCGCGGCGGCACTTCACACTCAAATTCTCAATTTTTTCTCGTTTTCTACGTTTCTTTGCTCGAAATCACCGGAGGAAGCAAGAGATTCAGTTTCCAAGCATCAAACAGCAAGGAAAACGCTTCAATCTGCAGAATATGGGGTATTTCGTTCCAAACCTAACTCTTCCCTCTTTTGTCGATTCTGAGTAGATTTGACTTTGGTTGCCATAGTTTGTTGCTGAAAAAGATATAAGTACCCCTTAGGAAGCTTTTGGTAGTGTTTTTGGGGGAAAAAGCTTACAAAGTTCA
Source organism: Fagopyrum homotropicum (assembly GCA_033239125.1). NCBI lineage: Eukaryota > Viridiplantae > Streptophyta > Magnoliopsida > Caryophyllales > Polygonaceae > Fagopyrum > Fagopyrum homotropicum. Next base: position 47,803,008 of record BSWB01000007.1, on the reverse strand, counting down.
GAGAGTGCGTTCGAACAGCAGTTCGCCTCGGTCCAGTCGACTATGTCTCGGAAGGTGTTCTTGGGCAACCGAGGTGTTCTTTATCCAGAAAAATGAGCAACAGATCTGATCATCAGTTAGCCTTGAGGGACAAGCCTAGCATTTCACACCAGTCTTCCCCTTCCTCTGCTTCTCAGTTTTTCATTCCGGTGATCCACGAGCGACACCAGAAGGACTATGATCGCATTTACAGGCGCCCGATCGTTGCCCCGCATTTTCTTCACGTTGATGCCTTGGAGTGCCTCCATGTGGTTGAGGACTTGAAGAAGATGATCTCCATGGTTGGTTTGGAGGAGTTCATGGATATCTGAACGCCGGCCTATTTGGAGCCGACGTTGGAGTTTGTCAGTTCTGTGACTTACGTGCCGGAGTATCAAGGAATCAAGTACCGGCTGCTGAACAGGAACTATGCAGTTCCTATGGATCAGTTCATGGAGATTTTTGGTTTCCCTACACCGACTGTGACTGATTTTCCTTCCCGAGCGGTGGCTCGAAGTTTCTGGGGCGAGATAGCCCATGTGACGGATCATAGTGACAGGTGGCGACCCGGAGATTCCCGGGAGCGTATTATTTTCCATCTTGCTTTCCTTTGGCTCACCGGATTTTTAGTGAAACTCTTCTGGCGCGTACTGAGATGCCCCAGAAGATCCGACAAGGGGAGCTTCTGAGTTTGTTTTGTATGGTGACCGGAGGAGTGCCAAACTTTGATGCCATGTTGACAGATGATTTACACAAGATTAAGGGCAAGTCGAAGGGCGATATTTGACGTGGTGGGCTGGTGACCCACATCGCTATTTCCATGGGCTTAGATCTTTCTAGTTGTACACTTGTTACGGCTGCGAAGCCGCTGGGACTGCAGGAGATTATCACCCGACACATTCTAGTTGCTCGTGGCCTTGGCACGCCCTACATTGCTATGCCATGGGAGACGACAGTTCCACAGAGCATTATGTGGTCATCTCAATTTTCTGTTTTTGATCATCAATATTGGTCTGATGCTTGGTTCCCTTACATGCAGGATGTTGGAGATGCAGCTGACGATGATGATGATGAGGGGTATGATGGCGGAGCTGCCATGGAGACCGGTACTGATACCGGCGGCCCTAGTGTTCCCATTGTTGACCTTGATGACGAGGCGACAGAGGATGAGAGAAAAGCACCTCTACCACCACCACCTCAGCGCAGATCCCGCCTCCGTAGAGATCCCGAGGCCCACCGACGGATCGATGAGCTGACTGATCAGATGATTGATTTCTACGCAGCTATGATAGTAGACATCTCCCAGCGCTTTGCAGATGAACGCCGACACACTGATGGATGGATGCATCATATAGACGAGAGTCAACACTTCACTAAACGGATGATGGAGATCCAGCATCAACAGGTTATGGGCTATCCTTTCGACCCGACCCAACATCCCTACATTCCACATCCACCACCGCCAGCTGAAGAGGATTAGAGCTTCATGGATTTCTTATTTATTTATTATGCAGTTCAGCTAGGTCCGGTGAGTATTTTGTTTTTTAGACTTATATTTGACCCATTGGGACAATGTGTCCGAAGTATGGGGTATTTGGATGTATTTACTTGACTTATGTTCCACTCTTGTATGACTCTTGCGGATATTACTGTTTACTTGACTCTATGTGCTTATCTGTCATTACATGCATACCTACAGGTTTCTGTTTGAGAAAACGTCAAAAATTGGTTTGGAACAAAAATTTTATGCCTCGACCGAGACGTTCATGGCCGATCGAGGTTGAACACCTCGGATGACGCCAGAACACATCGACCGAGATGGGATTTTAACTCAAAGGTTTTCCGAAACGTTTTGTGCTTCTTCTCTGGATATGACCTCGATGATGATTCTGTTTACAGATTGGTTTTCAAATCTTTATATGCTCGAAAGGTTTTATGATATGTTTAAGTTGCAAAATGCTTTGTTTGAAATTCTAGCATGTGTAATACTTTGTTTTTATCAAAATTATGTTGGATTTGAAGGTTGACACCATATGATGAGTTCTATCACATTCTTCCTGGGATGACTAACGCAATTCATTCTCTTTTCTTCTTCTTCTTCTTCTTGGCCATGCTTAGCTCTTCATATACATATTTGCATCCCTTTACCTATCCGGGAATTTGGAAGCAAGTGACGAAAAGCAAGTGAAAGTGAAGTTGAGATGTTGGCTGAAAGTGTTAGAAAGAAACAATTAGGTTTGGAGACGTTGATCTTGATGATGAGTAACTCGGCACCATTCACATAGTCGGGTGTTTGGGTCTTGCCAAAGTCGGATTGATCAATAGTCCTAACGGGTCATGGTATGTGCATCAAGGTTTTGAGGCATCTCAAAAATTGATGATTGTTGATCTCCTAGGCTTCAGTTATTGTGCACCTCTGTCCATGCATCCCAAAAAGTAAAGTAAAGTAAAAATAAGCAAAGCTTATTGGTGGAAGATGTTGAGATTCAAAGAAAGTGAAGAAAAGATCCTATTCCCGGATTCTAGCATCATATACCCTATATACATCTCACCTTGACACGTTTCTTGACCTATTTTGGAAGACCTTGAGACCTCGAGCTTGTTGATTGACTTGCTGGTTTAAACTGGATTATACATGATTGATTTCGATAAATATGATTTATTATGCATTCTATGATTTTATGCAAAGATGAACACATTTCTTATATTTATAAAATGTTTTGATCATGTTTTGATTTTATTTGCCATGAAGCATTCTCTTACGGTGATCTATGAGTGAAGCACACCAACAAAATGTTTTGAAATGTTTTTCATTCATCTTTTTGATGATTTATAATCCATTCTATCTTGTATCTAAGATTTGGATCTTGCTTGGGGACAAGCAAGGGACAATGTATTATAGTCTATATTTTGGGATTGGTTTGGACGTTTTATCTTCATAAATCTGCATGTATGGATGTATATTTCTTTGATTATATTGTTGTTTTATCTACCTTTGCGAGAATCGAGGTCTACACCTTGTTTCGTTATAATTGTAGGTGAAATGGCACGTTTTGGACCGAAATGGAGCTATGGAAGCTAAAGAGTCATTAGAGCTACATTCTGGAGCATTGAGGAGTTATAAGAAGATCTCAGGAAGCATGAAAATGATTTAGAGGATTGATTTTGGACTAGATTAGAGAGTTTCATTCTCAGTTGAGACTCAACTCGATCAGTTACAGTATCACCTCGACCGAGGTGATCTTCAGAAGCGTCTGGACCGAGGTGAAGTAATGACCGGACGCGAATCTTTATTTTTGGTTGACATCTTCTATTATTGGAAAGTGAATATCACATATTTTTGGCTGGATTTCTGGAAGGAAGATATCTTTTTGGTTGATATATTTTGGAAGATATGAAAATATATTTTAAGGAAATTATCGTTTTAAGATATTTTATCTTTGGAAGATAATTCTCCTATATAAAGGGTTGAATTTTCTGCAATTCAACCATCTTCGGATAATCTCCGGATCACCAATTTTCTGAAGGAATTTTGAAGGAAGTTTGAAGATTAAAGATCAAGGAAGGAAGGAATCAAGTTTGAAGTTGGCTTTGAAGGAGTTTTGTAAGATTTTCTTAGTTGATTTGGCTTTGTTATCTTTTCTGATTTGTGATTGAGGAACGCTGATTGTTGTTTGTTTGATTCATTCAGTTATTGAGACCTTTGTGTTGAGGTTTTCTTATTTGAATATTGATTCCTTTCCCATTAATTTGATTATTGTTATCATGATGATTGTTGGCTAAGTTCTTTATGCGATTCTAGGGTGATTGACTGAAAGTTGTGGGAAAGACGATGAAAGAATGAGCCTTTACCCCAGTGGACCGTGAAAGTTCGAGCCTTTACCTTAACCGACGAACACCTCGGTCAGTCATAGAACAACTCGGCCGAGATGGGATATAACTGAGCGAGGCGAGACCTTTTCTGATCCTTATCTTAGTTGAGGTTTCAGTTTGCCAAATCCTATTCTTGTTATACCTTTTCTGGTTCAACGAAAGCCTAGGATGAGACTTACCCGGTGATTCCTTTGTTTGTTTACCCAAGATCATGAGTGTAGGTAATAAAGGTTTATCCTTTATTGGGGTTTGAGTGTGCATTCATCCCATATTTGAGAGTTAGCATGAGACTTACCCGGTAAAGGTTGATTCTATCCCCTTGGGAGGTGTGTTGGTTTGAGATTATAGTCTCTTTCCTTAGTACATTGAGACTTACCCGGTAAAAGGATCTTTGGTTTGGGAGAGTAGCGAGACTTACCCGGTGATCTATTCCCACCTTAGAAACACCTTCCCTTTGCAAACCTCAGCTTTGTCCACGTTATCCTTTGAGATCTTGAGTCGGAACTGTTCGCCACTTAGCGTGCGTGCAATCAAGCTTTAAATTTATAAAACTAGAATCAAGCAAGCGAACCCGCAGTGTACGGATCGGCATAGATTAGCAAGTATTCCAGAGTATCGAACACAGGGATTTGGGGGGAACAAATTCAATTATAGATTATCAAGCAAGTAAATGTATGAAGCTTTTCAAATTATTGGGAAAACAACAATCCTAAAGATCCAGGAATACAGCTGTGGCAATCGATTCAAGATATACTAAAGATATAAGGACAGAGTTGAGGTATGCAAAGGTATACGAATGTAAGGTAATCGTACGGTGAAGTTCCAAAAACCTTATATGACCCACCTACAAGACACTCTCTATAAAGGTTGTTGAGGCTTCAATATAGAAAAGATCTAAAGGTAAGTATTAACTTCAAATACCCAAACTTGTTATCCAAGGATCAAGACTAACTAAACCGATTAAGGTTGTGACACTCAGAATCGAGGTAGAGGTTGTTGAGGCTTCACTACCACCTAGAAAAGGCAAGCCAAGACTAAGTTAAAGCAAATCTTTAACTTTGGATTAAAGTAAAAGCAAGTTCGTAAACTGACACAAAATTACGGGTAGTTCTTGAGTTCCACGGCCGTGGAAGCTCAAGAACAGACCGTGGATTAGGTTCGTCGGCGATATTTCTCTAACTCTCAGGGTCCAATAAAATTACGATCGATCTATCATTATCTAAGCCACAACTATCAACGCTTCACCTTAGAATTGCTAAAGGGTTTTAGCCAACAACAGTCATATTGATATCAAATTCAAGGTTTAAAAGAATGAAAGATGAAAACTTTCGAAAACCTTCAATAACTTTCAAACCAATCTCAAATCCACAAATCAGGAACGATAATGCCAATAGATTCGTAATAATATAAGCAATCACAATCTTAGATAAGAACGAAGAACAGGATTTCAATCCGCCTTCTAATCAAACATAAGGATGAAGCGTAATCTCTTTACGAACAAGTCTTCCAAATCTTCACTCTTTCTCCAACTTTCCGTCGCGAAATAGCAATTTCCGCGCGTTCCACTTGAAACCCTAGGCACGTGCAATAAGCGTAGGCAAAGTCTAAGCGAAGGTGACGGAATCTCTCTTCTTCCGTCCTTTTATAGGGTAAGATAAAATATTGGCCCGGCCCATTGCGTAAAAGATCATGGCTTAAAATATTGCGTAAAATATTGCGAAGATCACGGTCGTGGAAGGGTTCCACGCCCGTAATTTAGAGCGTGGAAAAAGGTCACGGTTTGTCACAACCCTCCACGGCCGTGTAAGTTGCTGGAATGCACAACGCCTCTCTTGCCAAGGTTCCACGGCCGTGGACTTGAACGTGGAATCTAGTACGGCCATATTTTAGAGCGTGGTTTAAAGGTAGTTCGTGGTTTTCCTTAGCCTCGTGCTATTCTTCAAGTTAGCACCATCCTTAGCTCCTAGAGATGTCCTCAATCCTTGGACATGCTCCATCAAACTCCATTCTCTCTCAATTCATTCGGAATTAGCTCTTAATTGCCTACAATCAACACAAAGCTTATGTAGACCTCTATATCAACAAAATAGATAAACTAACTCACAAATACTTCAATGCTTTATCAATGACTATCAATATGGATGAAATACACTTAGAAAACGTGCCTAAAATATCACAATATTTCATGCTAACAAATAACCCCATACTTGCCACTTGCTTGTCCCTAAGCAAGATCTTTCAAAAGCTTTAAAACTCAAGTTAGGATGAAATATATGTACCTTCTCAAAGCAAAACTTCTTTTGGATGAATGTGCCTTCTAATCAATAGATCATTCTCAAATCTTGCTTCATTTGTTTATAAGACTTTCATATCCATAATCAAAGAGTAAAAAGAAAAGAAGGCTCATGAATCAATCAAACTTCCATGTAAACATCATAACCTTCAAAACATTATCAAAATCAATCATAAGAAACTACAATTTAGATCACTAAGTCATATAACATTCTTTTGATCTTAAGGACTTCAAACAAGGTCTAGAATGTGGAAAGGGAAGGAAAACTTTAAGGAATGTGGTGCATGAATCCGGGAAAGTGGATAACTACTCTTTTCTTCTTCTCTTGCGGTTTCCGCAGCACTTTCAACTTAGAGCTTCGCTCTTCCTTTTCATTTTTCGACTTTACTTTTGGAGTTATGGATAGAGGTGCACAAAAACCGAAGCCTAGGAGATTGGCGTTTCTCAATTTTTATGAGATGCCTCAAACCCTTAGCGCACATACCATAATCCGCTAGGAATATCGCTCAATCCGACTTTGGCAAGACACAAACACCCGGCAATGTGAATGGTGCCGAGTTACTCATCATCATGATTGACTTTCCCAAACCTATAATTTCTTTCTATTCCTTTGAATGCAAAATATTGCTTTGATGGCCCTCCCACATCAAATATGCCTTTTTCATTCAACTCCTCCAAATTCCCGGATAGGTAAAGGAGGTCATTATTTCAATGAGGGGCTAAATGATCAAAGAAAGAAGAAAGAAAATCGAATTGCCTTAATCATCTCAAAAAGAAGCATAAGAACTTATTATGTGATTTCAATCTTAATTTCTCAACATGATTTAAGTAACATTCATCACATTATGAAATTTGCAAAAGAGGTATAATCAACTCATTCAATTTCTTTTCAATTCACTATTCGTTTAAACATGCGATTGTCATCAAAACTCAATTCACAAGTGGTGATTATCATAGAAATCATCTCTATCCTTAGAAGCACAAAATTTTCAAAATTTTTCAATTTTTATGGGTTTTTCAAACTCTTTTTTATGCAATACAATAATGAAACGTGTAGCAATATAATGAAACATACAAGATAGTCTCAATAGAAGCATACAAAAGTGAGTAAGAGTTATTACAAACTATTAGTCACACCCCACCCCATACTTGGAACAAACATTGTCCCTAATGTTCAAAGAAAAGAAAAAAAGAAGAAAATAAAGAAAGAAAAAGAACTCACAAAACGGTGGTGGAGCGGCTAAAACTGTCGATATCAAGGTCGTCACTGCGGTGGAGGCGGTGGTGGAAATGGAGAGAAGCTGGGATCGTAGTACCGCCCGAACTGCTGGCGGTAGACGTCTCTCATCATGTGGTCTAGATCATCAGCTCATGCATCCCTCGCATCAGCACGGATCTCCAAAGCTCCAACCCTGTCGGAAAGGTCGGTAGCCCACTGTGGCAACTGCTCGTACCAGCCAGGCGGCTGGCTGTACCACGCCGGTGCATCTGAAGGTGCTGGTACTGGTGGCGGTGGCGGCTGTGTAGACCATGGTGGTGGAGCTCCATACCATGCAGGAGGGGCCTCCATCCAAGTGGGCCTCTCGCTAACACTGGCACGGCGAGAGGATGATCATGAAGCTCTAGCGGGACGTGGAGAACGTCTAGGTATGTCAGGAACTGCATCCGGCTGATCCGGAAATGTGCCAAAGTCATCAGCTCCTCCTCCTCCTCCCTCATACTCATCTCCTCCTCTCATCTCCTCCTCCTCTACTACAGGTGGTGGTGGGACATATGGAGGGGCTACAATCCTGTTCGCATGCATAGCAGCGAACGTCGCCTTCTAGTTATGGCGTCCAGCCATAATGGAATACTCTGGGATCCACTCAATACCTCTCCCCGTCCTACTCTCCCATGGCATAGCAGCGTAAGGTGGACCTCTATGGGTAGGGAAGATGATGCCTCTAGTCATGAGGCTATGGAGTCCTAGGGGTACAACAGCGATGCGTGTGCAAGCAGAAAAATCTACCCCTAGCTGTCGAGCAAGGTGGGTGACCATCCCACCATATCCAATATTGTCTGCCCTCTTATTCTTTAGCTTGCTCATGGTAGCAGCTAAGAGGGTGGCACAGTCAGCAGGCCGTCCATATAACAATCAGTAAAGAAGAAAGAGCTCATATGTCTTAATCTTTTGAGGTGTCTCCGTCCTAGGGAAGAGACACTCAGAAAGTACCCTATGAGCTATCTTCAAGGCTAGATGGTACATCAATCTAGCATTGGTGTCAACTGGCTGCCAGCGGTCCTCGCTGGCATACACCATAGCAACCTCCTCCCAGAAATCCTTGGCGTAAACGCCGCTGGGGAAACGACCATTAAGGTCTCATGGAACCCAAAGAAGGCTCCAAACTCCCTAATGGAGAACTCATAATCTCTTTCCATCAGCCGGAAAGAGACAGTCCTATCAACGTGACTGTGCTGGAACGAGACCACAAACTCCCTAGTGATCTCCTCATAAGCATCTTCTTGAATAGCCGAGAAGATGACAAGACCGGCTCTATCTAAGAGCCAAGTAAGATCCCCTATCACATGGAGAGGCTCTAACTCCTCTAGCAGCAGGTATCTAGGCCCTATAACAGCTCTCTTCTCGATCCTCTCTAAGGCATCGAGATGATCCTCATGGATGGTAGGGATCCTAGGGTGAGGGGGTGATGGTGATGATGATGATGATGGAGGTGAAGGGGATGAAGGTGCTGGTGCTCTAGAAGAGGAAGAGGGGTTGCCCTTCCTTTTCTTACTCTTATCCTTATCTTTGTTCTTGTCCTTATTCCTACCGGACACTCTCCTCACAAAATCCATTTTCTGGCAAAAACCACGGTCTGTTCTTTGTATTCCACGGTTGTGGAACTGCCAGCAACCGTGGTTCTTCTCGACTTTTCGCAAACCTCAACAAAATTTCACCAAATTTCACAGCAGCAGTCCTAGACTAATTCTCTTCCAATTCCAATCAGTTATTCCTAAAAAAATCTAGCAATTTCAAGACCGAATCGACAAAGATAGAGAAGAGCGAAAAAACCTAGGTTTTCGGATTTTCAAATCCGAATTCTGCTTTCCTCGGTGATTTGCCGCTCGAATTGTTGCTTGGATCTTGTTGGTGATCGGATTTGCTTCAGTTTAGATCAAAGAATCGTTAAAAACGATTAACGAACGAAGATTTGAGGTGAGGGGAAGGGTTTCGGCGTTTTTGGGCGTGAAATGGGTTGTGGTGTTGTGTTTTGTGAAGAAACGTGGTTTATATAGTGGCCGTAAAAATTTTTGAAAATCACGATCTGTCGGGGGGTTCCACGGCCGTGGAAATGTACGGAACCGTGGTTTTGGTGATTTTTCAAAGGCTTTTGTAAATTACGGTCTCAGAGGGTTCCACGATCGTGGTTTAGGCCGTGGAACTCTCTGTAATGCTCCAAAGTCCAAGTTTCGTCACTTTTCTTCAAACTTACTCTTCTCCTTTCTTTTCCCACTGTTCCTACATCCAAAAACACGAACATACCGGAGGTATCGAAGGCAAAACAAAGCAAAAACGTCTAAACTAAACTAATCTATGAATCGAAAACAAAAACGTAAATGCAATACCTTGGGTTGCCTCCCAAGAAGCGCTTTGTTTAAGGTCCGTAGCTAGACCAAATTCGCACTTATTCGAGTGCGGTGGGAGCGAACTCTTCAGCTTGGAGTTCCGGTGTATACTTCTTGAGTCGTTGACCGTTCACCTTAAAGCTTCCGTCCGCTTCACTCCATACTTCAACTGCACCATGGGGGAAAATACGTTTGATTAGAAAAGGTCCGGTCCAACGAGATTTAAGCTTACCTGGAAAGAGACGAAGCCTTGAATTGAAGAGGAGAACTTGATCTCCTTCTTTGAAGTCCTTTGGAATGATATGCTTATCATACCAACGCTTTGCTCTTTCTTTGTAGATTTTGGCGTTTTCATAGGCGTTCAAGCGGAGTTCTTCAAGCTCATTTAGGTCCAAGAGACGCTTCTCTCCCGCTTCCTTCATGCTGAAATTTAGCCACTTGATTGCCCAAAACGCCTTGTGCTCCAACTCTACCGGTAAGTGACAAGACTTCTCATACACAAGGTTGTATGGTGTGGTTCCGATGGGAGTCGTATACGCAGTCTGGTATGCCCACAATGCGTCATCTAGCTTCAAAGACCAATCCTTCCTAGTCCTTGAAACCATCTTCTCTAGGATTCCTTTGATCTCCCGGTTTGAGATCTCAACTTGTCCACTAGTTTGTTGATGATAAGGGGTGGCGATCTTGTGAGTCACCCCATACTTAGCTAGAAGAGCTTCAAAACGCCGGGCAATGAAGTGAGAGCCTCCATCACTAATGATGGTCCGTGGTGTCCCAAATCGTGGGAAGATGGTCTTGTTAAAGAACTTGACCACTACCATGGCATCATTGGTGGGAGAGGCAATCGCTTTAACCCATCTTGAAACGTAATCAACCGCTAAAAGTATGTATTGGTTACCACAAGATGATGGGAATGGTCCCATGAAGTCTACTCCCCAAACGTCAAAGATCTCCACCTCTTGGATGTTGTTGAGAGGCATCTCATTCCTCCTAGAGATATTTCCTGTTCTTTGACAAGCATCACAGCAAGAAACAAAGGTTTGCACATCTTTAAATAGTGTAGGCCAAAAGAATCCAGATTGCAATACCTTAGCGCTAGTCTTGTTCGAACTAGCGTGTCCTCCACATGATAGTGAATGACAATGGCGGATGACACTTTGCATCTCATCTTCCGGCACACATCGCCGAATAATGTCATCCGGACCTCTCTTAAAGAGGAGAGGTTCATTCCAAAAGTACTCCCGAACATCCTTAAAGAATTTCTTTCTTTGTGCGTAGGACAATCCGGGCGGTATTTCCTGACAAACAAAATAGTTAACAAAATCAGCAAACCATGGTTCGTTACCTTTGGAGATAACATCGATGCACTCCTCTATAATGTGTAAATGCTCGTCCGGGAAGGAGTCATCTATATGTAGATGGTCGTCCTCTAGATGTGTTAGGCGACTCAAATGATCCGCAACAGAATTTTCCGAACCCTTCTTGTCGCGGATCTCTAGATCGAATTCTTGTAGGAGAAGAATCCATCTAATTAGCCTTGGCTTCGCATCCTTCTTTGCAAGGAGATACCGGATCGCAGCATGATCCGTGTACACAATCACCTTTGCACCTACAAGATAAGAGCGAAATTTGTCAATTGCATAAACAATGGCTAAAAATTCCTTTTCCGTAGTGGCGTAGTTGAGCTGCGCTTCATCTAGCGTCTTGCTAGCGTAGTATATGGCATGGGTTCGCCCTTCCTTTCTTTGTCCAAGAACAGCTCCTATGGCTACGTCACTTGCATCGCACATAACCTCAAAGGGAAGATTCCAATCCGGAGGTTGGATAATTGGGGCTGAAATTAGAGCGTCCCGAATCATGTTAAACGCATCCAAGCATTCCTGCGAAAACTCAAAAACTGCATCCTTCATCAATAGATTAGTTAGCGGTTTTGATATTTTAGAGAAGTCTTTTATGAAGCGCCTATAAAATCCAACGTGTCCTAGAAAACTTCTTATCCCTTTCACCGAAGTTGGGGGAGAAAGCTTTTCTATAGTCTCTATTTTAGCTTTATCCACCTCAATCCCTCTACTAGAGATTAAGTGTCCTAATACAATGCTTTCCTTCACCATGAATTGACACTTCTCCCAATTAAGAACTAGGTTAGTGTCTTCACACCTTTGTAATACAAGAGCAAGGTTAGAAAGACAATTGTCAAAAGAGGAACCATAAACGGAGAAGTCATCCATAAAAACCTCCATGATTTCCCCTATATATTCGGAGAAGATGGCCATCATGCACCTTTGAAAGGTGGCTGGGGCGTTGCAGAGCCCGAACGGCATTCTCCTATAAGCAAACGTACCCCACGGGCACGTAAATGTGGTCTTCTCTTGATCATCCGGGTGTATCGGAATCTGAAAGAAACCACTATAACCGTCAAGATAGCAAAAATGCGAATGTTGTGCTAACCTTTCAAGCATTTGATCGATGAAGGGTAGTGGGAAGTGATCCTTCCTCGTCGCGTTGTTTAGCTTGCGGTAGTCTATGCACATCCACCATCCTGTTACGGTTCGGGTAGGAATGAGTTCGTTATTCTTGTTGGTGATGACCGTCATTCCTCCCTTCTTTGGAACCACTTGAACCGGACTCACCCACTTGCTATCGGAGATAGGGTAGATGATACCTGCATCAAGAAGTTTAAGAATTTCCTTCTTGACAACCTCTTTCATGGTCGGATTTAACCGCCTTTGAGGTTGTCTTGAAGTCCTAAAGTCCTCTTCCATTAGTATCTTATGCATGCATAGGGAAGGTTTGATTCCAACTAAGTCCTCTATAGTATATCCTAAGGCTTTTCTATGTTTCCTAAGGACAACCATGAGCTTACTATGTTCATCTATGCTTAAATCGGAACTAACAATAACCGGAAAGGTAGAACTAGGTCCAAGAAATGCGTACCTTAGATGAGTAGGAAGTGGCTTTAGTTCCATGGCTATCGGAGTTTCTAATGGTTCTTGAGGAGTCTCCGATGCCTCCTTAGAAGTGTCTAAGGGTGTAGAAGGTGTGGGAGAAGAATCAAAAGAAGTTGAGGAAGAGGCACAATTACCTTCGGAATCACCCAGAATTACGGCCTCTCTGTATTCTCCACGGCCGTGATTTTGGGCGTGGAAAGGAAATACGGTTGCTCTGTTCTCTCCACGACCGTGTAACCCTCTGGAGTGAGCCACGCTTTTGTTGGTGAAATCCACGGCCGTGGAATATAGTGTATGGCCGTGGATTCGTACGTTTTCTGCCTCGTCGTGGAGTTTCTCAAACTCCTCTTCACACACTTCTTGTGCTTCTAAGGTTTCAATTGCCTCATTGCACTCCTCTTCTTCCCCTACATTCATTAGACTTATAGTAATAACCTTTTGCAAAGGATCTTTGAAGAGAATAGCACTTACCTCCTCTCTAGACAACCCTTCTTCATCTTGAATATTGAATATATCCTCATCAAAGATTGGTTCCTTCACTAGAGTGGAAAGGACGAACTCTACCTTCTCTTCTCCTATGTCAAAGGCGAGTCTAGCATTCTTGCAATCGACTATGCAGCCGGATGTTGCAAGAAACGGTCTTCCGAGAATGATCGGGACCGGACTATCTGCAGGAATGTCAAGCACAACAAAATCTATAGGAACATAGAATTTACCTAGCTTGACCGGGACGTCTTCAACAATACCGACGGGGCGAGTTATGGATCGATCCGCCATGTACAACGTCATCTTCACCGGTTTAGGGTCACCTAAACCGATCTTCCTACATAATGCAAGTGGGATGATGCTCACACTTGCTCCCAAGTCACATAATGCATCATATGTGACATCTCCCACTCCTATGGGAATACAAAATGACCCCGGATCCTTTAGCTTTAGGGGCATCTTCTCTTTTATGGTTTTGATGAGATCCGAAGAATCCGAACTCATCTTAACCTCTCCAAAATCCTCTAGCTTTCTCTTGTTAGAGAGGATTTCCTTCAAGAACTTGCCATAAGCCGGCATACCTACAATAGCATCAATGAAAGGTATGTTAATATGCAATTTGCTTATGAGTTCTATAAACTTACCGAATTGCTTGTCTAGACGCGCTCTTGCTCTAGATTGCGGGAACGGTAGGGGAGGTTTGTAAGCTGGAGGAGGAACGTAGACATCTTCCTTCTCCTTCCCCTTTTCTTTCTCTTTCTCAACGGGGACTTCTACAAACTTGGGATGCGGGTCGGTAGTTGTGACTCCGCTCCTAGTTGTGATTGCCATCACCTTTCCTTTTGGGTTGTCCTCTGTTTTTCCTGAAAGTTTCCCTTGATTCCTAGGAACTTCCTCCTCATGGCTGAACATTTGGTTTTCTAAAACCTTTTGGGCTTTATCAACCTTAGTAATGTGATCATCAACCTTGATGATGCGAGTCTCCAACCCTTGAAGCTTTCCCAAAATCATTTCCAACATGGGATCGGGCTTCTCCTTCCCCGAAGTGCTTCCCCCATTAGATGTTTGCCCCTGACTTTTCAAAGGAGTGGAAGAAGAGGAAGGTGGGGTTAATGAATTTCCTGAATTGGAAGGATAAGAATTACCGGAATTTTGTTGATTGGAGCGCCAATTGTTGTTGTTTGAACCCCTATTGTTGTTCCAATTGTTGTTCCGGTTGTTGTTGTTGTTGTTCTAATTATTCCGGTTGTTGTTCCGGTTGTTGTTGTTGCGGTTTGTATTCTCACCACCGTTGTGGTTATTGTTGTTGCCTAAATAACATACATCTTTTCCTTGTTGCTTTGGAAAGTTGGTCTTGATAGCTTCCTTCAACTCTTTAATCTCGTTGTTGAGAGAAAAGATTTGAGATTGAGCTTCATGTGTGAGCTTTGCTCCTTGCTCCACACGATTCCCCTCCACTTTCCGGTGAGAATACTTCTCTATGACTCGCGCTTGCTTCTCAATGAAGTCCCAAGCGTCATCTTCTCTCATGTCCATGAATGTACCACATGAGAGGGATTGGAGCTTGAATTGTATCTCCACATCCAGCCCCTTATAATATATCTCCAATAGTGCAAGCTTGGATATGTCATGATGAGGGCAATCCAATAGCAAATCCTGAAATCTTTCCCAAGATTGAAACAAACTTTCGTTAGATCTCATGGAAAATGCGTTAATCTTACCTCTTAGCTCCGCCGTTTTGGATGGCGGAAAGAACTTAGTGAGGAACTCCGCGGAAAGATCCTCCCATGTCTCAAGCTTTCCACTTAGAAGAGCTTGATACCAAGACAATGCTTTCCCCTTCAAGGAGAAGAAGAAAGGCTTGAGTTTGTAGCTGTTGGTAGTTGCGTTCTTAGGCTTCATCATCTCCATCATAATCTCAAAGTTTTGTAGATGTTGGTGTGGAGATTCAGCACTTGTTCCACCAAATTGGTTTTGGCGAACAATGGTAATAACTTGAGGGTTGAAGCTAAACCCTTGTACATCGTCAGCATCAAAGTTCACACCTAAACGGCGTGGTTGCTGCGTTGGATCCATCCTTTGGCCAAGAGTTCTTGGCTCTTCATCCACACGTTCGATCCTCGCATTCCTAGGTGGAACACGGCGATTTCCAGCTGGTCGTGGAAATAATGGATTCACATTGATCGTGGGATCAATTTCCTCTAGTGGTGGCATGGAGGAGTCGATATCCTCATTGGATGAGTTGGCTCTAACCGATCTTCCCGGTCTCCTCCTTTTCTTTTTCTCCTTGAGGTTGTTTATTTCCAGCCTCATTTGGAACATCATGTCCGTTAGATCATCAACCTTCATTTGGTGACGATCCGTTTCTTCCCTACGAGTCTTCTCACTCCATTGGAGTTGAGCGTCCTTTTCCGCTAACTCCGATTGGAGATCACGTTCTCTTTCTTCAGCCATTTTCTTTTCCTTACGCTTTCTCCTTAAAGTCCTCTCAAGCTCTTGATCAAGAGATAAGAGGTCTTCGTTATTCCTAAACCTGCGCATGTACTCGAAAAGATATCAAATAACAAGGGTGAAGCTCCCAAGCTTGACAACCGATAACCGAATTCGGCCTAGACCAAATCCCCGGCAACGGCGCCAAAAACTTGTTCGCCACTTAGCGTGCGTGCAATCAAGCTTTAAATTTATAAAACTAGAATCAAGCAAGCGAACCCGCAGTGTACGGATCGGCGTAGATTAGCAAGTATTCCAGAGTATCGAACACAGGGATTTGGGGGGAACAAATTCAATTATAGATTATCAAGCAAGTAAATGTATGAAGCTTTTCAAATTATTGGGAAAACAACAATCCTAAAGATCCAAGAATCCATCTGTGGCAATCGATTCAAGATATACTAAAGAAATAAGGACAGAGTTGAGGTATGCAAAGGTATACGAATGTAAGGTAATCGTACGGTGAAGTTCCAAAAACCTTATATGACCCACCTACAAGACACTCTCTATAAAGGTTGTTGAGGCTTCAATATAGAAAAGATCTAAAGGTAAGTATTAACTTCAAATACCCAAACTTGTTATCCAAGGATCAAGACTAACTAAACTGATTAAGGTTGTGACACTCAGAATCGAGATAGAGGTTGTTGAGGCTTCACTACCACCTAGAAAAGGCAAGCCAAGACTAAGTTAAAGCAAATCTTTAACTTTGGATTAAAGTAAATGCAAGTTCGTAAACTGACACAAAATTACGGGTAGTTATTGAGTTCCACGGCCGTGGAAGCTCAAGAACAGACCGTGGATTAGGTTCGTCGGTGATATTTCTCTAACTCTCAGGGTCCAATAAAATTACGATCGATCTATCATTATCTAAGCCACAACTATCAACCCTTCACCTTAGAATTGCTAAAGGGTTTTAGCCAACAACAGTCATATTGATATCAAACTCAAGGTTTAAAAGAATAAAAGATGAAAACTTCCGAAAACCTTCAATAACTTTCAAACCAATCTCAAATCCACAAATCAAGAACGATAATGCCAATAGATTCGTAATAACACAAGCAATCACAATCTTAGATAAGAACGAAGAACGGAATGTCAATCCGCCTTCTAATCAAACCTAAGATGAAGCGTAATCTCTTTACGAACAAGTCTTCCAAATCTTCACTCTTTCTCCAACTTTCCGTCACGAAATAGCAATTTCCGCGCGTTCCACTTGAAACCCTAGGCACGTGCAATAAGCGTAGGCAAAGTCTAAGCAAAGGTGACGGAATCTCTCTTCTTCCGTCCTTTTATAGGGTAAGATAAAATATTAGCACGGCCCATTGCGTAAAAGATCGTGGCTTAAAATATTGCGTAAAATATTGCCAAGATCACGGTCGTGGAAGGGTTCCACGCCCGTAATTTAGAGCGTGGAAAAAGGTCACGGTTTGTCACAACCCTCCACGGCCGTGTAAGTTGCTGGAATGCACCACGCCTCTCTTGCCAAGGTTCCACGGCCGTGGACTTGAACGTGGAATCTAGTACGGCCATATTTTAGAGCGTGGTTTAGAGGTAGTTCGTGGTTTTCCTTAGCCTCGTGCTATTCTTCAAGTTAGCACCATCCTTAGCTCCTAGAGATGTCCTCAATCCTTGGACATGTTCCATCAAACTCCATTTTCTCTCAATTCATTCGGAATTAGCTCTTAATTGCCTACAATCAACACAAAGCTTATGTAGACCTCTATATCGACAAAATAGATAAACTAACTCACAAATGCTTCAATGCTTTATCAATGACTATCAATATGGATGAAATACACTTAGAAAACGTGCCTAAAATATCACAATATTTTATGCTAACAGGAACCACAACTGGATGCTTTAATCTCTAGAATCCGCATTTCCCTTTACCTGGTTATTACATCATCTTTGATAGCTTTGCTTGTTGTGTGTTTGTTATTGAAAACTTGAATTACCGTTCTTTGTTTCACCATAGTCCCTGTGTTCGACCCTGAAATTCTTGCTTTTATTACAATCGATCCGTACACTACGGGTTCGCTATTTGCAATTATTCTTGGTATAAGTATTAAAGCTTACACACACCTCTTGGAGCGAACAGGAACCGAACATGTTAAGGTTGTGGAGAATGAAGCTACGTTCAATGGTGTCGAAAGCCTTGAAAATATCCACTTTTATTGCACATCTAGGGGATATGTGGGATTAGTTATGCTTCTTCAAGATGTCCTGGCAGAGGAGAATGTTGTGTTTGATAGAACGGCCTTTGACGAAGGCACTTTGGTACTTGCAATGATGTTAGGGAGAGTTGCCTTTATTCTGGAAGCCAACATCTTGGCGATGGTTTTGTACACAACATTGCAGTAGGAGATAAGCCGGAAATCGGAGGGGTGAGAAGGGTTCATCTTCTTTGCAATAAGAGTGATGTATGTGTGGTTCAACTACTTGAGCAAACGTCCAGAATTGAAGAACTCGAGGATGGCTTGAGTGAAATCATGCCCAATAATGCTCCAAGAGGCTTTCAAAAAGAAAGCGTTAAAACCGTCGGGGACAAGAACCTTATTATCCCCTATATTAAAGAGAGTATTCTTGATATCCCCAAGAAAGACGGGACCGGTGAGGGAAAGAGCATCAATATGAGAGATCCTTGAACAAGAGAGGCTAGGAATAGGTGTGGGAATGTTTGGGGATGGGGGGTTAAGAATGGGGGAGAAGTGGATGACGATGGGTGAGGCGATGAGCTCAAGGTCGTGAGATATGGAGTTGTTTGGGTCAACAATGAAGTTGATGCTATTACCGCTTCTTCTGGAATTGATGTTCTTGAAGAAATAGGACGTGCACTGGTCCCCGTGCCTGATCCAGTTAGCCTTGGAGAGCTGAGCAAGGGACATGTGGAGCTGCTCTAGAGTGGTGGAGAGACTTGTGGTGATGTTCTTCTCGGAGATAAGGAGATGAGCGTTAAGGGGATCTCTTTCAAGGTCACTTTGAGTAGTGGAAAGGAGGCCTTTGATGTAACACCCCGAATCCGCGGGACTCGGGGCGCTACGGGTTGAGACCTCGCAATGGGTTCCGACCCTTAGTATGACAACAATTTCACCGGATCTTGTAACAATGCACAAATAAAGGCAAAACAGAAATTTCTTTTTAATGCAATTGATAAGAAACCCAAAGGAAAACAACAAAGACTTCAGCCGATATACAATACCAAGACCAAACGCCCTACGCGCGGCATACAAACACAATAAACGAAGAATGAAACACAACCCGACTCCAATCAAAACCCACTCCTAAAATGTACGGAACCCCGGCTGCCCACTCTTCCGGATCTGTCGGTCGCATTCCTAACCTGCAAGGCAATCTACAACAATCGATATAAAACCGTTAGCTAATATTCGCAGCATTAGAAGCAAGGTGAAGGCACATACACACATACATAAACATAACACATAACATGCTCAAAACACACAAGTCCGGTTATTATCTTTTTATTATTAGGTCATATCCTGTTCTAATTCAACTTCTTTTGTGACACGAGAATCCCCCGAAACTCGCCTCGGTCCCCAATTACCGCATGGAACGGTAAGGATGCATCCGACCGTCTAACCACACGGGCTAGTCGCCAAGAACCTCCTAACTCTACGCAAGAGCTAGACAAGTTGTCACCGTCCGTTATCATACACTTGGGTCATATAATATATAAAGGTCGGTAATCCTATTCCGGTTTTATAAGTTATAATGAAAGCAATAAAACACATACCACTAAACACGCATCGAATCTAATACATAGAATACGAGCTAAGTAAGTCCGGAGACTTACCTCGTCACCACACTCAACTCACAACACTCTCGCTTCCTTAGGGAGGAAGCCCGTAACCTGCTCACAAGAAGATAACTATATCAACAACAACCCACTCACAATAGAAGTCTTAGACTTCTATACAAATGATCTACGCAAGACCATTTGACTCTCAATTCTAGGACCGCATCCTAGAATCCCTCATGCTCACATCACACTCAACACAAGCTAGAAGTCCTAAGACTTCTTCTAAACCCTCGGATCTCGCAAGATCATAACTCACAACGCAACTAGGATAAGCCAAACCTAAATTCCAAAATCCCACATGATCATACAACCCCAGCTCGAGCCTCAAAACGCTCACAAGATCAACCATACACTCCACGCCTTACAATCCTCACAAGATAATAACACCTCAAGCTTTATAACGATCATATATCCTCAAAACTCACATAAGGTTCATAACCACTACTTGGTATTCACTCTAAGTTATGCTAGATCCAACCTAGCATGATATTAATACTAAGCATAACTAGATTGAGAGAGGTACTCACTCGGGGTCAAAGGTGGAAGTCGATCGACGAATGTCGAGTGCGGATTTGATGGCCTTTATCAGGGCGTTTCCGAACCTAGCACCAAACTAAACAAATTTAGCTTATAAGCTAAATTTGAACGGAATAATTAACATATTAAAATCTAAGGAAAACCCCACTTTTAAATCCCAAGTTAAAAAACGTAAAATTTATATTCCGGGCAAATTGTATAACATCAAAAACCCAAGGTAAAGTTCGTTTTCAAAGTCAGTTAAAATCCCGTAATTAAACATTTTCCGAGCCAATATACAGTTTTATAAACATGGGTCAAAACCCGCAATTAACTCTTTGAGCCATAACCCAAACTTAATCCAACAAGGGAATAACTAATTATTTGTAAAACCGGTTCAATATATATAATTAATTTCCTGCAGATGGCGTAAATGGAAACTTCCGAAAATGTGGGTCAAAACTGCAATTACAACCATATGGGTCCATTTTGTAATTATACCAAAATAGGGGGCTGAAATAAAAACCCAAAAAAAAAAAGGGCTTCTTCTTTACTGATATTGAAGGCACGCAGGGGCAAGAGGGCATTCCACAGGGCGGCGGCTTCTGCAGGGCTCCGGCAGGGCTCCGGCTGGGAGGAAGGTGGCTCCGCCAGGGCTCGTGCAGGCTGGCGAGGGCGAGGGCGAGGGCGAGGGCGACTCCAGGCCGTCGGGGTACACTGCGACTGGGGAGAGCAGGTGAGACGAGGGGAAACGGGAGAGAAGAAGAAGGCGGCTCCTGGGCGGCAGCGGGGCACTGCTCCGGAGGTAGGGCACAACGACGTTTGGCTCTGGCTTCGGCGAAGCAGGGTAGACGGTCCCTGCGTGTGGTCGTGGCGGCTCCGATTGCATGGGAGCGACGGCAGCACGCCGGTGGTGGCGAGTCTGAGGGAAGGAGGTGGCGGCGCAGGCGAGGCTCCGACTGGGCAAAACGCTGGTGGTGAGGCTTCGACCGGCGACTTCGATGGTGGCGACAGCGAGGGAGGGCCTCTCCGGTTTCGATTGAGGCGGTGCGGCTCCCTTTTCTCCGGTGGCTTGAGGAGAGTTAAGGGATGAACCTGGAAGAGTTGCAGCGAGCTCTGGTCGTTGTGGTCGGGGCTGAAATTCTCGATCTGTTACATGAGGAAAACAGAGAGGTTGGGAGAGATTGAGAAGAGTGGGGAAAGAGGAGTAGTTGAGAGATGAGTGAGGGAGAGTTTGAGTGAGGGTAGGAACGGAACACAGATGTGAGAAGGGCGAGGGGTCGGTCTCTCTCACTGGTGCAGAGGCGTCTAGGTAGGCGGGATCCTTCATAGCTGGGCGGAAAGACCAACACAAATATATGGCTGAACATAAAAAAGAAAAAAAAAAGCAAAATAGAATAACTCGATCTAAAGTATTGGAGCGAATCTTCGGATCAGAATACTTTTTCGACTTTTCCGTAAAATAAAATTACGGAATATGTAAACATATAATTTATATAAACTCATAAAATTTAATTAACAACGCGACAATACTCGTCAAAATATTTAAGTTATTAAAATATTAATAAATATTCCGAAAAAAAAAAATATATCGCAAAGCGTCTAAATTTTGGGGCGTTATATTTGATGCCCTCAATTGAAGCATAATGATCTTCAATTTTCTTGTTAGGGAACTTCTTTAGGATGGTTTGAGGAGCTTCAGCTTGGAGGTGAGTTGGAACATAAGATGACCGTGCATGGGTTGCTCTCAAATCTTGGATATGGCGGCATGAAGTTCTCCTGAGATGCCCAGGCATTATTGAATCTGAAATGGGCTTTGTGAATGGGGCTTCTTCTTGTCAAGGGAGAGGATGACTAGAGAGTGGTCGGATATGAACGGATTGTCGAAGAAGACAAATGAGTTAGGGTAGGTCGAGTCCCATCATTGGTTGGTGATGATCCTATTCAGTTACACTAAGTTCTATTGTCAGTCTGCTTATTACTCCACGTGAATTTGCTTCTGGAGTAGGCATGATAGGAGAGAGAGTTGAGTGTGAAGCAGGAGAGTTCAGTGGAAGATTGAGAAATGGTTGGAGAGTTTTTTGTGATTTTTTCACTAGGCAACAAAGTGACATTGTTGTCACCAAGTAAGACCCAAGGGTTAGAGGAGTTTAGGAGCCTAATGGAGGCCATGAAGCTCCATAGGGAACAACAATCTTGAGGACGGTTATGGGCATAAGTAAAGGAGCACTCGAGGAGGGTTGGAGGGGGTGTCATGGATGATGTGTTGTGGCTTAGAGGGGAGTGAAGATGGCAGTGAATGAGTTGGTCAGTAGTGAGGAAGGGGTTAAGGTGGAAAGTTTGCGGGTTCCACCATACCCATATCCGGCAATTATGAGCATGGGAGAAGTTGGATGTATGCTTCCATCCGGGAAGAAGGTGGTTGGAGTTCATGTTCATTTTTTGTTTCTTGAGCCTTGTTTCAAGAATGACTATAACATCAAGCCGGTGTCTCTTGACAATCTCTTGAATAGTTTTATGCTTGTTAGGTTGATTCAAACCTCTAACATTCCAGGAACAAATGCTTATATACATAGAGTGGTGTGATTGTGATCCGAACAACTCTTGATTTCCGAAGGGGTTGTGGGGTGAGGTAGAGGGTTTGAGGGGGTTAGCGGGACGGGCTGAGAGGTTGAAGGAGAGGAGAGGAGGACAAGTTGAGGTTTAGGTAAAATGGGGGGGGGGGGGCAGAGGCAAGGGGGTTAGCAATAGGTCCGGGGGTAATAGGAGAGGACTTTTCATTCAGAGAAGGATCATGCGGGGAGAGAGGTGTGGGATTAGGGTTTGGGGGGGTCCCTTGGGATAAGCCGGCATCATGGTTGGTTATAGGAGGTTGGCTAAGCACCTCATGAGGTTGGGGGTAACACGTTTGAGGATAGAAGAGGCCTATTGGGGCCAAAGGGTAGGGTTAGGGTGGATACGGAGAGAGTTATCTGGTGAGGGGAGGAGGGGTTTAAAGGAGGAGTCGGGGATTTTCCGACGAGGAAAGAGAGCTGGTTCCAGTACACGTACAAAGAGAGCACCACTAGGAAGAGACTTGCATCGGTGGCCAAACACCATGCATTTAGCGCAATGATCCGGAATTCATCATATGAGACTCTTTGGGTGATCTTTTCTCCATCAGGTCCTTTGAAAGTAGGCACTCGAATAAGAGTCTTCGAGGCAGGCAGATCAACAAGGACCTTGGCGTAACCAAGGCGTTCTTGAAAGGCTGAGCAAAATCCGCAAGGATAGGAGTTCTGATTGCAAACCTTATCTTGGCAAGCATACCTGGGGACCACAATCTATAATCCAAGTTGTGAAGGGTGACCTAGATAGGTATGGAGGTGAGACTTGAGTAGTCGAGTTTCATGCCATGATGCCAACATTTCAAGATTAGAGTAGAGGAGTCGTTAACGAACCATGGGCTGCCGAGCATAGTTGCATTAAGATCTTCCTCGTCGTCAAAGTGGAATATGAATATACCTTGGTCGTTACAAAGAGTTAAGGGCTGCTTGAAGCCCTTAATCGAGTTCCAAGAGAGGGAGGTGAAAGATTTCTATTGAGGGGTAGTTTTTTCTAAATATAAATGGTCAATAGTTTGCGAAATTGGGATTAAATCTCAATTAAGTTGGTGCCTATTGTATAGCGTGAGTTTGAATTTTAAAAAAAAAGAATTTGGCATTGTAATTTGACTGAGATAGCTTTATTGTAGTTATGCCCAAATTATCTTAACAATCCTTCTTCTTTTGTGGATCAATTCAGTTGTGCATGAATTCATTAACTCATAATCGATTAGATAGAATATCATTTAATAACTCCATATTTTTTAGAGAAAATTTAGCCATTAGGGTACTTTTGGTTTATTAGTTATTAAGTAGGCCCCTCTATTAATTTTACAAAATTTTAAATCTAAAATAAATTAATTATAGGGGTACAAGAGTAAAATGTAAAATATAATTCCTATAAAATCTCTGTAATTGACAAATCTCACGTTCGAAGCAATTAGGGTTTCCGTAATCTTTCCAGAGTCGGTGGTCTTCTTCAACCTCATTCCCGGGCGGTTTGTTGCGTCCTTCCCAGCCGTTGGCTGCGTTTGTTGCAGTACTCTCCGGTGTTTGGTTTGTTGTTTTTCTTCATCTCCATTTTTCTATTCTTGATGTATTGTTTTTGTTAGAGTTTGATACTTTCTCGTCTCCTTCTTGACGAACACATCTGATTTCTCTTCCTCCGATTTGATTTCCGGGGATCGAAACAACCATCCGCCACCCGGGTATGCTCACCTTCGATCTGGAACCGTCTTCGATCTGTTAGTTTAGATTTGTGAAGGTTAGTCTTATCTCCCTGTCACCGCAGATCTCGGAACCGTCTTCCATTTCGCCGCAGATCTCGGAACCGTCTTCCATTTCGCCGCAGATCTCGGCACCGGCCTTCCCTGTCGCCACACTACTCGGCACCGGCCTTCCATGTCGCCGCCTTGCCCGCCGGAAAAAGCCGCCTCGCATACATGAAGAAGGCACTGCCGCAGCTGCTTATGCACCGGCCTTCCAGTTAAGTGCGATTTTTTGTGCTGGATTGGCTAAATTGCTAAGTTGATTATGGAGGGAATATATGAGTAAATATAAATTGAGGCTTTTCTATCTTGCGCTTATGCTGCATTAAGTGAGATTTGTTAAGGTGGATTTGCTATGTTGATTTTGGTTGGAGAATCAACTGTTGCGCTTGTGCGCATCTATGCTTGAGGAACGTGACTTGAAATTAGTATAAATTACAAATAATCATATATATTTCATAATTACGTTTATAATCTCAGTTTTTAGAAAATCTATAAATATAAGGTTCACTATTTATAAAGTTCACAAATTGCTCCAATTTGATTAATTAGAAGATTTGAATCAACCTTATAAATACGGAATATGGTCTTTTTATAATTAAAAATGGGCTTGTGTAACTAGATGAGCTTGAATTTATGTAACTCGATGGGTTTGGACTTGTGTAGCTTGACCTTGTGTAAATCGATGGACTTGGATTTATGTAACTCGATGGGCTTGGACTTGTGTAACTCGACCTTGTGTAACTTGGCCATGTGTAACTTGACCTTCTGTAACTCGACCTTGTGTAACTCGACCTAGTGTAACTCGACCTAGTGTAACTCGACCTTGTGCAAATGACGGACTTGTGTAACTCGATCTTGTGTAATTGGCGGACTTGTGCAATTGACGGATTTGTGTAAATGTTGGGATTGTGTAAATGTCGGGATTGTGGGCTTGCGCAACTCATTTGAACTTGTGTAACTAAACCTTACGTAAACAAAGACCGGACTTGTGTAATGGAAAAATGACAAAATCGTGTATTAATACTATGTATCGGCTAGACAATACACAAAAACGCAATACATAAATTAGGGGGTCAAAATTTTGCGTATATTTGTGTAATTGGAATTTGTGTATTCACATTGTGTAAGTCAAAATATGTATCAATATTGTGTAACGGAAAACTGTGCATTAATACTATGTATCGACTAAATAATACACAAGTTCAATTAGCTCATTTGTTAAATAAAACACATAAGTGCCTATTTTATACACAATAATGCAAAAACTGTCTACTTAACCATTTTACCCTATTTTTTATGGGCTTATGAGTCTATGATAGGTAGTGGGAAGCAAGTAACATCACTTACACGTTGATAATACATAATTCACCTCCATTTTTGTAACTGTCTTCTCGTTAAATTGGCTAATTAAGGGAAGAGGGCCCATTTTGTTAAATGTATTACAATGGACAAGGGTAATGTTTGATCATGTATCTTCATTTAATTTAATGGGCTTTAATTACCCATTAATCTCTTTTAAAAAGAACAGTGACCATCTTCTTTGTTGTTAGTTGGCAAAAAGAAAAAGAAACGCCAAATTAAATGTCAGAAAAAATGAGATGAAACAAAAAAACGCGTAGCCAATTTATGGACATTAAGTCAGAAATTTTAAATTTTAAGTTGAGCTTATTTTTCAATCCACACATCACTCATGCTCTATATACAAATAGAAAGAAGAGGAGACGAGGGGGTCTTCATCTACCAAAAGCACAAAAAAAAAGCAAGGAACAATGGTACAGAAGGTCCATACTCACAGTCGATTCTTCGACAATGGAGAAGCACATGAAGGAAAGTGAAGATCTCAGACGATATTTCTGTCATAAAAGTTCCTCAATCAGCATTAGGTGTCCGAACAAGAGCTAAAACTTCAACGCTCTAGCAAAGCCCTAACTTCTACTACCGACAGCTTCAAAGCCGTCGCCTAGAAAACCCCATTTTTCTCCTATGTCGCCGACGAGGAAGCCGGAGAAGCAAGACAAGACTAAAGAGACCTCTAAGTTGAGCATACAAAGCGGTTCGAGGTTGGTTGCTGAGTCGGTTAACCCGGCCTCGTCTGGTCCGGAGTCGTTTAGGGGAACGAAGAAGAAAGGAGAGGTTGAAGTTAAACTCAAAACTGATGCTGATAGTTTCTGCGTGGAGACATGATTTGGGGAGAACAACTCCGAACTTGATGGAGCCGGACCACTTCAACACGGGAAATGAAATCCCGTAACCGGATCGAAGCAAACTTTACAACAACTTAAACCATGGTCAAATAGCAAGGGAAAGCGGAAAGTGTTATAGGTGGTTCCTTTTGTACCTTCTGAATCGTCGTCTGTAGCAGATAGTGCGGAACTAAGGAAACACTTAGCGAACTCCTATGGATTCCAACAAATTGGGGCGCCCCTCCCTGACAATGTCACAATGAGGGATGTGATTACTTCTCTTCCAAAGAAGGTGTTTGAGATTGATGATGTAAAAGCGTGGGGTTTGGTTTTTTGTAAGTGTGACTTCATATGCATTAGGTATCTATATGATAGCCAAATCACCCTGGCATTTGCTTCCTCTTGCCTGGGCATGAACCGGAACTGCCATCACAAGGTTCTTTGTGATTGGACATGACTGTGCTCACAAATCCTTCTCGAAAGTAACCTCGTGGAAGACATCATTGGCACCATGAAGTTTATTCCTCTTATATATCCTTATGAGCCTTGACATCTTTCCCAGATGAGCCATCGAGGGCTAATTTTATGGTCTCCTTGAAAATCAAATATCACCTGTACAACATCAAAAGTCATGTCGACCACAAGTAAAACCGCCATCGAATCAAATTTTGGAGCGCAAAAGGTTAAAACAATCTTTGGCTCTATTTTCATAAGCTTTTGGAGGTACAATCAAATACTACGGGAAGAACATCGAACAAAAATTCGGGTTGTACAAGTAAATACAAAAGGCGGGAGATAAATCCAAGCAAAGGTCGGGATAAATTCATGTGCTCAATTGCAAGACGATTCAAGCTTATATGCATCAAGCGTAAAAGGATCGTGCAATATTTTCAAAAGCTCAAGACAAAATGGAAGAAAGAGATAATCAAGCATATATTAGAAGAAAGGTCCACAAGAGTTGAAGCATAAAAGGATATGCGCATGGGCAATCCAAGTTTATACATACCAAACGTATTATGGTATCTTCTTCTTCTTATTCTCTCTTGTATGTGTTTTATATAGACCCATAAATGAAGATGCGAGTCAATATAAAACGGATGAAACACGATCACGAGAAAGGGGCAATGTTGACTTCGTTCGTAAAGCAAAAATATCACCAAAAGGTCAAACAGGCAGGGGCATTTCAAGAGCATTTGTCGACTATACCAAATTCATTCGTAAACGATTTCAAAGTTCTTGCCAAAAAAATTCAAGTAGTTTTGTAGCGGGGCAAGAGTATTTCAATCGAAAGCTCAAGAAGATAAAGGAAACTCAAAAAACAATGGTCACAAGTAAAAAAAAAACAACAACTTGTGCAATGAGAACCAAGAAGAAATCAGGACAAAAAGAAAACAAGTCAAAGGAAGAAAGAAAGACGTCTCAAAGTTCAAAGTGTTCCTAAACAAAATAAAAAACGATCTCGTACATGGAAGCACAAAACCATGCAAACGTCCAGGCCCGGCTCGGAGCCGGTGCAACTCGTTCTCATGAACAGGGTCTCGGATGTTTTGGGGCCTCATTATGAAAAAATATGGTGTTAGTACCAATGTATTAATTGCTCAACTGGTAAAGAGTGCTTGTTGAGTTCCCCTTTAGTCTCAAGTTCGAGACCCCTCTTTGATTTTTTTTGTTCCAGTGTACTGATTTTATACATTATTGGACTGGGCCTCCACATATATTGAGAGAAAAGTGCAAGAGAAAGTCACGAGTTAAGACATTCGGTGGATGGATAAAATCCGATCCATAAAGCTGGAATAAATTGAGTGTGGGTTCATATTGCGATGTTCAACTCATGAGGATTTAAGCACCATGTTGGATGAAATTTGCATGCAACCAAATGTTCACAAGTTCGAGACCGGATTCTTAATAAGAAGGTCAAAATTGATTCGATCGTTATGCTAAAAAATAGAAAGAGGAAGCTAATATGAAGAATGATACAAAGGAGAGGTATAAAAATGCCGATCGATAGTAACTCGAGCAAAAGTCAAGAAGAGTGAGGTCAAACAAACCCAAAACTATCAAATTTTAAGACGAGAGTGGTGCTTTTTCATCAAACAACTTTCAACTGGTCTCATCAAAGTTCTTTCTTATTGGTATTTGCATGTGTTAAATGGATTTTATATAATCCACAAGGGTTTGAAGACGACACTCAAGATACGTGGTTGGTTCATGTTTAAATTGGACTCAACATTACTATGCAAAATGCTTCAAGGTGGAAAAGTGTGAATAAATCGTAATGGAGAGACAGAACTACGTCCGATTTGATCTCTACAAAAGCGTACGTAGAAAATTTGACTATATAAATTGTCAACTTCAATAGCAAATACCAAGTTAATGATTTTCTAAGGAAGAAGTACGTGTGATTTGATCTTCACCAAGGAGCACGTAGGAAACTCAATTTTTATGATCATTGAGTTCAATCACAAGGTTTGTGATGGCCAAAGTCCGCAAAAATAGATATATGAACTACGTAAGGCTTAATCCTTCAGAGGGAAGGTACGTAGGCAACCCGTAGGGTGTAGCCCAAATACTCAAGAAAAATTGAAGAGGCCATCAAGAGTGTATCAATATTGTTTTAGAATCGTGAGAATGCACGAATAAGAGTCGAACTTTAATAAATATATTTCAAATGAAATGTGTTACGTAATTTTATTTTCTTGTAATATTTTTGCCTAACAATTTCATCTTATGAAAAGATATGGGGGAGCCCACGGGAAAACCAATGAGAGATAGGTTCCATTTATGGAGAGTGCTAGAGACATCCGCCTCGGAGAAAGGGATAACTCCACCCTCGACCCCAGGGACGTAGGAGAGAGGCACCTGGTTAACGGAGGGAGCTTTCAGGAAAAATTCCTTGAAGGAAGATGGAAAGACTGCCACCGGGCCCGACGCAACGGTTGTACTAGGCATACTTGCTTCATAGGTGGGGGGTCAGGTGTAGCATCAGACTGATGGTCAGGGATGAACTCACCAGTAGGGGTGATGGAGGTCTCAGGGAGGGGAGATGGTGGGGTTTGAGCGGAGAGGGATGGAAGGTTGAAAGTTCCAATGTCTGTTATATAAGTAGGATGGGACAGAGACGGTGAAGAGGAGATCTAGGATGGGGAGGAAGGTTAGGAGACGGAGGAGGGAGAGGAGGGAATAGCTCCTTTGATATGATGGGAGACAGCGAAGAAGTGGTGGTTTTAGCGAGACGATGGTTGTTTGTTCGAATGAGATCTTCAGGAACGGGGTCGAAAGGATTGTTAGGGGACAAAGGAGAGGAAGATCGGGCTTTGACGATAGACGAGGGACTTCGAATGAGGTCGGAAATTTTCATGGTGAGTTTTTTGTAGCGTTTCGAGCCGCCCATGACTAGGGACCGGGGTGGCGAATGGGGGAAAAGGCCGGTTGGGCGTCACAGAAGGGCGGGGAAGGAGCGGCGCGTGAGGGCGCGCACTCCTAAGGCAAAAAGGGGGTTGTAACCTGTGGCTAAGGAAGGATCATCGTTTTGTTCTTGGGTTGCCTTTGTTCTCTTACTTCATCAGTTTAGTGTATTCATTTTTATTTGTTTATTTGTATTGTTTTTTTTGAAATGTATTTTTGTTATCAGAAAGACGTACAGAAGGTTCATACTAGAAAGGAAAACAAAGGGACATTAAGGAAAGAACTTAAGAGAATTGACTGCCTAAGATCTTGGCCCAAGAAGTGGATTTTGAAGATCTATTTTTTCATGTGCTTGAGAAAAAATTCTTGGTGGCGGAGATGATTGTGTGAGATGTTGAAGTAGGATGATTGAACTTGTGGTTGAAGATGAGTTCATTTCTGGTTTATTTGTATCGTTGCATGAACGCTATTGTGCATGACGTATTCTGCGCATGTATAGTGAACTAATACACGTGTTAATATTATTTTAAATTTCTCATGCACGTTTATATTTTTATGCACATTGTTTATAATTCTCATCCACGTATATGTTAATAATGTTCATGCACATTTATGTTAATTACTGGTGTTGATACTACATCTAATGAAATCTTTCACTTATTGTAATATTAATTAGGTGACTAATTTGACGTAATGATATTTACAGTGATTGTAATATCCTTCATCAGTATTAGAAAACTTTTTATCATGTATATTATTAGGATGATTGAGTAGATTTCAATGTTTATCACGATTGTAGTTTATGTTAATCCTAGGGCTAATATCGATTCTCACTCCTCACCTAATAATGGTTCGCACTCAATCCATTATCACTGTAGGAATCAATGTCAACCCTAGGATTTACATAAACTACGGTCACGATAAGCATTGAAATCTACTCAATCATCCTAATAATGTAAATGATAATGTGTATCTTTTATATTAAGAGCAATTCCGTTTGGTGCTATCGAGGTTTTGCCTTTTTCGGTTGGTGTGCACTAAGTTTTAAATTTTCGGTTGGTATCCTTAGAGTTTTTTTCTTTTCTGGTTGGTACCCAACCTTAACAATGTCGTTAGCTTTTTTTAATTATTCCGTCAGTTTCTCTTTGAAAAAACATAAAACTAAAAATAAAAAAGAGAAGAAAGTAAACTAAGGAAAATTGGGAGAAAACAAAAGACGATCTTTGGAGTTGCTCTTCTTCTCCGTCGACATCACTCTTCTCTTCTCCGTCAGCATCTCTTCTATTCGATTGTTGACATCACTTTGGAGTTGCTCGCCTTTAAATAAAACCAGGTAACTAGCTTCTCTTTGAATGAAATTAGGTTTTGGTTTCGGGCCGGAGGTTTATTTGCTGAATTTGTGAACCTTTGTTTTGCATTCAAAGTTTAGTTTCATTTGTTATTATTGTACAAGTTGTATGAACAAAGCTAAAAAAACGGCTTAAATGACAAAATCATACGTTTCAACTTATTATGTCGTTCAAACTTGATATTTTTTTAAAGATGAATTGTATTAACTAAGAAGAATTTACAGAAGATTCGTACTAGAAAAGAGGACAAGAGTTGCATTGAGTGAGAAAAGATTATAGGAGCTGAATGCCAATTAAATTGGCCCAGGAGGTGGATTCGGAGGATCTGTTTTTCCAGTTGCTTGAGACATAGTTCTTTGTAGTGGAGATGATGGTGTGAGCTGTTGAGGTTGGATGAGTGAAACTTTGTTTGAAGATGAATTCATTTCTTGCTTTCCAGATGAAGTAGATGTAGCTTGTGATAGTAGCGACCCGAATGTGAGATTTCAAGTCATTCTTCTGGCATCTGAGATAGCCGAACCAAGTCCAGAAGTCGTGCCAGTAGAGATGGGGAGCCGGTTCTCTGAGCCAAGAGAAAATCTGGTCAAGAACAGTGGTGGAGTAGTTGCAATATTGGAAAAGGTGATCTTCAGTTTCGGGGTGTAGACCGCAGAATTTCAAGAATCGTTTGTTACAATATTCCAAGTGAGCAGTTTGGTGAGTGTGGGCAGACGTTTGTGGCAAGCCAGCCAAGATATGAACCTGCACTTTGGGATGTTGCTGTTGTTCCAAATAGAGCTATGGTGGAAAGGTTGGTTCGGTGGGGAAGGCTTCCAGATGAGGTTTAAGGCAGCTGAAGTAGAGAAGGTTCCATTTTGTCTTGCAGTGGACATGGAGAAATTTGTGGCGTTTCCGGAGTTGATTATCTCACCCGGACTTTGAGGATAGCACACCAGGAATGACTATATTTATAACTTGGAGCATGATCCCATATGGAAGTGCCTTTGAGGATGTTGGAGTGAACCCAATCGGACCAAATGCTAGGGAATCTGGTCGTGTTGTCAAGTTCGAAGATTAGCTTTGATATACATGCTTTGTTCCAGGAGAGAAGCTCTTTGAAACCGAGCCCACCATCATCCTTGGGAGTGCAAACAGCCGACCAAGCACTAAGGGCAAGAGAGCTAGAGTCAGTACCAACCCAAAGAAAGGAACGTAGTAGTTTAGTTGTTGTGACGCCCAGGGGAATCAGGAGGACAGAGTTCCAAAAGTGAGTTATGGCCATGAGGATGGATGAGATAATCTGAGTTCTACCAACGTAAGAATTCTGCTGGTGATTTTGGTAATTAGAGGCTTGTAATCAGTGGTGTTTAAGCGTTTGCTACCGATTGGGATGCCAAAATAAGTGAAGGGGAGAGTGCCAAGCGGTAGACCAGTAGCGCTTGAGAGATAGTCACTGTCACGAGGAGTTAATCCTCCAGTGTAGAGGATGGCTTGTAATCAGTGGTGTTCAAACTTGATATTGCATTAAAGTGTATATATATCTTACTATACTATATTTTCAGCTTTTGAGAGCACTAAATGCCTACATTTTACTTTATCATTTTGTCACATTACTACACAATTAACTATCAATTGAAAATTAGTATTTGTAACTCCTACATTTAATTAATATGTTATAACTCCTAATATTAATTTTATAATAATGTTCACATTTTAACTCTTCCAATTAAAGACTTATTTTGTAACTCCTATATTTAGTTCCTATATATTATAACTCCTAATATTGATTTCATATATAAACTATTTGCTTGACCTCACATCTTAAAATATTTCCATAGCAACTTGTGTATCCTTCTAAAATGATAGAAACACTTTTTTAATCGAAATGTATTCAACAAATTTTACATTTACAATTTGTTCCCACGTCCCTTTTTAGAATATTAGAAGCTTCCATCTCACCTTCAAAATCACTCTCCTGTTCTTACAATGATCCTAAGAACTTGAGGTCATCAACAACAGCTTGGCCGGAGTAGCACAGGAATTAGTGATAAGGCATGCCGCATACAAACCATTTCCTTAAAAGTGAGAAGTGTCCAGGACTAGAAGAAGGTACGAGAGAATCAAATCGATATATCATCCCTAAATAGTTTGCAGATGCATCTTTGTCACCCTGGAGAGTCGAGCAACCTCTTCAGCTTTTGAAACATTTTAGCTTCATAGAGAGAAGAAATCTGAAATTCAAGAATATATGCAAAAACTAAGTGCTCTTATATCCAATTCCCATTCTTTCACAACCTGTTAATGCCAAAGCATGACAATTGGCATTTTTCCGTTTTCACAGCCATTGGTCAATTCCTTCCTTATGCTTCAAGTAAAATTATAAGCAAAATGTTTATAATAAATTGTTAAACAAACTCAACCTCATCCACGCAAGAATTTCAACTCACCCTTCCACATACAACTTATCTCCATACAAGATTACTTTAGATCACCATTCAAGAAAATAGCATGCATTGTCTCCTTTTTAAATTCAACAACACTATGTCAAAGGAATTGCTTTTACCTGTATCTGCAACTTCAGTGGAAGATTGAAGAATTATTAATGTCTAAAAAACACAAACTTCTCAGGATCACCTTAAGAAGTACCAAATACCCACCAAACCACCATAACAAAATGACTACATTGTTAATATTGAATATAGTAATTCAGAAAGAACTCATAAGTTAAAATCTATTGTCATAATGTGGTATTCTCAGAGAGGATGTAAGTCACCTAAACTTGAAGTCATTACGAACACAAGTATATGTGAAGCATGGAGAGAACCTTATAAGTTTGAGTAGATAAATTAGTCAATCAGGAAAACTACATGTTGGGCCGGTGTTATAAGCAATTTGCCTGCAAATTTGAAATTCAAAGATTAGAGGCAAATAAATAAAGGAAAATAATTTTAAAAAATTGATAGTTTTTACCATTAACTATGGACTTAATTAGCTATAAATTTCTTTAACAATGTAGTCATAAATTTGATTCCCTACATATTTTTTACACATTAAAAAACCCACCAAACCACCATAATAGAATGACAGTTTTTTTACCATTAATTATTTTGACAGTTTTTTACCAATAATTATGGACTTAATTAGCAAATAAATTCCTTTGACCCATAACCATAAACTTTGATTCCATATAGATTTCTTACACATTAAAAAATAATATAATAATAATAATATAAAATCTATTGTCATAATGTGGTATTCTCAGAGAGGATGTAAGTCACCTAAACTTGAAGTCATTATGAACACAAGTATATGTGAAGCATGGAAAGAACCTTATAAGTTTGAGTAGATAAATTAACCAATCAGAAAAACTACATGTTGGGCCGGTGTTATAAGCAATTTGCCTGCAAATTTGAAATTCAAAGATTAGAGGCAAATAAACCATTAATTATTTTGACAGTTTTTTTACCAATAATTATGGACTTAATTAGCAAATAAATTTTTTTGTCATAATGTGGTATTCTCAGAGAGGATGTAAGTCACCTAAACTTGAAGTCATTATGAACACAAGTATATGTGAAGCATGGAAAGAACCTTATAAGTTTGAGTAGATAAATTAACCAATCAGAAAAACTACATGTTGGGCCGGTGTTATAAGCAATTTGCCTGCAAATTTGAAATTCAAAGATTAGAGGCAAATAAACCATTAATTATTTTGACAGTTTTTTTACCAATAATTATGGACTTAATTAGCAAATAAATTTTTTTGACCCATAACCATAAACTTTGATTTCCTATAGATTTCTTACACATTAAAAAATGATATAGTAATAATATAAAAATGTATACGATTAATTACATAATAAATTTCTTCCAAACATTTTTTCACATATTAAATATGGACTTAATGACATAATTTCAAAATTTTGACATTTTTTAAAAAACGTATTGTTCCTACCTTATATAAACGGAGTTCACCCCACATCCCTACCACATCTCAAAATGAAAGTTTTTTTTACCATTAATTAATTATTTTGACAGTTTTTAACCATTAATTATGAACTTAATTAGCAAATAAATTCCTTTGACCCATAACCATAAACTTTGATTCCCTATAGATCTTCATTCCAATTCATAGAAATTTAGTAACGTATTTTGGGTATACTTCATTCCAGTGTTTGGAGGATTAACGTTCTCATACTAATTATAAAAAGAATATGTGTATTGGGCGTACTTCATTCCGAGACGTGTCATCTACACCATCTGCATAGAATTTACACATGAGTGTTTTTTTTTTATAACCGACACATAAATGAAAGTATCATTTTGACAAACGGGAAAGTTAAGCAATAACAACGCGGATTTTGTTAAAGTTGGAGAGCCGAAGGGAATGAATTAGAACTTACTTGATTGATACCGCCCTTTTTCATGATTACTACGAGTATGAGTTGGGGAGAAAAATAATATATTTTAATAATTAAAAAATAACAATTTAAATCAAACAAGTTTAATCTTAAATTACATAATTAAAACATTAACTTACTAATCTTGCACTATTATCTTCAAACCACAATTTCGAAAGATTTGAAGGTTACCAATATTATCACTTATATAAATTAATATTATTTTTTAATTAAATATTTGCTTTATCTAATATTTAAAATAATATATATTTGTAACTAAAATTTGATAAACTTTGTGATTTACTTGATGTAAAAAAAATGTTTAATTATCAAACAAAATCATATATATATATATATATATATATATGTGTGTGTGTGTGTTTTTTTACGTTGTTTTCGTGCTTCCGCGCGCGAAGCGTGCGGTCATGTCACTAGTATATATATATATACTACATTGTCGAGGATAAATAATAAGCTAAGACATTTAAATGACAAGCATATGCTTCAACCAATTTGCTGAATTTTTTTTAGCAAAAGAGCCGTAAATATAAGAAAAAGGTAACAAAATCTTAGAGGATTGTACCAGCTTCATTATTTTCTAGACAAGCTAAGGGATTACTTATGTCAGCAATATGTATTGACCTTCCTCTATTTCAGGAAGGGATCACTTATGTCAGTTTGTAGCATTTTTCAAACATAACTAAACCATTATTACGTGCAGCCTCTATTTACAAAATTATACCAATCGGAAGCTATCATGTAATTGAGAAAACAACAATTTATGGCTAATTTCAAAATAAAAAAAATAATACTATTAATCGGACTCAAAGGTTGCATGTATGCACATGGAAATTAAGGCTAATTTCGAACCTAATTTTCAAAAGGGGCAACGGCAAGGGCACCAACACAGACCGAAATCTGCAAGCTAAGGTCGGCCGCGAAGTAACATGTTTGGCGAGGGAGAAAACAAAGACCGGGACAAGGAGATTGCCGTCGTCTAAGTAACAATTTCCCTGTGATTTTACGAACCAGACAAGGAGACGAAACGTCAAAATTTTTCACTCCCTTTTCTTTTTATCTATTTTTTCATTAAAAAAGTAACAATTTTAATGAGATTGAGCACATACCGGAAAAAGGAAAAAATTCTTAAGGGCATCAATAAAAAATTTGAAACTTAGTGGGAATCAATTGAGAAATTCGAAATTTCGAGGATACCAAACGAAATTTCTCATTTATTAAATATAAGCATGGGAATCTGAATTTGAATAAAAATCGGATAAATTAAATTAATAGTTGAATGGCTTTATTTATAGGGTTTAAAGGAAAAACAAATATAATATACAATCATATATTTTCCAACTAACATTATCTCTAAAGAAATATATACAAAGGGAGAGGGGAAAAAAAAAAGATCTTTGGAATCTGATGTAGTTAATGTGGTAGACTTGATCAAAATGTGCATGTAGTGCTTGGACTCGATGAGGTGTAAAACGCACGTATGGAAGATGTGATCACGTGCTCATAAAAAGATGTCAGTTGACTCGATCAATGGTGTTGATTGA
This sequence comes from Fagopyrum homotropicum, assembly GCA_033239125.1. Classification (NCBI taxonomy): domain Eukaryota; kingdom Viridiplantae; phylum Streptophyta; class Magnoliopsida; order Caryophyllales; family Polygonaceae; genus Fagopyrum; species Fagopyrum homotropicum. The sequence continues at coordinate 47,765,729 of BSWB01000007.1, read as the reverse complement.
CTCGACCAGGTGTAAAACTTCGAACACTACTTCCATTCAACCCGCTCTCAATTCTCAATCAACTCAATATTAACCTTCACTTTCTTGACCTCACAGTCTTGCTTGTAGTAGACATTCTTCCGAAAATATCTTCATTTTATCTGCGAAAGGAATAAAATTCCTATAATATTCGGAGTAAAATGCCTACAATATTGTAAAAGTACGAGTAGATCTTCAATACAACAAAGTGAAAAAAATCTACCACGATATGAGGCAAACCTAACCTATATATGATCAAAAGATGGATAATAGAGGTGGAAAAAGAAGTTAAAATGGATGCTATCATGCATCCCTACTACGGTAGACACACGAAGACAAAACACGAATCATCTAGTGAAATTGAAGTTAAGATCTATTCTAATAGGAGCACGGTCGAGTGTGATGGTGTTGGATGAAGATGATCTTGTTGACAAAGTAATGGAATAATTTGATGTAGAACATGCATTTTTCAAAATTATGGTTCAAGAATTTGACGAAGACGATCTTGCATACAAAACCATAAACTACCATAACAAGGAATTAAGACACATAATAATAAGGATATAAATCATTATTACAATCACAAATTATTAATGCAATTAAGTTGAGCTCTCAAACCCTAGAACGATAGAAATTAATAAGACATAACTTATAAATTCACTTTTATTAATCAAAGGAAAAATGTCTAGTCGGTTGATTGACCAACTTCGTAGGGATTTGTTGGCTGATTTGTCAGAAACACATCGTTCTGGAAGAAATGGTCAAGTTCTCCCAAATGTATGCCGATCGGGATTGTGTGATGGTCGACCAATTACTCTTTTGCCTCGATCGATCTTCAAAATTACACTCTTGGATCGCAACTAATTCAGTCTTGACCTTGGCTTCCTTGATCAATCGGAGAACCTTAATGATGTAGGACCATCCCCAACAGCTCCTAAAGGACCTATCACTAGAGCAAGAACAAATGCATTGAGGGAAAATGAGTTAGCATCTTCAAAGGTCATCCAAGAAGAGGTTGCTAGCTTATTAGCAACATGTACACTTAAGGAGACTTCATTCATGACTAAATCTACCTTAGTGACATCGTTACCTACTATGGAAGGGCTTTTCAAGAGTAAAGATGGTCAAGGAAGCAAGAAAAGTGGCTAGAACGAGATTGAAGAGAACCAGTGAAGAATCTCGGCCTTGAGACCGAAATCTCGGCCGAGATATCGCCTGAGATTCCTAGTCTGTCGAGATCAATACGATCCGTTGAGACCTTATTACATAGAATTATCTTTTAGATATTTTTTAACACCTTTAAAGCTTTCAAAACTTTCTAAATGTATCTTTTGGTTTTGATCATATCTTGTAGGATTATTTTTATTTTAACTTTTTAGAGGAATCTCTCCTATAAATAGCTTTAGAGGACGAGATTCATAGGATGGTTTTGATTTTATTTTATTTCCACAATATTGTGAGATACTCGCTACTTCGCTTATGAAGTTTGTGTTTTATTCATTTCATTCAATCAAAAAGAGAGTCTTTGATTGAATCGTTGTGAGTCCTTACTAGATTGCTCTTGTGCGTGTTAATCTTATTGAAGATTGGTACAACTAGTCAATTCTGGTCCCTCCTTATATTTGTCTTATTTAAAAGGCTTGTGTAAGGTTAAAAAAGGGAGGTTTAAAGTAAACTCTTTGTTAAGGGGTTTTGATCCAATTGGCCAAGGTTCTTTGTAAGAATACCTTGGTTCGTATCTTCCGCTATTTCCATCAATTACATTCCATATTATTATCTTTTATCTATCCATTTTTTTGTTGATAGTTTACTTGTATTGAGAATAAGAAGGATATACATGAGTGAGAAGGGATCAAAGGACAAGTACATGACAACTTAGAGAAGTACAATTAGAATTCAAACAAGATGAAGATTGAGCATTCTTGCAGTGGCCATGGAAGCAACAGATTAGTCCTTCTAGTGGTAAGTAAGGTGGAGTTTGGTGGCAATTTATCTATCCACTATCATTACATCAAATTCACGTTCTTTGTGTTCGAGTTTCACAAAATCTTGGTCTAATAATAGAAATCTTGCCCGAGATTCTAACCGAGATTTGCCCCAGCTATTGGTTTCGTTGACTTTCAATCTAGATCGGGAACTACGGCATCAACCCCGCATCACCTAATGTGTTGTAGACATTATTACGCTAATAACTTCATTTTACCTCTTGGGAGGCCTAAAATGCCTGCAAAATCATGAAAGCACAAGTAAAACTTCAAAACAAAAAATGGAAAGAAATATACACTAAAATAATTAATTGTATTGTCGATTGGGGGTCTTGTTCGCAGCACACAACTCAATGACTAAATATTTAAAATGTTGTTGTATATAAAAAAGCAAGAAAAAGGTTTAATTGTTTGAGGGGTTGTTGACATAACTATTGTTCATTTTAAGCTCTCATTGACTGATTAAGGTTTAAACGTGAGTCTCAAACCTCACAAATTACTTACACGACCTCATTGTAGTAATATTGTCAATATCAAACTCAAGGAAAACATTGGAATGATGATCTTTATTGTGTAACAAGCATTCTTCCGATAATAACTCAAATCTATTTTGGCTATGAGGAGGAGTAGAATGTTTGCATTATCAATAAAGTATGAGTACAGCTCGACACAATATACAGTGGTGATTAACTATATGCTTTACTATAATGTTATTAATCTCTGCCATTCGTTTTGCTACGATTATCATACGAGTCAACCAAACCATTTAGACGGAATTATACATTTTAGGAGACGTATGAATGCGTTTGAGAAGAGGCATTCGGACCTTTCACAAAGATAAATATAAGTGGACGTAAAAACCATGTAACAAGCGTAGATATCTTGTCCTAGTTCAGAGGGTAGCACCCATGTGAACAGATTGAAATCCTCACATATAAATTACTAATCACTAATCATTATAGTATATTAGATAGTATAGGAAATAAAATAATGGATCTTTTTCTAAAATAATAATGGTGGTTTAAAACATCGATTTATACAATATAAACTTTATTTCGAAATAGGGGTTCCTCAATTTATTTTTTAAAAACTGTATTTAATTTAGAACAGTGGTCTCAAACCACAATTCTTAACTTTTTTATTGCAACCATTTTTAAAATTTATTTTTTATTGCAAGCATAATAGGCAAGTTCAATTTGAAATAGATTTTAAATTGGCAAAATAATTTGAGCGAAGAAGAGAAGTCAACAAGGCCTCTCGATTGAAATCTGGATCCTCTCCCTATATTTTACTCCTAATATTTACCTAATAAGTTAATTTCAACCGTTAGATTAGATGGATGGCCACGATTTGTTTAATTAATATTAAATTTAATTATTAAAAATACCCAACTTGGAGGTTGCCTTTTATAGTCTTCTGAAAAGAAAAAAACAACAACTGCTCTTAGAAATTAGAATAGTGTATTTATGAAAAAAAAACAACTTAGAGGTTCGCCGGTTTGGTCAAACCGGCGAACCTAAACCGCTGATTTGGTCAAACCGGCGGTTTACGCCAGTTCACAAACCGCCGGTTCGGCGGTTTGGTTTGAACCGGACCCAAGTCTAGTGCCAAGTACTCGGTGACGACTTTTTTGCGCTCTTACGCGTTAGGATAGTGTTTATGAGCCCACCTCATGCATGGCAAAGTCGTAAACAACAGAAAATTTTCTGTAACGAACTGCAAAATAATTCTTTATTGCTCTGATTAGTCGCTGAACTATCTCACCATCTGGCAAGATACAGAAAGCCGGATAACGGTGACATGGCCACATGTGCAACTCCTTCAACACATTAACACAATGTTCCATACAAGAAGCAACCTCAAACTTGTCTGCAGTCAATAGCACCGCCAACTGTTCATCTCCTGTCTTTGGAAGTATAACTCCACAGTATATGACATACAAACATCACACCATTTCTACCATCTTCACGTTCATATAGCGCCATGTATGTATGCTATGTCAAAGATATTAAAGATGTAGGGTCTATTCACACTCGAGAGATCAATTTTGAACAAATTTGTCCAAGACTCTTCGACCCCATACTCCTTCATAGCCCACAACTCAAATAGATCTTCATTCTCACATGCAATCCATCGAGCTCACTTACCATTGCATTACCAGAATTATAACCCTTTGGCGCAGACATTTTAGCAAACTTACAAGTATGCAGATCATAGGTGACAATCGAAAACTTCGAGTTTTCAGGATCCACATCCCGATCTCTTGGGTAAAGCACCCAAGGTAGGAAACCGCTAAACGAGTGAGCTCCGCGTAGACCGGGTGACCATTCATCTTCTGCATAAGGAAAACCATTGAAAGATTTCCATCCATAATTTGTGAAGCTATAAACCCAAAACAAATTAGTTTCGCTGTTCTGAACAGCAATATACCTACTCTTCATCATAAGGATCATAACCAAATTGAAAATAAAGCCAGCCCAGAATCCCAGATTTTGATCATAACGTTGGGGTGCATCTGAGACGGTGTAAGAATCTCCGCTTAACAGGTTGCGGTAAATGAAGACACAAGTGTCCGATTTCACACAAACTATATTACCGATGATCCTGAAAGCAATTTAGTAGTACCGTAACAACCAACTTTGAACAAGATTAAGCTTTCCGCGGTGTAGCAAGGATACCGTCTAAGCTTAATGCCGCGACTAAAGAAGAAGTGGCACACCCTTCTATCCATCAAACAAATCGCCACATATTTGTCACGGTAAATCTTGGAAAATTCCGGATCCTTGATCATTTTTAACACTTCTTTTGATACGAGTTTACAAACTAGAATGGATTCAAACGAGAGGTGGAGAAGAATTGCGATGATGATCTCTCGAGGGAGGTAAAAAAGTGATAAATCGTCCATTGCCATCCTGTTTATAAATATAGACGACTGAGAATAACGCAGACAAAGAAGAAACACGTAGATGGAATTTTGCAGACAAAGAAGCACTAATTATTGTAATTGAACTGAAAATTTTGCAGAAAAAGGAGTAGAAACACGTACCAGAGAAATGAAAATGCTGTCGAAGAAGATGTTGTCGAAGAAGAAAGTACCCCAGACAACAGCCGCAAGTTTTGGTAACCCTAAATCTGAAGGATTGGTACATATATATACTACAAAACTATTTCTATTTTCTTTATTCCATAAATACCCCTACAAGTTTACTACCAAGAATCCTCAATACCTGTTTCCCATGTTTTATGCTCTTCCTAACGCCTCCAAGTACCTTTTACTCCAAGCGCCTTCTTACATCGCACGAAATCCATCACCCCATCCCCTTCCTGGGTTTCTTTTTCAAAACCAACCTCTCTCTCTTCACATTTATCACAACCCACAATCTTTCCTCCAACTGCCTTTTTCTTCAACTGTTTCTATCGAGATTATACAACCCTTTATAAGGTCTCTGTCGGTTACATTTCTCATTCACATTGTACTCAAAGCAACTACTACTGCTGCTCAGTACCCACCTTTGGTTTTCTCAAATTTTACTCGGCAATTTCTAAATGGCGGAGGAAGGGGACGATCGGCGTTGCCACCGTAACGATGGACGGAATTGGATGTGCAAAAGACGTGCTTTGCCTGGTAAGCTGTTTTGCGATATTCATTATGGAAAGCTTCCTGTTGTTGCTCCTTCCGACCCAGTTCCCGAAAATCCTCTAGCTCCGGCATCTCCCATTGCTGATCAAAACGGAGATGCTGAAATTAGGGTTCTTGGTAGGGAGCATCTGGATAGACAAAAGAAAAAGAATCACTCATGGGCTGTTGATAAGTGAAATATAAAGGACCTCTTTCATAACAATGATAAGTGAAATATAAAGGGCCTTTTTATTGTTCCACTTGAATCCTAAGTAGCATGACTCAAGACTTATCTATGCCAGTTAATATTGATAATATTTTGTTTGGACAAATGTTGTGAGCTTAATGTCTTGAAAAATAATTAAAATTTTTTAGCCTAAGACATACATCCTCCCATCATGTCATCAACACATTTTTTAAGAGCATATTTTGCTCATGACTTTTATAGACATTATCAAGAGAGACCGATCATATAATCCTCCTCAAATTTCTCAATTACCAAAACGTTACACTGTTACAAAGAGTTGGCCAGTTTTGAAGGATTACCTTGCTTAAGATCCCTTTAAATAATGAGTATCTCGTCTTGATGATATACGACGCTAACCGATTGATCTATGCATTGAACATTTTGACCAACGGAACTTCGTCGAGGATCTTATGTTTTCTAATGGTGAGATTTTGATCTTGTACGCTGATGACAACGTTGGAGGAGGAGGAGAAAATTCTTGTGATATCAAGTTTGATGCATCTCGGTTTGAGGTGTGGATGCTCGATTCAAAGGCCAAGGCTTGGGTGCCAGAAAGGGATATCGGAGATGAGTCATTGTTTGTGGGAACCTGGACGGCCTTTTCACATCATTCTCCCATCTGTCTCTTTTTTTTCGCAGAAAAATGTTCATTTAAGAGCATATTTTAGAGATTTAGATATGGGTAGACCTCATAAAAAGAAAAGAAAAGATTAGCAATAGAATAACCAACGTACTCTTAACATATTTTAGAGATTCATATATGAGTAGAGCTCATTCTAGTTCATCAAGCTCTTCTTGATCCTCCTTTTGGCACTTCATAACTTGATGTTCTTCCAATCATAAAAGCAGTTTTCTAAACATTTATTTTCTAAACATTAAAGTTATAATGTTGATTATTATTTAACATCTCATAGACAATATATAAGCCTGAGTCTAAATCATTGTTCATGAAAAGAAAAATACTATTCGGTAAATTAAAAGACAAAACCTCATCTAAAATCCCATTATAAAGGGTGGGCAAACTAGGTTACAGATTTTGCCTGTATTTATGCATATATAATAACCTTATAAATTGAATAAAGAAGATTGAAAGTAAACAAGAAACTTACTTGGTAAGTTGTTAATTCGATAACTCATAAGCAAATAACTTTGTTATCTTCTTTTCCTTCTTCCTCGCCGTCGAGAGAGGATTCCTCCATTAATATGGTAAATTTTTGTTTGATAGGTTAATGTCTATAGAAGCACTCATATTTATACAGATGCTTTGAGAGTGAAGACGACATCCTCCCGATGTGGGAAATGATAGTAAGAGGAAAATCTTCGTCAACAGAAGCGTCAGCAAGAGAGTCTCGAGCCTGTGGAATTGCATTGACTCCCAAGCTCTCAGACTCTGAGAGCTTGGGAGTCGATGCAATTCCACAGGCTCGAAGGAGGTTATCTTGCCCACTAATTGCTTGATAAAATGACCACAAAATCACACTAATGGAAGAGGCTTTCTGATCTTGAATGAAATTCGTCTTGGTGTCTTATCATGGTAAGTTACTTCTGAGTGATAGCCAGATGCCCAAATCAAATAGATAATAGAGTTGAATCTCCATGTGTCCGTAGGAACGATGTCATGAAAGGTGTGATCTTATTAGTATGGAACTTTCAGATATATAAAGCATGTAATATTGCTTCATGAACATCCCATATGTGAAACACATGAGAAGTTAGATATTTTTCTGAACAATACATACGATTATAGATTATTCTATCAAAATTCATTAATGAAACATAATCTATAGAGATGAAAGGTGGGTCTTATCAATAAGTTGGCATTAAATATACATGGACAAACATTAATTAGTGATATGTTTCCTCACTTGTGTGGTGGAAAATTTCTAGGAAGGATTGTCCAGAAGACTGCATAAATCTATTTAGAGTTTTCATGAATACATAAACTTCTTATTAGTGTGTGCTGAAGGAAATGAGTCACTGCTAATGAGCTGAGATGCTCCTCCATTTTCAACTAGCTAGATTGTTTTAAATCTCCTTCTCTCTAGCTCTCTAATACGAAAATACTTAAGCACCCCATCTTTCTTTATATAAGACTAGCTACTAAGAAGGAAACTTCATATTTATACCCACCTCCTCTGTTGGTATTTATGTCGAATTTTGTTTTTGTTGTCTTCTTTAATTTTACCATAATATTTTCTCCCTAACTATGGTTTGCTATTTGACATTGCCCTACGAATCCTAACATATTTTCATTTTGGTTGAGGAAAAAAATTGGTTAAGTTTGTAATTTCATTAAAATGAGAGAGGAGGTTGTATTTTAAAAACTGGTGGAAGTAAAATTACCTAGGAGGCATTATTATGTAACTGTAGAGTGTTAAATTCTTATTAATTTATCTTTCCCTCTAAATTCTCATGGAAATTTGATTATCAACTAAAATCCTCTATAATTCATTTTTAATCTTTTTCTTTACATCCTCTTAATCATTATATATCAACAAAGACCAAACCTTAAATATTTCTAGATACCATTATGATCTTTAGATATTTTCCTCTTCTTTTTCTCATCATTTGTTACTTTCACCCTCGAGTGAGTTTATAGCTTTGTGATTTTACTATTTTCAACCTTTTATTCATCTTCCTCTAAAGCGGTGAGTTTATAGCTTTGTGATTTAACTATTTTCAACCTTTTATTCATCTTCCTCTAAAGCTGTGAAATTAAGGGATTTTTTGGGTTTCTAGGTCTTTTATGTGAACTTTGTTTGGCCAAGTATATGCTGAATCTGTCAAAAGTAATCTTGTAAACATCAGGTAAATGTAAGCAAATAAATGTTCCCTTTACAATTGCTCAGGATTCTTGTAAACATCAAGTAAATTTCTGGTGGTGTGGCCACACCCTTTGTGAAAACTGGTTTCAGTTCAGTTCATTATATATATATATACTAAGTGCCCGTTTGGTTGGAGCGGTGGAATGGAAACGGAATGGAATCGGATAAGGGTTAGGAAAGGAAATGGAAATGATGGGATTACTTTCATGTGTTAAAAGACCTCTAACCAAACGTATTTTTTGATTGATTCGGAATCATTCCGTTATCGGGAATGATTCCTAGGGCTTCCAAACGGGCCCTAAATGTTTATAGCACTTCATCTCTTTTTGTTGTACTGTACTGAAACCAGCTCAACAATTATTTATCACAGACTTTGCTTTTATACAGAGAAGCCACTTCCTGTCACTTTGTTGTACAATATGTGCAACTCAGGTGGAAAGCTGCATATCATTGAATCATTTGGTAACTGCATAGCATTGAACATAACTGTTGAATGTTGGTGATTCAATTATCGGACTAACAAGTAGCCTATTAGCTCAAGTGGTAGAGCAATGTGTTTGCACACAATGATGTGGGTTCGACTCCCACACAGGCTAATATTTATTCTTAAACAAACTGATCTATATAAAATTAGAATATGACACTATCCAAACTCTGAACATAAATTCTCATGAAACAAACTCGGAGTTTCTAATATCATTTCTCAAGTACTCTTTTGTCAAAATCAAAAGTTAACTACTATCAATATGACATGCACTAGTTTTTCTCACAACCCGAAGCACCAAGTCTTGTGTTGCAAAAGAAAGTTCTGTGATATCTGACTGAGAAAATAGTTGTGAACTTGAACTTGGTGCAAAGCTTTCTTGAAAAGGCATCCCACACACTTGGTTTGACATGTTCGGTTCATGTACATTCATCTGTCAAAATTCCAGGTACATAAATAAATAGTAAAGAATAAAACACATACAATTATAGTAAACACACACACTCACGTCATAAGGATCAAAGAGCATTGACATATAACCACCATTAGGAACCTGTGATTGAAGTGAAGAAGGTATAGGGGATTGGTCCATTGCAACATTATTTTTTGGAACTCCATTTACCTATCCTTGTATACAATTAGAGAATTTATCCACTAAATAATAGTTATTCAAGCAAAAGTAAAGATGTTTTCAATCTACCTGTGCACGCTTCTTCTTGCTTTTATTTATCGGAGCTATAAATTGACCCTTTTCTCTGCGTTTCGTACGATGAGTAGCTTCTCTCTTCTTAAATCCTCTTGCATTCAAACTCATATGATCATTAGAACAATCAACCGATACATTTTGGTCTAGAACTTCAACATTCTTATCAACATTTATATCTACACTAAGCAAACATTCAACCATCTTTGCTAACTTATCAACTTCAATATTCGCTACCTCATAGGCTTTCTCATTCTCGGATGCTCTTGATGCTACTCGTACAAGTTTAGAACACAAAATCCTATACCGAGATGTTTGCTTTAATCTTGGATTCACCACAATCTCATTTCCATGCATATCTTCCACAACATTATCTACCCTTGCAGTTTTTGTCCACCTCTTTAAAACATATTGCTCGGGTATCTTTTTTATGAGTTTTGTTTCTCTGCCTTCCACCATGATTTTGATGCAATGCCTACACAAGACACATGTAGTCTCAAACAGTGAAGATAAAGTTCTCACCACTAGGCACACACTTCGTTATGGAAGACTTTAAAGTTCTCACCACTAGACACGGTAAACTCCCCTTCTCTCTTCACTACTCCTCCTTAGTGAAACCATCCCTTACAACAGTGAAGATAAAGTTCTCACCACTAGGCACACACTTCGTTATGGAAGACTTTAAGGAATGTTCAAACTGACCTCGAAATACTTTAAAAATTGCTTTTGTGTAAATTTCTTGTGCATGGATCAAGATACTTACCTCCATCTTGCAGTGAACAATACGGAAGACCAAATCATACTCAGCTTCCAATTCCTTATACCGCTTGTCATAAACCATTCTTTCAAAGTGAGTAAAAAATTCAGGTAATTAGAGGTTTGATTTTAAATACCCCTTTAAAGCAGTATTAAGACTTTCACTGAGTTGTGTAGTTTGCATTCCCGCTGATCATGTCCACTTTACATATGTAAGCGCCCATTTTTTTTCTTGTTGCAAATGTTCCCACTAACCAAGGATCATCATGTACATCATACTCATTGAGCATGTTTTGCCAAGCACTTAAGAACTCATCCTCTTCCTCAATCTCATAAAGCAATTTAGTGAAGACGTTAGCTTCTTTTCCATGACGATCTCGAAACAAATAGCTTGCTTTCTTTTAAGCATTTTGCATCAAATGCCATATACAAAGTCGGTGATATGCATTAGGCATCACATTTAACACGGCTTTGGCTATTGTTGCATCTTGATCGATAAAAATAGTTTGCGGATGCTTCTCACTCATTGCCTTCAAAAATGTTCAAACAACCATATAAATGATGCAGCAGTCTCATCATACATTAAAGCACCTCCAAATATAACCGTCTCCCTGTGGTGATTTAGTCCAACAAACACCGCAAATGCACGATTAGCTTCATTAAGTTTGTATGTGGTATCAAAACTTACCACATCTCCAAATAAACTATAATCCATTATCATTTTTGCATTGGCCCAAAAAATATTGGTGATCTGTTCTTCGGTGTCCAGCTGCATCTCATAGAAAAACGATGGATTTTCCAACATTTGCTTTGCGAAATATTCCATTAGATAACCAGCTTCTCCAAACTTCAATTTCTTTTGCCGAAAGTTCGAAGATAATTCTTATGATCTTTCTTTGTAAATCCCAATAGTTCTCTTCCACCAGCCTGCTGACCCATTAACTCATACGCACATTTAGGCGGTAGTCCGGAATTAGTGGTCAAGTGTATAAAAGCATTATCTATAGTTGTCATACTTCGTTGAGATGGCATCATATGAACGGCGTCTTCGGTGACTAGAGGATGATTATGCTCTTCACCAAAACGGTAGAAATAATACTTATCAGTACGTCTAACTAATTTGATCCCCATATGAGCTCCACATCCCGTCCTTGTTTGTGCTCTTGGATTTTTTGTCAAATCATCTCTCTTATCATGCGCTCGAAATCCTTCCTTGCAACATAAAAAAATTCTGGAAGTAAGTATACCTTTTTTATCCTTGGGACCAGCTTCTCTTCTAATACTAAATCCCTCCCTGCTTCCATACGCATTATAGAAATTATATGCAGCAATCTCGGAATCAAATGCCATATCAATTTTAGGTTTCAAATATTCATTTGAATGCTCCCTGTAATTTGGAATATCTTCTCCTGTTTGCTCCATCGTCAAAACCTAAATTTCACCATCAATAGAAAAGCAAAATTATGAGAATGAAATCAAATTTGAAAAAATGGTAGAATAATGAACCTATGAACCTTTATGTAATTCTTAAAAGAAACTACAATATAAATTAGATTAAACCATCTTTTGCAACCTATCAAAAACAAATTACTCAATAAAATTTGTCTACATAAGTACCTAGGAAATAGTTGATGTGCACAGAAGTTCAAACTGGAGTCCTTTTGCTAATTTATTGTCATTGAAGGAGCTTGCTACTGAACATGCAAATGCAGCTATTTCCATACACTGTAGATATGTCATAATAGATGAATTGAATAATTTTTTTTTTAAATCTGAAACTTACTGGTGTGGTGTTTCTCTGAATTTGGGAAGGATCCAAAACTGCAAAACCTTATAATGGTATTGTTTCTATAGGGAACAACACTGCATCACATGGATTACATCACATGGTTCCAACTACAAACTTGATTTTTCTGTTGTTTGGAAGTTTTTTAACGCCTATGTTCAAGCCTATTCTATGATAAAGATTGTTAAAGATGATACCTTTCTTCTACAAAAGTGCTTGTTTGTTATTTGCTAACAAACTTGTTAGTTTTCTGCTGTCTGCAAGTTTTTTTTGTTCTCTGCTGAAGAATAGGGATTAAGTTGAACAAGAGAGTTCTTTTCTCTGCACATGAAGAATGTGAAACTTTAACTCCTTTGTTCAAGCCAATTCTATTGTAAAGACTGTTATAGAAGATATCTTTCTTTGACAATGTATTTGTTTTCCTCTTCAGAACGTGAAACTTGATTTCCTCTATTCAAGCCAGTTCTCCACTCTGCACATGACAAATGTGAAGTTTTAAGTTGAAGAAGAGACCTCTTTGCTTTGCACATGAAATATGTGGAAACAGATTCACCTCCTTCAAGCATGTGAACAACTGCTGAGGAATTGAAGATTTGCAGCAAGCGTGTTTTTTTCAGAAGTAAAAAAGGTAACTTTTTATTGCTTTTTCTAATAATAATTAGGTTTAATATTAACTAAACAAATCATGGCCATTCATCTAATCTAAGGACTGCGATTATTTTTTTAGAAGTAAAAACGTGAAACTTTAATTAGGTTTAATATTAACTTTTAATTGAGTTTTTTTTAATAACTAGAAACTCCGAGTTTGTTCCATGTTCAGATAGTGTTATATTCTAATTTTATATAGACTAGTTTGTTTAGGAGTAAATATTAGCCTATGTGGGAGTCGAACCCAAATCCTTGTGTACAAACACATTGCTCTACCACTTGAGCTAATAGGCTACTTGTTAATCCGATAATTGAATTAACAACAAACAATAGTTATAGTGGATACGCACAATCTCTTATGGATTCTACTTAAGGACACACAATAAAAAGATCAACATTAGGCATATACAAAAACGTACTTATTTGTAAGCAATCAATTGTTCATCAACTTTAGTCAACAACATTGGCTGTAATAGCTAGGATTTCCGAATTCTAATTAATGTTGATTAACTTAATCGTTGATAATAATTGACAAATAACTCGCGAAGATTTCACAAGTGATGAGTAAGAGTCCCACCGTTATGTTCCTGGCGTAATTTTGGACGTTTGGGAAAATTTTTACTTTTTCCTCCGGGTATTTATTTTTACCCTCCGGTGTTATTTGGAGCATTTGGGAGCTCCAATTAATAAAAATGCAGTTGGAAGAAATGATCAGGACATCGGATATGTCCTAGATATGAAATAACATGGAGAGGCAAAACGGTCAAAAGAGTCGCTATTTCATTTCTTAACGGCTAAGAAAGACGGCTTAGGAATACTCGTTTTTCGAGGCAGTTGTGGAATAATTATCCCTACAATATGCCAGATTTATTATTACAATCTCGAGAAGTTTGGAGAAGGAGGTTCGACCCGCCTTTGGATCGCTTAAAAGATAATTATCGACTTCGTTAAAGGATAATTATCGTCTTCACTATAAATAGCGGAAAATCCTTTATTAATTCATTTCCTTTCACGTTTTCTCGTAAAAGCTCTGATTTCTCTCAACCTTCAAACTCAGATCTACTCTCCGTTTCTAATCCGATTTCAATTCCGTTTGAGTTTCTAGATTCCTCTCTTCATTCTCTTCATATCGGTACCGAGTTTTTGCATTTCCGAGTAGATGAAGGGTTGGTCGAGCATATATGTCACCAGGTAGGTTCCGTCGCTCAGATTCCGGTGAATTTGATGTTGTCCATGCGTAGCCTGCGTCGCTGTGATTCCGAATCTTCTTTCAGATCATCAATCGGGTTAGTAACGAATAAGTTATGAATTTATTCGTTTTTCGTACTGCGATTTGGCCTAAATTGACTTTAGGCTTGTCAAATGAATAATTAGAAATTCCATTATGGTCGTTATAATATTCTTGTGATTATGGATAGTTTGTTTGATGAAATATGATGACAGGTGGGTTTGGAAATTGCCTGTAGGCAAAACGTTATTCTGGAGAAATTTCATTAATTAATTAAAGGTTAATTAATTAAATTAGGATTAGAATTGAGATTGAGGAATGTTGATTAGATACTACATTGAGATTTGAGGAATTGTGAGTTATGTTGAGATATTGAGGTTTAGTTGGTTGTGAGGCTTATAGATAGATTATGATCCTTATGGATATCTTGGGTCTGGATGTGACCTTTTTGATTGATAGGAGTATTGATATCTCTTTATGCCTTGTTATTAGGCAGTGTCCCTCTTAGGATTGGAGGTTGATCGTTGTTGTTAATGTAAGAGGTTGAGGTAAGTCCGTAGGACTTACTTAGCTGCCATCCTTATATTGGGTGTTTGCATGAGTGGTGTGTGCTTGTATGTTGCTATGATAGCATGTGATGTCGTATATACCGACCTAAGTTTTATTGATTGCCCCGTATGCGTGGCTGTGATAACCTTTCCCATTCATCCCGCCGTGGAGTCTGGGAGGTTCTCTTGAGACAGGCCAGACTTGGTATATGGGGAGGGCACAACACCACTCCCATAGGGTACACGGGTTGTGTGACCGATTCCACTCTAGATGGATATCATTCTCAGAGGCGAGGATGTATCGGTCCTCGTGTCACATATTTTCATATATGTATATATATACGTATTGAGTGATGGATTACTATATAAAGAAGATAAAATAGGTAAATGTGTGAAAGCATCCTGATGTGTTTATCTTCCATGATTGTGTTTGTGCTTATACATTACCTTTTATATGTATGGTTAGCTAACGGTTTCATACCGTGTTGTAGATGTTTACAGGTTAGGCGCTGCTGAGTGATTTGACAGGGTGACAGGCCGAGGACTCTCGTACATTAGGTGGTTGGTTTGGGTTTGTTATGTTCCCCTCCTGCGTGAGGATGTTCTTTTGTACCTCTTGTGTGAGGTTGTCGTTTTATATATACTCAGCTATGTTGTTGTTTACTTTGGGTTATATAGTTTATACTGTTTTATGTATTTGTTTTATATTTGTCAGTGTCATGTTGTAAGGTCCAGTGAACTTGTTGTCAGGCTAGGGTCAGGATCCATTGTGAGATCCTAGTCCAATGTGACATCCCGAGTCCCGCGGATTCGGGGTGTTACAGAGTTGGTATCAGAGCCCAGGTTGACAACAATGGCACTTGCTACCTGCAATGAGGTTTGATAGGTAAAATAAACAGAGCCCACATGGGATCTGACATTTTCAAAGGTTTTGGTTTTAAGTATGGTTTTGGGATAGAATGTACGAGAAGTCTTCACCTCTGCCATGGATCTCTGTAGCGTAGATATGTATATATATCTGTGTGTAATATGGATTATGTGGATATATTATATACATATCGATACCTATGGCATATATATAGCCTTATAAGATTAGGTGCGTACATTCTATAGATGGCACAGACTAGAGTAGTACGTGTAGTGGGACGAGGTAGGGGTACACCCCCTCTTCCTCCAGTGGTGATAAGTCAGAGACCAGTTTCCGCTGTTGTTTCGCCTATGGCAGAGAACGAATTTGAAGAAGCTGATTGTGTCTCCATGAGTAGATCCGAGTTTCAAGAGTATATGCAGCAAGTATATGAGGCGGTGATAGCGGGTAGACCTATACCGGATTTACCAACATTTGTGAGATCAATTGAAGCTTTTGGATCAGAGAAGAAGCAACGGATCGAATTAGTTAGTGGAGAAGCAAAGATGATAAATGGTGAACCAAGTCAGATACCAGGACAACCAAGTGGTCCTTTGGCCATGAAGACGATTGGCACGGAACTACAGTGTTTTAATTGCGGGATGTTTGAACACCGGCAAGTTGTGTGCCCAAAGGCACCCATAATATGCTTTACGTGTGGTAAAGTAGGGCATAGAGCGAAGTTTTGTCAACAGGGCAAGGCGTTGCCTTTACAAGTTCCCTCTCGGAATAAGATCATTCAAGGTGGACGACAAAGATCGAGTTACCCTTCAGTTGCACGGGTTGCAAGAATGGGACGATTATGTTACAATTGTGGCTATCTAGATCATTTGCGTTCTGAGTGCCCTTTGGCACCGATAGCTTGTTTCATCTGTGGTGAACTAGGCCATCTGGCTCCTTTCTGTCAACAAGGTAGTGTTTCTTCCCAGCAAGACCTTCCTCTTTCCGGTGCTGAAAGAGTGGAAGTGGAGGCTATAGTGAGGACCTCAGTGATACCTGAGGAGCATAGATCCGAGATCGAGTGATGATATGTAGTGGAGCTACGGGAGTTAGCTGTTACAGGTACCATTCTCGTTAATGGTTTACCTAGTGGAGTTTTGTTTGTTATGAGTGCTATGCACTTCTTGTCTTTCGATGCGTGCGTTAATGGTTGATCTTTGATATATAGTAGAAGGTGGACTTTCCTTTACAGGATTACTAGTTAGGGGCCTGAGGTACCCGCGAGATATGTGTTTGTTCCCTTATTCCGGGACTTGTGTATGTCTTGTAGACTTCTTTGTCATGCCGTAGGTGCATGAGGAAGTCATTATGTGTATGGATTGGATGAATAGATATCATGTGGTGTTAGATATTAATAGTAAGGCTATTATAGTCTTTACTGAGATGGTAAATAAAGGTCTTCTGAGGTTAAGACCTTTGAAGAGACGGGTTTGTCATCAGGACTGTACGAGCAATGAGCTGATAGCACAGGGATGTGACGCCTTCTAGCGTGATACCATAAAGGAGCGAGATAGTCCAACATTGGAAGGTATTCCACTTGTTTATGAGTTTATAGACGTGTTAATGAACCGTCTAGTTACCACCTCAGCGGAGTGTGGACATTGTTATCGAGTTGAAGTATGATACAAGATTGAATGGGAAAGCCACACTATATGGTGCTTGTTGAGATATTGTACTGATAACTTAAAAAGTTGACTGAAACGGGCTTCTTTTACCCTAGTGGTTTCCATGTTCCGTATTGACGATCTGATGAGTTAGCTTCATGAAGCAATTGTGTTTTCAGGATTCCTTTGTGCTCAAGATATCCCTAGTCATGGATGAGAGAGTAGCATGTGTATGAGATAGCATCCCATACCCGTTATGGACACTACGAGTTTGTAGTGATGTCATTTGGGTTGACGAATGTTTTAGTAGTTTTATTGAGTTGATGAACAGTATCTTCATCGACTTCCTTGATTAGTTGGTGGTGGACTTCATTGATGACATGTCGGTATACTCTCGTAGCAGAGAATAGTAGACCGATCGTTTGAGGAGCGTTCTAAAGATTTCGAGAGATAGAGGGTTGTATGCTACGCTCTCTAAGTGTAAGTTGAGATACCAGTGGTAGCCTTTTTAGGCCATGTTGTCTCCGCCAGTGAGATCATGGTTGACCTGGCGAGAATTAAGTATGTTGTAACATGGGAGATACTGATGAACATTATGGAATACGTAGTTTTCTCGGCTCAGCCGATCTCTATCAATGCTTTGAGGAAGGATTTTATATGATTACGTATTCATTTGCGAGTCTTTTGAGAAGACCACCATAACTACGTGATGAAAGCAGCATGTCTAACTTCTGAAGAGTTGAGGAGGCATTTGACCTCTGCTTCCATTCTGTTGTAGTCAGAAGATTTTTGGGATCCCGTGATTTACGGTGATACATCCCAGCTAAGTCTGAGATGTGTATTACTATAGAGGAGTAGGGTTATTGATATGTGTGTTTACAGCTGAGAACGTATGATGAGAACTACCCGACTCGTGATTTAGAGTTAGTAGTGGTAGTTCCAGCCTTTAAGTTTTGAAGACCGTACCGGTGTGATCTTCATGTCAGATTTCTATAGATTATAGAAATCTGAAGTATATTTTATGCAACAAGGGTTGAATAACCGCCAGTGTTAAGAGCTTAAGTTGATCAAGACTTTGACATGAAGATTCCATATCATTCAGAGAAGTTGAACGTTGTTGCCGATAACTTGAATGGAAAGACGCTCCAAGAGAAGATGATTGTGAGATTGATAGTTCAGCCTCAGCTTCAGAGAGATCTAGCTTGGCTAGAGTTGGACAATCAGTTCCTTGATGAGGATACCCAGTTATACCTCAGAGGTTCTACCTGGGCTGTTGGATGAGGTCCAACAGAAGCAGGAGACTTGCCCGGCCTTGACAAGGTTTAGAGAAAGGATGTCTCGTACTGAGACACCATAGTTCTCCATGGGAGTAGATGGACTGATGAAGAGTCATGACCGCTTTTGTGTACCTGCTGATGCAGATGGAGACAAAGAATATTATGGTATACCCACTGTACGCCTTATTCAGTACATTCAGGTACGAGTAAGATGTACAACGAGATGAGACGATTATATTGTATGAAGCCGATATAACCAGATTTGTGATACAATGTGTGACCTGTCAGCAGGTCCAGATAGAGTATTTCCGATCTAGAGATAAGCCCCACCCACTACCACTACAGTAGTAGAATTTGGGAGCACATCTCTATGGACTTTGTTATGGGATTGTGACCTAGTATAAGATTGATGTTATCTGGATTGTTGGTAACAGATTAATGAAACCGGCACGTTTCATTTCTATCATAAGGACGTGGCTAGTGAATGAATTGGCTGAGGAGTACACTAGACAGATAGTGAGACTCCATGGTATACCGAGAACGATCATTTCTGATCGAGATGGATATTTTTACTTTGAGATTTTGGGCAGAAGATTTAGACTGCTTTGGGGACGAGTTTGTACCTCATGACTACACTTCACCCCTGACAGATGGTCAATTAGAGAGGATCATCTAGATCTTAATGATTTATTATAAGTTGTAAGTTGAATGGGAAACGTGGATGGTTATATTACCTTCCATTAATGAGTTTATTATATAACAATGAAGGACGTGCATCTTTCTGGGATGGCCCTATGAGGCAATATATAGACATAGATGTCGTATATCCTTATGCTAGAAGTGATCTAGCAGTAGTAGTGGAATAACACCTGACCAGATTCAGGATTTTATAGTTCAAATAACGATGATTGAAGGAAGAATGCTGGCTATACAGAGTCGCTAGATATTATATGTAGACAAGAGGCATTAACCTCTAAAGTTCAAGCGAGAGTTCATGTCCGGCTGAAAGTATCTCAACTGCGAGACGTTAGACGTGTTAATATGGAAAAGGAACTGAGTTTCCAATATGATGGTTTATTTGAGATCGACCTGTACGGGGAAGGCAGCATGATGTTTAGCTTTGCCTTTGAGATTAGAGGATATCCACCCAGTGTTTCATATGTCTCAACTGAGGAAGTATATACGAGACTCGAGACACCTTGTGAGTTACGATGATTTGGTGGTTGAGTCCAACCACACTTTTGTTGAGCATTCGAATACATTCTTGGAATGAGATATGAAATGCTTGCATACGAAAGACATTCCCATATTGAGGATATGATGGTCGAGATGAAGACCTGAAGAGGCTATGTGAGAGATTGAGGATAGTGTCCTGAGGAACTATCCAGAGTATATGTTGGGGCAGACCCATTTGTGGGAGCATGAGTAGATCTTAGTGCTATCTTGATGAACGTTGTGCTTATCTGCTTATATGCCTTGATGTGTTATTCCATGTTAGATGTGATGTGATTTATGATCTTAGTAGATCTTGATGTGCTAGCGTGATGTATGCTATAGCTGGAGATGATTACTTCCTCCACGCTACCCGAGTATGTTATATTTAAAGTTGGAGATGGTTCTTTCCTCCATGCTATATGAGTGGGATTAGGATTCAGCTGGAGATGCTTCTTTCCTCCATGCTACCTTGATGGACATAGTTCAGTGGAGATGTGATTGCTCCATGCGATATATATATTTATGGGTTGGCTAGAGACGTATTTCCTTTATGCCTGTGATATGTTTTGGCTAGAGATGTGCTTCCTCTATGCCTTGTGATGCGGTATGGCGAGAGACGTGATTCCTCTATGCCTTTGGGTAGCTGTTTCCTGGAGATGATGATTCCTCCATGTTTATACTTGAGGTTATAGATTGTTATAGGTTGTAATATTTTGAACGGAGATGTGATACCTCCGATAGAAAGAGTGAAAGTTATACCTCGGCGTATGGGTCCGAGAGGATTTGGGAATTGTTCAAGTTTCGGGACGAAACTTTTTTTTAAGGGGTGTGTGATGTAATAGCTAGGATTTCCGAATGCTAATTAATGTTGATTAACTTAATCGTTGATAGTAATTGACATATAAATCGTGAAGATTTCGCAAGTGATGAGTAAGAGTCCCACCGTTATGTTCCTGACGTAATTTTGGACGTTTGGGAAAATTTTTACTTTTTCCCCTGGTAATTATTTTTATCCTCCGGTGTTATTTGGAGCATTTGGGAGCTCCAGTTAATAAAAATACAGTTGAGAGAAATGATCAAGACATTGGATATGTCCTTGATATGAAATAACATGGAGAGGCAAAACGGCCAAAAGAGTCGCTATTTCATTTCTTAACGGCTAAGAAAGACGGCTTAGAAATACTCGTTTTCCAAGGCAGTTGTGGAATAACTATCCCTACAATATGCCAGATTTATTATTCCAATCTCGAGAAGTTTGGAGAAGGAGGTTTGACCCGCCTTTGGATCGCTTAAAGGATAATTATCGATTTCGCTAAAGGATAATTATCATCTTCACTATAAATAGCGGAAAATCCTTTATTAATTCATTTCCTTTCACGTTTTCTCGTAAAAGCTCTGATTTCTCTCAACCTTCAAACTCAAATCTACTCTCCGTTTCTAATCTGATTTCAATTCCGTTTGAGTTTCTAGATTTCTCTCTTCATTCTCTTCATATCGGTACCGAGTTTCTGCATTTCCGAGTAGATGAAGGGTTGGTCGAGCATATATGTCACCAGGTACGTTCCGTCGCTCAGATTCCGGTGAATTTGATGTTGTCCATGCGTAGCCTGCGTCGCTGTTATTCCGAATCTTCTTTCAGATCGTCAATCGTGTTAGTAACAAATAAGTTATGAATTTATTCATTGTCCGTACTGATATTTGACCTAAATTGACTTTAGGCTTGTCAAATGGATAATTAGAAACTCCATTATGGTCGTTATATTATTCTAGTGTTTATGGATAGTTTGTTTGATGAAATCTGATGACAGGTGGGTTTGGAAATTGCCTGCAGGCAAAACGTTATTTTGGAGAAATTTAATTAATTAATTAAATTTTAATTAATTAAATTAGGATTAGAATTGAGACTGATGAATTTTGATTAGATACTACCTTGAGATTTGAGGAATTGTGAGTTATGCTAAAATATTGAGATTTAGTTGGTTGTGAGGCTTATAGATTGATTATGATCCTTATGGATCTCTTGGGTCTAGATGTGACCTTTTTGATTGATAGGAGTATTGATATCTCTTTATGCCTTGTTATTAGGCAGTGTCCCTCTCAGGATTGGAGGTTGATCGTGGTTGTTATTGTAAGAGGTTGAGGTAAGTCCATAAGACTTACTTAGCTGCCATCCTTATATTGGGTGTTTGCATGAGTGGTGTGTGCTTGTATGTTGCTATGATAGAATGTGATGTCGTATATACCGACCTAACTTTTATTGATTGCCCCATATGCGTGGTTGTGATAACCTTTCCCCTTCATCCCGCCGTGGAGTCTGGGAGGTTCTCTTGAGACAGGCCAGACCTGGTATACGGGGAGGGCACAACACCACTCCCATAGGGTACACGGGTTGTGTGACCGATTCCACACTAGATGGCTATCATTCTCAGAGGCGAGGATGTATCGGTCCTTGTGTCACATATTTTCATATATGTATATATATACGTATTGAGTGATGGATTACTATATAAAGAAGATAAAATGGGTAAATGTGTGAAAGCATGCTTATGTGTTTATCTTCCATGATTGTGTTTGTGCTTATGCATTACCTCATATATGTATGGTTAGCTAACGGTTGCATACCGCGTTGTAGATGTTTACAGGTTAGGCGCTGCTGAGTGATTTGACAGGGTGACAGGCCGAGGACTGTCGTACATTAGGTGGTTGGTTTGGATTTGTTGTGTTCCCCTCCTGCGTGAGGATGTTCTTTTGTACCTCTTGTGTGAGGTTGTCGTTTTATATACTCAGCTATGTTGTTGTTTACTTTGGGTTGTACAGTTTATAATGTTTTATGTATTTGTTTTATATCTGTCAGTGCCATGTTGTAAGGTCCAGTGAACTTGTTGTCAGGCTAAGGTCAGGATCCATTGTGAGATCCTAGTCCAATGTGACATCCCGAGTCCCGCGGATTCGGGGTGTTACATTGGCTATATCTTAGATCCAAACACAATATGCAGTGTCATTGTACAAATAAGCTAATCTAATTCAAATGCAAAACAAAATTAATCTTTTCTACAAAAAAACCCATAAGTATAGCTGCAGTTCAAGATCAGAAATTTTGAAACTAGTGTTAAAATAGGTAAATCAACTATGTGAAGCACATATTACTCTTTGACATCAAGATAACAAAACAGAAGTATGAACCAAATTGATCTGTAGGAGAAACTGATCAACTTGATGAAATAATAAGATGAAGCTTTGTTTCACACTCTTTCCAATAAAATAATAAGGTGAGATGTTTAAGAGAGTCATAGATGTAGGTTAACACCTTTCATGACATATTTCCTACAGACACATGGAGATTCAACTCTAGTATCTATTTGATTTGGGCATCTAGCTATCACTCAGAAGTAACTTACCATGACAAGACACCAAGACGAATTTCATTCAAGATCAGAAAGCCTCTTCCATTAGTGTGATTTTGTGGTCATTTTATGAAACAATTAGTGGGCAAGATTTACCTCCTTCGAGCTGGTGGAATTGCATCGACTCCGAAGCTCTCAGACATTAGTCTTGTAAAGACCGAAACTCATTTGCTGGCGCTTTTGTGAGAAGCAGTTCGTCAACAGAAGTTGATCTCTTAGCCAAAAACTCTTGAATAGCATAGGTTTTATTGATTCGAAATGCAGGGTTGAGATTGAGGAATAAGGGGTTTACCTCCGTTAAGGCTGCTTGATTCGCATTTAACTATCCATCTGATATAAATCGAACAAAACCAATCTTACTTGATGTTACTCTGTGAAGATTGTTGCCTCTGCCATGGTCATCGGAGGTTTCGTATGCTGCTACCCATGGCCACCTGAATCACCTCTCCCTTTCGATTTCCTTTCTTAATCTACGGCCGATGATTCTAATTTCTAAGAGCAGTTATTTTTTTTTCTTTTCAAAAGACTATAAAAGCCAACCTTTAAGTTGGGTATTTTTAATAATTAAATTTAATATTAATTAAACAAATCGTGGCCATCCATCTAATCTAATGGTTGAAATTAACTTATTAGGTAAATATTAGGAGTAAAATATATAGGGAGAGGATCCGGATTCGATTGATTGAGATAATCCAATTTAAGGACCAAGTCAAAGACGTGAATCATGTCCGTGGTGACCTGAACATCAAGTTGATCAAGGTCGAAATCTAAAATGAACCGGCCAAGTTTCTTCTTCAACAAGTGTAACACCCCGAATCCGCGGGACTCGGGATGTCACATTGGGTTAGGATCTCACAATGGATCCTGACCCTAGCCTGACAACAAGTTCACTGGACCTTACAACATGGCACTGACAGATATAAAACAAATACATAAAACAGTATAAACTGTACGACCCAAAGTAAACAACAACATAGCCGAGTATATAAAACGACTTCCTCACATAGGAGGTACAAAAGATCATCCTCACACGGGAGGGGAAACACAACAACCCCAAACCAACCATAATGTACGAGAGTCCTCGGCCTGTCACCCTGCCAGATCACCCAGTAGCGCCTAACCTGTAAACATCTACAACACGGTATGAAACCGTTAGCTAACCATACATATATGAGGTAATGCATAAGCACAAGCACAATCATGAAAGATAAACACATCAACATGCTATCACACATTTACCCATTTATTATCTTTATATAATAACCATTCACTCAAAAACCGTATATATATAGATAGATGAAAGTATGTGACACGAGGACCGATACATCCCCGCCTCTGAGTACAATGTCCAGCTGTACGAGTATCGGTCACACAATCCGTGTACCCTATGGGAGTGGATTGCGCCCTTCCTGTAAACCAGTCTGGCCCGACATCAGAGAACCTCCCAGACTCCACGGCGGGATGAAAGGGAAAGGTTATCACAGCCACGCAGTGGGGTAGTCAATAGAACATAGGTCGATAAAAACGACAACTCATGATATCATAGCACATATAAAGCACACACCACTCATGCAAACACCCAATATAGGGATGGTAGCTAAGTAAGTCCTACGGACTTACCTCAACCTCGTACAATCACAACCACGATCAACCTCCAATCCTGAGAGGAACACTGCCTAATAACAAGGCATAAAGAGATATATCAACCTCTATTTATCAAAGGGGTCACACCTAGACCCAAAGGGATCCATAATGATCATACTCAATCTATGAGCCTCACAACAACTAAACCTCAATATCTCAACACAGCTCACAATTCCTCAAATCTCAAGGTAGTATCTAATCAACATTCCTCAATCTCAATTCTAATCCCAATTTAATTAATTAACCTTTAATTACTTAATTAGATTCCGCCAGAATAACGTTTTGCCCGCAGGCAATTTCTAAACCCACCTGTCATCAGATTTCATCAAACAAACAACCCATAATCACCAGAATAATATAACGACCATAATGGAATTTCTAATTGTCCTATTTGACAAGCCTAAAGTCAATTTAGGCCAAATCGCAGTACGGAAAACGAATAAATTCATAACTTATTCGTTACTAACCCGATTGACGATCTGAAAGAAGATTCGGAAACACAGCGACGCAGGCTACGCATGGACAACATCAAATTCACCGGAATCTGAGCGACGGAACCGTCCTGGTGACATGTATGCTCGACCAGCCCTCCATATACTCGGAAATGCAGAAACTCGGTACCAATATGAAGAGAATGAAGAGAGGAATCCAGAAACTCAAACGGAATTGAAATCGGATTAGAAACGGAGAGTATATCTGAGTTTGAAGGTTGAGAGAAATCAGAGCTTTTACAAGAAAACGTGAAAGGAAATGAATTAATAAAGGATTTTCCGCTATTTATAGTGAAGACGATAATTATCCTTTAGTAAAGTCGATAATTATCCTTTAACCGATCCAAAGGCGGGTCGAACCTCTTTCTCCAAACTTCTCGAGATTGGAACATTAAATCTGGAATATTGTAGGGATAATTATTACACAACTGCCTCGGAAAACGTGTATTCCTAAGTCGTCTTTCTTAGCCGTTAAGAAACGAAATAACGACTCTTTTGGCCGTTTTGCCTCTCCATGTTATTTCATATCTAAGACATATCCGATGTCCTGATCATTTCTCTCAACTGCATTTTTATTAATTGGAGCTCCCAAATGCTCCAAATAACACCGGAGGGTAAAAATATTACTCGGGGGAAAAAGTAAAAATTTCTCCAAACGTCCAAAATTACGCGAGGAACATAACGGTGGGACTCTTACTCATCACTTGCGAAATCTTCACGAGTTATATGTCAATTACTATCAACGATTAAGTTAATCAACATTAATTAGAATTCGGAAATCCTAGCTATTACATCACACACCCCTTAAAAAAAGTTTCGTCCCGAAACTTGAACAATTCCCAAATCCTCTCGGACCCATACGCCGAGGTATAACTCTCACTCTTTCTATCGGAGGTATCACATCTCCGTTCAAAAGATCACAACCTATAACAATATATAACCTCAAGTATGAACATGGAGGAATCATCATCTCCAGGAAATAGGGCCATAACGCTACCCAAAGGCATAGAGGAATCACGTCTCTCGCCATACCACATCACAAGGCATAGAGGAAGCACATCTCTAGCCAACCCATAAACATATATATCGCATGGAGGAATCACATCTCCACTAAACTATGTCCATCAAGGTAGCATGGAGGAAAGAACCATCTCCAACTGAATCCTAATCCCACTCAAATAGCATGGAGGAAAGAACCATCTCCAGCTATAAATATAATCATAACGTGGAGGAAGTAATCATCTCCAGCTATAGCATACATCACGCTAGCACATCAAGATCTACTAAGATCATAAATCATATCACAACTAGCATGAAATAACACATCAAGGCATATAAGCACATAAGCACAACATTCATCAAGATAGCACTAAGATCTACTCGTGCTCCCACAAATGGGTCTGTCCCAACATATACTCTAGATAGTTCCTCAGGACACTATCCTCAGTCTCTCACATAGCCTCTTCAGGTCTTCATCTCGACCATAATATCCTCAATATGGGAATGTCTTTCGAATGCAAGCGTTTCATATCTTATTCCAAGAATGTAATCAGATGCTCAACAACGATGTGGTTCAACTTAACCACTAGATCATTATAACTCACAAAGTGTTTCCAACTTGGTATATACTTCCTCAGTTGAGACACAGGAACACTGGGTGAACATCCACCAACTTCAGAGTGAAAGCTAAACATCATGTTGCCTTCACAAAACTGATCAAAATCTCAAGTAACCGACATATTGGAAACTCAGTTCCCCTTTCCATAATACACAACTAACGTCTCACAGTTGAGATACCTTCAGCCTGACATGAACTCTCACTTGAACTTTAGAGGTTAACGCCTCTTGTCTACATATAATATCTGGCGACTCTGTAAAACCAGCATTCTTCTTTCAATCAACGTTACTTGAACTATAAAATCCTGAATCTGGTCAGGTGTTATAACACTACTACTGCTAGATCACTTCTAGCATAAGGATATACGACATCTATGTCTATATATTGACTCATAGGGTCATCCCAAAAAGATGCACGTCCTTCATTGTTATATAATAAACTCATTAATGGAAGGTAATATAACCCTCCACGTTTCCCATTCAACTTACAACTTATAATAGATCTTTAAGATCTAGATGATCCTCTCTAACTAAGCATTTGTCAGGGGGTGAAGTGTAGTCATGAGGTACATACTTGTCCCCAAAGCAGTCTGAATCTGCTGCCCACAATCTCAAAGTAAAAACATCCATCTCGATCAGAAATGATCGTTCTCGGTATACCATGGAGTCTCACTATTTGTCTAGTGTACTCCTCAACCAATTCATTCACTAGCCACGTCCTTCTGATAGAAATGAAACATGCCGGTTTCATTAATCTGTTACCAACAATCCAAATAACATCAATCTTCTACAGGGTCACAATCCCATAACAAAGTCCATAAAGATGTCCTCCCACATTCTACTACTGCACTGGTAGTGGGTGGGGGCTTATCTCTAGATCGGAAATACTCTATTTGGACCTGCTGACATGTCACACACTATATCACAAATCTGGTTATATCGGCTTCATACAATATAATCGTCTCATCTCGTGATACATCTTACTTGTACCTGAATGTACTGAATAAGGCGTACAATGGGTATACGTAATATTCTGTCTCCATCTGCATCAGCAGGAACACAAAAGCGGTCATGACTCTTCATCAGTCCATCTACTCCTATGGAGAACTATGGTGCCTCAGTACGAGACATCCTTTCTCTAAACCTTGTCAAGGCCCGGCAGGTCTCCTGCTTCTGTTGGACCTCATCCAACAGACCAGGTAGAACCTCTGAGGTATAAATGGGTATCCTTATCAAGGAACTGATTGTCCAACTCTAGCCAAGCTAGATCTCTTTGAAGTTGAGGTTGAACTATCAGTCTCACAATCATCTTCTCTTGGAGCGTCTTTCCATTCAAGTTATCGGCGACAACATTCAACTTCTCTGAATGATATGAAATCTTCAAGTCAAAGTCTTGATCAACTTAAGCTCTTAATACTGGCGGTTATTCAACCCCTGTTGCATAAAATATACTTCAGATTTCTATAATCTATAGAAATCTGACATGAAGATCACACCGGTACGGTCTTCAAAATTTAAAGGCTTGAACTACCACTACTAACTCTAAATCATGAGTCGAGTAGTTCTTATCATACGTTCTCAGCTGTAAACACACATATCAATAATCCTACTCCTTTGTAGTAATACACATCTCAAACTTAGCCGGGATGTATCACCGTAAATCACGGGATCCCAAAAATCTTCTAACTACAACAGAATGGAAGCAAAGGTCAAATGCCTCCTCAACTCTTCAGAACATAGACACACTGCTTTCATCACGTAGTTATGGTGGTCTTCTCAAAAGACTCGCAAATGAATACATAATCATATAAAATCCTTCGTCAAAGCATTGGTAGCAATCGGCTGAGCCGAGAAAACTACGCATTCCTTAATGTTCATCAGTATCTCCCATGTTACAACATACTTAATTCTCGCCAGGTCAACCATGATCCCACTGGCGGAGACAACATGACCTAAAAAGGCTACCACTGGCATCTCAACTTACACTTAGAGAGCGTAGAATACAACCCTCTATCTCTCGGAATCTGCAGAACGGTCCTCACACGATTGGTCTACTATTCTCTGCTATGAGAGTATACCGACATGTCATCAATGAAGTCCACCACCAACTAATCAAGGAAGTCGATGAAGATACTATTCATCAACTCCATAAAAACTACTAAAACATTCGTCAACCCAAATGACATCACTACAAACTCGTAGTGTCCATAACGGGTATGGGATGCTATCTCATACACATGTTGTTCTCTCATCCATGACTAGGGATATCTTGAGCATAAAGGAATCCCAAAAACACATTTGCTTCTTGAAGTTAACTCGTCAGGTCGTCAATACGGAACATGGAACCCACTAGGGTAAACCCGTTTCAGTAAACTTTTCAAGTTATCAGTACAATATCTCAACAAGCACCATAAAGTGTGGCTTTCCCATTCAATCTTGTATCATACTTCAACTCGATAACAATGTCCACACTTCGCTGAGGTGGCAACTAGACGGTTCAATAACACGTCTATAAACTCATAAATTACTGGAATACCTTCCAATGTTGGACTATCTTGCCCCTTCATGGTATAACACTAAAAGGCGTCATATCCATGTGCTATCAGCTCGCTGCTCGTACAGTTCTGATGACAAACCCGTCTCTTCAAAGGTCTTAACCTCAGAGGACCTCTATTTAACTCAACTCAGTAAAGACTATAATAGTCTTACTATTAAAAGCTAACACCACATGATATCTATTCATCCAAACCATACACATAATGACTTCCTCATGCACCTACGACATGACAAAGAAGTCTGCAACCATACACGAGTCCCTGAAATAAGGGAACAAACATGCATCTCACGGGTATCTCAGACCCAAAAAGGTAATCCTATAAAGGAAAATCCACCTTCTACTATATACCAAAATTCAACCATTAACGCATGCATCGAAAGACATGATGTGCATAGCACTCACAACAAGCAAAATTCCACCAGGTAAACCATTAACGAGAATGGTACCTATAATAGCTAACACTCTTAGTTCCTCTACATATCATCACTCAATGTCAGATCCATGCTCCTCAGGTATCACTGAGGTCATTACTATAGCCGCCACTTCCACTCTTTCTGCACCGAAAAGAGGAAGGTCTTGCTGGGAAGAAACACCACCGTGCTGACAGAAAGGGCCAGATGACCTAACTCACCACAAGTGAAACAAGCTATCAGTGCCAAAGGGCACACAGAACGCAAATGATCTGGATAGCCACAATTGTAACATAATTGTCTCATTCTTGCAACTTGTGCAACTGAAGGGTAACTCAATCTTCGTCGTCCACCTTGAATGATCTTATTCCGAGAGGGAACTTGTAAAGGCAACGCCTTGCCGTGTCGACAAAACTTCGGTCTATACCCTGCTTTACCACACGTAAAGCATATGATGGGCGCCTTTGGGGCACACAGCTCCCCAGTGTCCCAACTTCCACTCAATTAAAACAATGTAGTTCCTTGCCAGTCATCTTCATGGCCAAAGGATCACTAGATTGTCCTGATATCGGACTTGGTTCCCCATTCATCATCTTTGCTTCTCCAGTAACTGATTCAGTCCATTGCTTCTTTCCGGATCCAGAAGCTTCAGTTGATCTCACAATTGTTGGTAAATCCGGTGTGGATCTACCCGCTATCACCGCTTCATATACTTGTTACATATATTCTTGAAACTCGGATCTACTCATGGAGACACGATCAACCTCTTCAAACTCGTTCTCTGCCATAGGCGAAACAACAGCGGAAACTGGTCTCTATCTTATCACCACTGGAGGAAGAGGGGGGTGTACCCCTACCTCATCCCACTACAGATACTACTCTAGTCTGAGTCATCTGTAGGATATACGCACCTAATCTTATAAGGCTATATATATGCCATAGGTATCGATATGTATATAATAAATCCACATAATCCATAGTACATACAGATATATATACATATCTACGCTGCAGAGATCCATGGCAGAGGTGACGACTTCTCGCACATTCTATCCCAAAACCACACTTAAAACCAAAACCTTTGAAAACGTCAGATCCCATGTGGGCTCTGTTTATTTTACCTATCAAACCTCATTGCAGGTAGCAAGTGCCATTGTTGTCAACCTGGGCTCTGATACCAACTTTGTAACACCCCGAATCCGCGGGACTCGGGATGTCACATTGGGCTAGGATCTCACAATGGATCCTGACCCTAGCCTGACAACAAGTTCACTGGACCTTACAACATGGCACTGACAGATATAAAACAAATACATAAAACAGTATAAACTGTACGACCCAAAGTAAACAACAACATAGCCGAGTATATAAAACGACTTCCTCACATAGGAGGTACAAAAGATCATCCTCACACGGGAGGGGAAACACAACAACCCCAAACCAACCACCTAATGTACGAGAGTCCTCGGTCTGTCACCCTGCCAGATCACCCAGTAGCGCCTAACCTGTAAACATCTACAACACGGTATGAAACCGTTAGCTAACCATACATATATGAGGTAATGCATAAGCACAAGCACAATCATGAAAGATAAACACATCAGCATGCTATCACACATTTACCCATTTATTATCTTTATATAATAACCATTCACTCAAAAACCGTATATATATAGATAGATGAAAGTATGTGACACGAGGACCGATACATCCCCGCCTCTGAGTACAATGTCCAGCTGTACGAGTATCGGTCACACAATCCGTGTACCCTATGGGAGTGGATTGCGCCCTTCCTGTAAACCAGTCTGGCCCGACATCAGAGAACCTCCCAGACTCCACGGCGGGATGAAAGGGAAAGTTTATCACAGCCACGCAGTGGGGTAGTCAATAGAACATAGGTCGATAAAAACGACAACTCATGATATCATAGCACATATAAAGCACACACCACTCATGCAAACACCCAATATAGGGATGGTAGCTAAGTAAGTCCTACGGACTTACCTCAACCTCGTACAATCACAACCATGATCAACCTCCAATCCTGAGAGGAACACTGCCTAATAACAAGGTATAAAGAGATATATCAACCTCTATTTATCAAAGGGGTCACACCTAGACCCAAAGGGATCCTAATGATCATACTCAATCTATGAGCCTCACAACAACTAAACCTCAATATCTCAACACAGCTCACAATTCCTCAAATCTCAAGGTAGTATCTAATCAACATTTCTCAATCTCAATTCTAATCCCAATTTAATTAATTAACCTTTAATTACTTAATTAGATTCCGCCAGAATAACGTTTTGCCCGCAGGCAATTTCTAAATCCACCTGTCATCAGATTTCATCAAACAAACAACCCATAATCACCAGAATAATATAACGACCATAATGGAATTTCTAATTGTCCTATTTGACAAGCCTAAAGTCAATTTAGGCCAAATCGCAGTACGGAAAACGAATAAATTCATAACTTATTCGTTACTAACCCGATTGACGATCTGAAAGAAGATTCGGAAACACAGCGACGCAGGCTACGCATGGACAACATCAAATTCACCGGAATCTGAGCGACGGAACCGTCCTGGTGACATGTATGCTCGACCAGCCCTCCATATACTCGGAAATGCAGAAACTCGGTACCAATATGAAGAGAATGAAGAGAGGAATCCAGAAACTCAAACGGAATTGAAATCGGATTAGAAACGGAGAGTATATCTGAGTTTGAAGGTTGAGAGAAATCAGAGCTTTTACAAGAAAACGTGAAAGGAAATGAATTAATAAAGGATTTTCCGCTATTTATAGTGAAGACGATAATTATCCTTTAGTAAAGTCGATAATTATCCTTTAACCGATCCAAAGGCGGGTCGAACCTCTTTCTCCAAACTTCTCGAGATTGGAACATTAAATCTGGAATATTGTAGGGATAATTATTACACAACTGCCTCGGAAAACGTGTATTCCTAAGCCGTCTTTCTTAGCCGTTAAGAAACGAAATAGAGACTCTTTTGGCCGTTTTGCCTCTCCATGTTATTTCATATCTAAGACATATCCGATGTCCTGATCATTTCTCTCAACTGCATTTTTATTAATTGGAGCTCCCAAATGCTCCAAATAACACCGGAGGGTAAAAATATTACTCGGGGGAAAAAGTAAAAATTTCTCCAAACGTCCAAAATTACGCGAGGAACATAACGGTGGGACTCTTACTCATCACTTGCGAAATCTTCACGAGTTATATGTCAATTACTATCAACGATTAAGTTAATCAACATTAATTAGAATTCGGAAATCCTAGCTATTACATCACACACCCCTTAAAAAAAGTTTCGTCCCGAAACTTGAACAATTCCCAAATCCTCTCGGACCCATACGCCGAGGTATAACTCTCACTCTTTCTATCGGAGGTATCACATCTCCGTTCAAAAGATCACAACCTATAACAATATATAACCTCAAGTATGAACATGGAGGAATCATCATCTCCAGGAAATAGGGCCATAACGCTACCCAAAGGCATAGAGGAATCACGTCTCTCGCCATACCACATCACAAGGCATAGAGGAAGCACATCTCTAGCCAACCCATAAACATATATATCGCATGGAGGAATCACATCTCCACTAAACTATGTCCATCAAGGTAGCATGGAGGAAAGAACCATCTCCAACTGAATCCTAATCCCACTCAAATAGCATGGAGGAAAGAACCATCTCCAGCTATAAATATAATCATAACGTGGAGGAAGTAATCATCTCCAGCTATAGCATACATCACGCTAGCACATCAAGATCTACTAAGATCATAAATCATATCACAACTAGCATGAAATAACACATCAAGGCATATAAGCACATAAGCACAACATTCATCAAGATAGCACTAAGATCTACTCGTGCTCCCACAAATGGGTCTGTCCCAACATATACTCTAGATAGTTCCTCAGGAAACTATCCTCAGTCTCTCACATAGCCTCTTCAGGTCTTCATCTCGACCATAATATCCTCAATATGGGAATGTCTTTCGAATGCAAGCGTTTCATATCTTATTCCAAGAATGTAATCAGATGCTCAACAACGATGTGGTTCAACTTAACCACTAGATCATTATAACTCACAAAGTGTTTCCAACTTGGTATATACTTCCTCAGTTGAGACACAGGAACACTGGGTGAACATCCACCAACTTCAGAGTGAAAGCTAAACATCATGTTGCCTTCACAAAACTGATCAAAATCTCAAGTAACCGACATATTGGAAACTCAGTTCCCCTTTCCATAATACACAACTAACGTCTCACAGTTGAGATACCTTCAGCCTGACATGAACTCTCACTTGAACTTTAGAGGTTAACGCCTCTTGTCTACATATAATATCTGGCGACTCTGTAAAACCAGCATTCTTCTTTCAATCAACGTTACTTGAACTATAAAATCCTGAATCTGGTCAGGTGTTATAACACTACTACTGCTAGATCACTTCTAGCATAAGGATATACGACATCTATGTCTATATATTGACTCATAGGGTCATCCCAAAAAGATGCACGTCCTTCATTGTTATATAATAAACTCATTAATGGAAGGTAATATAACCCTCCACGTTTCCCATTCAACTTACAACTTATAATAGATCTTTAAGATCTAGATGATCCTCTCTAACTAAGCATTTGTCAGGGGGTGAAGTGTAGTCATGAGGTACATACTTGTCCCCAAAGCAGTCTGAATCTGCTGCCCACAATCTCAAAGTAAAAACATCCATCTCGATCAGAAATGATCGTTCTCGGTATACCATGGAGTCTCACTATTTGTCTAGTGTACTCCTCAACCAATTCATTCACTAGCCACGTCCTTCTGATAGAAATGAAACATGCCGGTTTCATTAATCTGTTACCAACAATCCAAATAACATCAATCTTCTACAGGGTCACAATCCCATAACAAAGTCCATAAAGATGTCCTCCCACATTCTACTACTGCACTGGTAGTGGGTGGGGGCTTATCTCTAGATCGGAAATACTCTATTTGGACCTGCTGACATGTCACACACTATATCACAAATCTGGTTATATCGGCTTCATACAATATAATCGTCTCATCTCGTGATACATCTTACTCGTACCTGAATGTACTGAATAAGGCGTACAATGGGTATACGTAATATTCTGTCTCCATCTGCATCAGCAGGAACACAAAAGCGGTCATGACTCTTCATCAGTCCATCTACTCCTATGGAGAACTATGGTGCCTCAGTACGAGACATCCTTTCTCTAAACCTTGTCAAGGCCCGGCAGGTCTCCTGCTTCTGTTGGACCTCATCCAACAGATCAGGTAGAACCTCTGAGGTATAAATGGGTATCCTTATCAAGGAACTGATTGTCCAACTCTAGCCAAGCTAGATCTCTTTGAAGCTGAGGTTGAACTATCAGTCTCACAATCATCTTCTCTTGGAGCGTCTTTCCATTCAAGTTATCGGCGACAACATTCAACTTCTCTGAATGATATGAAATCTTCAAGTCAAAGTCTTGATCAACTTAAGCTCTTAATACTGGCGGTTATTCAACCCCTGTTGCATAAAATATACTTCAGATTTCTATAATCTATAGAAATCTGACATGAAGATCACACCGGTACGGTCTTCAAAATTTAAAGGCTTGAACTACCACTACTAACTCTAAATCATGAGTCGAGTAGTTCTTATCATACGTTCTCAGCTGTAAACACACATATCAATAACCCTACTCCTTTGTAGTAATACACATCTCAAACTTAGCCGGGATGTATCACCGTAAATCACGGGATCCCACCGGTACGGTCTTCAAAAAGGGATTTTGAGAAATAAAAACCCTATAAATTGTGTATGTATGCTTAGACATAACCCTAGCAAATCGTTTGTGTCCCTTTTGTCCTCTGTTGGAGATAATAAGGTCTCACATCGAAAGATGAGGACACTCCGAGCTTAGTATATAAGGTCGGTGAGCTACTCCTATTGCCAATTGGTTTTAGGATATAACCTCGCCGGGTTTATGTGATGGGCTTGGGCCTAATGCGCATGTGCGCTCGTATGCACATGATCCCCACTCTATCGGTCCGTATATATGTATCGGACTCTGACATGGTATCAGAGCGGTTAGCCTCAATTCGGCTCGCGATCCTAACCTGTGGACAAATGCAACTCGGTCTATATCCTCTAGTTGCACTTGCGGGGGCGTGTTGGAGATAATAAGGTCCCACATCAAAAGATGGGGACACTCCGAGCCTAGTTTATAAGGTCGGTGAGCTACTCCTCCTATTGCCAATTGGTTTTAGGATGGAACCTCGCCGGGTTTATGTGATGGGCTTGGGCCTAATGCGCATGTGCGCTCGTATGCACACGACCCCCGCGATACTGGTCCGTTTGTATCGGACTTTGACATCCTCTCACCCATATCAACCTTCAACCTCCCTCAACCCATTAATAGAATCCGCCGTCTCTCAATCAAAGCCATTTTGGCCGATCGAACTCCAGTGATGACCGTCGAAGCCTTGTTGCCGAAGCCACCACCTACATACCTTGCTGAAGCCGAAAAAGATATGCGTATGTGGAGAAGAACGAAACCCATCTCATTGCACACCAGTGGTGACCGCCGAAGATGCCGCATGCACACCTTGCCAAAGCCGCTTCTGGGGGAGGGGAACCGGAAAAGAAGCCGTCGTTGGAGAGCCACCACCGTCGACGCTGGAGGAGGGGAATCGGAATAGCTGCCGCCGTCGGCGATGAGGAGAAGAACCAAACCCTAATCGGGTTTTTCCAAATTTCGTTGGAACTACAAAAGGGATCTTGTATTTTAAATTTACGTTAATGGTCCAAACTTTTGAAATTTGCAAAAGTGCCCCTAATTGGATAATTACGGAAAATGATCTAGAGTTACATTTACATGAATGACCCAAACTTTTTGAAGTTCACAAATTGCCCCGATTTGGTTGATTACATAATTTGACCCAAGTTTATTGTTTTGGGAAATGACCTATATTTTCATAATGATACTTTATTAACATTTGCATTAACATTGAATATTAAGATTGTGTATTAACATTGTGTAACTGAAATTTGTAATATCCGGTATTTAATTTCCGTATATTTCCGAGTTAAACTGCATTTTGATCCATTCACCTTTCCTCATTCTACCTAGTGTCGCACACTATCACAAATTCTATCATTTATTGTAAGCTTTAATTTACATAAAAAGATAAAATATACACCAAACCCTAATCTTACAAACCCTAATTTATGTCTAGATGTTTTTACAAGGTCATGACATGTCTTTGGCAAGGTCATGACACCCTTTTGACAAAGTCATGACATACTTTTGACATGCACTTGACAAGCCATGGCAACTTTCAGCCCACCTCTTATTCCCTTGTTTTAGCCCACCTCTCCATGCTTTCCAGCCTTGCCTCAACTCAAGCCTGCTCGTGCCTTCCGCCAGCCCAAGAAGAAGAGGCCCGCTGCCGTATCCTTGGAAGCTATCTCTCGTCTGTGTGGAGCTGAGCTGGACTAGGAGTTATGCTGAAGGAAACGGTTCCTAAAATCACACTGTAGTCGCTTCTTCCAAGAGCACGTCCAGATTCATCGGCTGCCAATCCTCCTTTCCTTCTTCGGCACAAAGTTTCCCATCTCCCTCTCTCAATCCAACAACCCTAGCCGACTGGTATCACCTCCTCCCTCTATCGCCTCGTGAGTAGAGCCTAGAAGCAATCATCTGCCACAGACAAGACGAGTCTACAACATACACGGACGGACTTGTGCACGCCGGAACTCCACGACGTCGGACTAAAAGTCCCCCAAATATCTCCCTCCTTCCTCTAGTGCGGTCGGTTCACAGGTATGACGCTCTCCCTCGTTGTCTAGTCTACACGGATCTACCACATGGGACCTAACTATCACCTTAACCCTATGTAGTCTAATACGAGTCTGAAGTTGTATCTCCTCATTGACAATCAAGAGATCCAATACATCTTGCCTCTTGTGCAGTCACGTAATAGACCTACTCCCTCTTGCATCTTGCTTGCCTTTTCAAACTATCTCAATCGCCTTTTCTCTTCGTAGCGTGGTCGATAGGAGGGAGAGTGCGGAGTCTTCAGCACACACACCAGCAAGAGACCAAGAGTTGCAAGTCCAGTGGTAACTACCTCTACAAACCTACTTGTTCTCAATCTATACCCAAGAGAGGAGGAGACTAACATGTAGATTCACTGTGATAAATTCAAGGATCGATATCCAGACCATATGTTCCACTGTGAGGTGATCCTAGTTGCAGGAGGCGATGATCGAACTTGTGAAGTGTTGTAGTTGCAGGATACATATTGTTGCTAGTGAGATTCGAACACAAGACCTCTTGTTGATCCGGGTATGTTAGAATCTCAGGAAAAAAAATCTGTGTGTTGTAGTCATGTATGAGCCTCCATTTTGATACTTTGGAAACTTAATCTACCGTTCAAATTTTAGTACAACACAGAGAGATATGCATAGTATGATGTACCAAAAGTTGAGACCGATCCAACAATCGGATTTGGATCTATAGGAGATCAAAGTAGGCTAGTTGTGCACTTGTGAATTTAACCAGATTTTGGCTTAGTATGGAATTTCTGGATGTTAGAACCATCTTTGGAGTTTTGTGTAGGAGTTGTTGTTGAGTGTTTGTGAGAGTTCTTTACTCCTATGAGTATCATGCATATCATAGAAGACCTAGATAATTTTCTTTTTATATTTTATTTGAGCCTCGTATAAAAAGCCAAAGTTGGACCTTAACGACTTTTTATGGAAGTCAAGAATGTGATTAACACTTCTAAATCTTTAGCAAACTTCCTTTTGAGATTTAGAGTGCGGATTTGAGTTTCAAAATATTTTAGAACTTTGTTATAGAATTTTTTAGAGTTTCGGACCATAGGTAAAATGGTCATTTACCCTTATGAGGGTATCTTGCTAATTTATCTGATGATCAATTTGGGTATCTTAGAAATCGGAGATTTCTACAAAAGTGTATGTATAACAGGCGGTGACATCACTGCCCAGCTCTGACATGAGACTGGGAGGTTCTCTATACCCAGACCATATAGGTCAAGGTGAGGTGCATCGGATCCATTCCTGATGGTTACACGGGGGCGGAGGCGAGGTTTGGGAATCCCTTGTGTCACAAAATAAGTATCATTAGTAAGAGTGAATGACATAAATAAAGATAATAAAAATGGATTCTCTGAAAGCATGATGTGTGTTTAGTATCGCTATTTTGTGTGTATCTGCTATTTTCATTTGTCTAACGTTTAGATAGATAGCTAATGGTTGATTAACTTTATTGTTTAGACTTATCACAAGTTAGAGCAACAGCTTAGTGATCCGAAAATAGTGGTCAGCCGGGTATCCGTACTCCCTAGAATGGGGTTGAGTTTTATTTTTAATGTTTCCTTTATAGTATGAGGATAGTTAGATTTCTAATTTCTTAAGTACTTGTTGGATGTTAAGCCTAGACATTTGTTGTTACATTCATAACATTTAAACCATCGTTGTATGAATTTCGGTTTTCTTTATTTGTGTCTTGTTGTAAGATCCTAGTAAGTTGTTGTCAAACTGAGGTCGGCACCTATTGTGAGGTTCTAACCAGTAGCTCCCCGAGTTCTGAAAATTCGGGGTGTTACAAATTGGGTATTACATGTGGTAATTTCACATTGTGTATTAACATCGTGTTTTAAGTATAACTCTACAAAAAATAACAACCGAATAACCATGTTCAACCTGTTTGGCTAGTATAAGGCTGTAAGGGTGAACATGTCATCCGGAGTTCAAAACCCACTAATTACAAGATTTATATTTTGATAGCATGTATTATAGTTGATATTTTGGGATTGGTTTATCTTCATAAATCTGCATGTATGGATGTATATTCTTTGATTATATTGTTGTTTTATCTACCTTTGCGGGAATCGAGGTCTACACCTAGTTTCGTTGTAATTGTAGGGAGAAATAGCACGTTTTAGATACGAAATGGAGCTAAGGAAGCTAAAGAGTCATTGAAGCTACATTCTGGAGCATTGAGGAGTTATAAGAAGAGCTCAGAAAATATGGAAATGATTTAGAAGATTGATTTTGGACCAGATTAGAGAGTTTCACACTCAGTTGAGACTCACCTCGGTTGGCTACAATGCCACCTCGACCGAGGTGATCTTCAGGACCGTCTGGACCGAGGTGAAGTGATGACGGGACACGAGATCTTTATCTTTGGCTGAGATCTTCTATTTTTGGAAAGTGAATATCACATATTTTTGGATGGATTTCTGGAAGGAAGCAGATCCTTTTTGGCTGATATATTTTGGAAGCAAGGAAGATTGCAAGATATTTTATAGAAGGAAATTATCTTTTTAGGAAGATAATTCTCCTAAATAAAGAGTCTGATTTTCTAAAATTCAGCTATCTCGGAAATTTCGGATCAGAGGAGCAGTAGTTCTCCAGAGATAAAGGAAGTTTGAAGGTTGAAGATCAAGGAAGGAAATAAGCTAGTTTGAAGGAAGTTGAAGGAAGTTGAAGGAAGTTTGTAAGATTTCCTTAGTTTGGTTTGATTGTTGTCTTTTCTGATTGTGATTGAGGAACGTTGATTGATTACTGGTTTGTTTGATTGAGTTATTGAGACCTTTGTGTTAAGGTTTTCTTGTTTGAATATTGATTCCTCTCTCACATATTTGATTATTGTTATCATGATGATTGTTGGCTAAGTTCTTTATGCGATTCTAGGGTAATTGGCTGAAGATTGTGGGAAAGACGATGAAAGAATGAACCTTTACCCTAGTGGACCCTGAAAGCTCGAGCCTTTACCTTAACCGACGAACACCTCGGTCATTTATAGAACATCTCGGCCGGGATGGGATATAACTGAGCGAGGCGAGCCCTTTCCTGATCCTTATCTAAGTTGAGGTTTCAGTTTGCCAAATCCTATCCTTGGTTTACCTTTTCTGGTTCAACACAAGCTTAGGATGAGACTTACCCGGTGTTCCTTTGTTTGTTTACCCAAGATCATGAGTGTAAGTAATAAAGGTTTATCCTTTATTGGGGCTTGAGTGTGCCTTCATCCCATCTTTGAGAGTTACCCTGAGACTTACCCCGTAAAGGTTGATTTTATCCCCTTGGGTGGTGTGTTGGTTTGAGATTATAGTTCCTTTCCTTAGTACCTTGAGACTTATCTAGTAAACGGATCTTTGGGTTGGGATAGTGAGTAGTGAGACTTACCCGGTGATCTATTCCCACCTTAGAAACACCTTCCCTTTGCAAACCACAGTTTTGTCCACGTTATCCTTTGAGATCTTGAGTCGGAACCACAACTGGATGCTTTAATCTCTAGAATCCGCATTTCCCTTTAACTGGTTATTACATCATCTTTGATAGCTTTGCTTGTTGCGTGTTTGTTTTTGACAACCTGAATTACCGTTCTTTGTTTCACCATAGTCCTTGTGTTCGACCCTGGAATTCTTGCTTTTATTACAATCGATCCGTACACTGCGGGTTCGCTATTTGCAATTATTCTTGGTATAAATATTAAAGCTTGCACACACCTTTTGGAGCGAACAAGTTTTTGGCGCCGTTGCCGGGGACTTGGTCAAGACCAAGTCTGGTTTTGGTTGTCTTTTGGGGCTATTGCCCTTGTTGCTATTGACCACTTTACTTGAGTGATTTCGCTAGATCTTTCCTTAAGTTTATTCGAAGAACTCGTGCTGGAAAGAAAATCGTTCCTTACGATCCCGAACCAGAAAAGACCTACAAGAGAAGATTGAAAGAAGCTAAGATGGCCGATCAAGACAATCACGATCTTGAAGCCAAATTGAAGGAGGCATTGGAACAACTACGCCTCAATAAAGAAGAATTGTAGCGAGAGAGAGACGAGACTCGTGCAAGAACTGAAGGAATTGAAGCTGATATGGCCGCTCTAAGGGCTCAGTTTTTACCTCGACCGATCTCATATGCTCGACCGAGGCAAGACCCAGTCCCAGTTGCACCGGCCGAGATACACCCACCACCTCGGATGCCAGTCCGAGATGTTCTTTTTGCTGGAATTCCACGAACCCTAGGACAGAGGATGGACATGAATCAGCAAGTCCGGCGTACAGGAGTCAACCTAGAAGATCCACTGAGCATGATTATGAATTTCAACCGCAAGTTCTAACCATGATTTGACAATGTTAATTTGGACGTTCAGAGAGAGTCTCCGCATCAACATTTTGCAAAACTATGAGATTCTGATAGAGACTTTGAGACCATCAAGAGTAGATAACAACAATCACTTCTCATTGAAAGACAAGGCGCTTGTTTGGTATCAATCTCTTCCGGCTGGAAAAATCAACACTTGCGAAGAGATGACGACAGAGCTTCTTACTAAGTTATTTCCCCCATCAAAGACCGCTGAATTGAGGGGCAAGATCAATGCTTTTATTATGAAGGACAAGGAAAGTTTGTCCAAGTCATGGGAGAGATTCAAAGACCTTTTGTTGGATTGTCCACATCATGGATTCCAAAGATCGAGTTGCTGGAAATATACTTCAAGGGTTTGGATGGAGATACTCAATTCAAGCTCCAATTACTTTCCTCCGGCACTTTCATGGATATGCCGATAGATAAAGCTTGGGATTTCATTGAAAAGCAAGCTTTACACATGGAGAAATACTCCCATCAACGAGTTGAAGATGGGGCAAGGAGAGTTAGCTTCCAAGATACATCATCAAATAAAGCTCAACTCGCCTCGCTTAGTAATGAAGTGAAGGCATTGAAGGAGCTTTTAGTATCTCAAACGAAGAAGGAGCAAGAAGGAGGATACCAAGGAAAAAACAACTATCAAGGGCCGCGGAACAACAACTACAACAACAACAAAAACTCCAACAACAACAATTGGAGATCAAATTAACAAAATTCCTGTAACCCTTATTCTCATGATGAAAATGCTCTTAACGACCCCTCCTCTTCTTCTACTCCATTTAGAAGCCAAGTTTAACACCCCGAATCCGTGGGACTCGGAGTATCATATTGGGCTAGGATCTCACAATGGATCCTGACCCTAGCCTTACAACAAGTTCATTGGACCTTACATCATGACACTGACAGATATAAAAACAAATACATAAAGCTGTATAAAATTGTACAACCAAAAGGTACAACCACATAGCCGAGTATATAAGCCAACACCTCACACAGGAGGAAACAAAAGATCATCCTTACGCAGGAGGGAAAGATAAACAAACCCAAAATCCCACAACAACCTATGCATGAGACGTCCTCGGCCTGCCACTCTGCTAGATCACCCAACAGCATGCCTATCCTGTGGGGCATCTACAACATGGTAATAAACCATTAGCTATCCATACACATATATAGAGTAATGCATAAGCACAATCACAAGTAAGGGAAAGATAAACACAACAACATGCTTTCACACATTTACCCATTTTATCATCTCAATATAACGGTCATTCACTCAAATCGTATATATATCATATATATGAAACTGTGTGACACGAGGACCAATACATCCTCGCCTCTGAGCCTGCTAGCCAGCAGTACTAGTATCAGTCACACAATTCGTGTACCCTATCAGAGTGGATTGCGCCCTTCCTGTAAACCGGTCTGGCCTGACTCAAGAGAACCTCCCAGACTCCACGGCGGAATGAAAGGGAAAGGTTATCACATCAACGTATACGGGGCAATCAATAAAACATAGGTCGGTATATACGACATCACATGCTATCATAGCAAACATACAAAGCACACACCACTCAGGCAAACACCCAATATAAGGATGGCAACTAAGTAAGTCCTACGGACTTACCTCAACCTCGAACACAACTCAACCACGATCACCTTTACACTGGAGGGACATCACAACCTATAAACAGGGCATAAAGAGATATATTAATATCCTAACATCATAAGGGTCACACCTAGACCCAAAGGGATCCAAAGGATCAACCTCAACCTCACTCACAACCTAAAGAACCTCAAAAGCCATACAAGGCCTAAACCGATCACAACCTCATCAAAACTCAACCCACATATCTAGCATGATCCTAAGCACTCACAATAGGAAAGAAGGGAACAAAGGCACCCAAAGGAAGCCCTAGAAGCAACATACACTTGCAGAACCAAGTGAAACACCAAGCTGGTGCAGGTAGCCGCAGGGGCGGCTAGGAGGTGGCGTAGGGGCGGTCCACTGGCCGGCGCAGGGGCAGCTCAAGTCAGGCGCTGGGGCGGCTGGTATGCAGAGACACCACTTCAGCTCCTTTCTTCACTTCTTCCTTCGATTCTCCACTCTTCTTCACTCCAGCAGCAACATACATATATCACAAACATATATATACATTAACATAAGCCAAAACATGGCTAGACAAGAACCAATCCTAAGGGAACTATACTAAATTAAGGAAAGGAAGGAAAAGATGAAGGAAAGAAGAAAGGAAGAGGAGAAGCCATGGAACTCACCACACTGAGCTCTCCAGAAGATCAACACCACACCAAACAACCTCAAGCTGGCTCCACAAGGCATAGCAACATCAACAACATCAAAGCCAAGCAAGGCTATGCAAGATCTCTCACCAAAACTCACAAAACTCAACAAAGATCAACCAAAGTGATCCAAGGGAGAAGAAGAGAAGAAAGTGTACGTAAGGAGAGAGAGAGAGAGAG
The DNA here is from genome assembly GCA_033239125.1 of Fagopyrum homotropicum. NCBI lineage: Eukaryota > Viridiplantae > Streptophyta > Magnoliopsida > Caryophyllales > Polygonaceae > Fagopyrum > Fagopyrum homotropicum. The sequence continues at coordinate 47,721,058 of BSWB01000007.1, read as the reverse complement.
AGTTTGAGAATGTAAACCCCCATCAGAGGTAAGGGATGAAGATATATATAGAGGTAAAAGGGTAAAGCACGGGTCAAAGGGTCAAAGAAGACGGCTGCAGCACACAGAGCCGTAGGGGCGGACCCTGTGAGCCGTAGGGGCGGCCCAGACAAACTGCAGAGGCGGTTTCAGGCTCACGCAGAGGTGGTCCAGGCTAAACTCTGGCCCTCTACTCACTCTCTCAGCAACTCAGCAACTAGGCTCTTACATCTCACCCCCCTAAAAACAAGTTTCGTCCCGAAACTTGCAAGATCCTTAAGCCTCTCGGACCCATAAGCCGAGGGATAGCTCACTCTCTCTATCGAAGGTATCACATCTCCGCTCAGAAGGTAAAGACATATAACAAATCTATAACCTTACACATCAACATGGAGGAATCATCACTCCAGAAAACAGGGTCATAACGCTACCCAAAGGCGTAGAGGAATCAAATCTCTTGCCATACCACACCACAGGGCATAGAAGAAGCACATCTCTAGCCAAAACATAACACAGGCATAGAGGAAATACGTCTCTAGCCAAACCGCAAGCATGTACATTGCATGGAGGAATCACATCTCCACTGAAACTATATCCATCAAAGTAGCATAGAAGGAAGAACCATCTCCAGCTGAATCCTAATCAACTTAGATAGCATGGAGGGAATAATCATCTCCAGCTATAACATACATCATGCTAGTATAGCAAGATCTAATAAGATCATAAGGCACATCATCACTAACATGGAATAAACACATCAAGGCATGTAAGCAAATAAGCACATAATCACATACTCACCAAGATAGCACTAATATCTACTCATCGACCCTAGGTGTATCTATCTCGGCATAAAACTTTGGATAGTTCCTCTGGATACTATCCTCAGTCTCTGTTCGCTCCAAATGGTGTGTGCAAGCTTTAAATTTATAACCCAAGAAGTATGCTTAAAACAAGGATGCGAACCCGCAGTGTACGGGTCAATTGTAATAAAAGCAAGAATTCCAGGGCTCGATCACAGGGACTTAGGTGAAACAAAGAAAGTATAGGTTGTCAATATTGCAAATAACCGCAAAAGCGATTAAAACAATCAAAGATGATAATAGAGTTAATTAAGGAAATATATAAATTCTAGGGATTAAAGCATCTAGTTGTGGTTCCAACTCAAGATCTCAAGACAAGCGGACAAAGCTGAGATTTTGCAAAGGGAAGGTGTTACTAAAGTTGAATAGATCACCGGGTAAGTCTCACTACTCACAATCCCAAGCCAAAGAACCTATCACCGGGTAAGTCTCAAGGTACTAAGGAAAGGAATTATAATCTCAAACCAACACACCAACTAAGGGAATAGAATCAACCTTTACCGGGTAAGTCTCAGGCTAACTCACAAAGATGGGATGAAGGCACACTCAAACCCCAATAAAGGATAAACCTTTATTACCTACACTTATGATCTTGGGTAGACAAACTAAGGAGTTACCGGGTAAGTCTCATCCTAAGCTTGCATTGAACCAGGAAAGGTGTAATAAGAATAGGATTTGGCAAACTCTAACACTTAACTCTCAGTTACGGATCAGATATGTCACCTCGGTCTGTCAAGTTCCACCCCGGCCGAGATGTTCATCGACTGAACGAGATGTTCTAAGGTTAAGGATAAAGACTCGAGCTTTCAGGGTCCTACTGGGATTTAAGATTATTCTATCATTGTTTTTCCCACAACCTTCAGCCAATCACCCTAGAATCGCACAAGGAAATTAGCCACTCATCATCATGAAAGCAATAATCATATATATGGGAAGAGAATGAATATTTGAACACAAAAACCTTAAGAATAAGGCTTCAATAACTGAATCAAATATCAAACAAATTAGCGTTTCTTGGATCACAAATCCAACAAGACAATCAAACAAAAGAGAATCTAAGAAAGTCTTACAAATCCCCTTAAAAGCTATCTCGAAGCTATAAACTTCCTTCCTTCAATCTTAAATCTTCCTTCAAGCTTCCTTCCTAATTACAACTGGGAGAATATGGTGTAAAGGATAAAAATCCAGAGGTGCGAGGTTGTAGGATCCGAAGATGGCTGAATTGTGGAAAATCCAACCCTTTATATAGGAGAATTATCTTCCAAAGATAATAATATCTTAAAAAGATGATTTTCTAATAAAATATATCCATATCTCCAAAATAGATTTCCCAAATATATGATCTTCCTTCCAGAAATCCAGCCCAAAAATATAAGATCTCTCCTTCCAAAAATAAAATATCTCAGCCAAATAAAATATATCTCGCCGCGTCAGGGTATTCGCCTCGGTCGAGATGCTCCTGTAGATCACCTCTGTCGAGGTAACTCTGTGGTCAACCGAGGTGAATCTCAGCTGAAGGTGAAATCTCTCAAATCTGGTCCAAAGTAAATCTTCTTTGTGAATTCCTTGCTTCCTGAGTTCTCTTTTAGACTCCTGAATGTAGCTCCAAAGACTCATTTGCTCCTTAGCTCCATTTTGATGCAAAACGTGCCATTTTACCTGATTACAACGAAACTTGGTGTTGACCTCGATTCCCGTAAAGGTAGATGAAACAACAACATAATCACATAATATACATTCAAACATGCAGATTATTGAAGATAAAACGTCTAAACAAGTCCCAAAATATAGACTATAATACATGCTATCAAAATACCCCATACTTGTCCCTTGCTTGTCCCCAAGCAAGTTCCAAATTTTAAGTACAAGATAGAATGGATTATAAGTCATAAAGATCAATGAAAAGTATTTCAAAACATTTTTGGTGGTGTGCTCCACTCATAGATCACTCTAAGAGAATGCTTCATGGTGTTTAAATTCAAAATATGATCAAAACATTTTCTAAATATAAGAAAGTTGTACATCTTTGCATAAAATCTTAGAATGCATAATAAATCATAATTATCGAAATTAAACATGTATAATCCAGTTTAAACCACTAAGTCAATCAACAAGCTCGAGGTCTCAAGGTCTTTCCAAAGAGAAAGGTCAAGAAACGTGTAGGGTAGGGATGTATATAAGGAATGTGGTGCTAGAATATGGGAAAAGGATCTTACTTCACTTTCGCTTGAATTTCAACACCCTCCACCAATAAGCTTTTCTTATTTCACACTTTTCCTTTTTTTACTTTAAATTTTGGGATGCATGGACAGAGGTGCACAATAACCGAAGCCTGGGAGATTAGCAATCATCAATTTCTCGAGATGCCTCAAACCCTTGATGACATACCATGACCCGTTAGGAATATCGCTCAATCCGACTTTGGCAAGACACAAACACCCGGCTATGTGAATGTTGCCGAGTTACTCATCATCATGATTGACTTCCCTAAACCTATTTGTTTCTCTCTAACTTCCAGCCAATATCTTAACTTTTCTTTCACTTTCTTTTCACTTGCTTGCTTCCAAATTCCCGGATAGGTAAAGGGAGGCAAATATGTATATGAGGGGCTAAGCATGATCAAGAAGAAGAAGAGAAGAGAGTGAATTGCCTTAATCATCCCAGGAAGAAAGTGATAGAACTCATCATGTGGTGTCAACCTTCAAATTCAACATAATTTGGATAAAAATAAAGTATTAAACATGCCAAAATTTCAAACAAAGGATTTTGCAACTTAAACATATCATAAAACCTTTCAAACATATTAAAGATTTCAAAATCAGTCTGTAGACAAAATCTTCACTGAGGTCATATCCAGATAAGGAGCACAAAATCGTTTCGAAAGTTGTTTCAGTTAAAACCACCTCGGTCGGGATGTTCTAAGTCAACCGATGTGCTACACCTCGATTGGTCAGAATCACTTCGGTCGAGGTCATAAAAAAAATTTTCTTAACCAGTTTTTGACGTTTTTCTCAATCAAATAACATGTATGCATACATGTAGTCTCAGATAAACACATAGAGCAAGCAAAACAATAATATCCGGTAGAGTCGTCCAAGCATACACATAAGTCACATAAATACATCCAAATACCCCATACTTCGGACACATTGTCCCAATGGGTCAAAATAAGTCTGAAAATAGAGTATTCACTAGACATAAGCTGAGTTGCATAATAAATAAATAAAAGAAATCCCTGCAAGCTCTAGTCTCGATCTGCTGGTGGTGGTGGTGGATACGGGAAGAAGGGATGCTGGGAAGGATCAAAATGGTAGCCCATAGTGTGCTGGAACTGTATCTCCAACATCCGGCGTTGGTAGTGCTGGCTCTCCCTCATCTCCAACATGTCCAAGGATAGGGCGGCGTAAGAGTCGATCATCTGATCCATCAGCTCGTCTATCCCTCGGTGAGCTACGGGATCCCGCTGTCTACGGACTCTGCGCCTAGCAGGATATGATGGTGCTGCAGCTGCCTCCTCCTCAGTGGCTTCGTCATCCAAGTCGACAACTGGCACGCTAGGACCGGCTGTATCTGTCCCAGTCTCCATGGCAGCACCACCATCATCATCCTCATCCGCATCCTCCTGTTCCTCAGTAGATGCATCTCTAGCATCTTCAATGTAAGGTATCCATGCAGTGGACCAGTACTGAGGGTCGTAGACTGAGAACTGGGACGACCATCTAATACCCTGAGGGGCAGTCTGCTCCCAAGGCATCGCCACATATGGCGTAGTGAGTCCACGAGGAACTAGAATCCTCCTGGTGATCATCTCCTGCAGTCCTAGCGGCTTGGCAGCCGCCACCAGTGTACAGGCACTCAAATCAACTCCATCACAGTAGCTATGTGAGTCACTAAGCCGCCACAACAAATGTCTCCCTTCCCCTTAGCCTTGATCCTGTGCAGATCCTCAATTAACATTGCCCCAAAATCGGGCACACCCCTAGTCACCATACAAAATAAGCTCAGAAGCTCCTCATGTCTAACCTTCTGGGGCGTCTCAATATGCGCCAGAAGTGTCTCGTTGAATATACGGTGGGCCAACTTGAAAGCAAGGTGGAAGATAATCCCCTCCCTAGAGTCTTCAGGTCTCCACCTGTCAACATGCTCAATAACATGAGCTATCTGACCCCAAAACTCTCGAGCCACGGCTCGAGAAGGGAAGTCGGGAACTGTGGGGATCGGGAAACCGAAGATGTCTCTCCACTGATCCATCGGAACTAAGTAATTCCGGTTCAGCAACAGGTACTTGATGGCCCTCTCCTCAGGCAGGTGAGTCACAAAACTCACAAACTCCAATGTAGGCTCGAGGTAGGCTGGAGCTCTGATCTTCATGAACTGCTCCAACCCCACCATCGAGACCATCCGCCTCAAATCATCAGCAACATAAAGACAATAAAAAGGAGCAATATCTAAAAACCGCGGCGCAATCACAGGGTGCGTACAAATGCGGTCGTAATCAGCCTGGTGACGCTCATGTATCACCAGTATGGAAGGTCGAGAAGAAGAAGGGGATGATCTATCTCTCAGGACTATCTAGCGATCAGACTTGGAAATCATTTTCTCTTTTCTGTCTGACAGATCACCTTGGTTGCTTGTCAGATCTCAAGAATCACCTCGGCCGAGGCGCATGTCGACTGGACCGAGGCGAGAAGCTGTTCCATTCTACTCTCTGAATTTCATTTCTTTTCCCCCAATTTCACTACCAATTGCTTCCTATGGGGTACTTAAGCCTTTTTCAACAAAGATCTATGGCAACCAAAGCCACTAAATTCCGAAATCTGAGAGAATAGAGAAGTTAGGGTTTTTGAACGTTTACCCTAGATTCAGTCGGTTTGAGGCGTTCTTGTTGCAGATTCGTGCTTGCAAACTGATCCTCTACCCTTTCCTTGCAGAATGGAAGCAAGAATCATTGAAAATGATCAAAGAATGGAGAAACGGGTGGTTTAGGTGCCACGGTCGAGAAAGGAGTGGGAGGAAAAGAGGGAGAAACTGTTCCCCTTTTATACCCCTCGCCGATTCTGCTGTTACCTCGGTCGAGATGGTCCCGGCTGGACCGAGGTGTCTGGACCGAGGTGGATTGTTGTCAGCCCTAGTTGCCTCGGTTGCTCAAGAATCATCTCGGTCGAGGTGTTGTGACTGCAACCGAGATGTTTCTCAGTCAAACTCCGTCTTCTCAATTTCTCGAACTTCTGTCCTTCCAGTGTTGCTCCTGGGTTGTAATCCTTCCTTAGAGAGTACTTGGTTCCAGTCTAGAGTTCCAAAAACAAAGCAAAGCAAAGCAAAAGCAAACTATCTAAAGCTAGACTTAGAAAAGGGAAAAGAAAGCAAACCTTGAGTTGCCTCCCAAGAAGCGCTTGGTTTAAGGTCTCTAGCTGAACCGTACGACATCACTAAACATGCTGGTGGGTATCCTCACCCCATACTTCACCTTCATCATGAGGTGAGGTAAAGAAGTCTATCAAACGTTCTAGCAAATGCAAGTGCTCATCCGAGAATGAATCGTCTATGAGTGGTTCGTCCTTCTCGCGTGAAGAGGGAGGTAGCCGGTTGAGGTGATCCGCAACAGAATTTTTGGATCCCTTCTTATCGCGAATCTCCAGGTCAAACTCTTGAAGCAAGAGAATCCATCGAATAAGACGTGGCTTAGCATCCTTCTTAGCAAGCAAGTAACGAATAGCTGCATGGTCAGTGTAAATAATAACTTTCGCTCCCACTAAGTAAGAACGAAATTTCTCAAAAGCATATACAACCGCCAATAGCTCATTTTCGGTTGTGGCGTAGTTCAGCTGGGCTTCGTCTAGCATCTTGCTAGCATAGTAAATGGCGTTGGTCCGGCCATCCTTCTTTTGTCCAAGCACCGCTCCTACCACCACATCACTCACATCACACATGATCTCAAAGGGCAAGGTCCAATCCAGAGGTTGGATAATGGGAGCAGAGATCAACGCTTCCTTAATCCTATAAAATGCATCAAGACATTCGTGCAAAAACTCAAAAACAACATCCTTATTCAAGAGTTTAGTTAGTGGTTTAGAAATCTTCGAGAAATCCTTGATGAATCTCCTATAGAAACCTGCATGCCCGAGAAAACTCCGCACGCCCTTAACAGAACAAGGGGGGGGGAAGTTTCTCAATAGTCTCGATCTTAGCTCGATCGACCTCAATACCTCGGTTGGAAACGAGGTGTCCTAGCACGATGCCTTCATTAACCATAAAATGACACTTCTCCCAATTCAGAACGAGATTAGTGTCTTCACATCTTTGTAGAACTAGAGAAAGGTTAGATAGGCAATCATCAAAAGAGGAACCATACACTGAAAAGTCATCCATAAATACCTCCATGCTCTCCTCTATGTACTCGGAAAAGATAGCCATCATGCATCGCTGGAAGGTAGCGGGTGCATTACATAATCCAAATGGCATCCTCCTATAAGCGAATGTCCCCCATGGACAAGTGAAAGTGGTCTTCTCTTGATCATCCGGATGGATAGGAATCTGAAAGAAGCCACTATAACCATCATGCACCCCGGAAACGGCGCCAAAAACTTGTTCACTCCAAATGGAGTGTGCAAGCTTTAAATTTATAACCCAAGAAGTATGCTTAAAACAAGGATGCAAACCCGCAATGTACGGGTCAATTGTAATAAAAGCAAGAATTCCAGGGGTCGATCACAGGGACTTAGGTGAAACAAAGCAAGTATAGGTTGTCAATATTGCAAATAATCACAAAAGCGATTAAAACAATCAAAGATGATAATAGAGTTAATTAAGGAAATTTGCAAATACTAGGGATTAAAGCATCTAGTTGTGGTTCCAACTCAAGATCTCAAGACAAGCGGACAAAGCTGAGATTTTGCAAAGGGAAGGTGTTACTAAAGTTGAATAGATCACCGGGTAAGTCTCAAACCAACACACCAACTAAGGGAATAGAATCAACCTTTACCGGGTAAGTCTCAAGCTAACTCACAAAGATGAGATGAAGGCACACTCAAACCCCAATAAAGGATAAACCTTTATTACCTACACTTATGATCTTGGGTAGACAAACTAAGGAATTACCGGGTAAGTCTCATCCTAAGCTTGCATTGAACCAGGAAAGGTGTAATAAGAATAGGATTTGGCAAACTCTAACACTTAACTCTCAGTTACGGATCAGATATGTCAACTCGGTCAGTCAAGTTCCACCCCGGCCGAGATGTTCATCGACTGAACGAGATGTTCTAAGGTTAAGGATAAAGACTCGAGCTTTCAGGGTCCTACTGGGATTTAAGATTATTCAATCATTGTTTTTCCCACAACCTTCAGCCAATCACCCTAGAATCGCACAAGGGAATTATCCACTCATCATCATGAAAGCAATAATCAAATATATGGGAAGAGAATGAATATTTGAACACAAAAATCTTAAGAACAAGGCTTCTATAACTGACTCAAATATCAAACAAATCAGCGTTCCTTGGATCACAAATCCAACAAGACAATCAAACAAAAGGGAATCTAAGAAAGCCTTCCAAATCCCCTTAAAAGCTATCTCAAAGCTATAAACTTCCTTCCTTCAATCTTAAATCTTCCTTCAAGCTTCCTTCCTAATTGCAGCTGGGAGAATATGGTGTAAAGGATAAAAATCCAGAGGTGCGAGGTTGTAGGATCCGAAGATGGCTGAATTGTGGAAAATCCAACCCTTTATATAGGAGAATTATCTTCCAAAGATAATAATATCTTAAAAATATAATTTTTCTAATAAAATATATCCAGATCTCCAAAATAGATCTCCCAAATATATGATCTTCATTCCAGAAATTCAGCCCAAAAATATAAGATCTCTCCTTCCAAAAATAAAAGATCTCAGCCAAATAAAATATAACTCGCCGCGTCAGGGTATTCGCCTCGGTCGAGACGCTCCTCTAGATCACCTCGGTCGAGGTGACTCTGTGGTCAACCGAGGTGAATCTCAGCTGAAGGTGAAATCTCTGAAATATGGTCCAAAGTAAATCTTCTTTGTGAATTCCTTGCTTCCTGAGTTCTCTTTTAGACTCCTGAATGTAGCTTCAATGACTCCTTTGCTCCTTAGCTCCATTTTGATGCAAAACGTGCCATTTTACCTACGATTACAACAAAACTTGGTGTAGACCTCGATTCCCGTAAAGGTAGATGAAACAATAATATAATCACATAATATACATTCAAACATGCAGATTATTGAAGATAAAACGTCTAAACAAGTCCCAAAATATAAATTATAATACATGCTATCAGTCTCTCATGTAGTCTCCTCAGGTCCACGTCTCGACCATTGTATCCTCATCATAGGAATGTCCTTCGAACGTAGGCGTCTCACACCTTGCTCTAGGACTGCAATAGGATGCTCAGCAAAGGTGTGGTCCGGCTCAACCACCAAATCATCATAACTCACGATGTGCCTCGGATCTGTTATGTACTCTCTCAGCTGAGACACATGGAAAACAGGGTGAACACCCTCTAATCTCGGAGGCAAAGCTAATCTGTAGGTTGTCCTCCCAACTTTGTCCAGTATCTCGAAAGGACCGACATATCGGCGACTCAACTTTCCCTTTATGCCAAAACGTCTGACGCCACGCGTCGGAGATACTCTCAACCAAACATAAGCTCCTACCCTGAACTCTAGAGGTCGACGCCTCTTGTCTGCATATGACTTATGGCGACTCTGTGCAACCAGCATCCTCTCTTTGATCAGCGCTACTCGAGCCATATCATCCAGTATCCGCTCTGGTGCTATCCCACTGCTACTGCTAGGCTCATCCCATCATAAAGGTGTACGGAACTTACGTCCATACAATGCCGCATAAGGAGCTATCCCAATAGATGTATGCTAGCCGTTGTTGTATGAGAACTCTACAAGTGGGAGGTATTCAGACCATCTTTGTCCCCAATCCAACACACAAGCTCGCAGCATATCCTCCAAGGTCTGGATGGTCCTCTCAGACTGACCAGACCATCGGTCAGGGGGTGAAACGTAGTCGTGAAGTGTAGACTCGTCCCCGAAGTAGTCTGAATCTGCTGCCAAAACATCGAGGTAAATCGTCCATCTCGACCAAAGACGGTCGTCCTCGGTACACCATGGAGTCTCACTATCAGTCTAGTGTACTCCTCAGCTAATCTAGTCACTGGCCACGTCTCTTTGATAGGAATGAAACGTGCCGTCTTTGTCAGTCTATCAACAACAATCTAGATGGCATCAAAACTCCTACTGAGTCTCAAACCGGTCACAAAATCCATGGAGACGTCCTCCCACTTCCATTGCGGCACTAGCAGTGGATGAAGCTCACCTTCAGGTCTACAATGCTCTATCTTGACCTGCTGACAGGTCGCACACTGAGCCACAAATCGAGCTACATCGGGCTTCAGCCCTCCCCACCAATATGAACGTCTCACATCATGGTACATCTTACTCGTACCTGGATGTACAAAGTAAGGTGTATAGTGAGCCTCCTGTAAGATCCTCTGTCTCAACTCTACATCAGCAGGAACACAAATGCGATCATGTCGCCTCATCACTCCATCAGCTCCAATGGGAAATTGTGGCGCCTCTCCGTGCGACATCCTCTCTCTAATCCTCATCAGGGTCGGGCAGGTCCCCTGCTTCTGTTGGATCTCATCCAACGGACCAGGTAAAACCTCTAATACATATAACTAGGCATCCTCATCAAGAAACTGGATGTCCATCTCTAGTCAGGCTAGATCTCTCTGAAGCTGAGGTTGTACAGTAAGTCTGGTAATCGCCTTTTCTCGAGGCGTCTTCCTGCTCAAGACGTCAGCTACGACATTCGCCTTGCCAGGATGATACAAAATCTCAAGGTCAAAGTCCTTGATCAACTCAAGCCATCGACGCTGGCGGTTGTTCAACTCCCGCTGCGTGAAAATATACTTTATACTCTTATGGTCTGTGAAGATCTGACATGTAGCACCATACAAGTAATGTCTCCAGATCTTCAAAGCATGAACTACCGCTGCTAATTCCAGATCATGAGTCGGGTAGTTCTCCTCATACGTCTTCAGCTGTCGAGACGCATAAGCAATCACTCTGCCTCTCTGCATCAACACACATCCCAAGCCTAGCTTGGATGCATCACTATAGACCACAAAATCATCTGAACCCTCTAGCTGTGCCAGGACAGGAGCAGAAGTCAAACGCCTCTTCAACTCCTCAAAACTTTGAGCACACTAGTTAGTCCACAAAAATCGGGTAGTCTTCCTCCGAAGACTCGTTAGTGGACGGGCAATCACAGAAAATCCTTCCACAAAGCTTCTGTAATAACCGGCTAAGGCAAGAAAGCTATGCATTTCCTTGACATTCGTCGATGTCGTCCATGCAGCAACAAACTCGATCTTCGCCGGAGCTACCATAATCCCGTCGGCAAAGACGATATGCCCAAGGAAAGCAACCTCAGACATCCAAAACTCGCACTTAGAGAGCTTGGCATACAGCTCTCTATCCATCAGAATCTGCAAAACCGTCCTCAGATGTCCAGCGTGCTCCTCTCTGCTACGAAAGTATACCAGAATGTCATCAATAAAAACCACCACAAACTGATCGAGGAAGTCGATGAATATACTGTTCATCAACTTCATAAAGATTGTTGGGGCATTCGTCAGCCCGAATGGCATCACTACAAACTCGTAGTGTCCATAACGGGTACGAAATGCCGTCGTGTGTACATCCTACTCTCTCACCCTCAGCTGGTGATATCCTGAGCGAAAATCAATCCGGGAGAAAACTGTAGCTCCTTGGAGCTGATCAAGTAGATCATCAATACGAGGCAGTGGATACCTGTTCTTGATGGTCACCTTGTTCAGCTCTTTGTAATCAATGCATAACCTCAAAGATCCATCCTTCTTCCGCACGAAGAGGACAAGTGCACCCCATGGTGAAACACTAGGGCGTATGAAGCCCTTCTCAGCCAACTCCTTGAGTTGCTTCTTCAGCTCCAACATTTCGACAGGTTTTATACGGTATGGGGCCTTCGAGATGGGTCTCGTGCCAGGCTCTAACTCTATGCTGAAGTCCACACTCCGTTGAGGCGGCAAGCTCGACGGCTCAGCAAACACATCTGCAAACTCGCAAACCACTTGAATATCCTCAACAGTTGGACTTTTTCCATCCTTCATGGCATAGCACTAGAAGGCATCACATCCTTGTGCGATCAACCTGCTGCTCGTACGACGCTGATAACAGAACCTGTCTTCCCAAGGTCCCAACCCCGGAAGACCTCGATCTGACCAACCTCGGTGGAGACTGTAATAGTCCATTTACCAACTTCCAAAACCGCATGGTGTCTACGCATCCAATCCATACCTAAAATGACTTCGTCATGCATCAACGGCATGACTAAGAATTCGACAAGTAAGGCACGAGTCCCTAAATGAAGGGGACAACTACGTATCTCACGGGTACCTCTGACCTGACTACCATCAGGTAACCCTATAGTAAAGGGTATACCCTCTATAGTATCTAAACTCAAACGCTCAACACATGTATCAGAAATAAATGAATGCGTAGCACCAGCATCAAACAAGACTCTAAAAGGTAAACCATGAAGCAGATTGGTACCTGTAGCAGCCGGTGTAGGTGGACCCTCTGCACTCCTCAACTCAAAAGCTCGCCCTCGGGCTCCTTTGACATCACTAGTGTCAACATCTCTACTTCTACCTCTACTCGGTCCTAGAGCAGAACCCTGAGTAGATGGACGCTCTGGAACCCTCTACTGTTCCTGTGTTTGTTGTTGAGGTGTCCTCTGACCACCTCCTGCTACACTGGCAGGGAAAGAACCCTGCTGAGATGCCACTCCACCCTGCCTACAAAAGGCAGCTCGATGTCCCTGTCTACCACAAGTAAAGCAAGTCACAACTAGTCTAGGACAAGCTAGCCTCAAATGGCCGGGGTCACCACAGTTGTAACACTGTCGTCTCTTATCTACAGTCTGTGCTGACGAGGGGTAGCTCTGACGTCTCTGGTCTCGTCTAGAACCAGATGCTCCCCTAACTCTACTGGTCTGCCTAATGCGCTGCCTCTTCTCAGACCTTCCCGTCTGAGAAGCTCTCCTTTGACTGGCTCGCTCCCTCTCAAAAGCAGAAGCCCGGTCCTGGTAATCAGCTAGGGACTCACAATGGAATCCCGTCATGTATGAACGAGTGCTCTCTCTTAGACGGCGAGAGAACAGATACACATGCTGGTTCTCAGATGGTGCAGCTGGACCCAACAAAGCTAACTCGGTCTGGAAGCGGCGGATGGTATCAGTAATAGGCACGTCCTCAAAGCCGGCCTCCACAAAATCCTGCAGCTTCCCCCTCCTTGGTGAGGCGTGGAGGAACTGCTCTCGAATCATACGCCTCATATGGTCATAACTGGTGGCTCTGGTCCATACAGTCCTCCATCACTGGTGTGCGAGGTCACGGAATAGAGACTGGACTAGCTCTATCCATCTGTCCTCAGGACATTTGATAGACTCAAGAGCTGAGTCTACATGCCCAATCCACACCTCAGTCTCTAAACCAATCTCTCCTGAGAAGTGTGGCACTCCCTGATAATGAAATGCATTCAACCAGGCATATGGTTGAGGCCCTCTGGTCTCCACTGGAACTCGAGCTGGCTCAGCAACACGTGCAGGTGCAGCTGGCACCTGTGTCGCCCCTTGTGATCTCTCAGAAGATCCCTCATGTACAGGTAAATCTGGGGCTCGTCTGCCAACTCTAATGTCCTCCTCGAAATGTCAAAGGTACTCTCTAAACTCCGGTCCTCCCATGAAGACACGGTCAGCGTCATCAGACTAGGCTCGATGTGAATGATGTCTCACAGATCCACCACTCCTCGTCTTTGGGACGATGCTCTCTACAACCTCCTCATGTATCTCCTCCACCACTGGTGGATCAGCAGCGGGAACTGGTCCCTCACTTACCACACCCGGAGGACGGGGTGGTCTACCTCTACCTCTGCCTACAGCGGCAGTAGCTCTAATCCGAGCCATCTGCGGGGTATGCACACCTAACTTATAAGGCTCTATATAGGCCATAAGTATATATAAATATATATATATATATATATATATATATATATATATATATATATATATATATATATTCAACACATACACATACATAAACCATAATACATATATACATATCTATACTGCAGAGATCCATAGAAGAAGTGGCGACTTCTCGTACATCTAACCCAAAACCACATTTAAAACCAAAACCTTTGAAAACGTCAGACCCCATGTGGGTTCTATTTATTTAACCTATCAAGCCTCATTGCAGGTAGCAAGTGCCATTGTTGTCAACCTAAGGCTCTGATACCAACTCTGTAACACCCCGAATTCCTGGGACTCGGAGTGCCACATAGGGCTAGGATCTCGCAATGGATCCTAACCCTAGCCTGACAACAAGTTCACTGGACCTTACAACATGACACTGACAGATATAAAAACAAATACATAAAGTTGTATAAAACTGTACAACCAAAAGGTACAACCACATAGCCGAGTATATAAACCAACACCTCACACACGAGGTAACAAAAGATCATCCTCACGCAAGAGGAAAAGGTAAACAAACCCAAAAGCCCACAACAACCTATGTACGAGACGTCCTCGGCCTGCCACTTTGCTAGATCACCCAGCAGCATGCCTATCCTGTGGGGCATCTACAACATGGTAATAAACCATTAGCAATCCATACTCATATATAGAGTAATGAATAAGCACAATCACAAGTAAGGGAAAGATAAACACAACATCATACTTTCACACATATACCCATTTTATCATCTCAATATAATGGTCATTCACTCAAATCGTATATATATATATATATATATCATATATATGAAACTATGTGACACGAGGACCGATACATCCTCGCCTCTGAGCCTGCTAGCCAGCCGTACTAGTATCGGTCACACAATCCGTGTACCCTATGGGAGTGGATTGTGCCCTTCCTGTAAACCGGTGTGGCCTGACTCAAGAGAACCTCCCAGACTCCACGGCGGAACAAAAGGGAAAGGTTATCACAGCCACGCATACGGGGCAATCAATAAAACATAGGTCGGTATATACGACATCACATGCTATCATAGCAAACATACAAAGCACACACCACTCAAGCAAACACCCAATATAAGGATGGCAGCTAAGTAAGTCCTACGGACTTACCTCAACCTCGAACACAACTCAACCACAATCACCTCTACACTGGAGGTACAACACAGTCTATAAACAGGGCATATAGAGATATATCAATCTCCTAACATCATAAGGGTCACACCTAGACCCAAAGGGATCCAAAGGATCAACCTCAACCTCACTCACAACCTAAAGAACCTCAAAAGCCATACAAGGCCTAAACCGATCACAACCTCATCAAAACTCAATCTCACATATCTAGCATGATCCTAAGCAATTACACTAGGAAAGGAGGGAAAAAAAGGCACCCAAAGGAAGCCCTAGAAGCAACACACACCTGCAGAACCAAGTGAAACACCAAGCTGGTGTAGGTGGCCGCAGGGGTGGCTAGGAGGTGGCGCAGGGGCGGTCCACTGGCCGGGACAGGGGCGGCTCAGGTCAGGAGCTGGGGCGGCTGGTATGCAGAGACACCACTTCATCTCCTTTCTTTACTTCTTCCTTCGATTCTCCACTCTTCTTCACTCCAGCAGCAACATACATATATCACATACATATATAGATCAATACAAGCCAAAACATGGCTGAACAAGAACCAAACCTAAGGGAACTATACTAAACTAAGGAAAGGAAGGAAAAGATGAAAGAAAGAAGAAAGGAAGAGGAGAAGCCATGGAACTCACCATATTGAGCTCTCCAGAAGATCAACACCACACCAAATAACCTCAAGCTGGCTCCACAAGGCACAGCAACATCAAAGCCAAGCAAGGTTATGCAAGATCTCTCACCAAAACTCACAAAACTCAACAAAGATTAACCAAAGTGATCCTAGGGAGAAGAGGAGAAGAAAGTGTACGTAAGGAGAGAGAGAGAGTCTGAGAATGTAAACCCTTATCAAAGGTAAGGGATGAAGATATATATAGAGGTAAAAGGGTAAATCACGGGTCAAAGGGTGAAAGAAGACGGCTGCAGCACACAGAGCCGCAGGGGCGGACCATGTGAGCCGCAGGGGCGGCCCAGATAAACCGCAGAGGCGGTTCCAGGCTCACGCAGGGGCGGTCCAGGATAAACTCTGACCCTCTGCTCACTCTCTCAGCAACTCATCAACTAGGCTCTTACACTAGGAGCCTGCATCAAGTTTGTCCCAACCACCGAAGAAACCAGATGTTGTGTTGGAGTCAATATTGATCAAGCTCAACGCTATGTAGACGTCTATGAATTCATTTTTTAAGGCACAAAAAGCCTTGGAACAACAAATTTTCACAAGGCGAATGAAGCGCCAAGAGATGCTGGGAAGCTCCCAACAAGGACAAAGAGCAACCCAAAAGGACTTATCATGGCTATTACAACACGCAGTGGATTGAAGACTACAGATCCAGTACCTCGGTCGGAGCACGATCAGACGAGGAATACCTCGGTCGAGGTGCCAACCGAGATGGAACCCTAGAAAGCGAAAGAAAATTCTGAAGTTTATGTTCCACCTCCTGCTTATAAACCACCACTCCCGTTCCCTCAGTCAAGGGCGCGGGCACATCTAGACAAGCACTTTAGTAAGTTTCTAGACCTTATGAATAAGCTACATATTAACATCCCTTTCATTGATTCCATTCTAGGGATGCCCGCCTATGGGAAGTTTCTGAAAGAGATCTTATCAAGAAAGAGAAAGCTGGAGGATTTTGGTGAAGTAAGGATGACATCTAGATCTTCAGAGCTCATTCAAAACATGAAGGAGACGATGCCACCTAAATTGAGAGATCCCGGTTGACTTTGCATTCCCATTCAAGTTGGGGATGTGACTTATGATGCACTTTGTTATCTAGGAGCCAGCGTGAGCATCATCCCGCTGGATCTATGTGAGAAAGTCGGACTTGGAGAGCCCAAGTCCGTAAAGATGAGGTTATACATGGCGGATAGCTCCATTACTCGTCCTGTTGGTATCTTGGAGGATGTTCCCATCAAGTTAGGTAATTTCTACATACCTATAGACTTTGTTGTGCTTGACATTCCCACAGATTATGCAATTCCTATCATTCTTGGGAGACCATTTCTAGCAACTTCGGGTTGCAACGTTGATTGTAAGAACGCCAAGTTGAAGTTCAACATTGGTATCGATCATGTGGAGTTTGAATTGTCGGCTGCAATAAAGGGAGAGCCGTTGGAAGATGATATCTTCAACATCTATGATGCAGAAGATTCGTGATAATTGGTGAGCTCTATCCTTATTAAAGATCCTCTTGAGAAAGTTTTATGTTTTAGTATGATGGAGGAAGGTATAGATGTCTTTTGTGATGCAGATGTGTGAAGCTTGGAAGCATTGGAAGCAGATCCAGGAGCTAGATTTGATAAACTGATTCTGGAGAAGAAAAGCACATTAGGTTTCGGTCCCAGTTCTAGTACCTCGATCGAGGCACCTTCTGAAGCAAGCGAGGTGCTCTTATCTGAAGAACACCTCGGTCACCCACCTCGGACCTCGACCGAGATAACAGGCGAGATGAAGTCAACTGAGACTTACGTCATCCAGCACTTCGATCTAAATCTTATTCACTGGAGAGAGAAGGAACAGATCCACCTCAGAAAGCACCCCCAGTTTTGGAGCTTAAACAACTTCCAACTCACTTGAGGTATGCTTTCCTTGGTCCGGATTCTACCTATCCCGTTATTGTTAATTCTTCTCTTTCTAAAAATGAATTGTCTAAACATATGCATGTGTTGAGGAAATATAGAAAGGCTTTGGGTTATACTATTGATTATCTTGTTGGTATTAAGCTTTCTTTTTGTATGCATAAGATACTAATGGAAGACGATCATAAGACTTCACGGGAACCTCAAAGAAGGTTAAATCTGATCATGAAAGAGGTTGTGAAGAAGGATATTATTAAGTTGTTGGATGCAGGTATCATATTTCCCATATCGGATAGCAAGTGGGTGAGCCCGGTGCATGTAGTTCCCAAGAAGGGCGGGATGACCGTTGTGACAAATAAGAACAACGAGTTGATTCCTACTAGGACCATTACGGGCTGGAGGATGTGCATTGATTATAGGAAGCTGAATGTGGCCACTCGAAAGGATCATTTCCCCTTCCCTTCATCGACCAACTACTCGAACGGTTAGCTCAACACTCCCATTTTTGCTATATAGATGGTTATAGTAGCTTCTTTCATATTCCTGTCCATCCGGATGATCAAGAGAAGACCACTTTCACTTGCCCATGGTGGACATTCGCTTATCGAAGAATGCCATTCGGATTATGTAACGCGCCTTCAATTGTTCAGCGTTGTATGATGGCTATCTTTTCCGAGTATATTGAGGAGATCATGGAGGTATTCATGGATGACTTTTCGGTATATCGTTCCTCTTTTGATAACTGTTTGGCTAACCTTTCTCTAGTGCTACAACGTTGTGAGGACACCAATCTTGTTTTGAATTGGGAGAAGTGTCACTTCATGGTTAGCGAAGGAATTGTTCTGGGACACCTCGTTTCCAACCGAGGTATTGAAGTCGATCGAGCTAAGATCGAGACTATTGAGAAACTTCCTCCCCCTTGTTCTGTTAAGGGTGTGCGGAGTTTTCTCGGGCATGAAGGTTTCTACAGGAGGTTCATCAAGGATTTCTCTAAAATCTCTAAACCGCTCACTAATCTTTTGAATAAGGATGTTATTTTTGAGTTTTCACAAGAATTCCTTGACGCTTTTTACAGGATAAAGGAACCGTTGATTACCGCTCCCATCATTCAACCTCCCGATTGGACCTTGCCCTTTGAGATCATGTGTGATGCTAGTGACATGGCCGTAGAAGCGGTACTTGGACAAAAGAAGGATGGCCGGACAAACGCCATTTACTATGATAACAAGACGCTAGATGAAGCTCAACTGAACTACGCCACTACCGAAAAGGAGCTTTTGGCAGTTGTTTAGGCTTTTGAGAAATTTTGCTCTTAGTTAGTGGGAGCGAAGGTTATTGTTTACACTGCCCATGCAACTATTCGTTACTTGCTGGCTAAGAAAGACGCAAAGCCGCGCCTCATTTGTTGGATTCTCTTGCTTCAAGAGTTTGACCTAGAGATTTGCGATAAGAAGGGATCCGATAATTCTGTTGCGGATCACCTCAGCCGGATACCTCCCACCTCGCTTGAGAAGGATGACCTACCCATTGATGACTTGTTTCCCGATGATCACTTGCATTTTATGGAACATTGGATAGAATCCTTTGTTTCACCCCATGATGAATATGAAGTATGGGGTGAGGAAAACCTACAGCTTGTTTGAGGATGGCGTACGGTCCAGCTAGCGACCTTAAACCAAGCGCTTATTGGGAGGCAACCCAAGGTATTGCTTTCTTTTCCCTTTTTCTAGCTTAGTTTAGATAGTTTGCTTCATTTTGGTTTTGCGTCCACCTAGAGAGAAGGAATTACAACTCAGGAGCTACATGGAAGGACAGAAGTTCGAGAAATTGAGAAGACGGAGTTTGACTGAGACACATCTCGGGTTCTGTCACAGGACCTCGACCGAGATGTTCTTGGTCAACCGAGGCGACTAGATTAGACATCCACTCTGACACCTCGGTCCGCTCAGGAACATCTCGACCAAGGTGTAATCAAATTCAGTGAGGGGTATAAAAGGCGAGATGGTTTCTCCCTCTTCCCATATTTTCCCTCTCAAAGACGACCTCGACTGCGGCGGCTCTTACCCTCAAAATCTCGATTCTTGCTCGTTTTCTACGGTTCTTGCCTCCAAATCAGCAGCGGAAGTACGAGAATCAGTTTCCAAGCAACGAACAGCATCAAAAACGCATCAAATCTGCAGAATTTGGGGTATTTTGGAATAAACCCTAACTCTTTCTATTTTTCTCGATTTTGGATAGATTTGGCTCTAGTTGCCATAGATTGTTGCTGAAAATGATATAAATACCTCATAAGAAGCTTTTGGTAGTAACTTTGGGGGAAAAAGCTTACAGATTCAGAGAGTGCGTTCGAACAACAGTTCACCTTGGTCCAGTCGACTGTGTCTCGGCCGAGGTGTTTTTGGTGACCGAGGTGTTCATACAGAATGACTAGCCCACGTAGATCAGATCGTCAGTTGGCCTTGAGAGACAAGCCTAGCAATTCACACCATTCTTCCCCTTCTTCAGCTTCTCAGTTTTCGATCCCGGTGATCCACGAGCGACACCAGCAGGACTATGACAGGATTTGCGGGTGCCCCATCATTGCCCCGCGATTCCTTGATGTAGCTGCCTTCGAGTGCCACCATGTGGCGGAGGACTTGAGGAAGATGATATCGATGGTTGGCCTGGAGGAGTTCATGGCCATCAGAGCGCCGGCTTATTTGGAGCCGATGATGGAGTTTTTGAGTTGAGTTACTTATGTGCCGGAGCATCATGGGATCAAGTATCAGTTGCTGAACAGGAACTACGCAGTTCCTATGGATCAGTTTGGGGAGATTTTCGGCGTCCCTACACCTACTGTTACTGATTTTCCTTCCCGAGCGGTGGCTCGGAGTTTCAGGGGCGAGATTGTCCACATTACTGATCACAGGGACGGGTGGCAGCCCGGAGATTCCCGGGAGCGGATTAATTTTCCACCTTGCCTTCCGCTTAGCTCACCGGATTTTCAGTAAGACGGTTCTGGCGCGTACTGAGACGCCCTAGAAGGTCCTTTAGGGGGAGCTTTTGAGTTTATTCTGTATGGTGACAGGAGGCGTGCCGGACTTTGCTGCAATGTTGGTAGATGACTTACACAAGATAAAGGGAAAGTCAAAGGGAGATATCTGCTGTGGTGGGCTGGTGACCCACATCGCCACTTCCATGGGTTTAGATCTTTCACGATGTACGCTTGTCGTGGCTCCGAAACCGTTGGGATTGCAGGAGATGATCACTCGTCGCATTCTCGTCCCTCATGGTCTTGGCACATCTTACGTTACTATGCCATGGGAAACGAAGTCACCTCAGGGGATTATGTGGTCGTCTCAGTTTTTGTCTTTGACCGTCAGTTTTGGTCTGCAGCCTGGTTCCCTTATATGTAGGATGCGAAAGAGGCAGCAGTTGAGGAGAAGGAGGATAATGAGTACAGAGGTGCAGCCATGGAGGCCGGTACCGACAGCGGCGGGCCTAGTATTCCCACCATTGACCTTGAAGACAAGGCCACGAAGGACGAGAGAGTAGCAGCACCACCAACGCCACATCAGCGCAGATCACACCTCCGTAGAGATCTCGAGGCCCACCGACGGATTG
The DNA here is from genome assembly GCA_033239125.1 of Fagopyrum homotropicum. NCBI lineage: Eukaryota > Viridiplantae > Streptophyta > Magnoliopsida > Caryophyllales > Polygonaceae > Fagopyrum > Fagopyrum homotropicum. The sequence goes on along the minus strand of BSWB01000007.1, from coordinate 47,699,763 downwards.
ATGAGCTGAATGAGCAGATGATTGACTCCTACGCGGCCCTGACAGTTGACATTACTGAGCGCTTCACTGATGAGTGCAAATACATTGAGGGATGGACGGATCGTATGGAGGAGAGCCAACATTACCAGCGCCGGATGATAGAGCTGTAGTATCAGCATGTTATGGGCTATCCGTTCGATCCATCCCAACATCCCTACATTCCACATCCACCACCGCCAGCTGACGAGGACTAGAGCTTCATGGATTTCTTTTATTTATTATGCAGTTCAGCTAGGTCCGGTGAGTACTTTATCTTTCAGACTTATATTTGACCCATTGGAACATTGTGTCCCAAGTATGGGGGTATTTGGATGTATTTACTTGACCTATGTGCTACTATGTTTGTATGACTCCTGGATATTATTGCTTATTTATGCTTTATGTGCTTATGTGTCATTACATGCATACATACAGGTTTCTGTTTGAAAAAAACGTCAAAAACTAGTTTGAAAAAAAAAATTTAGCTCGACCGAGACGTTCTTGGCCGATCGAGGATGAACACCTCGGATGACGTCAGAACACCTTGACCGAGATAGTTCTTAACTGAAAGGTTTTTGAAACGTTTTGTGCTTCTTTTCTGGATATGACCTCGATGATGATTTTGTTTGCATATTGGTTTTGAAATCTTATATGATCGAAAGATTTTATGATATGTTTAAGTTGCAAAATACTTTGTTTGAAATTATAGCATGTTTAATACTTTGTTTTTATCAAAATTATGTTGGATTTGAAGGTTGACACCATATTATGAGTTCTATCACATTCTTCCTGGGATGACTAAGGCAATTCATTCTCTTCTTCTTCTTCTTGATCATGATTTAGCCCCTCATATACATACTTGCCTCCCTTTACCTATCCGGGAATTTGGATGCAAGTATCAAAAAGCAAGTGAAGTGAAGTTGAGATCTTGGCTGAAAGTATTAGAAAGAAAAAAATTAGGTTTGGGGACTTTGATCTTGATGATGAGTAACTCGGCACCATTCATATAGCCGGGTGTTTGTGTCTTGTCAAAGTCGGACTGATCGATAGTCGTAACGGATCGTGGTATCTGCATCAAGGATTTGAGGCATCTCGAGAAATTGATGATTGTTGATCTCCTAGGCTTCGGCTATTGTGCACCTCTGCCCATGCACCCCAAGATGTAAAGTAAAAATAAGCAAAGCTTATTGGTGGAAGATGTTGTGATTGAAAGAAAGTGAAGTAAGATCCTATTCCCGGATTCTAGCACCACATTACCTTATATACACCCCACCCTGACACGTTTCTTGATCTCTTTGGAAGCCCTTAAGACCTCGAGTATGTTGATTGACTTGGTGGTTTAAACTGGATTATATATGATTGATTTTGATAAATATGATTTATTATGCATTCTATGATTTTATGCAAAGATGAACAACTTTCTTATATTTATAAAATGTTTTGATCATGTTTTGATTTTATTTACCATGAAGCATTCTCTTAGGGTGATTTATGAGTGGAGCACACCACCAAAGTGTTTTGAAATGTTTTTCATTGATCTTTTTGATGACTTATAATCCATTCTATCTTATATCTAAGATTTGGATCTTGCTTGGGGACAAGCAAGGGACAAGTATGGGGTATTTTGATAGCATGTATTATAGTTTATATTTTGGGATTGGTTTAGACGTTTTATCTTCATAAATCTGCATGTATGGATGTATATTCTTTGATTATATTGTTGTTTTGTGTACCTTTGCGGGAATCGAGGTCTACACCTAGTTTCGTTGTAATTGTAGGGAGAAATAACACTTTTTATATACGAAATGGAGCTAAAGAAGCTAAGGAGTCATTGAAGCTACATTCTGGAGCATTGAGGAGTTATAAGAAGAGCTCAGAAAACATGGAAATGATTTAGAAGATTGATTTTGGACCACATTAGAGAGTTTCACACTCAGAGGAGACTCACCTCGGTTGGCTACAGTGCCACCTCGACCGAGGTGATCTTCAGGAGCGTTTGGACCGAGGCGAAGTGATGACAGGACACAAGATCTTTATCTTTGGCTGAGATCTTCTATTTTTAGAAAGTGAATATCACATATTTTTGGATGGATTTCTGGAAGGAAGCAGATCCTTTTTGGTTGATATATTTTGGAAGCAAGGAAGATTGCAAGATATTTTATAGAAGGAAATTATCTTTTTAAGATATTTTATCTTAGGAAGATAATTCTCCTATATAAACTGATTTTCTGGAATTCAGCTATCTCGGAAATTCCGGATCAGAGGAGTAGTAGTTCTCCAGAGTTAAAGGAAGTTTGAAGGTTGAAGATCAAGGAAGGAAGGAAGCTAGTTTGAAGGAAGTTTGTAAGATTTCCTTAGTTTGGTTTGATTGTTGTCTTTCTTGATTGTGATTGAGGAACACTGATTGATTACTGGTTTGTTTGATTAAGTTATTGAGACCTTTGTGTTAAGGTTTTCTTGTTTACATATTGATTCCTTTCTCACATATTTGATTATTGTTATCATGATGATTGTTGGCTAAGTTCTCTATGCGATTTTAGGGTGATTGGCTTGAGGTTGTGGGAAAGACGATGAAAGAATGAGCCTTTACCCTAGTGGACAGTGAAAGCTCGAGCCTTTTACCTTAACCGACGAACACCTCGGTCAGTCATAGAACATCTCGGCCGGGAGAGGATATAACTGAGCGAGGCGAGCCCTTTCCTGATCCTTATCTGAGTTGAGGTTTCAGTTTTCCAAATCCTATTCTTGTTATACCTTTCCTGGTTCAACGCAAGCCTAGGATGAGACTTACCCGGTGATTCCTTTGTTTGTTTACCCAAGATCATGAGTGTAGGTAATAAATGTTTATCCTTTATTGGGGTTTGAGTGTGCCTTCATCCCATCTTTGAGAGTTCGCCTGAGACTTACCCGGTAAAGGTTGATTCTATCCCCTTGGGGGTGTGTTGGTTTGAGATTATAGTTCCTTTCCTTAGTACATTGATACTTACCCGGTAAAAGGATCTTTGGTTTGGGATAGTGAGTAGTGAGACTTACCCGGTGATCTATTCCCACCTTAAAAACACCTTCCCTTTGCAAACCTCAGCTTTGTCCACGTTATCATTTGAGATCTTGTGTTGGAACCACAACTGGATACTTTAATCTCTAGCATCTGCATTTTCCTTTACCTGGTTATTACTCATCTTTGATAGCTTTGCTTGTTGCGTGCTTGTTATTGACAACCTGAATTACCGTTCTTTGTTTCACCATAGTCCTTGTGTTCGACCCTGGAATTCTTGTTTTTATTACAATCGATCCATACACTGCGGGTTCGCTATTTAAAATTATTCTTGGTATAAATATTAAAGCTTGTACACACCTTTTGGAGCGAACATATTTTTGCTTGTATAACTCGATTGAGCTTGGGTTGTGCAACTCAAAATTACCAAATAGCCCTTTGAATTAATCTTTTTTAAAAAAATTCAAGGGGTCTACTTTGTATCTTGATACAAAAAGGGCTTGGACTTGTATAACTCGATTGAGCTTCGGTTGTGCAACTCGAAATTACCAAATTTCCCTTTGAAAAAATCTTTTTAAATAAATTCAATGGGCATATTTTCTATCCCGTAGAACAAATATGTCTACTTAATGCTCATAAATAGAAAAAGGGGGCAATCATCAAGAGTTCAAAACCCACTAACTTCAAAATTTTTATTTTCTACGATTGGGCTTGAGCTTGTGTAACTCAAAATTACTTTTTTTTTATCAACAAACTTCAAAATATCATTCCACAGAGCCAATGTCGTTATGAATAATATCTAAAAGTTCACGACCTAACAAATTGAAATCATGGGAAACAAAAAAAACAAACAGGTTTTAAGCTAGCAAGGAGATGTGTAGCCTTATTATTGTCTCTTCTCCTGAAAGACCAGGAGATCTGTGTGAAATTTGGTGCTAGAGAGCGGATTTTTCCAAGCACCTGACCAAGCTGTCCACGAGCATGCAGCTCATTGTTGACTTATGAGAGGAGGGCCGAGCAATCAGACTCAATCTCTATGTGATCCATGTCCACCTCTATTGCAATATGCATTGCCTATAAGATGCCCATGCTTTCTTCCAATTCAGTCGTTGGTGTACTAACAAGTCTCTTAGCTCCTACCACGTACGACATACCATCCGAGCCGCGAGCAATAACCCCGATTCCACACCCCCTCCGTGCGTCCGCATAAGCGTCACAGTTAAGCTTAATCACATGCTCCACAGACCGGGTCCATGTCGTCATCTGTGTTGCAACCGGTTGAGCCACCCGGTTTTCTCTTGACCAAAGAAATGCAGTCAACATCCCTCGAGCATTCTCAATAATCCGGTTAGTATCCGAAAGCGCCCCCTTAAAAATTCGCTTGTATTTGTCCTGTCATATGTAGTAAACCAAGGTGGCCCATAATTTTGCTTGCTCATTGTTGAGGTGTTTCCAAACCATGTCGATCTAGTCGATAAAATTATTACATTTCTTATTCACCCCATGGAACTCAGTAGCCCGGTTTCACATAGTAGCAGCAGCGGGCACTGTAGTAGGGTATGTATGGTGGAGTCGACGTGATCGCAAATATCACATAGATCATTATCAAGCACACGCCATTGACGGAGTCGTTCCTTGCATGGTAAAATACCTTTAGCGGCTCTCCAAAGGAGCGACGTAACACGTTGGACAATATCGAAATTCCAAAGTCGCTTCCCAAAAACGCAATACCCTCTGCAATAGAACATTCATTGCCACTCTTCATGGAAAAAAATCTCATAAGGCAAGCGTTGTAGGCCGTTTTAACGGAAAACAAGCAGTTATTAGAGTGAATCCAACATAGTTCATCCTTTGCAGTTTCATCAATCAAGTGAAGATTAAGAATGGTATTGGCATCAATCTGATGGAAAGTTTGTCTAACTTCGTTTTACTTCCATCTACCCGTGTTCCGGTCAATGAGGTCGATTACTCGCAAGTTTTGATCCGTGTGAATACCCACATCAAGCACCTTGTAATAAATCGGTTTAGGGATCCATTTGTGTTTCCAAATGTAGATGTCCGCTCCATTCCCAACAGACAACACTAAGCCTTCATCAAGTAGCCTATTGCCCATGCACAAACTTCACCAAGTGTAACTAGGACGATAGCCTACCGTCGGCTCCATTAAAGAACCATTCGGGAAATACCTTGCCTTGAGCATACGGGAAATGAGAGACTCTAGCTCTTGCAATAATCTCCAACATTGTTTGGCCAGTAAGGAAAGATTAAAACTATTGAGGTCCCGAAAACTCATGCCACCTTTTTCCATAGCTACACACAGACGTTTCCAACTGAGCCAATGGGTCTTTCTTTTGTCACTAACATCTCCCCACTAAAAGTTACACATGAGATTCTAGCTATCTTGGCACACGTGATCCGGTATGAGAAAACATGACATAGTATACATCGGGATGGCTTGAGCCACAACTTTCAACATAACCTCTTTTCTGACACTGCTAAGCATTTTTTCTTTCCATCCCTTCAGTTTCTTCCATATCCTTTCCCGGACGTTGGCAAAGATAGCTTTCTTTAACCTTCCGGCAATCGTCGGGAGACCAAGATATTTATGATGCCTTGCCACCTCACGAATACCGCAAGAAATCTGGATTTGCGCATGTGGAGCCCTTCTAGCAATACGAATGCCCTCAATGCGTCCCGCATCCTCACTAGCACTGATCATAACCGATAAACACTCAGCACAAAAAAGGAAAAGATAAGGGGAGAGAGGATCACCCCGCCGAAGTCCTCTGGATTGGCGGAATTCATCCGTGGGGAAGCCCTCGAACAAAACCGAGAAGGAGACAGACGTGACACGCTTCATAATGAGATAAACCCAACGATCAGCAAAGTTAAAACTTCTCATACTATGATCCAAGAAATTCCATCCAACACGATCGTGCGACTTGTCCATATCAAGATTCACAGCCATATACCCCTCTTTTCCGGATTTATACTTCATATGGTGGAAAATCTCAAAAGCAACCAAAACATTATCAGTGATCATTCTACCGGGGACAAAGGTGCTTTGAGTAGGGGAAATCACTTTGTGCAGACACTTTTTCAACCTGTTTGCTAAGACCTTGGCCATAATCTTATAAATCACATTACATAAACTTATCGGTCTCAAATCCTTCATACAAGAAGGAGACGTGACCTTAGGGATTAGCGAGATAAACGTATGATTAAACAAGTTAGTCAAAGGGCTACCATTCAAAATGTCAAGCACAAGAGACGTCACACCGGGACCCACGATACCCCAATGTTTCTGAAAGAAGAGTGTTGGCATACCATCAGGACGAGGGGCTTTTGTAGGTGTTCGCCTCAAAGCGTGCATGCAAATAAGTTTTAAATGTATAAAACTGAAATAAAAGCAAGCGAACCCGCAGTGTACGGATCGGCGTAGATAAACAAGTATTCCAGAGTATTGAACTCAGGGATTTGGTGAAACAAAATTAGTTTCAAGTAATCGAGCAATCAAAAGTGTAGAAGCTCTGCAAATATTGGGGAAAACAACAATCCTAAAGATCCAGGTATTTAGTTGTGGCAATCGATTCAAGATATACTATAGATATAAGGACAGAGTTGAGATTGCAAAGGTATAACTAAAGTTAGGTAATGTACGGTGAAGATCCAAAACCCTATATGTCTAACCCAAAGGAACTCTCTATAAAGTTGTTGAGGCTGCAGTGTAGAAAGGATCTAAAGGTAAGAATTAATCTCAAATATCCATGCCCAAACCAAAGGAATCAAAGACAATCCAAAACGGTTAAGATTGTGACACTCGAAACCGAAATAGAGGATGTTGAGTCTCACTACTACCTAGAAAAGGCAAGCCAAGGCTAGGTTAAAGCAAATATTTAACTTTGGATTAAAGCAAAAGCAAAGGTCGTAAAACATGGAAAATCACGGCTAGATCTTGAAGAACCACGGCCGTGGAACTCAAGAACAGGCCGTGATTTAGGGTGTCGACGATGTTTCTCACACTCTCAAGGTCCAATCGATTTACGATCGATCTATCATCATCTAAGCCACAACTATCAACCCTTCACCTTAGAATTGCTAAAGGGTTTTAGCCAATAATCATCATTATGATATCAATAATCAAATTAAGAAGAATGAAAGATGAAACCCTCGAAAACTCAATAATAACTCAAAGTTAATCTCGAAATCCGAACACAAAGTCGTATGTTTATGAATTCAGAAAAGTAGGAATAGAAATCCTCGCAATGATCTAGAGAAGTCACAAAGAATGGGATGTCAATCCGTTCTCCAATGAAAACCCTAGAATATCCCGAAAGTACACAATCTCCGAAATCACGTCCTTCACAAATCTCCAATCCTCAAGGTCGAAAATGAAACCCTAAGGCCGTCTCCAAAGCTCTAAGCGAAGCTGTAAGCGGGGAATCCCGAAAACTCCTTTCTCAAGCCTTTTTATAGGGCGAAATAGGGTTACGAGAAAGCCCAATGACGTGGCTGACGTGGCAAATATGGCACATCACAGGATCACCAAAATCACGGTCATGATCAAGTTTCCACGGCCGTGGTTTAAACCGTGTAACTTTCTGTTGTGTTCCAAACTCACTTCCACGATCATGTTGCCAAATCCACGGCCGTAATTTAGAGTGTGGTTCTTCAAATCCTCTTCCACGACCGTAATTTAGGGCGTGGACTTGAAAACTCTTTGTGTTTGCCTTTGTTTCGTGACATTCTTCATTCATGCTCCTTCCTTAGCCTCTCTAATGCATCTTCTTGCCATCGAGCATGATCAAATACTCCTTTCCTCCCTCATTTTGCTCCAATCCAAGCCTTTATTCACCTAAAAACAAAACAAAGCTAGTGTAGATCTCTATATCGACAAAGTGGGTGAACTAGCTCACAATTGCTTCAAACTCATATCTAAGAACACAATAAAGAGGGAAATACAACTAAAACAAGTGCCTAAAATATAGTCATATTTCATGCTAACAAAATACCCCATACTTGTCTCTTTTTTGTCCCCAAGCAAGGTTTTCAAAAGCTTAGAACATAAGGTAGAATGAAATATGAATGCAAAACAAAGCAAAACAATCTTTTTGGTTAATGTGCTTCTAGTCAATAGATCATCCTCAAACCTTGCTTCATTCATCCTTGAAAACGTTTATACACGCAAACCAAAGTATGCAAAGCAAAGAAACTTCATAAATTGCAAATACTTCAAGACAAACATCATAACCTTCAAGTATTGTCAAAATCAAGCATGTGAAACTTCAATTTAGATCACCAAGTCAAATAACACTCTTATGATCTCAAGGACTTTCAAATAAGGCCAAGAATGTGGAAAAGGTGGGAAACTTGTAAAGGAATGTGGTGTATGAATTCGGGAAGAAGGGACAACACAAACTCTTTTCTTTTCACCATTTGAACTAACCACCAACTTAGAGCTTTGCTCTAGACTTTTTGCACATAATTTTTCGACTTTAGGCATTGAGGTCGTGGAAAACGATTTTGAGAGCAACAGAAGGTTCCACACCCTATTCCACGGCCGTGGAAATTCACACTAGACCGTGATTTCTATGACGTTTGCCACGTGTCATATTTGCCACGTCAGCAGCAGTTATCGGGCTTTCGTAACCCTAATTTCCCCCTATAAGAAGGCTGGAGAAAGGAGAAAATGAGGACGTCACATACATCCGGCACGGAGAGCATTTTTGGAAGCATTGCTTAGGAAGATTTTATTGCATACAGGGAAGATCCAAGAAGGACGCATTTTGAGATTGCGTACTTAGAGAAGATCTTAGGATTCCTTTCGAAGACGAATTGACACCCCGGTCTTCATTGTTCCGATAGATTATTGTGAGGTTTTCTGTTCCCTATTCTACATACATTGAACACATATACTTGTTGTTTTGATTGGAGATTGATTATTCGGTTATTATTGAGTTTTCGAGATTTTACCCTTTTCTCTTTTAAAACTTGATTGTCGATTTTACAATGATGATTGTTGGCTAAAACTCTTATGCGATTCTAAGGTGAAGGGTTGATAGTTTTGGCTTAGATGATGATAGAGTGAACCAAAACAGATTGGACCCTGAGAGTTGCGAGAAACCTCATCGCAGAGACCTTCCACGGTCTATTCTTGAGTTCCACGGCCGTGGTTCTTCAAGATCTAGCCGTGGTTTTCCTCTGTCGAACGTACTTTACTTTTGCTTTGATCCAAAGTTAGAGATTTGCCTTAACCTAGCCTTGGCTTACCTTTTCTAGGTAGTAGTGAGACTCAGAATCCTCTATTTCGGTTTTGAATGTCATAACCTTAACCTTTTTGGCCTATCTTTTATTCCTTTGGGTTTGGGCATGGGTATTCGAGAGTAATTCTTATCCTTTGATCCTTTCTATACTACAACCTCAACAACCTTTATAGAAAGAGTTTTCGGGTGAGACATATGGGTTTGGAATTCACCGTATTTAACCCTATATTAGATATACCTTTGCAATCCCGACTCTGTCCTTACATCTATAGAATATCTTAAATCGATTGCCACAATTGGATACATGGATCTTTAGAATTGTTGTTTTCCCAATATTATTTGCAAAGCTTCTATTTTTATTACTCGACAATTTGTGAATTGAATTTGTTCCCCCCAAATCCCTGAGTTCGATACTCTAGAATTCTTCCTTTACTACACCGATCCGCACACTGCGGGTTCGCTTTGCTTTAATTTCAATTTTATATATTTAAGATTTGCACGCACACTATAGAGCGAACAAGTTTTTGGCGCCGTTGCCGTGGATTTGGTTTAGGTCAAATTCGGCTCTCGGTTGTCGAGCTTGGGAGCTTTGTATTTGTTATTTAATCTTTCTTTTTGAGTGATTTTGCAGAATTTTAGGTGTATGCGAAGTTCTAGATCCATGAAAAACCTTATCCCTTTTGATCACGAACTTGAGAAAACTTTGAAGAGAAAGTTAAGGGAGAAAAAGATGGTTGCATGTTCGCCTCTAAGCGTCCGTGCAAATAAGTTTTAAATTTATAAAACTGAAATTTTAAGCAAGCGAACCCGCAGTGTACGGATCGGCGTAGTAAAGCAAGAATTCCAGAGTATCGAACTCAGGGATTTAGTGAAACAAAATCAGTTTTCAAATAGTCGAGCAAACAAAAGTATAAAAGCTTTGCAAATATTGGGAAAACAACAACCCTAAAGATTCAGGTATTCAATTGTGGCAATCGATTCAAGATATTCTAAAGATATAAGGACAAAGTTGAGATTGCAAAGGTATAACTAAGGTAAGGTTGAGTACGGTGAAGTTCCAAAACCCTATATGTCTAACCCAAGGACTCTCTCTATAAAGGTTGTTGAGGCTGCAGTATAGAAAGGATCAAAGGACAAGCCTTAATCTCAAATACTCAAGCCCAAACCCAAGGAATCAAAGATGAACTAAAACGGTTAAGGTTATGACACTCAAAACCGAAATAGAGGATGTTGAGTCTCACTACTACCTAGGAAAGGCAAGCCAAGGCTAGGTTAAAGCAAATCTTTAACTTTTGATTAAAGCAAAAGCAAAGGTCTTAAAACAGAGAAAATCACGGCTAGATCTTGAGATTCCACGGCCGTGGAATTCAAGAACAGCCCATAATTTAGGGTGTCGACGAGTCTTTTCACACTCTCAGGGTCCAATCTGTTTATGATCGATCTATCATCATCTAAGCCACAACTATCAACCCTTCACCTTAGAATTGCTAAAGGGTTTTAGCCAATAATCATAGTCATTGAATCAAATATCAATTTACGAAGAAAGAAAGATAAAAACCCTCAAAAACTCAATAACCAATCAAAGTCAATTTCAAATCCGAACAATAAAGTAGTGTGTTTAATGAATTCAGAATATGGAACAAGAATCCTCACAGCAATCTTAGGGAACAATAAAGAACGGAATGTCAATCCGTCTCCGAAAGAAAAACCCTAAGAAAATCTCCAAAGTACGCAATCTTCAATATCGCGTCTTTCACAAGCCACACTCCGAAATATCCAACTCCGAATCGTAAGCAAGGGTAGAATGAAGCCCTAAGCGACCGTCCTCGAAACGCCCTTCTCAAGCCTTCTTATAGGATAAAACAGGGTTACGAGCAAAGCCCAATAACCGTCGTTGACGTGGCAAATATGACACGTCACTTTCATCATGGAAATCACGGTCTCATAACATTCCACGCCCCTGGTTTTGGGCGTGGAACTCTCTGATGTTCTCAAAAACCACTTTCAACGAACCAAGGCCAAGTCCACGACCGTTATTTAGGGCGTGGAAGTCCAAAGCCTTTGTGAAAGCCTTTATTTCGTGATGTTCTTCACTCATCCTCCTTCCTTAGCTCCTCTAAATCATCTCCTTGACATCTAGTATGATCAATTACTCCTTTCCTTCCACATTTTGCTTCAATTCAAGCCTTTATTCACCTATAAACAAAACAAAGCTAGTGTAGAACTCTATATCGACAAAGTGGGTGAATGAGCTCACAAATGCCTCAAACTTATATCTATGTACACATAAAAGACGGAAAAACAACTAAAACAAGTGCCTAAAATATAGTCATATTTCATTCTAACAAAATACCCCATACTTGTCACTTGCTTGTCCCCAAGCAAGGTTTTCAAAAGCTTAGAACATAAGGTAGAATAAAATATGAATGCAAAAAAAAACAAAACAATCTTTTTTGTAATGTGCTTCTAATCAATAGATCATCTTCAAATCTTGCTTCATTCATCCTTGAAAACGTTCATACACATAAACCAAAAAATGCAAAGCAAACAAACATCATAAATTGCATAAATTTTAAGACAAACATCATAATCTTCAAGCATTGTCAAAATCAAATATGTGAAAACTTCAATTTAGATCACCAAGTCAAATAACACTCTTATGATCTTAAGGACTTTCAAGTAAGGTCAAGAATATGGAAAGGGTGGGAAACTTGTAAAGGAATCTGGTGTATGAATCCGGGAAGAAGGAACAACACAACTCTTTTCTTTTTACCATTTTCACTAACCACCAACTTAGAGCTTTGCTCTTTTCTTTTTGCACAATATTTTCTTTTTCGACTTTACTTTTGGAAGTATGGACAGAGATGGACAATAACCGAAGCCTAGGAGATTGGAGTTTCTCAATTTCGAGATGCCTCAAACCCTTGATGCACATACCATAATCCGTTAGGAATATCGCTCAATCCGACTTTGGCAAGACACAAACACCCACCTATGTGAATGGTGTCGAGTTACTCATCGTCATGATTGACTTCCCCAAACCTATATTTTCCTACACTTTGAAAACAATTGCTTTCATGGCCCTCCCACATCAAACATGTCAAAATCAACTCTTCCTAAATCCCGGATAGGTAAAGGAGGCAAATATTTTCATTGAGGGGCTAAATGATCAAAGAAAGAAGTAAGAAAATCGAGGTGCCTTAATCATTTTATAAAGAAGTATAAGAACTTATATTGTGATTTCAACCTTTGTTTCTCAATATGATTTAGATAAAAACCTTTACATTATGAAACTTGCAAGAAAGGATAAACAACATACTCAATCTCTTCACAACTCATAATTCAATTCAAGCATACAATTGTCATTAAAAACTCATTCCACAAGTAGTTTTCACCATAGAATTCATCTCTAATCTTAGAAGCACAAAATCTTTTCAAAATTTTCAAATTTTTATGGGTTTTTCAAAGCCTTTTTCATGCAATGCAATAATGAAACATGTGACAAGAAAGGAAACATGCAAGTGCTCTTAGTCATGCAAAGCAAAGTTAGTAGAGTTATTACAAACAATAGTTACACCCCACCCCATACTTGAAACATACATTGTCCTCAATGTTCAAAAGAAATAAAGAAAAGAAAAGAAAAGCAAAAGGAACTCACTAATGGCGGTGTGGTGGCTCAAACCGGTGGTCAATCAACATCATCACTGTGGAGGAGGCGGTGGTGGATATGGAAAAAAAATCCGAGCTAAAAGGCTGCCCAAATTGCTGGCGGTAGACGTTTCTCAAGATGCGGTCGTTCTCCTGGCTCCGTGCGTCATGAGTCTCCTGTCGGATCTCTAGATCTCCCACTCTCCTCGAAAGATCGGTAGCCCATCCCGGAAGCTGCGAGTACCAATCCGGCGGTTGTCCATACCATGTTTGAGCGTCCTGAGGAGGAGGAGTCGGTGCCACCATGCCTGCTAATATCATGGAGGAGGAGCTCCCATCCATGATGGTTGTGCTCCATACCAAGCGGGTGGAGTCTCCATCCAAGTCGGCCTCTCACTCACGCTAGCCCTGCGTGAAGAAAAGGCACCGGAAGGTTTAGAAGGGCGGGGAGAACGTCTAGGTGGTTCCGGGAAATCGGCCGGCTGATCCAGGAATGTACCAAAGGTATGCTCATCACCTCCTACATCATGGTCATCACCTCCTCCCATCTCCTCATCATCATCCCCAGCTGGGATATCGTCCGGCACATACGGAGGAGCTACAAGTCTATTGGCATGCATGGACGCAAAGGTTGCCTTCCAATTGTGGCGGCCCTGTATGATGGAGTACTCGGGAAGCCAAGGGATACCTCTACCACCTCTCTCCTCCCATGGCATGGCTGCGGTAGGTGGAGCTTGGTGGCGGGGAAAGATAATGCCTCTAGTCATGAGCCCGTTGAGACCCAAAGGTCTCGCCGCTATCCTAGTACAAGCGGAGTAGTCTATCCTCAATTGGTTGGCTATATGAGTCACCATACCCCCATAACCAATGTTCCCGGCTTTCGTGTTCTTTAATTTACTCATGGTGGAGGCAAGGAGGGTGGCACAATCGGCGGGTCTACCGGTAAGCATACAATAAAGGAGGAAGAGCTCATCGGTTTTGATCTTTTGTGGGGTCTCGGTCCTAGGGAAAAGACACTCCGAAAGGACCCTATGAGCTATCTTCAAGGCTAAGTGATAGATGAGCTTAGCCTTGGTGTCGGCCGGTTGCCAACGATCCTCACTAGCATATATCATGGCAATCTCCTCCCAAAAATCCTTAGCATATACTCCACTAGAAAACCTACCATTGAAGCTCTCATATAACCCAATGAATGCTCCAAACTGAACGATGGAGAACTCATAGTTCTCCTCCATCAACCTAAAAGAGACCGTGCGGTTCACATGGCTATGCTCAAAGGAAGTCACAAACTCCATTGTTATCTCCTCATAGGCATCTTCTCTAATAACGGAGAAGACGATCGGTCCAGCTCTATCCAAGAGCCATGTCAAGTCGTTCACAACATTGAGCGGCTCAAGCTCCTCTAGGAGAAGGTATCTAGGCCCTATGATTGGCCTCTTCTCAATCCTTTCTAAGCCTCCTAGGTAATCTTCATGGATAGTTGGGATTCCAGGAGGTGGTGGTGATGGTGGTTCACTAGGGCGGGGTTGGAAAGAGGAAGAACTATCATCTTTCCTCTTCTTGTTCCTGCTAGACTTTCTCCTAAACATTTTTCTCAGCAACAGTGAAAATTACGGCTTGTTCTTGGTAAACCACGGCCGTGAAAGGTACAGAGACCGTGGTTTTGGTCTGTTCTTCTCAAATCACAACGATTTCACACCAAACTCAGCAATCACTGTCCTAGACTAATTCCAATTCCAATTTCATTCAGTTCTTTTAAATTCTTGCGAAGAAATTGAACCAAATTGACAAAGTAGAGGAAAGGGAGAAAAACCTGGGTTTGGATCTTTCATATCCAAATTCCTTCTCCAGCATGGATTGTTCACTCAGTTTGTTGCTTGGATCTTGTAGATGATCGAAAATGCTCAACTTTAGGCTCAAGAACCGATCGAATCGGACTCCGAACGAAGAATCACGGGTTGAGGAAGGGTGGCGGCGATTTTGGGCGTGGTTCTGGGCGTGGATTTGGGTTTTGGATGTGTTTTTATGAAGGAAGGTGGTTTATATAGTGACCGTAAAATTTTTGAAAATCACGGTCACTCGGGGCAGTCCACGGCCGTGGAAATGTACGGAACCCGTGGTTTTGATGAATTTTGCTAGATTTTGAAGAATTACGGCCACCTGTTACTTTCACGACCGTGGTTTAGGGCGTGGAAGTCTCTGTAGTGTGCCAACATTCAAGTTTCGTCAATTCCTTCCAACTTTTGCTTCTTGCCTTTTCCCATTCCTTATTCCTACATCCATAAAAACATAACATACCGGGAGGTCTCGAGGGAAAAACAAAGCAAAAATAACAAAACTAAACTAATCTAAGAAAGAAAAACAAAAATGTAAGTGCAATACCTTGGGTTGCCTCCCAAGAAGCGCTTGTTTTAGGTCCGTAGCTAGACCGTTCCTGAGTTTATTCGAGGACAATCGGAGCGATTTCCTCAACCGGGAGCTCCGGTGAATACTTCTTAAGACGTTGGTCATTCACCTTGAAACTTCCGCTCTTTTCACCCCATACTTCAACTGCACCATGGGGAAAAACACGTTTGATTAGATAAGGTCCAGTCCAACGAGATTTAAGCTTACTTGGAAAGAGACGAAGTCTCGAATTGAAGAGGAGAACTTGATCTCCTTCTTTGAGATCTTTTGGAATGATATGCTTATCATGCCAACGCTTCGCCCTTTCTTTGTAAATCTTGGCGTTTTCATATGCGTTCAAGCGGAGTTCTTCAAGCTCATTAAGGTCCAAGAGGCGCTTCTCGCCCGCTTCCTTCATGTCAAAGTTCAACCACTTCACACCCCAGTATGCCTTGTGTTCTAGTTCAACCGGGAGATGACAAGACTTCACATACACAAGGTTGTATGGTGTTGTACCTATGGGAGTCTTGTATGCAGTCCTATATGCCCATAATGCATCATCCAATTTCAAAGACCAATCCTTCCTTGTCTTTGAGACCGTCTTCTCAAGAATGCCCTTGATCTCTCTATTCGAAATCTCCACTTGTCCACTTGTTTGTGGATGGTAGGGGGTGGCGATCTTGTGAGTCACCCCATACTTAGCTAGTAGAGCATCAAATCGTCGGGCAATAAAGTGTGAACTGTTCGCTCAAAAGGTGTGTGCGTCAAAGTCTTAAATTTATATCTAGAACTCAAAGCAAAGCGAACCCGCAGTGTACGGATCAGCTGTAGTAAGGTAAGAATTCCAGAGTCGAACTCAGGGATTTGGTGAGAATAATTCCGATTTCAATTATCTAGCAAAAAGTGTGAAAAGCTTTTGTGATCAAATAAGGGGGAAATGATTCCAAGGATTCAAGTATCCGATTTCGGCTATCGATTCAAGACACTTCTATAGATATAGGACAGAGTTTATATTGCCAAGATTAAATGTTCAAAGGTAGGATTCGTACGGTGAAGTTCCGAAGCCTATATGACTAATCTAAAGGTTCTCTCTATAAGGGTTGTTGAGGCTGCAATATAGAAAGATCTAAAGACAAGAATTATGTTCAAACTAACTATCTAAAACTCCAGGATATGACTCTCCAAAGTAAAGAGTAGTAAGCACAATTAAAATCTTAATAAAGGATGTTGAGTCTCTTTATTACCCAAATCTTGAAGTCTTAATCTATTAAATGTAGAATCAGGTTTGAAGTGTCTTCATACATTCAATTAGAGGGCAAAAAGGTTAATCAAGGTTGGGATTTAGGCAAGGATTAGTTTTGATTAAAGATTTGATTCAATTAAGGTTCGTCAGAGGAATAAATCGGGCTGTTCATAAGAAAATCGGCCGATTTACTCAAGAACAGTCCGATTTTCCTGTTGTCGCAAAACTAAAATCTAAACTCTCAGGGTCCTAATGTTTGAATGAGTTCAGTCTATCATTATCTAAGCCTTAATCATCAACTATTCTCCCCAGAATCACAAAGGTTTTAGCCAACCATTTTCAAAATCGAATCAAATTAATTATTGAGAGAAATAACACAAAGAAACCGAATCTTGAATAAAAATTCCAAAAACCTTCAAATCTGTAAACGATTGTCAAAACAAATCAATGTATCTCTTAAACAACTCAAATTCATGCTCAAAAACAGTAAATACTTCAATGAACAAAGAAATCTCACAATTAGAATCCAAATTTACTTCCCGGCAAAGAATACTTCAATCTTCCTCCAAGAATCTTCGAATTCTCTCAAACGTGTAAAGATTTCCCGCTGCGGCCTCTCTAAGTCTCCCTTTGAAGAATTTCACTCCCCTAGTTCTGGGGCTGTCACCGTCCTGCCTTCAATGTTGAAGGCTCTCCAATATATCTAGGGGTAAATCTAGGGTTTAAAGGTAAAACCCTAGAAATCTGGGCTGAAAAGAAGTCGAATCCGCTGGTATCAGAAGATACTCTGGGCCGCGTCATAAGGTATCAGAAAATACTTTGGCGCGTCAGACGGTATCAAAGAATACTTTGGGCCGCGTCCGAAGGTATCAGAAAATACTTTGGGCCGCCCTAACTTCCTTTTATTGCTCCTTTTTGTCCCGCTTCAAGGCTTAATCCTTAAATATGCTATTCCGCTCCATAATTCGCCAAATTACCTACAAATGCAATAAAACTCTGTGTAGACCTCTATTCTTGCAAAGTAGGTGAATATAACAATAAATTCCATGAATGTATGTCTATGCATGCAAAATAAAGGGAAAATCTATATAAATACATGCCTAAAAATAGGTCATAATTCATGTCATCATGAACCTCCGTCACTAATGATGGTACGTGGTGTCCCAAACCTTGGGAAAATAGTTCTATTAAAGAACTTAACAACAACCATGACATCATTAGTTGGGGATGCAATAGCTTCAACCCATCTCGAAACATAATCTATAGCTAGAAGTATGTATTGGTTTCCACAAGATGATGGGAGAGGTCCCATGAAGTTGACTCCCCAAACATCAAAGATTTTCACCTCCTGAATGTTATTGAGAGGCATCTCGTTTCTCCTAGAGATATTTCCTGTTCTTTGACAAGCATCGCAACAAGAAACAAAGGTTTGCACATCCTTAAATAAAGTAGGCCAAAAGAATCCAAATTGCAATACCTTAGCGCTAGTTTTATTGGAACTAGTGTGTCCTCCACAAGGTAGTGAATGACAATGACGAATGACACTTTGCATTTCGTCTTCCGGCACACATCTCCTAATGATGCCGTCGGGACCTCTCTTGAAGAGTAGAGGTTCATTCCAAAAGTATTGCCGGACATCCCTAAAGAACTTCTTCTTTTGTGCGTAGGATAATCCGGGAGGTATTTCCTGACAAACCGAGTAATTTACAAAATCAGCAAACCAAGGTTCGTTACCTCTAGATATCTTATCGATACACTCCTCTATGATGTGTAAGTGCTCATCCGGGAAGGAGTCATCTATAGGTAAATCGTCGTCTTCAATGTGTGGTAGACGACCCAAATGATCCGCAACAGAATTTTTCGATCCTTTCTTGTCGCGGATCTCTAGATCGAATTCTTGTAAGAGAAGAATCCATCTAATCAGCCTCGGTTTCGCATCCTTCTTGGCAAGTAAATACCGGATCGCCGAATGGTTTGTGTATACAATCACCTTTGCACCTACAAGATAAGAACGAAACTTTTCAAAGGCATATACAATAGCTAAGAATTCATTCTCAGTTGTGGCGTAGTTGAGCTACGCTTCATCTAGCGTCTTGCTAGCATAATAGATAGCATGGGTTCGGCTTTCTTTCTTTTGCCCCAGCACCGCTCCAACAGCTACGTCACTTGCATCACACATAACCTCGAACGGGAGATTCCAGTCCGGAGGTTGGATGATCGGGGTTGAGATGAGAGCTTCCCGGATTTTGTAGAAGGCATCTAAACAATCCTGCGAAAAATCAAAAACTACATCCTTCATCAAAAGATTAGTTAGCGGTTTTGAAATCTTAGAAAAGTCTTTGATAAAACGTCTATAAAATCTAGCATGCCCTAGAAAACTTCTTATCCCCTTCACCGAAGATGGAGGAGGAAGTTTCTCTATAGTCTCTATCTTCACCTTGTCTACTTCAATCCCTCTAATAGAGATCAAGTGTCCTAATGCAATGTCTTCCTTAACCATGAATTGACACTTCTCCCAATTAAGAACTAGGTTAGTGTCTTCACACCTTTGCAACACAAGAGAGAGGTTAGAAAGACAATTATCGAATAAGGAACCATAAACAGAAAAATCGTCCATAAAAACCTCCATTATTTCCTCAATATACTCCGAGAAGATGACCATCATGCACCTTTGAAAGGTGGCTGGGGAGTTGCAAAGCCCGAATGGCATCCTTCTATATGCAAACGTCCCCCACGGGCATGTGAATGTGGTCTTCTCTTGATCATCCGGATGGATCGGAAATTGGAAGAAACCACTATAACCGTCAAGATAGCAAAAATAGGAGTGTTGTGCTAACCTCTCAAGCATTTGATCAATGAATGGTAGCGGAAAGTGATCCTTCCTAGTTGCATTGTTCAGCTAATCAATGCACATTCTCCATCCCATTACGGTTCTTGTAGGAATGAGCTCATTGCTCTTGTTAGTGATAACCGTCATTCCTCCTTTCTTAGGGACAACTTGAACGGGGATCACCCACTTGCTATCGGCGATAGGATAGATGATACCTGCGTCAAGTAACTTAAGAATTTCCTTCTTAACAACCTCCTTCATGATCGGATTTAACCGTCTTTGAGGTTGTCGCGAAGGCTTAAAATCTTCCTCCATTAGAATCTTGTGCATACATAATGATGGTTTAATTCCTACAAGATCCTCTATGGTATAACCTAAGGCTTTCCTATGTTTCCTTAGAACAGCCATTAGTTTCTCATGTTCATCTTCACTTAATTCGGAACTAACAATTACGGGAAAAGTAGAATTAGTTCCAAGAAATGCATACCGAAGATGTGTGGGAAGTGGCTTCAATTCAATTGCTATCGATGCCTTTGATGAGTCTTGAGGTGTGTCCAACGCTTCCTTAGAGGTCTTTAAGGGTGTAGGAGTGATTGAAGAAGACTCAAGAGCATTTGTGGAAAGAACGGAATTGTTCTCAGAATTCCCTAGAATTATGGCACCACTGTTACTTCCACGGCCGTGATTTAGGGCGTGGATCTCAATTACGGCACCACTGGTGGTTCCACGGCCGTGGTTTTGGCCGTGTAACTTATTGCTGCTCTCAAAATAGTTTGTTACGGTCATCTTGGGTGAAACCACGGCCGTGGAATAGCACGATTGACCGTGATTCCTCACGTTTTCTGACCCATCGTAAAGGTTTTCAAACTCTTCCTCTTGCACTTCCTTTAGCTCCTCCAAGGCTTCAATCTCCTCATTGCAATCCTCTTCCTCTCCTTTTTCTATGATGCTCATGGTTATGACCTTTTGTAATGGATCTTTGAATAGAATCGAGCTCAGTTCTTCTCTAGACGCTTCCTCATCATAGATATTGAACATGTCCTCTCCAAGAGCTGGCTCTTTCACCAAAGTTGAGAGAACAAATTCAACCTTCTCTTCTCCTATGTCGAAAGCTAATCTAGCATTCTTGTAATCCACCATACAACTGGATGTTGCAAGAAACGGTCTCCCGAGTATGATCGGAACCGGACAATCTGCAGGAATGCCAAGCACAACAAAATCAATTGGAATGTAAAACTTACCGAGCTTGACTGGGACGTCTTCAATGATACCGACGAGACGAGTTATGGATCGATCCGCCTTGTATAATGTCATCTTCACCGGTTTAGGTTCACCTAAACCAATCTTCCTACACAAAGCAAGCGGGATAATGCTTATGCTTGCTCCCAAGTCACAAAGGGTGTCACATGTGACTTCTCCTACTCCAATTGGAATGCAAAATGACCCCGAAGCTCTCAGCTTTGGGGGCATCTTTTCAGTCATTGTTTTGATTAGCTCCGAAGATTCCGAACTCATCTTGACTTCTCCAAAGTCTTCTAGCTTTCTCTTGTTAGAGAGGAGCTCTTTCAAGAACTTCCCGTAAGCGGGCATACCTACAATAGCATCAATGAAAGGTATATTAATGTGCAGTTTGCTCATGAGTTCAATGAACTTACCGAATTACTTGTCTAGACGCGCTCTTGCTCTAGATTGGGGGAATGGTAGGGGAGGTTTATAAGCTGGAGGAGGAACGTAGACATCTTCCTTCTCCTTCCCCTTTTCTTTCTCCTTCTCAGCTGGAAATTCTACAAACTTAGGTTACGGGTCGGTAGTTGTCACGCCGCTCCTTGTTGTGATAGCCATCACCCTTCCTTTCGGGTTATCCTCCGTCTTTCCGGGAAGCTTTCCTTGATCTATAGGAACTTCTCCGGCCTTGCTGAACATATGGTTTTCTAAAGCTTTGTGAGCTTTATCAACCGAAGTTATGTAACTCTTCAACCCTTGGAGCTTTCCTAGCTTTCCAACATAGGATCGGGCTTCTCCTTCTCCTTATTGTTCGAACCATTTGATGTTTGCCCCTGACTTTTTCAAAGGGGTAGAAGAAGAGGGAGATGTTAGTGAATTTCCAGAATTTGGATAGGAATTACCGGAATTTTGTTGTTGGTTGGAACGCCAATTGTTGTTGGAATTTCAGTTGTTGTTATTCCAATTGTTGTTCCTATTCCCTTGGTGATGGTTGTTGTTGTTGTTGTTGTTGTTGTTGTTGTTGTTGTTGTTGTTTCCTAAGTAGCCAACATCTTGCTCATTTGGCTTTTGAAGGCCAGCTCTAATGATTTCCTTCAACTCCTTGATTTCGGTGTTAAGGGAGAATATTTGAGTTTGTGCATCTTGTGTTAGTTTGACTCCCGGTTCTACCTTCCGGTAGGAATACTTCTCAATCACTTGGGCTTGCTTCTCAATGAAGTCCCAAGCGTCATTATCTCTCATGTCCATGAATGTACCACAAGAGAGAGATTGGAGGTTGAATTTTCATTTGTAATATCGTTTTGTCCATTTGATTTATAATGTTCATTATATTTTTAAAATTATGAATTTTCAATTTATGTTTTAGTCTTAAATTAGTTTTTTGTTTTTGATTTATTATGCGTTTTAAGATGCGACTCTCCTTCCAACCATATTTTATTAAATAAAAGGTCAAGAAACATGTTATTATTCCCATTATATTTGTGTTATTGTAGATAATAGAGATACATTGTTGTCTCCTTAGATCAGCCAACTATATACGTAAATTATTATTTGGACTTGTATTTGTTGTCATACACATCTTTTAAATTAATTTTTTTAACAAATACCCGTGCAAGACACGGGATATAAACTAGTTTTAATGAAAATTCAAGCAAAAGCCGCAATTCTAAACACTGCTTTACATTCAAAAAATGTAAAACTGTAATTTAAAAAAAGAAAATTTCAGGAACCCCGTTGCAAAATACAGTTTATATTGTATAAATCGATATTTCAAAATATGATTATTTTTTTTTCCCGAACTTACCATGACCTCCTGTTGTCGTTAATAAATTTGGAGCGTTGGTAGTTTAATAACTATTGTATATTTAATTATTATATTGGAAAAAGATTCGACGATGATAGAGTAATTTGTGTTGGTTGTGGTTGTATTTTAGGAGTTTGTTGTTTTGCAGTGTGTTGCGACCAACATTCTCGGTTATACCCAAATTCAATATTAACATCTCCGGTCAACTCGATGCTCGCCGCCTTATTTTATTCACTTTTGCATATTTTATATATTTTAATTGTCTTCAAATACTTATCTTTCAAATATTAATTTATATTGAGGTGCACTATTTTATTTCATAATGTATAGGTTGGTACATTTCACATTTGCTAAATTACGTACCAAATATATTAAAATATCAAATATAAATTTTCACCTCTTCACGTGCCTCACGGGATATCTATACACATAGCAAAAATAAATATGCGAAACAAAACAAAACAAAACAAAAAGACCTCGAGAACGTGCATACGAACCAACACAAGGAAGTTTATCGACAAGTACTACAGTAATTACTTACAATTAGGCTGATTTGAATGCATTAATTAGAGCTGTTCGGTGAAACAATATTTTTGAGTTATTTAAACTTGTATCTTTAACTTTTTTAGTACATTTTTTTAAGTAGAGTTTCAAAAATCTTTGTAAATTACAAAAATTTAATGAAAATCTAATAGTTGTTGAAATTTGTGGATAAATTTTCATGGTAAATTTATCAAAAAGAACAATGCCTATAAATTGATTAAAAGGGTATTTTTAACTAAAATTATTGAAAGCTAATAAAAAAGCTTTCTCATGAAGGATTTCAAAAATCTTGTTAAAAAGCTACCCAAAAATATATTAAAACTCTAATCTCCACAAAAAATCTCTTCACGCCAAACGCCTATTAGCTTTCAAAATTCTCATATACATTGATGTTGTCTTTTGGTGGCAGTTCGAACGTTTTGTCAAGAAAGGGGTGTGAATTTGTGATTCAATCCCGTTGACTTTGTTGTAGTCCAAATATGAGGTATTCACAGTTGATCTGCGGACTTTCTACTTGTCCTTTAAAGATGGACGTTTATGCTCGTTGCCGCCTGTTGGTTGCAACATCTTGCTTTCTTTGAAGACTTCCTTGTTTTCGAGTTTTTTTTTTTATGTATTTTTGCGTGTTTCTTTTCTCCTTTGTTGTGATCTTTCATGACAGTTAATCCGTTTGTCAATCTTTTTCGGTCTTTTAATCTACTAGACAACACGTCATCTAATGGTGCAAACCGATTTCTTTCTTGTTTTTAAAGTTTTTTCCACGATTTAAAAATATAAAAATCAACATTGGAGAGATGAAACATTATAGATCATTTTCTTAAAACAAGGATTTAAATAATATTAAAACTTTTTCGTCGATATAAAATTTCCTCTCTCGTACATGGCCTAGAGAGTAGAGAGTCTAGAGACTTTGGGCCTGTTTGGTAAGGGTGATTATGGAGATGAGATGAAGATTATGGGAATTATGAGAATTAAATGAAGAAATTTCTTTAATCTTCATAGAGATAAATTATGGAAATTATGGGATGAAATAAATATTTCATCTTCATCTCTACATCACCGAACGGGGGCCGTGTTCAAATTTTCCCAATGTAGATACTCAACAATCCACACCTTACACAAACCTGAACAAAAGATTGCTAAATGTGCCCAATTTTAAACCAAATAATAATTACAACTTCCAAATTTGTGGTTCAACCCAAATATATTTCAATCTGAGTTTGTGGTGCAGACCTGACCCCCCCAAAAAAGTTGCAAAGAATATGCTAAATGACGGAAAAGTCCCTACCATCTCTGCCCAATTACCAAAAAATCAGGGGTCATATCGTAAAATCCACACCATCGTAACAGCAGACCTAAATTCAGAAGATGACATACACTAAATCCAAAATCTCAAAATCCTACCCCCCTATTATCGCCTATTGCAGAATCACAATACTATACTGAAATATACCGCTACAATGAGGGGTAAAACCGGAAAGTACACATATGGGGTCACTGAAGCGGACTCGTTGTGGTCCTCAAACTGAAGAGAGTCAACGGCGAGTGGCATGTTCTCCTGGTCTGGGCTGCACCTGTTCTCGTGAGGGTTCGGACTGTATAGCATTGCCCGGAGAACTGCCGACACCGTCGGAATGTACGCCGTCTTGTTCCGAGCTAACAGCCACGTCAGCCCCATCAGCTTACAGTCTCTGTTGAACATCTTCGTCCCTCTCGACGTCGTCGTTGCGTTCTTCTCCCCCACTTTCAACTGCAATTTTATTTTCACAGGAATTAAGGAAAAGAGTCATTTTCATGGTTAGTCTTTTTTGCCTCTAACAAACCCCACCCCACCACCATGTGCATCTTCGATTCGCACACAAAGAAAACGATATCAATCACATGGCAGGAAGATGAAAACTCAGATGCTTTTTCACATTGGCATTCAATTTCTCTTCTAGTTGATCATGAATTTTCCTATTTTAGGCTAAATTTTGAGTTTCAATGGTTGTGCATGGGAACCGCCATTAATGAACCTCGCTTTTTATAATTAGGCCCAGGAATCAACCTGGGTACCATTCACATTCAATACTCTCACAATCATTATCAATCAATGTTGCCCCTATTTCTTTTCTTTTTTTTTAATTTACCTCCAGCAATCGATTGATATCTAAAAGCCGCAAGTAAAATCTTACCTTCTGAAGAGCGCCGAGGCACTTGGTACAGCCAGAATAGGAGGAATTCCGGCAGCTCTTCTCGAGATTCTTGACAGCCAGTGAGGGAGTGGCATTCCGATAAGTAGGAGTAACATTAAACGCCGCCGGACAGCTAAGTGAGGCGATCTGATGAAGGCGGATCCCGCAAAAGCACAAAACGGCGTCGCACGAAGCATTAGGCTGGGGGATCTTGATGCTGCGTTTTAAGAGCGAGGTCTGGAGAGAGTCGACGCATTTCTGCGAGTCATCAGGCATCATGGGAAGTTCAGAGTCATCCTCCGCCGGAGACAAGGAAGAAGAAGGGGAAGGAGATGGAGCCGGAGATGGCGAAATGGAGAGAGCAGAGCGAGCATAGGCAGCAAAAAGCCAAGCAGCAAGGACAGGACAGCAACGACTCCGGTCAAGGGTATGGCCGCAAGCATCATTAACACCGCCGAAGAGCTCGTCGGAGAGATCGAGATGGCAGAACTCTGACCTGGACTGGACCGGAAAAGCTGGGACGATGTTGGGGGAGGAGTCGGCCGGAGTGAGTGGCTGGATAGGGTTGGTGACCGGTTCGGCGATTAAGCCGGCGGAGCAACGGTGGACAAGAATGAGAAAAAAAAGAAGAATGAACATGTTTGGTTATCGCCTTTCTGGTGCCCTGATCGGAGTTTAGAGAGTAAAAAGGAAATGGGGATTCCGAAACAAAAAGATAAGAAGGGGGAAAGGTAAGGTGTAGGTTGGGATTTGGAAGGGAGTGTTGTCTGTTTCTGAGTTTTTGGTGTGCTTTTGTTTGATTGATGGAGGATGGAGGTGCTTTTCTCTTACCTCTTTGTTTTTCTCACTTGTACGTCTACTCTACACACAAATTCTTTCCCATATGCTTTCCAGTGCAATTTCTTGACAATTTTGAAATACTGATGTGATTACAGCAATTTTTTATTTCAATTTCAAAAAGTGGTTTTGCCTTATTTCCACGGACTTTGAAATATACAACTTTAAACGGGCTAAACTTTACCTAATACAACCGGGAAGTACTTTACAGGTTAAGAAAGATGATGAGCATGTACTTTGTATAAGTGAAAAATGCTCTTTTCCATTAAAAACCTCAACAATGTGGAGTGATTTTCGAATTCAGGTTTGGAATCTTCTTTTGCTATATGTTCTTTTCAGGTGTTGATGGAAAAATGCAAGAGTCGAGTCTCTCATACCTCCATACAAAAGTTCGATGTAATATATAAGCGTCGTCTTGGGTACGTGACAATCAACTAGGTGAAAATCATTGATGTATGACAAGCAAAGTCTTAACCACGTAACAATCGAACAAAATTGTTTCTCGTATAACATGACTTACATTCAATCGTAATTTTACTTACGTTTTCTAGTAGAGGTCGATCGACAAAGAGCATGTTGGCCAATCGGCCACTTATTGAATTTGCTTTTGTTTTTGTTCGTTATCCTTTTTTCTTTTGTATTTGGTCAATTGGTAAAAATTTGTGTCTTTGAATGATCGACAAAGCCTTTGCCGATCGGCCTGCCTGTTTTTTGTCTTTCTTTTATTTTATTCCGGTTTTTGTACATACTTGGTTTTATTGTTTAGTTGTTTCTCAATTAATATGTCAAATTCAAACATTGCCTTCATTGTGTCCGATCACGACTCCTATACTACAATGGGTCTTGTAATTTATTAGCGAGATATGAAGATTATGTTTCAGCCCTCATTAATATGCTCTCGTGTTTGATGAATGATGAAATATCTAGGGGTCGTTTACATGGAACACAAATTCGATGGCATTGACCTATTGTCTCGCATCTTTTTTTTGTTGATGATAGTTTGTTCTTCACTAGAAAAACCCTCCAAGAGAGAACCATTATTGTGGACGGTATCAGTTGTTACAAGAGGGATGACGGACATAAAATTAACTATGGGAAATTGGAGGTGTTTTTCAACAAAAGATGAAAAGAGTGTGTGAGATAACATGTTTAGATTTTGTTGGGATGATTGGTGTGTAGGGTACAAAAGCATGTTAAACACCCGGGGTTACCAACATTATTTGGACATTAAAAATGTAACTTTTGAAGGGATAAAAGACAAGATTGCAGGAAAACTCTAAGGTTGGAAAAAGCATTTACTGTCACAAGTAGGGACAAAGTACTTCTCAAGGCGGTGATCCAAAGTGATGTAGGAGCATTTCCGGAACCACTTAGCAAGAGGAGAAAAATATAAGTAAGGAGAAGGAAGAACATGAATTTATGGACTCCAACATCTTGGAGAGGAAAAAAAGACATTGCCAAGAAGAAGAAGAAGAGAGTAAGCTGGTTTAGATCTTTAAGCTGGTTAAGATCTTTCCGTACTACAAGATCAAGGATGCATGAGAGCCTACTCAAGCATGCAAATATCCGGAGGAGGGGGAGAAGATTCAATGATCACATGCATATTGAACTCACAAATACTCATCTTCCAACAAAACCATACAATAGCATAAAGATCTCGAGCCCACTCTCCCTAACTCGGATCAGCCATGCCACGGCCTACAAAAGAACACACCAGTTAATTTAGTCATACGAACACCCGGACTAAGCCCGACTCACTCAAGCATTGGTCACCGACGTATCATACATACATATGTCTACCTTGGAGCGGGCCAACCATGCAATATCACCTACCCGGGCTAGCCTTGTGCACGTATCTCTTTGGGCCATCAATGTAATGCCAAATCGGGTTATCCATGCAATGCCAATTCGGGTTATCTATGCAACCCCAATTCGGGTCATCCATGCAAGCTCACCAACTAGGGACCACCACACATCACCACCCCGAGTCAGCCATGCAACATACTCTTTTCGGGCCAGGCATGCAGGACCCACCCTATATCTTCACGATGACCAGACCAACTATACGAGTCTACCCAACCCACCATGCAACCATGAAGCTTTTCCCACACACACCATCTCAGACACACCACCGAACCAAAGAAGCATAATTAGAGAGAGGATGAAGGAGATTTTTTGTATAAGCCCTTGAACCTTTTCTTAGAGTAATTGGAACATCAGATGATAGCGGTAACGGGGTTGGTCCTGTAGTAGTCAACGAACCCGGTTCAACAATTGGAGGGTGAGGAGAAGGGGGCCCTTCTAAATTACGTCTTGTGGAACCTTGGAGAGGTTATTGGCTGATTTTGTGGAGCATTTTTAGTTGAAGAAGAAGGTAGTTGGGTGGGTTCAGGATCAAAATGATCTTTAGCCGAAGAGAAAATATGCTCATCCATTGTGAGTGATGAGTTGACTAGAGCCGATAGAGCATGGGTAGTATTACAACTAGGAAGTAATGTTGGGTCAATGGTGAAATGATTCAAAAGTGAGTGGTGGTTCAATACTAACAAATTTAAGGGAGGTGAGATCTTGAACTTGAATATTTAGGGGTCTGTAGAACGGGTTGTTTTCATCAAATGTAACATCAACGAAAATATATGTTTGTTTTGAAAGAGGTCAATATCACTTGTATCCGTTCTTGGTATTGGAGTAACCAATGAAGATACATTTTTTAGCCTTGGATCAAGTTTACCCCGACACGGCCGGAGTATGAACATGCACATAAGTAGTACAACAAAAAATTCTAGGCTCTAACCCATGACGGTTGGGTTTCGGTTTCGGTTTCGGTTTCGGTTTCGGTTTTTCGGTTCGGTTTCGGTTTGGTTCGGTTTCGGGTTTCGGTTTCGGTTCGGTTTCGTTCGGTTTTCGGTTCGGTTTGGTCAAGAGGTTAGGAAAGAACGTTTGAAGGTGGCTTATTGGACTTTGGTAATGAAGTGTTTTAGAAGGGGTCTGATTGATTAGAAAGATAATTGTGAGGGCTGCTTCCCCCGGTAAAACTTCGGAATATTACACTAAAACATTATCATTGTAGTGACATTAAGAATGTGACCATTTTCCGTTCAGTAAGACCATTTTGCTGAGGTGTATACACACAAAAGACTCATGAATAATACATTTGGAGATAAATAAAGATGACATGGTCTGATTGTAATAATCCTTAGCATTATAGATAAAATGCAATTTATATATTTACCAAATTGATGGAGAATCATTGGTACTATAGATACAAGTGTTGAACTTTTGTGCAAGGAAGAAGAAGACAAGTCGACAGATTGGACTCAAGAGGAAGATGAAATCTCCCTAACATCTTGTGATACATATTCAACTCAAGAGGAGGATGAACCTCTTAACATATCCTTTGAATCGCGTGATAGTAATACTGAAATTAATTCTTCCAGACGATTCCATGCCTTTAAATGATTTATCTCTTGTTGAATTTACTTCACCTATTGAATCTCATGACGATACTATTATCTCTCTTAAATTACATACTTGGTTTAAAGGTAAATTCATATAAAAAGTGAAATAACATAACCGGATCCGTAGAAGGCCTATTTATATAGAATGAGCAAAATGAAAATAGCACACACAAAGAACTATGGAGGCATGTAGTCCTCCTAAACATATCAACTACCTTGAAACTGAGCAAAATAAAAATACATCCAGAACCGGCATAACTCATGAGGCTCGTCCACATTTGACAAAGCCATCAACAGACAAAGACACTCGTAAGCCAGACAAGTGTCCAAACCTCGGGACAATGGCTTCCACGTTCGACAAAGCCATCAATAGACAGAAGCCAGGCCCGGTACATATATAGATAAAAAATACATCAAAGTGTGGAGCATAATATGACTTTGGCAAAAACAAACTACTAAGACTCAATCCTCTCTCTAACTTCAGCAAGGAATGGCTCATACAACAGACTGTAAGAGCGAGTCCTGATCAATCTCACGAGGATATTTATCGGAATTATGTTCCGGTCAAACATGCACCAAGGCATTCTTGGAATACCAAAGGTAATATACCATAAAAAAAACATATATCTTGGATCTTCTCGGCCAACTCTTGCCATGTACAGTGTGAGTCAACCAATTCAATACCTTTGATATGGTAGTAATAGCTTCAGGAATCCCAAAGTCCGTATCAACCTGTCTCCAACCCTCACGTGTGTAGGTACTTGGTGCTTTTATTAAGTATAGTGCTGCAATTTCACCTTTGAAGCCTCAGAATGATAATATTATATCTTCTATATTACATGATGATTTTATTGAGTATAATGATGAAATTGGTGATGAGATCGAGTATTCAAGCACTCATGAAAGTAAAAAGAAGCTTGCATGTTACAATAGAAAACGAAGAAGTGGGAACACAAGAGAAGAATCAAACAAACATGATCCTTTGATCACCGCCCAACACTTGCCGAATGGACTCGTGTTTATCATTAATATGGACTCTATTCCACCACCTTCAATCCGCACCTACACCGGAACCAACTCATCAACCCCGAGCATTGTGTTTTCGGAAATTATAGCCTTCATGCATAACTTAGGACTAAATGATGCATTGATGGAAATGTTGGAACTCTTTATGACATATACTCACGCATTCCATGACCCCATGTGAAAATCCATTGTCATATCTTGTGTACCCAAATTTATTTTTAGGGTTATATGTGTAAACTAGCATTGATAAATGACATCAACACCCTAGCCTCGGATAGAGATCTCCAGACTATCACTTTAGGAAAGTTTTCCCATCACCACATCATGAGAAAATAAGATATAATAGACCTAAATTTTATACACTTTCTGATGAAAATTATATGTTTGTGCTTTTTATAGGTACCACTCTGAAGGAGTCATCGCTCCCGATAACATCCCATCAAGACAACAACGATTCATGGTCGACTCCTTTTAAAGAATGAGGAGTTGATGCAAGAGCATATTTAGAAACCACCTAGCAAGAGGAGAAAAATAGAAGCAAGTAGAAGGAAGAGTATAAATCTATGGACTCCAACACATAGAAGCGGAAGGAAAGACATGCCCAAGAAGAAGAAGAAGAGAGAGTAAGCTGGTTGAGATATTTCCGTATTAGGAGATCAAGGATGCATGAGAGCCTATTCAAGCATGCACATATTCAAAGGAGGAGAAGATTCATTGATCACGTGCATATTGGACTCACATCTACACAACTTCAAACACAACCATGCAATAACATAAAGAGGCCCGGGCCCACTCTCCCCATCTCAGATAAGAGATGACACAACGCACACAAGAACACACCAGCCCCGATTCAATCATACAAATAGCTGGACCAAGCCCGATTCACTCAAGAATTAGTCACCGACGTATCATATGCATGTGCCTACCTTGGAGTGGGCCAATCATGCAAGATCACATACCCGGGCCAGCCATGTACACGTATCTCCATGGGCCATCCATGCAACGCCAATTCGGGCCATCCGTGCAACGTCAACTTGAGTTATCCATGCAAACTCACCAACTAGGGCCCACAACACATCACCACCGCCGGGTCAGCCATGCAATGTACTCTTTCTGGGCTAACTAAGAAGGACTCACCCTATATCTTCACGATGACCAAACCAACTACACGAGCCTACCCAACCCGCCATGCAACCGAGAAGCTTGGCCCACACACTATCTCGGACCCACCACCGAACCATGAAGAATTGCTTAATTCTTGTGGCTGATTTTTGGACCCTATGTTATATTTTAGCCCATAAAGACATATTTTAATTATGGGTTAAATTGGACTTTTATTTGTTATTTTTCAGCCAATATTTTCTTTTAATTATTTTGCAAATAATTTAAGTTTTCTAACGGGGAAGCTTAAAGTTAGATTGAGGAAATCCTATCTTTTACAAGATGTTATTTGATTAATCTTACATGATCAAATCTTATTAGAAGCTGTATCTTATCTAAATATAGAAGATCATATCTTATCCTAGATAAGATAGATTTTTACTCGGATCCTTTGCTTGTGGATCACATGAGTCTCACCACACGACTAATCATCGTTTGCTTGATCATACACCCATCCCCACACAATATTATGCAAACCTCCTCACCCTTTTTACGATCTATTCATCGTTTGCTTGATCATTGTAATAAAGATCGAGAAGTGTCATTGGTGTCAAAAGATCGAGACTCACCACACGACTAACCCCATATCACAAATATAGCCACTTATGTTATGATTTGTTTTCAAGCTCCCATACGATTTGATTGATGATATCCATTCGATGATCGCGAGATTTTGGTGGGATTCATCGAATTATAATCGATTGATTCACTAGATTAGTCGGGAAAGACTTTATTTGCCTAAAAGGATGAGAGACATGAGATTTAAAGATTTAAAAGTCTTTAATATAGATCTTTTAGTAAAGCAGGAGTGGAGATTGATTACTAATGAAGATTTGACGGTGCATAGAGTCCTTAAGAACTTCTACTTGAAGAATGAAACCTTCCTTCAATCGTCATTGGGTATAAATTGGAGTTTTTATTAGAGAAGTATACGGGGAGCGAAAGCTTTACTTTTAGAAGGGTTGGGCTAGAGAGTTGGTAACGGGACATATATTAATATCTGGAATGATATCAAACTTTGTGGAACAAAGTTATTATTGGCAAGCTCCCCATGATCTATTTGTGAAGGAAAATGTTTTTTTTTTTTGAAAGATTATGTATATATATCCAGAAAATAAGGGGGAATTACAGAGCTACTAGCTTAGTGCAGAAGAGCGAAAAACAAGGTCAAGCCAAGATACAAGTGAGCAGATGGGGAATCAAGAAAGGGAGCGAGAAATCGAGCAAATGACAGACTAAAGAGGAGGGAAGTTTATGCCGAGGATCTTCGCCCAACATAGAGAGTTCCTTGATCTATTCTTCCATCTGAAAGAAAATTGAGCCTTGGTTGTGTTGATGATGTTGTGAGCACAAGAGGTAGGGTGCGTGCTTTTGTTATTGTAGAGGAGATCATTACGAGCCATCCAGATGAAGTAGATGTAGCTAATCATGGTAGAAGCTCGAACGTTGGAGATAAGGTCATATTTGTTCAACGATAAGGTGCATAGCCAGGACCATATACAATCACTGTAAGGCAGTGGATGGGGTATTCTAAGCCAGGAGGAGATGAGGTTAAGGACCAGCTGCGCATAGCTGCAGTGGTGAAGCAGGTGAGTCTCGTCCTCCGGGAGGAGGTTGCAATTGTGGCAAGTGTTGCTGGTTACGATGTTCCAATCACGAAGTTTGGAAAGGGTTGGGAGGCGGTTATGGCTGGAGGTCCAGGCAATGGCGCGGCATTTTGGTGGGCAAATAGTTTTACAGATGATGTTGTACTGGTAGGGTGGAGAGGGTACAGGCGGAGACCAACAAATGTTGTAAGCGGCAGTTGTGGAGAATTTGTTGTTGGTACCAGTGGTGAGGGTGATGAAACGGTCGCCATTCATCCTCATAAGAATTTCATCCCTCACTTTGAGAAGCTAACACCAGGAGTGACTGTTGTTGAAGCTGGCGTTACAAGTCCATATGGAATGGTTTTTAAGGATGTTGCGAGTTACCCAGGTGCCCCAGAGACTGCATTCAGCGTTATGTCCATTGAGTTCGTAGAGAAGTTTGGATAGGCAAGCCTTGTTCCATGATAGGGCCTCTTTAAAACCCATTCCACCGTCAGACTTAGGAAGGCAAACTGTGCTCCAAGAGATCAGGGCACGCGAGCTGGAGGACTTCCCTGCCCATAGGAAAGATCGCAGCAGGCTCCTGATCTTGATCATGATGGAAGAAGGGATGAGAAGAGTGTAGCACCAGTAGTGGTGCATCAACATGAGGATGGAGCCAATAAGTTGCTTTCTTCCAGCATAGCTAAGGTGACGAGCACTCCATGACGAGATTTTATTTGTGATCTTCATGATAAGGGGGTGAACTCGGAAACATTTAGTCTTTTGCTGCCCACAGGAATACCAAGGTAAATGAAGGGAAGAGAGCCCCTTTGAAAGCCGGTAGAGGACGCGAGCAGGTCACCCTCAGAATCAAAAAGCCCACCAAGGAAGATAGAGGATTTGGAGAGATTAATGGTAAGCCCAGAGTAGGATCCAAAGTAATCCATAGTGTGTTTTAAGATGCTGATAGAGGGACCGTCGCCTCTACAGAACAACATGAGGTCGTCTGCGAAGCAAAGGTGGGTAATCCGTGGTGAGGAGCATTTAGGGTGGACGTTAAAGTCAGGGTTAAGAGTGTTGATGTTAAGCATGGAAGAGAGGACCTCCATGGCAAGGACGAAGAGAGGGGGTGAGAGGGGACAACCTTGCCGGAGCCCTCTCGAGCTAGGGAAGTAACCCACCAGAGAACCCTTAAAGTTGATGGAGAATGTCGCAATGGATATGCAGGCATCAATCAACTTGATGAACCAAGCGGGGTATCCCATACGCCGAAGGCAATTCAAGATGAACCGATGATCAATCATGTTAAACGCCTTGGAAATGTCGAGCTTCAAAGTACATCTAGGAGATATGTGGCGTCTATTGTACTTTTTAAGGATCTCTTGACATAAGAGAATATTGTGCTTGATCGATCTCCCTTTTACGAAGGCTCCTTGGTAATTACCCACAATTGAGGGGAGAGTAGCGTTGAGCCTCTCAGCAAGCAGTTTGGCAATCACTTTGTACGTAGTATTGCAACAGGAGATAGGTCTGAAGTCACCAGGTAGGGTGGGGTTTGGTTTTTTTGGTATGAGGGTGATTGTTGTGTGGTTAACATGGCGCGACATGATACCGGTATGGAAGAACTCTAACACGGCATCGGAGAAGAGTTTACCCGTGGTGCTCCAAGTGGATTTATAGAACAAAGCATTGTATCCATCCGGCCTTGGGGCCTTGAGGTCACTCATGTTGCAGATAGCCGTTTTGATAGCATCATTGGTGAACCCAGAGTTGATGAGTTCTAGATCCAACGCGGTAAGAGAGGGCAGCGGGCAGTTAGGGAAGAGATTTTGTGGGTTGGATATAATTGTGGGATTTAGGATCATGGAGAAGTGGTTAATAAGGATAGTGGTTATACTTTCCACATTAGAGACAGGCCCCGCCGCAAGATTATCGGGGTCGCATATGCTTCTGATGGCGTTTGAAGCTCTGCGTTTAGCAATATGCTTGAAGAAGTACGACGTACATTGGTCACCGTATTTGATCCAGGCTTCTTTGGAAAGTTGTCCAAGAGCAGTTTGCAAGTTAGTCTGGAGGGTTCAAAGAGAGACGAGGGTAGTGTGCTCGGACTCCATCAGGCGCTGATCAAGGGGGTTTGTGATGAGCCTGGATTGGATGCTTTCAAGGGTCGACTTGTGGTTCTCAATAGACTTATTGATGGTCTCCAGAGAGAGACTGGGAAATTTCTTAAGGGAGAATTTGAGCCTCTTAAGATTAAAGTAGAGGTGATCCATTCTGCTAGCATGATCCGAGCCGCGGTAGGGGGCCCAAAAGCAATTGACAGTGGCTTGGAAATTTTCGTGGGATGCCCATGAATTGTTGAAGCGGAATTGGCGATGGGGCTGAGATTCTTTGGTATTGAGCGTGAGAATGGCCGGCGAATGATCGGATATGTAAGGACTGTCAAAGAGCACCGAAGAGGAAGGGTAGTCAGCAGACCACACGTCATTGATCACAACCCGATCGAGTTTACTCGAGATACGTGAGCCGACCTGTTTGTTGTTCCAGGTGAAGGTGAAGCCCGAGAAAATATGATCGGAGATGTCATTGGCCTGGAAGCATTCAGAGAGTTCGGAGGACTGATGGGGTGCAGAAGAGGTCCTATCCGAGAGCCGCTCAGACGGGAAAAGGGTGGTGTTGAAGTCACCCAAAATCACCCAAGGTTTATTGGAGGTGAGGAGCCTGATAGTGGCGATGTTGGGCCATAAAGGGGCGCGATCAAGCGGGATGTTGTGGGCATAGACGAAGGTACATTCGAAGCTAGGGGAGTTTGGGGGGTGAGAGGGGTGATAGAACAGTGTATAAATTGGTCATTTACGAAGGATGTGGAGAGGGTTAAGGCCAGGGGATCCCACCAAAGGCAGATACGACATCTAGCGTTAGGGGAGACATTGGAGGTTGAAGACCATTGAGGAATGATGGAGAGGGAGGACAACTTGTCAGCCAAGATTTTTGTTTCAAGAATCGCAATAACATCCAACCGGTGCTTCTTAACCAGATCACAAACCGCTTTACGCTTGGTAGTGTGATTAAGGCCCCGGATGTTCCAGGATCCGATGTTAATCGACATGGAGATTTTTGGATGAGGTGATCGGATCCTTGATGCTCTCACAAGGCAAGGGGACTGGGGGAATGGTGTTCAAAGTAGGGTTTGGGAGGTTGTTGTTGGAGCACGCTGTGTCAACAGAGGGGTTTTGTACTTGGGTTTGGTTGGTCGGTGGGGGATGGGTGACGGTAGTGACTGGGTGGGTGGTCATCAACCCAGTAGAGAGGGGTTTGTTAGGGTGCCTAACAGCAGCTTTGTTTGTGTGCTGGTTCGAGGTGAAGGCCGGCAAGTGGTGAGAGCTATCAGGCGTCGGTAGGATCGGCGGTTGGGGCCTAACCTTTTTGTTGTGAACCTTTCGGAAACCATCAGAGCAGACCTTGTTTTCCATTGGGACTTTGAGGAAGGTAGTACCACATCTATGCCCAAAAACGAGACATTTAGAGCAGTATTCCGGAAGCCAATCAAAGTTTATTTTTTGGGTGATGATCTCATCCTCTGGGCCTAGAAGGGTGATCTCCCGTAGCAGTGGTTTAGATGTTGAAATTTCTACAAGAATTCTTGCATGGCCAAGTCGGTTGTGGTTTGCGGAGCATTGGTCAGTGAGGAGGGGAATACCAATAGCAGACCCGATCTTGGCCAGCATATGGGGGGACCAGAACCTGTAATCGAGATCAGCGAGAGTAGCCCAAACCGGAATGGAGGAGAGGCTTGAGTAGCTAAGATCCATTCCATGGCACCAACGCTTGAGAAGAAGGGTGGTGGAGCCATTGACCAGCCATGGGCTACCCGAAAGGATAGTGTTAAGGTCATCTTTGGAAGAGAAGTGAAGTACGAAGATACCATGCTCGTTCCGGAGGATTTTCGGCTTGGAAACAATATTCCATGCAGAGACAACAAAGGAGATCAGTTTGTTGTATGCAATAGGGGAGCCCAAGGGGAAGCCGATGAGGGTGTGGGACCATCGGGAAATGGTGTCAGCTATGTCATCCCTTGAGAATTGAATTACGCCGTCTTTGTAACCTGGGGAAAAAGTAAGGGGCACATGATTCCAAGTAGATCCAGCCGAAAGGACTTCCTTAAAGGAAGTAAAGAGAGGGCTAGTTGGGAGGTGGCAGTTAATGTTGCATGGGGAAGGTGAAAGGTGGGGAGGTGTGGGGCCAGAAGAGGTGAGAGGGGGGGTGGAGGATTTGAAGGGTTTTCATTAGGGTTTGGGACAAGAGAGGAATGTGAAGGGTTAGGGGTGGTTTGTTGATCGGTGTTCAACGTACCAAACACCGGAGGGGGAGTGATAGAAGGGTAAGCAGTACCAGGGGGGTGTGGTTGCTGTTGGTGGCAGCATCACCGGACTGAGATATACCATGTGGGTTAGTACCCGATTGAGAAGCAGTTTTTGTTGGGCTAGGGGTTGGGGGGGAAATTCATTCAGTGAGGTTGAGGGGATGGTTTGCTTTGCGATTCTGATATTGTTGGATCGTATGAGGTCTTCCGGTACTGGGT
Source organism: Fagopyrum homotropicum (assembly GCA_033239125.1). Taxonomy (NCBI): domain Eukaryota; kingdom Viridiplantae; phylum Streptophyta; class Magnoliopsida; order Caryophyllales; family Polygonaceae; genus Fagopyrum; species Fagopyrum homotropicum. Next base: position 47,662,001 of record BSWB01000007.1, on the reverse strand, counting down.
CGAAGGGACTTGGTGGGGTGGATGGAGAGCCAGGTTTGGAGGGGTTCTTGGACCGGCCAGTGAGTTCGGAAAGCTTGATCGATTGCTGCTTGTGGCGTTTCGCTCCACCCATGGTGGAGAGGAGAGGGGGGAGCGTCGGAGGGGTGGGGAGGGGGTGGAGGTCGGCGGGGAGCCGACTCCGGGGGAAACCGGCGGGGCAGGGCGTTTTTCAGAAGAGAGCGTTTTTGGCAGTGTTTTTCTCGGTTTTGTGAAGGAAAATGTTGATGAGGCTTATATAAGCACTAATGACATGAATCTTGTTGTTGTTTTCCATGATCATCATGGGTTTGCTCTAGACGAGAAGGTGGGAAACGTTCTTTCCTTTGACGGTGATATCCGGATTTGGTTCTTTGTTTTGCTTCCAATGATTTATGAATAGTTGGCATTGGTCCCTTTCAGAAAAAAAAGAGTCATTGTTGTGTGATTGTGATATGTTTGATACTTAGCAATGTGATTTAAGATCATGAGTTAATAATTTTTCCGTTTATGCTGTTTGATTCCTTACGTGGTAAGATAGTTTTAAAGTGATCTAGAGTTGGTTATATGTCGTGTTCACGTAATCACTAAGACCGGGTTTTTGTTTAGTTATTGCATTTCATATAGTAAGCCTAGTATTGTATTTTTATAATAGTATATTTTTTTTGAATGAGGTTGCCAGCATTTACGATAATATTTTTGTAATTTATTGTTTAGTTTTCTTTTTTTTTTTTGAAATGGTAATTGTATTGAATTGAGAATGGAGAATTTACAGGTACATAGGTGCACAGGACAAGAGCAAGAAACAATCAAGGGCAGTACAGACTAGAAGAGCATAGATCAAACAAGGTTGATGCTGAGGGTACGAGCCATATCCAGGGAGAGGGGCGAGCGGTTCTTCCAGTTGTGAGCATAGTGGAGTTTGACAGACCTAATGATGGAATTTGCACAATCAATTGGGTGGGTGAAAGAATGGTTATACACCATGCAGTTGCGCGCAGACCAAATTTGGTAGACATAGGCAATAATTGAAGTAATGCGGACACTGTCCATCGGTTGGGGCTTGAGCTTAGTCCATGAGGCAAGCCAATCCCAAATTTTATCAACATAAGGGGTAGGCTGGGGGGTCCTAGTCCATCAAGAAATAATGTCCAGAACCGTCGTCCCGTAGCAGCAAATGTGCCAAAGATGAGAGTCGTCTTCCGGAAGGAGGTTGCATAACTTACAGGTAGCATCATTGGTCATATTCCAGGAGAGGATCCTTGCAAGAGTTGGAAGGCGGTTTAGGGCAGCCATCCAAGCAATGAAGGAGTTCTTAGGAATGTTGCAGTGAAGCCATATAGCTTTGAAGGGGGTCAAGGAGTTAGTAAGAGATCGAGGCTTGAAAATTTCATGTGCTTTCTTACTCGAGAATGAGCCGTTATGGCCAGCGAGAGCATCACCTCTCAAAGTCCCCGCAGGAGAAGACAAGACCAAATCCCTAACCGACAGGAGGGATTTCCAGAAGGCACTATGGTGGGCCTTAAGGGAGCAGCTCCAAATTGAATCATTGCCCCTAAAAAGATGGTGATTAACCCACAAAGCCCAGATGTTAGGCCTTCCCCGATCGAGATCAAGGATCAATTTTGAGAAGGCAACTTTGTTCTTTGTAGCAATGTCAGGGAAGTTGAGGCCACCGTTATCAAGGGGAGTACAGATTGTGGACCAGGCGACCAACGCACGCTTGCTATTAGCAGTGCCCGACCAGAAGTAAGATCTCAAGAGCCCAGTGATTGTGCAGATAACGTTAGTAGGAAGAACAAAAATAGAGCTCCAATACTGGCAGGTGGCGACCAAGATCGACTTAATAATCTGAGCTCTACCAGCGTAGGAAAGGCATTTCGCGCTCCACGAATGAATACGCCTGGTAATTTTGTGGATCAAGGGAAGGAAATCCGGAACTGTTAACCTTTTACATCCAATCGGCACGCCAAGGTAGAGAAAGGGGAGGGATCCCACTTTCATACCCGTAGAAGCAGAAGCGTTCGCAATCGAAGGCTGGCTCATACCCCCAGCAAAAAGAAGAGACTTCGCAGGGTTAATAACGAGGCCAGAAAAGGTACCAAACTCCACCAAGGTGTCAAAGAGAATCTGGATAGATCTGAGGTCTCCGCGACAAAGGAGAAGAAGATCGTCTGCGAAGGCAATGTGGGTGATGACCGGATTGGAGCATTTTGGATGATAGTTAAAATCCGGAGAGGAGGTACTCTTTCCAATCATCTGTGAAAGGAATTCCATTGCAATCACAAAAAGCGGAGGGGAGAGGGGGCATCCCTGCCTCAGCCCACGACTGCCATTGAAGTGCCCACAGAGAGAACCATTGAGGTTAACAAAATAAGATGCAGTCGTGATACACTCTTTGATCAGGAGGATGAAATGATTCGGGAAGCCCATCAAATGGAGGCAATGCAGGATGAAGTCGTGATTCACAGTGTCGAAGGCTTTAGAAATGTCAACCTTCATTGCAACCCTGGGGGAAATGTGCTTCCTGCTATACTTTCGAAGCAATTCCTGGCAGAGTAGCACATTGTGCTTAATAGATCGCTTAGCAACAAAAGCACTTTGGTTAGTACTAATGAGGCTAGGGAGGGTATCGTTGAGCCTCTTTGCCAGGATCTTAGCAATGGTCTTGTAGATTACATTGCAGCACGAAATAGGTTTGTAATCAGATGGGGCAGTTGGCCATTCATGCTTGGCAATTAAGGAAATAGAGGCATGGTTAATTTGTCTTAGCATACGACCATGAGAGAAGAAGTCCTGGATTGCACTCGTAAAATCATTGTTAATGATGCTCCACGCTTCCTTGAAGAAACAGGCACTGTAACCATCAGGCTCCGGAGCCTTGTTATTGCCAATGCTGAAAATTGCCTGCTTAATCTCCTCCTGAGTAACCACCTTGTTGAGGGCATTTGTATCTTCAAGGGAGAGAGTGGGAAGACTGACATTGGGGAAATGATTGGGAGGGCAGCCATTCTGGGGGTTAAGGGCCATTTTGAAGTGGTTCACCAGTGTATTAGATATGGTATCGGGTTCATAAACCATAGTGCCCTCTTTAGTTTGGATTGCAGTGATGTAGTTAGCACATCTACGCGTTTTCACACTTCTAAAGAAGAACGCAGAGCATTGGTCCCCGTTTGCAATCCAGTTGGCCTTGGATAGTTGGGCAAGGTTGGAGTTGAGCATGTCATAGCTTCTTTTAAGGTCCAAGAGACGGCTCTTCTCCTCATCTTGAAGGAGATTGTCAAGGGGATTAGCCTGCAGCCTAGTCTGAACGTCATTAAGTGTCTGTTGATGCTGAGCAATACTAGCATGTAAGTCTTCCAATTTGGCACTAGGGAATTTTTTGAGCAAGGGCTTGAGGATTTTCAGTTTGCTAGCAAGTCTATACATGTAGTTGCCATCAATCTCAGCATCCCATACTTTTTTCACAGCATCTAAGAAGCCCTCATGCTTGGCCCAGGAGTTGTTAAATCTGAATGATAAATTCCTTTTGGTAGCCAGGCACTTAGTGAATAGAAGAGCAGGAGAGTGATCCGATATTCCAGCGTTATCAAAATGAGCCTTAGAGTTAATGAACATGTCATTCCAGGCACTGTTGGAAATAATCCGGTCAAGCTTGCTCCAGATACGTCTCCCATTTTGCTTATTGTTCCATGTATACTTGCATCCGGAGAAGGGGAGATCAGAGAGGCCATTATGCTGGAAGCATTCCTCAAGCTCGTTGGAGGACTGAGAAAGTTGATGCTGGTTATTTGAGAGCTTTTCATCAAGGGACAGGTTTACGTTAAAGTCTCCAAGTAAGGCCCAGGGGTGGTTAGAGTTGAGTAGGCGAAGGGTGGAGATAGCATTCCAAAGACTAGCACGGTCCTCCTGGGCATTATGGGCATAGATGAAAGAGATTTCTGCGAAGGTGGGTTGATCTGGATTAGGGAGCGGCTTGGAAACGCAGTAGTGAATGATTTGATCAGTGATCAAAGTGGTTGTAAGGTTCAGTTTCGTTGGATTCCACCAAATCCAGATGCGACAATTGTGTGATTGAATGGAGTTGGAAATGTGGCGCCAGGAGGGGAAGAGGGTGTTTGAGATTCTTTTCTCATTAGTAGGCCGGAGGGAGTTGTTTGAGACAGAGGGTAAAGAAGATTGGGAAGGGAGAGAAGAAGAGGGGGGAGTGGGGACATGGCTGGTAGGGGTATTTGAAACCAGCTTATGGTGAGTTAGGACAGGTTCAGGAGGAAGGGGCTCCATTGTCTGGAGGGGAGGGGTAACAGATAGGGAGGAAGAGGATATATGGTCGGGTAAGGTAACTGGAGGGTTTCCAGTAGTGATAGGTAAAGAGTTCTTGCACATGGGGATGGTGATCCTCCGAGAAGGGTCAGGGGTGGGGAGAATGGGGTCAGTATTAGGGTTTGGGTGGGGAGGAGGTACTTTTGTGGTGGAAGCGAGCTTTGCAGGAGTGGCTTTCTCCTTCAGGGGCTGCGTTGGGATTTTGCAACTGTGTCCGAAGATGAGACAAGCGTCACAGCGAGGGGGAAGCCATTCATAGGTGATTTTTTGAACAAAGGAGACACCCTCAGGGCTCATGAGCGTAACCTCGCGAAGGAGAGGCCAGGATGCGTGAATGTCAACAAGGATTCTGGCGTATCCCATACGGTCATGGTGAGCTGAGCAGGCATCCGTGAGTATCGGGGTTCCTAAGGCCGAACCGATCTTGGCAAGCATGCGCTTGGACCAAAAATGATAATCCAGGTCGTGGAGGGTAACCCATGTCGGTACAGAGCTAAGGCAGGAGTAGTCGAGGGGCAGATCGACGGACCATCTCTTCAGAAGAATGGTAGTAGAACCGTTTGCAACCCATGGACTGCCAAGTAAGATAGCGTTAAGATCATCTTCACTGGAGAAGTGAAAAACGAAGATACCCTTATGATCAGCTTGGGAAGGGTCACCGAGTTCCAGTTTTCAGTGACAAATTTGAGCATTCTTTGGAATGAAATCGGACTGCCAAGAGGGAACCCGACTAGGGAGAGCTTCCATTTATTCATAGTGTCTTCAATATCCTCATTGGTAAAAGAGATGATGCCAAAATCGAGCCCAGGAAAGTAGGGAAGAGGAATGTGTTGCCAGCTAATGTTCCTTGAAACTATGTCTTTGTAGGATTCCGAGGGGTCGACGTGGGCAACGCGCTCATTAATGCACGCATGCAATGAGGGGATTGGTGGGGCATTCGAACAGACGAGGGAAAATCTGCATGTTGCTGCATGGGGGGGGTTACCAACCTCAGCGAGCGTGCCCACGTAGGGAGGCGGAGGGTCGTCTCCAGAAGACACAGGCAAAGGGACATCAGCCGTTACGGTACTCAAGGGGGGAGGCAGCACAGGGGGAGACTGGGTGGCAGGGCCACTTCCGGCAGTGGAAAGTGGTTCGTCACCAACAGGAAGGGGCGGGGTAGTCTTAGACCCCAAAACAGTGACCGGTGGGGGGACGAAGGGTTCAGAGGCGGGAACATTTCATCAGAGAGAACAACATGGTGCAAGGGATGCTTGGGGTTCAGTCGATTGTTATTGGCGCGAATGAGTTCATCGGGGAGAGGCTCAGGAGTTTTTTCATGCGGGGAGAGAGGATGGGAACAAGGTTTGGACTTAGAGGCTGTAGGAGTAGGCATGTTTGAAGATTTTGTGAGTTCTGAAAGTTTGATGTTAAGACGTCGGGATTTCTTTGAGCCGGCCATGGGGCGTTTGGGGGGGGGTGGGGAGGGGTGGGCGTGGGGCACGGCCTGGGGGCCGCGCAGGGGTGGCGCAAGCTCAGCTTACGCCGGAGGGTAGGAGAGAGAAGAGAGAGTTTTTAAAGTTGTTGATCTTTGTTGCAAAGTTTAATGAAGCGGTTGTCAAGTTAGGGTTGGGACCCTTGCGAGATTTTCTTATTAAATTAAGTATTTTAATTTAATTTTAAAAGTATTGTCTTAGTTTAATATTTCCAATAAAAAAAAAGTAGTTTGATATTTTAGACAAGACCATCCTAATTCATTGGACCACCTTGATAAGCAAATTGACACCCTTATGGATAAGCTTTAAAACAATAAGAGAGTCAGCCTCGACATGGATACACAAGATCCAGAGGTTGTGACAATAAGAGAGCCAACCTCGACATGGACACAAAAGATCCAAACAACGTTGACCCTTTGCTTTTAATTATAGATGCTCGGATGCAATATCAAAAGAATTAAAAGAGGTCTAAATCCGACTAGAGTCCCTTCCAAAAGTAAATCGTCTTCCCCAATCGGAAACGACCAACATCCTGGTTCGCCAGCTTACTTGTTTGCTGGCATAAACCGAGTACCAAAGCCACTGAGTGCTGTGTCCAATGGAGACCCAATCTCCCGGAAGTTGAGCTGCAGCTTGCTCCCCTCCTAATGGTGCAAATTGCCCCAAGTGCTTGTACCTAAAGGGCTGAAACTTATGGCGCCCACTCTCTCGGATCCTGATGGGTCCTTCGGGATTGGTGTCGCATTCTTCCATACGATTGAAACACTTGGCAAGATATTCTCCTTCTTGTGCTGCTACCTGAAATCACGTACATTTTGTAAATTTCATTTTAAAATCAATTGACAACTTTGACATACGTATGTACCTGCGCTGTTGCAGGATTGCTCTTCATTAGGGAATCAACTTCCGAAAGCGCAGATTTGAACTTGTCAATATTGATTTCAGATGGCTGTTGATCCCCAGTTTTGAGCACATCCATAAGGCTTCTGAATTGATTTTTCTTCAGGTAAATCTCCACTTGAGGATATCTCTCACAGATATCCTTAATCACTTCTTGGAAATCCTTCAGGTTAAGATTACCAGATTTCTCCTTATCTGCCTTGTTAAAAATGTCTGCAATGTCCTCCTAAAGTTGCAGCAGTACGTTCAATAACAATATAATTATACTTTCCAAACAAAGTTAATTACTAGGGTTATATATATATATATATATATATATATATATATATATATATATATATATATATATATATATTGTGGGAAACTAGGGTTACATATATATATACCATGATTTTACGTTGATTGATGGTAGCACAGTCGCCTAGAGCATAAATTCCATCAGTTCCTTCAACTCTTAGCCACTCATCAGTTGCAAGAACACGCCTGTTCGACTGACCAACTTGCTTCATGAAGTCCATGATAACGGGCCGAGTTCCGATACCGGTCGACCAAACAACCATTCCATAAGGAGTGGATTTAAGTTCACCGGTTGCTCTTTCTTTAGTGAAGATTTCCTTGTCAGTTACTTTGGTTACCATGAAGCCTGTCTTTAGATGAATCCCATCTCTTTGAAACTTATGTTCTGCAAAGTCTGTGATCCTCTTGTCAAACCTGAAAATTCAACTGCAAATATAATTATGACTGCTCCTATATATCTTAACAAGTACATTCTTCTTGCCTTAAGTTAAATTAGTTACATGTTTAAAATATGGCCGCCGGCTTCTAGAAGTGTGATCTGTACGAGGTCTTTGAGGTTCGGATAGATCTTTGATAAATCATCACTCACAAAGTCGTGGAGCTCAGCTGCGAATTCGACTCCGGTGGGCCCTCCCCCGACGATAACGAAGTGAAGAAACTTCCTTCGTTGTTCCTCAGTGAGGTTAGGTAGGTCAGCCCTCTCAAAACAATCAATCACAGTCCTCCTTATCTTTTGCGCATCTTCTACTTCCTAAAAATCATATCACATCAGGTTGTTAACGCAACACATTGAGTCCGTTTGATAACATAAGATTACATAGACGAAAAAAATTATTTAGAAGAAGAATTAAGGAGATGAAATTGTTTAAAAAATGAAGAGAATTATTTAGAAAAAGAATTAAGGAAATGAAATTGTTTAAAAAGATGACTACAAAAAATAAATGAAATTTCCTTAATCTAACCCTCTTAATCTCCCTAATCTAACCCCTTTAATCTTCTTCATCCCCTATCAAACGAACGAAATTATGAGAATTTTTTCACTTTTAATTCAAAGTCTTAATCTCCTTAATTTGTTTACTTACCAAACGGAGCCATTACGAGAATAATATATAATCAACGTGAGATGTATTTACCTTCAAGAAATGACAGTTCTCAACAACACCAGGGGTATTAAAGGTGTTGGCACGAGCACCCATGGCAATGATTAGGTAATCATAGTCAACTGCAAACTCTTCCTTGCCATCAAGACTGGAATCTTGGTTAGATCGGCAGTAAACCTTCTTGTTAACAGGATCGATCCTGTAACACTCGGCTTCCTTAAACTCGACATTGATATTCTTCTTGTTGATGATGTTACGAATGGGCTCGACGACGCTACGGGCTTCGACGGTTCCAACGGTGACGCTCGGGAGGAGAGGCGTGAAGGCGAAGTAGTTGCGAGGGGAGATGACGTCGACATCGTACGAGGATGTCTTTAGGTTTTTGAGGAAACTGGTACCTGCCCATCCTGTTCCTAGTACTACCACTTTCTTCCTCGTACCGGATTCTCCTGAATCAGCGTATGCATGCTGTACTATTTGGGATCTACTGTCGGATTCTGTATAGGCCCATAATCCTCCGCCACTGAACAAATACATAAGTGAAAAATCAACATTATCGTAATTTAAGGAAGAATTATGGATGAGATTACCTTAGAGAAGCAACGACAAGAAGTTTAGAGGCGACATGAGATTCATCAAAAGCTGTGTGGGCTCTTTGGATAAATGAATACAAACCTCTCATTGTCAAGAAAGTGTGCAATGACTTTTTTTTTAAAAAAAATACTTACAAATTTAGAAAGAATTGAAAGATAAATAACACACATTTTTGGTAACCGTGAAAAGAGGAAGGAAAATGTCTTTTGTACAAAGTTCAATATTTCCAATTGTTTTTACTTATATTTAGTAATTTAGCCACTTGTGGTTACCATACTCTTCGTTCATCTCCCTGACTTTATCCGCAGCAATCATTCAATGTGTAGTATAATTTCCATGCATGGTATACTGTAGTTTAAAATTTTATAAGTTATTTTATTGATAAATTAAAAAAAAAAGAATTGATAAAGAAAAATAGTACTCTTAATGAATTAAGGGAAGAAAACTATGTCAGTCTCATATTTGTTGATGATTATATATTGTTTACTAAATCAAATTTTGGAGGAATAGTAAAAAAAAAATAATTAACTTGGTATTTTCAAAATTTATGAAAAAATATCGACTAAAAAGTTAATATACAAAAGTCAGAAATTTACTTTAATATATTTGTTTGATCTAGTAGATGCTTCGGCTATTTTATGTATGCATGTCATTGTCACCCACGACGACGATTACAAGATTAGAATTATAGGGAGGTTATTTTTTTGTTATGTAATAATCAATACTCAATGGCAGGCTCTATAAATAGTACTGAAATAGAGAGAATTTAGGTCACTTGTTATCTTCACATTAAACCACTTTTATATTTTCCCTTCACCTTCTCACGTTACCAAATCTCAAAATTTTTCACATCTATTATACTTACTAAAACAGAGCACGGGTTGATGACGTGGCGCGCTGTGCACGCATGATTTTTGAAATTGAGCTCCCACGATTAAAGCCAATAAATCTTTATTTTTTACACTATTTTTTAAACCATAAAATCTTTTATTATTAAAATAATAATTTTATAGAAACCAAATCTATTATACTTACTAAAACAGAGCACGGGTTAAAAGCACGTAAAAAAATCTATTTCACAATATTCTTTCTCATTTTTTTCAAAACCCGCACAAGGTGCGGGTATTATACTAGTTACCTCATATTGCACCACTCATTATTTTAAAATTTATATTTTTCTTACGTGTGGTTGTGTTCATATTAATAAAGATATTTATATGCATTAGATCCTAAAATGAGATAACAAGATATTATACGCATGGAAAGAGAACAATACAATAAACGAAGTTAAATAATTCAATAAAATTGCAGGTACACAAGATGAAAGTTAAAAAAATCACAGTATATATATATTGCAGTTAGAAATCCTTTCATTCAGATGATAAATAAATAACTCAATATTACTAATTTTAACATATTAGTTTAGTTTGCACGGGAATTACACTGGTTTATCCTATAACTTTTCGGAACAATTTGATTTACTAGGCTTTTTCTAGTTTTGTGTTTAGTAAATGTACCCCTTGAGAAAAGAGTGTGTAGAGTTTGAGAATAAATACAAAAGATTGGGGTATATTTACTTAATTGAAACATTAAAAAGCCTACTTACTATAGTTTTTCAAAAAGGCCTAGTTACCATGAATTTTTTTTACTTGTATATAAATAAAAATAAGTTTTAACTAAAATTAATTTTAAATAAAATAAAGGGATATTCCGGATGCTAACCATGTGGTTAGGGATTTTCTGAATTTTGCCCATGTAACACCCCAAGTTATGGGAACTCGAAGCGTTACAGGTTAAGACCTTACAATGGGTCCTGACCCTCAGAGTAGCAATAGTAACATCGGATCTTACAACAAGACACAAATAAATGAAAACCAAAGGTTATAACAAAGGGAAGCGTCAAAGACTCGCAGTCGAGTTCAAAACAAAAAGGAAACGAACAACAATTGAATTATAAACCCGATTTCGTCATATAATGTATGGGAACCCCGACTGACCACACCAGCCGGATCACTCAGCAACATCTCTAACTTGTAGGGCATCTACAACATCGGTATAAAACGTTAGCTAACATTTTAGATATCAGAAAGACAATAAAGACACAAACACACATAAGGTAAAATAACCATATAGCATACTTGCACTCAACCGGTTATTATCTTTCATTAAGTTAATCCCTTTACTAATTCAACTTATGTTGTCACACGAGAATCACTATGATCTAGCCTCTGTCCCCTTTCACCAGCAGAAATAGAGCGGATGCATCCCTTTGTCACTTGTTGGACTGGTCGCAAGAGCACCTCCTAGTTTTCCCATTTTGAATTGGACAAGCGGTAACCGCCCGGTCATTTTACACTTGGGACAATTAAAGTATAAAAGGACAATCATATTCCAATTATCTATTATAACAACAAACAACCCAATACTGTCAAACCAATGTATGGAATGCAGTTAAGTAAGTCCAAGAGACTTAACTCACTCGAAGGTAAACTCAAAGGTTAGTTACAACTAAGTTTCCCGAAGGAAAGGAAGGAATGTCTGCTCAAACAATGCATAACGAATCAGAACGAAACGATTGCTAGAAGTTTATAACTTCTAGTCTCCATGATCTCTAAGAGATCTCCACAAGATAGGGTCACAAACTCTAGTCTTATAGATTCTCAATGGTCAACAACATCAACACAACATAAGGGAAGGAACGAGGAAGCAAGGAAGGAAAGCAGCTCACCAAAGACGGGAGCTATTGTAGACAAACTGTTGGGGCAGCCAGACAGCACTGCAGGGGCGACACTGGGCAAAACTACGGAGGCGGGAAGCTGCAGGCACGGGGCGGTCGCTTGACAAAAGCGACTGTCGGGCTTTTCTTTGAAAATAGAACCACAATAAGGGATTCAAAGCTCGATTCTTTGATCCACACACTTCAACACTCAACTCTGGGAGCCTGTGAACATCAACGTATCAACAAAAGAGAGGCCAACAAGAATCAAGGCTCGATTTGGATTCTTGTGAAGAAGAAGAAGAAGAAGAAGAACGAAACGAGAAAGAGAAACAGAAGAAAGAAGCATGCAACAGGTTCATGAACGTGTAGAAGGAACAAATGGATGAAGACTTACACGTTCTGCAGAAGATCACAATGGAAAGGCTGCAGCTTTGCTCGAGGTTGAAGAAATGTAAGCAAGAAACGGGAAAAGGAAGAGAAATCGGAAATTTATAGGGAATGGTTGGAAAAGATAGAAGGAAGGACGATTCGAGGGTTAGGAGATCAAAGGAAAGAATGCCCATAAGATAGAAGATCAGATATTCTATATATGGAAATAAATAAAACGGAATAAAAATAGATCGGGCGCCATCTGGAGTCAGCCGCAGGGGCGGCCCTCTCCACCGCGGGGGCGTTGAAAGCTAAAAACAAGGTCTTTCATCAGATCCCCCTAAAACGAAATTTCGTCCCGAAACTTGCAACCACCCACAAGATCACACAACCACAAGGGTGAAGCAGAAACAATAAACTCAACTCATAATCCCTCGTGGGGCATATAACTCAAAACGTCATACAACGTAAACACAACTCGACAAAAAGAAACTGAAACTCAAACATTTACATTATAGGTACATCCAACTCCGCATAATACTCCGGATAGTTCCTCTGGATACTATCCTCTGTCTCCCAAGTTGCCTCATCTACTCCTCGCATCGACCAATGAATCTTCATCATCGGTATGTCCTTCAATCACAAGTGTCTCGTACTGCGCTCTAAGACTGCTACCGGGTGCTCTACGAACGTATGGTTTGGCTCGACCACTAAATCCTCATGACTGACGTTGTGTCTCGGGTCTGGTACGTACTCCCATAAATGAGACACATGGAAGACTGGTAAACACCCCCAAGTCTCGGTAGAAGAGCAAGTATGTATGATGTCTCTCCAACTCGCTCAAGGATCTCGAAAGGTCCGACGTATCTAGGGCTCAACTTCCCCTTGACGCCGAAACGTCTAACACCTCGTGTCGGGGATACTCTGAACCATACATGAGCTCCAACTCGGAACTCTAGAGGTCTGCACCTCTTATCCGCGTAAGACTTCTAACAACTCTGTGGTGCTAACATCCACGGTGGACTAGCTCAAGCGGCCTTTACCTAGTTCTCAAGAGTCCATCCGCTGCACCCATCGCTCTATCCGCGTCTACCACAACATGCTAAGAGGTGGAGACTCTCCTTTCCGGAAACCGCCAGTGTATGGGTTGGTTCAGTGTGACGTGCACACCGGGTTTCTTCGTGCATTAACATGCTTCGCACATTTGAGAAGCTCGGGAGCGGGGTTTGTTGGCTTACGAACATTCCGATGGTATCGTAGGATGTTGATAATCCATTGATCATCTGTAGAATCAGTCGTTCCTCGCTAACCTCGTTATTGAAATCCGATAATTGATCGGCAATGGACTTTAAGTGAGAGCAATAAGCCGATATATTCGGAAAAGCGTCAAGACGAGCGTTGATGAACTTACTTTCTAGATCCGTATCCCGGCCACTTTGGTTGTCGTGGAATTTCTCTTTGACACGGAGACATGCTTGGCGCGCCGTCGACTTTGGTTTGATGACCGTGAGGAGCAGATCTTGCAAGATGGTGTCGTAGATCCACGACAAAACGATGGCGTCCAACACTTTCCACTTGGCATCGAAGATACCGGCTGGACGTTCTGATCCGTCAATATGGCGAAGGACTTCCTGGACGGTTGTTACGATGGAGAAGAGTTCCGCCCATGTGTTGTAGTGGACCTTTGTAAGATCGAGTGTAAGAGGGATTAAGTTTTTAACATTACTAACAGTTTGGGCGGGGTGTAACCGATCAGTAGCTGATGGGGCGCGACCATTGGTGGCACTAGAGACAGCCGAGGGAGGTGGGCTGGTTGGTTTGGTGGCGGAAAAAGCATGTGTTGTAGTGGACCTTTGTAAGATCGAGTGTAAGAGGGATTAAGTTTTTAGCATTACTAACAGTTTGGGCGGGGTCTAACGAAGAAGGTTCATAGACGTGTTTGAGATGATATCATGTTATTCTGTGAATTGAGTCCTTGACTCTATTGTGATTCATTCATGAAATAGATAGTACAAACGTATAATAATTACAGGATTATTAACAATAAATATAAACACAAAATAATCTACATATGTAAGGAGAATATAATGTGCTAACAAAAAGCATGGTTTGTATTTGTGGTATGAATGAACCATTTTCCACAAGATTATTCCTTAAAACTTGAATCATAATCTAGAGATTTGGATTGTTATTAACTATTCTTCAAGAAACTTAAGTGAAAAGCATCTATTTCTATTTGGTAACTCATTTTTTCCTTAGTTCTTTTTGCAAAATTTCTCTTCCTTTTGATATGTTGAAAGTCATGTTTAGATTAGATTTACATTTACATATGGGCCACTAATCTCATTTTTAGGTTTGAGGTAAAAGCCCCAAATCCATGCTTTTTTAGCTTGTAGAAGTCTTTGTTCATGAAGTGATGGAAAAATAAAACATGTTTAGATACTATTATAAGAATTTTAAAATATAGGTTGAATCTTCCATGTTTGATTAACCTCATATGTTGGTGATTTTGGTTTCTAATCATGATTTGCTTGTTAAACATTAATTTAGTTCATGATTGTGTGATTGAATGATAGGTTAATCTTCCAAGTCTAGACCGAAAGGTAAACCTTAGATGATATAGCATTAGTAAACGGTAGACCTCGAGAATATAATATTAGGCAAGATCAAGGACGAAAGATTACATCAATGCCTTTTTGTATGAATTTCATCCATGATAGGATCAACTTGATTGACTTACGACAAATAGTGTAAAAAGTCTGATGATATATGTTGTTATGCTTGTTCCTATTAGTGCATTAGATTCATTTTATTTAGCATGTCATGGTAATGCATGTTTTAGTTTATTTGGAACATCCTTTGAGCTCGATAGTTAAATAGGTATTTTGATGAGCACACCAAGCATGTTTGAACTCCCTCATTAATTGAATGAACAAATGTATGAAATAGGAGACATGATTGAGAAAATTAACCTCCAAGCCTAATCTTTTCCTAGCATAAATCTCTAAATTTGTTACTTATACTTTGATCTTCAAACTACTCCACATTTTTTTCAAGCTTAGATTTTTAGGATTAAAAACCAAATAATCATAATATGAATTCTTGTGGATACGACCTTGAGTGATATATATTACAACGACTTAACCGTGCCCTTGTGATTTGTGACCATTTTTGGGCTTGTTCGACACACATCATGATGCGGGAATAAGTTGCAGTTCCCGATCTAGATTGAAATTCCTTAACTGAGGTAAAAATTGGGTTGTTCTATAGAGAAAATTGATCGATTTATCTCAAGAACAAGTCGATTTTTTCGATAAACTCAGAACATGGATTAGTGAATGACATGGAAAGATAAGAAGATGAATATGGAATGATAAATGAAAGATATAGAAAGATATGAACCAAGATAGTTCTGCAAAAGAACCTTGACCAATGATGCGTCAAAACCCTTAAACGAGAAGATTACCTTAACCCACACTTCTTTAACCTTACACAAGTATTCTAATTAAGACAAGCACAAGGAGAGACTAGGATTGACCAGGAGCACCAACCTTCAATAAGATGAACACACACAAACACAATCTAGCAAGAACGTCACAACGATTCAACCAAAACTTTCCCTTGATTGAATAGCAATGAATAAAATACAAACTTCGTAAGTGAAGCCGTAAGTTCACAAATCTGTGGAAATATACAATCTAATCTACCAAACAATCTCCCCCACTAAGGCTATTTATAAGGGAGATCAATCCTACAGAACTAGGAAAAAAATATCTCTATAAGATAATCTAAGATAGATATCTTTTAAAAGATAATCTAGGAAATATATCTTTTAAAAGATAATCTAGGAAAAATATCTTTAAAAGATAATCTAGTAAAGATATCTTTCAAAAGATAATCTAGGAAATATATTTTTAAAAGATAATCTAAAAAATACAATCCTAAAAATAGGATAAAAAAACTAACAACTTTCTTTAAGATTGTTTGAGAGCTTTAAGGAAATAAAATTAAAAGATCAAAAATAGAAGATCATGGACGGATCTTTTGCAAAGCTCGTTCTAGTGAAGGAAATCGGACACGAAAATCGATCGAGTTTTCCAACAGGAAAATCTGCCGAAATATTAGGTCGATTTTTCTGAGCATTGGTCGATTTCTTCATATGCCATTCAATCTTCCATTCCACCGATTCACCCCATGTTTGCAACTTGTAAGCGCTCCTTTCTTGAGTTTCTCTCGCTTCTAGATTGGTGAATGATCTATGTAACGTAGTCGTACATGCCAATGATGGTCCCCACATCATACTCCCCTTCTTGGAAATGATTCGACCTCGAATCATAGTCTTTCTTATCACTAATCACATGATGACTCAAGTATGGTAGCTTCCGGACTACATTAACTTCATAGGATGAAGTCATCAACTTTTTCTTGATCCCTTGTCGCATCCTAGTATGCAACCACTTAATAAACTCCGCTTGTTTTCCTTCGGAATCCACTTTTTGTATATCCTCCTTCTTGACTATCTCATCTTGCAATCCTATAATAAATCTCACTCGCTTCCTCTTGGACAACGGTGCAAGATTAAGGTTCGAAAGAAGTAATGTATTAACAAAGTTATGACAATGCAAAGCATACAAAAATCTATGCCATCTAAAACTTCCATTAATAATCTCATGCATAACATACTTCCTATGGTAATATAACAATGCCACAACTTGAGGATGGACTACATAAAACTTAGACACGTCAGAAGATAGATTACTAGGACTTTGTACTAAAAAACCATCTAAAGATGAAGGCTGCAACTTAGGGTCATGCACATCACATCCAAGAGAATGTTCTTTCATATCTATGTCTATGTCATGCTTGTCATCAACAATCAAATCAAATTCCGTTAATTCTACATGATCATTAATAGGAATTGAAGGTTTAGAGTCATTAACCTTGCTAGCTTGGATAACCTCCATGAATGCGATCAACTGGTTACGTACTTCCCCAACTCAATTATGAGTTCCTTTATAGTTTCATACCCCATAACCGAAGGACGTCTAGGTGGTTCCGCCCTCGGGTAATAGCGTTTTCTACAATAATCCCCCTCATCCGCGAATTCCTGAAAATCAACAAACTTTGGAGCTTAGGCATATCATAATATTGATTTGAATACCTCATACCTTGCTCATAATGATTTCGTGGATGTGGTTCAGGGGCTGGAGTTCTAAACGGAACACGTGAGCGTCCATCATCCTCATTCATCGATCTCCGTTGAGGAACGTACTGATTAAACCTTGACTGGGGCAAATCTCGGCCAAAATCTCGGACGAGATATTGCTCTGGGGTCGAGATTCTCCTCTGGCATGATAGTCCAGATAATACATCCTGCACAATCAATTGATTTGAATACCTCAAACCTTGCTCATAATGTATATTGGACAACATTAGTAAAAATCGGATGCAAAATCGATCAATCTGCTGAAGAACAGGTCGATTTTCTTTATAAAAAATCGACTCTTGGGTTCGACGTTCAAGAACTTTCTTTTCTTCTCTTTTTTTTTGTATTGGCGAGGTTTCAAAGGTCAACGGTTGGCTTGTGTTTGATTGATGGCGTTTCTCCCTTCCAAAACTTACACAAATCAACGCACGTTAAACTCAAATAATCTCGCAAAGATGGCGAACAAGAAAAGACTCAACTTTTAAAGACTTAAAGAAGACTCAAAACAAAAATCAAACCTTTTGATGAACGATCGGACTTCAATCGATTAGCTCTGATACCACTTTTATGCGGGGATAAGCCGCAGTTCCCAATCTAGATTGAAAGTCCTTAACTGGGATAAAAATCGGGTTGTTCTATAGAGAAAATCGACCGATTTATCTCAAGAACAAGTCTATTTTTCGTTAAACTCAGAACACGGATTAGTGAATGATATGAAAAGATAAGAAGATGAATATGGAATGATAAATGAAAGATATAGGAAGATATGAACCAAGATAGTTCCGCAAAAGAACTCTGACCAATGATGTGTCAAAACCCTTAAACGAGAAGATTACCTTAGCCCGCACTTCTTTAACCTTACACAAGTCTTCTAATTAAGACAATCACAAGAGGGACTAGGATTGACCAGGAGCACCAACCTTCAACAAGATTAACACACAAGCACAATCTAACAAGAACGTCACAACGATTCAACCAAAACACTCATTTGATTGAATAGCAATGAATAAAATAAAAACTCTGTAAGTGAAGCTATAAGTTCATACAAATCTGTGAAAATATATCAATCTAATCTACCAAACAATCTCCCCCACTAAGACTATTTATAAGGGAAATCAATCCTACAGAACTAGGAAAAAATATCTTTTAAAAGATAATTTAGGAAAGATATCTTTTAAAAGATAATCTAGAAATATATATTTTAAAAGATAATCTAGGAAATATATCTTTTAAAAGATAATCTGGCAAAGATATCTTTAAAAGGATAATCTAGGAAATATATCTGTAAAAGATAATCTAGCAAATATATCTTTTAAAAGATAATCTAGGAAATATATCTTTAAAAGATAATCTAAAAAATGCAATCCTAAAAATAGGATAAGAAACTAACAACTTTACTTGAGATTGTTTGAGAGCTTTAAGGAAATAAAATTAAAAGGTAGTTCCCGAAAAAAGAAGATCATGGCCGGATTTTTTGCAAAGCTCGTTCTAGTGAAGGAAATCGTACACGAAAATCAATCGAGTTTTTCTACAGGAAAATCGGTCGATTTATTAGGTCGGTTTTTCTGACCATTGGTCGATTTCTTCATATGCCATGCAATCTTCCATTTCATCGATTCACCCCATGCTTGCAACTTGTAAGCACTCCTTTCTTGAGTTTCTCTTGCTTTTGGATTGATGAATGATCCATATAGAGTAGTCGTAGATGCCAAGGATGGTCCCACATCTCATCAAGCCACGTGCATAGGTGCGTTCATTATGGAATTTTGGATTCATTCCTTTCTTCGTAATCTATATATTTGTATGTGTACTTTGTAGTTGCGTAGATGTATAATTAAAAGTTGACTTGCACCTACAAGTCGAGCACGTGGGAGAGGCTCGGTGAGGGCATCAACAAGTTGATTGTCATTGGCAACATGTGATACTTGTAGGATGCCTGATTGAACCTTCTCATGTATGAAGTGGTAGGCAAGATGCTTAATGCGAGAGTGAAAGATAGGGTTGGCACAAAGTTTGGTGGCGCCAACATTGTCACAATAGATGGTAGGGACTGTGGTTTGGGAAAAACCAATTTCCGCAAGGAGAGACATGAGCCATTGGAGTTTTGCAACTGTGTTGGAAATTGTTGTGTACTCAGTCTCAGTGGATGATCTGGCTACACTACGTTGTTTCTTAGAGCTCCATGAGATTGGATTGGACCCTAGATAGACAATATAGGCGCCAGTGGAAATGTAGTCAGACTTATCACCTGCCCAGTCTGCATCAAAGAAAGCATGGAGAGAGGTGGGTGAGTTACGTCTAAGCAATATTCCATGGTCGGAGGCACCAGCAAGATACCGAAGGGTGCATTTGACAGCGGACCAATGGACATGTTTCGGTTGGTGCATGAATTGTGACAGGGTATTGATCAGAAAGGCAATGGCTGGCATGGTGAGAGACAAATATTGAAGACTTCCAAGAGCCTGACGGTATTGGAGTACATCTGGGGAAGGGTCTCTAGTGGTAAGCGACAAAGATGTATCAAAGCAAAAGGGGGTGGTGGCTGGTTTGGCATGGCTTAGGTCAAATCGATGAAGCATATCCTGGATGTATTTGTGCTAATTGAGGAAGATGTCGTCTAACTAGTGCATGACTTCGACACCAAGGAAGTATCGTAGCACTCCAAGACCTTTGAGAGAGAACTTGGAGGTTAACTTTGTAATGATTTCCTCAATGAGTGATGGAGATGAGCCCGTGACAATTATATCATCAACATAGATGAGAAGAAAGATCTTGTGAGTCGAGGTTTGTAAATGGAACAATGAGGTATCAGAGGCGGAGTTATGGAACCCTAGATGAATCAGATGTGTACGAAGAGCAGTGTACCATGCACGAGGAGCTTGCTTCAGGCCATATATGGCTTTGTGAAAAAGGCATACGTGAGATGGTTTGTCTGATTTGAGGAAGCTATGCGGTTGAGTCATGAAGACTTTTTCTTGAAGAGGACCTTGGAGGAATGCATCATTCATATCAAGCTGACTAAGAGGCCATTTGTGAGTGACTGTCAAACTTAGAATCAGTCTGACGATAGCAGGTTTGATGACAGGGATAAAGGTGTCCCCATAGTCAATGCCAAGACACTGATGGATTACTTTGGCAATCAAGTCTGCATTGTGGCGATCAATGGAACCGTCAGGATTGTACTTAGTGCGGAAGACCCACTTACAACCCACGGTATTGGAGGCTTGGGAGGGAGGAACAAGCGTCCAAATCTAGTTTTGAAGAAGGGCATGAAACTGGACAGTCATGGCTTTGTGCCAAACATGAATGGACAGGTTGCTTGGTTGTACGAGGTTCATGGTTTGGTTGTAATGTTGTTGTGAGATTAAATTTGTGAAGGGGTTTGTAAATGTTGTATTGAGAGCGAGTAACTACCGTGCGGAGATGAGGTGGTTGTGATGGTGATGAACCCGGGTTGTCGGTAGAAGTGGAGGATGAGGAGTGCGTTAGGGTTGTGTGGATGGGTATAGGAGAGGTTATAGTTGATGGTACCGGCGTCACTGGTGAAGAAGTGGGTTGAGGGGTCGTAGATGGGCTGAGAGGTGTAAGAGGAAGCGAGATAGAACACCGGGAATTGGGCTCGTAGTCGGGTTGGGCCAAAGTTGAAGGGTCAAATGTTGAGAATGGAAATTGGTCCTCAAAGAAGTGGACATGCCTGGAAACAAAGACTTTGTTCGTTTGAGGGTCAAGATAGTAGAATGTGGATTGGGTGGGTGAATATCCAACAAAGACGCAGGGTCTAGATTTGGGATCAAGTTTGTGAGTAGTGTAGGGTCGAAGCCATGGGTAACACAAGGATCCAAAGCTGCGAATGTTGGTGTAAGAGGGTGGTTTGTTAAAGATTGTTTCCTAGGGTGTTAGGTTGCCCAGAGTGGGAGTAGGAAACCTATTTATGAGATAAGTAGCGGTAGTGAGGGCATGAGTCCAGTAGGTAAGAGGCATGGATGTCTGGGAGAGCAAGGCAAGACCAGTCTCAACAAGGTGCCGGTGACGACACTCAGCGTATCCATTGTGCTCAAGTGTATGAGGTTGACTGGTTTTGTGAGGAATAACGTGGTGAGCAAGGTATATTTTGAGACTGAGATATTCTCCGCCATTATCAAAGAAGAGGGTTTGTATTTTGTGAGGGAGATGATGTTCAACAAGCGTTTTGAATCAAACGAACACCTCCTTGGTATCTGATTTTTTCTCAAAGGGTAAAGCCATATATATTTGAGAAATGGTCTACAAAGATTATATATATAGTACTTGTAATTATCATACATCTGAATAAACAACTTCAAGAGGTATTTGTGTAGTGAGAGAAGAGGATACAAAGGATAACTTGTGACTCTTATTAATTTGGCAAGAATTACAAAAATCTTTAAGTAATGGCAGGTTTAGTTTAGTGGAAAGCAATTGAAAGACTTTGGGCGATGGATGTCCCAATTTGTGATGTCAAATTGAAGATGATAGTGTGGATGTGAGCACAAGAGGACGACGAGGCAACTCCAAGGGCACTTCATAGAGTCCGTTCTTGGCTTGGTCTTCCAGGAGTAGGCGATTGGAGTGAAGTTTCTTAACAAAGAAAGAAGAGGGTGAGAATTCAATGGTTACATTGTTTTCTGTACATAGCTTGTGAATGGAAATGATATTGTGGTGCATTTGTGGAACATGTAGCATATCAGATAGTTGAAGGGGGTGAGAGAGTGAAGGGATATTAGATGAGTCAACGTGTGATATGTGCAAACCTTAGTCATCACCAATGGTGATTTTGTTTGAGCCGTCATAGAAATAGTACAGGGAGAGGTTGTTCAAGTCGGACGTGACATGGTGCGTAGCACCAGTGTCTAAGAGCCAGTTGGGTGCAGAAGTAGGTGGTGTAGGCAGGATGGCAGTGGAGTTAACCTGAGGAGGCGTTGGTTGTCTTGGCTGACGAGGGGGTAGACGGATGTTTGGATGAAGGCGTTGGAAGATTGAGCAGCGGGAGAGAG
Organism: Fagopyrum homotropicum; assembly: GCA_033239125.1. Taxonomy (NCBI): domain Eukaryota; kingdom Viridiplantae; phylum Streptophyta; class Magnoliopsida; order Caryophyllales; family Polygonaceae; genus Fagopyrum; species Fagopyrum homotropicum. The sequence continues at coordinate 47,639,991 of BSWB01000007.1, read as the reverse complement.
AGTGTCCCACAATGTCGCATCATTGACATTTGTCAAGGCATGGCTTCGAGGGTGGTTTGGAGGACGTGTTGGAGGACACGTTGGAGGGGCAATTGTTGTAGGATGAGCATGTAGTGGAGTTGACAACTGCAGGAAATTGTGTCATCGGGGTCCTGTGGCAAAGGGAGAGCTCCTTGTTGATTAGCTTCTCCATGAGTTCAACAAAGGAGATAGGCGGGTCTCTAGCATGGATTGTGTCAATCACATACTGATAGTCCAAATCAAGCCCATCTAGCACACGATCTGTGTTGTCTTCCGGATCTAGTGGTTTGCCAAGCATTGCAAGGTCATTCACAACAAGCTAAATTGATTGCATATACATGGCAATGGAGGAGGGTCCCTTGGTCAGATGATAAAATTGGTCCTTCAATTGCTTCTTGTGCCCTTGAGTAGGGTTTGCAAAGGTTTTGGCAAGCACGTCCCAAGCTGCTTTGGAGGTGGAGGCTTGGTTGAAAAGGTGGGTAAGTGATGGGCTTGTGGTGCCTACAATGGCACCAAAGATAAGCTTGTCATGTCGAAGCCAGGAGAGATGGGTTGGGTTTGCCATTGTGGCATTAGCCTCCATGATGGTGTCATCAGGAGCAGTATGAGATCCGTCAATGAATTTGAACAATCAATACCCAACAAGGATAATTTTAAGCTGGAGTTTTCATGATAGATAGTTTGTGGTGGTAAGTTTGGTTGCATTGGAGAAGGAAACAACATCAAAGGAACGCGATGTGTCATTCTCGTTGGGGATGGTAATAGTGGGAGAAGTCATGGGAGGTTGGGTTTGAGTTTTGGTGGAAAAAAATTGCTACTGCTGTCATACCATGTAGGAAGTAATAAGACTGAATTGATTATATATTGAAGGACATACAAGGTATATATACAGTAGATCCTATGTCTAATGCACCAATCAAGGGTTGACGATCTTGTGTAGAAGGCAAGTACGATATATAGAGTAATACGAGAATCACTGAGTGATGCTATTGCCTACTAGTATTAATACTTTTGAAAAATGTTTGCTTAGCACATGTTAGCCTAATTACACGAGAAAAAGGGGGGGTAAATTATGAATTTGAGAATATTCCCTTTGATATTTTTTTATCATTTGGTCTTAATCCTTATTTAATAAAAGTTTTTTTTTGTTTTTTCGAAATACATTTATCGAAAAAAATTCAAAACTTTTGTTGACTATACGTGATAAATTTTAGTCAACAATTATCGGTAGTCCATAATTTTATTATCAACAATTGTTAACTATCCATAATTGTATTAATAATATTTGGCGACAATCCATAATTGTATTGTCAACCATTCAAATTGTATCGTCAACAATTGTTGACGGTACATAATTGTACGGTAAAAAAATTATCGACGGTCTATAATTGTACTATAAAAATTGTTGGCAACTTATAATTGTTTTGTCAACAATTGTCGATAGTCCATAATTGACAATCCGTAATCGTATTGTCAATCGTTATCGGTAAAAAAAAAATTGAGAAAAAAAAAATCCTAAAAGTAAAGGTAGTTTTTCAATTAAGGGATCAAAAATCTAAAGATGAAAAATTAAGAGAAACTTAGCTAATAATGCACTTTTTTAATTACGCATACTAAGGGTGCAATCTAATTTTTATTGTGCAGATAAAATATGCACTAATAGTTTTTAATTATTAGAAGGAAAAAAAAAAAAAAAAAAAAAAAAACAAGTTGGTGAGTAAAAAATAAATTGAAAAAAAAATCCTAAAATATATATTAAAAAAATAATTAAAGGGTCAAAAATCAAACGATGAAAAATTAAGAGAAAATTAGCTAATAATGTACTTTTTAAATTGTATATACTAATTTTTATTGTGTAGACAAAGTATGTACTTATAATCATTAATTATTATAAGCAAAAAAAACATAGGATATGTAAAATTGGGTATGTAAAACCAGGTGTGTAAAATCAGGTAAGTAAAATCGGGTTTGTAAAATTGGGTATGTAAATCTGGTAATAGCATTGGGTATGTGAAATTAGGTATGTAAAATCGGGTAAGTAACATCGAGTATGTAAAATCGGGTAACTAATAATGGGTAACTGAAATTGGGCAATCGAAGTTTGGTACGTGAAGTTGGGTATACGAGTGAAGTTGGGTACGTGAAGTTGGCACTTGAAGTTGAGTACGTGAATGTTGGGTACATGAGGTTGAGTACGTGAAGTTTGGTACATGAATGTTGTGTATGTAAAGTTGGATACGTGAAGTTGATATGTAAAAGTTGGATATGAGAAGGTTGAATATTGCATCTTTTCCTCCCTCTTAGGGTTACTAAATAAACCTCATTTAACTAAATTATTTTTTCTTTTTCCTAGAATTATTTGAAATAATCACTCATTTGTAAAATAAAACATACTTTATACACACTATACTAAAAGTGTCTACTTTGTATTCACTATAGATAAAGTGCATGCTTACCAAATTCACCAAATAATTAAAAATTAGATTTCTAATTCAAATAGATGAATTAAAAAATTAAGCAAATTACATGTAAGTAATTTGCAATTTAAGTAATATTATAATGACATGAAGTTTGGATTGTTGTTTTAGTTGAATAAGGCAACTTTATACCATGACTTTAACATTTGAAGGGGGATAACGGTTATAAGTAATATTATGGTAACTTTAGCATGTTGTCATGTAGTTGAATAACGCAAGTTTTACTATAACTTTTAACCTTTGAAAAAAGTATAACAGTTATGAGTAATATTATGACAACTTGTTTTTTTTTTTATACATAGGTAAGAAAATAGGTGGATCAGTTTCTAGAAACCAATCGGCCTATGGCATCCTTGCGGATGAGGTTTTGAATATCTTCTGAAATCTCTTCAATGTGCAAGTCGGTATTGTGTCTATGTGAAGTTATCTTGTCCGCAACCAGATTAATTTCCCTAAAAATATGTCGAGTGATGGAGATAGTAAACTCAGAGATGATATTCGAAATATCGTTGATAATCATATCAAGTTCCCAAGGTGGTTTCCAGATACGATTGATCGAGTTGAAGAGTGTCAAATTATCTCCTTCAATCTCAATGAATTTAGTTCCAATCTCCTTGGCCTTTTGGAGGCCATTTCGTAAGGCCACAGCCTCAGATTCCAAAACAGATTCAGCATCACACTTACCACTTCCAATTTCGATTGGGATGGCATTGTGATTTCAAATGATAAAACCAAAGGAAAATTTTTCTAACGAGTTTTGTGAAGCATCAAAATTAAGTTTGTGAAAACCATTTTCTGGTGTTTTCCACTTAATGTTCTTCTTTTTTCTTCGTGATGATTTATTTGCTATGTTATTCATGTTCTGGTTCATATTTGCTTTGTTCCACACTTCTATTTGGTTCAATGCTAAATCTTGTATATTTTCCGGAATTTTTGTTTTGTTAAAAATGAATTGATTTCTTGCCATCCATATGTTCCACCATGTGATGACAGTGAGATTCATTTCTTTTGTTGATAATAATCCTTTTAGGTCATGAAGAGCCTCGGCGATTCTCCAATTAGCAAAAGCGTAATTTTTTAAGATCGTTGTTTTGATGGTTGATATCATAAAGGGACATTGGAAGAAAAGGTGTTTGGTACTTTCAGTATGGTGATTACAGAATTCGCAATGCATTACGACAGGGATCTTTTGTTTGTCGAGATTTTCCTTTGTTGGTAGACCCTCCAGAGCTAGTTTCCATAAAAAGTTTTTAATTTTGGGCATTATGTCCATTTTCCAAATCCAAGATTTATCCGTAGTAACTCCGACCTTATGTTTTTGAAAAAACTCTAAAGAAAATTTAGTCGAATACCATCCTTCCTCATTCCCTGACCAGTATAGTCTATCCCGAATGTAACTATTGGGAAGATTATACTTTTTTATTTTTTCGATAATGTTCAGAGTTAGTATTGTACGTAATTGGTTGATTCGTTGGATGTCCCATGAGTTATCCTTAAGGTACTCTGAAGTAAGTTCCATCTCGTTTAAAAGGTTTGTGTTTGTCACCATATCTTGCAAAGGTTTATCCAGTATCCATTTATCCTTCCAGAATCTGATTGTTTTTCCGTCCCAAACCCTCCATGTGAGACCTTTGGTAAATTCTTCGTTTAACTTAATTAGTTTCTTCCATTGCCATGATCCGTTCGTCCCGCATTTGTACTCCCAGAGTCGGGTACCCTTAAGGTATTTTTCTTCTACAATTTTAACCCAAATATTGTCCGGTTTCGCCAAAATTTTTCACAAAAGTTTTATTTGAAGGGTTTTATTCATGTCTTCTGATTTTCTAATCCCAGTTCCGCCAAGGGAACGTGGTTTACAAATTTTATCCCAACTAAACAAATATTATGGCAACTTGTAGTCATGTGTAAGTGTTTGATAAAAGACTAAGTTATTTAAAAAAAAAGTAATCTAAATAAAAATTATATAAGTCATATTAATAATTTCATCTACAATCATCATCTCTTCCAAAAACACTTTAAATTATAATCTCCTTAATATAATCTAAAATAATTTCAATAATCATTTGTCAAACACACCCTAAGTCCTTCTCTCATCGATCTCTAATCTATATACAAAATTAAGGACATTTAAAATCAAAAAGTACTCAAGTAATTAATAATTAATAATTTCAGTGTTAAGCCGTCAAAAAATATCTTATTCAACCACTAACATCATAAATATAACATGAAGTTGGGTGTCTGAATGTAGCGTGGAAAATAATAGCTCTGAATATGAATTGCAACAAACAAGTTCAAGTTGGAAGTGGCATAGGCATAACGAGTTAACACTCGATCTCTATCAGATCCCTATGTACATTTCAGAAAAAGAGAGTTTAATGATGTGGTGAAACACAACACCTTCGATCTTTATGCCACGGTTTGCATAAAAGCACACCACATAAACAAGCCTGAATTAGAAGGAAACACTTGTTATGTACTCTTTTTATTTGCAAGTACTTCCCAGCCCTCAAATTCGACTAGAATCTCTACCGAAAACGAACTTCTTTGTCCAGTCGAAAACCACCAGAACTCTCGTCCGCCAACTTACTTGTTTACTGCAAAGAAGACCCAGGTTGTTACCGCATTGCACATACCCGTCTAACAAGGGATGTCATTAGGCCCTACAGCACCGGGCCCAGTTTTTTTGGGCCTCGTATTATTTATTTTTAGTTAGTTTATCAAACAAAAAAGTGTTTGCCATAACAGTTAAACCTCAATTTTTTTTTAAATTTGAAACTTATGCATATTCTTAAGCAAATTGAAGTAAGCAAGGAAATGTACCTTGCATAAACAGAGTACCAAAGCCACTGGGTACTGTGACCCATTGACACCCAATCCCCTGGCAGTTCAGCTGCTGCTTGTTCCCCTCCCAGCGGTGCAAATTGACCAAAATGCTTGTACCTGTTAATTTGACATTCAGAACAAACAGGTACCATAATTTACATCTTATTCTAAACAAACATGACAATGACTTCTGATTTTGCAAATATGAAAGTAAGAAGACTCCTATCAGCCTAAATGAAGAATTAAATTTGATCTTTAACTCCAAACAGTTCTGTAGCTTTTCTTAAAACAAAATTCAGACCCTGCAAAAGACAAAAAGGGTAGAGTACCTGAAGGGGCGGAACTTGTGGCGCCCAGAACTTCTGATGCGTCGAGGACCTTCAGGCTCAAGCTCACATTTATCCATGCGATTGAAGCAGTGAGCAAGATATGAACCTTGCTGAGCAGCAACCTACGATCCCAAATTTCAAAAATTCACACAGGAACTTCATTATTCATAAACTATTTCATTGTACTAAAGTTAACAGACAGGCGGCAAAAAAAAAATATGCACCTGAGCAGTCGCGGGGAGACACTTCATTTGAGAATCCACGTGAGATAGAGCTGACTTGAAGGCTTCAATGTCAACAGCCTTTCTCTCTTTGCCTTCAGGATCCTTCAACAGATCGCTCATATGCGCCATATGATGGCTTTTCAAGTAGACCTCCACTTGTGGATATCTCACAAGGATGTCTCCAACTACCTCTTGAAATTCTTTCACATCCAATGTTCCTGACTTGTCTGTATCTGCAACCTCAAATATGGTTGATATATCATCCTGGTGAAACCAAAGTAATATGAAACATCAGCATTTTGCACATTTAGCTGCCGTCATTCCGTTCAGAAAGAGGTGAGTAAACTGATAATAAAAACAGACCACGGATAAGGTGTCAATTTTTTAGAGGAACGATTAACATACCATGATCTTCCGTTGGTCTATTGTAGCACAATCACCTAAAGCATACACATCACCAGAACCTTTTACACGAAGCCATTCATCAGTTGCAAGCACAGCTCTATTAGCCTGTTGTGATGATAAGCAGACGGTTAATCAAAAACAGAAACTGCAGAACCTGCAACGGTGAAAACCATTTAACTGGATATTATCTGTCAAAAAGATGAAATATTTAACTACACAACCTGTCCAATTTGCTCCATGAAGTTCTTAATAACAGGTCTAGTTCCAACTCCTGTGGACCATACAATCATCCCATAGGGAACGCTGCAAATCTCTCCACTTGCTTTTACAAGCATGCTGATCTCTCTGTCAGAAACATTCACAACTCGACATCCTGTAAGAACTTCAATGCCATCTCTTGAGAATTTAGATTCAGCAAATGAACTGATTCTCTCATCAAACCTGAAAATTATGCAATCAGATAATTTGGTGATGAATGTACACTTGAGTGCAGACAAGTTAATATCTCAAGTTCAGACGACAGGTATATTTTTTAGTATTAAGCAGCAGCTGCTAAGATTACTTATATATTAGAATACTTGCCTATTACTGGATAGTGTATAATGAACTTAAGATACCAAACACTCAATTCAATCGGCATAATAAAACAGTGTAATCCATTGACCAATTAAAGTGTACTTATATGCAGACCCCATAATGACTTGAGTGCAGCTGATGGATGTTTCTATCAGTATTAACCAACGGATACTGATCGTGTAAGATTATAAATGCCAAGAACTTGAATACCATAGTGAGAGAACATAGGTTAGCTAAGCATTCCATTCGGTCTATATAATACGGCAAGGTCATGTAAGGATGTTTTAGCGTGAGAGAAATGTAGCAGAAAAAGATATAAGTGGAATTAAAGAAACAAAGAAGAGCATTACTTTTTTAATGAAAAATTTAGAGCCAAAAGATCATATATTTCTGTATCTTAGATTTGGCTGATGGAAATTTAACAGGGGCCAGTGTGAGTAAAGATAACCAATCCATCCCTTTCGAAAGAACAAAAGTAATTGAAGGGAGCCAGGGAAGCAACGAAGTGCAGTATAAGGCGGGGCTGATAGTTCAGCAAAATGTAACAACTAGAGAATATATTGAAGCAATAAGGCAAAATGCATCATCACAAGTCACTCTTACGTGTTCAAAATATGATCTCCTGACTGGATAAGTGATATTTTAACCAAGTCCTGAGCAGCGGGGTAGAGATGTCTTAAATCTTCATGTACGTAATCATGCAGCTCTGCAGCAAACTCAACACCAGTGGGACCGCCTCCGACAATTACAAAATGAAGATGTCTCCTCCTCTCTTCTTCACTTAATCCAGGTAGCATTGCTTGTTCAAAACAGTCTATCACATGTTTACGGATCTTCTTAGCATCCTCAACTTCCTGCAGAATTACAAGTGTATCATCATGATCCTAATTAGTAAATACAGCTTTACGAGAACACAAAAGTTTCACATAATGTTATAGCCAAACAATTCCGAGATTCGAAAACTTATATAGAACTAACTGAATGGTTTAGAAAATAACCTTAAGAAAATGGCAATGTTCCGTGACACCAGGTGTGTTAAATGTATTTACTTGAGCTCCTATTGCTATGACTAAATAATCATAGTTTAAACAAAATTCACGGGTAGGATCTGGACAGTTCTTGGAGGAGGATTTGCAAATTAGTTTCTTGTCTTCTGCAGCAATCGTGATGCACTCAGCTTGACAAAATTCAATTTCTCCATTCCTCTGCAATAGCAAAACATAAGTAATCAGTATTATAAGCTCGAGCAGAAATACCTGAGCAAAGTCATTAGCATTCTGACAGAAAGTATGTGTCTAGCATCGGAGAACAAAATCTTGTAGACATCAAACTTGTAAACTCCAACAGTCACAACAAAATGTAAGACAGAGATATCAAGCGGTGTCAATCAGAATGCATCTGTGAAGAAAATCAAAACTGCGGCTCTTATTAGTCATTTTTAGCTTGTCCAGGAATCAAAACATAGGATGAAGGTACCTTTATAATATTCCGAATTGGTTCCACTACGCTCCGCGGTTCAACTGTTCCACAAGTTACACTAGGTAACAAAGGAGTAAAAGCAAAATAGTTCCGTGGAGAAACCACCTTGACATCATAAAGTGAAGCATCAAGATCTTTTATGAAACTAATGCCAGCCCAGCCTGTCCCCAGTACCAATAATTTCTTCTTCTTGGGCTCGATTTTCGTGTGTTCGACATCCTGCAAACCACCTCCCTGTGATTCTGAGTATGCCACCACGGTACCCCCGGTACTGAACAAGAAATGTAATAATCTGATCAGTGACAATGCTCATGATACAATTAACAGGCAGCCCTCAACAGGTATATTTAAGCTCAGATACTTAAAATGGCCCAGGAAGGATACAAGATTCTAATCGATAACCCAAAAGGCATCAGGATACAATTTCACTGGGCAAACATGAAAAATGATTCGAGTCAAAAAGACAATTTCACTGTTCATTTCCCATATCCTGATATGGGATATGGGGTATGGATATCACATATCCGATATCCATGTTTCGTAATTGAGTATATGGATATGAAAGTGATATCCTAGATATCAAAACTTTACTTTTTTATTGTTTTTGATATCTTAAGAAATTGAGAGATATCACATTCATTTTCTCTCACATTTCCCTCAAACCTCTCCCTCCCCAGTCTTCCTCTTTTGATATATCTCACCATCTTGCTAAACACAAATATCAAATATGAGATATCAATTTCATATCCATATCTATGATATCTATACCGATACCGATATCTGATATACTCATATCTGATATGGAAAATGAACAGGCCAATAGAGGATCTGATAAACCACTTTTGAACTAGCGTAATATAACTACACATCAATAATGCGTAATCTAGTATCATCCTTAGATATTCGACATAGAATTCGCGGAATGTAAAATCTAAACAACTCAAACCCTCTCCTAATTGTGTTTTTTGAAGAGTTGCAAAAAGCAAAATGTCTGGATTAAAGCGCAACACAAAAAACAACAATAACAACCAACAATTGGAAGAGATCTTTGAATCCGGTGAGGTAGAGACAGTATAGATGCGATCAATTCCAAAAATAACGGAAATAACCTTTTCAATTACGTAACGGAATGCGTTCAAAATTTACAAGGATTATGATTCCCACCTGACTGCGCAAAGAAGAAGTAGCTTAGAGGAAGAAGAGTAGCCATTGGCGAATTTGGAAGCTCTGTTGATGAAGGAGTTCATTTGAAAATTTGAGTGTTAGAGAAAAAATATGCCAGTTCGCAATCTGGTAATTGGCAATGAGATGGAATTGACCGGTAAAAGAACACTTTTCTTGAGCTGTAATTCGTCGGTGCAAGCTGTGATCGCAACCTCTAACCGTACCATGTGTCGGGATATGGATGGGGAAGAGATAGGGAGAATCGGAATATTTTGTTCACTGGAATTTCGCGAGTGGACTGCATTCCCCTTATCTAATTAGGGCTAAATTACACAAAATGCCCGCGATTCAAGAAAGGTTTATATCCAAAGTCCAAAATAGCACTTTTTCCTTCAACATTTCATACTTGAAGAAAAGTTTACATAGCTGTGATTTAACGCTTTTAAAGTATTTTTTTATAAATTAAATTTCAAATTAGGTGAATGTGTAATTTAATGTTATAGAGCTAGTTTTGTAAAAATCTGTACATTGGTTTTCTATAATATATCCTTAAAATTTTGTTCACGTGCTATAAAAATGACTCATGATAACCCGATTGTATTAATATCTTTTATTCCTTTCTTGAACTGCTCTACGAATGATATAAAAATACTCCGTATTTTTTAACTAAAATGTGTTAGACAAACAATGTTATCTAGATACCGATTCTAATTAACATGTTAAAAGAGTAACATGCATAAGAAAAACTATTAATTCCTTCTTGATCAAGTGACTGCTTTTAACATTAATTGAGTCTCTTTTTTTTTTGGTAGTTATCGGAGTTTTTGAGATTATGCATCTAACAATCATTAAATAAGATATTTGACCCTAATATGTGTATTGTTTCGGTCAACTGTTAGTCTATTTTAGATCGGATATCAACATAATTTGATTTATTAATTAAAATAAAATAAAATATATATATATATATATATAAATATATATATATATATATATATATATATATATATATATATATATATATATTTTTAAATCAGAAGCGATTCGTGTCACGTGTCATTTTCTTATGAACTTCACGGCTTCATTATAAATAGATAATTTACTAATTAAAATAATTTGTTTCGGTCAACTGTTAGTCTTATGAACTTCACGCCACATGTCATTTGATTTATTAAGATATTCTTATCATTATTTAAATCTACTAATTAAAATAATTAGATAGTTTACTATTCTAACTTTAACATATAAATATATATATTTCTTATATTATTCAGGAATTAATCACTAATTTGACAAATGTATAAATTATTATAATATAATTATTAAGGAATTTTTTAAACTAATTAAAATAATTAGATAATTTACTATTTAAATCTACTAATTAATATAATTATATAATTTACTATTCTAACTTTAACATATAAATATATATATATATTTCTTATATTATTACATCTTCTTCGTTTTTTAAGGAATTTTTTAAACTAGCTAAGATAATTTTGTAATTGAAATTTTTAAATGTTCTTTTTTTAAACATTTATATTTTAATTTTTGAAATATATTTCTATTTTTCTTCTAATTTTTTTATTTTATTTTTATCATCTTTATAAATAGTCTACTAATATTAACTTTAAATAAGATATCTAAATTAGTCTATTTTTATTGTTAATCTAAAATTATAATTAATTTAATAATAATTTTTTTAATTATTCTTTGGATTATTTAATTAAAATCATTATGTAAATAATTTTATATATATGTTTTAAAAAAAATATGTATCGATTAAAATTTAAAATTATACTCGTGCCTTAATACGGGAACTACACTAGTTACCTTTATGGTTGGAATATTTTTGTTAGAATTTTACCATTTTTGGATCGATCATATCATTCATGGTTATAATAACATATTTTATGGTTAGGATATTTTGTTAGGATTATATGATTTTGTCGATTTCATTATATCATTCATGATTATAATGATATATTTTATGTGTTGTTAAGTTACAAGAATTATATAACTAAACCTTTGTAGGCAGTCCTGAATATAAATCAATGTCATGTCTTTTTATTTGTTACATAAAATTCTACTCATCACATATTTTGCACAAAAAACTCTACAGCAACAAATCTTCAAGCATCGGGATTGGTTATAAAAGGTGAGAAGACATGAAAAGGGAAAGGATGCTAAAATTTGAGGCTTAATAGAGGCTTGCTATTTGCGCCCATTAATGGTTAAAATTAGTACTTGATTTTGACATTAATAGTCAAATTAAAAAGAGGTAATGATCACAATAATAAAGGCATAATGATCCCACCAAAAAAAAATAAAGGCATAATGAGGCAAATGATTGGGGATAATGGGTAAGGAGAGATTATAGGCATCTTCACCTTCAAATTAACGTGTTATGTGTTATATATATATATATATATATATATATATATATATATATATATATATATATATATATATATATATATATATATATATATATATATATATATAACTTTTAAAGTTGTCTACTTTATTTTAAATTTTTTAACGGTATCAATAATTGTATCGTTTTTCTAAAATCTCGCTAGAGGAATCGATTGGTTTTGAGTAGTAAGTATTTATATATAATCGTTAACGATTATTCCGTGGACCGAAAATAATAAGAATAAACAACTTAAATAAGATCCGGCTTAAAAATTAGAAATTACATCACAAGTGGGAAATACGAAATAACATGAACAAATTAAAATAAAAAACGATCTCTTTGTTGTGCTTGTCTGCATGATTATGCGACTGGGGGTGCAGGTGCACGAGAATGGAACATGTTAAACAATTCTTGAACTTCATCCATTGTAGGCGGATATCTCCGGCTTTGGATTTGTGTCACCCTGCCTCCTATTTGCATGTGTCGTTGGACACGACTTGTGGCGAAAGAAGTCGTTCGTAGATCCGGAAGAATCCAAGACGACTTGAGGACATACGGTGACAATTTGTTATGTACCAAGCATGTGTCCTTATTCATCTTGCCATGAAACTACCACGAATAATGCATCACGCAATTGTTCGGATATTGCCTACAATCGGAAGTTCAACTTGTATCATACAAGATCAAATTCCAAGTTATAATGACGCGAGTTTCGGCTTCTCTCCAAACGCAACGGGCGAGTGGGTTCCACGGGAATCTGCTGAACTCGACTAAATTGACGCGAGTTTCGTGCCCTTGTACGTAGATATTGGGCCCAATGCAGCTAGGTCGTATGAGAACCATAGGACCTCACTCACATCTAAACCCTCAATTTGCGCCCTATAACGACGCAAACGGTCATCTGACACCCGCAATGTCCAATCCGCCTCGAAGTGGGCTCCAATGGGTACGTCTTGACCTAAAGGCACTCCTTGGACTCTTGCTTGGAACACGGAAAATGCAAAGAAATTCAGTGCTGCATATGAATATTTAACATTGTATGTGTTAAACATAATTGAAATATTAGTGTTAATTATAGTCAAATTATAAATAAATATTTTTACTACCCTGAGAAGGACGGTAAACCCAACCATTTTTTGTGTTGCTTCCCGAGTAGCCTCACCTAATTGTCAGTATAGGTAGGCAAGAGTGAGCGTCCCCAAGCCGTCTCCCCTGTCTGACGGTGATCGTGAACAAGGTCCAAGTAGTGTGACCAAACCTTGTAACCGGACTTCTCCTGAAATATTGTCAAGCCCAAAAGTTGCAATAGCCTCGCATAAGCAATTGTTGCGGGATTACCATTGTTATTCATCAGAAACTCCATCCGTGTTCTAAGTTCCGCCGTCACAAATCCGCCCTTCCGATGGATTAGATGCCAAGCTTCGTCATCCCAAAATCCAAATAAGTTCGACGCTCGTTGCTGGATATCGAACTCCGAAGGAATGACGGGCATGTCGTTACCCTCAATTGATAAGCCGGTGATTTGATAAACGTCATGAAGCGTTATCGTCATTTCACCGAAGGGGAGGTGAAATGTGTTTGTAATCATTTACATTGTTGGGGCTGGCGTCGTTTGGGTTATATTGAAACTGCATGTTTTGGCTTGATTCCTCGGCGTGATTGTGAGACGTTGACCGGTTACTCGATGCTTCAATCCTACTTGGATATGGACCGCGGTAAACAACATCTGTGTTGATGTACGGTGGAATTGAAAAATGTTGGTCGTGATAGTATCCTAATAAGAGGAAAATCTTATCTGTATGTTAATAAAATAATATGATATAATAATAAAAAATCTGGTTTTATGTTCTTTAATTTTTTTCATTTCTTACTTGATCCTTGCTCAATGCTAGTGTTCTGATTGCTTCCACCCATGTAAGTTAAGGGGGGTTGCGAACCTCCGTATTGATATACATCTTGTGCGGGTTGTGGAAGAGGTTCAGAAAATCGAGCGTTTGTGAAACTTGTTCTCCATTTTGATAATTTTGAAGGTTCTGAATTAAAAATAAATAAATTAGATTTCAAAAATATTAAATATAACGAAAAAATATAGTAATTAGAGAGTAAAATTTTTTACCTAGTTATCTTCATTTTGATTTTGACGATCCATTCTCGATGTAATAGATTTCATAAAACTAACTTAACTTCTATAAATAGAGGAATAAGATTGAAGCTTTGTGTGTTGAAGTATGAGGTTAAGGGGGTATTTATAGGTTGAAATGGATGAGTAAGTTGGATGAAATGTTCGGAGTAAAGCATGAGGTAAGGGGTTAAGAGGATTTGGTGGAAATTTTCGATTATATATTTTTAGTACAAATTAAAACTCATAATGTTTTAAATATTTGTAGTTATTGTTAATAATATGATTGAATATAAATTTTATACAATAATAATTTTAAAAAAATCTTACACTATTAACATTTGACCCTAACATTTTAAATATAAGACACAGAATGCTAACCTAATTGTAACTCACAAAATGCTAAATTAACTATAACACAAAAGCTAAACTAACTTAACAAAATATTAAACTGAATTAAAAAATATATATAAAAGGCTTGTTATTTGGACAAGTGGTGCGTAACAGAAAAAAGCTAAACTATCTATAACACAAAAACTAAACTAACTTAAAAAAATTATAAACTAAATTAGAAAAAATGTAAAAGCAAATTATTTGTACAAAAGTGGGCGGCAGAGGAAAAAAAAAAAAGAAAGATGCTGATGCATTTAAGGTGTGTCAGGAAGCTTGGCCAGCCAACAGAACTGACTTGCATCGGTCATTCTGATTTTAGGGTGCAAATAAGATGCCCCTAGATGTACCCTTCTTTTGTCCAATCATACAATTAATTTAACTAATCATTAGCTAATAATTGTGTAAGAGTTAGCTAATTCAAATTGGAGAAGAATGGGTCTCACATATGATGTTGACAAGAAGATGAAGAGGGTCTTAATATATAATATAGGGTGAAGTGTTATTATTATTTAAATTGTCCAATCTTGTCTAATCAATGTATTATTTATATTTCAACACTTGTAACATTTTAGCACTTGTCGCACAGCTCCCTTAGCTAAAACCTGTTGTGACTGAACGTATGTCAGTCGTGGATCAAGCCTCCAGGGATCACGCTCACACACCCTCTGCACTCTCTGCTCGCGTGCTCTCCCTCCGACTAGTCTTTTCCCACTAACTTGCTCCTTCCCGGAAATCCTGCAAGATCAAAATATTTTTGTTCAGAAAAATTTCGTGTTACTTGTGTATATATACTCGTCTATTTCTCTTCAAATTTTGTATCAATTTTCTCACGCCTTCATATCTTCTTAAACTTTAGATTTTCGTTATAAAACAACTTTTAAGCTTCTTATTTCATAAATTAACAAAATAATGTCGTGGTTGCGGTCATTATTCGGAAGTAAGGGAAGTAGGAGACGGAGCTCTATACATCGAAGGATCAACCTTAACTTGCCCGAAATTTCGGTATTTTCTAATTCGTTTTACTTTTTAACTTGTATAAATGAAATGAATTGATATCATAATCGTCACTAATAATATAAAATAGGCAATTTTTGTTTAATTTGTTACTTATTTGTTAATTATCCGTTTTTAACTTTATTATTTGTATATTAATTAATTATTGTTTTTAAATGTGTTAAAATGGAATGAGGATCTCAAAATCAAAGGATAGACTGCACTCCCGGTATTATACCTTCATTAATAACATATTAGTTAATTACTCATTTTTACCTTCATGATTTATATTTCCGCTAATTATTTGTTTTTAAATATGCTAAAAAGGAACAAGGATATCAAGGATAGACCTTAACTTCCCCGCAATCCCGGTATTATACCTTCATTATTTACATTAGTTAATTATTCGTTTTTACCTTCATGATTTATATTTTCGCTAATTATTTGTTTCTAAATATGTTAAAAAGGAACAAGAATCTCAAGGGATAGACCTTACTTTCCCGCAATCCCGGTATTATACCTTTATTATTTACATATCGTTAATTATACATTTTTACCTCAGTATTTACATATTCGTCACTTATTCATTTTTTTTATTGTTAAAAAGGAACAAGAATCTCAAAATCAAGGGATAAATCTTAACTTTCCCAAAATTTTAGTATTATACCTTCATTATTTACAAATTGTTAATATTGCATTTTTACATCACTATTTACTTAACTTGTTAAAAAAGGCCAAGGGTCTCAAGATCAAAGGGAATACACTAGCATGCCCGAAGTTCCGGTATGAAAATTCTCTATTGTTATTTTAATTATAACTTATTATTAAATTCTTGACTATCTTAAATGATGAAACCACTATACATGTGAAAAGACTATTCTGACACATTTTGTTATTTCTCCTACCTTTTGTAGCGGTATGACCCATATACGGTGGGTTTTGAAGGCCCGAAGTTGCGATGCCAGAAGAAGACTATTCAGATGTTTTTACAATGGACGAATGGTGGCCTGACAATGAAATTTGTGATAGCTTGGGCTCGTAGTCAAACTCGTCTTGAAGGCATGGTTCTCACGATTACTCGATCGTGGAAGTCCTTAGAGACACGGAAGTACGGGATGGTTCACCTAGCGTGTGAACAATATGGATCTAAGAGAGAATTAGAGGGTAGGGTTCTTGGCGATAACGATCAACCAGTAAAAAACGGGATTGTTCGTCCAGAAAGAGCAATTGTACATTTATGCTACATTGTTATGAGGTTGACAAGAGCGTTTGGAGGCTGAAAGTTTACAACGGTGTCCATAACCACGAACTGAACAAGCACTTTGAGGATCATGTATATGCAGGTAGATTGTCAACCGCACAATATAGCGAAGTAGTTGATCTCACTTTGGCAGGTTGCGGACCAAAGCCGTCAGTTGAAATCCTTAGGGTCCGATATGATGAAATTTCAACTTCGAGGCAACAAGTATACAATGCCCGGACAAAACTTCAGTGGTCCAAGTTTGGGGGTGTTATGACCCCCATGCAAGTACTCCTCAAGATGTTAAGCGTAGGAAAATACATCTATAGTTGGTGAACGACAAGCCATGGGAGATTACAAGACATTGCGTTCGCAAATCCTACTTCCTTGCTTCTATGGAAGAAATTTCCATGTGTCATGATCATGGACACAACCTATAATACAAACATGTAAGTAACGGTTATTTTATATTCTTGTAGGACATAGTGTTTGGACAACAACAATACTGATAAATTACATACTCTTGTAGGTACGGTATGGCCCTTCTAGAAATTGTAGGGCAAACATGCACGCAAAAAAAACTTTCACGTTGGGTATGCATTCCTTTCCAAAGAAACGGATGAGACGTATAATTGGGTTTTGCATCAAGTAAGAGGATGGTGCGGTGAACAAATGCCTAAGGTCATAATGATAAGCAGAGAGCTTGGTCTTTTGAAGGCGCTTCCATATACAATTCCAGAGGCCTATCACATGTTGTGCATATGGCACGTGGAGTGCAACATAGAAGATAATGCTTACCATAAGAGTCGTAATGCAAGCGCAAAAGTGAGTTCTTGGCACAATGTTACGCTTTGTTTAGATCTCAATCGAGGGAGACATACGAAGAACGGCTCCGAAAAATGCATGATGTGTGGGGGATCGTTGGGAAGTGATGGAATATCTAACAAAAGTTTGGTTGTGCCACGTTGAAAAGATTGTTAGCTTCATGACAGACCAACATATGCACCTTGGAAATCGAGCATCTAGCCGGTAAATCCTTACCACAAAACTCCAAACGTTTAGACATGTGTCACGCTAAAAAGATTCTTCTTCTTCTTCTTCTTCTTCTTCTTCTTCTTCTTCTTCTTCTTCTTCCTCCTCCTCTTACTATTATTATTATTATTATTATTATTATTATTATTATCATTATTTTTGACTCCTACGTACATATTTACAAGGTTGAGTCCGCTCACTCTGTAACACCCCGAATCTGTGGGACTCGGAGTGTCACATTGGGCTAGGATCTCACAATGGATCCTGACCCTAACCTGGCAACAAGTTCACTGGACCTTACAACATGTCACTGACAGATATAAAACAAATACATAAAACTGTATAAAACTGTACAACCCAAAAGGTAAAATAACATAGCAGTATGAAACAAAACACCCTCACACAAGAGGTAACAAAAGACCATCCTCACGCAGGAGGGAAAGATAACAAACCCAAAAGCCCACACAACCTATGTACGAGATGTCCTCGGCCTGCCACTCTGCTAGATCACCCAGCAGCATGCCTTTCCTGTGGGGCATCTACAACATGGTAATAAACCATTAGCTATCCATACACATATATAGAGTAATGCATAAGCACAATCACAGGTAAGGGAAGATAAACACATCAGCATGCTTCCACTCATTCACCCATTTAATCATCTTTATATAAAGGTCATTCACTCAAATCGTATATATATATATATATATCCATAGATGAAAATAGGTGACACGAGGGCGGATACATCCTCGCCTTTGAGTCTGCTAGCCATCTGGAGTGGAATCGGTCACACAACCTGTGTACCCTATGGGAGTGGGGTTGTGCCCTCCCCGTATACCAGGTCTGGCCTGACTCAAGAGAACCTCCCAAACTCCACGACGGGATGAAAGGGAAAGGTTATCACAGTCACGCATACGAGGAAAACCATATAAAACATAGGTCGGTATAAACGACATCTCATGCTATCATAGCAAACATACAAAGCACACACCACTCATGCAAACACCCAATATAAGGATGGAAGCTAAGTAAGTCCTACGGACTTACCTCAACCTCGATCACAACTCAACCACAATCACCTCTACACTGGAGGGACAACACAACCTATAAACAAGGCATAAGGAGATATATCAGACTCCTAACCACATCAGGGTCACACCTAGACCAAAGGGATCCAAAGGATCAACCTCAACCTCACTCACAACCTAACGAACCTCAAAAGCCATACAAGGCATAAACCGATCATAACCTCAACCAAACTCAGCCTCACACATCTAGCATGATCCTAAACACTCACACTAGGAAAGGAGGGAACAAAGGCTCCCTAAGGAAGGCCTAAAAGCAACGCACACCTGCAAAACCAAGGGAAACACCAAGCTGATGCAGGTGGGCGCAGGGGCGGCTCACTGGTGGTGCAAGGGCGGTGCATTGGCCGGCACAGGGGCGGCTGTAGGGCGGCGTAGGGGCGGCTGTAGGGAGGCGTAGGGGCGGCTGTAGGGCGGCTGGTGTGCAGAAGGCACCACCTCAACTCTTTCTTCACTTCTTCCTTCAATTCTATACCCTTCTTTACTCCAACAACAACATATATGCAGAACATACATATATATACATCAACATAAGCCAAACTTGGCTAAAACAAGATCAAATCCTAAGGAGTCTATGCTAGACTAAGGAAAGGAAGGAAAAAGAGACAAGAAGATGCAAAGAAGAAGAGGAAGGAGATGGAAGCCATAAAAGCTTACCAAGCTGAAGATCCAGAAGCTCACAAACTCACCAAACGTCCTCAAGTTGGCTCACAAGGCTCAACAAGCATAAACATCATCAAAGCCAAGCAAAACTCACTATCTCACACCCAAACTCAAAGATGATCAAGCAAAGTGATCCAAGGAGAAGAGATAAGAAGATAATGTGCGTAAGGAGAGAGAGAAGTCTGAGAATGGTAACCCTCGTCAAAGAGGAGAAGAAGAAGTATAAATAGGAGGTAAAAGGGTAAAGCACGGGTCAAAGGGTCAAAGAAGGCGGCTGCAGCACACAGAGCCACGGGGGCGGACCCTGTGAGCCGCAGGAGCGGACCAGGCTAGGCGCAGGGGCGCCCCTGGGTCACGCAGGGGCGGCTCAGGCATAAACCTGGTCCCTCTGCTCCCTCTCTCAGCACTCAGCAACTAGGCTCTTACACACTCGGTCTTCAAAAGTGAATGGACTCCCGTAACAATCGTTTAGACACGTGTCTAGAGCATATCCACATGATGTTGAGGGAAGTGTTTTGCCAATTGATGGCTTCTTTAGAGCAATCACGGATCCGCATTCAACATAAAGTGCGAAATTTGCCGATCTTTAGACTTCTATTGAACAAGGTGTCTCATCAGTGCATATTCATGCTCCTTTAAATATTCAATGTTGTCTGCTCTTGTGACTATGATCTGTATTCTAGAAATTGCTACACCAGGACAATATATGGAATACCTTGTATTCATGAAGTGGCAATTATTGCTCATGAAGGACGCGCATTCATGGAAACATATGTCGATATCTTTTGGCGTCAAATTCACTGGTTCGATGATGCGGATAATGAACCGAGTGATCAAAGATACGTGGACGTGAATGAGGTGGTCGTGGATGATCTCCAAGAAGCCATCCAATCAGGTGAGTTAATAGATCACAAGATTATGCAAATTGGCACAATATGGCGAACACTGAGAGACCCAGAAACCATAATGCTAGAAGCGCTAGATATCAAGCCGATCCCGAAAGGGAGGCCAAAGAAGGGTGTAAATGAATGTAAAAGATCGAGTTTTGAATACACTTC
Source organism: Fagopyrum homotropicum (assembly GCA_033239125.1). Taxonomy (NCBI): domain Eukaryota; kingdom Viridiplantae; phylum Streptophyta; class Magnoliopsida; order Caryophyllales; family Polygonaceae; genus Fagopyrum; species Fagopyrum homotropicum. Next base: position 47,619,491 of record BSWB01000007.1, on the reverse strand, counting down.
CGAAGCCATGACCAAAGCAAGGGAGGAAAGAGAAAGGAAGAGAGCGGCAGAGGTGACGGTGGAGGAAGAGGAGGAGGAAGAAGCGGCAGGGGAAGTAGCGGGGGAAGCAATAGATGATGATGTAGTAGAGGAAGTGAGTGCAATGAAACACCAGTCTTTATGTACCCGCCGGTTATCATAGGGAAGTACGAGTTTGGATCCAACAAATTTGAAAACTTCATGGTTCCTCATGTTGAATGCCTAGTAGATGTTCAAGGCAACGGAAATTGTGGATTCCAAGCACTTGCTGTATTGTTGGGTCGTGGGGAAGATAAATGGCCTCAAATTCGGAGAAGTATGATGAAGGAGCTTCGTAATCACCCGGATCAATATGATATATTTTAAGACACTGAAGACGTCAATCATAAACAGATGATGGCAAAGCTCAAATGGTTCCGCCAAAAAGTATCGGCACCAAGCAAACAATGGATGGAGATTTCCATATGCGGTGTATTGTTTGTCATGATCTACCAATTCACTCTTGTATTCTTGGACTGGAACGCGGCTCACACAATGCTCCCATTGAGTAAACAAAGGCCTCCCAAGGGTTCCCCGACCCCCCGGATCAATCGGATTCATCGCCCGAGACATGGTTTATCATCATTATGTTGCGGTAAGTATTAAATATCTTATGAAGTTAAAACATTAACTAAATTTATTAATACTTTAATTTTTCTCTCCTAATTTTCATTCAATTTTTGTACAGCTGAAATGTACGATAAATTGTCCAATACCGTCCGTTCTTGAATATTGACATGTGGCTCATGACCAAAGCGTTGAAGAATTGGACAAGACATACAAACCGCAAAATTCAAATGTTTAGAGACCTTCGTGCGCAATATGGTCGCCCTATACCTTAAACATTCATATAAAGTTATTTCAATAATATATAATTCTTCGTCCAATTGCAAAAAAAACTTATTAATATAATTAATAGTAATTATTAATAATTAAAACTAATAATAATTAACTATTTTTAATTGTTAGATTTTGATTGTAACTTGTATACTATTATTATTCGGATTTACAAAAAGAGTTTGAAAGTGACGCACAGTGCGACATAAGAATTGCACCGTGTACCTAACAATTCTTTTTATTCGATTAAGATTTGAATCACTACATACAAAAAAATTGAAATATGTTTTGTTTTAGAAAAATAGATTAAGCAACAATCTTTATCATTTACATAGCGTATCTTAAACATTATTATTTTTCTTAACATAATTATATTATTGTTTTGATTACATTATTGTTGTTATTAATTGTGATTGTAAATAATAAAAATATATAAATTATAAGCTTATATCCATCCAAATATATTTGTAAAGTATTATTTTGTCCATGTAATTAGTTACTAATAATTTAAAAATATCGACCACGTTACATATTACAAACCCTAAAACAGTTTGCCTCTCAAACTTCCTTTCCTTGTAATACACCGATTGAGATTATTTTTTAGGCAACGTAACCAAAAAAAACACAAGGTCAAACAACATTATAGCTTCCCTTCCTATAATTTAAATTGAAAGGAGGAAGAAGTTGGCAAAAATGATCCCATTATGGCTCATCATCCATATGTTGCATCCGCAGCTTGCTTCTCCTCGTCGCCTTTCTCCTCCTTGGCAAACTCCTCGATCAATTCTCGCTGTCTAGGAGTCAAATTCCTGCCAACCAAAACAAATCTTTGTGAGATACTTTGATAGAAAACAAAATGCATATGAAAGAATGATAGACTATTCAAGAACATAAAGCAAGGAACTGGGAAACTTTTATATACACATATGGAGATCAATCATACCCATACCTATGTTTGGAATATTCAGGGTATGGGTCATATCTATCATCTAGTATCAACTAGATATCATATGGATATCAGGATCACACATGAGTTGATGATATACACCAGCATTTAGATATTTAGGGCCCGTTTGGTTCCAACTCCGGAAACGGAAACGGAATGTAAACGAATTTAGTCCATATGTACACCTTTATTCATGAAATTTTATGGAATCATTCCTTGTGGTTTAAAGTAATTGTAGTAGTTTTAGGAAAACAAATTCATTGTACATGCAACCAAAAGGAAAGATTCCAAAAAATATTCCTGAATAAGGTAAATATGGACTAATTCATTTCTATTCCGTTTTCGTTTCCGGAGTTTCAAACGCGGGTTAGTGGTATCACTCATATATTGGCATACACATACCATCATTTGATATCTTTGGTATAAATACCAAAAAGCCCGAAGTGAATGAAACATATTAAGAGACTAGACATCTTACGTCGGAATGCTGACGTTGAAGTGCACATACTGATCACCATATGAATACGAGCCCCTGGATTTGATCCCTGCCAGCGTACCCCGCAAGTATTAGCATAGATTAAACAAACACTCGTAAATACTATGTAATTTAGACAGCTTCTGGTAGTCTGATTACAACATGATCGAAAGTTTTACAAAATGGAAACATTCATTTATCTTAAGACCAGATCGCAATATCCCGCTGAACAACTAAGTGATCAGAATTGGGCTCCCTCTCCAATCTCCACTTACCAAGCAACTAGTTTTGTATGGAAAGTTGTACACAACTACACAACCATACTTTACTGTATGTAAAACTATGCAGATATCTCTAACGAAGTCACCAAGCACGGATCTAATTGTTTAGGTTATGAATGGTTCTTATATCTCTTGCATTATGTATGATTGAATGTTTTAATAGCTATCTGACAGGACCACAAAAGTGGGTTAAGCACTTACATTATTCTGCTGGTAAATCTTTGGGAGTTCAGGGAACATTAAACAAACAACAAAAGTAAAAATGACGAATCTGTTTCGTTACCTTTCTTCTTCAAGAGAACCTTCTGTCCAGGTTGAGTGCCCGGACGAACCTAAAATGCAGACGAATGGGTTACATAAGATCGTTTAAAGGAATAAAACAGGCAGGATGATGGACAGGAGTTGCACAAACCTTAAGAACAACATCTCCTGTTAGAGTTGGAACTTGGATGGTCCCGCCAAGAATTGCCTGCAGCAGGAATCAAGCACAATGTTATCCACAATAAGTAACATCAACATAGCCACAACTTTGCTAGATCACACCATCAAAAAGTTAACAACACAACTCAAAAGTTCACAATTAGCCATGCCCTGGAGTGGACAGCACAGACTCCAGAAGCAAGAGCTACAACTTACAAGATCATAACCATCAAATCTAGAGAAAAAAAAAAACTATAATGAGACCTTAGCGAGAATTAGGACAGGACAAACAACAGTTAACGTGACTACCATAAACATGTGATATGATTTATCATTTGATTTTTGTCTGACGCAGTAGAACCAACCTAAAATTCAATATCAAGTTTTATCCTATTAATTGGGTAGCATTAAATTACTCATATTTAATATCGAGCAAAGGACAGCAGGTCCAAAGACATCAAGCCTTGAAAATTCACAGAAACAAATCCCCACATCCACTGTTATCATTAAGAATTCAAATCTCAGCATATATACTATTCATCCAGAAGCATTCATATAAAGGTGAGCAAACTCAACCGACTACACTAGGAAACTCACCTGTGTAATACTAAGAACAGCATCAACATGAATGTTCGAGCCTTCTCTACGAAATACTGGATCATCCTTCACCTGCACAAAAGTAGCATGTTACTTGCATAATTCCTACATATTATCAACATTCGTTGTAACCCAAAACGGGAACATATAAGAAAGAACCTTGATGGTAACATAAAGATCCCCAGGGTCGTATCCATCAGGGTCTGCTCCAGCACTTTTAGATACCTTAATCTGTTCATTATTGTCCACACCTGCATATATTATAATATTGTACAATGTTATTTTTAATTGGTATATCACCAAATTCTTGTATAATTATAATATATAATTTACCAACAATATTCAATTTCAACTGAAAAGACAATCACTGATAAAATATTTAAGTTACTACTCAGTCGGGTTTATTTTGAGTCCGATTCCTTTCGGGTTGAGGTCATTTCTGGGTTCAGGTCATTTCTGGGTTTGGGTCATTTACAGGTTCAGGTCATTTACAGGTTCTGGTACCGGGCATGTTTCAGCTCAGTTTGGTTTAGGTACGTTGCGAGTTCAGGTTTAATTGGGTTTCGGGTCCTGCGTTTTGACGAATATTCAGGTTCAAATCGGGTCTGGGGAGGATGGGTCTGTTTTTCAGGTTGGGTTGGATCAGTTTTTCACATCTCTAAATGTGAGGAAGTTGAAAATGTATGAAAATCCCATACAGTTCCAGCCTTTACATATAGTATGGACTGGAAGGGACTATAAGATTAGCTCTAGGATTAGATATTTGGGTTTTTTACATCTCTAAATGGAGGAAGTTGAAAATGATATGAAAGCATGCCTTTCATATTTAAGCAGCGAAAGCTGGTATTAATCCAAGTGATATTTGAGCATACAGCAAAATCAGTTACTAGAATATACGACTAGCAACATTCTCCAAAACTAAACATTTTGATATATTTGCAGATGAAATGAAAATTGAGAGGAATAAGTAGTTATCAGATCAATATATACTTGATTGCTTAGTATGTGAGGATTGTTGAGAAGTGAACTATTGGCACCAATCATATTCAGAGAATTTCATAACAGCTCCGAGAAAATATCTAGTGGCACGCAGACAGATATTGGTTTAGGTTGCAGCGAAATTTTACAAAATTCTTTAAACTCTACAACCAATAACATGTTGAGCACATCATCCTCCCGGACCATGACCCAGCCAGACCCTCCTCCCCGAAAAAATGTAAGGAGTGCATAATTAAACTCCAAATATGAAAAATTAATAATAAAGTTGATGTATTCATCTCACCATATAATAATTGAAAATTTAGTGATTCTCTCTCCCTACAAACAAGTAAATTTAAAATATCTTCCATATCCATTGATTATCAAAATGAATCAACGTTTTTTCTATATATGTTATATTTCGTCACGATGACCTTACTTGCACATTTTCATGAAACTGGTTATGCTTTCGTTAATATGAATTCATTCACTGCTATGTAGCTCTTCATTCACTATTATCTAGTTCATTCGTTATATGTTATTTACTTCACGTCATTTTAAGTTTTTTGACTTCTATATACTTATTTTTCATATTTGTTTGTAAGTAATCAAGCAGTGATTCATTCTCAAACTCAATGATGTCTAAGTGTTACAAACACATTTAAAATCAAAATTCATATCCAGTAGTGAAAACAAACACTCGCAATTAATGAACAACTAGTTGAGAGGAAATGAACAAACAAGATACCATTCTAGTCTTCCTGTCAAATGAAAATGGAAAACCTAGAATAACATATCAATTGTATATGTGTGTGTGTGTGTGTATATATAATGTAAAGATATAGATATTGAGAGAAATGGATGAAAATTCTGTATTTCCTTGATAGAGAATTAGGATATAAATACAAGAGAGTTAGTTGGAGAGAGATGAACCTAGAGAAGAAAAAAACTAATAACTACACCTAGGAAAAGAAGAAAGTAATAACTACAGCACATAACAATAATTACAGCATGCCTACCCAACTACTAATAATAACAATAACAATAACAATAACAATAACAATAACAATAACAATAACAATAACAATAACAATAACAATAAAGTTATTCAACATATATATGTGTGTGTGTGTGTGTGCATACACATGGCATCATTAGATATTATAATATTCAAAGGAGTGTAGTATTGATAGCAGATAATATGCCTAAAATTGCAATATTCTGAATGCAGTAAATCGTGAAACATCTTAATTTTAATAAAAGACTACAATTTTGGAGAAAGGGAAGCACCTGGACTAATATCCACTTTAACTGATTTGGACCCAGGCACAACCCTACGACCATTGCAAGATCTGCAAAGGCTCTGCACAAATTGAAAATAAACGTAAAACAATGTTGCAGATAAAACTGCATCTAACTTTGCAATAGTATTTACAAAATTGAATATCCATCGAAGAGAGACCATGTAACACCTTTAAGCATCTTAGATACTTGACTCAGATTCAAAAACTCTGGCAGCGAGAGAAAACAACACAGCAGTTCTTGTCATAGCATAATTTGGTACAGCATCAAAATTCCACAATGCTAAGATTGTAGATACCAAACACAACAATCGATAGCAATTTTATAAGAGGATATCAAACACATAAGCCAGTTATAACTTATATGCTCCGTATCGTAGGCACAGAAAGCATACAGGCTTAAAAAACCTATTCAAGCAGGTCTAGGTCACCTTCACAGGCCTGGAATCAGTTATTTAGTAACAGAAGGAAACATAAAACTACTACCAATATGTAAAAGGATTTCAACAAAAGAAATCCTGTGGGAAAGAATCTGGATCAGGCACTGCACTACAATGGTATATTGTAAGAGAATCATTGACTAAGCCTCGTGAAGAAGGCAGTAAACACACAAGGCATGTATCCATGAAGAAAACAAGTAAACTCACATGAGCAACATAGATCTAAGTCATGAATGATAGGCAACTTAGAAGAAAGCTGTTACAGAAAGGCCACAGCTGGACATAGTAGATTTTCCACGTGTAAAAGACGGAAAAAAGAATGGGATATAGTTAATGAGATGAAAAATGGGATTAAGGGAAGATATAGGACAGTATGATGTCATCATGAACATACATAATCAACATTGCAAAAATATGATTAAGCCATGTCGAAAAGGATGCAAGAGTCATTTAATTGCATTTGTTTGCATGTAAAAACCACACTATGCTGGATTCTGGGGGAACAAAAGAGAAATTTCACCATACCGTGAATGTCTTCCCTGTTCCACCGCACTGCATACAGGTAGATTGCACACTGAATGGTCCCCTTTGCATAAATGTCTGAAAATTGATCAAATTCAAGAATCATATTATGAACTGACCTGTAAAAGTGAATCTAAAACGTCATCTCCACTTACCACGCCTTTGCCTCTACAGTGCTTACAGGTTTCAGGTTTAGATCCAGGGGGGACACCAGCACCACCTACAAATACAATTTTTTAGCAGCAATGAGAAATCAGGATGGTCATGCATCTTGCATAAGGCAAGTCATGGCAAGTTCAGCAAATAGCTTTCCATGCAATGCAAGCGAAGATGGTTTGTATCAAAGTATGAGAAAAAACTTGAACTATCAAAACAAAATTATAAATAATAGGCAGTGAGAAGTAGCAAATATTAAGATCACAAACAGAAGGAGCATTCCCTTACCACAAGCCTCACAGGGTAAAGTAGTTTGAAATGATATAGTCTTAGTACATCCCTGAACAGCTTCCATAAAGGAGATCTCCAATAACACCTGTTTACAACGATCATCGGTGTGAAGTGATCAATTTAAATCTTTTAAAGCAGATTAGCACCACAGGAAAAGAAAGAATACCTGAGCATCCTGGCCACGCAGTGTGGCACCTGCTCCAGGTCGAAACATATTGAAGATCTACTCCGAGAAGATAACCAAACAGGTTCAGATCAGATCATATCATATCATATCATATGTGTGAAGAAACAAATCAATTATGACTTTGAAGTATACCTTAGAGAAGAAACATATATGATAATATTAGCATGCCTATGCAAGTCATCAGTTATCAAAAATGTACATTTTAAATATGAACATGTTTGTAACACCTTATCTTAAAGATCATCTTACACGAACTCAACTGCAAATAACAATTGAGTTTAATGATTTTTTTTTTCTCATTTTTCAGTTAGTTTATTCACCTTCCCCATGTTCCCCACTTTCTCTAGGTTTCCCATTAGTCAGTTCAGTTGTTGAACTTTTAGAATGAATTATAATTTTCATTAGGACTTTCTTTCAGAATTCTATTCTTTTATTTCTTTACCTGTTCCTAACATCATCTATAGGGGTCACTAGAAGCACTAATGCCTTCGTGAAACTACAAACGTTCAAAAAATGGATTACATGCGCACAGAGCCACAGACACACAAAAAATTCAAGGCAAGTCATCATTCCTCTATAACAATTATGAGATTCATGAGACGGTGAGTCAAACATATAACAACAGTATTGGCCCACCACATAGATGAGAACAGGTGTACAGGTTCATAACTTAAAATAATCCCTGCAAGTCCCTTTCTTAAGCCAACCCGACTCTTTCCTCAAGCAGCTATTGACATTGAGAAATACATGAAGGACAATACTCACATCCTCAAAGCCGGTGCGAAACATATCTTCAAATGGATGAAATCCAGCACCACTATAAGCATCCCCACCTTGACCCTTGTTGTGTTCATATGCATCATGGCCCATCTGGATTGATAAGTACGAAAGTAAACTATAATCGTCATGAGAATTCAATACAAGCAGCCATGTTGAACTATTTAAAAGGAGAAATTTTCTGTGTTGCAAGGAGATATTATCCTACTAGTAGAGCTTCCCTTCCTTGGAAACAAAATACAATAAACAGCATAAACATTCAACAAACATGAACAACGAATGGAAAGGTGTCAAATGAAATCAGGTGGGGTTGGATTCAGATGAGGGTTGACCTAAACCGGTAGCCAAATCGCCAGCCACTGGTTTAAGAGCCATTACACAAAACAACATAAAGACCAAATATATAATGCAAAATGAATCAACAATAGTCACCTTCTAACCCACCTCTACATAACTTCACCATTGCCTCACACAAGGGCAATAATATCACCTCTTTAATATCTAATGACACCCATTTATGTATTTAAAGACAACATTTGGCAATACACGCTAGCATCATTGCAATATCAAACATCTTGCTTATTGTTGTCCAACTAAGCATCCATTCATTCTGATAGCTCATTGTCCCATACCACGGGATCATCAACTATAAACTGTCTTATCTTTCATTTCTACACCATAAAGCTAACTTTGTAATGACATTTCACAATTATTAAGGATCAACAGCTATGTACCTCTTCATCTTTGAAACAAAACCAGGGTTTGCATGATAAGAATTTCTTCTATAAACAACGAATAATAATAATTAAACTAATGAACAGCATTGGTTTCTTTTCTCTATACAAGCATGAAATTTCATCTTTGAAATTCTTGTATGTAGTAGAGGTGATACACGAAAATTCCACAATAGTGTTTAAGTTTGACAATTGATAGCAACAATATATTGTCAAATTCAATTATGAGCATCTGCTACTTTGATCCAGACAAAGGAATTGACTTTCATTATGAATTTGGCTTGTTTCTATTTCTGAAATATAGTTGCTCTTGCACACCCATGATCAAAAAGAAAGATTTGAGATGAGTATATGGAACTGATTCCTCTTTGCCTACTGAAATTGTGTAGGATGAATACCAATTAAATTGTTTTTATACGGAAACTGATATAGCAACGTCAATAAGCATATAAATCACTTGCTTGGTGGTTGGTTTATATCAAGGTGGAAAGTTTCAGAACTGACAAATAGATCAGCATATACAAGTTGAAAGTGGGTGATGAATGTGGATGCTGGTAACGTAACATTACCTAACACATCCCAGGTCCTCTGCCACAAAATGATAGAGAGCACTCACTAAACAAAGACCATAGTTTTAAGTAGCCTTTGTATATAACTTCTTAGACTATAGGCATGTATATAGAAACTTAGAAAGCTAAAGGATCAGAGATTAAATGCTAACTTCATTCCTAGTCCTACTAATTGATGCCATAATTCGCGCTTACAAAAGAAAGACTACAAGTTTCTATCTAAGCATGAGAACTTGCAACATGCCTTGATAACATAGATTGGAGATGATAAGTAGGAAAACACGAGGGGATAAACTAATTTACACGAGGAGATAGACTAATCATTTATGGCAAAAAATAGTATCCACTGGAAAGTGTTCTTGATCACGGCCCTCAACTAATGTCCTTGGGCTGTCATATATGTAATAGTGTAACAGGCTATGTAAAACTCAGCAGCAGCGTTTCAAGAAAAAATACAATCATAAAGTGAGATTTTATGTGTAGGAACCTGATCATAAGCAGCCCGTTTTTCCTCATCTTTCAAAACCTACAAAGGATGAAAAACAATAGTTGTTGAGTATGCATGGAAGAAAAACCAGATAAGTTAAGAAGAACCGATCATCAAAGGATGTAAAAACACCTCATATGCCTTATTGATCTCCTGAAATTTCTTTTCAGCTTCAGGATCTTCTTTGTTCATATCTGGATGGTGCTTCTTTGCAAGCTGAGAATCAATTATAACTGATGAGCAATCAAAATTATATCAAAAAGAAGCAAAATAATAATATGCTATGCTAATAAAACTGGTCTTAAGAAATACACACCGCATAAAATGCTTTCTTAAGCTCAGTAGCAGTGGCATTCCTGCTGACACCTAGTACGTCATAATAATCTTTGGAAAGGAAAGCTAGCAAAAAACAAATACAGGAAGAACACATGAGATGTCGATTGCATGAAAATAAACAAACTAATTCATGAAAATGTATTCTAAGGAATAGTGAATACCTGTGCTATGAATTGATCTGATCACCCCAAAGAATCCGTGTCTATGCATACCTCCAGATAGTAACCAGTTTCTGGCTTGTACTAGACGATGAATAACAGTAAAAATTAGCATATACATGATTATGTAACCAAATAATAAAATAGCCAAAATAGGAAGAACAAATTCAAGTAAAATCAAGGGAGAACTGAGAAGTACCATCTTTGAAAACTGTGTTGGAAGATTTACAATTTAAAGAACTAACAGATGTACGACTAGTGCCTTTATACAAACCATTGACCTGCAAAAGGATTTTATAGAATGAATGCTTATAATTTTGGTTGAAACTAACCGCCTTGATGCATATATTATAGAGTAAATCACACAATTGCATAATTTGCATTAAACATGAAGTAGCCATGCTTTGATAGTAATTCAACGCTCATTACAATTTAAGTTATACAGAGATGCTATGAAAAATTATAGAATGTCCTGCAGGCACCTCACTGATGATAAAATAAACATTTAAAATGGGTTTGGGCGTTACCTTGTTATCAAAATATAAATGGTAAATTGTTTTATGCAACTTTGCATATTAAGGAAGATGTTTGGGGTGGTTTCGTTTAATTCATGCTTTACAATCGCAAACTGAACCACAATCAATTGTAATCGACAAAGAAGGAATCCAGAGGATACTGACCGCTGTTGAGATTGATCGAGCAACAATCAAGCGAACGAGTCTAGTACCAGTTGAACCAACCACTGAAAATCAAAACTCATCGATTACCAATATACAGAGAAAAAGTCAAGAAAATGGAGAGTAGAAAAGAGGAACGTAAATATAGGGGGAGAGAGACTCACTTGGGGTCGCCAGAGTACAATTAAAGACGATGAGTCCGCGGACCCCAAGAGTCCGGAGGGCCAACGACGACGAATGCACCGATTGGTGACTAGACCGGCGGATAGGTTGAGTGCGAGTGGTTAACGACTCCGTCCGGCGACGCTAAGTTACGACGGGTGGTCTGACCAGTTGGGGCGGCTAATTGGTGTGGCTGACGATGGCAATGGAGAAGCTCCTAGTTTAGCTAGGGTATGATTCTGGAAGTTATCGTTGTTCAGAAGGGAAATGGACGGAAATTGGAAATTGGAAATTTGGAAGAGTAATTTCCTTATAAATTATATTTAAGGATATTATTAAAATAAAATTTTAAAAATCCTTGTCCTTACTGTTATAAAAGAAGATTTCCCCTTATAAATAGTCAATTTTCAATTTTGTCCCTATCTTTAAAAAATAATTTGCAAAAATGCCCTCTTCTCATCGTCTCTTACCTGCAACGTCCATGATGCACACCTGTTCCCTAACGTGTCGACTAACGTTTTGATTCAGACGCTCTTTCACCGCTACATTCTAAACCCAGTTTCTTTCTCTTCTGTCGTTTCTTAACTTCGCCTCCCTCTTCTTCCCTCCTTTGTGCCGACGCCAATTTTGGTATGTCCTGGTGTTGCCATCGTTCATCGATCTCCAACCGCCGTCTACCTTAAGTTATGCCGCAACGAAGAGATCGGATGTCAAGTACCATTGTCGCCAACTTCCCACCGTTGAAGAGACACAACAGAACGAGGCGTTAGAGATATGATAAGGTGAAAGTGAAATTGAGAGGTGTCGAAGTCTATGGGGATGTTGTCCCAATCCCTTCTTCTTCCTCTACAACCGCAAGTTCAATGCTTTCCTCTTTGTTATTCTTTGAGTCTTAAATTTATTTGGATCTTAATTCCTTTCCGGCCTTTGAATCGATTTAAGGGTCTATAAATTTATGGATTTTTCCTCTTGGTGTCATCAAGGTTTAGACTTTTCCTCTTGGTATTTACTAAGTTTTAAATTCCTCTTAGTGCCCTCAAGGTTTCATTTGTTTTCTCTTTATACCCATTCTTAATATATTACATTAAAATTCATTAAAAAATTATTTAAAAAATTAAAAAAATAAATTTAATATGTACTATTATGACCTTAATTAATAAATTTATAATAGAAATAGTTTATATATATATATGTTATATTATTTTTTAAAATAGATATATTTTTTTATTTTCAAATTAAAATATCTTTTTACTTTTTACTTTCAGTATAAAATATATATATATAGAGAGAGAGAGGATAGATCATATGAGAACAACCTCTAACGTGAGAACATGAGAACAAATCGTGACCATCCAATTTTCAAAATTCAATGGTCTAGATTAATGATAGAAAATGATAAATAAAAAACCATTTAATGTATAATACTTACTCACTCTCATTAAAAGAGAGTGAACCCACTCTCTCTTAATTATTTTTTTTTTAAAACTATATTGTATTATAGAAAACAGTTAGTTAAAAAAGATTAACTAGATATCTCCTTCCTCCTCTCTATTATACGTTCAACTCCATTAACAGTTCTTCCCAAATTCCGTCAAAGAAAATAACGAAACTATGGAAAACTCATATTTATTCAGTTCGGTCTCTCTACAACATCTGTTCAAGTCGATCATAACAACAGAATTCAACAAGTTGTCGTATCTAGTGAAGAAAATCATATCCCGTCAAGAAAGTAGTTTGTTTCTCCATATGCAAATCTGAGTAAGTGTATGTATTCAAATTTACTCTTTATAAATTAAATCGGTTTGACATAACTCATGTGAATAACCGATAGAATTGTAGAGTTGCATTGTTGAAACTCATACGAAGAACCGATAGACTAAAATATTCCGATGTTGATAATAAATCTAATAAACAGATTAACTAAGAATAACACACTTGTATCAATTTAGTTTCAGTTGAAAAGATCATTATAATTACGAATAAACAAGTTCCAGGTTGATAATAAATATAATAAATAGAGTAACTACGAATAACACATTTGTATCATTTTAGTTTCAATTGAATAAATCATTATAACTACGAATAAATAAATTGACGTCTAATAAAGTATTTGTTTTTTCAAGCACAACCAAACAATGGGAGGTTCATAAGCCTAATGCAGTTCAAGAAGGCGAATATATGGATTTCATTTTTCAAAATTTAGAATGTGATGAGGATATTCCGGTTGGTTTTGCCAATACAAAAACGCTAGATGGATCAGTGTGTTGGATACCAACATGCGATCTACAGATGGGTTCAAAACAATTGGAAAGAGGTTCAAAACAATTGAGGATGGAGAAGCTTTTTATAAGAGTTATGCATCTACAGTCGGGTTTGATGTTAGAAGGGGAGCTTCTCGTGAGGATACGGATGAATCGATGAAGATTTCAAGTTGATTAATAACTGTTGTTTTATCTTTAAAAACAAATGCTTATCAACAATGTATTATTTCACTTAAAAACGTCTGTAATTAGAACTTACTGCTGCATTGTTAAATCTCACTTTAAAAACGTTTATAATTACGAATAATCACTATTATGTCAAACACAGGTAAATAATCACAAACCTTTCAGCTAAGATTGAAGATTTCAAGTTGTTAGTGGTAGAGTACATTAACTAAAGGAAGTATATCTAAACGATCATAGCATTGACCGTTTGTAATTACGAACTTAATGCTTCTATACATTGTTATGTCTCTCTAAAAAAAATTTGTAATTACGAATTTAATGCTTCTATATATTGTTATGTCTCACTAAAAAACGTTTACAATTACAAACTTAATGCTTGTATACATTGTTATATCTCACTTAAAAAACGTTTTTAATTACGAATAACCGATTGTATACGTTGTTATATCTCACTTAAAAAACGTTTGTAATTACGAATAATCCCTATTATGTCAAACACAAGTACATAATATATTATTGGTATTTTGGTTTTAAAACTTAATAGTAAAAATTATACAAACGTTATAATTTTCATTGACCAAATTACAATCACTTATAATAACTACGATTATTATATTAATCGATATGACAACTATATAACAAAACTAATATATTATTGGTATTTTGGTAACAACTTTATCCCCATCAGAACTAACGTCAAGCTCCCGTTCCTCTTCATCACTAGTCAACTTTTCTTTTCCCTTTCCTTTAATGTCCTTAGGCTTGGTGACATTCTTCACAACTGTAGGAACAACATTTTCATTACTCCTCTATATATATTATATGTGAACTACATGTTGACTAATTAATTTCATGCCATGAGTTTTTGTATAGCAATCAACTGGAAACCAATCTGAATTATTAATATCGAAGAAACCTATCTGAGTTTAACAAGCCTGTCCAAACATAAATAATTATTTTTCGTGCAGATAAAGGCCAGAAATATAGAACAAGTTGAAGGCTCTCATAATTCATGCTACCAACTTACTAAGTATAACATAAATGAAATAATCAATTGCACAATGCAAAAGGAGAAGAGGCAGACTAGTACTCAGTGAGAGGTGTGCTGTTAGTATCCAACATTAGTACTTAAAGCTTTCATGAACTGAAAACCCATAAAACAAATTAATAACTATGAATAATAGTTACAAACTATCATGTTGATAACAAAAACGACATCATCAATATCATTCGTAATTATAGAATATATTTTCTCAACATATTCCAACAACATTACTTTAAGGTAACAAAAATTATTCATAATTAATCAAAAACAACAATATTAACACACCAATCACAAACCCACCAACAATCTTCAACCAAGCAAGACAAGCAAGCCATACCTACTGAAGAATCTGCCATTAATCCCGAAACTGTCTTCTTCCAATCAAGCGAATTTCACAAGAGAGCTTTGTTGACACGAAACAATAATGCTGCTATACATTGTTATGTCTATCTAAAAAAACGTTTGTAATTACGAATTTAATGCTTCTATATATTGTTATGTCTCACTAAAAAACGTTTATAATTACAAGCTTAATGCTTGTATACATTGTTATATCTCAATTAAAAAACGTTTTCAATTACGAATAACCGAAGATCCGACTGAGGGACGTCTCCAACAACATACTCTAGGGGTTTATAATTAAACCTCCAAAGTTTCAGAAGAAATTAGGGTTTACGATGACGGTTACCTTAAGTAATCGGTTTGCCAAGGCAGCGGCAAACGGAATAGGCCGAGGATTGTCGCCGGGATATCCACAACCACCTAGTTAGACGACTGAAACCTTCTTCCGTTTCAGAAGCTGACCGTCGAACACCTTCAGCACCGTACACCTTCGTGAGGCAAAGGAGTCGCCGGGAGATCCAGATCCACACCGAACCGGGAGCGCCACAACCGCAAAGGAGTCGTCGGAGTGCTCCTCGCCGTCTATGCTACGCCACCAACGCCGGAGTTCCCTGCTTCGGCTTCAAAATTTCTCTTCGACCGCCGCAGCCCAAAAATCGTCTTTCCTAATGTGCAGCGTGTATTGAGTGAAATTAGGGATTCGAAATTCTGTTATATGGGAAGCACATGTGTTATTAAAATATTCTTAATAATTACGATAATTACCCTAAATCTCAACCCTTAGTAATACACATCCGACGGTCTACGATTATTCTCATGTTCTCACGTCAGAAGTTGTTCTCATGGGAACCAATATATATATATATATATATATAGATTTTAGTTCAAGTGAGGAGAGAGCTTGTAGATAGGAATTAGGAGGGTTGTAAGCCATTGGATGGATTTAAATCAAGGGCTCTCACACGCTCATCATTAATGGCATTTTTGTAAATTGACTTAAAATCTGAAAAAATACCCTTACGTTCAAAATAGTCATCGGTGTTCATACTTTTATATGTCATTGTTCATGTTTTTATACATCGGTGTTCATAGTAATTTTATTCATCAAAGTGTCATGTCCATTTATTTTTTTGTGTTCATTTTATAATGCACAAAAGTTCATTTATAGTATATAACCACAAAAAATTAAAAAAAAACTCATCACAAAACGTTAAAAGATGATCATAATATGTTATGTATGTGTCAAAGTTATAGATAAGTCATTGGTGTTCATACTTTTATACTTCATTGTTCATGTTTTATTCGTCAGTGTTCATACTTTTTATGTCATTGTTCCTATAAATATTATCAACTATTTTTCTATAAGGCATTTTGCCGAACAGTTTGAGTGCACACTAAAAGGAGCATATAGATTATTCGATTGGAGCTATTAGACCAATTCAACATATGTATATACATGTATTTTCTCAATCAAACGTATCGAACACAAAATGATTCAAACAAATTTGATTTCGAACACAAACATCAGTCATAATGAAACATAAACCTTAACAATGGAAATCTAACAGTGAGAGTAGAAATTCGAAGAAACAAAATCTGAATCGTTCTGTATTCTCTTTGATTTCACAATTTTTTATGTGATCGATCTCTGAATATTATAAACATGATTTTAAAGAAAAGTATAATTTTCAAAAAAAGTGAACAACATATTATAAGCACCATAACTGTAAAAAATAAAAAATGAATACATACTTGTAAAAAAATGAGCATCATATTTTATTAACACGATTTGAAAGTATAGTATAATTTTCAAAAAAAATCCAAAAAAATGTATTAAAAAAATACAAAAATGAACAATTAATGTTAAAAAAATGAACAGTTAGTGTTGGAAAAAAATGAATATTTATTGATAAAATATGAACAATGACTCTTTTAAAAATGAACACATACTTATAAAATTATGAACACCAATTTTTATTTACAAAAAAAAATCTGGAAAGAAAAATAAAAAGGTGATGTGGTATGCCACATGTCACCATCCCGGCTCTCCTCATTCCTATCTACAAGGGTCCTCCTCACCGGAACTAGACCCTATATATATATATATATATATATATATATATATATATATATATATATATATATATATATATATATATATAGAGTATAGATCCTATGAGAACACCCCCTAACGTGAGAACATGAGAACAGATTCGTAATTATTATCAGTTTTGTTACGAATGTGCCATATCGTTTAATGTATTATTCGTAGTTATTGTTGGTTGAGTGGATTATTCGTAGTTATTGTTGGATTTCTAATTATTATTATTCGTAGTTATTATTATTTTTGATATCTACTCTAAATCTCAACCCTTAATACTCACATCCAACGGTGTATGATTGTTCTCATGTTCTCACGTTAGGGGGTGTTCTCATGGGAACCACACCCTATATATATATATATAGGTAAATGTTCAGGTACGGCCCTTTTATTGCGGTACGGTCGTACGTAAGGGTGACACGTGTCCTGAAATTTTTTATTTTTTTTTTCTCTTTTCTGAAACGAAATATTTTTTTTTTTTTTCGGAAACTAATGAAAATTTATTTGAACTACCATGTTATAATTTATGCACTATTATCCTATAAACTTTGAACTATTCCCATATAATCCATGAACTATTACTTTTTAATATAATCCATGAACTATTACTTTTTAATATAATCCATGAACTATCCCATAATAAGTTTTGAACTATTACTTTCACTCCTTTATAAATTTTTGCACTTTAAACTATTCTATTATAATTCATGAACTATTCTATTATAATTCATGAACTATCCCATAATAAGTTTTGAACTATTACTTTCACTCCTTTATAAATTTTGCACTATGAACTATTCTATTATAATTCATGAACTAACCTTTTAGAAGTTTTGAACTATTACTTAATAAGTTTTGAACTATTATTTTCAATCCTTTATAAATTTTACACTATGAACTATTCTATTATAATTCATGAACTATCCTTTTATAAGTTATGAACTATTCCATAATAAGTTTTGAACTATTACTTTTACTCGTTTAAAAAAAAAAAAAAAAATTTTCGGGACACGTGTCGGCCGTACAGACGGCCGCACGGCCGTAGCGGAATAATGGGTCTTACTTGAACACTTCCCTATATATATATATATAATTTATGTTAATTACATTTATTAAAAATAAATAAAAATCAAAATTTTTAAAATTTTTTAAGAGTCCAGAAAATTGAACATATAGTATTTTTTTAAAGTTAGTTTTCTATAATTTATTGTAATTTGAAAATAACAACATTATTTTTTTTATGTGTTAATTTATTATTTTTTATAATATACTTTTCCATAATCTTAAATTTTTAAAAAAACATAATTTTTTAAAAACTTTGAATTGATATAAATTATATAAAATTTAAATTCAAAATAAAAAAATTTATTATATTTTAATTCTCTAGACTCTCAATAAAGTTTTTAAAAAATGTTTTTTATTTAATTTTATATATATTTTTCAATTTGAAAGTAAAAAGTAAAAAAATATTTTAATTAAAAAATAAAAAATATATTTATTTCAAAAAATAAAAAATATATATAAAAATTGTTTCTATTATAAATTTATTAATTGAATTAATGAGGTCATAATCTATTTTAAATTTATTTTTCTAATTTTTAATTATTTTTTAATGAGTTTTAATGTACTATATTAAGAATGGGTATAAAGAGGACAAAAATGAAACCTTCAGGGCATCAAAAGGAATTTTAAAACTTAGTGGATACCAAGAGGAAAAGTTTAAAACTTGATGGCACCAAGAGGAAAAATCTTAAATTTATTGAATTACACACCATGTCAATACGTGTAGAAGTTAACGAGATTTATATGGCTTAATAGTGTTTAAGTATATGATTCAACGATGAAAATTAATATTACACTTGAGGTGTTCGATGAAGTGGCCAAGAGAACCTATAGGATGTTGTCGGACATAATAATAAGAAAAGATTATCTACCAATCGACCGAGAGATCATGATTGCTTTTGATGTTTGAATTCTGGGTGACTGAACTAGTAAACATTTGTTTTGACCGCTTACAAAAAATATTTGATTGTTTACATTTGTTTGGATCACAACGTGTTGTTGTTTATCTTCAATTATGATCAATATTTTGTTATTCGAATTCACTATGTTCAGCTTACAATACAAAGCAACTATCGGTGGTGATTTTTTGACAAAGAAACTCCAAATTGGTGATGAAATATTGAA
The DNA here is from genome assembly GCA_033239125.1 of Fagopyrum homotropicum. NCBI lineage: Eukaryota > Viridiplantae > Streptophyta > Magnoliopsida > Caryophyllales > Polygonaceae > Fagopyrum > Fagopyrum homotropicum. The sequence goes on along the minus strand of BSWB01000007.1, from coordinate 47,599,981 downwards.
CATAAAGGTGAAACAACATTCAACCTTCAATCTCCTATTTACCGCATTATATTTATTTGATATCATTTGATGCCCTCCAAAATTGGCGCAAAGAGTTCATCTAGCAAGTAAGTCAATACTGAATACAATCTATCTGGTTTTGTATCTTGATCTAATTTGAAATTGATTGATCGGGAGGGTATATTAGATGCGTTGAATTTCCCATTTATAGTGATCGGAAACAAGATTAATGTCGAGAGTGGAGAAGATCGTGTGGTAAGAGGAGACATTTACATACATAGATGATATATCTTGATGATCAAAGTATATATATATATATATATATATATATATATATATATATATATATATATATATATATATATATATATATAGAGAGAGAGAGAGAGAGAGAGAGAGAGAGAGAGAGAGAGAGAGAGAGAGAGAGAGAGAGAGAGAGAGAAGAAATGGTGCAGCTCAGTAGCAACAACAACAACAAATACTTCTTTCGGGCTAATACTCCTGGCATGCTAACAAGATGTGATGGGCTTAATCTCTATCTAATTTTCAGTTGAAAAATAAATTTATAACAAGGGCCTTTTTGTTCTTCTTCAATTACAAGTTCTTGCTCTTCTTCGATTACAAGCTCATTAACTTTTCTGGAAACTAATTTAAGTTTGTTTTTTCTAATTGTTTGATTCAAACAGAGCTATTGGCAGAGTGTCAAAAGCTTACACTGTTCGATCTTTTGGGCAAGGTCTGATTTGAAGAACGCCGCTCGGGAGGTTCATACACAATTTCTTTGAATTTCTTGTGTTTATTTTTTTCTTGTTCTTTGATTGATTATTTTCGTTTTTGATTGTTTTCAGGTTTGAGTAGTTAAGAATTTGGTCGGACAGGTTATCACGAGAAGATAATCGTTGTGATCAAGCTTTCGGTTGATGAATTCACCTTATCGGCTCAAGCAAACCACCAAAAGGTTACAAATCTTATTTTACTTTTTGCTTCGCAGTGCCAATATTTGACTCTTTTGTTGATTTCTTTGTGCTTGCATTGCTTGGTTAGATCCTCTTGTTGTTTGTAATTTAGTCCTCTCTAAGTCTATCTGTGGATATCTGTGTCAATTTACTTTAGGTTTCGTTTTACACATAATTGTCTGGCTTTTTTCTTATACACACTTACTGTCAATTGAAAATTTGGAACTTCCTCGTCTTCTTTTTATTTATTGTAAGTTTGAAAAATGATTTTCAATAGGGTATATACTATATAGACAATACTAATGATTTTTTTCTCATCTATGGAAATCATCTTCAATAGTTTGATTGAATAATCAATATAATAAGTTTATATAACTCCTACGAGATTTGTTGTGGTTGGAGCATCTACGAAATTCTATAATGAAGTTATTGTGCTTCCAAGTATTTCACTGACCGGTAGATATAGGCTTCCGGTAACACTAGAGTTTGTGTGATACATATGCAGAAATTTAGGAGGACTGTGCGTGGAATCCAATGCACTCTTACTGTTGCTTTGACTCTTCAAATTGTCTTAGACCTAACCTCAGTCGCCTTTGGTGTAATGTGATAAGGTTTGTTTTGTGCTTTTTTTTTCATACTACGAGCCTCTAAGGTTTTAAGCAAGGATTCGTCAAAGTAGATCATTGTCCCGTGCTATAATACTTTTTTTTTGGTAGGACATGTGCATTGATATTTAGTGAGCCTAGATCAAGTAATGGAAATCATTCATTTCCCTGCACGCTCATTTTTTGTCTCTTTAGATTCTGAAGGTTTGAGTGAAAATGGCGGATACTGAGACATTTTCCTTTCAAGCCGAGATCAACCAGCTCCTCAGTTTGACCATCAAAACCTTCTACAACAATAATGAGATCTTCCTGTGTGAGCTTATTAGTAACTCCTCTGACGTAAGTCTCTCGCTCCTTTTTTTAATAGGGTTTGTTGATTTTCCTTTGAGAATGATAGATTTGAGACTTGATACTATTGATTTTCAATTAAACTTGGCTACTAGCGCTAAACACATAGTACAGTTATCGCTTCAAAGCTAACACTTCATTTGCCTTCATGATCACTTATGCGTGCTCTTTTGTGGCTTTCATTACACTTTCTTTTCCTCGATCTTTTTGGTGTTCATCAAATAGACAGTCTAGATTTTTCCTTGATGTTTTCATATATTCGTTCTCTCCAAGTTACTATATATAAATGATACATGAATATAGCTTCCATCCGTGAAGACTAATTTGATCTTTGTCTTCTGGATTCAGGCATCAGTTCAACAAAGGACTTGTTTGATAAACTTAGTGTCGCTCTCGTCAGTGAAGAGCTACAAGTCATCTAGAGGCTTTCAATGTGTATTAGATATTGGAAATACTAATTTTAGTTCTTGCTTGATGTTTTTTTAATCATGGGGAATTCATTTTGGTCGGATGCAATATTACCTTGCACTTGTACTGTAGGAAAGTTATTTGGAACGGAAATTGCAAGACTGAGAAGCTACAACTTCACAATCTTCTAGCAATATATGGTTGAGGTTAGTTATAGCTCTATAAATTGATAGGAAAATCAATGCTCTACTTTCCTATATACAAGCCACATACTACAAGTAATACTTACTTTCCCCTTTAATTCATGTTTTTGAAATGTCTTTTAGGTTGAAAGTTCTTAATATGCTTTGTTTTGTGTATTATTATCTCAATAATATGATTTCTCTGTTCTGATTCACAACTAAGTTTGGTTCTTAAAAAGTTTGCTGGAGCTGATTTTTTATGATATTCTAATTTTGAGTCGTTCTTGGATCCAGGAACACCCTTCAAATCCACAGACAGTTGAGAGGAAGAATCGAGTTTGAACCGGCTTACGCTCGCCTCAGTTTGCAAGAAGGCGAAAACGAATAAAGAAGAAGAGGAAGATGAGGTTGAAGCACAATATTGCTCGGTTTGCCTTGCCGGATTTGAGCCAGAATCCGAGATAAACCATCAGTTGTTATGTTCGATTCAAGTGGAATCTTTCTCTTAATCTCCTTACTCGAATATGCCTTTGATTTTCCTCTCAAATCTTCACTCTTCTAGGTTTAATTAATTTGTAGTTTGTACGTGTGTATACTTTTTCTGCTTTCGTGTCTGAAACATGCATCTAACCCAGTAACTTCAGTTTACGTTTGCATACAAGTATTTATTGACTACATTTCTTTCACACTACAGTTGCTCCAATGTACTATAACTTATGTTCACCACACATATGAAACGTAATAAAACCACAACGCGCGCCTCGCGCGTGGCTACAACTGATATATAAAAGTAATTGATCATATATTGGTGTATATACAAATATATATAGTTCAATGTATAAAATTTTTATAAATTACACCTCCTCAGTTAATAGTGAAATTTTATTTTCACCCGGACCTAAAATAGTGGATTTTCGAAAATGCTCTCACATCTCTATTTTAATTTTGTTAGGTTCAATGCCAGAGATAGGGGTGGGCGTCTATGGTCCGTCGTCCACTCCGACCCACAAACGGACGATAGAATGAGCCTATTTTCTTGTTTTTTTTATTTGCTCTCATTGTGAAGTTGTCGACCTTAATTTGCTCAGTCCTTGCATCTAAAGCTTTATTTTTGTGCAATAATCATATGTGAATATGTGCAGGCTACTAGGGTAGTACACAATTTTCTTTAGGGGTGAGCAAAATATCCGATCCGCTAATCCGAAGATCCAATTCGGAAAAATCCGAATCCGAAGATATCCGACAATTGGTGATCTGAGTCCGATCCGATCCGGGCATATTTTTCGGATCATCGGATCGGATACAGATCGGGGTTTAGAGAAAAAAGTCGGATCGGATCGGATATATCCGACTAGTCTAAGAATAAATGTTCGGATCGGATCTTCGGATCGGGTATCCGTCAGATAAAATTATAGGATATCCGGATGTTCTCGGATCGGATTCGGATCGGATTTTTTAAAGTTTGTCGGATCGGATATCCAAGCCTTCGGATCGGATCGGATATCCGGAGATGCTCACCCCTAGTTTTCTTACACGTTTATTCTAGTACTTTTCACCCAAAAACAGTAGGTTAATATGCCTTCTTTACTTATTTAATTGATTGAGAGTCTTTCATTGTGATCATGACACTATTGCATATTATTTTTATTCGGTTTTTCCTTTTTATTTGTGCATTGTTGTAAGATCCGGTAAAATTATTGTCATGTTAGGGTTAACACCCATTGTGAGGTCCTAATCCGTAGCGTCCCGAGTTTCGAGAATTTGGGGTGTTACAAATTGAAGATGAGAAAGGAGGTTGTTGAAGGATGAAGGTAAATCCAACATTCACCCCATTAAAAAAGAATTGAATTATTTTCTTGATTTTAGGAGATGTCTTGATTAAACTTGTACAAATCCGAGTCGACCCGCCTGAAAAAATATGGGTATGGGCAACTAGCTTGACCCATTCGGGCATGGCCCGACTCACTTTTGAAGGGATGGGCATGGGTAAATGTTTTGAGTATTTTGACGAGTTATAGTCATTTGTAATACAAGATTGCAGTGATAATTTGGTTGTAATACAAGATTGCACTATGCATGTATAATTGGATTAAAAATTTGTTAAATACGTTATATTAGTTGTTTACTTTCAATTTATAAGACTACACTTGAGATTATAATTACGTGACTACACTTGAGATTATAATTACGTGACATCACTTATATTTTTGTTACAATAAACGGGTACAAAACGCTCTTGAGAACATTAACACAAAGATGACGTTTGCCATGAGTTTTTGTTACAATAAACGGGTACAAAACGCTCTTGTTAAATACGTTATATATCTTTGCAACAACAAAATACAAGGTCATTGTTATCAATAGAGAGTTGGGTCTCATGGGTCGATGTACAGATGGGGGATATGCGAGGGACCCGAGAATTGAGGACGTAGGGGGTCCTAAAGTGCACATTAGATGCTAGGATTTCACAACATTACAAACCCATAAAAAACAAAAATTTATGTTCGATTTGTTAAAAATCGCCGTCCGTGGGGATCGAACCCACGACCACGTGGTTAAAAGCCACGCGCTCTACCACTGAGCTAGGACGGCTTCATTGTATACTAAATAATATATGTTCTTAAAGACAAAAATCCGTTGGTAGGCGACCATGCCTGCTGGCACTTGAACTTTTTTTTGACTCAAAAAATGAAGTCCTGAGATGATTTGACGGGCTTCTATTATTTTTCTTCAGTGATGAGCGCATGCTTTTGGTAGCAGTTAAATGATATCACAAATCATAGATGATGATACAAAGTACACAACTAATCTCTAACATATAGGAAATGGAGGTACTAATTAAACTTGAAGATAAAAGACCGGGATACTAATTATACATGTAAACTATCCTGGGAGATAATCTAACTTTGGCCTGGACTATAGCGGTGTAGTAATAATTCAAACATCCGGTGATTTTGCTTTGTGGGAACCAGAACGACGTCGTGTGACGACCACATAAGAAGCCGCCATAGCTAAGAGCAGAGCAAAGGCAATGGCGAGCACAATCCCAGCGATCCCTCCACCTCCAATCGATTTCGACGTTGGTGAAGCAGGAAGCGTAGGCTTATGCACTTGGCTTTCACGGACTTGAGCAGCTTCACTATTCAACGGAAACCGCGAGCATTTAGACGATGCACACACATGATCGTTGCTTGTCGCGGCTGAGGGCTGATGGGCGGCATCCGGATGGAAGAAGTTGTATGCGGATGGAGATATGAAGACGGGGTTTTGGTTTGCAAGGCCGTGCGGAGCTCGCTCCTCCGCTCCCGACACCGATATGAAGGGATTAAAGAAGAGTATGAGAAGGATTAATGACGTGGTAGGTAGTGTCATGTTTTTAGATGTGTTGAGTAGAATAGCAGAAGCAAGCTAAGGGCTATATATACACACATGTATGAATGCTAGCTGACTCTACAAGTATCATATAAAGGGCTTAAGGGCGGTAAATGGTGGTTGCGTGGAGTACAATTTTGGGCATGTCTAGCCAACACTATCATGCTCAACTCCTTTCCTTTCTATAATATTAATTTACCTTATATATATAAGGTAGGTTTAATATGCCAAGGTTTGCACGTTAAAGTAAATTTACACACAAATTTTCGAATTTCATCCTAAAATTAATTGTAATAGGAGGAGTACCTCAAGTGCAACTATCCTGAAGTAATTGACACTTGATCCAAAATCTTAGGTCGGCTTAGTCAACTAGACAAATAACATACATAGTTGATCACAACATAAACCAGGATAATGAGACCCGAATCAAACATGTTATGACACCGTGTTAGAAAAAAACTTTTATTTCACAAATCTATACTTATAATAATGTTAAATGAATAAACTTTTCATTTAGGTATTTTTTTATATTCCTTTTTCCACATTCATGTTAAAAGTATGTTTAGGTGTAATTACATATACTTAAAATATGAATAATCCATTATTGTTAAATTATTAAAGATATGTTGGAGGAATTTATCCTGCGTTTGCCATGAAAGAATTAGCTGGTAGGTTGAGTTGCGACATGAAGAATGATGACAATTAATTTGTTTGGATGGCCCTCATGTTTGAGTGCCTTGCAAATGCAGCAAAGTGTCTTGTTGCTACTCAAACACTAAAACTTCTTTACAAATATATAAAGGGGTTTACGGGCACAGTTCAATTTAAAAACAGTGGCTCCACGGTTACAGAACCCGTGACTGTGTGCCACTGTTCATCGTCTTCGACAATCTCTTCTTCAATCACCCTAAAACTAACTAAAACAACAACAATTTAACCTATTCTCCTCAGTTTCATACTCAATTACGAACCCGAAAGTAAAAAAGAAAACCGAATAAAATCGAAACAAAAATAGAATAAAAATCAAACGATACCTCTCGGGTCGTGTTTCCGCTTTTGAAATGGCTTCCTCCGTTACCGTCTTTATCCATTGCTTGTTTTTGTGTGAAATGGGATTGTTGGATCGATTTGGCCTTTCGACTTCGTCGTCGTCCACATTCGCGGTTCTGTTTTTTTCGAATGAATGCGCTTACGGAATCGCAATCCGTAAGCGTTTTTATGGTTAAGAATGTCACGCATTGCGTAACCGTGACATCGCATCCACAATGCGTGAGGGTGGGCCCACGGTCACACATTGCGGATGCGTGGTGCAATAATGAAATCTTGAACCGTGGTAATATAAATCCTGCATTTTATCTATTTCCATATTTCCCATATAAAGCGATAAGTATGCATAATATCTGGCTTCGAGTAACGAAACAAAAATATTTTACATCATGGGACTATAACTTGGCAATATAGTTTTTCCGCAATGTAAAACTTTCATAAAATTACCTACTCATTTTGAAAAGGATTCAAATGAGAATGTGAGATACTGGAGATTCAAACTAGTTTAATGCATGCATTAAACAATTAAGACTTAAATTATAATAATAAAATATTACAAAATATTTTACAAATTTTGTAATTTAAAGTAATCATAAAGTAAAGTAAAATATTTTTTATGACGTAAATTATTCACTTCACCCTTATCCTTAAATTATTCTCGAAATAAATCACTTTTGGTTTAGAGATTAATTTATTATGTTTTAAAAAAAAATTCCTACGATAAGGGGAATAAAAAATGGCAAGTATGCTTTAATTAACTAAATGTAGATTAAGTAGGTTTCTTTTAAAAATAAAAAGATGTAAATTAACTAGATTTTTTTATAATTTTGAAAAAAAAATAAAATCTAAAATAATTTAAGATACTTTTAAAAATAAAAAGATGTTTTTTCTTAATTTTTTAAAATAAAAAAGAAAAATGAGAGTGATTCCTTCCAATTATTTCCTTAGTTTTTTAAAATAAAAAGAAAAAGAGGGAGAGGTCCTCCAATTAACAAATTAGTTTTAACATTTAAAAAGTTTTCTTCGCTGTGCAAAAGTCAAATTCTTGACTCAAGTTACAATGTTCATCATCCGTACATTATGTAATTTGATGCTATCCATTTAGCAGTCCATTATTAAAAAAAAAAAAAAGTCAATTTATTTGGTTAGAATAGAAAAATCAATTTCAACAACCAAAGAAGCATGCAAATTATGATGACCAATTACTGATTTTGTTATGAAGGGAATGATGAATGGGGAATGTTGATGGCCTTAATTACAAAATTAAGAAGATTATTATGGAATAACAATCAATGACATACTCGATCAATTCTACCGATACACTGCACACCACCCTTTTTGTTCAAATCATTTCCCAATTCCTCTCACAAATCACAATGCTTTAGGTACGTCTTAAATATATATCACTCAATTCACTTAACATTCATATAATTTCATTAAAGTGTAAACTTTATTTCCCAAACCATATTTCAGTCAATTTTATTTATTCTAAAATAGACTCTTATTTACAATAATTATAAATAATAAAAGGAAATTGGATTGGGAGTTTTTTCTTTTCCTACGTCAGGGGTTTAACATTGATATAATTTGTTGGTGGGCAATAAGCGTGACCATAACAATGAAATGTAAAATATCTTATATTCTAAAATTAAATAATTCATATTTTGTGAATAATTGTCTATTTTTGATAATTAGGGAGGAAGCATGCATGAAGAATTGATGATAGGGTGGTGAGGTGGGGGGTTGGGTCACATGATGACATGATGTTATGTTATTGCTATGGCCATGCCACAAGGGGGGCAGTAATTAATTTTGCCCAACCTCTCACCACTTACCTCTCATGCTAACAATTTATTGTATCTTATATTCCCACCATATATATATATATATATAATGTAGAGAATACGGCTTATGCGTATTTTTGTTATCAATGAAATTTGCATATTGTAGAATTGAATGCCATTTTTTAAAAATGTTTTATGCATATAATTTTTTGTTATCATGAATTAATATTATAAATATATTGGTGACCTATTGAATTCATTTTGAAATATTTAGTGATAATCGGATCATTTGTGTTATGCCCATGTAAATTATCCTATGTTTTCATATTCACGTTTTTTTACACGACCAAGAAACTTTGTTAGGTTAAACTCGGTTTATGGAAAGAACGAAAACCATGGTGTTGATCATTGATAGATCATGGTCAAACAGTGCCGGATTCCGTATAAATCGAGTGACATGTGACCGATATGGTGATCCGAGGAAGAAGAAAGATGTCGATCTCAAGTTGGTGGCTTCAAATAATTGAGAGAAGAGGCCGATCTTGAGTTGGTAGCTTCAAGTAGTCGAGAGAAGAGGTCGAAAAAAGACGAATATAAGTTTGAGAACGAGGTGGCGAAAAAAAATTAGAGATGGACATTGAGGGTCGTATATATACGGAGTGTGCGCAACGTACCACACTTCCTGATGACTTGGAGGGACATGTATATGTCGGCCAGTTGACTCCAACACAATATGTAAATGTGAAGCGTGAAATCAGTTCATACATCAAACCGAAAAATATTCTAACATCACTACAATTGGATGAGCCGAACAACATATGTCACCTCCATTCAACAAATGTATAACATCAAGTTGAAGACAAGGATGAAAGTAGCCAAAGGAAATCAAACAAGCACCATATGCTTAGAGAACGCAATTACCAATTTACCATGCTAATGTTAAGCAATCTCACGTTTTCGGTGAAGTCCCGATTTCTTCCACATGCACTCGGCTTGAGGCATTTGTTGAATATATCTCTCTATGCCACTGTCATGAACTCAGACATACAAGATCAATGGGTAAATATTATTTTTCGATTAGTAATTTATACTATATCATGTCATCTTATAGAAGCCATCCTGAGTGAATTCTAATTTTATACTATAGCATGTAATTTATACTCGACATACAAGATAGCGGGAGTGATTGTTATAGATCAAGAGTTAGGTCGTATAAGATACCGAGAGTGAAACATGTGTTTTTGTCGATGAATAGAGTTTTCATTCCTTTTGTACGTATATTGTTGTCCCGTTTCCGTTGGGATTGAACCGTCGAAAGTAGTCGACTATTTAGAAGTATCAAATGGATGGCAAGCATATTAATTCTGCCCACTATTATGTAGCTACCAAGTACGCAACAAATTTAGTAACCTTTCTTCTTATGTAAATTTCCAATAAAAGAAATTCCTATTTCCAACTCCATTAGCCATATAAAAACGTTCGTTCAACGCATATTCCTATTCACTAACTCACCAATCTCAACAGAATTCATTTCAACTACTCATTAAAAACCTTAATTTACCCGAAAAAGTTAAAACATGCCGAGGGACGTGGAGAGTCGCGATCACGACCATGATCACGAAGAGGACATGGATCACGAGTACCACGAGCCACCACCAGCTCCGTTAATTGACATGAACGAGCTAAGAAGATGGTCATTCTACCGAGCCATCTTGGCCGAGTTCATAGCCACGTTGCTTTTCCTATACGTCACCGTCCTCACTATCATCGATTACAAGCGCTCGTTTGCGACCAACATGGGCGTCGGCGTAGGCACCCTCGGAATTTCATGGGCCTTTGGTGGCATGATATTCGTCCTTGTCTACAACACCGCCGGAATATCCGGTGAGTTTAGCTTAATTGTTACAAATTAAATTTTTATGACCATCTGTATCGGACTTTGACAGATAGACGAATAATGCATGCATGCAGGAGGGCACTTGAACCCAGCGGTGACATGGGGGTTATTCTTGGCAAGGAAAGTGTCCTTAACAAGGACAGTATTGTATATCCTAGCGCAATGTGGAGGTGCCATTTGCGGTGTAGGGTTAGTGAAGGGCTATCAATTGGAATACTTTCAAATTTATGGTGGTGGAGCCAATGAGTTGGCTCCAGGCTACAACACCGGCGCCGGCTTGGCTGCTGAGATCGTCGGCACCTTCTTGCTTGTTTACACGGTCTGCTCCGCCACCGACCCCAAGCGCAAAGCCAGAGACTCTCATGTTCCTGTATGTACATATATTAATTTGTAGCTACTAATGAAGTTGAGTCAACTTATACGTATACATATATAGATGCTGGCGCCATTGCCAATTGGGTTTGCGGTGTTCATGATTCATCTGGCAACCATCCCCATCACTGGAACCGGAATCAATCCTGCTCGGAGCTTGGGATCAGCCGTTGTTTACAACCAAAAGAAAGCTTGGGACGATCACGTAAGCTAGAATTGGAATGAAATTATTTTATGTTTGAATTTGGAGTGTAGTTAAAATTGGAAAATATGTATGCAGTGGATATTCTGGGTAGGACCAGCCATAGGAGCAACCTTGGCGGCGATCTACCATCAGTACATTTTGAGAGCAGGATCAACCCTAAGAGCATTTGGATCATTCAGACACCATACAGAGACTCATCACTAGTCGTCGATCATTCTGTGTTTGTATAAGAATAAAATGTGAAATATTCTTCTGGCCGGAGATAATGAAACTAAATAAGAAGAAAAGAAAACGCATGGTGTGGGTGCTGTACGTCAAAGCAACAACGTTAAAATAGAGAGGGAGAGAGGAAAGCGTTTCTGTATATCTCCCTGAAGAGGCTAGGGCTTTATTTTTGTAACACAGATCCAAATGTATGCCAACCACTATCAATATATACTCGTCATTTTAAATCTACTTTCAATTCCTTATTTTCTTGTCTATTTTTTTGTAGCTTTTTCATGCATGCATGCATGCATCATTTTGATCTTCTTTAGTATTTTATTTCATATTAATGTTGTCCAAATACCTAGATCGATATTGATGGTGTTGTGAGAGGCAATGAGGCTTTGTGGTGAACCTTAGGACGTGTACGGTACCAATGGTCGAGCCGAGAAATGTTACATGGGCTCAAGGTTTCTTGGGAGTATAGCTCACTAGTTTTGTATGTGACTGCCAATACTTATAAAAGAAGCAGAATATTCAGTTTCGTCATGTGTTATGTGAAGCGAATAACGTGACAAACCACCTAGCTAGGTTAGCCCATGTATATTCTGTAATGTGCAATCCGTCGAAGGATATTTTTCATTTACCAACAAAATGATGCGTAAGGGGGTTGGATATCTCAAGTGCGGATTATTTAGCCCTTTCACATTATTAATAAAGCGTATTAACAGCGCGGAATTGTTGGTGAAAATTTCACCAAACATGATACATAAAAACCTCAACTTTGGTGTAAACAACCGTTTATTTCTAATGAGCAATATAGCATTATTCAACTGCAGTTGAGCAAACTCAATAAGTGATTCCATTTGAAGATACATCGATCAAAGCAAGCCCTTTTCCTTGCAGCATCGGACTGCATCTTCATACATGTCATCACGGCCATGTTTGAACTCAAAGCCAGCTTCCAACAGCTTCTTCGCCGACAAGCTAGGAGGAACCGCTCCTTTGATCTCCTTCAGGTAACTGTCACTCTTCTTCTGATAGAGCTCCGGAAAACGGCTGGCAACATAGTCGGAAAGCTCAAAAAATTGTCCATGGTAGTTGGTAACAATGTAGCGTCCTTTAGCAGCGGGGCATTCCAGGAGGAAGACGAAGGCGCGAGCTAGGTCATCGACGTGCACCATCTTTATGTTGAATAGACGAGGATACGCATTTGCGTTTCCGAACAGGAGAGACAAAGGCACAGTGACAGAGCCAGGGATCCAAGGGGTAAGAAAAGCGCCGGTAACATAAGAAGGAGCCACCGTCACCACCTCCACCCCATTCGCCTCTCCATACTCCAACGCCGCCTTCTCCGTCAGCGTCTTCGCGGTGGCATACGACCGTAAAATCTTCGGCATAGTCTCCTTCATGTAATCCACGTCGCTCCACGAGGTCTCGTCCAACACCAACGGGTTCACCGTCTCCCCATTCCCCACCGGCTGGGTCGCCTCGCGGTTGTTGATGACCGAAGCCGCGCTTGACGCGCACACCACACGCTTAACCGTTCCGGAGCTTGAGCTCGCCTTTAGGATCCCGATGATGGCGTCGACGTTGCGTTTGGCGACGGTTTCGTCTGGCTCCGCGTTTAGGAGGTCGGTGGCGTGGGCGAGATGGAAGACGCCGACGCAGCCTTCGATGGCAGGGGCGAAGCTTTGGGGCTGGTCCAGGTCCGCGTGGAAGATGGTTAGGTGCTCTGATGCTCCTGGTAAGCTTGTTAGGTAGCTTATGTCTTTCTTCTTCTCTGCATATATAACAAAATAAATGAATATATAAAATAAGAGGGTATTACGGCGATGAAATTCACAAAACTAAGGGCATTCTTAACTAGTAATTGTAACGGTATGAGATGTGAAACCCTTTTTTTCTTGACATTGAAACGGACACGGGTTTCAGATTCGTCTCCGTGTCAATTTTTTTTGGTTAGAATTCAAAAAAAACCATCACGGATCCGTAACCATTACGATTACGGGTTTCGGATCCGACATCTGTCACTCTTTTTTGAGTTAGAATTCACAATGAAAATCATCACGAATTCGAAACTAGTAACCGTAACAGTTCTAGATCCGTTGTGTGTTTGTGAATTTCATTGCCGTGCGTTTACGAATTTCATAAAATAATAAATAAATTAACATAAGTAAGACTGACCAGGACGAGGATAACGAATAGTTGCGTTGACAGAGTAGCCATTTACGAGGAGAGTTTTGACAAGCCATGAACCTACGAACCCGGTTGCTCCTGTCACGCACACTCTCCCTTTCTCTCCTCCCATCTTGTATGTGTATGATGTTACAACTCCACATCTTATATGGCAAGTATTTATTCAAGAAATTGACCTGCATGCATCCGAGGTAGATGTTGTGTTTTTTCAATAAACAAATGCACAAAAATTATTATTTAATTGTTCGTTTGGGTTACCTACTTACATTTATAATTAATATCCAATATTCATAAAGTTGTTTGTGAGTTTGGTTTATAATGTACCTACCTTGGCTATTACACTATATGTGGACCATGCCAATGCACTATATATATTATTAAATGTCATACAGTTGTTGTTTGTGAGTTTGGTTTAATATATCTCAACCATTCATCCCTATAGTAGAGCTTTCTACTACGTTTGTTTTACGAATGCTATCAAAATTCACGGTTTTTTTTGTATTACCAAAATTTGGTGGCATTTCTCAAACATAATACAAATTTGTGCCAAACACCATCAAAATAGTTATACAAGACTCATATACTACAAAGAGGTCTTACACAATTCTTTGCCACATTTGAGACATTTGTTTCTATCCTCAATATCAAATACATGGTTTTTTTTATATAAGAATATCAAATACATGGCCACTCTATTCAGATCCGACCCTTCTACACTGTATAATTATAATTTAAAAAAAATTATAAACAAAATATCAGAAATAAAGTTACCTATTTAATTTTGTTCATCTTTAATTTAATAAAAAGAGAGAGCCTTTGATTGAATCGTTGTGAGTCTTGTCAGGTTGTTCTTGCGTGTGTTAATCTTCTTCAAGGTTGATGCTACTAGTCAAACTAGTCTCTCCTTGTACTTGTCTTAATTAGAAGGTTTGTGTAAGGTTGAAGAAGGAAGAGTTAAGGTAACTCTTTGTTGAGGGTTTTGATCCAATTGATCAAGGTTCTTTGCAAGTTTATATCTTGGTTCTATCTTCCTATATTTTCATCAATTTCAGTCCATTAACCATCTTCTTTATCTTACTATTATCATCCATATTAATCACGTTTCCGTTCTCTGAGTTTTTTACAAATCTCGCCCCTACCAATAACAAATCTCGCCCGAGATTTGCACCGAGATTTGCTTTTGTCGTTGGTTTTTGTGGACTTCAATCTAGATCGGAAAACTACGGCATCAACCCCGCATCAAAGTGGTATCAAAGCTAATCGATTGAAGTCAACTCAAACGGCGGTCGTCAATTTGAGTATTTTTTATTTGAGTCTTCTTTGAGTCATATAAAAATCGAGTCTTTCCTTTATTGCTATATCTTTTGTGAGACTATTTGAGTTTACATGTTCAGTCTTTTGTCTATTGGAGAAAAGAGAGACGTCAAAGCCAAACACAAGCCAACTAACCCAAAACTGAATCTCGCCCGAGTTCTAGAAAATCTCGCCCGAGATTGGTCGTGCAAAACGCCGAGATTTTGTGTTACTTGGACAGCAAGTTCCGTGATCTTCTCCATAGCTAGTCGAGATTCATACCTAGATTTGAGTCAAAATCTAATTATATCCAGCTGCTATATCAAAGGAGGAAAGATATTTATAAGTTATATTATTGTTGAAATCTTATCATGTTGGTGAAA
This sequence comes from Fagopyrum homotropicum, assembly GCA_033239125.1. Classification (NCBI taxonomy): domain Eukaryota; kingdom Viridiplantae; phylum Streptophyta; class Magnoliopsida; order Caryophyllales; family Polygonaceae; genus Fagopyrum; species Fagopyrum homotropicum. The sequence goes on along the minus strand of BSWB01000007.1, from coordinate 47,584,726 downwards.
TCTTATCATATCTTTCAAATCTTAACCGAATATCTACTCCAAATATCGTACTATATCCACTTAAGGCAGCTAGATATTTCGACCTACCCATCCCATAACTCCACAAGAAAGCCAAATACAAAAGATCCATACTTTACCCCAAAACGCCCTTTCATTAACTATATCGTAGCGTTCGGGAAAGCCTTTCAAGCAGGAGTTGTTGCGATCTAATTGAGAAGGGATAGTAAAGGAAACAAGGGAGGAGTATATCCCAAAGAACATTCAGTGGTTGTCCTCAACACTTGACGTTCGACAAATCTCGGCCCCAATCCAAAATCTCGCCCAAGATATTGACCGAGATTTGTTATTGCTGCGATTTTATTGAAAACTTTTTAGGCAAAAGTTGAGCAATTCAAGTGTGAAAAGTTCAAGAGGACATCCAAAGAAGAAGTTTCATATCATCCTTGATCTAGGTCATAGCCAAAAAAACATCACTTTGGATCAATCTCGAGCCCTATTGAGAAATCTAGGCTGCGATTTTTGACCGATATTACCTTCTATCAAGATTAAACCTATCCGGCTATCTCTCTCTTTAATTGCATAAGTTCAAGGTACGTACAACTCTCTTCTTGGTCGTTTGTGTGCCTATTTCTTGCCTCTTTATGTAACAATCATGTCTAGTTAAAGACTCCGCGATCGCGTCTCGCCTTGTCCGCATTCGCGTCACTGCGGTCGCGGCGAGGTTGGCCTGCGGTCGCGGTTTTGCAGGGTAGGCAGCCGACTTTTGGCCGCCAATCTTTCTTCCTTCGCCTTTAAGTTTTCCTTTCCTTCTTCTGGAGGGTTTTGACCCTTTCCAGATATGTTATTCTTCTCCTTACGCTCATTCTTTTCTTCTTCCTTCCTTCCTTCCTTCCTTTCGTTCTTTCTTTTCTTCCTTGGATCTTCTTCTAAGATGATGTTGGAAGTGATGATGATGATGATGGAGGTTGTTGGTTGCTGTGAATGATTTGTCCAACAACACACACATTCAAATCAAGAAAGATAAATGAAATCAAGAAACTCATAAACTCTATAAAACTAAAAGAAAGGTAAGAAATACTTATCAACGTGTCTTCAATATCCAAAACTGTCGTAAAGCAACTAAACAAAGATCCAATATTGTGTTCGAAAGCAATGAAATCTAAAAATTAATTATTCTCAAACATCTTCACAATCTCTCTCAATCCAAAAGTGTTGTTGATTAATCAATGTAATTTCTTAACTCTATGTGTATTCCAACTCTGATCGATGATGTTGCATGTCGTATTTGAAAGAGGGTCCCCCTTTGATTCTACAGCCATGATATCTTATAGAAGGACCTAGGGTTTGAAGATAGCATTTTGGCCGTTTTGTGCTAAATCTCGGTCAAGCCCGATAACAATCTTGGCCGAGATTTCTATGAGTGAACCGAGATTTGTATTTGGTTGCGTGTTATCTCATAGCTCTTCCTAGCTCCTTGCTTTTATCCTTTTGATGATGATCCTTTGTTCTCCTTTGTACTCCAGAATGCTTCCTATGCGATCCACTTTAATGCCTTATCCATGTATGTTCCGTTTCCGCTCTAAAATGTTCTAGTTTACCTACAATTGCAACAAAACCATGTGTAGATCTCTATTCTAACAAAGTAGGCAAATATAAGCTCATATGCCATGGATATTGTGTCTATGCATGCAAAAGAAAGGGAGAAACTACCTAAATGCATGTCTATAACTAGGTCATAATTCATTTCATCAGGCACATATAAGACCTAGCTCTCGATCGGTCACAATCGCCTCCAAGATTCTTTTGTAGCACAAATGACGGAGCCTCCTTAAAGGCCACTCATAGTGATCTCCATTCCCATGTGCCATGAGTACAAAAGCAATTATGAATATTTTCCCCGAGCTTGTGATGCCTACAATCTCCAACAACGGCATATTGTATGTACAAATAATACAAATTAGTGATTAAGTAGAAGTGTTATACAATAAGATAGATGTTTATTAAACAATGTTAGAACAATAATACTTACACATTGGCCTTATACTTCGAGTCCATCACAATAACATAAGAGGAACATGTGGAGCAAATGCCTATAATTGGGATGTGAGATAAAGAAACCAGCCACCTCATCGGAGTCCAGATCGAATATCTCCTTGCACTCACATAGTATCCGTATTTTTCCAATGAAGTGCTTATTGTAATGACCATTTTCCTTCAACTTGCACCATCCTCAACTTCAAACCGGTATTGTAAACTTGCCGGATGATTGTGACATTGTCTGGGTTGTCTAATTACATGGATTCCAAAATATGTGTTGGTTTCAACCCGACCCTAACTCACGTTCCACCTTCCGATATTGTGTAGGTGTCAAACGTCCAATATATGCATGACCCCTTAGCACCGAGGGAATAATGTGGTTGTGGACTCCACATGAAACCTTCAACGTCCATTTTTGTTCTTCAACTTAAGCCCCCCTCGAGTTCAAACTTTCACATACACTTTCTCAACATCTTTTCCCGGGTAGAACTTGGCACATGATCAGGATCAACATATTTCTCCTTTCTAGGTGATATGTGTCTATCGCATGACAAATGAAAGATACAGAACCCCTTCTATCGAAATATGATTTGCATATGACCAACACCATATTCATCTCTCTCCACAAACTGATCCCAACCCAATAAGTTATCTCAATCCAAAAAGAATCCATGGAGCTCAAACTTGGACAAAAAATCGGTACCAATAACACGAAAATATTCCATAAGATTCTTATAAAACGGCATAAAGTATAAATTCTAAAATTTCGGTTCTCTATTGTAACATGTCTAAACCTAATTAAAATGAAATAAAGTATTAATTCTAAAATTTTGGTTCTCTATTCTAACATGTCCAAAACTAGTTAAAACGAAATAAAGTATGAATTCTACCATTTCAATTATCTATTCTGACATGTCTAAAACTAATTAAAACAAAATAAAGTACGAATTCTACGATTTCGATTATCTATTCCAACATGTCTAAAACTAGAATAACTAAAAATAGGAAATAACAATCCCTAAACTTACTTGGATATGTGTAACAAGATAATCCAAATCGCTATATTTCTTTTCATCAAACAGAAGATTAACGCTTTCACCATCGGACTAAACTTCGGCCTCTTCGGAAAATGTCGATACTTTTGGATTTGAGATGTGAATAGTGATTTGATTTGAGTGTAACACCCCAACTTCTCAGAACTTGGGACACAAGGCAAGGACTAAAAATAAAGACCCAATCCCCATCCTACGGATTACGAAGACCCGGTTGACCACTATCTTCCGGATCACTCGGCATCAACTCTAACCTGTAACAAATCTAAACAACATAATAAAAAACAGTTAGCTAACTATCCAAATATTAGTAGAATCATGACAACACAAACACACATAGAACTGGAATTAAACACTCAACATGTTGGCACACAAGTCCGGTTATTATCTTGTATATAAGTGATTCACGTCAAATCCGTTTAAGGTGGTGGCACGAGAAGTCTAAGACTCTCGCCTCCGTTCCGTTATCCAACAGGAGTGGTTCGGCGTACCTTCCCATATCAAACGTGGAGTGGTTCGGCGTACCTTCCAATATACCATGTGGAGTGGTTCAGTACCCTCCCCGTATACCATGTCTGAGTCGTCTGACCTAGTCGGAAGATCCTCCCAGTCTCCCTTGGGCTACTGAGCAGCTATTGCCACCGCCCATTACTCTTGGGCCAACATAGAAGTCGGTTGTTATAAACAACTATCATGCTTATGAACACATGAATCAAGCGCAACTATCATAATTCACACCAACATCAAGAAGCTAGCTAAGTAAGCCCAAATGACTTACTTGAATCGAGTCACAACTCTCGTATCTCAAAAACTCGATCCGCAAACGTAAGAACTCAACCACCTGATATAAAGGAAAGTGGATCAATAATATATCCAAACCTCTTAGAAGTTTTCAACTTCTAAGATACTAAAGGTCATCTAATGGATATTGCCAATTTACCCTCATAAGGGTAAAAAGACAATTTTACTAATGGGTCTTAAAACCCTAGAAATTCCTATAATACTTCCGAACCATACTTTGGAACGCAAAACCATAATCCAACACTTAGGAGAAAGACCTACTAAGTTGAAAGATTTTTTCCAACTTCTTTACTTTCATGAAAAACTCACTAAGGTCTCACTTTGATAAAACCTAAAACACTCATAACAAAATCCAAAAATTTCAAAGAAAATACCTAATCCCTCTATGATATACACTCGCATCAGTAGAACAAAAACCCCCCAAAAATAAACAACTACTAATCCTACACAAAAATCCAAAGATGCCTCCAAAGCACCAAACAATCCCATACTTAGCCAAAATTTCATACTTTTACAAAATTGCCGAACCATCCCACTTTGGAACGTCATAACTTTGAATCCGACTGTTGGATCGTTCCCAAACTTTAATACTATAAACTACCCATATAAACCTATAACATATCAAGAATTGATCGATGAAAGGTAATTTTATAGCATCCAAACTTAGAATTTTTTTCCCTCAGTGTGTGTTTTTTAAAAATAAATACTAAAGTAGGAGAGATGTAAAAATATTTTCAGAAGTAGGAGAGATGAAACCAAAGCCGCGAGTTCAAACCGCGGCTTTATTTTTTATTAATTTTTTTTACTCATTTTTTTTGTCCAATAAGTAAATAAATAAATAAAACTAAAGCCACGGTTTGAACCCGCGACTTTCTTTGAAAATATGAAAGATTCCTCAGAATCTTTCAGAAAACCTAAACCGTGGGCTGAAACCACAGCTTTGGGTTGAATATACTATTTTTTAACACCCCACTCCATGCAATAAATGGGAGGTGAGTCTCTCCAGCGCATATGTTTCCTTTCTTCATTTGCTTCTTCTTTCCTCAAAATTTTTTTACATCTTTATTTGCTTCTTCTTCATTTGCTTCTTCATCGGGTGAGCTCAACAATTCCTTCTGTTTAACCACCACCAAGTTAGTTGATTTCGATTTTTGTATTAAATTATTAATGATATATGTTTTAGTGTTTTTATTAAAATTAACAAGGTTGCAGATGAGCTTTAGGCTTGTTGAGATAATGTGACGACATTGCAGATAGAAGTAAAGAAGATAGTGAATAAGTTTTCGAAAGTTTCGAAACTTTCAGATTTTTAGAGAAAGCCGCGGGTTTCATCTCTCCTTCTTCCGGAAATATTTTTACATCTCTCCAACTTTAGTAATTATTTTTAAAAAAAATACACCGTGGGAAAAAATTCCCAAACTTACCCCCATTTTAATTTCTCTCTGAATGAGCTCCCCTAACGCCTCCCCCCGCTTACCTCCAGTGCAGTTCCTACTCCCCACCCCGATCCCCCGGATAAGTCGCCGGAGGTTAAATCCTACGCGGCTGCCGTGGGCGGCCAGCGTGTAACACCCCAAATCCATGGGACTTGGAGTGTCACATTGGGCTAGGATATCACAATGGATACTGACCCTAGCTTGACAACAAGTTTGTTGGGGAATGAAATTTCATGAATATAAATATTTATGAAATTATATAAATCTCATGAAATTAATTCTAAATATTTTTGGTGTAGTTAATTTCTTATAATTATATCTAAAATTTTAGGTTTCAATCAATAATGAAAAGTGTTGATTAAAGAAGCCTAAACATGTTGATTAAAAGTAAAAAAAGAATTGCAAAAACAATTTAGCTCATTAAATATCAAGTCATAAATTGGTAATTAAAAAGGAAGCTAAAATTATGGGATTGATTTTTCCTTCTACGGTGATTTGGTGGATAGAACAAATTTAAAAATGGATAAATGCATTAATATTGTGTTAATGGGGTTAGTGGGAGGAAATAACTCCTTTAAACCTCTCCACTTCCCTATATTAAAGGAAGGCGCATCTCCTTCATGGTTTGCTTAAAACGTAAACTTGCAAAAGCCAAAACAAAATACAGTAAACTAGCAAATGAAAAAGAAGCCACCCATACTCTCTAATTGAGGAAGATAGAAAACTGCAGCAAACAATATGCAAAGCAAAGGAGAAGAAGACGGTAAAAGAAGGCCAAGGAAAAGAGGTCGATCGACTCATCTACACAAATAAAGCAACAAGTAGTAGATGATCGAAATACTGGAAAGGAGGAGCAAATTAAATGGAGGGCATAAGATTATTGTCGATCGAGTTACCGGTCGCATCGTCTACGTCCCGATACTCGTTTCTTCTTCCTCAAATCCTTCACCACTATATTAAAATAGTAAATCAAACGATTTGCCGCTACACAAAATTCGTGGTTGGTCGGAATCAAACGATTTCACCTCTACAAAATCCGTAGTCGGACGGAATCGATGGATTCCTCCGCTACACCTAACTCGTAGTTGGTTGGAATTGAATGATTCTACCGCTGCATCGATACCCATGCTTGGATCATGGAGGGATCGAGTTTTTGGGATGAAAGATTTGTCGAGACCGTCATCCTACTCATCAAAACCAAGATACATTTCTTCAAATAAAATAAAGTTACATTGGGACAAGAAATGAGTAGAAGATACAAATAGAAATTCGAAGTACACCGAGGTGGAGCACGTCGAACCGGGGTTTGACATCCTCAGTCCTCTGGGCACATCGGAACTGTATAAGTACACCGGGGTGGAGCACGGTTCGGTTCTATATTTGTCTCTCCCGGAGGCTTATGCACAGCGTTAAATGGTTGAAATTGTTCATCCCCGTTTAAAAAAAATCAGAAAGAGAAGAAGGGAGAGGAGACTGTAAAAGAAGGAACAAAAGAAAATAAAAAAAGGAGAGATTTTAATAAATAAGGAGGAAGAAGAATCAGGAGCCATTTAGACTACAAATAAAGAAATATATAAAAATCAAAATTATAACAACAAGCATTAATTTGACATAAAAAATGGCAAATCAAATGTTAGAAGAAAGTAAATGCAATTCAATTTGAATTGATGTCTAATGCTCATTCACGTGAGAGAGGCTACCACTTTCAATGTAAATTTGGTTTATTTACAAAATAAACCCACAAAACTAAGATATTTGTAAAGATATCCCATAAAAAGAGTTTTATTATGCATAGGTTTAGCTTTGACTTAATTATCCTCAAAGTAAGCTTTTGCGAAAAGTGACCCATAATAAACAGTATTTGCAAAAATGATCTCATTAAGACAAAAGTCTTATAATTAAGATCATAAATTTACGATTATGTATCGTAATTAAATATCTTTTAGGTAGAACTACGTTATGACTTGATGCTCGTTCAGAGCTACGTAGGAAATCCGATATGAATAAATTGGATTCAGTCGCCCCGTCTAAGTAAAGTATATTTTGAATTAAATCTTGGACGTAAAATGAAAAGACACCAAGTTTTTTAAACTCGATATAAAGCATCCGCTTATCGAGTTTAACCACAAATCAAAAATCCAGCACATACGTCTTTTATTTAGAACTACGTAAGGACTTGCGCCACTCAAATGGCTACGTAGGTAACCCGGTACTAAGTTTAAAAAATATTATCGAGCACAGTCGCAAATCAAATCCAAATTATCTTTCATGAAAGAACTACGTATGATTTGATTCCGTTTATTTTTACGGATACGTAGGAAATTTGATACAAAAGAAATACGTATTAAATTCAATCACAAATTATATTTTTGACTTTTATATGAAATGAAAGTCATAAAGTTAAATTTTAAATAATCTTTTAATACAAAAGAATACGTATTAAATTCAATCGTAAAATATATTTTTTACTTTTATATCAAATGAAAGTCGTAAAATTAAATTCTAAAGTTATCTTTTATTAAGAACTACGTACGACTTGATTCCTAATAAAGGATACGTAGGAAATTTGGTAAATTATAAACCAGATTCAGTCACAAGTTTTAAAATAAAATAAAATAAAATAAAATAACCTATCACTATTCTTGATTATGTGCGTGATAGTAGGGATAAATTAAGCAACCCTTCCTAGAAGGTGAGTCTAATTTAATCCTTTGATACATGATCGAGATATAAATGCCATGCAAATGATAGTTGAGTCATCGTCTAGGCAACCCTTCCTAGAAGGTGGGTTTGGACTTTGATTCTCTGATGCATGAAAACACTGAACTGAACTACGTGAGGCTTGATCCTCTTTAACGAGGTACGTAGGCAACCCGTCCAAAAACGGGTGCAACCCAAATCACCAAAACAAACCAAACATCGGTATTTATATAACTTAGAATCAAAAGGTCAAAAAGAGAGGGTCGAACTCAAATAAAAAAAATAAAATGTGTTTTGTAAATTTGTATTCGAATAAAACAGAAAAAGGCGTTTTGTAAATTTGTGTACATTTTTACTCAACAAAGTTCACTGGATCTTACAACAAGGCACATGTAGATTAAAACCAAATAATAAAAGCTGTATATGATACATCAAAAGAGTTTACAAACTCAGAGCCGAGTACAAAACATCAAACCACAACATCTGATACAAAAGATCCCATATCCCACACATCCTAATGTACAGAAGTCCTCGGCTGACCACACCATCTGTCTCAGCCTGCAGTCTTCCTAACCTACAGATCATCTACAACACGGTATGAAACCGTTAGCTACAACAATGAAAAACATGAAGGTTATAGCACAACCACACATCAACATCTCATACATGCAATGCCACACACATTCATTTATTATATTTCATTACGTTATTCCATTACTAATTCATCTTCTTTTGTAACACGAGGAACCTAAAAAACCTCGTCCCTTTCCCCGTTAACACAGGGGTTTGCATTGGGGGTGATCGTCACTCGTCCCCCTTGTGTTATTGGCTTCCAGACACGTCCTCCTAACCAGCAGGCGGAGACCGGTGGTTACCGCCCGTTATAATACACTTGGGCCAAATAAATGTAATAAATGGTCATCCTAGTCCGGTTTAGGTTATAAATACACAATCATACGAAAACACACAACCATCACAATCATACAATCCACAACTGCACGCTAAGTAAGTCCTATGGACTTACCTGATATACTCGTAACCTGTACCACGTCACAGCTTCCCCTTGAGGAAGTAATCAACGCCTGCAATAGCAAGGCACACACAATCACATACTGCAAAGGTTAGGAGACTCGTCTCACTAACCACAACCAACCTATATCTCAAATCTAAACCTCAGATCCTCAACACATTCATAAATGCCTAAGGCATATCCTCAACATAACATCTCATCATACTCGTACACATACTAAACCTTAAAGCCATAACCGATATCCATAACATCATCATGATCCTCAACTCATTCTGACACCTAGCATGCATCTAATCAGTATTCCTCAATCTCAAATTTAATCCTAATTTAATTAATTAACCTTTAATTAATTAATTAAATTTCGCCAGAATAACATTTTGCCCGCAGGCCATTTCTAAACCCATCTGTCATCAGATTTCATCAAACAAACAACCCATAACACCAGAATAATATAATGATCATAATGGAATTTCTAATTATCCATTTTGAAAAGCCTAAGGTCAATTTAGGCCAAATCGTAGTACAAAAAACGAATAAATTCATAACTTATTCGTTACTAACCCGATTGACGATCTGAAAGAAGATTCGGAATCACAACGACGCAGACTACGCATGTACAACATCAAATTCACCGGAATCTGAGCGACGGAACCATCCTGGTGACACATATGCTCGACCAGGTCTTCATCTACTCGGAAATGTAGAAACTCGGTACCGATATGAAGAGAATGAAGAGAGGAATCCAGAAACTCAACGGAATTGAAACCGGATTAGAAACGGAGAGTAGAGCTGAGTTTGAAGTTTGAGAGAAATTAGAGCTTTTACGAGGAAACGTGAAAGGAAATGAATTAATAAACGATTTTCCGCTATTTATAGTGAAGAGGATAATTATCCTTTAGCGAAGTCGATAATTATCCTTTAACCGATCCAAAGGCGGGTTGAACCCCCTTTTCCAAACTTCTCGAAATTGGAATAATAGATCTTGAATATTGTAGGGATAATTATTCCACAATTGCCTCGGAAAACGTGTATTCCTAAGCCGTCTTTCTTAGCCGTTAAGAAACGAAATAGCGACTCTTTTGTCCGTTTTGCCTTTCCATGTTATTTCATATCTAGGACATGTCCGATGTCCTAATCATTTCTCTCGACTGCATTTTTATTAATTGGAGCTCCCAAATGCTCCAAATAATACCGGATGGTAAAAATAATTACCCAGGGGAAAAAGTGAAAATTTCAGCATAAATCCAAAATTACGCCAGGAACATAACGGTGGGACTTATACTCAACACTTACGCAATCTTCGCGAGTTATATGTCAATTACTATCATTGATTAAGTTAATCAACATTAATTAGAATTCGGAAATCCTAGCTATTACATCACACACCCCTTAAGAAAAAGTTTTGTCCCGAAACTTGAACAATTCCCAAATCCTCTCGGACCCATACGCCGAGGTATATACACTCTCTCTATCGGAGGTATCACATCTCCGTTCAAACGTATCAACCTATAACACTCAATAACCTCAAAACACAGCATGGAGGAATCACCAACTCCAACAACAAGATCATAACGCTATCCAAAGGCATAAAGGAAAAATCATCTCTAGCCAACTACTAACCACGTCACAAGGCATGGAGTAAAGCCGTCTCAAGCCAATCGTACTCGTAAAACAACTATGTGGAGGAAAACCGTCTCCACTCACACTATGTCCATCAATAAAAGCATGGAGGAAAGAACCGTCTCCAGCTAATCCTAAACATATTACAATAGTGATAACACGATTTATGACTTAGGTTTAGGCACTCATTTAGATGGTTTTTCCGCTCATTCATGCATGGTTTGCACTAGTTCGTGACGATTTGCACTCAATTCATGTATTTTGTCGAGATAGACGTCTACACGGACTTTTGCATGCTTTGTAGGTATTTTGGGAGCTTTAAGAGCTTAATCGATAGATTCAAGGATCGTTCCTCGAGATAACACACCTTCGGACTCATTGGGAAGCAAGCTAGGAGCTAAGGAGGACACATGAGACCTTATTGGTGCATGCCATGCACCAAATTGAGGCTTGACGATCCAAAACAAGCTGAGGCACCAAAACCACGGCCACTAGGACTTCTACGGGCGTAGAAATAGGCCGTGGTTTTCCCCAGACAACTGTGACAGCTGTCCTACGATCTTCATGGCCGACTCTTGCAATTTGTTGAGGATATAAGGTGGTCCTGCAGGTTGTTATGACAGACCCCATCACTCTCATTCTCTCCCACACTCTCAACAACACATATTCTCTCATTGGAAGATTGGATTGGAGCTACTCTTGGAGGAGAAGAAAAGGTTCCATTGGAGAAGAAGAGAAGAACACACCATTCTTAGTTTTTTTATAGTTTTGAGTGAGATTTGTGAAGACGTTTTGCAAGTGTTTGTAAGAAACGATTGAACCTTCTTTAGAAGGGTTGTAAGTCCTTCTTGAACTCATATTCAGCTTTATTTTCTTTGTTCTACTTGTTCATCTCTATTTCACTTCATTTACTTGCTATGGAAGCCATGGATGTAAGTTTGTTGAGTTTGATTGTTGAAATGCATGTTGTTGGCTAGATAGATGTGATTCTAGGGTAAGGAAATGAGGGTTATGGCTTGGACTATGATATGATGGACTTAGATGTACCTTATGATGATTCTTTTTCTTGAACCGAGCTACTGTTGGAAACCATGGTTCGTTCTTGCCACTCCACGGCCGTGGAAAGGGATGAACAACCCGTAATTCTGACTAACTCATTTGATTTGATGAATCTAAGTGCTAGAATGTTAGATTGTTGAAATCCTAGTGTTTGTTGAGCTAAACCTATCCTAGGGTGACCTAGTGTTAGCAAACTAAGTGTTAGAAGAGAACTACCCGGTGATTCTTGCTCTTAGATACCGAAGATGACGAGTTCTAGGTAGTAGTGAGCCTCACAAGCCGCTATTGGGCTGAATGTGCTAGGATAGGTGTTTAGGACTTGCCTTCCCGAGACTTACCCGGTAAGGAGAGGTTAGATCCCTAGATAACCATCTGGTTTGTGTAGATATCCCTTCTTTAGGCTCCTAGAGACTTACCCGGTGATAGGACCTTAGGTGCGGGATTAGTGGATCATGAGACCTACCCGGTAATTGACCCCATTTGAGAAACATTCCTTCCCAACAGACTATAGTTTATCCAAGGTTGATTAGAAGCTTGAGTCCTATGCCATAACCGGAATTTCCAACCCCTAGAATCTGCTTTTCTCTCTTTGATCTCATACCTCGTGTTTGTCTTGCTTGTTTGTGTTTATTTGCTAGATTGTTAGTTTGTTTTGCAATCTTATATCGTTGTGATTCTTGATTGATCACCACACAAAACCAAACCCAAAAATATTGAGATTTTCATTTATTTGTTTCTTTCTCTTTTCTTAGCCTAGATCAACACTATCTTTAGTCGCTAATCGATTCAATTTCTCCTCTGTTTTTGTGTTCGACCTCAGAATACTATCCCTACTACAAAACGTCCCGTACACTGCGGGTTCGCTAGGAGTTAGGAGAAATATATCGAGTATAAATTTAAGACTTTTGCGTGTCACGTTCTTACCGTAACAAGTTTTTGGCGCCGTTGCCGGGGACTAGGTTAAGATTGAGTCATTGTTTGTGATTGTTTATAGTGTAGGTCTTTCTTGTTGCTTTTGATCTCGTTTGGTTTGTGTCTTTGCTTTTCAGGACATCTCTCACTCTTTAGGTGTATGCGAAGATCTCGTGGCAAGGATTTAGCTCCATTTGACCCCGAACCGGAGAAAACCCTTAGATCTAGATCCAAGAGCATTAGAAAGGGAAAAGAGATGGCCGGAAGAGATCTCCAAGCTGAGTTAGATGAGGCTTTAGAGCAAATTAGACTAAGGGATGAAGCATCCGGCGGTTAATATTGAAGAGATTAGGGCAACGTATGGATCCGGCACAAAGAGCACACCGTCCGGGTGTGAACTTAGGAGATCCCACAACCCATGATTATGAGCTCCGCATTCAAGTTCTACAAATGATCCGGCACAACCAATTTGGAGGGATGGAAGGAGAGTCTCCTCATCAACACTTAATGAACTATGAGATCTTGATGGAGACTCTAAGGCCGCCTAGATTGGAGAGCAACAACCATAAGCTTAGGGCTTTCTCCTTCTCACTTAAGGATAAAGCCTTGGCTTGGTATCAATCTATTCCACAAGGGCGAGTGAGTACTTGGGAGGAGATGACAACCGAGTTTTTTTACAAAGTTCTTCCCACCTTCCAAGACTACCGAGTTAAGAGGGAAGATCAATGCCTTCGTGATGAAGGATAGCGAAAGCCTATTCAAGTCTTGGGAGAGGTTCAAGGACCTTTTCCTAGATTTTCCACACCATGGTATACCGAAAATTGAGCTATTGGAGATCTACTTCAAAGGACTTGATGAAGATAGCCAATTCAAGCTTCAATCTCTTTCCGGTGGGACTTTCATGGAAAAGAATGTGGATGAAGCTTGGGAGTTTGTAGAGAAACAAGCTTTGGTGATTGAGAAGTACTCCCATAGGAAGAGTGATGGGAGGAAAGCGGAAGCATATGAGGTGAGTGAAGTCACCATGAGTAACTTCAAGCTTGATGCAATCAACAATGAGCTGAAATCTTTGAGGGAGTTGTGTGCTACAACTTTGAAGAATCAAGCAACCCCTCAAGTGCAAGTGCAAGCAAACTTGTCTTCCAAGGAGGAAGATGTGAACTACATGAGAAGGGGCAATTACAACAACTATCAAGGCCCAAGGAACTTCAACAACAACCGGCAATTCAACAATTACTGGCCTAACCACGACCATCCCGGGTTTTCCTATTCTAACCCGGATGGAGCCTTGAACCCTCCCGCTTCCACAAGCGCAGCTCCACCACCAAAGGCTTCACAAGAACCTCCACCCGGATTTACTCAACCTCCAAAGGATAGAACCGAGATGATGTTTGAGCAATTGCTTGGAAGGTTGAGTGGTCTTGAGAGCACGGTGACTTCCATTTCTAAGGCTCAAAAAGTGTTGGAAGCACAAGTGATAGAAAAATGGGGCGATCTAGATCGAGGAGAAACTTCAACTACTTCTTCTTGATTGTTTGAGTTGGATCAAACTTAGAATTTCGGTGGCGGAAGCGTTCGGTTGATCCTTCAAAAGGATCCTCGAATATGAAGGCTTGGATTAAAGACTAGATCCAAGATAAGAACTTTAAGGGGATTGAAGAAGAAGTGATGCCTAAACCAAGTATGAGGATTTTCCCTTCACAATACTTGGTATTCAACTTAGACATATCTTTTACAAATGAGCCAAGCCATCCTTATATAGTGGATGGGGCTAACCAAAGGTTCAAACATAAATGACGGAATTAAAGTCGGAATTAAGTTCCGAATATGAAAAGCCTAAAATATGAAAGGTCGGAATTTAATTCACGGAATTAAGTTCCGGAATTAAAGTTCCGAATATAAAAAGACTTATTATTAAATAGCCGAATAATAATAACGGTCTTCAAAATGTGCGGGTCCTTCTAGCCGGAAACACGGATGGCATCGCCATCCGGGGGCGTATCATTCTCCTCCTCTTAAATGTGAAACGTCCTCGTTTCATCGTAAAAAAAGAAAGGAGTCACTTGAGGAACAAGACCCTTGAAATTCAGCCTTGGATGCATAATGTCGGAGTCGGGCAGCTTGGACTTGTAGTCTTTCAAAAGAACGGTGGGGCCGCCAAGCTTGTCGAACATAAAGAGGACAAACTCCGGATCGGGAGGCTTGAACTTGTAGTACATGTGGATTGTCTTGCCGGTGAGTTTCTCTACCATGCCGTCTAAGCTTGTGACATTGTACGTCGGAGGCATGCCGGAAAGAAGCAAGGGTAAGCCGGTAAATAAATGATTAGACAAAACAAAGTCAAACCTCGGGTCAACCGGCTCGAATTTGTAGGCCAACAACATAATGATGTCATTGTCATGGTTGATGGCTTCTTCACCCTTGATGTTGATCTCATCTTTGTCATCTTGAAAATACTCTTCACATAACGGGTTGCCAAGATGAATTGGAATAATCGGGAAGACCTCTTGAATGATGACTTTTCCCGCATCTTTGAGTTCATCACACAATGGTTGGACAACCAACTCACACCGTGGTTGTGACACCGCTTGAGGTTCTTCTTGTTGGGCGGCCGTCATGATGGAAGCCATTTGTGCCTTCAAAGCTTCTAACTCACGCTTTAGAGCGTCATTTGTTGCCTTGAGCACGACCAACTCTTCTTTGGTATTAGCATGACGTCTTGGGGCAATATAAGTATCCTCAAAATAAGCTTGTCGGTGGGGATACCGTTGGTGCCCGTCAATGGTATAAGTCGGTCTCAGTGGGTCCGGAGGATTTGGAGGAGGCAACCACTCCTCATCCTCAAAGTATTCTCTCCGTTGGTACCTCTGGGTGATTTGCTTGGCCTTCGGTGGATTTGGAGGAGGTAACCATTTCGAAGAACACCGAAGAACACACAGGGCTTCATACTTCACTTCGCTGAATAAACAATTGAAAATCTTCGAAGAACACCGAAGAACAGTTGAAGATCTTCGAAGAACACCAAAGAACGCTTGAAGATCTTAAATGAACACCAAAGAGAGAAAACAATTTGTGATGAAGAACAATAAAAAATAGAAGTAAAGAACTTGAAGGGGATTGAAGAAGAAGTGATCTAGATCGAGGAAAAATTTCAACTACTTCTTCTTGATTGTTTGAATTGGATCAAACTTAGAATTTGGGTGGCGGAAGCGTTCGGTTGATCCTTCAAAAGGATCCTCGAATATGAAGGCTTGGATCAAAGACTAGATCCAAGATAAGAACTTTAAGGGGATTGAAGAAGAAGTGATGCCTAAACCAAGTATGAGGATTTTCCCTTCACAATACTTGGTATTCAACTTAGACATATCTTTTACAAATGAGCCAAGCCATCCTTATATAGTGGATGGGGGCTAACCAAAGGTTCAAACATAAATGACGGAATTAAAGTCGGAATTAAGTTCCGAATATGAAAAGCCTAAAATATGAAAGGTCGGAATTTAATTCACGGAATTAAGTTCCGGAATTAAAGTTCCGAATACAAAAAGACTTATTATTAAATAGCCGAATAATAATAACGGTCTTCAAAATGTGCGGGTCCTTCTAGCCGGAAACACGGATGGCATCGCCATCCGGGGGCGTATCAACAAGTGTTCCAAAAGGCGGGTGAACCTCATAGAGATCCGGGAAAGCTTCCTGGAAGAACCGAAGATAACCCAAGAGGCCAAGTGTTGGCCATTACTACAAGGAGTGGGCTGAGCATGAAGGATCCCTTGCCCAAGGAGAATGCTAAGGGAAAGCAAGTAGTGGTAGATTTGGAGGAGGTAACCATTCATCTCCTCCGGGTGGTGATGAAGAACAATAAAATTCTCTCCGTTGTGATGAAGAACAATAAAAAATTTATGATGAAGAACATAGGGCTTCGGTGGATTTGGAGGAGGTAACCATTCATCTCCTCCGGGTGGTTTGCTTGTTTATTCAGCGAAGTGAAGTATGAAGCCCTCAAATTTTTTTCTCTCTTTGGTGTCCTTTTGTGTGCCAATTAGAGTGGGAGAAGTGAAGTATGAAGCCCTATGTGATCTTGGGGCAAGTGTAAGCATCATACCGCTTGCACTTTGCAACAAGGTTGGGCTAGGAGAGCCAAATCCGGTCAAGATGACCCTTTACACGGCGGACCGTTCGATCACTCACCCGGTTGGAATATTGGAAGACATACCGGTGCAACTAGGGAAGTTCTATGTGCCGATTGGTTTCGTTGTTTTGGAAATCCCGGCGGACTATCCGGTTCCCATCATCTTAGGGAGACCTTTCCTTTCCACTTCCGTATGCTTGGTGGATTGTAAAAATGGAATTCTCTCCTTCAACATTGGAGAAGAGAATATCAAGTTCAAGCTGTCCACAATGATGAAGGGGCCAACCCTTGGTGAAGATGTGTTCAACATTGTCGAGCAAGAGGATTGTAGAAAGATTGTGAACTCGATCTTGATCAAGGATCCCTTGGAGAAGGTTCTTAGCTTAGGTTTGATGGAGTAAGGAGTTGAGGAGGCTTGTAATGAAGAAATCAAGGCTTTGGAAGCATTGGAAAAGGAGACAAGAGCTGAATTTGGAGCACACGAAGGTGTGCTGAATTCCTGTAGGAACCACGGCCTGGGGGGAAGAACCACACCCGTGGTTTTACCCGTGGAACCTACTGGAGTGCTCCGAAGTGATAGCTTTGCAAGTTTCACGGCCGTGGTTGTGCTAGAGCCCGTAATTTTGCCCGTGGATTCTCCAGAAACTGCCTTTGTTGTTGATCAAGCTTCAAGGAACCTTGAAGAGTCTTCCATGGCTTTGGATTCATCTCAACCAACATTATATGGATCGTCTCCACTCGATAATGGTCCTCCTAAACTTGAACTCAAACCCCTCCCCTCTCATTTGAAGTAAGCTTTTCTTGGTGAGAATTCTACATATCCGGTTATTGTGAATGCATGCTTGAATGATGATGAACTTGCTAGATTGTTGCATGAATTGAGATTGCATAGGAAAGCTATAGGCTATACCATTGATGATTTAGTTGGCATTAAACCCTCTTTGTGCATGCATAAGATCTTAATGGAAGACAACCATAGACCTTCAATTGAACCTCAAAGAAGACTAAACCCAATCATGAAAGCAGTAGTAAAGAAGGAGATTCTTAAATTGCTAGATGCGAGAATCATTTTCCCGATTTCGGATAGTAAATGGGTTAGTCCCGTGCATGTGGTTCCTAAGAAGGGTGGGATGACCGTAGTAACCAATGATAATAATGAACTAATCCCAACTAGAACGGTTACGGGATGGAGAATGTGTATAGACTATAGGAAACTAAATGTGGCCTCTAGGAAAGATCACTTCCCTCTTCCCTTTATTGACCAAATGCTAGAGAGATTAGCTCAACATTCCCATTTTTGTTACTTAGATGGCTATAGTGGATTTTTCCAAATCCCTATTCACCCCGATGATCAAGAGAAAACTACATTCACATGTCCTTGGGGGAACTTTTACATATAGGAGAATGCCATTTGGGTTGTGTAATGCACCCGCCACCTTTCAAAGGTGTATGATGGCTATCTTTTCTGAATATATCGAAAACATCATGGAAGTGTTTATGGATGATTTTTCTGTTTATGGATCTTCATTTGATGATTGCTTAGCTAACTTGTCTCTAGTGCTAAAAAGATGTGAGGAGACTAATCTAGTCTTGAATTGGGAGAAATGCCACTTCATGGTAAGTGAAGGTATTGTGTTGGGTCACTTAGTGTCCAACCGTGACATTGAGGTTGATATGGCTAAGATAGAGACGATAGAGAAGTTGCCACCACCTACCTCGGTGAAGGGGTAAGGAGTTTTCTAGGGCATGCCGGTTTTTACTGGAGATTTATTAAAGATTTCTCTAAGATTTCTAAGCCTCTTACTAACCTACTAATGAAAGATGTTGAGTTTATTTTCTCCAAGGATTGCCTCGAGGCTTTTTGTAGGTTGAAGAATGCTTTGATCTCCGCACCTATCATGCAACCTCCGGATTGGAGTTTACCGTTTGAGATCATGTGTGACGCGAGTGATGTAGCCGTTGGGGCTGTTTTGGGACAAAAGAAAGATGGGCTTACACATTCCATCTATTATGCTAGCAAGACGCTAGATGATGCCCAACTCAATTATGCTACCACCGAGAAGGAGTTGCTAGCGGTGGTGTATGCATTTGAGAAGTTCCGCTCGTATCTTGTTGGAGCGAAGGTCATAGTGTATACGGATCATGTTGCGATCCGTTATCTCCTTACTAAGAAGGATGCCAAGCCTCGTTTAATTCGGTGGATCCTTCTTCTTCAAGAGTTTTACTTGGAAATCCGAGACAAGAAAGGATCCAAAAATTATGTGGCGGATCACCTTAGTAGACTCCCACCATTGGAGCTTGAGAGAGATGACATCCCGATTGATGACTCGTTCCGGGATGAGCAATTGCAAATGGTGGAGGAATGCTTGTTTCAAGTGTCAAGGGGTAATGAGCCATGGTATGCCGACATTGTGAACTATCTTGTGTGTGAGGAGGTGCCACCCGGTCTTTCTTATGCCCAAAGGAAAAAGATCTTCAAGGATTTGAGGCATTACTATTGGTGTGAGCCGCTTTTGTTCAAAAGAGGGCCGGATGGAGTCTTTAGGAGATGCATACCGGAGGATGAGGTGGAGAGTGTGATCCGCCATTGTCATTCCTTGCCACGTGGAGGCCATGCTAGCTCACACAAAACATGTGCAAAGGTGTTGCAATCGGGTTTCTTTTGGCCAAGTTTGTTCAAGGATGTGCAGAGTTTTGTGGTAGCTTGTGATGCTTGCCAAAGGACGGGCAACATCTCAAGGAGGAATGAGATGCCCTTGAACAACATACAAGAGGTGGAGATATTCGATGTTTAGGGTGTGGACTTCATGGGACCATTCCCCTCTTCTTGTGGCAACCTCTACATCCTATTGGCGGTGGACTATGTTTCAAGATGGGTGGAGGCAATCGCCTCTCCCACAAATGATACCAAGGTTGTGGTGCGGTTCTTCAACCGAGTGATCTTCCCTAGGTTTGGAACACCAAGGGTGATCAAAAGTGATGGAGGGAAGCACTTTACCAATAGGAACTTTGGGACACTTTTGGCTAAGTATGGGGTGACTCATAAGGTGGCAACACCTTACCATCCCCAAACTAGTGGCCAAGTGGAGATCTCCAACCGGGAGATAAAGGGAATTCTTGAGAAGACGGTTTCTAGGACGAGAAAGGATTGGGCTATGAAGCTCGATGATGCTTTGTGGGCTTATAGAACCGCTTTCAAGACACCAATTGGCACCACCCCCTACAAGCTAGTTTATGGCAAGTCTTGCCACCTTCCGGTGAAGATGGAGCATAGAGCATATTGGGCTATAAGGTGGCTGAATTTCGACCTCAAGGAGGCCGGAGAGAAGAGATTGCTTGATATGAACGCTCTTGAGGAGATCCGTTTGGATGCCTATGAAAACGCCCGGATCTACAAGGAAAGGACCAAACGTTGGCATGACAAGCGTCTCATCCCGAAGGAGTTGAGTGAAGGAGACCTTG
Organism: Fagopyrum homotropicum; assembly: GCA_033239125.1. Classification (NCBI taxonomy): domain Eukaryota; kingdom Viridiplantae; phylum Streptophyta; class Magnoliopsida; order Caryophyllales; family Polygonaceae; genus Fagopyrum; species Fagopyrum homotropicum. Next base: position 47,564,488 of record BSWB01000007.1, on the reverse strand, counting down.
TCCTTCTCTTCAACTCGAGGTTGCGGCTCTTCCTTGGAAAGCTTAAGTCAAGATGGACGGATCCTTATATGGTGAAGAAGATCTTTCCCCATGGAGCGGTTGAGATAGGAGGGGAGCATTGTGGAGATTTTAAGGTGAATGGGCATCGGTTGAAGAAGTATATCCCGGGAGCTCCGGTGGATATGATTGCCCCACTTCACCTAGAGTGAGACGCCCCCGAATTTGGTCAAGCTAATGACCTTAAAGAAGCGCTTGATGGGAGGCAACCCATTGGTAGACATCTTTCCCTTTTTCTTTTTTGTTTTTGTTTAGATTTTTCTGTTTTTGTGTGTTTGGTGTGCTTTGTTTATGTGCTAGAGTCTTGGTAGCATGGAAGCCTTGCATGGCATGTGGATGATGATGATGAGTCCCTCATAAATTGTGGGTGGAGCGGACGCGGGACTTGGACGGCTAGCGGTGCCTAGCACGGATCCCAATGCCATAACGAACACTTTGAGCTCTCTACCATCGTTGATAGAATCATCCGCCATCACACCACTTGAATGATCCCAAATACCAGAGCAAACCATTTTTACATTGTGAGAACCCTCTTTCACTCTTCTTTACTTCATTTACACATTGGGGACAATGTGTTTCTAAGTATGGGGTGGGGTTTTCATGATCACTTGCATGATTAGCATCTAGGATAGTTTAATATTGTCACATGTTTTGCATTGTACATAGATATTTCAAAAAATCCAAAAAAATCAGAAAATTTAAAAACTTTTTAGTGCTTCTAAGCTTGGGAATGACCCTTATGACGAAATTATCTCGTGAATTGGCTATGGATGGCCTTATGTGTTGAATTGATGCATGCATATGTGGACTTGAAGTACTTATCTTGAACCCCATGAATGGATTGTGATCATGATGTTTGTCTTGATTGGATTGAGTATTGAAAGTCGAAATTACATGCTAGTTCTTGCACATCATCTAGGAGTGATTAAGGCAATTCATCTTTCTCTACTTCTCGTCTTGATCATGTTGCTTGAGCACCTCAATTGATATAAATTTGACCTCTTTTGACCCATCCGGGAATAGGAGCATGTTAGTGTGTTGAGTGTGTGAAAAGCAAGAGTGGGGTGAAGTTGTTGATGGATGAATGTTATGAATGAAGTGCTGAATTTGTTGTGAAAAGTGTAGAAAAAATATAGGTTTGGGGACGTTGGTTTAAATGACGAGTAACTCGGCACCATTCACATAATCGGGTGTTTGTGCCTTGGCAAAGTCAAATAAACCGATAGTCCTAACGAGCTTTGGTATGTGTGCCCGGTGTGGATGCACCTCGAAAAATAAAAAAGCCCGAGGACGGTTAATCACCAAGGTTTTAGCTTTTGTACATCAATGCCATTGTCTCAAAAATAAGTGAAACAAAAAGAAAAGAAAAGAAAGAAAAAAATGGAGAAAACATACACTTGTGGGAAGTTAATAAAAAATGTGAAGTTGTGAAGTTAGTTCCATTCCCGGATTAGCATCACATAACCTAGAAAAATTCCCACCTAATCACAACGTTTCTTGGCCTTTTATTTCATAAGCCCTCGTGACCTATTTGCATGTGTGTAAGACTTAGTGATCTAGATTGGATATGCTCATGATCATCTTGACTTCTTCATTTTTACATTTCATACATGCCTTCGAGTTAAGTATAATTGTCTTTCCGTGCCTTCATTTACTTGATGCATGATCGCTTGTCCATTGCCATGAAACATGACTATGAAGGTGATCCAATATTAGAAGCACAACTCCAAAAAGATTTTGTTGTTTTTCTACATGCATAAATCATGTCATCTCTTAGTCTATAGTTGGGGACTTGCTCGGGGACGAGCAAACATTAAGTATGGGGTATTTTTGATAACACGATTTATGACTTAGGTTTAGGCACTCATTTAGATGGTTTTTCCGCTCATTCATGCATGGTTTGCACTAGTTCATGACGATTTGCACTCAATTCATGTATTTTGTCGAGATAGACGTCTACACGGACTTTTGCATGCTTTGTAGGTATTTTGGGAGCTTTAAGAGCTTAATCGATAGATTTGAGGATCGTTCCTCGAGATAACACATCTTCGGACTCATTGGGAAGCAAGCTAGGAGCTAAGGAGGACACATGGGACCTTATTGGTGCATGCCGTGCACCAAATTGAGGCTTGACGATCCAAAACAAGCTGAAGCACCAAAACCACGGCCACTGGGACTTCCACGGGCGTAGAAATAGGCCGTGGTTTTCCCCAGACAGCTGTGACAGCTGTCCTACGATCTTCATGGCCGACTCTTGCAATTTGTTGAGGATATAAGGTGGTCCTGCAGGTTGTTAGGACAGACCCCATCACTCTCATTCTCTCCCACACTCTCAACAACACATATTCTCTCATTGGAAGATTGGATTAGAGCTACTCTTGGAGGAGAAGAAAAGGTTCCATTGGAGAAGAAGAGAAGAACACACCATTCTTAGTTTTTTATAGTTTTGAGTGAGATTTGTGAAGACGTTTTGCAAGTGTTTGTAAGAAACGATTGAACCTTCTTTAGAAGGGTTGTAAGTCCTTCTTGAACTCATATTCAGCTTTATTTTCTTTGTTCTACTTGTTCATCTCTATTTCACTTCATTTACTTGCTATGGAAGCCATGGATGTATGTTTGTTGAGTTTGATTGTTGAAATGCATGTTGTTGGCTAGATAGATGTGATTCTAGGGTAAGGAAATGAGGGTTATGGCTTGGACTATGATAGGATGGACTTAGATGTACCTTAGGATGATTCTTTTTCTTGAACCGAGCTACTGTTGGAAACCACGGTTTGTTCTTGCCACTCCACGGCCGTGGAAAGGGATGAACAACCCGTAATTCTGACTAACTCATTTGATTTGATGAATCTAAGTGCTAGAATGTTAGATTGTTGAAATCCTAGTGTTTGTTGAGCTAAACCTATCCTAGGGTGACCTAGTGTTAGCAAACTAAGTGTTAGAAGAGACCTACCCGGTGATTCTTGCTCTTAGATACCGAAGATGACGAGTTCTAGGTAGTAGTGAGCCTCACAAGCCGCTATTGGGCTGAATGTGCTAGGATAGGTGTTTAGGACTTGCCTTCCCGAGACTTACCCGGTAAGGAGAGGTTAGATTCCTAGATAACCATCCGGTTTGTGTAGATATCCCTTCCTTAGGCTCCTAGAGACTTACCCGGTGATAGAACCTTAGGTGCGGGATTAGTGGATCATGAGACCTACCCGGTAATTGACCCCATTTGAGAAACATTCCTTCCCAACAGACTATAGTTTCCAACCCCTAGAATCCGCTTTTCTCTCTTTGATCTCATACCTCGTGTTTGTCTTGCTTGTTTGTGTTTATTTGCTAGATTGTTAGTTTGTTTTGCAATCTTATATCGCTGTGATTCTTGATTGATCACCACACAAAACCAAACCCAAAAATATTGAGATTTTCATTTATTTGTTTCTTTCTCTTTTCTTAGCCTAGATCAACACTATCCTTAGTCGCTAATCGATTAAATTTCACCTCAGTCTTTGTGTTCGACCTCGGAATACTATCCCTACTACAAAACGTCCCGTACACTGCGCGTTCGCTAGGAGTTAAGAGAAATATATCGAGTATAAATTTAAGACTTTTGCGTGTCACGTTCTTAGTGTAACAAATAGCATGGAGGAAAGAACCATCTCTAGCTATACCTATATCGTGCTAGCAAACAAGATCTAATAAATCAGATTCACATATCAAAGCTAGCACGAAAACACATCATATCACATAAGCACATAGCATACAAGCACTCACCAAAAAGGCACTAAGATCTACTCGTGGATCCTACGGGTGCCTCTAACTCCGCATAGAACTCTGGATAGTTCCTCTGGATACTATCCTCTGTCTCCCAGGTAGCCTCATTCGGTCCTCGTCTCGACCACTGTATCCTCATCATAGGAATATCCTTTGAATGCAGGCGTCTCATACCTCTTTGTCCAGAACTATAAAAGGTTGTTCTGCAAAAGTGTGGTCCGGCTCAACCACTAGATCATCATAACTCATAATGTGCCTCAGGTCTAGTATGTACTCCCTCAGCTGAGACACATGAAACATAGGGTGAACACCCTCTAACTTCGGTGGCAAAGCCAATCTGTGCACTGCTCTCCCAACTCTATCGAGTATCTCGAAAGGACTGACATATCGGAGACTCAGCTTCCCCTTTATGCCATAACGTCTGAGGTCTCGCGTTAGAGTTACTCTCAACTAGACATGAGCTCCTACCATGAAATCTATAGGTCGACGCCTCCTATCTGTATACAACTTCTGGCGACTCTGTGCAGCCAGCATCCTCTCTCTAATCAGCGTTACTCGAGCCATATCATCTTGATTCTGTTCTAGCGCTATCCCACTGGTACTGTTAGGTTCCTCCTAACATAAAGATGTATGACACCTATGTCTACACAACGCCTCATAGGGGCCATTCCTATAGATGCATACTGTTCGCCACTTAGCGTGCGTGCAAATAAGTCTTAAATTTATAAAACTAGAATCAAGCAAGCAAACCCGCAGTGTACGGATCGACGTAGTTAAGCAAGAATTTCAGAGTATCGAACACAGGGATTTGGGGGGTTAAATCCAATTATAGATCGTCAAGCAAGTAAATGTATGAGCTTTGCAAATGTATTGGGAAAACAGCAACCCTAAAGATCCAGGTATCAAATTGTGGCAATCGATTCAAGATATACTAAAGAACTAAGGACAAAGTTAAGAGTTGCAAAGGTATGCTAAGGTAAAGCAATGTACGGTGAAATTCCAAGGCTTTATATGACTTATCTAAGGACACTCTCTACAAAGGTTGTTGAGGCTTCAGTATAGAAAGGATCTAAAGACAAGAATTGATCTCAAATACCCAAAACTTGTAACCCAAGGATCAAGACTAACTAAACCGATTAAGGTTGTGACACTCGAAATCAAAGTAGAGGTTGTTGAGGCTTCACTACTACCTAAAAAAGGCAAGCCAAAACTAAGTTAAAGGAAATCTTTAACTTTGGATTAAAGTAAAAGCAATATTCATAAACTAGGGAAAATTACGGGTGAATCTTGAGTTCCACGGCCGTGGAACCTCAAGAACAGGCCGTGATTTTGACTTGTCGGCGAATCTCTCTAACTCTCAAGGTCCAATCTGTTTACGATCGATCTATCATCATTATCTAAGCTACAACTGTTAACCCTTCACCTTAGAATTGCTAAAGGGTTTTAGCCAACAATAGTCCTTATGATATCAAATTCAAGATTTAGAAGAATGAAAGATAAAAACCTTCGAAAACCTTCAATAAACTTCAAATCAATCTCAAATCCACAAACAATGTAATGATGTATATCAGATTTGGAATAACACAAACCAATCACAATCCTTGATAAGAACGAAGAGCGGGATGTCAATCCGTCTTCTAATCAAACCTAAGGACAAAGCGTAACTTCCAAATCTCCAAGCTTTGCAAATCTCCATTGCAAAATGGCAATCTCCGCACGTCCAACTGGAACCCTAGGCACGTGCAAGCAAGCGTAAGCGAAGGTGACGAAATCTCCCTCCTTCAGTTCTTTTATAGGGGAAGATAGAATAAGTGTCCAGCCCATGTGCGTAGACAATGTGTCTATATTTTATTCGTCAAAAGATTGCATAAATCACGGTTATATGGGATTCCACGCCCGTGGTTTAGAGCGTGGAATTGGATTACGGTGCTTCACAACTTCCACGACCGTACTTTATACCGTGTAACTCTCTGGAATGCTCCACGCTTATGTTGCCAAGTTCCACGGCCGTGGTTTAGAGCGTGGACTCCATTACGGCCGTATTTTAGAGCGTGGAAGCGTAGGTTGCTCGTAATTCCCTTTATTTTGTGCCATTCTTCATCCTAGCATCTTCCTTAGCTCCTTTGTGGTGTCCTCAATCCTTGGATATGCTCAATCCATCTCCATTCTCTCTTAATTCGTTCGGTGTTAGTTCTTATTCGCCTACAATCAACACAAAGCTTATGTAGACCTCTATATCGACAATATCGATAAACTAGCTCACAATTGCTTCAATGCTTCATCAATGAACACTAATATGGATGAAATACATCTAGAAAACGTGCCTAAAATATCACAATATTTCATGCTAACGAAATACCCCATACTTGCCACTTGCTTGTCCCCAAGCAAGGTCTTTCAAAAGCTTTAAAACTCAAGTTAGGATGAAATATGGATGCACTCTCAAAAACAAAACGTCTTTTAGATGAATGTGCTTCCTAGTCAATATAGATCATTCTCAAACCTTGCTTCATTCGTTCATAAGACTCTCATATACATAATCAAAGAGTAAAGAGTAAAGAAAACTCATGAATTGATCAAACTTCCATGTAAACATCATAACCTTCAAACATTATCAAAATCAATCATAAGAAACTTCAATTTAGATCACCAAGTCATATAGCATTCTCATGATCTTAAGGACTTTCAAGTAAGGTCTAGAATGTGGAAGGGGAGAGGAAATTTTAAGGAATGTGGTGCATGAATCCGGGAAAGTGGATAACCAACTCTTTTCTTTTTTCTCTTGCGGTTTTGCAACACTTTCAACTTAGAGCTTTGCTCTCTTCTTTTCACATTATTTTTCGACTTTACTTTTGGAGTTATGGACAGAGGTGCACAAAAACCGAAGCCTAGGAGATTGGCGGTTCTCAATTTTGCGAGATGCCTCAAACCCTTGATGCACATACCATAATCCGCTAGAATATCGCTCAATCCGACTTTGGCAAGACACAAATACCCGGTTATGTGAATGGTGCCGAGTTACTCATCGTCATGATTGACTCCCCCAAACCTATAAGTTCTTTCTATTCTTTGAATGCAAAATTTTGCTTTCATGGCCCTCCCACATCAAACATGCCAAATATCAACTCCTCCAAATTCCTGGATAGGTAAAGGAGGCCATTATTTCATTGAGGGGCTAAATGATCAAAGAAAAAAGAAAGAAAATTGAATTGCCTTAATCATTTCAACAAGAAGTATAAGAACTTATCATGTGATTTCAACCTTGATTTCTCAATATGATTTAGGTAACATTCTTCACATTATGAAACTTGCAAAAGAGGAATAATTAACTGATTCGATTTCTTTTCAATTCACTATTTGTTTAAGCATGCGATTGTCATTAAAACTCAATTCACAAGTAGTGATTATCATAGAAGTCATCTCTATCCTTAGAAACACAAAATTTTCAAAATTTTTCGATTTTTATGGGTTTTTCAAAAGCTTTTTCATGCAATGCGATAATGAAACGTGTAACAATGGAATGAAACATGCAAGGTGTTCTCAATAAAAGCAAGCAAAGTGAGTAGAGTTATTACAAACGAATAGTCACACCCCACCCCATACTTGAGACAAACATTGTCCCTAATGTTCAAAAAGAAATAAAGAAAAGAAAGAAAGAAAAAGAACTCACAAGACGGTGGTGGAGTGGCTAAAGCGGTAGATCGTCCAAGGTCATCACTGGGGTGCCGGTGGTGGTGGAAACGGGAAGAAGCCGGGATCATAGTTCCGCCCAAACTGCTGGCGGTAAATATCTCTCATCATGCGGTCATGATCGTCGGCTCGTGCATCCCTAGCATCTGCGCGGATCTCCAAGGCTCCGAACCTACTGGAAAGATCGGTGGCCCACTCCGGCAGCTGCTCATACCATCCCGGCGGCTGGCTATACCATGCTGGTGCGTTTGACGGTTCTGGTGCAGGTGGTGGCTGGGCATGCCAAGGTGGTGGAGCTCCCATCCACTCCGGCTGAGTGCTATACCATGTAGGAGGGTCCGTCATCCAAGTCGGTCTCTCGCTCACACTAGCACGGCGAGAGAAAGAACCAGAAGCTCTAGCGGGGCGGGGAGAGTGTCTAGGAAGGTCAGGAACTGCGTCCGGCTGATCCGGAAAGATACCAAAATCATGCTCATCTCCTTCTCCCTCAAACTCATCATCCCCTCTCATCTCCTCCTCATCTACAACCGGTGGCTCAGGTGGAACGTAAGGAGGGGCTACTAGTCTGTTCGCATGCATGACAGCGAACGTCTCCTTCCAGTTATGGCGTCCGGCCATAATGGAATACTCTGGGATCCATGCTACTCCTCTACCTCCTCTGTCCTCCCAAGGCATGGCAACTGTAGGTGGACCTCTATGTCTAGGAAAGATAATGCCTTTAGTCATGAGGCTCTGAAGTCCTAGAGGTCTAGCAGCTATCCTGGTGCATGCAGAAAAATCGATCCCCAGCTGCCTAGCAATGTGGGTAACCATCCTACCATATCCTATATTGCCAGCCCTCTTGTTCTTTAGCTTACTCATAGTAGAAGCTAAGAGGGTGGCACAGTCAGCCTGCCTGCCGTGCAACATGCAATACAACAAAAACAACTCATCTGTCTTGATCTTTTGAGGTGTTTCCGTCCTAGGAAAGAGACACTCAGAAAGCACCCGGTGAGCAATCTTCAAGGCTAAGTGATAAATCAACTTAGCCTTGGTATCAGCTGGTTGCCAGCGGTGCTCGCTGGCGTATACCATAGCTATGTCTTCCCAAAAATCCTTGGCGTCCACGCCACTAGGGAAGCGACCATTGAAGGTCTCATGGAACCTAAAGAAGGCTCCGAACTCAGCAATCGAGAACTCGTAGTTCTCCTCCATCAGCCTAAATGACACTGTACGGTCTACATGACTATGCTCGAAGGAAGTCACAAACTCTCTAGTGATCTCCTCATATGCATCTTCCCGAATAGCGGAGAAGATGATCAACCCTGCTCTATCCAATAACCAAGTAATGTCATTAACCACATTTAATGGCTCTAGCTCCTCAAGCAGCAAATACCTAGGTCCTATGACCGCTCGCTTATGGATCCTCTCTAAGGCATCGAGGTAATCCTTGTGGATTCTAGGAATTCTAGGTGGTGGGGATGATGGTGGTGGTGTTGGCTCTCTAGGGGGTGCCTGAGAGGAGGAGGAAGCATTGCCTTTCCTCTTCTTTGTTCTATTGGACATTCTCCTAACGAGATCCATGTTTCTGTTCTAAACTACGGTCTGTTCTTCAGAAACCACGGCCGTGGAATGTCCAGAGACCGTGATTCGGTTCGCAAATTCTCAAAACTCAGCAGATTTTCACCAAATTCAACAGCAAGCAGCCCTAGACTAATTCCAATCCAATTTCAATCAGTTCTCCTAAAATTTCTTGCAAAAATTGAGGCAAATCGACAAAGTAAGAGAAGAGGTGAAAAACCTAGGTTTTCGGATTTTAAAATCCGAATTCTGCCTTCTCCATGGTTTGCCGCTCGAATCGTTGCTTGGATCTTGTAGGTGATTGGATTTGCTTCAGTTTTGGCCAAAGAATCGTTCGAAACGATTAACGAACGAGAATTTAAGAGAGGGGGAAGGCAATCGGCGAAATAGGGGCGTGGAATTGGGAAATTTGGTTGTGTTTGTGAAGAAACGTGGTTTTTATAGTGGCCGTAAATTTTTTCGAAAATTACGGTCATTTGGGTGTTTCCACGTCCGTGGAAATGTACGGAACCGTGGTTTTGGTGATTTTTCTCAGGCTTTTGCAAATTATGGTCACTGTAGCTGTCACGGCCGTGGTTTTGGCCGTGGAACTCTCTGTAATGTGCCAAAGTCCAAGTTTCGTCAATTTTCTTCAAACTTTTCCTTCTCCCTTTCTTTTCCACTGATCCTACATCCAAAAACACGAACATACCGGAAGGTATCGAAGGCAAAACAAAACAAAAACGTCTAAACTATTCTAATCTATAAATCAAAAACAAAAACGTAAGTGCAATACCTTGGGTTGCCTCCCAAGAAACGCTTGTTTAAGGTCCGTAGCTAGACCATATTCGCACTTATTCGAGTGCGGTGGGCGCGAACTCTTCAGCTTGGAGTTCCGGTGTATACTTCTTGAGTCGTTGACCGTTCACCTTAAAGCTTCCGCCCTTTTCACCCCATACTTCAACTGCACCGTGGGGAAAAACATGTTTGATTAGAAAAGGTCCAGTCCAACGAGATTTAAGCTTACCTGGAAAGAGACGAAGCCTTGAATTGAAGAGGAGAACTTGATCTCCTTCTTTGAGGTCCTTTGGGATAATATGCTTATCATGCCAACGCTTCGCTCTTTCTTTATAGATCTTGGCGTTTTCGTAGGCGTTCAAGCGAAGTTCTTCAAGCTCATTGAGGTCCAAGAGACGCTTGTCTCCCGCTTCCTTCATGCTGAAGTTCAACCACTTTATTGCCCAATACGCTTTGTGCTCCAACTCTACCGGTAAGTGACAAGACTTCCCATACACAAGGTTGTATGGTGTTGTTCCGATGGGAGTCTTATATGCAGTCCGGTATGCCCATAATGCGTCATCTAGCTTCAAAGACCAATCCTTCCTTGTCCTTGAAACCGTCTTCTCTAGGATCCCTTTAATCTCCCGGTTTGAGATCTCCACTTGTCCACTAGTTTGTGGATGATAAGGGGTGGCGATCTTGTGAGTCACCCCATACTTAGCTAAAAGAGCTTTGAAACGTCGGGTAATAAAGTGAGAACCTCCATCACTAATGATAGTCCGTGGTGTCCCAAATCGTGGGAAGATGGTCTTGTTAAAGAACTTAACTACTACCATGGCATCATTGGTGGGAGAGGCAATTGCTTCAACCCATCTCGAAACATAATCCACCGCTAAAAGTATGTATTGGTTTCCACAAGATGATGGGAAAGGTCCCATGAAGTCTACTCCCCAAACGTCAAAAAATCTCCACCTCTTGGATGTTGTTAAGAGGCATCTCGTTCCTCCTAGATATGTTCCCTGTTCTTTGACAAGCATCGCAGCACGAAACAAAGGTTTGCACATCTTTAAACAAAGTAGGCCAAAAGAATCCAGATTGCAATACCTTAGCGCTAGTCTTGTTCAAACTAGCGTGTCCTCCACAAGGTAGTGAATGACAATGACGGATGACACTTTGCATCTCATCTTCCGGTACACATCGCCGAATGATGCCGTCCGGACCTCTCTTAAAGAGGAGAGGTTCGTTCCAAAAGTATTCCCGAACATCCTTAAAGAACTTCTTTCTTTGTGCGTAAGATAATCCGGGTGGTAATTCCTGGCAAACCAAATAGTTAACAAAATCAGCAAACCATAGTTCGTTACCTTTGGCGATCACGTCGATGCACTCCTCTATGATGTGTAAATGCTCGTCCGGAAAGGAGTCATCTATAGGTAGATGGTCGTCTTCTAGATGTGGTAGACGACTCAAATGATCCGCAACAGAATTTTTGATAGCATGAATTATAATCTATATTTTGGGACTTGTTTAGACGTTTTATCTTCAATAATCTGCATGTTTGGATGTATATTATGTGATTATATGACCATTTCATCTACCTTTGCGGGAATCGAGGTCTACACCAAGTTTCGTTGTAATCGTAGGTAAAATGGCACATTTTGGACTAAAATGGAGCTAAAGGAGCTAAGGAATCATTGGAGCTACATTCAGGAGCTTAAAGGAGAACCCAGAAAGCATGAAAATGGATTAAAGATTCACTTTGGACCAGATTTAAGAGATTTCACCCTTAGTTAGAGATTCACCTCGGTCAGCTACAGTACCACCTCGACCGAGGTGATTTTGAGGAGCGTCTCGACCTAGGCGAACACCCTGACGCGGCGAGGAGATATATTTTATGGCTGAGATCTTTTAAATATGGAAAGAAGATATCATATTTTTGGGCTGGATTTCTGGAAGAAAGATAATATATTTAGGAGATCTATTTTGGACATAAGATATATTTTATTAGGATATTATCTTTTAAGATATTTCCTATAAAATTATCTTAGGAAGATATTTATTTTAGGAGATAAGATATATTTTATTAGGATATTATCTTTTACGATATTTCCTATAAAATTATCTTAGGAAGATATTTATTTTAGGAGACATGGATATATTTAATAGGAAATTATCTTTTTAAGATATCTTATCTTTGGAAGATAATTCTCCTATATAAAGGGTTGGATTTTCCACAATTCAACCATCTCGGATCAAGAGATTTCAGATCTTCGGATCACCGAATGCTTAGAGGGCTGAAAGCGTCCAGCAATTAGAAGGTTGAAGGAAGATTGAAAGAAGGAAGTTGATAGCTTTTATAGCTTTTGTGAAGGGTTTTGTAAGATTCTCTTAGATTCCCTTCTTGTTGATTGTTTAGTTGGATTGTGATCCAAAGAACGCTTGTTTGAGTGATATTTGATTAAGTTATTGAAGTCTTTCTATTAAGTTCTTCTTGTTCAAATATTCACTTTCTTCCCATATACTTGATTATTGCTTTCATGATGATGATTGACTAATTTTTTTGTTTGATTCTAGGGTGATTGGCTGAAGGTTGTGGGAAAAACAATGATAGAATAATCTTAATCACAGTAGGACCTTGAAAGCTCGAGTCTTTATCCTTAACCCTAGAGTATCTCGCTCAGTCGATGAACATCTCGGCCGGGGTGGAATTCGTCCGACCGAGGTGACTTATCTGATCCGAAACTGAGAGTTAAGTGTTAGAGTTTACCAAATCCTATTCTTATTACACCTTTCCTGGTTCAATGCAAGCTTAGGATGAGGCTTACCCGGTAATTCCTTTGTTTGTTTACCCAAGATCATAAGAGTATGTAACAAAGGTTTATCCTTTATTGGGGTTTGAGTGTGCTTTCATTCCATCATTGTGTGTTAGCCTGAGACTTACCCGGTAAAGGTTGATTCTATTCCCTTAGGTGGTGTGTTGGTTTGAGGTTATAGTTCTTTACCTTAATTCCTTGGGACTTACCCGGTAATAGGAGTTGCAGTTTGGGATTGTGAGTAGTGAGACTTACCCGGTGATCTATTCCACTTTAGAAACACCTTCCCTATGCAAAAATCTCAGCTTTGTCCGCTTATCTTTAGATCTTGAGTTAGAACCACAACTAGATGCTTTAATCCCTAGAATTGCATATTTCCTTAATTGAATTTTTATCATATTTGATTGCTTTAATCGCTTTTGTGGTTAGTAATTACATTGACAACTTATACCTGCTTTGTTTCACCTAAGTCCCTGTGATCGACCCCTGGAATTTCTTGCTTTTACTGCGATTGATCCGTACACTGCGGGTTCGCATCCTTGTTTTGAGCATACTTCTTGGGTTATAAATTTAAAGCTTGCACACACCGTTTGGAGCGAACAATTTTCCGAACCCTTCTTGTCGCGGATCTCTAGATCGAATTCTTGTAGGAGAAGAATCCATCTAATCAGCCTTGGTTTCGCATCCTTCTTCGCAAGCAAATACCGGATCGCAGCATGATCCGTGTACACAATCACCTTAGCACCTACAAGATAAGAGCGAAACTTTTCAAATGCATATACAATTGCTAAAAATTCCTTTTCGGTAGTGGCGTAGTTGAGCTGCGCTTCATCTAGCGTCTTGCTAGCGCAGTAAATGGCATGGGTTCGTCCTTCCTTTCTTTGCCCAAGCACAACCCCTATTGCTACGTCACTTGCGTCACACATAACCTCAAAGGGAAGATTCCAATCCGGAGGTTGGATAATCGGGGCTGAGATTAGATCTTCCCGAATCATATTAGTGAGCGGTTTTGATATCTTGGAAAAATCCTTAATGAAACGCCTATAGAATCCAGCGTGTCCTAAAAACTTCTTATCCCTTTCACCGAAGTTGGGGGAGGAAGCTTTTCTATTGTCTCTATCTTAGCTTTATCCACCTCAATCCCTCTACTAGAGACTAAGTGTCCTAATACAATGCCTTCTTTCACCATAAATTGACACTTCTCCCAATTAAGAACTAGGTTAGTGTCTTCACACCTTTGTAACACAAGAGCAAGGTTAGAAAGACAATTGTCAAAAGAGGAACCATAAACGGAGAAGTCATCCATAAAAACCTCCATGATTTCCTCTATATATTCCGAGAAGATGGCCATCATGCACCTTTGAAAGGTGGTTGGGGCGTTGCAAAGCCCAAACGGCATCCTCCTATACGCAAACGTTCCCCACGGACACGTGAATGTGGTCTTCTCTTGATCATCCGGATGTATCGGGATCTGAAAGAAACCACTATAACCGTCAAGATAGCAAAAGTGTGAGTGTTGTGCTAACCTCTCAAGCATTTGGTCGATGAAGGGTAGTGGGAAGTGATCCATCCTCGTTGCGTTGTTTAGCTTCCGGTAATCTATGCACATCCTCCATCCGGTTACGGTTCGTGTGGGAATGAGTTCATTGTTTTTATTGGTGATGACCGTCATTCCTCCCTTCTTTGGAACCACTTGTACGGGACTCACCCACTTGCTATCGGAGATAGGGTAGATGATACTTGCATCAAGTAGTTTAAGAATTTCCTTCTTGACAACCTCCTTCATGGTCGGATTTAACCGCCTTTGAGGTTGTCGCGAAGTTCTAAAGTCTTCTTCCATTATAATCTTATGCATGCATAGTGAAGGCTTGATTCCTACTAGATCCTCTATAGTGTATCCTAAGACTTTCCTATGTTTCTTAAGAACAACCATGAGCTTACTATGTTCATCAATACTCAAATCGGAACTAACAATTACCGGAAAGGTAGAATTAGGTCATAGAAATGCGTACCTTAGATGTGTAGGAAGTGGCTTCAATTCCATCACTACCGAAGTCTCTAATGTCTCTTGAGGAGTATCCGATGCTTCCTTAGAAGTGTCTAAGGATGTAGAAGGTGCTGGAGAAGAGTCAAGAGAAGTGGTGGAGAAGATAAAATCTCCTTCAGATTCACCCAAAATTACGGTTACTCTGTTCCCTCCATGGCCGTGGTTTTGGGCGTGGAAGTCAATTACGGGACCTCTGTTTGTTCCACGGCCGTGGTTTTGGCCGTGTAACTTACTGGAGTCCTCTGAATAGCTGATTACGGTCATGTTGGTAGATTCCACGGCCGTGGAATAGCACGACTGGCCGTGATTTCTGACGTTTTCTGACCCATCGTAGAGTTTCTCATATCCTTCTTCATACACTTCTTTTTGCTTTTCTAAAGCTTCTACTTCCTCATTACATTCCTCTTCTTCCCCTACATCCATAATGCTCATAGAAATAACTTTTTGTAAGGGGTCTTTGAAGAGAATCGAACTTACCTCTTCTCTAGATAGCTCTTCGTCATGGATGTTGAATATATCCTCATCGAAAAGTGGCTCCTTCACCAAAGTAGAGAGAACGAACTCTACCTTTTCTTCTCCTATGTCGAAGGTGAGTCTAGCATTCTTACAATCAACTATGCAACCGGATGTTGCAAGAAATGGTCTTCCGAGTATGATCGGGACCGGACTATCTGCAGGAATGTCAAGCACAACAAAATCTATAGGAACATAGAACTTACCAAGCTTGACTGGGACGTCTTCAACTATACCGATGGGACGAGTTATGGATCGATCCGCCATGTATAACGTCATCTTTACCGGTTTAGGTTCGCCTAAACCGATCTTCCTGCATAAAGCAAGCGGGATGATGCTCACGCTCGCTCCTAAGTCACACAATGCATCATATGTGACATCTCCCACTCGTATGGGAATACAAAATGACCCCGGATCCTTCAGCTTTGGGGGCATCTTCTCCTTCATTGTCTTGATGAGATCCGATGAATCCGAACTCATCTTAACCTCTCCAAAATCCTCTAGTTTTCTTTTGTTAGAGAGGATCTCCTTTAGGAACTTTCCATAAGCTGGCATACCTACAATTGCATCAATGAAAGGTATATTAGTATGTAGTTTGCTCATGAGTTCAATAAACTTACCGAATTGCTTGTCTAGACGCGCTCTTGCTCTAGATTGCGGGAATGGTAGGGGAGGTTTGAAAGCTGGATGAGGAACGTAGACATCTTCCTTCTCCTTCCCCTTTTCTTTCTCCTTCTCAATGGGAACTTCTACAAACTTAGGCTGCGGGTCGGTAGTTGTTACTCCGCTCCTAGTTGTGATTGCCATCACCCTTTCCTTTGGGTTATCCGCCGTCTTTCCTGGAAGTTTTCCTTGATTCCTAGGAACTTCTTCCGCAGGGCTAAACATTTGGTTCTCTAAAACCTTTTGGGCTTTATCAACCTTAGTAATGTGATCATCGACCTTGATGATGCGAGTCTCCAATCCTTGAAGCTTGCCCAAAATTGTTTCCAACATGGGATCGGGCTTCTCTTTCCCCGAAGTACTTCCACCATTAGATGTTTGCCCTTGGCTTTTCAAAGGAGTGGAAGAAGAGGAAGGTGGAGTTAGTGAATTTCCTGAATTAGAATAAGAATTACCGGAATTTTGTTGGTTGGGACGCCAATTGTTGTTGTTTGAACCCCTATTGTTGTTCCAATTGTTGTTCCGGTTGTTGTTGTTGTTGTTCCAATTATTCCGGTTGTTGTTCCGGTTGTTGCGGTTTGTATTCTCATTCCCGTTGTGGTTATTGTTGTTGCCCAAATAACCTACATCTTGTTCCTTTTGCTTTGGAAAGTTGGTTTTGATGGCTTCCTTCAACTCTTTAATCTCCGTATTGAGAGAAAAGATTTGAGTTTGAGCTGCTTGTGATAGCTTTGCTCCTTGTTCCACATGATTCGCCTCTACTTTCCGGTGAGAATACTTATCAATGACTCGCGCTTGCTTCTCAATGAAGTCCCAAGCGTCATCTTCCCTCATGTCCATGAATGTACCACATGAAAGGGATTGGATCTTGAATTGTGTCTCCACATCCAGCCCCTTATAGTATATTTCCAATAGCGCCAATTTGGATATGCCATGATGTGGGCAATCCAATAGCAAATCCTGAAATCTTTCCCAAGATTTAAACAAACTTTCGTTAGATCTCATAGAAAATGCATTAATCTTACCTCTCAACTCCGCCGTTTTGGATGGCGGAAAGAACTTAGTGAGGAATTCCGAAGAAAGATCCTCCCATGTGTAGAGTTTCCCACTTGGAAGAGCTTGATACCAAGACAATACTTTCCCTTTCAAGGAGAAAAAGAAAGGCTTGAGTTTATAACTGTTGGTAGTTGCATTCTTTGGCTTCATTGTCTCCATCATGATCTCAAAATTCTGTAGATGTTGATGTGGAGATTCAACGCTTGTTCCCCCAAATTGATTTTGGCGGACAATAGTAATAACTTGCGGGCTGAAGCTAAACCCTTGTGCATCATCAGCATCAAAGTTCACACCCAAACGGCGTGGTTGCTGCGTTGGATCCATCCTTTGGCCAAGAGTTCATGGCTCTTCATCCACACGATCGACTCTCGCACCTCCAGCTGGGGCACGGCGATTGGCGGCTGCTTGTGGAACGAACGGGTTCACATTGATCGTTGGATCAATGTCCTCTAGTGGTGGCATGGAAGAGTCGCTATCCTCATTGGATGAGTTGGTTCTAACCGATCTTCCCGGTCTCCTTCTCTTTTTCTTCTTGAGGTCGTTTATTTCCAGCCTCATTTGAAACATCATGTCCGTTAGATCATCAACCTTCGTTTGATGACGCTCCGATTCCTCCTTGCGAGTCTTCTCGCTCCATCTAAGTTAAGCTTCGGATTCCGTTAGCTCCGTTTGGTAATCGCGTTCTCTTTCTTCAGCCATCTTTCTTTCCTTGAGCTTTCTTCTCAAAGTCCTCTCAAGCTCTTGATCGAGAGGTGAGAGGTCTTCGTTGTTCCTAGACCTGCACATACACTTGAAAGAGATATCAAATAACAAGGGAAGAGCTCCCAAGCTTGACAACCGATAATCGAATTCGGCCTAAACCAAATCCCCGGCAACGGTGCCAAAAACTTGTTCGCCACTTAGCGTGCGTGCAAATAAGTCTTAAATTTATAAAACTAGAATCAAGCAAGCAAAACCGCAGTGTACGGATCGACGTAGTTAAGCAAGAATTCCAGAGTATCGAACACAGGGATTTGGGGGGTTAAATCCAATTATAGATCGTCAAGCAAGTAAATGTATTAGCTTTGCAAATGTATTGGGAAAACAGCAACCCTAAAGATCCAGGTATCAAATTGTGGCAATCGATTCAAGATATACTAAAGAACTAAGGACAAAGTTAAGAGTTGCAAAGGTATGCTAAGGTAAAGCAATGTATGGTGAAATTCCAAGGCTTTATATGACTTATCTAAGGACACTCTCTATAAAGGTTGTTGAGGCTTCAATATAGAAAGGATCTAAAGACAAGAATTGATCTCAAATACCCAAACTTTTAACCCAAGGATCAAGACTAACTAAACCGATTAAGGTTGTGACACTCAAAATCGAAGTAGAGGTTGTTGAGGCTTCACTACTACCTAAAAAAGGCAAGACAAGACTAAGTTAAAGGTAATCTTTAACTTTGGATTAAAGTAAAAGCAGTATTCTTAAACTAGGGAAAATTACGGGTGGATCTTGAGTTCCACGGCCGTGGAACCTCAAGAACAGGCCGTGATTCTGGCTTGTCGGCGAATCTCTCTAACTCTAAGGGTCCAATCTGTTTATGATCGATCTATCATCATCTAAGCCACAACTATTAACCCTTCACCTTAGAATTGCTAAAGGTTTTAGCCAACAATAGTCATTATGATATCAAATTCAAGATTTAGAAGAATGAAAGATGAAAACCTTCGAAAACCTTCAATAAACTTCAAATCAATCTCAAATCCACAAACAATGTAATGATGTATATCAGATTTGGAATAACACAAACCAATCACAATCCTTGATAAGAACGAAGAGCGGGATGTCAATCCGTCTTCTAATCAAACCTAAGGACAAAGCGTAACTTCCAAATCTCCAAGCTTTGCAAATCTCCGTTGCAAAATGGCAATCTCCGCACGTCCAACTGGAACCCTAGGCACGTGCAAGCAATCGTAAGCGAAGGTGACGAAATCTCCCTCCTTCAGTTCTTTTATAGGGGAAGATAGAATAAGTGTCCAGTCCATGTGCGTAGACAATGTGTCTATATTTTATTCGTCAAAAGATTGCATAAATCACGGTTATATGGGATTCCACGCCCTTGGTTTAGAGCGTGGAATTGGATTACGGTGCTTCACAACTTCCACGACCGTACTTTATACCGTGTAACTCTTTGGAATGCACCACGCTCATGTTGCCAAGTTCCACGGCCGTGGTTTAGAGTGTGGACTCCATTACGGCCGTATTTTAGAGCGTGGAAGCATAGGTTGCTCGTAATTCCCTTTGTTTTGTGCCATTCTTCATCCTAGCATCTTCCTTAGCTCCTTTGTGGTGTCCTCAATCCTTGGATATGCTCAATCCATCTCCATTCTCTCTTAATTCGTTCGGTTTTAGCTCTTATTCGCCTACAATCAACACAAAGCTTATGTAGACCTCTATATCGACAATATAGATAAACTAGCTCACAATTGCTTCAATGCTTCATCAATGAACACTAGTATGGATGAAATACATCTAGAAAACGTGCCTAAAATATCACAATATTTCATGCTAACACATACCAACGGTGGTGGTATAAGAACTCAACGAGTGGGAGATAAACAGATCGTCCATGTTCCCAATCCATCCCACAAGCTCACAACATGTCCTCTACGGTTTGAAGGGTTCTCTCAGACTGACCGTCTGTCTGAGGTAAAACTCAATCATGATATGTGGACGCAATCCCCAAGCAGTCTGAATATGCTATCAAAACCTCAAAGTAAACCGTCTACTACAATCATAGTCGATCGTCCTCGGTACACTTATGGAGTCCCACCATCTGTCTCGTGTACTCCTTTGTTACTTCATTCACTGGCCACGTCTCTCTGTAGAGATGGAACGTGTCGCCTTCGTAAATTTGTTACTAATAATCTGGATAACACCAAAACTCTTACTCGGTCTCAATCCCATCACAAGTCCATAGAAAAGTCCTCTCACTTCCACTACAACACTGGTAGTGGATGAGCTCATCTCCAGGTCAGTAACACTTTAACCTGATTTACTACTTCGTGGTACCTCTTATTTGTACATGGATGTACTAAAGAAGGTGTACTATGAGTGTACTGTAATCTCCTCCACTCGACTCCGCATAATCGGTTATACTGACGCAGTTGCGGCGCCTCATACTCCTTCTGTTCCATTAAAGAATGGTGGTGCTTCGTCATGAGACATCCTTCCATCAAGTTCCCTCAGGGTCAGGCAAGTCCCCTGTTTTTGTTGGACCTCATCCAAAGAATCAAGTAAAATCCCTAAACATGATACTAACGTCCTTATCAGTAGTTGTAGGTCCAACTCTAACCAAGCTAGATCATTTTGAAACCGAGACTGTACATCAATTCCAACAATCGTCTTCTCTCGAGGCGTCTTCTTATTCAAGGAATCAGTGACCACATTCTCCTTTCCAGAATGGTACAAATCTCAAGGTCAGCATCCTTGATCAACTCAAACTATCGACACTAGCAGTTATTCAACCTTTATTGCATAAAAATATGCTTCAACCTCCTATGATCTGTGAAACTCTGACACAATGTCACACAGGTATTGTCTTCAAATCTTGGAACTTGAATTACTCACTAACTCGAAATCATGAGTCGGACAGTTCTCCTCATACGTTCTCAACACCGTAGTCACGTGATTCCTAGAATCTTCTAATTATCACCGAATAGAAGCAGAGGTCAAATACTTCCTCTACTCTTCAGAGCTTCGACATACTACTTCAACCACACAATTATGGTGGTCTTCCTCAGAAAACTTATAAATGGATGCACAAACACATAGAATCCTTCCTCAAAGCGTTGGTAGCAAGCGGCTGGGCCGAGAACTACGCATTCCCTTAACGTTCATCAGTATCATCCATAAGACTTCATACTTACTCCTCGTCACAATAATCATGATCCTACTGATGGAACAACATGACCTTGAAGGTTACTTCTAGCATCTCAATTCACATTTAGGGAGCATAGCACACTGGCTTCTATCCTTCGGATTCTGTAAAACCGTCCTCAAATAACTGGTACGTTCCTCTACATTATGAGAGTACACCAAACGTCATCAATAAGGTCTACCCCGACTGATCAAGGAAGTAGATGAAGACACTGTTCATCAACTCCTATAACGACTACTAGGACGTTCCTCAACTCAGATGACAGCACTACAACTCGTAGTGTCCATAACGGGTATGAAATGATGTCCTATGCCCACGCTGCTCTCTCATCCTTAGCTGGTGATATCCTAAGCATACGTAAATCTTAAAAACACAATTGCTTCTCTTAGTTGATCCAACAAGTCGTCCATACGTAGCAATGAACGTGCTAGGGCGAACAGAGCCTGTCTCAAACCATTCTTCAAATTGCTTCTTCAATTTCTAACACCTCAACAAGCCATATACCTCATAGGCCTTCTCCCAACCAGTCTTGTACCATACTTTAACGCAATATCAAAGTCCTCATTCCGCTGAGGCGATAGATTAGACGGTTTAGTAACACGTCTATAAGATCATATACCACTAGAATACTCTTCAGCGTGGAACCATCTCTTTCCTTCATGGCACAACATTAAAAAAAAAACATCACCCTCTGGTGTTATCAACCTCGCTGCTCATACGGCACTAAAGACAACTCACCTCCTCAAAGGTCATAACCTCGGAAAACCTCTACTTAGTCGATCTCAGTAGAGACTATAATAGTCCTCCTACTGCTATCTAAACCAACATGATATCTATTCGTCCACCACACACATAAAGACCTTCTCATGTACCTAAGGCATGACAAAGAAGTCTTCAAGCCATACACAAGTCCCTGAACAAAGGGAACAACTACATATCTTGCGGGTACCTAAGACCCGTAGCTCGTAACCCTATAAAGGAAGATCTATCTTCTACTGTATCCACGGTTAACTATTAACATATGCATCGAAAGACAAGAGGTGCATAGCACTCACAACAAACAAAACTCCACTAGGTAAACCATTAACAAGAATGGTACCTGTAACAGCTAACGCCCGAAGCTCTACTGCATATCATTACTCAATCTCAAACCTATGCTCCTTAGGTATCACTTAGGTCATCGCCATAGCCTCTACTTCCACTCTTTTGGCATCGAAAAGAGGAAGGTCTTGATGAGAAGAAACACTACCTTGCTGATAGAAAGGGGCCAGATGGCCTAGTTCACCACAGGTGAAGCAAGCTATCGGTGCCATGGGGCACTCAGAGCGCACATGATCTGGATAATCACAGTTGAGACATATATGTCTCATCCCTGCCACTAGTACGGGTGGCTCCTCTGCACTGCCCAGTTCAAAGGCTCTACCTTGAGCTCTTCTAGTATCCGTGGTACTCCTACCACGACCCTTAACTCTACTCAGCCTAGGAACGGATTCCTGAGTAACGCTCTCCCGCCTAATCGCGCTGACGTTACTATGGGGGATGAGTCCATATCTAAAGCCATCTGTGATTCGACCCAACCCACCGGAGTTGATGGTACCAAATGAATACAATAATTTGGAATTGTCGGGGTGCGGGGAATAGACGGTTCCGCAAGGCCCTCAGTTATATGATTAACCGTCATAAGATCGACATTCTAGTACTATTGGAAACCAAGATATCGGGTGAGAAGGCAGTTGATGTTTGTCATCAGACAAAGTTTACTGATCATGAAAGAGTGGAAGCGATTGGCTTTGAAGGTAAAATCTGGTTATTGTGGAATTCAGTAAATACTAATGTTACCATCATCAAGAAGGCGACCAACTTCATGCAGGCTGGGATATTGATTGACAGTTGTCTTCTGAATCATTTTGCGGTGTATAATCCACCTACTCCATCCCAATGTGCAGCGGGGTGGAGCTCTTTATTATCTGCTATTCAGGCATGTACGGGTCCAGTTGTGTTGGGCGGAGACTTTAATTGTGTTCTGACTCATTAGAGGTTGGCGGTTCTTCGAGATCTCTTTCTCCGGATACTTCTACCTTCCAACAGTGGGTGGATGCTGCAAATGTTATTGATATGGGCTTCAGTGGCCTAGGATTCACCTGGAATAGAGGTTTGTCGCCTGAAACTAGATGCTCCAAGAGACTTGATCGGGTTTTCATGTGTGGGTTGGCGAGAACAACTTGGGCTGAAGCTTCGGTTCGTCATTTGCCTTCCTTGTCCTCGGACCACAACCCATTGCTGCTTAAGTTCTATCCGCAAAGGAGGATCGACTCTTCTCGTCGTCCCTTCCGGTTCGAAGCCGCTTGGGTATCTCACCCCCTTTTCTTACCTGTCGTGGAGTCTGTCTGCGTTGAGAATGACACTAATGATTTATGTCGTGCTCTATCAGCTCTTAGGATGAGATTAAAAAGGTGGAATAAAGAGACGTTTGGGAGGATAGAGATTATAAAGAATGCTATTTTTTATCGACTTGCCGTTGTGCAGAAGGATATTGAGGCCAACCTCGCTGCTGGACTCATTGAGTTACATTCCATGCTTCAGTCTAAGTTGGAGGCGGTTCTCGATCAAGAAGAAATTTTGTGATTATAGAAGTCAAGAGAAAAGTTCATTCTGGAGGGGGACCGGAACACTGCTTATTTTCACATGAGCACCGTTATTCCCTGAAGATATAATCGTGTGGACTCGATTATGAATGATTCCGGCGTTTGGATTTCGGATCAGACGCTGCTCAGGAATAATGCACTGGAGTACTTTTAAAATCTTTTTGCACCTATTTTTGACGTCCAGAATGCGAGTTGTCCGAGTAGTACGTACGCTACTAACTTCCCGACGGTTTCTCACGAAGTTTTTATTAGGTTGTGTCAACCCTTCTCTGAACATGAAATTAAGCAATACCTTTTCTCAATGGGACCCCTCAATGCCCCGGGTTTGGACGGGTTTAGCGCAATATTATATCAGAAGTCTTGGACCACCGTGGGCTCCAATGTTATACGGTTTGTTAATGAGTTTTTTTGCTTCTAGCGCGATGGTTGCGGGTATTAACGATACAATTATCTCGTTGATTCCCAAGTGCAGTAACCCGGATCATATGTCTAAATTTAGGCCTATCGGTTTATGTAATGTCAGTTATAAACTTATTTCTAAACTGATGGTTTCTCGTTTACAATCGGTTATGGGGGATCTTGTTAGCCCTTTTTAGACCAGTCCACCACCAAAAGCTTCACAAGAACCTCCACCCGGATTTACTCAACCTCCAAAGGATAGAACCGAAATGATGTTTGAGCAATTGCTTGGAAGGTTGAGTGGCCTTGAGAGCACCGTGACTTCAATTTCTAAAGCTCAAAAAGTTTTGGAAGCACAAGTGTTCCAAAAGGCGGGTGAAGCACATAGAGATCCGGGAAAGCTTCCCGGAAGAACCAAAGATAACCCAAGAGGCCAAGTGTTGGCTATTACAACAAGAAGTGGGTTGAGTATGAAGGAGCCTTTGCCCAAGGACAATGCTAAGGGGAAGCAAATAGTGGTAGAAGAGGAAAAATTACAAGAAGATGGAGGCAAGAGCAAGGATGTTGAGCCAACATATGTGGCGCCGCCTCCATACAAGCCACCACTACCGTTTCCGCAATCACGAGCAAGAGCTCGTTTGGACAATCACTTTGATAAGTTCCTTGAACTAATGTCTAAATTGCATATTAACATTCCGTTCATGGATGCTATTTTAGGGATGCCGGCATATGGCAAGTTCTTGAAAGAGATACTCTCCAATAAAAGGAAGTTGGAGGAGTATGGGGAGATAAGAATGACCAAGAGATCCTCGGAATTGATCCAAACAATGAAGGAGGAGATGCCTCCCAAGCTAAGGGATCCGGGTTCTTTTTGTGTGCCAATCGGAGTAGGGGAAGTGAGATATGAAGCATTATGTGATCTTGGGGCGAGTGTAAGCATCATCCCGCTTGCACTTTGCACCAAGGTCGGTCTAGGAGAGCCAAAGCCGGTCAAGATGACTCTCTACATGGCGGACCGCTCAATCACCCATCCGGTTGGGATCCTAGAAGACATACCGGTGCAATTGGGGAAGTTCTATGTGCCCATAGACTTCGTTGTTTTGGACATTCCGGCGGATTATCCGGTTCCCATCATCTTAGGAAGTCCTTTCCTAGCCACTTTCGGATGCCTAGTGGATTGCAAAAATGGGATTCTCTCCTTCAACATTGGAGAGGAGAACATCAAGTTCAAGTTGTCCACAATGATGAAAGGGCCAACCCTCGATGAGGATGTCTTCAACATAGTCGAGCAAGAAGAATCTAGAGAAGTTGTGAGCTCGATCTTGATCAAGGATCCCTTGGAGAAAGTTCTTACCTTAAGTATGATGGAGGAAGGTATTGAGGAGGCTTGCAATGAAGAGATCAAGGCCTTAGAAGCATTAGAAGAGGAGACAAGGGCTCAAGTTGAAGAAAACGAAGGGGTGTTGAACAGCTGTAGGAACCACGGTCGTGGAATGAGTTCCACGGCCGTCAAACTCTCTGTAAAGCCTCAACAAGTGAGCCAGGCAAGGTCCACGGCCGTGGAAGTTGGCCCAACCGTGATCCGACCGTGGTTTACCCTGAATCAGACCTCATTGATGATCAAGCTCCAAGGAGCCTTGAAGGGTCTTCATTTGCTTTGGATTCATCTCATCCAACATTGTTTGGATCGTCTCCAATCGATAAAGGTCCTCCTAAACTTGAACTCAAACCCCTCCCCTCTCATTTAAAGTATGCTTTCCTTGGTGTTGATTCTACATATCCGGTGATTGTGAATGCATGCTTGAGTGATGATGAACTTGCTAAGTTGTTGCATGAGCTAAGATTGCATAGGAAAGCCATTGGCTACACTATCGATGATTTGGTTGGCATAAAACCTTCTTTGTGCATGCATAAGATAATGATGGAAGATAATCATAAACCCTTTATTGAACATCAAAGGAGATTGAATCCTATAATGAAAGAGGTAGTCAAAAAGGAAATCATTAAGTTGCTAGATGCGGGAATTATCTACCCTATTTCGGATAGTAAGTGGGTTAGTCCCGTTCATGTAGTACCTAAGAAGGGTGGGATGACCGTAGTGACTAATGAGAACAATGAGTTGATCCCCACTAGAACGGTTACGGGTTGGAGGATGTGTATTGACTATAGGAAGTTAAACATGGCCTCTAGGAAAGATCATTTCCCTCTTCCCTTTATTGACCAAATGCTAGAGAGGTTAGCTCAACATTCTCATTTTTGCTACCTAGATGGCTATAGCGGATTCTTCCAAATCCCTATCCACCTCGATGACCAAGAGAAAACAACCTTTACATGTTCATGGGGAACTTTTGCATATAGGAGAATGCCATTTGGGTTGTGTAATGCACCCGCCACCTTCCAAAGGTGTATGATGGCTATCTTTTCGGAATACATTGAAAATATCATGGAAGTATTTATGGATGATTTCTCTGTTTATGGTTCTTCCTTTGATAATTGCTTGGCTAACTTGTCATTAGTATTGCAAAGATGTGAGGAGACAAATTTTGTCTTGAATTGGGAAAAATGCCACTTCATGGTAAGTGAAGGTATTGTGTTAGGACACTTGGTGTCTAACCGTGGCATTGAGGTTGATAGAGCCAAGATTGAAACGATAGAGAAGTTGCCACCACCTACCTCGGTGAAGGGGGTAAGGAGTTTCCTAGGGCATGCCGGTTTTTACCAGAGGTTTATCCAAGACTTCTCTAAAATTTCTAAGCCTCTCACTAATCTACTAATGAAGGATGTTGGTTTTGTCTTCTCCAAAGATTGTCTTGAGGCTTTTTTTAGGTTAAAGAACGCATTGATCTCCGCACCTATCATGCAACCTCCGGATTGGAGTCTACCATTTGAGATCATGTGTGATGCAAGCGATGTAGCCGTTGGGGCTGTTTTGGGGCAAAGGAAAGATGGGCGCACTCATGCCATTTATTATGCTAGCAAGACGCTAGATGATGCCCAACTCAATTATGCTACCACCGAGAAAGAGTTGCTAGCGGTTGTGTATGCATTTGAGAAGTTCCGCTTGTATCTTGTTGGAGCGAAGGTCATAGTGTACACGGATCATGCTGCGATCCGTTATCTCCTTACCAAGAAGGATGCCAAGCCTAGGTTGATTCGGTGGATCCTTCTTCTACAAGAGTTTGACTTGGAAATACGGGACAAGAAGGGATCTGAGAACTCAGTGGCGGATCACCTTAGTAGATTGCCTCCGTTAGAGCTTGAGAGAGATGACATCCCGATTGATGACTCATTCCGGGATGAGCAATTACAAATGGTGGAGGAATGCTTGTTCCAAGTGTCTAGAGGAAGTGAGCCATGGTATGCCCACATTGTGAACTATCTTGTGTGTGAGGAAGTGCCTCCCGGCTTGACATATGCCCAAAGGAAGAAGTTCTTCAATGATGTGAGGCATTACTATTGGAGTGAGCCACTCTTGTTCAAAAGAGGCCCGGATAGAATGTTTAGAAGGTGCATACCGGAGGATGAAGTGGAGAGTGTGATCCGGCATTGTCACTCCTTACCATGTGGAGGCCATGCTAGCTCACACAAGACGTGTGCAAAGGTATTGCAATCCGGTTTCTATTAGCCTAACTTGTTTAAAGATGTGCAAGGTTTTGTAGCGGCATGTGATGCTTGCCAAAGGACGGGCAACATCTCAAGAAGGAATGAGATGCCCTTGAGCAACATCCAAGAAGTGGAAATATTTGATGTGTGGGGTGTGGACTTCATGGGACCATTCCCTTCTTCATGTGGCAATCTCTACATCCTATTGGCGGTGGACTATGTGTCAAGATGGGTGGAGGCAATCGCCTCTCCTACAAATGATGCCAAGGTGGTGGTGCGGTTCTTCAACCGAGTGATCTTTCCTAGGTTTGGAACACCAAGGGTGATCATAAGTGATGGAGGGAAGCACTTCACAAATAGGAACTTTGGAGCACTTTTGACCAAGTATGGGGTAACTCATAAGGTGGCAACACCTTACCATCCCCAAACTAGTGGCCAAGTGGAAATCTCCAACCGGGAGATCAAAGCCATCCTTGAGAAGACGGTATCGAGGACGAGAAAAGATTGGGCTATGAATCTTGATGATGCCTTATGGGCATATAGAACCGCCTTCAAGACACCGATTGGCACCACTCCTTACAAGTTGGTTTATGGCAAGTCTTGCCATCTCCCGGTAGAGATGGAGCATAGAGCTTATTGGGCCATTAAGTGGCTAAATTTTGATCTCAAGGAGGCGGGAGAGAAGAGATTGCTTGAATTGAATGCCCTTGAGGAGATCCGGTTGGATGCTTATGAGAATGCCCGGATCTATAAGGAAAGAACCAAGCGGTGGCATGACAAGAGGATCATCCCCAAAGAGTTGAGTGAAGGAGACCTTGTCCTTCTCTTCAACTCAAGGCTGCGGCTTTTTCCCGGAAAGCTCAAATCAAGATGGATCGGGCCATATGTGGTGAAGAAGATCTTTCCCCATGGAGCTATTGAGATAGGAGGGGAACATTGTGGGAACTTTAAGGTGAATGGGCACCGGTTGAAGAAGTATATCCCGGGAGCTCCGGTGGACATAATTGCCCCACTTCACCTTGAGTAGACACCCCCGAGTTTGGTCAAGCTAATGACCTTAAAGTAGCGCTTGGTGGGAGGCAACCCATTGGTAACGTTTTTCCCTTTTCATTTTTCGTTTTCGCTTAGATTTTTTTCTATTTTTGTGCGCTTTGGGTGTTTGGTGTGTTTTATTTGTGCTAGAACCTTAGTAGCATGGGAAGCCTTGTTTGGCATGTGAATGATGATGATGAACCCCTCATCAACTATGGGTGGAGCGGACGCGGAACTTGAACGGCTAGCGGTGCCTAGCGCGGGTCCCAACGCTTTGATAAACACTTAGAGCTCTCTACCATTCTTGATAGGATCATCCGCCATCAATCCATTTGAGTCATCCCAAATACCATAGCAAACCATTTTTACATTGTGAGAACCCTCTTTCACTCTTCTCTACTTCATTTACACATTGGGGACAATGTGTTTCTAAGTATGGGGTGGGGTTTGCATAATCCTTTGCATGACGAGCATCTAGGATAGTTTAAAATCTTCACATGTCTTGCATTGTATATATTCATTTCGAAATCCCATAAAAATCAGAAAATTTAAAATTTTTTGTGCTTTCTAGGCTTGGATATGACCCTAATGATGAATCTTGTCTTGTGGATTGACTATGGATGGCCTTATGTGTTAAATTTATGAGTGGCATATGTGGACTTGAAGTACTTCTTTTGAACCCATGAATGATTTGTGATCATGATGTTTGCCTAGAATGGATTGAGTATTGAAAGTCGAAATTACGTGCTAGTTCTTATATACCATCTAGGAATGAATGAGGCAATTCATCTTTCTCTTCTTCTCATCTTGATCATGATGTTTGAGCACCTCAATTGATATAAATTTGACCTCTTTTGACCCATCCGGGAATAGGAGCATGATAGTGTGTTGATGTGTGTGAAAAGCAAGTATGGAGTGAAAATGTTGATGAAAGAATATCATGCATAAAATGCTGAATTTGTTGTGAAAGTGTAGCCAAATATATAGGCTTGGGGACATTGGCTTAAATGACAAGTAACTCGGTACACTTCACATAATCGGGTGTTGGTGCCTTGCCAAAGTCAAATAAACCAATAGTCCTAACAAGTTTTGGTATGTGTGCCCGGTGTGGATGCACCTCGAAAACTAAGAAAAAACCCGAGGACGGCTAATCACCAAGGTTTCAGCTCTTGTACACCAATGCCATTGTCTCAAAAATAATTGAAAGAAAAAGAAAAGAAAGAAAAGATAGAGAAAAATATACACTTGAGGGAAGTTGATCGAGGACAAGATTGTGGAGTTAGTTCCATTCCCGGATTAGCACCACATAGCCTAGAAAAATTCCCACCTAATCACAACGTTTCTTGGCCTTTTAATTCATAAGACCTTATGACCTATTTGCATGTTTATAAGACTTAGTAATCTAGATTGGATATGCTCTTGATCTTCTTGGCTTCCTCATTTTTACATTTCATGCATGCTTTTGAGTTAAGTACAATTGTCTTTCCATGCCTTCATTTATTTGATGCATGATTGCTTGTCCATTGCCATGAAACATGATTATGAAGGTGATCCAATAGTAGAAGCACAAAACCAAAAAGACTTTACCATTTTTCTGCATACATAAATCATGTTATCTCGTAGTCTATAGTTAGGAATTTGCTCGGGGACGAGCAAACCTTAAGTATGGGGTATTTTGATAACACGATTTATTGCGTAGTTTAGGTAAACATTTAGATAGATTTCTCACTCATTCATGCATGGTTTAGCATTAGTTCACGACGTTTTGCACTCAATTCACGTATTTTGTCAAGATAGACGTCTACACGGACTTGTGCGTGTTTTATAGGTATTTTGGGAGATTTTGGAGCTTAATTGATGCATTCGAGAATCAATCCTCGAGATAACACACCTCCGGGCTTATTAGGATGCAAACTAGAAGCTAAGGAAGACTCATGGAGCCTTGCCAACACAAGCCATGCACCAAATCACAGCTTAATGATCCAAGGCGAAGTTTCTGGAGCAAACCACGGTTCACTGGCACATTCCACGGCCGTGGTTCTACCCGTGGACTTTGCCAGATTCTTGTGACAACTGTGCCACGACTCTCATGGCCAGCTCATGCAAAAATTTGTTATAAAAGTGGTCCTGCATTGGCTGAGAGAAGCATCTTGGAGCAGCTCTCCATTATCCACCTTCATCCAATCAAAAATATCCTCTCAACAAGAAGATTCTTGTGGAAGAAAGTAGAAGGAAGCCACCATTGGAGAGGAGCTTGTTGGAGAAGAAGAAGAACACACCATTGCCACACCTTGATAGCTTTTGTAGTGAAGAGTTTCGGTTTTGATTTCTAGAGTTGTATGAACCATTTGAACCTTCTTTTGGAAGGGTTGTGAGTCATTCTTATCTAAACTTCAGCTTGGTTTTGTTTCCTTACTTGTTCATTTTTTTCCCCCTTCATTATCTTGCAAATGAATGCTATGATTTTATGTATGATGATTTCGATTGTTATGATGAATGTCATAGGCTAAATAGATGTGATTCTAAGGTAAGGAAAGGATGATTGTGGCTAGGACTATGATAGGATGCACTTAGATTTACCTTTGGATGAGTAACTTACAAGAACGAACTCTCTGTTGAAATCCACGGGTAGATCTTCCCATTCCACGGCCGTGGATGTGTAGAACAGCCCGTGATTCTTCCTGGTTCGATGAATCTAGCTTTAGATTGTTAGAATGTTGAAATCCTAGGTGTTTGTTGAGTTAATCTAGCCTAGGGTGACCTAGTGTTAGCTACTAAGTGTTAGAAGAGACCTACCCGGTGATTTTTACCCTTAGATTTCGAAGATTACAAACCCTAGGTAGTGGTGAACCTCACAAGTCGCCATTGGACTAAGTGTGCTAGGATAGTTGCTTAGAACTTCCCTTTCCGAGACTTACCCGGTAAGGATAGGTTAGACCTCTAGGCAACAAATCCGGTTTGTGTAGAATTCCAATCCTTAGGATTCTTAGAGACTTACCCGGTAATGAGATCTTAGGAATGTATTAGTGGACCATGAGACTTACCCGGTGATTGATCCCACTCTAGAAACACTTACTCCCGACATATCATAGATCATCCGAGGAACGATTAGATAGCTTGAGTCTTATGCCATAATCGGAATTTCCAACCCCTAGAATTCATTTCTCTCTTTTGATTTATATCTCGTGTTTAGCTTGTTTCTTTGTGTTGATTTGTTAGCTTAGTTGATTGCTTACTTTTGCATGAATTGTGATCCTTGATTGATCACCTAAAAACCAACCAAAAACAATTGAGATTTTCATTTCTTTATTTCTCTCTTTTCTTAACTTAGATCTTCACTAAACTCAATCATAAACCGAATCAATCTCACCTTAGTCTTTGTGTTCGACCTCGGAATACTATCCATACTACGAACGTCCCGTACACTGCGGGTGCGCTAGGAGTTAGGAGGAATATAACGAGTATAAATTTAAAGCTTATTGTGCACACATCCTGAGCGTGACAATCACATTTATCGTGAAGCTAACACGGTTGTTGATCACCTTGCTTCCTTGGCTTATGCTTTTCCTCTAGGTTATTTTATGTTAAATCAAGCACCTAGTTCAGTTATTTCTTTGATGAAAAACGATGTCATTGGCGTAGCGAACCAAAGGCTTTTCAGATGTTAGCTGTTTTTTAATTTCATAATAATATGGGTGAGAGCACGCTCTTCCCGTCTTTCCTACCAAAAAAAAAGAAGGTGCGACAGGTTCAATGTTCTATTCTCACTACCTACACTTTCTGGAATAAAAACTCTACCTACACAACATGAGTTCGAGACCTGCTAATCATCATAGAAGCTTTGGATTTGTATGTCCTCTTGTGTACATATCGAAAGAGAGTGAGAAGAGGCTTACCAATCAGCCTTGCAGCCAACACCGGCGAGTGGGGTCCGGTTCTGGAGGGTGTTCCTTGGTTGCTCGTTGTCGACGGAATGAGGCCGATTTGTCTTCTGCCACTCTGGGGGGGAAGGAGCTCGAGCATGCGAATGGTTGAGTCTAAACAGAGGCACAAGGAGGACAATAGGTCACACAATGGGGCTCATGGTTTCGACTACAGGGAAGGAAGGAGGTTGAAGATTACCTATGTTTATAGTTCTTGGTGTCGGGGTGCAGAAGATTAGATCCCGCCTTGTTGGAAAAGAAGAAAGGGAACCGACCTGTTGATCCCGTCCATGAGTCGTTTGCGCAGGGAGTTAGTGGCGATCGTTGACGACGGGGGAGGGACTCCCAAGTTGTCCGCTCTCGATACCGCTGCTGGTTTGAGGAAAACGTTCCGAGCAGACCGGTTTATGACTCTACCGTATCATGATTGAAGATGGAGGAGGGTGGAAGTCTCACCCTATCGGCAAAATTAACGCTACTGTATGAAACACCTTGATGAACGGTTGAAGAAGGGAAGAGCAACTCCTTGCTTCCGGCTGCAAGAATGGGAGACCTAGAGAGGGAAGAGTGAGCCGATGTGGGGGTTCTCCGGCACCGGCGGCTGTAAGAAGGTAGGGTTGGTGGTTCTCGAGCGCAAGGGATACGAGGGAACAAAGGAGATTGATAGCCTGCGTTGTGGATGACGTATATGGGTAAACATAATTAGAGTAAAAAGTGGGATGGGAAAATATTTTTAAAGGTTTAGAAGGAAACATCTATTATACCATGCACATCAGGTAGCCGGCGCTCGAGATTGCTATTCTTACCACATATTTCGTGCTATTCATACCCGTGGCCCGGTTACGTCTGACAGAGTCGTAGCAAATAAGTTGATTTCGTTCAAAAAATATAGAAAAATGACTACGCATATGCCATGCGTAGTCGTATAGGACTACGACTACGCATGACGTATTACGTACCCCTGGTACATATAGCATGAAACCGTGGTACGAATAGCAATAACCCTCGGGACTACTATTTTTGTTGTCACGTCAGCAAGATTCATGCCACCAGCTTAGTAGCCCCATTTCAGCTTTTCACTTGTTTTCACCCACAACAGGTAGCCCCGGGCTACTAATTTTTCACATTTTAATTTTTTTATTTTCAATAAATTAATGAAGTTTATATTTATATATCATTTATTATTAAATAATATTACTAATATTATTATAAATAAACATTAGTCATAAAATTTAAAATGTAAATATATTTTAAAATTAAGAAAATAAAATTTTAAATAACAAACAAATTAATAAAAAATGTAATTTAAATAACAACCAACATATAATATATTTTTAAATTAACAAACAATTTAATAAAAAAGAAACACAATTTAAATAACAACCAACATAATAAAAAATGCATACTGAAATAAACAACAAGAACGGAAAAACATAATTCAAACAACGAACAACTTAATAAAAAAATACTACTACAAATATTTAGTGATTATCACCGGAGTTGTCAAATTTTTGCCATATATGCTCAACTAAGTCCGCTTTTAGTTGGTGATGCATACTCGTGTCGAGTGCACTCCTATTTTGTATAAACTGGGTCATTTCAAATGGAAGATCCGAGGCGATTGGCTCATTAACAACAACTTGATCGAATTGGGATGTATCATAGTATAGTTGATAGGTATCACGTTCATCTTCAACGATCATATTGTGCAAAATGATGCATGTCCTCATTATTTTTCCGAGCAAATTAATGTCCCAAGCAAGCGCGGGATGGCGTATAATAGCAAAACGAGCTTGCAAGACACCGAAAGTTCGCTCCACGTCTTTACGGCATGACTCTTGCCATTGGGAAAGCAATGAATCTTTCGCACCAAACGGGTGTCGAATTGACGGGACAAATGCAGCCCGTGCGAAATAAATGCCATCGGCGAGGTAATACGTCATGTTGTAATGATTACCATTTACAACAAAATCTGCTGTGGGTGCTCGACCATGCAACACATCATCAAACACAGAAGAACGGTCAAGAACGTTAATATCATTACACGTATATTACCTAGAGCTCCAAAAAAATGCATGTCATATCCACAAATCGTAAGATGCAACAACATCTAGCACGACAATTGGCTTTTTATCACCCTTGGCATATTGACCTTGCCAAGCAGTCGGGCAGTTTTTCCATTTCCAGTGCATGCAATCTATACTAACGATCATTCCAGGCCAACCTCGTTGCTCTCCTACGTATAGTAGGCGTTGCATGTCTATGGCATTTGTCCTGCGTAAGTACTCGTCTCTAAACAATTTTATAATTCCATCAACAAAGTGGGCTAAACAAGATCTTGTCGTGGACGCCCCAATGCGAACATAGTCATCAACGGCATCAGCGCTCACTCCATACGCTAGCATTCATATGGCGGCAGTGAATTTTTGTAACGGGCTTAGGCTTACCCTACGAGTCGCATCCGAAAGTTGGCAAAAATGAAAATGATTGGGACAAAGCATTTACAACACGAATGTCGGAAACAAGGGGATGGATCCAAGAGGACAAAGGTAAATGAGTCTGGAGCATACACATCAAGCCCCAATGTCGGAACTCCATCAAGTGAAAGCGGAACCCCAGATAGCTCATTTGTCAGTCCTTTAGGACGAACTAGTTCGAAGAGGGTGGGAAAGAGATCGTAAGTACAACAGAATCCTCTAATTATTCAGAATCACTTAAAATTTTGGACAATTTGAAGAGTAGAGAGCTTGAGGTCCGCCTCCAAGAATTGACGCTAAAGAAAGAAACTTTGGTATTGTGTGTTTAGATTTATCATTTATGTTTTATTTCAATTTTATGTAATAAGTTAAGTGGATGTTAAAGTTAATGTATAACTAGTTGTTGTTTTCATGAAATTGGAATTTTATTTGTAAGTTAATGTCTCAATCATTTTATGTCTAAGATCTATTTTAAATTGTGTTTTTTTATCATACAAAATTCAAATACATATAGAAATCAAATAAATATGATATTAGATTGATATAATTAAAGTCTTGTGCAAAAATAAATTTCAAAACGTTAAATGTTCACTATGTAAAACCCTGTATACGTTACAAGACGTCAAATTTTTTTATCGAAACATATGCAAAATGGGTGTCATTGGATCGATAAAATTAAATCCTATTCAAAAATATTTTTTTATAGTTAATATTATAATGGAAACGGGGTTTTTTAATTAGAACCCCCTACCACGTGGCGCGTTGTCACTGACCGAAATTCAGCCAGTGAGGGTGCGCCATGTGGCACGCCTGATCCCTCCGTTAAGCCAAAACGACGTCATTTCAAAGACAGAAAAAAAATAAAAACGGATTGGAGTCGACGCCTATATAGGCGTCGACCCCGGGGCTACTAAGCCCTTCTCGCCGTCATGTCATTATTTTGATGACATGGAAGGGACTTAGTAGCCCCACGACCCTCCATTGTGAAGGGTCTTAGCTGTTAGGATATAGTTATGCGAAGGATACAGCCGAAATCAAGGGAAGGAAGGAAATCTGAAGGGAGGAGGTGATGTACGTGCAAGGAAGGTCCGTTGGAGGTCTTGGTCCGGCCCAGCTGGCATGGAGAAGCAAAAGAAGGACAAGATCTTGGGCTTTGTGATGGGCTTGTCACGAGCTTGTCAAATGGCCTCATGGCCTTGTCAAATAAGCATAAACTTCTAGTCTTGCAAGAATAACTATTGTGAGATTTCAGTGAGTAGTAATATCACATAAAATGATAAATATTATGTCGACTCGGAAATAAACGGGGGGAAAATATGGGTATTACATTGACGTGTGTATGTATATATATATATATATATATATATATATATATATATATATATATATATATATATATATATATATATATATATATATATATATATATATAGTTAGGATCAAGTAAGAACATGACTTACGGTAAGAAATAAGAACACATCTCGTCCATATGATTAAACACAATCGATGTTCATGGTTCATTCTTATTTATATATACTAATTAACTACATATGTATTTTTGGAAATTATATACGGTTACCATGTAGGATATAAATGTGTTTATTGGCAACTTAAGTACACGGATTAAGATATTCATTATTTTTTATTTTTCATGGTGTTAGAAGTAATATATGTAAATGCACGAGTTAATCTTTAATATACACTACTTCATAGGCACGTTTTTAGTTACTAGCGCTAGTAGATACACGTTTTTAGTTACTAGCGCTACTATTAGCACCGATGCACATTCAATGTACACAATACACACGTTTAAGTTAGTGGTATTAATAGCGCTAGTAGCTAGTGCATGCTCATATTATACACGATTTAGTTTAAGTTAGTAGTGTTACTTAGCGTGTGCACGCTCAATCTATTTTAAAATATACATGCACAAGTAGTGCTAGTTAGTAGCACACGTTAACATTACATGCACGACTCGATTCTCTTACATGCACGACTATATTCTTATGCACGACTACATATATTTTGTTATCCGTACAACATTAATTATAGAATAAGATATTTGTTTCCATATAAACATATCGTGCATATTTTTTTTGAAACAATTTGGTTTACTATGCTTTTTCTAGTTTTGTGTTTAGTAAATGTACCCCTCGAGAGAAGAGTGTGTAAAGTTTGAAAATAAATACAAAAGGTTGGGGTATATTTACTTAATTGAAACATTAAAAAGCCTACTTACTACTCTAGTTTTTCAAAAAGGCTTAGTTACCAAAATTGCCCATTTTTTT
Organism: Fagopyrum homotropicum; assembly: GCA_033239125.1. Lineage (NCBI taxonomy): Eukaryota > Viridiplantae > Streptophyta > Magnoliopsida > Caryophyllales > Polygonaceae > Fagopyrum > Fagopyrum homotropicum. Next base: position 47,527,288 of record BSWB01000007.1, on the reverse strand, counting down.
TACCACAAGCATGATACTATAATAAAGTAGAATAAAATCTTGCCTTATTTTGACGTAAAATCCAAGCCATAAATGCATTAATCTAACGATCCATAATTGTTCTTATTTCTTACTGTAAAACATGCTCTTACTGGATCCTAACCCTATACATATATATATATATATATATATATATATATATATATATATACATATATATATATACATATATATATATATATATATATATATATATATATATATATATATATATACATATATATATATATTCGATCCTCCAACGACTATAATATAGTGTTCAAATCAAACAACTAGTTTTGTGACCGTTGCACAATGTTCAAAAGAAGGAGGCCCGGTCGCAGTCACAATATGAGTGTGGGCCACAATTGCAATGCATCTGGCGGCACACTCAATCTGTGTCTAGGAGGCACACTCGTATTGTGCCCGGGAGGCACACTTGCAATGCGAGCGAGCATGTTGCCTCCTTCCGCCTATTCAAATAGCAATCCTCAATAATAATTAAATTAAATTAAAATTTAGAATATAAATTCATACATAATTATAAATTATAATTTTAATAAATATTTATAATAATTTCGTATAAGAGATTAGAGGATATGTTGAGGCAAAGACGGCCTGCCGAGGCAATCGACCTTTTGGGATCCTGCTCAAACGCATGCCCAGTTTATGCTCAAACACATCCCCACTTTATGTTCAAACACCACACGACTACTCAGGCCATCCTCTTCCGAGTCGTCCCCAACGGTTTGAATATATGCCTTCCCAAACATTATCTATCGGACATAGTCCAATAACGACGATGAGGAGGTGATATCACTAGAACAAACTTGTACGAGACAGCAAACTAACGTGCATGGTAAAGAGCATATTGAGGTGCATACATAGGAGGTTGTTGAGGTTTGCATGAAGGAGGCTATTGGGATGCATGTGGATGAGCTTGTTGAGGTGCCTATTGATTTGCATGCTAGTGAGTATGCTCATCTACATATTGATCTGTTTAAAGGACAATATCATTATTAATATATTTGATCATGATTAAGTTTATTTCACTTTAAGTTGATGTGTTTAAAGGACATCAGTGAGACGATAAAGGTCCTTAAATGTCTAGAGCAGCTAATGGATATGACCATATAGCAGCACGTTATGGATGAACTCTTGTCATAGTATATACTTGCCAGGCGGAGTACGCTTAACGAGTTAAGAAATGTGTCATTCCACGATGTTGATCATTCTTTGATTCACACATTTGTTGAGAGATATTGAGACTAGTAGTGTTCACCTTCCATGAGGTGAGGTGACCACCAAAATACACGATGTTGCCATCATCTTGGGCCTCATATTTGATGGAGACGCCTGAGAGACGCCCCTGATCCCTACCTCTAGGTTGTCGTGGCTAGGAGATACATTCGAGATCTTTGAGGTTGATGCGCATACTCATTAGGGTGCCTTGTTTCTAGAGCCTTTGAAGACAGCGTTCATCTGTTAGCATGAAATATGACTATATTTTAGGCACTTGTTTTAGTTGTTGTTTCCTCTTTATAGTGTTCTTAGATATGTGTTTGAAGCAATTGTAAACTAGTTCACCCACTTTGTCGATATAGAGATCTAAACTAGCTTCGTTTTGTTTTTAGGTGAATAAAGCTAGGATTGGAGCAAAATGTGGAAGGAAAGGAGTGTTTGACCACACTTGATGGCAAGGAGATGCATTGGAGAGGCTAAGGAAGGAGCATGGATGAAGGATGTCACGAAACTAAGGCAAAAACAAGGAGTTAGAAGAACCACGCCCTGAATTACGGCCGTGGAAGTGAGTTTTGAAATCCACGCTCTAAATTACGGCCGTGGATCTAGCAACATGATCGTGGAAGAGAGTTTAGAATACAACAGAGAGTTACACGGTCTAAACCACGACCGTGGAAATCATGATATGCCGTAATCTTGTTCCACACCCTGAATTACGATCGTGGAAAGTTGTTCTTAACCGTGATTTTGGTGATTTTGTGACGTGTCATATTTTGCCACGTCAGCCACGTCATTGGGATTTCTCGTAACCCTACCTCACCCTATAAAAAGGCTTGAGAAGAGAGTTTTCGGGATCCGTGCTTAGTCTCGCTTAACCACTGTTTAGAGTTCCGCTTAGAGTTTGGGGACGACCTTAAGGTTTCATTTCAACCTTAAGGATTGGAGATTCACGAAGGACGTATTCTCGGAGATTGTGTATTTTTGGATATTTCTTAGGGTTTTCATTGAAGGACGGATTGACATCCCATTCTTTGTGGTTTCCCTAAATCATTGTGAGGGTTTCTATTCCTATTCTTTTGAATTCATAAACATAGACTTTGTCTTTGGATTTCGAGATTGACTTTGAGTTTAATTTGAGTTTTCGAGGGTTTTCATCTTTTATTCTTCTTAATTTGAATATTGATATCATAATGATGATTATTGGCTAAAACCCTTTAGCAATTCTAAGGTGAAGGGTTGATAGTTGTGTCTTAGATAATGATAGATCGATCGTAACTTGATTGGACCCTGGGAGTTTGAGAAATATCGTCGACACCCTAAATCACGGGTTGTTCTTGGTTTCCACGGCCGTGATTCTCAAGATCTAGCCATGATTTTCCCTAGTTTACGAACTTTGCTTTTGCTTTAATCCAAAGTTAAAGATTTGCTTTAACCTAACCTTGGCTTGCCTTTTCTAGGTAGTAGTGAGACTCAAAATTCTCTATTTCGGTTTCGAGTGTCACAACCTTAACCGTTTTAGTTTATCTTTGATTCCTTGGGTTTGGGTATGGGTATTTGAGATTAATTCTCACCTTTAGATCCTTTCTATATTGCTGCCTCAACAACCTTTATAGAGAGAGTCTTTGGGTTAGACATATAGGGTTTTGGAACTTCACCGTACATTACCTTGCTTTAGTATACCTTTGCAATTCTCAACTCTGTCTTTACATCTATAGTATATCTTGAATCGATTTCCACAATTTGATACTTGGATCTTTAGGGTTGTTGTTTTCCCAATATTTGCAAAGCTTCTACATTTTTACTTGCTCGATTACTTGAAACTGATTTTGTTTCACCAATTCCCTGAGATCGATACTCTGGAATACTTGCTAATCTACGCCGATCCGTACACTGCGGGTCCGCTTGATTTTATTCTAGTTTTATAAATTAAAACTTATTTGCACGCACGTTTAGGGGCGAACAAGTTTTGGGCGCCGTTGCCGGGGAATTGGTCAAAACCAATTCCGGTTTTTGGTTGTCGAGCTAGGGAGCTTTTGCTCTTGTTATTTGATATCTTTTTGTGAGTGCTTTTTTCAAATTCGTTAGGTATATGCGAAAGACTAGATCTACCAAAGATCTAGTTCCTTTCGATCCAGAACTTGAGAGAACTTTAAGAAGAAAGTTGAAAGAGAAAAAGATGGCCGAAAACAATGAAAGAAACATCCAAGCTGAGTTGGATGAAGCTCAACTTGAACTTAAGTTGAGTGAGAAAGCTCGTTTGGACGAGTTAACAAGTCATCAATTCCAAATTGATGAACTCAAGGCTATGATGTTGGACATGAAGTTGGAGCTGAATGATGCTAAGAAAAAGAAGAAGGTCAAGAAACCAACTAAGTCCACTAGAGATGATTCATCCGATGATGAAGATTTTGATATGCCGGAACTAGAGGAAATTGATCCGGCAATTCACCCCGTTCGTAACAATCCTAGACCACCGGTTGTTCCTCGCATTCCCGCTGGAGATGTGAGAGTTGCTAATGGAGGGGATGAACCACAAACTCTCGGGTAAAGGATGGATCCAATTTAGTAACCACGCCGTCTAGGTGTGAATTTCGGAGTTGAGGATATCCAGGAATTCAGTTTTAGCCCACAAGTTATCACCATGGTTCGCCAAAGTCAATTTGGTGGAACTAGTGCTGAATCTCCACACCAACATTTACAGAATTTTGAGATTCTAATGGAAACGTTGAAGCCGAAAAGAGCTACTAACAACAACTATAAAATCAAGCCGTTTTTCTTTTCTTTGAAGGATAAAGCTTTGGCTTGGTATCAAGCTCTTCCAGCTGCAAAGCTTGCCACATGGGAGGATCTATCTTCGGAGATTTACTACAAAGGGTTAGATGTGGACACACAATTCAACCTCCAATCTCTCTCTTGTGGTACATTCATGGACATGAGAGAGGATGATGCTTGGGACTTCATTGAGAAGCAAGCCCAAGTGATTGAGAAGTATTCCCACCGGAAGGTAGAGTCGGGAGTGAAGCTAACACAAGCTGCACAAACTCAAATCTTCTCCCTCAACACCGAAATCAAGGAGTTGAAGGAAATCATTAGAGCTGGTCTTCAAAAGCTAAATGAGCAAGATGTTGGCTACTTAGGCAACAACAACAACAACAACAACAACCGCCAAGGGAATAGGAACAATAACCGGAACAACAACAATTGGAATAACAACAACAACAACCGAAATTCCAATAACAATTGGCATTCCAACCAACAACAACAAAATTCTGGTAATCCCTATTCAAATTCTGGAAATTCACTAACATCTCCCTCTTCTTCTACCCCTTTGAAAAGTCAGGGGCAAACATCAAATGTTTCAAACAATAAGGAGAAGGAGAAGCCCGATCCCATGTTGGAAACAATCTTGGGAAAGCTTCAAGGACTAGAGTGTTACACAACTAAGGTTGATAAAGCTCAAAAATCTTTAGAAAACCATATGTTCAGCAAGGCTGAAGAAGCTCCTAGAGACCAAGGAAAGCTTCCCGGGAAGACGGAGGACAGTCCAAAGGGAAGGGTGATGGCTATCACCACTAGGAGTGGCGTGACAACCACCGACCCGCAGCCCAAGTTTATGGAAATCCCAGCTGAGAAGGAGAAAGATAAGGGGAAGGAGAAGGAAGATGTCTACGTTCCTCCTCCAGCTTATAAACCTCCCCTACCATTCCCGCAGTCTAGAGCAAGAGCGCGCCTAGACAAGTAATTCGGTAAGTTCATTGAACTCATGAGCAAACGGCATATTAATATACCTTTCATTGATACAATTGTAGGTATGCCAGCTTATGGGAAGTTCTTGAAAGAGCTCCTCTCTAACAAGAGGAAGCTAGAAGACTTTGGAGAAGTCAAGATGAGTTCGGAATCTTCGGAGCTCATCAAAACGATGACTGAAAAGATGCCCCCAAAGCTGAGAGATCCAGGGTCATTTTGCATTCCAATTAGATTAGGAAAATTTACATGTGACGCCCTTTGTGACTTGGGAGCAAGCGTAAGCATTATTCCACTTGCTTTGTGTAGGAAGATCGGTTTAGGCGAACCTAAACCGGTGAAGATGACGTTATAAATGGCGGATCGATCCATAACTCGTCCCATCGGTATCATTGAAGACGTCCCTGTCAAGCTCGGTAAGTTTTACATTCCAATTGATTTTGTAGTGCTTGACATTCCTGCAGATTATCCGGTTCCGATCATACTCGGAAGACCGTTGCTTGCAACATCCGGCTGTATAGTGGATTGCAAGAATGCTAGATTAGCTTTCGACATAGGTGAAGAGAAGGTTGAGTTTATTCTCTCAACTTTGGTGAAAGAGCTAGCTCTTGGAGAGGACATGTTCAATATCTATGATGAGGAAGCATCTAGAGAAGAAGTGAGCTCGATTCTATTCAAAGATCCATTACAAAAGGTCATAACCATGAGCATCATGAAAAAAGGAGAAGAAGAGGATTGCAATGAGGAGATTGAAGCCTTGGAGGAGCTAATAGAAGTGCATGAGGAAGAGTTTGAAAAAACTCTATGATGGGTCAGAAAACATGAGGAATCACGGCCAGTCGTGCTATTCCACGGTCATGGTTTCCCCCAAGATGACCGTAATCAGCTATTCGGAGAGCTCCAATAAGTTTCACGGCCAAAACCACGGCCGTGGAACCACCAGTGGTGCTGTAATTGACTTCCACGCCCTAAACCACGGCCATGGAAGTAACAGTGGTGCCGTAATTTTGGGTATTTCTGAGAACAATTCCGTTCTTTTCACAAATACTCTTGAGTCTTCTTCCATCACTCCTACACCCTAAGAGACTTCTAAGGAGGCGTCGGACACATCTCAAGACTCATCAAAGGCATCAATAGCAATGGAACTGAAGCCACTTCCCACACATCTTCGGTATGCATTTCTTGGAACTAATTCTACTTTTCCCGTAATTGTTAGTTCCGATTTAAGTGAAGATGAACATGAGAGACTAATGGTTGTTTTAAGAAAACATAGGAAAGCCTTAGGTTACACTGTAGAGGATCTTGTAGGAATTAAACCATCATTATGCATTCCCAAGATTCTAATGGAGGAAGATTTTAAGCCTTCGAGACAACCTCAAAGACGGTTAAATCCGATCATGAAGGACGTTGTTAAGAAGGAAATTCTTATGTTGCTTGACGCAGATATCATCTATCCTATCTCCGATAGCAAGTGGGTGAGCCCCATCCAAGTTGTCCGAAAGAAAGGAGGAATGACGGTTATCACTAACAAGAACAATGAACTCATTCCAACAAGAACCGTGACGGGATGGAGGATGTGCATTGACTACCACAAGCTGAACAATGCAACTAGGAAGGATCACTTCCCGCTACCATTCATTGATCAAATGCTTGATAGGTTAGCACAACACTCATATTTTTGCTATCTGGACGGTTATAGTGGTTTCTTCCAGATTTCGATCCATCCGGACGATCAAGAGAAGACCACATTCACGTGCCCATGGGAGACGTTTGCCTATAGACGGATGCCATTCGGGCTTTGCAACGCCCCAGCCACCTTTCAAAGGTGCATGATGGTCATCTTCTCGGAGTACATTGAGGAGATAATGGAGGTTTTTATAGATGATTTTTCTATTTATGGTTCTTCATTTGATAATTGGTTTTCTAACCTCTCTCTTGTGTTGTAAAGATGGGAAGACACTAACCTAGTTTTTAATTGGGAGAAGTGTCAATTCATGGTAAAAGAAGGCATTGTGGTAAGATACTTAATCTCTAGTAGAGGGATTGAGGTAGACAAGGCTAAGATAGAGACCATAGAGAAACTTCCTCCTCCATCTTCGGTGAAGGGGATAAGAAGTTTTCTAGGACATGTTGGATTCTATAGACGTTTTATCAAATACTTTTCTAAGATATCAAAACCGCTTACTAATCTATTGATGAAGGATGCTATTTTTGATTTCTCGCAGGATTATTTAGATTCATTCTATAAGATCCGAGAAGCTCTCATCTCATCCCCGATTATCCAACCTCCGGACTGGAATCTCCCGTTCGAAGTTATGTGTGATGTAAGTGACGTAGTTGTTGGAGCTGTGCTTGGGAAAAAGTAAGAAGGCCGAACCCATGCTATCTATTATGCTAGCAAGACACTAGATAAAGCGCAGCTCAACTACGCCACAACTGAAAAAGAGTTCTTAGCTATTGTATATGCCTTTGAAAAGTTTCGTTCTTACCTTGTAGGTGCAAAGGTGATTGTATGCACGGACCATTCTGCGATCCGGTATTTACTTGCCAAGAAGGATGCAAAACCGAGGCTGATTAGATGGATTCTTCTCCTACAAGAATTCGATCTAGAGATCCGTGACAAGAAAGGCTCGGAAAATTTTGTTGCGGATTATTTGAGTCGTCTACCACACATTGAAGACGACGATCTACCTATAGATGACTCCTTTCCGGATGAGCACTTACACATCATAGAGGGCTGCATCGACAAGATATCTAGAAGTAACGAACCTTGGTTTGCTGATTTCGTAAATTACTTGGTTTGTCAGGAAATACCTCCCGGATTATCCTATGCACAAAAGAAGAAGTTCTTTAGGGATGTCCGGCAATACTTTTGGAATGAACCTCTACTCTTCAAGAGAGGTCCTGATGGCATCATTAGGAGATGTGTGCCGGAAGACGAAATGCAAAGTGTCATTCGTCATGGTCATTCACTACCTTGTGGAGGACACGCTAGTTCCAATAAAACTAGCGCTAAGGTATTGCAATCTGGATTCTTTTGGCCTACTTTATTTAAGGATGTGCAAACCTTTGTTTCGTGTTGCGATACTTGTCAAAGAACAGGAAACATCTCTAGGAGAAACGAGATGCCCCTCAACAACATTCAGGAGGTGAAAATCTTTGACGTTTGGGGAGTAGACTTTATGGGACCTTTCCCATCATCTTGTGAAAACCAATACATACTTCTAGCTGTAGATTATGTTTCGAGATGGGTTGAAGCTATTGTCTCTCCAACTAATGATGTCATGGTTAGAGTTGGGTCCGGTTCAAACCAAACCGCCGAACCGGCGGTTTGTGAGCCGGCATAAACCGCCGGTTTGACCAAACCGGCGGTTTAGGTTTTCCGGTTTGGTTGAACCGGAGGTTTACGGTTTCGGTTTAGGTTTGGCTCTAGACCAAACCTAAACCGGCGGTTTGGTTTTTTTTTTTTAAAAAAAAATGGACCAAACCGGCGGTTTGGAGATCAAACCGTCGGTTAACCGCCGGTTTGGTCCGGTTTGGTCCAGTTTTTCAATTTTTTTTTTTTAATAAACCGGCTAAACCGCCGACCAAACCGGCGGTTTAGGTTAAACCTAAACCGCCGGTTTTGATTTTGACGGTTTAGGTTTAGGTTTGCGACCCACCACTAGTCATGGTTGTTGTCAAGTTCTTTAATAGAACTATTTTCCCAAGGTTTGGGACACCACGGACCATCATTAGTGACGGAGGTTCACACTTCATTGCTCGACGATTCGAAACTCTACTAGCTAAGTATGGGGTGACTCACAAGATCGGCACCCCCTACTATCCACAAACAAGTTGACAAGTGGAGATTTCGAATAGAGAGATCAAAGGCATCCTTGAGAAGACGGTCTCAAAGACGAGGAAGGATTGGTCTTTGAAGTTGGATGATGCATTATGGGCATATAGGACTGCATACAAGACTCCCATAGGTACAACACCATACAACCTTGTGTATGAGAAGTCTTGTCATCTCCCGGTTAAGTTAGAACACAAAGTGTATTGGGCTGTGAAGTGGTTGAACTTCGGCATGAAGGAAGCGGGCGAGAAGCGCCTCTTAGACCTCAATGAGCTTGAATAACTCCTATTGAACGACTATGAAAACGCCAAAATCTACAAAGAAAGGGCGAAGCGCTGGCATGATAAGCATATCATTCCAAAGGATCTCAAAGAAGGAGATCAAGTTCTCCTCTTTAATTCGAGACTTTGTCTCTTTCCAGGTAAGCTTAAATCTCGTTGGACTAGACCTTATCTAATCAAACATGTTTTTCCCCATGGCGCAATTGAAGTATGGGGTGAAAAGAGCGGAAGTTTTAAGGTTAATGGTCAACGCCTTAAGAAGTATTCACCGGAGCTTCCGGTTGAGGAAATCGCGCTGATTAGAATAAACACAGGAACGGTCTAGCTACGAACCCAAAACAAGCGCTTCTTGGGAAGCAACCCAAGGTATTGCACTTACGTTTTTGTTTTTCTTTCTTAGAGTATTTTAGTTTAGTTATTTTTGCTTTGTTTTTCCCTCGATACCTCCGGTATGTTATGTTTTTGGATGTAGGAATAATGATTGGGCAAAGGAAAGATGCAAAAGTTGGAAGGAATTGACGAAACTTGGATGTTGGCACGCAACAGAGACTTCCACGCCCTAAACCACGGTCGTGGAAGTAGCAGGTGACCGTAATTCCTCAAAATCAAGCAAAATTCACCAAAACCACGGTCTCTGTACATTTCCACGGCCGTGGTTTGCCCCGAGTGACCGTGATTTTCAAAAATTTTACGGGTCACTATATAAACCACTTTCTTCACAAAAACACACAAAAATACCCAATTCCACGCCCCAAACCACGCCCAAATCGCCGACACCCTTCTTCATCTCGCATTTCTTCGTTCAAAGTCCGATTCATTCGATTCTTGATCCTAAACTGAAGCATTTTCGATCATCTACATGATTCAAGCAACAAACAAAGTGAACAATCCACTCAGAAGAAGGAATTTGGATTTTAAAAAACCAAAACCTAGGTTTTTCTCTCGTTTCTCTACTTTGTCAATTCGGCTCTATTTTTCACAAGAATTTAGAAGAACTGAATAGAATTGGAATTGGAATTAGTCTAGGACAGTGATTGCTGAGTTTGGTGTGAGATTGTTGAGATTTGTGAAAAAAAAAAAACAAAACCACGGTCCTTGTACGTTCCACGGCCGTGGTTTTTCAAGAACCGGCCGTCATTTCTTCTGTCAAAAGGAAAAATGTTTAGGAGAAAGTTTAATAGGAATAAGAAGAGAAAGGATGATAGTTTCTCCTCTTCCCAACCCCCTCCTAGCCAAACACCATCACCACCACCTCCTAGGATCCCAATTATCCATGAAGATCACTTAGGAGCCTTAGAGAGGATCGAGAAAAGGCCGGTCATAGGACCTCGATACTTAGTCCTTGAGGAGCTTGAGCCGCTCAATGTTGTCAATGATTTGACATGGCTCTTGGATAGAGCTGGTTTGATAGTCTTCTCCGCTATTAGAGAAGACGCTATGAGGAGATCACTAGGGACTTTGTCACCTCCTTTGAACATAGCCACATGAACCGAACCGTTTCTTTTAGGCTAATGGAGCAAGACTATGAGTTCTCTATTGTTCAGTTTGGAACCTTCTTTGGGTTCCATGAGAGTTTCAATGGTAGATTTCCTAGTGGTGTGTATGCAAAGGACTTTTGGGAGGAGATCGCAATGATATATGCTAGTGAGGATCGTTGGCAACCGGCCGACACCAAGGCTAAGCTCATCTATCACTTAGCCTTGAAGATAGCTCATACGGTCCTTTCCGAGTGTCTCTTCCCTAGGACCGAGACCCCCCAAAAGATTAAGACCGATGAGCTTTTCCTCATCTATTACATGTATTATGGTAGATCCGTTGATTGTGCTACCCTTCTTGCCTCCACTATGAGTAAGCTGAAAAACAAGAAGGCCGGGAACATTGGTTATGGTGGCATGGTTACTCATATAGCCAACCAACTAGGGATAGATTACTCCGCTTGCACTAGGATAGCGGCGAGACCTTTGGGTCTCAACGGCCTTATGACTAGAGGCATCATCTTTCCCCGCCACCAAGCTCCACCTATCGCAGCCATGCCATGGGAGGAGAGAGGTGGTAGAGGTATCCCTTGGCTCCCCGAGTACTCTATTATGGCTGGACGCCATAATTGGAAGGCGACCTTCGCGGCTATGTATGCCAATAGGCTAGTAGCTCCTCCGTATGTGTCGGATGATATCCCAACTGGGGATGATGATGAGGAGATTAGAGGGGGTGATGATCATGAGGTAGGAGATGATGAGCACACTTTTGGTACATTTCTGGATCATCCGGACACCTTCCCTGACCCACCTAGACGTTCTCCCCGCCCTTCTAGACCTTCCGGTGCCTCTTCCTCCCGCCGAGCTAGCGTGAGTGAGAGGCCGACTTGGATGGACGCTCCACCCACTTGGTATGGGGCGCAGCCGGACTGGATGGGAGTTCCTCCAGCATGGTACACAGGCACCGGTGGCACCGACAGCTCCCCCACCTCAGGACGCTCCAGCTTGGTATGGACAGCCGCCGGAGTGGTACTCGCAGCTTCCGGAGTGGGCCACCGATCTATCCAGGAGAGTGGGAGATCTAGAGATCCGCCAGGAGACTCATGACACCCGGAGCCAGGAGCATGATCGCATGATGAGAGACATCTACCGCCAGCAGTTTGGGTGGCCTTTTAGCTCGGATTTCTTCCCGTATCCACCACCGCCTCCTCCACAGTGATGACGATGGTTGACCGCTGGATTGAGCCACCCCACCACCGTCTAGTGAGTTTCTTTGTTTTCTTTTCTTTTCTTTATTTCTTTGAACATTGAGGACAATGTATGTTTCAAGTATGGGGTGGGTGTGACTATGGTTTGTAATAACTCTACTTACTTTGCTTTGATGATTCTATGAAAACTTGCATGTTTCCTTTAATTGTCACACGTTTCATTATTGCATTGCATGAAAAAGGCTTTGAAAAACCCATAAAAATTTAAAAATATTTGTGCTTCTAAGATTAGAGATGATTTCTATGATGAAAACTACTTGTGGAATGAGTTTTTGATGACAATTGTATGCTTGAATTGAATTATGAATTGTGAAGAAATTGAGTATGTTGTTTATCCCTTCTTGCAAGTTTCATAATGTGAAGGTTTTATCTAAATCATATTGAGAAACAAAGGTTGAAATCACAATATAAGTTCTTATACTTCATTATAAAATGATAAAGGCACCTCGATTTTCTTACTTCTTTCTTTGATCATTTATCCCCTCAATGAAATAATTGCCTCCTTTACCTATCCGGGATTTAGGAAGAGTTGATTTTGGCAAAAGTGTAAGGTTTGGGGAAGTCAATCATGAAGATGAGTAACTCGGCACCATTCACATAGCCGGGTGTTTGTGTCTTGCCAAAGCCGGATTGAGCGATATTCCTAACGGATCATGGTATATTATCAAGGGTTTGAGGCATCTCGAAATTGAGAAATGTCAATCTCCTAGGCTTTGGTTATTGTGCACCGCTGTCCATAACTCCAAAAGTAAAGTCGAAAATTTATGTGCAAAAAGTCTAGAGCAAAGCTCTAAGTTGGTGGAAGTTCAAATGGTAAAAAGAAAAGAGTTTGTGTTGTCCTTCTTTCTGGATTCATACACCACATTCCCTTACAAGTTTCCCACCTTTTCCGCATTCTTGACCTTATTTTGAAAGTCTTTCAGATCATAAGAGTGTTATTTGACTTGGTGATCTAAATTGAAGTTTCACATGCTTGATTTTGACAATGCTTGAAGGTTATGATGTTTGTCTTGAAGTATTTGCAATTTATGAAGTTTCTTTGCTTTGCATACTTTGGTTTATGGATATGAGCGTTTTCAAGGATGAATGAAGCAAGATTTGAGGATGATCTATTGACTAGAAGCACACCAACCAAAAAGATTGTTTTGTTTTGTTTTGCATTCATATTTCATTCTACCTTATGTTCTAAGCTTTTAAAAAACCTTGCTTGGGGACAAGCAAGTGGCAAGTATGGGGTATTTTGTTAGCATGAAATATGACTATATTTTAGGCACTTTTTTTAGTTGTTTTTCCCTCTTTATAGTGTTCTTAGATATGTGCTTGAAGCAATTGTAAGCTAGTTCACCCACTTTATCAATATAAAGATCTACACTAGCTTCGTTTTGTTTTTAGGTGAATAAAGCTTGGATTGGAGCAAAATGTGGAAGGAAAGGAGTGTTTGACCACACTTGATGGCAAGGAGATGCATTGGAGAGGCTAAGGAAGGAGCATGGATGAAGGATGTCACGAAACTAAGGCAAAAACAAGGAGTTAGAAGAACCACGCCCTGAATTACGGCCGTGAAAGTGCGTTTTGAAGTCCACGCTCTAAATTACGGTCGTGGATCTAGCAACATGATCGTGGAAGAGAGTTTGGAATACAACAGAGAGTTACACGGTCTAAACCACGGCCGTAGAAATCATGATGTGCCGTAATCTTGTTCCACGCCCTGAATTACGGTCGTGGAAAGTTGTTCTTAACTGTGATTTTGGTGATTTTGTGACGTATCATATTTTGCCACGTCAGCCACGTCATTGGGCTTTCTCGTAACCCTACCTCTCCCTATAAAAAGGCTTGAGAAGAGAGTTTTCGGAATCCGTGCTTAGCCTCGCTTAACCGCTGTTTAGAGTTCCGCCTAGAGTTTGGAGACGACCTTAAGGTTTCATTTCAACCTTAAGGATTGAAGATTCGAGAAGGGCGTATTCTCGGAGATTGTGTATTTTTAGAGATTTCTTAGGGTTTTCATTGAAGGACGAATTGACATCCCGTTTTTTGTGGTTTCCCTAGATCTTTGTGAGAGTTTTTATTCCTATTCTTTTGAATTTATAAACATAGACTTTATGTTTGGATTTCGAGATTGACTTTGAGTTTTATTTGAGTTTTCGAGGGTTTTCATCTTTTATTCTTCTTAATTTGAATATTGATATCATAATGATGGTTATTGGCTAAAACCGTTTAGCAATTCTAAGGTGAAGGGTTGATAGTTGTGGTTTAGATAATGATAAATCGATCGTAACTTGATTGGACCGTGAGAGTTTGAGAAATATCATCGACACCCTAAATCATGGGTTGTTCTTGGTTTCCACGGTCGTGATTCTCAAGATCTAGCCGTGATTTCCCCTAGTTTACGAACTTTGCTTTTGCTTTAATCCAAAGTTAAAGATTTGCTTTAACCTAGCCTTGGCTTGCCTTTTCTAGGTAATAGTGAGACTCAAAATTCTCTATTTCGGTTTCGAGTGTCACAACCTTAGCTGTTTTAGTTTATCTTTGATTCCTTGGGTTTGGGTATGGGTATTTGAGATTAATTCTCACCTTTAGATCCTTTCTATACTGCAGCCTCAACAACCTTTATAGAGAGAGTCTTTGGGTTAGACATATAGGGTTTTGGAACTTCACCGTACATTACCTTGCTTTAGTATACCTTTGCAATTCTCAACTCTGTCTTTACATCTATAGTATATCTTGAATCGATTGCCACAATTTGATACTTGGATCTTTAGGGTTGTTGTTTTCCCAATATTTGCAAAGCTTCTACATTTTTACTTGCTCGATTACTTGAAACTGATTTTGTTTCACCAATTCCTGAGATCGATACTTTGAAATACTTGCTAATCTACGCCGATCCGTACACTGCGGTTCGCTTGCTTTTATTCTAGTTTTATAAATTAAAACTTATTTGCACGCACGTTTAGGGGCGAACATTAACCCATTGCGTCTCGATCCACAAACTCCACCGGATGATATCGCATCACTATATATTATCTTGTTTCTTCTTTCTAGGGTCCATGTTGGTGGTCGACTAGACGACCAACCGGATTCTTCCCTCGTTGATGGACTTGGGAAGAGATGATGAAATGACAAGGTCTCTTACACATATGGCACAGGAGTATTGACTTATTTATACATGTTGGTTTTAAAAACTCTAAGTTCATTTTTTTTTACATTTTAGTATGAATTACAGTATAAAATCTAACTTATTTGTACAAGATGATAGGAGACACTTCACGACATATCACCCCTTACTTAGAGACCCGTCTATTTGTTGACGGTTGGGGTTTCAAGATCTGGTTCCATTTTTTACGGTGATTGATGGAATAGGCACTAAGAGACGAGCATGATATCATTGGCAAGATTGATCCCAACTACTATTCCATGACATGTATCGGATGACTACATATGCCATGGTTCAGGGACTGGGGTCACTCATTTGTTTTGTCAGGTTTTACCTTCTAGAGTCCACCGGTCAATCACCTTCCTCCATTATTTGTATCAGGTACTCGGATATGTGTACGTTATCTATCACCCATTAAATTTCATGTTGAAATTTTTTATTACTGATTCATTTTTGTCACATATCCTCCCCATTCTCCTTGGATGCATTTGTGATATCATGTCCTGGAATAATTCATCCCCGTTTATATTGGGGTTGTAGAAGGCCGTTAATGAGGTTGCTACACATCATGTACATGCCGCTCCTTCATGTGTTCAAACCTTGTATCCGGGCTCTCGTTTATGTTAGACTTAGACTTTTGATTGTGTATTTCCATTGACATTATATGTTTAGTTTAACATTATGTAATTTGATTGTGTGTTCTGTATAACATCATGTGTTTTTCTATATCATTATGTACTTTGTTTGTGTATTTCATTTTAAATATTTGATATTATGTATGATCAAATACAAAATTTAATAATATGACATTATTTATTTTTAAATATAAAATATAACAATATGAAGTTAGGTAAAGTTATACATTAAATTTAACAATATTACATTATGCAGTCCGGGTTTTACCTCCTCGTTTCGACTATTTTTCTTTTCTTTTGACCGCCGCATGATATCATCGAAGAGTGTCATACTTTGCGTGATGTCATCTATAACTTGTAATTAAATTTAAAACATAACAATTTAACTATATTTATAATTAAATTAAAACTTATTAATATGACATCATAATTAAATTGAAACATTATATCTTACGTTATATATAATTATATTAAAATTGAATATTATCACATTACGTATTATTAAATTCAAATATAACATTATCACCAAAATAGAAGTTGAATCGAAATTACCTAATGTATATCACGCAATCTCAGTGCGCGTCAAGATATGAAATTGACGTGTAGTCTCAGTACCCATCAAACCCATATATCCTGACGTGCAATCTTAATGCGTGTGAGTGATGTGTTAGTAAATCCGACACCGTGTATTTAACAATATCTATTTCTAAAAAGGGAGAGTCGATATTTTAATAAGTCACCAACATTGAAAAGAGTGAGGGTTAAATGCACTGATTCCAATTTCAAATTTATAATAATTGAAGGTCAATTTCAAATTTGTAATAATTGAAGGTCACTTGTTTGATGAGTGTTCATTCAAATAAACACGAAGTCAACACATTAATAATTCATCATATTGAGAGTAAGAAGAGTTAATCCAAATTCAAATCCCATAATTGAATGTGCCTTTACTGAACATGAAATCAAACTTTTAATAGTGGGCGTGTTATATACACGACACTCAAATTTAAAAGACTAACAAAACTCGCATCCGCCGGTGCCTATTTTTTTATAACTAAACCTATTTATATATAAATAAGTTTTTTTTAAAATTTAGCACCCATTTTTAGTTTATTTATTTTTTTTATTTTGAGAGAATAAAATAGGCAACGATTCTTTGCGCCAACGCCCAGTGGACTAGGCAATATTGATGATAATGAATTAGTCAGTAACTACATCATAGAGAATAAATGGAATACCCGAAAACTGGATACAGAACTAGGCAATCTCCTCCCACTAGAGATTATGACCGCAATTAAATTATACCAACTCCCGAAATTATTTATTCGAGATCGTCTTTATTGGGCAGCCTCAGATAAGGGATCGTATAATATAAAATCAGCCATGGACCTCATCCACAAAAATAAAGGACTTACATTAGATTCAAATGAGTGGATTTGGAAAATGGATATCATGCCCAAAGTTAAAAACTTTATCTGAAAATTAGCTTTAGACGGACTTCCTACCAAGGAAAATCTGGAAGAAAAAAAAAAGAAAAAGGGTACTAGTGCCCATGCAATGTACTCTCTGTAAACATCCATATGAATCAGTAAAACATTTGTTCTTCAATTGCCCTTTCACGTTGGAGAACCTTCACAATTCCAACATTAAGATCAAGCTCCAACAGGTAAACAACTCTAACTAGAAATTGGCAAGCATGGTCACATGCCTAAAATTAAGCTAGACGATAAACAAGTGGTCCAGCTAGCAGTTACGTGGTGGAATGTTTGGACCGAAAGAAACCAAAATATTTTTAACAATAAGAAAACTCAAAATATTAGGGTACGAGTACAAGACCAAAAATAAGGAGTTGGCATGATGCTAACAAAAGAAAGAACCAAACAAAACAAAAAGTGGCCATAAGTAATAGAAAAACTAGAAATATCCAATGGTTAAGACTTGACAATGGATTTGTCAAGTTAAACTTTGATGGATCTAAACGCGATTCTGGGGATTCAGCCTTCGGTTTTATTCTAAGAAACCAACATGCATCAACCATCTCCCTAGGCTATGGACAGTGTGGGAACACATCGGTCCTTCATGTTGAAGCATGCGCGCTAAGGGAGGGTGTGATTAGAGCATGTGATTTGGAGATCAATAATCTTGAGATTGAAGGAGATAATCTTACAATTATCAATTCCATCAAGCAAATTTGGAAACCCCCCTAGGAACTTGATCTCATCAATTCACATATTACTAATATTTTGGTCAGTTTCCAGCGGGTCAAGATACAACACGTCTTTTAGGAAGTCATCAGTGTTGCCGATAAGCTCGCAGAGTTGGGACACGACTACCCGCTAGGTTGCGCTTCGATCCCCTCTCAGGTGGTGGACTTCATCCGGAAGGATGCTCTAGGTTGGAGAGTCTCGAGAAGATGATCAATCTATAATCGCTTACCATACAGTGTAAAAAAAAAAAAAAACCTCCCAGTGGACTAAATCGAAATGAAAATCACGTATATGCCGAGTATTCATTTAAATCAACATGAACTTAAAACTAGATCTTCTGAACACCCGGGCATTTTATCAAATCTTTTTGAGAGACGCTCATAATTTGATGACAAAATGTTGTAAAACTAGTATAATACCCGCACCTTATGCGGGTTTTGAAAAAAATGAGAAAGAATATTGTGAAATAGTTTTTTTTACATGCTTTTATTTTGTATACTTCTCTAATCTAATCCTGCGTCTACAACGCGCCACGTCATCAACCCGTGCTCTGTTTTAGTAAGTATAATAGATTTGGTTTCTATAAAATTATTATTTTAATAATAAAAGATTTTATGGTTTAAAAAATAGTGTAAAAAATAAAGATTTATTGGGTTTAATTGTGGGAGCTCAATTTCAAAAATCCTACGTCCACAGCGCGCCACGTCATCAACCCGTGCTCTGTTTTAGGGTGTGTTTGTTAAGAGATGGAGGTTATTTGGAAGATTAATCTAGATGAAGGGGTTAAATTTTATATGAGATTTATTAGGGATTATAATTTACATGAAGTTGTTTGATTGAAGATTTTTAATAGGTTTAATTGATATTGATTTACAAATTTACCCTTATTTTAACCTTAAATAAGGGCCATGAGTGAAATCCTAATTGATATTTGAAAATTAATCTCCTTTAACCTTGGTAATATAAGGTTATTTTTTGGCCCTTTTTAATCCCAATTAACCTTTCTATAGTTTTTTTTTATAATCTCCACCTTTATTCAAACACTTACACAAATTTAATCTCCTAAATTTAATCTAAATGAACCTCCTCTTAGTAAGTATAATAGATTTGGTTTCTATAAAATTATTATTTTAATAATAAAAGATTTTATGGTTTAAAAAATAGTATAAAAAATAAAGATTTATTGGCTTTAATTGTGGGAACTCAATTTCAAAAATCCTGCGTCCACAGCGCGTTACATCATCAACCCGTGCTCTGTTTACTAAGTGCTCTGTTTTAGTAAGTATAATAGATAATAGATAATGCGATATAGAAAATTCAAAATTGCGGGAACATTCTAGTAGCACCTCCACCCTACCAAGGAAAAGCTACAAATATGACGCCACGTGTCACATAAAGTTCCGTTTGAATTCTCCAGAGAAGCCCTTCGCCCTGCCATGGCATATAAATAGGCGGCAGTCAGAAATTTAGACGCTCTACAAGTTTGGATCTCTTTCTAGACTCTGCTTCTTTCGCTTCAACTTTCCAAATTGTTTTCTTATTTGAGTTGATTCGATCTGAAAGGTACTTTCTCTCTCATTTTCAGCTCTCAATTTGTCTATTACTCCTTTTTCATGCGATTACTGTAATCTTTATCTTATTATGCCAAGTACACGAAATTGAATATGGAGAATCCGATTGTGGTTTGAGTAGCAGAGTTTGCACAATCTGAATCTGATCCACATCAATCTGTTCCGTATAGCTTCGAAGGTTCAGGGTTTATAGGATTCAACCTGACATGGTTTTGATCATTTGGGTTTCGGAATTGAGGAACCATATTTATATTTAGTTGCGAAGAAGGGAATTGCATTGGTATAGATGTAATAGGGGAGGATTGAAGTGATAAAATTCTACATAGAACCGAGGAAGCCTAGAATTATAATTCACATATCAAAAGCTCATCCTTGATCAATTCATCATGTACCTCTTTGGTATTAGATTGCTAATAGCGTTTTATTTATGATCGTGTTTCTTACTAACTCTTGCAGTAAGGGCGGGTTGTCACTCGGACCTGTTAGCTAACAGATGCTAAATAATTGTTAAGCTTAGGGTCATAAATCAGTAAATCAGCTTTTGAGGCTGATTGCAACTAAACTAAAGTTGATGATCTATTCCAGTATTTTAACTGCACAACCTACATCCTCAAACTATACTAGTGGCTTGATTTTTAAATTCTCTAGCTGGTAGTGATAATTGCATCCATCTCCTAGTTCAGAAATGACTTCCAAGTTCAAACAGTGAACCTTATAGACTAACTTTGAGTTTTTAAGTTCCTTTACATCTTTTCCTTTCACCACAATGATAGGTTTCCCTTCTAATTTCGAGGTTAAAAAACAGCCACCCTTATAATATGGTCATCTATGAGCAATTTGAGGATTTTGCAAGATCAATATGTTAACATTACATGTTCCTGCACGCTTTTTTCCCTTGTAACTTGATATTTTATACTGTCTAACATTTCGTGTACTTATTTTATGTTCTTAAATGTTAGAATATGGAAAGGGAAAGAGAAAGAGGAATGAGAGACCCATTTGACATATTTGGTGGTCTTGGAAACTTTGGAGGGTTCACTAGTTCACTTTTTGGAAGAAATCCTTTTGATGATCCATTTTTCACACGTCCATTTGGTAATATAACGAGGCAAGCTACCCCTTCGAGTGAACAGGCATCTGGTCCTATATCAAAAGGACCAGTAATTCATGAACTAAGCTCTGATGATGAGATAGATGGTGAGAAAGAACATGAAGATGACAAGGGTGATAGTGGGTCAATAAATAAGAAACCGTTTGTTGATTACCCTGATGAGGAGCCTGATTGTGAGTACTAACCATAAATCCATAATTACATTTTCTGAATTATCTGTTTGATCAGTAATCAAGTAGATTTTGTTTTGCAGTTGGAAAAGGTGAACATGGTGCTCATAGGGCAGATTTGAACAAAGCAGAGGCAGCACAAGCTCGGACTTTCCAATTCCACAGTTGTAAAGTCACTTATGGTGGGGTTGATGGAGCATACTATACTACTTCAGCAACCAGAAGAATTGGTGATGATGGAGTGAGTCATAGAGCATAATATTTCTCAATCTGTGTTATGTTTTTTCGGATTGACCCGTCTTTTGGATGCTGATAATGTGTATTCATAGGTGCTTATGGAAGAATGCAAAGAAGCAGATAAGAGAACGGGAGAAGCAAAACATAGGATTTCAAAGGGAATTCATGACAAGGTATTTCTTACACAATCATACTGCTTTCATTACTTTCATATTTGTCTCTGGCTATATTCTTTTCAAAGAACTACTAATATTGTAAAATTTTGTAATTTAGCATTTTCTACCCACATCTAACACGATTAACAGAAAACTTGTATTAAAAATTGTAGTACTGGGCTTGTTAAGTGAAACAATTTATAGCTGATCATTATGCCAAGTAATACTTACTGTTAGATGGAGCTCGTAACTCATTAGTAATAAACGAGAAGTAATAGACTTGCAAGGAAACAAGTCTAGACAGATACCATATTGCCTGGTATACCGTTAATATAAAAGGCAATTGGCAGATTTGGGTTTTCAAGTATATCCAAAAGAATGATAACTTGCCAATATGTGGAGAAACAAAAACAAGTGTAGAAAGATATCACATACACGTTGATAAAAAGGCTGTTTAGGAATTCTCCTTAAAGGAGAATGGTTTTGGTTGACTAATGTTGTCTCACTATCTTTAAAAGGGTCATTCATTAACAAGAAAGCTGAATTCCGATGGGAAAGTAGAGACATTGCAGACTCTGCACAATCTCAATGAAGGTTAGCACTACATATAGATATATATATATACACCACGCATAGTTAATTACACTCTCCTCCCACCAAAAAAAAAAAAGTTAATTACACTCTCCACTTGTTAGGATTGAACTGATATTTCTTCCCACAGATGAGCTTGAACCATTTGAAAACTCATGGAGGGGAAATGCTGGAAAGTATCTTCCATGGCGGAGCAGCAATGCGTCTACTGCTGGTGCTCGTACTGGAGCAGGTGAGCATAGTTTGCAAACCTCTCTCTGCATTTCTTTAAGAAAATGTCGTTTTTGGTTCTGAAATATGAGCTCTTTTGTGTTATTGGGTAGAAATGTTAGCATCATCTGAACGAGCTCGGGGAGTAGAATTTGGAAATTCTTCTAATAGGACACAGCCGAAGAAAGTTGTGAGGATCAACATAGAGTAGTAATCACTAAGCATGCAAGTTATACATCTTATGGTGCACCAAATTAGAGTGCTGAGGAGTTTATTACTGTTCTGTCTTAAACTTGCTGTCGTGCATCTTGTATGAACATTTCTCATTCATGTTGTTTTTGGAAAATGGAGTTTGTTACCTATTCCTTGTGTATGATTGTAATTTATGTTATCGAGTTTAATTGAAGCATACTAAATGGAGAATTGGAGTAAAACTGAAATGCACAAATAAGATCTTCAAGCATGTAATCTGGAGGTTAACCGCTCTGATATCATGTCAACCGTGTATCAGTTAAAGTCTAATATAAATGAAGTCTATCAAAGTCCAATATAGATGTACCGGAGAGTGGATATCATCAGTTGGTAATAGAACTAGCCCTCTGACCTTATATTAGACTCTGACCTTATATTAGACACCACTTGTGGAAATTTATTATCTCCAACATAGTTCTCCTCCAAAGATTTGGCATTTGAATCATATGTTATGCCCAGAATGTGATTTGAGGGAATTAGGGGAGAAATAAGGAGATTAGTAGAAGTAGATGTGATTTGAGGGAATTAAGGGAGAGAAGGAGATAAGTAGTAAATATTGAAGAGGAAAGAAAATAGGGGAAAAGGCAAATTAGTAGAAGGTAGATATTGAAGGGGAAAGAGAATAGGGAAATAAGGATGGAAAGATATAAGGGAGAGAAACAAAGTTATAGGAAAATCGGGAGGGAAGCAAGTTACATGTAAGATTAGCCGATTAGGAAGGGAAATGGGTCGACGCGTGGGTGTACAATTTTCATCAATTCCGATTTACTTAAACTCTCACTCATTGTACCTGACACTCATCTAACATTTCACCTGTCACTCACTCGGTGCCCGTGGATGTGTAGTAATTTTTTTTTCGTGGAAAAATAACGCAAAATAATATCAACTATCAACATTCAACCCAAAATAATACCAACTTTAAAAATTACTAGGAGCGATACAAACTATCAATGTATTTACCAATAATAAAATGTCTTACTTTTCCGGCAAAAAAATATTAACTCCGGCGATGACGTGACAACCGGAATTTTACATGTCATCAACAAATAATTATGTGACCGGAATTTTACATGTCATCAACAAATAATTATGTGACGTGGATTTATTTTTTTAAATCAAGTTAATAATATAAATTTAAAAAAATATATAAATTAAGTTTTTTAATTATTATATTTTAACTAATTTTTTTTAATAAAGTTTTTACAATTTTTTGTGAAAAATATTTTTTTTTAAAAGAAAATATTTGTAGTTTTTTTAAATAAATTATTTTCTTGTGAAGTTTTTTAAAATATATAAAAAATATTTTTAAAAAATCGATATTTTATTTAAAAATTAATTAAAATATATAAAAAAAGTTTTTAAAAACTTTCAAAAAAGTTTTCAAAAAATTCATAAAAAAGATTTTTTTTAAAAAAAAATTAAAAAAAATATTTTTTTACAAAATTTTATTTTATTATTTAAACAAATGTTTTTTTGCAAATATAAATTTTTATAAAATAAATTGTTACAAAATTATTATTTAAAAAAAATTATTTATATTTTTTAATATTAAATGTTATTAACTTGATATAAAAAAATAAAATTCACATCACATAATTATTTTTGATGACATGTAAGATTCCGGTTGCCACATCATCGCCGAAGTTTGGATTTTTGTCGGAAAAATAAGACATTATTTTTGGTAAATATGTTGATAGTTTGTATGTTCCTAGTAATTTTCAAAGTTGGTATTATTTTGGGTTGAATGTTGATAGTTGGTATTATTTTGGTTTGTTTTTCCTTTTTTCGTTTTTAAACTTTTACAAATATAAAATAAATTTATAGTAAATGAACATGATTCTGATTCTACAAAATTCACGAAATACTATTCATCAATACCAATGTCGAAATAAATTACAATTTATAAAAAAAAAGATGAAACCAAACGCAATTTTTTCATACATAATAAATCAACACAAATAAGAAGCGAGGTAGAAGAGAAGAAGGTTAGCGGCGAAAGGAGTGAAGTGTTTCATGAACGCCTGAAAGTGGTCGGTGCCGGACTAAGGTGTCGAAGAGTTGAAAGCCGGTGAAGATAATTTAAAAATACACGAACGAGGAGCGGGGTCATTGACTCATGTGGCTTAAACTCTTTGGCTAAGAGAAGGGAAAATGGTAAAAAGTGTAGATTTTCTTATTTTTAGGGGGGTTTTTTAATTAATTTATGTTGAAAACTAGTATATATTTTAGTGTTTTAGTGATTTTGTTATTAATACACGGGTGGAGCAGGCGTGGGTGAATGACAGTTCGGGTGGTGATGGGTTGTACCTCCACCCATGCCCACCCCAGTACCCCACTGCCCGTCAAACTCCCACCATCCGAAATTCTACGGATTTTTACACGCTTATTCGATTCAGTTGGTTGGGTCGGGTAGTTGTGCACCCATTTTCATCCTAGGAAAATCCTAGGAAAGAGTGTTGTATCTCACCAACCTCGTGTATTTTATTATAATAATACTAGGTGGAGTTAGGATGAAGTTGGAGATAAAATTTTCACTAAAAATTGAGTGAGTATTGACTATTAAATTAATTTATAATTTAACAGTTAGATAAGGGTGTGTTTGGTAACTTATAATTTTGTTCATTAAATTAGTTTATAATACAAAAATTAGATTAAGTGCGTGTTTGGTTTCTTTAAAAAAAGTGTTTGGTAACGCGGGGTTTTTCGTAGTTAAAGCTTTTTGAGTTGAGTAAGCTTTTTGGTGGTTATTTGATTAGTTTATGGAAAATTTTTGTAAAACTGAAGAGTTGACTGAAAAATATAATTGGGGTTTGGTAGGAGAAGACTTGTGAATATATTTATATGGTGAATTACCGAAAATGAAAATATTTATATATTTTAATAATGTAAGAGTTGTGAAGAAGAAGAAGAAGAAGAAGAAGAAAGCTCTCTAATAATTGAATTTTTTGTTATGGTAGCACACGGTTGTTAGACTCGCTCAAAATCTTCATTCGTCACCTGAATTACGCAATTCGGGTGCGTGGTTCTTTTTTGGCTGAATTTGGTAAGGGGGTTGTTTTGAGATTACTATCTAATAACTAGACCCATAACGTTTTTTAATGAAGTAAATGTACCCCTCTTTATTTTTAACTGTTCAAACCCTAGTCGTCCCTTATTCCTTGCTTATCTCAATCTCTCGACTTCTCCTCAACCGTGCACCCTTATTCCGTCTTCCTCTCCGCAAGTCGCCGTCTCCTTGTTTCTCACACTCTTGCCCTCACCACTAGCAACCACCACCACTCATATCCCCTATCTATTTTCCCTTCTTCTATCGAGTCTTGGTGGAAACCTAGGGAGCCTCCTCTTTTGTTGCCTCGAGACCACCAGGGAGCAACCTTCACTCTTCTTTGTCATCACCGGTGATCCACGTCGCCTTGTTGCCGCCGCTTCACCACCTCTGTCTCCGTCGAAGCTCACCAAGAAGAGTCCTATCGGAGCCGCATGTGTGCCTGTTGCCGTAAGCAGCATTTGTGTTCAAAAACCCTTCCCATCACGGCCGAGAAGATCTCCACAATGGTGAAGGCAATCAATGTTTCAATTATTGTATGGAATTATGCTTAATGATTCAATTATGGTATGAAAATTTTTGTTGTACATAAAGTAGTAATTGGAGATTACCATTTGTTTTTTTGTCACTAGATAGTGAATTTGTTTGGTCTGGAGACATCAAAACTGATTGATCTTCACTTTTGATTTTGCATTCTTGGATTTTCTTTGCAATTTCAACTTGTGGGTCTAGTTTATGTTGTTGTTGCTGGGTTTTTTTAAGCTGAGCAGCAAACTTCCTGAAATTACAAAGATTATTTGAACATTAGAAGAATCAAATTAGAATCAGAAATGAACTAATCTTTATAAACCTGATTATACTAACAATAGTAAGAGGTCTTTTCATTGGATTTGGAAGGTTCTCATTATAAATGGCTAGCTCCCCGCAACCAAAGAGTGGATCCAAATTTAGCCTTTAGTCCAAAACATATCAAATTGTGAATAATATATCACCAAATCAAGAATGTTGATATACCCTGTCATGGATCTTTTTGTTGAAAGCGTTAGGGTGACGTTGAGTATCAACCGCCACTAAATTTTGGTTAATTTGAACTAAAACTCTTCTACCATTACGATTGTTGATCTCACCTCCAAACTTTCTTGTTCCAATTTCAGCTCCACCTTGAAATTTTCAATAAGACTCAAATTCAAAATATATAATCAAATCCTTCTTGCAATTATAAAAATCAAAAAAGAAATCTCAGGTCTTGATGCACTGAAACATTACTTAGACACGATGTGCATTTTCTAGTATGATCGTATATGAAAATTCTGATATGAAAATTTTGGTATGAAAATTATGGTATAAAAATTATGGTATGAAAATTATGGTATGAAAATTCTGTTATAAAAATTCTGGTATGAAAATTTTGTTATGAATTCTGATATGAAAATTCAGGTATGAAATTCATACGAGGAAAAAAAAATTAAAAAAAATTAAAAAAAAGGAAAAATAAAACAAAAAAATTAAAAAAAAAAAATAATTCTTTTTACGTAACAAACTCACCATATTCATATGTTCCTCTCTTTTTTTTTACGTGATTTTTAAATGTACCGGTGAAAATCTCTATTAGTGACCATAACAACGCACTTCGCGTGCGTAGTTGATAAAGTCCTGAACTACGCTTTTGGGAAGCGTAGTTGGAGTTCTAAAAAAAATAAAAATATTAACTACTCATTTGGAGAGCGTAGTTGATATTTTTATTTTTTTGAAACTTCAACTACGCTCTCCAACAGAGTAGTTGGGGACGCTAACAACTACGCACGCGAAGTGCGTAGTCGGGGTGACAATTATTAATTTTTGCCGGTACGTCTATCAACCCCTTTTTTAAATAGAGGGTTAAATACTTTTACCTACCACTAATGAAAATGGTAAAAGTTAAAGGGTACACTTACCAAAGGAAATAGAAAAGGGCCTATTTGGCCAAATTCTTTCTTTTTTCACGGCCGGATTACAACTACATGTATAAAGTGCGTAGTTGAAGCCGATCTTGAGCCAATAAGATCCGTTGAACTACGTGAATGTCATATATTGTTGTATAATTTTAAAAAATATCACTACTACTAATACTACTCAAATGTGATTTGTAGTAGGAGTATTTTTTTTTTACAAAAATATCACTACTACTACTACTACTACGACGCACCCGATAGGGTAGTAGTAGTGCTTTTTAAAAAAAAACTACTACTATACACCTCATATGCGCAATATACTACTAGTGAACCACCAGAGGTTAGAGTTTGGAAATACTCTGCGACTACGTAGGTCATACGCGTAGTTTATAATATAATCATTATAACAAATGATCATATTTCAAACGGTGATATTTTTGCTATATAGTGTAGTTATCAATTTTATCTTAATAATTATCTCATATTCTGACAAAACCAAGAAGAAGAAGAAGAAGAAGAAGAAGAAGAAGAAGAAGAAGAAGAAGAAGAAGAAGAAGAAGAAGAAGAGGAGGAGGAGGAGGGTGTTATTTCTTCCGACGATGAATTGTAACCAAAAAGAGTTTAGTAGGCCAAATTCTTTAAAAAATAATACCCAAAATAAATATTATTGAATAGAAAAATAACGAACTAAGGGAAAAATATGCAGAATAATTTCCTATTTCCTAATAGTGGAGCAGAATCATCATTATTGATCTATCTCAGTTTGGCACATGATCATGTTGATTTCCTCCTTCTTTCTTGATGATATACCTATAAGGAAAACAATGAATAAAATTTAGAATATACACATAAGTTTATGTGTAAATTAAAAATCATTTACAACATTAACTTACTCAGTGACGTAGTTGTTGACATCAGGATGATCAATACCAGTGATTAGCTTATTTTATAAGTTGTATTCCTTAAGTAGACATCACTTAAAAAATTTTAAATTAGAAACATATATTATATATAAAAATATTTTTCAAACCTGAATTTATATTTATCATTGGTCTTATGAACAATCCTAGCAAACTGTAGAACAATATGTGCTTTGTCCGCATCGGTCCTAATAGTTTGAAGATAGTTTATTATTTGATCTACAACTCTCCAAGTATAATGCATTTCAATAGATGGATGCTGAAATTCATTGATAATATAATCAAACAATAGACAGAAAGACAATATAAAACTATTATATTTTATATTTAATTTAATTTGTAAGATAATAGTGGCTTACTTTGAATCTAATAGTACAACTTTAATTCCATTATTGGCTGGATCATTTATTGAAGAGACATACAAGGGAAGAGACCTCACATAACAATTCCCTCTTTACCTCCATTAATGGTGATTCATAACAAAAGCAGGGAACACGAGAAATGCCTACCCACATAAAACGCTTTGCACTGTACAAAAGCCTAAAGGCTTTCCTGGGTCGAAACCCTAACCGCCGCAAGTTCGGCGGCCATCAATGGAGGCCTCTTGTCATCCTTCCTATTCCACAAAAACGCTCTGTAAAGGAAGAACATGGCTTCCGACGCCTCCGAGGAAACCCTCATTCCCAAATCTTTTGGCTACCACCGTCCACGCTTTTTCTTCTATGTTTAGATACCGGCTAGCCGTACCTGCTTCCCTCGTGTAGCTTGTGGTACTCTTGTATCAAGCCGTCTCCAAACTTTTTCAGTCAATTAAAACCCTCTTCTTTGTCAAAACCCTAACCCAATATCAGATCTACTCAAAGGCCATAGCCACGAGCTCCTTCTCCCCACTGATGGCTTGGATCTCGGCCACTCAAAGTGGGATTGCAACTCCCTGCTGCAAATCGGAAAAAATTGAACATTCTCTGTAGGTTCTCTTGGAATGTGAAGGGGAGGAGCAATCGAAAAAGGCTCGCTTGGAGCCGTTCGGCTAGTTCGTCAGCTAGATCTGTGTGGGCTACAACCAAATTCATCCTTCTTTAACAATCTGTCCTTTAATGGGGGCTCTGTCCTTTAATGGAGGCTCATTTCTCTTACTTTTTCTTCTTGTCTGTAGGTTTTGCTCTTTTGTGGATTTCTCTTGATTTGAGTTATGTTGTTATTATGTCGTTGTAATCTCTAGTTTTCCCAGCATTACGATGCATCTCCTGTGGTTTTGACAACCTACTAATCGGTGTATAACCTACAAATACAACTCCTATGACCAAACATTGAACAAAATAATCTGCTCACAAGCTACACATACAAACTAAGTTTGATCATGCTTTGAACAATCATAATTTCACAAACAATTATCCTAAAGGTCTTCCTTGCTCGTTTTTTTCTCTGCTTTCGATGCTTTGACATTTCTTTCGGTTTTTTCTAAACGAGTCTCGACACCTGCAAAACCACCCGAAGTGAAGAACACAATTACTTGTGCATCCCAAAAAATTTAGTTTTGAGGCCTACAAACAAAACAATATATCCCAAAGTTAACAAAATCTTGTTGGTATCTAACAAATGGCTTTTTACCAATTATACACCCCAAGATTACAGATGATTTAACCAATCTTCGTGAACAATTCTCTCCCTACTAATCAAGTTCTCAAACCACCAAAGTTTTAGTGTTTTTTACCATCTCTTCTCGAACAATTTTCCCTTGTAAATCGCTACTTTATAAACCATCAAAGTTGTACACATTTTTATATCACGATACCCGTGTGCTGCAGCTTCATCTTCTAAGTTTTAATGTTGTCTTTGGTGGAGGTTCGAGTGTTTGTCGAGAAGGGGGCGTGGATGTGTGATCGACTCCTGACGACTCTGTTGCAGTCCAAATCTGAGGTGTCCACAGTTGTTTCCCAGGCTTCCTCCCTGTGTACTTCCTTCGAAGATGAACGTTCATGCTCGTCACTTCCGGCTGACTGCATCATTCTGCTTTCCTCTGAAGACGTCTCTGCTTTCGGGATTTTATGATGTATTTTTGTGTCTTCTTTTTCTCATTTGTTGTGATCATTCATGACGGTTAGTCCGTCTGCCGATTCTTATCGGCCTTTCGATCCAATAGTCGGCGCGCCGTCTATGTGATCGAACCGCTTTCCTTTATCAAAAAAAAAAATTATTGAAGAGACATGCATAATTTGACCAACCACATCTGCATAAATAATGTTATAATTAATGTTATATATAAATACGTATAAGTTTTCATATACATATTTATACAATATTGCTAAATAATCAAAACAATTACCTACTAAGTACTTTGACTTCGTTGACTTGAAAAGGATATCACCAAAAGAGTATACATCCAATCCCAGTTTTGGAATGCTTGAAACACCGGATTGTGTTGATATGACTGAATTGTATTCAAATTGAATCATAAAGTTATGATTTTCAATTCGGTAAAAACCTCTAGGTTTCACGACGTTAAATTCAGATATTGATATAGCTTCACCCTCCTTCAAAATATCAAAAAAAATTCTGGACACAATTGGTGCTTTTGCAACAGCTTCTAACATTTCTCCCTTTAAAAAGAATATATAAACAAAATGTTAGATCTCCACAACTATATAATACGATATGAAATTATGATAATTTTTACATGTTTACCTTTTCATCAAGCATAACCATACAAGTATCGTTGATAGTTTGATTCCTAATTTGATGAGGGATAGGACAAAACCATAGACGGATAACTCAGACCTTAATTTCAATACCGTAGGGCTTCACCCGATCAATATGACCAAAGAAATGGTCATTTGGTTGTGGAGTTGCTACCTGTATAAGAAAATTTATGTCAACATTACGTATAACATGAGATGGATACATATATAGTTAGAAACCGTAATGTAATAGGATCAGTCTGAACTCGAATGTTACGCTTTGGATGAAATGATAGAGTTGATCTCATGGTGTCTGACAATTGGTAATTTCTTTTCACTAAAAGCGTCAAAATAGGTGTATATTTGGTTGATTTCTTCGATGATGATTCAACATATTTAAATAGAGAAACAAATAAAAAATAATTTAATTAAACTTTATGAATCATATAGGATATCAAACCTTTCAACAAACAGATTATCCAGATGAAGTAAATCTGGATATCAATTGAGATTATATTGGAAATAGATTTGACAGTATTTATTGGAAACAAATTTTAGTTTTTCATACTTAGTAGAAATTATTTAATATAACAGATTTTGTTATAAAAAGATTTTGTTGGGAACAGAATCATCGAATGATATGTATATATATATATATATATAGGGTCCGGTTCCAGTGAGGAGAACCCTTACAGATAGGAATGAGGAGAGCCGGGGTGGTGACATGTGGCATGCCACATCACCTTTTTTTTCTCTCTAGATTTTCTTTTTGTAAATAAAAATTAGTGTTCAAATTTTATAAGTATGTGTTCATTTTTAAAACAGTTATTGTTCATATTTTATCAATAAATGTTCATTTTTTCTCAACACTAACAGTTCATTTTTTAACATTAATTGTTCATTTGGTATTTTTTTTAAACATTTATTTCGGATTTTTTTTTTGAAAATTATGCTATTCTTTCAAATCGTGTTAATAAAATATGATGTTCATTTTTTTCAAGTATGTATTCATTTTTTTTACAATTATGGTGCTTATAATATGATGTTCATTTTTTTTTGAAAATTATACTTTTCGAGTTTATAATATTTAGAGATTGATTACACAAAAAATTGTGAAATCAAAGAGAATACCAGGCCGATTCAGGTTTTGTTTCTTTGAATTTCTACTCTCAATGTTTAGATTTTCATTCTTAAGGTTTAGGTTTCATTATGATTGATGTTTGTGTTCGAAATCAAATTTGTTTGAATCATTTTGTGTTTGATAAGTTTGATTGAGAAAATACATGTATATATATGTTAAGTTGGTCTAATAGCTCCAATTGAATAATCTATATGCTCCTTTTAGTTTGCACGCAAATTGTTCAGCAAAATGTCTTATAGAAAAATAGTTTATAATATTTACAGGAACAATGACATAAAAAGTATGAACACTGACGAATAGAAACATGAACAATGGCGTATAAAAGTATGAACACCGATGAGTTATCTATAACTTTGACACATACATAACATATTATGATCATCTTTTAACGTTTTGTGATGAGTTTTTTTATTTTTTGTGGTTATATACTGTAAATGAACATTTATGCATTATAAAATGAACACAAAAGAATAAATGGACATGACACTTTGATGAATAAAAATACTATGAATACCGATGCATAAAAACATGAACAATGGCATATAAAAGTATGAACTCCGATGACTATTTTGAATGTAAGGGTATTTTTCTAGATTTTAAGTCAATTTACAAAAATGCCATTAATAATGAGCGTGTGAGAGCCCTTGATTTAAATCCATCCAATGGCTTACATCCCTCCTAATTCCTATCTACAAGTTCTCTCCTCACTTGAACTAAAATCTATATATATATATATATATATATATATATATATATATATATATATATATATAGGGTCCAGTTCCGGTGAGGAGTACCCTTGCAGATAGGAATGAGGAGAGGCGGGGTGGTGACATGTGGCAATGCCACGTCACCTTTTTTTTATTTTCAGATTTTCTTTTTGTAAATAAAAATTGGTGTTCATATTTTTATAAGTATGTGTTCATTTTTAAAAGAGTCATTGTTCATATTTTATCAATAAATGTTCATTTTTTCCCAACACTAACTACTCAATTTTTAACATTAATTGTTCATTTTTATATTTTTTAAAAACATTTTTTGTGGATTTTTTTTTTTAAATTATACTATTCTTTCAAATCGTGTTAATAAATTATGATGCTCATTTTTTACAAGTATGTATTCTTTTTTTTTTACAGTTATGGTGTATATAATATGATGTTCATTTTTTTTTGAAAATTATAATTTTCTTTAAAATCGTGTTTATAATATTCAGAGATCGATTACATAAAAAATTATGAAATCAAAGAGAATACAAGACGACTCAGGTTTTGTTTATTCGAATTTCTACTCTCACTGTTTAGATTTCCATTCTTAAGGTTTAGGTTTCATTATGATTGATGTTTGTGTTCGAAATCAAATTTGTTTGAATCATTTTGTGTTTGATAAGTTTGATTGAGAAAATATATGTATATACATATGTTGAGTTGGTCTAATAGCTCAAATCGAATAATCTATATGCTCCTTTTAGTGTGCACACAAACTGTTCGGCAAAATGCCTTATAGAAAAATAGTTTATAATATTCACAGGAACAATGACATAAAAAGTATGAACACTGACGAATAAAAACATGAACAATGACGTATAAAAGTATGAACACCAATAACTTATCTATAATTTTGACACATACATAACATATTATGATAATCTCAACGTTCTGTGATGAGTTTTTTTTTTATTTTTTGTGGTTATATACAGTAAATGAACATCTATGCATTATAAAATGAACACACAAAAATAAATGGACATGACACTTTGATGAATAAAAATACCATGAACACCGAAGTATAAAAACATGAACAATGACGTATAAAAGTATGAACACCAATGACTATTTTGAACGTAAGGATATTTTTTCAAATTTAAGTCAATTTACAAAAATGCCATTAATGATGAGCGTGTGAGAGCCCTTGATTTAAATTCATCCAATGGCTTACAACCCTCCTAATTCCTATCTACAAGCTCTCTCCTCACTTGAACTAAAATCTATATATATATATATATATATATATATATATATATATATATATATATATATATATATATATATTGACAACAGTTTGTTGGAGATGGCTGTAGATTTTTGTTAGCAAAAAAAATCTGGTTGTTATAACCATAAAGATTAGATTGAAGTGATTGTGTATAAATCTGACTGGGATGATTGAGTTGTCATCTACCTTGTTGTAGCTAATGTATGACTGTTATAACTATAGTTTTTTTTACTTTGATTATTAATTTTAATTGTTTGCTTAACTTGTAGAATCCATTAGAAATCAACAATACTAATATGTTGAAACGGTCGAGAGAATTCGTTGGCCGGATAAACCAACGGAGTCATGTGCATGAAGAACATTCCCCTACGCAGACAACTTGAGTAGATCCATGATTATACCTATAAATTGTTCATACAGCATACATATTTTGCTCTTTGATGAGTGAGGAATGAAAGTAGTAAATTGGTATAAGTTTGTGGCAAAAAATGATCTACTTTGTTAGGTTGTATGCCATTTTTTTGTGTTGACAAATTAACACTGATAATGTGTCATAAGACCTCCGTTGAATGAGATCAGTTTCGATGTTATCAGATCAGTTAAGCATTGTATTTGCTTCCAGTTTTCAATTCATGATAGTTATAGATTGTTGTGAATTATGATGAGAGATGGAGTATGTAGATTATTCAATCATGTGTCATATATGATTGATGAAGTGTAATTATACATGATGATTTGGCATGATGAGATGGAAAGTATTTCAATTGTAATTTAAAATAATTATTAAATAATGGCATGCTTGTAAATAATAAATGACAAAGTTGTAAATATTTCACAAAAAGTCCTATGTGGCGTATCCAATGGGTTGACATGTAGACGAAAGAGGTTCTGCTTTAGTAATATATATGATGAATACTTGATATACAAACATCTATCAAAAGTTCTGGTATGAATTTCTGGTATGAAATTCATACCAGAAACTCATATTAGAATTTTTGTGTTTTCTTTTTGTCCTTTTTTATTTTTATAATTTACATACCGGAATTTACATATCATCAGATTATGATTACTCATATAATCATCCTTCATATTCTCAATACAAATATATAAACCCTAAATCAAAAGCTTGCTTTTTTGATGAAAAATTCAAAAGCTTACTTACTATGACGACAATGCTTTCATCCTCATTGTAAAGCGGTTGATCCCCGGAGGTCGAATCAACAATCACCAGCCGTTGATGACACAGAAAGCAATCTCCGTGTTGATGGAAGCCACTCCAGTCAGGGCCTCAATGCTTCAATCTGTAAGAACGAGTATGAGAGAGATGATTCGATGAATGATGAGTGGAAAGGGACACAAAAGCGATTTGCCTACGAGAGAGCTCAAGGACTCTATTCTTCTTTGCCGGAGAATCATCATAACAAAACAAGATTGTAAGAATTCCACACATATTGGAACTGATTGCTTCAAAGATAATATCTCATGCACTATCTGGATCTAGATCCATATCTACATCTAGAACGAGGGTGAAAGCATTGTCCTCCATGATCTGGATCTAGAACCCATCATCTGACCAGATCCATCCCCAATCGCTTCAATTCCCTACTTCTTATGGCTCGCAACATCGGTACTCTCATCCTTCGGGTTTGAATCGGACCCCGAATTCAACAAACCGGAGTTAATCGACGAGTCCGGAAACTTGTTAACGAGCTTGAGCTTCTTCCCCCTCCTTCGTTTCCCGGTTTATTTGTCCACTTCCTCATCTACCGAGCCGGTCTAGTCATCGTCGGAGGTAGGACATGAGACGTCGGAAATAGGGTTCCGGAGAGTGGATCGGCGAATTGGTGT
The DNA here is from genome assembly GCA_033239125.1 of Fagopyrum homotropicum. Taxonomy (NCBI): domain Eukaryota; kingdom Viridiplantae; phylum Streptophyta; class Magnoliopsida; order Caryophyllales; family Polygonaceae; genus Fagopyrum; species Fagopyrum homotropicum. The sequence continues at coordinate 47,491,579 of BSWB01000007.1, read as the reverse complement.
AGGAGGTAGGACAGGAGAAGGAAGTTAAGGAAAGGAAGGTGTTGGCTTAGAAGGAGGCTGGATATTTTTTATTTAGGGTTTGTACATTAATATATCAAGTTGGGGTATATTTACCTAAATAAAAAACCAAAATGCCTACTTACTAAACTTAAAACCCAAAAAAGCCTATTAACCAAATTACCCTTGTTTTTTTAAAATTATTTTGGGTAATTGTTAAATATTTAGATTTTAAAACTATTAAATTTAATAAAAAAATTTAGCGACTGTTGTTAATTGCTAAAAGACACGCAGTAGTTAGAGTTCTCATGCTTAGATACGTGAAATTAATTGTTTCTCCTATAATATATATATATATATATATATATATATATATATAAGATTTTAAGTTTTTCTCTTGGACCTTCAAGGGTTGGACTTTTCCTCTTGATATCCACAAGTTTTTAAATTTGTTTTTCATACCCTCAAACTTCTAATTTATTCCTTTGTATGTCCTTTTTTAAATAGTTTTTTTTTTATTTTAAAGAAAGTATCTTAACTAAATTTTTAAAAGAAAAACAAAAAAAAAAGTTTTACTTATTTTTTGAAGTTAAATAATAGATATGTTTTAATTTCAAAAATTATAAACATTTTCTCCTTATTAACATGATTAATACCAAAGAAATAATTTTAATTTTTAACACAACAAAACAAGATTAAATTTATATAATTGCTAGTATTAAATATAAAACACATTTTTTAATAAAATAAGAAATTTTATATTAGTTGTGCTTAATAATCAAATACTAGTTACATAACAATCAAATATTTATAATTTTTGAAATATAAAGGCCTCTTCTTCTTTTTCTACTTTAAAAAATAAGTAAAAATTTTGATTTCATTTTTCTTTGAAAAGTTTTGTTAAGATAATTTGTTTCAAATAACAATAAAAGAGCATAGAGTGGAATAGATATATATTAGAAGATTGAGGGTACTAAGAGAAACTTTATAAACATGTGTATACAAAGAGAAAAAATCCAAACTTTGAGGTACCAAGAGGAAAAAAAAACCTAAAATCATATATTGTGAACTAAGTAGCAAAACAATGTTCTAATTAGGAAAAATTAAGGGTGAATTTAGTAAGCATTTTTTTTTATATTGTGTACAAAGTATGCCCTTGTATAAATGAGTGATCTGTTTACATAATTGAAAAAAATAAAAATATTAATTTAGTTGAATCGATTGATTGAAGCAGGCAACGAAGGGAAAGTTACTCAATATCTTAATACCCAAGTGCGGTACCCAATATGTTAATATCCAATCGTAATACCCAAACTGTTAATATCCAAGTATGATATTCAATATTTTAATACTCAACGTATTATCTATATGTTAGTACCCGAGCCTGATACTCAATATGCTAATACTCAACATAATATCCTATAATTTTAATACCCAACGTAATACCAAGTTTGATACAAAATATGTTAATAATCAACATAATATCCAAATGTTAATATCCAGCTTATCATAATACCCAAGTGTGATACCTAATATGGCAAAACTCAACCGTAATCCTATATATGTTAATACGCAATTATGATACTCAATATGTTAATATCCAACGTAATATTCAATATTTTAATATCCAACATAATACTGAATATGTTAATATCCAACGTATCTTACTACCCAAGTGTGGTACTTATATGTCAATATCAACCGTAATAAGACTCAACCATAATACCTACACTATTAATATCCAACGTAATAATGTAATACTCAACATGTTATCTCTTTCCCTTTTCCAAGAATTTTCTAAGACATCTCAATTATCTCTTCCCTTCTAGAAGAAGAATTATCTATTTACTTTTCGCTCCTAATGAGACAATTAACTAATATTTTAATTATCTTTTTCCTTCTTTCTAGTATATTAAAACCCATAAAAATGATATTTTTTAATAATTAAAAATTAAATGTGCATGCTTTATCAACAACATTAATAAAAAGTGCATTATTACCTAAATAAACTCATTTTTCATTGAGTAACAGCCTAACATGAGATAGTGGTATATAAGCCAGTAACAGACAACACCCCTTATCCATCGGGAAAAAGGCCTAGGGCTTGGTTCCTGAATAATAACCTGCTCAGTGTGATACAGATGGAAACAAAGTAAACCCATGTCCAGGCTTCATATGGGATTATAGTAGTCTTACCTGTTGGGGCATAACAAGTTGCTGCACCAATGGGGCTGCCAATAGGATAAACTATTCACACCAGGTGGCTTTGAAATTTGCTACTGTGGAGAGTAGAGACGCTTACGAATTCTTTTCTTGGAATGTCCTGGTTTTGTATATGCATTAACAACAAAATTATGGGTTTTTTTAGTAGGGAGTTTGTCATAAGCTCTATTCTCGCAGTGCAAAATCTCAAGAAAAGCTATTTCCTTCTCTCAGACCTATGTAATATTGTAACAATACGACAGAATTAGTTGCATTTTTAAAGCATATCTCTTCTCGTTCTTTCATGGACAGGCCTTAAACACAGAGAACAATTTCTTTGTTCATGACAATTCTGAGCATGCTGGGCCGACATATTAGCTGCGTGAAGGACAGACCGAGGACCATCATTGATGTGTGTTTTCACAAACAAAAATATCTCTTAAAGTTATACTAGTCAACAGAAAAATGCAGTTGGTGCCATAGCCAATCATCAAGGCTGGGAAAGAAGTTAGAGGTCTCTTGTGTTTTGAAGCAACAACATCTCTCGTTAAAAATGTTAGTAAATAATATAGTCTTCAGTATTTTGTAAATATTACTGTTAGTATTATCCCTACTATCTAGTTAGCCTTATCTCTTTGTATTCTGTATCTTAGGTTGTTACCTATCTTTACGTTATTTCCTTGTATAAATTATTGAGAGAATGAAAGCCCAAGTAAGGGGATTCAGTTCAGCTACTTACATGGTATCAGAGGGTTTTTGATCCAAACCTATCTATACCTCACCTCTTCCATCGATCCACATGGCTGCCAATGTTCCTCCACCAGCTGCTGCTGTCACAACCACCGACAAATTCCACTCGGCTTTAGCCGTCACCAACATCAAGAACCAAATCCCCATCACCCTCGATCAAAATAAGATTCAGTACCACACTTGGTGTGAACTATTCAAAATCACAGCCCGTGCACATGATGTTCTTATGCACATTGACGGTTCTTCCCGTCCCGCTGAAATAACCGAGCAAAAATGGCTACAAATTGACTCCGTGGTCCTGTCCTGGATCTATGCAACAATCTCAGAGGAAGTGTTACTCACGGTTCTCAAACCAGATTCTACGGCGCGAGATGCTTGGCTCCGTGTGAAAGGTTTATTTCACGATAACCACACAGCCCGAGCGGCTGACCTTGAGAGTCGTTTCATCAATGCTCGTCTTGACAAATGCGAGAATGTCTCTGCCTACTATCAACAATTGAAATCTCTTGCTGACCAACTCGGTGATGTTCAACACCCAGTAAGTGAAGAACGTTTAGTATTACAGTTGATCAATGGTTTATCTACTGCCTTTGATGTGGTGGGGGGGATCATTAGTCAAACGACCCCTCTACCTTCTTTCTCAGTTGCCAGGTCCATGCTTAGCAGGGAAGAGGCCCGTCGCGCTCGTTCAGCGTCCACTGAAACCGCGTTGGTGGCGTCTCAAACAATACAGCCTCCACCTCTTGCTCCTCAGCCTGAACCTACTCCTAAGACAAACAAAAACCGTAACAGGAATCGCAATAAAAACAGCCAAGGCTCTCACAATGAGGGTCATAGCTCTCGCAACCAGCAACGTCCACCTTGGTCACAATATTGGCCGTCTCCTGGTTATAATCAGGGCTATTGGCCTCCTCCTCAGTGGGCTCCCCCTCCATGTCCATATCCGACATCAGCTCCCTCTCGCAACATGCCCCGCCCACCGCAGGCATACTATGCCCATGCTCCGACGCTCACCGATTACGGTTCTGCATTCAATGCTATGACGCTAACCCCACCTGATGACAATTGGTATATGGATTCGGGAGCAACATCGCATATGACGAATAACCCAGGTACCTTTAGTACCTATTTTAATTCAAGCATTTTACCATCAATTCGTGTCGGTAACGGAAACACCCTTCCGGTTGTCGGTTCAGGAAATGCCTCCTTACAAAACTTTCGTCTCAACAATGTTCTTTATGCTCCTAACATAGTTAAAAACCTTGTCTCCATTCGCAAATTTGCGAAGGATAATAGCAAATCTATCGAATTTGATGAATTTGGGTTTTCTGTGAAGGATTTGCACACGGGGAAAATCAATCTGAGATGCAATAGTACGGGAGACTTATATCCTTTCACCAACAACACCGGCCACATTAAAACCCCTACATCGGCTCTTCTCGCCACTCCGTCCACTTTATGGCATGCTCGTCTCGGTCACCCCGGGGATCATGTTTTGCAAGTTTTAAATCATCAAAATGTTATTGTTTTTAATAAAGCCACATGTTCGGCTCTTTGCACTTCTTGTCAAATGGCGAAACATAAACGTCTTCCTTTTGTTGACTCCACCACTAAAAGCTATGCACCTTTTGATCTGATCCACAGTGACTTATGGACATCACCAGTTGCAAGTATTACCGGTTTTCGATACTACCTTGTTTTCTTGGATGATTTTTCTAATTTCACTTGGCTTTACCCTTTAAAGCATAAGTCCGAAACCTATGCTAAATTTGTCCATTTCCATACCTTTGTCGAGACTCAATTTCATCGAAAAATTAAACAGTTTCAAAGCGACATGGGTGGTGAATACGATAATCATACTTTTCGGTCTTTTTGTCACCGTCAAGGAATGGCCATTAGGTTTGCTTGTCCACAAACTTCTCCACAAAATGGAAAAGCTGAAAGAATTCTCCGAACCTTAAATGATATGGTGCGAACTCTTTTAACGCATGCGTCAATGCCACTAACCTATTGGGTGGAAGCCTTACATATGTCTTGTTACCTCCACAACATTTTGCCGTCTAAACCTCTTGCCTTAGCCACACCCACCCTTGTCCTATATGGCCGACAACCATCATATGTCGACATTCGGGTATTTGGGTGTCTTTGCTTCCCAAACCTTACCGCCACTTCGAAACACAAGTTCTCCTTTCGATCAACCCCATGCGTCAACCTAGGTCCATCACTGAACCATAGAGGTTTCCGATGTCTTGATCTTAACACTAAACGGGTTTACATATCACGACATGTTAATTTTGATGAGCATAATTTCCCTTTTGCAAAATTACCAAGTCCGCCACCTACTGCAGGAACTCCTGATAATGATTTATCTCCCATCATCATCCATCAAATTTTGCAGCCCGTAACTCCAGGACTGGCAGCCCCTGCACAAGTCCCATCCTCATCCTGGCCTCCTCAAACAACAGCCCAACCAATACCACTACAAGTCTACTCTAGACGCCCACGCCCTCCGCTTCCCCTGCCACCCCGATCGCATGCCATGACCACACGACATCAAGTCGGTACTCTTAAACCGAACCCACGGTATAACTTGAATGTCACCACTCAATCAGTCTCGCCCCTTCCCAAATCCCACCTCAAAGCCTTGCATGACCCCAATTGGCAAGCCGCCATGCTTGATGAGTATAATGCTTTAATTAAAAACGGTACTTGGGACCTCGTTCCAAGGCCTCATGCCACTAATATAATCCGTTGTATGTGGCTCTTTAAGCATAAATTCAGGTCAAACGGAGCACTGGAACGTCACAAGGCTCGCTTGGTGGTAAATGGCAAATCACAGGAAGTCGGGGTTGATTGCGACGAGACTTTTAGTCCCGTGGTCAAACCAGCCACTATTCGTGTTGTCTTGAGCATTGCTTTGTCTCGCGCTTGGCCGATACATCAACTTGACGTTAAAAATGCATTCCTTCATGGCCATTTGAAAGAAGAGGTTTATATGTACCAGCCCCCGGGTTTTGTCAATGCCCAGCGTCCTAATGATGTTTGCCTCTTACGCAAGTCCTTGTATGGCTTGAAGCAAGCACCAAGGGCATGGTACCACAGGTTTGCTTCTTTTCTCCATCAGCACCATTTTACTAGCAGCAAATCCGATCACTCTCTGTTTGTCTACAAGAATGGCAGCAACGTCGCATATCTACTCTTGTATGTAGACGATATTGTCCTAACAGCTTCGTCAACACGTCTTCTGCACACTATACTTGCTGTTCTCAAATCTGAATTTGCTATGACGGATTTGGGAAAGCTCAGTTACTTCCTTGGTGTGTCTGTGAAGCATTGCACAAAGGGTCTTTTTCTGTCACAAACAAAGTACGCACAGGAGATAATTGCTAAAGCAGGAATGACAAATTGCAAAGCAGCCAGAACACCAGTTGACACATGCTCTAAGCTGGGCCCGGACTCAGGAGAGAGGGTAGTTGATCCTACCTTGTATCGCAGCTTAGCTGGTGCCCTCCAATACTTGACCTTTACCCGCCCCGACATAGCCTACGCCGTCCAACAGGTGTGTCTCTACATGCATGACCCAAGAGAGCAACACTTCAATGCTTTAAAGCGTATTATCAGATATGTAAAGGGCAGTTCAGACCATGGCTTAAGCTTGTCCAGTTCACCGCCCACATCTTTGACAGCATACTCGGACGCAGATTGGGCTGGATGCCCGGCCACCCGGCGTTCAACATCAGGTTTTTGTGTGTTTCTAGGTGACAACCTTGTCTCATGGTCTTCTAAGCGCCAACAGACCTTGTCTCGGTCAAGCGCTGAGGCTGAATACAGGGGAGTGGCAAACACAGTGTCGGATACTTGTTGGTTACGCAACTTGTTGTGTGAACTTCATGCACCCCTCCAGCAAGCTACTCTAGTATATTGTGACAACATCTCAGCCATATACATGTCCTCCAACCCCGTACAACACCAACGAACAAAGCACATCGAAATTGACATCCACTTTGTACGGGAAAAGGTAGCTCTTGGCCAAGTTCGCGTTCTTCATGTTCCATCGGCACATCAATATGCCGATATCTTTACAAAAGGACTGCCTACAGCTCTATTTGAAGACTTCCGCTCCAGTCTCTGCATCCGTCCAACTCCAGCTTCAACTGAGGGGGAATGTTAGTAAATAATATAGTCTTCAGTATTTTGTAAATATTACTGTTAGTATTATCCCTACTATCTAGTTAGCCTTATCTCTTTGTATTCTGTATCTTAGGTTGTTACCTATCTTTACGTTATTTCCTTGTATAAATTATTGAGAGAATGAAAGCCCAAGTAAGGGGATTCAGTTCAGCTACTTACAAAAAAGACTCAAAATATAAGCAATTGGTGAGAAACAAAAGCAAATACTCTGTATTACTTGGTTTGATACAAACATGCATCTTGAAAAGAGGAAAAGGAGGATTGAAAAGTGCATGCAATAATCAAGCTGTCAAGAAACGAACCTTGAAAACTACAGCCAGCGCCTCAAGAATACCAATGACCGAAAATGATCCACACCGTTATCAGAGGGCGCAAGCAGGACTTTCATGTGCCCATTTGAAAAAGCTGAAATGTTATGGTATGTTAGATCTTCCGGACCAAATAAATCTATCTAGCAGAGGCACTCAAAGAATCTGCTTAAGAAAAAAATTCAAGTATATGATGCCACATAAACAACCTTCATTTAGGAGCACTTATTTCAGCTGATACAAAATTTTACAGTTGAAACTATGAACCATCATACACTTGTCACTGTTGCTGAATACAAAGGATACCTGACAAAAGCCACCAAACATATCTGGACGTGTGATGAGTTTTGAAAGCAGCAAGGCAGCAGTGGTACGCATAGGACCCGCATCTGAAAGATATTCCTTACAACATTCCAAAATCCTTGATTCTAAGGGTGGTGTTTCATCCTCATTAAGATTATTGTTCTGACCCATGCTTGAATCCACAGAAGAAATACCAAAAGGAACCAGGACAAGTATAGAAAGCCACAGAAGTGTCACACACTGGGCCTCCATTTCTCCAGAGCTCTCTTGTCACGACTACGTGGCTGTGTTTGTATTATGACACTTCTCAAGAAGTGATACAGCTAGTTTTAAATCAGAAACCTGATGAGGGGAAAAATTGATAACAGGCTTGTATCCACAAAACAGTGACCAAAATACATTAATATTTTAGCAACACAATTTTATGTTTGATCGATTGTATGAAAAAAAATATACGTTCAAACTAGGGTTTATGATATATTACCCTTAAAGAAAAGAATCATTCCTTACATGCAAGCCACTGAAGAAACAATGAAGACTCCAGGGTGTGTATAGAGGTTTAAAGCACACAAGAAAACAATCGTCAATCAGTCCAAACACAAGAAAACGATAAAACAAACACAGAAAATTGAAAATCTCAATGTTTCTTCGAAATCGTTTCACATCACTGGTATGGCATAGCATGAAAGATCAGCTGTCCGGCAGCCTCATTGGCGCTAATTCTGACGGGGGGCGCAGATTGCATACCATTTCCCTTGTCTTTCCAAAGTAAACCTATAGTTTATATAAACCGTATCCAGATGAGAACGGATGAACATAAGCCAGTCATTGAATTCTATGATTAAAATGTTAAAGAAACCTGATCCAATGAGTTTCTCAGCTTGCTTTCCATTTCTTCTATCATTTTTCCCATGTTACAAAGGTGGCCCTCAGAGATAGCTAGTTTCATGCTCATCTGCACCAATGAGGTGGAAAGAGAAAGACAAATCAACTCATTGACAAGTTGAAAAGGCTAGCATTGAGTCAGTTATCAAGACGGCAGGGTAAGAAGACAAAACCCCAACTCATGTAGTGAACCCAACAAGAGGGATATCAAGGAAACCTCCAAATTAAAAATGTAGGAAATATATAATACAATATTCAAGCTATACTCTACCCTCGAAAGTTGCCAATCTAAAATTCTCCATTTCATCTGTTGATGTGTATCAAGAAGATCTCTAGTCACATTTTTCAAAATTCAAAACAAGATTTTCGACATGATTATAGTACAATAAATGAATAAATAAATACATAAAGGTTGGAATTAAGGTTGTTCGGGCCATTTCAGAAGAAAGAGTGTATGACTTCCTATCATCCTAATATTCACACACGCAACTGAACAAGCAAAGAAAAAGGAGATACAGATCAGGAAAAGACATCATGAATACACAGAATCAGGCAGAAAGCTAATCATACCTGTCTTCTAATAGATCCAGACAAACTGAACTTGCCAGCAGACTGGTTATTCGCAGTCATAGATAGCATAACGGTGCTTGTCAAACAGTAACGGGAAATTCCATCTTCATCAGGTCCAACCTATTGCCAAATAGTATCACGAAATCAAAGAAAGAAGAGTAGAAACATAAGAAAACTAAGCATTAGAAAGTAAGCAAATTTCACATTTTCTCTTAAGCATGTAACTGTAAACTTTCTAAAAGAAGTACCTCAATAACATGGATAGCATCCCATTGCCCCTCATTCAAATAACCCCTTCTTCCATGAGCATACTTTGATCCATCTTCATTTGTCCTCAGCAAAGACCAAAGATTGGTGTTAGATTAAATATATTACACCAAAATTAATGAAAAGTTAGTTTACTTTATTGGGTTTCACAAGTACACTGCAAAAAGTCAATATACCTTTCTTTATCAAGAAGCAGGCAACAAATCCTTCGTTGTCATCTTCCCACATATAAACAGATGAAATCCCACCTTCATAATACCTACCAATTTCTCAGTAAATCAAGTTGTTGCATTGTCATATAGTAAAATCTCAAAACAGAAATAGTGAAATCTCATAAGACTAGAATCTGTGGAGCCAAGACAAATGCAAGGAAGAGGCAAGTAAAGAACCTCACTGGTCACGGTATATGGAAAATACATCATTTGCATCAGTTTCAAGTTTCCTGAGCTCTGGAGACGGGTAAAGGGCCTCATCCAATGGAGGATGGTATTTGTTTGACCAGGGCGATCTACAATTGATATAGGTACAAGAATGCATTCAAATTCAGTTATAAGTCGATTATTAATGCATATGGAAGTACTAAAAAACATATCATATCTCTCCTAGGGCATAACAGAATATGGTACAAAGACCAAATGCCAAGTTGATCCCATATACTTAGGCAAAGGTGGCATCTCAATTTTAAGCATTCCCCATACAGTTAAAGTTACACAATGGGATTCTCCCCAGCCCAAAGCAGGTGTATAAGAATGAGAAAAAGGAAACAAAAAGATCACAGTATTCATTACCTATACGAATCAGCATCCCTATTGTATTCACACAATATGAACTCCTTACCACTGTCCTCATCACGCAGAATCTGCTTCCACAACACAGAAGACTTTATGTCAACGTGTGCCATATATATAATCCAATCTTAACAAAAGAACACTACTCTCGAAAGTTTCCAGCATTCAGATTTTTGAGACAACAAAAACACATTGATCCATGTATGTCACAACTTCACAAATGAAGCTAAAAAATAAAATTATTAAGTGCCAAGTTATACTAAAATTTTCTACGAAAAAATTTATCAATCTCTTGAAAATTTACGAACCAAAATAACCCAAATTGATTGTGTGGGAAGCTTCAAGTGTGTTTTGTGGAGTTGTGTGCAGCCCATATCAAAAAATATTCTATTCCTCCCAAGCTTTTAGCTGAGGTGCGTGTATAAGGGGCCCCAAAAGGCCATGTTTAAAAGGGCCCATTTGGACTACAGGTTGGTTTTGCCAAATGAGAACATTGTTGCTTGATTGGTTACAGGAAACAGTACGCTATCAAGATTTCAGGGTGATGCTTTTGACATGGGTTGTCTTTAGAGATTAGAGAACATTGATCGTATAGAGGTTTATTGTGCATCATCAGCTTCATCTATTGGCTATGTGAGAGGTTTGAGGTATGAATATAAAATTGAGGATCATCATTAATAGCAGCATGGTCTCTTTCTTATCATGCACACATTGCCTGTAGAAGAGTGAACAGTAGATAGTACTAAAGGTCCAAGTCAGAACTACCTCATCATTGCAAGCAAGAAATTAATTTACTGGAGTATAAACAGGTCCAAGATCGCTTTATCTTTTCCACTATGAACTACTGAGGAATACCGATAGAAATTTTGGGGAAACAAAGTAAGGAAGAAATTCATCCTCACAAGTAAATGTATTGGATAAATATTGATGATTAAGATTACTGTTCTCTTGTTTGGGATGGAGCATAGATATATTGATTTAGATAAAAATATGAGGCATAATAACAACACAATCATACTGTTTGAATCTAATGCTGTTTTTCTCTTGTTTGAGATGGAACATATCGACTTGCATCCAGTTACTTGGTATTTACTAATTACTATAAACGGCTAGTATATGATCAATTTGATGTCATATGATTAGGACAAGCTACCCATAAATGGCAATATATCTTTTTAGCACATCCACAATTTAAACAGGAAACTAGAAATAAATTATAAATGTACATTATTTGCTTTTGTTTTCACTTTAACTATAAGAAACCTTATCAAAACTAAGCACCTAAACAAGGCATGAGTTCAGTACAAGCGTCGCTTGTGCATCTATGATGGCCGAAAATGGAAGGAAATAAATTGGACAAGAACGGATATTAATACTAAGTAAGGAGTAATCATAATCATAATCATAATCATAATCATAATCATAATCATAATCATAATCATAATCATATATGCTCCCTTACCATTCAGCCAACAAACAAGAAAAACACAGGAATCAAAATCCGAAACGGCCGAGCCAAAAGAAAAACTAGAAAGTGCGAAATCTGAATCTAGGGCGAAGAAATAGGTCATATTTGGGTGAACAAAATTGGAATCTGGGACATGGATAAGGAAATTAAGAAATTAAGAGAGCGACTGAGAGAGACCTGGAGAGGGAGATCAACTTGAGAGAGGAGATCGGAGGAATAATCCGGCATAAGGCCGAGGAGGGCAGAGAGAGCCGTATCCTGTTGCCTTGGATGGATCCTTCGCATCAACCCCATTGCTGCCTCCATCCTGAGAGAAAAGAAAACCAAACAACCCCACCGATCTGTGAGTATTGAGACTTTGAGAGAAAAACACCTCACTTGTTATCTTTAATATTTGGTTGTGTCAATCGGGTCACTTGCACTTGTGTCGATTCCGGTTTGGTTTGGTTGGGACCTATTATTTTTTCGGGTATCTGATCCAGGTTGTGTTCGGTGAGGCAGGGATTATCGGGATTATTGGGATTATAATCTTGGAAGATTATTTTGGGAGATTATTTCGCCCATTTTTTTCATCCACTTCAACATGGATTATCAAGATTATTGGAGATTATTGTAAAATTTTAATCTTCCAAATAATCTACTATGTTCACCAAACGGACCCTAATGTTTCTCGAGTTAAAATAGGTCATAATTAGAGCCGATAGTTTTCGGATCCAGACAAGGCGTCTTCCGATTTTTTTTCCGGATGTTCCGACCGGATCCGGGCTAAACTCGGGTCCCGGACTTCAAAGCATGTCCATACCCATCCGCCAAGCCGGGCCGTTCGCCGGATAAATCAGTAAATTAATATTTCAAAAAGGGGATTTATAGAGAAGTAAAAGACATAATCTAGCAATAACAAGATTCATAGAACAAGCAACAAGGAACATTAAGGTACAAGTTCAGGTGATGTTTGAAGCTTTCAATCCCTATTCAAAGAAGAGCCTAAAGACGAGATATGTAAAGGAGAGCATGGATAGGAGAAGAGATTTGTAGAGGAGAGCTTGGAGATGCAAGAAGAAGTTTCACGATTCAAAGGAGAAGAGATCTGTAGAGGAGAACATGAAGAGATTTGTGGAGGAGAGCCTAGAGTTGGAGGGTTGGACCCGATTCACGATTCAGATGTGAGGCGAAGAGAGGAGGTGCAACAACATGTGAGGAGAGGAGAGGCGACTCAGTGAGGGATGAGGAGATGCGACGCAACGACGGCCGAATCCCAAATCAGATAGTGAGACGTTGAGGTCGAGGAGAGACGTTGAGGAGAGTTAGGGTTGCTCATTGAAATACCAAGAATAAAAGTAAATAACGAACCCACAGTGTACGGATCAATCGCAGTAAAAGCAAGTATTTTAGGGTCAAACACAAAGAATATGGTAAAACCAATAAATAAAGAAATCTAGTTAGACAATTTTTGCAATTAATAAAAGACAAATGATAAGATTGTATGTAAATATTGGGAAAACGCATATTCTAGAGATCAAGGTATCCAGTTGTGGTTTTCGATTCAACACTTCTAAAGATCTATGAAAAGAGCTGGGATTGCAAAGGAAATGTGTTTCTAAGGTGAAGTAGATTACGGGAGAAGTCTCATCATCCACTATCTCAAACCCATGGTCCTATTACCAGGTAAGTCTCAAGGATCTAAGGAAAAGAACTATAATCTCAAACCAACCACTCAACCTAAGGGTATATAACTAACCATCACCGGGTAAGTCGCAAGTTAACTCACAAAGGCAAGGGGAAGACACACTCAAACCTAATAAAGGGTGTTGAGTCCTCTATTACCTGGAACTCATCATCGTTGGCAAGCAAGAAAATGAATCACCAGGTAAGTCTCATCTCAAGCATGGATATAGGTTAAAAAGGTTCAACAAGGATAGAGTTTAAGCAATCTTTAATTTAGGCTTAAGGATATAACATCAACGGTGTGACAGAAAGAAAATCGGGTTGTTCTTGAATAAAAATCGATTTTCCACCAAGAACATACTGATTTTTCTTCTCTACAAAGGTTAAATCCAACTCTTAGGGTCCAATCTAAACATGAAGGCTCAGTCTTTGATCATCTAAACTACAACCTTCAACCAATCCACCCTAGAATCGCAAGATTTTAGCCAACAACACACATTATCAAATCAAGAATTGAAATAAGAATTCAAGAAAACCAAGAAACTTGTGAAACTAAAATAAAAGAAAGAAATTCTTAACAAAAGTCTTTTGTAACACCCCGAATCCATGGGATTCCGGATGCCACATTGGGCTAGGATCTCACAGTGGATCATGACCCTAGCCTGACAACAAGTTCATTGGACCTTACATCATGACACTGACAGATATAAAACAAATACATAAAACCGTACATCAAAAGGTATAGAAGATCATAGCCGAGTATAAAGCATCGTCCTCACATAGGAGGTATACAAAACATCATCTTCACGCAGGAGGTATATAAAATTATCCTCAAAACCATAACCACCTAATGTACGAGAGTTCTCGGCATGTCACCCTACCAGATCACTCTGCAACTCTCCTATCCTGCAATACATCTACAACACGGTATGAAATTGTTAGTTATCCATACATATATAAGGTAATGCATAAGCACAAACACAGGTCATGAAAGATAAACACATAATCATGTTGTCACACATTTACCCATTTTATTATCTTTATATGATAGTCATTCACTCAAAAGGTGTATATATATAGGTATATGAAACTGTGACACGAGGATCGTATCATCCTCGCCTCTGGGCCTGCTATCCATCTGGAAGTAGTGTCGGTTACACAACTCGTGTACCCTATGGGAGTGGATTGTGCCCTTCTTGTATGCCAGGTGGCCTGACGTTAGAGAACCTCCCAACCCCTTACAGGATGGAGGGAAGGGTTGTCACTACCACGCAATGGGGCTATCAATAAAACATAGGTCGGTAATAATCGACATCGCATGTTATCATATCAAGCATATAACTCACACACCACTCATGCAAACACCCAATATAAGGATGATAGCTAAGTAAGTCCTACGGACTTACCTCAACCTCGTACAACCTCAACCACGATCAACCTCCAATCTTGAGAGGGACACTGCCTAATAACAATGTATAAAGATATATCAATCTCCTATCAATCAAAGGGGTCACACCTAGACCCAAGGTATCCATAAGGATCATAATCATCCTATAAGCCTCGAATAACATGCTAAACCTTAAAGCCACATCAGGGCATATATCCAACTCATGATATCATCATCAAACTAAAAGCCCATAATTACCAGAATAATGTAACGAGCATAATGAAAATTCCAATTATCCATTTTAACCAACTTAAGGTCAATCTACACTAACCCGCAATACGGAAAACGAATAAATTCATAACTTATTCGTTACTAACCCGATTGACGATCTGAAAGAAGATTCTGAAAGAAGATTTTATTGAAAATCTCGGGTAATACTTATAAAATTCGACTGATTTTCTTCCTTGATCAACCCGATTTTTCTTCTCGGAGGCGTGTTAGCTTTTAGCTCCATCTTCTATCCTTCTTTATGATATTTTATCCTATACTTTAGGCTCCTAATGTTCCACCATGATGTTTAGTCTAGTATTGATTCATTTCCGCTCCAAACTCCACCAAATTAACTGCAATTATAACAAGAACTCGTGTAGACCTCTATTCTTGCAATGTATATGAATATAAGCTCAAAAGTTATTGATTCTTGCCAAATGCATGCAAAACTGAAGGGAAATACTCGCAAAATGTATGAATATGATAGAACATAATTCATGTCATCAAAATACCTCATACTTGCCTCTTGTTTGTCCTCGAACAAGGCTCAAATCTAGCATACAAGATGTCATAGATTTGTAATGCTTAAAATAAAATAAAAAATTTGAGTGTGCTTCCAATTGTGGATCATCCTCAAAGTAATTTTTCAAGGCATAGGAAGACAATGTATGTATCAACAAATCATAGCATGAACATACAATCACACTCTACTCAAAGCATATATGAAAGGTAAGGTAGAGATGTCAAAATAATCAAGAGAAAACAAATCTAGACCATTAAGCCTTAAACATGTGCATAAAGGTCTCAAGGATTTTTAATATAAAGAGGCCAAAGAAACGTGTTAAGGGTGGGAATGTATAGGATATGTGGTGCAAAATTCGGGAAAAAGGAACAAACTCCACAACTTTGAGAACTTCATAACCATTGAAAATAAGCAAGATTTACTTCATAGTTTTTTTTCAATTTTTACTTTCACTTGAGAACATGGATAGAGGTGCACAAAAACCGAAGCCTTGGAAATCAAAGAGCCTCATTTTTACGAGGTGCCTCAAACCGGATGCACATACCATGACTCGTTAGGACTATCGATCAATCAGACTTTAACAAGACACAAACACCCAACTATGTGAATGGTGCCGAGCTACTCATCATCAAGATCAACGTCCCCAAACATATTTTCTATACATAACACACTTCACTTTTCAACTCAACTTCACAACGCTTTTACACTTCACGCACTAGCATGCTTCCTAATTCCCGGATAGGTAAAGGGAAAGCAAATAATATACATGAGGTGTTAAATGTGAATAAGAAGAAGAAAGAAAAGAAAATGAATTGCCGTAATCATTCCAATATGATGTATAAGAACTTATTAAGTGGTTTCGACCATTATTTTTCATTCTTATCAAAACATCAATAGCATACAAATCATACACAGTTTCAAATAAAGTATTCAAGTCCACATATGCCATAATTTATCTCAAACATACAAGTCAACTTTTTGCCATTTTACATACACAATTATCATCATTGAGATCATATCCTTTTTAGAAGCACAAAGTTTTTCAATTTTTTGGGATTTTTCGAATTAAATGCAATGCAATGCGATAAGAAAACGTGTGACAAATGTTATTACAATCCAAAAATGTAAATGCAAATAAAGGAAACGTGTGGCATATGAAATAATATTGCAAGTACCCCACCTAATACTTAAAACTCACATTGTCCCCAATATGAAGAATCAAGTACAAGATGGAGAAAAATACTTACAATGTAATATGGCAAGTCTAATAAGTCAATCACTCATATGGTGGTGATGGTGGTGGGTGTCGTGGGTATCGTGGATCAAGCAGATCATAGTATCTCCCAAAAGCGTGATAGTAAAAGTCGTCCATCTCCCCTCTGACACGGAATGGCGCGCATCTACCTCACTACGGAAATTTTGAAGATCGTTGTGCATATCATTGATGCTAGAAGTCAAAGCCTCTAGCTGTTTGGTGAACTCGGAATAATCGGATCTATGCCGGCTCCCGCACCGAGGCGCATGTGAAACCAAATGTCGTGGCGGTCTCATCGGCACCTCCTACCGTTCAGGAAACCTGGTTGTCCTCCCAACTAGATTCTCATCCTCCTCCGTGGCCTCATCGTCCTCAACAAGAACTCTACTCGGACCAGCCTCATATACATCAGTGTCCATGGCGTCAATATCATGAACAACATACACATCACTATCAATCTCTATAGTGGCATCAGTCGCCACAACATCATCATCAGTAGCAGCATCATCCTCAATAGCCTCCTTTGAACTATCAAAACCCTCAAACCCATGCTTCCAATAGTTCTGATTTCTGATCGTGTACTCACTCTTCCAAACTATCTCTCTCGGTTGCCTCTCCCAAAGCATGACGACGTAAGGAGCGCCACGCCCTCGGGGAACCAAAATCCCTCGAGAATAAACTTCCGTAACCCCAAAGGACGAGCCTCAACGGGTAGAGTACAAGCTGAGAAGTCCAAACTCATGGCCTTAGCCGTGCATAATGTAAGAGCCTAGTTGCTGAGTTGCTGAGTGTGTGAGCTGAGGACCCAGCTTCTGCCTAGACCGCCCCTGCGTGACCCAGAGGACGCCCCTGCGGTTTGCCTGGGCCGCACCTACGGCTCACAAAGTCCTCCCCTGCGGCTCTGTGTGGCTGCAACCGTCTTCTTTGACCCTTTGACCCGTGCTTTACCTTTTCACCCCTTTATAAGCTTCTTCTTCTTCCTCCTGATGAGAGTTATCTCTCTCCACAACTTTATCTTTCTCCTACATACATCTCATTCTCCTCTCTTCTCCCTTGGATCATCTTTGATCTTCTCTTGAGTTTTGTGTGAGTTTGAGAGCTTTGATGCTTGGTTTGCTGCTGATTGTTGTTGCTGAGCCTTGTGAGCCAACTTGAGGTTGTGGTGGTGATGTGTTGATCTTCTGGAGTTTCAGCTTGGTAAGCTTTCATGGCTTCCATCCTTTCTTTCTTTATTCTTTCATCTTCTTACCTCTTTTTCTACCTTTCTTTAGTTTAGCTTAGATTCCTTAGGTTGGATCTTGTTCCAGCCATGATTGGCTCATGTTGATGTATATATATGTATGTTCTGTATGTATGTTGATGTTGGAGTGAAGAAGGAGTGAAAAGATCGAAGGAAGAAGTGAAGAAAGGGCTGAAGTGGTGCCCTCTAATGTCCAACCGCCCCTACGCCACTTTGCAGCCGCCCCAGCGCCGGCCAGATCTGCCCCTGCGCCACCTGGGATCCGCCCATGCGGCCACATGCATTAGCAAGGTCTTGCACTTGGTTTTGCAGGTGTATGTTGCTTTTAGGCTTGCTTTAGGATGTCTTTTTTCCCTCTTTTCCTAGTGTGAGTGTATAGGATCATGCTAGATGTGTGAGGATGTGTTTGGATGAGGTTATGATCGATATATGTCTTGTACGACTTTAAGGACTTAGGTTGATGTTGGTTGAGGTTGTGAGGTTAGGTTGAGGATGATCCTATGGATTCCTTTGGGTCTAGGTGTGACCCTTTGATGAATAGAGGTTGATATCTTTCTATGCCTTGTTATTAGGCAGTGCCCCTCTCTCAGGATTGGAGGTTGTTTTTGGTTGATCTTTGTACGAGGTTGAGCTAAGTCCGTAGAACTTACTTAGCTACCATCCTTATATTGGGTGTTTGCATAAGTGGTATGTGCTTTATATGTTTGTTGTGATAGCATGAGTTGTTGTTTATACCGACCTACGTTTTATTGACTGCCTTGTTGCGTGGTTGTGATAACCTTTCCCTTTCATCCCGTTGTGGAGTCTGGGAGGTTCTCTGATGTCAGACTAGACTGGTTTACAGGAAGGGCGCAATCCACTCCCATAGGTACACGGATTGTGTGACCGATACTCGTACAACTGGCTATCAGGCTCAGAGGCGATGATGTATCGGTCCTCGTGTCATATACTTTCATTTATCTATATATATACGATTTGAGTGAATCATTATTATATAAAGACGATAAAATGGCTAAATGTGTGATATCATGCTGATGTGTTTATCTTTCTATGATTGTGTATGTGCTTATGCATTACTCTATATATGTATGGTTAGCTAATGGTTTATTAGCATGTTGTAGATTCCCCACAAGATAGGCGTGCTGTTGGGTGATCTAGCAGAGTGGCAGGCCAAAGACCTCTCCTACATAGGATGTTATGGTCTTTTGGGGTTGTTTTCTTTTCCCTCCTGCATGAGGATGACCTTTTGTTACCTCCTGTGTGAGGACGTTGTTGTTTATACTCGGCTATGTTGTTTTACCTTTTGATTGTACAATTTATACAGTTTTATGCATTTGTTTTTATATATGTCAGTGTCATGTTGTAAGGTCCAGAGAACTTGTTATTAAGCTATGGTCATGATCCATTGTGAGATCCTAGCCCAATGTGACACTCCGAGTCCCGCGGATTTGGGGTGTTACACGTAACTAGACCTCCAACACAAATATCTCTACCGGACTTGTTAGCTATCTCCTCTAGATAATCAGCGAGCATGGTGGCAATATCTGGGACAATACTTGTCGTCATGCAATACAAAATATATTGCTCGTTTGCCTTAACCTTCTGCGGAGTCTCCGTTCTTGCGAACATTGTCTCACTAAGAATCTAGTGAGCTAACTTGAAGGAGAGATTGTAGATACTCTTCTCCTTCGAGTTTCCGGCCTTCCACCTGTCATTTCCTCCTTACACAAGAGCTATACTCTCCCATAATCCGTTAGGACTAACATTCCGAGGAAAGTTCCTGCAGATGATGCGGGAAAGCCAAACATAGAACGCAACAATAGGCAATTTATAGTTTTTATTCAGCACTCTAAACTTCACTTTCTGTTCCCTAGGGTAATGCTTAAACGAACTTAGGAATTCTAGAGTTATTTCCTCATAAGCATCTTCTTTAATCCGCACAAAATCATTCAAACTAGTTCTTTTAATCATCCACTATAAATCATCTCTCATTCAACACATCTAGTTATCATTCACCAAGTATCTAGGAGGAATAATGGGACGAGTTGAAAGTTGTTTGCACCTTATTTTGTGTTTTTCTTGGATGATCGGGAGTCTAGGAGGTGGTGGAGGAGGTTCTGAAGGCTGAGAGGAGGAGCCTCTCCCGGGGATCAAAGATTGCACAGACCTACGAAGAGATTCCATTCTAGAAGCAAAAAAATCGACCTGTTCTTGAGGAAAAATCGGTCTATTTTTATGGGTTCACCCGATTTTTTGACTGTGTTGATGAATCCTTCGATTCTGTAAAGTTCTTGCCCAACAAATGCTTCCACTAGCTTCTTATGTTTGTTTCTACTCTGAATAACACTCTATTTCGAACCAAACAACTCCAAACAAGCACGAATCTAAGGAAATGAAACTTTTTAGGGTTTGGAACAAAAAACCTGAAATCCGAGTGATTTGGCGGTTTGTCGCGTTGTTTGTGCTTAGAACCTTCAATGTTGTGCAAAGATCTTCGGTTTTGGCTCAAGAATGAACGAAAACGATTAAGAAATGAGGATTTGAGTGTTTGAGGGGAGTCGGCGGCCATTCTTCGTGAGTGGTAGAGGATGAGTGTTAGGGTTGAAGATGAAGAACGCACCTTTTATAGCCTCTGTTTTGGCCAAAATATCGACCGACTTTTCTAGGCGGTTTGATTTTTCGTCGGCACGATTTTCTTCGTTCTTTGTCTACAAACGCTAAAAATCAACCGATTTTTTCAAGGGGGTCGATTATTTAGCCGATATTGCTTTTGAAATTGGAAAAATCGGATGATTTAAATAAATTAAATCCATAGGATCGACCGATTTTTCTGTAGGAGGCTGAACTTTCTTTCTTCGTTCTTCACTTCCTTTCCAAGTGCTTTCTTCATTCCTTTCTTTTCAAAATCTCGATCCTACTATCATCTCATCCTATCATTGAATCTTCTTTAAGAGATTACCTAGTTTCTGTCATCAAAGACACAAGAAAAACCCGGAGCGTACCAACGAAAAACGAAAAACTAATCTAAGCTAATCTAACTAAAAGGGGGAAAAGACATAGAAATGCCTTAAGGTGCCTCCCAAGAAGCGCTTGGTTTAAGGTCACTAGCTGGACCTATCTCCCTCGATGATCACTTAAGAATAAGAGGAGTAATGCTCTCAACTGGAACTTCCGGCGTATATTTCTTCAATCTATGACTATTAACTTTGAAGCTTCCACAATGTTCACCCCATACTTCAACTGCATCATGGGAAAACACATGGCTTATAGTATAAGGTCCTGTCCAGCTAGATTTAAGCTCTCTTGGAAATAGTCAAAGTCTAGAGTTGAAAAGAAGGACGAGATCTCCTTCTTTCAACTCTTTAGGGATGATGTGCTTGTCATGTCACCTCTTTGTTCTTTCTTTGTAGATTCGTGCATTCTCATAAGCGTTTAAACGGATCTCCTCTAGCTCATTGATGTCCATGTGGCGCTTCTCTTCAACTTCTTTCATGTCGAAGTTGAGCCATTTGATTGCCCAATATGCTCTATGCTTTAACTCCACCGGAAGATGACAAGACTTCCCATATACAAGATTATAGAGTGTGGTGCCTATGGGAGTCTTGAAAGCCGTTTTGTAAGCCCATAATGCATCATCCATCTTCATTGCCCAATCCTTCCTAGTTTTAGAGACAATTTTCTCTAGAATATCTTTGATTTCTCGATTGGATTTCTCTACTTGGCCGCTTGTTTGAGGATGATAATGAGTGGTGATCTTGTGCATTACCCCATATACTTCGATAGAAGTGCTTCAAACTCCCGGGCAGTGAAGTGTGTTCCTCCATCACTTATTATGATTCGGGGCATCCCAAACCTTGGGAAGATCATTATGTTAAAGAACTTCATCTCCACTGAAGCATCATTAGTGGGAGAAGCAATGGATTCCACCCATCTAGAAACGTAATCTACCGCCAACAGAATATATATGTTCCCGCAAGATGATGGGAACGGTCCCATAAAATCCACTCCCCATACGTCAAAGATCTCTACTTCTTGGATGTTTTTGAGAGACATTTCGTTCCTCCTAGATATGTTCCCTGTTCTTTGACAAGCATCGCAAGAAGCAACAAACTATTGCACATCTCCAAATAAGTTAGGCCAAAAGAAACCAGATTGAAGTACCTTTGCACGTGTCTTGAGGAAACTTGTCTGTCCACCACAAGATAATGAATGACAATGTCGTATAACGTTTTCTACTTCATATTCCGGAATGCATCTTCTTATCATCCCGTCCGGACCTCTTTTGAAAAGAAGAGGTTCATTCTAGTAGTAATGTTGCACATCTTTAAAGAACTTCTTCCTTTGTGTGTAGGACAATTCTGGAGGTATTTCTTGACAAAGAAAATAATTAACAAAGTTAGTGAACCATGGTTCATTACCTCTTGAGATTTGGTGAAGACACTCCTCGATCTCATGCAGCTGCTCGTCCGGAAAGGAGTCATCAATAGACATATCCTCTTTCTTGCTTGCAATAGGAGGAAGTTGGCTAAGATGGTCCACCACCGAGTTCTCGGATCCATTCTTATCACGGATCTCTAAGTCGAACTCGTTTAGAAGAAGGATCCATCTAATGAGCCGCGGCTTTGCATCTTTTTGGTAAGAAAATACCAAATTGCTGCGTGGCCGGTGTAGACGATAACTTTCGCTCCCACAACATAGGAACAAAACTTCTCAAAAGCGTAGACCACCGCTAATAGCTCTTTTTCCGTAGTAGCGTAATTCAGTTGCGCTTCATCTAGTGTCTTGCTAGCGTAATAGATGGAATAAGTGCGTCCATCCTTCTTTTGTCCAAGCACAACTCCTACGGCTACATCGCTAGCATCGCGCATGATCTCAAAAGGGAGATTCCAATCCGGCAGTTGAATGATAGGTGTGGATATTAAGGCTTCCTTAATCTTGTAAAATGTATCTAGACAATCCTTTGAAAACTCTAAAACCCACATCATTCATTAGTAGGTTAGTCAATGGTTTAGAAATCTTAAAAAAAGTCTTTAATGAATCTCCTATAGAAACCTGCATGACCTAGAAAGCTTCTTACCCCCTTTACCGAAGATGGTGGTGGTAGCTTTTTAATGGTCTCAATCTTCGCTCTATCCACTTCAATGTCGTGGCTAGAAATCATATGACCTAAAACACTGTCTTCGCTAACCATAAAGTGACACTTCTCCCAATTCAAGACAAGGTTAGTGTCTTCACATCTTTGTAAAACTAGAGAAAGGTTAGCTAAACAATCATCAATATAGGAACCATAAACTGAAAAATCATCCATAAAAACCTCCATGATATTCTCTATGTATTCGGAGAATATGACCATCATGCACCTTTGAAAAGTAGCCGGTGCATTACAAAGTCCGCAAGGTATCCTCCTATAAGCAAACGTACCCCAAGGGCACGTGAATGTAGTCTCCTCTTGATCATCGGGGTGGATGGAGATTTGGAAGAATCCACTATACCCATCCATATAGCAAAAGTCTGAGTGTTGCGCTAATCTCTCAAGCTTTTAATCGATGAAAGGAAGAGGGAAGTGATCCTTCCTCGTTATAACGTTCAACTTCTTATAATCAATGCACATCATCCATCCCGTTACTATTCTTGAAGGAATTAACTCATTGTTTTTGTTAGTCATAACGGTCATTCATCCCTTCTTTGGAACCACATGAACAGGACTCACCCAGTTGCTATCGGAAATTGGAAAGAAGATACCTGCATCAAGTAGTTTAAGAATTTCCTTCTTCACAACCTCTTTCATGATCGGATTTAACCGTCTTTGAGGTTCTCGTGAAGGCTTATGATTATCTTCCATCAAAATTTTATGCATGCATAAAGAAGGCTTAATATCAACAAGATCATCAATAATATAACCTAAAGATTTCCTATGCACTCTTAACTCATGCATTTGCCTGTTGAGTTCATCTTCATTTAAATTAGCGCTAATTATGACCGGATATGTAGAGTTAGGTCCTAGAAAGGCGTACCTTAAGTGGGAAGAAAGAGGCTTCAACTCCAAGATCTATAATATATATGATTAAACAATCCGATTTAAATAACTTTATATTTTAAAAAATAAGTAAAATCTATAACATATATATATACACTACTAAAGTAAGCGACGTAACGCTGACGTGATGGCCTCTCAGTTTTGCTCGCGTTTTTCTTTTTATCAAATCTTATAATCAATAAAGCAATGACCTTATTTGTCATGTGTCAACATCACAATTCACGCAGCTCCCAAAAATAATTTTAAAAAGTTATTATTTTGGTAATTTTTGATAGGAAATAAAAGCAAATTCCCGAATCTATAATTAATTTTTTAAATCTTACTATTTTTAGAAAAATCAATAAATCTTCTAATCAAATTCTTAACATATTTATTTATTATTCAAAGCTAGTATATAATCATTAAAAAAATTATTTTAAAAGTTATAATTTTAAGTAAAAGGAACGTGATCTAATTAAATTAAACATTTTTTAAGATTTAATTAATTATAGGAGAAAAAACTTAAAAGAGAACTAAAAATAATAATAACAATTATAGTTTCATGAACCGAATTTTTATCGTATACATATGAATTTCTGAGTATTAAGAATCTATTAAAACTCAATTCGCACAAGGTGCGGGTAATACACTTGTATAAATTATAGGAGATGTAACACCCCGAATTCTCAGAACTCGATACATTACTGGTTAGGACCTCGCAATGGGTCCCGACCTCAGTTTGACAACAATTTTACTAGGATCTTACAACAAGACACAAATAAGAAAAAACGAAATTCATAAAATAGTATTTTAAAGAGATGAATGCAACAACGTCTAACAACCCATAGTACTTAAACAAAGAAAAAGACTAATTGTCTTAACAAGAAGAAAGAAACAACAAGGCAAACACCCAACCCCACTCTAAGGAGTACGGAGACCCGGCTGACCACTACTTCCAGATCACTTAGCTGTTGTTCTAACCTGTGGTGAATCTAAACAACACAACAGAACAACCGTTAGCTAGCCATCTAAACGTTAGGTAAATAAGAATAGCACATACACACATCATAACAAAAATAAACACTCATCATGCTTTCAAACAATCCATTTATTATCTTTACTTAGGTCATTCACTCTTACTAATGATACTTATTTTGTGACACGAGGGATTCCCAAATCTCGCCTCCGCCCCCGTGTAACCATCAGGAATGGATCCGATGCATCTCACCTTGTACCTGTATGGTCTGGATATAGAGAACCTCCCAATCTCTTGTCAGAGCTGGGCAGTGATGTTACGGCCCGTTATACATACACTTGGGCCTTAAAATATAATAATAACAATCGTCCTATCAAGTTATTATTATAATCACACATCACACACACCACTATTGTCATTCAATTAACATCCAGAAACTAGCTAAGTAAGTCGCAAGGACTTACCTGAATCAAATCATACTCTATCAAATCTCAACTCGGTCCGTACTCGTGGTAACTCAAGCGCCTGTCAAATAAGACATGTGGATCAAAATCACATCCCTAAACTCCTAGAAGTTATAAACTTCTAAGTTGTACAATTTCATGAAGATAATTTACAGAAAAAGGTTCTCTTAAGATAAAAAGACTATTTTGCCCCTGATCCCGAAAATTATAGAATAATCTATAGCTTAGTTCCAAAACCTCCATTGAAACCTAATTTCATAAACTAGTTCTCACAAGATGGTTTGCTAAAGATTTACAGAAGTTAACCAAAATTCTAAATTTTCTTAAGAGTCACTAAGGTCCGACTTTGCCTTAAGATATGAGGCTCGAAGAAAATTATAACTCAGAAATAAAACTCGGGATCCTCTATGATATGCATACTCAACATAGGGCAAAGATCTCTCAAAAACTCTTAACTAAAACTCCCACATAAAATTCTAAAGTTGGGGTAAAATCTAACATTTCTATACTTAGTCATTTTTCTTCCTCTGTTGCAAAATCAGCCCAACTGTCCTACTTCAGGACCTTGTAAATCCTAATCCGACCGTTAACTCTCTCCCAAAATTTAATACCATAAACTACACATATCTATCTACACATATCAAAAATTCAACGGTAGATGATCATTCTAAGGCTTCGAAAATAATCCTACAAGTCTGCAGATCCAAGCCTAACACTGATCTTCTATAATGTGGGCAAAAGGTCCTCCCTTCGATCCTCCCTAGCAGCGAAATCTCACATTTACATAACTCAGTAGTCATGAGTTCGATACTACTGAAGAACATCACTAACTCTCAGATCATGCCTCACCCCCTTTTGTATTCAGACTCCATGGCTACAACACTTCAACTCAACCTACTGCACTAATGCCTACCCAACCAGCTTACTTCAACAAGAACGAAACAATAAGCAAGAGTGAGACTGACTTACCCTCTGCAGTTTGGCGGTCTAGACTTCGTTGCCCGCCGGTGAGGGAAGGTTTTGAGGTGGCTAACGTGGAAGAAAGGAGGGAGGTCACAAGTAGGAGGAAGCGGGAATGGAGGACGACTCCGTCTCAGATCGACGATACTCGAGGTTAGCGTCGATGTGCAGGAGTCCAGGATTCGAGTGTCGTTCTGCTGGATCTGTTCGCACTAGTAACAAGGGTACGGTCCAACACTTCAGAATATGTACGTGAGTAACGAGATTCAGGAGAGAGGGGATGCCGGTACCTAGTGTCTCGACCGGTGCGATGGTTTCTGTCGTCCCTTTTGTGGCTGCGCGATGGTGGATCTGGATGCACTATTGTCGCCGGTGCAGGAGAACTCGGTCAACTTTTATGTCCAGGCTCGAAGAAACCAGAGGAGGAAGGGAAGAGGTAGTTACCTGACCGTCGGTGGGGTTGCAAGAACACCGATCGGAAGTGCTGAACGATTGAACTCGGAAGTTGACTCCGGCGAGAGTTGCAGGATGTGGAAGACGTGATCCGCTATCCTTGCTGTTACGATACGGGAATGTGATAAGGAGGAAAGAAAGGGAGTGTGGGCTAAAAGAATGGGCTGAAAGAGGCTAAAAGAATGGGCTGGTTTGGAGAGTAAGGAGTGTGGGCCAGTTTAAAGGAGAAGGAGAAGTGGGCCGGTTTGAAGAATAAGGAGGAGTGGCCCGATTTAAAGAGGGAAAGAAGTGGGCTGGTCCTATCCAATAAGATCCGCTATTAATTAATCGGAACCTATTTCCGAATAATTAATTAATCGGAAACCGCTTTCGAAAAAAAAATAAAATAAATTTACGGTTGTTACATCAGTACCCCTTTAAATAAGTTTCGTCCCGAAATTTAGAATAAAGTGTCTAATCAATCGACTTCCCCAAGTAAAATTTGTATAATTGGGTCGCACTAAATTTAAAAATCGTTCCCTAACATGCAAACTACTCAATCATTACAATCAGGCAACACACAAAAATATAATCATTCAATCAAATGCATAAACACAAAAGTCACGCAATCAACACTCAAGTACTAACCCGTCGATACAGAAGTAGCGGCTAACTCCGCAATGAACTCGGGGTAACTACGTCTAACGCTCTCCTCTGTCTCCCAAGTGGCCTCATCGGCTCCTCGTCTAGACCACTGGATCCTCAGCATCGGTATCTCCTTGGACCGCAGACGTCTAATACTGCGCTCTAGGACAGCTACCGGGTACTCCACAAAAGTGTGGTCGGGCTCAACTATCAGATCCTCGTGGATGATGACGTGTCTCAGGTCCGGAATGTACTCTCTCAACTGAGATACATGGAAGACCAGATGAACTCCCTCCAGTCTTGGCGGTAGTGCTAATCGGTAGGCAACCTCTCCGACTCTCTCCAAGATCTCAAAAGGTCCGACATATCGGGGACTCAACTTCCCCTTAATGTCGAAACGCCGGACGCCTCTCGTCGGTGACACTCTCAACCACACATGTACACCTACTCTAAACTCCAAGGGTCGACGCCTTTTGTCAGCGTAGGATTTTTGACGACTCTGAGCTACTAACATCCGCTCTTGGACTAGGGCAATCCGAGCGATGTCATCTTGTATCTGATCTGGAGCTACTCCATCAACTCTACTAGGTTCATCCCAGCACAATGGCGTGCGACATCTCCGCCCGTACAAAGCCTCATAAGGGGCCATCCCAATAGACGAGTGCCAACTATTATTATACAAAAAACTCTACAAGTGGAAGGTGATCAGGCCATACCTGTCCCCGATCCAGTACACATGCCCGCAACATGTCCTCTAACGTCTGGATAGTCCTCTCAGACTGACCGTCGGTCTGTGGGTGATAAGCAGTGGTAAAGTGGAGACTCGTCCCCAAAGTAGTATGTACCTGTTGCCAAAATCTCGAGGTAAAACGTCAATCCCTGTCGGAGACGATAGTCCTCGGTATTTCATGGAGTCTCACAATATGTCTGGTGAACTCCTCAGCTAGACGACTTACCGGCCACGTCTCCTTCATCGGAATGAAACGTGCGGTCTTCGTTAGACGGTCTACTACCACCCAAATAGCATCAAAACCTCTGCTGAGTCTCAATCCCGTGACAAAGTCCATCGATATATTCTCCCACTTCCACTGTCGTACTAGTAGTGGGTGGAGCTTTCATCCGGATCTGCGATGCTCAATCTTGACCTGTTGACAGGTCGCACACTGAGCTACATACCGAGCCACGTCGGGCTTCAAACCACCCCACCAGAAGGAACGTCTCACATCCTTGTACATCTTACTCGCTCCAGGATGTACTGAGTATGGGGTAGTATGAGCCTCACCTAATATCCTCTGTCTCAACTCACTATTTGATGGTCCTAAAATGCGGTCGTGACATCTAATCACTCCATCAGCACCAATAGTGAATTGAGATGCCTCACCTCGAGACATCCTATCTCTGAAAGTCTCCTGCTTCTGTCGGACCTCCCCCAACAGATCAGGAAGTAACTCCAAAGTAGCCAACTGACTATCTGTATCTGGAAACTGAATCTCTATCTCTAACCAAGCCAAATCTCTCTACAACTGTGGTTGTACTATCAACCGTGCTATCACCTTCTCCCGAGGCGTCTTCGGACTCAAAGCGTCAACTACTACGTTCACCTTTCCGGGGTGGTAGAGAATCTCAAGGTCGAAATCCTTGATCAACTCTAACCACCGCCTCTGGCGGTTATTCAACTCCCGCTGAGTGAATATGTACTTCAGACTCTTATGGTCTGTGAAGATCTGACATGTCGCCCCATAGAGATAGTGACGCTAGATCTTAAGAGCATGGACTACTGCAGTTAACTCTAGATCATGTGTGGGGTAGTTCTCCTGATACGTCTTCAACTGTCAAGACGCATAGGCTATGACCTTACCCCTCTGCATCAAAACACACCTCAAGCCTAGCTTGGATGCGCCACTGTATACCACAAAGTCATCTGTACCCTCAAACTGAGCTAAAATCGGAGCAGATGTCAATCTCCTCTTCAGCTCCTCAAAACTCTGCTGACACGGCTCGGACCAGACGAACCAAGTAGTCTTCCTCAGAAGACAGGTAAGTGGTCGGGCAATCAGGGAAAACCCTTCCACAAACCGGCGGTAATAACCTGCCAAATCTAGAAAGCTACGAACCTCCTTAACATTCTTCGGAGGTTGCCAAGAAGACACTGACTCAATCTTTGCCGGATCGACCTTAATCCCCTCAGCAATCACTACATGACCTAGGAAAGCCACCTCTAACATCCAAAACTCACTCTTGGATAGCTTACCATAAAGCTGGCTATCCTGCAGAATTTGTAATACTGTCCTAAAGTGCCCGGCATGCTCCTCTCGACTCCTAGAGTAAACTAGGATGTCGTCAATGAAGACCACTGCAAACTGGTCTAAAAATTTGATGAATATCCCGTTCATCAACTCCATGAACACTGCTGGCGCATTAGTGAACCCAAATGGCATCACTACAAACTCATAATGACCATACCTAGTCTGGAATACCGTCTTAGGTATGTCCTGATCTCTCACCCTCAGCTGGTGATAACCTGACCTCAAGTCTATCCTTGAAAACACAGACGCTCCATGCAACTGGTCCAACAGATCATCTACAGTGGATACTTGTTCTCGATAGTGACTTTGTTCAACTCTCTGTAGTCTATGCATAGCCGTATCGATCTGTCCTTCTTCCTCACAAATAATACTGGTGCGCCCCAGGGAGACACACTAGGGTGTATGAAGCCCTTTTTGCTAACTCCTCTAACTACTTCTTCAACTCAAGCAGCTCTATCGGTGTCATACGGTACGGGGCCTTCGAGATCGGTCTTGTGCCCGGCTCTAACTCAATGCTGAAATCAACGCTCCTCTGTGGGGGTAGTCATGGTAGGTCGTCACTGAATACCTCTGCAAACTCGCATGCAACTGGTATCTTCTGTACTGCCAGGCTCTTGCGTTCCTTCATGGCATAACACCAGAAGGCCTCGCAACCCTGCGTTATCAGTCTCGCTGCTCTCACTACGCTGATAACTATGCCGGACTTTCCGAGGTCCCAACCTCGGAATATCACTATGTGACCCTCCTTAGTGGCAACAATCACTGTCCTCCTACCAATGTCTAAGACTGCTCCATGTCTCTTCATCCAATCTATCCCCAAAATCACATCCTCATGTGCTAAGGGCATGACTAGAAAATTTACTATCCAATCTCGATCTCCTAAATGAATGGGACATCTATAGATCTCTCGGGTCCCTCTGACGTTACTCTCATCAAGTAATCTTATCATAAATGGTATCCCCTCTATAGTAGCTAAGGACAACCTATCTACGCATGCATCAGATATAAAGGAGTGCGTAGCACCGTATCAAACAAAACTCGTACGGGTAGGTCATGGATCCAGATAGTACTTGTGGTCGTCGGTGCCTCTGGCTGATTAGCACTCCTCAGCTCAAACACCCGTGCCGGAGTTCCTTTGGTATCAGCTACACTACCACGTTCCCTGCCCCGACCGGATCCCTGCATAGAACTCTGTGAGGAAGGATGTCTTGGAGCTTTGTAAGGCTGCTGCTGACTTGGAGCTCGGTACTGTGGCTGCCTCTGTACACCCCCTGATAGACCTGCAGGGGAAGAACCCTGCTGAGATGGAGCCTTGCCCTGATGGCAAAATACAGCTCTATGTCCAACCTTGCCGCACTGAAAGCAGGTCAGTAACGGCTTCGTGCAGTTCGATCGGATGTGTCCATAGCCACTATAGTTATGACACTGTGAACCCCCAGTTGGAGTCTGGACTGTAGCGGTATGACTATGTCGCCCCTGAGTCTGTCCCCGTCCAAAACCAGCTACTCCCGTACTACCACTAGCATATCCTGTCCTCTGCCGCTTATCCGGCCTATATGACTGAGCAGCTCTCCTCTGAACTGGTCTATCTCTCTCATATGCAAAAGCCCTATCCTGATAATCTGATAGAGACTCGCAGCAAGGAACGAGTGCTCTCTCTCAATCTCCGTGAAAAGAGGTACACATGATGCTCCTCAGGAGGTGCAACTGGTCCCAGTAGAGTTAATTCCTTCTGAAACTTCTTGACGGCCCCAGCAATCGGAATATCCTCGAATCCCGCCTCAATGAAGTCCTGAAACCTCTCTCTCCTCAACGAGGCAGGGCAGTATCTCTCTCTAACAATACTCGTCATCTGCTCCCAACCGGTGACTCGGCTACGAATGGTCCGCCACCAAGAATGAGCATCCTCCGTGAACAATGTCTACACCAACTCTACCTGTCGATCCTCTAGGCAACGTATCGCCTCTAGTGCAGTCTCTACGTGTCCTATCCAGTGCTCCACCTCCAACCCTATCTCTCCATTGAATGAGGGGACTTTTTGGAAGTTGAAAGCCTTCAATCACTCATCCGGTCTCGGTGCTCTGGACCCAGTAGGAGCTCTATCAGCCTCAACTCTCCTCTCAGGTACAGCCGGCACCTGAGGCACTCTCTATGTCACCTGAACTGACCTAGCCGGTACCGGTGGTACCTAGGTAAGTCTTTGTGCCCTGGCAGCCTCCTCCATACGCTGGATGTATGCTCTGTACTCTCTATACTCAGATGCCCCTATAGAAACACGTCTTGACTCAGTTGAACGTGCTCCCTGTGCTCCAGACCTAGCAGCGGTCTCATTCCCGACCTCGGGAATCACACTCTCAGTCACCTCCTCCACTCCAACATCTGGTAAGATCACTGCTGGTGGATCCTCTCGAGGAGCTCGACCTCTTGCTAATGGAGATCTACCTCCACGGTCGCGTCCTCTAACCACAAGAGTCCTATCACCCGTACCCTGTCCAGCTAGAGGGAGAGGTGGACAACCTCTACCTCGACCAGTAGCTAGCGTAGCCCTAGTATGTACCATCTGCGCGAGTGATAACAACTACAATTATAATCTAGCTAATAAGTCCAACTAAAGTAAAACCTAAAGTCCATACTAAGCATACTGAAATCCGCAGTAGTAGTGGTGGTCAGCCGTACTTTTCTATCCCCAACCAGACTATGCATGTATTTGAAAACCAAAAGTCCTTTTTAAAACTCAAATCCCTTTTCGGGTTCTGCTCAAGTACTTATTCGGTCTTTTAGAAGATTTCAAGTGCCATTGTTGTCAACCTAGAGCTCTGATACCATATTGTAACACCCCGAATTCTCAAAACTCGGGACATTACTGGTTAGGACCTCACAATGGGTCCCGACCTCAGTTTGACAACAATATTACTAGGATCTTGCAACAAGACACAAATAAGAAAAACCGAAATTCATACAATAGTATTTTAAAGAGATGAATGCAACAATGTCTAACAGCCCATAGTACTCAAACAACGAAAAAGACTAACAGTCTTAACAAGAAGAAAGAAACAACAAGGCAAACACCCAACCCCACTCTAAGGAGTACGGAGACCCGGCTGACCACTACTTCCGGATCACTCAGCTGCTGCTCTAACCTGTGGTGAATCTAAACAACACAACAGAACAACCGTTAGCTAGCCATCTAAACGTTAGGTAAATAAGAATAGCACATACACACATCATAACAAAAATAAACACTCATTGTGCTTTCAAACAATCCATTTATTATCTTTACTTAGGTCATTCACTCTTACTAATGATACTTATTTTGTGACACGAGGGATTCCCAAACCTCGCCTCCGCCCCGTGTAACCATCAGGAATGGATCCGATGCATCTCACCTTGTACCTGTATGGTCTGGATATAGAGAATCTCCCAGTCTCCTATGAGAGATGGGCAGTGATGTTATGGCCCGTTATACATACACTTGGGCCTTAAAATATAATAATAACAGTCGTCCTATCAAGTTATTATTATAATCACACATCACACACACCACTATTGTCATTCAATTAACATCCAGAAACTAGCTAAGTAAGTCGCAAGGACTTACTTGAATCAAATCACACTCTATCAAATCTCAACTCGGTCCGTACTCGTGGTAACTCAAACGCCTGTCAAATAAGGCATGTGGATCAAAATCACATCCCTAAACTCTTAGAAGTTATAAACTTCTAAGTTGTACAATCTCATGAAGAGAATTTACGGAAAAAAGTTCTCTTAAGATAAAAAGACTATTTTGCCCCTGATCTCGAAAATTCCAGAATAATCTATAACTTAGTTCCAAAACCTCCCTTGAAACCTAATTTCATAAACTAGTTCTCACAAGATGGTTTGCTAAAGATTTACAGAAGTTAACCAAAATTCTAAATTTTCTTAAGAGTCGCTAAGGTCCGACTTTGACTTAAGATATGAGGCTCGAAGAAAATTATAAAAACTCAGAAATAAAACTCGGGATCCTCTATGATATGCATACTCAACATAGGGCAAAGATCTCTCAAAAACTCTTAACTAAAACTCCCATGTAAAATTCTAAAGTTGGGGTAAAAACTAGCATTTCTATACTTAGCCAAATAATTCCATGCTGGGAAAATCAGCCCAACAGCCCTACTTTGAGATCTCCTAGAGATTTAAATCCGACCGTTAACTCGTTCCAAAATTTTAACACCATAAACTATGTATATCGGTCTACGACATATAAAAAATTCAACGGTGGATGTTCGATGTAAGGTGTCGAAACTAGCTCCTAAAGTCGGCAGGTAAGGCTTGAAACAAAGCATGTAAAAGGTCTCCACTTCGATTCCTCCTGTCAGCATAATTCAACATTTTATTTGTACAAAGGTCAGTAGTTCAAAACTCACTGAACCCTCCCAAAGCTATAAAGTCTAAACCACACATCCTGAGTTCGATTCCTATGGAGGTCACTTATATATACAACTCAGACTTCATCTAGATCATACGCAAGAGTAAGGGAGAGTTGATCACATACCAACCGGAACCGAGTACTAGCTCAGCTCTCCTGTTGCAGGTATGGAAAGGCCCTAACCTGGCACACTGTTGTCCTAACATGGTCGAGAGGGAAGTTGGTCCGGCACAGAAGAGGAGGTACGTGAGTCTTTGTTGTTGGTATAAACAAAGATGAAGATCGAAGTATAGATAGGTCCTTACCCGGTTGGACAGACCAGGATCGACTGAGACTGTAAGGGAGTTGGCCCAGTATGCACTTCACGCTTGTTGCAGGTGCGGGAATGTCCTCTCTTCTGGTTGTCGACCATAAGGAAGTGAGAGGGCTGGGAGGTAGGAAACAGATAGGGGACGAGGGAGGAACTGTTGTACTCATTTGCAGCTGTTTTGTTCCGGCTTTGGCTACACAACGGGAGAGAGATCTGGTCTTCTGTAGTGATCTTATGCACAACCCTTGGAAAGGATTCTGGATGCAAGGAGGGCGACGTTCAGCCTGGCGTTGCCGTACCTCGCTCGAGACAGGGAGTTGGTAGATCCGAGGACTGGAACGTTGGTGCAGAAAGGCTGCTCAAGGTCTCTGGACGCTTGCGTACTAGGGGTATCTGCTGAAGACGGAAGGTATTGATTGAGGGGGATATGGGGAGTAATTAGTAGGATCTCAACCATTTGCACGTCTCACATGTATACGGAACTGCTGTGGAGCGACGAGGCAGACCATGGGCTGCGCATTCCTTCCTTGCTGGGCTCAAGAAGCAGCCAGTTTGAAGATGAGGCAAGTATCAGGAGACCCAACTAGGTGGAGTACGAGATTGGCATACTAGGCTGGAGCGGGAACATTAAAATGGGTTGAATGCAAGGTAAGGAAAGAGTGGTTAGTATTGTCAAGGTTTGTCATAGCCTTGTCAAAACGTGTCATGGCTTGTCAAGCCCATGCATGACCTTGTCATGTTCTTGTCACGGTCTCGTCAAAACTCGTCATGGTCTTGTCTAAAGGACGTCATGACTTTGTCACGGACAAGTCATGTTATATACTAGGGTTTGATATAATAGGGTTTGCTATAAAAATCTTATCATTTTATGTGAACCGAGATTACATCAAATGATAAAATTTCGAGGTATTATGTCCGACTACGTAGACCGATAGGGATCAACAGACCGAAACCCGGTTTGCTACGGAAATAGCCGGAATAAAAATTCCGGATATTACAGTTTCATGACATATTACTAAAAATATCCAATATATAAATATGCCGCACAAGGTGCGGGTTATAAACTAGTTTTCTTACAAAATTAAACTTTCAATTTCCATTTTAATACTTTGGACACACTTCATTTCAAATGATCTTTTTTACAAAACTAAATTTTCAGTTTCTATTTAGATAATGAAAATATATTAAAGCAATTTATTTATAAGTCTATAACGAAATTGTGCATTGTATAAAAAAATTTTTTAAAAATTATGCGTTGTATAAGATTTAAATTTATGAATGGTAGAATAATAAGAAATTTTTATTTGTGACTATTTTATATTTTTGAGAATAATTAAAGGTGAATTACTATTATAAAATTTTACAAATATATTGTATCGCATAACTTGGGACATATTACACAAAAAATTTAATATATAAATATATCCGCACAAGGTGCGGGCTATACACTAGTTTCTCCTCAACCCACAAACTTTTTTAAATCTTTTCATTATGTAATTTAAATGTATATTTTTAATTGTTGATATAAATTGGATAAGTTAACAAAAAACGTATCTAAAATTTTTTGTCAACCTTTTTTAAAGAGTGCATTATAATTTTTCTACGTTGATTTTATCACATTATGTGCATTAAAATTTTTTGTTAAATTTATAGTGAATAAATTATATTTTAATAAAATAATTTTATATTTATATATGTAGCGCATGCAGAACAAGGTAATACACTAGTCTTATATCTATTAAAGCAGAAGCCTCTATTACCACGTGTCAACGCTAGGTTTCTCGAAGCCTAAAAAATTATTTTCAAAATTGATTTCTAAATGTTAATATAAAATGAAAATTGATTTCTAAATTTTTAAAAAATATTTAAAAATATAATTAATTCGAAGAGATAATTCTTAAAAGATAATTAAAAATCATAATATTGATTATAATTTCAGTTTGCAGATTTTTATTTTACAAAAATATACATATAAATTTTTAAGTATTAAATATTTATTAAAACTAAACCCGCACAAAGTGTGGGTAATACACCAGTTATTATTATAATAGACAGTACAGTTGCAATTCGTCTCCACGACATGACAAGATGCCGGGCTGGGTATTTGGGTTTAACATAAAGGCCCAACAGTTGACCCAATCGGTTTGGCAGGCCCCTTAATTTGCAAACCCTAACTTCTCATAAACAAACTAGGGTTTCAGTCGACTCACTTGTCTGTCTATCGTTACACCAGAGAGAGAGAGAGAGAGAGGGAGAAGAGCGCTCTTTCAATCTTCGTAGCAGCCATGGGTCGTATGCATAGTCATGGGTAAGTATCTTCTTCCAATGCAGAGTTGTTGAGTCTCATACTTACGTGGTTGGATGTGATTGTGGAATTGAAGCTTTATAGTATTTGATTTGATCGGATTCCTTAAACTTTGTTTCGATTCGTAATTGACTCTACTGATTCTGTTTGTAGAAAGGGTATGTCAGCATCGGCTTTGCCTTACAAGAGGACTCCTCCTAGCTGGTTGAAGATCTCTGCCCAGGATGTGAGAATGCTCTTCCTGTCTTTCCTCTATCTGTTGTATTCGCGCCTATTCTTTGAACTTCTTCACTTCTGAACTTTTGTTTTCACACTTGAACTAAACCCATCAACTTCAGCGTATTAATAATTGGTTCGCCTATGAACTTCAAATTCTCTGATCAGGATTATGAGTGAGGGTTGTGGGACAACTGTGTATGCCTAATAGAAAGAACAAGGTTATTTGCAGTTGTTTTGCAACATTAAAATTCTATTGGTGTTCTTTGAGAATGACATCTGATCCTGTAGTTATTTTTATGTTGTTATGATAATTTTAGGATACGTATGTAAGCAAATTGATGGCTAAATGGCTTGAACATGCTGAAGCCAGACTGTTAGAGTTGTCATCTGATTTTCTTTTTATTGTAAAATTGGTTCTGATATATTCCTCTTGTGTTTCAGGTTGAGGACAACATGTGCAAGCTGGCAAAGAAGGGTTTGACACCATCTCAAATTGGTGTTCTCCTCCGTGACTCTCATGGTATTGCACAAGTGAGAAGTGTGACCGGGAACAAGATTTTGCGTATTCTTAAGGCTCATGGTACAAATTTTCTCTTTCTTTTGCTTGAAAGAAAAATCATTTCTTACTGATGTGATGAATTGACATTTTAGTTGTATTGAATAGGATTGGCTCCTGAAATTCCCGAGGATCTATACCACCTCATCAAGAAAGCAGTTGCAGTCAGGAAGCACTTGGAGAGGAACAGGAAAGATAAGGATTCTAAGTTTAGATTGATTCTTGTTGAGAGCAGGATTCACAGGCTTGCTCGCTACTACAAG
Source organism: Fagopyrum homotropicum (assembly GCA_033239125.1). NCBI lineage: Eukaryota > Viridiplantae > Streptophyta > Magnoliopsida > Caryophyllales > Polygonaceae > Fagopyrum > Fagopyrum homotropicum. Next base: position 47,453,650 of record BSWB01000007.1, on the reverse strand, counting down.
AAGACAAAGAAGCTTCCACCTGTCTGGAAATAGTAAGTTCTTAGTTCCAATGAGCAGTATATAAGACAATGACTAGTATTCCTCTATTGAGTTTGCCTTTACCATCCAATATAGGTGTAGAATTCCTTGAGAGTGCTTTATGGATATGAATCTATGCAAACATTTATCATACTAGCAAGTATTGCTCCTAATCATTGTCTTATTCTTTAATTGTGAAATTAGAATGATGGCATGGTAGAATGTTTTAGTCTAAAAAAATGTGACATGAGCCAACAGAAGATTTGATACTAGTGGCAGTTGAGATTGAGACTGCTAGTTTCTGCTATGATATTGGTATTTGGTAGTAGAAAGTAACTGATAAACAATGGAGGACATTCTAATTTTCCTCTCGGTGCTTAAGAAATATAGAACATTTATTGTTTTATAAGTTGGGTCGACTAACACCGTGCATAATCTCCTTAATTTTGCAGCGAGTCAACTACTGCTAGCACTCTGGTGGCATAAGCATGGTCTGGACCGGATCAAGGGATGTTTCTTTGAATGGTGTTTAGATTTACTGTGCCAAATTTTGATGTGTGACATTTATTTGCTAGTCAAGATACTTGTCGTTTCTGTTGAATCTTGAAACTCTCAGCTTTTAACGCATTGTCCTTGATAACTTAATCAGGGTGATTCCTATTGGGTTCCTTTTACCAACGTTATGACTTGTGGTGTCCCTGTTAACTTAATCAGGTTAAGCAGTCTGCAAAATCTCTTTTGGGGGGGTTCAAAAAGCCTCTCCTCTCTTTCAAGCAGCAATCAATATACATCCTTTACATACACAAACAGAAGATTCTATAATCTCTTCAAAACGAAAACAAAACCTACAAATGCAGCTTATCAATATTGCGTCCCTGAGTAATAATGTTTTTGGTCGCCTTTTGATTTCATTCAGAATCCTTAGGTCCTGTTTATTTTTAGCTTATTTGTGTTTTATTTAATTTATAACGATAATTTCTAGTTTCTATTTTCATCCCGATATTATTTGTTCATTCATGGGTATTTTTGCATGAGTTTCTTTTGAAGTTAACTCCGTCCGGTTTGTGAACATTTTGTTGGACGGGACGTGTGACGGAAACTTTTCATCCCGATTAATCTCGTCCCGCATCTATATATAAATAATATTTTTTATATTTTTAAAATATTATATATACAAATAATATACATAAATTATAATTTTTAAAAATATTATTTTTTAAAATATATTAATATTTTCAAAATTATTAGATCACTCATTCAACATTGTTTGTAAAATGTGATAATACTGCTTCAAACACAAAGAAAAAGAGCAACATTAGGCATTGACGCTTTGGTGTAACTTTATCTTGTACTTGTTTTTAATGTATTAAGTATTAACTACTAATGTAGACATCTTGAATCGATAATTTGATATCGAGTTTTTTCCGATCATTTATATGTTTAAACATGAGTGAAAACAGATACAAATATTGAATATAATTCTTGCGAGATTCGTCCGTCCCAAATATTGAATATAATTCTTGCGAGATTCGTCCGTCCCGTCCCGTCCCACATGGGACAAGGTCCGCCCGCCCCATACCCACCCATACTATAGACTCATTTAGTTTATAAACCCGAAAATAAATCCATCTGCAAGTAAACTTAAAGCGTTAATGAACAGTTGGCGATGCAACATTTGTAATCGACGTACAAATGCAGCAATTTGTCACAGCAGCTCATAAAAGCATTATACTAATCTCAGAGTAAAAATGTAAATGTAACCTTCGTTTGCAGCTCTAATTGTCAGATGATACTTACAATGTTGAATAGTACTCCGTAAATCTATGTATTTCCCAATCAGTGCAAATAAGATGTAATATTATGTACCAAGAACTCCACAGACAAGGATTTATTGAATTCAACAAAACTTTCCCAAATGTACAAATTCAACATAAGTGCATCTACGCATCAACGTTAGGCCCTGGATACGCAGGTAGGCTCATGATTCGAGTGTCTTCAACAGGTCCTCCAACTGTAAAATGGTACAGACTCTGGTACTTTGATCCCTTCAGTCCTAAAACCTCATGTACTGCAAAATAACCAATACCTCATATTACCAATAACAATCATATCAATGTTTTCCATAAGAAAGATGTTACAATGAGAAAAATAGAAGCCGTGGAAAAATACCAGCATCGTCAAAGAAACATCCAATTCCGGTAGCAGAAATACCAACTGCATGTGCTTCAAGATACAGAACCTGCCCAAGTACGCCCGTCTCCCAGTATAGTCGAGGATACATCCACACTCCTTTTTCACGCAACGTGGGTTCCATGTGTGCTATCATTCCTAGACTGAAACATCCATCACTCGCGATATCCTGCATCCAGAGGTACAACCAAAATTTACCCAAATAAATTTAATATAGCATTTGATCAATATGAGCCCTGATTGGCTCATTCATCATTTTACTTAATCAGCTGTTCTAAGGTTGCTGATCATTATATCTACAGTAGCTTATTCAAATTGATTTCAGTTCAATTTGATTAAAATTTCAATTGAATCAATAGCTAAACAATTTATATTCTGAGATCATTTTTTCTTATCCAAGCAAGGTGACAAAGGTATTAACAATAAGAAAATCAACACACCTGATGACATGAAAGTTTCTTTGATAGCCCCCTACAGTCACCGACAGCAAGTTCGTACAGCGGAAGATCATCAGGACAACCTTCCGGTTTCTTCCATGTAAATTCTTTCCGCGTTGAACTCCTAAGATCATCAAAATGGTCTTCATTTCTCACCAGGAAATACAAACCCTTGGACAATCCAGACACTCTATGAACAAATAAAACAGCATGCACTTCACTATCCCAAGAAAGAGCCCTAAAAGGCAATGCCAACTGCTTCCCTTGCTTCCCGCCACTCGTTGAACCTGATGGAAGACAATGCAAAAGCATCTGATAAAACGTTTCCTTCTCTATCATAGTCGTTTCGTCCATATCAACTGCACTCCTCCTCTTCCTCACCACCTCCCGAATCGTTAAACCTATATAACAATCTTCACTACATAAACCACTTGGTTGAAAAGGATCAAGATTAAAACTCTCAGGTTTCCTAAATGGTTTCTTCACAGCCTCGGCAGTCCTGTAGATTATATCCCAAACTACATGCTCTTTACTAAGCGAATTCGGCTTCCCCTTCCAATCGAAATTCGAGAACTCAGATATCCCTTTACTCAACCCCTCAAGATCCACACTAAATTCTCTTAGCCCATTAGGGAAAATAACCAAAACGCAATCTGGATGCTCAAATTCAATCTCAGGGAATTTTCCTTTCACAGGGCGACTAGGTATTTTCATTTCTGGGAAAATTTTCAGACCCATCAAATTCTTCAACTCAGTATAACCTAATGCATCAAGCAACTTAACATCCCAACCTAACCCTGCAGCAGCTATTGCCACAGCCGCAATAGCATGGCCAATATCATGATTACAATACCTAAAAGCCCTTTCCCCATACTTCCAGGCTTCTCTCCAGAAGATAGAGGAGAGCCCAACAAGAAAAGAATTGTCAGGAAAGTAATCCCTCAGAAACCAAGATGGGATCTCAGCTCTAACCTCCAAAGCATGCTCCTTAGGGGCATAATGCGCCACAAAGGATGAAGATGAAAGCGATTCGATTGGTCCAGCAATGAGATAAGCCTCAGTTGGGTGCAAATTGCCGCTGCTAGGGTTTACACGGAGGGACCAAGTGGACAATCCGGCTGTCTTCCAAGCTGATATAGCCAAAGAATCGTAGAAAAGCTGGGAAATGGAGGAAATCGAAATGGGTTTTGGTGACGACGGAGATTGGAACACAGATGAAAAGAGAGGGGCGTCTGAATCAAGGTTTTGTTCCAAGTGTTGGAGGTGAATGAGAGGCGAGCCAACGTACCGGCGAAATGGATTGGGCTGATTGGCCCAATCAAGGCCGCCGGGGCCCCTAGCGTACCTGTTGAAATGGTGTTTGGTCTGGTTGTGGTAGTTGAAGACCTCGTCAAGGTGCTGTCTCTCTTCTTCTGGGTTTTGTGACTGCGAGGAAGAAGATGATGAAATGTTCATGGTGAAGATTGAAGTTTGGGATGTTGAGAGTGAAGTGGGAAAGGGGAGGAGAAGAGGGCGTGGGATTGTGTTGAAGGAAGAAAGGGAGAAATGGTAGAACCTTCTAGGAGTAGTTGGATGAAGAGGTGGCATGGCTTTGGCTTTCTTCTTCGATGACTCCTTTCCATTTCATGCTTCTGTTTAAACGGTCTTCTAGGATCTTGCAGACAGTTTAGCTCGAAACCTTCCAAATCCGGACCTTTTCCGGGTCGGGTCAAATACATCAGTGACAAGAATGTGTGCACACGTCCTCGTTTATAAATTCGAGTCTCAAATTTGCACATTGCATTTCTTAATATTGAATGAATGGATAATGATTTACACGTACCATAGATGATCTTTCAATGATAAATGGACGGTAGAAAGTTCTTATTGGGTTGCATATATGTCCATTCGGCTCAATATCTCCCTCGATTCAAGTTGACGCAAGTTCAGCTTAGAGCGAAGTAACAGGAAGCGTGCAACAGTTCAATGTTTTGTAAGGAGATATGCTATTTGATCGTCAGGGGAGGAAATCTACATAGAACGATTAATTTTGAACTCACTCTCGAACGAAATGGTAATCAAGAGAAACATGTTTGATCCGGTGACGAAGCACATCATTCATTGCAAGATAGGTAACTTCCATTGACTATTTAGATTAGTTGAGGATTCAAGATATGTTATTGTGAGCTTATAAGATATTTGATTGTAAATGCATGATTGATTATTTAGATTAATTGAGTATTTTCTAAATATCATGTGATATCATGTATACTTATATCATGTCTTATTTATATAAACTAGGCGTTAGCGCGTGCTCCGCACGCGCTTGATTGAAGTTCCCGTACACTGATATTGTTGACTTAATGTAAAGCAACTTCTTGCACATAAAACATAAACAGGTTAAGAAACATTTACATAATTGATTGTTGAACTTCATAAGGTAACCGAGTAACTATTGGGTTGTCGTAGATGCGCTGTAGAGTTGTTGATGTCGACGTCGAGAAGCTTCTTTTTTGGCTGATCTTGGTGACCATCTGTAGTGACAGCGTTTATGTAGGTGTGGAGGTGTTAATCATCGTTGAGGTACTGAACTATTATAGGATTATTTGTTAAAACTGGAAATTTAATATTTAGTAAAATTAAAAAAGGAAACATTTTTAAAAAAATTAGAATCAGGACATTGATATTGATAGTAAGAAAGAATGGGGGATTCTAATGTTTCTTACGTTCTTCAAAGTTATACTCACGAGCCTTTTGCAAAATTTCAATGACACCGTGTTTTTTTTATCCTGTCATCAAACCCAATGACATCGTCCTCCTTTGTAGCAAATACATGAATACCCTGTCTTCTTTTAGCTCGAGATAATGCGACGTAAATTTGTCCATGAGCGAACCATGGCTCACGTAAGTATAGTGTAACTTGGTCCAGGGTTTGACCTTGAGATTTGTTTATAGTCATGGCGAAACAAAGCTTTATGGGAAACTGTTTTCTCTGGAAAGCAAAAGGGTATTTAGTAGTAGAAGGCTTTAATATTATTCGTGGAATAAACGCTTGCTCTCCTTTGTGATATCCGGTCGTTATCTCGCAATGGAAATATGTTACGGCAATTCTGCTTCAAAACCAAAAGATGAGGGCTCATTCCATTCGGCTGTAATGTGTTTAAAAATTCAATTGGATATATGTTACGGCAATCATCTGTGACTGAGTCAAAGCTGGTATATGTTTTAGCCGTTCCTGGGAAATTTGATATCATTTCTTCGTTTATGTAATCTACATCGATGTTTTTTGGAGTTAATATTGCCCGTGTAGTAAAAATGTCATCAGTTAAATAACGAGTGAACATTTTTGGGAAAATATTGTTAATTAATAATTCTGTTGTACTTTGTTTGATATCTGTACACTGGATTAGTTCTTTTGGTAATTTGATATATGCTTGTTCTTCTTTCTGTAGATTTCCGTCGCCAGATTAAGCAAAAAATTGGCGAATTTCGGATCTTTAGAAGCCTTGATATTTTCATCAAGTTTGAATTTTACTAATGACGGCCAAATTGCAAAACTGTCTAAACTTACCTTTATTGCTTCTTTCTGACCCTTATGTGGAACGATAGGCAATACTTGACGGAAATCTCCACCGAATACAACTATCTTAGTTAGGATTATAGTAAATATTATTTAGGTGTACAACCGTTGCAAAAGATGGAAAACCATGCGGTGGTGGAGAAAATTGTGAAGGAAAATTTTCAGTTTAGCTAGTCACAATATCTTCCGATCTTAAATCAGTTGAATAACATTGCTGCTTTATATCAAGGGTTTGAAGAGCGCTTTTGGAACATGATGAGGTGTAGGATGTGGCTTCCGTATATACTCTCATTGTTAGATTTGCTAAGCGCATTGACGATTATGATCCATTCACAAAGACCTCTTGGATTTTGAATCTAGGAGGCATTCCATTCACAAAGACCTCTTGGATTTTGATTCTAGGAGGCATTTGGCAATGCTGATGTTCCCAGAGGTCAAAGAAGATCATGAGGAGTTGACAGTACGGGCCCGCTTGGTTTTAACTCCGGAAACTAAAACGAAATAAGGTTTTAACTCCGAAAACTAAAACGCGATAAAAATAAATTGGTTTTAACTCCGGAAACTAAAACGAAATAAGGTTTTTAACTCCGAAAATTAAAACGAAACAAAAACGAATCTAATTTTTGTGTTTAGTGAAAGAAGAATCCGATGTTTTCTGTTGTTTGGACCGTTTGGTTCACATTATGTATCAAATTTAATCGAAGTATAGAATATAGAAATGATTAAAAGCTAGATTTCATTCCTGGGTTGAAAGTTTGATTTGTTAGATTTTTCAATCAGCCAAAACAGATAATAAAGCAAGAGAGCTCTGTATCTTTTTAATCAAAAGGGTAATTTTCCATAAGGACAAAATGCATATCAATAGCTGAGTTGTGGCGCAGCTAAGCGTTCTAAAAGATTTCACACTTCCACCAAAAATCAAAACATTTAGAACAATCAAACTACATCCCGTCTAAGCCATAATGTGCCACACTAATGCGCACCCCTGAACCACTTCTCTTCTTAGTTTAGCCAATTTAAGCTTCAGTGAATCTGCAAAAGCAACAATTATGTCCAACTTAAGAAGCTGAGGATCAAAACAAATTCAGAACATCAGATTGTACAAGAGATTTGAGCATTTACCGGAGTTTAGAGAGCTTCTGGTGAGCCACAACATAGTCGGCAAAGAAAGCATCCTCGTCCTGTGGGACAAGTTCTTGTTACAGCTAATTTCTAAGGCAGATTTTTTTGTTTAACTTTAAAGACTTGATCAACTCTTAACAAAAATCATACAAGCACAATGATCGAGGATACCGCAACATATTTCTCAACAGGGGGCGGAATGCAGGGTCAAGTCATGTGAACAATATGACCAAAATGGTACACAACTCTCAAAATAATGATCCAAATGGTACAGAGCTCTAAAAGTGCCTATTGAGTTCCTATAAATTCTATTGCTGTATATTAAGTGTAAGTCATTCTTCTCTAAAGAGGTAGCCAAATCAAACGTGTTGAATGGAAAACCATAGGCCTAACCATCAAAACGCAACCACAAAGAAAATGCGGCAAAAAACAGCTAGTAAATGCATAACTCAACAAGCAATGGGAAATTCAGCTGTCATTTATAGCCGTCTCAGGAAACAAATCTAACCAGCGACACATAAATTATAAACCTGTCAAAAAGAGCAACAATTGTGTGTAGAATTCAGGCTAAAAACAAGAATTCGGAAAACAACTACAACCAGCAACAAGAAGCAAGGAATTGTAAAATCCAAAGGCAAGGGAAAAAAGTCCGGCGTAAAAATCAGACCACTGAGAGTTCAGCAGCGAACTGAAAACTCATCAGACAACTGAATAAGCACGCAATTACAACGGGGATTCATGGAAAGCCCTAGGCTTCAACTGGGTAAAGCTAATTTGGTTGAATCCAACTATACATGAAACCTGATCGCGCAGTATAGAATAAAATAACAATGGCAAAAAGATGCAAGTATCTACCAACAAAAAATTTTAATCAAAAGAAACTGAACGGAGTAGAATACATCACCTTAAGATTTAGCCATCAAACATATATGATTAGGCCATTGTAGCCATGAAGCGGGCCATTTTTGGCTTAGAAACCGTAGAGAGATGAATAAGGCCTGAGACTCCACTTCATTTTTGGCTTAGGAACCGTAGAGAGATGGATAAGGGTTGAGACTTCACTTCCCTCCACAATACGAAGAGCATTACCAGGGTTAAAAGCAAGATTCCAAACATCCTGACAAAAAAAAGAACTTTAAGATTAAGTCGGGATAAAGAATATTACAACTTACAGCTGCAGTGACCAGTAGATGTTAATATGAGTACAATAAATAAGAAATTTTGACTTTGGTGAATGTGAATTCAATTCAAAGCAAATGACAAAAATATGTAGACACTAATTTCCATTAGAGGAACATGAATAAGGACAAGCATTTGATAGTTGTAGCACTTCATGAATCATAAACCATATAAAAAATACTACCATGAAGAGGCAAAGCATACCATGGCTTCTACCAAACGGCAGTCTAACCCATGGCTCACAACCTTGGCTAATTAGGCTAACTATGAAGTTGATTCTTGTTAACTATGTTTTCTCTTCACTGATGTGGTTATATGTGTTTATCAGGTACTGAACTCCAATATAATAGAGCCTGGTTTGTTGTGTGTTTTACCTTGGTTGACCACAGCTCTATCTGCAAAGAAAATCATGGAGAAGAAACCTGAAACAATAGTACCTGGTGCACATAATGGTAGAGCAAGGGAAGACGGATTCCGACGCGTTCCGAAAGGAATGAAGAAGACGAAGAAAGTAGATTGATGAGAAGAATCAACAAATTGAAGAGGTATTTAGAGACTGATTGAAGCGGCGGAGAATACGTGTTGACCAATAAACATTGTTTTTTAAAATTGGAATCTGAATTAGCATGTTATATTGACTCGAATTAGAGTAGGTAACTAATGAACAATTTGATGGATATTAACTGCTGTAAGTACATTATTCATCTATTCTTTTTAACACTTTCAGTGATTTAGTGATCACCTTTACTGATGCTAGTTGTCTGCTACCATTTTCATCACATGTGGACTATGACTAATAAACTACTCCATTTGACATCGACTGTTATGACTTATAAGGTTATAAATACCACAATTTTTACTCTACTGCATGAGAAGCAGCTACATACAAAAGAATAAAAAAATGCAAGTGATAATATGTGAATGAGCAAACAAGCCGAAATACAAGCCAAATTGACAAATAGAATCAGATTAGCACATAATATCAATTACTTACCCTCATAGCTTTCTTCTTGAATTTATTTATAACAGAGAATTGCTTGAGTCGTGCCCTGACGATATTACCTAATGGGACATTAGAAGCTTTCTTCGCATTTTGTAGCCATGGATGTTCTATAAACAATTCAAAAAGCATGAATTCTGGCAACACTGATCCAAGAAGCCCAAAAACAAACCAAATAAGTTGAACAAATACCATATACTAACCAACTACTTGATGAGCAGTGAGTTGCTTCTTCGTATCCATATCTAGCGTCTGCTTCACAAGGAAACTGAGTGTTTATGGAATCTCAAGTAAGTTGACATCATCATAATTCGTGATACATTACTAAAACTGAACCGGATCGAGTTACAAAATCAAAACCCAGATTATAATGATAAAGAGCGGTTAATCGGATCCAAAACTCAGCAAATGAATCAATGGTAAAAAAATCCAAAGCAAAATCATATGACTGACAAATCGAATTCAAAATTAATTTAGTTATAAATCCGAAACAAAATGAAGCCAATTAATAGAATGTTTACTCACGACCAACATACCTTCATGGGCTTGACAGTAAAATCAATGTTTACTTGAAGACTAATTTGCAAGGTCAAACATAATTAATACATACATAATGCAACTCGTAATTAAGAGAAAAATGTAGATTATAAAGGAAAAACCAGTACCAAATGCAAGAAAATCCTAGTAAGTAAGCACATAACGTCCAAATTGATCAAACAAAAACGAGTAGATTAATGTTTCAGAGATTAAATAGAACCAAAAAGATGAGCCGTTCATACAAATTTAAGGAAGCTTACCGGAGAGGCCGGAGTCGATGGTGTCCTTGAAAGCCTGAATCAAAAACCCTAGTACAGACAAACAAAAACGAGTAGATTAACGGAGACACATATAAATCAATCGAACTGTACAACTGATAGAGATACGTAGAGGTAGCAGAAAGAGAACCATGGCGACGGTGAGTATCATCCGGCGGAGGAAGACAAAGACCAACACTGAATTCCTGCAAGAAATCAAAACTCAGGCAACATAATCGAGACTGAGAGAGGGGGAAGAAATCAAGCACAAAATCAAGCACCTGTGTGGTGAGAGTGAAGGAGGAAGGGGAAGCCATGGCCATTAAATATAAATCACAACTAAAATTACTTGATTCAATTTTGGCGTTGCTAAGTCGAAGAGTACGAAGCGGTTGAATATGAAACCCTACAAACAAACCGTCACAAATCCATGTCTTCCCATCTTCCTTCGATCTAGAGACAAATCCTAAAGCGTAAGAAAAACCTAAATCAGAAGAATGATAAAGAGAGATTATGGAGATTAAGGGTATACTTGAGATCCAAATCGATAAAACTGAGAAAGAAAAAACGAGAGACTATGAAGATTGAGGATGGAAGAAGTCGAAAGAGAAACCTGGTGTCGGCAGATGGAAGAGTCGATTTGAAGAGTTTCATAGTCGGTTTAGGGCTCAGAAGGAGAGGTAAAGTAAAACGTGGACGATGGGAAGAAAGACACGTCATTTAAAGCTATGACTCATTAAGAAAGGCACTGTAGTAATTTCACTGTAGCAATCCTCCAACTCTCACTTTTAAAGTATAAAGGAAAAGGATTACACTGTTTATGCTGTAATTTATTTATTATCGTTATCCTTTAATTTATCTAAAGCCTTAGGGAGGCCCTCGTTCGGGTCTCTTGGCGCTGTAACGTCTGATCCGCTTTTTGAGGTGTTACGGAAATACATCTTCATTCAAGTCCATGTGAAAAAAAATGTGTTTTGAATATCGATTTGCCAGACCGATCAACTCTTCATGAAGCAATGAATATGAGAAGGCAAATTGAGGTGAGTTTGACAACAATACTAAAAGTCTAAGAATAATACCCCTTCAAGTTGGCTAAACCCCTTTACAACCAAGCGTGCCTTAAGGACAAATGTCTTTGATGGTAGAAAGTTCTTATTGGGTTAGATATATGTCCATTTGGCTCACTCACTCCCTCGATCCAAGTTGATGCAAGTTCAGTTTGGAGCGAAGTAACAGAAAACGTGCAACAATTGAATGTATTGTAAGGAGATTTGCGATTTGATCGTTAGAGGAGAGGAAAACTACGTAGAACGATTAATTTTAGACCCTCTGTGACACACCTATTTCATTTCTAGTTGATTACCAATTAATTAACCCTGTTTAAAACAATAAGCGGAAAAGCGGAAAACGTAAATTTTTAAAACTTTATCTTACAACCATATTCACAACATATATACATACTAATATACGTCATAAACTCCGTTTAACCAAAACACAACTGTTTTAAAACCATGCAAAACATCCTAGGCGGTAGCATCCCATAACAGCCCACCTGATATGATCTCAAATCCAGGTGTTGGGTCCAACGTCCTTGCCTTGATCAGGCCGAGTCTGAGTAGCTGAAAAATATGTGGATATAACAACAATGAGCCACACGCTCAGTAAGGGTATACAAATCGCACTCTCCCAATATATATAAGTATCTAATATCCCGTCCCCAAAGGACACTCTATACCCTTCCTCACATTCCAAAGTTGACCAATGCATACATATCCACATTCACATATAATTCCACAACCATTCACATCACATTTCACATAAACATTCAAACATGTTATCACACATCACATATAATTCCACAACCATTCATATCACATTTCACATAAACATTCAAGCATGTTATCACACATCACATATAAACATATCATCTCATATAAGCATCTCATATCATACCATCACATATAAATAATCATAACATAACATATAGCATGCTAGACTCGATCGCATCGATGCATAGGTGATAATTAACTAACTAGCTCCAATTGATCGTACGATATATTTTCTCATTGCTTTCGTATTTCTTTTCTTTCTTTCTTTTTTTTCTTTCGGTTGGCCAACCCGATAGCGTCATAGGCCCCCTGTAGATCAGGTAGCGACCTCGGCCATCTGTCCTAAGACCCCCTGTAGATCAGGTCGCGATCTTGGACTATTTTTCTTATCTTGAGGCCCCCTGTAGATCAGGTAGTGACCCCTGACTGTTTTTCTTATCTCGAGGCCCCCTGTAGATCAGGTAGCGACCTCTGAGGCCCCCTGTAGATCAGGTAGCGACCTCGTCCCCCGGAAACCCGTGCGGGACCCAGTTGGGCTAATTAATCAATTACCATCCTATATTATCACTGTCATATCATAACTCAATTTCATGCTTCCATCATATTCTTTCATCACATTCTTTCCACTATCTCATGTACCTCATGCATGCTTTCATAAGGAATATCAAGTCATCATCATCGTCTCACTCATATACATATAAGCATGCATACAATCATAACAAACATATATATACACTCAAGCATGCATAAAATCATAGCATATTAAATACATAACATATATTAAGCAAGTGTAATTCATATACACTTACCTCGCAGGTAAGAACAATAAAACCTCGCAAACCAACTATTGAGTCCGTTTCCCACTCGGACTATCCTCCTTTCTCGTATTTGGATACACTCACAAAGAAGTAAGCTATAATTAAACCGAACCCTTCAACAACACCTGTTGAGAATATCATATTCCTCGTATTAAACTTCTCGCTTCAAACACCAGTTAAATTCATTCCTTTGAATTTAATTAGCTTATAGCATTTTCTAGAATCCCAATTTAATTAATTAACCTTTAATTAATTAATTAAATTTCGCCAGAACAACGTTTTGCCCGCAGGCAATTTCTGAACCCACCTGTCATCAAATCTCATCAAACAAACAGCCCATAATCACCAGAATAAAGTAACGAGCATAATGGAATTTCCAATTATCCATTTTGACAAGCCTAAGGTCAATTTAGGCTAAATCGCAATACGGAAAACGAATAAATTCATAACTTATTCGTTACTAACCCGATTGACGATCCGAAAGAAGATTCGGAATCACAACGACGCAGGCTACGCTCGGACACCATCAAATTCACCGGAATCTGAGCGACGGAACCTCCCTAGTATCATATATGCTCGACCAGACCTTCCCTTGCTCGGAAATGCAGAAACTCGGTACCAAAATGAAGAGAATGAAGAGAGGAATCCAAAAACTCAAACGGATTTGAAATCGGATTAGAAACGAAGAGTAGATCTGAGTTTGAAGGTTGAGAGAAATCAGAGTTTTTACGAGGAAACGTGAAAGAAAATGAATTAATAAACGATATTTCAGCTATTTATAGCGAAGACGATAATTATCCTTTAGCGGAGTCGATAATTATCCTTTTACCGATCCGGAAGCGGTTTAAGCCCCCTTCTCCAAACTTCTCGAAATTGGAATAATAAATCTAGAATATTGTATGGATAATTATTCCGCAATTGTTTCGAAAAACGCGTATTCCTAAGCCGTCTTTCTTAGCCGCTAAGAAACGAAATAGCGACTCTTTTAGCCATTTTGCCTTTTCATGTTTTTTCATATCTAGGACATGTCCGATGTCCTGATCATTTCTCTCAACTGCATTTTTATTAATTGAAGCTCCCAAATGCTCCAAATAATACCGGGGTGTAATATCATCTAGGAGCTGTTACCTCGAGAGGTATCTCGTGTTAAAACGGATTTAATTTCCTAAATTACTCGATTAGGTCATCTTCGATTTTTGACTGTTACACCCTCTCTCGAACGAAGTGGTAATCAAGAGAAACATGTTTGATTCGGTGATGAAGCACACGATTCATTGCAAGATAGGTAGCACCGAGGTTATTACACTAGAGAACTGAAGCATGTGGGAGTGTTATGCCAAGTTCATCCAGAAGGATATGGATCCACAATGTTTCACACATAGCATATGCAAGGGACCGATATTCAATTTTGGTTGAGGATCGAGCAACGTATAATGCTTCTTAGAATGCCAAGAGACAATATTATCATCAAGGTAGATACAATATGCTTAAGTGGATCGTCAATCACTTTCATCACCAACCCAATCCGAGAAGGTAGAAAGTAGGGAGTTGGATGATGAAGAAATGTGAAATTGTAGTGAAGTTGTAGAGTTGAGATGACGTAGTATGTGCTTGACTAGTTAGTTACTTTGCTTTGGATGTTTCATTGTTTGATATACTCTATTAACGGCAAATGAGACGTTTAGTCGAGCATATGCTAAATATTGCAAGCTTCCTACAAAACTACAATATTGGGGAGGATCATGAAAGATAGCACCAGAAGAATAATGAGGAGAATTGTGGGCGCTATCATGAGAGTGACAACAAGCTTGGAAAATTGTGTTAGAAAGAAGAGAGATGAGTGTAGAAAGACTTTGATCGTGAGAATGGAACGAACTGTCTAATTTTATTATTGTGCACATGTATGTATTTACTATTTATACACTTGTATACCAGTTGGTTACAACAATACAACATAATTCAGTTACATTTTATATCCTCAACACCCCTCCTCAAACTAAGAGGTGTAACCATTCCTAATTTGATAAGTAGAATATTTTGTTGAGTTGAAGGGATGACTTTGGTGAAGACATCAGCTAGCTGAGCATGAGTAGGGATATATTGAAGATGTAGCAAACCTTCTATCACTTTGTCACGAGTAAAGTGACAATCGATTTCAATATGTTTCGTTCTTTCATGAAACACATGATTCTTGTCAATTTGAATAGCAGTCTTGTTGTCACAATGAAGATGAACTAGTTGAGGAGGTTGCAAGCCTAACTCTGGAAGTAAACGGGATAGCCAAGTTACTTCTGCACCTGCTTGGGCCATTGCACGATATTCAGCTTCTGCTGAGCTCCTAGAAACAGTAGATTGGTTCTTTGATTTTCAGCTGATTGGTGATGAGCCAAGGAGGATAATGTAGCCACTTACACTTCGTCTAGTGGATGTGAAAGAAGCCCAATCAGAATCGGTGTATGCCAACACAGTTGGTTTATCACAAGTGTTGAGGAGAATGTCATTGCCAATGGTACCTTGAATGTATCTAATAGTGTGAAAGAGGTCATAAAGGTGAGACGTGTGATGAGATGCATGAACTGACTCAGACATTGGACAACATAATAAATGTCTCGTCGGGTATGAGTTAGAAAATTGAGTTTCCCTACAAGAGATCGATACACTGATGGATCTGGGATAAGGTCACCTTCAGAGGGAACAAGCTTGAGATTAAGAGGTAATGGAGTCAATGTGAGCTTGGAATCAGGGAGGCCAGCTTTAGCTAGAAGCTCCAATGTAAATTTTCTTTGAGTGAGAATAATGCATGTAGACGTATGAGCCACTTCTATGCCAAGGAAAAATTGAAGAAGACCCAAATCCTTGATGTTGAATGTTGAGTCAAGATAAGCTTTGAGAGAAGAAACTTCATGCTCATTGAATCTTGTCACCACAATATCATCTACATAAATAGCAATTATGGTAATGTTATTACCAGAATGTTTAAGAAAGAGTGAATAGTCATTCTTGGACTACTTGAACCCTTGAGTGATAAGAGTTGTTGTAAGTCGATGAAACCACTACCTTAAGGCTTGCTTAAGTCCATAAAGGGACTTTTTGAGTATACAAACAAGGGACAATGGATTTGGTATTCCAGGAGAGACCTTCATGTACACATCTTCAAACAAATCCCCATAGAAATGCATTATTCACATCCATTTGATGAAGATGTCAACCCTTTGAAGCAACAATAGCAATGATGCTTCTAATGGTGGTCATTTTGACCACTGGTGAAAATGTTTCATGGAAATCGACCCCCTCTTTTTGATTGAAGCCTTTAGCAACCAATCGTGCCTTGAACCTTTCCAAGCTACCATTAGTTCGTAATTTGACTTTGTAGACCCATTTACAACCAATTGCCTTCTTATGTGATGGTAAAGGAACTAGATCCCACGTATGATTGCTTTGTAATGCCTGATACTCTTTATTCATGGCCTCAATCCAATTTGGATCCTTTGAAGCTTCAGTGTAGGTAGTTGGTTCAACATAAGATGTTAGGGATGAAAGAAATGAGAAATGTGATGGAGGTAGAGAACTAGAATGAGTCATACCTGGTGATTGAGAGGAGGAACTATATGTGCATATGTAGTCTGACAAGTATGAAGGTGTATATTTAGAATGAGATCATCGTCTAAGATGAGGTGTTTCTGAAGTAGAAGGCTGAGATGAAGAAACTGGAGAGGAAGTGTCATGGTTTGATGGATATGAAGTAGTAGTATAATTGGGAGAATTATCAACAAAATGAATGTGTGTTTGTGGAGTTGAATTTGAGCTCGGATTAGGAAGATCTTGAGGATGTAAGAATGGAGATGGTGTTTCAATAGAAGAAGAAGTTGAAGGGATAACTGGATCATGAGAAGGGAAGAATATAAGGGAATTAATGGTTGATGTTGTAGATAGGATAGGAAGAAGTGGTGGTGTAGTACGATGGATGTGATGAAAAGGCAGGATGCTTTCATAAAAGGTGACATCTCGTGATACTAGGATCTCATGAGTTGTAAGAGTCAAGAGTTTATAGCCTTTTTGAGAATGTGGGTAGCCGATAAAGACACAGGGTGTGGCACGAGGGGAAAATTTATCACGATGGACTCTAGGGATATAAGCAAAGCAAAGGCAGCCGAATACACGTGGGTATTGTATGAAGGTTGTTTGTGCAAAAATTTCATAGGGTGTTTTGTGAGATAGGATAGGTGCAGGTCTTCGATTGATTAGGTAAGTAGCTGTTAAGATGCACTCCCCCCCAGTAGGTAATAGGTAGGTTAGATTGAAAGAAAATGGATCAGGCTACCTCTAAAAGGTGTCGATGTTTACGCTCAACAATGTCGTTTTGCTGGGGTGTATGAACACATGATGTTTGATGTATAATACCCACGGTGGAATAGAAAGTGCATGCAACTTTGCTAGAAAATTCAAGAGCATTGTCCGTGCGAATGCACTTGATAGAAGTTTGGAATTAGGTTTTGACCATGATAGCAAAAGTTTGAAGAATAGTTAAGGCATTACTTTTGTTGGCCATCAAATAGGTCCATGTGCATCGAGTATAATCATCGACAATGGTGAGAAAGAAAGAGAAACCATTGTGGGTAGAGTGTTTATAGGGACCCCACGTATCAATGTGAAGGAGATCAAAGGGAGATGTGGTTTTAATAGAAGAATGGGTAAAAGGTTGTCGATGGTGTTTAGGTTGTGGGAAGATTGTGCAATTGATGATTTCTTGGGAATCTTAAAGAGACTATCAATATGATGCATATAGTCAAAGGGAAGATGACCAAGTCAACAATGTCACACCTCAACTGAATTGTATTAGACATAATGTTGGTGGTTTTATTACAACTTTGTGAAGCAAGAGATATATTATTACAAGAGGTATTGTCGACTACATATAATCCATTAGATGCTCATCTAATCACCAAGGGCTTTCTCATCGAATGGTCCTGGAGAGAACATGTTGTAGAGGTGAACAAAATGTGAGAAGATATATCAATAGAAAGTTTGTGTATAGAGATTAGATTAAACTGGAAATCTGGAAAATGCAAAACTTTTGACAAGGTGATATCATTATTAAGAATGACAATGCCTTGATGAATGATCAGAGCTCTTTTTCCATTAGGCATGATAATGTAAGAAGGTTAAGTAAGGGGAGTATATGAAGAAAAAAGATGGAGGTTGGGTGTGATATGGTTGGTTACTCCACTGTCAAGAATCCATTTCGAATTGAGGTTAGAAGAAAAGAAGCAAGTAGGCTTACCTGCAAGCAAGACAATACTAGTATTACCATCAAGATTCAATGAAGATTGCTTATCCGATAGTGTCATAATGTGTTCCATTTGTTCCGGAGTGAAAGAATGAGCAACAAAAGTAGCTGCTAGTTTGTGTCCTCTGGGATAACCTATAACCTTCCAGAGTTCCAGCACTTGCCTGAATCATGACCAGCTATGTTGCAGTGTGTACACCAAGAAACACCTGACACAAGTGTGGTAGGATAACCAATGAGCTTCTAGTATCGGTCTGCAGTATGACCATTAATCTTGCAATGATTGCAGTATGGTCGAACTCCTGACTAATGTTGGTTTTGAGATCACTAGATGAGGTGTGTTTAGATGGTGGAAGATAAGCAGTAAATCGATGATTAGAATACAAGGCAAATGTATTATCATCAAGATTGGGATTAGACTTCAAAGATCGTTGGCTTTCTTCTTGAAGGACTAACTTTTATACCTCATTCAAGCTAGGGTTTCGAGATAGCATCAGAAAGTGAGATCGAACTAAGGAAAAAGAATCATTCAGTCCAACCAGAAACTGAATGATCTATTGATCCTGAATAATTGCCATTGCAACTGTATTTGATCCACATAGTCAAACATGTGATGATAGAGCAAGTGTGTATTCGTCCCATAGCTTCTTCAAATTGGTAAAATAAGTCAAAACAGATTGATTGCCTTGTGAAATCACAAAGAGCTCTCTGAATCTGATACAGATTAGTTCTATTCGATTTGCCAAAACACAATTCTAATTCAGTCCATATTTGAGCAGCAGTGAGACAGAAAAGCATGGATTCACTAATATCCTTATCCATGGAATGAAGAAGCCAAGAAATCAACATGCTATTACATTGATCCCATTTTGCAATCATTTTGAAATCAATTTTAGGTCGAGAACACTTCCCATGAACAAAATTCAATTTGTTCTTGGCCTATAGAGATAGCTCGACTGAGCATTTCCAGCGGAAGTAATTGGAACTGGTAAGCAGATGGTGGAGAGCTTCAACGAAGGAGCATCTGCATGATGTAGTGTGAGCTGTTGAAGTATATCTTCAATAGAAGGATCTGTGATAGAAGGATCTTCGTCATCAACATTGGAAGCCATAGAAGAGGATCTGTGTTTATGGTTGAGAGCTTATTCACCCTCTGATACCATGTTAGAATGAAGAGAGAAGAGAGTAGAAAGACTTTGATCGTGAGAATGGAATGAACTGTCTAATTTTATTATTGTGCACATGTATATATTTATACACTTGTATACCAGTTGGTTACAACATTACAACAGAATTCAGTTACATTTTATCTCCTCAACAAATTGCATATTGATTTTGGTGACAAGGTCATTAATCTACTTTGATTGGGAATAGAAACCAAATTCATTTCATGTGACTTGGATCCCCAAAAAATATTGTAAAATACCTTGATCTTGTACTAGTAATTTGTTGAAAAGATCATGTATTAATTGATCTGTAAGGCAAGAGTCAAATACAAAATCCACATCCACAAAAATAAATATAGATTGAGTCCCATAGTGATAAGTGAAAAATGAGATGTTATCAAGGATTTAAAACCTAGAGAAGTGTGCCGCTCAATTTTCCAAACTAGGTTCGAGATCTAGTTTAGTCCATAGAGGGACTTGAGAAGTTTGCATGCATAGTAGAAATTGAAAATGTGTGAAACCTGGAGTTGATGGAGAAAGACATCTTCATTCAAGTTCCCGTGAAGTAAAGCGTTTTAAATACCGATTTGTCGGTCCGACCAACTCTTCATGGAAGCAATGGACATAAGAAGGCAAATTGAGGTGGGTTGGAGAACAAGACTAAAAGTCTAACAATAATCGACCCCTTCAAGTTGGTCAAGCCCCTTTACAACTAAGCGTGTCTTAAGACGCTCAATGGTGTCATTCGAATTCCATTTGGTTTTAAAATCCCATTTGACCCCAAGGACATTGAAGGAAGACCGAGGATGGACAAGGGTCCATATGTTAGTATGAAGAAGGGTGTTAAATTCAAAGACCGTAACTTGCCTCCATTCTAGAAAGTGGGATGCTTCAGTGTAGTTTGGTGTCGTTACTCTTGATGAGGTTTTGTGATTTGTACTTGCAATCGTGTACGCATTGGATAATTTGGATGAGAAGGTAATGGGGGCAAGGGAGAGATAGTTAAGGCTCATAAGAAGGTAATTGGGCCGACCCTGAAGATGGTGAGGCAAGAGGAGTAGAAGAGGATCCCGTATGTGAAACTGGGATGATGTACTACAATTACGCATGCCATATGCGTAGTTAATCAACTCATATCGGCTTGAGATTGACTCCAACTACTCGTGTCATATGCGTAGTCATAATCCTAATGTGAAAAATCAAAACTATGTACGCAAATTGCGTCCCTTCGACGTTGAATAAATATTTTGCAAATACCTCTAATAATCATTTTTTTTGAAAAGTTTCAATAGTGATTGACATAATCGGTCCAATAAAAGTTCCTTCTTGGATGAACAAAGACCAAAATATAAAGCAACAATTTTTAAAGAGTTTTAAAACAATAGGAAAAAGTTGATAAGATAACCGCTTTACGATTGAACTTAACCCCAACTTTTTTATCTTTTAATTTTTGACCACTTAATTAAAAAAAATCAATTTCCAATTATTACTTTTTAAAATTTTGTTGACTATATATAATTGTACTACCAACAATTGTCAATAAAATTTATGTTTTATGTTTATTTTTTAATTAAGTAGTCAAAAGCCCAAAAATAAAAAATTTGGACTTTGATCTCAAATTTGACTAGATTACTTTGGATCCAGCCTTTTAAAATAGAGTAAATTATCAAAAATTACCCGCTAAATGAGATCAATTGCAACTAACCATCCCCTAAATGTCTTATTGCATAAAAACACCTATTAAATATATTCCGTTACCATTTTAACACACCTCTGAAATCCATCCATTTTCCGTTTAAGCCCCCCACTTTTTTATAAACCAATACAATTCATTAATAATAAGATTGAAAACAAACCGTACCTGACTGTATTAATTTTTTTTAAATACAGGTGTTAAAATGATAACGGAATACATCTAATGAGTATTTTTATGCAATGAGACATTTAACAAGTTATTTTCGGTAATTTACTCTTTGAAATATAACAATTAAAGAGAGTAGTAAATAAAGAATGGGTTATTGAAGTCCATTTATATCGCTGATACAAATTAAGCCCCTCTATTTTTTTCATAATTTTTTTAACCCTTTCAATTAATCTTTATAAATTATATAAATGAACCTATTTAACGAAATAGACAAAAAAAAAAAAAAAAAAAAAAAAAAAAAAGCCTACTTAACCAATTCACCCGTCGAACTTTGACAGGGTTGTCACAGGCGGCAGCTATGAACGAATGTTTCTGAACAAGCAAATGCACCTTATAAATACACAAGTTACACAAAAAAAAGAAGGGGTTTGTACACCAACATATGATCTAAATGAGGGTATCAAAAACCACTCGATTCAACCAGTGACGAGTAGGATGCATTCTCATCCGAACTCATCTGCTGATTACGAACATCCTTCTTAGATGATGTAGAGCCCGGCTTGAGCAGTGATCCTGTATCTAAACCAGCTAACTCAAACAGTTGTAACCTTTTCTGCTTGGCCTCATCTACGTCGTCTTCCCAGCAGGTTTCCAATACAAGCTCAACTGTGTTTTCTATCTTGTCTTCTGCCACAAGAGTATTACTATCTTGTATGAGCACAATATATACTTGATCAGCTGCTGCCCTCCGAATCTACCAGAGTATATTACAGTGAGATTAAAAGAAACATAATCCTTGGTGTATTCACATTATATCTGTTTGCGCCCAATAATAGGTTTTCATATATACTGTGAAATATGTTCTCCCATTTTAGGCCCTTGTCAGTAAAATTTTCTTTCTAGGGAGTTATAATGTTAGTTTTTTTTTAAGTGTATTATAAAATATGAAAAACTATTGACAAATCTAATGATACGTGTATGTGTCGTAGTCCAAGCAAATTTTTGCTTCAGATTTAAGTTCTCACATAGGATCTCAACGTGAGAATGTAAATCTCATGTTGGATTTTCGCGTGGAATTGCGTTTTTACATTGATAGAGAACGCACGTTGGTCAAAGATTATAAATTTTGAAAATTTGGAGCTACTTGGTACATTTTTCAGTAGGTGGCATGCAATTAACTGTATTAACTTAATTGAGTGTTTGGCAAAAGGAGATTTGTGGGCGGACTATAAGAGTGATTTTACCAAAAGGGATAAACAATAACATCAAAATCTACCAAAGGGACGTGCTAGGGGTAGCATCACAACAAATTTCACAAAGCTACTCAATAATTTGCCCAAAGGCTATGAAAAGAGCTTCTGAAAAACCTTCCCAAAGAACTCCTGAAAACTCCCAATAATCTAACACCCTAAGTAGCTTGAGGTTTTGCAAAACTGGTCATGTAGCTTTTGAGGTTTTGCAAAAGCGGCCATTAGTTTGCACATGAATAAAATTATTAACATTTTCCTAATTGGATATTTTCGAGGGGATTGCCTATTGTCCAGCCAACTAGAGCACACTTTTGAGCGAGAAAATTGTGAAGTTAGGTGCAAATATGGACATGCAAAACAAAGAAGCAGGCCTTTTCATAAATGTAAGACAAGTGTGGATTACAAACCTTTGGATATCGATGACCAAGGAGGGTGAGCAAATTTGAAAATGCTTTGGACTTGATTGGCTCACTAGTTGAAGCAATGTATCCAAGTATAGAAATGCCCGTATATAGCTTTTGAAAGTCCTTTGTTCCCCTCAGCTCTTCACGTAGAGAATCTAAAATGCTAACGAAGAACTTTGCAGTATGGATCTAAAAGAACGGCCAATCGTTCATTAAAAAAGAAATATAACAAAATACCAAATGAGGAAATATACCACTTGTAATATGCACGAATATCAAACACAAAGGCAAATCCTATGCATGTCAAACCAGTGAACGCAGTATTATGAGCTGACATATCCATGAATAAGAAGTCGGAAAAATAAGAAAAAGGGATAATGATCATCATTGCTAGTGGCAGGTGTTCAACAGGAGAACAAACTGTGTCACTTCCTCATGTAGTCATGTGAATACTTTCTTTTTAGATAGTGTCTCAAAATGTTCAAGATTATTTCCGTAAAAGTGATAACAATTTAAAACTTATGTAGTGATGTTAGTCCCTCTTTTGGCGAGAACAAATTGCAGAAAAGGATCAGTCAGATGAAGATAATATATCAAGAGAACAGTTCAAGAAAACAACAACAACAGTGACTAAAAAATAACTGATGTATTACTTACCCCCATGTTTAGGAAGAACTTTTTACCAAAAAGGATCTCAATAGTCTGAAATAGAAAAATGAATCAAATTAAGCTCAAATATGTTAGGAGGAAAAATGACCAATAGAAAGGTTTATGCTCAGAAATAAATAAAATAACTTTTTGGGTTGTTGTAAATCTATTTTTGCTGTTGTAAAGATTGGATGTGGAATAAATCATGAAAGCTAAATGGAAAATTTGCAAGGAAAATGATAGCTTTAACAAAATTGCGACTAGCCCTCTGTTAATAGACATCTACATTCTACATGTTCCAATGCTTAGGTTGAATTACCTTCAAGGTGGGAACAATCACTCGGTCACATCTTTTGTACTGCTCCAGAACCCAAAGGATATCCATGGACAAACTTACTTCTCTGTTGCTGCTTTCCTCATCTCCTTTTGCAGACTGCAAATAATCCCGTAAAGCTGTCAAAGATGTGTTACTCAGAGAATCTTGTAACCCGCCGATGGCAATAACAAGGCCAGAGAGTAGATGTCTGCTGTAACAACTGAACTGGAGTAACTGGACAAAGTGTGGATAAGAAAAAGTAGGATCCTGCAAGCAAAGATGCAAAATTTCTATGTAAAAAACTGGAAAAGTTGGCAAGACAATTTAGAATATACAGAGTATATATATTGCATACCGCCCATTTCTGTGCCACTTCAACAGGAAAAATTTCTTCTAGCTTTTCCCTGTAAGGTATGAAGGGGATAAAGATGGTTTTGTTGTATAATATCCTTTGAAAAGAATTGGCTGCCACTTCCCTTACTTTATCCATTTTTTCGACAGCTTGCTTAACAAGTCCACTAACTAAATTGGTTGCAAAATCCACATCAACCAATGAATTTATCTGTTGATTCTCTGGAACAGTTGCATCCATCAACATATCAGATTTCAATTTAACAGAATAATTTCTACAGAGGATGTAAGTACATTTCTCAAGGCCATTTATGGAAGCCTCGCGAACCCAAGAACCAACATCTCCTCTTTTATCAACCGAATAATCGTCAAGGGCTTTAAATAAACTTTTCAAAACTTCTGTCTTGATGAGAAGTAGAAGAGGCATATAATCCTCCCCAAAATTGACCCAAGATTCAGCCAACGTTTCACAAACAGATACTAGTCCTTTGACAGCATTGACCCGAGCTTCAGCATCTCGATCATCAGGGTTGTCCTACATCACAAAGTTCAATAATATTTCCATTAGTTGTACTACAACAAAAAGAAAAAAAAGATGAAAAACAGTAGATTAACTACTCATATCAACTACCTCAATTAAACATGAGTTGCAGAGCTTCAACAATAATTCCCTCCAATTTTTAGCCAGATATTCATAAGGTAATATACCAAGAGCCAATGCTGACCCTCTCCGTACCGCAGCATTTGGATCACTGAGCTGTTGCATGTACTTCAGTGTGATACTAACAATACCCTTTTCATCCACTGGCAAATGGTATGCTGGAATGAAGTGCTTCAGGGCATCAACAGCAACAGTCTGTTCATGTAGTGGAACATGGATCAAGAAGACTGCATCCACTCATATGATGTTTAAAACACCACTCAGTGCTGCAGGATAGAGTAAATACCTGAATCTGAGAATTTGGGTGTCTCATGTTTTCATTAAGCGTATCCAGAAGACTACGTTTTATCTTCTCTGGAACATTTATGCGAGCTAAAGAGATGCATTCAATGAAGCGGGAGACTGCTGATCGCATTATTTCTCCACCTTTACCACGATAAAGACGTGCTTTCTCAATAGCTGGGACAACAGTAGCAACTTGCTTCTGCCTATCTGCAAGAATATGGACAAAAACAAAATTTGAGTTGTTTGTAACTTGAAAGCAAATTGGAAGGGAACTTCAAGATAGAAATATTGTGATTGCAGATTTAAAAATTTAAATTCACTCTTCTCTTGCTGCTTTAATTTGGTCTTACGAACCATTGAGCAATAACAGAAAAAGTCATTTCTTGAACAATTGAAGGACATTGTCACCAGGCTAAGATGCTCTAGCTGATTAAAGGCAAGGATATATTTGACAATTTTAACTTAGAAATACTGAAAGTTGTAACTGTGAAGAAAAGGGTCCATGATTAGAAGATAAGCTATGTAAATCATAAATCCTCTACCCCTCCTATATGTACACTCCTTATGACTCAAAAAGCTGTCTAATAGCAGTTCCAACTTCCAGGTTCAAACTAACCCTATGTTTGGTGATTTTTTTTTTGTCTAGTTAGGAAGGCCATTGAAGAAGGAAAAGATTTCGTGCATGAAATAGGATAAATATCTAACCTCGTGTTTAGCAAGATACCTCCGACTGTTGAAGAGGCAAATCTTGGTAAATTGAAGGGTCAAGAAGGAAAAATATATATATAGTCAAGATTGCTATCGAAAAAAGGTATGTTTCGATGTCATGCTTTATAACACAATCATGTAGAATTGGGCTTTTAATTAAACTATGCAGTATTTGGTGTAAATTGTAGAGTAAATAGTGCAATGCTGTCTAAGATTGGTATTTGGCAATACTGCATCACTAAAGCAACGCATCCAAAAACCACTTTTAGTGAAATATATTATAGACCATAACACTTGCCTGTTAGGATCCAAACAAGCCCTAAAGGGAAGAAAGAGTCATTTTGTCTACTAAACAGTGTTTACATATAGAAGTAAAAATATGAATACATATATCATGGAACGATTGAACCCTAGCCTGTTGGGATCTAATCTGAGGTACAATGATGCTAGAAGAAGGTGACTATGCCAGAGTTCAATGCTCTAAATATTACATAACATGTAGGCTGCAGAAGATTGAATAAATTCCTATCTTGCTATCACATTAAAGCTCATTTCTTACTTGGAATCCATGAATCCAAACAATGTCAGAATGCTTAGAAAAACACTTTTGCAATAAAAACTGCTAGTATAGCTATATGTAAAACAACTGCTGCTCAATAAACATATACAGAGACAAAGTAGTGGAAAGTTTCTGGGGACAAAAAACAGACCAGTGGATAGAACATAATCGCACTGATGTAGAGCTAAAACAACTTCTCCAGCTGCTAAGGTTGCACCATGACGCATGCACAAGTCAGTTGAGAGAGTACACGAAATTATCTTGTCCAGTACAGGCCTTGCAAAATATTCAGGATCATATTTTACAAGGACAGCTAATGCTTGGGAAGAAAGTTCTCTCAGACCTTTATCCTAAATACATCAACCACAAATAAGTGATGCATGAAGTATTAGAAGCCGCTAGAAGCAATACTGCAGCTGACAAGTGATAAGAGAAGCAAACTGCAACTAGATGTATCAAGTCAATAACAAACATTGCTTTATTAATTTCCACAACAAGCAATGTGGGATGTGTAAATGCACAGTCAATATGTTTTGGAGTGCCATTCCAATGGAAGGAATCCAATAAGCTCAATTATCTCATTGGCTAGTACAATCAGCATTATTTAGTCCTATAAATGTCGTAAGTTAATTATCTCATGGTTGCTGATGTTCCTCTTTTATGCCTTTTATAGCCTCAATATGAAAATCTTATTCTACTTCCTTTGATCTTTAATCTACAATTCTTCACCTTCTGACCAGCTACTACAAATTCTTTGAACTCCATAAATTACTTTCTGTCATGAAGAGTCCACAGGAATCACAATTAAATATCAGAGGTTCTCCATCACAGGAATTGATTAATATATTATCACAAATCCACACGATAATACTTTGTGCAGTCTTATTTGAAGTTCAGCTCTAACCAGTAAAACAGATTATTCAACTTTTGAGATTAGGATTTTTTTCCTTCTACTCCTGTATCCTGCGTCTTATCTCACATTCTAAATTATTAAGAAGAGGCTCTTATGGATATGTTGGCTACAATTCATTATCATCAAACAATCAATGACTCAAATCTCTAAACAAACACATGCATACCGACTGGTTGTGTCAAAATTCATGTTCTTTTATTCACTAAACAAGGGTGAATATGTCAAATGATAAACCAAGATCAAGCAATATTTGCTCAAAAAAAAGACAGAGATTTGAAGCTTTTATCCTTCGAAGAAGAAAAATATATCTTCATAATTAGAGGGAAGCCAGCTCTGCAGCTGAGCCTTTCATGCTGATTTTCTTGTTTTTTTAGCAGATATGTTTGAGCTATTAAAAAAAACATAGAGGTTTATGAGATATATTTAGCCGGGATAACAAGCAGACACATTCAACAGGAGTATTACAAGAAGATTGATGTGATATTTCATACCCAGTGACAGATTTTGCTATCTAGCAGTTCATCCACAAAGGGACAAAGATAACCCTCATATTGAGCAATATAAGCTGCGACTTGAAGATAGGAATTCACACGTGATGAAAGTGCAAAGTAGTCGGCAGTGTTCACAATTTCAATGCCATGTGGGAAGTCCCCTTGCCTTCCCACATTCTCCTGAAATGCAGCAGCAGCAGCTCTCCTGCAATTCACCTAACAATCATAATAAAAAATATTGGCAAGTCAGACAGGGTTCCATGTCGGTTTCAAAAGAGTACGAGCAAGATACATACCAGTATCAACAAAGTGTAGGTTTCAATAATTTAAGTGGATGCTGATGATATAAGTTTTAGTGATCACAATCTATCCAATCTCACTCATTTTCCTTAATTCTTGGTTGACATACATCTAATCTTAATTGAGATTAATAGATTGTCCTTGTCAATTTTAAATGGATCTATATGAAGGATAGAAGACTACAAGCTTGCATTGAGACAGATATATAAAAGCACTGATATACCTCACGGTCATAACAAGCGATTGTCAATAGATGTGGAGCAAGCTGCTCCAGCACATTCCTCATATCCGTGTGATAATATGCACGACCAAAAGCCCAACAAACATAAGCAGCAGCATCGCGTACATGGGCCCCCACACTATGCGGACCTCTACGGATATCATAATGTAGTGCCTACGGGGAAAATTTTCATCAAATCAAAGTGTTAATCTTGCTGTATAGTTATCTCTTTAGATTAGCAAACACATATATATCATAAGTTAGAAGAAAATGAAGAACAAAAAGAAACATCATATACTGTGCTAGATATGCCATTCAGGTCACACCAAGCTCAAGCCACGTGCTAAGATTTGGGCCAACATATGGTCAATTATCATGTAAAAAAAACAATAGGGTTTGATTTTTTAACTTCAATTGTCATTATTAAAAGAACTTCAAAAAAGTTGAAATAATGATATCAATTATCAAGTAAAAAAACAATAGGGTCGATTTTTTAAGGAATTTGGCCAAATAGGCTCTTTTCAATTTCCATTAGGTTTGTGTACCCCTTCAATTTTTACCACTTTCATTAAATTGAAGTTGGAAGGTAAGGGGTTTGATTAGGTGTACATTTACTAAACAAATTTATACCATGGCCTAGTTACTAGAGAGAAATCTCAAAAAGGCTTACTTAGCTAATTTGGCCTCGATTTTTTAACTTCAATCGTCATTATCAAAATAACTTCAAAAAAGTTGAAATAATGATATCAATTATCACCGTTAAACGGTTCCTAAACCGTGATTTTTTGGGGACCAGGAACCGACCATTTTAGGTATGCAGTTTGGTTCCTGTATTTTTAAGCAGGGGAATCGTTTGGGGCCGAACCCGGAGTCAAACAACCCGCAAAGAAACCAGTCGTAACAGAACCGGTACTATTTGAACTAACTTGCAACCGTTTGTAATTGTGATTTATATGGAAACAAATCGGAACTGGGATTATTTAAATTGTTAATGACGTCTTAACATCATCCATTTGCATCTGAATTGATCTTGGTAAGTATGTGGATGCTTTTAATATTTATATGGTTTGTCTTAAACTTCTCTAATTTTGGATAAATCAAGCATGTCTTAGAATAAGTAATTAAGTATTGCTACAATGGAAGATACAATTGAAACCTCAAGCCTATGTCAAAAGCAAAAAAACGATCTACACCCACAAACCTATAAGACCGAGAACTGAATTAAGTCTAAAGTAAAGAAACTAACAAGAAAAGGGTTTTAGTGGAAGAAATTACTAGATTGAAGGCAAACCTAGTTCAGGAAGAAGTTAAAGAAGTGAATAGGCCAATTTAGTGAGGAACGAATGAATGATAGAGAGAAACATAAGAAAATATTAGAGTCACTATTCCAACGGTTCCGTCGGGAACCAGAATCGATTAACAACCCTAATATCAATAAGTTGATTAAACTAAAATTGTTGCAATTTATTTTAAATTAGTATCAATTAATAGTATTATAATATGGTATTGTTTAAGCACAAACATTAATAATTCTAATTTAAACAAGAAAAGTACACACACAATAACATAATTATAAACATAAATTCATCTCAAGAGATACTAATCTAAGCATAAAAGGTTCTAGATTTAAAATGGTCAGAGGATAGATTGATGTTAATATATTAGAGACTTAAGGGTACTTGAAGAATGGGTATATCAATGCTTATGTAGAGCTTAAGGTAATCATTTTGTAAAAGTATATAAAGCTGATGGTAGATATGTCAATTGAGCTGAGGTCAAATACATGTAAATTAGGTCATGTTGTCAGGTAAAGTTGTGTTTTGACAGCTCTAGTTACAGACTTATAGGTATCAAAATAGGAATGGCAAACTATCTTATTTCAAAATATGTAAGCAGAAAGTAATTACTATGTTACAACAATAAAAAGAAAACCATAACAACCTTAGCAACGACAGGTACAACTTTTGGAAGACTAACTGGCAAGAGCAAGCCCCTACGTGCCAATTCAGCCAAGGCTAAGCATCCCCCGTGCCATGAACCATCTCCCTGTGAAGCATAATAGTCAAAGTTTATCATATGGCAAAGACTATCTGGATGAAGATAATAGTATAACACTACACTTTTCAAATTACACCTTTTAAAAGCAGCAAAACAATCTTATGCATATCTATAGAAACAAGTATTTCCCTACACTTATCTCACATATTCCATCAAAGAATGACTAAACATGCTATTGTACTTGCAGCTTGAGTCGTTTGACAATTGACACACAACCATGAGCCAAAAATCAAAACATCAGGAGATTGTGTAAGTCCTACATGAGAAATGCGTATCAAACAAAAAATGACTACTGCATTCTACCTCGTGGGAAGAAAATAACTCTAGGACAGAGGAGAGAACTTCTTCAGCAAGGGAAGACGTTAGACAAGCAGTTATACGGCCAAGACCTTTTGCTGCAGACCAGCGCACAACAGTATCCTGTATAATTGCAGTAAGACCGGAAGCAAGTTATCATGATGGAATTATCTACTACTACATGCATTTTATAAGACATTGTGGAGAGAAACAAATAGACTAGAGAGGCTGGAATATTTTTTTACAAGGTTAAACTTACAATTGAGAACTCTAAGAGCTACACATGTTTCAAGAAAGTTTCAGCTTCTCAGACTTAATAGCAGTAGTAATATCAACAAGAGGGCTAATTGAATGCTGCACAAATTCGATGGAGTTCTGAAGAATAATTCCTTTATCATACCCTATCTTTTAGTCCCACCAGTAACACTTCAATAATCTCTTCTATAGTCTCAGGAACATCCATTTCTTCCTCTTCCTCAAAGGTCTCTCCTTCTGTATTGTCTGAGGTGGCATCCACATGATGATGGTATGAATCATCTCTTATCGAATTAGATAAATTATTGCCCCCCAATGAGGTAACTTTACCCTGTACTCCAATCCAAAATCAGACAAACTAGTCAGACAAAAGAAGAAGAAAAATGAAGCCTGATGTTAAGAATATCTACAGGATAGATTACGTATAGCCTGATCTAACCTTGTAGCGCCAAGATGGGTTACGATGAGGGAGCCATGTCAATCCAACTCGCTGTGCTAGCTTCACCAGATACTTACGAAGTAGAGGACTATGAGAAGCAACACCAGATTTCATCAGTTTGGAAGCATCGGTCCAAACATGAGGTACCACGTCCAGTAATACCTTTCGGCTACCGCTCTGCACAGATCATTACTCTGTCACAATCGTGAGAGATTAACAAGATAATTTACAACAATAAGATGGAACTAAAACAATCAAGACCATGTAAGGAAAACAACAATTGTGGAACTCCTTGTACTACAAATGTAACAGACTACTTTCCAATTACAGGAGGTTTCTGGCAGTTTTCTGCTAAATATCTTTATTTAGAGTCTTTAATGTCACCGAGAAAGAAGCTATTCTTGGAAGGGAAAAGTAGGTGCTGACATTAGACTATAAAGGTTATATTCATTATTGTAGGATTTTCAAATGCAATAATGTTGCAGTCTATTGTGGAAATCACACCAGAAATCAAAGCCATGATACTAATCATCCTATATTTGTTATAAAAAAATCATATACTGTGAACTAAGTAGCAAAACAGTCTTCTAATCAGGAAAAACTTTCAATGGGTAACAGCCTAACAGGAGATAGTGGTATATTTAATTCTTTGTAGGAATTAGGATAAACCAGTAATAGGGAACATCCCCTTATTCTTCGGGTAAAAGGCCTAGGGTCTGGTTCCTAAATAATAACCTGCTCGGCGTGATACAGATGGAAGCAAAGTCAAATCATGTCCAGGCTTCATATGGGGTTATAGTAGTCTTACCTGCTGGGGCATAACAAGTTGCTACATTAATGGGGCTGCCGATGGGATAAACTATTCACAGCCAGGTGGCTTTGAAATTTGCAACTGTAGAGACTTCAGACTAGAGACGCTTACAAATTCTTTTCTTGGAATGTCCTGGTTTCGTATATGCATTAACAACAAAATTATGGGTTTTTTTAGTAGGGGAGTTTGTCATACGCCCTATTCTCGCAGTGGAAAATCTCAAGAAATTAGCTTGTAAAGCCTGATGGGTTAACAACCAGCAAGAAAAGCTATTTCCTTCTTTCAGACCTAGATAATATTGTAAGAATACAACAGAGTTAGTTGCATTTTCAAAGCATATTTCTTCTCGTTCTTTCATGGACAGGTTTTGAACACAAATAGAACAATTTCTATGCCCGGAGTCTGGACTAGGGTAAGAGTGCTTATGGCTCTTCAGTGAGAAATATATCCTAGAGATTTAATTCAGGATCATTAATTCCAAAATTCAATTTCTTTGTCATGACAATTCTGAGAATGCTGGAATGACATATTAGCTGCGTGAAGGGCAGATCTATGACCATTATTAATGTGTTTTTTCACAAACAAAAATGTCTGTTAAAGTAATACTAGTCAACAGAAAAATGCAGTTGGTACCATAACCAATCATCAAGGCCGGGAAAGAAGTTAGAGGTCTCTTGTGTTTTGAAACAACAACATTCCTCTTAAAAAGACTCAACATAAAAAGAAATGCTATAACCGCCCACCAAAAGAAATCGGTCAGAAACAAAAGCAAATACTCTGAATTACTTGGTTTGATACATACATGCATCTGGATAAGAGGAAAATGATGATTAAAAAGTGCATGCAATAATCAACCTGTGAAGAAACGAACCTTAAAAATTGCAGCCAGCGCCTCAAGAACACCAAGTGACCGAAAATGATCCACACCGTTATCAGAGGGTGCAAGCAGGACTTCATGTGCCCATTTGAAAAAGCTGAACATGTTATGGTACGTTAGATCTTCCGGACCAAATAAATCTATCTAGCAGAGGTACTCAAAGAATCTGCTTAAGAAAAAAATTCAAGTATATGATGTTACATGAACGCCCTTCATTTAGGAGCACTTATTTCAGCTGATACAAATTTTTTACAGATGAAACTATCAACCATCATACACTTGTCAGTGTTGCTGAATACAAAGGATACCTGACAAAGGCCACCAACATATCTGGACGTGTGATGAGTTTTGAAAGCAGCAATGCAGCAATGGTACGCATGGGACCCGCATTTGAAAGATACTCCTTACAACATTCCAAAATCCTTGATACTAGGGGTGGTGTTTCATCCTCATTAAGATTATTGTTCTGACCCATGCTCGAATCCACGGAAGAAATATCAAAAGGAACCAGGACAAGTATAGAAAGCCACAAAAGTGTCACACACTGGGCCTCCATTTCTCCAGTGCTCTCTTGTCGCGACAATGTCGCTGTGTTTGTATTATGGCACTTCTCTAGAAGTGATACAGCTAATTCTAAATCAGAAACCTGATGAGGGAAAAAATTGATAACAGGCTTGTATCCACAAACAGTGACCAAAGTATATACGATAATGGACACTGGCTTGACCACTTCAAGAATGTCATCAGACGCTGGACCCAATTCAATCGCCTTAGAGCGGATGAGGAGCATCAGTGGAGAAACTATGCTTTCCAGGTAAGGCTCTAGCAGCTGACCTTGCTCTTGATACTTGTCCAACTGTGACCAACATTTGGTAAACATTCAGGCAACTGCCAACAAGTATTTTTTGTTTTTATAACTAAACATTGTAAAACATGCACAGCCAATGGAACAGGCTCTACAAGCAGTATGAAAAGAATCCTAGCAATTCATCACAGATAGATGGAGTGCAATACAAGCTCACGCATTCATCCATTTTTGACATATAACGAATTGTACTTTAATCAATTTTTCAGCTTCACTCTATCCCTTAGCCATCGGCAAGCATACGAGCAGCGGTCATTCAAGGAATCCACGAAACCAGCAAAGATTTCCATGTTAGTAGCTATAAATGCGCAATTGAGAGAAGCAAATAGATGGAACTGACAAACTAGGAAATGCAAATAGGGGGCGAGAGGGGAGTACAATGGATCGGATCTGGTAAACGGAGGAGAGATCAGAAACACCGCCATTTGAAAGGATGTTGTTGAGGATGGAGTTGACAGTGTTCCACTCTTTGAGAAAGTATCTTTGCAAAACCCTCTCCTTGGAGTCGTGCTCCTCGTCTTCAACTTCGTCAACCGTCGCCAATTCGAGATTATCAGTTGTTTCTGCCGCCGCCATCGCCAAGGATGTCAATAGCTACCAGCAAAAACAGAGAGACTAAAGAGAGTATGCGGTCAAAAAATTGTCGCCTTCGGAGTTCAGACTTCGAATAGCGCTAGCAAAATGCGCACAGGATCCGGATCGGGGCTTTTCCCCCTTCAAACTTTTTGAATTACAAGAAGAAGAAAATAAGAATAAATTATGTTAAATAACCTCTTATTTCTAATACAGTACTAGTTTAGGATACGGGTATTTGAAAAATATATTAATTTTGGGTACTGATAATATACGTCAATATACGTTGAGTATTAATTAGCATATAATTATTGAATGTATAATATAAAGACAATACTCAGATGGTTGACTCGTTGACTCGTATCAAATTATATACTCAACGTTCATAATCGCCCGCAGACATTTGGGGAGATTAATATTAATTTGATTACTTTCTTATCTTCTACCGATATGGTTTTGAAAAACAAAAAAAAATTACCAATATAATTTTCATAAAAATTAATAGTCGTCAATTTAGATTAAAAACTTTTATATTTTTTCATAAGCAAAATAGAATGTACGGACTTTAAAAGATATATATAGAGAGGGTGCGGTTCCCATGAGAACAGGCTTAGAAATAATTAGAGAAAGAGGACCCCATAATTTTCCATTTTGTGAAATTGGCCTCTAATAAATTAGCTACATAAAATAGGTCTGAAAATGGGCTTCTAGTCTACTGTGTACATTGAAAAGGGGCACAGCCTTTTTGTTGACATGATTTGATGTTAACTTTTTGAAAAAAAAATAAATTATTTGTTAATATTCAGCCAAAAAAGAGAGGCTTTCTCTTTCCTTCATTCGCACGCTCCGAGCAGTTACAAATCGGCACACTTCTCTTTCCTTCATTTGCCCTCTCCGAAGAGTTACAAACCGCCGAACTTCTTCTGAAACCGGCAAACTTCGTACTCTCCTTCTTCCTTCGCACTCTCATTCTTCCTCCGCTGAAGCCGTCGCACTGATTTATCTTCCCCTGAAGTTGCGCCCTATTCTTCAATCTTACTCAAATCTGGCGCCCACTTCTCCTTTCTTTGCCCTCTCCCTCCGGTGAAGCCGGCGCACTTCTTCTGAAGCCGGCGCACTCCTTCTTTGTCCGCTGAAGCCGGCGTCCACTTCCCCTTCATTTGCGCCCTATTCTTCAACCTTACCCAAAGCCAGCGCCCACTTCTCCTTTCTTTGCCCTCTTCTTCCTCCCCTGAAACCGAACGTTGCTTTAATGGCGGATCTTCCTTCCACTTCTGCTCAGATTCCGGCGCCGTCTTACAGTCTAGGGTTTACGCAGGCTGTTATTGAAGCAGAGGAGCGTAGGATGACCGACGAGACTTCGATGGCGGATGAAGCTAGGGTTTCCGCTGATACTAGAGCCCCCGAGTCCGGCGAGGCTACAGTTCGTGAGGAGCATGGAGTGTTCGAGTCTCCCATTGATGAGGAATTGGTAAGTATGAGCACTTTGGGTATGTATTGATTTGAATGGTTGAGTAAAATTAGTATATGTATGGCTTTGGGTATGTATTGGTTTGAATTGGTAAGTCGTACTTTGGGTATGTATTCCCTTGAATTGAAGAATGTGTGAGCACTCTAGATATGTATTGGTTTGAATTGTTGAGTAAATTGAGTATATGTATTGCTTTGAATTGACTCTGAGTATGTGTTGCTTTGAATTGAGGAATGTGTGAGCACTCATGTATGTATTGGTTTGAATTGTGAGTAAATTGAGTATATGTATAGCTTTGTGTATGTATTGCTTTGAATTGGTAAGTCGTACTTTGGGTATGTATTACTCTGTGTATCTATTGCTTTCAACCTCTATTTCAATTGAGTATATGTATTGGTTTGAATTGTTGAGTAAATTGAGTATACGTATTGATTTGGATATGTATTATTTTGAATTGGTAAGTCTTACTTTGGGTATGAAGCTATTGACTGACATTGGGTAATCTTATATAAAAGTGGAATATGTGTTTGAATATTATCTTTTATCCTTTTAACCATTCTATGAAAGTTACACAACTTCAGTTTTATATATTACCCAACCTCGGTAGTTTTACATATTACCCAACATTACCCAACTTTGGCATATAGTTGGGTAATCTTATAGCATACCCAATATTTGTTTGAATATTATATTGACTGACATTGGATATGTCATTCAGGATCGGAATGTTGACGTTGGTACCCAACCTTACTTTGAAGAACATGGGCTCCTATTATAGAAAAAAGCTGAAAAGTTTCAGATTACCCAAGAAGTTTGACATTACCCAAGAAGATGAGAAGTTTGACATTACCCAAGAAGTTTGACATTACCCAGAAAGTTTGACATTACCCGAGAAGATTAGAAGTTTCAGATTACCCCGAAATACATTACCCAGGAATTTTGTGATTACCCAGAAATAGATTACCCAAGAAATACATTACTCAAATGAGAAGTTTCAGCTTACCCCGAAATACATTACCCAGGAAGATGACAAGTTGGAGATTATCCATGGATACAAACAAACACTACTTAACCACAAATAGAAAATGTAAACAAACACTTCTTACCTGCAAATAGAATAGGAAGTTTCAGTGTTTTAGATTCACAAAAACAAGAGATGAGAAGTTTCAGATTACCCACAAATACATTACCCAAGAACTTTGAGATAACCCAGAAATAGGAACAAACACTACTTACCCAGAAATAGAACAGGGCTATGTAAGAAATACATTACCCAAGAAGTTTGACATTACCCAGGAAGTTTGACATTACCCAGAAATAGAATAGGGCTATGTAAGAAACACTGCTTACCCACAAATAGATTACCCAAGAAGTTTGACATTACCCAAGAAGATGAGAAGTTTCAGATTACCCCGAAATACATTACCCAAGAATTTTGAGATTACCCAGAAATAGATTACCCAAGAAATACATTACTCAGGAAGATGAGAAGTTTCAGCTTACCCCGAAATACATTACCCAAGAAGATGACAAGTTGGAGATTATCCATGGATATAAACAAACACTGCTTAACCACAAATAGAAAATGTAAACAAACGTTGCTTACCCACAAATAGAACGGGAAGTTTAAGTATTTTAGATTCACAAAAACAAGAGATGAGAAGTTTCAGATTACCCACAAATACATTACCCAGGAACTTTGAGATAACCCAGAAATAGGAACAAACACTACTTACCCAAAAATAGAACAGGGCTATGTAAGCAGTCCAAATTTCGGTGAAGAAGAAGCTGAACAGATTCCTGCGTTTTAATGGGAAGAAGAAGCTCAACAAACACTGCTTACCCAAAAAAAAGCTGGCTAAATTGATTGGGCTACGAACAAAAGAGTTGTGTTTGTTCTTGCGTTTCAATGGGATACGAACAAAAGAGCTGCATATGGATTCCTGCGTTTCAAATGGGAAGAAGAAGGGACAATGGAGGGAATAAGATGGGCTGGCTGAATTGATTGGGCTATTTTCTGATTTTTTCTACATGTCACCCATCAAATCAGTCTATATACCTATGACCCTTACTTTTCGGCTTTTTTCTACAATAGGAGCCCATTTTCTAAATGAAATTATGAGAGACCCAAAATCCAAACTCTACATTGTAAAAAGCCTACATTGCAAATTCAGCCACCGGCTTATCGTGTAATCATGAAAACAATCTTAGACCGTCGGATGATGAGTATTAAGGGTCGAGATTTAGGGTAGATATCATAATTACTAATAACTACGAATAATAATAAATGCGAATAATCCATTCAACCAACAATACTACGAATAATACATTAAACGATATGGCACATTCGTAACAAAACTAATAATAACTACGAATAATATATTAAACAATAAGGCATGTTCTCAGGATTACACGATAAGTCTGTTCTCATATGATATATATATTCTCTCTCTCTATATATATAACCTAGTTTGAAATTTAAAAATAAACAAAATGCATTCGTCAATCGATAACAATTGAAATTGTTAGTTAACATAGAGATGATATTTTGGCAAAAATTGCAATCGTATTGATTTTGAAAGAGACACGGAACATAATTCATCAAATTAAAAATTATACTTCAACTTAGTCAAAAGACCAAGAAATATATGATTTGTTTGATTCAAGTCCACTATTTATACAAGTTATCAAACTATTAGTCTTACTTGATAATCGATGTGTGATTGAAAATATTTAGCAATGCACAAAAATTAGGTCAACGACCCACAATGCAGTAGACCAACGACCCACAAAGCACATATTAATCCGTTATGATTAAGAATTATACTTCAACCTACCCAAAATGCCAATAAATGTATGATTTATGTAATATTCAAACCCTCTATTTATACAAGTTATCAAACTATCAACATTACTTGATAATCGATGTGAGATTGAATATATTTGGTAACCCTCTATTTATATGAGTTATCAAACTATCAGCCTTACTTGATAATCGACGTGGGATGAAAAATATTTAGCAACCCACAAAACATTAGGTCAACGGTCCACAAAAACCCACAAAATGTATATTAATCCGTTATAAAAAAAATTATACTTAAACTTAGACATAAGGCCAAGAAATGTTTTATTTGTTTAATATTCAAACCCTCTATTTATACAAGTTATTAAAATATCAATCTTACTTGATAATCGATGTGGGATTGAAAATATTTAGCATACCAACGACCCACAAAACATATATTAATCCGTTATGAATACAATTATACTTCAACAACCAGAAAGCCAAGGAATGTTTGATTTGTCTAATCTTCATACCCTCTATTTATACAATTTATAAAACTACTAGTCTTACTTGATAATTGATGTGGGATTGGAAATATTTAGCAACCCACAAAATAGCCAATGATCCACAAAGCAGTAGGTCAACAACCCACAAAGTAGATATTAATCCGTTATGAATAAAAATTATATTCAACTTAGTCAAAAGTCCAAAAAATGTATGATTTCTTTAATATTCAAACTATATATTTATACAAGTTATCAAACTATCAACATTACTTGATAATCGATGTGGGATTGAAAATATTTAACAACCCACAAAACATTAGGTCAATGACCCACAAAGTAGTAGGTCAACGACCCACAAAACAGATATTAATCCGTTATGAATAAAATTATACTTCAACTTATTCAGAAAGCCAATGAATGTTTGATTTGTTTAATCTTCGTACCTTCTATTTATACAATTTATAAAACTATCCGTCTTACTTGATAATCGATGTGGGATTGAAAATATTTAGTAACCCACAAAACAGTCAATGACCCACAAAGCAGTATATCAACGACCCACAAAGTAGATATTAATCCGTTATGAATAAAAATTATACTTTATCTTAGCCAAAAATCCAAAAAATGTATGATTTGTTTAGGACAAACTTATATATACTCATTTATCCATACACCATAATATAGTCAAATAAAAAAAAGTAGAGGACAAACTTATAGTCAAACCACAAAATTAAATGATTACTTTTTGCTTGTAAATGATTAATTTTTTATTGTAATCATTACATGGTTATTTGTTTGTGGTTATTATTATTTTTAAATAGTTAAATAGTATATGTAGGTTGTATTTATTGTTGGGTTGTGCTATTCTCGCCCCATAATAGTCAATTTTCAATTGAAAATTGACTATTATGGGGCGAGAATAGCACAACCCAACTATTATGGGGCTATATTAAATTAGTCAATTTTCAATTGAAAATTGTCACTTCATTAAGAAAATTAAGAGGGTAATGATGATTAAAAGTGATGATTGGAGTAATGATTTAAGGGAAGTGGGGAGTAGAAGGTAAGTGATGATTGTAATCATTGACTAATTGAAAGCTAATGATGATGTATGTGGTTTAATTTTATTTTTATTTTGTTAACGGAATTGTTCATTGTATCGGATTTTTAAATCTCGGTAGTGCAATTGATCGGATTTTGATTAGTAAAATATATATATATATATATATATATATATATATATATATATATATATATATATATATATATATATATATATATACACACACACAATTGTTTATTTTTTTTAATCTCGTTAACGAAATCGATAATTGTATCATTTTTTCAAAATCTCGTTAGCGGAATTGATTGGTTTTAGTTAGTATATTTTTTTTAAGTCCATTTTATATCGATAATTGTATCGTTTTATTTTAAGTCCATTTTCTAAAATCTCGTTATCTCGTTAACGGAATCTATAATTTGATCGTTTATTTTTTAAGTCCATTTTATATCGATAATTGTATCGTTTTTTTAAAAATTTCGTTAGCGAAATCGATCGGTTTTGATTAGTAAATAATGCGTGCGCGCGCACACACACATATAAAATAACTTTAAAGTTGTACTCTCTTTTTTTAATTCTCGTGGAACCGATTAGTAAAATCTCGTTATTTATGTATGTATTGACGATGACCGGTTAATGAAATCGATATATATATATATATATATATATATATATATATATATATATATGCATTTGATTTTATCTGATGTTCAATTAGTGCGTCTGGCAGCGCCTCGTCGGTCGCGCTGCTTCCCAGCCGTCCACGTGGCCAACACATGCGATAATTGGAATCCGATGTTCAAGTTTGCTTCCCATCCGTCCATTTGAATTTATCTATCGGAATTAATCAAACGCGAGCAATTTCTTGAGCTCTTCATCAGTATAAATTGTGACTTCGTCGACACTAACTTTGCTCGTATATTCAACACATTCTTCATACACATTCACAACGCAGGTTAATTTGTTAAATTTTGATCATTTTGTTCAATCTTTAAAAATTTAAACAATATTATGTCGTGGTTACGATCAATGTTTGGAAGTAAGCGACGAGGGTCTCGGAATCGAAGGATTGACCTTAAAGCACCTCCAATCCCGGTAGTTGCTTAACTCGTTTTAATTTTGTTTTACTTTTGTCATATATGCTTAACTCGTTTACTTCGTTTATCCCGTTTATTTAAGTTGTTATATTTGTTTAACTTGTTGAACTTGTTTACTTCGTTTAACTTTTTAAACCCGTTTACTTAGTTTAACCCGTTTACTTCGTTTATCCCATTTATTTAAGTTGTTATATTTGTTTAACTTGTTGAACTTGTTTACTTCGTTTAACTTTTTAAACCCGTTTACTTAGTTTAACCCGTTTACTTCGTTTATCCCGTTTATTTAAGTTATTATATTTGTTTAACTTGTTGAACTTGTTTACTTCGTTTAACTTTTTAAACCCGTTTACTTAGTTTAACCCGTTTACTTCGTTCATCCCGTTTAGTTAAGTTGTTATATTTGTTTAACTTGTTGAACTTGTTTACTTCGTTTAACTTTTTAAACTCGTTTACTTAGTTTAACCTGTTTACTTCGTTTAACTTTTTTAACCCGTTTACTTCGTTTAACCTGTTTATTTAATTTGTTGTATTTGTTTAACTCGTTTACTAATTACTAACTTAACTAATTGTTACTAACTTAACTAAGTACAATTAACTTGTTATATTTGCTTATTATTGTACAACTAACTTGTTATTAACTTAACTAATTACTAACTTACATTGTTATAATTGTTATTGTTAAGCTAAATTGTTACTAACTTAACTAAGTACAACTAAATTTTTACTAACTAGTCGGGACGCGCGTGCTACGCACGCGCACTCTAGATGATATCGGGATTTACTCGTTCGTTGTAGATGAAATTGAAAATAGATCATTTTTTAATAATTCGTTACCAATATAAAAAATTAGAGATAAAGAATAAAATATATGTAAGAATAAAAATGTAAGTGCATAGTTAGGCATCAATGACACAATATAAATGCCCCTGAATTTGGTTACAAAATACAGCAAACATAGTGAGTAAAAAAATGGAGCAAACATAGATGAAAACTAATTCAGTACCCGCACCTTGTACGGGTTTTGTTTAAATAAAAAAGTATTATATTTTTAATTTTATACCTTATGTATTGGATATTAATCTATAAAAAAATATTTAAGACTAAGAAAAACCATTTCATTCAAACTTAGTCATTTTTTATTAACTAATACGACTAACATCGTGTTGTGAGCATTAAATTAAAAAAGATTATAAAATAAAAGGACATAAATAAACATATTAAAAAAATTATTTTTAGAGTATCATATTTATACCTCAATATAATTTTTAAAACTTATTTATTTTTAAAAAG
Source organism: Fagopyrum homotropicum (assembly GCA_033239125.1). Taxonomy (NCBI): domain Eukaryota; kingdom Viridiplantae; phylum Streptophyta; class Magnoliopsida; order Caryophyllales; family Polygonaceae; genus Fagopyrum; species Fagopyrum homotropicum. The sequence goes on along the minus strand of BSWB01000007.1, from coordinate 47,410,897 downwards.
ATTATATAGAAAAGATTGGATAGATTTTAAAAATAACCTATAAATTTTTTAATCGTGAAAAGATGGTAAAATTTAACTTTTTGGACCGTTGAATCAACTATAAACTATTTTTATTAAGTAATAAACAAACTAATTGTATAGATAATTATCAATTTTAAATTTTATATTGTTATAACTAAATAATTAAGCCAAAATAATTATTTATGATATTTATTGTTAAAAAATTATAAATGTACGTTGAAAAATTTGTAGCATGCGGGAAGTATCAACAACAATTTTGTTGAATAAGATTTATAAACTAAAATAAATTATGTTAGGATATATAAAAACATACGGGATGCATCAACAACAATTTTGTTGAATTATAATAGACGAATTTATTTCGATTGGATTAATAAAATTATGTTATTAAATCATTAATGACATATTTGTAAATAGAGTGTGACAAATTTATAAATAAATTGAAAAAAATGCTAATTGATGACTTTAGAAATTGACACGTGGCTAAAATGAAGTTGTTTTATTATAGTATATAAATTTACTGAAAAATTAAAAATTAAAAAAAATAATTTTTAAAAATTAAAATTAAAATTTTGAAAAAAAATACATAAGAAAAAAAATTGTGAAATAAATTTCAAAATTCAAAAATTAAATACAATAACTAACTTAAAAAATTATATTTTGAAAATTAAAAATAAGGTGAAGAAAATGAAATAAAATTTTAAAATGTGCATATTATTTTTTTTGAAAAATTATTAAAACCGAGTTTAAAAAATATGAAGAAGATTTCAAATTCTCGTTTGTTAAAAATTTGAAGATCTAGTTTGTTAGCAATATGTTATGTTTTTTTTATTTTAAAATATTGTTAGATGTATTTAACAAATTCTTATGTGGAAAACAAATTCTTACGTGGCAATTTTAAAATGTGATGTTGTTTATTAGTATTTTTAGAATTTATTTTATAAAAGAAAAAATGACAAATCTGTAAATATCTTGTGGCATATCTGTAAATATATTGAAAAAAGTCCTAGGTGGCATACCTTAGTGATCGACATGTGGCCTTAAGAGGTTCTGTTTTAGTATGTTATATAGATGCAATACATTGTTATATTGTTTTCTCTTTTACTACTAAAAGTTTTTACCGTCACTTACAAGCTGAAAATTCACAGCCTTGATTGTTTTTGGAGATTCCACATTTGATCCATGAAACAACTACATACAATGCCTTCATCTAAAATGCTCTCTAAAGTGTCAAAAGTTACAATTAAAGTGGCCTCCTAAAGCCCATCAAAAGTTACAAACAGCTTCAAAACGCTTGAATGTCAATCAATGTTTGATAACATTCAGATGATACAATACGACCATAAAGTAGAAGTGGAGGTCTTCTTTACCTCGGAAACAGGTTCAGCTACTCAATAATGTATATTTAGCGCAAGACATTAGTGATTTTAGAGAGAAAAATAATCAAAGTCAAGATGTTCTTTTGTTGATCATAAACCTAAGCTTTAGATCATTTGAGGTTTGTTTTCCATCATACAATAAGCAAGAGCTTCAACAACGCTAAATAACCGCCTGAATGCCTTGCCGCCTCTGCCTATGAATGCAAAGATTCCAACATGTTAGCAGTAGTCCAATGTTGGCAAAATTTAAACAAAATAAAGCCTATTCACATTTAATAAGAGAAGAGTAACGCATCAGACTAACATCAATTGGTTCCGATGAAACTCAGCAGTAAGTATATAGATTTACGGATACTAATCGGTTATTTAGCTTTTTAAATATAAAAGAAAGTGTCGATGTAATAAGTTGATTTAGCTTCAAGTCAAGAATAGAACTGCATTTGAACTAAATCCCATGAGATGGGAGCCTAGTATATTTTATGATGCTTACCTCAAATGCGTTTTTCAGAGAGTCGAGCTAAAAAATAAATTTGATCTTCTCTTTTCATGTTTAATAGTACATGGACAGAGAACATGAGAACAAGAGAACACTTGAATAGAATGTTATATATAATACCATTATAGCTAAATGGAATTACAATGTAACGCCCCAAATTTTGGCGCGTTTGCGTCTGGTATTTTTTCTCGGATTTTATTGATATTTTTTTTAAATAGCTTAAATAGTTTTACGAGTATGTTGACGTCGAAAATTAAATTCTACAAGTATATATATGTGTATATATATACATCGATGTATTTTATTACCCGGACTTATATTCATATATAATATCGTAAAATAAATTTATGAGAATGGTTTTAGCATCGCAAGGTATATGTTTATAAAATTATATATTTTTATATTTTCATATTTATTTTTTCCGTATATTAATTAACGGAAAAGTTCGGAAAGTTTCCGACCCGAAACTTCCGTTCCGATCGGGTTTTAATCGAGTTTATTTTCTTTTCTTTTACTTTCTTATTTTTTTTTCCTCTATCCTTCGGTTGGTGAGCTGCTCACCTCTTCCCCAGATGCGATGATTGCCTGCAGCCCTTGCTGCAGTGACCCTTCGTTAGCCACAAACCAGATGGCCCCTCACCTGACCCACTCCCTCACACTCAATCTCCATCTCAACTTCTCAGGGACACCAACCAGTTGCTCTTTCCCTTCTCTCCCAACTCACCACTCTCTCTCGAATCACAGTCTACAGCTCTGTGTTACTTCACCATTTCAATTCACCATAGTTGTCACAGCAGCACATGAAAGCTAACAACCATCTGCCTAACCTCTCCTTCTCTCGCTTTTCTCTTCGCAACCAGGGGAGCCACATCGCGCTCACCACTGCCGCGCCTAGGAGAGCCTGTCGCCGGAGCAGATGGTCCACTGTCGCGTGCCTCGCCGGAGCAGATGGTCCACTGTCGTCGAGAAAACAACCCTCGCCACCGCCTGGAAGCTCGCCAGAGGAGCTCTCTTCGTCGCAGCCTCCTTGCAGCCCCTCGCCGCCTGCCGGAGCCACGCCTCCTCCGCTTGCGCGCCGCCCTGGTCTCTTCTCTCCCGTCTTTCTCTGTTCTCTTCGTTCGCGAGGGGAGACACCCGTCTCTGTCCAGAGATTGGGCCGCCGCAGCCTCCTCGTCTCGCTCACCGGAGACGGACGCTAGCGCCGCCGCTCCTTCCTCTGCCTGCCCTTGCCGCCGTCTAGATCCCTCCCCAGCCTCTCCTTCTGCGTTTTGTTCAGGGTTGAAGAAACCCTTATTATATATTATTTCGGCCCCCTTAAATTTGTGCTATTTACACTTTATGCCCCTTATTTGATAATTGCAGTTTTGGCCCTATGTTTTGGGAATGTACAAAATTTCCCTTGTGAATAAATTATAGTTTTGGCCCAAAGTTATTTTCGGAAAATGGTCTAAGTTTCTTGAGTTCCATATTTATGGCCAGAGATTTAATTGCGGATTTTGACCTATGTTTATATAATTGTATAAAACCCCGGAAAATGTTTTTACGAGTTTTAACCTTGGTTTTGAAAGCGAGTTTTCCTTAGATTTTTATACGTTAAATCTTCCGTTCAAATTTAGCATATAGGCTAAATTTGCTTAGCTTTGGTGATAGGTTCGGAAGCACTCGATAAAGGCCCAACGGACCCATAGTCAACATTCGTCGATCGACTTCCACCTTTGACCCCGAGTGAGTATCTTTCTCGATCTAGTTATGTTTAGTAGTAGTAGTAGTATCATGCTAGAATGGATCTAGCATAACTTAGAGTTAATGCCAAGTAGTGGCTTTGGACCTTATGTGAGTGTTTGAGGATTTTGAAATGTTTTAAGGCTTAAGGTGTTGTTATCTTGTGAATATTGTAAAGCGTTGAGTGGTTAGTTGATCTTATGAGGATTGAGATTATGGTTGTATGATCTTGTTGAGATTGTGGAGACTAGGACGAGAGTATCCTAGCATGCGTTGTGATGGTTATGACCTTGTGAGATTGTGAGGATTAGGAATTGTTATCCTATCATGGTTATGGTTTATGATCTTGCGAGATCATTAGGACTAGAAGTCTAAGGACTTCTAGCATGTGAGAGAGATGTTGATGGTGTGCCTTGTTTTGACCAGGCGTTGAGTGCCTTCCTACGGGAAGTTGAGAGCGGTGGTTAGCGGGATTATCTTTTGGACGAGGTAAGTCTCCGGACTTACTTAGCTCGTATTCCTTGTATTAGCATTGATGTGTGTTTGGTGGTGTGTGTTTATTATTTATAACAACTAAACCGGAATTAGGATTACCGACCTTTATATTATTTTGGCCCAAGTGTATGATAACGGGCGGTGACAACTTGCCTGGCTCCCGCGAGAGGTAGGAGGTTCTCGGCGACTATCCCGGCTGGTAGACGGTCAGATGCATCAGCACCATTCCATGCCGGTAAGTAGGGACCGAGGCGAGTTTCGGTGACTCTCGTGTCACAACCTAAGTTGAATTAGAACGGGATATGACTTAATAATAATAAAGATAATAAACCGGACTTGTGTGCTTTGGAGTGTATGGGGTGTTTATGATGATAGACTTGTGTTTGTGCCTTTCACCTTAATTCTAATGCTTCGAATATGAGCTAACGGTTTTATACCGATTGTTGTAGATTGCCTTGCAGGTTAGGAATGCGGCCGAGAGATCCGGAAGAGTGGGCAGCCGGGGTTCCGTACATTTTAGGAAGGGTTTTGGGTTAGAGTCATGTTTGGAGTTTTGTATATTGTATCATTCTATGCCGCATGTATGGCGTTTGGTCTTTGGAGTTGTTGTCGGCTGAAGTCCGTTGTTTGTTTTCTTTCGGGTTTCCTTACATTGCATAAAATGTATTTTGGTTTTGGCCTTTATTTGTGCCTTGTTGCAAGATCCGGTGAAATTGTTGTCAAGCTAAGGGTCGGGACCCATTGTGAGGTCCCAACCCGTAGCGCCCCGAGTCCCGCGGATTCGGGGTGTTACAAAAGTGGTATCAGAGCGAGGTTGACAACAATGGCACTCGCAATCTTCTAAAGGCCGAATAAGGATTAAACAGAACCCCGCGGGTTCTGAGTTTTCGTTTTCAAAATCACATGCATGAGTCGGGGTAGAATGTACGGACCACCACTCCTTCCGCGGATCTCGGCAACATAGTTTATTGGATTCTTAGTATATATATGTATATATATGTATATATGTAGATATGTATTGTGGACTTAAGATGTTTTTGGACTATTATTGTATGTGGATTGTAGTTGCATGATGGACATGATTTATGTGTATGGTTGTATATGTGAACGATTATATGTTTTGGACCTTGTATTGTTGTATTGGAATGCTGAATGCGTGATATTAGTAGTAATATGGACTTAGGACTTATATAGTTATGTATACGTACTCCTATCATTTATAGTAGTAGCATATGAAGATATGAGACCTAATAGAAAAGATGATTGTATGATATCATCGCCCTTGGACGACGTTGTTTGACATAGGATAGGGTACATACGAGGATGAATATGCTCAAGTATCGAGTTGAGCGATACGTTCGGGCGAATACCTTGGAGTTCTCGTACTCCTTTAAGAGAAGATCGAAGAGGAGGATTAGAGATGACATAAACGAAGGACGAACAAGTGAAAGGAAAACTCGAGACAATTAAAGGGAAGCGAGATGGAAACAATACAAGAAAGAGGAGAGAATAAAAGGGAACTTTGAGTCAACTTAAGCAAAACCGAGATTGAAGCTATACAAGAAAGGAAACGACATGAAGCTATTGGAGTGGTTCCAAGGAAGCAAGGATGGACATCAATGAAGCAAATTCGAGACAACGTAATTAAGATTCTTCCAAGTGACGTGACGATAAACCAAAGACGCATATCGAGAGGAAGAGAAGTACCTACAAGCAAGGGTAGAAGTGGTATTCCATTAAGATGTGAAGTTCTTTAGACGCTCCTAAGCATTAGAGTCAAGAAGAGAAGAGTGATCGAACCATTTGCTAAAGATTTAAGATGCCGTAATTAAGCTTACGAGGTACCAAAAAGTAAAGTTCCAACAATACTAGAGTTATGAGAAGAAGAGCATGGTGGGGATTCACGTGGAGTTGACCGATTCGCATTATGATCATATGACTAAGAAACGCCAAGAAGGAGGAAGTGTGTATAAATGATGACCCCAAGAAGATGAAAGACGAAACGAAGAGCTTTGGTCGAGAGATTTAAGATACCAACCAAGAGAAACGCGAGTGGATGCTAGCTAGGGCTATAATCTTTGGGAAGGTGCTCTTGAAAGACATCAAAGAAGAATGGTTAAGTCTATGAAAGGGAGTAATATGAAACCATAAGGCAAAGAAGATATAGTTACCTTATAAAGAAGAGGAAGCATGAAAAAAAAAATAAAAAAATAAAAAATAAATAAATAAAATAAAAACTAATGAAGTTTAAGCTAAAGTACCCCGAGGAGGGTAGCCTTCATGAGAATGGTAACATAAGAAGTATAGAAGAATGGTAAGTCATTGGCATTAGAGAAGGTCAGTTATAAGCTAATTGTTGAGCCAAGATAGCGCATGTGCGGGTGGTCTATGGATGAGTGTAGATGAGAAGAGTAACCAAAAGCGTGAATTATTAAGGAACGGTAATAAGAACTTGGAATATTCGTGGTGGTTGAATGTCGGCAATAAAGAGGTATATCAAGGGAAGTGCAATTATATTAATCATGTAGAAATTTATCGTTTTTAGCAAGTGATGGTAGCATACCTTGTGGAACTGAAAAGACAAAGAGGAAGATGAGCCTTTCTATAGTTGATGTACGTAAACGGGAGTATATAGAGGATGCAGGGTAAGAAATGGATGATATGTTACCGCGGGCAAGAGATAAGCCAAGTTTCTAGACTCACACGGAAGAGACATGGTGGCTATGGCGTGAAAGAGATGACCTAGATTAGGGCAACGCTTCAAGCTTGGAATTATGATGTTAGTGCTTGATGGAGTAATGAGTGGATCATTCTGTGAATATGGTTGGGAATTTTTCCTGAAGGCATAGTAGTACGGTTGTGAAGCTGTTCATGGGTACCAAGAGATACATAAGGTGGCCGACAAGAGTAAGAGAAGACTGAGGTTTTGAAGTTTGATATCGATAGGGGTTATACAAGGAGTACATGAAAGATCGAGGTTAGAGCCTCTACGGTCATTTGACGTTACATAAGGAAATGAAGTATAATTTTTTTTACGCCTACTTGAAGAAATGATGTCTATGGTGAAAGCTTATGTAGAATACGAAGAGCTCCTCCCATATGTTGAGATGTCAAGAAAAGCGAGGAAGATAAGATCGATTCGTTATAAGGCATGATATAGTCTTGTAGTCAGGACCCTTGTGACTGAACATATGTGCAAGATCAAGAAGTATTATTATCGTTGTTCTTTTAAAGCGAGAAGAGGAATTAAGCTAAATTATTGCTTAGCTAAGGCTTCAAGAGTCGGAAAAGTAGAGCAAATCTCTCAAGTTCTGTAGATGAAGGATCTATGGAAGAGGACGGGGAACATAGTAGCTACAAAAGGAGCAATAAAAGGGTTGCAGGACGGCACCCCAACAGATCAGAGGGGACCACTTGTCAAGCAAGCTGGCAAAATGAAACGGGTAGAGAGAAGATGAAACTTGAGATAGAACAGTTTCCAATGCATCGGAAGGTAGTTTTTCCCATTAAGATGATTTGAAGTTCATGTTGAAGGAGTATCTTGAACTCTTGATTTGAAGTTCACGTTGGGATATATCTTGAATTCTTGATTTGAAGTTATTATAAGAGGACACCAGTTTGTGAAGAGAGAGAGGGTTATCTCCGTTGTACATCGATTACCGTGAGTTGAACAAGATAATGATGAAGGCCAAGTATCCCTTACAACGAATTGACGATTTACTCGATCGGTGACGAGGGTCAGTAGTCGCTCCTAGAATTGATTTAAGGTCTGATTGCCACCAATTGAGAATTCGAGACCAGGATATTGCAAATACGACATTCCGTACAAGGTATGGTCACCATGAGCCTGTCGTGATGTCATCTGGGCTTACTAATGCCCCGTATAAGATATTTTGGTCTACTCTCGAAGAAGAGAGAAGTTGTATGACAGTTGTCTCGGGATGGCACACCCCGAAGGATGGGGAAGAAGTTACAAGTTTGCTTAGATGTGTTGGTCATTACCGGATTTGTGGAGAGATTTTCCAAAGTAATACCACCTATGGCTAACCTACTCCGGATGACAATGAAGTAGTGAATAGGATGAAGATTGACAATAAAGCTGTTGAGAGTTAAGAGAAAATGTCATTAGTGCAACCATTTTGAAATTGCCTCGATGTATGATGAGTTTGAAGTGTACAATTGATTCTCCAAGACATGATCTTGATTGGGTATTGAGGAACGATGTAAAGTAATAGCATACGTGTCTTGTTAGTCGAAGCAATGTCAAGTTAAGTACTTCCTTCATTCCTTAGAGCTTGCAACAAGAATTGATGAAATGGAACATTAAAGTTTGGTTTGACAAGAACCAAAACCAACAGTGTAAAATTGGAAGTTCGATCTTCTTTGATAGAGAAATCAAAGGGAAAATAATCGAGATGCTGTATCAAAACCGAAAAGGAAGTTGAGTTCCGATATATTGACCTTTTGGAGATCTTAGAGCGAGTTGGAGAAGTGTTTTATAAGTTGGCGTTGCCGCCAAGAGTAGAGAGAGTTCACCCGGTGTTTCATATGTATCAGTAGAGAGGGTACATGCATGATTCGAGACGTGTGGTCAGTTATGGTGATTTAGTCGCAGACGAAGAACTGAAGAGGCTAATAGGACGAAGTATAGTGTCTTTGGTTGAGTTTTTATGCTGAGTTAGTAGCTTCGATAGAATCGACGAGTTAGACCTAGTTCTACCCTTGGTTGAGTTATGTATAGTTTGTGCCTTATGTGTGAATGTGTTTTATGACCGACTATGTATACCGTGTTGGTGGTGGTATGAGCATTTTGTGTATATAGATTAGAAGGTCTAGCCTTCTTTGTCTAGGAATTTATACCTCGGCCTTAGGAACCGAGAAGTTCGGCATGTGGCAAGTTTCGAGACGAAACTTGTTTTTAGGGGTGTCTGATGTAACGCCCCAAATTTTGGCGCGTTTGCGTCTGGTATTTTTTCTCGGATTTTATTGATATTTTTTTTTTAAATAGCTTAAATAGTTTTACGAGTATGTTGACGTCGAAAATTAAATTCTACAAGTATATATATGTGTATATATATACATCGATGTATTTTATTACCCGGACTTATATTCATATATAATATCGTAAAATAAATTTATGAGAATGGTTTTAGCATCGCAAGGTATATGTTTATAAAATTATATATTTTTATATTTTCATATTTATTTTTTCCGTATATTAATTAACGGACAAGTTCGGAAAGTTTCCGACCCGAAACTTCCGTTCCGATCGGGTTTTAATCGAGTTTATTTTCTTTTCTTTTTCTTTCTTATTTTTTTTTCCTCTATCCTTCGGTTGGTGAGCTGCTCACCTCTTCCCCAGATGCGATGATTGCCTGCAGCCCTTGCTGCAGTGACCCTTCGTTAGCCACAAACCAGATGGCCCCTCACCTGACCCACTCCCTCACACTCAATCTCCATCTCAACTTCTCAGGGACACCAACCGGTTTCTCTTTCCCTTCTCTCCCAACTCACCACTCTCTCTCGAATCACAGTCTATAGCTCTGTGTTACTTCACCATTTCAATTCACCATAGTTGTCACAGCAGCACATGAAAGCTAACAACCATCTGCCTAGCCTCTCCTTCTCTCGCTTTTCTCTTCGCAACCAGGGGAGCCACATCGCGCTCACCACTGCCGCGCCTAGGAGAGCCTGTCGCCGGAGCAGATGGTCCACTGTCGCGTGCCTCGCCGGAGCAGATGGTCCACTGTCGTCGAGAAAACAACCCTCGCCACCGCTTGGAAGCTCGCCAGAGGAGCTCTCTTCGTCGCAGCCTCCTTGCAGCCCCTCGCCGCCTACCGGAGCCACGCCTCCTCCGCCTGCGCGCCGCCCTGGTCTCTTCTCTCCCGTCTTTCTCTGTTCTCTTCGTTCGCGAGGGGAGACACCCGTCTCTGTCCAGAGATTGGGCCGCCGCAGCCTCCTCGTCTCGCTCACCGGAGACGGACGCTAGCGTCGCCGCTCCTTCCTCCGCCTGCCCTTGCCGCCGTCTGGATCCCTCCCCAGCCTCTCCTTCTGCGTTTTGTTCAGGGTTGAAGAAACCCTTATTATAGCCCCCTTAAATTTGTGCTATTTACACTTTATGCCCCTTATTTGATAATTGCAGTTTTGGCCCTATGTTTTGGGAATGTACAAAATTTCCCTTGTGAATAAATTATAGTTTTGGCCCAAAGTTATTTTCGGAAAATGGTCTAAGTTTCTTGAGTTCCATATTTATGGCCAGAGATTTAATTGCGGATTTTGACCTATGTTTATATAATTGTATAAAACCCCGGAAAATGTTTTTACGAGTTTTAACCTTGGTTTTGAAAGCGAGTTTTCCTTAGATTTTTATACGTTAAATCTTCCGTTCAAATTTAGCATATAGGCTAAATTTGCTTAGCTTTGGTGATAGGTTCGGAAGCACTCGATAAAGGCCCAACGGACCCATAGTCAACATTCGTCGATCGACTTCCACCTTTGACCCCGAGTGAGTATCTTTCTCGATCTAGTTATGTTTAGTAGTAGTAGTAGTATCATGCTAGGATGGATCTAGCATAACTTAGAGTTAATGCCAAGTAGTGGCTTTGGACCTTATGTGAGTGTTTGAGGATTTTGAAATGTTTTAAGGCTTAAGGTGTTGTTATCTTGTGAATATTGTAAAGCGTTGAGTGGTTAGTTGATCTTATGAGGATTGAGATTATGGTTGTATGATCTTGTTGAGATTGTGGAGACTAGGACGAGAGTATCCTAGCATGCGTTGTGATGGTTATGACCTTGTGAGATTGTGAGGATTAGGAATTGTTATCCTATCATGGTTATGGTTTATGATCTTGCGAGATCATTAGGACTAGAAGTCTAAGGACTTCTAGCATGTGAGAGAGATGTTGATGGTGTGCCTTGTTTTGACCAGGCGTTGAGTGCCTTCCTACGGGAAGTTGAGAGCGGTGGTTAGCGGGATTATCTTTTGGACGAGGTAAGTCTCCGGACTTACTTAGCTCGTATTCCTTGTATTAGCATTGATGTGTGTTTGGTGGTGTGTGTTTATTGTTTATAACAACTAAACCGGAATTAGGATTACCGACCTTTATATTATTTTGGCCCAAGTGTATGATAACGGGCGGTGACAACTTGCCTGGCTCCCGCGAGAGCTAGGAGGTTCTCGGCGACTATCCCGGCTGGTAGACGGTCAGATGCATCAGCACCATTCCATGCCGGTAAGTAGGGACCGAGGCGAGTTTCGGTGACTCTCGTGTCACAACCTAAGTTGAATTAGAACGGGATATGACTTAATAATAATAAAGATAATAAACCGGACTTGTGTGCTTTGGAGTGTATGGGGTGTTTATGATGATAGACTTGTGTTTGTGCCTTTCACCTTAATTCTAATGCTTCGAATATGAGCTAACGGTTTTATACCGATTGTTGTAGATTGCCTTGCAGGTTAGGAATGCGGCCGAGAGATCCGGAAGAGTGGGCAGCCGGGGTTCCGTACATTTTAGGAAGGGTTTTGGGTTAGAGTCATGTTTGGAGTTTTGTATATTGTATCATTCTATGCCGCATGTATGGCGTTTGGTCTTTGGAGTTGTTGTCGGCTGAAGTCCGTTGTTTGTTTTCTTTCGGGTTTCCTTACATTGCATAAAATGTATTTTGGTTTTGGCCTTTATTTGTGCCTTGTTGCAAGATCCGGTGAAATTGTTGTCAAGCTAAGGGTCGGGACCCATTGTGAGGTCCCAACCCGTAGCGCCCCGAGTCCCGCGGATTCGGGGTGTTACATACAAAAGGCAACCTTTCCAGATTTAAGTGAAATAATATGATTGACATTCATTTCTTCCCCATTAGCTGGACATTTTCCATTGTCCTAACATAGCAAAACAACAATTACAGTCAACTAAAAAAACATGTAAAACATACAAAATAATCTATAAAGACGGAAAGTGGAACACAAGAAATGGCTTCTTTTGCCCCTCGAAACTTAAGTTGCTTCAATTGTCAGCTATAAATTAAAAGCAAGCACAAGACCTAATGACAAAATAGAAAAATCAAGGACTTGATGATTTTCTCGAGAATCCATTCAAACATTTTATAGAACAAAAACTAACAAGCTATATAGCCGAATAAAATCAGAATCAATAAAGGCAACAAAAAAAAGTCTGGAAGAGGATAGATGAAGACCTTAAGAGAGCACCAAGCGAGATTGATAATGCTACCAAGCCAAACAATCGCATAGTATGAATTGATAATGTAGGGCCATCCAATTGACAACTTCTTCCAACACTTCTTGGATTGAAGAGCCAAGTACAACACGAACGCCACCGATGGTAAGATCAAGGCAACGTTGTGCCAGAATCCATGGCACTCCCACAACCACCAATAGAGTTGGCGACCATTTCCATCAAGACAGCCCTCCGGCCCTACTGACGTCATAGGAAATGTCAAATCGAGTGGAATTGGGAGGCGGGGGACATATTTGGGTTTGTTTTAGCAAACCACTAACATGCAAAATTTGAACATCCACATAATCATTCATACGCATGAATTTATAGAAATTAGAATTTATGTATTAAAAGACTTGCATCTAGCCATCAATTAAGTAGAGTCGATTACAAACCACGACTTCATAACCAACCTATTTCAATAATAAACTTAGGATGATTCTTACATCCACGGCCTCAGGGCTTAATCGATGATCGCGCAACATCAACAAACCCAAACCATGCACCGTTGTCATTAGCCTTCGAATCAGATGACTCATTCCCTTGTTTGCTCTTCTCGTATGGTGCTCTCGCTATGATTCTGTAAATTCCCGATAATGTTGATCACCTTACATTGTACTTTTAGCAACTGATTTAATATATCCTTCGTTGGGATAGGAAATAATGCAACATGCACTTCAAATCTCCTGAACATGAAACCTTGGTTTGCCTCAATGCTCAAACAAGATAATAATAAAACTATTTACCTATCCTTTCTCTTCTCCACGATTCGGTGCAAGGAGGATTTCATAGTAATTGGTAAATCTGCAAGACTCAATTCAAATCAAGATTTGTTTAGAATTGTCCAAGCCAAATGCAATCTTTACATTTATTAATGTTCGCAACATTAAAAAGAGTATCTATACTTGATGCAAAGTGAAAATGATCAATCTTTATACAAAAGCAAATGCATTATGCATAACATAACTAATTACAAGTCTTATGAATCCTCAAAAAGTAGTAACCAAAAAGGCCAAAAAGTAGCCTCACTAGAAAAAGAAACAGAAAGAAAGCATATTTGAGCTAATCATAGTAGAAAGGTGCGAAATTTACAAACCCTAAACAATAATAGTAGAACATGCAAATGATTCTTCATAAGATCCTAATAATGAAGTAACCAATTTAACCTGCAAAAAAGTTATTCTAGGATCTAACCTATGAGGATGCCATTTTTCATTTCTTGAAGCTAAAAATAGTTAAGCACCAGCCAAAAAGAAGATAAAACGAATCAAGATCCGAAATCGACTTCTAACCAATATACTCCATTTCCTCTAACTTTGATTGTATCTCTACAGAAGAAGATGAGTCCTCATCAAGGAGGAGGACCCTAAGGCCTTTAGGAAAACCTTTCCAATCCTGCAATTCCTTGGCAGTGAGTAGGAGGACTTACCCAAGGATGTTCAAGACATGAGTTATGTAGCAAGTTTCATGTCTCAAAAAGGCTTTCAATAACAACCCTGTTTGGATGGAAAGAAATATATTTCCTTATGATATAACACTTCTTTACAAGACCTCACTTGAAGCAGAAACGGACAAAATTAGAAGGATTTAGAAGGTAAATTACCAGGATGTATAGTAGAGAAGCAACCACGATGGTGGGAAATCGACCCAGAAATGAATCGGCGATAGCAACACCGAGAAGAGGAAGCAAAGATGAAGAAAGCGGATTTCCAGCCACCGGTGTTGGATCGAAGAGTCGGAGTACCACGATCATCGGTAGCGTCAGCGACGGTGTCGGTATGCAGGAGAAGAGTGACGGTGGTGTAAAAGATGACCATTATTTCACCCAAATCTTGGGTCAATGAAACCAATTTGCAGACTTCAAGCAGCTTCAAAGCAAATACTTTCTCAAAATCTTGATCGGAACCTACAATCGGATACAGATGCGAGATTTAAAGAATGTGAGATTACAGATGTTAGAGAAAGGGGAATGGGAAAATGGTAATTTGTAATTATCATAATTTTTGAATGGGATTGGAAAGGATTCGTAAGAGGAGGTGGGAGGCACTTAGGTTGGAAGAGTAACATGTGTCCAAAAGAAGTCATAAAGAAGGCCAAGTGTTTACAGAAGCTGAAGAGTAAATGAGGTAAAGCCAAGTGTATAAGAAGTTGACACCTATAATTACACTCTATGGCACAAGCAATTATGAATGAATGTAGAGGGCAAAACAGTAAATGTGAGAGTTTAAGGGCAAAATCGAAAATTAACTATTCATTCACTCAGCTCCCACATTTAGTATAGTAAGGATTTAAATTTTTTATATAAGTAACTTGTTATTAACTTAACTAACTACTAACTTAAATTGTTATAATTGTTTATTATTGTTAAGCTAAGTTGTTACTAACTTAACTAAGTACAACTAACTTTTTACTAATTAAAATTTTTATATTTGCTTATTATTGTATAAGTAACTTGTTATTAACTTAATTAATTACTAACTTAAATTATTATAATTGTTTATTATTGTTAAGCTAAATTGTTACTAACTTAACTAAGTACAACTAACTTTTTACTAATTTAAATTTTTATATTTGCAACTTATTGTATAAGTAACTTGTTATTAAGTTAACTAATTACTAACTTAAATTGTTATAATTATTTTACTAGGGAAGTGTTCAAGTAAGGCCCATTATTCCGGTACGGCCGTGCGGCCGACACGTGTCCCGGAATTTTTTTTTTTTTTTTTTTTTTTTTTTTGAACGAGTTTTTTTTTTTTTTTTTTTTAAACGAGTAAAAGTAATAGTTCAAAACTTATTATGGAATAGTTCATAACTTATAAAAGGATAGTTCATAAATTATAATAGAATAGTTCATAGTGTAAAATTTATAAAGGAATGAAAGTAATAGTTCAAAACTTATTAAGTAATAGTTCATAACTTCTAAAAGGATAGTTCATGAATTATAATAGAATAGTTCATAGTGCAAAATTTATAAAGGAGTGAAAGTAATAGTTCAAAACTTATTATGGGATAGTTCATGAATTATAATAGAATAGTTCATGAATTATAATAGAATAGTTTAAAGTGCAAAAATTTATAAAGGAGTAAAAGTAATAGTTCAAAACTTATTATGGGATAATTCATGAATTATAATAGAATAGTTCATGGATTATATTAAAAAGTAATAGTTCATGGATTATATGTGTAACACCCCAAATTTTACAACTCGGGGAGTTACTGGTTAGGACCGCACAGTGGGTCCCGACCTTAGTTTGACAACAACTTAACAAGATCTTGCAACAAGGTACAGATAAGGAAAACCAGAAATCATAAAATAAATCTTAACAATGTATGAATGTGACCAGAACAACTGACAGCCGGAAAACATAAGATAACAAAGTACAGAAAGAAAGAAAAGAACCAAGGTCCAACTGGAAATCCCACAAATAAAGAAACTGCAACACGTCCTAAAAGTACGACACCCCGGCTGACCACTACCATCCGGATCACTCGGCATCTGCTCTAACCTGTGGTAAGTCTACACACATAACAACGGTTAGCTAACTATCCAAATATAAGTAGAATAACAACAACACAAACACACGCAGAAAAATTATAAACAAACATCATGTTGGCACTCAACCGTTTATTATCTATTATTTAGGTGATTCATCTTATTCAATTTTACAGTTGTGGCACGAGAGCTATTAACAGTTCTCGCCTCCGTTCCTTATCCAACTGAGTGTAGGTCTAGCTGACCTCCGCCGGTAGCATCACTACAAACCGAGTATGGACTAGTCCCTAAAGAAACCCCCAGCGCCCGCAAGCTAACTGAGCAGAATGCCACCGCCCGTTACTCTTAGGCCAAGTATAGGTCGGTAAATATCTATCACGACCTATAACTCTAAACATCTCAATCACACACCACTATCATCATTCATGCTCATATTTAGAAGTCAGCTAAGTAAGCCCAAAGGACTTACCTGTTATAAAGCTCGACTCTCTGTAAATCAAACTCGCATTGTAACCTGTAGCAACTCAGTTGCCTGCCAAAGGAGATAAGTGCATTAGCACACTCCAACGTAATTAGAAGTCTAAGACTTCTAAGATAGAAGATCGTAATATGACATAACTACTTACAATACTAATTTATGGTAAAATGACCATTTTACCCTTAGTCCCGAGACTTCCAAATTTTCCGAAAAACATGTCTAAACTCCTATTTGAGACTCTAGAGTCATATTCCAACTCCTAAAGTTTAGTTTGGTTACAAACTGTCACTTTTCTTATTTCCCTATTTTCCAAAAGGTCGTAAAGGTCTAACTTCGGTTTCAAATATAAAATCCGTAAAAGCTTATAAAAATTCCGAAATAATTCCCTAGATTATCTATGATGTTCCATCTAACCTTAGGAGTAAGAATTTTTCAAAACTGTTCATCCATCATTTTTATAAAAATTCTCAAAGTTGGCTACTCCACTTACAATTTCTATACTTATCCAAAATTCCAATGTTTACAAAAACTGCTTAACTACCCTACTTTGGAAGCTTATAACTTCTAATCCGACCGTTCATTTCTTCTCAAATTTTAATATGCTAAACTACATATATCCATCTATCATCTATTAAAATTTTAACGGTGGATCCTCATCCAAACTCTCAAACATTGGTCGACAAAATGGGAAGTTTCTAACTTAAAAACTGAAGGAAAAAGAGTTATATTTACAGCAATCCTTTGTTTCTACTATTATGTTTATTGTAACGCCCCAAATTTTGGCGCATTTGCGTTTTATATTTTCTCGGATTTTATCGATATTTTAATTAGCTTAATATTTTTGGCAAATATTTCTACGTCGTAATTTAAGTTATTGTATTATTATCGAGAATATTTTTCGAGAACGATTTGTATATGATAACTTATATTTTTACAAGTATATTTGAATATATTTGATATATATATATATAGTCCGCATTTTTCGTTTTTCGGAAAATGAGTTCATTCTAAGTGTTATTTGATTTATTTTTTTTATTTTCTTTTCCCCTCTTTTCCTTTCACCTTCCCGCCTAGTGATGACGTGTCCTTACTTCTTCTCTTGGCAGCATACAACTCATAGCTGTCTGTGCTATGAAACTCTACCCGACCCCTCACCTCAACACTTTGTGAACTCTCAACCTTTCAGCCATTTCCCTCCACTGCGGCTTGCAGCAAGCTTCCATCTCTCCCTCACCTTTGCCTCTCCCTCTCGAACTCTCCGGTAACCTAGGTCGATAGCAGCCCTTCACCTCACCTCTGCCTCACTCTCTGGCTTGTCGAGCCTTGTACGAAACCAGAAGAGCCACCTCTAGCTCGCCACTGCAGTGGCTGGAAGAGCCTTGGTGCCGACACAGGAACCCAGGGAGAAACGCCAAGCCGTCGTCTCACCTTGCCTCTGCCACCTCCGTCTTCCTCTGGATCAAGCCACCCTCGACAACACCGGTCGGTACCCTCCCTGCATCGCTCACCATATATCGAGCCCTTTTTTTTCGCGCCTCAAACCACCGGAGGACTAGCCCTGTGCCTTCGCCCTTGCCGGAGATGGAGGCTGACTGACGAGCCTCACCACCAGCGCCCATGCCCTATCGAAGCCGAGATCCCGACGGACGAATCCAGCGCCGCCCTACACCCCTCTTCCTCCCTGCCGCTATCATCCATCGGTGAAGATAAAACCCTATTTCTAAATTCCAAATCGGGCCCCTCACTTCTGGTATAATTACAAATGTGACCCACTGTTTTGTATTTGCAGTTTTGACCCATATTTCTGGACTGTTGCATTTATGCCCTATGTTGGATTAAATTCAGAAAATGCCCCAAGGTTGATTAACGATGATGACCCGTATTTATGAATTTGTATGATTTGCCCCGGAAAACATGTTTACGAGTTTTAAACTTGGATTTTACTTCGAGTTTTGTCCATATATTTATATACTATATATGTTGTCCTTTGTTGGATTAAATTTGGTTTATGGCTCGAAGTTTTAATTTCGGTTTTCGAACAAGTTCGTGCATTTATATTCCCCCCCCCCCAAAGGGATTATTTATGGGTTTTAACGATGGCATTTGGAAAACGAGTTTTACCTTTGAGTTATATATTATATATATTTAAAATCAATTTAGCATATAATCTAAATTCGCGTAGCTTTGGTCTTAGGTCCGGAAGCGCCCGACAAAGACCAACGAACCCTTTCTCGACATCCGTAGATCGTCTTTCGCCTTTGACCGCGTGTGTGAGTATCTTCTTCCTCAATCTAGTTATGTTTAGTGGTAGAAGCATGCTAGGTTGGATTTAGCATAACTTAGGGAAAATGCCAAGTAGTGGCTTGGAACCTTAGGTGCGTATTTGAGGATGGTTTGAACGTTCTAAGGATTGAGGTGTGTATGTTATCATGTGAGCTTTGTTGAGATTGTGAGTATGTGTTTGTTGAGACCGTGGAGTTAGGATGGAAGTATTCTAGCATGTAGTTTAGATGAGATCTTGTGGGTTTTTTTAGGGCTTTGAGTGTAACCTAAATTATGAGAGTATACGACCTAATAAGATCATATAGGACTAATAGTTTAAGGACTCCTAGTATGTGTGAGTGGTTGTTGATTACCGTGCCTTGTCTTGAACAGGCTTTGCTTATATTCCTTCGGAGAGTGATATCGGTTTTGGTTAGCTTTGAGACGAGGTAAGTCCTCGGACTTACTTAGCCGCTTCTATGCCTTATTTGGATGTATATGGTGGTGTGTGTTTACCGCTTTTAAGAATGAAAATGGATTAGGATTTACTTGACCTTATTTATTGGCCCATTGTTACTACTATTATTATCGGGCGGTGACATCACCGCTCAGTTTCCCGAGGGAGACTGGGAGGATCTCTGTGACCATGCCATACACGGTATACGGGCTGGCTTCTTCATCACTCCCTCAAGGTATACGGGTTGGGCGCCGCCACACTCCTGTTGGTTACACGGGGACAGAGGCAAGAGTTATAAGACTCTTGTGTCACACTTGAAACAAATGAATTAGATATGGAACGACCTAAAAAGATATTATGGAATGAATGTTCATGTTGTGTGCCTTGTGTTCTCCTGCGTGTGTTTGTGCCATATTATCTTTATAATGCCTAGAATGTGAGCTAACGGTTTTATACCGATTGTTGTAGTTGATGTGCAGGATAGGATGTGGCCGAGTGATCCGGAGGAGTGGGCAGCCGGGGTTCCGTACATCTTAGGTTGAGTTGGGTTTTGGAGTCCTGGTGTTGTTGTTATTGTATATTGTGTTGATGTTGTTGTAAGGACGGCTGAAGTCTTTCCTTTCTTTTATTTTCGGGTTTCATAACTTTGCATAAAAATGTATTTCGGTTTTGACCTTTATTTGTGTCTTGTTGCAAGATCCGGTGAAATTGTTGTCAGGCTAAGGGTCGGGACCCATTGTGAGGCCCCAACCCGTAGCATCCCGAGTCCCGCGGATTCGGGGTGTTACAAAAGTGGTATCAGAGCCCTAGGTTGACAACAATGGCACTCACAATCTTCTAAAGGCCGAATAAAAATAAACAGAACCCTTAAGGGTTCTGAGTTTTAAAGAAATGAATTTCGTTTTCATATCATGTGCATGAGTCAGTTGGGGTAGAATGTACGGGACCACCACTTCCTCCGCGGATCTCGGCGACATAGTTATTGATTATTATATTATGTATATATATGTGTATATATGTAGATATGTATATGTGGACTTAGGATGTTTTGGACTATACTTGTATGTTGAATTGAAAATTGTTTATGGACTTGTTATGTTTATAGTAGTAGCATGGCGTTTATATCCTTATATATATATAAACATATGGTATGCTTAGTATCATATTAGTAATAGTGGACCTTATAGCTAAGATGATAGAAAGCTATCATCGCCCCCTTGGACAACGCCTTTTGGGCTTAGGATAGTATACATGCAAAAATGAGTATGCTCAAGTTATCGAGTTGAGCATCAAGTCTTTGCAAGCACCCCGGTGAATTCCCGGACTCCTTTAAGAGGACGCCGAAGAAGAAGACTAGAGATGACGTAACCAAAGGACAAACAAATAAAAGAGAACCTCGGGTCGACTTAAGTGAAACCAAGATGGAGACTATACCAATATAAAAACGACATGAAGACATGAGGGTGGTATCAAGGAAACAATGAAGGAGCATCAATGAAGCAACTAGAGACAACGAACTTAAAGTTCTTCCAAGTACGGTGCCGATGAACTGAAGGTGCGAATCAAGTAGAGAGGACTACATTCTCGCTCCAGGATGAAAGTGGCATTCTAAGTAAGAAGAGTTTTCAATAGGTTCCCCTAAGCATGAGAGTCAAGATGGAAAGACACTGGGAAGGATTTATGAGAACCATAAGTTAAGCTTACAAGAGATACCATATGGTGAAGTGACGGTCTTTGCGAGATCCTAAGCGGGTGATTTATTAAGAAGTTTGAGAGTTACGAGGAGGATCACATGGTGAAAATTCACATAGTGGAATTACCGTGAGAGTCAATAGATTTCCGCCATTGTGATAAGACTAATCAACGGTAAGAAGGAGGAAGTGTGTGAGGAGGATGATCTTCAGAAGATGAAAGAGAAAACAAGGAGCTGGATCGAAGAGCTTAAGTTATCAACCAAGAAGGATGCGAGCGGAGGCTAATTTATGTCAGAATATTTGAGGAGTGCATTTGCTAAACATTATGAAGAGCGGTTAAGCCTACCAAGGGCGGAACGTATGAGACGAGAGAGTGGGTAGGTATGGTTATCTTATAGAAGTGGAAGGAAGAGAGGAGCATAGAAAGAGCTAACAGAGTTAAAGCAGAGTAAAATGAGCTAGTGAAGTTAGGACAAAGTACCCGGAGGGGAATCCTTTCAGGAGTATGGTAGCATGGAAGTATGGTCGGAGGGTAATCCATTAACTTCGGAGAAGGTCGGATACAAGTTAATCAGTGACAACTGAGAACGCACAAGAGCGATTTGTTTATTGATGTGCGTAGATGGGAAGAGTGAACAAGACTATGGGAACATATAGGATCGGGAACAAGAGTTTGGAGTATTCGCGGTGGATCAATGTCAATAGTAAGGAGGTACATCAATGGACGCGCATTGGTCTTAAATCAAATAATGTTGAACGAGTTCAAGCAAGTAGTTATAACAAGACCTCCGAGGAGGAGATCGTAGCGATCTTACGCGACCTTCTTAGGTCATGGGATTGCCATATGGAGGAATGCCACGGGTTACAACTTTTAAGGTATGATCATGGTAAGGGGAGCTAGTGGATCAACCGTAAGATGAAGCTTCCATTGTAGTTGTACATAGAATACCGATAAATACGTAAAGTGACCAACAATAGTAAGGGAAGACTGAAGTTTTGAAGTTTAAAGTCGATGTGAGATGTACAACAAGAACATGAAAGATTGAGGATAGAACCTCTACGGTCGATTGGACGTTACATAAGATAAGGGAATAAGTTCTACACCTACTCGAAGGAATGATGCAAGCTTTGGTAGAATACGAAGAAGGTAATACTAATATATTTATAAGGCGTGATTAAGTCCTGCCATTAGGACCTTCATGACTTCACATAAGTGTGAAACCTTAAAAAGATTATTAGAGCAAGTCTCCCGAGTTCTAGAGATAAAGGATCTATGAAAGAGGACGGAGCGTTGCAGCTAAAGAAGTATTAAACCACGTGTTCGATGGACGTCACCTCAATAGATCGAGGTGGACCACTTGACCAATGTTAAGACAAGATTGTGTCGATATCTTACGATATGTGATGGGAGAAGAAAAGCTGGAACCCGAGATGGGACGGATTTCAATGCATCGGAGGGTGGATTTGCCATTAAGAAGATTTGAAGTTATTATAGAGGACACCAGTCTGCGAAGAGAGAGACGGCTATCTCCATTGTACATTGATTACTATAAGTTGAGCAAGATTACAATGAAAGACAAGTATCCCTTACCATGAATCGGGGACCTACTCGATCAGTTGCAAGGGTCGGTAGTTCTTCTAAGATTTTATTGTTACCGTTTGAGAATTCGAGACTACGATATTACAAATACGGCATTCCGGATAAACCATGGTCACACGAGTTATAGTGATCACATATGGGCTTACTAATGCCAAAAAAAAAAAAAAAGAGGATATCTTTGGTCTACTCTCGAAAGAGAGAGAAATTGTATGACAAGTTGTCTCGGGATGACAACCCCCGAAAGACATGATAGAAGTTACAAGTTTCTCGGATGTACTGGGCAACACCAGTTTTGTGAAGAGATTCTCCAAAAGTAACACCATTTTGGTAACCTACTCCGGATGACAACGAAGTATCGAATGGGACGAAAATTGACAATAGAGATGTTGAGAGTTAAGAGGAGATTCATTGGTGCAAATGTTTTGAAATTGACTCGAGGTATGACGGGTTTGAAGTGTACAAGCGGTTCTCTTAGACAAGGTCTTAATGGAGTATTAAGGAACGATGTATAAGTAATAGCATACGTGTCTCGTGAGGGGGAGCAGTGTCAAGTAAGGTACTACCTTCATTACTTGGAACTTGCAACAAGAAGTGAGGAAACGTAACATCAAAGTTTGGTTTGACAAGAACCAAAGTCAGCGGTGTAATTGGAAGTTCGATCTTCTTTGTTAAAGACAAGAAAAGAAGAAACATAATAAAAGTGTTGTATTGAGAAAGACCAGAGAAGGAAGTTGAGTTTCCGATATATCGAAACTTTTTGAGATCTTAGAGCGAGAAAGTAGGTTACCGGCTGGCGTAGCCACCAAGAGTAGAGAGTGTTAACCTGGTGTTCATGTGTATCAGCCGAGAGAGTATCAACACGACTTGAGACAGATTGTCAGTTATGGTGATTTAGTCGCATACAAAGAACCAAAGAGGCTAATAGGAAGACGGAGTATAGTATCTTTGGTTGAGTTTTACGCCGAGTTAGTAGCTTTGATAGAATCGAAGGATTAGACTTCGTTCTTCCCTTAAGTTATTTGTGTTTTTGTGTTATGTTATATGTGGCTTTGTGCCCTGTGCGGGAATGTGTTTTATGTCCGGTTATATATTTTTCGCGATGGTAGTTGGAGCAGTTTGTGTATATAGATTAGGTCTAAACCTTCCTAGTTGTGAGTTTATACCTCGACCTTAGGGACCGAGAAGTTCGGCGTGTGGCAAGTTTCGGGACGAAACTTATTTTTAGGGGGATCTGATGTAACGCCCCAAATTTTGGCACGTTTGCGTTTTATATTTTCTCGGATTTTATCGATATTTTAATTAGCTTAATATTTTTGGCAAATATTTCTACGTCGTAATTTAAGTTATTGTATTATTATCGAGAATATTTTTCGAGAACGATTTGTATATGATAACTTATATTTTTACAAGTATATTTGAATATATTTGATATATATATATATATATAGTCCGCATTTTTTGTTTTTCGGAAAATGAGTTCATTCTAAGTGTTATTTGATTTATTTTTTTTATTTTCTTTTCCCCTCTTTTCCTTTCACCTTCCCGCCTAGTGATGGCGTGTCCTTGCTTCTTCTCTTGGCAGCCTACAGCTCATAGCTGTCTGTGCTATGAAACTCTACCCGACCCCTCACCTCAACACTCTGTGAACTCTCAACCTTTCAGCCATTTCCCTCCACTGCGGCTTGCAGTAAGCTTCCATCTCTCCCTCACCTTTGCCTCTCCCTCTCGAACTCTCCGGTAACCTAGGTCGATAGCAGCCCTTCACCTCACCTCTGCCTCACTCTCTGGCTTGTCGAGCCTTGTACGAAACCAGAAGAGCCACCTCTAGCTCGCCACTGCAGTGGCTGGAAGAGCCTTGGCGCCGACACCGGAACCCAGGGAGAAACACCAGGCCGTCGTCTCGCCCTGCCTCTGCCACCTCCGTCTTCCTCTGGATCAAGCCACCCTCGACAACACCGGTCGGTACCCTCCCTGCATCGCTCACCATATATCGAGCCTTTTTTTTTCGCGCCTCAAACCACCGGAGGACTAGCCCTGTGCCTTCGCCCTTGCCGGAGATGGAGGCTGATTGACGAGCCTCACCACCAGCGCCCATGCCCTATCGAAGCCGAGATCCCGACGGACGAATCCAGCGCCGCCCTACACCCCTCTTCCTCCCTGCCGCTATCATCCATCGGTGAAGATAAAACCCTATTTCTAAATTCCAAATCGGGCCCCTCACTTCTGGTATAATTACAAATGTGACCCACTGTTTTGTATTTGCAGTTTTGACCCATATTTCTGGACTGTTGCATTTATGCCCTATGTTGGATTAAATTCAGAAAATGCCCCAAGGTTGATTAACGATGATGACTCGTATTTATGAATTTGTATGATTTACCCCGGAAAACATGTTTACGAGTTTTAAACTTGGATTTTACTTCGAGTTTTGTCCATATATTTATATACTATATATGTTGTCCTTTGTTGGATTAAATTTGGTTTATGGCTCGAAGTTTTAATTTCGGTTTTCGAACAAGTTCGTGCATTTATATTTCCCCCCCCCCCGAAGGGATTATTTATGGGTTTTAACGATGGCATTTGGAAAACGAGTTTTACCTTTGAGTTATATATTATATATATTTAAAATCAATTTAGCATATAATCTAAATTCGCGTAGCTTTGGTCTTAGGTCCGGAAGCGCCCGACAAAGACCAACGAACCCTTTCTCGACATCCGTAGATCGTCTTTCGCCTTTGACCGCGTGTGTGAGTATCTTCTTCCTCAATCTAGTTATGTTTAGTGGTAGAAGCATGCTAGGTTGGATTTAGCATAACTTTGGAAAAATGCCAAGTAGTGGCTTGGAACCTTAGGTGCGTATTTGAGGATGGTTTGAACGTTCTAAGGATTGAGGTGTGTATGTTATCATGTGAGCTTTGTTGAGATTGTGAGTATGTGTTTGTTGAGACCGTGGAGTTAGGATGGAAGTATTCTAGCATGTAGTTTAGATGAGATCTTGTGGGTTTTTTTTAGGGCTATGAGTGTAACCTAAATTATGAGAGTATACGACCTAATAAGATCATATAGGACTAATAGTTTAAGGACTCCTAGTATGTGTGAGTGGTTGTTGATTACCGTGCCTTGTCTTGAACAGGCTTTGCTTATATTCCTTCGGAGAGTGATATCGGTTTTGGTTAGCTTTGAGACGAGGTAAGTCCTCGGACTTACTTAGCCGCTTCTATGCCTTATTTGGATGTATATGGTGGTGTGTGTTTACCGCTTTTAAGAATGAAAATGGATTAGGATTTACTTGACCTTATTTATTGACCCATTGTTACTACTATTATTATCGGGCGGTGACATCACCGCTCAGTTTCCCGAGGGAGACTGGGGGGATCACTGCGACCAGGCCATACACGGTATACGGGCGGGCTTCTTCATCACTCCCTCAGGGTATACGGGTTGGGCGCCGCCACACTCCTGTTGGTTACACGGGGACAGAGGCAAGAGTTATAAGACTCTTGTGTCACACTTGAAACAAATGAATTAGATATGGAACGACCTAAAAAGATATTATGGAATGAATGTTCATGTTGTGTGCCTTGTGTTCTCCTGCGTGTGTTTGTGCCATATTATCTTTATAATGCCTAGAATGTGAGCTAACGGTTTTATACCGATTGTTGTAGTTGATGTGCAGGATAGGATGTGGCCGAGTGATCCGGAGGAGTGGGCAGCCGGGGTTCCGTACATCTTAGGTTGAGTTGGGTTTTGGAGTCCTGGTGTTGTTGTTATTGTATATTGTGTTGATGTTGTTGTAAGGACGGCTGAAGTCTTTCCTTTCTTTTATTTTCGGGTTTCATAACTTTGCATAAAAATGTATTTAGGTTTTGACCTTTATTTGTGTCTTGTTGCAAGATCCGGTGAAATTGTTGTCAGGCTAAGGGTCGGGACCCATTGTGAGGCCCCAACCCGTAGCATCCCGAGTCCCGTGGATTCGGGGTGTTACATTTATACAACTCAGCAGTTACCCATTACCAACTTAACCCATGTTCAAGGCCGAACTACAACAACACATCAATCCAGCCTTAAAGAATCGGTACACATACACAAGATCATACATTAGCCTTCCCATTACCTCTATACAAAAGACTTTCTAAAGCTGCTGCACTTGCTGTTTAAGCAAGGTTCTATCTCGTTCTACTCTAGGATCTCTAGTTCGAAACCTACAGCTTACAACTTATACACCGACTAATCCAATGTCCTAGGTTCTCTTAAGGTGCAATCAACCCTTATACACATAAGCTTAGAAACAACTACTGAATAAGTTTATCCTCAGAAGAACTTCACCTATCGGACTTCAGCAGGGAGGAGGCGCGTCGTTGCTGCGTCGTTCGGCACCACCAGCTCCGGAGATCGAGGTTTAAAGTTCCCGGCTGCAGTTGCGGAACGACTCTCTTGGACCTTGCTGTGGCATCCGGTTGAGTCGAAGTTAAGGACCCGTCCGGCACAGAGAAGAAACGCGTGAGCGACTAATCAAGACAGAAAGGAGAGAAGGAGTCGAGGCTGGGTCTTACCGGAGGGACAAAGAGACTCGGATCACTCAGAATCCTAGACGCTTAACGATGATGGAACTGGTGAGCGACGGTGATGACTGCAGATGTAGCAGTTTCCTCTCCGCTGTAGACTTTCGATGGAACGAACGTTGCGGCTGAAACTGTATGGATCGATGGGAGTGTGTGAAGGCGTGGGTAGCAGGAAGAATGATATCTAAGCTGCGTGAATCTGGACAAAATTAAGGAGGGAAGGAAGATCCGTTTAGCGTGATTTTAGGCTGAGCAGATTGTGATTTCCTTCCCATTAATAGCAGCAGTTACGTACATTAAGAAGAAAAACAAGGCGTTGCTGATCTGCTCCTCTAGCTGCTGGGCTGCGGGTAGGTTGCGCATTTTGGGCTGAAGATGGGCTGAAGCTGCTGAAGAAGGTAAGGCAACTGCACACTCCGCTGGGCTGGGCTGAAGAGGTAAGACAGCAGCACATGCTGCTGGGCTACGGACAGGCGGCTGAAGCTGGCGAGTTTTTGGGCTGGCGAGCTGCTGGCGCTGCTGGGCTCACTGGCGTTGAGCTGTCAACAGCCTGTCTGGGCTTGTCACAGACTCGTCACAGCCTTGTCTGGGCCTTGTCACAGACTCGTCACAGCCTTGTCTGGCCTTGTCACAGCTTCGTCATAGACTTGTCTGGGCCTTGTCACAGCTTCGTCACAGACTTGTACGGGCCTTGTCACAGCTTCGTCACAGACTTGTCAACGACGAGTCATATTCTAAATTAGGGTTTGGGGCTAAACTTATTATTTTATGTGAAGGTAAGCTACATAAAATGATAAACTTTTAAAAGATTCTATCATTTTATGTGAAGGAAATCTACATAAAATGATAAATTTTATAATAATGTGTCTAACTAAGTAGACGGATATGGATTAACTGATCGAGATCGGGTTTATTACAGAAATAAACGGAATAAAAATTCCGGATATTACAATATGGGAATAGTTCAAAGTTTATAGTAGAATAGTGCATAAATTATAACATGGTAGTTCAAACAAATTTTCATTCGTTTCCGGGAAAAAAAAAAATCGTTCCAGGAATTTTTTTTTTTTTCGGGACACGTGTCGCCCGTACGGACGGCCGTACGACCGTACCGCAATATATGGACCGTACCTGAACATTTACCTATTTTACTAACTTAAATTGTTATATTTGAATATTATTGTACAACTAACTTGTTATTAACTTAACTAATTACTAACTTAAATTTTTATAATTGCTTATTATTGTTCAACTAAATTGTTATACTTGTTTATTTTATTTTACTTTTTTATAGCAATATGAACCACACATGGTGGGAGTCACTGGACCCGATGTTAAACCAGAACAGGATTACACCGAATTTTTTACAACGGACGAATGGTGGCCTGATAGAGAATCTTGTATTGCTTGAGCTCGTGGTCAAGCTCAACGTCAAGGCATGGTATTGACGATTGCAAAGTCATGGAAGTCCACAAAAAAGAGAAAGTTTGGGATGGTGCACTTCGCATGCGAACAATACGGGTCCAAAAAAGATTATGAGGGGAGACTTCTTGACGATAACAATCAACCCATAAAGAAACGGGATTGTTTGTCAAAGAAGTGCGATTGTCCATTTATGTTGCATATTTACGAGGCTGATAAGAATGTATGGCGGTTGAAAGTTAAGAATGGGGTTCACACGCACAAACTCAACAAGCATTTTGAAGGTCATGCATTCGCAGGACGGTTATCAACCTCACAATACAACGAGGTGGTTGACCTGACTCTAGCAGGTTGCGGGCCGAAACCAATAGTAGAAATCCTACGGGCCCGATACGAGGATAATGCAACTATGAGACCAAATATACAATGCTCGCGCGAAATTCCAACGGTCGAAGTTGGAGGGAGTTATGACCCCTATGCAACTACTCCTGAAGATGTTGAGCCTAGGAAGATACGTTTATAGTTGGCGACAGACGAGTGAGGGACGACTACAAGACATAGCATTTGCAAACCCCACTTCTCTTCGACTATGGGAGAAATTTCATTGTGTCATGATAATGGATACAACCTACAACACAAACACATAAGTGGTAATTTTATGTTCTTATCATATGTTCTCGCCTTCAATACTAATTACAAGTATAATCTTCTAGGTATGGGATGCCCCTATTAGATATTGTAGGGGAAACTCCCATGAAAAAAAACTTTCACTTTGGGTTCGCTTTCCTTGCAAGAGAAACGGAGGAGACATATCGTTGGATTTTGCAACAGGTCCGAGCTTGGTGCGGTCACCAATTTCCGAATGTCATAATCACGGACAGGAAGCTTGGTCTCCTAAAAGCCCTTCCGCATACCATTCCTGAGGCATATCACATGTTGTGCATATGGCACGTTGAGCGCAACATAGAAGACTATGCTTACCGCAAGAGTCAAAGTGTGAGTGTCCGTAATGAATTCTTGGCTCAATGTTACACCTTGTTCATATCCGAGTCAAGGGAGTCGTACGAGGAACGGCTCCGAACAATGCACGATCTTTGGGGGGATCGATGGGGGTTGATGGACTATTTAACGAGAACTTGGTTGTGTCATGCTGAGAAAATTGTAACCTACATGACAAATCAAAACATGCACCTTGGAAATAGGGCATCTAGCAGGTAAACCCTAAACACATATTTATGTAACTAACTTGCGCCCATAATTTTGTTTGACTCCTAAAACATATTTACAGGGTTGAATCCGCGCATGCGGTGTTCAAAAGTGAGATGGGCTCTAGAAACAATCGTCTCGACACGTGTTTGGAGCATATCCATAGGATGTTGAGGGACGAATTCCGCCAACTTATGGGTTCCTTAGAGACATCGCGCTTCAAAGTCCAAAATAAATTGCGAAATTTGTCAATGTTTAGATTTATAGTGCACAACGTGTCTCATTCCGTGCTTTATGACATGTTCGACACTGTATGCAAAGGGAGTTATGACCCCGATTGTACATATTGCTACACTTGGAGTACATATGGGATATCGTGCATTCATGAAGTGGCAATGATGATTTACGAAGACCGCCTATTTGTGGAAATTGATGTCGATATCTTTTGGCGTCAAGTTCACTAACTTGATAACCAGGATAGTGAATCGGGTGACTTTGGGCACGTGGGCATGAGTGACCTCGAAGTATCTCGTGACTTATCAAATGAAGAGATTATGCAAATTGGGACCATATGGCGGACCCTTAGAGATCTGGAAGTAATAGAAACCTTGACTACATGTCCGGAAATAATAGAAACCCTAATGCTAGAACCTCCGGAAACGATCCAAAACCCGAGAGGAAGGCCGAAGAAGGATGCAAATTAGCGTAGAAAATCAAGCTTTGAGTACAGTAGAGAAGTTGCGGCCAAAGCAAGAGAGGAAAGGGGAAAGAAGAGAGCGGAAGAGGAAGTGGTGACGGAAGATGAGGTAGAGGAAGTGGGGGCCAATGAAACACCGATTTTCACTTACCCCCGGTTGTCATAAGAGATTATGACTTCGGCTCGAACAATTTTGAAAATTTCATGGTTCCCTACGTTGATATGCTAGCAGATGTTCAAGGCGATGGGAATTGTGGATTTCGAGCTCTTTGTGTATTGTTGGGTCACGATGAGGATAAATGGTCTATTATGCGCAAAATCATGATGGTAGAGTTAAGAAAATACCCTGAACGATACGATGTTTTCTTGGATTATGAAGGGGTCGATCATAAAGAGATGTTGAAGTGACTCAATTGGCTAAAACCAAATGTTGTGGCACCATCCAAATATTGAATGGAAATGCCCTTATGCAGGGCATTGTTTGCCACGATCTTCCAATGCACTCTTGTGTATTTGGATTGGACTACGGCTCATATAAGCCTCCCGTTAACCATACAAACGCCCCCCGTAGGTTGCCCGTCCCGGGATCTATTGGATTCATCGCTTTTGACAACCCTCGTAACGACTTTGTTGCGGTAAGTATTATATTTTTTCATCAAGTTAAATCCTTAATTGTTATTATCATAAATAACTTTTTCTCTTGATATGTCTTTTACAGCTACGATGTAAACCAAATTGCCCACTGCCACCCGTTCTCGCATATTGGTATCCGTCGCACGATGAAACATTGAAGGAGTTAGACAAGATATACGAGCCCCAAATTAAGTTGTTTAAGACTCTTCGTCAATAATACGCTCGACCTACACCTTAGACAAGCCTTATTTATGTACGTTAATTGTTCAGATTATCATCATACGATACAAATAAAAAAATGTAGATACTCACCAACAATGATAGTGAATAATCGATTATATAACATACTTTACCCCGATTGCGCACGTTTTCAAGTGATCCAAACTTGAAGAAAAAACACAACAAATGACCTAATTTCAATATTAATTTATTCATATACTTTCGTTTTTTATGGTTTCAATATAATTTTTAAATTTTTAGTATAATCTAATATCAGTAATTATTACTTATATATAGGTAAATAACACTTAACCGTAACAATTACTAATATATAGGTAATGAAGCAAAACTCGGCTAAGAAAGCACAAAAGTCATTGAAAGCACAAAAGTAACAATTACTTATATATAGGTAATTAACACTTAAATTTTTAGTATAATCTAATATCCATAACTATTACTTATATATATATATATATATATATAAGATGTTGTTCAAGTAAGACACATTATTCCGGTACGGCCGTGCGGCAGACACGTGTCCCAATTTTTTTTTTTTTTTTTTTTCTGAACAAGTTTTTTTTTTTAAAACGAGTAAAAGTAATAGTTCAAAACTTATTATGGAATAATTCATAACTTATAAAAGGATAGTTCATGAATTATAATAGAATAGTTCATAGTGCAAAATTTATAAAGGAATGAAAGTAATAGTTCAAACTTATTATGGGATAGTTCATGAATTATAATAGAATAGTTCATGAATTATAATAGAATAATTTAAAATGCAAAATTTATAAAGGATAGTGCATAACTTATAAAATGATAGTTCATTAATTACAATTGAATAGTTCATAACATATAAACGATTAATTTATGAATAATTTGATAAAATATATTAAAAAGTAATAGTTCATGGATTATATGGAAATAGTTCAAAGTTATAGGAGAATAGTGCATAAATTATAACATGGTAGTTTCAACAAATTTTCATTCGTTTTTGGAAGAAAAAAAATCGTTTCAGAAATTTTTTTTTTCGGGACATGTGTCGGCCGTACGGGCGGCCGTACGGGCGGCCGTACGGGCGGCCGTACCGCCGTACCGCATTAATTGAACCGTACCTGAACAAAAGCCTATATATATATAGGGTTTAGTTCCGGTGAGGAGAAGACTTGTGGATAGGAATTAGGAGGATTGTGAGCCATTTGATGAGATTTTAAATTAACGGCTCTCATACCCTCTTCATTAATGACATTTGATAATTACATAAATCTGGGAAAAAAAGAGAGAAGAAAATCAGGCTTAGTTTGTTCGACTCCAGCGACTCACAACCCTCCCTCACATTTTTCATTCCACATTCTTCATCCCACAAGCTTCATATTTGCCCGATTTTCAACCAAATTAGAAATTGATTACATAAAAATGGTGAAATCAAAGACAATACAAGACGATTCAAGTATTATTTCTTCGAATTTTTATTCTCACGGTTTATGTTTCCATTCTTAAGGTTTAGGTTTCAGTACGATTGATGTTTGGTTTTCAAAATCAAATTTGTTTGAATCATTTTTGTGTTTGATATCTTTGATTGAAAAAATACATGTAAACATATATGATGAGTTGGTCTAATAGCTCCAATTGAAATTTCTATATGCTCTTTTTATGGTGCACACAAACTGTTTGACAAAATGCCTCATAGAAAAATTGTCTATAATATTTATATGAACAACGGCATAGAAAAATATGGACATCGATGAATAAAAACATGAACAATAACGTATAAAAGTATGAACACCGATGACTTATCTATAACTTTTATACATCTATGCATTATAAAATGAACACAAAAGAATAATAAATGAACATGACACTTTGATGAATAAAAACACTATGAACACCGATGAGTAAAAACATGAATAGTGACATATAAAAGTATGAACATTGATGACCAATTTGTGAACGTAAGGGATATTCCCAGGTTTTAAGTCAATTTACAAAAATATCATTAACGATGAGCGTGTGAGAGCCCTTGATTTAATCTCATCTAATGGCTCATAGCCCTCCTAATTCCTATCTACCAGCTCTCTCCTCACTTGAACTAAAATCTATATATATATATATATATATATATATATATATATATATATATATATATATATATATATATATATATATATATATATATATATATATATATAGGTAAATAACACTTATACATATTTATAATGTTAATGTTTATAAATTACATTTTAGTTAAATATAACGATTAAATTAAATAACACTTAAATTAATATACATAATTATATTATAAATATAATTCAAGTCACAAAAATAATAAATATACTTCACCACTATTGTCATCCCTAAATGCCTAATTTAATACAGCCCACACAAATCCACTACTATCATCTCTGTCTAATCTAATACAACTCAAATCCAGCCGCCAAAGCCTTGGCGAGACGCATCTCCTCTACATCGACTTCCATGACAGACGCCAAGGACCTGCACGCACCTGTTGTGCGTCTCAACGCCGCCTTTATTTTGGGGTGAGAATAAGATCATTTGTAATCGAAGAGGGAAAATATACATAATTACCATTTTTACTTTAATGTGTTTTTATTATAGATTTCATTTTTTCTTTAGGGTTCGCTTTCGTTGTTTGTTTCACAATATTACATTTATTTCTTAATAAACGTAATCGAAGAGGGAAATTTCATAAACACTAAATAAATTAACATATTGTTGTAATAAACAATACAACATTTAGAAGACTAAGACAACTATAATTAAGGTATGGGTCGATCATTTATAACATGAAGGTCCCGAAACGTTGCAATTCGAGTTGCATATTTGACATCAATTCCGTCTACACTTGGGTCATGTGCGATGTTCTAATAGGCAAGAATAGGTGGTATTGGACAACCCTCTGTGCAAGCCATCTGAAAAAATAGGAATTGAATTTAGAAAAAATCTAAATTCATAAGATTATTTAAGAAAGTTATTATACTCACTGGGATAAAATGATGATGGTGTCGGTTCCGAGCTAGATAACCGATAGATCCACTTGTAGGGGCACCTGGGGCGGGTTCTTTTTTAACGAGTAGGAGGCTTGTATGTGCCTCATTCCAATCCAAATATACGAGTGTGCACTGAAAGACCGTCACAAACAACACGCCACATAAGGGCATGTACATCCAGTGTGTGAAAGGCGCCACAACACCCTCGTGAAACCAACCAATGCTACCTTGCATCTGCTCAAGGGTCATGTTTTCTTCGTTTAGGAATATCCAATACCGGGCAGGGTTTTGAGTAAGCTCTGTCAACAAAGTCATGCGCATTTGTGGCCATTGATCCTCCCCCATGCCCAACAACACACAAAGAGCTCGAAATCCACAATTACCATCGCCAGTAACATCCCTAAGGAAACCGACGTACGGAACCATAAAACTCTCGAAATTCTCGACCTCAAAGTCATAACCTCCTATCACAATCGGCACATTCGGATCACATTCTTTTTGTTTCTCTTTCTCAGCTTCTTTTCTGTTTCTTTCATCCCTTGCCTTGTCCTTTTTTTCTCGCGTGTGTTCAAAGCCTGATTTCTTGCGCGCATTTGGGTTCTTCCTTGGTCTGCCCTTCGTATTTGCATTTTGTTAGGGTGCTTCTATGAACACGCTCTCCGGATCTTGAAGTGTCCTCCACATGGTGCCAAGTTGTTTTATTTGGTAATATGACAGTGCACCCGTCTCGATCGCTGTCCGAAGGTCCTCCACAACCACCTCATTTACGTCAACCTGAACAGACACACCTGAGGCATCAACCGTGGTTTCAAACTAGTGAATTTGACGCCATAAGACATCGACATCCGTTTCCACGAAGATGCGTCCTTCACGAATAATGTTTGCAATTTCATGGACATAAGGTATGCCATATGTACTCCTAGTATAGCAATTTATGCACTCTCGGTTGTACATTCCGGAGCAGGCCTTCATGAACTCATCATGTAGCAAGGTGAGACAATAATGGGATACATTTTGCAATAGGAATCTGAAAATCGGTAAATCTCGCACTTTATTCGGGACTCTGAAGCGTGATTGCTCTAATGATGCCATCAATTGTCGGAATTCGTCCCTCAACATTCTATGAATGTGCTCCAAACAAGTGTCAAGACGGTAGTTCCTCATATCCAAATCTTTCTTGAAAACCGAATGGGCGGATTCAACCCTGTTATTACATGAAAATTAATCATGCAACTTATTAATGCAAAACAAAGACTATATATTACATTGATATGGTTCATAATCGGGTTTTACCTGTTGGATGCTCGATTGCCTAGGTGCATGTGTTGATCCGTTAGAAAACTTACTATTTTTTCAGCATGAACTAACCAAGTCGTGTGAAGATATTCCATTAGACCCCAACGAGTCCCCCATGTGTCATTCATCTCTTGGAGTTTGGACTCGTAAGTCTCAATGGACTTGGACATGAAAAGAATACGACATTGATCCGAAAATTCCTTTTGTATCGACGCCGAGCGCGTTTTATTGTAGGCATAATTCTCTATGTTGTTTTGTACATGCCACGTGCACAACATATGATGTGACTCTGGAAACGTGTTAGGAAGTGCTTTTAAAAGACCAAGCTCCCTATCCGTCATTATAACTCTCGGTTTTGCATTGTTACACCAACCTCGTACTTGATGCAACACCCAAGTGTATGTTTCTTCGGTCTCTCATGATGAAAGCGAAACCCACATGAAAATTCTTCTTAGTCGATGTCTCTCCAACAATTTCAAAAAACGGCATCTTGTAACTGAATATCACATGTAATTTTACTGTCATGTTAAAGAGATAATAACATATATAATCAAGTTATCTATAGTCTTACGGGTTTGTGTTATACGTTGTATCCATGAACATGATGCAAGATAATTTCTCCCACAATAACAACGACGTGGGGTTTGCAAACGTGATGTCCTACAATCGGCCATCATCCGATAATCGCCATGCGGTCACATATTGTCCCGAATACAACATCTTCAAAAGCAATTTTGTAGTGTTCAATTGACCCCCCATCTTGGACCGTTGAAATTTTGAACGGGTATTGTAGATTTGTTGCCTACTAGTCGCGTTTTCATCATATCTAGCCCAAAGCATTTCGATTGTCGGTTTCGATTTCACCCCAACCATTGTCATGTCAACAACCTCATTATATTGGACACTCAACAACCGTCCTACGTATGCGTGTCCTTCAAAGTGTTTTTAGAGTTCGTGGTTATGTGACCCACAATAGACCGCCAACCTCCACACACTTTGAGTGACTTCATAACCATGCAACATGAACGGACAATCTATCTTCTTCGATGCACAATCCCGTTTTTTTATCGGGCGATCATTTTTGCCAACCACTCTCCCTTTCACGTTTCTTTTTGAACCGTATTGTTCCCATGCAAGGTGGATCAAACCGTATTGTCGTGTCGACGAAGGATTCCACGACCTAGCTATGGTCAAGACTATACCGTGTTCCATACCCGTGGCTCGAGCCCACCCTATCATACCCTCCCTTGAAGGCCACCACCTATCCGTCGTGAAAGCTTATGAGTAGTCTACTTCGGGTCGGACAACAGGAGGTCCACCAACACCCACATCATATGGGTCATAACTCTACAAAATAGTAGAATTACAAAATAGTCTCAAATTTCAAACCTAAGTCCAAAATATTAGGGCGAAAATAAAAATATACCTAGCTAGGTCCAACAAAGTTTGAAATTTCTAATAATTTCATAGTAAGTCCAAAAATTCAAGCCTAATTCCAAAATATTAGAAAACAAACATAAAATATACCTAGATAATTTCAACAAAGTTTAAAATGTCAAATATTATTATAGTAATACCAATATTGCAAACCTAAGTCCAAAATATTAGGAAAAATAAATAAATTATACCTAAATAATTCCAACTAAGATTAAAATATTATACAATATCATAGTAAGTCTAAAACTTCAAACCTAAGTCCAAAATATTCGGACAAAAAATAAAATACACCAAAAAATGTCCAACTAAGTTTAAAATGTCAAATATTATCATAGTAGTTCTAAAATTTCAAACTTAAGTCCAAAATATTAAGGGAAAAAATAAAATTTACCTAGCTAATTCAACTAAGATTAAAATATTATACAATATCATAGTAATTCCAAAATTTCAAACCTAAGTCCAAAATATTAGGGGGGGGGGGAATAAAATTTACCTAGCTAATTCCAACTAAGATTATAATATCAAACAATATTATAGTAAGTCTAAAATTTCAAATCTAAGTCCAAAATATTTGGGAAAAAAATAAAATATACCAAATAATTTGCAACTAAGTTTAAAATTTTCAAATAATATAATAGTAAGTCCAAAATTTAAACCTAACTCTAAAATATTAGGAAAAGATAAAATATACCTAGCTAAGTCAACTAAGTTTTAAGATATCAAATATTATCATAGTAAGTCCAAAATTTCAAACTAAGTCCAAAATATTTTTAAGAAAAATTAAAATATACTTAGCTAAGTTCAACTAACTTTAAATCAAGAAGTCTAAAATTCCAAACCTAAGTCTAAAATGTTAAGGAAAAAAAAAGCTATAAGTTTAAAAATATCAAATAATATCATAGTAAGTCTAAAATTTCAAAGCTAAGTCCAAAATTATTTAGAAAAAATAAAATATATGTAACTAAGTTCAACTAAGTATAAAATATCAAATAATAGCATAGTAAGTCCAAAATTTCAAACCTAACTCCAAAATATTAAAAAAATAAAATAAAATTTACCTAGATAAGTCCAACTAAATTTAAATAATACTATAATAAGTCCGAAGTATTAGGGAAAAAATATACCTAGCTAAGTCCAACTAAATTTAAAATATAAAATGATATCATAATAAGTCCAATGCTATAGCCTATGTCTAAAATATTGGGAAAAAAAACGATAACATACCGGATTTTGACTCGAATCTTGTTCATCGGAACAACGACTTGAACTCCCCTTTTTTCCGATAATTGAACGCAACCACACCATTTATCTTCAATAATATTTTAATAACAAAAACAAAATATATGTGGAACAAAGAACAAACATAAACAATATTTGAGCCTAAAACATTAGTTACTCTCAATGTTTACGCTTAAAAAAATGAAATCAAACAATCTTATATATATTGAAAAAGACAAAGCAAACTCATTTATGCAACCAACTAACAACTAACCATTCATTTCTTGAGTAATGAAAAAAAAATGAATTGCTCATTGCTGGACAAAAGGAGCCCCGCTCAATTCTCCAGGATAATGCTAGTGGGGTGTTCAATTTCTTTTTATTTATTTTACTTTAGTTATTAAACAAGGTTGGTGGACTGTAAAAAGAGAGCTGCTTCTTCTTCCAATAACAAGTGAGTTGTTTAATTACTTTTTATTTATTTTTACTTTAGTTATTAACTAATTTCTAATGTATTTTGACTATATTTTATTGGTTATTTTTTACAAATTTTGATGTGAATTGATATTGGTTACTTTTTACAAATTTTGATGTGAGTTGACTATTTCATGTTGTATTTATCATAACCCTTTATTTAATATTCAAACTCTCTATTTATACAAGTTATCAAACTATCAACCTTACTTGATAATCGACGTGAGATTGAAAATATATATCAACCCTCAAAACATTAGGTCAATGACCTACAAAGTAGTAGGTTAACGACCCACAAAACAGATATTAATCGGTTATAAATAAAAATTATACTTCAACTTAGCCAAAAGGCCAAGAAATTTTTTATTTGTTTTATTTATTAAACCTCTATTTATACAAGTTATCAAACTATCAGCCTTACTTTATAATCGATATGATATTGAAAATATTTAGCAACCATCGATATGGTATTGAAAATATTTAGCAACCCATAAAATATTAGGTCAACAACTCACAAAGTAGTAGACAATTCATTATGAATAAAAATTATACTTTAACTTAGCCAGAAGGCCAAAAAATGTTTGACTTATTAAATCTTCAAACTCTCTAATTATAGAAGTTATCAAATATCAGCCTTACTTGAAAACATTAGGATGCTACAATCCACAAAATAGTAGGCCAACGACCCACAAATCAGATATTAATCCGTTTTGAATAAAAGTTATACTTCAACTCAACCATAAGGCCAAGAAATGTTTAATTTGTTTAATCTTCAAACCCTCTATTTATACCGGTTATCAAAC
This sequence comes from Fagopyrum homotropicum, assembly GCA_033239125.1. Classification (NCBI taxonomy): domain Eukaryota; kingdom Viridiplantae; phylum Streptophyta; class Magnoliopsida; order Caryophyllales; family Polygonaceae; genus Fagopyrum; species Fagopyrum homotropicum. The sequence continues at coordinate 47,371,594 of BSWB01000007.1, read as the reverse complement.
TATCAGTTTTAATTGATAATCGATGTGGGATAGCAAAAATTTTAAAAATATTTAAGGTAAATAGATTGAGCTTATAATCCTTCAAAAATAAATTAAAAAATTAAAAAAATCTTTCTAAAAAATTTTTGTTAAAAATTCATTATTTTAATTTTGTGCAGGATTTTTTTAACAAATATTAGTTGTGATTGACTTGGTAGTTATAAAAATTTTATTTTGGTAATTTTAAAAAAGGTTTTTTTAACTTTAATGAGAGAGCTCTATTTTAAATTTTTTGATTCTGGGAGGGCCACGTTAGCAGGTAAGGACTCTACTCTAGTATATAGCTATTGATTTTCACTAACCCGAAACACAAATACACGTCAATCTATCGCTAAGACACGCCAAAATCATGCACATTCAGACGTGCACAGATCGTGCGCCTTTAGAAGCACATGAAGGCATGCACATCTGGATGTGCATAAAGGGTGCGCCTCCTAAGGCGCATAAATATAACTTCATATCCCCCGAAATCCTACGTCTTGACCTTGGATATGCTCATATGCGCATCCTGAAGTGCACAAGTGTAATTTTTAAAAATTTTGTGTTCTATATATATAGCTTTGTAAGGAATTGGCATAATAAACTCAAGACATACTGTTTTTGTACTTACAAAAGACCTAAAAAAAATGGATTCGGATGATGGTGATCAATGTCTCAAAGTACAAAATTATCTCGATTTCTCAACTTTTTTCGAGTCAGTCAACCAGTGGCCGGATCAGATGTCTATGCTTCACCATTTGCGATCAATAGGTACATCTCACAATATGGTATTGACGATAAAGCGTTCTTCGTCAAGTACCAAAAAACGGCTTGAGAGGATATGGTTGTCATGTGAGAACAACAGAACTTACAAATCAAAGGCGAAAACGAAGACGAAAAATAATGTAAGTCATAATTCACAACCCATGAAAACTATCACTAAGTTATCGTGTTGTCCTTTTAGTTTGTACGGTTTTGAGGTAGAGCGGGATCAGTGGATGGTTCAAGTTTTATGTGGGAATCACAATCACGATCTTCCACAAAGGTTATTAGGTCATGTATTTGAAGGACGGTTGACGCAAGAGCAATATCAACATGTGAGGTGGTTGTCTTCAATTGGTACCGAACCTGAAGCAATATTGACCGACTTGCAAATGAGGGACCCAACATGTGTGACCTCAATAAAACAAATCTACAACGCACGAGCAAAGATAAAGAAGAAAAGACCGCGACTCGAGGAGCATAATCCAATATACGCTAGACTTACTCGCACAGAAGAACTACTTCACGAGCATTAGATGGACGGATGGAAGTGAAACAATGAGCGACTTAGTTCTTGCTCACCCAGACTCGAGGCACTTGTTGTCATTATTTCCATACGTTATTGTTTTGGACAACACCTACAAAACCAACAAGTAAGTTTTTGTCCATTTTTTCATTTTACATTTGTGGGTTATGGTTTTTTGATTAAATATTTTCTAAAAATTTATAATATATGTTCTAGCTATGGAAATTTACTTGTGTAAATTAAATGACTTTACCTTTACTTTATCAATGTTGATCGGTTGTATGATATCACACTTTTTAATTCTCTTGTAAATTTTGACTTTGCATATAGGTACAATATGCCACTTTTGGAAATCATTGGTTTGACGTGTACGAATAAGAACTTCAGTGTCGCCTTTATTTTCATGTCTAAGGAGAGCGAAGACGATTATGTTTGGGCATTGAATCAACTTGCTTCTTTGTACGGCGAAGGTGTGAGGCCACAAATGATAATGACGGACATAGAGTTGGGTTGAATTAACGCACTCAGACAAGTTTACCCCGATTTAAAACATATGTTATGTTGGTGGCACATCAGTTGTAACGTTGGAGATGCTGCTTTGGGTTGAACGGGTTTTGAGGAGGCTCGTGACAAGTTTAAGAGTAATTGTTATAAACTTTTTCTATCCAAGACAGAAGAAAAATGTGAGGCTCGACGAAGGGGCTTGTATGTGACATGGGGTAAAGTAGATAGTTTGATGACATATCTCGAGGGTACATGGTTAACTCCATACAAGAAGAGTATAGTCAGAGCTTGGACGGACACCGTATATCACTTTGGCATAAGGACTACTAGCAGATAAATTCAATTACATCTATATTATAAAAATTCCTTACCTCCGGGGTATAAATTTATTACTATATGTTTTGAAAAGAAGGTTGAATTCTTCTGTCGGAGGATTTGACACGGTCATCACATATGTCGTTTCATGACGAACCAGATTAATGCGGTCAGGGGTTCTTTGGAGATTGCACGAACAACCAGGCCTACCGAAATGAGTCATCACTCCATATTTGTACGGTTACTTGGTAAGATCTCGAAACAATGTTTTTATAGGCTGTTTGACACATACAACAAGATGAAGTCGGGAGAGATAGTAGATCAGTGCTCTGAAAAGTGGTTGTCAACTTGTCTCGGACTCCCCTACGCACATGATATTTTCCTGTGTATCCAAAATAATGTTCCAATCATGCCCGGACAAATTCACAAGTTTTGGAAACAGTTGGCTTGGGAAGGACTTCAAAATGATGCCCAAGATGATCATGTTCCTATTTCAGCAGGACATATCCATTGTTAGGTATTCATCGAGAGATTTCTTGCCAATGAAGTGAGTGAAGATGTTGTTAACAAGGTTGGAAATACGTTCAACGATGCAACGAATCCAAACGTTTCGACTCTACAAGAACCGACTGTAAAAGTGTCTAGGGGACGTACGAAGAAGAACCCATGCCAAAGAGAGAAGAGTGCATAGGAGATAGATGAGATGGAGTTAAATAATTCAAAACACCAAAAACACACGACAATAGAGGACGCGGCCGTGGCAGGGGCAAATCTGGACGAAAGAAGGATGTGGTTTCCCCAAGCACTTCTAACGCGTGTACCGCTGATTACATGGAGGAACCTTTATGCACAAATCTCCTTCAAACACAAGAGGTGGAAGACCTCGTTTATAAGGGTTTTAATTGGGGTCACAACAGTGTGAATTTGTTCATGATGCCATATGTTGACAAGGTTATGGACGTCCGACTAGACGGACATTGCGGGTATCGCTCATTTGTCGAGTTGTTGAGTAGAGGACAAGATGCATACATAGAACTTCGGTGGCAATTGGTGGAGGAATTGATCAGATTTGAACATATATACGAGTTGACCAGCATCCTCATCCCAATACAAATTTGATCTTTAACGTCAACTACACGACACCGAATGCTCCTCCTTCATACTGGATGGATATGCCGATTGTTGGTTTGGCATTTGCGACTAGATATCGTGTAGCTCTTGTCTACCTTACTTGGAGTCAACCATGCACATGTCTCCCGATGATTTCGAATGACCCTCTCAATGAATCGCTCAGGGTGTATGACATAGCGCATGTCAGAAACAATACTCACTTCGTACCGGTGAGTTAATGTACTTAGAACACCTCTCATGTAATTTATCTAATCAATTTCCTAAAAAATGTCTAAATGCTTTATAGGTTTGGCTGGATCCATCAACTCCAATACCCCTGTTCCAACAGAGTGAGAATTGTTCCATCACCCCAGTGTTGATGGTTGGGATCAACCATTTAATAACAGAATGGAACAATATCGTACATATCAAGAATGTGATGGTCATCCATTATTGTATTTTTTTTAAGTTGTTTAAGTTGCGTTTGAATTATTTGTATATGTAAATTTCTATCGTTTTATCACTAGTACAATAACAATGTTTTATGGGATCTCTTTTACAGTTAATTTAGTATTTCTAATTTATTTTAAGTTTTAAACAATAATTATGATTTCCGGTATGTATATTGTGTAAATCATTTAAATGTGTTGGATCTATTTTAATTCATATGAACATATAAATAAATTTATATATTGAAGATTTCACGATTTTACTTTATTCTATTTTTTATTTAAAAGAAAATTAACATGGGAGAATTTTAAAAGTTTTTTAAACAATTGATTAATCATAAATTAGTTAAATCTTAGCAATAAAATTGAATTAAATTGATTAAATTTAAAACTGTTGCATGCATTATAATTAATATAACTACATTGTTAATAATTTTTAAATAATTTTTTAATAATTTTTTAATTTAGATATGAATTTAATCTGAAAATTTTCAATCAACATATAATTAGATTTGAAGTAGTAAATAAAAAATAAATTAAATTTAAAAAATGTTAAATGTAAAAATACTGTAATAATATAACTTAAATTTTAACAATCTCGTACGCCTAATAATGCGCATAATCATTTACTATAAAAGTACATCCAATAGCTACGAAGTAAGGTTGACTTGAGTTTTTTGGTTTTCATGAACATCATGATGTGCATAATACGTATGCGTTTCTCGAAGCGCACATCAGAACAATAATGATATTTGTGTGCGCTTCACGATGTGCACAGAAGAACAATTCTAAACTTTTTGTGCGCTTCAAGATGTGCACAGAGAAAAATTCTAAATTTGGTGTGCGCTTCAAGAGGCGCACAAAAGATTCGTATAATATGTGTGCGTTTCAAGATGCGCACAAATTTTGCGCAACAGATTCCCTCAATTTCACCCACTCACCGACGTTTCTGCTACGATTCCGAACATAATGATAGATCGTGGTCTAAAATCTCTAATGATGGACTAATTTGTTGTATAAATTGAGCCAAAATTTCAACATTGACATACAACTTGACAGATATTATTTGTGCAGGCAAACTGAAGAGCAAAGTAGCAATGGTGTGCAAGGATCGGAAACAACACGTGCGTGACTTGGTGCAAATAAGACTTTTTATCAAGAAATTAATAGAGTCGATTGAATTGAACGCTGTAGGGATACATCTTGGGAGGTGTGGTTGGTTTGATACGTTGGAAAGAACTTTCATGGAGGAGTGCAATTATCAGGAGCTGCAAAACAATCCTAATATCCGGGCTGCAGTTGCCAACGGAACTTGCACAATGCCTCTTCCAGTTGCAGAACTGTCCATTGTGAAGGAGGAAGACGAAGATGAAACTGGTAGATGCGAATGCCTCCAGCCAAGGAATAAAGGAACGAAGCGCCAACCGAGGAAGAAGTAGTATGCAGGGCACATGAAGATGGTAGTTTTAGGTTTATTTGAAAGTTGGCTGGTTAATTTCTTAGATTTAGGATTGTTTGTAGTTAGAATTGTGGTTTAGGTTTTAGGAAGTTTCAATTTATGTTCTGCATTTTCATTCCTTCTTTTTCCTAAAATTTCAATTCTGAAAATTTGTTGATGTATCTACCATTTATCAATGAAAGGTGCAATTTTAAATTGAATTCTGGTGTGGTTGAAAATAGCGCTTGGATTTGTGTATGTTTACTTGTCCCTTTCTTACTCTTCCATTTTGATTAATTGGGTGTGAAAATTCGATTAAATAGTGTGCGATGAACTATATTCTTCTCTTTCTTTTGAGCTTCAATTTGATTTATTTTGCCGTCTCCGAGGTTCATTAGGGGACATTTTATTGTCTTTGAGGTTCAATTTGATTTATTTTGATATCTTCGAGGTTCATTATGTTAAATCTTAGAATTCTCATTTTGTTGGTGTATAGATGACTAGATGTTAACGGATGCCAATCATACATTTTGTATGAGGATCAAGGATCTAGAGGGTGCTAGCTTGAGGATTTTCCACTTGAATCTTTTCAGTTGGATGCATATTGACGTGTGTTGGGATTTTCATATTGCTTTCCATCTTAAAATTGAAGAAGAGATGGATGTTTATTTCTTGACCATGGTGCACGAAGATCAACCAAGCTCACTTTCCTCGAGTCTAAGGACCATCATGTTAATTTCAGCTCAAGCAAGTTAAAATGAGTGTTCTGAACATTAAAAGGAGGTTTTTGAACGTGTGAAAATTAGAGTGGAATTATGGACATTTTTGGCCTATTTTTTGTATTTGATTGTTGGGCTTTATTTAAAATAGTTATTGATATATTTATCTTATTTTCTGTTTTAGGAATAAAATGCCTAGGTTCTATAAAATCCTTTTCTTACTTATTTAGTGGACAAGTTTTATATGAAACAATTCTTGAGAGCATTTTCAAATTGAATTCAAAGAGAGTTTGAATTTAATTGCTTGTCTCGTGTTTGGTGTTGTGATCTTGCTTACTCGTTCTTGTGTGTGTTAATCTCCATCGGGATTGGTGTTGCAAGTTGTTCATAAGCATCCTCTTCATATTTTTGATTCTCAGATCGACTGTGTGGAGTTGTAGGAAGTGGGGTCGTTTCGTCACTGGTTTGGTTCTTTAATGTTGAATCCAAGCTTTCTCCGTTGTTTCATTCGGTTGTTATTCACCATCTTTGTTTTTACCCATTCATTTTTCCTTTTTTGGTTGTTAATCTCGTTTTCTTCTAAATCTCGTACAGGCTTTGACGTCTAGATCGTGTCAACACGGCTAATTCCCCTATCAATTGGTATCAGAGCGAGTCGACGTCCATCCACCAAAAAGAGTTGTTGTTTTCAATTGAGTCATCATTTCAGTCTTCCCTTCTTCTATTCTAAGTTTTCTTGAATCTAACAAGTTTGTTCCTTTGTATGTGAGTTTTGGATGCCGGAACCACCCCATCATCACCACCAACCACCAATTACACCTCTACAGGAACCGCTTGTCATCAGCCACAATAACCACAAATCAATTGAACATGAACGAAACGTGGCCACTTCTTTTCCTACATACAATATCACATAGAGGTTGAATAAGTTGTTTTCCCTCCTACAAATCTGGCACTTGAACCAATTGCAAAACAAATGAGGTTGTCGCTTACCTAAACTTATCTTCAAGAGTTTATGTCAAACGTAGATGCTCAAACTTCAGATTTGACACTTGAATCAATTGCAACAACTTTGGATGCTGATTTGATCTTATCCCAAAGGACGTTGAATCAATTGAGGAGAAAGGCAAATAAAACGCTGCAAAGGCAAACCAAGGACGCAAGAAAATTATTTTTGAGCCTAGTGACCTCATTTGGCTGCATTTGAGGAAGGAGAGGTTCCAACAGTTAATCTAAGCTCTCCCCACGAGGTAATGGCCCTTTCAAGGTGCTCCACAAGGCGGGTGACAACGCCTATGTACTTGAGTTGCCAGATGAGTATGTTTGTGATCCCACTTCAACGTGAGAGATCTAAGTCAATTCTCGCCCATGAGCGATGGTCAAGGTGATTCGAGGTCGAATCCTTCCAAAGAAGGAGAGATTGATGAAGATTCAATTGAGTTAGTTCCGTCTCTAGTCCCTCAGGGTGCCCTTACTAGGGCTCAAGCCAAGCGTCAAGCCGAGATGGATGTTTCTTTCTTGACCATGGTGCACGAAGCTCAACCAAGCCCACTTTCCTCGAGTCCAAGGATCATCACGTTAATTTCAGCTCAACCAAGTTAAAAGGAGTGTTCTAGATGTCCAAAGGAGTTTTATGGACATGTGAAAATCATAGTGGAATTCTAAACGTTTTGGGCCCATATTTTTGTATCTGATTTTTGGGCCTTATTTAAAACAATTGTTGAAGTATTTATCTTATTTTCTATTTTAGGAAGAAAGTGTATAAGTTCTATAAAAAGCCTTTTCTTACTTCTTTTTAGGGGATAAGTTTTATATGAAACAATTGCAGAGAGAATTTTCAAATTGAATCCAAATAGAGTTTGAATTCAATTGCTTGTCTCGTGAGATTTGGTGTTATGATTTGGCTTACTCGTTCTTGTGTGTCAATCTCCTTCGGGATTGGTGTTGCAAGTCATTCATAAGCATCCTCTTCATGTTGTGGATTCTCAGATCGAATGTGTGGAGTTGTAGGAAGTGGGGTCATTTCGTCACTGGTTTGGTTCTTGGATATCGAATTTAAGGGTTTCTCATTTATTCCATTCGGTTCTTCTGCACCATCTTTGTTTTTATCCATTCATTTTTTGGTTTTCTGGTTTTTAATCTCATTTGCTTCTAAATCTCGTACAGACTTCGACGTCTAGATCGTGTCAACGCGGCTAATCCCCGTATCATAGTCTTTCCTAGACGGGCTTGGGCACTAGGCGTTCCAAGATGGGCTCAAGATGGGAAAGTTTGGGTCTAGATGGTCTGGAAGGTTTCAAAACGGTTCAGACAGTTCAAAACCCTAATTTCTTAAACCAAACCCTATAAACAAATTTCTTAGTCTTACTCCGATTCCTCTCATTCTCTTTTTTTCTCCCGACAACGGTGAGGACTCTAATTATTAACTCTCTCTCCCTCCCTCTCATTGTCTCTCTCGCCCGCTTTCTCTCAGTCTCTCACTTTGTCTTTATCGCTCTATTTCTCAAACTCCTAGGACTCGTAAGTGGTAACTTGATTAACTATCCCATTCAACCATCCGTCTCAGTCATGACCGTCTAGGGTAAAATACATGAAATAAATATTATTGAATTTGCATAATGTGTAATTTATACAGAACTTTAGGATATAATATATGAAAAATAAGCAAAAAATGTCTTGACCGTCTAGAATCCGTCTAGACGGCCGGAGGGTAGACCATTCTGTCTTTGTCTTGGGGCTTTTAGAACATTGGTCAAGTGAGAGATTGATTATGAACCATTGTCAATTTGTGTTGTTGGTAGCTATTTGATTTATGTTTTGTAAAATAGATTACATTTCTCTTTCAATGAACACATATACATTTGTATGTACCAAATTTGTGTTCTACAAAGGCAAATCGATATATGATGTTTTACTTTGTAAATGTTCTTTATACTATATTTGTGTTCTACCGAGATAAATTAACATATGTTGTTTTCTTTTGTAAGGCTTCGTTTACTTTAAAAATCACATTATGGGATATAGTAATGAGTATACAATAAAATTACCGAAACAATTTCTAGTAGTATAGTGAGAACAAGATTTAAATTAAAGAAAATCGATTACTTATTGAAGTTATACAAGGGTAGAACTGTTTACCCTACTTGTGGTGTCTTGATATTTGATGTCACCTAGCCTCCAAAGGAAAAACCTTGCTCTCGTAGGCTATTCTAGACAAGTATGCCATGACCCGACACGAAGCAAAAGTAGTTTAGGTTCCTCAATTCAAGTAACCACTTATCCCTCTCCAATGCTCAGTAACTAGGAGTCGGAGTATAAAAAAGGGGAGAGGGGAAACGAGAACCAATATTAATGGATGTGACGGTTGGAAATTGTCTATGAAACTAGAGGGAACAAAAGTTTAAACTTAATCGAACTGACTAAAGAAAATTACCAACTTAATTTAACTCACTTAGATTAGATTAAACCAAACCATAAAATCTAGCCTTTAACTTCCTAGGGTTCAACGGATGCAATGGAAAAGATATGAGAGAACTTGCAGCTATAATCACAAACGTTAATAGAAAACGAATCGAGAAAGGGAGAAATGATTCAATACCTAATTCAATCTAAATTGATTGAACTAAGGATTGAATCAAGAGCTTAGGAGATATTGAAGAACACGGTTGGACAAGACTTGAAGTACATGAAATCTTGAACAAAGAATGTTGAATTTATTGATAAATTGAGACTAATCAAATAATATTAGCAATACATGCACAATATTTTTCAATTCTAAGCTATTCCAAATGAATGACAAGAGAAATCTACTTATAGGGAAATAAGAGGTATAACTAATCCTAGAAAATATCATAAAAAAGACAAAGATATAACTTGGAAATATAAATTGTCATAACTATCTAACAATCTAACAACTAACTATAAGATTGTCTTCAACCAAAAGCACCCTTGACGAGCATGTAATCCATGGGGCATGTGTGGCATAAACATTGAATGGTTTAGACGTGTAATTGAAGCCTAGTACATGTCCTTATGCTCCTAGTTGTTTTTGGGTTAGGTTCAAGTTTGAGGGTTTATATATGAAGTGGGTTTGTGTGAGAACAGATTGGGTTAGGGTTTCATGGGTGGGAAAAAAAGACGGGTTTGACGCTGGGATTATGCGACGGTGGGTGTTTCCATGTTCTGACTTGGGTGGCGAGGTGGTGGTATGATGGAACTGAGGGTTTAAGAACCTCATGGCTTTCGGGTTCCAACGACGTTTGGGGTGTGGTTTCCGGTAGATTTAGTGATGATAATGAGTGGTTCTTGGTTGGTTTTAGAATGGTTCCAAAAAATAACTCAACCCGGGACGCTACGGGTTATGACCTTACAATGGGTCCCGACCCTAGTTTGACAATAATTTTACCGGATCTTGAAACAAGACACAAATAAAAGTAAAACAGAAATAAATATTGTAGTAATGTCATGATCCAAAAACAAAAGAAAGGATTCTCATCCGAGTACTACAATAGTACAACAATCTGAAATGCCAAAATGCAAAAGAGTAAATTAAATAAAGAAACCCATAACCCGTCTTATAATGTACGGGAACCCGGCTTACCCCGTCCAGATCACTTAGGGCATGTTTTCCTACGGGTTTATAAACTTTCATTTAATTTATAAACCTTTGTTGATTTTTTGGTTACCGTTTACATGTGAATGGGTTTTTATTTGAACGAGTTTATTTGAGTTTTTAAACCCGTAAAAAATAACCTTCTCATCTCAAGTTTATTTTTATTAGAGGGGTTTATTATTTGTACAAATCCGAAATTGCGCTGAATCAATATCCTAACGATAGAAGTGAAGGGACGAAAGAAGAGAGGCGAAGAGAGAAAAGAAGGCATCGGCGGTAGAGAGGTGAAGAGAGAAGAAAGAGGCGAAGAGGCAAAGAGCCAAATGATGCGAACTCCGGCTACGAAAAGGTCTCTCTTCAATCTTCTCTTCTTCCTCGACATAATTGTTGTTGTTTTCTATGTTTTGATTCAAGTATCTCTTTCAGGGCTTAATGTTTGTTGAATTGTTGCTGGATTTGTGCTTAATGTTTGCTGAATTGTTGCTGGATTTTTTTTTGAATATTTTTCTTTGTGCTTAGGGTTAATGTTTGCTGAATTTGTGCTTAGGGTTGATGTTTGCTGAATTTTTTTATTTACTGATTTTACTAAATTTGTGCTTAGGGTTAATTTTTGTTGAATTTGTGCTTAGGGTTAGTGTCTTCTTTGTGCTTAATCAAACCGCTTCCTATGTGAAAGAGAGATAGTTGAATCAGAATGAACTAGGGATACAACAAAACATGATTAATATATTCAACCTTCTCCATCTTACCATAAACTACATTCCATGATATGTATGATCATTAACTTAACTTGGCATTACATTAATATACGTATGATCGAACCGCTTCTTTGTGCTCAATTATCTCTTTTAGGGCTTTCATGTATATATGTATTGACATAATCCTATAAGCACTTTGAGTGCAAAGGTACCCATTGATTAAGGATTCTTGTTGCATCCATATTTGGTTCCTGATCATCGGTAGTATTTAGGCACCATGATTTACAACCCCTTTGTGATTATGAATTTTCTATCTCCAAATGATTTCATGTGGAAAGCACATTTGTTTTACTGTTCATCAAATCATGGAGATCATATGTCCATCTATCCTAGTGCACACAAGAGTATGAGCATTGTAGAACAGTAAGAACTGCTTTTGTGGAGGGATCGGAAAACTTTTTCCTTTTGCTTGCATGTTCAGTTCAAACAAAATATGTATGGGTTTGACTTCTATGATTTTCACGTATGCTTTGGTCCTTGTTTCTTGAGTACATTTCTTTAAGATGTGTATGGCTTCATATGGCGAATAAAAATATTTCTTAATACTTTGCATTGATTTCTTAATGCTTTGCATTGGAGTAGGTCGTTCGGGAAGTACAACATTCAAGGAACGGGGTTATGATCACTAACTTGGAGAAAGAAAGTTGTCACAAATCAGTACCAAATCACAGTGAAACAATAGAAGCTGTCACAAAAACAATTGAAAACAAGGCTGGAGAAACTCGAGTACCCAGAAATCTGTCGAACAAGGCATGAGAAGTAGTGGCGTCCGTCGAACGGTTGAAGAGAAATCTGTCGAACAAGGCAGGAGAAGCTTGAGTACCCAGAAATCTTATAACCTGGTTTTCATTGTAATTTTGTAATTTTTTTAGGGACATAAATGTATTTTGTATGAAAATAAACCCATAAAAAACCCTATGTAAACATAATTACAGAAATAAAATTTATAAACTGAACGAGTTTATAAACCTAAAAATAAACCATAAACCCGTATAAACTCATTTAGTGTATAAACCCGAAAAACACAATCCTTTGCTAAACAGGCCCTTAACAGCTACCCTATCGTACAAGACATCTACAACGACGGATAAAACTGTTAGATAACAACTTACATATTAGAAGAACTATTTTAACACAACATGCGTCATTGCAGAAACAAAACACACGTCATGCTTACACAAAAGTTCATTTATTATCTTGTATCAAGTTATACACTTGGTGTGACACGAGGATCTCCCGAACCTCGCTTTTGTCCCCGTATACCAACATGATTGGATTCGATGCACCTCACCGTGTACCTATCTGGGCTAGTTGTATAGAACCTCACAATCTCATGTCAGAGTTGGACAATTATGTCATCGCTCATTATACGTACACTTGGGCCACATTACAATAAAGGTCATCCTACTCAGGTTATAATTATTAAACACCCAAAGCACACACCACTATCACAATTCATGCTAACACGCAGAAGCCAGCTAAGTAAGTCCAACAGACTTACCTGAATCGAGTCAAAATCCCGTTAATGCTACTACTCGATTCCGCAAGTGTAAGATCTCAAATGCATGATTATAAAAGGAAATCTGGATCAATATCATATCCAATATCTTTGAAGTAGTCAACTTCTAAGTTAACAAGGATCATCTAGGAAAAGAATACCAAACTAGCCCTATATGTGTAAAAAGACGATTTTACCCTTGGATCCACAAAAAACCCTAAAAGTGTAGGAAGTCTCAAATACTTCCACTAGAACCAAATACATAAAGTCCAACTCTAAAACGAAAAGATTTTTCGAGTTTGAAAGATTCTAACTTTCAAACTTCCTATCTAAACCAACATTGATCCAACTTTGACCTCCAAATAAGATCCTTCAACTAAATCCCAAAAATTCCGAAAAATTTCTTAAACATAATATGCTATGTCCACTCTTGACTAGAACGATAACAATGCAAAAATAATCAACCACAAATTCTATACACAAATCCAAAGTTGTCTTAAGAACCTACAAATCCCATAGCCAATAAAATCCTACTCTACCAAAACTACACTATAACCTTACTTTGGGACCTCATAACTAGGAATGAAAATTGGTCGGTTTATGGGTAGAAATTCCACTTTCACCAACCGCCCACCTTATTTAAAATCTCACCCACCCGCCCACCACCCGCCTAACACTTCACCAGTCACTCACCCACCCATCACCCACCGGGTGTTCGGGTGAAGTAACCATGTGCGTATTGTGTAGTATATCTTTCAGTTTTAAACATTTACATGTATAAAGTAAATTTATATTTTAAAGTAACACAAATATAAATATATTAAATTACGGAACATTATCCAACATTACAAACCAACGTGGAAAATGAATTCCAATTAGTGAGTGGATGTGTTGAAGAGAGTGTGTGAATCCAAAATCGAGCATAGATCTGAGGAGAGGATGGAGAGAAGACACAAGTGAAGATGAATTACATGTTGAGAGAATCTAGTGAGCGTTGCGCTGAAGTGAGTGACCGAACGGGAAAGGGAGTGTGTGGCTCGGCGGAGGCAGAGTGAGGTATGACGATTTAGCGAAGGACCGAAGGTTGTAGCGAGTTTTAGCAACTAGCGATCAATACAAAAAATTCAGATTGGGGAAGGACCGAAGATTGCAGCGAGCCTGAGCTTAACATCTTATACAAATTAAAATTTAGGGGTTTATTGTTTTTATATCTTTATATGGGTAAAATTTAGGGTTTTTTTTAATTTTTATTTGTTTAAATACTTTATATGGGTGATGCGGGACTGGTGAGATGGGCGGTGGATGAGGGTGATTGTACCTATACCCATGCCCACCCCACCACCCGTCAATTTCACCAGTCAAGTTTTCACCCACGAATTCGGATCAGTTGACCGGTAAATCTAACTGTTGGATAGTTCCCAAATTTTGATAAGTGAAACGACCCATACCTAACTACAACGTATCAACAAATCAACGGTAGAAGATAATTTTGAAGCATCGAAACCCATCCTCCAAGTCAGCAGTTCAAAACACAATTTCTGGAAAGTAAAAGGAAAATCATGCATTAGGTCATTGGTACAATTCCCCTTGCCCACAGTTTCTGAGATGAAACTGAGGCCATACACATCCTGAAAGCGAGACCTGCTAACATCACATAAGCTTTGGATTGTACGTCCTCCTCATGTACATATCGAAAGAGAGGGAGAAGAAGGCTTACCAATCAGCCTTGCAGCCAGCAACGGCGGTGAGGTATGGATGTGGAGGACGTGTTCCTTGGTTGCCCGCTGTCGACAAAATGAGCCCGATCGGCCTGCCGCCACTCTTGGATGGAGGGGCTCAAGAATGCGAAAGATTGAGGTTGTACAGAGGCACAACAAGGACAACGGTTACGATAGTAGGACTCCTGCTTTCGACTACCGGGAAGGAAAAGAGGCTGAAGCTTACATTTGCTTGCAGTCGTTGGCGTCGGTGTGTAGGAGGAGGATTCATTCGTCGTCAATGACAGCTTATTTGTGTAGGAAAGGAAGAGCCTAACAACTATCGTTCTTCAAATGCGCGATTGCGAAGGAGTTGAGGGTCTTCCAGGTTGCTTGTCAAAGATGGATGCTATTCCGGTTTCCTGAGCACAGAGGAGAACAAAATCCGCCCAACTGAAGACTTAGACGACACTCGTTGGGTTCAAGACGACGAGCAGGGCGATCAGATTTGGCTTGGGGAGGAGAAGCGTGCTAGGGTTCTTGCTATACTGCGGACGGCTGACGGTGAAGGAAGGCTTGGAAGCACGATCTCGTTCCTAACGGCAAAAGCGAGGATCTAGATGGTTGTTACGGTGATGTGGAGAGGCCGTACGTGTGTTGAAGAAACAAGGCAAGGAGGAGGTCCTTAATGGGCCGCCACTGAAGGAAAAGAAAGAGCTACTGGGCCCGTCAAGGGTAGGAGGGAAGGAAGCTCCCCATAATGGGCCCGTCAAACAATTATCCTTAATGGGCCTGTCATGGTAACATTGGAGACAACTTTGATAGTGATCCAATAGTATTAGATTCGGTCCGATAAATTTATAATTTCGGATAGGATCTCCGGAATAAAAATTTAGGGGTTTTACAACTCTAATTCAATCTTTTCAAAGGACTCATAATTGAAATCGAATATAGTAAAAGAATGAGAATAGTAGAACTAACCAAAATAGAGATTGCTCAAGTGACTTTTTTTTTTCAAATTTCTTGACGAATCTTAAAGTTCTTGATTTTTTTATGTCGATAAATGCAACTCTGATGCCACTTTAATATGGGGATAAGTTGTTTAATAAGTGCAGATCTTTCGACACCGGCAAGGATGAATATTGATTTTTGTTGGAGGAATCGATTAAATGTAGGGATATGGGTGTTGTTGATGAAATATGATGGCTAGATCAAGGTTGGACCGTATGAAACAACTTAGAGCACACTAGGAAAATTAAGGCCTTAATACACAACCAAGAATCATCGTAGAACCCTTCCACTTCACTCTTACATAAGAGGGAAAATGATGGTTCCTAGATCACCAGAAGGAGGCTTGTGAATGATTGAGAGCACCAACTTGGCGATTCAAGGTGATACAACACAATAACAAATCAAGCTATAAGGTCGAAAAAGGCTTCACTCGCTCTCTCCCCTAGAAAGACAACATGTATTCGTGCAAAAAAATATATTTGGATTGTCAAATTGGTGAAAAACAATAGCTCCAAAATTCCTCTTAAGTAGAAGAATGGACGAGCTGGAAAATCTATCTTTAAGTCTTAAGATAAGATGAGATAAGATTTAGTATAAAACCATAGACCTTTAAATAAAAATAACAACTATCTTAAGATAAGATAATATCCAACATAAAAATATATCTTTAAGTCTTTTCTTGTAGGACTTAAAATAACATAAAACTTTAAATAAAACTTGAGATAAACTAACATAAAAAGCTCATTACTTACAAGCATAACCCATAATTAAAGGTGTTAATAACGGGCTGAAAAATAAGATCTAACTAGATCCAAATTCAACCTAAATTTATTTTATAGCTTTTTTCTACTTCTTTCACACGTGATTATGCATGGCGATGCAAGTTTCCATGCGTGTGGATTTTGTTTTATGTGTGGATCTATCTTGCTTGATCTGGTTCCTACTTCCACACAGTCTTTCCTCCTTCTCTTAGCAATCCATTTGGTCATTTGAGTTATCCTTCTATTCTTCCTTATCTTACCTTTGGTTTCTATCATTTGCTCCTAATAAATTTAAGTCTTGAAATGCTCCTGCTTCACAGTATGAGATTTGTTCACCATCTCAACCTTGCTTTCTTCTTTAATTCTCTCCACCACATGTCACTTCTTTCATCGCCACCATCGTACTACCACCATCAGAGCCATAATAAACCGTACTTTTAAGGAAGAATTGAACGGTGGAGATGGTGAGATCCCATCTCGAAACTAATACCTCCTTGTTGTAATCAAGTACAAAGGCTTTATTATCAAACAACTACAGGAACTTCGTAAAACTCTACCTGGAGAAACAACCTTAATTATTGCTTTAAACAAGCTTGTCTACAAAGCGATTGAAGTAACTCCATGGGAGGCTCTACAATCCTACATAAGCTAGAGGAAAATGAGCGCTGGTGCTTGTTTTACGGGGTTTGGGTGCACTCTCACCGTGTCCCGTAGTCTTAGTGGGAACGGGAGGCGCACTCCCAATGCACCCGGGACTAATGTTCCCAATACGACTAAATTATCTATTTTGTTTGACACAATAGCAATCCCATATTTATATTATATTTATTAAATTAGTGTTATTATTTATTATGTCCACGGTTTGAAATATTATTGATTTATTTCTTATAGTCTTGTTTATTCGGTAATCAAGTGGGTGGCAAAGTCTTCTTTAACTATTATTCATGTTAAAGCGTGAAACACTATCAACAACCTTATTATTCCTCCTAGGGGTGTAAACAAAAGAACAACTAAGGAAACTCTGAGAAAGGTGACGAATGTCATCAATAATAAGCCCATGGGTGCCAAAATGTGATTGCCATCATTCAAGTAGGTGATCGTTGTAAGACAATTAGATTCCACAATAATACAATCCAAGTTTCTCTTCGTGAAGGCCTCTGCTTCTATAGCTTGCAACTCATTTGTCAAGGGTTCAAGCAAGACATTGATCTTTGTATGTCCATGAAGGAGTTTAGTCCATTGCGAAGAAACATATATTACAAGCCCATTAGGCACATAACTGAGTGAATTACTCTTGAGTCTTGACACGAGGTTTTATTGTATTTTTACCATCAAATCCCATTTTTCTGTAGAAAAATATGGATGACCTAATCTATAACATTAATTTATACCATTGTTAGTTTATACTTGAGTTCTATAGTATATTAAATTTGTAGTAGTATGAGTTTTTGTCTGTCAACATTATTGCATTTAAATTTGAATTTTTATTTTATCAAATTTTATTATATGTATATATATAATATGTGATTGTGATAATATTTGTATGAAAAAATTTAATAAAATAACCGCTTGGAATTATAAAAGTAAAAATTTAGTCTTCATGTTTTCATCTTTTGGTTTTTGACCCTCTAGTTAAAGTAAAAATTACATAAAAAAGTTGAAATTTTTAAATAATTTTTTTTATTTTAAAAAAAACAAATTAAAATGAATTGTACATGTCATCAATTATGTTGTCATCAACGATACTATCATCAATTGTATTGTCATAAGCTATACTACATTGTAATGTCAACAAGTGTGCTGTCACAACTCAATGATACCAACTATATTATCATCAATGAGATTGTTATTAGCTTTATCATCAATTATATTATAACTAATTGTATTGTTATAACTTATGTTGTTCTCATCGTCAATTGTAATGTTACCCATTGTTATATCAACAAGTGTATTGATACCATCCCACTATTACCAACTAAACTACCATCAATTAAATTGTCATTAATTATACACTAGTACAAATACCCCCTAGACTCCGGTTATTTTGTACATGGGAACCCGGTTAAGGAAACGTGGTTAATGGGAGCGAGGTCCGAGCGTTCGCACCCCGGTAAATGTCACCGAGTTAATATTTTCGGACCCCGGTTTTTTAATAACCGGGGCAAAAGTCGGACCCCGGTTATTTTAAAAAACCGGGATAAAAATCGGACCCCGGTTATTATAAAAAAAACCAGGGTCATTTTTGGACCCCGATTTTTTTTAAATAACCGGGGTCCGACTTTTATTTTTTTTAAAAAAAAAATACAGATGTCGGACCACGGTTATTTTAAATAACCGTGGTCCCAATTCTATTTTTTTTTAAAAAAAAACACCAAGGTTCTTTAAAGAACCGTGACTTCATGATATTGTTGCAATTTTAAATCACACCACTAATAAGCATAATCTCCTCATAATTCAATTTCAATTACTTACAACTTTCACATGTGGTACTGCTTCAAGGTACTCCAAAGTTCTCTTCATGACAATTCAATAATGACCAACCTTACTATCAAAAAACAAAATGCAGATATCCAAAGTTCTCTTCAGTAACAACACCCTTCCTCCTCCAATCCAACGACGAAGTTGCATCATAAGACTTAACTATCTTGTGCTCCATGAGCATGTGCTTCTTATGCATCGGCTTCTTGACCTTAGACAAGTACATAGCCTAGAACTCCTCATTGCTCATATCAACAAACTTGTTAAGCCCCACAGTGTGACCCCTGAACTCCTCACAGCTCATATCAGCAAACTTGAGATTCATACTCTATTGAATATGCAGGACGCAAGTTCGATAAACTCACCAGCCTATGAAATATAATGCCAAAACCGCCCGTTGCTTTGAATCACAATCACATCATTAACGTCTTCACCTCGCTGCTCCTTGAGCTTTATCTGGGCCTCCAATGAGCCACTGAAAAACACAACACGAATTGAAAGAATTGCAAAAGAAGTGTCTACTTAATATGAGAAGTTGGCAAGCTAATATTACATATCAATAAACAACAAGTAAACACAACACAATTATCAGTTGGTTGGTGATTTTTGACAAACAGCGTGTAAACCACCAAGTAAGCAAAAAAACCCTATGTTACTTATCTTACATGTCATGTGTCCTAATATACAAGGCACTAATACCATTTCTAAGAGTGTCAAAGAATTTTATAATTGGATGAACACATTGTACAAGCTCTATATAGTTTCTATTACAATTTCAGAACATGTCCAAAAATAGCTTCAACATCGGTGTCCACACTCTCTGTCAAGGAAAACATCTTTAAACACCTAAAAGAAGTATGTCAAATAACCCTACAATACACAATTGAATCTCAAATATACCGTAATATATGCAGAAACTATAAAGGTGCATTTTTGACAAGTAGCTCAGAACTAATGGTGAATTAGAGAATAGCATTTTCAGTATCACAAAACTGAAGGACGCGAGTGATACAAAGAGTTGAGTGGTTAAATGTATTCTAGTTAAGGTACCATGTTCGCCTCAAAGTGTGCGTGCAAATAAGCTTTAAATTATTAAAACTGAAATTAAGCAAGCAAACCCATAGTGTACGGATCGGCGTAGTAGAGAAAGAATTCCAAAGTATCGAACTCAGGGATTTGGTGAAACAAAATCGGTTTCGAATTATCGAGCAATCAAAAGTATAGAAGCTTTGCAAATAATTGGGAAAACGACAATCCTAAAGATCCAGGTATCCAATTGTGACAATCGATTTAAGATATTCTATAGATGTAAGGACATAGTTGAGGTTACAAAGGTATAACTAAGGTAAGGTTATGTACGGTGAAGTTCCAAAACCTTATATGTCTAACCCAAGGACTCTCTCTATAAAGGTCGTTGAGGCTGCAGTATAGAAAGGATCTAAAGGTAAGAATTAATCTCAAATACCCATGCCCAAATCCAAGGAATCAAATATAGGCTAAAACGGTTAACGTTGTGACACTCGAAACCGAAATAGAGGATGTTGAGTCTCACTACTACCTAGGAAAGGCAAGTCAAGGCTAAGTTAAAGCAAATCTTTAACTTTGGATTAAAGCAAAAGCAAGGGTCGTAAAACAGAGAAAATCACGGCTGGATCTTGAGATTCCACGGTCGTAGAACTCAATAACAGACCGTGGTTTAGGGTGTCGACGAGGTTTCTCACACTCTCAGGGTCCAATCTGTTTACGATCGATCTATCATCATCTAAGTCACAACTATCAACCCTTCACCTTAGAATTGCTAAAGGGTTTTAGTCAATAATCATAGTCATTGAATCAAATATCAAATTAAGAAGAGAAAAAGGTAAAAACCCTCGAAAACTCAAATAACAATCAAAATCAATCTCAAATCCGAATAACAAAGTATTGTGTTTAATGAATGTAGAATAGGGAATAGAAATCCTCACAACAATCTTAAGGAACAACGAAGAACGAGATGTCAATCCGCCTTCAAATGTAAACCCTAAGATCTTCCTAAGTACGCAATCTCGAAATGCGTCCTTCTCAGGATCTTCCCTGTACGCAATGAAATCTTCCTAAGCAATGTAGCGTATGCAGCCGTCCTCCTCGTCGGTGGGGGTCCAGGTCCTTGGTGAATTTGACTCCCCTTTTAATGTTGAAGGCTATCAAATATTTGTAGGGATAAACCTAGGTTTAAGGATGAAACCCTAAATATTTGGGCTGAAAAGAAGTCGAGCCCGCTGGTATCAGAAAATACTTTGGGCCGCGTCAAACGGTATCAGAGAATATTTTGGCGCCTCAGACAGTATCAGAGAATACTTTGGCGCGTCCTAGCTTCTTTTTATACTTTGGCGCGTCCTAGCTTCTTTTTATGCTCTTTTTGTCCCTCTTCAAGGCTTGATCCGTAAAATATGTCATTTTGCTCCATAATTCACCAAATTACTTACAAATGCAATAAAACTCTGTGTAAACCTCTATTCTTTTTATGCTCTTTTTGTCCCTCTTCAAGGCTTGATCCGTAAAATATGTCATTTTGCTCCATAATTCACCAAATTACTTACAAATGCAATAAAACTCTGTGTAAACCTCTATTCTTGCAAAATAGGTGAATATAATCATAAATGTCATGAATGTATGTCTATGCATGCAAAATAAAGGGAAAATCTATATAAATACATTCTTGAAAATAGGTAATAATTTATGTCATCATATCACACCTGAATTCCCAAAACTAGGCGTTTATCTAGACATGACAGTATTGTATGTTACCCAGTCAAAAAACAATCAATTCATTGCATTGCGGAAATTGTCGCTTCAGGTGTCCTCATTATCTAAGAGAGCAGCAACAATGTCCTATGAAGAATGTTGATACTTGTAATATCCTTCACTTAAATGAAGACACGTTAAAGATAATCAAAGTATACGGATCGAAGGTTCTTTTTTAGGACAAAAAATACAAGGTACATAATGAAAACAAGACCTAATTCATTATATCTTATTTTGATAACCCAGAGTCAGATAAATAAATGCCTAAATTTTAATACGGTTCATCCATTGTCGCTTCAAATGGATGTGTGATCATTAAGTTGCTGCTATTAAAGATTAGCTAAAGCCAGTAGTTTATTCTGACTCGGAGAGAGACAGAAGAAAAAGAAAAAGAGTTTCGAGATCGATACCCTTTGATGAGCAGGCTCCAACGAATTCTTTTCACCATCCCTTTGTAAAATTGATAGAACACAACACAATTATCAGTTGGTTGGTGATTTTTGGGTTAAATCTTTCACCTTCCTAAGTTTAAAAGATAATTCTCCCAACATTTTCAGCATCATAATTCCCACAATGTTTTTTTTTTTTGAAAATTTACGTATATTGAGAATTGAGAGTTGGAAATTTTACAAGATTTCATAGGGATACAAAATCAGAGGGGGAAGAGCAAAGTCCAGGGGTACATCAGGGACAGAAGGGAATTAGTTAAGGGGAATTCCTAACATCTTAGCAGTAGCTTTGGAGTCAAGTGATCGATCCTTCCAGTGATGCGCGAAGTGGATCCGGAGAGAATGGATGACTTCAGCAGCACAGTCAATGGCTCTTGTGTATGAATTGTTGAAGATGAGTTGGTTCCGGACTTTCCAGGTAGTGTAGATGAATGTGATGATTGAGGCTATGCGGATGTTTTCAATGAGCTTGTGCTTGGGAGGGACATTGGAGCTTAACCAAGACCAAAGGTTGTTGAGGTAAGGAGCCGGGTAGGGGGTCTTAGTCCATCTGGAGATGATGTCTAAAACAAGGGAGGTATAACTGCAGGCATTCCAGAGGTGATCATCATCTTCAGCCGTGTTCTGACAGAGTTTACAAGTGTCGGAGTCGATGAGGTTCCAGCTCTTGATCTTGGTCAGGGTGGGTAGCCTTCTGTGGTTAGCAATCCAGGCAACGTAGCTGCATCTGGGGATGTTGTGTTTAAGCCATATAGATTTATGTGGAGGGTGTGTGAGGCTAGGGACCGGCTTGAGTAGTTCATAAGCTTTACCAGGAGAAAAAGTGCCATCGGTATGTGAAAGTGAGGGAGTACCGTTTGTATTTGCCTGGGAGTTGAGGAGCTCGTCTCTGATTTTAAGAAGACATTTCCAGGAGAAGCTATGTTGTTGTTTAGAGGGGCACATCCAAAAGTTCCCGCCCTTAAGGATGTAATGATCCGTCCACTTGCACCACAGGTTGGGGTCTTTGCGGTCAATGTCATATATGAGTCTTGTGAGCATTACCTTGTTCCTGGCGAGGATGTCAGGGAACCCAAGACCCCCGACGGCCTTAGGAGAGCATACCTTATCCCAAGCAACCAGGGCGCGACCACTGCCAACCTCCCCAACCCAAAGATACGAACGAAGTAAGCTGTGTATTTTGTTGGTGATGATAGCCGGCAGGAGGAAGATTGAGCTCCAGTATTGGTTGATCGCAAGGAGTATGGACTTGATGAGTTGGGCACGGCCAGCATAAGAGAGCTTCTTGGCGCTCCAAGAGTGGATACGGCTTGTGGTACGATGAATGATGGGCATGTAATCAGATATGGTAAGTCTCTTGCTACCAACCGGAACACCAAGGTAATAGAAGGGGAGGGCACCAGTGTCAAAGCCAGTCACTGAGCGAGCCTTGGATTGTTCCAGTGGGGTCATACCCCCCATGAAGAGTAGAGATTTGTGTGGGTTAACTTTGAGTCCCGAGATCTCACCAAATGTGTCGAGGGTATCTTTAAGGATTTTGATTGATGAGCAATCACCCCGACTGAAGAGCATCAGGTCGTCAGCGAATGAGAGGTGGGTAATACGGGGGGTATGGCATTTGGGATGAAGGTGAAAGGATGGTTTTGAGGTGTTGTGTAGTAAGAGCCGGGAGAGGAATTCCAAGGCGATGGTGAAGAGGAGGGGTGATAGAGGGCAACCTTGGCGTAATCCTCTAGAACCCTTGAAGTGTCCCCGAAGGGATCCGTTGATGTTGACGGAGTAAGTAACCGTAGTGATGCACTCCTTAATCAGTGAGATAAAGTGCCCAGGGAACTCCATTAAGGTCAGGCAATGGATGATGAAGCTATGGTCAATGGTATCAAATGCTTTGGATAGATCGATCTTTAAGGCAGCTCTAGGGGAGATGTTCTTCTGGTTGTATTTATGAAGAAGTTCCTGGCAAATGAGCACATTGTGCTTAATGGATCTATTCTTGACAAAGGCGCTTTGGTAAGGT
This sequence comes from Fagopyrum homotropicum, assembly GCA_033239125.1. Classification (NCBI taxonomy): domain Eukaryota; kingdom Viridiplantae; phylum Streptophyta; class Magnoliopsida; order Caryophyllales; family Polygonaceae; genus Fagopyrum; species Fagopyrum homotropicum. The sequence goes on along the minus strand of BSWB01000007.1, from coordinate 47,347,688 downwards.
CCTATAAGGTGAGGGAGGACTGAGCTAAGCCGAGCAGATAGAACCTTGGCAATGGTTTTGTAGATGGTTGAGCAGCAGGAGATTGGTCGATAGTCCGCAGGTGTGGTAGGTGAGTCTGATTTTGGTATGAGAGAGATAGAGGCGTGGTTGATCTGTTTGAGAAGCTTTCCATGTTTGAAGAAGTCAAGGATGGCCTTGGTAAAGTCAGTGCGAGTGATGTCCCAGGAGGCTTTGAAAAATTTTGCATTGTATCCGTCGGGTCCATGCGCCTTATTGTTGTCAATGCTGAATAAGGCGGTTTTAATTTCGTCTTCAGTGACCTGCATTGAGAGAAAAGATTTGTTAGTGGGGGTGAGGGTTGGTAGTGGTGGGTTGGGGAAGGTTTGAAGGTTGGTATGGATTGGGCGGTTGAGGGCGGTTTGGAAGTGGGTAACAAAGGTGGTGGCAATGACATCAGGGTCCAAGGATGTGCTGCCATCAGGGGTGATGATAGACATGATATGGTTGAGGCTTCTTCGAGTTTTTATGCTCCTGAAGAAAAAAGCCGAGCATTGGTCACCAAAATTGACCCAGTTGGCTTTGGAAAGTTGGCTAAGTGTGGAAGTGAGCTCTCGAATGTTGGTTTTGAGTGAGTTGGTGAGCGTTTGTTCGGCAGTTTGGAGAGGGATGTTGTGAAGATCGCTCCGGAGGCCAGATTGAACGTTCTCAAGGCATTTTCTGTTGTTGTTGATGGCATCATGGATCTCTTCCATTTTACGACTGCCGAATTTTTTGAGTATGGGCTTCAGAGTCTTCAGTTTCCTGGTGACTACGTACATGGGGTTACCATCAATGCCAACCCTCCAGACTCGATCAACGCTAGAAGCGAAGTCCTCATGATTGGCCCATAGGTTGTTGAATCGGAAGGGGGTTTTGTTCATGCCGTAATGTTGGGTGATAGAGAGAAGAGCAGGGGAGTGGTCAGAGACGTTGGGATGATCGAAATGGGCATGGGATTGTGGGAATTTTGTGGTCCATGCAGGGTTGGTTAAGATGCGGTCCAGTTTGCACCAAGTGCGTGATCCAACCTGCTTGTTATTCCATGTGTATTTGCACCCTGAGAATGGTAGGTCCATGATGTTGTTTTGATCAAAACACATAGCAAGCTCCGCAGACTGTTGTGATATGCAAGGGGAATTATTGGTGTTCTTCTCATTTGGAGTGAGTGTGACATTGAAGTCGCCAAGGAGGGCCCAGGGCGAAGATGTGTTGAGAAGACCAATAGTAGCAATTGAGGACCAAAGGCTAGATCGATCATCAGGTTCATTATGGGCGTAAATGAATGAGATTTCCAGGTTAGTTGGAAGGTTAGGGAGAGGTTGGATGCAAGTGATATTGCAGTGGACAATTTGGTCGGTGAGGAGGGAGGTGGTAAGGTGGATCTTCAATGGGTTCCACCATACCCAAATTCTGCAGTTATGGGCGTGGGAGGAGTTGGAGGCTTGTTTCCAAGTGGGGAATAGGTGTTTTGAGATGCGAGATTCTTTGTTGGATCTGAGTCTTGTTTCCAGGATAGCTAGTATATCAATGTCATTCTTCTTGACCAAGTGCTGAACGGCTTTTTGTTTGATAGGGTCGTTCAGTCCCCTAACATTCCAGGTACATATTTTAATATTCATTGGAACCATGGGAGGTTTCCTGAGCAACGCTTGTTGGCAGGCAGGGAGTGAGGGAAGGTGAGAGGGCAGGGTTCCCAGGGGACTCATGCAGAGGGGATATGGGTTGGGTCGTATTTGTGACGCAAGAGGGGGCTACTGACGCCACAACCGTCATCAGAGAGGTATTGAGGGATTCAGGGTTGTTTGGGGGATTGGGACTGGGTAATGGTGGTGGGTCCGTGCATGTGGTTTGGGCAGGGACGGAGCATGTAATGTGAGAGGAGGTTTTAGGGTTTGAGATATTGGAGGGGGGGAGGTGGGGTATCCGGTTATTTTATTGTCTTGGGTGAATTTCAGATTGGGTCAGAGAAGGGTGAAGATCAATCTTGTGAGAGGGATCCGGTGTGGGAAGGATTGGCCCCCATTTAGGGTGGTGACGAGATTTGGGGCGAGAGTTAGGGGGTGGGTTACCATCACCAGGTGCAAGGTCATGCACGTTACCAACATTAGTGCTAGGGCAAGTGTGACCGAAGATGAGGCATTTAGGGCAATGTGGTGGGATCCAATCGTAGGTGATTTTTTGTGTTAGAGTGACTTTGTCTGGCCCCAACAGCATGACCTCGCGGAGGAGGGGCCGATTGGCCTGAATGTCGACGAGGATGCGAGCATATCCCAGTCGTTCCTGATAAGCCGAGCAAGAACCCGTGAGGATAGGGGTTCCAATTGCCGAACCAATCTTGGCAAGCATATTAGTGGACCAGAACCTATAATCAAGGTCATGGAGAGTGGCCCAAATGGGGACATAATTCAGGCAGGAGTAGTCGAGGGGGAGGTCCTTGGTCCAGCGCTTCAGGAGGATGGTGGTGGAGCTATTAACAACCCATGGGTTGTCATGGAGTATGGTGTTGAGATCTTCATCAGTGGAGAATTGGAAGATGAATACTCCGTTCTCTTTGCGAAGGATCTTCGGAGGTGAGATTGTGTTCCAATGGTTACGGGTGAAGGCGACCATGCGTTGGTAGTTGATTGTGCTACCAATAGGGAACCCCATCAGAGAACGCAGCCATTTCTGGGTAGTCTCAGCGATATCATCCTCGGAGTAATTGATGAGGCCGGAGTCAATTCCAGGGACATAATGCAGAGGGACGTGATTACTCCGAACATTGCTCGAGGTCACGTCTTTGTAGGTAACCGAGGCGACAGCTAAAGGTATTTCAGCATTGAATGTGTCGTTTTGGGGAGTCGGGGTGGGTAGAGTTGTCAGGGGATGTTCGATGGGGGGAGTGAGGGTATGCGAGGGGTTGCTTTTAAGAGGGGCAGTCGAAGTGGTGGGGAGGCTATCAGGTGGAGGAGATGAAGGGGTGGGGTAAATGCTTTGTGACGCCAAGGGGGGACTGGCCATCACCGGTGGGGTAGGAGGTGAAGTGATGCTGGGGATGGTTGGATCAGGGTTCATTTGAGGCAAGCTAGGGTTGGTGCATGATTCGTCATTAGGGTTTTTGTTTGTTGAGACATTTTTTGGGGTCTGGAGCACAGACGGGGCGAGGGGCGGGAAGAGAATTACGGAGGAGAGTGCAATGGTGTCGAGACGTTTTTGTGTGGTGGCGATGAGTCTTTGATTGTTGGACTGGATGAGCTCCTCAGGGATAGGCTCGAAAGGACTTTCCGGTGAGCGGTTATGGGTAGGTTGGGGGAGGTTTTTTGCGATGTGGGTCTGGGCTTGTAGGTCAGAAAGTTTAATGGAGAGGCGCTTGGAGCGTCGTGAGCCAGCCATGGGGAGGCCGGGAGGGAGGGGGTGTGGGTGGGTGCAGCCGGGAGGCCGCACGGGGGAGCGGCAAAGCCAACTCCGGTGAGCAAGATAGGAGAGAGAAGAGAGCGTTTTGAATCCTATGATGAAGCCTTGAAAAGGATGGAACTTTGTTTTAACTTGTGCTTGTTGTTTTTATTCCCACAATGTTATTGGACTTTATAAGCACATTGTCTTGTTCCCTCAAATAGATTGATTGTTTGGTAAGATTTGATTAAAAAAATTCAGTACGTAAGTCCATTCTAAAATCAATTGACAATAAAAAAGTAACTATATAAATATACCATAAGGTTGTTTCCGGTTACGCCACAAAGAGAGATGGAGATGGAAATGCTAGCAAGAGGAAGCTCGCCGAGATGACCCACCATGGTGATTGAAGCAAATTGCAACAAGTACTGAGACATGTGGACAACCACCATGGGAACTGCAAGAAATCCAACTCTTTTCACTTCATCTTATATTTTACAAGACTAGGATCACTGCAGTCAGCACCATGATGTACAACCATTAATTAAATAGAAGAAAAAAGACATGTCAAGACCACAAGTACAAGTAAGATGCTAAAAAAAGGAGACATTATGGACTTTATATGCTGATTTCAAAGTCCAATCCCTGGTTTCTATAAGAATATACCAGTTGAGATAGAAGGAGAAGGTATCAAGGCCTGAGATGTATTGCCAAAATAATTAGGATGTTAAGTTCACCTATGTAATTTCACTACAAAACATAAGCTCGTCAAATTTAAGAAACATGTATGAATCTTCAAATGAACAGGAAGTATATGTATTTTCACAACAAAACAGAACCTCGTCAACATCAAGAAACTGGTCTGAATCTTCAAATGAACATGAAGTATATGGTACAAACCTTTGCATAGTCATCTAACCAAGTCATTATACTGCGTGCAGCTTGAAACATTCTCTCAGGGCAGTCAAAGTAATCTATTCCAAGCCATTGAAGATGTATAGTCGTTTTTCACACACAACTTTGAGAAAAAAGATGTATAGTCATGTTAAAAACAACCAGAAAACAGAAATTTCGATCGATTACTCACTCAAGCATTCAAAAGGCAGGGATAAAGTCACCAATTTCAAAGTTGAAGATTATACTTGCTGAGTTGCTGAGTTGTTGCCTTGCTAGAAGAATGAAAACCGAAGAGGAGAAGAAAAACCGTTGGCCAAGTTGCTGATGAGGCTGAGTGAGAGTAGATCGACTAAGGCCGGCCGACGGGAAGCGCCCGGAGCGGGGCTGAGGAACGCCGGCCTAGAGGATGTGGTCGATTGAGGAGCACAGCGCCGCCGTGGAGAGAGCAGGTCAATTTGACGTTGGGTGCCTGACGAGAGAGCAGGTCGATCGATCTATCTTGTTAGGCTAGGGTTTTTTTTTAATTTCAAAACGATGTGTTTTGAGATAGGGGTTTTTTTACAGCACGGTTATTTTATATAACCGGGGTCCGAGAATATTGTTTTAACCCGGTTCTTAAAGATAACCGTGGTATGAGCAAAAAAATCAATGTTATATCCCGGTTATTTCACATAGCCGGGGTCCGAATTTTTTTAAAAAAATTTAAAAAAACAATTGTCCACGGTTTTACGTATAACCGTGGTCCAAAAATTCCCTTGATCACGGTTCTTTTAAAGCGCTCCAACATAAGTGAGGTCTAGGGGGGTCTTTGTACTAGTGATATGTCAACGAATGTACAATCACCAATTGTATTGTTGTCAACTATATTATCACACACTGTGTTATTACGAACTTATTGCCGTTAATTATATTGTCATGAAATATAGTGTTACCAACTCCTATCACTAATGGACTTTCATTATTTGTATCATCATCGAAACAAATTTAAATTGTATTCTTTTTTTAGTTAGAGGGTAACTAAAGGATAAAAAAAATTAGGGATTAGATTCTCAATCTTATAAACCAAATAAATTATTAATTAAAGAGATAAATCCATATTTTTATTATTATGAATATATATTTTTAGAGAAAAATAAAATATATGAATTTGAAGGATAATAAGGAAAAAATAATAGAATATGTCTACCTTAAGTTGTAGAAGGCATGGGTTAAGTTGAAAAAAATACTTTAATTTCATGTTTGTTCCATCCATCCTATTCTATGTTTACTGGACATCCAACTCAATGTATGGAATAATATTTCATTGTTTTTCATCTACTGTACGCGCGCTTAAGATGTGTTGGGTAAAAGATGAATGTTATTCAGAAGAGTAATTTAGATGAAATTTATTGGGGGTTATATATTGTAGATGGGGTTTATTTTAGATTATAAGATTTTTAAAATAACATGCATTAGGTGTTTGGTAGGATTTTTTTTAATGGAATTATTTTATATAAATTACAATTTTACCCTTAGGAAACCTTGTGTTTTTTGTACCTCCTTTTATGTTCATTTCTACTGTTGACTATAACTCTGAACGATTCAAGAGCTGCTCTTTGCTGAAGGATTCACCAAGGGTTGTTTGCCAAGGAATGAAGGATCCAATAGCAAAGCCATGATCGACTGCAAGAGGCAATGCTTGGAACAAATTTACAAGAAAATTTGCAAGAACCATCCATTTTTTTGTTTAAAAAACAAAGAAGAATACTTGGCATCAAATATGCAGAAGGAAGAGGAGAGCTTCTGAAAGCTACTGGTGAGATACTCAACGTGACTATTCTGAGTATACTGCAACAAATCATAATAACAAGAAAGTAAAAACAAAACACTCGATAAATTTTTAAGTAGCTTATAAAGGTAGAATATAGATGACTATTCTGAGAATAGTCATCTATATTCTACCTGTGAACAGAGGTAGTATAGTTGGTGTTTCTTGGCTATCAGAAGCTCTCTCTTTCTTAATCCAAATTTTTAAGTCTCTTCGGAAGCTCTCTTATATGGTTTGGTTCAAACCATATAAGAGAGCTTCTGAAAGCTACTTGTGAACAAAGGTAGTATAGTTGGTGTTTCTTGGCTAAATTTTTAAGTCTCTTCGGTGATGTTATTTTATAAAATAAAGCTCTCTCCTTCTTAATCCAAATTTAGAATTTTTAGTGTCACAACAGTTATCGGTTTTGACTCGTCTTATAACATAAATACTTCCATACGTCTAAATCGTCGGATTTGATCCGACGATAAATAAGTCAAGGTAAAATACAAATATTCTCGTTGTTTTCAACAATTAAAGGAGAGATGTGGTAAAATACAAATATTCTCGTTGTTTTTCACCATAATTAACACGACAAGAATATGATCGGATGCGTATGTTGGGACGGATCTGGAAGGCAATGGGAAAACCGCCCCCTTGCTCATGGTGTCCGGATGTGTATGTTGGTCGGCACTCTTGTCACTTTTTATGTACGTACTTCAATGGACCATCCCAATATGCTGATGACTTGAGTGGTTGTGCTTATTCATTGAATTGCCTTCACAAATATCTCTCAAGGACCACACCATCTAAGTTATTGTCAATGCATATCTCATATCTAGCCACTGACGAATGACAATGACGTCTAGCTTCATCGTTTTCCATATGAGAATACTAATGGTAACAACAAAATGTTGATTGATTAAATCAAAACATATAGCAAAATATCCCTTAATTAAATAATCTTACGTACAAATAAAACCAACGGAGATCCCCTTCCCACCCATAGCCCTAATTAAATATAGACGTACTTGTTATTCGATTCGAACGAGTCGGGCTTTTACATATTCATTTTCAACTTGTTTATAACTAATCAAAGTTCGAATTAAGCACAAATTATAACATAGTTTTTTTTAATTCGAGTTGAACTCGAGTCATTCAACTAACCCAATATGCTTATTGTTATTCGAATTGACAAGACGAGTGTTGACATGCCCATGTTCAAGTCGTTTAAAAATAAACCGAGTCTGGACCGAAAGGTTAAGAGAGTTTAAAAACATGTCTATATAATTCATTTTAAAAATGAACAAGTTTGAATTAACCTTTTACAAAGCCGAGCTCGAGTAGTCTGGCTCGCATAACACTCTTGATTAAATAGCAACAAAATGTTTACAAAACTGGTTTGATAATGTGAAGTTCAAATTGAAAAGAAAAAAAACTATATATACTTATATTGAAACAAAATTTTTGAAATTAACGTCAATAAACCTCAACTAGTGTGATCCCCGTGCCTTGCACGAGATTTGTTGATATATTTTTTTAAAAACTGATATGATTAATTATCAATGATAGAGTTACAAACATTAGTTTGAAGATATTAACACAAAAGCAGGTCTTGAACTTACAATTGACACAGTTTCATGAAATCTTAGCAATTATTTGTTAAGTAACGTCACATTATTATTTAGTTTAATTGATTGGCTAAAATTTTAACAATTATAAATATGAAATCCTAATAAACTCTATTTTTTTTTTTCTCTTTAAACATACAAAATAAAAATATTCCCCCCCCCCCCCAAAATTATACAATAAATTCCATTAATATTTACTTTTTAATTTAATTTTTAATCTAACAATTTATTTCTTCTATATTGTACACTACAAACATGATCCATTTAATAAACCTATCTAATTATTATCAGCAAATCTAATTCAAATGCGAGATACTAACAAATTCTAATTTTATTTTTATCTTTAAACATACAAACCAAAATTATTCCCCCCCTGAAATTATATAATAAATCCATTAATATTTATTTTAATTTGATTATTATTCTAACCCTTTTTTACATCTTCTATTATTGTAGACTACAAACACCATCTATTAATAAATCTATCATATTGTTAATATATTTATATATGAATTTATTTTTGAAACAATTTGGTTTACTAGGCTTTTCCTAGTTTTGTGTTTAGTTTTTTTTTTGTGGGAAGGAGATTCAGAGTTTTGTGTTTAGTAAATGTACTCCTTGAGAGAAGAGTGTGTAGAGTTTGAGAATAAATACAAAAGGTTGGAGTATATTTACTTAATTGAAATATTAAAAAGCCACTACTATAGTTTTTCAAAAAGGCCTAGTTACCAAAATTGCCCTTTATTTTTTTGGTACCAAAATTTCCATTTAGTTAACAATATATTTTAATTGTTTTATTTTGATGATTATTTCAATAAAAAGTTAAAAAAATCACATTTTATAATACAATTTTCAACAATCCACCTTTAAATTTTATTTATACATTAAACCGCTTATAAGATATACTTCATTGAATTGAAACACATATATTGTTTTCAAGTAAATTTTAATTAAGTATTATATCATATTGTTCAGAATACTCTTATTTTACTTAATGATTAAATTTTAAAATACTTTTTCCTAAAAATATTTATACGCCATAAGTTAGTTGATGCATCGTTTGTTTATTTTTGTAGAAAAGATATTTTTGTAGAAATAATTAATTAATTCACTATCATAATGATACATTGTGTCAAAGTAGACATATCACCAAATATTAATAAAAATAATAAGTGTGAGTCAATTTGGAGAAATATGCTCTATAAGGTGGTGTCACTTATAAGAAATTATCCCTTCACCGCCCCCGCGGTGAAGAAGGCCGCCCCTGCGGCCGAGGTGATCCGCCCCTGCGGATGACGACAGTTCGTGCACAATCTTTTCTTCCGTTCTTTTATCTTTTTTCCATAGATAGAATATCCGATATTCTATCTTATGGGCCGGTTTCCTAATCTTCTTTCTAAACCCTAGACGTCATTCCGTCTATCTTTTCAGCCCGTCCCTTTATATTCCCGTCTTTTCCTCTTTTCCCCATTTCTTGCTTACGTCTTTTTCAACCCTAGAGAGCTGCAGCCGCTTCCTTGTTGCCTGGGACGTTGCTGAACGTGTAAGTTCATCCCTTCTGTTTCTTCCTCACGTTCTTACTATTGTTGCATGCCTTCTCCTTCTGTTTTGTTCTCTTATTCGTTCTTCCCTTTTCTTCTTCTCCAAGAATCAAGTTTGATCCTTGAGGATCGTTCCGTTGTTGATCCTTGTTGTTCTCAGGCTCTCTGGAGTTGAGTCTTGACGTGTTGGAATCAAAGGTGCGAGCTTTGGTTGCCCCTTCTGTGAAATCTGTCGAAGAGAACAGTAGCTTTTGTCGAAGATCCATCCCTGCGCCTGCACAGAGCCGCCCCTGCGCCTCTGTCCAACCGCCCTTGCGGTTTTCTCTACAGTAACTCCCGTCTTTGGTGAGTTGCTTACTTCCTTCCTTCCTTCCTTCCTTCCTTTCCTCGTTCCTTTCTTGGTTGCTTGTGGTTGTTCCTTATTCCCTGAGTTGCTGTAAGACTAAGGTCGAGCCCTTAGCTTGTGGAGATCTCTTAGAGATCGTTGAGACTAGAAGTTATAGACTTCTATCAACCGTTCCGTTCCTGATCCGTGTTGCTTGTTCGTACAGGCTTTCCGTGCTCCTTTCCTAAGGGAAACTGAGTGTTCTCTGAGTTGTTCGTTGATCTTTGAGTTACCTTCGAGTGAGGTAAGTCCCTTGGACTTACTTAGCTTCATTTCGTATATATTTTTTTTTGAAAGGTTAATTGTATTAGAAAGGAGGGGGAGGTTACAAGGCTACCAACATACACGACCAAGTACTAACAGAAAACAACACACAATGATCAAACGAGAGGACAACCCACAAGCAATAAGAATTTAAGGTGAATGAAGAGTAAGGTTGAGGGTGAAAGCCATGTCCCAAGTGAGGGCCGATCTATCCCTTCATTTATGGGTGAAGTGCATCGTTACACTGCGGATGATCATCCCAGCACACTCAATAGGAGTGGTGAAGGTCTGGTTGTAGAGCAGGTTATTCCTGGCGACCCAAACGTAGTAGAGGAAGGCAACAATCGCAGCAATCCTAACACAATCCAGAGGGCGAGGCTTCTTCCTGGACCAGGAGGCCAGCCAAAGCCAGACGTCAACAAGGTAGGGTGCCGGGTGGGGAGTTTTCGTCCAACGCGACACAATGTCCAAGACCAGCATACTATAACTGGAGTGGTTCCATAGATGTGTACCGTCTTCAGGGGCAGAATTGCAAAGCTTACAAGTATCATCATTGATAAGGTTCCAAGCCCTAATCTTGGTAAGAATAGAGAGGCGGTTTAGGGAAGCTAACCAAGCGATGTGGAAGAGGTTTTGGAAGAGTTAGAGGGTAACCAAATTGCTTTGTAAGAGGAGGGGTGAGAAGCAAGGAGAGGAGGCCTGAGAAAGTCATAGATCTTCTTCCTTGCGAAGGAGCCATCAGGGCTGACAACGAGGGCATTCCTAGGGGAGCCAGGGGAAGGATTCGAGAGCTCATCCCTGAGAGCAAGGAGGGATTTCCAAAAGGGGGAATTGGAAGCCCTAGGAGAGCAGTTCCAGATGCAATCACCCCGCCTGAACAGGTGGTGGGCGACCCACGACTTCCAAATACTAGGGTGACCACTATCCAGATCATACAAGAGGCTGGAGAGGGCAACCTTGTTTTTGGTTTCCAGATCAGGGAAGCCCAACCCACCAACCATCTTAGGAGTACAGATAGACTCCCACGCCACCAAAGCACGTCTGCTATTAGCGATACCCGACCAGAGGTATGATCTCATAAGCCCATTGATTGTGCCGATCACATTAGCATGGAGAAAAAATAAGGAGCACCAGTACTGGCTAGCCGCGTAGAGAATAGTTTTGACGAGTTGGGCACGACCGGCATAGGAGAGGGATTTGGCGCTCCAGGAGTGAATACGCCGAGTGATCTTGTGGATCAGAGGGAGAAAATCGCAAATCATCAGGCGCTTGCTCCCTATAGGAACCCCAAGGTATAAGAAAGGCAGAGTACCAAGCCTCATGCCGGTTAGATGAACAACATAATCGATCTCAGCTTGGTTTAGGCCTCCAGTGAAAATGTGGGATTTATTAGGGTTAATAATAAGTCCAGAGCAAGCGCCAAACTCCTCGAGAGCGTCGATGAGGATCGTGATGGATCTGGCATCCCCACGGCAAAGGAGAAGGAGGTCATCAGCGAATGCAAGATGAGAGATGGCAGGAGAAGAACACTTGGGGTGGTAGTTAAAATCAGGGTTGATGGTTCTCTCAGTGATTAATCTGGACAGGAACTCCATAGCTATAGCAAAGAGAGGAGGGGAGGGGGGGCATCCTTGTCTAAGCCCACGAGTTCCGATGAAATGGCCTTTAAGTTCACCATTGATATTAACTGAGTAGGAGGCAGTGCCTATGCATTCGTTAATCAGACGTATGAATGCCTCAGGGAAGTCCATTATACGAAGATAGTGCAGAATGAACTCATGGCTCACAGAGTCGAAAGCTTTAGAGATGTCCACCTTCATAGCCACTCTTGGTGAGATGTGCTGCCTACCATATTTGTGGAGAATCTCTTGGCAAAGTAGAACATTATGCTTGATTGATCTCTTCGAAACAAAGGCGCTTTGGTTGGGGCTAATGAGGCTTGGGAGTATAAGATTTAGCCGTCTTGCAAGGATCTTGGATATGGTCTTGTAGATTGTGTTACAGCAGGAGATTTGTTTGAAGTCCGAGGGCATAATGGGTTTGTCGTGTTTGGCAATCAGAGAGATGGAGGCATGGTTAACCTGCTTGAGCAATCTTTTGTTAGTGAAGAAGTCCTGAATCGCAAGAGTGAAGTCATAGTGTATGATACTCCAGGCCTCTTTGAAGAATAGGGAATTGAAGCCATCCGGCCCAGGCGCCTTATTATCTGCGATGCTGAAGAGGGTCTGCTTGATCTCTTCAGGCGTGACTGACGCATTTAAGGAGCATATATCATTTTGATTGAGAGAGGGTAGCCTTATGGGTGGGAAGGTCCTGCTGGGAGAGGGGCTTTGAGGGTTTAAGGCATTCCTGAAGTGGTTTACCAGCGTATTACCAATGGCCTCGGGATCGTAAACCATCTCCCCATTAGGAGCCTTAATAGCGGTGATGAGGTTAGCACTTCTTCGCGTCTTGACACTCTTGAAGAAGAACGACGAGCATTGGTCTCCATGCTTGATCCAATCCTCCTTAGAGAGTTGGGCCAACGTGAGTTGGACTTTAGAGTGATAGTCCTTGAGGGTAAGGGAGAGACTCCTATTCATCACTTGCAGGCTGGAGTTGAAGGGATCAGCCTGCAGCATAGAATGCACATCCTCAAGCTTTTTGTGGCTTTCAGCGATGCTAGTGTGAAGTTCCTCCAACTTGGCACTGGGGAATTTCTTGAGAAGGGGCTTGAGCATCTTCAACTTCTTAGAGAGTCTGAACATAGAATTCCCGTAAATATCAGTGGCCCAGGCAGACCGTACAGTCTCAATAAACGCCTCATGCTTGGCCCACAAGTTGTTGAATCTGAATGGGAAAGTTCTCCGAGGGACAGTCTGATCAGTGAAGAGCATAGTTGGGGAATGGTCGGATACATCCGCATTACCAAAGTGAGCATAAGTGTCAGGGTAGGCAGTGATCCATTCGTTGTTAGAGATGATGCGGTCCAACTTACTCCAAATCCGAGTACCCACTTGCACTACAAAAAAAAAATAGTATTGCGACGGATTGTTGCGACGGCAAAAACCTCTTTTTGCGACGGCATCAACTTTTTGCGACGGCGTTGCGTCGGCAATAAAGCCGTCGTGAACTTGCGCGTCGCAAAAGGAATTTGCGACGGTAAATTACCGCCGCTAAATGGCTTGCGACGGCTTGGCGACGGTAAATTACCGCCGCTAAATGGCTTGCGACGACTTGACGACGGTTTTTTGCCGTCGCAAAGATGTAACCACCGTCAGCTTTCATTTCAAATTTAGCTACGGCTTATGCCGTCGCAAAAGGCGAGGACGTTTTTATCAAACCTTTGCGACGGCACATTCCCGTCGCAAAAAAAAATAACGCTGACGATTTCTTTATTGTGACGGTAGTTCCCTATCGCAAAAAGTATAACAACTACACTATTTAAAAATTTACGCGGTTTGTTGCTGACGCAAATTTTACACCTGAATTGAATTTCATACTATTTTATTATGCAATAATTTCAAATAAATTAAAGATCAATGAAATAATAAAAGTGCAATATAGCATATCCCATATTGAAAGTTATCATCATCACCAAACGTAATTGATACATAATTCATATTCGTACCTAAAAGAAAAAAAATACTTGTTGAGCAACTTCATATTCCTATTCGTTCCTAATTGATTTTTGTCCGTCAAAGTTACCATTATCACCCAACGTAATTGATACAAAATGAAATATATTTAAACGTTTTCACTTGAATTTTCTTCTTGAGCAACTTCATTAGCGGTGGGCTCTTTTTGACATTCCTCTCCAATAGACTCGTTTTGATGAACACTTGTTGCACCCTACACAACCAAAATAAGCGTAACATTAGCAAAATACATTTCCCAAACATTTAATAAATGCAACCTAAATAAATAGTAAACCAGTATTATAGAAAGAAAATGCACTTCAATTTTGAACTCAAAACTTAAATACTCCATTCAACTTATTGACAATTCCACATAACTTGACATGTGAAAGTACTAATATTGTGATTGAAATACTTGGTTCAATTTCAGTAGTAATTTGTTAGTATAAGATGTTGTTTAGTGTTTGGTAATGATGTGAGTTACATTTTTAGACGGTTAGAGGATGTGCTAAGGCTGGTGGTTCACATTTAAGTGTAGAAGTAAGAATTGAAGGGACCCTAAGTGTCATGTGACTCGTGTCTAAACAGCTTATTGGAAGTGTAAAATTCATATATTACATATCCTGCTAATTGAATAGGTCTTTTCTTTGATGGTTTGAAGCTCCTGTGTAACAAACTTAATATACATCAAAAGCATGGTGTACGTGTACATACATTAGCTTTTTCAGTGTAATATCATATGTGCATGGGGATATATATACACACACTTGGGAAGTTAAATCAAGAAGTAAAATATGAGCAGAAGATCCTCCTGAGCAGCCCAAGAGGGTTCTTGTTTATAGCTATAATTTGTTTTCTAGACCACCTCATTTTGGTTAGCATTAGGGAATTGTTAAGTTGTGCACTGAAGCATTAGGGGCACAAATAAAAAAGCAAAAAGTCAATAAGTGAAGAAGGTCAACATTACTCAAGCTCAAGAGGGTTCTTGTTTGTAGCTATAATTTGTTTTCCAGACCTCCTCCTAAGCATTAGGGAATTGGTAAGAGTTCAAAATTTTGACTATATTTCATTGGCTATCAACTAACTGAAGCTTTTCATAAATAGCTTTAATCAACGATTTATCTTTCACCAAAACATATCTAAGAAGATGGTGGTGAATACATACGTCATACAGAAATACATTGCCTAGAATACACAAACACCTAGGAGATTCCGGAACAAATAATAGCAGTTAAGAAGCTTTGGTTACCTTACCCGTTGTCATCATAATATAACTTTAAAAAAAAAAAGAAAAAGAGTACCTAAGACTTCATATGATTCAAATAAACAAGAATTTGAGAAAAGGAAAATTTAAGAAAATATGTATAATTACTAAAATTCAGGAGTAATTAGATATATGCTTGGAAATTTTGCAGTCCACAGTTGTCAGGATTTCAGTAAATGTCATAAGCCAAAGCAATTCTAACAGGCTGGAGCAATCACAGTAATAAAAGAATGAATTTGGTGGACTTGCTCCTTGCCTTTTATATTAGTCCAAAAATTAGCAGGAAGCTTCCGTTTCACATCAGAAATACCAAATAATTACCCCGATGAACACATCTTTCAGTAATAAATTTAATTATGCAGCATTTTGATGTTCAATACATTAATTCATGTGAGATTAGTTTCCTTGGAACTCAACCAACCACCTTTCCTCATACGTGAGTTCCACATTTTTCTCCTAGAAAAGTAAAAGTCACACTTTTTATGCTTGTCCGAATATATATACATAATTGACAATTGTGCTTTTACATACAGACTTACATTCATCCCTGAACTTCAAATTCAATTTCTCTTCTCATCCGAAAACTCCCTCATCCTCCTTGAGACTCAATGAAAATTAAAAAAAAAAAAAAGAATATATAGTGATGATGAAGTTTATAGATAAAATCATTTTGTTGTTTGGTTTATTGATCGTGTAGTATTTGTAAATTCTGTTGAATTGCTTCACCCAATAACCTAGGACAAGCAGTAGGTGAATTTGGTGGACTTTACATTTTGCCTTTTATATTAGTCTAAAGATGGACATTGTGCTTTTACATATACACCTACCTTCAACTTCAAACTCAATTTCTCTTCTCCTTCATCCTCCTTGAGACTCAATGGAAAAAGAAAGAAGAGAACATTTATTGATCTTCTCTTTCATGGCGCAAGTCCACCAAATTCATTCTTTTTACTGTGATTGCTCCAGCCTATTAGATTTTGTAACCAAATTCATTCTTGACTCGGACAAGCACTCTTTTGAAATTATTCTAGCTAGCTTTGTATGCATACATGTAAATTCACAGCTTCTCAATTTCTATGATGAAGACTCAGTACATGATATATATTGGGTAAATAACCAAAGCAATTCTTGAAAATAAGATATATAATTTCAAACTTGCAATTCAACAGTTACACCATATCCGGAACCAAATTTAAAGTTTCAACCTTTTGCAAACTTATTAATTTTTCAGAAATTTTCTAAAATTGAACATAAAAAATACACATATATGTCATGCTCAGAAGAGTGTTTTATGGGATAAGCTCAAAAAAGTGTTTTGAGTACATGATATGCCATGAATGGTGCTAGGAGATTTTAATAATGTGATGTTTGATAATGCAAATTAGTTTGGTTGTCTCTATTTATTGTTTTCTTGTTTCACAACCAGATTAAGCTTTAGGTACTTCTTAATTAACCCTTAATTAGTACCTTTATATGGTAAAAAAATAATATTTCTTTTTTTTAATCCTTGATACTCTGTTTTGTGCAGTCTTTTCTCAGCAGGCTCTCAACTGGATTTATTATTCTTGGGATTTTCCTTTCTATCCAATAGATTACTACAAAGGTGAGTATCATTGATTTCATATGTTCATATAATCACAGTAATTCAATGCTAATGAAGCCAAAACTGATATATTTCTCAAGACTATCGTAGCTAAAAGACAAGAATTCAAATTGATAGAAGATGACATTTTGGGGGTAGGCAAAATTGTTCTACCAGACATAAATCTCATCATTATATAAACAAAAGGCCTTTTATCAAGAGAAGCTTCCATGATACTCAAGGTATTTATTATACTAATCATCAATTTAGCTATAGTTAATCAAATCAATAACACGATGATTGTATTTAGGTTGCTATATTGTTCCTTATTGGTGCTGAATATGGTCATCTCTTAACCCTCTGGAGGCTTTGCGCAATTAGTAAGCTATTGTGTATCTCACTGATCATACCTCTACTTCAATTTTTAAAAAAAACTCATGATTTTTTGTTTATGATCAGGCTTTTTTACAAGCTTAGTGTCCCTAAGTAGCATTCCTTGTATGCAACACAAATAGAACGGAAAGGTAATAGTCTTAACAGTATGATTCAAATCAAAACCCTGAAAACAGTTTTCCAACACAACACAGCAGTACTTAAAGCAAAGCAAGCAAGAAAGCTATGAGAAATAGGCTGAATTTTTCAACACAGCCGTACTGCTAACACAGGAAGAGACGAAGAAGACACGAGGACGAAATACCTTCGATTGAGGAGCAGCAATGGTGGAAGGGAATGAAAACCGTCAGATTGAGGAGCACCTATGAAAGATTCATGGAAGAAACGAAGATGATAAACGTTTTAGGGCTAATTTGAAACTCAAATTCCAAAAAGAGAAGGATAACTAGAATCAAGAACAACAAAAATCACAAACAAAACAAGAAAGAGACGAATTGAAGAAGATCTGAAGACGAGTACCTTCGATCTAGGAGCAGTAATGGTGAAAGGGTTGAAAATTGTTGAGGAGCGGCAATGGTGAAGAAGAGGAGTACGCGCGTGTTAGGGCTAATATGATTTACCCAACTCCTCTTGTATCTAAAAAAGGAAAATAAAATATATATATTATTTTCGTTTATCTTTTATTTACGGGCCAAAATCTAGGATTTTTGCGACGGTAATAAGAACTGACGCGAAAGACAATTGTTTTAACATCGGCACTTAAACGCTGTCGCAAATCGATACATTATTTGCGACGGGAATGATTCCGCGGTCGCAAACTAAATGACCCCAGTTAACGCCGTCGCAATGCCGTCGCAAAAATTGCTCATTGGCGTCGGGAAACCCTTGCCGACGCAAACCTCCGTCGCAAAATTAATTATTTTTTGTAGTGTTGCTTGTTGCTCCAGGTGTATTTGCATCCCGAGAAAGGGAGGTCAGAGAGATCATTTTGCTCGAAACAAGTCTCGATCTCATTGGACGTTTGTGAGAAGTTGTGTTGGTTGTTGGATAGCTTTTCATCGGGGGATAATGTTATTTTAAAGTCCCCCATCAGGGCCCAGGGACTGTTGGAGTTAAGTAAACGAAGGGTAGTAATTGAGTTCCAAAGTCCGGTTCTATCCTCCAAGGCATTGTGAGCATAGACAAAGGAGATCTCGACAATGGTGGACTGATTAGGGTTTGGGAGAGGGTTGGATATGAGGCAATGGATGAGTTGGTCTGTGATTAAAGAGGTGGATACGTTGATCTTAGCCGGATTCCACCACACCTAGATGCGACAGTTGTGAGCCATTGAGGAGTTTGAGATGTGGTTCCAGTATGGGAAGAGAGAGGTGGAGATTATTTGTTCATTATCCGAACGAAGACGCGTTTCAAGGATTGTAAAGAGATCGAGGTGGTGCTTCTTAGCAAGCAATTGGACAACTTTTTGTTTCACATGGTCATTGAGACCCCGGATGTTCCAAGCACATGTTCGTACTAACATTAAACAATTGTGTGTGGCTCATTGATAGCACTTGCAATCAATGAAGAGTTTGGAAGGCCGTTTGAGGAGGTACGTGGGGGAGAGTTTTGAGTGAGGGAGGCAGGAATGGGGAGAGAGGGAGCTTGGAAGGGAGGATTAGAGGAGAGGGGATTTTGACAACTTGTACGAGACAAGCTGGAGATAGTATGCGCAAGGGGCTTTGTTATGTTGGGAGCATGCTCGAGGGTTGTAGAAGAGAAGCCAATCTGATTGTTAGATGGGTTCGTAGGGGCGTTGGGCCCATTGTGAAGATGGCGAATTCTCAGGGAGGGGTCAGGGGTGGGGAGAATGGAGGGGAGATTAGGGCTAGGGTTCGGAGTAGTATTACGGGAGGGTTTTGAGCCCCGAGGGATGCTAGTGACAACATCCAAACCTGCCGGCTTAGGGGCCAAGCAGCAGTGTCCAAAGACGAAACATGAGTCACAGCGTGGAGGAAGCCAGTCATATGTGATTTTTTGAACAAAGGTGGCACCTTCAGGTCTAGAGAGTGTGATCTCGCGGAGAAGGGGGCGGGAGGCATGGATCTCAACAAGAATTCGAGCAAATCCAAGACAATCTTGGTTGATAGAGCAAGCATCAGTCAGTATGGGTGTCCCCAGTACGGACCCAATCTTGGCCAGCATCGTCTTGGACCAAAACCGAAAGTTCAGGTTATGTAGAGTGACCCAAATCGGAACAGAATGAAGGCTTGAATAATCCAGGGGGAGGTCAGTGGTCCATCTTTTCAACAGGATGGTGGTGGAACCGTTAGCAATCCAAGGGCTACCGAGCAGGATAGTATTAAGATCATATTCATTAGAGAAGTAGAAAACGAAGATCTCATTCTCATTCCGTATCAGTTTAGGCAAGGAGATAGAGTTCCAATTCTCAGAAATGAATTTGGATAATCTTTGGAAGGAAATAGGGCATCCAAGGGGGTATCCCACAAGGGAAAGGTTCCACTTCAGCATCATTTCTTCAATATCGTCGTTTGTGAATGGGATAAGGCCAGAATCAAGACCTGGAATGAAAGAGAGGGGGACATGGTTCCAAGCAGTGCTTTTAGAGGCAATATCTCGGTAGGTAGCTGGAGGGACTACGTGAGTAGTAGGGTTATTAATGCATGCGTGCATTATGGGGGCGTGGGGGGAGTTCGAGGGGCCAAAAGGCGATGGGGTATAATTTGCTTGAGGGACAACTTCCTCGGAATCAGCACCCATAACAGAATAGGGAGGTGAGGGGTCCTTATCAATTCCAGCCGTTGGGGGATCCGAGGAGGCGGGAGGCTCAGTAGTCGCCAGAGAGTGTGCAGGTATCAGAGGCTCTTCGGGGCAACACTTGGACTGGTTGTAGGTCAGTGGACACAAGTCAGCCTTGGGGACAGTCGAGGCTGGTGGGTGCAACGAAGGCGGGCTCAACGGCGGGAACGCCAGCTCAGAAGAAAGGACCGGTGGGACGGGGGTCTTTGGATGGAGCCTGAGGTTATTCGATCGGATGAGATCATCTTATAAGGGGTCTGGTGTCTTTTCTTGATTTGGGCTAGGGCAGGTGTTGTTTCTGGGGCAGGGGGTTGGGGTGGAACCAGAAAGTTCCGAAATCTTGATGTTACGACGACGGGGCCTCCGAGAACCAGCCATGGGGTGGGGAAACTGTGAGGGAAGGGGTTGGGGAGGGGTGGGGGGTGGGGGGGTGGGGCGCAGCCAGGGCTGCGCGAGGGAGGAGCAAAAGCCTTTCTCCGGTGTTACCAGGAGAGAGAAGAGAGCGTTTGTTGGAGCAAGAGATAGGTTTTCATTTCGTATATTGGTTTGAGTGTTTTGGCTTGTTTGTGTTATTATTATTGTTATAATGGATAACCGGACTAGAATTCACCCGTTATAACCTTAATTGACCCAAGTGTATTATAATCAGGCGGTGACCACGTGTCTAGTTCTACAGGAGATTAGAATGTGCTCTTGCAACTCAGGCTCGTAGGTAACGGATAGTACTAATCTATTCCTATTGGTAGACGGAAGCGGAGGCGAGTTTCGGGAGATTCTCGTGTGACAAAAGAAGTTGAATTAGTAATGGATAACTTTAAAAAAAGATAATAACCGGTTGTGTGTAAGCATGCTATGTGTTTTCTTTACCTTATGTGTGTTTGTGCCTTTACGCTCTTGCTAGTATCTAGAATGTTAGCTAACGGTTTATATCGTCGTTGTAGATGTTCCGCAGGTTCAGGATGTTGTTGAGTGATACGGATGGTGTGGTCAGCTGGGGTTCCCGTATATTATAGGATGGGAAGGGTTTTTGTGTCTTTTGTTGTTTCCCTTTTGTTTTGAACTCGGTTGCGGAGTTTTTGTGTTTCCTTTTGTTTAAATCTTTGGTTTTATATTGAGTTTGGTTTTCATTCGTCTGTGCCTTATTGTAAATTCCGCTTGTTGTTGCTACTCGAGGGTCGGGACCCATTGTGCAGTCCTAGCCCGTAGCGCTTCAAGTTCCCAGAACTTGCGGTGTTACAAATTTATTATAAAATGTGATTTTTTATATAAAAAAAAAAGTAATGTATTAAAGAAATTAAAGGATAAAAAAATTATTTTAACTTATAATTTACTATTTATTTATCTTCAAAAACACACATTTTTTTATATAAGGGTAAGGAAAAGGGGAACAATCTCTAAAGACTGGTCACCCAAAACATCTAGATGAATGAGGTCTTCAATATCTTCCGGTAGCACCTTGTCACCAGCCGCTTACGCGAAACCATGCAACGCAAGTCAATCTGCTACGGCGTTGAAATTCCCGAAAAGTGGTGAGCACAAAGCTGATCAAAACTAGCGATCAAGGAGGAGACGTCCGAAAAGATCATAACAGAGACAAAGAGAAGAAGGATGAAGCCGGAGGAGGACAAAAAGTAACGAAGATGTAAAACATCTTCCAAAGATGAAGCGGGTAATCAACATTGTTGCAGATAGGATCGTGATGCACAGACTTATCTCATCCATCGACATCGGCTCTATTTCAGATGATGTTGAACGTCTCATCTTGATGCTCTAGGTTACTCGGTTTTTATAATTGATCTTCTTTATTTGCTTACTTTATATAAAAACAAACACTCATTTAATCTATAAACATTGACAGTATTTTTATGGTTGAACCCAGAATAAAATGAGGGCATTAAAACTAATTCCTACTAAATACTATACACCGACCGGTCCAATCTCACACTCCCACAAAACAAGACAACCCAAATCAACAAACAAGACCAAGACCGGAAATTAATTATTTTCACGGTGAACCCTTATTCCCAAATTGTCCGCCATATTCAATCAAAATTACCGGTAAAGCACCGATCATCTGACGTCATCTCTTGGCCCCACGTCTCCTGCGAACAGAAGCCTCGATCCGGGTAGTAATGCTTTCAAACTCAGAAACCGGGCAAGGGATCGTTATCCGACCCGGATGATGGAACCCGAATTTCTCCTCGGCTTCAGTCAACAGCCTCCCAAATAACGGGTGATTGAAGTAAATAACGGGTACCACAACCCGGCAAAAGTCGTCGTCCTTCTGCCCCACGTAAACCGCTAAATGGCCCTTGGGAACCTCGAACCGGATCACTTGGTCTTCGTGGTTATGACCCAGTTTCATGTAACCCGACCCGGCTCGTTGGTGGAAGATGCTGCCCATTATCCGATGCAACCAGTCCAAGAGGGTGCGTGATTGCTGCTGGTCTATGCTGGCATAGCGGTGGCGGCGACGACGGTGAAGATGGAGGAGGCGGTGGAAGAATCGGGTTGCTCGTTTTCGGATTTGGAAGCCTCTCATGAAATGTTTGGAGGCGGAGAGGACAGAGAATCAAAGGGGAGAGGGTGGGAGATGAGTTAGGATTTATAATAGGGAGATTTTTTTTTATTTTTATCAAAAATATAATTGAGATAATTATTGATGAGAAAAAAGAAAAAAAAAACGGGAAAATGAGAAAAGTAAATATAAACATTTATATCTCCGTAAATGTTAAATCTGAAAGTGAAAGGGAAAAAACTACAACCGTCAATAGATTTCATGGAATCTTCTATGTTTTATTTTAAAAAACTACCCCTTTAACTAGGGATTACAAATTTATATATTATTTCTTTTTATTTCCTTTTAATTTTTTACTAGTCATGTATCCATAGATTTTATGGAATCTTCGATATATTTTTAAAGAACTACAACTGTGAAACCTCCATAATTATTAAATCTTCGATATTTTTTTTATTGTTAAATCTGCGCCGTAGGTCCAAAATTTTATGCATTATTTTTTATTAGTCATATATCAATAGATTTTATGAAATCTTCTATATTTTTTTTTAAAAATCTACAACTGTCAAATATCAATAGAATTTATAGAATCTTCGATGTTTTTTTGAAAAACTATCCCTTTAATCTAAAAATTTATACATTATTTCCTTTTTATATTAGTCATATACAATAAATTTTATGGAATCTTCGATACATTTTTAAAAAACTACAATTGTCAAACCTATGTAATTGTTAAATCTTTGATATTTTTTTTAATTGTTAAATCAGCGTTGTAGGTCTCAAAATCTACCTAGGACGCTAATAACTTGTATCCTGAGGTCCAAAACCTACCAACGTTATATGACACTAACAAAACAAAGAACAATGAAGGGAGGTTCATCAACTCAGTATGTTGGACCGTTTATTGGGTTTATTCCTTATTTGTTGACTATTTTGTCCCTTTATATTTTTTTATATAAACAATATTTGATCAATGATATAAACAAACTTCTGGTTCACAGATTTTTACACTTGTTGATCATCCATATTTCTTTTGCTAAAATTCAACTTTTAAATTTCAATATTTATACATGAAATATAATTTTTAGTTTAAATTTATTTCACCATTATCATTGTATCATATCACCAAATAAATTATGAGAAATCTAACGAAAAACAAAATAAGTTATAAGAAATATACACAATATGATACGTTAAAGCAAATGATGTGATTTATTTATGTGAGTAGAAAAATGGATTTTATTTTAAAGCTGATGCGAAAAGAAAAAAAATAAAGAAAAACAAAATGTGAGAAAATATTGTTAAGACTTAAGATTAGTCTTTGTATATATCCGATGTGGGTTCCCTAATATCTAGATTAATAATGTAGAAAATTGTGAACATACTAAAGTCAACACGCTAAACAGGAATATATAATCTGCAATTTATAACTATGTTTAGTTAATATACATGAATATCACTAAATGTATCCATAAATGTTATGGTATACATGTATTTAACATTTAAATTCATTATTAACGGTCCTATCTCGATGTAACTATTTTAAACTGAGTAAAAAAAAAACTTAATATAAGTATAGCAAAATTTTAAATATATAAAAATCTATAGAAGAAAACATTTTTAAAGTAATAATTAGAATTTAAAGTTTAGCCTACACGGGATAACACCTATGTTTATGTGACTTGTTTTGAGGTCCGACGACTACTTCAATGTTGCCTACACTTATCTCTAAAGTCAAAGTACATAATGGTACATTTAGGTGTACTTGCCGTATTCCCAATCACATTTTTCTTTTTTAATATTTTAATACAAGTCAAACTTAATTTTATTTCATATATGTTTAATGTTAAATAGTATTAAGAGTTTATTTGGTAATATAAGATAAATTATAATTACTTAGATGAAAATTTTCAAAAATAAATTATTGTATTAAATGAGTATTAAAAATTGTATGTGTTACATTTTGTTTGGAAGAAAAAGAGAAGAAAAACATCAAATTACATTACCCGTTTTACCTTCTATCTTACACAATACAATTATGCAATGACCTAAATAAATATCAAAGTCGTTGTCCATCGACATCAACTTATGTCATCTTCTGATTTTATAATCACGACTTTATTAGTTTATACAATTCAAATCATAAAATTCATTTTTAAGATTTTGCATATAACAACAAAACAATCACAAAGCAAAGCAAATAGCAACCGAAATCATACCAAACCGATCTGAACCCAGCTAGCATTTTATTCTCCAGTACTTTGTACCTGTTTGGATTTTAAAGTATCTCTCCTCTTGTAGTATATAATATAGGTTTTCCAATTATACAGTGTACAATTTTGAATTCCAAAATAAAATAAATTTTTAATTGGGTAAAATGGCTAAATAGGTAGTTTTTGTAATATTGTGTATTATAAATTAGGTATTTGTGTGTAGGTGTTGACAAAGTAGGCTCTTCCATTTATCACAAAAAATAAATTATTATAAAAGAAAAAAAAGGGCAAATTTGCTAACTAGGCTTTATTAATAAAACATGATACTAACTAGGCTTTTTTATTTTCAATTAAGTAAGTGTACCCAAACACATTTTTTACCGCACAAACCCTGACCGCTTCATTCCTCCTTCCCTTCTCTGAATGTCTCGCTTCTACTTCCCACCCTCAGATCTCATCCCCGTTTGTCCTCCTCTACCGGACTCGGATCGAATCCCTCACCACCCAACCACCTTCGGCCCTCCTCCACTCAGATCTCGCATCCCCCGTCTGGCCGCTTCATTCATCAACGAATTTCAGATTCGTGTTTATGGTACACTTGATCCTCTCTTTCCTAATTTTTCCCTTGTTTTGTTTGCCTCCTCTCATATATTTTGGGTTTCATCGTGATAATGGTGTTGCTGGTGAAGAGATACCGTTCCATGTGAAGTTGAATTTGAAGGGAAGAGAGGTGCGTGTTTAGCACTTGAGTTGAGCTCCGATATTCTGAGTCAAAATAGCCCGATTTTTGCGGATTTAATCTCCGACCATTGTAAGAAGAACTTGGGTACTACAAGTGGAGTTTCCAGTTTGCCAAATATGTGTAGGATTGAGGTCCCTGATGTGGAGAATTTGGGGGTTTTTCGTGATACCATTGAGCTTATGTTCGAGGACGATATACCTAGAAGGCTCTTGAAAGCCGGTCCCTATCGAGCCATCGACATTCTTGAGGTGATTATCCTTATCTCTTACCTTGCTTCAGAACCTGTTTTTATGTGTCTTGTTTGCACATTGTTGTTACTTTGTAATGTCAGTCAGTTGTTCATGATTTAAACTAGTTGGAATTTGTAGAGCATGTCATGATTAAAACTAGTTGAAATAATTAGGTCATCCATCCGAATCATATTCAACTACTTAGAACATGTGATTTTAGTTAGTCACTGTTGAAAGAAGCATGGATTTTGAGCTTCAATTGCAACAGGTATGTCTGTGTTATTTCAATTGAATTGTTCTGTTGTTATTTTTGCTTCCCTCGAACCCTAATTTCTCAAGTGAGCAATGTTGTTTGATTGATGATTTCCTTGCACATCGATTTGATTATCGAGATAAGGGTTTAAAGGTCATGATTCGAAGATTCTGTTATGAGACCAGCAAATTTGAGACCAGAGAATTTAGGGCAACATGTTTTGACTATGATTGGGAACCTCTACTTCGCAGCCTTTGTTGTTGTGGTATTGATCTTCACCATTATAGCAAATATCGACAACATTAACTTTGTTATTGAAGACATGATTTAGCTGAATGATCTTAGAAATTTCTGGTATGTAATTCTGGTATGTAAAAATCTGGTATGTAAAATTCTGGTATGAAATTTACTCAGCTTGTAAAATTTCTGGTATCAAATTTCTGCTATTTAATTTCTAGTATATAATTTATGGTATTTAATTTCTGGTATATAATTTATGGTATTTAATTTCTGGTATATAATTTATGGTATCTAATTTTCGTATGAAATTTCTAGTATGATAATTTCTGGTATGAAATTTCTGGTATAAAATTTCTGGTAAGAAATTTCTGGTATGAAATTTCTGGTATGAAATTTCTGGTATGAGAAATTCCGATATGAGAAATTCAGTCCAGAAAATAAAATAAAAAATAAATAAATAAATAAAAAAGGCAAGAAAAATAAAAAAAGAAAACAAATTCAGTAATTAAAAATTAAAACTTATACTTATATAACAAATAACAAACATCATTTATTCTTTCTTTCTAAATAGAAGGGTTAATATTTTTTACCTACTATTAAATAAAAGTGGTAAACAATTTGGGGTACATTTTTTTAAACAAAAACTCAAAAAAGCCTAATATGTCAAATTCTCCCCAAAAAAATTTTATACCTAATTTATGATTTTTATCTCTCGTGTTTATATTTATTTATTTTCTTAATTAAATAAGATAATTAACACCTAATAACCGTTAAAAAGGAAAGTATCATATACCTTCTTTCTCAATCGTGGCTGGTGATATCTCCGCCATTTATTTACGGAAACAAAAAACAACAATTTTTATGAACGGAGCCAGGCGACTTGATCGAGATTTGCATTCGAGTCGAACACGGCGGTTTTGCAATCTTCCAATCTTCAGGCATCGATTATACAAGGCGATTCGATCGAGATTTGTGTTCGAGTCAACATCATCAAATAATTGGTACGTGTTCTTTGTTAAACTTTCATTGTTCTGTACATACTTCGATGTTAACTACTTCAATGGTGTTGTTGTAGTTTTTGTATGCTTCTAATATTGTGTACGTATATGTAGGTATTTAATCATACATATTGTTTGTGTTTTTTGCTTAACTATATGCTTATGTAAATGTACATTGGTGATTGTTGTCAGTTATGTACCATATGTATGATTTTACCTTCCAGTGGTACAACTGTATTGTATTGTGTGGGGTCTATTATGTACATAAAATAATATTTCTTGTATCTGATGTACGACATTTTGTGTACATGAATTATGTAAACGTTTATGTAAATATTATATTGTATGAATATATGTATATATTCAAAAGTATTTGTTGTACCTAAAACTTTGTGTTTTGTGTACATTTTACCTGTTGACTATTAGTAGTTATGTACCTGTAGATCGGTGGACGTATATATATAAATTGTGTTGTGTGTAGTTATGTATGTATTTACCATTTAGTGATTTATGTACATTTTACTTGTTGACTATTAATACATATGCAAACGTTTATTTACATATTGTATTGTATGTACATGTAGAGGATGAAGATGGCGATTATTGAAGACAGGTTAAAGATGACAGCGACGAATGTTGTAGATAGGTTGACGAGTTTCAATTGAGTAGATGAGAGGAAGAGAGAGAACTGCTTATAAGATTTGACAGAATCTTCCAAAACAATTTTCTTTTTTTTTTAAACAATTTTAAAATATTTGAAAGTTTTTAATAAACACAATTACCTAACTACCAAACTTCTTTCCTTAATTCCAACCCATTTTAATTATTTTACCTTTATTCTTAATTAAAAATTTAATAGGACCCTTTTTAGTATACAAAAAACAAAAATTGTCTTACTAGCTAAATTTTCTCAAACTAATTTTTGAAAAATAATTACCTTTTATTATTTTTATAAACTAAATTGTTTATATTCTGATTAGAAAATGACTTTATACAAAATCGAAACCAAATTTTATAATTTTAAGAAAATTTAATTAATTGGCATGATAAGTGAATATTGCCTTACGTAACTTGCTAAGTATTATAAAAGGTACAATTTAGACAGAGACCTAGACCGGTTGATCTGTACGGGTTCGGCCCTAAAGTGGTTCAAGTCGGGTCAGACAAGACGGGCTAGTTTTGCGCTGGTACTTTATTGGGCCTCTTTTGTAAATGGTCGGGCCCAATACCAGACTTGTAAGTTTGGGTCCAGATCGGTCCCAAAAATGTGTACTTGCTGGAGCAATAATCTCTTGGAGATCGTTGTTCCACTGCGGTTGGGTCAGAATCGATCTCTTCTTATTATAATATTGTTTACCCAAATTACAAGACTCTAAGTAAACTTAGGGTCCGTTTGTTTCCAACTCCAGAAACGGAAACGGAATGGAAACGAATTTAGTCCATATCTATATCCTTATTCATGAGATTGTATAAAATCATCCTTGTGGCTTAAGGCAAATTGCACTTGATTCCCCACATTTTATTACCCTATAGGATATCAAATGTAATCAAATTCTACTCTAATTACTTCAAACCACAATAAATGATTCCAAAAACTTTCATAAACAAGGGTATACATATGGACTAGATTCGTTTCCATTCCGTTTCCGATTCCGGAGTTAAAACCAAACGGGCCCTTACGATCAACTAGTAAACAATCTAGACAGTAGACACTGAAAACGATTCAAGCAAAAAAAAATTAAGGTAAGGAAAAACATGTTGCAAGAGCTGTGTATATATGGAGCATTTGATTCCCTTATAATTTCTTCTAACTTAGGACATTCTAACTTCACCAACCCAAAACCCACACAAATATATCATCCTAAGATAACCAAAAATATATTTTATCTAACCATAATATCAATTTTCTCGGCCTAATTATCTAGTTCATACAAGATATAGTTTTGCCATACACGCAATATTCAAAAGATAATGTCTAACAAGAAGACTTTTCTACAAGGGTGAATTACTAGATACCATCCGTTATATAGGATCATTTATAAATAATTACCGATTCTTTTCACAATTACCGGAAACCGTCCGTGATAACGGAACTCCTATTTGGGCTAGCCATGGACACGTCCTTTCCCGGATCAGCCATGCAATGTCAACCATGGAACAGGCCAACCATGCTTTCCCCATATCTCCCCGGGCCGTCCACACAATTCCAATACGGGCCATCCCTACAAGTTCATCAACTAGGGCCCACAACACATCACCATCTCGGGCCAATTTTGTAACATACTCTTTCTGGGCCCATCCCGCAGGACTCACTCTATATCTCTTCGATGACTGGACCAACTATACAAGTCTACCTAACCCGCTACACGTCACCAGGAGCCATGGCCCACACGAGCCATCTCGGATCCACCAACGAACTGTGATGAATGGTTCGAACTACGTAACTGAACTTTCGATCCATATGTTATTTTTTTAGCCCATATAAACCTTTTTTAATTATGAGTTAATTTTGGGCTTTTAATTGTTAATTTTCAACCCATGTTTTATTTTAAATATTTTTACAAATAATTCTAAGTCTTCTAATAGGAAACCTTAAAGATAGATTATGAGAACCATATCTTTCACAAGATATTATTTGATTAATCTTAGAAGATAAAATCTTAATAGAAGATGGATCTTAGTTTAGAGTAAAAGATCATATCTTATCCTAGATAAGATAGAATTCACCTAGAACTTTACTTGTGGACTACTCGAACGACACCCTATATATAGGGGTCTCTCAAGCCTTTTTTGTATTCATCCAACATTTGAAATAATCACATCTTTTTCGGTATTTTCTAAGTGAAATTTGTGTGCTTCAGACGTGAAGTAGAGAGCAAGCGACGTCTTGTTCGACCTTTAGCCTGGACTTTTTTGAGTTGTTCTGTTTGTGATGTCAAGTTGGTATCTTCTCTCTCGATTCACAAGCCTCCTTCAATTGTGGGTTGGTTTAACATGTCCACGGGTCACGGGTCACCCGTGACCCGGCGGGTTCTGACCCGGTGGGAACCCGGCGGGAACCCTGCGGGTACGTGTTCCCCCGGGTCGCGGGTACGGGTCGTTAGATCCTTACCCGTCGACCCGCCGGGTCGACCTGTAACGGTCACAAAATAAAAAAAAAAAACCCAATGGCTGATTAATGAAAAAAAAAATAAAAAACAATATACTTTAATAAATCTAACCCAAAAACAATTCTATAAATACCCCAAACCCAATTCATTTCATCTCGCACCAATTCTCATTCAATCATCTATTCACTCTCTCAATCTCTCCATAATTTCCAACTCTTACATTCAATTACTCTCCTAATCTCATATTCTCATTCTCTTATTTTTCATTTTACCACTCTTACTACTACATTCTATTATTCAAAAAAAAATGTCTAGCCGAGGAAGACGTTCCGTTAGTGGTGCCGGTCCTTCATCCGGCGAAGGTTTTACCCGAGGACGGCATTCCGTTAGCGGTCCTCCAACCGGTTCGGATTTAAGGCGAGACTTATTAAGTGGAGATCACGAGATCTTCGAGGAGGAGGATATTAACACGGAATCACCTTTCCCCAACACCCAAGGATCCGAGACCCAATTCACAGAGGAGCCGGAGGAGCCGCCGTTGAACAACACTCAACTAACGGCGGCGGTCTTCCGATTTTGGTTCACAAAAGGTGCTCCCGATGCCAACGGGGTTTACTATGCCAAATGCAATTTTTGTGCGGCACAATACAAGCACAAAAAGGGAGAAGGCTACGGGAACTACAAGAGACATATCCGGAACAAGCATCCCGAAAAAATGGGATTAGCATGAGGGCAAACACAACTTACCGGGTACGCATCTACTTCTAACCAACCTCCTTCTCTATTTACATATGATCATTCTTCTTCTATGGATGCATTTTCGGAAATGTTGGCCGTAGATTCTTTAGCATTTAGTTTTGCACAAAATGTTGGTTTTAATGATTGGATGCAAAATCATGCTCAACCCGCATATAAACCGATTTCTCGCCAAACCGCTAAAAGAAAAATGATGCATAAATATAAAATTCGTAAAGAAGAATTGATTAAATACTTTATGGACAACGGTAATATTCAAGTTTCTATTTGTAGTGATATTTGGACCGACGGTTTTCAAAAAAATTCATATATGGGTATTACTTGTCATTTTGTTGATAAATTTTAGATTTTAAACAAAAGAGTTTTAGCATTACGAGTTTTCAATGAACAACACACCGTCCAAAACATTTCCCATTTGATTGAAAATATTTTGGAAGAATATAGATTAGTTTCACGAGTTTTTTCAATCGGTTTTGACAACGCCTCCGCTAACACGGCTTCCATTAGAGATTTAACCAACTATTGTAAGCCGACGATTGGAGGTAAATTTTTTCACATTAGGTGTGCCGCTCATATTTTAAACTTGTGTGTTCAAGACGGTTTAGCATACGTTGGAGATTTAGTACAACCTATTCGAAATATTCTTAATGAACTTTGATTTAAAAAAAGTGTACGTACTAAATGGTATGCTTATTGTAAACAAAATGACGTTTATCCTAAAAATTTCCAAAAGATGTTTGTACAAGATGGAACTCTACTTACAAAATGATTTACGAATCATATGAATATCGATAACTTTTAAGTGGTTTTGCCGCACAACATATTGACGGTAATCTTGTTTTCGGTGAATCTTGGATTTTAGCAAAAGATGTAATGGAGGTTTTTAAATATTTTTATGATGCTACTAACACTTTTAGTTATGTTTATACACCAACTTCAAACATATTTTGTTATGTAGCAATTAATATTGCATTTGCAATTCAACAAGGTCTTTTAATTGAAAATATTTCACAAACTATTTTTTCAATGCGAACTAAATGGTTAGATTATTATACAACCATTCCTGATGTTTTTCTTGTTGCATTTGTGTTAGATCCTACACGTAAAATGGATGGTTTAAAATAATTTTTAGAAAGTTATTATGAATTTTTAGGTTTAGAACAACATCCCGATTGTCATGTTTCTACCATAATTGCTAAAGTTAGAAAATTATTTGATGAATTATTAGTTCAATATCGTGTTTCCGATCAAGGTCAATCTTCTCAACCCCCTCCTCGTCCTACATCTTCAAGTTCATCTAAATTTAAATCAATTGTTAGAGATTTGTTTGGCCCGAAAAGGCAAAAAAAACCACGTCGAGTTCCCATTCGCAACACGACGAATATCTAACCATTTCTTTTGAGTTTGCCAATGATGAAGAAGAAGAGGATTTCAACATATTAGTGTTCGCTCCAAACGGTGTGTGCAAGCTTTAAATTTATAACCCTAGACTTAAGCTTAAAACAAGGATGCGAACCCGCAGTGTACGGGTCAATCGTAGTAAAAGCAAGGAATTCCAGGGGTCGATCACAAGGACTCGGTGAAACAAAGTCGATAACGGTAAGCTTCGTAAATACTAACCACAAGAGCAATTAACACAATCAAAGATGAATAAGAAGTCAATAAAACAAACATGCAATTCTAGGGATTAAAGCATCTAGTTGTGGTTCCAACTCAAGATCTAAAGATAAGCGGACAAAGCTGATATTTTTGCATTGGGAAGGTGTTACTAAAGTGGAATAGATCACCGGGTAAGTCTCACTACTCACTAATCCCAAATCGTAACTCCTATTACCGGGTAAGTCTCAAGGAATTAAGATAAAGAACTATAACCTCAAACTAACACACCATCTAAGGGAATAGAATCAACCTTTACCGGGTAAGTCTCAGGCTAACTCACAAAGATGGGATGGAAGCACACTCAAACCCCAATAAAGGATAAACCTTTATTACCTACACTTATGATCTTAGGTACACAAACTAAGGAATTACCGGGTAAGTCTCATCCTAAGCTTGCTTTGAACCAGGAAAGGTGTAATAAGAATAGGATTTGGCAAACTCTAACACTTAACTCTCAGTTTAGGATCAGATAAGTCACCTCGGTCAACCGAATTCCACCCCGGCCGAGATGTTCATCGACTGAACGAGATGCTTAGGGTTAAGGTTAAAGACTCGAACTTTCAGGGTCCCACTAGAATCTAAGATTTATTCTATCATTGTTTTTCCCACAACCTCCAGTCAATCACCCTAGAATCACACAAGGAAATTAGCCACTCATCATCATTATGAAAATATTAATCAAATATATGGGAAGAAGGTGAATATTTGAAGAAGAAGAATTCAATGAAAAGACTTCAATAACTGAATCAAATATCACAACAAAGCGTTCCTTGGATAGCAATCCAACAAGAGAAGACAACAAGGAAGGGAATCAAAGACAATCTTACAAAACCCTTCAAAAAGCTATAAAAGCTATTATCTTCAATCTTCCTTCAACCTTCAAAAAGGTTCTTCAAATCTCCCAACTGGAGTATGGCTGCTGCGTGATTCCCAACTGAATGCCGATTTTTCGGTGTAAGCGGGTTGTTGGATTTGTGGAAATCCAACCCTTTTTATAGGAAAATAACCCTCCAAAGATAAGATATCTTAGAAAGATCTTTTCCCATAAAAATAGGTAAAATATAAAATCTTCTTCCTTCCAGGAGCCAAGCCCAAAAATATGAGATCACTTTCCAAAGATAAAAGATCTCAGCCAAGAATAAAATATTCTCGCCGCGTCCTAGGTATTCGCCTCGGTCGAGTCGGCTTCTTCGGATCACCTCGGTCGAGATGAATCTCTGGTCAACCGAGGTGAGTCTCAACTGAATGTGAAATCTCTCAAAACTGGTCCAAAGTGAATCTTTAATCCATGGCTATGCTTCCTGGATGGTTCCTTATGCTCCTCAATGTAGCTCTAATGACTCCATAGCTCCTTTTGCTCCTTTTTGATGCAAAACGTGCCATTTTACCTACGATTACAACAAAACTAGGTGTAGACCTCGATTCTTGCAAAGGTAGATGAGATGGTAATATAATCACATAATATACATACAAACATGCAGATTATGAAAGATAAAACGTCCAAACAAACCCCAAAATATAGACTATAATTCATGCTATCAAAATACCCCATACTTAGCCCTTGCTTGTCCCCAAGCAAGTTCCGCATATAGAAGACAAGATAGAGTGGATTAATAGTCAAGAAAATCAATGAAAAGTTTTTTTCAAAAACATTTTTATGGTGTGCTACAATCATAGATCACTCTAAGAGAATACTTCATGGAATTTAAAATCAAAACATGATCAAAACATTCTATAGATATAGAAAAGTTGTTCATCTTTGCATAAAATCATAGAATGCATAATAAGTCATAGTTATCGAAATTAATCATGCATAATCCAGTTTAAACCACTAAGTCAATCAACAAGCTCAAGGTCTCAAGGGCTTCCCAAAAGAAAGGTCAAGAAACGTGTAGGGTAGGGATGTATGTAAGGTAATGTGGTGCTAGAATCCGGGAAAAGGATGAACTTCACTTCACTTTGACTTGCAACATCTTCCACCAATAAGCTTTGCTTATTTCACACTTTTTCTTTTTTTCTTTACTTTTTGGGATGCATGGACAGAGGTGCACAATAACCGAAGCCTAGGAAATCCACAATCATCAATTTCTTGAGATGCATCAAACCCTTGATGCACATACCATGACCCGTTAGGAATATCGCTCAATCCGACTTTGGTAAGACACAAACACCCGGCTATGTGAATGGTGCCGAGTTACTCATCTTCACGATTGACTTCCCCAAACCTATTATTGCTTTCTAACACTTTCACTTCCAGCCACTTCTCAACTTTAACTTCACTTGCTTTCACCACTTCGCTTGCTTCCAAATTCCCGGATAGGTAAAGGGAGGCAAAATGTATATGAGGGGCTAAGCATGATCAAGAAGAAGAAGAGAGAAGAATGAATTGCCTTGGTCTTCCCAGGAAGAAAGTGAGAGAACTCATGATGTGATGTCAACCTTCAAATTCAACATAATTTAGATAAAAACAAAGTATTAAACATGCCAATAATTTCAAACAAAACATTTAGCAACTTAAACATATTATAAAACCTTTCAAACACATAAAGAATTTAAAACCAGTCAGTAAGCAAGATCTTCACTGAGATCATATCCAGATAAGTAACACAAAAATCGTTTTCGAAAACTCTCAGTTAACCCACCTCGGTCGAGGTGTTCTTGGTTCAACCGAGGTGAAACGCCTCGTTTGGCCAAGACTGACTCGGTCGAGGTCAAAAATATATATATATATTTTTTAAAAACCAATTTTTTTCTTTCGGTTTCGACGTTTTTCTCAATCAAATAACCTGTAAATATGCATGCAATCTCATATAGACACATAAAAGCAAACTGAAGCATAAATATAAAATATCCGCTCAAGTGTGAGTCATACATCAAATCGTCATCAAATAAGTACATCAAGTACCCCATACCTGGGACACACTGTCCCAGTGGGTCAAAATAAGTCTAAAGATAAGAGTACTCACCGGATAAATAGCTGAACTGAATAAAAATATAATAAAGAAAATCCTGCAGCTCATCAATAGTCCTGATCCGGTGGTGGTGGTGGTGGTGGCACGTACGGATATTGAGATGGTTCGAATAGATAACCCATAGTCTGCTGGAATTGTATCTCCATCATCCTGCGCTGATAGTGCTGCCCCTCTAACATCTGATGAGTCCAGCTGTCAATCTGTCGGTGCTGGGCAGCAAATCTCTCATGCATGTCCACAGTGAGGGCAGCATAAGAATCTATCATCTGATCCGTCAGATCATCGATCCGACGATGAGCCTCTGAATCTCTATGACGGCGTGTCCTACGCCTAGCATGTCTAGCAGGTGATGCAGTAGGTGCAGGCTCAGTATCCTCCTCATCCAGATCTATAATCGGCGGCGCGCTCGTCCCTGCAGTATCCGTCCCTGTATCCATCGGGACTCCACCCTCTCTCTCATCCACTGTATCCTCGTCATCAGCCTCCTCCTCCTCAGCTGGGGCAGCTGTTGGGCTACATCTAGCGTCTTGCTAGCATAGTAAATGGCGGTGGTCCGGCCATCCTTCTTCTGTCCAAGCACCGCTCCTACGACTACATCACTAGCATCACACATGACCTCAAAGGGCAAAGTCCAATCAGGAGGTTGGATAATGGGAGCGGAGATCAACGCTTCCTTAATCCTGTAAAAAGCATCAAGACACTCCTGCGAAAACTCAAAAATAACATCTTTATTCAAGAGGTTAGTTAGAGGTTTAGAAATCTTAGAGAAATCCTTGATGAATCTCCTGTAGAAACCTGCATGCCCGAGAAAACTCCTCACACCTTTAACAGAACAAGGAGGAGGGAGTTTCTCAATAGTCTCGATCTTAGCTCGATCGACCTCAATACCTCGATTAGAAACGAGGTGTCCTAGTACAATGCCTTCATTAACCATAAAATGACACTTCTCCCAATTCAGAACAAGGTTAGTGTCTTCACATCTTTTAAGCACTAGAGAAAGGTTAGATAGGCAATCATCAAAAGAGGAACCATATACAGAAAAATCATCCATGAATACCTCCATGATCTCCTCTATGTACTCGGAAAAGATAGCCATCATGCATTGCTGGAAGGTAGCGGGTGCATTGCACAATCCAAATGGCATCCTCCGATAGGAAAATGTCCCCCATGGACAAGTAAAAGTGGTCTTCTCCTGATCATCCGGATGGATAGGAATCTGGAAGAATCCACTATAGCCATCCAAGTAGCAAAAGTGTGAATGCACTGGGCCAACCGTTCGAGCATTTGATCGATGAAGGGAAGCGGAAAATGGTCCTTCCGAGTCGCCGTGTTCAGCTTCCTATAATCAATGCAAACCCTCCAGCCCGTGACGGTTCTAGTTGGGATCAACTCGTTGTTTTTATTCGTCACAACGGTCATCCCTCCTTTCTTCGGAACGACATGCACCGGGCTAACCCACTTGCTGCCCGAGATAGGATAAATAATACCTGCATCCAACAACTTAAGAACTTCCTTCTTCACAACCTCTTTCATGATCGGATTTAACCGTCTTTGAGGTTCCCGTGAAGTCTTATGATTATCCTCCATTAGAATTCTATGCATGCAGAAAGAAGGATTAATGCCAATAAGATCATCCGTGGTATAACCTATAGCCTTTCGATGTTTTCTCAGGACATGCATTAGCTTAGTTAATTCAGATTCGGAAAGGGAAGCACTAACAATAACGGGATAAGTAGAATCCGGTCCAAGAAAAACATACCTCAAGTGACTAGGAAGTTGTTTAAGCTCCACAACTGGGGGTGTTTTCTGAGGGATATTCTTGCTTCCTCCTTCCAGTGGAGTAGATCTAGAAACTGGACTTTCTGAATTCTCAGTTGAAGTCGTCTCGCCATCGACCTCGGTCGAGGCGCAAAGGCGTTGACCGAGATGTTCTTCAGTCGCCTCGCTCAGTCCAGGAAGTGCCTCGGTCGAGGTACTACAACTGGAACCGAAACTGGAGATCTTCGTCTCCTGGATTAGCTTCTCAGTTTTAGCTCCTGGATCCTCTTCCAGTGCTTTTAAGCTCCGTATATCTGCATCACAAGAAGCATCTATACCTTCCTCCATTAAACTGAAGCTAATAACTCTTTCGAGTGGATCATTAATAAGGATAGAGCTCACCAATTCTCTTGATTCTTCTTCATCGTAGATGTTGAAGATATCATCAGTTAGTTGCTCTCCCTTCATTGCGGCAAGCAATGCAAACTCCACTTGGTCACCACCAATGTTGAATTTCAACTTGGCGTTCTTGCAATCCACGTTGTAACCCGACGTTGCTAGAAATGGCCTCCCGAGAATAATAGGAACAGGATAATCTGCGGGAATGTCAAGTACAACAAAATCTATAGGTAGATAGAAGTTACCTAACTTGACCGGAACGTCCTCCAAGATGCCCACGGGATGGGTGATGGAGCGATCCGCCATATAAAGTCGAATCTTGACCGGCTTGGGCTCTCCAAGTCCGATCTTCATACATAGCTCCAGCGGGATGATGCTCACGCTGGCTCCTAGATCACAAAGGGCTTCACAAGTGACATCCCCAACTTGAATGGGAATGCTAAATGAGCCAGGATCTCTCAACTTAGGTGTCATCTTCTCCTTCATGATCTTAATAAGCTCCGAGGATTTAGATGTCATCCTAACTTCACCAAAGTTTTCCAATTTCCTTTTCCTTGATAGAATTTCCTTCAA
Source organism: Fagopyrum homotropicum (assembly GCA_033239125.1). Taxonomy (NCBI): domain Eukaryota; kingdom Viridiplantae; phylum Streptophyta; class Magnoliopsida; order Caryophyllales; family Polygonaceae; genus Fagopyrum; species Fagopyrum homotropicum. Next base: position 47,309,697 of record BSWB01000007.1, on the reverse strand, counting down.
GAACTTCCCATAGGCGGGCATACCTAGAATAACATCAAGGAAAGGAATGTTAATATGCAGCTTATTCATCAAGTCAAGGAACTTACCAAAGTGCTTGTCTAGATGTGCTCTGGCCCTTGACTGGGGGAATGGAAGTGGTGGTTTGTATGTAGGAGGTGGAACATAAGCTTCAGTTTTCCCCTCCGCTTTCTGTGGCTCCACCTCGGTTGGCATCTCGGTTGAAGTGTTCTTCGACTGCACCTGGACCGAGGTGGTCTGCGTCGAACGAGGTACTGGATCTGCAGTTTTGAGTCCACTCCTCGTCGTTATGGCCATGCACTGGCCCTTAGGGTTGCTTTCCGTCTTTGCTGGAAGCTTCCCTGGATCTCTTGGCGCTTCATTCGCCCTACTTGCAAGTTGTTGTTCGAAGGACTTTTGGGCCCTCGAAAATGAAGTCATAGAAGTCTCCATAGCACTAAGCTTGATCAAGATAGCCTCCAGAACTGTGTCTTTCTTTTCTGGCTGAGACGAACTTGATCCTTGCCCCTGACTCTTTAATGGAGTAGAAGAAGAAGAAGAAGGGGAAGAGAGGAAAGGGTTAGAGGAATCGTTAGAATTGGAGTTTGAATGGTTGTTACCGTTATTTTGGTTGTTCGCCCTCCAGTTGTTGCTATTAGATCCTCTATTGTTGTTGTTGTAGTTGTTGTTCCGGGAACCGTTGTTGTTGTTACGGTATCCATTGTTGTTGTTCCTTTGCCCTTGCTCTTCCTTCTTGGTTTGAGCAACCAAGAGTTCCTTCAATTGCTTCACGTCATTCTTCAAAGACGTGAGTTGATTGTTGTTGGATTGAGTCTCTTGAAAGTTGACTCTTTTAACTCCACCTTCAGATCCTTGGTGGGTGTACTTCTCCATGTGCAAGGCCTGCTTCTCGATGAAGTCCCAAGCCTCGTCAATCGCCATGTCCATGAAGGTACCGGCGGAGAGTAGTTGGAGATTGAACTGGGTGCTTCCGTCCAGTCCCTTGAAGTAAATCTCCAATAACTCTAACTTTGGAATCCCATGATGTGGGCAATCCAAAAGAATGTCCTTGAACCGCTCCCATGACTTGGACAAACTCTCCTTGTCCTTCATAATGAAAGCGTTGATCTTTCCTCTCATTTTAGCTGTCTTTGAGGGGGGAAAGAATTTGGTCAAGAACTCCGTAGACATCTCTTCCCACGTGCTAATTTTTCCTGGAGGAAGAGATTGATACCAAGTAAGAGCTCTATCTTTTAAAGAAAAGTAAAAAGGTCTTAGCTTGTAGTTGTTGTTTTCAATCCTCGGAGGTCTCAAGGTTTCCATCAAGATCTCATAGTTTTGAAGATGTTGATGTGGTGATTCCTTCTCCATCCCTCCGAATCGGCATTGGCGAATCATGGATAGAACACGCGGTCGAAGTTCGTAGTCATGGTCCGCTGGATCTCCTAGGTTAACTCCTGGACGCCTCAGTTATTGATTAGGGTCCATCCTTTGACCTAGGGTTTGTGGAATTCCTGCAAGAAGAACATCTCGGACTGGCATCCGAGGTGGAAGTATCTCGGCCGATGCCCCAAGAGCAAACCGTACCGGCTCGGTCTAGAACAAGTCCCCGACAACGGCGCCAAAAACTTGTTCGCTCCAAACGGTGTGTGCAAGCTTTAAAATTATAACCCTAGACTTAAGCTTAAAACAAGGATGCGAACCCGCAGTGTACGGGTCAATCGTAGTAAAAACAAGGAATTCCAGGGGTCGATCACAGGGACTCGGTGAAACAAAGTTGATAACGGTAAGCTTCGTAAATACTAACCACAAGAGCAATTAACACAATCAAAGATGAATAAGAAGTCAATAAAACAAACATGCAATTCTAGGGATTAAAGCATCTAGTTGTGGTTCCAACTCAAGATCTAAAGATAAGCGGACAAAGCTGAGATTTTTGCATAGGGAAGGTGTTACTAAAGTGGAATAGATCACCGGGTAAGTCTCACTACTCACTAATCCCAAATCGTAACTCCTATTACCGGGTAATTCTCAAGGAATTAAGATAAAGAACTATAACCTCAAACTAACACACCATCTAAGGGAATAGAATCAACCTTTACCGGGTAAGTCTCAGGCTAACTCACAAAGATGGGATGGAAGCACACTCAAACCCCAATAAAGGATAAACCTTTATTACCTACACTTATGATCTTAGGTACACAAACTAAGGAATTACCGGGTAAGTCTCATCCTAAGCTTGCTTTGAACTAGGAAAGGTGTAATAAGAATATGATTTGGCAAACTCTAACACTTAACTCTCAGTTTAGGATCAGATAAGTCACCTCGGTCAACCGAATTCCACCCCGGCCGAGATGTTCATCGACTGAACGAGATGCTTAGGGTTAAGGTTAAAGACTCGAACTTTCAGGGTCCCACTGGAATCTAAGATTTATTCTATCATTGTTTTTCCCACAACCTTCAGCCAATCACCCTAGAATCACACAAGGAAATTAGCCACTCATCATCATTATGAAAATATTAATCAAATATATGGGAAGAAGGTGAATATTTGAATAAGAAGAATTCAATGAAAAGACTTCAATAACTGAATCAAATATCACAACAAAGCGTTCCTTGGATAGCAATCCAACAAGAGAAGACAACAAGGAAGGGAATCTAAGACAATCTTACAAAACCCTTCAAAAAGCTATAAAAGCTATTATCTTCAATCTTCCTTCAACCTTCAAAAAGGTTCTTCAAATCTCCCAACTGGAGTATGGCTGCTGCGTGATTCCCAACTGAATGCCGATTTTTCGGTGTAAGCGGGTTGTTGGATTTGTGGAAATCCAACCCTTTTTATAGGAAAATAACCCTCCAAAGATAAGATATCTTAGAAAGATCTTTTCCCATAAAAATAGGTAAAATATAAGATCTTCTTCCTTCCAGGAGCCAAGCCCAAAAATATGAGATCACTTTCCAAAGATAAAAGATCTCAGCCAAGAATAAAATATTCTCGCCGCGTCCTAGGTATTCGCCTCGGTCGAGTCGGCTTCTCCGGATCACCTCGGTCGAGATGAATCTCTGGTCAACCGAGGTGAGTCTCAACTGAATGTGAAATCTCTCAAAACTGGTCCAAAGTGAATCTTTAATCCATGGCTATGCTTCCTGGATGGTTCCTTATGCTCCTCAATGTAGCTCTAATGACTCCATAGCTCCTTTTGCTCCTTTTTGATGCAAAACGTGCCATTTTACCTACGGTTACAACAAAACTAGGTGTAGACCTCGATTCTTGCAAAGGTAGATGAGATGGTAATATAATCACATAATATACATACAAACATGCAGATTATGAAAGATAAAACGTCCAAACAAACCCCAAAATATAGACTATAATTCATGCTATCAATTAGAATGGTGGAGCCGACCGGAGAGAATGAGGTTCCCTATCCTCTCAAGGATCGCGGCACAAATTCTCACCGTTCCCGCCTCAACGGTAGCGGTTGAGCAAACCTTTAGCCGGAGTGGAAAGATGCTCGATCCGACGAGATCAAACATGTTGCCCGAGACGTTGGAGGCACAAGTCCTCCTAGCCGATTGGAGGAAAGCGGAAATGCGAACACAAAAAAACAACCTCTCGGTGGAGGAAGGCGACGAAGATGACGACGAGCGACAACAAACGCCATCGGATGTATCGGCGGGAGAGTCCGACTAAGGTAAGGGCCAATCGAGGATATAAACAAAGGTAAGAGAACTACGTGAGCTTTGATTCCTCCTCCCTGAGAGGATACGTAGGCAATCGGGATTCCGGTTCAAGCCCAATTCGTCCCTCTTTTTTTTTTTTTTTTTTTTTTATAAGTTTAAGACTTAAACTTAAAAAAGAACAAAATAAAATAATAAAAAGAGGACTTAAACTTAAAAAAAATTGGACTTAAACTTTAAGTCCAATTTTTTTAAGTTTAAGTCCTCTTTTTATTAGTTTATTTTCTTCTTTTTTAAGTTTAAGTCCAACTTTTTATTAGTTTATTTTCTTCTTTTTTTAGTTTAAGTCTAATTTTTCTCTAATATTTATTTTCTTATTTTTTAAGTTTATTTCCATTATTTTTCTAAGGTGAGGTGGCCGACCCGTCGACCCGTCGGGTCTGACCCGTGACCCGGCGGGTCGGCCATATATACGGGTCCGGGTCACCCTCCCCGGACCCCTGACCCGGCGGGTCGGACCCGTCGACCCAGTGGGTCCGACCCGTGGACATGCTTAGGTTGGTAGACTGACCAATAACACCGATTGTGGTGGAAGGGACTTAGGATCGTTCTTGGTTGTATAATAGGGCTATACACAACCTATCATGCTCCAAGTCGTTTCTTAGGGTTTAACCTGATCTATTCATCTACTAATCCATATCAACCACCAGATCATACACTCATACCCACACAACTGTATCCATACCTTCCAACATTTATAATCTACTCCTCGTTTGATCGATCCTTGTAATAAGGACTAAGAAGTGTCATTGGTGTCAAAAGATTGAGATTGAGACTCTCCACACAGTTAAACCTTCACATCACCACTTGGTTTAGATTTATATGAGAGGAAATGGAGAACAAGTGATCATACACTCATGTCATCAACATTGTCAACCAAAGTGCCTTACATTTGTGCAAATATCATGTACAACAAGAGAACCAATCACATAAATGTGAGGTATTACTACATCAAGAAGAAAGTGAAACACAATCTGATTCAGGTTCAAAACATCTAAGGAGACTTGAACCCCTCTGACTTTGGTATGAAAATAGGTACTACAATCAAATTTGCTTACCGCGGGAGATCCCATCGATGATGTTCCTTGAGATGTTGTAACATTGGCATGATGATGGACAAGTGAATCACCAACCCACTATGTGGTGTTTTCAAACAACGTTTAAGAGGACATATACAAAGAACAAGAAGTAGACGGGGTGAGTCGGGTTCATAGAGAAACAAATAAAGCTTGGGTTGTATGGTTTAATACGAGCTCAATCATAAATTGTGTTGTTGTGGATACGGTATTCCAAGACTAGATCCTTTGTAACCCATTATCTTGTACTCCTCACCTGTTTCTCACTAATGCCGAAGCGTCACCCACAATAGTTCACAAGCCCCCAAGTACTTAGATCAAGAGATGATATAAACTCCTTCTTCAATGTTTTTCTCTAACTCTAGTGCTAATAATTAGTCCTTGTATAATTGGTGTTGGGAATGTTCTCTCATCTCAAGCACTAATAAAAGGTCTGCTTCATCTAACTTGGTGTATATTATTTAATCTATATGAACCTAAGTTTGATAATTCTATGTCGGTCAAGTTAGTAACCAATACTACAAAAATGACTTGTATTACATCATGTGTGGGCATCATTTCATATTTGTGATTTGATAGTTTATATACGGTATATATTTTTGATATTTCTATTTTCACTTCTAATATACTGATTTTTGAGAATATATGTTAAATACTTTTTTAATATTATACAACATACAAAATTTCAGTGACATACAATATCGTATATTATTGAATTATTAACTCAAATTAAGTAAAAGTGGTAAACAGGGATTAATTAAGTTGTGGAGCCTTGGGACCAAATTGATATACGATTTGTGCCGAACCTATGGGATGCAGTTGAAATGTGTGGTAGTGATAAGTGTTTGTATAAAACATATATATGATTGAAGTAATGATGAACTAATGAGGAGGAAAAGTAAAGGGTACGTGAGAAGAGTTGCAGGCTAAAATTAAATAGTTGAAAACAACAATTGAATGAGACTCTTTGGGCCCTATTCACTTATAGCAACATGCACACGTCGCTTTCTTCCCAACCCCAACACAAACGAGTTGACTCACACTACTCGATCAACTCACTCATAACAATACAAGGCTATACATATCCTTCTGAGTTCTGAGCTTAGCCCTTGGGATGTGGGAAATCTCAATCTTCCATTCCAAACACATCTCCAACACACACGCAATTTGCAAATTGATCTATCACAGGGCCCAATCCATTTATATTTCCTTCATTTCTACACATATAATACTCTACTTTCCCCATTTATGGATTATTATTTTCCTGCTTTTATGATTTTAGGGTAATTAGTTATGTCCTAACTATACTCTTAACGTACTTAATTAATATATTATTATCCCAACTATATATACACTTTTTCTTTATGAACATTCATCATATAGTACCCGTTTGATAACGTAAAATTACATAGATAAAACTGAAAATTAAGAGAATTATTTAGATGAAAAATTAAAAGAGATAAGTATTAAATTAATGAGATGAGTGTTTGGTAAATTTAATATGATTATGGGTAAAATTTATAAAAAGTATGTGTCAATTTTTTTATAAATAAAAGAGATGGAAAAAGAAGATGGGTAAAAATGAGATTTTAGTATTAATAATCCCTATAATCTTTATAATCGAAGTTTAATAGGATTAAAAAATTCTCATAATGCAATTCACTTAATCTCCATAATATAATCTCCTTCATCTCCTATATCTCCTTACCAAACAAGATTAAGAGAATTATTTGTCCCTCATAATTCTTATAATCTCAACCATTCAATTTTGTAACCTACCAAACGCAGCCATAGTCAACCAAAAATGACAATGAGTTGGATAACCAGATGGATTGGACTTATCTGCAAATGATTAAAAATGTTACTTACATTGAATTTTAAAGTACTTTTATATATGTAACACAAAATTCACATTTTTAAAATTAAATGAAATAATAGAAACCCTATATAACTGCTATAATGTACGTGTTAACACTAATAAAACTTTTATGGTTTTAAGATTAAATGTACATTACCGATATATTTTTGGTATATCGGGTCATGTGATGGGTGAAAGGATTGCACCCATCATCTGACTTTTTTTTAAAATTTTTTTTATTTCCACCCGCTTTTAAAGGTCATGTGACTCGGGTATATATCATATATGCCATCTCTAGCCAACACCATAATCAGAAACGATAATTGTTAGGGAGGTAAGTTTAAAAGAGTAAAAAAGTTATATTATAAGCATTTTACACAATGTGGTAGCTAGTGATAGGTAGGATGTGTACGTGAGCACATGTACTGTAAAGCAATTGCTTTGGCTAAGCTGTATAACCAAATATGGTCCAACAAGTCGAGACAATTTTATAGTTATCTATTATAGAACAAATTGTATTCGCTTATTGAATCACAACAACAGCTCAACGGTAATTTAATGTTGTTATATTGGTAAGGTGAGACATTTCCTCCTAAAAGGTTGCAAATGTTCGATTCTTAAAAGGTAGTGTTGATGGATGATCTCCACCCTATCTATGTTTGACATTTGGAATTGTATTTACCTAAGACAAAGTTTAGATATTAAAAATATCATGCTTATATAGTGATATTAGTAGCGGAATTGTGTAAATGATGAACCCTTAAATAAGAAGAGTATGGATGAGTTGATACTCATCATGCATAAGAATGGGGCAACTCCTTCACAATAGGCTAAATCATATTGAGAATATGGGTCTTCTAAGTTTGTTTCAATAAGGTTTCTTAGATAAGAGGCTTGTCTACCTAGAGTTTTATGAAATATGCATGTGTTATAGGTAAGAAAATCAGGCATAGTTTCACAACCTCCAATTATGTAGTTAGTCAACCCTTAGACTATATTTGCTTTGATCCATAGAGATTGTGGACATTATTGATGGAAAAGGTATTTTATTTCCTTTATAGACCAACATTATAGGAAAGTTTGAGTATATCTATGAAAAACAAAGGATGATTTCGTTGGAATCTTGAAGAAATGGAAAGAACTTAATTGTTGAAATATAAACCAATAGGAAGATTAAGTGTCTTAGAACTAACAAAGGACTTGAATTTTAGAGTTAAGAACTCAATAATTACCGTCAAAGTGTTGGCATAAGAGAACACCTTATAGTTCTTGAAACTCTCCAATAATACGACATTATTGAAAGGACGAACATAACCCTCTTAGAGTAAGCCAAGTGTATGCTAGTGAGTGTTGGCTTGAAACCTACGTAATGGGGTGAAGTAGTTAATATTGCTACTTACCTTCATTAAGAGTCCACAAGAGATGTACGAGCTACACTCGAGTGTCATAGAGCAAGTTGCAGACAACTAGTAATATGTTGGGCTAAAAGGGGATTAAACGGTACAAATTACTCTTATTCAGAAATTTCACTTTTAGTGAGAATGATCTCCATTTTAAAAACAAGTTGACAATTGCAAATTATACGCAAGTAACTTTGATATAACAAATTTCACTTTTAGTGAGAATGATCTCCATTTTAAAAACAAGTTGACAATTGCAAATTATACGCAAGTAACTTTGATATAACAATGAAGTTACAACACAAGTTGCACCTGCAAACCCCATGATAGTGAAGTGGAGTTTGACATAGGGGATTACCTTGACGAAGGTTCTAATGGGCTTAATGACAAGACTTAAGCACCAAGCTCCCAAGAATCTAGTGATGCAAACCATTCAATAATGAATTATGAGGCAAACAATGAACAAACACAACAATTAAGAGGGGGAATTTACAAGGGAATCTTTTGATCCATTCTTATCTACTAGTTATATGCATTATGGCTTGAATGATACGCAATAATTTAATGAGTGTCAAATGTGACACTTTTTACATCTTGTTTTTATGCATGTAATACCAACTTTGCAATTCCATATATGCTGTTTTATACGAAAATCATTCATTTTTCTGTATTTCAGTATCTACCTTGTCTTTTTTTATTTATTTATCTATTTCAGACATTTAAGGTATTAAAAATGTCAAGATTTCATCCACCTTGAGGTCATAAAAAAAAGGATCAATATGACTGAGGAACTGCAACATGAAATCCGAAGACGGAGAAGAAGAGAAAGATTCGAGATTAGAAGTGACAATTGGCAAAATACCCTCCAAACGGCCACTGAACGGCCGTAGAGTGGCCGCTGCTATACTGTTGGGCTGGTCGTTTGGCTTGAGACTTCGATGTCATGACCCATGCCAAAATCCCAGGCCACACAACTTCGACAAGGAGTGAAACGCGTACCAAACAGTGGCTATACGGTCGTATGATGGCCATATGTCTTCCGTTTGGCTGCCCATTTCGGTGCTGCAACGAGACCTTCCAAATCTTCGATTTCATCTATGGAAAGTGTATATATTGTTTAAACCCTAAGACAGATTTCTTCCATATATACACACCCCTAGCCTTAGGGGTAGATACATTGATTCTCCTGAATTCAGTAGTCTTTTACTCCCTCATTCTTCTAGCCATCATATATTGTTAGTTTTGCTTGAAGGTTGTCTTGAAGGAACCAAACTCTTGTATGTTATGTCTTTCATGGTTTAATCTTTAAATTTTCATTATGATTGGATAAACTCCCTCCTTGATCTAAGGATTGAATGATCCTATAATGCTTTAATATATATATATATATATATATATATATATATATATATATATATATATATATATATATATATATATATATATTATTTGCATATATCTTTATGAATTGAGATTTTAATATTGTTTCTTTTCAATGTGTTTCACTCCACCTTTTGAAAACCTCTTAAAAGAGTGACATTTTTTTATTGATTCATATAAAACAAGTGAAGAGCCAAAAATAAAGTTTATTTTATTGAACTTATTGAAAAGAACTTGGTTTTGAGAGTACTAGCTAGTTTATCAAAGCTTCGAGGATTCCTAATCATCATAAAAAAGTTCCCGTTATTGAACCTTTTTAAACTGAAGGGCCACAAGCGAAGATTTTTCTTGGTCTTTTTCGAATTTTTAAGTTTCTAATGGGTTTTCCTATACTCGCCAAACCGCTGAATTGAGAGATACGCGAGTTGGAAAGCACGGTCTTGGTTTGTTTATGCCTAAGGAGATTTTAGATGGTTACCTACTTTCATTATTATCCAATGTTCATGAAATATATATATATATATATATATATATATATATATATATATATATATATATATATATATATATATATATATATATATTCATCAATATGTTGAATTATTATAGTGGGAATTCTTGTTTTAGATCAACCTTCCTCTCATTGTTATACATTTACATTTGTTTTTTTTTTGTCACAAGTGCTTATTTACTGCTTTCTTTTATGCTTAAAATCATTAACTATTAGTGTTATCCAATTCAGACACAATCCATGTGATTCGATACCCGATTATACTACATCCAATCCCATAAAACTTGCAGGGGAGGTCGTTATACTTCGGTAAAACTTCCACGATCAAGTTTTTGGCGCCGTTGCTGGAGATTGTAGATATAATTGGTTTATATTAATTTTAATTATTTTAAGTCATGTTTGCTGATTTTTTTTAATATTGTCTTTGAACTTTCAGGTTAGATTGTTGAATGCACAATGATCCGTGATTCAAAATAACTTGACCCCCTAGACAACAAGATCAGACACATCCTTCACTAAGAGAGTCATTGCTACTAGTCATTCAATGGATGAACAAAACAATAAACTCCCTATTGCTGATCCACATGCTGAGATTGGAGGCTTAATGTCGTGTTTGCTACTAAAAGGGCTCATCACCCTCAAACGCTGGACACTAGGATGAAACCTAGACAGAGGATGCCCAATCACGCCTTTGTACTACCCACACTCGGAGGAAGACATTTCAACCTCTACACGGACACAATTAGATTGATCCCAAATAATCAATTCTCAAGAGTTCTTAATGAGAACTCGTATCATCACTTGCGAAACTTTGAGAATTATATGAATGCCTTTAATTATGAGAATATTACTCCCGATGCTATATGTAGGCAATCATTTTTCTCTGACAAAAAAGGTTGCAAACTAGTTACAAAACCATCCTCATGTACTTTTGCCACATTGGAAGGATTAACAACAACTTTTCTAAGCAAATACTTTCCTCCCCAAAAAAATGCTAAGATCCGGGAGAAGATATCACACTTTGATATGGAACACATTGAAAATATCCATGCCGCATGGGAGATATTCAACGAACTAATGCATTCATACCTCCACCACAAATTTGAAAAGGGAGCATTGCTTGAGTAATTCTACAGTGAGTTGAATGACACTACAAGAAATCTAGTGGGCACCATGAATTCCCACGGATTCACTAGAATGAACGAAGTTGAAGCTTGGGATTACCTTGTATTTGTTGAGTATACCGGAAAGTATGTCAAGACCCGCACCAAGACATGAGGCCAGAATTCAATTAGATTTTGGTTGCTCAATGGAATGCTTTTATGCCAGAATGCTTTTAGGTCCCATAACAATTAGTCTTAGTGTTGTAATCTTCCAAGTGAGTACACAAACAACCTTAAATTAGCAAATCAGAATTAGATATATTTTTTAAGTCAATATCCACAATTAAAGCCAAGGAGATGTAGTCTCCAAAAGGAGTAGACGAACATCCTCATATAGTTAGATTCATATGCATTAAAAAACCGATTATTAGGATTTGTATGTACTTGATTTAGATAATGTTGAAATCACTCAAATATTGAGTTTTCATTCTAAGTGTGTTCGCCCCTACACCAGGATCCAAATACCATAGTGGGATAAAATCAACACGTCACAAAGACTAAAGTATAGAAATACACCTTGTCTTACATTTGTAAAAAGAGTTCTTCCGGATCTTGTCAAAACTTGACCCTTCTAGAATGTATGCCTATCTTTCTTCAATACTGATGAATTACTTTGGTCTTCCAAGTTGTTCAAACAAGCCAAAGAGATAATTCCTATCCCTTGTCAAAACTTGGGAACTAATGTCTGAACTTTTGTCGTGCAAAGTGGATGATCTTAATCTTTCAAGTGCAAATGACTTTCACTTTTATAGAAAAAGGGAACACATTTTTGAGGTGTTAACTACGACCAAAGTAGTTGAGAGCGGTTACAAGTGGTTATTGATAGTTGAGAGAAGTTAGAGTTTCATAACAACTTTTCCCCCCAAGCTCAAGCCCAACTCAATTGGGCCATCAAGAAGCTTAAAAATATGCTAGCTTTTTCAACCCGAATTCCCCCTCCCCCTATCAATGATATTTAATTAACTCATTATATTTAGGTGAAGCTCCAAGGTCCACAAATACACATGAGCTCAACTCAAACTAGTTTACCTCACCAAGTAGTTCACTAAGCAACTCACTAAGTAGCTTCTTACAGCTCAATGGACAATTGTGCTTGGATCCCTCTCAAACTTTATAACAACATTTTTGGCTAATATAATGAGGAATTCCAAAAGAACGCTCTTAAAATCTGTCCTAAAAACACTAAGTGTCAAGCTCTCAATTTCTGCCGCAAAATAGTCTAGGCGTTGAGTAGGCGAACGACGCTCTTGCCAAGTCATGTCATTAACATGACAAGGTCAAAACAATGTCTCATGACACTCATGAGGCTTAACTAATCCAATTTCAACAAAGCCGTGATACCCATGTCCCTTGGTTGATTTAGTTTAATTAGTTTCTATACTTTTACCCCGTAATCACTAGTTATTATATTCTAAGTGCCGGCCACTTAGCTTGCCTCCCGCAACCCAGATCATCATGACACACATGTGAGTAACTCATTGCACCTTGTCTCGACTACAAGCTCAATGGTTCCGTTGAGACTTTTCACAAATCTCCAATAGATACAACATTGTTTCTAGTGAAGTCGGTGATCTAACTAGTTCAGTCGAATTATCTCACAAGTGAGTAGACAAGAAACTTACAAGTTGTTGTAAACTCCAATAAGGAGTAGATTAACACCTTAGTGTTGTAATCTCCCAAGTGAGTAGACAAGCAACCTTAAATTAGCAAATCAAAATTATATATATATTTTTGAAGACAATATCCATAATTAAAGCCAAGGAGTTGTAGTCTCCAAAAGGAGTAGACAAACATCCTCATATAGTTAGATTCATATGCATTAAAAAACCGGTTACTAGGATATTGTATGGACTTGACTTGGATAATGTTGAAATTACTTAAAATATCAAGTTTTCATCCTAAGTGTGTTTGCCCCTACACCAGGATCCAAATACCTTATTGGGATAAGATCAACACCTCACAAAGACTAAAGTATAGAAATACACCTTGTCTTACATTTGTAAAAAGAGTTCTTCCGGATCTTGTCAAAACTTTTTTTTTTTTTTTTTTGAAAATGTAATTGTATTAGAAGGGATATTTAACGTATACAAGGTTCAGGGAGCAACAACAGACTTAGCAACGTGTAGGCAAACAACCAGTTCGAGAGAGTGATAAGAGGGGTGCTAGCATGAAAAGCGAGAAGCAGGTTAAGTGAGATGCAGGTTAAGCATGCTAGCAGTGGCAAGTGAGGGGGGTGTCCTGTCCTTCCAGTAGTGTTCAATATGAATCTTGGTGGATCGGATGATGTTACTAGCACAGTCGATCGCACGAGTGAAGGTGTTTTCATATAACAGCTTGTTCCTAGCGTTCCAAACGTGATAGACGAACGAAGTGAAAGAGGCAATACGGATTCTATCCAGGAGGCTGGGGTTCTTGTGTGTCCAGGAGGCAAGCCACTCCCATGGGTTGCGGATATAGGGGGCAGGATAAGGGGTTTTTGTCCATCGAGATACTATGTCCAGAACAAGGGACCCGTAGCTGCAGTGTGTCCATAGGTGATCGTCACTTTCCGCAGTGCTGCAGCAAAGCTTACAAGTATCCACAACAGTCAGGTTCCAAGCCTTGAGAGTAGCAAGAGTTGGAAGACGCTTAAGGGATGGAAGCCATGCGATGTAACAACATTTAGGGGCATTAGATTTGAGCCAGATAGCTTTGAAGGGGGACTGGGGGTAAAGGGGAGGGGCAGGCTTGTAGCTTGTGTACGCAATCTTGTGAGAGAAGGGGGTTGGATTGGTTGAGGCAGCATAGCTTCTCAGGCGTGCTGAAAGGCTAGGGGGCATGCTATTCTTAGTGGCAAGCAAGGCTTTCCAGAAAGCACTGTGGTGTGGCTTAGGGTTGCAATTCCATATGGAGGTTCCTTTGATAAGGTGACGGTTGGCCCAATTAGCCCAGATGTTGTCACCACCACAATCCAGCTCGACGATAAGCTTTGTGAAGGCAGCCTTGTTTTTAGCATGGAGATCAGGGAAGCCGAGACCTCCATCATCTTTGGCAGTGCAGAGAGAGGACCAAGCAACAAGGGCACGGTTGCTGTTGACAGAACCCGCCCAGAAGTATGATCTAATGAGGCTGTTAATAGTGCTGATCACCTTGGCGGGAAGCATGAACATGGAGCTCCAATAGTAGCTGAGCCAGAAGAGAATGGACTTGACAATCTGCGCCCTACCTGCATAAGAAAGAGATTTTGCATTCCAGGAAAGAATGCGGTTAGTGATTTTGCTTATTAGTGGTTGATATTCACTGATCAACAGGCGCTTGATACCCATAGGGACACCAAGGTAATGGAAGGGGAGAGAGCTGAAGGTCATTCCAGTGATGTTGACAGCCCTATCCCGATCAGAAGTAGCCATCTCTCCCGCAAAGATTCTAGACTTAGAGTGGTTGATCATCAGCCCAGAAACCTGACCAAATTGGTCGAGGGTATCCTTAAGGATTTTTATGGAGAGGATATCACCTCTACATAGAAGAATAAGGTCATCTGAAAAGGTAAGGTGGGTAATGGCCGGAGAGGTGCATTTGGGGTGGTAATTGAACTCAGGAGTTGAGGTGTTTGTTTGGATCAATCTAGTAAGGTACTCCATAGCAATTACGAATAGGGGGGGGGGGAAAGAGGGCAACCTTGCCTCAATCCACGACTACCAGTGAAGTGCCCAGCCAAGGACCCATTGACATTAACCGAGAAGGACGCAGTGGTAATGCATTCTTTGATCAAGCCAATGAAGTGATGAGGGAAACCCATATTGTGTAGACAATGGATGATGAAGTCATGACTCACAGTATCAAAGGCTTTAGATATGTCAATTTTCATCGTGAATCTTGGGGATATATGCTTCCGTCCATACTTGTGCAGCAGCTCTTGACAAAGTAGGACATTGTTCTGGATAGATCTATGCGCTACAAAAGCCCCTTGATTGAAGCTTATTATGTTTGGAAGAATGGTGTTAATGCGCTTAGATAAGATCTTGGCGATCGTTTTGTAGATAGCATTACAGCAGGAGATAGGGCAGAAGTCAGAAGGCTCCAGGGGGCAATCCTTCTTAGCAATGAGGGATATTGTGGTGTGATTGATCTGCTTCAGCATTCGACCGTTGGTGAAGAAGTCAGTGACTGCCTTAGAGAAGTCATGCTGGATAATGCCCCAAGCCGACTTGAAGAATTGAGAGCCGAACCCATCAGGTCCGGGCGCCTTATTAGTCCCAATGCTGAATATAGCGGTTTTAATTTCATCCAGGTTAACTTCCCTATCAAGTAGAGCAGCATCATCAGTTGTGAGTCGGGGGAGGGAGATTTGGGGGATGGTATTTTGAGGTTGATGTGTTGGTGGGTTGAGAGCTTGTTTGAAGTGATTTACAAAGGTATTGGAGATGGACGTTGGGTCCATAGTCAAAGATCCGTTGCTATTTCTGATTGCGTTAATGTGGTTGGCACTTCTACGGTTCTTGATGCTCCTGAAGAAGAATGAAGAACACTGGTCCCCATGTTTTATCCAATTGATTTTGGAGAGTTGCGCAAGCATGGTCTTGAGGGTATTGTTGCTATCTATCAAGGCGGAAGAAAGAGATCTCTCCTCCTCCTGAAGGATAACGTCATGGAGGTTGGCTTGTAGTTGGATCTGGGAATTATGGAGCTGGGTCCGAAGGTCTTTAATTTTTGATTGGATCTCCTCCATTCTCATGCTTGGGAACTTCTTTAGCATTGGTTTCAGGATCTTCAGTTTCCTAGCGAGGACGTACATTGGGTTGCCTTCGACCGTCGTGTTCCAAGCTCTTCTAACACTGTCCATGAAATGTTCATGATGGACCCAAGTGTTATTGAACCTAAAAGGGATATTCCTCTCGACCGAGACAGTATCAGAGTATAGGAGGGCTGGGGAGTGGTCAGAGGTATCAAGAGGGTCAAAGTGGGCTTTAGCATGTGGAAAGGCCATGTGCCAAGCCTCGTTGGTGATGATGCGGTCTAGCTTGCACCAAATGCGAGACCCCACTTGCTTGTGGGGTCTCGCATTTGGTGCAAGCTAGACCCTTCTAGAATGTATACCTATCTTTCTTCAATATTGATGAATTACTTTGGTCTTCCAAGTTGTTCAAACAAGCCAAAGAGATAATTCCTACCCCTTGTCAAAACTTGGGAACTAATGTCTGAACTTTTGTCGTGCAAAGTGGATGATCTTAATCTTTCAAGTGCAAATGACTTTCGCTTTTATAGGAAAAGGGAACACATTTTTGAGGTGTTAACTGCGACCAAAGCGGTTGTGAGCGGGTATAAGCGGTTATTGGTAGTTGAGAGAAGTTAGGGTCTCATAACCACTTTTTTCCCAAGCTCAATCCCAACTCAATTGGGCCATACAGAAGCCTAAAAATATGCTAGCTTTTTCAGCCCGAATTCCCCCTCCCCCTATCAATGAGCTTTATTTAACTCATTATAGTTAGGTGAAGTTCTAAGGTCCACAAATACACATGAGCTCAACTCAAACTAGTTTAGCTCATCAAGTAGTTCACTAAGCAATTTACTACCTAGCTTCTTGCAACTCTATGGACAATTGTGCTTGGATCCCTCTCAAACTTCATAACAACATTTTTGGGCTAATATAATGAGGAATTTCCGAAAGAACGCTCATAAAATCTGTCCTAAAAACACAAAGTGTTGGGCTCTCAATTTTTGCCGCGAAGTAGCCTAGGCGTTGAGAAGGTAACCGATGCTCTTACCAAATCATGTCATTGTCGATCATGACAGAGTCAAAACAATGTCCCATGATACTCATGCGGCTCAACTAAACCAATTTCCAACAAAGATGTGATACGCATGTCCCTTGGTTGATTCAGTTTAATTAGTTTCTATACTTTTATCCCGTAATCACTAGTTATTCTAAGTACTGCCCACTTAGCTTGCCTCCCGCAACCCAGACCATCGTGACACACATATGAGTAACTCATTGCACCTTGTCTGGACAACAAGCTCAATAGTTTCGTTGAGACTTTGCACAAATCTCCAATAGATACAACATTAATATTGTTTCTAGTGAAGTCGGTGATCTAACTAGTTCAGTCGAATTGTTATCTCACAAGTGAGTAGACAAGCGACTTACAAGTTGTTGTAAACTTCGATAAGGAGTAGACTAACACCTTAGTGTTGTAATCTCCCAAGTGAGTAGACAAGCAACCTTAAATTAGCAAATCAGAATTATATATGTTTTTTTAAAGTTAATATCCATAATTAAAGTCAAGGAATTGTAGTCTCTAAAAGGAGTAGACGAACATCCTCATATAGTTAGATTCATATGCATTAAAAACCGGTTACTAGGATCTTGTATGTACTTGACTTTGATAATGTTGAAATCACTCAAATATTGAGTTTTTATCCTAAGTGTGTTCGCCCCTACACTAGGATCCAAATATCTTAGTGGGATAAGATCAACACCTCACAAAGACTAAAGTATAGAAATACACCTTGTCTTACGTTTGAAAGAATTCTTCCGGAGGTTGTCAAAACTTGATCCTTCTAGAATGTATTTCTATCATTCTTCAATACTAATGAATTACTTTGGTCTTCCAAGTTGCTCAAACAATTCAAAGAGAGAATTCATATCCCTTGTCAAAACTTGGGAACTAATGTCTTAACTTTTGTTGTGCAAAGTGGATCATCTTTCAAGTGCGAATGACTCTCGTTTTTGTAGGCAAAGGAGACACATTTTTGAGGTGGTAACTACGGCCAAAGCGGTTGAGAGCGGGTATAAGCGGTTACTAGTAGTTGAGAAAAGTTAGGGTTTCATAACCATTTTTTTCCTCAAGCTCAACCTAACTCAATTGGGCCATAAAGAGGCCTAAAAATATGCTAGATTTTTCAGACCAGCCCGAATTCTCCCTCCCTCTATAAATGAGCTTTATTTAACTCATTATAGTTAGATGAAACTCTAAGGTCCACAAATACACATGAGCTCAACTCAAACTAGTTTAGCTCACCAAGTAGTTCACTAAGCAATTCACTAACTAGCTTCTTGCATCTCAATGGACAATTGTGCTTGGATCCCTCTCAAACTTTATAACAACATTTTTTGGCTAATATAATGAGGAATTTCCGAAAGAACGCTCATAAAATCTGTCTCAAAAACACAAGGTGTTGGACTCTCAATTTCTGCCACAAAATAGCCTAGACGTTGAGAAGGCGAACGACGCTCTTGCCAAGTCATGCCATTGTCGATCATGACAGAGTCAAAACAATTTCCCATGACACTCATGAGACTCAACTAAACCAATTTCCAATAAAGCTGTGATACCCATGTCCCTTGGTTGATTCAGTTTAATTAGTTTCTATACTTTTACCCCGTAATCACTAGTTATTCTAAGTGCCGGCCACTTAGTTTGCCTCCCGCAACCCATACCATCGTGACACACATATGAGTAACTCATTGTATTTTGTCTCGACAACAAGCACAATGATTTCGTTGCGACTTTGCACAAATCTCCAATAGATACAACAATTTTTCTAGTGAAGTCGGTGATCTAACTAGTTCAGTCGAATTGTTACTGTTATTGCAACACTAGTCGAGTGGTTGTTTTTACCCATTGTTAACAAAAAGGGATACACGGAAAAAATGTGCCTTAAATCCAGGGTACCACACTTTGGAATACCATGTGAAATTGCCCAATATGATTCATCATAACTATTTGGAAGGAAAAAAAAAATGAAAGAAGGGTTATTTAGCATACATCTAGGGCGTTATACGAGTTGAACGAGCCGAACTTAAAATTTTTTACGAGTTTTAAAATGTGTTCATATTCGGCTCATTTAGAATGTGACCGAGTTTAAACCGAGCTTTTGACGAGCCGAACTTTTATACGAGTTTTAAAATGTGTTCCTATAGCGTTATTTTAGCTCAACCAACCAAGATTTACCCGAATGACCGAGCATTGACATGCTCAATTTGGGATCGTTTATAAACGATTCAAACCTAAATTTTATACAAGCTCTAAAATGTGTTCATATTCGGCTCGTTTAGAAATTGAACGAGCTCGAACCGATCCGGATAACTTGTTTCGTATAACATATCTATATACATCTAACACGGTGAAGAATTAAGACAAGGGGTACTTGACAAAATCAAAAGAAAAGAAATAAAATATGTATTTTACATTGCATCCAAAATAACACAAGTACTTTGCAGTTTGCACCCAAAGTACTTTACTATGAAGTAATTAAATACAAAACGGGTGAGCAGGTCCTGTAGATGTAGCTAGCCATGGCTGTCTTGACTCTTCACAGTTGACATATGATACGTAGGCAAACTCCTTTCTTTATAAAGGAGTTCCCAAGGCAGTTGAAATTGTCCATTAAGAAAATAAACTCGTTGCGATATCAGTCAATCCAATCAAACTCTCAATTCCTCCTCACCCATCAATCAATCGTATATATCAAATCATCGTATCAATTTCCAGATCAGTTTGAGTGAGAGAGAAAGAAAGAGAGAATCTCTGCAGAGCTTATCCACCAAAAACAAAAGGTCGAGCAAAGAAAAATGTCCAGCTCCTCTACAGGCTTTACAATAACCCCAGCATCAACCACACCACATACAACAACAACAACAACAGCGACAACAAATCCGGACCACTTGGCCTTCGCTTCCGCGGAGCAGCTATGTTACGTCCATTGTAGCTTCTGTGACACTGTCCTCGCAGTTAGTCTTCTTCCTTTCATTCCCATTTTTTTCTTTGTTCTTTTGCTATAGCGTCGTTTTAATGTACGTATAAATGGCTTTTTTTGGGTAAATTAGGTGAGTGTTCCTTGTAGCAGCTTGTTAAAGACGGTGACTGTGAGATGCGGACACTGCTCCAGCCTCTTCTCCGTCAACATGCGTGGCCTTCTTCTCCCGACCACCGCCACGTCAGCCGCCTCGGTGACCAATCATCATCATCACCCCCAGCACCACCTTGGCCACACCCCTTTCTTCACCTCTCCACATAATCTTCTGGTATAATTTCTTATAGTTAATTAGGGTACGGTATTGCCCTCTTTTTTTTATTTATTATGAATTAGGGCTCCGAATTTCATAGGATTGGAAAATTGCTAAATTTAGGTCCCATTTTCTCTTTTTGATTCAGTACTACCCTTGTCTTCTTCAAGAAAAGAGGGATTTGCAGGTTAGTTTAAGTTGTTAGGGTTATCAATGGCTAGAGGAATCTTCAATATAATTGTTAGGGTTATCAATGGCTAGAGGAATCTTCAATAAGACTGAATCCGATTGATTCTAATGTTAGGGTTTGAGTAGCTAGCCCCCTTCTAGATCTCACTTAAATCTCATTGATCTTCTTCTTTGATGATCTCTTGAATGGACAATTGAGATGTAAAATTGATGATGTTCATGATAATTATTAATGTCAGATTGTGTTTGATGTTATTATGATCACAGGGGGAAATGCGAAACTCGAACTTGTTGATGAATCATCAGGCCATGACTAATCATGAGCAGTTTCTTCCTGCACCCATAGGAGCTGATCACCGTAATACAATGAATCAATTTAATCTCAAGTCTCCTGTTGTCAACAGACGTAAGTTTCATTCATTCCAAATTTCAAGATAATCTAAAATAATCTAAAATAATATGGCATTTACTGGTTGTGTTGTTTAGTCTTGAGGTAGCTATCTATGCATATGTAGCTGTGTCTTCTCTGACTTGAAACCTCAAATTGATGGCAAGAGGAAATGACTTTGTTAGCATTCGCCCCATGCCTGATTATATTGCTTTAACAGTTTGATGTTTCAGGCTATGGCTACTACTTTTTTGGTGCATGCCTATACGTTTATCTCTGTGCCCTAAAAGCTCAAAGCTAATTTCTCATCGTCTTTTCTAAGATTTGAAGCTTCAAGTGTTCCTACTGTGCCATACACACATGCATGTAGCCACCAGGGTTTTCTTTTCAAAAAAATTCTGATACAAAATATTATTAAATATATTTAGAAACCCTAGAAATCCTGGTAGTGTGTAAGAGATGATGGATCATATGATGAGGTTATGATTTAGAAAGAGAAAATAAATCAGATAATGAATGTGTGTTTTTGTCTGTTCATTGTCCAGCTCCAGAGAAGCGACAGAGAGTCCCCTCAGCCTACAATCGTTTCATCAAGTGAGTCCACCCATTTACTTTTTTTTTTAATTTTTTTAAAAATTTTATATCCTCCTTCAAATTTTATGATATAATCTGCCGTATATTGGACTTTGAACCCTATTAATATGCTACCTATATACGTAAAGTACACCCTATAAAACACCTTAAATTCTAGGGTCCCATTTCATCAATATTAAGCTTTTTTTTATATATATACTTTTGAAAATTCAAATATTTCAGAACATAGAAAATATATAAATTGTGAAATTATGCACTTGTGTTGATTAGATTGTGTTTATGATGAAAAGTTTATGAAAATAAGTTATATATATGAGAGAGTTTGATTGATGTTCTTGTGAAATGTGCAAAATAAAGGGATGAGATTCAACGTATCAAAGCCGGAAACCCAGATATTAGCCACAGGGAGGCATTCAGTGCAGCTGCAAAGAACGTAAGAGCTCTCTCTCTCTCTACATAGATCATTATAGTTTACTGAAAAGGGGAAAGTGAAATTAGGGTTGTTCTGAAATTGAATTAGGGCTCTTGACCTAGGTAGCTGAATGTCCGAGTTGTCAGTTTATATTAAATATATGAATGTGTTGTTGTGTGTTATGAAAGTGGGCCCATTTCCCACACATTCACTTTGGACTTATGCCTGAGCATCAGCAGCCCGTGAAGAAGGCTAACATGCGCCAGTTGCAGGTACATCCTTTTCTCTTCATCTTTACACAGCTGTCTCACTACTTTCATTTCCACTTGCATATAAACATTTCTGCTTCACTTTTAACACTAAACTTCTGCATTCGATTCTTCTTTCTTCATACTCACAAATAAATTGTGTGTTTTTGCTGCCTTGTAAATCTAATATGACAAAATGTTGTAGGATGGAGAAGATTATGCTGTCATGAAGGATGGATTGTTAGCTGCAGCAACCAATGTGGGTGTCTCACCCTACTGAGATGTCAAGGGCAATTAAGCTACTACTGTTTTTTATAACTGCTTACGCTAGGGCTTCTTGTCAATCTTCACTGTAATATTTGTGTGTGTTGTTTAAGCATTCAGACATGTTCTTGCAGACGGATGTGAGAGTTAACAGTTGACGAAATCATTGCCTCCTAAGTTTTGTGTTTGTTATACTTGAACCCTGTAATCTCTTGTTTGCAGCCAGAAAATGATCTGATCGGTAATGTTTCATGTCATTTCATAGGACTTGTTCAACTTTAGCTAATATTTCATGCCCAAGAGACCGAGTAGATCGACATGCGAATTCGTTTTCCATTATGGTCACGAATGGGTCTACTCGTGATTAGCCTGTATATAGTAAAGATGCATGATGTTAATAACATATCATGTATAATTTAACAACCGATCCAAGTATTTTTTAATTTTTTTTTTGAAAAATTACTTTTATAAGAAAGGATAGAAGAATTTACAATGTATGCTTAGACAACCAAAAGAACAAAGCTAGAGATCAGCAATAATAGGCAAGAGATGGAGAAGGAGAGAAGAAGAGAAGTGAGGCTAAAGGAGATGAATGCCAAGAATCTTGGCCCATGAAAGAGTGTCTTGAATACGATCTTTCCACTTAGCGGAGGTGTAGTTTTTTGTCATATGGTGATGATGCTACTAGCACAATTGATAGCCGAGATGTGGATGCTATTGTAGATAATGTCATTGCGAGCCTTCCACGTGAAGTAGATGAAAGAAGTGATGCTAGAGACTCGAACACTAGAGATGAAATTCCTTTTGCTTTGCTTGAGTGAGTTGAGCCAGATCCAGGGGTCGGGGGAGTAGGGAGGAGGGGAGGGGCTCCTAGTCCACCTGGAGACAATGTTTAGGGTAAGGGAGGTGTAGGAGCAACGGGTTCAGAGGTGATTCTCGTCTTCCGGGTGGTGAAGGCAAAGTTTGTAAATGTTGTTGGGGATGAGAAGCCATTTGCGAAGCTTAGAGAGGGTGGGGAGTCTTTGCATACCAGCCAACCATGTGATGAAGCTGCATTTAGGGGGATTGATACCATTCCAAATGAACGAGTTCCAGGGATTAACGGGGCCATGGGATCTGAGGAGGTTGTATGTTTTGGCATGGGAGAAGGAGCCATTGAGGTTGGAGATGGGGTCGATGTTCATACTGGATGGGAGGAGGGGCCAAAGGTTGTCTCTGATTTTAAGGATAGATTTCTAACGGTAGCTAGATGACGGCTTGGGTTTGTAATTCCAAATATTATGGCGTTTGAGAATGTTTTTGTAGGTCCACGTGCACCAGAGGTTAGGGTCATTTGAACAAGTTCAAAAATGAAACGGGAGATACTAGCCATATTCTAAGCAAGTAACTCCTTGAAGCCGAGACCACCTTCCTTGATAGGCTTGCAAACAAGGTTCCAAGCTACAAGAGAACGATTACTGCAATCTTTACCAACCCAGAGGAAGGATCAGAGCAGACCTTGGACTCTATAAATGATAGATATAGGGAGTGGAAAGACGGAGCTCTAGTAGCTAGGCATGTATGGACATGAAAATAGAGGCAATAAGTTGTTTTCAACATGCATAAGAGAGGAGTTTTGCACTCTAGGATTAGATCCTTTTGGTGATGTTGGATATAAGAGGATGGTAATCAGTGATGTTGAGTCTCTTAGAACCAATCAGTACGCCAAGGTAGTGGATAGGGAGGGAGCCCTTGAGGATGCAAGTGTGGGTGAGGATGTAATCCTGGTCATGAGGTGAGAGACCGCCAAGGAAGATGGTCGAATTGGCAAGGTTGATTTTGGGGCCTAAGAATTCACCAAAGGAGTCGAGAGCCTACTTTAAGATATTGATGGAGATGAAGTCTCCCTGATAGAAGAGCATAAGGTCATCAGCAAAGAATAGGTGAGTGATGGAAGGGTTAAGGCATTTAGGGTGGTGATTGAAGTTGGGATTAGAGGTTTTGGTTTTGATGATGGAGGAGAGGCATTCCATGGCTATGACAAAAAGAGAGGGGGAGAGAGGATAACCTTGTCTAAGGCCCCGAGAGCCCTTAAAGTAGCCCTTAAGAGATCCATTGATGTTGATAGAGAATGATGCAGTAGTTATGCACTCTTTCACAAGGTAGGAGAAGTAAGAGGGAAAATCTAAGAGATCAAGGGTGTGCAAGATGAAGCCGTGATCGATGGAGTCAAAGGCTTGGCTAATGTCGATTTTTATTGCAAATCTGAGGGAGATATTCAAGCGGGAATAGTTCTCGAGGAGCTCCTGGTGAATAAGTATGTTATGCTTAATCGACCTCCCTTTAATAAAGGCGCTTTGGTGGTTACAAATAATATGGGGAAGGATGTTTTGAGGCGATTAGCAAGGATCTTAGTGGTGGTTTTGTATATGGTATTACAACAAGATATGGGTCGGTAATTAGAGGCAAAAGAAGGGTTGTCAACCTTGGCGATGAGGGATAAGATGGTGTGATTGACTTGTTTTAAGAGTTTCCCCATTTTGAAGAAGTCCATTATGGCTTTAGTAAACTCATCCTTGATAGTGTTCCAAGAGGCTTTAAAGAAGTGGGAGTTGAATCCATCAAGGCCCGGGGCCTTGTCATCCCCTTTGGAGAAGATGACATATTTGACCTCCTCAGGAGTAATGGGGTTAGTGAGGGTATCACATGATCACTAGAGAGCTTTGGGAGAGCGATGGGAGGATAACTAGGGGAGGGGTTGGAAGCGTCCGAGTTAAGGATCAAAGTGAAATGGTTGATAGGAGTGGTTTCGATGGTGACCGGGTCATAGGAGATTTGATTATAAGAATCAAGAAGCCCAAGGATCTTGTTGGAGCATCTGCGGGCTTTAATATTCCGGAAGAAGAATGAGCTACATTGATCACCATGGGCAATCCAATTGGCTTTGAAGAGTTGCGCGGTGTTGGTATGAAGGAGGTTGAGATTGGAGTTAAGGTTGAGGAGGGCTTGTTTCTCGTCATTTTGGAGAGTATGGTTATGGGTTGGAAAGCATTTTGGCAAGTTGAGAGGCGGTTATTGCATTCGGTGATATTGGAGTGGAGGACTTCAAGTGAGGCACCGGGGAATTTCTTCAGGAGCGGCTTGAGCTTCTTCAGTTTGTGAACAATGATGAACATCGGGTTACCATGGATAGGTTGGCTCCAAACGTTAGCAACGCAAGAAATGAAGTTCTCGTGTCTAGACCAAGAATTGTAGAATCTAAAGGGGGTGAACAAGCTTGGTAGCATTGAAGGTGAGAGAATAGCGGGGGAATGATCAGAGATGATTGGTTGGTCAAAGAAGGCATTAGAGGAAGGGTAGTTAGAGTGCCATTTGGAGTTGGTGAGAATTCTATCCACCTTACACCAAATTCTCGACCCCATATGCTTATTGTTCCATGTGAATTTGCATCCGGAGTATGGGTGGTCAGAGAGGTCATTAAGCATGAGGCAAGAGGAGATTTTAGTGGAGTCTTGTGAGATGGTAGGGAGGTTGTTGATAGATTTTTCATTTAGGGTAAGGGTGACGTTGAAATCGCCCATGAGGGCCTAAGAGGAGGAACGGTTGAGGAGATTGATCGTTTTTATAGAGTCCCAAAGAGGAATCCGATCTACAGGAAGATTATGGGCATAGATGAAGGTGACTTCAAAGCGTGGAGGGGTAGTAGTCGGGGGTTGGGAAGAATGAGAAGGGGAATGAACGTGGCAGTGGATGACTTGGTCAATTATCATGAAGGGGGTTATGTGGAGCTTTTGAGGATTCCACCATAGCCATATGCGGGTATTGTGGGAGTAGGGGGAGTTGGAAATGTTCTTCCATGAAGGAAGGAGGTTTGAAGCAATCTTGGCTTCCTTGTTTTTCTTAAGACGAGTTTCAATAATGGCAAGAATATCAAGCCGGTGTTTCTTAACAACATCTTTGATAACATGATGCTTATTAGGGTGGTTTAGTCCCTTAATTTCCATGAACAACAATTAAGATTCATTAGAGACTTTCTTGGGGGAAGGAGGGATACACAATCCTTGTTTCAAAGGCTAGGATTAGATAAGGGAGGAGTTTTGGGAAGGAAGGGGGAAACGTATTGCTCTCAATTGTCAGAGGAGGATCGGACTTGGTAGTACAACCATTTGAATGTGTTGGGAGAGGTTGGGCGGGAGGGAGGGATTTAGGGGAACAATTAACCCGGGGGCAAGGAGAAGGGGGGATTGGGGTGGGTAAGAGAGGTTTGCCAGTAGAGAGGGGTAGGGCTCGGTTGTAAGAGGGTTGTGTTGTTGTGGAAATGGTAGGCGGAGGTTTTTTGCACTTGTGTCCAAAGACCATGCAATTAGGAAAGAGGGGTCTGAGGTGGGTAAGAGAGGTTTGCCGGTAGAGAGGGGTAGGGCTTGGTTGTAGGAGGGTTATATTGTTGTGGAAATGGTAGGCGGAGGTTTTTTGCACTTGTGTCCAGAGACCATGCAAGAGGATCAATGGTCTGGAAGCCATTCGTAAACCACTTTTTAAGATTTGGTTTCATTGCCAGGTCCGAGAAGGGTGATCTCCCTGAGTAGAGGCTTGTAGGCAGGAAAGTCCACAAGGATCTTAGCATAACCTAGCCTAACTTGGTGGGCAGTGTGGGAGTCCGCTAGAATAGGGATACCAAGAGCTGAGCCGATCTTCGCTAGCATATGTTTAGTCCAGAACATGTATTCCATGTTGGGTAATGTAACCCAAATGGAGAGGGATTCAAGGCATGAGAATTCAAGAGGCATCCCATTGGTCCAATGCTTCAGAAGAATGGTGGTGGCTGATAACACGATTTATGATGTTAGATTAGGCACTCATTTAGATAGTTTTCCCGCTCATTCATGCATGGTTTAACACTAGTTCATGACGTTTGCACTCAATTCATGTATTTTGTCGAGATAGACGTCTACACGGACTTTTGCATGCTTTGTAGGTATTTTGGGGGATTTAGGAGCTTAATCGATACATTTGAAGATCATTCCTCGAGGTGACACACCTTCGGACTCATTGGGAAGCAAGTTAGGAGCTAAGGAGGACACATGGGACCTTGTTGGTGCATGCCATGCACCAAATCGTGGCTTAATGATCCAAAACAAGCCGAGGCACCAAAACCACGGCCACTGGGACTTCCATGGGCGTGGAAATGGGCCGTGGTTTTTCCCAGACAGCTGTCCCACGATCTTCATGGCCGACTCTTGCAAATTTAGAGGATAAAAGGTGGTCCTGTAAGGCTGTTAGGGGCAGACCCCTCACTCCCATTCTCTCCCACACTCTCAATAACACATATTCTCTCATTGGAAGATTGGATTGGAGTTTCACTTGGAGGAGAAGAAAAGAGTCCATTGGAGAAGAAGAGAAGAACACACCATTCTTAGTTTTTCATAGTTTTGAGTGAGTTTTGTGAAGACGATTTGCACGGTTTTGTAAGGAACGAGATTGAACCTTCTTTTGAAGGGTTGTAAGTCTTTCTTATCATACATTCAGCTTGGTTTTCTTTGTTCTACTTGTTCATCTCTATTTCACTTCATCTACTTGCTATGGAAGCCATGGATGTATGTTTGTTGAGTTTGATTGTTGAAATGCATGTTGTTGGCTAGATAGATGTGATTCTAGGGTAAGGAAATGAGGGTTATGGCTTGGACTATGATAGGATGGACTTAGATGTACCTTAGGATGATTCGTTTGCTTGAACCGAGCTACTGTTGGAAACCACGGTTTGTTCTTGCCTTTCCACGGCCGTGGACTGGGATGAACAACCCGTAATTCTGACTAACCCGTTTGATTTGATGAATCTAAGTGCTAGAATGTTAGATTGTTGAAATCCTAGTGTTTGTTAAGTTAAATATATCCTAGGGTGACCTAGTGTTAGCAACTAAGTGTTAGAAGAGACCTACCCGGTGATTCTTGCTCTTAGATACCGAAGATGACCAATTCTAGGTAGTAGTGAGCCTCACAAGCCGCTATTGGACTGAATGTGCTAGGATAGGTGTTTAGGACTTGCCTTCCCGAGACTTACCCGGTAAGGAGAGGTTAGATCCCCAGATAACCATCCGGTTTGTGTAGATATCCCTACCATAGGCTCCTAGAGACTTACCCGGTGATAGGACCTTAGGTGCGGGATTAGTGGATCATGAGACCTACCCGGTAATTGACCCCATTTGAGAAACATTCCTTCCCGACATATTATAGTTTATCCAAGGTTAATTAGAAGCTTGAGTCCTATGCCATAACCGGAATTTTCAACCCCTAGAATCCGCTTTTCTCTCTTTGATCTCATATCTCGTGTTTGTCTTACTTGTTTGTGTTTATTTGCTAGATTGTTAGTTTGTTTTTCATTCTTACATCGTTGTGATTCTTGATTGATCACCACACAAAACCAAACCCAAAAATATTGAGATTTTCATTTATTTGTTTCTTTCTCTTTTCTTAGCCTAGATCAACACTATCCTTAGTCACTAATCGATTCAATTTCACCTCAGTCTTTATGTTCGACCTCGGAATACTATCCCTACTACAAAACATCCCGTACACTGCGGGTTCGCTAGGAGTTAGGAGAAATATATCGAGTATAAATTTAAGACTTTTGCGTTGTCACGTTCTTAGCGTACCAAGTTTTTGGCGCCGTTAATGATCCAAGGGTTGTTGTGCAGAATGAGGTTAAGATCCTCCTCGGAAGAGAATTGGAAGATAAAAATGTCGTTATCATTTAGAATGATCTTGAGGAGGCGGGTCGACTTCCATGCAGACGTTACATAAGATTCAATCCGTTTGAAGTTGATAGGCTTGCCTGTTGGGATGCCAACCAAGGATAAATTCCATTTAATGGTCATCTCGAGAACATATTCCTCGGTAAAAGGTTTAACACCTCCATTGTGTCCAGGGGAGTAGGAAAGTGGAACATGGTTCCAAGGAGAGCTTTTTGAGGCTATATCCAGGTAGGTAGGAGTAGGAACCGAGGGGGCAACAAAGGGGAGAGTGGAAGCTGAGTCCTCCGCCGTAGTTGTAGGAACGGGAGGAACATGGGTCGATAGATGATCAGGAGGAGAGGGAGATTGTGGATGGTTCAGGGTGGTAATGGTCTTGAGAGGGAGGGTATCGTCAACACTGGGAAGAGCAGAGATCTGTAGAGGGTTCATGGAGGTTGAGATTGGTGAGAGAGAGGGAGAGGGTGGTAGAGGAGAGGTAACTGGAAAGGGGAAGAGCATCGGGGAGTCAATTTCCAGGGGAGGGAGGTTGGAAGGTGCCTTGGAGAGCCTCAAGTTATTGCTTTATATTAAGTCTTCCGGGATGGTTTCAAAGAGACTTAGAGGTTTGGGGGAGGGGCGTGGAGGCGAGAGGGGAATATTGGGGTTTTTGCTGAGCTCGAAAAGTTTGATGGAGAGTTTTCTGGTTCGTTTGGAGCCTCCCATGGTGGGGAGGGGGCGGCGGGAAACGAAGGAGCAGTGGCGCGTGAGGCGCATACTCAAGGAGGGAAAAGGGTTTTTTTTACTATTTGTTGGGTGAGTGATCTTTGAATTCAAGTATTATTTCCTAATATGATGAAGTAATATCTAGAACATCAATAAGTGTAAGGATAATTGTAGTTTAGAATCTTTTGGACATTTTATGTGGTTCAACTTCTGAGAGAGTCGGGAACCAAATGATTTTGATTGATCCTAAAGGGTTTTGGACAGGGAAAAAGGTTGTGTCGGATGCTCTCGGAGCCAAACCTGTGTGGGTTGAGGCCGAAATTATTAAGTTGGCATTTTGTACATTGTATGTACTTAATGTGATATAGGCAAGAACAAAAGTATCACAACTATATGAACTAATTCTCTTATAGGTAAGAACTAATTATCATTATATTTTCTCTAGTGTTATAGATAAGAAAGAACTAAATATTTCTACTATATGAACTATATTTATTAACTTCATGAACTAATTTCTACTCTTTATAATGATCTTAAAAGAGTTACCATATGAGTTATGAAACGTACCAAACAAGCCCTAAGTGTGTTATAGGCAAGAACAAAATTATTATCTCTATATGAATTGGCAAATACAAGAGTATTGTCATTGTATAAACTTAGTGTGTTATAAGCAAGAACAAAAGTACTACCTCTATATGAACTTATTGTGTTACAGGCAAAAATTAATCTCTATTATATTTTTTTTGGTGTTATAGACAAGAAAGAACTAAGGGCTCGTTTGGTATGGTTGTAGGAATGAGGTTGAAATAAAAAATCGGAATGAAATAAGGAATGAAATAAATCATCATTGATACTTGGTGTTTCGTATGATGTTGGAATTAAGAATTTTTATACATGTTTTTTTTTTGTTTTATATGAGTTATGAAACGAGAAATCGTATCATATTTGATGATATATGTGTGAATGTTTATATTGTAAACATATGCTATTTTTTAAACTACATTTAAGAAAATGAAGATTAACTAATAACTTAAAGAATAAACACTAAACAATCGTCAACCCAAATAAAAAGGTATATAACTTCTTCTATCAAATATATATATTTTTTAATAGAACCAATTATATTTTTTTTCGAGAATCTTCCGGTTACATTACATCTTGAATGCAATATTTGTATTATAGTTAAAAAAATTATTTGTCAAAATCATGTTTTTCTACAAAATAATAATATAATTCAATTAATTGATGGACAATAAATTTTTTCATAAAAATTACTATTTTTATTTTGTGAAACTAAATAAGCAAGTATGTATATATATGTATATAAAGAAAATATATAAGTGTAGTTTTAAATTTGAAATGAGTTTGTGTTGGAATGGATGATACTCACCTTTAACTTATTAAATCAACTCCTTTTCTAGAGTTGACATGAGTCATTCCATAGAATCATTCTCATTCTGATTCCAAGTCTTACCAAACAGAGGTATTGATGTGACTCATTCCGATTTCGATTTTTGATTCCATGAGAATCGTACCAAACGAGCCCCAAATATGTCTACTCTATGAACTATATCTATTAACTTCAATAACTAATTTCTACATTTTATTATATTCTATCTATTATGTCTTGAAACGAAATAAATATGACTACGCTACGAACTAAAACATACCAACTAAATGAACTAATATTTTTTCTTTACTAGGACTAGTTTCATCAGTTTTTTTATTTTTGAATAACCTTTTATTAACTTAAAGTCTTAAATAATCTTAAAAAACATTCACGATAACTACTTTTATCTTTCACATTTTAACAAACAATTTTATGTTCATCGAAATCAGTAAACAACATTGCCTAATTATGTCATGCAAATTAGTTTTTTGATTATAAAAAACATTGCAAAATTTGATACTAAATAGTTGATGAACTATTATCATGCAAAACAACAACAATGCTTTCAAATTCGATTATCAAAAACCACGAAATTAGGTCATTGAAAGCTTTTCAACCTTAACTTTTTCATCTTCTCTCTTCCTTTGTTTCATTTTTCATATGAAGTTGAACAAATTTCCCCGATTAACTACTTTTATGTTTTGGATGTAGATTTAGTCGGCGATTCTTTGATATCTTTTAGGAGTAATGAGTAAGAGAGATTTGAGAGGAATAGCGAATGAAGCATGAGTGAACAGTTTTGTGTTGCGGATGGAGGGAATTGGAAGAGTTTGGTGTTGGATAGTGAGTAGACAATTTTCATACGGGCGCTTTGACATTATCCTTTGAAAAAATGAGGGAAATAGGGCTCCTAAAATTTTACTTTTGCAAAGTGGGCTCCTAGTATAATTTAGGCCTGCAAAAAAACTAATAGCTGTATTTGTGGGCCTCCCAAGAAACGATGGATGGATGGATGGGCTGTCAAAAAAATTGAATATTAAATGACTGTTGGTATTATTTGCAGAGAAGAAAGAGAAAACATTCATTCTCTTTGTAAAGAGAGAGAAAATAGATCTAGAAAGGAACGAAAGAGAAGAAGGAGAAATAAAGGATGAAACGGAGATCTGCCGGAGTTTCAACGACAGAGAGCACTGTTTCGCCGCCAGGACATTTGGCCACCAAGCCGACACCGAAGGGTGAGCGAGAGATCTAGGGTTTCCTTCGAGCGGGAGAAGGGCAAGCGAGAGATCTAGGGTTTCGCCGTCAAGGTTGACACGAGGAGGGGCTACGCCACTAGTACCACAAAGCCGGCGCCCACTTCTCCTTTCTTTACCCTCTCCCTCCGGTGAAGCCGGCGCACTTCTTCTGAAGCCGGCACACTCCTTCTTCGTCCGCTAAAGGCGGCGCCCATTTCCCCTTCATTTGCGCCCTATTCTTCAACCTTACCCAAACCGCGCCCACTTCTCCTTTCTTTGCCCTCTTCTTCCTCCCCTGAAACCGCTTGGGAACGTTGTTTTAATGGCTGATCTCCTTCCTTTTCTGCTCAGATTCCGGCGCCCTCTTACAGTCTAGGGTTTACGCAGACTGTTATTGAAGCAGAGGAGCGTAGGATGGCCGGCGAGACTTCGATGGCGGATGAAGCTAGGGTTTTCGATGATACTAGGGTTACCCAATTGTATGCATACGTAGTTACTTTTTGGGTATGATAATGTTCACTTATTTAGATTATATGAATATCTGTTGGAGTATATACGTGCTTACCCAAAAAATGCTTACCCAATTCCAATCATTTAGATTATATGGATATGAATATGTGTATATTATTGTTGGAGTATATGGATATGTGCTTACCCAATTGTATGCTTACCCAATTGTATGTTTACCCAAGTTCAGTTATTTAGATTATATAGATATGTGTATATTAGTGTTGGAGTATATGGATACCCAAGAAGTTTGACATTACCCAGGAAGATGAGAAGTTTCAGATTATCCCGAAATACATTACCCAGGAATTTTGAGATTACCCAGAAATAGATTACCCAAGAAGTTTGACTGGTATAGATTACCCCGAAATACATTACCCAAGAAGATGAGAAGTTTCAGGCTTTCAGCTTACCCCGAAATACATTACCCAGGAAGATAACAAGTTGGAGATTATCCATGGATACAAACAAACACTGCTTACCCACAAATAGAAAATGTAAACAAGCACTGCTTACCCACAAATAGAACAGGAAGTTTCAGTGTTTTAGATTCACAAAAACAAAAGATGAGAAGTTTCAGATTACCCACAAATACATTACCTAGGAAGTTTGAGATTACCCAGAAATAGGAACAAACACTACTTACCCAGAAATAGAAGCTCAACAAGCAGTCCAGATTCCTGCGTTTCAATTGAAAGAAGAAAAGAGCTGCATATGG
Source organism: Fagopyrum homotropicum (assembly GCA_033239125.1). Lineage (NCBI taxonomy): Eukaryota > Viridiplantae > Streptophyta > Magnoliopsida > Caryophyllales > Polygonaceae > Fagopyrum > Fagopyrum homotropicum. The sequence goes on along the minus strand of BSWB01000007.1, from coordinate 47,276,210 downwards.
ATACCCAGATATAAATTTACGTTTGAAAGGAGGGAAGAAGAAGGGACAATGGAGGGAAGAAGATGGGCTGGCTGAATTGATTGGTCTATTTTCTGATTTTTTCTACATGTCACTCATCAAATCAGTCTAGATACCTATGTCCCTTACTTTTCTGATTTTTTCTACAATAGGAGCCCATTTTCTAAACGAAATTATGAGAGGCCCAAAATCCAAACTCTACATTGTAAAAGGCCTACATTACAAATTCAGCCTTATCCTTATCACCTAAAAATGGCATATTTAAACATGTCCGTTGATTGATTTCTATCCAACGAACAGGATTACTCCGTAATGTCGTACCATAGTGGAAGGCCGCACCAGAACCGCTCCCTACTTTTATTATAATATAGTTAGGTCAAAATACTTATACGAATAGTTCAAATTGAGTGTTCAATTAGTTTAAACATTTTATATTATTAGTACATGCATTATCTTGAATGAAAACAATTTGTAAAAATGTATGAACTATTAGTACAATATAATCTGAATTAACAAAACAAAAAAATTTGGAAAAAAAAATCCGTTAGAAAAAATAAGGGAAAAAACTATAAGATATTTTTTAAAAGTTTTTATACTTTTACTTCAAAAATATATGGACCGTATAATATAAATTGAACGAAATATACAAAAATTTTGAACGGAAAAAGTGTCTTTTGAAAAAAATGATATGTGTCGCTCCACCGGCGCTCCGTAAAGCCATACTTGTAAAACAACTCCGCATCTGAACCAAAGTCAAGAAATTAATGGTCGAGAATAAATTGAATCAATGACTATGATTAATTTTAATTATATGAATTTTATAATATACTCCGATCCTAACGAGATGAAGAAGTTAAGACATGCATCACATCCCGATATTTTTTTGCGGGACTAAATCGAAATTTACAAGAATTGTATTCACCCAGTAATTTCTCTCCATCACAAATTCATCAAATTTACAGGAATCGTGTTCACCCAAGAGCGGGATGGAATTGAAAGTTAAGTATTAATTAAAAGCATGAGTACATTACTAATTAGTTTTTTAATGGTCAAATTTATTAACTAGGCCTTTTACAAATATTTATCTATTAAGTAGACCCATAGTATAAATACATTTAGTAAATGTGTCTCTAATAGAGTAATAGTAGTAAGTCAATTAAAGTGTAAAAATTAGAGGGGTCTACAAAACAAATGCCCATAAAAAAAGAGCTTACTTCACCAAATTCTTTCAACTTTAATTAAATATCCATTATTATTTAACTATTGAATTGGTTAGATTTGGTTTTAGTACTTTCATTGAGACTTAAAAGAAAATGGGCTAATTAGCTAACTAGGTTGTTTTGGGTTTTTTATGTAGTAAATAGGCTTTTCTTATTTTCTTATTAGGTAAGTGTACCCCTAATTTTTTTTAGGGTTGAATAATAAAAAATTGGGAGCAATTTTCAAAGAGTGCATCAGGAAGGAAAGAATGGATCAGAGGTCGGATAATAAGGAGAAAAAGATCCAACGACTCACCAACGCCAAAATCAATGGCCAAAACATCGTTATCGATCTCCAATTCTCTCATCTCATGATGCTTGTCGAGATCAACAACCTCTCTCAAGGTAATTTTTCTCTCCCAATTTTCAAGTTTAATTTCGAAAACTAGAACACGAATGAATGAATTTGAAGTAGCTTCTGCAACAAATGATCGTAGGTTATGTACTGCTATGCCGATTTCTATGGTTTCCCCTAATTTTATACTTTAGGGTTTCTTAATCGTGATTTTGGGGAGCAATCTTCAGAGAGCGCTTCCAATTAGGTTAATAACGGTGGGAAAGAAGAGGACTCGTGGCGTGCAGCTTCTTGTTGACCAGTATTCGGAGAAGCTCAACTATTATTGTAGCGTTGTCGATGTCCAATTACGTTCCAATCCCAGAAATGCGCGGTGGGTTTTATTTACTTCGTTTACAAAAGCAAAGCTACGTCCTTCGAATTAATCAAGAATATGTTATTTGCTAATAAAAGCTTTGATAACTCCACCTTGATTATATATTTGTATAGGTGATGATGATGGAAGACTTAAACACAAATGAAGTGGTTTTATATACTAACAATTTATTGATTATATATCGAGTTGCTTGGTTTGGTTTGGTGGCTTGTTTAGAATGTGTGCAGGTCTTGAAACGCATTTCATCGGAGGCTTTGAAATCGGATACAAGAGACAGATGAAGAGTTTATATATTTGTTCAAGGCGGAGGCCTTGAAAGCCATTTCAAGGGATCAAAAGCCAAGGCCTTGAAACTCCAATCAAAACAATGCACGCTGAAAGAATTCAAACTTCAACATACTTCAACTACCAAGCATCATAAAAGATCTTCTAGGGAGATATGCTCAACAAGGAGATACGCTCAAAGAAGATCTCAACCGACCAAAGAAGATTTGATTCGAAACAAGATCTCGCAAAGATCCTCAGCTAAAAGCGCAACTGAATTTAAATATCTTCACAACAAGTATGTGAAAATTACGGACAAGAGAGATCAACGTGCTTTAAGTAGATGAAGATGATAGAAGATCTACAACGTCTACTTCATCTCAACCAAGAAGCCGCTTTCATGGAGAAGAAGAATCATCTTCAACGGTCATCTTCCCAACGGCTAGAAGACCTCTCCATAGAAGACTATAAATGAAGATGTCGATTGAAGAACAAAAAACACAAGCTTATACGGAAATATCCAAAGTCTTCAAGCGAACCAAAGCATCTTTATTCGTTCATAGAAGTTTTTCTTTCTCTCTTTCTACAAAAGCATTATCCCCTAGAGAGAGAAAGATAAAACTTGAGAGCTCTATTGGAATATCTAAAGAGTGTTATACTAGAGTGTGTGTTACTCTACTAAGTAACTAGGCTATTATAGCAAGGTGAAGAGTTGGAGCTAGATCGTAGTGTTGGCTACAGTGAAAGAAGAAGGGGATTTCTTCTAGTTTGTATTTAGAACTCTTTGAAGCTGATAATTGATAGTTAGATCCTACGACTATACCCTGAGACGGAGAGTAGGCTATTTAGAGCCGAACTTTGTAAACATATCCTCGTGTCGATCTTTTACATTCCGCACTTTATCTGCTTTATTGTGACTAACTTTGTTTTGCAGGTGAACAAAGTCAAGACCCTTGAAATGAGTTTCAAAGTCCTTGAAATCAAAGTGTGCCACAAAGATCTCAAATCGACATCAAGGCCTTTGAAATCAGTTTCAAAGCCTTGCGATAGATTTTTGCGAAAAGTTCTCATACTCTATTCAACCCCTCCTCTAGAGTATCTTTTATCCTTTATATTCACCTAACGGTTCTTCAAGCTTGGTTAATTTCTAGTATATAAACCCGTAGAAACTAGAAAAGGCTTTAGGTTTCATGGTTGGTAACCTTTTCAACTTGTTCTTAAAATATTCACATTGTATGCCCACTTGGACCTCCCACCATTTTAAATGTCCGGTATGTAAATGTCCGGTATGTAAAATGTCCGGTATGTAAAATGTCCGGTATGTAAATGGTCCGGTATGTAAAATGTCCGGTACGTAAATGTCCGGTATGTAAAATGTCCGGTATGTAAATGTCCGGTATGTAAAATGTCGGGTATGTAAAATGTCCGGTATGTAAATGTCCGGTATGTAAAATGTCCGGTATGTAAAATGTCCGGTATGTAAATGTCCGATATGTAAATGTCCGGTATGAAAACAGAAAATTAAAAAAATTAAAAAATAAAAAATAAAATAAAAAAGGGAAAAAAACAAAACAAATAAAAAATTAAGTTTAGTAACTTAATTATTTGAAAGTCCTCCTATTTTTTTTTTCTTCTTTTTTTAAATAGAGGAGTTTCTTCTTTTTTTTTAAGTAAAGGGGTAAATAATTTTTACATATCATTAAATGAAAGTGGTAAAAATTATGGGGTATATTTACTAAATACTAAATTAAAAAAGGCCTAGTAGGCCAAATTATTTCAAAAGAAAATTAAAAGTGATCTTAATACTTAGAAATTTTAAAGAAATATAAATATATAATTGTGTTTTCAACAAATTTAGTTGAGAAGATCCGTTTGATTTTGTTTGTAATATCTTGAGAAAAAAATTACTTAAAAGTAACAAAATTGGAGCAAAAATAGTTAACTTGGTCAAAACTATTTGCGTGATAGTACACATATTTTACTTATTCCAACAATAATTTATTTAGTTAAACATAGTTTTTTTTAATAATTCTTCAAAAAAAATTACTTTTTTGAGTAAAAAAGTACTTAAACCAATTAGAACAATCAATTGCTCTAATTTTAACCTTATAAAAAATTAGTTGATCTAACTTTGTATTTCCGTTAGCATGATAATCAAAGTTAAAAAAAATTGTAGCGGAAATAATGGATGAGTTGGCTAAGTAGGTAGTTATGTAATATGTAGTATAAACTAGACACTTTTTATTATGTGTAGACAAACTAGACACTTCCTATTTTCACAGAAATAGATTTCTTTGAAAATAATTAAAAATTCTACCTAATTTTTCATCCTTAGCTCTCCTATTTAATTTTAATATTCTGCCTAATCAAATATGCTAATCAATATCCTAAATCGTTAAATAAGGAAGTAATCTATAACTAATCTGGATATCTTGGGTTGTGATATTCTCAGCATTTTTGTACGGAAATAATAAATGCAAACCGTTAAATAAGGAAGTAATACAATAAGAAAGTTCATAAGAATTATGTCATGTACACAAGTCTGCCATTTACACAAGGTTTGGTTACACAAGTTTATCATTTACACAAGGTTTGATTACACAAGTTCGTCATTTACACAAGGTTTGGTTACACAATTTCATTTGTTATGTTAATTTTAGTATCCCTAGTACCTTAGTGACTCCATGACCGCGCCTCGACTTAGCCGCAGGTGCAGTTTCCGCCCCACGGCTTGGGCTTTCCGCCCCCGCGGTTTTGCAAGGTGGACGCCGTCTTTGTTGGCCGCCTTTCCCTCTTTGTTTTTTTTCCTTAATACTTTCTTCTTTACCTCCTGAGGAGGGTTTCCTCTTCCCTTGCAGACTACTTTTCTCCTCATCACTTTTTCTCTCGTTCTTTTCCTTGGTTCCTTTCCTTTTGGTTCTCTTGTTCTCCTTCTTAAGCTTGGAAGAGAGTTTGATGACATTGGTTATGATGATGAAAGTGTATTGTGTTGTGGATCTGTAGTTGAGTGTGTGAGGTGTTGTTTCCTTTCCTGATTCTGCAGTGGTAAGCTTCCTTCCTTATTTCCTTTCATTTCTTCTTCTTCTTTGGTCAAATCTCACAAGATTAATCTTGTGTTTGGCATCTCCTAGATGTATATATATATATATATATATATATATATATATATATATATATATATATATATATATATATATATTGCCTTTGGCACCTTATAAGAGTGGAGGATTGATCGAGAGATTGTTGAGGAGCAAGAAGATTGCCATTCTGCACTGACGCCGCCCATGCGCTGGTCGTGGCCGCCTCTACGGCTTGAGACGTGTCACCGTCTCTGTGGTTCTACCCGCCACTGTCGCGGCTCCGTTGGACCTTTTCACCGCCTCCGCGTCCTTTCATTCCCGCGGGTGCGCCTTCTTTCAAGAAATACCAAGTATTGGTATGTTTGCCTCATTTCCTTATGATTATGGATTGGTTTGAGAGCATGTTAGGCTAGTATGTGATGAGATTGATGCTATCATGATGATGTATGCCCTGATGAGGCCTTTGAGTTTTAAATATATTATTCGAGGTTATTATGATGTTTATGATCCGTATGGATCTTTTGGGTCTAGGTGTGATCCTTTAGGTTGATGATGTGAGGATTGATACATTTATATACCTTGTTATCAAACAGTGCTCATTCCTACGGGAATTGGAGAGTTGATCGTGGTTGAGGTTGTATTGTAATTCAAGTAAATTTGTAGGGCTTACTTAGATGCATTCCTATGTTGTATGTATGCACAAGGGGTGACTGTTATGTGCTTTATAGCATGCGTTATTGATTATTACTGACGTATGATTGGCCCTCTTGAAGTGGGTTGTTCGCTCCAAAAGGTGTGTGCAAAAAATCTTAAAATTTATATCCTGAAATATATGCCTTACGATAAGCGAACCCGTTGTGTACGGATCTATCGTAGTAAGGGCTAATATTCCGGAGTCGATCTCAGGGATTCGGTGAGAATAAATTCAGCAAGGCAATCTAACTCAACAAGCATGCAACAACAGTGATAAAAGACAAAGACAAGAATTTGTAATATGATTGGGGGACACAGATTCTAGAGATCAAGGTATCCAGTTGTGGTTTTGACTCAAGACTTCTAAAGGATAAATGTGGACAAAGCTGAGGGTTACAAAGGGAAGGCATTTCTACGATGGGATAGATCATAGGGTAAGTCTCACTATCCACTTTTCCAAATCAAAGATGCTATTACCGGGTAAGTCTCAAGGAACAAAGGAAAGGTACTGTCAACTCAAACCAACACACTACCTAAGGGAACAAAACTAACCATCACCGGATAAGTCTCAGGTTAACTCTTAAAGGTAGGATGAAGGCACTCTCAAACCCTAACAAATGATATACCTTTGTTACCTAACACTCATCATCATCGGTAAACAAGCAAAGGAATCACCGGGTAAGTCTCTTCCTAAGCTTGCATGTAAACCAGGAAAGGTGCAACAAGGATAGGATTTGGAAAACTATGAACTTAACTCAAGATCGGGCAAAGCAATGGGAAGTATCGTGCAGTTCTTATCGATCTCGGTCAAGATGACTCCAAGAACAACCCGAGACGGGTTTTGGTTTAGGGTTAACTCAACTTTTAGGGTCCACTCACAATAAAGGTTTATTCTTTCATCCCCTTTACCACAACCTTCAACTAATCACCCTAGAACCGCAAGGGCTTTTAGCCAACAATCGTCATTTTCAAACAATCAAGTATTCAATCAAGAAGTCAAGAAAAGAGAATAAAACAGTCATCAAAGGTATCTCAATTATCAAAGGCGAACAAACCAACAATCGTATCACCGACGTGTTCCAAAAGTATGATAACAACTCACAAAAAAAATCCCAAGAAAAATCTCACAAATCTCTTTTATTCCTTGAACCCTAAGTAATCCTTCCTTAGACCTTCTTCCTTCCAATATCCGTCAAAGGACGTTCAACCGACTTTCCGTTCGCACATGATCTTCAAGATCCAGCCTCCTTTTCTTCACATTCACTTTCCATTCTTATAGAAGAATTTTAGGTCAAATAATATCTTATTTCCCTTGGGTTGTGGGCTGTCGGCCTTGAGCCAGACCCAATAGGTCATCTCGGTCGAGATGCATGACTGAGTCAGTCCGAGATTAGTGGTGAACTACATGCATGTCTTCATTTCTTCAACTGAATCCTTCCTTCACCCTTCCAATATAATTCCTGCCTTTCTTCTTGTCCTTCCCAATGTAGCTCCATGGCCTCCTTGGGCTTCAATGCTCCAATTTAATCTAAATTACGCCTTATTCGCTACAATCAATCAAACGTGGTGTAGACCTCATTTTTTGCAAAGTAAACGAATAATGACATAGTCACCAAGAATATATACTCATGTATGCAGAATGATGATGAGAAAAAGCCAAAACCCGATCCGAAATATAGACAATAATTCATGCTATTAAAATACCTCATACTTGCCTCTTGCTTGTCCCCAAGCAAGGTTCAAATCTTAGATACAAGATAATAGGAGTTATTAGTTGTAAAAGCTCAATGAAAACTTTCAAAAACTTTTGTTTGCGTGCTTCTACTCATAGATCACCCTTAGAGAATGCTTCACAGCTAGTAAGAATCGTTATATGAGCAAAACAAGTTATAGACATAAGAAAGCTAATCGTACTTCACATGAGATCATAGAGTGTGTAGCAAATCGTACTCATCAAAATCAATCATGGATAATCTAGTTTAAACCACAAAGTCAAAAACATGCTCAAGGTCTCAAGGACTTTTAATCAAGGTCAAGAAACGTGTTAGGGGTGGAACGTATAAAGGATATTGTGGTGCTAAATTCAGGAAAAAGATAAGAACTTCAAACCCGACTCCATCAATAAGCTTTTCTTACTTTTTTTTTCTGCATTTTCTATTCTTTTCACTTTTTGAGAACATGGACAGATGTGCACAATAACCGAAGCCTTGGAGATCACCTAATCTCAATTTCTCGAAATGCTTCAAACATTGATGCACATACCATGACTCGTTAGGATTGTCAATCAATCGGATTTTGGAAAGACACAAACACCCGGCTCTGTGAATTGTACCGAGTTACTCATTCTCATGGCTAACGTCCCCAAACCCTATTGTTTTCTAACACTTCTTCACTCCCAATCTCATCTTTCACTTGCTTTTCCACTTTCTTGCTTCCAAATTCCCGGATAGGTAAAGGAAGGCCAAAAATATATATCATAGAGGGGCTAAAAGCATGATCAAGAATAGGAAGAAAGAATAATGAATTGACTCATTCATTCCAATAAGAAGGTGAGAGAAATTATAACGCAGTTTTAACTTTCAAATTCAACATGATTTAGATAAAGCAACTCTAAACATGCTCAAATTTCAAACAAAGCATTCAAACCTTAAATATATCATAAATCATTTCAAACACATAAAGATCATAAAAACCATTCAGCAAACAATTTTCGTCATTGGGATCAAGTCCATCCTAGAAGCACAAATTTTTTCAAAAATTCCCATCTTTTCAAAGCCATCTCGGTCGAGATACTTATGGGCAACCGAAATGTTAGACCGAGGTAAGATCCTGTTGTGGTCATCTCGCTTGGCCAAAAGTATTTCGGTCGAGACAAAAAAAAATTTCAAACTACTTTTGTACGTTTTTTGGATAAAAACTTCTGATGCAATGCATGTAGTATACCATACAATCATAAAGCATATAAAGCATACATTCATAAGGTGCAGAATCTCAGTTATAACAGACCCGAATATCAAAAAGCATCCCATACTTAGGACACATTATCCCGATGGGTATAAGAAGTCAAGGGAAAATAGTACTCGCAATGTCTAGTGCAGAACCGCAAAATAAGAAAGAGAAATAAAAGTAGCAGCTTCGTGGGATCGATCCTGCATCTGGAGGAGGAGGAGGGTGGAACGGGTACAAGGAGGGGTCGAAGGGGTAGCCCATCTGTTGCTGGAACTGCAACTCCATCATTCTAGTGCTGGTAGTGATGGCTCTCCTGCATCTCGCGCCTATCTTGCCGGTCTGTATGTCAAGGCACTCTCCCATATCCGTACACAGACTACGGAATGAATGCTCCATATGGCGTGTAAGATCTTCAATCCTCCTATGAGCCTCGGGATCGCGGCGGCGGCGGTGGTGGTGCTCCCGCTGATGTGGCATCTCCGGTGGCGGCATCTTCGGGTAGGTTGATCGTCCTCCGTCTCCTCATCGTCGTCTACCAACTCGATCACCAGGGCACTCGGACCAGCTGTGTCTGTCCCGGTATCCATAGGAACACCTGCATCCTCTTCATCACTCTCTGTGCCAAACTCAACATCGATCTCTGCACTCGCACGAGAGACTGACAAAACCTCGACCAATTGTTCGGGTCGGAAACTGCAAACTATGAAGACCAAGGGATCCCCTTCGGAGCTCTTGTCTCCCAAGGCATGACCACATAAGGTGGACCACGACCTTGAGGAACCAAGATCCAACGGGTAATAAACTCCTGCACTCTAATGGTTTGGCCTCAGCGGCCAATGTGCAAGTTGAGAGAGCAACCTCCAATCCGCTGGCGATATGAGTCACCAGCCCTCTAAAACAAATGTCTCCCTTCTTCTTGTACTTAACTTTATGCAGCTCTTCCACCAGCATGGTGGCGAAGTCTGGTATCCCTCCGGTAGTCATACAAAAGAGAGCAAATAACTCACCCTGATCGATCTTCTGTGGCGTCTTTGTGCGGGCAAGAAACATCTCGCTCAAAATCTTATGAGTGATCCGGAAAGAAACATGGTAGTTATTCTTCTCCTTAGAGTCACCCGACTGCCAGTGATCTGCACTAGAGGTGATATGAGTTATGTTGTTCCAAAACGTCCGTGCATCTCGTCTAGAAGGGAAGTCGATGGCGGTGGATGGTGAGAATCCGAACAATTCCCCAAAGTTCTCTATCTTGAAAGCATACCCCTTATTCATGAGCCGAAACTTAACTCCCTTGTATTCCGGCACGTGAGTAACTGAGCTGATGAACTTATAAGTCGGCTCCAGATAAGCCGGTGCTCGGATGGTCATAAACAACTCAAGACCAACCAAAGAGATCATTCTCTATAAATCATCGACGACGTTGAGACAGTTGAAGTCCTCAACATCGGCGTATCGGGGACAATGACTGGATGGGAGCAAATCGGCTCGTAATCCTCCTGGAAGTGACCCAGGATAATCGGCACCTGTGGTGGTGTGGGAGGTGAGGGGGAATGGTGTTCAGTGTCGGGACGGTCATGGAGCGCTAGTTGCCTGTTTGAATGACGCATTTTCACAGTTTTAGGGTTTGATCTCGGTCTGTTATTGAGGGTATCTCGGTCAATATGCCTGGGTTTAACCGAGACAGATAACACTTCGATCGAAATCACTATTTTTGTAAGTTTCTTCCCTCGAACTCACTACCAATTGCTTCCTAGGGGGTTCCTCGTTCGATTTTAACACACCAAACAAACAACACTCTCCAAAACTGTGCGAAATCAACCAAAATAAGGAAAAAGGGTTTTCGAATGAAATTACCCGATTTCTGCAGATTGTGGTGGATTGAAGTGATGATTGATGTTCTAGAAGTTGATGTTGTGTTGTTCCCGTTGATTTAGAGCCGAAGAATGTGAATGCAAGCAAGAATCAGAGATTTTAAGAATTACGGCTGGGTTTTGGTCGAGGCGGCTTGGGATGAAGAGGGAAAGTGAGGAGAGGGAGTGTTCTTCCACTTCTATACCCGTCGGAAAATTCAACTGCATCTCGGTCGAGATGGTTGGCAGTGCCCGAGATGGCTGACCGAAGTGACTCCTTGTTACTCTCATCTTTGTTGGTCCAGATGGATCTCGGTCGAGACGCATGTCAACATCCGAGATGGTTTTCAGTTTTTGTCCGTCCCTCAGATTCTCGAACCGTAATTCCGCTCTGTTTCTCCCCTAACTGGTTCTTCTTGGAATGTACCTAGTTCCTGTTATCATGGACACAGAAAACACAGAAACTACACTAAACTACTCTAGAAAGCAAGAAAGAAAGTAATACCTTGGGTTGCCTCGCAAGAAGCGCTTGATTTAAGGTCGCTAGCTTGACCTAACTGCTTATGCTCATGTGAGATGCGTAGACGCAATCTCCTTAACCGGGATTTCCAGTTTGTGCTTCTTCAACCTACGTATGTCGACCCTAAAGTTTCCGCAATGTTTCACAATATGCGGTCCTGTCCATTTAGATTTAGACTTACCTGGAAGGAGGCGAAGGTGAGAATCAAAAAAGAAGAGCAAGATCTCCTTATTTGAGCCCTTTTTGAGTAATATGCTTGTCTTGCCACATCTTCGTTCTTTCTTTGTAGATCTTTGCAACTTTTGTGATCATCCTGCGAAGTGGTGGTTTTGTATTCTCAACATCTTTTGTGAAACTTCGGAATGGGTGAGGCTAGTACTCGCATCACTTGAAGTCATGGAACGAGGTGGTTTCGAAGAATCAGCGATCTTGTTTGCCTCAAATGTGTCTCGACCGAGGTCAGATTCGAGGTGACTCTCTATTGCTTTCACCTCTGTCACTCCAAAAGTCACCTCGGTCGAGGTGGTCTGCTTGATGTCGAGACAGTTTGTCGTCTCCTCTTCAAACTTCTCATAAATAGCCTTTGGATATTCCTCCATAGTTTCCAAGCTTTGTATATCTACATCACAAGAAACATCTACACCTTTCTCCATCATACTAAAACTCAAGACTTCTTCAAGAGGATCTTTAATAAGGATAGAGCTCACCAATTCTCGTGATTCCTCTTCATCATAGATGTTATAAATGTCCTCCTCAAGGTCTTGTCCTTTCATTAAAGCTGATAGTATGAATTCAACACGTTCTTCTCCGATGTTGAAAGACAATTTGACGTTCTTGCAATCCACCAAGCAACCCAAGGTTGCAAGAAACGGCCTCCCTAGTATGATTGGGAATGAATAATATACAAGAATGTCCAATACTACAAAATCTATATGAATTTAAAACTTACCAAACTTTACTGGGATGTCTTCCAATATGCTACGGGTCAAGTGATGGATCGATCCGCCATATACAACGTCATCTTTACTAGTTTAGGCTCTCCTAAGCCGACCTTCTCACACAATGCAAGTGAAATGATGCTCACACGTGCTCCTAGATCACAATGTGAATCGTATGTGACCTCTACAACTCCAATGGGGATGCAAAACGATCCCGGATCCTGCAACTTGGGTGGCATTTTCTCCCTCTTGATCTTGATGAGTTCCGATGATCTAGAAGACATCTTCACTTCACCAAAATCCTCTAGTTTCCTCTTATTAGAGAGGATCTCTTTTAAGAACTTCCCATAAGAGGGCATACCTAGAATTGCATCAATGAAAGGTATGTTAATATGGAGTTTACTCATAAGGTCTAGAAACTTACCAAAATGCTTGTCTAGACGTGCTCTCGCTTTAGACTGCGGGAACGGTAGTGGAGGCTTGTAAGCCTAAGGAGATATGTAAAGTTCTCCCTTCGCCTTAACCTCGGTTGACCTAGATGTGTTTTGGTCGAGATTCATTCCGGGGTATCCTCCTATTGTTGTCTCCTCGGTTGAGCCGAAAGTCCCCTCGGTCGAGACGGGCTGCTTTACAACGTCGCTTGATCGAGGTATCGGGTCGGTGGTCTTCACACCACTCCTTGTGGTAATCACCATCACTTGGCCTTTTGGGTTATTTTCCGTTCGTCTGGGAAGATTCCCTTGATCTCTAGGAATTTTTCCGGCGTTGCTAAATACTTAATTTTCCAAGGCTTTTTGTGCCTTAGAAATCGAAGTAACCGAACTTTCCAAACTATTCATCTTTCTCGTCAAAGTTTCCATCAACGCTTCCAGCTTATCCTTGGGTGGCTGGCTTGAAGATGGTTCCTGACTTTTCAATAGAGTGGAAGAAGAAGGTGGAGTTAGAACATTTTTAGCATGAGAATAGGGGTTATCGGAATTATTTTGATTGGATCTCCAATTGTTGTTGTTTCGGTTATTGTAGTTGTTGTTCCTATTCCCTTGGTAGTTTCTTCTACCAACATGCCCAACGTCTTGCTCCTTGAGATTTTGTGCTTGTGTCTTCAAGAGCTCCTTCAAGGCCTTAACCTCATTGTTAAGAGTGGTGATTTGAGCAATACTAGAGGAGGTAAGGTTAAGCTCTTGAGCTCCAGATCTTTGATTTCCACCATCAACACTCCAATGGGAGTATTTCTCAATAGTTAGAGCTTGCTTTTCAACAAACTCCCATGCTTCACCAATGGGTTTGTCCATGAAAGTTCCAACAGAAAGAGATTGTAGTTTGAATTGAGTTTTCTCATCCCTACCCTTGAATTAAATTACTAGCAAATCAATCTTGGAAATTCCATGATGAGGGCAATCCAACAAAAGGTCTTTGAACCTTTTCCATGACTTAAAAAGACTTCCGTTATTCCTCGTCACAAAGGCATTGATTTTACCTCTCAACTCCACTGTTTTTTATGGCGGAAAGAATTTTATGAGAAACTCCGCAATCATCTCCTCTCATGTGTTAACCCTTCCGGATGGAAGTGATTGATACCACGCAAGTGCTCTATCCTTCAAAGTAAAATAGAAAGGATGCAATTTATAGTTATCATTCTCAACTCTTGAAGGTTTCAAATTCTCCATGAGAATTTCATAATTTTGCAAATGTTGATGTGGGGATTCTCTCTCCAATCCTCTAAACTGACTTTGGCGGATTACAATAATAACTTGAGGTCGAAACTCATAATCACGCTCAGCTGGATCAATCATAACGCCCGGACGGCGCGTTTGCTGAACGAGATCCATCCTTTGACCAAGTGTTTGTGGCACATCCACAAAGAGGTCAACTCTCTCAACCCTCACCGGAGGGTGAGGTGCAAGTGGTGGCACGACAACGGGTGCCGGTGGGTTAACTACTACTCTAGATTTCTCTCTCTTTCTTCATTAATCTGTCGAACAAATTCTCTTAATTCTGCCATGTCGGCCTGGAGTTGCTCTTCTTTAGCACGAGCTTAATCTCTCTCTCTAATTATAGCATCATCTCGTAGCTTCAGTTAGTCTAGAGCATCGTCCAACTTAACTTTGTAATCTCTTTCTTCTTCATTATTTGTAGCAGCCATTTTAGCTTCTCTTAATCTCTTCTTGTATGTATTTTCTAGTTCAGGATCGTAAGGAATGATTTCTTTACCAGCTCGAGTCCGTCGCATACACCTAAAGAAAGAATCTTCAAGAACACTCAAGTAGAATGATCAGTAGCAAAAGCAAGAAGCTTCGAAGCTAGACAACCGTGGACTAAATTTGATCTTGACCAAATCCTTGGCAACGGCGCCAAAAACTTGTTCGCACCAAAAGGTGTGTGCCAAAAAGTTTTAAATTTATATCCTAAAATATATGTCTAACGATAAACGAACCCGCAGTGTACGGATCTATCGTAGTAAGGGCTAATATTCCGGAGTCGATCTCAGGGATTCGGTGAGAATAAATTCAACAAGGCAATCTAACTCAGCAAGCATGCAATAACAATGATGAAAAACAAAGAAAAGAAAATGTAATATGATTGAGGGACGCAGATTCTAGAGATCAAGGTATGCAGTTGTGGTTTCGACTCAGGATTTCTAAAGGATAAACGTGGACAAAGTTGAAGGTTGTAAAGGGAAGGTATTTCTACGATGGGATAGATAACCGGGTAAGTCTCACTATCCACTTTCCTAAACCAAAGATCCTATTACCGGGTAAGTCTCAAGGAACTAAGGAAAGGTATCATCAACTCAAACCAACACACTACCTAAGGGAACCGAACTAACCATCACCGGGTAAGTCTCAGGTTAACTCTCAAAGGTATGATGAAGGCACACTCAAATTCTAACAAAGGATTACCTTTGTTACCTAACAATCATCATCATCGGTAATTAAGCAAAGGAATCACCGGGTAAGTCTCTTCAAAAGCTTGCATGTAAACCTGGAATGGTGCAACAAGGATAGGATTTTGCAAACAATGACCTAAACTCAAGATTGGGCAAAGCAGTGGGCAATCTCGTGCACTTTTTATCGATCTCGGTCGAGATGACTCCAAGAACAACCCCAGACGGGTTTCGGTTTAGTTTTAACTCAACTTCAGGATCCACTCACGATAAAGGTTCATTCTTTCATCGTCTATACCATAACCTTCAACTAATCACCCTAGAATTGCGAGGGGTTTTAGCCAACAATCATCATGTTCAAACGATCAAGAAGTCATGAAAAGAGAATAAAACAATCAACAAAGGTATCTCAATTATCAAAGGCAAACAAACCAATAATCGTATCAATGATGTGTTCCAAAAGTATGATAAGAACTTACAATAACTCCCCTAAAAAATATCACAAATCTCTTCTCTTCCTTGAACCCTAAGTAATCCTTTCTTAGACCTTCTTCCTTCCAATAGCCGTCAAAGTACGTCCAGCCGTCTTTCCGTTCATACGTGATCTTCAAGATCCAGCCTCCTCTTCTTCACATTCACTTTCCATTGTTATAGAAAATTTTAGGTCAGATAATATCTTATTTCCCTTGGGTTGTGGGCCGTCGACCTTGAGCCAGGCCGAGTAGGCCATCTCGGTCGAGGTGCATTACTGTGTCGGTCCGAGATCAGTGGTGAACAACGTGCATGTCTTCGTTTCTTCAACTGAATCCTTCCTTCACCCTTCCAATATAATTTCTGCCTTTCTTCTTGTCATTCCCAATGCTTCATAATGTAGCTCCATTGGAAGGCAGAAATTATACTCATGCATGAAGAATAGTTCATGTTATCAAACGTGGTGTAGACCTTGATTCTTGCAAAGTAAACGAATAATGACATAATCACCAAGAATATATACTCATGCATGAAGAATAATGATGATAAAATGCAAAAACCTAATCCGAAATATAGACAATAGTTCATGTTATCACGGGCGGTGATAACCTTTCTCATTTTTCCTGTGGGAGTCTGAGAGGTTCTTTGTGGTCAGGCCAAAACTAGTATAAGGGGATAGGTACCTCACCACTCCATATGGTACACGAGAGGTACGCCTGAGGCTACTCTAGATGGTTATAGTACCCAGAGGCGAGAATGATATACTTCTCATGTCACAACCATAAATATGGTTTTGAGTGTATATCTTTATAAAGATAACTAAACGGGAAATATGTGATAACATGCTTGGTGTTTATTATGATTTTAATGTGTGTATGTGCTTATGCATGATCTTATATATGAATTATTAGCTAACGGTTTTATACCGTGTTGTATATCCTTTGTAGGATAGGAAGACTGTAGAGTGATTTGGAGGAGTGATCAGCCGAGGACTTTCATACATCTAGGGGGTTTTGTATGTCCTTTGGGTTTTGTATGTATACGATGATGTTGTTTTACACTCAGCTGTGGGGTTTTGTATGTATTATGATACTTGATATTTTTGTTTTATAAAGGTCGTTTTATATTTATTTGTGCCTTGTTGTAAGATCCAATGATCTTGTCGTCAGGCTAGGGTCAGGACACATTGTGAGGTCCTAGCCCCGTAGCACTCCGAGGCCTATCGATGTGGGGTATTACAAACATGGTATCAGAGCCTTAGGTTGAAAACAGTGGCACTTGCAATCTTCTTGAAAGGCCGAATAGATAAAAATAAACATAACCGAAAGGAGTCTGAGTTTTCAAAAGAATTTTTAGCACTCCGAGTCCTATCGATTTAGGATAGAATGTACGCGAAGTCATCACTCCTTCCATGGATCTCAGCAGTTTAGTTATATATATATATATACTAGACTGCGTGTGTATTTGGACTTGATTATTATCTATCTATCTATCTATATATATATATATATATACATACGATATTAGTTATCCTTATGCACTAGATATGTGTATACCACAGATGGCTCGGACTAGAGAAACGTCTATAGTAGAGGTAGACCACCTCTTCCTCCGGTAGTCATTGGTCGGGGACAGATTCCCATCGTTGAACCGCCGATAACGGAAGATAAGCTTGAGGAGGACGATTATGTTTTGATGAGTGTACTTGAGTTTCGGGAGTATATACGCCAAGTGGAAACAGGAGGCCGCTAAAGCGGGTAGGTGTATTCCGGATTTACCAGCACTTGTAGGATCAGCTGAGATCTCCGGACTAGGGAAGAAACAATGAATCGAACCAGTTAATGTTGGTGCAAGGACTTTAGTTGTTGGACAAAGTAAAATACAAGGACACTCGAGTGGTCCCTTGTCCGCACGGACTTTTGGTAGAGAACCACAGTGTTTCAACTACGGGAAGAATGGACACAAGTGACCGGAGTGTCAGAAGTCATTAGTGACATGCTTCACGTGCGGTAAATTAGGGCACATATCGATCTATTGCCGACGAGCCAAGGTATTGCTTTAACAGGATTCCTTCCCTGCCAGGGTTGTTAGAAGCGAACAGAGACGACCGATTTACCCCTTATCTGCACAAGTTGCGAAGAAGGGACGATTGTGCTTCAACTGCGATGATCCCGGACATTTACGACCTAAGTGTCCGTTGGCACCAATGACTTGCTTTACGTGTGGCAATCTAGGTTTCATGGCTCCCTTTTGCCGACATGACAACGTTTCTTCTAAGTGGGGTTCTTCTCCTACTAATACAGGTGGAGTAGAGGAAGAGGCCGTGGTGGTCACATCAGTGAAACGAGAAGAGCATAAGCTTGAGTTCTGAGTTGAGGAGTGCAAAGGAGCCGACAACGCCAGCTATTAAAGGTACCATTCATATTAATGGTTTACCTGTTAGAATTCTTTTGATACGGGTGCTACGCGGTCCTTTATTTCTGTGATATATGTTGAGTGTTTGACCTTAGATACAGTAGATGGGGAGATCCTTTATTATAGGATTACCCGATGGTAGTAGAGTTTGAGAAACCCGCGAGATACGTGATTGTCCTATTCATTTAGGGACATGTGATCTATTTGTAGACTTATTTGTCATGTCGTTGATACATGAGGAAATCATTTTGGGTATGGATTGGATGGACCGTCGTGGTGTGGTTATATATATTGGTAGACGTACCCTGTTAGTCATTACCGCGACGGGTCAGATTGAGGTTTTCCGAGGTTGGGACCTTGGAAATTTTGGTATTGTTAACAGCGCAGTCCGAGCGGCGAGGATGATTACACAAGGAATGTGAGAGTCCAGCATTACAAGACATTCCCGTCATGTTCAAGTTCACCGACATTTTTGACAAGCCATCCAGCTTACCGCCATAGCGGAGCGTGGATTTCGGCATTGAGTTAGAGCCCGGGAGGAGACTGATCTCGAAGGCCTCATATCGTATGGCGCATGTCGAGTTACTGGAGCTGAAGATGCAACTTGAGCAGTTGACAAAGAAGGGCTATATCCACCCTAGCGTTTCCCCATGGGGTGCGCCAGTCTTAATTGTGTGGAAGAATGACGGATCGATGAGGTTATGCATCGGTTAACGAGAGCTGAACAAGGTGACCATGAAGAACAATTAACCGCTACCCCGCATTGATGACTTGTTGGATCAGCTGCAGGGAGATTTTTTGTTTTCTTGTATAGATTTGAGATCCATATATCGTCAATTGAGGGTGAGATAACATGATGCGCCCAAGACGGAATTTTGGACTCGATATGGCCACTACGAGTTCGTAATGATACCATTCGGGCTCACGAATGTGCCCGCCGTCTTTATGAAGTTGATGAATGGCATCTTCATCGACTTCTTGGATCACTTGTGGTAGTCTTCATTGATGACATCCTAGTGTCCTCTCGGAGTAGAGAGGAACATGCAAGACATTTGAGGACAGTGTTGTGAGTCTTGCATGATAGAGAGTTGTATGTCAAGCTCTCTAAATGCGAGTTTGGATGTTTGAGGTGACCTTTTTGGGTCATGTGGTTTCCGCCGAAGGGATCAAGGTTGATCCGGCGAAGATTGAGGCATTTGCAACGTGGACGACTCCGACGAATGTCAAGGAAGTACGTAGCTTCCTTGGTTTAGTCGTGTATTACCGTAAGTTTATGGAAGGGCTTTTTGTGATTGCCCGACCACTTACCATCTTTTTAAGGAAGACTACCAGATTTGTATGGTTTGAGCCGTGTACTCAGAGTTTTGAGGAGCTGAAGAGAAGATTGACTTCTCCTATTTTTGCATAACAAGAGGGCGCTGATGATTTTGTAGTTTATAGTGACGCTTCCAAGCTTGGCTTGAGATGTGTGTTGATGCAGTAAGGTAGGGTAATCGCTTATGCGTCTTGACAGTTGAAGACGTATGAGGAGAATTACCCGACTTATGACCTCGAGTTAGCTACAGTGGTTTATGCCTTGAAGATCTAGCGTCATTACCTGTATGGAGTTTCATGCTAGATCATTACATACCATAAGAGTTTGAAGTATATTTTCACTCGGCGGGAATTGAATAACCACCAAAGGAGATGGCTCGAGCTTATGAAGGATTTTGACCTTGAGATTTTGTATAATCCAGGGAAGGCGAATGTAGTCGTCGATGCCCTTAGCAAGAAGGCGATAGAGAGATTGACAACCCATCCTCAGTTGTAGAGGGATCTAGCGTGGCTAGAGTAGACATTGGTTCGCTGATACAGACAATCATTTGTCTACTTAAGAGATTCTACCTGATCTGTTGGGAAAGATCCAACAGAAGCATGAGACTTGTGCAACGTTGAGTCGGATCCGAGATAGGATGTCTCGAAGTGAGGCCCCATAGTTAACCATTGGTGTTGATGGATTGATAAGACGTCGTGAGCGCATCTGTGTACCTTCTGATAGAGAGTTAAGGCAAAGGATTCTACAGGAGGCCCACACCACTCCTTACTCAGTACACCCAGGTGTGAGTAAGATGTATGAGGATGTGAGGCATTCATTCTGGTGGGGCGGGTTGAAGCCCGATGTGGCCCGGTTGTGGCCCAGGGTGTGACCTGTTAGCAGGTCAAGATAGAGTATAGTAGACCCGGAAGATAACTTCATCCATCGCTAATGACGTAGTGGAAGTGATTATCTCCATGGACTTTGTTATCGGTTTGAGACCGAACGAGAATTTTAATGCTACCTGAGTTGTGGGAGACAGATTGACTAGTACGGCTCGTGTTATTTCCACTAAAAAACGCGTGGTTGGTGACTCGGCTAGTTGAGTAATTCAATAGTCAAATGGTGAAATTTCATGGGATATGGTGGATTATCACACTAGTACTAAAATGCACATTTAACACGGTTCCGTGTGCATTATTTAACACAATTGTGAACCGTTCTAAAACTGCCTGTGGTAAATGAGTTTAACACGGTTGGGCCAGAACCGTGTTAAACGGGTTTACCACGGTTCATGTTTCAACCATGTTAAACGTGTTTAACACGGTTCGACGCGAACCGTGGTAAACGTGTTTACCACAGGCAGTTTTAGAACGGTTAGGCGTGAACCGTGTTAATTGTGTTTACAACGGTTCGCGCCTAACTGTGTTAAACATGTTTAACACGCTTAAGATGGACCGTGGTAAACATGTTTACCACATGCAGTCTTACCACGGTTTCATCCCAACTGTGTTAAAAGTGTCATGTCAATCGTGTTTACCGGTTCTCTTCGAACCGTGTTAATCGTGTTTACCACGGTTTCCTTCGAATGTGTTTAACGTGTTTAACACGATGCTATAGAACCGTGGTAATAATGTTGAATCCTGGTATTAATACTGAACCGTGGTAAATTAGTAGCGCGTGTTAAATGTGAATTTTACCGTGATAAATGTGTTTAATACGGTTTCATCTACAACCGAAGTAATATTATATATTCTTTTTTGATTATGTTATATTGTTGCGCATATATACCAACACAATGAACAAGCTAAACTAGCAGGCTAACCAACAAATAATACTCAAAGACAATCATCAACAATATCATGATGATCGATCAATCAAATATAATCATGTCAATTGACAACAATAATCATTTTGATCATCTCAAAATACTAATCACTAAAAATTCATAAGTATTTCATAAGATACCTAGCTATTTACTTTAATATCCGTTCTTTAAACTTAATGAAATCAATGTAACTAGTGTGCACGTATGAATTGTTGCACATAACTAACCCACCGATCTCAAACCTCATCGATTTGCTTTTGTGAATACGACACCGACTTAGCTAACTCCGAAAAACACTGTCAATTGAGGGGGAATGATTTGGTGAGAAAACATGTCATATATACATAACAACACAAGAAAAGTGAATATAGCTGATGCAAGTCATAAGTATATTGAACTTCACTAATAATAAATCGATTTTGACAAGTGATGATTTTGAAAAGTCAATAATTGTAAATATTTAGAGAAGTAACTACAATTATACACATACCTTCTTAGGAACTTGATCTTGTCCTCCTGCGATAATCTCTTGAATAATGGTCAAATTCATTTCCCGAGCCATGTATATTGTCTTCAATATCATGTATCATATCTTCTAACCTCTCACCCTCATGATCCTCCTCATCATCATCATCATCCTCTCTACGATTCAAGCTAATATTATCTGTCACACCATGCCATATCCATCTTTGGTATCTTCTATCAATCCCATACATTATTAGATGTCCTTTCAATTGATCACTACTGACAATCTGAATGTTTTCGCACCTTAAACATGGACATGGTATTTTCTTACCCTCTCCGTAATATCCAACTGCTTGATTTACAAATTGTGCAACACCATTTCCATATTCTTGGGACAATCGATTTGCAGTCATCCAAGTTTTATCCATGATAAGAGACTGTTTTTCTATGCATAAAAACCAAAAAGGGTACTTTAATTTAATCTACTTATACTAAGTGCTAACAAGAAAAGGATACTTTAAACTATATCGATCTAACGAAATCAAAATCAAATAATAAAGATGGTTCAATTCAACATACCTTAAGTTTTGAAGAGGAACTCCTTGAGGTATAAAATGCAAAAATAACCTCGCTACGATTGATTTCTGTAAAAAAACATCGGGGTTGCTATTCGATCAGACAAGCGAGACAACACGGTCGCATTGTGCATTTGAAGCGCAGCCGGAATCTGTGACTGGGGCGCAGCCAGAGTCTGCTTCTGGGGCGCATCCAGAATGCGCCTCTGGGGCGGATTCTGGATGTGCCCCAGAAGCAGACTCTGGCTGCGCCCCAGTCACAAATTCTGGCTGCGCCCGATACTTAATGGGCCGAGCGTCGAGTTTAACCTAGCCCGTTGTTGCGACTCTATATATTTCTCTATGAGCGTGAAATCCAAATCAAATTTCACGTCTCAATCCAAAAAACCTCGTAGAATATGTCGACATTTTCCGAAGAGATTGAAGTTGAATCCGATGGTGAAAGCGTTAATCTTCCGTTCGATGAAAAGAAGTATAGCGATCCAAATGAACTTCTTACACATATGGAAGTAAGTATATTATTTCCCTTTTTTTGTCATTTATTTCATTGTTTTAGGCATGGTAGAATTGAGAACTGAAATCATAGAATTAATATTTTATGTATTTTTACTCTTTTGTCCATCATCAAGTGTTGACTTTTCCTCTTGATGTCATCACCAAGTTTTGTTTTTTCCTCTTGATATCCACAAGTTTTCAAGTTTTCTATTGACATTCTCATAGTTTAATTCGTTTCTCCCTTCTATCCATTCTTTACATTGAAAATTCAATTATAAATATAAAAAAATTTTGAAAAAAGATATTTAACTATATTTATGACCTCATTAAATTTAAACTAATTAATAGTTTAATAAAAGTATTATATATTATATAAATTAAAAAATCTAGAAGAGTAACTTAAATCTACTTTTTATTTATTGGTTAAAAATATATGTTATGATTTTTCTTTTTATTAGTTTTAGACATCTTAGAATAAAGAGCCGATATTTTAATAATAATATTTTATTTCTTTTATAATAGGATCTTATGGAATATTCTCGTGTGATCGGTACCGATTTTTCGTCAAAGTTTGAGCTTCATGGATATTTTTTGGATAGAGATAACTTAGTGGGTTGGACTCGGTTTGTGGGGTACTCGATGAATATGGTATTGGTCATAAACAAATCATGGTTGGATAGACGAGGGTTCCGTATCTTTCATTTGGCATGCGATAGACACGGTGCACCTAGAAAGGAGAAAGATGTTGATCCCGATCACGTGCCAAGTACTAGCCGAAAAAAGAACTCAAAGAAGTGTATGTGCATGTTTGAACTTGAGGTGACTCAAGTTGAAGAACAAAAATGGACATTGAGAGTTATATGTGGAGTCCACAACCATGTAATTCCATCGGTTTTAAGGGGTCATGCATATGCTGGACGTTTGACTCCAGCCCAATATCGAAAGGTGGAGCGTGAATTGGGGTCGGGGTTGAAACCGAGACATATATTGAAATCCGTGCAATTAGACGATCTTGGAAATGTCACAACCATACGGAAAATTTACAATACCGGTTTGAAGATGAGGATGGAACAAGCTGAAGGAAGAGGGTCATTACAACAAGCACTTCATACGTTGAAGGAACGCGGATACTATGTGAGTGCAAGAAGATGTACAGACTCCGATGAAGTGGCTGATTTTTTTATCTCACATCCCGATTCTAGGCATTTGCTCCACATGTTCCCTTATGTTATTGTGATGGACTCGACGTATAAGACCAATGAGTAAGTATTCTTGTTCTAACTTTGTTTGATAGAAGTCTATCTTATTTCACAACACTTTTACTTAATCCTTTTTTTGTATTATTTCAAGATATAATATGCCGTTGTTGGAGATTGTCGGCATCACAAGCTCAAAAAAAACTTTTGCAATTGCTTTCGTATTCATGGCACACGAGAACATAGATCACTACAAATGGGCTTTAAGGAGACTTCGTCATTTGTGCTTCGACAAGATACCAGAAGTGATTGCCACCGATCGAGAGTTGGGTCTTATAGGTGCCTTGGGTGAAGTCTTTCCGGAGGTGAAGCATATTTTGTGTATGTTCCATGTAAAGAGCAATATTGGAAATAGAGCGGGTGTCGTTTTGCGTTGTAAGGAAGTACAAGCCGTCTTTTCATCACAATGTCATGCCCTATTCGAGTCGAGATCGAGTGAAAGCTACGAACGGCGTTTGACGGAAATGAGGGTCCATTGGGCACCTTATCCGAGGTTAATGAACTATCTCGAGACGACGTGGCTCACCCCATACAAGGAGGCAATCATTCGATCATGGTGTGACTTATATCATCATTTTGGCACAAGGACGACAAATGCGTAAGAAAATTTATTTAAATCCATTTGCTTCTCATATGTTCAAAGTTTGTTCTTGTGGATAATTTATCTTTCTATTTTTGTAGGTGTGAGTCCGCACACAAATTACTCAAACAAACTCTAGATTCAAGTGTTGGAGGATTTCAGTTGGTGTGTGACAACATACATTTGATGGTCACGGATCAAGTCCAGAAGATACAAGCTTCGTTAGAGATGTCACGGGTGAGGATTCCTCGAGAGGTGCGTATACCGATATTTGACTTGCTTCGAGACTACTTCACCAGTGAGTGTTTCACGCTCTTGTGGGATAACTACACCAAAGCTAGAAGGACAAGAGATGATGTTGTGTGTCGGGATAGTTATTGGAGGGAAGCTCATGGAGTGCCATGTGTGCATGATTTTATCATAGCAATCCGTGCAAGAAGAGCTATAACATTGAATCAGATTCACCCATTTTGGAAGCAAGTTCATTGGATTCCAGTTACATTTCCAAATGGTGACATGGGTGATGATGATGATGATGATGATGATCCCATCAACCCGAGCCTAGTTTCGTTGAACAGATTCAGAGAAAGAATGGAGTCAAACACGCTCACCCCCGATGAGATGGAGAAAATGGCATCTTGCTTCGAGGACATCGAGAACCCGGGAAGTACTACGATGAAAGAGCCGACACAAAAGGCTCGGGCCAAAGGAAGACCGCCAACCATGAGATCAACAAGAAGAGAGCCGAGCTCGTTTGAGCATTCGGCTAGACGTGGTCCTGGACGTCCCCGTTCTGAGAGAGTGGTGGATCCGGATGATGGAGAGGCTACACCCGAGGCTTCACCTAGACGTGGTCCTGGACGTCCTCGAGGTTCACAGGGGAAAAAAGCAAAGCATGTAGAGGCTACACCTGAAGAGTTAGTTTTCTTTACTCTTGTTTTTATGTGTTACATATTTATCCCGATTAGCTCATTGTTCATTCTATTGTTTACCGTGTTCTTCATCTTTTATGTGAATTTTCTTAAATTTTTTTCTCCACTCCATCTAGTCAGCTACGTCGTAAAGGAAAGGAACCAATTGATGTAGATGCTACACCCGAGGTTACACATGATGGTGCAAAATATCCTTGGGAAGAAGGGGAATTCCGAAAATTCATGGAGCCATATGTGAATGGAGCCATGAATGTGTTAGGTGACGGTAATTGCGGATACAGATCCATTGCTTTGGTTTTGGGTTTTTCAAATGAAGATTTCTTAGTAATAAGGAGAGAGATACTTATGGAGTTGAACTTGAGAAGAACAATATATTCAAAGGTCAGTATTTTATTTTATAAAGTTTATAATAAATTGTGATATCATATATATATATATACATATAACATGATTATACATGTGAATCTATGCAGTGCACCCTATTCAACAAATTTATAAATGTGCTTAAGAATGTTAACTGGACTAGAAATGCTCCATGTCCAAGTAGATGCTGGATGGAGTTGCCTATCGTTGGGTGTGCTGCAGCCACATACTACAAGATAGCCCTAGTTGTCCTTGGTAATAACGCGTCAACATTCCTTCCTATGATAGCCAGCACACCTAACCAAGGCCCACCTACGGTGATCCGTACAATAGCGTTTGTCTCAGACAGCACACACTTTGTAGGGGTTAGTGGAAGTTTTACATTATCTCTTTTTTTTTTAACATAATTAATAATCATGAATAACCCTTTTCAATTTTTTTTGTAGGTTTGGCTCAAGGAGAATGCCCCATTACCCGAGGTGGATATTATGTGGACTAACCATCACGATCCGAGCGTTGATGGATGGGATGCGCCGTTCATTGAAAGGATATTTTGTTACACAGAGCTTCGTCGTAAGGAGTGTCCTCCAGTACCCGGGCCAAGGATAGACGTTCCGAATAAGTAGTTTAGATTCACTACATTTGATTATTTGAAATCGTTGATGAATAGGATGTGTCGTTCATTGAAAGTATATTTTTTTTATAGGTTTTGTTATACGACATTAAAGTTTTAATTAATTTATATAGTATCCACAAAATAAAACACAATATACATAAAATCCAAACTATCCATAAAATAGAACTCAATATCCATACATACGAAAATATCCAAAAAATAGAAGTCAATATCCATGCAAAATAACTAAATAATAAAATATGCTCAATGATGTTGTGATGCCCGGACTTGAGAAGGAGCAACCGGTATCTGGTGTCCAACTGCCTCCTCAAGCATGAAGACTAGCTCCTCTGTAGTGTATGGTGGACCATGAGCTAGAATATCTCGTACACGACCGATCATGATACGAAGACGCTGTAATAAATATAACATGTTGTTAGAAACTCAAACTACAATTCAACAAAAGGTACATAGTATGAAAAGATAGATAGTAGAAAAACACTTACTCTGGTATCTGAAACTGGAATAGGTGGGGGACGGTCAATGGGTGGGATCAATGTGGCCGACGACGCCAATCTAGAACGCTGGTCGCCAGGAGTAAGTAGTGCATCTCCATCGACTGCAAGTCCCATAATAATCTGAACATCATGAAGCGTAATACCCATCTCTCCCCATGGCATATGAAATGTGTTCGTCTCGGGGTGCCACCTTTCCACGAACGCTGTAATCAACGAGTGATCGACCCCAAAGAAATCAACATCCTCCAAATTTGTAAGGCCGCTACGTCTCGCTATACCAAACCACGAATCATGGTCATCCACATCACGACGCCAACCACGTATCTTTTTGATCTCAGCAAGTCTCTTCACGACTCTAACAGTCTTGTCCCAATGCTATGTTTATATCAAGTATTTTTAGAAAATTTTTAAAGAAATTGTTTTGAATATTTTTAATTTATATACTGGAATTTTCTTAAAACAAGAAAATTATACCTCGTTGTCCCATATCGCTCTAGCTCTGTGGGTAACATAACATGTCAACAACTCTGGATGTCTCTGCTCCTCCGGTATCTGATCACCCTCCGATATCTGATCCTCCTCCGGTATCTGCGCATCCTGATGTATATGCTCCTCAGGTATCTGATCATGCTCACCAGCATGTCTAATATCATCTAAATGTCCATCATCATTTGACCCCTCCGTATGATAATCAACATCATAGTGTGATGGTGATGATGCTGCAGCCTCAACATCTACCTCAACGCGCCCATGTGATGACTGCTCATCGATGGGTACATCTGCGTCAGTTTGAGGAGCTGTCTGCTCCTCAATAGGTACATCAACATTGGAAGGAGGTGCATGCTCCTCGATAGGTGTCTGCTCCTCGATATGTACCTCTCTACCTCTCCCTGCTCGACGTGCGGATGTTGTCACCAGTCTCATCTTCCGTCTTCTATTTTTTTGAACATTTCTATACGCAATCTGTATTTTTAAAGTTAGAAATATACGAATTCTATTTTATCTAACCTTATTATATTTTTTAAAGTTAGAAATATGCGATTATTTTTTCAAAGTTATAAATATGCGATTTTTAAATTTCAAATTTATTTCAAATTTTAAATTATAATTATATGATTATTTTGTTTAAAGTTATAAACATGCAATTTTTATATTTAGAATATGTTTCAATTTTTAAATTTAAACTTACTTTAATTTTTATATTTAGAAATATGCGATTATTTTTTCAAAGTTATAAATATGCGATTTTTAAATTTTAAATTTATTTCAAATTTTAAATTATAATTATATGATTATTTTGTTTAAAGCTATAAACATAAACATGCAATTTTTATATTTAGAATATGTTTCAATTTTTAAATTTAAACTTACTTTAATTTTTAAAATTATATTTTTTATATTTTAAATTC